>JAPMAC010000195.1:2987762-5975524 GCA_028671895.1 Oenanthe sinensis | reverse complement strand
GCCATTGCCATGACCAAGAATCCTGTAGACCACTGAAGAACCAAGCATATAGATATCAGGTATCATTTCATTAGAAAACATGTCGAGGAGGGGACTGTGGAGCTACATTTTGTGCCCACAATGCAACAAATTGCAGATATATTCACTAAACCTCTTGATGAAGTAACATTCAATAGGTTGGTTGGTGAATTGGGAATGCTTAACACAAGTTAGTGATTTCTCCTATCTGCAAAATTTCAGTTTTTAATCATGAACATATGTTTTTGTTCTTGTCATTTGCCTATTTTATTGATACAAAGTTGAAAACATATGTAAATAATCTCTACAATTGCTCAAAATATCACTTCTGCATGCTAATTAATCATTATGGACTTAGACTTTAAAATGATTAAGTAATGAGTATTTCAGGATGCATGTTGTGTTATTTTACATGAATTCATTGTGTTTTATGTGTAATTATTGGTTAAATCTTTGAATTTATGCTGGTATGATTGCATGATCATAGGGGGAGTTAAATTCATATTATTATAATTTTTTTTTGAATTTACCTGTGTTTTTCATGTAATTTTGTTTAATTTAAGAGGCCTTAGAATTGTCAAGGAGTGTTTTTATTATTTTCTTTGATAAAAATCCTTGAATTGATATTTATCTTAATTTGGCAAAATTTAATTGTTGTTCAAAAAAAAAAAATTGCCAAATTATTCTGACTATCTTCAAAATTATGACAATTCTAAGTCTGGGAAGAATATTCGAGATAAGGTCTATCTCGAAATTCATCTCGAAATTCGACTTGAATTTCGAGTTACAGTTCCCCGTGTGCCTGTTGAAAAATATTACAAGTCTGGGAAATTGTTTGAGTTAATCTCTATCTCGAACATTATCTCGAATATTCGACTTGATGTTCGACTTGAGTCCCATCTCGAACATTATCTCGAATATTCGACTTGATGTTCGACTTGAGTCCCATCTCGAACATTATCTCGAATATTCGACTTGATGTTCGACTTGAGTCCCATCTCGAACATTATCTCGAATATTCGACTTACTGTTCGAGATAGTGTTCCCAGGTTTGTACTTGCAATTTTACCCATTTTAATGGAATTTTGTCTTGATATTCGAGATGGGATTCCCTGGTGGGTTTATTAAGCTGTATTAATTGATCAAGTGATTATTTGTTCGAGTTAGTGTCATCTCGAACTTTATCTCGAATATTCGACTTGATGTTCGAGATAGTTCCTATCTCGAAACTCATCTCGAATTTCGACTTAGATGTTCGAGATAGTGTTCGACTTGATGTTCCCCTGTATGTACTTAACGTTTTTTTTCTTTTTCACAGGGATATTCTCGTCTTTGCACATATATGCCTATATATACAACATTAACCCGTCTTTCTTTTCACTTTTACCTAATTGTTTTAACCCTAAATTTTTACAGCCCCCACCCTCCCTCCCTCCCTGCGATTTCAAACAGTCATTGCCCTGTTCATTCGAGTTGTGTTAAAACTCTTACATATCTCGAACTGCTGCCCGTTTTTCAATTTACTATTCTCTGTTTGCCCTGTATTTGTGTATTTGGACCTGTCTGTTCATCTGTTCAGTTTGTCATATACACACAGATACACACAACTATCACGGTTATTCACAAACATAGTTTAGTTTTTATATCACTGATTTGGGTTGCAGTATTTACTGGACTGGATTCTGTTTGTTTTTATTTTGATCATAATTCATTCCGTAGTTTAGTTCAAATCGGCTGTTCATCTTCTCGATTCACTAAAAGGAATTAATTAGATTACATTTTTTTCCTTAAGTGTTTACCTTAATTGTTTCTTTTCAAAATATCACATTAACTCAAGGAAAATTATTTTACAAATGGCTCACCAATTTATTCTTGCGAAAAATAATTTTTATAACATTAGTACGGAAATTGGTGATCAACTCCCACGCTTCAAGTTTTGGATACGATTCCTAAATCTGTATTCCAAAGCTAGTGTTGCGTTTACTGCTAAACCAACACTAGTTCATGATGCTTTACAGCAATTATGGACTAGTGCGGTTACTTTCGGGAGTAAATCTACCCCCTATGGTTTCAGGTTTACCTTGGCGGGTCAGGAATATGAAGTAACGGAGGAAGTGTTCAACAGGGTTCTGGGCTTTCCAGTTAAAGATGTTTATGACCCTGAACCTTCAACGGCAGATCGTCTCAAATTCTTTGAGGAGATTGGATGCTATCCTCCTTCTGGACGGATCTTAGCTGGCGCCATCCAGAAACAATACTTCCAAGTGGAATGGAATTACTTTTTCGAGGCCATCACGAGGTGTTTTCGGCCGCGCGAAAAAGACTATCATCAGATTCCAATTCCCATACAGATCTTTGCCGTTTCCCTAGCCCGTGAACTGGACATTAATTATGGAAGAATAGTTCTTTCCGAAATAGTGGCTACAATGGGATCATCTGCAAACAGAAACCTTGCAACTACTAACGTTGTATGCTGGTATCCTCGTTTCTTACAAATGCTCATTAATCATTTAGTACCAACTAATGCTTTAGCTATAAGACAGGCATTTGCAACGAGTAAAACATCTGCATCACTTGGCATGGGCACCAAGTCACTCACAACAATTGCTAATCAGGATAAACATCACGGTAAAGCGCTGATTATTCCTGCTAATATTCAAGTGTGGCTTCAGTATGATGCAGGTATTACTACTATGGCGGGAACCTCGCACGTATCATCACATGCTCAGAATCCATCTGCACATGCTGACGCATTTCAAGGGATTCCTGAAGAGCCTCAAAGTGATGAGGATGATGATGGCCACTCTCACGGTCAATCCTCTGCCGGTCCAAGGGAAAGACAACCTACTCCACATGCTGATCCTGATCCCTTCGCTGGACAAGGTAATAAAGGAGGTAACATCTATGAACAAGAGCAACTCTCTGTTCACACTACTGATACTTCTTCAACTAAATCTGATTCCATTGCCCAAGATTCTGCTAGCCCGCAGGATCTATCCCAGGGTGCGAGCTATATTTCTGATTCTGAGTCTGAAACTCTTGCTTCTTCTATTTCACCCTTGCTCACGGGAGTTAAAAGGCTGGCATCTGTAGATTTAGGTGAGGGCTCTGAGAGTGACCCAGAAGTGCAGCCAATTTTATGGAAGAAAGCCAAATTTTCACATGCTGCAACTTCTTCAGCCCAGTCCCAACCTAGAATGTCAATCACACCCACTCCACCTCACGCGAGTGGTTCTATCTTTGCACATTCTACACCTAAGAATCTTGGTGAGGATCTGGAGCCTTCTGAAGAGCCTGTTGCTTCAGAAAGGCCAGAAGCTTTCATTGCTTCAGAAGTACCTTCACCGGTACATACTGATGCTGCAGAGAGGATCGGTTCTGATGTTGTACTAGAACACTCTACAGCCTCTCAACCTGAGATTCCACCTCAGGATATGACAGGAACAGATCCCATAACTGCTACTCACTTTACTTATCCAGTTTCTGCAGGTACTGCTTTCTCTTTCAGGACTATTGTTGAAGACATACACGAGCGTGAGACAGGGAGTGTGTGTGAGCGTTTAGGGAGTGAGGGACCTTCATTTTTAAGGCTCGAAACCGAGCGACAAACACTACCAGAACGATTTTTAGAGCGAGGACACCCAGACCAAACACCGTCCCTTTATCTTGAAAATCTTGACACGCGTATGACAGCAAGAAATTGAAATCAAGCAGTTCGGGCAGTCAATGGGGCAGTTGGGGATCAATATTGGTGACAATCAACGAGCTCTTGATGATTACGCAGCACGGATGGCCAATCAAGCAACAGCGATGGATGAATTGACACATAAGGTGAATGACTTGGGCCATGCTGGTGGTATCTTGGGCAGCACTCTGAATGAGCGAATGGGAGTAGTGGAGAGCATAATGCATACCATGGCGACAGAGATCAGCAGGATGATGTATGCAGTTAGAAGCTTTGTTCCTCCCGAGTACTTTGACGAACAATTCACTCAGCCTCCCCCTGATCATGATGATACTGGTGGTGCTGGAGGTGCTGGTGGCGCTGGACCCTCGAGTTCTGGTTTTGGTGATTCTCATGCAACTGCTGGATCTGGCGAGAAAGGTGGTGTTGGGGATAACTCACCTAAGGGGGAGAGTGGTAAGGAGACGAGACAGCAGTCGGTAATAATTGAAGAAATTGAAGAACAAACTGTTGATGTTGTCAAAGAAAATGAGCCAGTGAATGAAGAAGAGGCTCAAAGAAAGAGGAAGGGTAAGGCAGTGGTGGCTGAACAAGAAGAGCCATTCATTGACTTGAGTCGTCATCAGGAAGAGGCACATGCAGTACTTGATTCAGGAAGATCTTTGAAGGAACAAGGTGGAGGTGCTGGAATGTCTTCCGGACAGCCTGAAGAAATACCTGTTGATAAGGAAACTCTAGAAGCCCAACAGCTGGCCTTGGAACAAGCTCAGTTCTATAAAATGAAGATGATGCAGGATGAGGCTGTTTTTCTTGAAAAGAAAGCAGAGCTTAAAGAGAAACAGTATGATCATGAGCTTGCAAGGTTAGCTGATCCTCAAGTAGATCTGGACAAGAAAAGGATAGGACGGAAATGGGATGATGCAAGGAAGATTCTATCGGGAGTTTGTACAAAAGGAACTCATAACAAAGAGGCGGAAGACTTGTTCTACAACTTGAACTTGCAGAATCCACTGATTGTTGACTACATAAATGCTTTGAAAAGGTTGATCTCAAAAGTCAGAGTTGGATATAATGCAATGGTTAAGGAATGGCATGTCATCTTGTCTTTAGTCGAAGGAGTCCCGACATCTTTCTTGTATGTGGATGATCAATTCATCTCGAGAAGATCTGCGTCAGAGTTGTTCTTGCTAGCAACAAAAATTCAATATTCTCAAGCTGAGGAGCTTAGCATTCTGTATAGGGATCAGTTAATGCAGCTAGCAGAGGACAAGGGACCAGAATTCTCAGCGAATCCTGATATTGTTCGGATGGTTGTTGATGGAAAGATGAAGAGGGTGTGCTTAGAGGAAAATGACCTAATGGCTCTATCAGTAGAATCCCTAAAGGCGGTATGCAGGCAAATGATGAGCAAGGGATTCACTTCTGACATCAAGGAGAAGTCAGTGGAGTTCATTGAGAGGGTCATATTCAAGATGAGCAATGAAATCTGGAAGTGTGACATTATTGCTCCAAACCCTCTAGACAATGTAAAGATTGAGCCGGAGCTAATTGAAAGAAAGTGGAATATTCTACAAGCTGTTAAGAATGTAGATGAAGCTCTGACTCTTCCTTCTGGATCTCTGGAACAAGGAGAAATAAGGGAGGCAGTTGGTGTTCCAGGGAGAGATAGTGTATACTGGATACACTCATATGATGATGACACAGCTGATGCTTTAGCATTCATAGACGCAGACCAAAATCAAATATTGTTGCATATGAGTAGGAAATGGTTGCTGCAGACTCAAGATGCTGCTTTTCTGGAGAGAGTTATAGAAGTATTCAAATGGGGCGAAGTGGAGAATGAGAATGTAGATGAGAAGCAGAAACTCCTGAAGTACTTATCTGAAGTAGTAGTGGAAAAGAAGAGAATGGAACGAGATGCGGCTAGTGTCCACAATACTAACCGTGTTAAGGGCTACCCTAAAATGATCTATTGTCAGTTTAAGGCTGATAAGTCTCATTGGAAGTCACAACTCATAATGGAAAATTTTGAGGACATTCCAAAGATCAGAACTACTCAGGAGGTGGACAAACTCAGAAGGCTTTTCAGGCATCCTTATCCAGAGCCCAGGAATCCTTTAGAAATGGAAGCGGTAAGTCTGTTGAATGCAAGGTGGAAGCAGCTTCATGATCCAGTTTACAAGAAAGAACAACAACAGAAGGAAAGGCGCAAAAGGTTGAAGGAGGAGAAGCGCCAAGCTGAAGAAGTTAGGAAGAAGAGACGGAATTAGAATTAACGGTCAGAGTGGTGTGAACTTGAAGTTGGAAAAACTTCATATCTTTTTGGTTGCTTTAACTCACTTGAGGAAAATTCACCTGATCACGGTATGCGAGATAGGCTAACGTACCATACTGTAACCGTGAATCAGAGTGGATCCAATAAGGTGATATAAGTTTGACTGAAAGGTTTGAAATAATCCAGGTGATAGGAATCACTCAAATGATCTTTAATTCGAAGTTCGAATTTTCTGTCTAGCTTAAGTTTTATTTATTCTAGTTCTTTGAATTGTTTTCAAGTTTATTTCAGTTGTAATTCAAACAAGACAGTAATGTTATTTATCTTTTTCTCGTCTCATTGTTTAGTTGAGTTATCCCTTTGTTAATTTGAATGTCATTGTTAGACTATCAAATAGGGGGAGATTGAAAGGCAGAGTGTCTAAACTTGTAACACTATAACTTATGTAACTCAACTAAAAGAAAAGATACTTAACCAGAAGACAATCAAGAACATGAAGTCACAAAGAAATCAATGTTAACCATGAAGATAAGGTAATTGATACAATTCAATTTGTTAACTATGATCAAACAAAGAAGAAATCATTGAAAGAAGTTCAAGACAAAGTTGTTCATGCCTCAGTGATTTGTAACATAAAGATTCAAGATCATAACTATCAGTATCAACAAGGCTAATTGATTTCAAGTGAACAAGAAGAAAAGCAATGATTGGAAAGCCACATTACTAATTGAAAATGGTAATCTATTCAAAAAGCAGAGACACTATCAAGACTAGTCACTTATGAATCAGACCATTGCATCAAGTGTCAGGACATTGATAGTATGTTTATGTCAGTAATAGAGATCCAAGTTCAAGAGCTTGTTGAAGAATTTGGAAGACATAAAGAAATCACAAGTTCAAGATGCTGCATTGAAGTTTCAAGTTAAAGCCCAGAATTTTTCTAAGTACAAAATATTCGATATAGAATATTCGAGATGGCCAAGTAGAACATTCCTATGTAGAATATTCGAGATAGAATATTCGAGATGTCCAAGTAGAACATTCCTATGTAGAATATTCGAGATAGAATATTCGAGATGGCCAAGTAGAAGTTCTCAAATAGATGTTCTACATGGAGGGCAGTTTCAACATGACACGTGGCATCATCTAATTGGCAGATTTCCAAGCTTTCAAGATAAGATAAGATTTATGTGGATATCATTGGGCCACGTATATTTTAATCTTTGAAGACTACAAGACATAGATTACAAGTAGTATAAATAGAAGTACTTGTGTATTTTTTTTAAGAGAGCAATATTTTTCTAGATAAACACTTGTAAAAGAGAGAGAGAGTATTCACAGAGCTTAGTATCATTTACTACCCTCTTTACTTCTAGTGTACTGTGTAATGAATGTTGTAGCAACCCTTTCAAGTTATATATAAGACATATATTCCTTGAATCATTGTGTTCATTTATTACATAGTATTTATTGCTTCATTAATTCGAAAAGTTGTATTCACCCCCCCCTCTACAACACATTTGGACCTAACACTTTCTAGTAAGAAGTCTGACAGAGTTTCATACCACTTCCGCGAAGACTGCTTAAGGCCATATACTGATTTGAAGAGGCGATAAACATAATCACAGTATTTGCCGTCGACAAACCCAGGAGGTTGATCAACATACACTTCTTCATCCAGTTCACCGTTTAAGAATGCACTCTTGACATCCATCTGATAGACTTTAAAACCATGATGTGCTGCGAATGCTAAGAACATCCTTACGGCCTCTAGCCTTGCTACTGGTGCGTAGGTTTCATCATAATCAATTCCTTCTCTTTGAGTATAACCCTTAGCAACCAGGCGAGCTTTATTTCGTGTTACAAGTCCGTTTTCATCCAGCTTGTTTCTGAATACCCATTTTGTTCCAACAACAGATCTATTCTTTGGTCTGGGTACCAGCTTCCACACCTTCTGCCTTTCAAACTGATTGAGTTCTTCTTGCATAGCAATCACCCAATCAGCGTCATCTAGGGCTTCTTCCACCACTTTAGGTTCCAATTGAGAAAGGAACACTGAGTATAGACATTCATTCTCAGTGGCAATTTCAGCTCTAGCTTTTCCTCTAGTAGTCACTCCGGCATCTGGATCACCAATAATTAGCTCAAACGGATGGTCCTTGCTCCAAGTACGATCCCTAGCAAATGTTTTTGATGACTCAGCTTGATCTTGTAAGTGAAGGTGACTTAGTCTAGAAGCACTTCCACTAGCTCCTCCTGAGCCAGTACTAGCTCCCCCTGAGTGAGCTGCTCCCCCTGAGTGCATACTTACTCCCCCTGAGTTAGTACCAGGTCTAACGGAAGGTGATCCCTCAGCCCTAGTGTTTTGTATTGGCGAGACACTAGACTCTTGATTAATTACATTATTTATCATTGGATCACTACCCTGCACTACAGACTCAGGAATTGTATCCATTTCATCAATATCCATATTTTTAAATCTTAGGGAAGTGGGCTCACTGTCTTCTTTTTGTATAGAAGGGAGCTTTGAGTCGTCGAATGTGACATTAAGGCTTTCAACCACCTTGCGATCATTAAGCACAAACACCCTGTACGCTGCTACTACTTCAAGAGAATATCCAATGAAAACCCCTCCATCTGCTTTGGCATCAAACTTTCCAAGTTGTGCATTGTCTCTTAACACAAAGCATTTGGCACCAAACACGTGAAAGTACTTGATAGATGGTTTTCGTTTATTCATCAGATAGTAAGGCGTCTCATTATAGTCTTTTGTAATCAGGGTTCTGTTCTCTGTATAACACGCCGCGCTAACTGCTTCAGCCCAAAAAATACAAAGGAAGTCTTGACTCATACAACATTGTCCTAGCTGCTTCAACCAGTGTCCTATTCTTCCTTTCTACCACCCCATTCTGCTGCGGTGTTCTCGGTGCTGAATACTGTCGTCTGATCCCTTTAGATATGCAGAAATCCATTAACACTGAGTTCTTGAATTCTGTCCCGTTGTCAGATCGGATAGTCTTCACAGTCAGACTTGCTACGTTTTCAATTACCAGTACATGCCTAATGATCTCATGTGGCACTTCATCTTTCGATGTCACAAACTTTACCCATGTGTATTTGGAAAAGTCATCGACTATCACCAGCGCGTATCTTTCCCTTGACATTGACATAACATTAACGGGTCCAAACAAATCCATGTGAAGTAGTTGTAGGGGCTCGGTAATGCTATTCACTTACTTATCCTTATGTGAGGCTCTTTTCGATTTTCCCATCTCACATGCTTCGCAGAGTCCATCTGGAGTAAACTCCATCTGCGGCAGCCCTCTCACCAATTCTCTCCTTACGAGATTATTCATTGCTTTAAAGTTCAGGTGAGATAATCTTTTATGCCATAGCCAACTTTCATCAGCAGAAGCCTTGCTGTAGAAACACGTGACTTCAGACTGATCAATAGAATTCATGTCGGCTATGAACAAATTTGACTTCCTTACTCCTTTGAGAGCAAGGCTTCCATCCTTTTTTCTTCGAATCGAACAATCATGCTTCCCAAAGTTGACGTCCAAACCCCTGTCGGTGAACTGACTAACGCTGAGAAGATTATGTCGCAATCCTTCCACAAAAGACACGTCCTCAATGATAACATTTCCACAAACAATCTTGCCATATCCCCTGGTGTAACCTTTGCTGTTATCTCCAAAAGTAACCACGGAGCCGGCTCTCAACACCAAGTCTGTTAGCAGGGACTTATTGCCGGTCATATGCCTCGATGCTCCACTGTCCAGCACCCATATGACTTTACTCTTTTCCTGTTCACTGCCCTGCAAATCCAGAAAGGTTAGGTGTTCTTCGGAACCCAATGATGTTTGGGCCCGACATCAATAATTTTCTTTTTCTTTTCAGATACAGAAGGCTTTGCCTTGTTGCCATCAGGGGCATACATCTTGACTTTGTCTTTTCCCTTGTCAACCTTGACTGGTTTGTCAGGTTTGGGAGTAGACTGGTCACTCCTAACTTTAGGAGGACTTGAAGTCTTAGCCTTTGACCCAGCATGCTTTTTCTTACCACTACTAGATGTATGTTCACCAAATGTACTAGCAGTATTCATCAAATTAAAATAAGCATGCATGATGTTTACAGCACATGGCATACAATTAGGATTATTGCATTTGGCATGATTTGCATACATGTTAGGCAAAGCAGTAGTTGCAGGCATGGTATTATAACCAACAGGTTTTTCTTCCTCTACATAGAACGGGCAATAGTAAGACAAATGATCAGTTTGATTACAAATATAGCATGCCTTCCTAGCTCGTGTAGATGTAGATACAGATACAGGTTCAGTTTTAACTACCTCTACAGGTGTTTTCATTTGGTCTGACCCTGCTACCCATTGTTTATATGACACCGTCTTAGCCTCCTTGGTTCCTACACCTCTCTTAGCATAAGCACTCTTACTCGCTCTCTTAGAAGTTGTAGGTTTTACTACTTGTTCTTCCGACTCTTTTTCCATTTTAATCTCATGTTCAATTTTAACAGCAACATGATCTATTGTCCTAGGCTCAAACTGCTTAAAGATAGGTTTTCTAACATCCCCTAAAACCTCAGGCACATTTTCTTTGACTAACACTGGCTCTAATAACTCAGCAGCCCTATTTTTCTTTTTCTGTGTGTAGTCAAGTCCTATGTTTACTTTTTCATTTTTACTCTTGCCTGCCAGTTTCATGTACATGTCCCTTTCTACAAAAACTTTATTAGCGGCTTCTTTAAAAGATTGACATGTTATTTTAAGCTCAGCTAATTCATTCTTAAGTTCTTCGTTAAGGTCTTCCCTAATCTTAAGCTTGTGTTCTAAAACGTTTACCTGATTCATTGACTGCCTTTCTTTACTTTCTCCTGATTCTAATTCCTCTACCTTGGCCTCGAGAAGTCTATTCTTAAGGGAGAGTTTAGCATTTTCCTCATTAACAGCGATTAGATTCAGTTGGAGATTGTACATGTCTTTAGTCATGGCAGCTAATTCATTTTGGTACTCAGAAATAGACATTTCATTTACGGTTAGAATTGGTACCTCTGATTGTTCTGAAGATTTTGCCATTAAAGCGAAGTTGTATAGCTCCTGATCTTCATCTTCATCAGACTCGTCCCAACCCTTCCCTTCAGTCACAACATACGCCCGACTTCCCTTCTGTTGCTTGCTAACCAAGGCGTCATATTTCTTTTTCAGATCAGCATAGGATTCCTTGGGATAAACGTATTTGGGCTTCTTGCACTCTATTGCAAAGTGTCCCAATTCATTGCAGTTAAAGCATTTGAACTTGTTCTTGTCTACCAGGTTAGGTCTGTAGCCACTACTAGATGTGCTACCTCGACCGCTATAATTTCCCCGACCACTTACACTACTACCTCTGCTGCTGCTGCCGCTTCTTCTGCTGAAAGAACTACCAAATCGTCCTTTACCTTTTCTTGGCTTCCTGAAGCTGATATGAGCAAATTCTCGAGCAATACAAGCATATGACTTGTCTTCTAATTTGTCCAGCTCTTCAAGGGTATAATATTCATCCTCACTTTCTTCGGATGGATCTTCAATATCTAATATCACCCTTTCAGGATTAGCAGTTTTCAATGAGACAGCTGCAAGTGCCTTTGCAGTAGACTCTTCAGCTACAAGTCCAGATTCACTTACCGCTTTGTATTCTCCACTATTGTAGTATCTTCTTTTGTCATTTTGTTCTTGCTCCAGCTCGTAGGTCTTTAAAACACCATACAGCTTTTCGAGAGAAGTATTTTTCAAGTCTCTTGACTCTCGAATGGCAGTGATCCTGTGTTCCAGATGTTTAGGCAAATTCAAGAGAAACTTGATATTTGAATCTGCCAGTGGATAGACTTTATCTCTTATACTCAGCTCGATAAGCAATTTACTGTAACGTTTGTAAACATCCGCTACACTCTCTCCTCGTTCGCATCTGAACGATTCATATTCAGATATCAGAATGCGCTTGTGATTATCTCTAACTTCCTCAGTCCCCTCCATCACTACAGCCAGTTTATCCCACATGGCTTTAGCTATTTTTAATCCCTTTATTTGAACATAGTACTCTGAGTTTAGGGATTCGATTATGACGTTGCGTAACGACGCATCCATACCAACCAATTCTTTATCTGCGTCTGAAAACTTCATTTCCTCTTTAGGAACAGACCGGGATGGTATTAGTATCCCTCCTTCCATTCGCTCTGGCTCAATTCTCATGGGTATGTATGGACCGTTCTCCAATATTCTCAAGTATACCTTGTTTATTGATTCAAGGTAGGCTTTCATCCTTCCTGTCCATTCGTCATAATGTTGTGCATCAAACGGAGGTATCTTAAATCTGTGTGCGGCGGCCATTTTAATAAAGTTTAAAATTAAGATAATACACTTTTCAAATTACAATAAATTGTATTTACTTGAAAAATTAATTATCTCACTTTAAATATCCAACACTTAATATCCAATGGGTTTTGCACTTAAGATTCAAGCAAGTTAGTTCTAATCTCAGGAACAGTAGCAGGGTCCACCACTTTTTCAAGTCTAAACAAAAAATTGTCCACTTTCTAGTTGACAGAAGTTCGAATATGTACTTTTTGTTTAGTCAAACAGTTGATTCACTTTTGGCCACAAGAAAACCCACAAAGCTCTAAGGTACAACGTTTGTAATGTTGTACAAATATTCCTTACCCCATGACTCAGAACTTTTTAGATCTATGAACTTTTCAAGAAGAAACAAATAAAAACTTTCGGCACAAACTTCAAGAAAAATGGATCTGGGATTTTCAAGAACCAACTCAAACAACACAGTAGGATCTCTGTTAGATGTGTTTAACAGGAGCTCTGATACCAATTGTTAGGTCCAAAAGTATTGTAGAGGGGGGGGGGTGAATACAATTGTTTTGAATAATGAGAGAAAATGAAATAAATGCAGGTAATAAATGATGACACAGAATTTCAAGAATATATCTTTATATTCATTGAAGAATTTGCTACAACATTCATAAAAGCATCATAATCAGTTGAACAATAAATACAGCAATTAAGGCTTGATTCAACTGATTCTCTCTCACTTTCTTTTTACAGTAAATGCTCTCTTTTTAAAATATACTGTAGAAAATACAGAGATTGCTAAAAAGTCTCCTTACAAATAAAACAAAGTGCTGCTTTTATAATGTCGTGTAGACTTGATCTTGTCCTTTTTGTGTATGTGGCCTAATCAGGACTCGTCAACAAAAAGTACTTTCCAACCACTCTGGATCAACCGTTCACAATAAGCCACTTGTCCCTTGAACATTAAATGCTACATATCGACCCGCATCTCGATCTAGGCCTGGACCCATCTCGATCTCGATCTTGGTTGACAATCTCGATCTCGATCTCGATCTGTGAAAATCTCGATCTCGATCTGTGAAAATCTCGATCTCGATCTATGAGAATCTCGATCTCTATCTCGATCTGCCGTGGATAGAGATTTGCCTTGTAATGTTTTACTTCAATTATAAATCTTGACCCGCATCTCGATCTGCTGTGGATCGACATTTGCCTTAGCAAATATGCACTCATCCAATGTTGACCTTCTTTAGTGACTAATTGTGGATTAACCTTTATGAGCAAGTTTCCCTAGCTTCTTCAATTTCTTTTCCTCACTCAATTCAAATGAGATCTTCTACTACTGACATGAACTTGCCTCCAATGTCCTGACACTTGATGCAATGGTCTGGTTCATAAGTGACTAGTCTTGTAGGGGTTCTTGCTTCTGAATGTCAGTTCTCATTTGTTGATTAACCTTTACATTATCCAGATGTTGATATACATTACATGAAATCACTTTGGTCTTCTTGATACTTCTTTGACATTAATTTAATTCTCCATTAGATAAGTTAGGGCATGAGCAATACTGAAATTGAACTTCTTCTCACTTATGCATCCTTGATTAACCAAATTAGTTACTTGTAGTTACTAAGTATCATTACCATTTCTTCAGTTGATTGATTCCATGTGCTTCTTCAGTTTCTCTTGTTTTTGCTGTTGTTTTATCTTTTACCTAGTTGAGTTACATAGTAATTAAGTGTTACAAGTTAGTACACCTATGCCTTTCAATTATATATGTCCTACTAGCAGTTAAATATAAAAGTGAGCCTACCATGCCTCTATAACTTGAAATGTCCACTTTAGGTTCTTTAGTATTCAATTTAAGTTTAGTAGTAGTGGACATGTGAGTTTTAGCAGAAGAGCATTCATTTAAGTCAAATTTCTTCAACATGTCATGAATGTACTTTGTTTGATTTATAAAAATACCATCTTTATCTTGTTTGACTTGCAAACCAAGAAAGTAGGTAAGTTCTCCCATCATGCTCATTTTATATTTACTTTGTATTAGTTTAGCAAACTTTTTGCAAAGTATCTAATCTCTTGAGCCAAATATAATATCATCTATATAAATTTGAACAAGAATAATTGAGCCATTGACATTTCTATAAAATAAAGTTTTATCAACAGTACCTCTTGTGAAGTGACTCTCAATTAGAAACAGAGATAAAGTGTCATACCAGGCACTTGGTGCTTGTTTCAAGCCATAGAGTGCTTTGAGTAGATAGTAGACTCAGTCAGGGAAATTTGGATCTTCAAAACCAGGTGATTGTTCCACATAGAGTTCTTCTTCTAGTTCTCTATTAAAAAATGCACTCTTTACATCCATATGGAAGACTTTGAAATTTGCATGTGCAACATAGGCTAGAAAAATTCTGATTGCTTCTAACTTTGCAACTGGTGCAAAATTCTCATCAAAATCAATTCTCTCTTCTTGTGAATAGCCTTTTGGCACAAGCCTTGCCTTGTTTCTAGTCACTGTACCAGTTTCATCCATCTTGTTCCTGAATACCCATTTTGTACCAATTACTGATCTGTCTTTTTCTTTGGGCACCAACTTTCATACTTTATTTCTTTCAAATTGATTGAGTTCTTTTTGCATACCTAATACCTAATCAGAATTCTTTAGAGCATCTTCAAATCTTTTAGGTTCTTCTTGAAATAGGAAGCTGCTAAACAAACACTCATTTAAAGTAACTCTTCTTGTTTTGACACCATCTTCTGCATTTCCAATGAATAACTCAAATGGGTGACTTTTGGTCCATTTTCTTTGTGTATGTAAATTTATTCTTCATGAAGAGGATTCATGATCATTGTTGTTGTACTCATATTGATTTGAAGTTGAATATTGATATTGGATATCCATGATGTAGAATGTTGGTTATCCATCGATGGATTATTAGTTGATGCATTATCAGTTGATAGATGTGTTAGGAATATATTCATTTGATGATGTACAAAATACTAGAACAGGGTCTAGATTAGTTTATCTATAATAAGTCTTTCTAGTCTCTAAAATGTATAATCAGAGTCTAGATAGTCATCATTCATGTTACTTGTACTTAAAAGAATTTCTGTAGAAAGTGAAACCAGAGTCTGGATGAAGATCAGAGTCTGGAAGGTGATCAGAGTCTATAGACTATCAGAGTCTATGATCTATCAGAGTCTACATGTGATCAGAGTCTGAAGATCATCAGAGTCTGAAGATTTCAGAGTCTATACAGTTGAGGATAAATTTGGAAGAAGATCAAAGGAATGGAAAGTCTTCGAAGATCAAGATAAATATATTGCAGATATGCTATGAGAAAGAAAGAGAATTCTAGAAGGAAACTGTCAACTAATAATTAGGAATTTTATTCCTATTATAATTTTACTTTCTGTTATTACTTGATAGGCAGCTCTCTATATAAACTCTATGTAACCTAATTGTAAAGAAGTGGGAAAAAGTCAAAGCATAATTTGTCTGAGTGAAATATTGTGAGAGCATAGAGATAGAGAGAGTTGCTGTGATAAACACAGAGAAGCTGTTAGGGTTTGTGTACACCCTAGGAGAGTTTTGTATTTACAAATCAATAATACAAACGGTATTTATTCATATCTTTGTGTTTGAGTTTTGTTCTTAATTTGATTTATAAACAGGCAGAAAAGACACACAAGTATTCAACCCCCCCTTCTACTTGTGCAACTGGGAAAACAATTGGTATCAGAGCCTAACGTTTAAAAATCGATCAAAGATGTCTGGAAACAAAGATGGCAATTCTAAGATTCCTATGCTTAAGAGAAACGAGTTCACCCACTGGAAGGTTAAGATGCTGTACCATCTAGAAGCAACAGACCCTGACTATTTTGACAGGATTAATGAAGGACCCTTTGTGCCCTTAAAAATTGTGCCTCAAATCAACGAGGAAGGCAAAATAACTGAAGAACACCTCGTTGAGAAACCAAAGGCTGAATGGATAAAAGAGGACAAGGAAAATGTCCTTAAGGAGGCAAAAGTAAAGAACATTCTCTTTAACAGTTTGGATTCTGTTCTAACTAACTGTGTCATATCATGCAAGACTGCTAATGAGATGTGGACAAAACTTGAGGTGCACTGTCAAGGGACTAAAGATGTCAAGAAGAATGCTAGGTCTTTGCTAATTCAAGAGTATGAGTACTTTGAAGCAAAATCTGGAGAATCTATCACTGAGATGTATGATAGGTTTATAAAACTCTTGAATGAAATGGCTATGCTTGGTAAGGTTTATGATTTTGAAGATACAAACACCAAGTTTCTGAGAGCACTTCCTGAAGAGTGGGACAATAAGACTACAGCCATAAGGGAAGCTAGAGATTTGGATGAACTAACTCTGGAAGAATTGTATGGAAGACTCAAGACATATGATTTGGAGATGCGACATAGAAAGAATAAGAAATCTGTAAAGACAGAATCTATGGCACTCTTGATGGAGTCTAAGAAAGAACAACAGGAACAACCCACAGAAGCAAGAATCAAGGATTCAAGAAAGAAGGGTAAAGCTGCTGTGGAGTTAGAGTCTACTGACACAGACTTTGATTATGATGAAGAGTTTGATCAAAGTCAAATGATGGCTATGTTTGCTAAAAATTTCAAAAGAATGAAATTCAACAAAAGAACTGGTAAATTTAGCAAAAGGCCATCATTCAAGAAGGAAGATGAGAAGGTTGAGAAGAGCAAGAGTACAATAATCAAACTTGACAAAGCAAAGGTCAAATGTTTCAACTGTGGAATATTGGGGCACTTTACCAGTGAATGCAGAATGTCAAAAAGTCAAGGAAAAGGAAAAGCACTTCTATCAAAAGAAAAGGATTGGGCAGACTCAAGCTCAGAGGATGAAATTGATTATGAAAATCTAGCATTAATGGCATCCTCCTCAAGAAAATTACAGTCTCCCAAAGAATCCTCATCTCCTAAAACTCAGGTATCAATCTTTACTCTTGGATCCTTAATTAATTTAGACTCTGATGGAATAGAGATTGTGAAAAGTGAGGTTAATAAAATAATGAAAACATGTAGGTCTCTCACTAGTGAAAGTGAAAGGTTGAGAGAAGAAAATTTAACCTTAACTAAAAGGAATGGCATTTAGAGTCTGAGTTACTATTAATGGAACAATACAAAAAGGATTCTGAGAAATATAGTCATAACTACACTGAAATTTTGAAAGCCTATGACTATGTTAGGAAAGAACTAGAAGAAGAGAGACTTAAGTTTAAAGTCTGGACAGAATCTGGTAGAAAAGTTCAAGAAATTCTCAATAATCAAAATGGGTACTTGTCTAAGTCTACGTTGAAAGAAAGGCTAGAGAACTTATCAGAGTCCACCCAAACTAGGAGAAATAGGAATGGTAAGGAAGGCATTAATAAGGCTAATAATTATCAAAAAGATCCTAATGCTCCTAGAAAGAAGTGTTATAGATGTGGCAACCACAACCACTTAGCTATAGATTGTAAAACAAAAATTGAGATGAAATCAGAGTCTAGCCCTTCTCAGACTCTGAAAAGTCACTACATACCACAGAAACCTTGTTATCACTATGGTAGCATATTTCATTCTATTTATATGTGTAGGGACTATCATGATTTGTATTACAATTTTTATGAGTTAAAATCTTCTATTGATAAAAGTTGGTATGACACTGTTAAGACTCCACCAGAGTCTAGAGCAACAAAAGAGACAGGTAAACTAAAGGTGAAAATTGTTAAGCCTGTTTCTCCTAAAGTTAGTAGAAAAGGATCCAAAACTGTTTGGGTCCTCAAAACATCTAACTAGTTGCTTTATGTATGCAGGGAACCAGGGTAAAGAAAGTGACCCTAATCTTGGACAGTGGATGCTCGGGACATATGACTGGAAAGAAATCCCTACTTACAGACTTTGAGGAAATGGCTGGCCCAGAAGTATCCTTTGGAGATGGCAACAAAGGACAAACACTGGGATATGACAAGATTGTACTTGGAAATGTCATCATTGAAAAAGTAGCTATAGTTGATGGCTTAAGGCATAATTTAATAAGCATAAGTCAACTTAGAGATAAAGGTTACCATACTGGATTTGACAACAAAGAATGTCTAGTGACTCACAAAGAAACATGCATGTTGGTTTTCAAAGGACACAGACATGGTAACATTTATGAAGCCATCTTGGAGGATTGCATACACAGTGAAGTCACATGTCTATACAGCAAGGCCTCAACTGAAGAAAGCTGGAAATGGCACAAGAAACTGTCACACATCAACTTCAAAACACTCAACAAGTTGGTGAAACAGAATCTTGTAAGAGGATTACCACAGGTTGATTTTGTACAAGACGGACTTTGTGAAGCATGTCAACTTGGAAAACAAAGGAAATCATCCTTCAAGAGCAAGAAAATTAACACCATTTCTGAACCCTTTTATTTATTGCATCTTGATTTATTTGGTCCAGTAAATGTTATGTCAATTAACAAAAAGAAATATACTCTTGTTATTGTAGATGATTTTACAAGATTCACATGGGTTTTCTTTCTACATTCAAAGGATGAAGCCCCACAACACATAATAGACCATATCACTTTTCTGGAAAGAAAATCAAAGAAAATAGTTGGAGTTCTAAGGAGTGACAATGGTACTGAATTCAAGAATTCAATCATGGAGGACTACTGTGCATCAAAGGGAATTACTCAACAATTTTCTGCACCAGGAACTCCTCAACAAAATGGAGTTGTGGAGAGAAAGAATAGAACACTCATAGAAGCTACCAGAACAATGTTGGCAGAGTCTAAGATGCCAGTATATTTTTGGGCTGAGGCAGTCAATACAGCATGTTTCACTCAAAACTGCACTCTAATAAACATGCATGGAAAGACTCCCTATGAAATGATAAAGGACAAGAAGCCAAGTGTGAAACACTTTCACATATTTGGATGCAAGTGTTATGTACTGAAAGTACATCCTGAAAATCTAAGCAAATTTGAAGCCAATGAAGATGAATCAATTTTTCTTGGATATGCATCAAACACAAAAGCATTCAGAGTGTTTAATCTCAGAACCAAAATTGTTATGGAATCTATTCATGTTGCATTTGATGATAAAACGTTTACAGGATTGCAGGATGAGTCAGAGTCTACCACACTGGAATTTGAAAATCTAAAAAGTTCTGAGATAAATGAAGAAGAAGAGGATGAAGACCCTCAAATAAATCCTGAACCAACACAGGAACCTGCACACTCTGAGGGGGAGCCATAAAATTCAACTCCAAATAATTCAGAGTCTAACAGGTCAGGGTCTACCCAGACAGAGTCTATCCAGACAGAGTCTAACTCATCAGGGTCTGGGTCAAGCAACTCTGAACCCTTGTCAGAGTCAAGCAATTTAGGGGGAGCCTCTTCATTTGAATTTCACTCAATTACAGAAGATGCAAATGACTTAGGGGGAGCTTCAAGTTCAAGAACCAATCTTCCACCTGCTAGAAAATGGACAAGGAATCACACTCCTGACTTGATAATTGGTGATCCTGAGAGTGGTATACAAACAAGAACAACCACTCAAAATGAATGTCTTTATAGTTGTTTTCTCTCAAAGAATGAACCCAAGAAAATTGAGGAAGCCTTGCAAGACCCTGATTGGATTATTGCAATGCAAGAAGAATTGAATGAATTTGAGAGAAATAAAGTGTGGAAACTTGTACCAAGACCTAGAAATAGATCAGTTGTTGGTGCAAAATGGGTGTACAGAAACAAACTTGATGAGAATGAAACTATAGTAAGAAACAAAGCAAGGCTAGTTGCAAAAGGATACTCACAGGAGGAAGGAATTGACTATGATGAAACTTTTGCACCAGTAGTAAGATTGGAAGCTATTAGAATGTTTCTGGCCTTTGCAGCTCATTCAAAATTCAAGGTGTATCAGATGGATGTGAAAAGTGCCTTCATAAATGGAGAATTGGAAGAGGAAGTCTATGTGGAGCAACCACCAGGATTTGTTGATCCAAAGTTTCCTGATCATGTTTACAGGTTTGATAAGGCACTATATGGATTGAAACAAGCACCTAGAGCATGGTATGAAACTCTTTCAAAATTTCTTCTTGAAAATGGATTCACAAGAGGTACCATTGACAAAACTCTCTTTATTAGAAAATATAAAGGTGATATTTTGCTTGTCCAAATTTATGTTGATGATATTATATTTGGATCTACTAATGATAATCTCTGTGAAAAGTTTAGTCAACTAATGCAATCAAATTATGAAATGAGCATGATGGGAGAATTAAACTTCTTTTTGGGGCTTCAAGTCAAACAGAATGATGATGGAATTTTCATCAATCAAACAAAGTATGTAAAAGAACTATTAAAGAAGTTTGATATGCAAGACTCTGCAACTGCTAAAACTCCCATGTCAAGACCACTAAGCTAGACTCTGACCCAAAGGGTAAGAAAGTTGACAACACTAACTACAGAGGTATGATTGGCTCATTGTTATATTTAACTGCTAGTAGACCAGATATAATGTTTGCAACTTGTCTGTGTGCTAGATTTCAAGCTGACCCTAGAGAATCACATTTAATAGCTATGAAAAGAATTTTTCGATATCTCAAGGGGGCACAAACTCTTGGACTTTGGTATCCTAGAGAGTCAGATTTTTCACTAATTGGCTATTCAGATTCTGACTATGCAGGATGCAAAGTAGATAGAAAAAGCACAACAGGACAATGTCAGTTTTTTGGCAACAGATTAATTTCTTGGTTTAGCAAGAAACAACAAACTGTATCCACCTCAACAGCTGAGGCTGAATACATTGTAGCTGGAAGTTGCTGTGCTCAAATTCTGTGGATGAGAAATCAATTACTTGATTATGGACTAACATTCTCAAATATTCCTATGTATTGTGATAATACTAGTGCTATTAAAATTGCAGAGAATCCAGTCCAACACTCCAGAACAAAGCACATTGATGTCAGGTATCACTTTATTAGAGAACACGTTGAAAATGGTACTGTGATACTTCACTGTGTTCTAACTGACAGACAGATTGCAGACATTTTGACAAAACCACTTGAAGAGGCTACCTTTCTCAGACTGGAAGGTGAATTAGGTATGTTAAATATGTAAGTGATCTATAGTAACAAGAAGCAAGGTATGTACCTTAATTATAGTCCCTATCTCAACACACTGTGATTAATTATTATTACAAATTTTTGATTGGTACTTTACCTTGATAGAGTCTAGTTTTTAGACTCTGGTGAGTCTGTAGACTCTGACGAGTCTGTAGACTCTGAGAGTCTGTAGACTCTGAGAAAAATATCGCCTAGACTCTGAAACGGTTAAAATCCGCGCCTGCAGACTCTGATTGCATTTAAAATGTTCAAATGACTTGAAATAGGCGGTAACAGTTATCTTTTGATTGGAGACAGGATATAGACTCGTGTGTATTGTATGCAACTTGAACAAAATAGATTTTTTCATACAATTTACTCACTTGTTTATTGCAATTATTTTCTAAGGCAAAAATATTCACAGAGCTTTTTACGAACCCTAGCTAAATTCTTCAAGCTTTTCCATCACTCTCAACTCAACAACTTTAATGGCTGCCGTTTCTACTGTCATGAGGGGACCCAATGTGATTGCTTTCACATTTGGGGATTTTGATTTCATGACTACAAATCATGTTGCTGCTCTTGGAGATAAGAAAGGAGTAGATGTTGACTACTTCCCAATGATGGATTTCATAGAGCAATCTGAGCTCAGTTACCTTCTGAAAGCATCTCCAGTGATTCATATGGATGCTGTCTCAAAAGCTTGGAGTTCTGCACAGGTCGTTGATCCTTCTCAGGATCAACCAGGTAAAATAATGTTCACCTTTGGCTCGACTACATTTGATGTCATTGCAGATGTGCTTAATTTTGTGTTTAAATTGCCTGTTAAGTCTTCTTTTGATAATACTGTATCTGATGATGACATTAAAAGCATGTTTAAGGCAATAGGTTATTCTGCTAGCTTAGATAACATGAGTAAAATAACTAGGCCTTACTTAAGAAAAGAATGGTCCTTTTTCTTTGATCAAATTACTAAGTGCTTCACTGGTAAGTGTAGTGGCTTTGATGCTATTACTGCTATTACTTATCAAATTGGTCACAGTCTCCTATTTTGATAAAGTGATCAACATTGGTGATATGTTGCTCACTCAAATGGGAGCTAAATTAAATAATGTGCAAGAGGGGAGGAAGAAAGTCTACTATTATAGATTTCTTATGATTCTCCTTAATCACTTCATTCCTGACATGTCAACCAAGTTGGCAGATGATTGATGTGTGCAGGCATACAAACAGCAAAGGAGAATATTCTCTGACATCAAGAGAATTGATGACAAAAAGAAGAGTCTACCTGCCATGCACTATCCACAGGTAATGAAGGTAAAACTCTCGACCTACAAACCCTCTATCTATAATGATTCTTTTTTTGGTGGTGACATGGTGCATGAACAAGTTATGGAGAGTCCCCCCTGCACCTACCCAAGTCACCCAATCCCCTTCAATTACACAATCTTCCAAACCAAAATCCAAAAAGAAACCAACCTCTGGTGTCTCTCAACAGACACCAGTTGTAAAGAGGAGAAAATTGATTCAATCTAGGCTTATAGATGAGCACAGTGATGAGGAGCTCAATCCACTAGAGAAGCAAGTTGTTGAAGGACTTTCTTTGCTAAAGGAAGGTCATGATACACTTGATTCTAACCTTCAAGCCAAGTCTGTAGACTCTCAAAAGGCTACAGACTCTGTAAAACCTAGGGAAGCACCTCAGGATTCTCACATTGAGTCTCCTGAGAAATCTTTTGCTCAGAAGTATAGAAGGTTAAGGAAGGCTTATTCTGCACACACACACAAGCCTGTTATTATTACTAACCCTGTTTTGCAGGAAACAGATGCTCTCAAGGCTCCTGCAGAGCCAGACTCTGAAAGCAAGAAAACTCCTGAACCAGAGTCTAATGTTGAGTCAGAGTCTAGACTGCCTTTAGACTCTGATCATGAAACATTTTGGGAAGGAATGCCATTGGATGCAGCCTCAAGTCTTATTGATGAGATCATTACTCCAAGTAATGAGGTACTGCTATTCTTATATCTTTTGGTGGAATCAGTTGAAGATCAATATCAGACTAAATCTTAAGTCTTGGATTTTCTTATAACCTATGAAGCCCTAAGGAAGAGAATGGAACAGGAGCTACAAATGTCTGCACAGGATGTGGTCAAAAATCTATACAGCTGCCTAATCAACTCTTCATTCCAAGTACAAGCAGCTGGGCTCATAGAAGGCAGAATAAATGAAGTTCTCAAAGCACTAGGTGTGTCAGACTCTGAACAGCAAATCACAAAGAAGCCTAAGAAGCTTAGCATCTACAAAATTAGAAAATCAGAGTCAGTTGCTGAGTTGGAAACTGAAATTGAGCAACCAGTTTTTGACTATGAAGCAATTTAGGATCATGGATTACCTACAGGACAGCTATTGATTGGATCTCTACCATTCAACCATTTTCAAGGAAGGTGGCTGATTTTCTTGTCCAAAATGTAGGTAAGGTGGCCAACAAATACATCTATCCGACCTACGAAAGTAGATTGGATCAACTCAAGGGCTCACATTTTCACAAGATTGCAAGGGAACTGCATGATTCCTTTCACTTGACTCTTTCCTAGGCCATCAATGCACTCCATGCCAGGATGTTTCTCAATGGACACTTGGATGCATTAACTATGGTAGAACCACAGGAGGTAGCAGATGATGCAAGGCAGTTGAAGGTTGGGACTAGTGCACCAGTGGTGACTAGTGATAAAGATGCTCAGTCTGCCTCACCCACACAAGAACCACCTAGTCAGAGGTTGGGTGATAGTGGGGCAGGGGAGTATGCTATTTGGCCCTCCTTGACAACTCACCAAAGAGCTGATGAGAACCCCAGTGATATGGGAGGACAGACTCTGATAGATGCTCATGAAGAAATTTTCCAATCTATTCTTTCAGAGTCTATCCACCTTGAGGGGGAGTCTCATGCACAAATAGTCAAAGATGGTAACACTCAGACTTTGACTTCTCATGAAGTCACAATGAAACAGTCAGAGTCTACAGTAGACCCTGAGACTGGAATACTGGAGCCAATAGACTCTGAAAAGAGAGAAGATGCTAGTAAGGGTTCAGATTCTGTTGATGCTCACCCCTTGGTGGAAACCCCTAGCCTTCAGACATTTGAAGGGGTTCCCCTCCATCAAGGTTGTTCAGGTATTGAAGCACCATTATTTTCTCTCAACCCCTCTTCTGTAGGATTTTTGAGTGCACCCTCCACATTGAGTGAAAAAATATCTGTGAGGCTGACACTGGACCAGGCAAAAGGAGAGGTAGCAAAGGCTGTAGAGAGCCTGAGTAAGATTGAGAAAGTGGGTGTCTAACCCCACTATGAGCATGAGATATTAGGGTTTCCTGAACCTAGATTTACTTATTGGGATCAAGATTTTCCAAAGAGTTGGTCCAATGAGTTGGAGCAGGGGATGGATGAAAATTCACTATGTCTGATTGTGCAGATTAGCAAACAGGAGGAGGCTCTTGCTGCTCAGAAATCATTTACACAGAGACCACATCTTCATCTGGTGGATTCTCTAGCAAGGAGAGCAGATAGAGTCATGGGGGCTTTGGTGGATAATCCTGTAATTATAACTGAGGCTGCAAATTCGAAGTCAGAAGAACCACTCTTAATTATGCTTATAAGGGCTAGACTTCCAGAGTCTACAGTCTCTGATCACTCTCAGGAGGAGTCAGGGTCTATAGTCCCGTTTGCAGTTTTGGAGTCTACACCACCATCAGAGTCTACACCTCCTATCACAAAGCTAGAGCCTGTTGCTGAGGAGTGCACTTCTGAAGATGATGATCACGTTACTCCTTCTTTTGTCTATTTTGATCAGGTGTTTCCTCAGTCTTGGGAGTCTGCACAGCAAAGAGGCATACATGATAAAGATTCTTTTGCGTGTATTTTGGATATTCATCATTCTGAGAGACTTAAAGCTTTTCAGAAAAAATCCTTTCCACAGGAACATGGTTACTATCCTGGTGAAGAAGATCAAGTCTTAGATGGAGCTGTTAAAGCTGAGTTACCTGATGTTGCTGCTCAATTATCCAGTGTGGTCCAAGACATTTCTCATATTAAAATCAAGCTCACTGGTTTTGATAATACAACTTCTCTGCTCAATACAAGATTTGACAGAATTCACTCCCTTCAATTATCCAAAGAAGTAGCTTTTAAATATGCTCTAGCTGCTATCACTACAACTCAAGCCTCTCTTCAAACTACAGTTTCTGATTTGACCACCAAGGTTGATTCAGTTATTGCAGCCCATGCCAATATCTCCACTGTTTTTTAGCAGATTCTTTTGGCTGTCACCAGTAATGATGATGTCAAAAAGGGGGAGAAGGAGAAGCTAGGTGAGTCCTCCAGGAGACATAAGGATGAGGGATGCAAGGATAAATCAAGGGGAGTTAAAAGGAAGAGAGATAGTGATGATGGAGATAGTTATCATGGTTCTAAGGGTCCTGATGGTGTGCAACAAAAGCAATCTGGAGTAGCAAGAACTCAAACACATCAGTCAGGGACTAGACATGGGAAATTAGAGTCTAAGTCAGACTCTGATAAGCAAAGAAAGAAGTCAGACTCTGATCAAACTCAAGAACCTTCATACTGGAAGTGCAGTCAATCAAATCTGCAACTTAGAGCTAAAAAAAAGATAGGTCTTAGAGGATTTGAAGAATCTGACATTGACAGAACATCTACTCTAACCAGGGATCCTCAATCCTTGACAGATAGGCAGTTTGAGAAGATCACTCAGAAGAACTTAAATAAAGTGGTGTCTGCTCAAATTGTTTATAATGTTTTTGAAACGAAGATACAAGGAGGTCAGGGAGGTACAGAAAAGGTGAAGAATGAGATGATGGTTTACTTCTTAGAAGGTGGAAGTGTAAGATGGATTAGTCAGTCAAATTTTATCTTTTTCAAACAGGCTGAGGAACTGCAGTATATTAGATTCCTACTGTAAATTGCTTATGAAGTAAACAAAAGCAAAGAGGCTATCACTCACAAATGGTTCAAGAAAATTGACAGGAAGCTGACTTTGCACAGACAGGCAAGTCGACAAATGGGCAACTTTTCTCTAAAATATATTGATACTGAAGGAAATGATCAAGTCATGCCATTGGAGGAAAAACAAGTCAAATTTGAAGAAGGTGTGGGTCATTACTTTGGGTTTCAGCCTATGAGTGGAAAAGTTAGTGTTCTGATGTTGAAGGACTTAAAAGACCAAGAAAGTAGTGCAAATGATCTGAGAGCAGCTTACTGTCAAATTAAATGCTCAAGTGAAGAAATGAAGAAATTGAAGAAATTTGTTGGTGAGGCTCTAGCAATTGTGGAGGAAAATATGCTGAATTCATTTTTGAAGAACAATCCAGCCTTTGAGAAGATTAAATGAAAAGTAATTCTTTTTCTTTTTTAATTCTTTTATACTGTTCTAGATTATTAGTTTTATTCTTTAGTTTTGACATCATCAAACCTTGATTTATGCTTACATTTTATAAAGCATAAATAGGGGGAGATTGTTAGGAATATATTCATTTGATGATGTACAAAATACTAGAACAGGGTCTAGATTAGTTTATCTGTAATAAGTCTTTCTAGTCTCTGAAATGTATAATCAGAGTCTAGATAGTCATCATTAATGTTACTTGTACTTAGAAGAATTTTTGTAGAAAGAGAAACCAGAGTATGGATGAAGATCAGAGTCTGAAAGGTGATCAGAGTCTATAGACTATCAAAGTCTATGATCTATCAGAGTCTACATGTGATCAGAGTCTGAAGATTTCAGAGTCTATACAGTTGAGGATAAATTTGGAAGAAGATCACAGGCATGGAAAGTCTTCGAAGATCATGATAAATATATTGTAGATATGCTATGGGAAAGAAAGAGAATTCTAGAAGGAAACTGTCAACTAATAATTAGGAATTTTATTCCTATTGTAATTTTACTTTCTGTTATTAGTTGATAGGTATCTCTCTATATAAACTCTATGTAACCTAATTGTAAAGAAGTGGAAAAAAGTCGAAGCATAATTTGTCTAAGTGAAATATTATGAGAGCATAGAGATAGAGAGAGTTGCTGTGATAAAAACAGAGAAGCTGCTACGGTTTGTGTACACCCTAGGAGAGTTTTGTATTTACAAATCAATAATACAAACGATATATATTCATATCTTTGTGTTTGAGTTTTGTTCTTAATTATAAATAGGCAGAAAAGACACACAAGTATTCAACCCCCCCCCCTTCTACTTGTGCAACTGGGAAAACAAGATGTCTATCAACTGATAAATTATCCATTGATGCTATGACATTAACTGATATTGAGTTTCTGAGTACATGAGAATTTACTAGACTTACTTCTTTATCACTTTCTTCATTTATCTCATTGGATTCATTCTCAAATTGCATTGTGTCATGATTTCCTTCATCAAACAAGCCTTAAATCTTTTTATCAACAAAGACTACATGTATAGATTCCATAACAATGTGTAGTCTAAGATTATAGGCTCTCTAGGCTATACTTGATAGTGTATACCTAACAAATATGGCTTCATCAGCCTTGGATTCAAATATTCCTAGGTTTTTACCTTGATTTCTCAGGACATAGAATTTGCAACCAAAGACATGAAAAAACCCCACTTTTGGCTTTTTGTCTTTCTTGATCAATTGATATGGAGTTTTTCCTGTGCTTGATTTACTATGGAAATTGTTTGTATATAGCATGTTGCATTGATGGCCTCAGCCCAGAAATAAGTTAGTAACTTTGCATCTTCCAAAATTGTTCTAGCTACTTCAATCAGTGTCCTGTTCTTTCTTTCAACTACCACATTCTGTTGAGGTATTCTTGGTGTAGAGAAAGTATGAAAAATTCTTTTGACTTCATAAAACTCCTTCATTATAGAATTCTTGAATTCTGTTCCATTGTCACTTATTATTTTTTTTACATCCAATTCAAGACTTTTCTCTACTTCTTTGATGTGTTTGATGATGAATTCACTTGTTTCATCCTTTGAATGTAAGAAATAAGTCCATGAGAATCTTGAGAAATCATCTACAATAACTAGGGCATATTTTTCTTTGCAATGGACATGATGTTAATAGGACCAAATATGTAATAGCTCAAGAGGTTTCTCAATTGATGATTCCAATTTTGACTTGAATGATGCTTTTCTCTGTTTGCCTTTTTGACAAGCATCCCACAATCCATACTTTACAAATTTCATATATAGTAATCCTTGATAGAATATATTTTTATATATATTCTGTATGATTTTTATTCTAATATTTATTTGTATTTTACATTAATTGGATATTTATTTAATAGATTTTAATGTTTTGTTACAAAAAATATAGAATTCCTATATTTTGAAGGATTTGGGCTTAAAGAGCTAATTTGGAGTCAAATTAGAAGAAAATTCATATTTATTGGGCTACATGAGTTGTCTACACTGTTTGGGTCATATCTGAAGTTCCTGAAGTCATAATTGGACGATCTTACAATTCATATGAAAATTATGAAATTCTCTTTAATTTAGAAATGGTCCTAGTAAAATCCAACTGGATCAGCCCAGAAACTGATGAGTAAACAGAGCTACGAATTTTAATTGATGAATCATATTCAATTAAGGAAGCCTATTTGTATTTGGCTTAAATCAATAAAATACTTTGATTATTAGACATAGAGATATATATCATATCATTATGTATTATTAGACATATACATTAGACATTATTATTAGATTATAGTAGTATAGTATTAGGGTTTTTACATACATAGAGAAACACAATGACTCTTCTTTCTAGTGACAAGATTGAAATTTGAAGATTTTGTTCTCTGAATTTCTTCTTTATTCTTATTAGTTTAATTATGTTTCCTTTTATTCTTAGTTGTCTTAATTGTTTAATTATTAGTGAGTAATAGTTTCTAGAGCTTAAGGGAGGCCATGTTTGCACTATGATATTGGCATGTTTTTCATAGTGGTTTAATTGCTTATGGTTAATTCTAATTTATATTTTTTAATTATTGATTTGTGTAATCGACTGATATCATAAATTGATTATATGCATATAGGGATATGGATCGAGAGATTTACTTACTAGAGGCACACATACGATTAACAAAATTGAATTTGAGTGCAAGAGCGTCATTGGATTTCTAAGAGCATTGATACTCGAGAGAGATTAACACTGCTCTAATTACCTGATTGATTGAATTACTAAAAATTATTATTTGTTTAAGCATGTTTCGAGCGTGCTAACGCTTGAGAGAGATTAATAAACTCTAGTTGCATGACCACTTTTATAACTTTATCTTAGAAGCCAATTATTGTGTAAGTATGGTTAACCTTATTGTCCTAGGTTTTAATATATTATTTTAGTATATTTTATTAGTGTTAGTAATTATTAGTTAGATACCATTCTCAAATATTCGTGTGCTCTGGAAACAATCTGTGATAATTGAATTAAAATCGATAAAACCTGTCTCATTGTGGATACGACCCGTTTGTCAATCTCTGTTTGCAGTCATAGATAAAATAAAACGCATCAATCCTCTCACTTGATTTTCTTGACTAATTGATTCATGGCTTTGAAATTTAAGTGGGCTAATTTCTTGTGCCACAGCCAACTCTCATCTGTACTTGCTTTTGAAAGAAGACAAGTCATTGAATCTGCATTTATTGAGTTAAAATCAGCTATGTACACATTTCTTTTTCTGTTTCCAGTCATCACAAGGCTTCCATCTTTCTTGCTGGAAATTATGCATGCTTCAATTATGAAACATACTTTATTTCCACTATCACATAATTTACTGATGCTTAACAAATTGTATCTTAAGCCATCAACTAGTGTAACAGGTTCAATGACGACATTCTTTTTTAAAATCAAGACATATCCCATGGTGTAACCCTTGCTGTCATCTCCAAAAGTCACTCCAGGACCAGCTCTCTCCTCAAACTGTGTAAGCAGGGATTTATCTCCAGTCATGTGTCTTGAACACCCATTGTCCAAGTACCAAAGATTCTTCCTTTTTCCCTGCACACATCCAAAAACAATCAAGTTGATTTTGGTACCCAAGTTGCCTTGAGTCCTTTCTTATTAGTTGCAGCCTTTGGTTTAGTCTCCAACTTTTGTTACTTTGATTTAGATGGTTTTAATTTCACTTCAACCTTAGGTGTTGGTTTCCTTACCTTAGGGTTCTCAGTGCTAATTCTTGGGTTATTCATGCTTGCAGAATTAGAAAAATTTAATGCATGAATATTGGTGTTTACATTATAAGGCATAGCATGCATATTCATGTTGGCAAATGCAAGATATGGATTAAACACATAAGGCATAGATGTATATTGACCATGAATAGCATGAGGAGCAACTAATTTAGGGAAGACATAATTTATAGACATGTTAGGCATATCATGCATTTCAGATTTGCAATGCACAGATATATGATTTTTACTACCACATTTAACACATATTTTTCTAGGAGCATACATGTCAGGTGTGTAGTTGTTGTGTTTATTTATGCCTACCTTATTATTTCTTTTCTTTTTCTTTTTCCCATTAAGCTTAGTTTCAGGATTTATCTTTTCTAATTTTTATTTCAGCTGGTTCTTAGATAAATACCCTATATTAGCCTTCTCAACTTTGTTTTGAGGATTAGAGGAGCTACCTTCTTCTACAAATTTAACAGGTCTGTTAAGCTTGGTTTTTAAAGTGGAGTGTTTAGTAGTTGATGATTTCTCAATCGATGGATAATTATTTGTTGAGTCAATATTATCAATCGATGGATAATCCTTATATGTTGATTCAGGATTAGAAATCGATTGCTCCCTATCCAATGATTGATTCTCATCAGTAACTAATTTCTCAAGAGTTTTAGACAACATGGTAAAAGAGTTTGATCCTGTGAATGCACTAGAGGGGAGGTGAATAGGTGATTTAGTTGACTATATCCAGTTTTAAAAATTACCAACCATTTATAGCTAACTGTAATGTGAACAGTCTGTTGTGCCTTAATAAACTGGTTTACTGTTTTCAATCTGTAAATAATTATAGCAGGCTAGAATGAATGCAATGCGGAAGAACAGATAAAAACAATATGTAAAGGAGGCACACGATATTTAGCTACGTTCGACTCCTATGTCTAATGATCTACGTCCTGGTCCCTTACCAATCTGGTAAGAAAATATATTATTAATCAATAATCAACCAATTACAAGAGTAATATTATATCTCCCTATTCCCAATAACCATAGTGGCTTGCTACAATCTCAGCAATCCTGAGCAGACTGATTCCATCTTGATATTGTTCTCTACTTTTGCAATCCGTTCTTGAACCTTGAATTCCTTGAGTCCCACTCTTGAATCCTTCTGTTCTTCGAACCCTTTGTCTTATAGAAACAATACAACTGAATCAAAAGCTCCCTTATTCTATCACCTAGAACCCTTGCCACTGAGTGATTACAGATTACACTTTGAACAATACAATCGAATGAAAGTGTTTATAACTCAAACTATATTCTTCAAATATTAAATCTCCAATATAGAACTAAGCTCAGATTTAGAGAAAGATGAATAAAGTTTTTTGAAAATGAGTTGTAAGAATATGTGTGTAACCACAAAGAATGAAAGGTTTAATCCGTATATATACAAAAGTATACAACGGCTCTATGAAACTATTTTAGGCAAGTAGAGATTTGAGGATCAGAAAAAATATTTCATAGACAAAACCAAAGGAGCTGATATAAAATCGATTTTGAATTTTGAATTCTCCTTTGATTAATCATACGATAGGAAAGTGGTTGTGGTTTAAATAAGGCAAGTGAAATCTAATCAACCATTTCCTAAAGTTTTGTAATATGTTTTTAATAAAAAGATATGAGCTTAGAATTATATTAAAAATGTAATATTTGTTTGAATGTACAAATAAATTAATCCTACACAAGATTACAATCTGTTGTGCAACGGCTAGAAACTTTCAGCCTGTAAGATTCTGTTACAGCAAGATATAATAGATATATAGCAGGCTGTTATGTTGTTAACTGTGAGACTTGTAAAACATGATTAGTACTTGCAATATAACATGCTATAGTAAATCAACAAGCATATAAAATATGTATATTCAGTAGAAGCAATTTAGCTTGCTAGAATGCGGGATCATCAAAATCATGAGGTTTATAGATCCATGAGTGTCATTCAACTTTTTGCTAGCTTTACTGGATCTGTTCCATTTGTCAATGGTTTTTAGTTCTTCTTCTAACTGTTCTTTCAAAATTACTATATTCTTTTTACACTCAACCAATTCCTCTCATGCATCTATATTTTTTATCTTGAGTCTGTCCATTTGCATTAGTCACTCTCCAAGTGTGTATTCCTTTCAGTTAGAGATTTCATGGAGCTTTTAAGTCTAGTGTTTTCTTTGTTTAAGGACTTAAGAGTGACATGCAAGTTATACAATTCATTAGACATTTCAGTAATTTTAGTATTGCATTCATCTTTGGATAACTCAGATAGATTTGTGGAGATTACCGGATTACTAGAGGAACCAGCTTCTTGGTCATCATGGTTGGTCATAAGTGCAAGATTGATGAATTCTTCTTCTTCAGAGTCATCCTCAACAGCCCAGTCCTTTTCTTCTGTAATAAAAGACTTTTTCTTTTATTTTAGCAAATCAAAGTACTTTTTCTAGTAATTAATATCATCAATGAACTTTGATTTCTTCTCCATCTTTGGCTTTCTGCATTCATTAGAAAAGTGACCGGCCAATCCATAGTTAAAACATTTAAACTGAGTTTTGTCAATAAGGTTTCTCTTTTGTTGACTTTCTTTTCTAAACTGGGATTCAGGTTTGCATTGGATTTCTTTTGAATTTGAGTTTTGAGGTTTTTCTTGATAAAAGCTAGATGCTCATCAATTTCATCAATGTCTTCCTTGGTATATGATTCATCATCCTCAATTAATTCTTTTATTTTATTAGTTGAATGCTAGTTGCAAAAGTTTAACCTCTTTTCATTTTGTATTCTCTCCCTCTTTTAAATTCTAGATCTAGTTCATTTTGTAGTTGCTCTTAATTTGTAAACACCTCTCTCATTTTAATACAAGCTTTGTTCTCCCTTTTTAATGCTTTGTTCTTCATTTTCAATGTTTTCTCAAGTTTCAAGTTTTAGTTGGGTGATGATAATTTTTACATCAAATAAACATTAAGTTTAAAGATGTGAGAAGAGCCTCTTTAGTTAATGTTCTTAAATCTATGTTTTAGCATCTTTATTTAAACCCTCTTAAGTTTCATTTTATTATCGGTATAATGTGGCCGTTTGGGGTTCCTTAAACTTAAAATAAGTAGCTTATTTTAGGGAAAATAAATTCATTCGTCCCTAAACTATTGGTGTTTTATTGTTTTAGTCCTTGAACTAAATATTCCAATATGCGGGTCCTTCAACTTTTGATTTTTCTGATTGAAGTCCTTCCGTCCAAATTTGACTTAACGGACGTTAGTCAATGCTGACGTGGCAGTTACGTGAAAATAAAAAATTCACCGATTGAATTCAAATTTTGATATGTTAATCTACGAGTGATTACAAGAACACAGGTGATAAAAGTTTTCGATTTCGAGTTCACTAACGTATAGAAATCTATATGAAAAAAACTTATTATTTCGTGTTTTTGAAATTAAAGTGCAAACTTCTATACGTTAGTGAACTCGAAATCGAAAACTTTTACCACCTGTGTTCTTGTTATCACTCGTAGATTAACATATCAAAATTTGAATTCAATCGGTGAATTTTTGATTTTCACGTAACTGCCACGTCATCATGCTGTTAACGTCCGTTAGTGTTTTTGGACGGAAGGACTTCAATCAGAAAAATTCAAAAGTTGAAAGACCCGCATATTGGAATATTTAGTTCAAGGACTAAAACAATAAAACACCAATAGTTTAGGGACGAATGAATTTATTTTCCTCTTATTTTATTTTTATTTTTTTACATATTTTCATATTTTTTTAAAGATAAATATTTGTTTTAGAATTTTAAAATCAAATATGAACTTCAAAATAAAAAATAAATTACTTATTTTCAGAAAAAGTACATACATCCCTACTTTTTTCCGGAAATAAGGGCTTATTTCCGGAAATAAGTGGTGGCCAAACAGGCCAAATGTTTTTGATCCATATTTAGATATTTGGTGGATGATTTGAGTTTGTTGATTTGAGTTAGTTGTTAACTCAAATCAACAATGTAACATCCCGTATTTTTATTAATATATTTAAGTATATTATTTAATATTAGGAATAATATTAGTGAATTATTATTGATTTATTAGTTATACCTATTTTATTATTAGAATATTTTATAAGTTATTATTAGCAATAAGAGAAAAAGAAAAAAAAGAGAATAGATAAAAAAGAAAAGGAAAAAGAAAAGGAGTTAGGGTTAGGAAAAAAGGGAAAAGGAGCAACCATAGAGAATAGAGAGAGAAAGAGAAAGAGAGAAAGATGGAGGAGGAGAATAAAGAGATAAAGAGGAGATAGATAAAATGCTTAAGAAGATAGATTATGGTGTTTAAATTAGGATCCTTGTGATTGGGAGCAATTCATAATATTTGACTATTAAGGTACGGATATTTCTATACACTCTCTCTTCCTTATCGTATTGTTAATGTACGATATCTTTTCTTTACTCTTTGTCTTCGTATTCGTCTCATTACTTGAAATATTAGTTGTTGCTTTGAAATCGTAAGTATATTGTATATTCATGTGTAGCCGTTTGTATCCATGCTGAAATCTTGTAAAAATCATATCTCATTCGTTATTCATTGGATTGTTATGATTTTATATTACCTGAAAAGGTATTTCAATTACCTACATTTTTTATTCTTTGTATTTTCTGAAATTCTGCCTATAAGCATGTTGAAATCTGCCGTTTGTGTAATCTGATGTGTTAATTCAGGTTTATACGATGAAACTTTAAATATTCATAGTAAACTGAAATTGTATTCGGTTTTTGTGAGCAATATCATTCTGGAAAGATCTTTTCGAACTCTTCGTTCTTTATTTATATTCTACTATCAAATTCTATGATCTTGAGTTCTTAAATATCAAAATACTATTGTGATCAAAACTTGATTCTGTTATAGCAATCTGCATTTTTAATTGTTTCTGAATTCGTTACTTCTTCGTTTTTGACGAGTCTTATCATTCTGGAAAGGTCTCGGAATCCTCTACAAGTTCTGTGTTTTGTGCTTTTTCATTTGGATTCATATTAATAGAGTTAATTGGCTTTTTTTAGAACTGATCAAGTCTGATTATGTTTTGTATAGTCTAATTTATATGATATTTGGGTTGGTAATATTCGAGTAATTTATTTTCGATTAATTTGTGATATATGTATTATTAGTAGACTTATTTTCAAGTAAGGTTTATGTAATACTTACATAAGTTATTTGTGATTATATTTTAATTTGAGAGATATTGTAGAAATCCGTCATGAGTAGATTAATCTCATGCTTTGGCACCTCCTATGCGATGTATTTAAATAGTATGGGCGTGTCGCTAGAGTTATGTGATACGTATAATCGCGACTAATTTGTTTATGTTTGGTTATTTGAGTAGCATTGTGATTAGTGTCTTGCAAACCCCTGTAAGATTTTGGGTAGCATTTGATTTGTTCTGTGCAAACCCTTATAAGTTTTGATGATTACATATTCTGGAGAAATGACATCCTGTAAGTGTAAGATTATCTCCTATATCCGTAAGTAAATTCACTTTTAATGTATTTGATATTATTATCAGTAAGTGTTAAGAGTATGTGTAAGAGTAAGAACATTTATGATTAAAAACTATGTATGTTAGAATTGTAAAATAATTATTTATCGTGTTTTTTTATTTGTTTATATTGTGAGTTAAGTATGACCAGCTCTTTCGATTTGTTTCATCATTCTTTATTTAGATATTTTATTTGTTCATATTGTCATTGTTCTAACCCTTGTAATCTTTGCATAATTTATATATCCGTATATGAGTCTTTTGCTCACTGCCGGTCTATGTTTTTTTGATTTCTCCATGCAGGTTAGGTAGGCTACTTTGTGGGCAGAGTACAGGTTGCGAAATTTGGAGATCTTGGTTGTATTTTTAATTTATATATCGTAAGATACTGGATATTGAACTATTGTAACTTTTTATTGAATTTTTAAAGAATTTTATTTATCTAAATAAGTTCGGGAGTTTAAAAACAAACTCCTCGTCCTCCTGGTCATATTCCCACCATTCAGGATGTTACCGGTACTGCAAATGATCATGGCCCAGACATACACGGGAGTGTCATAATTGATGAAGAAGATGCTGAAGATATTCCTACAGGTCCAATTGCACAGGTTGCACCAGGTGATGCAGGAAATAACAGTATCTTTGGTGGCTATCCTGACATCTCAAATTATGGACCAAGTGATCCTGAAATAGTTAACATACCTGACTTCAGCAATGATATAGAAGAAGAAATGAACCGAGCTGCTATTGAGGCTTCCAAGCAAGACACTGAAAGTAGTTACACACATCATAGTGAACCCTTACCTCAGAAAAGGCAATCTCGTATAGAGGACCCAGAACTAGCACAGGCTGTTTCTTTGTCATTGAAGGTTTGTTCTTGCAACAACTTTTGACTTTATGTGCTATGATCTGCTGGCCTGCTGACTACGAATTTAAATCAGACAACAGAACAGCAGAGAGCATTACGTGAGCTAGGAGATAAAGTTGGATCATCGGAGTTGGATCTAGGAAAATTACCAAGTGGGAGGTATTTCTCTCTCAAATATATGCATATACCATACCTGTTAAATTTAACATCCATCACTTTTATGTTATAAATCTGCAATTATTTTTGATAGAAGCCTAAATTATCTGCCTGTACGTTTGGGAGAGAGATTTTGGCACATCTGATAAGTTTGTTATTGACATTCTAGGTTGGAAGCAGGAGGGCCTTCTATGCAGGATGAAACTAATGAGGCGGAAGATCAACCAAGGGTAAGACACAGGATTAGTCCCATTTTTTCTGCCTCACCTGATGCTGGAAAAGAAATCAATTTTACGTCACCATCGAATCCTCAACACAGTAGTAGTAATACTACTTCACAGCACAACAAATGTGACACATTTGGACGAGGTACTTTTCTATCTTTTCGCAACAAATTAGATCTGTAAAAAAAAGGTATCTCTATTGTCACCAATGTCTATATGATTTACGTCAACTGATCCTCACATAGTTTACTGTTTGCCTTCATTTAATGATCAAGTTGGGAGGCATTTCATCTTTGGAACATGATGAAGCTATTATGCTTGAGACTGCACTTTTTGGTGGTGTCCCTGAAGGAAATGCATTTCCTGTACCATATGTACCACATCAGTTCAGGCAGAATGGTTTAGGTCAGACAGATGGTTCTTATCCCAGGCAGATGCCTCGTCCGCCATCACCTTCTCTCGTTGCGCAAAGATTGATACGTGAACAACAGTATGTATTCTGAATAAGAAATTTAGGGTCATGTTTAGATTGATAAACATTTGTCTCTATGCTTATATATTGTACATGTAGGATGATGAATATTTTGCATAGCTGATCGGGAAAAAGAATCGAAGGCTAGGGAGGAAGCTGAAATTCGAAGGTTAGCGGAGCAGGAAGCTACAGAATCTGCTTTGATAGAAGAATGGCAAAAACAACAAGAATTACATAGGAAATCGGAGGAACACAAGCTACTGCAGATCATTTGTTTTACATATATTATTTAACTTTTGTCTTCCCTACTCTCATCATTTCCCACTTGGGTTCCCTTGCTTATTGCATATTAAAATTATTCCAGATTCCGAGATTTCTTACTATATAGATTTTGTATCCACAATGAATATATGTGAATTAAGTTGAAATATTTGTAGCAGTACTATATGATAGCCCGTTTAAGATTTCTCATTGCCAAGCATCAAAATTTTCCTCTCAGCGGTAACCCGGTTCACCCATTCAGGTCTTTTTTTGCCTTAAACAGTAGGATAAGGGCTGGCCTTCTAGAGGTTTCCTTTTTCGCAGAAAATCCCGTATATTCTTTATAATCTGTTTGTTACCATCTTATTAAAGCACGTGTGGCACAGAATTCCCTTTCATCATGCAAGGTGGTATCTCTGCCAATTGCAGGAGTATTGCTTCTCTATTCTTATATATTCAAGTAAGACGCCAGATTCCATAAGTTGTCTTAAGTTGTTAATGTAACAGGTACAGATTTCTTAAGATACCTATGGAGTTGATACTTAATAGTGTAAAGTCTTTTATGTGATATTCGAGAGGAACATTAAAAAATTGAACTGAGATGATAATAGGTTGTCTGACTTGTGTTGCATCCTAGGGTAATTTTACACATTCAAGTAAATATTAGTGCTATACACAGGCATTGATCAGAATTTTATTTCCTCCTTGTTGACGTGCTGATCTGTGGTGTCTCCATTTTGTAGCTTATACAACTCACTAATATGATAGGGCTGGCTGGGGTATCTATTTTTATATATACATCATTGATACATACCTGTCTTTTGCCCTCAGGAAATAGAGAGACATTTGGCATCAAAAGAAGCTTCTCTTCCTCATGAGCCATCACCAGCTGATGGTAATGCCGTAAACCTGCGTGTGCAGATGCCTGATGGCAGCCAGCAAGGCCGCCGATTCCTCAAGTCCCAGAAGCTTCAGATATTTATTTTTTTCACAATATTTTTCCAATATTAAATAAAGATTGTATAATAGGTTGTGTCTTGATATGCAGCATCTTTTTTGACTTCATTGATGTTGGTCGGGTGGTCAGACCTGGTACTTACAGATTGGTAATCCTCCATGTGCTTTTTACTTGCTGTGCTTTCTTTAGAGAATAATATAATATTTAGTTTCGTAGGTGCACATTGTCGGAGTTACATGGCTAGTTGAGTACCTGTTATTTTGTTATTGAGTAAACTCAAGGAGCAAATAGGGATACACAATATATTTATACCTCGAGCAGATATACTATGACAGGTTGAATTAATTATGTTCTACTTCTGCACAGGTGAGGCCATATCCAAAACGAGCTTTTAGTGATGGTGAGAGTGCAGCAACTTTTGATGAACTTGGCTTGTTTGGTAGATAAGAGGCCCTGTTTTTATAGTTGAAATAGCAGATATACCTAGAGTGAAATTGTAATAGAATCTTGAATAGTTTGGCTACCCAGAAAGACCAACCCTTTTTGTCAGTTGTTTCTAAAAGTTGTTGCCTATAGACTGGTATGTCTAAACAAGCAGAAAGCAATGCAACAATTATATCCAAGTCTCTGCATCTGTTGGTATTCTATAGTTGGTCTTCCACTCAATTTGTATGGCTCATAAAGTTTGCAACTTGGGGTTGATATCAAATAAATGTGTGCCGTTTTATTTTCATTTTCTTGATGAGGGCTATGCAAAGTAATATATTTTTGTAACATAGTAAAAATTATGACTGTCGCGATTTTGTTTTGTCCTTGGCTGATTATTCTCTATTTTATGTATCTTAATTTTCAATTTCACTCAATATATGTAGAGTGAGTGTTACTAGTTAGTTCTGTAAAGCAATTCATGATATATATAGTGAAGTTGCAGTAAACTTGTAATTAGTTCATTTTATAACTCACTCCTTTTCCAACTTCTTACACACACAAAAATTTGTCGTGATAGATTGCATGATTTTCTTTCCTATTCTTGAAGTTGCAATCAAGTTTCAAAAGTAGCTCTCAAACACTCGTTGGCATAAAATCTCAAAATATATATTTGTGTAATTAATAAAAAATTAAAAGTTAAAGTATATTTCGAAGTTGATACAAGGTATTTTTTTGAATAATATATTTTTTTAATTTTTTTTAATAAAAGTTAGTATTATTATCAAGATTAAGGGGGTGTCCAAGATTAGGAACAAGGAGGATTCTGACCAGATTGATAATGGAACAAGGAGGATTCTGATGCATAGGATGTTAGAATATTTGGTAGTTATTGTGTTAATATTTTGTCAGTCAAGATCAGGATGTTGATTAAAATGAACTGCAAATATTTCTAAACTTGAACTTACTTATAGAAGTTGTTCTTTCTCAAGTGTCATGTCTCTTATTATAAGGTAGCTATCTAGCCTTTTCTATTATGCATGAAGTAGTAAAATCAGGATGTTGATTGAAGTACTAATGGGAAAAATGTAAAAGTGGGTAATATTTGGCTTTTAGATAGATAATGTTTCTTGACAACTTGATTATTAAAGAGTTGCAGATTTTTTTCACAGCACAGAACAAAGAGATGAAGGGCTTGAGTTCATATGTTCACTTGTGGCTTAGAAGGAAGCAGTTAGCTTAAAGTTCACTGGGATAGTCGATCTATTCATAGCTAACTGGAAGGATGTAATTTGTTTAAAAACCTGGACTGAATAACAATGCAATTTTTTCCCTGCATTACCATCTCTACCAAGTAAAAATTGTTTCTAAATTAAATATTTTAGTCATGGACTTTGTCTTCTACTGCTCTAAAAGTGCTTCTAATGCACTCCACATATTAGTAGACAGACTATATGTATAAATAATTATGAAAGTTGTAGATATCTTGTGGAGATCAGAGAAAAGACTATTACAAGGTAGTGTCTAAAATGAACCTTCTGCATGGACTCTTTTGAAACAAGCAACTCATACCTAATGTATGTATAATCAAGGCCGGACCTGACTATAAATGCAACATTAGACAAAAGACTACAGACTTCCAGCTAGTTAAAATGGCATCGCTCCATCAACCTTATTTAGTAATTTGTAAAATATCTGTTATATGTAATATCTTTGCTTATTATATATGAATATTTATTTTTTTGTACTTTAAGTATCTAACTTCTAATCTTTCTTTGAATCTAGAATGAACCCTCTGCATGGACTATTTAGAACTCAAACCTAATGTATGTATAATTAAGACCGGCCCTGACTGTACGTGCATCAGAAAAAAGACTACAGACTATTTAAAATGGCATCTCTGCATCAACCTTACTGGAAAAAGGACAACTGTTCATCTCTAATGTAATTTGTATAATTTACACGTTTCGAAATTACAAGAGCTTAAAATCAAGACTGAAACGCAATTCTAACCCATCTTGTACAGCAGATTGGTTTTCTTCTTCTTGAAATTGCATTCCAGCTTCAGAGTAGCTCTCAAAGACTCATTCGAGTCATCTTTCAATTCTCAAGTCTTGGTATTCGTCTTCCACTGCTCTAAAAGTGCTTCTATTGCGGTCCACAAATTGGTAGACAGACTATATATATAATTATGAAAGTTGTAAATATGTTGTAGAAAAAGACTATTACAAGGTTGAATCTAAAATGAACCCTCTGCATGGACTCTTTTGAACTCAAACATAATGTATATATAATAAAGGCTGGACCTGACTCCACATGCATCAGACTACAGACTACCAGCTAGTTAAAATGGCCCATCTGCTAAAAATATATATGCAGCCCTTACTGGTGTGATTTTATCTCATCTTTCATTTGGGTTCTCTCCAAATATTCATTTTCTGGTTCCTATGTGTGTTGGGTATGTTTCTATGGTTCTGTATAGACAAAGATGTGGGCTTGTTACTTTTGTTTTGGCTATGGCCTATCTCATTGGCTGGTATGTTTCTTTCTCCTAATTCAATCAATGTATGTGTATATAATTGTTTGTATCTCTATGACTCTGTATGTATCATTTGTTTTTGACCCAGATTTGTTTTTTTATATTTTGATGTAGTTTGGTAGAATGTGCTTAGTAAAAATGTAAACTTTTTGAAGAAAAAATTGATTTGATTAAAGTGTAAGTGTGTCATGTGTGTGTGACTTTTGGATTTTGGTTGAGTAGCAAGAGAGTTGATGAAATTATGCTACAGTAGTTATTTGCCCGAAAAGTTGGGAACTTCACCAGCAATTTGTCAGTGTACTATGAATGTGATAGTTAAGTCCATTGTTTACAGTTGGTATATGCTCGATATGAATAATAAGGAGTCTATGCTATGTTCATTAATTTTATAACCTTACAAGACTTACATGAGATCCTGGAAAATGGTATGGATACTACGTTATGAGTTTCAAGAGCAAATTCAGTATATTTTTTGTTGTTCTGTACATGTTTGATTGAATATAATAGACATTCTCAGATGTTAGTAAATTGAGCATTTATATTTTAACAAATTTACAGCTTTCTTGATCATTTTTTTACTAGTTGCCAAATTTATGTTTCGGGTATTTGGATTCATTGTTATTTTACGTCCGTTAGTTTGTAAATCTTAGACAATTTATGCATGTGTAGCCATGTGTACTACATGAGTGGGGATGCATGGAAGGAAGGCGGTATTGATGCCACCGGTAAGCACCCCTCCACACTGTATCTGTCCTTGGTTAGATGTGATTCTTATGTATATAGTGAACTTCAACAAAAATTTGTATTTAATAAAAACTTTTGGAGATTATATATAAATATCAAGATATTCATGACAAGATCTATTTTACTTGGTATATGAACAAACGAACAATATATTTATAGGATGGGGGCTGAACTAGGGTTCACCGTAATATTCATGGTCTACTCTCGAAACAGAATGTCAAAACTCAACAGACATTTATATCTTAATAATTAAACTCTACTAAGTTACAGAAATTAACTCCTATTAATAATCAAACCAATCTACTTTCTTAATCAATATTAAAGTTGGAAAAAGATAATGACTACTATCCTACATAAAAGTATTCCAAAGTCTTCTATATTGATCCTGTATTGTTTCACATCTCTCTTGTAAGTTGTAACATCAGATATTTTATGATGCAATTTGATTAGTGCATAATTTTACATATTTTAATGCCTATTTTATTGCTCACTTTCGTATTTTTATTAGTTAATTTATTGCATTTTCTTTATTTTGCAGATAAGTAAATTAAATAATTAAAGGAGAAGAAATGGGTTAGAAAGGGCAAAAAAGGGAAGAAAAGGAAGCCAACAAAGTAAAGAGGAGAAAAAGACAAAAGAGCAAGTTGGTGGATGAAATCAAAAATCAATGGTGTAGATTTTACCAACAAACACCTCATTTGAATGGTGGGGATTGACCCAACACCACCCAAAACCCTAGTCCTAGCCTATAAATACATCTCATTCTCTCATTGTAATCATCTCTAGTTTTTACCCTAGTTTTAGTAGTAGCCTCTCTTTTAATTTTCTAGATCTAGTTTTTAGCTCTCTCAAATATTGTAAACACTTTTCATATTAATGCAAGTCTTTATTTTCTTTTATGCTAGTCTTCATCTTATCTTCTTTAAGTCTTAATTTATTTTTATGTTAGTCTTCATCTTATCTTCTTTAAGTTTATGGCTATGATATCTTTCTAAGTACCACAAGTTGTATACTTGGGAAATGAAAGGAGCCTTTTAGATTAATATTCTAGATCTCGTTTACTTATCTCTCTACTTTACTCCTTAGTTTTATTGTTTATTATCTTGTCATGAGCCCCTTTAAATCTCTATTTTAAATGTGGGTTCAATGATTTAGATCTCTAAATTTATTATTATTAGTTGTTTTTTTTTATTATTCTAGATTGTAGAACTAGTTTTGGTTGTTGGGTTTGATATTTACTTGTAGTTGTTTAAATATTTTAGATATAGATCTAGTTGTTGGTAGTGTTAAAACTTAGCTCTTTAAATTTTAGATCTACTTTTATATTTTACTTGTCTCATTCACCTTTATGGCTATGACCCATTTCAATTTCATCAAGTAAAAAAGTAAAGTACTTGAGAATTGAAAGGAGCCTATTTAGTTTAATGTTCTTGGATCTACTTTTTTTTTATGTTGTAGTTGAACCCCTTTTAAATCTCTATTTTATTAGTGGGTTTGACATTTTAGAGCTAAATTTATTTCTTGTTGGGTGTTAGAATTTAGATCTACTTTTTAGTTGTTAGATTTGTTAAAATAGCTTTAATGGTTTGATATTTTAGATGTAGTTTTGCTTTTGAGTTGTATTGAATTTTAGATCTAATTTTAGTAGTATTAATTATGGTCTTTAGTTTGTAGATCTAGATTTAAAAGCACTAGTCTTCCTTTGTCCATTTTTTTTTATTTTGTCAAGTATTTTAATTAATGTTTAAAGTTTAGTTAGTTTCGTTACTTGAATTTTTAATTAGCTTATTATCATTCCTTTTTTTTGTTGCCTAACTCATCTCAAAATTAATTGGTCTAATTCGCCTAAATTGAAAATTAAAGTTTTTGTAAAAATAATTTTAGTCCTTGCGGAACGAATCTTTAAATTATTAAAACGATGTGAATTGTGCACTTGCAATTTAAAATGTATATTTTTAGCACATCAATTATATTTTGCTTTCTATCTTCGAAGTTTTTAAAAGTTGTTTAATTAGCTTATTGCTTAAATCTTGAAATAATATGCGTTGAGACATTTATGTCTTTTTATTTTTATGACTAAACAACATATCATTCCTATCCACTTCATTTGAGTAGATTAATTGCGCTTATATAATTGTGATTGGCACTATTTTGCTGAAATTACCTTTAGGACTAGAAGAGAGATACTGTTGGAAAAACAATATGTATATTTGCAGTAGAAACAAGAGAGAATGTATTCGTGTCTAAGTCTTGGCTTTATTCACAAAGAAACTGATTACATATATAGGAAAACAGAAAACGCGTAAACACCTAAAAACTAGGAATGGAAACAAATGATTGTCAATCACAACTCATGACAGAACAATGCCAAACAAATTACTAAAAATACTCCACACGCTGTTGACTTCTTTAACCAGCAGATCACAAGATATTGCAGAGCTTTATTAGTGCCAATTTACCAAGATTAGACGACAACCAAATTTAGATTAATTATCCAACAAATCTCCCCTTAATCGAAATTTGATTGAACTGCAGTCTTCACACCCAATAGTTTCCTCATCTTCTCAAATTTAGCAGTGGTAAGAGCCTTTGTAAGACAGTCTGCTCGTTGCTCATTTGTGCTCACGTGCTTAACTAAAATCTCACCCTTTGAAACACATTCACGTATAAAATGATAACGAATGTCAATGTGTTTACTCCTACCATGAAAAACTGGGTTCTTTGCTAAGTCCATAGCTGACTTATTGTCGATATAGATTGTCACAGGTTCCACATCTTTACCAGTTATCTGAGTAAGCAGATTCCGCAGCCATATCGCTTGACAGGCTGCTGCAGTGGCAGCCATGAATTCCGCCTCACAGGAAGAAAGAGCAACACACCTCTGTTTCTGAGATACCCAAGTCACTAAACTCTCATTCAAATAAAATGCCATGCCTCCAGTGCTCTTTCGGTCATCAACATGTCCAGCCAAATCGCTATCCGAGTATCCTGTTAATATGTTATTTTGATTATTTCTTGCGTAAATCAAACCAAGATCGATTGTCCCTTTCACATATCTGAGAATGCGTTTTGCAGCATTTTGATGCAACAACGTAGGGTGTTCCATAAACCTGCTGACAATACCAACGGAATAGGCCAGGTCTGGTCTTGTGTGTACAAGATATCGTAACCCTCCAATGATACTTTTAAACTCAGTAGCATCAACTGGTACACCCCTTTCATCTTTGTGCAACACCTCCTTGGGATCCATAGGATACTTCGTAGGATTACAGTCACTCATACCCGCCTTCTCAAGGATCTTTTTTGCATACCCAGATTGAAAGGAGCCTATTTAGTTTAATGTTCTTGGATCTACTTTTTTTTTTATGTTGTAGTTGAACCCCTTTTAAATCTCCATTTTATTAGTGGGTTTGACATTTTAGAGCTAAATTTATTTCTTGTTGGGTGTTAGAATTTAGATCTACTTTTTAGTTGTTTGATTTGTTAAAATAGCTTTAATGGTTTGATATTTTAGATGTAGTTTTGCTTTTGAGTTGTATTGAATTTTAGATCTAATTTTAGTAGTATTAATTATGGTCTTTAGTTTGTAGATCTAGATTTAAAAGCACTAGTCTTCCTTTGTCCATTTTTTTTTATTTTGTCAAGTATTTTAATTAATGTTTAAAGTTTAGTTAGTTTCGTTACTTGAATTTTTAATTAGCTTATTATCATTCCTTTTTTTTGTTGCCTAACTCATCTCAAAATTAATTGGTCTAATTCGCCTAAATTGAAAATTAAAGTTTTTGTAAAAATAATTTTAGTCCTTGCGGAACGAATCTTTAAATTATTAAAACAATGTGAATTGTGCACTTGCAATTTAAAATGTATATTTTTAGCACATCAAGTTTTTGGCGCCGCTGCCGGGGACTATAATTATTTTTCACACCTTAATTTTTAATTTTTCGAATTAGTTTTACTTGCTCTCTTTGTTTGTTTTTTTTAGAAAATTGGAGATTCGGAAAGCTCGTTGGAACGTGGAAATTGCCAGACTTGAAGAAATTTTCGGAAAGCATTTTTCGGTAACCCGTATCTCCCTATTTTCGTCATTTCATCACGTAGTTATAAAAAAAAAATCAAAAAAAATAAATAAATTAAAAATCCAAAAAATAATTAGTTAGTTGAATACATAATTGTTGCATCATGCATTAATCACTTAGGAGCACATCATTTAGATTTAAATTCTTGTATTTAATTTTTCGTACCTTGTAAATTGTGGTGATTGCTGGAGTAATGAGGTATGTTAAATTCATTCTTTTCTTTAGATTAGGACACGTAGTTTAAGCATCCATAATTGTTTATCATTTTTTTTATAACTCGTTGTGTGTTGCATCATTTAAATAAATTTTAAGGGCAAAACCCAATCACAAGATGAGGGGAGAGAATTCATCACTCTTTCCTTAGCCCACAACAATTAATCTCTCATCTTGCATACCCTAGCCTTTTTAATAAAATTAATTAGACGTTAGCCCTAGGATTTCGCGCTCAACTAGGAAGAGAACCTAAAACGAACAAATCTCGAAGTATTCATTCGTTGGTGTCTAGGCTAGCGAAAGCTTACCTGGCCATTTGGATTGGTGTCTTAGGAAGGTGTTTAGCCTCTTGGCAATGCTTGCACCGACCTGGCCAATCAGGACGAGTACTTTTAGTTTTGTGAGTTTTAGTATTATCTTGTTGTTAGGAGCAAGGTCTAGTTAATTTTAGGGAACCCTAGATTTAGAATTTTTTCTTTCTTTCGATTTTCCACATTTTCTTTTGAGTGTTTAAATTCTTGCACTTATTTGCTACGTGTTTATGCGAACTGCTTGGGCTAGGAACGAATCATCTAGATTAGTAAGACCGATTGAGTTGTCTTCTTCTTCTTCTTCTTCAGATTCTGAACCCGTAGAAATTAGTGAAACCGTAGTAAAGATGGCTGTTTCTCTTAGAGACCGTTGTTACCCCTCCCGTTCTGCCCAACCCTCGTGTATTACCTTACCACCGGTTAATGGTAATAATTTCGAGATTAAGTCTCACCACATTAGCATGTTACCAAAGTTTACCGGGAGTGAAGGTGAGGATCCATATCTTTTTATTCACGAATTCGAGGAGGTTTGTGCCTTACAAAAACTCCAACAATTAACTGAGGACTCCATTAGGCTTAGACTAATCAACTTCGCTTTAAAAGAAAATGCTAAAAAATGGTTGTATAGTCTACCGGTCAACTCTATTTCAACGTGGGAGGGATTTGTGGTAATTTTTCTTAAAAAATATTTTCCAAATCACAAGACCACAAAAATCACAAATGAGATAAACCAATTTCATCAAAAAGAAAATGAGTCATTTTGGAAATATTTTGACCGTTTTAAAAATCTTCTATCTCAATGTCCCCACCATGGAATAGAGAAATGGAGACTCTGTAAGATTGTTTACGAAGCCTTAGATAGTCCGACTACTGCTTTGTTAGAGTCTATGTGTCAAGGTAAGTTCATGGAAAAAGATGAGGATCAGGGTTGGGAATTTTTTGAGGAATTGGCAGAAAAGACGATGTTGTGGGAGTCCACTAGGGAGCCTGTTAAGTCTAATGAGTCACCAAGTTCGTCTTCTAGGGGTTTGCATGTAGTTAATAATTCGATTGCCACCGAGGCCAAGTTAGCTACCCTTACTAAGCGACTCGAAGCTTTAGAAACCATCGGATCTTCCTCACAAATGTCTATGTGTGCGAACTATAATTCTCCGAACCAAGCACTTCAAAATTTTCAAGAGTTGGAGCAAGTGAATGCTATGTTCCAACCAAGACCTAGAAATGACCCGTTTTCACAAACTTACAATCCCGGGTGGAGAAATCACCCGAACTTTTCATGGAACCAAGGTCAAAACTATCAACTGTCTCAACCCAACTTTCAAAAGCCCAATTCTAACTCTTACTCAAATCAAAGTCTTGGTCCTTATCCAAACTCAACTCAAACACCGTTGAACCCACCCGGTTTTAATGATTCGGATAAGAGACTTAGTTCCTTAGAAAAGAGTATTGAGGCGTTGTTGAAATCACAAACGAATTTGACTCAATCTCAACAAACCTTCATGCAAACCATGACCCAAGATAGGCAAATCTTAAATTCCAATTCTCAAGCCATCTCTAAGTTAGAGGTTCAGATGAGTCAGTTAGCTAGCACGATTTGTGAGCGGGAGAAGAACCGGTTTCCTAGTCAACCCGAGGTGAATCCTAAGTTTCCCATGAACCAAAGACCTCATGACAATGTGAATGCAGTTATTTCCTTAAGGTCTGGCAAGCAAGTTGATAACCAAGTGGGTGATAAGTTTCGTGAGAATGAGGAATCGACTTCTGAACCAAGTCATCCTTTTCCGGGTCCAAGTGGAGAAAAATCCGAGAATTCGAAAAGTCAAGGATCCACAAGTGAACCGATCAATAAACCTTTTTCTGAAGAACCGGGTGAAAGAGTCTATAAACCCAAAGCCCCTTATCCCCAAAGACTCATTTCATCTAAGCAAACGGACCAATTAGACAAGATTTTGGAAGTCTTTAAGCAAGTCAAGATAAACATTCCTCTCTTAGATGCCATCCAACAAATTCCTTCTTATGCTAAGTGTCTAAAGGAGTTGTGTACTCATAAGCGCACCAATCATGTCCCGAAGAAAGCCTTTTTGACATCACACGTTAGTTCGATCCTTTCAAATCAAATTCCCGTGAAATATAAGGACCCCGGTTGTCCTACTATTTCGTGTGTCTTAGGCGATACCTTCATCGATAAAGCTTTGCTTGACTTAGGAGCTAGTGTGAACCTTCTTCCATTTTCTGTCTATCAAGCCCTAGGTTTAGGAGAACTTCAAAAGACAAATGTTACACTTCAATTAGCGGATCGTTCTGTCAAAATTCCTAAGGGAGTTGTTGAAGATGTGTTAATTAAAGTAGGTGACTTTGTCTTTCCTGTTGATTTCGTGGTCTTAGAAACTGAACCGGTCAAGAACCCTAAGAATCAAATTCCTATCATTTTAGGAAGACCTTTTCTAGCCACTTCTAATGCCTTGATTAATTGCAGGAATGGATTAATGAAACTAACATTTGGGAATATGACCATAGACTTAAATATTTTTCATGTTGGAAAACAATCCGATGATTTTGATCAACCGATGGGAATCAATTTAATTGATGAAATAGTTGATCAAGATCTCATGACTCCTAGTGATGCTTTTGACTTTTGTTTAAAACACTTTGGTCAGGATTGGGATATTTCCAATTACACAAATGAGGTCAACCAAATGTTAGAGTCCACCATTTCTACAACTAATCAGGAGATCACACCAAGCCTTCTTTTCAAAGCTAGTGAACTCGTTGAGTCAAGCCCGCCAGAATTAGAACTCAAACCTCTTCCTAACACTCTTAAATATGCCTTTCTAGGACCTAAAAATTCTCTTCCGGTTATAATTGCCTCTAATTTGACCGAGTCACAAGAGAAAGAGCTTTTAAGTGTGCTTAGAGAACATAAGGAAGCGATAGGGTGGAGTATCTCAGATATCAAAGGAATTAGTCCGGCTATTGTCCAACATAGGATTCACTTAGTTGATGATGCTAAGCCTATTAGAGAACCTCAAAGGAGATTGAACCCTGCCATGATGGAAGTTGTTAAGAAAGAAATCCTTAAATGCCTCGATAATGGGATAATCTATCCCATTTCTGATAGTTCTTGGGTCAGTCCCGTTCATGTTGTGCCTAAAAAGTCAGGTATTACCATAATAACCAACGAGAATGATGAGCAAGTTCCTACTCGTATTCAGTCAGGTTGGAGAATGTGCATAGATTTTAGGAAGCTCAATGCCGCCACTAGAAAAGACCATTTTCCTTTACCCTTCATGGACCAAATGTTAGAAAGGTTAGCGGGTCATTCTTACTATTGCTTTCTAGACGGTTATTCTGGGTATTTCCAAATCCACATTGCTCCCGAGGACCAAGAAAAGACCACGTTCACTTGCCCTTTCGGAACCTTCGCTTATCGTCGATTAGCTTTTGGCCTAACTACTGGCCCTTCTACCTTTCAAAGGTGCATGACTAGCATCTTTTCTGACATGATAGGAGACTTTCTAGAAGTCTTTATAGATGACTTTTCCATCTTTGGTTCTTCTTTTCATCAGTGTCTACACCATCTCGACTTAGTCTTAAAAAGGTGTAAGGAACCCGACCTCGTTCTTAATTGGGAAAAATGTCATTTCATGGTTAAGGAAGGAATTGTTCTTGGTCACAAAATTTCTGAAAAGGGAATCGAAGTTGATAAGGCCAAAGTCGACCTTATTGCTAATCTCCCGCCACCAAAATCTGTCAAAGAAATTCGCTCCTTTTTAGGACATGCCGGTTTCTATCGACGTTTCATTAAAGATTTTAGTAAGAAGGCTAGACCCTTGACCAACCTTCTTTCTAAGGAGGTCAAATTCGAGTTTACTAGTGAGTGTGTTCAATCTTTTGACCAACTTAAGAAAGAATTGACTTCAGCCCCGATCATCAAGTCCCCCGATTGGAATCAACCTTTTGAGTTAATGTGTGACGCTTCGGATTATGCGGTAGGGGCGGTGTTAGGTCAACGAATAGATAAGATACCTCATGTCATTTACTATGCTAGCAAGACCTTAAATGATGCTCAACTTAATTACTCCACAACTGAAAAAGAGCTCTTAGCAGTAGTCTTTGCCCTTGAGAAGTTTCGGTCGTATCTTATCAGTTCCAAAATCATTGTTTACACCGATCACGCAGCCCTTAGATACCTTTTCTCCAAAAAAGACTCAAAGGCCCGATTGATTAGATGGGTCTTGTTGCTTCAGGAATTTGACCTAGAAATTAGGGGTAAGAAGGGTTCAGAAAATGTTGTTGCCGATCATCTCTCTCGATTAGTAGTGGATTCCACTATTGACTTACCCTTAAATGAATCTTTTCCCGATGAACACCTTCTTTCAATCTCTAGTCCTCCTTGGTTCGCCGATATTGTCAATTACCTTGCCACCGGTGAAATTCCTTCCAATTGGTCTAAGCAAGATAAATCAAAATTTTTCTCTCAAGTCAAACACTTCTTTTGGGATGACCCTTATCTTTTTAAACATTGCCCAGACCAAATCATTAGGAGATGTATTCCAAACCATGAGGTTAGGAGCGTACTGTCCTTTTGTCATGACCAAGCTTGTGGAGGTCATTTTAGTGCTAAGAAAACAGCCGCGAAGATACTTCAGTGTGGTTTTTATTGGCCTAGTTTGTTTAAGGATGCCGCCGAATTCTGTTCCGCTTGTAGTAGGTGTCAACATTTAGGAAAGATCACTAGAAGAAACATGATGCCAATGAGTCCAATCCTTGTCATTGAGATTTTTGATGTTTGGGGAATAGATTTTATGGGGCCCTTTCCTAATTCATTTGGTAATCTCTACATTCTCTTAGCGGTTGATTACGTGTCTAAGTGGGTCGAAGCCATACCAACTAAGACTAATGATAACAAGGTCGTCCTTAAATTCTTAAAAGAGAATATCTTTTCTCGATTTGGCACACCTAGAGCTATCATTAGTGACCAAGGCAAGCACTTTAAAAATCATCAATTTGAATCTCTCTTCAAAAAGTATTCCATCACGCATAAATTGGCTACCCCTTATCATCCTCAGACTAGTGGTCAAGTTGAAGTCTCTAATAGGCAAATCAAACAAATTTTAGAAAAGACTGTCAACTCGAATAGGAAAGATTGGTCCATTAAGTTGATAGATGCATTATGGGCCTATCGGACTGCTTTCAAGACGATCTTGGGTATGTCTCCCTACAGACTAGTGTTTGGTAAAGCGTGTCATCTCTCTGTTGAACTTGAACATAGGGCCATGTGGGCCATTAGAGAGTTAAACTTTGATTTGTCCACTGCTGGTAGTCATCGGAAGTTGCAATTGTCTGAGTTAGAGGAAATGAGGAATGATGCCTATGAAAATGCTAAAATCTATAAAGAAAGAACTAAAGTGTTTCATGATAAATCCATCTTGAGAAAATCATTTTCTCCCGGTCAAAAAGTTCTTTTATATAATTTTAGGCTGCATCTCTTTCCTGGAAAGTTGAGATCTAGGTGGGAAGGACCATACATTGTTAAAACAGTTTTTCCTCACGGTGCTATTGAAATTGAAAATCCTAATAATGGTGACATATTTAAAGTTAATGGACAAAGGCTCAAACCATTTTTAGAATTGCCAATTGATCTCGAGGAAGAGGTCATCCACCTTGTCGATCTTTGAATAAAGTAAGTTTTCAGAATAAACTAGTTTTGCTTCTCGGTCATCCCATGTCAGGTATTATCTCTTCATGTTATTTTATCATATCTCTCTCATTTGCATACATTGGGGACAATGCATGATTTAGGTATGGGGGAGGGTGCTAGTAATGTTAAAATTAAAAAGAAATACAAAAAAAATAGAAAATTAAAAATCCAAAAATAGAAATATTTAGGTTGAGTTGTCCTGTCCTCTATTTGAACTTTAGGACTAGTTGGTGTTAGCATTTGTTTTTAAAAAAATTATAATGCCTTTTAGATAATTTGAACTTCGTCGAGTAAGGTTTTCTTTATGAAATTGGTGTCGAACGATTTTTACACCAAATTTCAAGACGACACATATGCACAAGACCTTTGTTGGAAAGATTGTATAGGGATGTTATTCGATACCTGAGAGAGAACCCACATGTTAGAACAATGTCGAATCAAATTTTTGCGAAAAATAAATATATAGCCAAAAAAAAGAAGAAGATGAAAATGAAAAAAAAAAAGAAAAGAAAGAAAAAGAAAGAATAAACTACTTCAATACCCAATATTCCTCAAAATAAATAGATGAGATGATGGGCACAAGTAGAATTGACTAGTCTTGTTTTGTGGCCTTTGTTACTCGAGTAATTAAGTCCGTTGGGGTATTTTAAAACCTAGTGCCCTAAGACCAACTGGTTTGGGAGTCACTGACCCAAAGCTCGTTACATGGGTAACATAGAAAGCCTAAGAAAACAGACACTATACAGTCGATTAAAAAAAAAGAAAAAGAAAAAAAAAGGGTTATATATATGAATTTGTGATATTTGGCTAGATACTTGTTTTAATAGAGATTGGGTCAGTTCAATATTGGTTGAAAAAGAGAAAATATTCGTATGCAGTTCATCTATCAGAGGCCTTAAATTCACTACACACCTTGAGATTTTTTGTAAACATTTAGATTCGATACCAGTAGATTGAAGTTACCTACAATTCGACTATTATTAGAAAAGTCTACTAAGGCATGTATTTTCCCTATAAAATCTTTTTGTTTACACCATTGAAAACTAGAGTGAAAATTGAGTCGGGACAATTGCAGGAATTATTTCACAGATTTTATGGGTATATCTTCTGTAAACCCTTAGGAGACAACACTCCTCTTGTAGAGATCGTCTATGAGTTTAACGGGTTGGTAAACCTAAAATTACCCGTCACGCCTACGAAAAGGAGCCTAGAACTTTTCTTAGTTTGCTTTTTAACTGTTGATTTTACTCGAGGACGAGCAAAAGATAGGTATGGGGGCATTTGATTAGTGCATAATTTTACATATTTTAATGCCTATTTTATTGCTCACTTTCGTATTTTTATTAGTTAATTTATTGCATTTTCTTTATTTTGCAGATAAGTAAATTAAATAATTAAAGGAGAAGAAATGGGTTAGAAAGGGCAAAAAAGGGAAGAAAAGGAAGCCAACAAAGTAAAGAGGAGAAAAAGACAAAAGAGCAAGTTGGTGGATGAAATCAAAAATCAATGGTGTAGATTTTACCAACAAACACCTCATTTGAATGGTGGGGATTGACCCAACACCACCCAAAACCCTAGTCCTAGCCTATAAATACATCTCATTCTCTCATTGTAATCATCTCTAGTTTTTACCCTAGTTTTAGTAGTAGCCTCTCTTTTAATTTTCTAGATCTAGTTTTTAGCTCTCTCAAATATTGTAAACACTTTTCATATTAATGCAAGTCTTTATTTTCTTTTATGCTAGTCTTCATCTTATCTTCTTTAAGTCTTAATTTATTTTTATGTTAGTCTTCATCTTATCTTCTTTAAGTTTATGGCTATGATATCTTTCTAAGTACCACAAGTTGTATACTTGGGAAATGAAAGGAGCCTTTTAGATTAATATTCTAGATCTCGTTTACTTATCTCTCTACTTTACTCCTTAGTTTTATTGTTTATTATCTTGTCATGAGCCCCTTTAAATCTCTATTTTAAATGTGGGTTCAATGATTTAGATCTCTAAATTTATTATTATTAGTTGTTTTTTTTTATTATTCTAGATTGTAGAACTAGTTTTGGTTGTTGGGTTTGATATTTACTTGTAGTTGTTTAAATATTTTAGATATAGATCTAGTTGTTGGTAGTGTTAAAACTTAGCTCTTTAAATTTTAGATCTACTTTTATATTTTACTTGTCTCATTCACCTTTATGGCTATGACCCATTTCAATTTCATCAAGTAAAAAAGTAAAGTACTTGAGAATTGAAAGGAGCCTATTTAGTTTAATGTTCTTGGATCTACTTTTTTTTTTATGTTGTAGTTGAACCCCTTTTAAATCTCCATTTTATTAGTGGGTTTGACATTTTAGAGCTAAATTTATTTCTTGTTGGGTGTTAGAATTTAGATCTACTTTTTAGTTGTTAGATTTGTTAAAATAGCTTTAATGGTTTGATATTTTAGATGTAGTTTTGCTTTTGAGTTGTATTGAATTTTAGATCTAATTTTAGTAGTATTAATTATGGTCTTTAGTTTGTAGATCTAGATTTAAAAGCACTAGTCTTCCTTTGTCCATTTTTTTTTATTTTGTCAAGTATTTTAATTAATGTTTAAAGTTTAGTTAGTTTCGTTACTTGAATTTTTAATTAGCTTATTATCATTCCTTTTTTTTGTTGCCTAACTCATCTCAAAATTAATTGGTCTAATTCGCCTAAATTGAAAATTAAAGTTTTTGTAAAAATAATTTTAGTCCTTGCGGAACGAATCTTTAAATTATTAAAACGATGTGAATTGTGCACTTGCAATTTAAAATGTATATTTTTAGCACATCAATTATATTTTGCTTTCTATCTTCGAAGTTTTTAAAAGTTGTTTAATTAGCTTATTGCTTAAATCTTGAAATAATATGCGTTGAGACATTTATGTCTTTTTATTTTTATGACTAAACAACATATCATACATATCCACTTCATTTGAGTAGATTAATTGCGCTTATATAATTGTGATTGGCACTATTTTGCTGAAATTACCTTTAGGACTAGAAGAGAGATACTGTTGGAAAAACAATATGTATATTTGCAGTAGAAACAAGAGAGAATGTATTCGTGTCTAAGTCTTGGCTTTATTCACAAAGAAACTGATTACATATATAGGAAAACAGAAAACGCGTAAACACCTAAAAACTAGGAATGGAAACAAATGATTGTCAATCACAACTCATGACAGAACAATGCCAAACAAATTACTAAAAATACTCCACACGCTGTTGACTTCTTTAACCAGCAGATCACAAGATATTGCAGAGCTTTATTAGTGCCAATTTACCAAGATTAGACGACAACCAAATTTAGATTAATTATCCAACAAATCTCCCCTTAATCGAAATTTGATTGAACTGCAGTCTTCACACCCAATAGTTTCCTCATCTTCTCAAATTTAGCAGTGGTAAGAGCCTTTGTAAGACAGTCTGCTCGTTGCTCATTTGTGCTCACGTGCTTAACTAAAATCTCACCCTTTGAAACACATTCACGTATAAAATGATAACGAATGTCAATGTGTTTACTCCTACCATGAAAAACTGGGTTCTTTGCTAAGTCCATAGCTGACTTATTGTCGATATAGATTGTCACAGGTTCCACATCTTTACCAGTTATCTGAGTAAGCAGATTCCGCAGCCATATCGCTTGACAGGCTGCTGCAGTGGCAGCCATGAATTCCGCCTCACAGGAAGAAAGAGCAACACACCTCTGTTTCTGAGATACCCAAGTCACTAAACTCTCATTCAAATAAAATGCCATGCCTCCAGTGCTCTTTCGGTCATCAACATGTCCAGCCAAATCGCTATCCGAGTATCCTGTTAATATGTTATTTTGATTATTTCTTGCGTAAATCAAACCAAGATCGATTGTCCCTTTCACATATCTGAGAATGCGTTTTGCAGCATTTTGATGCAACAACGTAGGGTGTTCCATAAACCTGCTGACAATACCAACGGAATAGGCCAGGTCTGGTCTTGTGTGTACAAGATATCGTAACCCTCCAATGATACTTTTAAACTCAGTAGCATCAACTGGTACACCCCTTTCATCTTTGTGCAACACCTCCTTGGGATCCATAGGATACTTCGTAGGATTACAGTCACTCATACCCGCCTTCTCAAGGATCTTTTTTGCATACCCAGATTGTTTTAGCTGAATGTATCACTTTCCTTGCTCAACCTCGATGCCCAGATAGTACGATAACTTGCCCAGATCACTCATATCGAATTTGCTAGCCATTTGCTTCTTAAAATCTTGAATGATACGTATGTTCGTACCAGTTATTAACAGGTCATCTACGTACACCCCGACTATCAGAACATCATCTCCCATCTTCTTAGTGTACACAGCTTGATCATAAGGACACCTGACAAACCCAATGTCCAAGAGACATTTATTTAGGTTCGAGTACCACGCCCGTGGTGCTTGTTTAAGACCGTATAGAGCCTTCAAGAGTTTATATACAAGATGTTCTTTACCACGTTTAACAAAGCCTTCAGGCTGGGTGACATACACTTCTTCTTGGATCTCACCATTCAAAAAGGCAGTTTTAACATCTAAATGATGTACCTCCCAGCAATTTTTCGCAGCTAATGCAAGAAGTAACCGTATGGTTTCAATACGAGTAACGGGAGCAAATACTTCCTCAAAATCCACCCCTTGCTTCTGAACATACCCTTTTGCAACGATTCTGGCTTTATGTTTGATGATTTCGCCACTTGCATCTCGTTTAATTTTATAAACCCATTTCAAGCCAATTGCTTTGCGACCAGGTGGCAGTGAGGTAAGTTCCCAAGTGTTATTTTTTTCAACTGCTTCCATCTCGAGTTTCATTGCTCTTCTCCATTCACTTCCTTTTGCAGCTTGACTAAAATTTATAGGCTCGTCAATTCCCATGATCATCAGTTCTTCGTCTAGCATTTCCACTGGTTCAGTGACTTCATAAATTTCCTTGAGAGATCGATAATGCCTTGGATGACTTTCATCTTCATTGCTTGATATTGAGTCAGTGGTACTAACTGAGTTGCTCGATTCTGATATGTTGCCAGAATCCCCTGTGTTTGTGCTTCGGGGAGTAGACACTGGAGTATGCACATCTTCATAATTTTCTCCTTCCTCAAAACTTTCTTATGGCTCTCCTGTATTAGTATTGAGCAGCACAAAACTTTTTGAAGATATAGTTTGTGCAGTACCTTCTTGACTCCAGTCCCACGATTCACTTTCTTCAAATACCACATCTCGACTGATGCATATTGATTTAGAGTCTGGGTCGTATAGTCTATATGCTTTGGTACCCGATTCCTTCCTGAGATAAACTACTTGCTTGCTTCTGTTATCCAGCTTTGTCAATTTTTCAGTTGGCACTCGCATGTGTGCTAGGCATCCAAAAACACGTAGGTCTTCAAGATTTGGTTTATTTCCAAACCATGCCTCATAAGGTGTTATACCAGTGACTGCTCGAGTGGGGAGCCTATTGAGCAAATAAATAGAATGACGTATAGCTTCTCCCCAGAAATTTGTGGGCAAATTTCTTTCCTTTAACAGACTGCGAGCCATTTCTATCATGGTTCTGTTCCTCCGCTCAACCACACCGTTTTGTTGTGGTGAGTAGGGCGCAGTAAATTGGCGTCCAATGCCAGCCTCTTCACAATATTGCAGAAATTCTTTTGATACAAATTCACCACCTCTGTCAGTTCTAAAGATTGTTATTCCCTTTTCTGACTTTTTCTCTACCAATGCACGAAATTTTTTGAAAGCCTCAAAGGTATCACTTTTATTCTTCAGCAGATAAAACCACATAAACCGACTATAGTCATCGACAAGTAAAAATATGTACCTATTTCCGCCTGGAGTGATAGGATTGATGGGGCCACATAGATCACCATGAATCAATTCTAATGGCCTTGTAGAGAAAAACTTTGCTTGCTGAGGAAATCCTTTTCTTGTCTGCTTGGCCATTAAACACCCTGTACGAACACCCTTTGGCTGACAGATCTTTGGAAGTCCATGTACCATGTTTGTTGTTGACATCATCGTCATTGCATTGAAATTCACGTGACCGAGACGTGAATGCCACAACCAGTTGTTTTCATCTCCTTTTACCAGTAAGCACTTTCCTTCACTGTTGTGGAGGATCACTTTGTACAGCCTATTCGTCGAACGCTTAACTTTCATAATGAGTTCCCCTTTACTGTCACGAACCCAAAGAAGAACACCACTAAGAGTTATTACATATCCTTCTTCCGAAAGTTGTCCAAGACTTATAATGTTGCTGCATAACGAAGGAATATAGTAAACATCGACAAGGGTCCTGCTTTCACCATTTTTACATTGTAACTCAATTGAACCTCTCCCCTTTATCTCCACCATCGAACCATCTCCAAACTTGACTTTTCCTGTCACACTTTCGTCCAGTATGCTGAATTTTGAGCGCTGTCCGGTCATGTGATTGCTAGCACCGTTATCAAGGTACCACAAGTTTGATACCATAGCATTTGAATTGTCTCTTGGGCTCAGTTTTGGCATAACCTTCTCCTCATTGATCAGCATCACAGTGTCTTTGTTTCCTTCACACTTAGCTAAGAGTAATGTTGGTTCATCATCTTGGATATCAACAAGATGAGCCTCTTCCCTAGCCTCCTTCTCTCGCTTGGGTTTTTTACATTCTGCAGCAAAGTGACCAAATGCGTTACAATTAAAACATCTGACTCTGCTTTTGTCTCGACCCCACCTGGTGTTATCTTTTCCACGATATCTCTGACTCTGTGATCCTTCTACTATTTTGTTGCTTCGCCTCTGCCACCCTTCTCTGGTCAATAATAGTTTTCCCTCTTCCTTTTCTTTCTTGATCCATTCTTCTTCAGTAAGAAGTAGTTGGTTCTTGCCACTTTCAGTCTGACCTCGTAATCTTTCTTCGTGAGCCTTTAAGGAACCAATGGTTTCTTCTACTGTCATAGTCTCAAGATTTCCAAACTGTTCGATAGTAGAAGCAATCTGTAAGAATTTACCAGGAACAGCACGTAAAATTTTCTTCACCACATACGATTCGTCAATACTTTCTCCAAGGGCCCGTATATTTGCAACAAGCCCATTCAGTTTTAAATAGAACTCATCCAACGAGTCTGTCTCCTTCATGTTCAATGACTCAAAATCCACCTTGAGTGTTTGAACTCTCGCCCTCTTAGCACGATCAGCGCCTTGGCACATAGTTTTTACAGCCTCCCAGGCTTCTTTTGCAGTCTTTTTCTCTGCTACAGAAAGCAAGATATCATCAGGAATACCTTGGTATATTGCAGCCAAAGCTATCTTATCGGTCCTGTCATCAACTGTGTTTTTCGAATCACTTGATTCAATCGCTTTCCAAACGGCATGCGCTTGCATGTATACCTTCATCTTCAAGGCCCATGCTGTATAATTTTCCTTAGTCAGCATAGGATAACTGAGACTCAACGATCCATCCTTATTCTTCCCTATTTCTGTCATAGTGTTTCTGGGCATATACTTTGGCATACACCAAAACGTCTAAGGCTCTGATACCAGATTGTTGGAAAAACAATATGTATATTTGCAGTAGAAACAAGAGAGAATGTATTCGTGTCTAAGTCTTGGCTTTATTCACAAAGAAACTGATTACATATATAGGAAAACAGAAAACGCGTAAACACTTAAAAACTAGGAATGGAAACAAATGATTGTCAATCACAACTCATGACAGAACAATGCCAAACAAATTACTAAAAATACTCCACACGCTGTTGACTTCTTTAACCAGCAGATCACAAGATATTGCAGAGCTTTATTAGTGCCAATTTACCAAGATTAGACGACAACCAAATTTAGATTAATTATCCAACAGATACTGCATTCGGAAATTCCCTAAAGAATAAATAAGAGATTTATTGACTATAATGATTTGTTAAAGATTACTGCAACTGCACAATGTCAAGACTTTAAACCGGAAAGTGCAGAGTGAACCCGTGATAACTTGATCTATACTTTTTTTTTTGCTATGTAACTTGATTTATACTTGTATGCTCCCTAGACTTCATTCATATAAATGAGATTTGTAAATGAAGATTTGAAGTAATCTATGAATCTAAATTCTCCGAGTGGCTATTCTAACAAATGCACAAATCTGTTCTTGGTAAACGATAATGGTTATCCTTTATCTCTGAAGTAATAATTCTATATTTTTAATGGGAAAACAGAATTTGTGAAAACTCACAACATAACAATTACATAGTGAAACAACTAGGCAAGCGTGTCTTGTGAAAAGGTATATTTGTAATTGATCTATCAAAATGTGTTCACTAATATGAATATAGATAAGTATTATATGATCAACTATATTGACAATGAGAGATGTAGTGCTCTGTGTTTGATAGTAGCATATATTTGTAGGTGCCTTAATGGTGCTCACGCTAAAAGTCATATCTTGTGCAATTAATTACAATGATGGATTACTGGAGGAGGAAGATTTGCGTGAGGCACAAAAGAAAAACCGTTTGCATAGGTTGCCTTCTTTAACTGAGTATTTTGGATACTGTCTCTGTTGTGGTAGTCACTTTGCCGGTCCAGTTTTTGAGATCAAGGATTATCTGGAATGGACTGAAAGAAAAGGGGTCTGTTTCTTTGTATTGTTTTCTTCTGGTTTAGAATGTTCAGCTTATAGAAGATATTGTATTTTATGTATGCTTTTATAACCCTGTTTAATTTGTTCTTCTTCACAATTAGATTTGGATGCCTTCAGATAAGGGGTGATCCCCATCTCCATACTGGCCAGCACTCAAGGCAATTCTCCAAACTGCTATATGCATGGGTTTGTACTTGTACCTTGTACCCCAGTTCCCGCTGACTCGTTTTACTGAACCCTCATATCAAGAATGGGGTTTCTGGAAACAGATGGGTTACCAATATATGGCTGGCTTTGCTGCACGTTGGAAATATTACTTCATATGGTCAATATCTGAATCTTCTATTATTATTTTTGGTCTGGGTTTCATTGGATGGACAAATTCTTCACCATCCAAAGCACAATGGGACCGTGCAAAAAATGTAGACATCTTAGGTGTTAAGTTGGCAAAGAGTTCAGTTCAACTGCCACTTGTATGGAACATACAATCAGTACCTGGCTACGTCATTGTACGTTCCACCTCTTTTTTTATATGCACCTTATTTTCTTGTTGCTTATTTGTCACCATTGTTTTTAGAGCCTGCAAAAGTCAGTCTGCGAACTGGTCAGGCAACTTCTCATTTATGCCAGAGGATTACATTCAAGCATGATTAAACTTAATTTTTTAGTAATATTTGTGTGGTCTAATGCTTTTATTTTCCCCTAGATGTTGACAGACTCGTTCAGAAGGGAAAGAAACCTGGTTTCTTTCAGTTTCTGGCTACACAGACTGTCAGTGCTGTATGGTATGTAAGTTGTTTCTACCATAAATCTCTTCACTGAAATGACAATAAACCAAGAAGGCAAGAATTGATGGGGATTGTGTTTAATATTAATATTCTTGCTGTTGATTTTTTGTGTAAACTTTATTCCCTGGCTTGCTATAGGATATATAGATCGATAGCATGGTGCTTCCTAAAAGTCATCACCACTGTTTAGGTCATACAAAATGTATCCATATAGCCTGAATGAAGGCTCTTCTCCTCTTCAGAAAAAGTTTATGTTGCACTGTTTGCTCTTTTCAATTGTTCATTGCACGTGTTCATCCATGTACTTTATTGTCAAAGTTTACTTAATTAATCTGACTGATTAAGTTGCTCGGTCCATATAACAGGGTCTCTATCCTGGGTACATTATATTCTTCATTCAGTCAGCTTTGATGATTGCTCGTTCAAGAGGTAGCAAGCAGCATCTATAGTCTGTACTGTGATAAGAAAATTAGGCATTTTTCTATTATAGAATACTGACTTTTATGCTTTTGAGCAGTCATTTACAGGTGGCAGCAATCTGTTCCTCCAAAAATGGCTACAGCTAAGAATATATTTGTGTTCATGAACTTTTTGTATACACTTATGGTTCTCAACTGCTCATGCGTTGGTTTCATTGTAATTCTTTCATATATTGTGCCAATATATGACACAGGAAAAAAAAGACCAACTAAAGAATAAGAAGATTAATACTTGTTTGGCTCGTTTTTTATAGGTTCTAAGCCTACATGAAACACTCACCGCATACAAGAGTGTATACTTCATTGCAACCATTGTTCCCATAACATTGGTCATTCTTGGTTAGATTATCATGCCAGAAAAACCTGCTAGAGCAAAAGCTTGAAAAGAAGAGTGAGGTAGAATTACAATTTTGGATCCTGAAGTCGTTGGATTGAGATTTACAAATCAGTAGTGCTCTTCTCCAAGTCACATTGCCTTGTGTTACTATTCTGTAAAAAATTCTATGGCCTGTCCATGTTGGGTATTGGCCTCGTAAGAGTGGTCTCATTTAAGCGAACATGGCCTATAGGCAAAGTTGTAGAGTTGTATACTTAATTAGATTAAACGAGGAACTTGAAGAAATTATATTTCATTCTGAATTATTTTTCTCATCCTCATCTACTTGATCAAAATGTCCGCAGAATATGCTGTAAAGACTAGAAATTGTGACTATCAATCTACATTGCAGGTACAATAACACAGTCAATACAAGTCCTGATAGGGTAGATTTATTTAGACAATGACAATGCAGTCACTATGAAGCCCATCCAGAGGAGAAAGAGAAAGTTGAACCTAGCTTTCTCTCTGTTTTGGTGCATTGATTAGAAGTCTATTTATTTGTATCCCAAGAGAAAGGGCATACATATTGAAGACCAGCACATTGTGTATTTGCGCGACTTTGTCGGCATATGAGGTTCTATAATCAATGTACAATTACATTCCTGTGCTGCATTAAGGTCGACATAACCAAAGATTAAAGAAGAGTGAGCTGGAGATGTAGGGACCTTAGAGCTCCATTCTGTGGTTGTTAGTCCAAAATCATGTCTTGAATGAGGCAGCTGGAATGTTGACTTTTATTGCCGCCCCTGTTGAAGATGAAATGTTAGTTAGTGGCATGCTTTCTGGGCAGGACCACAACTCTAGCAAGTATCTAAAGAAACAATTTTCATAGAGTTTTTTTTATGGAAAGTTGGGAGTTTACGGGTTTAGAAAGGTATAAATTTTAATAGATTATTATAATTCGGGTGTGGGCCCTATATGACATAATTTTGAGTTATAACATCCTAAATGATACAACTCGTAAAAATGCCCTCAAATAGCACTCCAAGACGCGAGATCGTGTAGCGTCTGAAATTTATTATTATTTTTTTTGTTGAAAATGTTTGATGTTTTGGGAGTTTGTTTTTATTTCAAAACACTACGCGAAATGGCGTTTACACCAAAACGCCACTTTAAGTGGTATTTTCATCTCATAAGACAAGATCGTCTAGCGTTTTGCATGGAAAAAAATAAAAAATAAGAGGAAAACGCTACACAAAATAGCGTTTTAAGCTCTTCCCAAAACACCACACGAATTGGTGTCTTAAAGTGATATTTGGGACAATTTTTCTGGGTTGTGCCATTTGGGGAATTTTGTCTCAAAATTATGTCACCAGTGGCCTTTTCTCTTAAAATTCGAATTTTGAGTGCCACACTTTTAAAATAGTAGTAGGGGTAGGGATGCATAAAAAGCCAAATCGGGCCTGGCTTTTTTCCAGACCGGACTTTTTGAATTTTTTTCGGATCGGATTTCGGTTTCAACATCTCTAACTGGGCTAAGGTATACGCAAGTTTTATAATCTCTCATGTGTATCGTTTTATTTGAGTTAAACAATAACAAATTTAATAAAAAGACGAAAATATATATCATCTCACTTCTTGGAGGAAAAGGACAAATTTTCTCTGCTAAGCCTTGTTCTTCCTTTGCATAATGCTACTCACAATTATTGTTAGTGTGTGATTAGTTTCCTTGCAAGAGGCAACACTCAAGTTATGAACTGGAATCAGCCCCACTTGTTGATGATTAATATGCAGTCTTTTGGATGTTATGCAACTCAAAGATAAGGTCTCCAGTGTTAAACATGTTCTTCCCCCATAGCATGCCACACTACTACAAAGATAATGGTCCCTTTTTATGATTGCAAATGAATTATCTTCCACTCTGTACTGATAGAACATCACTTCTGGTAATGACTTTCGGAACAATGGTAGTTTCAAGATTTACACAAATTTTACTGAGACACGAAAAAATTATCTGTTTTCGTATAGGATAATGTAATTTTTTTTAGTACACTGATAGTAATTAGCAAAACAGACATGCACCAGAGAAAGATCAGAAGGTGTGTTTTGCATCATTGTATTCCCTGCTGTGATGCATAAACTTACAGTATGGTTTCTTCATCTACTACACTTTTCTTTCCTGCCATTTCACTTTACTTGATAAAAGAAAATGAACTTAATCTAAAGGCAACATCAAGATTCAGTTGTTGTCTAAAAAGTATACGACAAATTAATTCATGCACATTTGTTTAGGTATTTAATATACAAATAGGGCATCTATTTACTTTAAGGACCAAAAAGCAGAAATAAAAGGAGAAAATAATAAAATAAAATGAAAGTATTTTCATTATATATAGATGGTTCAAGTACACATTCCAAACAATATTCCTCTCTGCACCCTGCCTTCCATGACCATTCCTCTCTGCTGTTGTACAATATATACATATATATGATTATCATCATTGGACAATTGTGAAGCATTATCTTCTAAAGTAGTCTACAGATGTACAGTAGATAGCTAGTTTGGTGTGCTAGCTTGTAATCAACTGCAAACATGTGTGTGCTGCTGTTGAGTTTCTGATTATGTGGGTCACAAGTTTGGTTCTTTCTTTATTTTTGGGCTTCCTTCTCTAGCTTCCACCTCAAGTTCTTGAAACTATCATTTCTTAAATTACCTATATCTATAAATACACTTCAGATATGATGAACATGAAGAGCAAGCCTGCAGGAATATTTTCTCCAGCAAGAGGAATCACCGCGGTTGGAGGCGTCGGGCTTGAGGGATATGCACCTTGGGAAATGAGGCCAGGAGGAATGTTGGTTCAGAAAAGGAATTCTGATGCTGATCATAGTTCAGTTGCAGTTCCAACTATTAAAGTGAAAGTGAAACATGGATCATCATATCTTGAATTTAACATTAGTTCTCAAGCCAGCTTTGGTAGATTTTTTAGCATTCATTTGATTAATTTATGATTTTTTGCATGATTTGGTCATTTACATTTTCTCTTAATTTTGCAGGTGATTTAAAGAAACTGTTGACAGGGCCAACTGGTTTGCACCATGAGGAACAGAAGTTGATATTCAAAGACAAGGAAAGAGAATCAAGAACATTTCTTGATGTTCCTGGTGTTAGTAATGGTTCCAAAATTGTGTTAATTGAGGATGTAGATGCAAGAGAGAGAAGGTATATAGAAGCGCGAAAAATTGCTAAAATGGAGAAGGCAATAAAGGATATAGCAGAGATTAGTTTGGAAGTTGATAAGTTTGCTAAGCAGGTAATGCTTCTACCCATCAACAATTTATTGTGAAGTTGGATATTTTAGAATTTAGTGGTTTATATTAATGTTGAAAATATTGAAATGGGCAGGTAATAAATTTGGAAACACAAGTTTGTGGTGGCAAGAGAGTTGTGGAGAAGACTTTGTTGAATCTAGTTGAGCAATTGATGAAACAGTTGATAAAACTTGATGAAATTGCAGGTGATGGAGATGTCAAACTGAAGAGGAGATTACAGGTGAGAAAAAGTTATTTTGGCCTAGTAGATACAATTTGTTCTTGTTAACAAGATGTCGAGGATTCAAACCTTAGTAAACAGTTTTGCAATTTAACTCCTCCCTCAAAAAAGAGAGATTAGAACTACAACTAAAAATGATGATTTAAATGGTGTGTTTTTCCAGGTGAAGAGAGTCCAAAAATACATTGAAACTCTAGATGTGCTCAAGATTAGAAACTCGATGATTGAGAATGCCCCACTGCAGCAACAGCCGAAGATTACAGCTGGGGAAAAAATGCACATAAATCCAAATCAAAGGCAACAAGAGCAGAACAGAAAGCACAGATTGGCTGTGGTGAAGCCAGTTGTGGTAACCACAAACTGGGAAACATTTGATGCTGGCATGTCGACAAAAATGTCGTATCAGAACTCTGCATCTACAGTTAATTATGGAACTAAGAATACAAGTTCTAGGCCTAGGTGGGAGTATTTTGTGTAAAACTTTATCTATAACTCACGATTTACATATAAAAGTAAATCACATTTTCGGTTTCTTCACTAGGTCACTATTACTTTTGTTCTACTTGTTTGGAATCTTTCATTTCAAATAAGTAATACATAAATTGTTCAAAATTATCGCATAAGTGATCAAAATCTGAGCTATTTAGTAGTATCCGAAGCAATGCTTGGAGCTCTGATCCAATTATCTAATGTGTGCAACTGTTGGAGATCTGATGAGTAAATTCTCTAATGAGAAGTAATACATTAATACCGTCTCGTTTCACCAGATGACTCACTATTTTATATGCATTTTCAGATGGTTGAGTAACTTTCGAAGCATTATTAGATCAAATACTATGCAAAGTGAGGATTCGAAGATAGTGGTAAAAATTTATCTCCTTCGAAGAAAAATTATGCTCGAGTGTCAGCAAATTAAGTCCGAAATAAGATAAATGAATATCGTATTTGGTACTTCAGTTGTGGATTCACAGACCGGGCAAAATGTTTGAAACAAGGACAAAAAACACAATGGGATTAATGATTAAGATGTGATTGTAACAGTGAATCATATGAAAACAATAGGAGTGATCAGGAGTAATGTGCAGCAATAATTAACAAAAAATAAGCAAGTTTACAGGCTGGAAATGGCTAAAAGGTGTTATTATTAGTCTAAGAAGATTCCAGTTCATTGAAAAAGTGATATAATTGATGGAGGTCTTTAAAGTTTGCTGCTTTACATTGATGATGACAAGCTTTAAATGAATGATATATACTATTATATAGTACGCACTAGTTAAACCATTCCTAATTCCTAGCTAGATCAAAGAAAAAACAAACAAAACGAGATGATTATGGGTTATGTCTAGCATTTTACAGCAACTACTGAAACTCGTATAACTCATGTAACAAGAGATATAGAGTTCGAAAAACAGACAGAAATAAATATTTATATATTCGGAATTGAGCATACCAAAAAATAATCCCAATAAATGATGTGACATGATATATGTCATGTTTTGATTCGTGGGCGTATGAGGTCTTATATTATTATTAGGAAAGTTATCAAATTACACACGTAACAACTCTGCAATTGAGACAATTTTTGAGAGGCGGTTTCTCTTCGAAATTTGAATTGTATTCGGTAAGAAAAGACCGGGAGTTCGAAGAACGGACACAAGTAAATATTTGAAAATTCAGAATTTAAGATTACGAAAACATGTTATAATAAATGAGCATGGCTTGATTCAAGGGTTAATAGGCTAAAAGTTCACAGAATTGAGGGATAACTTTCACTTGGGTCACCAAGTAAAAAAAGCTTATAAACACATCCTTAAATTCAATATAACTTTCAATTGGGTCCTTGTACATTAAAATTTTTTCACTACCGTTAAAAAATCGTTGACTTAACGGAAGTTCATTAATATTTAACGGAAGTGCGTCATACTTTCAAATTCATTACTAAACTATCAGTCAAATTTCAAATGGGTTACTAATTCCAAAAAAAATTCATAACTAAACTAAAATTATTCAATATAAACTATTTTTCGGACTTGAAGACAACTATTTATAAATCTAGCAGTTTCTACATAAAATGACACACATATACAGGTAGAACAGCACATGGGATTTAATTTGGTTACTCATAATACAAAAATAAGTTCAAAATCATCTTCAAAAGTAGCTTTGATTCTCAGAGCTGACGAAGAACACCAAGAACAAATTTTCCAGAAAAACAACGATTTGTAAATCTAGCAATTTCTACATGAAATGACACACATAAACAGGTAGAACAACACATGGGATTCAATTTGGTTACTCATAATACAAAAACTAAGTTCAAAATCATTTTTAAAAGTTGTTTTGATTCTCAGAGCTAACGAAGAACACCAAGAACGAATAGTACAGAAATAATTATGTTAACTAATGACTTATTTGAAAGAAATTAATAGTACATTGATGATTTTGCAAATTATCCTAACGTTCAACTAACGGGAGTAACGGCAATGACTGATTTGAAAGAAATGAGTAGTTTAAGTATTTGATTGTAAGTTTTTTTGACTTGGTGACCCAAGTGAAAGTTACCCCTCACTTCAGTGACCTTTTTGCCTATTAACCCCTTGATTTAAATTAAACGAAGAGGTTGGAAACAATCGAGAAAATGCCCTTGGTGACACAATTTTGGAAGATAATGCCCTAAATGGCACAATCCGTAACAATGGCCTCAAATAGCACTCTAAAACATTACATTGTGTAGCGTGTAAATTTATTTATTTTTGATTGAAAACGTGACATAATCTCACGTCTGGGGGTTAAGAGAATTTTGTTTTTTCAAAACGCTACACGATCTAGCGTGTAACCCCAAAACAGTACTTTAAGTTGCGTTTTGAGCCCAGACCCCAAGATAAAGTAGTGTTTTGCTCCGATTTTTTTTAAAAAAAGTGCAAAACACTACAAGAAGTAACATTTTCACCCATTTTCCAGCACGCCACATTATGTAGTGTTTTGGAATCCTATTTAGGGCCAGTTTTTTGGATTTTGCCATTTAGGACATTTTCTACCCAAATTGTGCCTTATAGGGCCAACAACCGAAATAATCACCATCATGAATAATGGAGCATCTGTCTCTCTGTATACATAGATCTAATATATAAACGCACATAGATTTACTTGGAGTAGGATTAATGTAACAGTTCTCCCTTTTCGGGCCGTTAATCTTACAAAATCTGAAACAAACAATATAATTTATTAATAAAAACTCTATTACAAAGGTCACTATTACAAAAGCGCAGCTAACAATGACGAGTCAACAACCAATCTACTCCAAATCTAAGATCCTCGAAATCTGATACACTTCATCTTCCTCTTACATCAAACCTGAAAATTGAAAGAATGAGCTGCGAAACCCAACAAGCAACTTCTATCCAACGACTCAAAATAATATTTTATCTTTTCAAAAACCCAATTTAAACATGTACCACATAATGTTTATCACATAATTGCACATAATATACTAGATACAATTATCATAACAATTATCACATAATCAATTAAATCACAACAATGCATTCTACACGTCACATATACAAAATTCTTAATTGATAACTAAATATAAACATAGTATCCATATTTTTATTCCCATAATCTTAAATCACGGTCACACTATGTCAGTAACCGGCATCTTATTCTTATTCTTATGTCACACTTTGCCAGTAACCGACATCTTATACTTTATGTCACACTTTCCCAGTGGTCGAGATCTTATTCTTATCCTGATGTCACACTTTCCAAGTGACCGAGATCTTATAATTTATGTCACACTTTTCCAGTGGCTGGTATCTTATTCTTATCCTTATGTCACACTTTTCCAGTGACCGGGATCTTATTCTTCACGCGACTAAGATTGGAGATTTCTGAAAAATCTTTTTTTTTTTCTTATTAATCACATGCCAATATAATATATACGATATCGAAAAATATATTTGATGTCAATTATTTTAACAACACAAAGCATGTTTCATAAATACAGTGCAACAAAATTTACTTGCATAATAATACAGAGCAATGAATAATTACTTACACAATAATACAGAGCAACGAATAGTTACTTACACAAATATATGAGAACATGTAATCAATTAATATAAAGCATGTTTCACAAATACAGAGCAACGGAATATTACTTACATGAGCAATGGATAATTACTTACACAAATAATACAGAGCAACGAATAGTTACTTGCACAAATATATGAGAACATGTAATCAATTAATATAAAACATGTTTCACAAATACAGAGCAACAAAATTTACTTGCCTCAAGTACGGAAATAAAGAATTCACATCATCCTAGAACATATATCCAATCCTTAACACCCAAGCGAAAATATCACATCTCAAACGTCGAATTTCTTCGTAACTCTAATTCTGTCCAGATCTGTATTTCACCTTTTCACCCTCCAAACGATATTTTCTCGAAAAACTTAAACCACGAAAGTCATAGAGAATGAAAATATCTTTCCAAAACGTCCAGAATCACTGAATTCCGACTTACGATGAATTTTCTATGAATTTTACAAGATATCTGAATTGTTTGTGGAAAATTATACAAATTTTAATAACAAAGATAAATAAAAAGAATACAGATTTGTATCGAAAAAGATTTACAACTGTTTAGTCAAGGTGACTCGAATAGAATATCAAAGAATAAGAAGATCTCAATCTATATATATAGAGTTTTAAATCCTATAACAAAACCTACTACGATACAAATTCGACCCATATTCGAAAATCCATTATTATAATCTAATTTTAATTCTTAATCTTTATCCAATTTTAATTCCTTATTATTATTATTAACCTATTTTATTATTCTAAAAAAATACTGGATATTACAATTAATTATTAAAAGAAGATGGATTAGGCTAGAGATTATTTATATTAATTTTGTGAAGTAGGAGTATATTATAGCTAGGTATCCGATAACGTATTTTCTCTGCCTCTAGCAAGCTAGAGAAGAGAATAAGGTTTGCATGTGATATATGAGCCAAAGCAAATCGAATTTTTTTCAACCAAACTTTATTCATGGCGTTGGAGTAAAGAAACCAAGTAATATATCACATGCACTTCTTCTGTTGTTTATGTTGAGATTATCTTAAAGGATGCACTAGTTGCACCATTTATAAATTAACTAGCATTACCAGTACAATTTTGTTTTTAGGAGAAAACAAATCCCTTAAGTGTTGGACAAAGACTTGTTTATAAGACCATAATCCCTTTTTCATCATATACTTGGTTTGATTAATTACTTTGATACTTGATTCGAAAATTTTTAAATTTCTTGACAGTAAGATACCGAGTTAGTCCCCTATTAAAATTAGTCGAATTGCGCGTAATCTGAACGAAACATTCAGCAATATATCAAACCGGCTTGTGAATGTCCTTAGACATGCAAGACCTAAAATTTTAGTGTATGACCTTCTAATTGTGACAAAAATTTAATAACTTATTTTTCTGCATGTGAGCATACATAATTTACATATACACGCTACTGATTAGGCATTTTTGGCTCTGAATTCTTTTTTGACATCATAGCCATGAAACTAAAGTTTTCCCACGGGGTCTCTAGCTATCTCTATGTGCTAAAGCAAACCCCGCATTACATTGATCAAGGCTTTCTAATTTTTATAATACGGTTGTTAAGAAATCAAGTTCTTTATCTTCTTTAGGTCAAATTTTATGAACATGTAGGTTTTGTTCGATAATTTAACAAACAATTTTTATTTCAGTCAATAAAGTGATACACTCCACCTGCAAAAGAAAAAGAGAAATGAAATAAAAATAAATTTAAGTCAAGTCAAGAATTCTGGTTAGAATTAATTAGGGTGTTTTCCGATTCTTGAGAGTCGAAATCTATCAGCTGAGTTTAAAAACCAGAATGTCTGATTTTGAACCTTTGAAGTTGGGCCTCTAGTAGCTGTTGTTAGACCAATATATTAACTGAAAACAACCAATGAATGCCCATCAATATATAACCATACAGGCTGCAGCGCAGCTCATTACTAAATTGTACACACGGGTGGAATTAGAAGATTAACATCTTCCATCTTCAAACTAACTTCCAAAGATCACTAGTTAATATTTAAGTTTCAAATATTGTCAAAAATTCATGCATACTCTCAAATAAAATATTTATGGGAGACCTATATATCCTACATCATATTATATTTTATTTATAATATATTATAAAATATAATACGTATACACATGTTTTCAATTAATACTTCATCTAATGTACTCAATTCAATAAAATTCTGTATATTATAATTATTGAAACATTAGATTTAACATCCAAATTTAATTTATGAAGCGAATAATTGATCATGGGAAGATTGTTTATAGTTATATATGTATTTAACCAAGATTGGTTCCTCTAATATAAGTGGCAACACACATATATATAAAAGAATCGGTGACTAGTTTATAAGACAAGACATGACCAAATCCAATGTTTTTGACTTACGGCAGTGGAGTAGTTCATGAACCCATATATAGGATTAGGTTGTGTTCCAAAACGTATTTAATTGATATATATATATATTAAAATATAAGCTAGGATAAACGTATATTCCTTCTATTTCCATCAAACCGATCAAATTATTAAGATAGGTTAGGTAGGTGGAATTACTATCCAAATAACACATTTTGCAAATAATATTGCTTATCTACCAGTGTTTTATAGATACCGCATACGCAGGTGCAAGCAAATGTATCGTCGGGTGCAACTGAAACCACTTGTATTTTAAAATTTTCAAAATTTTATATATTAAATTTTTTAAAACATATCCTAGAACATATACTAATTTATAAGGATATAACTCTATATTAGGAATTATGAGTTTTGATAATAACAAATTATTTAAAATTTCAATAGGAATTTAAAGATTCATTGAAACTAGTCGATGGATATATGACTTATAAATATCCATTGACTAGGAAATCAGTTATCAATTGAAGCTTGTTTATCAACTGATAAATTGGATTGTAACATTTGATTCATGTTTCATTATCAATTGATTGTATTGCCTCAATGGATATTGTGAAGTAGTCGACTGATGTTACTTGATTTCAATTGATAGTTTCTCAACGGATGTGAAGAATGGCTGATCAATTATAAATATTCTAAGTCAGAATTTTCACAAATGATGTGATCAACAGATATTGGAATCGATGGATGAAGACACTACTCAACGGATGAAAGTCATCAACGGATAAAGGCGATCAACAGATAGTAGTCCATCAATGGATAACTAGATTATCCATCAATACATCAATTGATTGATGGATAGCCTATCCATCGATGGATGAGGAAAGAAGAATCAACTGATAAGCTTAACAGCATTTATCAGTTGATTAAGGTTTCCCAATTTAGTTAAAGACAAAAGGAAGGGAACTGTGTAGAAACAGAATCAATGGAAGACAGTCATGTCAGGATTATGAAGACTTTCAAGGCAACACAGTCTTCAAGGAATGCATCAAGATAAAGATACTTTCAGGACTAGATATAGTCTAATGAAAACTGTGAAAGTAGCTAATTTCTATTTTCATATAAATATTGTAAAATGTAATTTATAAAGTTATCTGTCGATAGGAAATAGAATGAGAAGAAAAATACTGTATAGTAGTTAGTAGTCTATAGTAGCAAGGTAGTGGGGAGAAAAATAGTGTGAAAAATTATAAGCATAGTTGTGCAGAAAAACACTTTGTAAGCAGCTTGATATTTTTGCCAAGGTTATTTGAAAGCAAAAAGCATACTAGTGGAAAAACCAATCCACTAATAATTTTTAATATTGCTTGTCTTGTTTTTCAATACTTTTATTATCCATCTTGTTAATTCAATCAGCTCTTTCAATATTCTCTCAAACACTGTTGTTGAATAAACTTAAATCCGCAAGAATTCAAAATAGTTCTTAAGTTTGTATTCAACCCCCCATTCTCCAAACTTAGTGTACTTAAGGGCAAATAACATTTGGTATCAGAGCAAGCTTTCAACATACAGAAAGTTAATATCTAAAGTACATCAAGCATGGGTCAAAAAGACATATGAGTAAAGATTTCAGTTCTAGAGAAAGATGAGTACTTTCCCTGCAAAGTGAAAATGCACTTGCATCTGCTATCCATTGATCATTCCTATGTTCACTGCATAGAGAAAGGTCCACATGTGCCTATGAAGATAGTTATAAGTGTAAATGCAGATGGTACTCAGGCAACAGACAAACACATTCCAAAACCTATGAGTGAATACATAGATGAAGATGAGAAAGAAGTACATAAGGATAAAAAGGCTATGAACATTTTATTCAATGGTCTTGACAAGGATATGTTCAACAATATTATCAATTGTACAACCTCCAAAGAAGTCTGGGATACTCTTCGAACTCTATGTGAAGGCACTGAACAAGTGAGAAAGAACAAGATGCAACTCTTGATTCAAAAATATGAATCCTTTCATTTCAAGAGTGGTGAAGCAATCAATGACACATATAGTAGGTTTCAAAAGCTGTTGAATGAGCTAAATCTATATGGAAGAGTGTATGTTGTTGAAGATACCAACCTCAAATTCTTGAGGTCCTTACCCAATGAATGGAAACCAATGACTGTCTCTATAAGACAATCTCCTGACTTTAAAGAATATACTCTTGACAAGCTGTATGGTATCTTAAAAACTTATGAGTTGGAACTACAACAAGATGAGGAAATTAAGAAGAGTCAGAAAAGAGACAAGTCCATTGCTTTGGTGGTCAAGGATAAACAAGTTGCGGAATTTGGTGAAGATATTGCTATCAAGGAAGGAAAGAAAGAAAGTCATGGAAATAGTGCAAGTGGTGTTAGATATGATGAATCTTCAACTGGGAAAGGAAAAGAAGTTGTTGATGATGATGAGTCATACACCAATGATGAAATGGATGAAATAGATGAGCATCTGGCTTTTCTATCAAGGAAATTTTCAAAACTTAAATTCAAGAGGAATCCCACTCAAAGGCCTGGATCCCAATACAAGAGAGACAATCAACAAAGCAAAAATCTTGTTGACAGGACTCAATTCAAATGCTTCAACTGTGGATTGGCTGGTCACTTTTCTAATGAATGTAGAAAGCCAAAAATGGAGAGGAAATCTAAGTATAGTGATGGTATTAATTATAAAAAGAAGTACTTTGAATTGCTCAAACAGAAAGAGAAGGCTTTTGTGACAGAGGAAAAGGACTGGGCTGCTGAGGATGATCTGAAGAATTAAAATACATCAATCTTCCACTAATGGCTAATCATGATGACCAGGAAGCCATTTCTTCTAGCAATTAGGTAATTTCTACAAATTTATCTAAGTTATCCAAAAATGAATGCAATATTACAATTACTGAGATGTCAAATGAATTATATAATTTGCATGTCACTCTTAAGTCCATAAACAAAGAAAACACTAGGCTCAAAATAACTCTAGAAACTCTTACTGAAAGAAACATTTATCTATAGAGTGAGCTAGTGCAAATGGACAAACTCAAGGTAGAGAACAAAGATGCTAGAAAAGAACTGGTTGAGTGTAAAAAGAAAATAGAAAAATTGAAAGAAATATTAAAGAAGAACTAAGAACCATTGACAGGTGGAACAGGTCTAGTAAAGCCAGTAAGAAGATGAATGACATTCAAGGAAAAAATTCCTTCACCATGTTGTCTGAAACTCTTGAGAAAATGGCCATTGATGAAATTCAATCTTTGGAAAAGAAGCAATCGATTGCTAATTCTGAATTAACTGATAAGAATTATCCATCGACTGATAATGCTAATTCAATGGATAATCATCCATCGATTGAGGAATTATCAACTGCTAAGCAATTTATTTTAAAAACCAAGCTTAACGGACCTGTTAAATTTGTCAAAGAAAGTAGCTCCTCTAAATCTTAAGTCAAAGTTGAAAAGGCTAATATAGGGTTCTTATCTAAAGATCAATTGAAAGAAAAATTAGAGAAGATAGAACCTAATATTAAGCCAAATGAGAAGAAGAAGAAAAACAAAAATGGTAAAGTAGGCATAAACAAGCACAATAACTACACACCTGACAAGTATGCTTCTAGAAAGATATGTGCTAAGTGTGGTAGCAAAAATCACTTATCTGTGCAATGTAAGATCAATATGCCTGCAACAACCAATGTGCCTGTTATACCTAACATGCATTCTAACTCTGTTTATCCTCATGTAGTTGATTCTCATGCTTTTCATGCTCAATATGCATCAATGCCTTATATGTTTAATCCATATCTTGCATTTGCCAACATGAATATGTCTGCTATGCCCTGGAATATGCATAACAATTTTCATGCTCCAAATTTGTCTAATTCTGCAAGCATAAGCATTCCAAATAATAGCATTGAGAATCCTGAGGTGATGAAACCAACACCTAAGATTGAAGTGGGAGTAAAACCATCTAAACTAAAGGTACAAAAATTGGAAACCAAGCCAAAGGCATCAACTAATAAGAAAGGACTCAAGACAACTTGGGTACCAAAATCAACTTGATTGTTTTTGGATGTGTGCAGGGAAAAAGAAGAAATTTTTGGTACTTGGACAGTGGGTGTTCAAGACACATGACTGGAGATAAATCCCTGCTCACAAAGTTTGAGGAGAAAGCTGGCCCTGGAGTAACTTTTGGAGATGATAGTAAAGGGTACACCATGGAATATGGCTTGATTTCAAAAGAGAATGTCATCATTGAACCTGTTGCATTAGTTGATGGCTTAAGACATAATTTGTTAAGCATAAGTCAACTACGTGACAATGGAAATAAGGTTTGTTTCACAACTGAAGCATGCATAATTTCTAACAAGAAAGATGGAAGCCTGGTTATGACTGGGAATAGAAAAGGAAATGTGTACATAGCTGACTTTAATTCAACAAGTATAGACTGATTGACTTGCCTTCTCTCTAAAGCAAGTATAGATGAAAGTTGGTCATGACATAAGAAATTAGCTCACTTAAATTTCAAAGCCATGAATCATTTAGTCAAGAAAAATCAAGTGAGAGGATTACCACAGATGGAATTTGTCGAGGATATACTTTGTAATGCCTGTCAGAAAGGGAAACAAAGAAAGGCATCATTCAAGTAAAAATTGGAATCATCAATTAAGAAGCCACTCGAGTTATTACACATGGATTTGTTTGGTCCTGTAAATATCATGTCCATTACAAAGAAGAGATATGCTCTAGTCATTGTGGATGACTTCTCAAGATTCACATGGACTTATTTTCCGCATTCAAAAGATGAAGCTGGTAATCTCATCATCAAGCACATAAGGGAAGTTGAGAAAAGTCTTGAATTGGATGTAAAGAAAATAAGGACTGATAATGGAACAGAATTTAAGAATTTCACAATGAAGGAGTTCTGTGAATCTAAAAGAATCATACACACCTTCTCTGCACCAAGGACACCTCAACAAAATGGGGTAGTGGAAAGGAAGAATAGGACATTGATTGAAGCAACTAGAACTATGTTGGAAGATGCTAAATTGCCAACATATTTCTGGGCTGAGGACACTAATACAGCATGTTATACTCAAAATATTTCCATAATAAATCAAGCTCAAGGAAAGACTCCTTATCAATTGATCAAGAAAGACAAAAAGCCAAAAGTTGGGTTTCTTCATGTCTTTGGCTGCAAATGTTATGTGCTAAGGAATCAAGGTGAAACCCTAGGAAAATTTGAAGCCAAGGCCGATGAAGCTATATTTGTTAGGTATGCACTATCAAGCATAACCTATATAGTCTATAATCTTAGACTACACATTGTTATGGAATCTGTACATGTAGTTTTTGATGATAAAAAGATTCAAGGTCAGTTTGATGAAGGAAATCATGACACACTTGTTCGCACTTTATTCACGCAAGAGAACGTGGTCACAAGTAATACAGAAATAAGTAGGATTCGTTCCCATAGAGACTCGACTTGCTTACGTTTAGTTCACTTATACACCAGAGTATGATTAAGTTTCACTGCTAAGAAAATAACAATTGGAGTTTTGATTACACTACTAATTAAAACTTAACGAATTACTTATATGAAATAAACATGGGATTTTAACTTCATAATCTATCTCATCTAGAATCTTATGCCTTTTCAACCTAGCATGTGAAAGTGATGATAACTGATCAGACCCTCTAAACTGATAAACGCCAACTTTCGTTGTACGCATACCATCCTAATGAACATCCACAATTGATAGAAGTCAAATAGTCAACCACAACGATTAGTCCCTATATGTCTATAGAGATTGAAAACATAATGGCTTAAGCACAAGAATCCATAAAATCACATAGTCAGTGCAAGACGGTTAGAATTACACCACAAATTAATACATGCTCTTAACCTGCAAAAACCTATGCTAGCATGGCATGTTCTAAACCCTAGATCCACTTTCGCATTCACAAGGGTTCAACAAACAATCATAAATGTTCGCGACGCATTTACAACGAATAAGCTTAACCATACTAGGATATCCATAACAATCACACACTTTGGCATATAGACAATCAATATCTAGAATCGATAGAAAAATCCATTAAAACCCCATGATAACGTTTAGCCCATAATTGGACTAGCCGACATCATGGGTTCAATTGAAAACATAGTAAAATAAACAATTATGCATAAACTACTGATATTAATTGCAAGAGTAAAAGAAACAACCGATAATCCACGTGATGAAAATTACAAAAGAAAATAGCTTGACGGCTCACAAAGTACTCTGTCCTCTTGTACGATAACAAAAACCCTACTTGCTTACTTAATTGCCTGATAGATCAAATAATAATAATCATCCTTATGTCTTTATACTAGGTTACATAAAATAATGATCCATGGGATTGTTGCTTCCTAGGCTTCGAAACGGACCAACTGCAAAAATCAGCAACTGAAATCGGCTTGAGCGCGGGGGCGCTTGACAGGGCGCGGGCGCGCCTCATTAATAGAGTGCGGGTGCGCCTGTAGAGGGGAGGGCGCGCCTGTCCTTTCTGCCCGAAATTGATTTTTCTTGTTAGTTGCTTCTTTAGCGAGTCGTCTCACTTTCTCTTGGTCTCAACTCAAGCCTTGACCCTTCTCCCTTGAATTCCTAGCTCATGTACCACCAATTTATGCAAATATTCATAAATTCTGTTTTGCCTGGTAATCTGCACACCAAAAACATAAAACACATCAAAAGACACTAAATACTTGGGCACTAGCGATCAATTTAAGCCAAATTGGAACGTATATAGTGGACAAAAAGTCCACTAACACACCTCCAAACTTAAACCGATGCTTGTCCCCAAGCATAAACAAACTCTAAACAATGTAGTGCAATGCAATGCATGAATGCAACTACTATGAAATGCAAGGACCCCCTCGAACTCACCAAAACCAATCGACAAGCCAAGCCTCAAAGAGATGCAATACATCCAAACAGAGCTCGACCAAGCCCCCGTATACCAGTACTACATGAACAGAACGTGGGTGTGTGCGATGCTCATCAAATATACTCTGACACTAGATCAAAATCATACCTATTTTTCGCCAAGACAATCACCTGCTTATAAACAGAATGAGTGGTAAACACTCCATAACATACAAACACCGCCGTCATTCATTTGAGTTAGACAGGGAATCAACTTAATTGCTAAACCACCACTACGACACATAACACAATACATAGTCTTATTTAACCGTGCAATGGATGAGACCCCTAAAGGCTTATACAATAATACCCATGTAGCGAGCGTTAGGTTAGTGGATCCCAGACTATAAAAAGCCTTAGGTCACTAGGCACAAAGTCCCCTCGAACTTAATTGCCCGAGTATTAAAAAGCTCATCCCGGTTAATTTTGCTTCGAATTATTCACATGACTCTTTTTTTTTCTTTTTTTTTTCTCTTTTTTTTTTTGACAGAATCTGGAATGAGAATTCTCAATTCCAACCCTAGACTACTCATAAAAATATGAGCCGGCTACTAGCCATTTGACGCCTAGCCATACTTGACAATTACTAACAATTAGGATGAATCTTTGTTTTCCCCCAAACTTATACTTTGGTATTCTTACATTATCAAGGGAATAACAAACATTCTAGATATAAACATGCGATTAAATCTAAAACAACTAAACAGGCATGACTCAACCTAGCCCAAAAGCAACCGATGAGACTGTGTAAAGACAGTGCTTCTGAAACATGCAATTCCATTTCATAGGGACTGTAAATCAACCCTCTGTTCATCAATACCACACTCAATTCGACATCGACCTAACAATCAGAATTAGCTCATCCTAAGGGATCATGAAATATGCATGCTATGAAATGTAACTAAAATGAACTCACATGGTAAACAGAACAAGAATTGCAAACAAAATGCTCTATATGGCAATTAAAACCAAATGCATGAAAAACACTGCAACTACATGTCCTATATGCATCTAACTACAATCTCCATTTCCCACCCCCAAACCTAAAATATTCAATGTCCCCATTGAAGGCAAGAAACAAAGAAAGCGCCCAGATATACCTCAATCGTCAGCAGAGTCACCCTCCTCGGGTGAATCCGGTGGTGGATACACGGTGCCAGCTCCATAAACAGGCCAATCGACCTGTACACCAGCAGCCAGAAAGGCTGCACCGAGAGCCTGAGTCAGGTCAGCAGCAAACCGGCTCTGCCTATCATCAACTGCGTCCAACCGCAGTGCCAACCTCCGAAAATGAGCCTCCCCCATACCAGTACTAGCCACAGCTGGCGGTGCCCGAGAAGATCCAGCCCTAGCCTCCCTCTGCTGTCTAGGTGGCACGTCACCACCCACAATATACCCTAAGCCTCTGGGATGCGGTACACCACCGTCCCATTCAGGTAGTCGAGCTATCGCCGCCGTGTCAATGGCACTCGCAGGAAGTTGTAACTGTTCCTCCGCCGGCTAGTGAATACCCACATCAACACACAGACGAACAACCACTGAGCCATACGGAATCGCGCCAGTGGTACTGCCCTGCAAAAATCGGATCATGTGCCTGTGGATAAGGGAGCCTAGGTCGATGTATCGCCCGCTGAGAATACCCCACAACAAAATAGCCCGATCCACGGTCACCTCATGAGTGTGCGACGACGGCACAATGTTAGCACACAGAAACAGGTTCCAGGCCTTAGCATTCGGGTTCAAAGCCATGGCGGAGAAGATAACCGGCTCAGTAGAGCTTGCCCTACGCTTCCAAGTAGTGCCGAGAACTGTCATATCCCGTAGAATGGCCTCAAGGTCAACCTCCCCACGGGTCTTCAACCCAAAATCTTCCACTCCCTCCTGCGGGGCAGGCAAATTCAAAACCCTAGTGATAGCGGCAGGAGTATAATCCACTACATACCCTCGAACTGCAGAATACCCATTCTTCTCTTGCTTGGCATTATCAATGGTATCGCCTCCGCAGCCTCACACACGGTCTCCCAACCACGCTCACTAACCATCGCGATTAGAGACCCATCAAGAACACCCGGAATGAATCCCCTTTCCTTGACCACAGATTTGGTCATCAAGCGTGCAAACTCAATTTGGGCCTCCGGTGAATTGAATTGGGGCACAACTCCCCCACTCGAAGAAGAACTTGATGTCCCTGAGCGCCTAGATCTCTTGGGTGCCATGGATTGAGTTGTAGATGTGGGAAGAGATGAGATGCAGTGCGTGTATATTTGTATGTATATGTGTGAATGAGAGATGGGAAGTAAATAATAGGTTAGGGTTAGGGTATTGCAAGGCTTTTAAACAAGGTAGAGTGGCTGGGATTGGGTAAAAACGAATTAAAAGAAAATAATTTACTGTTTTATAATTTTTTTTATCTATTTTTTTTAATATTTTTTTTTTGTATTTTTCTGGATCAGCCGCACAGGCGCGCCCGCGCCTCCTGGAGCGCGCCCGCCCCTGGTGCTACTGTCCAATTTTTGATTTTTTTGTGTTTTATAAGAATAAAAATTACCATTCAAGCCGTAGGTTGCCTCCCACGAGCGCTGTCGTTAACGTCATTTAGCCGGACGTTACTTCAAGTCCTCAATCCGAGGTAGACAGAATCGCGACTTCAGCTTCGCGATTTACTTGTTCTCCCAAATAAGGCTTCAATCTCTGACCATTGAGTTTAAACGCTTGATCTGGAGTCTTTTCATAAATCTCCACAGCTCCGTGTGGATACACAGTCTTCACAACAAAGGGTCCTGAACACCTTGACTTAAGTTTTCCTGGAAACAATCGCAGACGAGAGTTAAATAATAAAACTAATTGACCAGGAACCAATACCTTTGTTGTCAACCGACGATCATGCCATCTTTTCACTTTTTCCTTGTAGAGCTTGTTATTCTCATAAGCTTGTAGACGAAACTCATCTGAAAGGCATATGTTTAGAAGCCTATTTGTTTAGCGAGATGACAACTCAACTAGAACATAGATAAATTGTAGGTAAATATATTATCTGTCACAGGAATCTTCAACAGGTATTATCTGACAAGAAAAAGAAGATCAAAGTCAATCTACAGACTTGAAGTAGTACTGCATTGAAAGAAGTTCAATTTAATTGATCATGCCTCATGGAGTATTTAAGTTTGAAGAAGCTACAGTGTCAGAAGATTTCAATTTGTGTGACAACAAAAATGGTCAAGTCAGAAGGAGCAGAGGTGAACCACATTATAAAAGTCAAGTGAAGAATTTTATTTGTTGTGAATCACTCGTGAACCAGACAGTACACGGAGTGTTGGCAAAATACAGAAAAGGTTCTTTATTACAGAAGAAGTGGTCAGCTAGAGACATTGATGTGAAGACAGAAGACTTGGAAATATATCATCAAATGTTGTGGAGTCAAGACTTTAATTTAATTCTCTATTAATTGATTAAATTATTTAGTTAATTTAATTGGTAAATTAATTCAATCAGAATTAATTTATTCCTTAAATTAATTAAGAAATTAATTAATTTAGAATTATTTTAGAATGAAGAAGACTTTAATTTAATTCTATTATCAAAAAAGATAATTTATTATGTATCCTACTTACTTAGATTAATTCAAAAAGAATTAATTTAATGAATAAGATATATATAATAAAACATATAGAATTTAAATTAAAAAGAATCAAAAACAAAAAAAAGGGAAGGCAGTAGACATAACATTCACTTGAATCAATCAAACAGGTCGACCAGAATCACTTCTCGGGAAGACTTTTGAAAAGTCTCTCCGAGAATTATTCAAAAGTCTCCCCGAGTTTATTAAATGTCTCCCAATGATTTAAAAGTCTCACAAGTGCTGGAAAGTCTTCCCGAGCCAGAAAAGTCTCCCGAGAAGAAAGTCTCCCCGACCAGAAAAAGTCTCCCCGGACAGAAAAAGTCTTCCCGAGTGGAAAAAGTCTCCTAATTCTGAATTGCCTATAAATAGCAGACTAAATCAGATTTTATTTGTAATTCAATTCACATTCTATTTTGGCTAAAACAATTCTAAGAGCAATTCATGTTAAAATCTCTCTAGAATTTTAAAGAGCTAATTAGTGAATATTTTCTGATTTAATCTTATAACCAACTTCAAGTTTAATATAAGTATTTTACTTGAACTGTGTTTCTTTGATTATTCCTTCGTGATAAAAGTTAAGATTGTTTAATCAAATATTATCCGAAACAGAAAAAATAATTTTTAGTGATATTGTATTCAACCCCCCTTCTACAATATCAGGGACCAACATCATCCATTTCATTGATTTGCACCATCCTCCTTTCCCCTGCGACTTTACAATCATAATTCAGCTTCTGCAATGCCCAATAAGCCTTGTGTTCCAGTTCTGCTGGTAGATGACAAGCCTTTCCATAGACAAGTTGATATGGTGACATACCCAAAGGTGTTTTGAACGCAGTTCGGTAAGCCCACACAGCTTCATCCAGTTTTAAAGACCAATCTTTACGAGAAGGACTTACCACTTTTTCCAGAATGCGTTTGATCTCACGGTTTGATACTTCATCTTGGCCATTGGTTTGAGGGTGGTATGTTGTCGCCACCCGATGGTTGATGTTGAATCTTGCCATCAGATTAGTGAACTTCCGATTGCAAAAGTGAGAACCCTCATCACTGATAATGACCCTTGGAGTCCCAAATCTGGTGAAAATGTTCTTGTGAAGGAAGTTGAGCACTACATTGGCATCATTAGTTGGAAGTGCCTTGACCTCAACCCATTTGGAGACGTAATCCACAGCTAGCAAGATGTATTGGTTATTGCATGATGAAATGAATGGGCCCATGAAGTCGATCCCCCACACATCAAAAATTTCTACCTCTAGCATTACATTAAGGGGCATCTCATCCCTTTTCGAAATGTTGCCTACTCGCTGGCAACGATCACACCTGGTTACAAACTGATGAGCGTCCTTGAAGAGTGATGGCCAATAAAATCCAGCTTGCAGAATACGAGTCGCTGTCTTTTCACCTCCATAATGGCCTCCATAAGCTGTGGCATGATAATCCCTCAGAATATTGTCTGTCTCACTATATGGTACACATCTCCTGATAACCTGGTCAGCCCCTTGTTTAAACAGATATGGCTCGTCCCAACGAAACCACTTGACGTCGTGCATGAATTTCTTCCTTTGAGCTGGCGACAACTCAGGTGGAACAATTTGACTCACCAGATAATTCACAATATCAGCATACCATGGTTCTTCTTCTTGTATTCCAAACAGCTGTTCATCCGGAAATGATTCATTGATGAGGGTACTGTCTTGAGATGATTTACCAAGATCTTCTAATCGTGAGAGGTGATCAGCTACTTGATTTTCTGTCCCCTTTCTATCTTTGATCTCAACATCAAATTCTTGTAATAAAAGAACCCATCGAATCAAGCGGGGTTTAGAATCCTTCTTAGAGAGTAGATATCTAATAGCTGCATAGTCAGTATACACCGTTACTTTCCTACCAAGCAAGTATGATCTGAATTTTTCAAAGCCATATACAATGGCTAACAGCTCCTTCTCCGTGGTTGTGTAATTCAATTGCGCATCATTGAGTGTCTTGCTTGCATAGTAGATAACATGAAAAATCTTGTCTTTCTTTTGACCAAGAACAACCCCTACTGCAAAATCGCTAGCATCACACATCATAGCAAAAGGTTCATTCCAATCTGGGGCGATGATCACAGGTGCTGAAATCAACTTCCTCTTCAATGTCTCAAAAGCTGTCATACAATCATCATCGAATTTGAAGGGAATATCCTTCTCCAATAGCTTACACAAAGGTTTGGAAATTTTGGAGAAATCCTTGATGAATCTTCGGTAGAAACCTGCATGACCGAGGAAACTACGAATTCCTCTCACTGAATTGGGCGGTGGAAGATTTTCAATTGTCTCTATTTTTGCTTTATCCACTTCCAGGCCTCGACATGACACCTTGTGTCCAAGAATAGTTCCCTCTTGTACCATGAAATGGCATTTCTCCCAGTTGAGAACCAGATTAGTCTCCACGCATCTTTTCAGAACCATGCTAAGATTCTGTAGACATTCGTCAAAAGAAAACCCAAATACTGAAAAATCATCCATGAAGACTTCCACTGTCTTACCAATCATGTCTGAAAAAATTGCCATCATGCACCTCTGAAAAGTGCCAGGTGCACCACATAACCCAAAAGAAACCCTTCGAAAAGCGAAGGTACCAAACGGACATGTAAATGTTGTCTTCTCCTGATCCTCTGGAGCAATGCAGATCTGATTGTAACCCGAATATCCATCCAGAAGGCAACAGTACTCATGGCCGACAAGTCGGTCTAGCATTTGATCAATGAAAGGAAGAAGGAAGTGATCCTTCCTATTTGCTTTGTTCAGCTTCCTGTAATCCATGCAGATTCTCCAACCAGTGACTGTCCGCGTAGGAATGAGCTCGTTCTTTTCGTTAGTTACCACCGTCATGCCTCCTTTCTTTGGCACACATTGAACTGGACTCACCCAAGCACTGTCATAAATAGGATAAATAATCCCTGCATCCAACCACTTGATAATTTCTTTCTTCACTACTTCCTTCATGAGTGGATTAAGCCTTATCTGATGTTCCACTGTTGGCTTACTACCCTCTTCCAGCGGAATCTTATGCTGGCAATAGGCAGGGCTGATTCCTTTAATGTCTGCAATAGTCCAACCAATGGCTGATTTGAATTCCCTGAGAACCCTTAACAGCTTTTCTTCTTTAGGACCTGTAAGGTTAGCAGCAATAATCACAGGTAAAGTAGATGATTCCCCAAGAGAAGCATACCTTAAGTGATCAGGCAATGGTTTGAGCTCTAGCTTTGGTGCTTCCTCGATAGATGGTTTCAACCGCTGATGTGATTCTCTCAATTCAGATAAACCCAACGATTCTGGTTTCTCAAACTTTTGTTGCCAAGGAAAAAGCATTCAGAGACTGTACCTGTTCTTCAACCTCATCCTCTTCAATTGTAAAGTCCCCACTTAAAGCCTTTTCCAGTGTATCATTCATAAGCATGTGTTCAATTTTTACTTGCACAGCAGATTCCACTACATCTACTTTAAAGCATTGATCTTCTTCTGTTGGAAATTGCATTGCTTTGAACACATTGAATGTGACATTCTGATCGTGCACTCTCATGGTGAGTTCTCCCTTCTGTACGTCAATCAATGTCTTTCCCGTAGCCAAGAATGGTCTACCAAGAATGATAGGGATTTTCTTGTCTTCTTCAAAATCAAGGATGACAAAATCTGCTGGAAAGATTAGTTTGTCGACTTTCACCAAAACATCTTCGACAATTCCTCGCGGATAAGTGATTGAACGATCCGCCAACTGCAGTGACATGTTAGTCGGCTTTGGCTCAGGAAGACCAAGTTGTAAGAATATAGAGTATGGCATGAGGTTGATGCTCGCTCCCAAATCGCACAAACATTTGTCGAACGACAAATTCCCAATTATGCATGGTATAGTGAAACTACCAGGATCCTTCAACTTTGTTGGTAACTTCTGCTGCAGTACTGCACTACACTCTTCCGTCAAGGCAACAGTGTTTAACTCTTCTAGCTTCAGTTTCCTAGATAGAATGCCTTTCATGAATTTGGCGTAGCTTGGCATTTGCTCCAGCGCTTCAGTAAAAGGTAAGTTGATGTGTAGTTTCTTAAAAACTTCCAAGAATTTAGCAAACTGTTTATCCGATTTCTGCTTCTGAAGCCTTTTAGGGAATGGTGGAGGAGGAAATACTTCCTTGTGATCACTGTCTTTCTCTGAACTACTTTTCTCCTCTGAATCATTCATTTTTTTCTTAATCGGCTCCTCCTGCGTAACTTTTTCTGCAGAAAATCCCTTTCCAGCAGTAAGGTGAGGCGCGCCCGCCCTGCACCTCCTGCCCAGAATGCTGACGTTCTTCGTTTTGTGGAATTTCGACCTCCTGATTGTTCGTAACCCTTCCAGAACGCAATGTAATAGCGTGTATTTGTTCCTTGCTTTCTTTCTTGCCTGGGTTATCCTCTGTGTCACTTGGTAATTGTCCTTGAGGTCTGTTTAGAAGAGCATTTGCTAGTTGACCAATTTGATTTTCCAATGTTTTCAGTGTCACAGCTTGACTCTTATACATCATTCTCAGTTCCTCCATCTCTGACTTTTCATTTGAATGCCCTTGTCCTCCTTGAGGTTGTTGATGGAAACCAGGAGGGTTGTATGATTGTCTTGGTGCATAAGATTGTTGAGGAACAGAATTGTTGAAAGGCCTTGTTCCGAATTGCTGACCCTGCGATGGTTGTGGCATGGCATTCTGATTGTTGCTCCAACTGAAGTTAGGATGATTTCTGTTGTTGGGGTGATATGTATTAGGTGCCGGTTGTGTAGGCTTCTGAAAGTTGCTGACAAAATACGTTGAATCGCTAGAAATAGCACACTGAGTTGTATCATGAGCACCTGCACATAGATCACAAACCATAGCGACTTGCTGAATTCCTGCCTTGGATAATGCGTCCACCTTTATAGATAACGCCTGTAGTTGAGCTGTTATAGCCGTGGCAGCGTCCACTTCAAAAACACCTGCAGTTTTACTCTACGGCAATCGCTGAGTAGGATTCTGATACTCGTTGGCAGCCATCATTTCAATCAAGTCATAAGCTTCTTTATAGCTCTTGGCCCAAAGAGCTCCTCCAGATGCTGCATCAAGCATAGGTCGTGAATGATTCAATCCATTATAGAAACCGTTAATGACCATCCAATCTGGCATCCCATGATGGGGACACTTTCGAAGCATCTCTTTATACCTTTCCCAAGCTTCACACAACGTTTCTCCAGAATGTTGATTGAACTGTGTAAGAGCATTCCTCATGGCTGCCGTCTTAGCCATAGGAAAGAATTTAGTCAGAAACTTTTATGCGAGATCCTCCCAAGTAGTTATAGAACCTGCTGGCAGCGAATGCAACCAGCTCTTTGCCTTGTCTCGTAGAGAGAATGGAAACAGCCTCAGTTTTATAGCATCTTCAGAAACCCCGTTGGTTTTAAAGGTATCACAGATCTCGATGAAGTCTCTGATATGCATATTAGGGTCCTCAGCAGGTGAACCCCCAAACTGCACAGAATTCTGAACCATTGAATTGTGCCCGGCTTGATTTCGAAATTATTAGCTGCAATAGCCGGCCTAACAATGCTTGACTGAATGTCATTGATCTTCGGTTGAGAGTAATCCTTAAGAGCTTTCACTGGATCCCCCATTACTATTTCTGGTTCAATTTCTGGAACTGCAATTCCCTCTTCTTCGTCTAAGTGTTCTTCCAGTTTTTCCTTACTCGATTGAGAATGAGTACGCATACACGATCAATTACCTGAATTCACGTAACAAACAAGAACGATTAGTAACAAATCTCAGTCAGTGATATCTAACGACCACCGATGATAAGCACATTAACTAAACAAAACAATGAACCGAGTCCCCGGCAGCGGCGCCAAAAACTTGTTCGCACTTTATTCACGCAAGAGAACGTGGTCACAAGTAATACAGAAATAAGTAGGATTCGTTCCCACAGAGACTCGACTTGCTTACGTTTAGTTCACTTATACACCAGAGTATGATTAAGTTTCACTGCTAAGAAAATAACAATTGGAGTTTTGATTACACTACTAATTAAAACTTAACGAATTACTTATATGAAATAAACATGGGATTTTAACTTCATAATCTATCTCATCTAGAATCTTATACCTTTTCAACCTAGCATGTGAAAGTGATGATAACTGATCAGACCCTCTAAACTGATAAACGCCAACTTTCGTTGTACGCATACCATCCTAATGAACATCCACAATTGATAGAAGTCAAATAGTCAACCACTACGATTAGTCCCTATATGTCTATAGAGATTGAAAACATAATGGCTTAAGCACAAGAATCCATAAAATCACATAGTCAGTGCAAGACGGTTAGAATTACACCACAAATTAATACATGCTCTTAACCTGCAAAAACCTATGCTAGCATGGCATGTTCTAAACCCTAGATCCACTTTCGCATTCACAAGGGTTCAACAAACAATCATAAATGTTCGCGACGCATTTACAACGAATAAGCTTAACCATACTAGGATATCCATAACAATCACACACGTTGGCATATAGACAATCAATATCTAGAATCGATAGAAAAATCCATTAAAACCCCATGATAACGTTTAGCCCATAATTGGACTAGCCGACATCATGGGTTCAATTGAAAACATAGTAAAATAAACAATTATGCATAAACTACTGATATTAATTGCAAGAGTAAAAGAAACAACCGATAATCCACGTGACGAAAATTACAAAAAAAAATAGCTTGACGGCTCACAAAGTACTCTGTCCTCTTGTACGATAACAAAAACCCTACTTGCTTACTTAATTGCCTGATAGATCAAATAATAATAATCATCCTTATGTCTTTATACTAGGTTACATTAAATAATGATCCATGGGCTTGCTACTTCCTGGGCTTCGAAACGGATCAACTGCAAAAATCAGCAACTGAAATCGGCTGGAGCGCGGGGGCGCTTGACAGGGCGTGGGCGCGCCTCATTAATAGAGCGCGGGCGCGCCTGTAGAGGGGAGGGCGCGCCTGCCCTTTCTGCCCGAAATTGATTTTTCTTGTTAGTTGCTTCTTTAGCGAGTCGTCTCACTTTCTCTTGGTCTCAACTCAAGCCTTGACCCTTCTCCCTTGAATTCCTAGCTCATGTACCACCAATTTATGCAAATATTCATAAATTCTGCTTTACCTGGTAATCTGCACACCAAAAACATAAAACACATCAAAAGACACTAAATACTTGGGCACTAGCAATCAATTTAAGCCAAATTGGAACGTATATAGTGGACAAAAAGTCCACTAACAACACTGCATTTTGAGAATGAATTAAGTAATGAAGATGATGATGAAGAAGCAGAAATTGTAAAGTCACAAGTACTCAGAAACCCAATATCAGTTGATGTTACTGCATCAATGGGTAATTTATCAGTTGATAGAATTCTATTAACTGATAATGCATCAACTGATAACTCTTCAATGGATAATTAATGCTCTACACCTAGAGTATCCATCTCAGGGGGAGGGTTTCAAAATCAATCCACAAATTCAAATCAACATGAGTACAATACTGATGATCATGAAGCTTCATCATCTAGGCCACATTTGCCTCCTCAAAGGAAATGGACAAAAAGCCATCCATTTGAAATAATCATTAAAAATGCAGAAGATGGTGTCAAGACAAGAAGTGCTACTCAAAATGAGTGTCTGTGTAACAGCTTTTTATCTCAAGAAGAACCTAAGAGAATTGAAGATGCTCTTATGGACCCTGATTGGATTTTAACTATGCAAGAGGAACTCAATCAATTTAAAAGAAATAAAGTATGGAAGCTGGTGCCCAAACTAACAGATAGGTCAGTAATTGGTACAAAATGGGTATTTAGAAACAAAATGGATGAAACTGGTATTGTGACTAGAAACAAAGCAAGACTTGTGGAAAAGGGGTATTCACAAGAAGAAGAAATTAATTTTGATGAAACTTTTGCACCAATTGTAAGGCTGGAAGCAATCAGAATCTTTCTGGCCTATGCTGCACATGCTAATTTCAAATTCTACTAGATGGATGTGAAGAGTGCCTTTTTGAATAGAGTATTAGAAGAGGAAGTCTATGTAAAACAACCTCCTAGCTTTGAAGATCCAAATTTCCCTGACTTTCTCTATTATCTACTCAAAGCACTCTATGGTTTGAAACAAGCACCAAGGGCCTAGTATGACACTTTATCTCAGTTTCTTATTGAGAATCACATCATAAGAGGTACTGTTGATAAAACTCTATTCAGTAGAAATGTTACTGGCTCTATCATTCTTGTTCAAATATATGCAGAGTAAATATGAAATGAGCATGATGGGAGAACTTACCTATTTTCTTGGTTTGCAAGTCAAACAAGTTAAGGATGGTATTTTTATAAATCAATCAAAGTACATTCATGACTTGTTAAAGAAATTTGACTTGAGTGAATGTTCTTCTGTAAAAACTCCCATGGCCACTGCCACCAAACTTGAATTGAACCCTAAGGAAGCTAAAGTGGATATCTCAAGTTATAGAGGCATGGTAGGCTCACTTTTATATCTAACTGCAAGTAGGCCAGATATAATGTTTTCTACATGCTTGTGTGCTAGGTTTCAGGCTGATCCTAGAGAGTCTCACTTAGTGGCTATTAAGAGAATTTTTAGATATCTCAAGGGTACATCAAATTTAGGTATTTGGTATCCTAGAGACTCTGGTTTTCATCTAATAGGCTACTCAGATGCTGATTATGCTGGTTGCAAAATAGACAGGAAAACTACTACAGGCACCTGTCAATTTCTAGGAAACAAACTTGTGTCATGGTTTAGCAAAAAGCAACACTTAGTATCATCTTCAACTGCAGAAACTGAGTACATTGCTGCTGGAAGTTGCTGTGCTCAAATATTATGGATGAGGAATCAATTATTTGACTATCGGTTCAACATGAACAAGTTTCCTATTTTCTGTGATAATACAAGTGTCATTGCAATAACAGAAAATCCTGTGCAACATTCCAAAACCAAACACATTGACATAATGTATCATTTCATTAGGGAACATGTAATGAAAGGTACAATTGAATTACATTTTGTCCCTAGTGAATAACAACTTACAGACATTTTTACCAAACCTCTAGATGAATCTACTTTTAATAGATTAGTCTGTGAGTTAGGTATGCTTAATTTTGCTCAATCTTGAATGTATGCATAGTTATCTACTTTTAAGCCATTGTTCACAATTATATATTGAAACAAAGTGATCAATTGATAACTGTGTTAATCATCAATGGATATTTTGCAGCTATCGATGGATATATTTGATCAACAGATAAAATATATTCCTATCGATGGATATTTATCTATCGATAGATAATTACCTTAGTAATTTTTTATCGATTGATAAATTCTCTTTTAATTATTTAGATCAACAGATAAATTCTACTCCTTTCGATGAATATTTATTTATCGACAGATAATTACCTTAGTAGTTGTTTATCGATAGATAAATCATTAATTCTTTATTTTATCCATCGATGGTAATAGAATTTCTACAATTTTATTCATCCGTTGATCAAATTATAGCCGTCGATTAATTACTTTATTTGTCAACAGATGAACATACCCATCGATTGTCATTTATAGTAATTTACTTTAATTCTTTTTATCTCACAACGGTTATATTCTTAATTAAACTGACTATTCAATTCGTTTTAATCACAGAGAATATAAATAGCAATCATAATTCTTACTTCATTCTCAATTGCTATTTTATTTTCTATCTCTAATTGCTGCATCTCTGTTTCTCTCTCTCAAGCTTCTTCTTGTCAAATTCACTTACTCGTTTTCGAGTTCTTTCTAATCTCTCACGAATCAGTAATGGCACCACAAAAGAAGATTGTTTCTTCCACTGGGTTCACATATGAACAAAATACCTTCGCAGCATGTCTAACAGTGAATGATGCTCCAGTGGACTTCCATCCGTTGATGCAATTTATGGGAGACTGCAAAGTGTCTAAAGCACTCAGTGAAGCACCCACAATAGTGTGTTCTTTTGTTGAAGAGTTATGGAACACTGCAGAAGTCTCACAAGATGGGAAGGTAATCTCTTATACTTGCAAAAGTAATTCCTACACCATTACAAGTACTACTTTGTCTGCATGCTTAGAACTACCTGAAAATAATTGTGATAGGTCACCCACTGAAAATAAAATTAGGGACATGCTAGAATCTGTTAAGTATGCAAATGCTGAAACTAGTTAAGGTGAAGTTGTTAGGAAAAATCTAAGAAAAGAATGGAGTTATTTCTTTGATGCTATAATTAAAGTATTTTCTGGGAAAATAAGCAATTTTGATGCAATTACCACAAGTATGCAAGAACTTGCTTATTCAATCCTATTTGATAAGTACTTTAATTTTAGCACAATACTCCTGAATGAATTAATTGCTAAGTTAGGAAATAAGACATCTAGAAAAAATAATATCTATTTTGCTAGATTCTTTATGCTATTGATTAATGCCTCCATTGGAGAGTATGAGATTAGTGTAGATATGGAGACACTAGAGCCATGGACGTAAAACAAAAGGGTCTTCAAGGACTTGGTGATAATCAACTTACATCCTAAGTTGTGCCTCATCTATCCTCCTTTTGTACAGGTATATCTAAAGAAACTCAACTTATCTTTTACTTCTTCTGGTATTCCAATTTCTTTTCCTTCTACAACAATGGAGGGAGATGGAAGTGTCCCCATCCCTCCTACCCAAGTTGCACAACCTTCCAAACACAAATCTAAACAAACCACCTCAGTAGTTTCTCAAAACACTACTGTTGTAAAAACTAAGAAAAGAAAATTAACTGAGGGGAGTGTGAAGGTGGGTAATAAGGGTGAGGGAACTGGCCAACATCTAGAAATCCAGAAGAATAATGAGGGAGAGGTTGAGAGTGTCCAACCAGCCACCAGCCCAATCTCCCAACAGATTGAGGCTATAATAAACGATTTGAACACATCCCTAGTTGCATCTTCTGAACAAGGTGTAGCTATTTAAAAGAGGTCTCAACCAGGACTATTAGATGGGGGTGAGGGACACAAAGTAATTCAGCCCAACAAAAGGAGAAAGAAGGATAAAAATATTGCACAAAGAACACACACACACCTGCAAAGCCAAATGCAAATTTGGTGGAGCCTTCAGTTTCTTCTTTTGATGTGTCTCAGAATTTTCCTGATGCATAACCCCACTCTCTATCTATTTCTTCTCCTCAATACCTTCAAAATCTATTTCTTCAGAAACTTTGTTGATTGACAAATTCAATGTTTCAAATTAACCCTCTTTGCAACTCAGGCTGGAGCCAACACTCTCACCTGTATCACCCACATTGGTTGATCAAGTACCTACTGAAAATTCTCTCAAGTCAATGGATATTATTCAATCGACTAATAATTTCCAGCATCTATTGACTAGTTCACTTCCATCGATGGATATCCTTACATCCATCGATGAGCTCCCATCAACGGATATTCATCCATCGATGGATATATCTTATCCATCAATTTACACATTTATTCCAATTCATGAATCATCCATTGAAACAATTCAGGTTGCCAACACTCTACTAGGATTGAGTGGAGTGGATGAGGTGAGTGGGAGGCAAGGTTTGCATACCTTGGAAAAAGGAGAGTGTGTGAATGAGGGGACCTCAAATTCTTCTGAGGTGGCAAAAGGAGAGGGTGTGAGCAAAGAGAGTTCCACCTTAGCAGGTGATGCAAAAGGAGAAGAAAGTAAGGGAGAAGTGAGGATCCAGGATGAGATCCTGATGCAAAAACAGAGAGAAGAGAGTGAGAGAGAAAAGAATAGGGAGAAATCAATTTCACCATCTCATGAAGCATCAACTTCTAAAACTGAGCAGGTTGCAGCAGAACTCACCCAGGAGTTGGGATTGAAGTCAGGGGAGATGGAGGAAATGGAGTCCCTGCAGAAGTTCCAGATGCCCATATGGAAGTGGATGATGAGATTGAAGTCAACATTGATGCCTCCACTTTTCAACATGAAGATCCACACTATCAAGAATTGACAGCAGCCACTAATCAAGAAGCAGAACAAATGTTGGGATTGGTGCAGACAGAAGAACAATTCAAGAGTGGAAAAGAGAGTCTAGCTAGGCAGCCTGATGATGTATCCCTTATGAATCCTGAAGACTTTGAAGACAGTTCTGATGATGAGATTTTAGATCCTGATATGGCCAGTGATGAGACCAGTTTGGCTGACACTGAGAGGGCCATCATTTCACACTACAGAAGATCTATGGCTGAAGTAAATGTGGAGGATCCTTTGCACAGAAGAATTCTCAACTTTTACAGAGACAACTTGAAGATTCAGAAAATGCATGTCACAGGGTCTAATTATGAACTCAAGAAAATCAGGGAGGAAATTGATAGCTCAAGGATGTATTTTTGACTCCACAATTGATTCAAGACTCGGTCTTACAATGTTAACCAGAATCAAGCAAACTGAGTCTAAAGCCAAAGACAAAGTAGTGGCATTGGAGAAAAGAGTGACTGCTATGGAGCACAACATGGACTTAATTCTGAAAAATCAAGTCAATCAAATCAACCTTCTGAACAAACTCTTGGAGACTCCTCTTATTTCTGACTCATTGGAACAACTAGTTATTGATAACAAAAAGGGGGAGAAGTATGAGGAGAGGAGAAATGAATTTGAAGCTGTAATCAAGAATACAAAAAATGTCATCCAAAGGAAAGATGCAAAGCAGACATTGGCTCAACAAATTGTAAAACAATTTGATTCCATTGCTAGCAAAAACAAGAAGATTGATGCACATGAGCCAATTGCCATATTGCTAGAAATTCTTGAGGCAGTAAAGAAAGGATAAATAAGGGTAGATGAAGGCAGCTCACAGACTAGTGACAGAAAAGGTAAAGGGATTGCTATGGAAGAAGAAAAGAAGAAGAATAATTTTGCCATGAGTGAAGGAGAGAAGCTTTTGGGCAATGCAATAGCTGTTGGTATAAAAGAAAGGGAACAACAAGAAAAGTCACAAGAAGAACTAGCCATTCAACTGCAAAAGAAATTTGTTAAGGAGGATAAGCTGATTAGAGAAGCCAGAAGAAAAGAAGGTAAAGGGAGGCCAAGAATGAAACAAAGAGCAAACAAGCCTATGGATGAACCAAAAACTTCTGGAGTTAAAAGAAAGCTTGTTGTTGATGAAAAGGAGAAGCCAAAGGAGGTGAAGCTTGAAAGTCAAGCATCTGGGAGTGCTCAAGCCAAAGAAATAGAAGTGTTCAAACCCAAGATTGAAAATTTTGTGCCAATCAAGAGTGAAGGAATGATTGTAGTAAAAGGTCAAAGGAAGAGGGATATTGATTTACTTCACATTGAGTATGAAGATAGATCACATTCAACTTTCACATTCAATCAAGTCTTGGACCAATGATATGGCATCTTAGGGAAGATCTACACCATGCTCAACAAAAAGTACTATCTAACTGAAGAGCTAGGAAAATCCATTCTTGAGAAGATGAAAAAGATAAGGGAGACACCTATTCAAGAGGAAATGGATGACATAATCAAAATTTGAAACCCTGAAGGAATGAAGGTACTTCATGAACCATTTTACATTATGATCTACAAGGACAGGGAAGGCAGAGAAAAATGCATTGATATTTGTCAGGAAATAGACAAACTGCCCAATTTGGAATTGGACCATCTTGCAAGCCAACTGGACTACAGGGTTGAGGATGAGAAGATTCTGAAGGGATTCCTTTACAGAAAATTGAAAGAAAATAAAGACAAAATGAATGAGTCAAGGGGAAGAAGAAGAAGATAGAAGATTCAGACTCAACATCAAAATTGTCAGAATTTATCTCTTATTGGTATTTGATCACTCTGTCTCAAATTACTTCTGTCAATATTGAAATTCCTGCTAGAATGAAAATGTTTAGGAGTTTTGTTATCATCAACATAAAATTTATGCATATTCTACATATTCATAAATAGGGGGAGATTGTTAGGAATTATGAGTTTTGATGATAACAAATTACTTAGAATTTCAATAGGAATTTAAAGATTCATTGAAACTAGTCAATGGATATATGACATATAAATATCCATTGACTAGGAAACCAGTTATCAGTTGAAGCTTGTTTGTCAACTGATAAATTGGATTGTAACATTTGATTCATGTTTCATTATCAATTGATTGTATTGCCTCAATGAATATTGTGAAGTAGTCGACTGATGTTACTTGACTTCAATTGATAGCTTCTCAACGGATGCAAAGAATGGCTAATCAATTGTAAATATTCCAAGTCAGAATTCTCACAAATGATGTGATCAACAGATATTGGAGTCGATGGATGAAGACACTACTCAACGGATAAAAGCCATCAACGGATGAAAGTCATCAACGGATAAAGACGATCAACAGATAGTAGTCCATCAATGGATAAGGAGTCCATGGATAACTTGATTATCAATCGATACATCAATTGATCGATGGATAGCCTATCCATCGATGGATGAGCAAAGAAGAATCAACTGATAAGCTTAACAATATTTATCAGTTGATTAAGCTTTTCCAATTTAGTTAAAGACAAAAGGAAGGGAACTGTGCAGAAACTGAATCAATGGAAGACAGTCCTGTCAGGATTGTGAAGACTTTCAAGGCAACACAGTCTTCAAAGAATGCATTAAGACAAAGATACTTTCACGACAAGTGTTAGGAATATATTCATTTTGATGATGTACAAAATACTAGAACAGGGTCTAGCTCAGTTTATCTGTAATAAGTCTTTCTAGTCTCTGAAATGTATAATCAGAGTCTAGATGGTCAACATTCATGTTACTTGTACTTAGAAGAATTTCTGTAGAAAGTGAAACCAGAGTCTGCATGAAGATCAGAGTTTGGAAGGTGATCAGAGTCTATGATCTATCAGAATCTACATATGATCAGAGTCTGAAGATCATCAGAGTCTGAAGGTTTCAGAGTCTATACAGTTGAGGTTAAATTTGGAAGAAGATCACATGAATGGAAAGTCTTCGAAGATCAAGATAAATATATTGCAGATATGCTATGGGAAAGAAATAGAATTCTAGAAGGAAACTGTCAACTAATAATTAGGAATTCTATACCTATTGTAATTTATCTTTCTGTTATTAGTTGATAGGAAGCTCTCTATATAAACTCTATGTAACCTAATTGTAAAAAAAAGTGTGGAAGTCGAAGCATAATTATCTGAGTGAAATTTTGTGAGAGCATAGAAATAGAGAGAGTTGCTGTGATAAACACAGAGAAGCTGCTAGGGTTTGTGTACACCCTAGGAGAGTTTTGTATTCACAAATCAATAATACAAAACAGTACTTATTCATATTTTTGTGTTTGAGTTTGTTCTTAATTTGATTTTAAATTGGGCAGAAAAAACATACAAGTATTCAACCCCCCCTTCTACTTGTACGACTGGGAAAACAATTGGTATCAGAGCCTAACGTTTAAAATCGATCAAAGATGTATGGAAACAAAGATGGCAATTCTAAGATTCCTATGCTTAAGAGAAACGAGTTCACCCACTGGAAGGTTAAGATGTTGCACCATCTGGAAGCAACAGACCCTGACTATCTTGACAGGATTAATAAAGGACCCTTTGTGCCTTTAAAAATTGTGCCTCAAATCAATGAGGAAGGCAAAATAACTGAAGAACACCTCGTTGAGAAACCAAAGGCTGAATGGACAAAAGAGGACAAAGAAAATGTCCTTAAGGAGGCAAAAGTAAAGAACATTCTCTTTAATAGTTTAGATTCTGTTCTAACTAACTGTGTCATATCATGCAAGACTGCTAAGGAGATGTGGACAAAACTTGAGGTGCACTGTCAAGGGACTAAAGATGTCAAGAAGAATGCTAGGTCTTTGCTTATTCAAGAGTATGAGTACTTTGAAGCAAAATCTGGAGAATCTATCACTGAGATGTATGATAGGTTTACAAAACTCTTGAATGAGATGGCTATGCTTGGTAAGGTTTATGATTCTGAATATACGAACACCAAGTTTCTGAGAGCACTTCCTGAAGAGTGGGACAATAAGACTACAGCCATAAGAGAAGCTAGAGATTTGGATGAACTAACTCTAGAAGAATTGTATGGCAGACTCAAGACATATGATTTGGAGATGCAACAGAGAAAGAATAAGAAGTCTGTAAAGACAAAATCTGTGGCACTCTTGATGGAGTCTGAGAAAGAACAACAGGAACCATCCACAGAAGCAAGAATCAAGGATTCAAGAAAGAAGGGTAAAGCTGTTGTGGAGTCAGAGTCTACTGACACAGACTCTGATTCTGATGAAGAGTTTGATCTAAGTCAAATGATTACTATGTTTGCTAAATATTTCAAAAGAATGAAATTCAACAAAAGAACTGGCAAATTTAGCAAAAGGCCATCATTCAAGAAAGAAGATGAAAAGGTTGAGAAGAACAAGAGTACAATTATCAAACTTGACAAAGCAAAGGTCAAATGTTTCAACTGTGGAATATTGGGGCACTTTGCCAGTGAATGCAGAAAGTCAAAAAGTCAAGGAAAAGGAAAAGCACTTCTATCAACAGGAAAGGACTGGGCAGACTCAAGCTCAGAGGATGAAATTGATTATGAAAATCTAGCACTGATGGCATCCTCCTCAAGAAAATCACAGTCTCCCAAAGAACCCTCATCTCCTAAAACTCAGGTATCAATCTTTACTCCTGAATCCTTAATTAATTTGGACTCTGATGGCATAGAGATTGTGAAAAGTGAGGTTAATAAAATAATGACAACATGTAGGTCTCTCACTAGTGAAAGTGAAAGGTTGAGAGAAGAAAATTTAGCCTTAACTAAAAGGAATTGTCATGTAGAATTTGAGTTATTATTAATGGAACAATACAAAAAGGATTCTGAGAAATATAGTCATAACTACACTGAAATTTTGAAAGCCTATGACTATGTTAGGAAAGAACTAGAAGAAGAAAGGCTTAAGTTTAAAGTTTGGACAGACTCTGGAAGAAAAGTTCAAGAAATTCTCAATAATCAAAACGTGTATCAAACTGCAGGTCTAGGCTATGACAAGAGTCAAGACAAAAGACCTATTGTTGAGAATGATAACAATGAAGAAACTAGCAAAATTAATAAGACTAAAGACAAAAGTACATTTGTTCCTGTTAAGTTTATGATCCCTAAAGAAAAAACTGAAGCCACAAACTCATCTGTCAATAGTCCCCCTGTTGTTGACAAAAAGACAGATGAAACAGGGGCAAATAACTCTAAGAAAATTATAAACATAGGGTACTTGTCTAAGTCTAAGTTAAAAGAAAGGCTAGAGAACTTAACAGAGTCCACTAAAACTAGGAGAAATAGGAATGGTAAGGAAGGCATCAATAAGGCTAATAATTATCAAAAAGATCCTAATGCTCCTAGAAAGAAGTGTTATAGATGTGGCAATCAAAACCATTTAGCTATAGATTGTAAAACAAAAATAGAGAAGAAATCAGAGTCTAGTCCTTCTTAGACTCTGAAAAGTCACTACATACCACAGAAACCTTGTTATCACTGTGGTAGCATATTTCATTCTATATATATGTGTAGGGACTATCATGATTTGTATTACAATTTTTATGAGCTAAAATCTTCTATTGATAAGAGTTGGTATGACACTGTTAAGACTCCACCACAGTCTAGAGCAACAAAAGAGACAGGTAAGCCAAATGTGAAAATTATTAAGCCTGTTTCTCCTAAAATTAGTAGAAAAGGATCCAAAACTATTTGGGTCCTCAAAACATCTAACTAGTTGCTTTATGTATGCAGGGAACTAGGGTAAAGAAAGTAACCCTAATCCTGGACAGTGGATGCTCAGGACATATGACTGGAAAGAAATCCCTGCTTACAGACTTTGAGGAAATGGTTGGCCCAGAAGTATCCTTTGGAGATGGCAACAAAGGACAAACACTGGGATATGGCAAGATTGTACTTGGGAATGTCATCATTGAACAAGTAGCTCTAGTTGACGGCTTAAGGCACAATTTAATAAGCATAAGTCAACTTGGAGACAAAGGTTACCATACTGGCTTTGACAACAAAGAGTGTCTTGTGACTCACAAAGAAACAGGCATTGTGGTTTTCAAAGGACACAGACATGGTAACATTTATGAAGCCAGCTTGGAGGATTGCATAAACAGTGAAGTCACATGTCTATACAGCAAGGCCTCAACTGAAGAGAGCTGGAAATGGCACAAGAAACTGTCACACATCAACTTCAAAACACTCAACAAGTTGGTTAAGCAGAATCTTGTAAGAGGATTACCACAAGTTGATTTTGTACAAGATGGACTTTGTGAAGCATGTCAACTTGGAAAACAAAGAAAATCATCCTTCAAGAGCAAGACAATAAATACCATTTCTGAACCCTTTTATTTACTGCATCTTGATTTATTTGGTCCAGTAAATGTTATGTCAATTAACAAAAATAAATATACTCTTGTTATTGTAGATGATTTTACAAGATTCACATGGGCTTTCTTTCTACATTCAAAGGATGAAGCTTCACAACACATAATAGATCATATCACTATTCTGGAAAGAAAATCACAGAAAACAGTAAGAATTCTGAGGAGTGACAATGGTACTGAATTCAAGAATTCAATCATGGAGAACCACTGTGCATCAAAGGGAATTACTCAACAATTTTCTGCGCCAGGAACTCCTCAACAAAATGGAGTTGTGGAAAGAAAGAATAGGACACTCATAGAAGCTGCCAGAACAATGTTGGCAGAGTCTAAGCTACCAGTATACTTTTGGGTTGAGGCAGTCAATACAGCATGTTTCACTCAAAACTGCACTCTAATAAACATGCATGGAAAAACTCCCTATGAAATGATAAAGGACAAGAAGCCAAGTGTGAAACACTTTCACATATTTGGATGCAAGTGTTATGTACTGAAAGTACATCCTGAAAATCTAAGCAAATTCGAAGCCAAGGCAGATGAATCAATCTTTCTTGGATATGCATCGAACACAAAAGCATTCAGAGTGTTTAATCTCAGAACCAAAATTGTTATGGAATCTATTCATGTTGTATTTGATGATAAAAAGTTTACAGAATTACAGGATGAGTCAGAGTCTACAATACTGGAATTTGAAAATCTAAAAAGTTCTAAGATAAATGAAGAAGAAGAGGATGAAGACCCTAGAATAAATCCTGAACTAACACAGGAACTTGCACATTCTGAGGGGGAGCCAGAAAATTCAACTCCAAATAATTCAGAGTCTAACAGGTCAGGGTCTACCCAGACAGAGTCTATCCAGACAGAGTCTAGACAGACAGAGTCTAACTCATCAGGGTCTGGATCAAGCAACTCTAAACTCTTGTCAGAGTCAAGCAATTTAGGGGGAGCCTCTTCATTTGAATTTCACTCAAATACAGAAGATGCAAATGACTTAGAGGGAGTTTCAAGTTCAAGAACCAATCTTCCACCTGCTAGAAAATGGACAAGGAATCACACTCCTGACTTGATAATTGGTGATCCTGAGAGTGGTGTACAAACAAGAACAACCACTCAAAATGAATGTCTTTATAGCTGTTTTCTCTCAAAGAATGAACCCAAGAAAATTGAGGAAGCCTTGCAAGACCCTGATTGGATTATTGTAATGCAAGAAGAATTGAATGAATTTGAGAGAAATAAAGTGTGGAAAGTTGTACCAAGACCTAGAAATAGATCAGTGGTTGGTGCAAAATGGGTGTATAGAAATAAACTTGATGAGAATGGAACTGTAGTAAGAAATAAAGCAAGGCTAGTTGTAAAAGGATACTCACAGGAGGAAGGAATTGACTATGATGAAACTTTTGCACCAGTAGCAAGATTGGAAGCTATTAGAATGTTTCTAGCCTTTGCAGCTCATTCAAAATTCAAGGTGTATCAGATGGATGTGAAAAGTACTTTCTTAAATGGAGAATTGGAAGAAGAAGTCTATGTGGAGCAACCACCAGGATTTGTTGATCCAAAGTTTCCTGATCATGTTTACAGGTTAGACAAGGCACTATATGGATTGAAGCAAGCACCTAGAGCATGGTATGAAACTCTTTCAAAATTCCTTCATGAAAATGGATTCACAAGAGGTACCATTGACAAAACTCTCTTTATTAGAAAATATAAAGGTGATATTTTGCTTGTCCAAATTTATGTTGATGATATTATATTTGGATCTACTAATGATAATCTCTGTGAAAAGTTTAGTCAACTAATGCAGTCAAATTATGAAATGAGCATGATGGGAGAATTAAACTTCTTTTTGGGGCTTCAAGTCAAACAGAATGATGATGGAATTTTCATCAATCAAACAAAGTATGTAAAAGAACTGTTGAAGAAGTTTGATATGCAAGATTCTGCAACTGCTAAAACTCCCATGTCAACAGCTACTAAGCTAGACTCTGACCCAAAGGGTAAGAAAGTTGACAACACTAGTTACAGAGGTATGATTGGCTCATTGTTATATTTAACTGCTAGTAGACCAATATAATGTTTGCAACTTATCTGTGTGCTAGATTTCAAGCTGACCCTAGAGAATCACACTTAATAGCTGTGAAAAGAATTTTTAGATATCTCAAGGGGGCACAAACTCTTGGACTTTGGTATCCTAGAGAGTCAGATTTTTTACTAATTGGCTATTCAGATTCTGACTATGCAGGATGCAAAGTAGATAGGAAAAGCACAACAGGACAATGCCAGTTTCTTGGCAACAGATTAATTTCTTGGTTTAGCAAGAAACAACAGACTGTATCAACCTCAACAGCTGAGGCTGAATACATTGCAGCTGGAAGTTGTTGTGCTCAAATCCTGTGGATGAGAAATCAATTACTTGATTATGGACTAACATTCTCAAATATTCCTATGTATTGTGATAATACTAGTGCTATTAAAATTGCAGAGAATCCAGTCCAACACTCCAGAACAAAGCACATTGATGTCAGGTATCACTTTATTAGAGAACATGTTGAAAATGGTACTGTGACACTTCACTATGTTCCAACTGACAGACAGATTGCAGACATTTTAACAAAACCACTTGATGAGTCTACCTTTCTCAGACTGGTAGGTGAATTAGGCATGTTAAATATATAAGTGATCAAAAATTACAAGAAGCAAGGTATGTACTTTAATTATAGTCCCTGTCTTAACACACTGTGATTAATTGTTAGTGCAACATTTTGTTTGGTATTTTACCTTGACAGAGTCTAGACTCTGACGAGTCTGTAGACTCTGAAAGTCAGTAGACTCTGAGAAAATTATCGCCTAGACTCTGAAACGGTTAAAATTCGCGCCTGCAGACTCTGATTGCATTTAAAATGTTCAAATGACTTGAAATAGGCGGTAACAGTTATTTTTTTGACTGAATACAGGCTGTAGACTCGTGTGTATTGTATGCAACTTGAACAAAATAGAATTTTTCATACAATTTACTCACTTGTTTATTGCAATTGATTTCTAAGGCAAAAATATTCACAGAGCTTTTTACGAACCCTAGCTAAATTCTTCAAGCTTCTCCATCACTTTCAACTCAACAACTTTAATGGCTGCCGTTTCTACTGTCATGAGAGGACTCAAGGCGATTGCGTTCACATTTGGGGATTTCGAGTTCATGACCACAAATCATGTTGCTGCTCTTGGAGATAGGAAAGGGGTAGACGCTGACTACTACCCTGTGATGGATTTCTTGGAACAATCCGAGCTACACTACATTCTCAAGGCATCAGCAGTCATTCACATGGATGCTGGATCACAAGCATGGAGCACTGCAAAGGTAGTTGATCCTTCTCAGGATCAACCAGGTAAAATAATGTTTACCTTTGGTTCGACTACATTTGATGTCACTGCAGATGTGCTTAATTCTGTGTTTAAACTGCCTGTTAAGTCTACTTTTGATGAAATTGTATTTGATGATGACATTAAAAGCATGTTTAAGGCAATAGGTTATTCTGCTAGCTTAGATAACATGAGCAAGATAACTAGGCCTTACTTAAGGAAAGAATGGTCATTTTTCTTCGATCAAATTGCTAAGTGTTTTACTGGTAAGTGTAGTGGATTTGATGCTATTACTGCTATTACTTATCAAATTGGTCATAGTCTCCTATTTGATAGAATAATTAACATTGGTGATATGTTGCTCACTCAAATGGGAGCAAAATTAAATAATGTGCATGAGGGGAGAAAGAAAGTCTACTATCATAGATTTCTTATGATTCTCCTCTATCACTTCATTCCTGACATGTCAACCAAGTTGGCAGATGATTGCTGTGTGCAGGCATACAAACAGCAAAGGAGGATATTCTCTGACATTAAGAGAATTGATGACAAAAAGAAGAGTCTACCTGCAATGACATATCCACAGGTAATGCAGGTAAAACTCTCATCCTACAAACCTTCTATCTACAATGCTTTTTTTTTTGTGGTGAAATGGTGCAGGAACAAGTAATGGAGAGTCCCCCTGCACCTACCCAAGTCACCCAATCCCCTTTAATTATACAATCTTCCAAACCAAAATCCAAACAGAAACCAACCTCTGGTGTCTCTCAATAGGCACCAGTTGTAAAGAGAAGAAAATTGATTCAATCTAGGCTTATAGATGAGCACAGTGATGAGGAGCTCAATCCACTAGAGAAGCAAGTTGTTGAAGGACTTTCCTTGCTAAAGGAAGGTCATGATACACTTGATTCTAACCTTCAAGCCAAGTCTGTAGACTCTCAAAAGGCTACAGACTCTGAAAAACCTAGGGAAGCACCTCAGGATTCTCACATTGAGTCTCCCGAGAAATCTTTTGCTAAGAAGTACAGAAGGTTAAGGAAGGCTTATTCTGCACACACACACAAGCCTGTTATTATTACTAACCCTGTTTTGCAGGAAACAGATGCTCCCAAGGCTTCTGCAGAGCCAGACTCTGAAATCAAGAAAACACCTGAACCAGAGTCTAATGTTGAGTCAGAGTCTAGACTGCCTTTAGACTCTCATCATGACACATTTTGGGAAGGAATGCCATTGGATGCAGCCTCATGCCTAATTGATGAGATCATTACTCTAAGTGATGAGGCACTGCTATTCTTATATCCTTTGGTGGAATCAGTTGAAGATCCAGAGCAATATCAGACTAAATCTCAAGTCTTGGATTTTCTTTCAACCTATGAAGCCCTAAGGAAGAGAATGGAACAGGAGCTACAAATGTCTGAATAGGATGTGGTCAAAAATCTCTACAGCTACCTATTCAACTCTTCATTCCAAGTACAAGCAGCTGGGCTCATAGAAGGCAAAACTAATGAAGTTCTCAAAGCACTAGGTGTGCCAGACTCTGAACAGCAAATTACAAAGAAGCCTAAAAAGCTTAAGGTCCACAAAAAGAGAGCATCAGAGTCTGTTGCTGAGTTGGAAACTGAGATTGAGCAACCAGTTTTTAACTATGAAGCAATTTGGGATAATGAAGTTACCTACAGGACAGCCATTCAATGGATCTCTCAAATTCAACCTCTGTCAAGACAGGTGGCTGACTATCTTGTCCATAATATAGGTACAATTGCCAACAAATACATCTATCCAACCTACCAAAGTAGACTGGATCAATTCAAGGGCACTTATTTTCAAAGAGTAAGAAGGGAACTGCATGACCTCTTCAATCTCACAGATGCCCAGGCAATCAATGCAATCCATCTCAGGGCCTTTCATCACAAGTTGGATGCATTTATTCTTGAAGAACAACAGGAGGTAGCAGGTGGTGCAAGGCAGTTGGAGGATGGGACTAGTGCACCAGTGGTGACTAGTGATAAAGATGCTCAGTCTGCCTCACCCACACAAGAACCACCTAGTCAGAGGTTGGGTGATAGTGGGGCAGGAGAGTATGCTGTTGGGTCCTCCTTGACAACTCATCAAAGAGCTGATGAGAACCCCAGTGATATGGGAGGACAGACTATGCTCATGAAGTGATTTCCCAATCTATTCTATCAGAGTCTATCCACCTTGAGGGGGAGTCTCATGCACCAACAGTCAAAGATGGTGACACTCAGACTCTGGCTTCTAATGAAGTCATGTTGAAGCAGTCAGAGTCTAGAGTAGACCCTGAGACTGGAATACTGGAGCCAACAGACTCTGAAAAGAGAGAAGATGCTAGTAAGGGTTCAGAATCTGTTGATGCTCACCCCTTGGTGGAATCCCCTAGCCTTCAGACATTTGAAGGGGTTCCCCTCCATCAAGGTGGTTCAGGTATTGAAGCACCATTTTTATCTCTCAACCCCTCTTCTGTAGGTTTACTGAGTGAACCCTCCAAATTGAGTGACAAAATTTATGAGAGGCTGGCACTGGACCAGGCAAAATGAGAGGTAGATAAGGCTGTAGAGAGCCTGAGTGAGATTGAGAAAGTGGGTGCCCAACCCCACTGTGAGCATGAGAGATTAGGGTATCCTGAACCTAGCTTTACTTATTGGGATCAAGATTTTTCAAAGAGTTGGTCCAATGAGTTGGAGCAGGGGATGGATGACAATTCACTATGTCTGATTGTGCAGATTGGCAAACAGGAGGAGGCTCTTGCTGCTCAGAAATCATTTACACAGAGACCCCAACTTCACCTGGTGGATTCTCTAGCAAGGAGAGCAGATAGAGTCATGGAGGCTTTGGTGGATAACCCTGTCATTTTCGTTGAGGCTGCAACATTGAAGTCAGAAGAACCTCTTTTAATAATGCCTATAAGGGCTAGACTTCCAGAGTCTACAGTCTCTGATCACTCTCAGGAGGAGTCAGGGTCTATAGTCCCGTTTACAGTTTCGGAGTCTACACCACCACCAGAGTCTACACCTCCTTTCACACAGCTAGAGTCTGTTGCTGAGGAATGCACTTCTGCAGATGATGATCTTGTTACTCCTTCTTTTATCTATTTTGATCAGGTGTTTCCTCAGTCTTGGGAGTCTGCACAGCAAAGAGGCATCAATGATAAAGATTCTTTTGAGTGTATTTTGGATATTCATCTTTCTGAGAGACTTAAGGCTTTTCAGAAAAAATCTTTTCAACAGGAACATGGTTACTATCCTGGTGAAGAAGATCAAGTCTTAGATGGAGCTGTTAAAGCTAAGCTGCCTGATGTTGCTGCTCAATTATCCAGTGTGGTCCAGGACATTTCTCATATTAAAACAAAGCTCACTGGTGTTGATAATACAACTTCTCTGCTCAATACAAGATTTGACAGAATTCACTCTCTTCAATTATCCAAAGAGGTCGCTTTTAAAGATGCTCTAGCTGCTATCACTACCACTCAAGCCTCTCTTCAAACTACAGTTTCTGATTTGACCACTAAGGTTGATTCAGTTATTACAGCCCAGGCAAATATCTCCACTGTTCTTGAGCAGATTCTTTTGGCTGTCACCAGTAATGATGATGTCAAAAAGGGGGAGAAGGTGAAGCAAGGTGAGTCCTCCAGGAGACATAAGGATGAGGGATGCAAGAATAAATCAAGGGGAGTTAAAAGGAGGAGAGATGGTGATGATGGAGATAGTTCTCATGGTTCTAAGGGTCCTGATGGTGTGCAACAAAAGCAATCTGGAGTAGCAAGAACTCAAACATATCAGTCAGGGACTAGACATGGGAAATCAGAGTCTAAGTCAGACTCTGATAAGCAAAGAAAGAAGTCAGACTCTGATCAAACTCAAGAACCTTCATACTGGAAGTGCAGTCAATCAAATCTGCAACTTAGAGCTAAAAAGAAGATAGGTCTTGGAGGATTTGAAGAATCTGACATTGACAGAACATCTACTCTAACCAGGGATCCTTAATCCTTGACAGATAGGCAGTTTGAGAAGATCACTCAGAAGCACTTAAATAAAGTGGTGTCTGCTCAAATTGTGTATAATGTTTTTGAAACGAAGATACAAGGAGGTCAGGGAGGTACAGAAAAGGTGAAGAATGAGATGCTGGTTTACTTCTTAGAAGGTGGAAGTGTAAGATGGATTAGTCAGTCAAATTTTATCTTTTTCAAACAGGCTGAGGAACTGCAGTATATTAGATTCCTACTTCAAATTGCTTATGAAGTTAACAAGAGCAAAGAAGCTGTCACACACAAATGGTTCAAGGAGATTGATAGGAAGCTGATTTTGCACAGACAGGCAAATCGACAAATGGGCAAATTTTCTTTAAAATATGTTGATACTGAGGGAAATGATCAAGTCATGCCATTGGAAGAAAAACAGATTAAATTTCAAGAAGGTGTGGGTCATTACTTTGGGTTTCAGCCTATGAGTGGGAAAGTTAGTGTTCTGATGTTGAAGGACTTAAAAGATCAAAAAAGCAGTGCAAATGATCTGAGAGCAGCTTACTGTCAAATCAAATGTTCAAATGAAGAAATGAAGAAATTAAAGAAGTTTGTTGGTGAAGCTCTTGCAATTGTGGAAGAAAATATGCTAAACTCATTTTTGAAGAACAATCCAGCCTTTGAGAAGATTAAATGAAAAGTAATTTTTTTTATTCTTTTATACTGTTCTAGATTATTAGTTTTATTCTTTAGTTTTGACATCATCAAACCTTGATTTATGCTTACATTTTATAAAGCATAAATAGGGGGAGATTGTTAGGAATATATTCATTTTGATGATGTACAAAATACTAGAACAGGGTCTAGCTCAGTTTATCTGTAATAAGTCTTTCTAGTCTCTGAAATGTATAATCAGAGTCTAGATGGTCAACATTCATGTTACTTGTACTTAGAAGAATTTCTGTAGAAAGTGAAACCAGAGTCTGCATGAAGATCAGAGTATGGAAGGTGATCAGAGTCTATAGACTATCAGAGTCTATGATCTATCAGAGTCTACATGTGATCAGAGTCTGAAGATCATCAGAGTCTGAAGGTTTCAGAGTCTATACAGTTGAGGTTAAATTTGGAAGAAGATCACAGGAATGGAAAGTCTTCGAAGATCAAGATAAATATATTGCAGATATGCTATGGGAAAGAAAGAGAATTCTAGAAGGAAACTGTCAACTAATAATTAGGAATTCTATTCCTATTGTAATTTATCTTTCTGTTATTAGTTGATAGGAAGCTCTCTATATAAACTCTATGTAACCTAATTGTATAAAAAGAGTGTGGAAGTCGAAGCATAATTATCTGAGTGAAATTTTGTGAGAGCATAGAAATAGAGAGAGTTGCTGTGATAAACACAGAGAAGCTGCTAGGGTTTGTGTACACCCTAGGAGAGTTTTGTATTCACAAATCAATAATACAAAACAGTACTTATTCATATTTTTGTATTTGAGTTTGTTCTTAATTTGATTTTAAATCGGGCAGAAAAAACATACAAGTATTCAACCCCCCTCCCCTTCTACTTGTACAACTGGGAAAACAACAAGACATAGTTTAATGAAGACTGTGAAAGTAGCTAATTTCTATTTTCATATAAACATTGTAAAATGTAATTTATAAAGTTATATGTCGATAGGAAATAGAATGAGAAGAAAACTATTGTATAGTAATTAGTAGTCTATAGTAGCAAGGTAGTGGGGAGAAAAACAGTGTGAAAAATTGTAAGCATAGTTGTGCAGAAAAACACTTTGTAAGCAGCTTGATATTTTTGCCAAGGTTATTTGAAAGCGAAAAATATACTAGTAGAAAAACCAATCCATTAGTAACTTTTAATATTGCTTGTCTTGTTTTTCAATACTTTTATTATCCATCTTGTTAATTCAATCAGCTCTTTCAATATTCTCTCAAACACTGTTGTTGAATAAACTTAAATCCGCAAGAATTCAAAATAGTTCTTAAGTTTGTATTCAACCCCCCATTCTCCAAACTTAGTGTACTTGGGCAAATAACACTCTAATTATTAAAAAAAAATTAAAACATATATTTTTAGTAGTAAGTTTTATATTTGACCCCACTCAAGAAATAAATTTGTAGTATCACATTTAAATTTTGACCTTATTTGTAGTATCATTTTCATTTTAATATGCGAAACCTTTTCTTTTTATGATAATTTTTAACATTGAAATTTTTTAACCCCAGTCACTTAAATTTCTGGCTACGCTCGTACATAGGCTTCTTCTAACTAATTCTGCGTATACATTGTCGGCCTGTGATGCTCTCTGTATATTCTTACGCATCTCAAATTTTTTTTTTTTTTGTGTTTCATATATAGTTCGTGAAAAATTATCGCTATAATTTTGAATAATTTAAATTTTAGGCACATCTAATCTATACTATCTCTACTATATTATTATAACCAAAAAGATTGAAAATACTAATCTCTTAATTAAAATACATATATCACTTTAATCTCCTAACTAAAACATATATCTAAATAAAACACCTAAACATTATCCTGTTAATAATAATTTTTTAATTATTGAGCTTCTCCTAACTAAAAATATCTCTATAAAAAACAAAGAAACATTATCCTATTAAAATATAAATACAAATAAATTACATAAATAATATAATAATAAATAATTTATCTATACTATATTATTAAAGTCGAAACATTGAAAGTTTTGTGGGTCGGTATCGGTCACAATCAAATTTTATTTATCGATCCCATAAATATTATTAAAAAAACCTTAAAAAACACAAAACTCAAAATCTAATTACACAATAAATTAGATAATATGAATCATAAAGTTTCATAAAAAAACCCAAAACACAATTACACCCAAAAATCATAAACCTTCAAAAAAAAATCCAAAACCCAATTACAAAAAAATCCAATTACACAATAAATTAGATTATACAAATCATAAATCTCCATAAAAAACCCAAAACCCTATTACACACACACAAATCATAAAGCTATATATATGAAAAAACTCAAAACTCAATTACATAAATACTAAAATAAAAAATATGAAGATTTTATTTTAATATGAATAAAATATTATAAACTTTTAAACACCGTTCCCCGTGCATGGTACGGGTTATAAGCTAATATATAATAAAAATATTAAAAGGATTCCGATTATAGTGTCATTCACGTACATACTCTTTATCGTCATTTATTCGTGAGTACTAAATATTATCGAAGTTAAAATTTGTGAAATTTGGTTATAAAATATGTTAAAAGGAAAAAGAGACCGTCAAAAAAAAGAAAAAGAGAAGGCCTAATAGTTTTTTTGTTAACAAAAAATCTTTAATAAAAACAAAAAATTGCACATGAGCTTGCGTACTAGTTTGACCTGTTTAATACTATACCAATACAAGGCCGGAAATTATAGAAAACACCACATGTACACAGATAGCATATATTATATATAGATCATGTCGTCTTATATGCATGCAAATCGATCGAAAACAACAAATAGAAAATAGCAAACCGAAAGATTATACTCCTATAAAAGCTAGGAGATAAGGTGGACTGTAAATCTGTAATTAAACATGCTGATGCATGCATGCATTGTTGCCGGACCAACCACCCGTGAGCCGGGGTGGTGCCGCTGGCCGAACCGAAAGTATATAGTATATTAATTACTCTTATGACTATAATTTCATGATCGGTCTCATAATATTGTTTGTAGTGAAAAGTTGATGATAACTTAGATTAATTTAAAGTCTTGACAAACAATTTCAGATTGAAACAATTTGGTGGTTATCCAAACTTTTCAATCGGATAAAATCAGAATGCCAAAACAGAGATTGATTATGTATTTTGTGTGAATTCTACAACCTTTTTTCCGTAACAATGACCAAACCAGTTGCAAGTATTATATAGGTGTCCAACAGACATGTCTAAAGACATGCCCAAAGACATGTCCAAAAGACATGTTTTTGTGTTCTGCATTGTGTCTAAAAGACATGACCTTTGAAGTCAAAAATGAAATTTATGTACAACACTAACCTTCAAACCCCAGCCAGGGGCGCTGTCCCCGGACCCCGTCAATATCGGAAATCATAATATACTCAAACAAGCATGCACTCCGCACTCTCCCGACTTGTTCGATAAAATATTACAATCACATTGATCAACTAGTCAATCCAATTATACTAAAATATCTAATAATCCTCCCCTATTTTAGCATAATCCATGATTAACTAAAACAAAATCACAACAAAAAATAAACTTATGCATAAATGAAATATCATGACGATTGAATTTCATATTAGTATATTTCACATTCCAAATATTCGAATATCAAGGTGTCACAAAATGATTGAACCTCTGTTATTCATAATGAATACATGAAGATAATATACACATAAATTTACATTCTCAAATGTTCTTACTTGACACTATCTGTTACTAGCCGTGTGTCCTAATCCTTCATAAGCATACTAAAGCCAAGTCCTAGCTTCTTGAAGCGGCTAAACTTAATGCTCAAATATGAAGCTCTTTTATTCTCGCACCTGCATGTGCAATTTTTTTAAAAGAACTATTAAGAAGATAAACTTCAACCTCCTCAACTTGCAAGTCTGAACACATACCTTGGGATGATATTATTAATGTGTTCCAATCTCTAGATGTTAAGCTTTCCACATTGAATTCAGCACCTAACGTCAAATTAGATGGAAATTAGGTATCTCAACATGAGAGATTTTTGATGGACTTCAATCCCACCCCTACAGCCGATTTGTACACAAAATCTCTTCTCAGCCCTTTGGTTAAATGATTGGCTAAATTATGGTGAGTTCTTATAAACTCCACTGATATAACATCATGTTGTGTCTAACACCTAAGTGTCTAGACATGCCTTTGTACACTTGTCTATAAGCATTGGCCATGGCAGACTCACTATTACATCTGATATATGTGGGTAATATCGGTTTAGGCCACAATAAAATTTCATATATCAAATTTCTTTGTCAGTCAGCTTCTTTACCAGCTGCCGATAACGACACAAACTCAGATTCCACTATTGAGTCAGTAATGCAAGTCTATTTCTTTGATGCCCACGAGATAGCACCTCCCCCAAGAAGGAATACCTATTCACTTGTAGAAGAATGATCTTCCTCATTGCAAATCCAACTTGTATCTGAATGACCTTCAAGAATTGAAGGAAATCCAGTATAAGTCAAACCATAATCCATGGTTCCTTTTATGTACTTGAATACTCGGTTTAAAGCTTACTAATGATGTGAACTAGATTTGTTATACTTACTAAGTTTTCCAACAGCATAGGCTATATCTGGCCTAGTGTTGATCATGGCATACATGAGGCTACTAATAGCTCTGGAGTATTCAAGTTGAGATACTGCAACTCTGTTAGGAAACAAACATTAATAATGTTAGAGAATAAAGATCATAGTTTACACTGCTGACATCATCAGAGTTTAGGAAGTTGTCGGTCAGAGTTTACTCTATCAGAGAATACTTAATCAGAGTTTACTCTAACAGAGAATGCTCAAATTAGAGAATAAACAACCGACAGAGTTGAATAATCATAGTTTGTGAAGAAGCAAGACAAATCAGAATATGATTAGGATAGTGAAGTTGGAATCCTAATACAAGTCTATTGCCTTATTAAAGCTATTCTTTTCATAATTTATTTTGTAATTGAATTGTAACTATGTCTATATAAACACAGACATAGGTTAACATTAAGTAACTTTCAAGTCTTATTTTTCATAACCTAGCAGCTCTTGAGAACAAAGAATTTCTTAAGAGAGTTTTGTATTCAATTCATTATTTTCAATACAAAACTGTGTTTTTTTTACATACTTGTGTTCATATTCGATTATTAGGTACTATTACATTTAACCCCCCTTCTATAATATATTATCTTTCTGGATAAATAATTGGTATCAGAGCAGGTAGTTAAATTCAACTAAAAGACCATAAAAACATGTCTGGAAACAAGTATGAGAGCATAAGAATTCTAATCTTGAAGAAAGCTGAATACCCTACATGGAGGGTGAAGATGATGATGTTTCTGGACGCAAATGATCCTGATTATTTATATAGAATCCATACAGGTCAGTATCTACCAACCAAACTGGTGCCTTCTACAATTGTGGAAGGAAGACAAATCCCTGAATATTATACTCTAAAGGACAAAAAAGAATGGACCAATGAAGAAAGACATGAAGTCCTCAAGGATGCAAAGGTAAGGAATATTATGTACAATAGTCTTGAGTCTGTTATGTCTAACAGGGTAATTGCATGCAAAACTACCAAAGAAATTTGGGATGCACTAGAGGTTCAATGCCAATGAACAAAGGAGATTAAGAAAAATAGGAGATATGTGCTTATAGAAGAGTATGAATATTTTGAGGCTAAACAGAATGATTCATTCACTGATATCTATGACAGATTTCTTACTTTATTGAACAATTTGGCATTGGTGGATAAGGTGTATGGCAATGAAGGTTCATACACCAAATTTCTTATAGCTCTTCCTGAAGAATGGGATCTACAGTCATCCTTGATAAGAGACATGGCTGATTTGGATGAGATATCTTTAGATGAAATCTATGGAAAATTAAAAACTCATGACTTGGAATTACAGCAAAGAAAAAACAGAAAAAGTAGTAAGGCAAAATCTGTTGCCTTGAATGTTGAGGCCAAAATTGAAGAACCTGTTGAAAAGTCTTTTAGGCATCAACAAGAAAAGGAAAAGCTGTAGTGGTCCAAGAAAATAGTGAATCAGAGTTTGAGACAAACTTTGATGTAAACTTTGATGATTCTTCAGATTCTGACATAATGGAGATGTTTGCTATGATTGTTAAAGGCTTCAAAAAGATGAAATATAGGAAGTATAGAAAGTAAAGGAAATTCCAAAAGAAGCAAGGAGAATCAGACAGAAAAGACAGATTCAGAAAAAGGGAAGACAGAGATGGAAAGTTAAAAACTCTTGACAAATCAAAAGTCAAGTGTTACAAGTGTAATAAGATGGGAAATTTTGCTACTGAGTACAGAAGCAAGGAATCTGGAAAAGCACTCATCACATCAAAAAAAGATTGGATGATTCCTCATATTCTGAATAAGAAACAAACTATACCCTCATGGTAAACTTTGATGCTCCCATCCTAAACTCTGATTAGTTACCAAAATCTGTCTTTAATTTTGATACTGAAAATATCTGTAAATTAAAGTCTTTCCTTGGATCATTGCATGTTAGTTTTAAATCACAGTCTCTTCAAAATGAAAGATTAAAATCTGAGATACACACTCTGACTGCTAGAAATAAGTTTCTTGAATCTGAAAATTCTAATATGCTTAGCATTAAGAAAGACTGTGAAAATGCCATACATATGCAAACTCAATTAGAAATTCAAGTTGAATATTTAAAATCAAAGATAGCTAAGGAAAAGAAGACTTTCAGAGTTTGGACAAACTATGGCAAGAAAGTCTAACAAATGCTTTCCAACAAGAATTGGACTTCTTCTTTAGGTTATGAATCTGATAAGGAAACACACACTAAAGTACACACAAAAAGAACATTGAGTGAACCTGTGAAACTTGTTAGAGCTAGTAAAGACAAGAAATCTACAACTGGTGAATGCTCTAATAATAACAAAGGTAAAAAAATTAGTGTGTCAGAAAATAAACCTGTTGATATAGGATTACTTTCTGTTGGACCAAATCAAGCTTAGCCTATGTAATTATTTGTCATGCTATAACATATTTAGTACTTCTGTAATAAGGTAGTGAATTAGACATTTCTATATAATATTGCAGATAGAAGTTTGTGAAGGATTTTACGGAGGTACGGAAGCGTGATATTACAATTTTATACCGTAAACTCATATATATGATCGCATATTATCATATAAATCGAGATGGAATCGAAACCATACCTTTAAAGCGATCCAAGTGTGTGAACAAGAGATCCTAGCAGCTACTTCTCAGAGTGTGAAGTACTCTACCTGTATCCACCAAGAATTCTTCCTTTGATGAAGATCTTCAAAAATTTCTAAAACCTTTTAGAGAGAAAAGAGAGAGAGAGATGGAGGCTTGTGTTTTCTCCAAAACCTAGAAGTGTGTTTAGAATGATGCATCTCATTCTATTTATAGGACCATCCTAGGGTTTTTCCATAAATAATATATCAATATATATTATTATATTAAACCCCATATTTTAATAAAATGCTTTAATAATAATTAAAACTATTTTAATCATTATTTCCTTTTCTAAACTATTTAGAAAATAATTCTCTCTCTCATAATTTAAATCTTTTCATCAAAGAAAATATTCTTTTATGGTGTGACCATGTAGGTTCAATATTAAGCCGGTAGTAGAAATAAATAATAATAAACTTTTTATTTATTATTTATATGAATTCTAATAATTCATTAAATATAATTAACTGATTAATTATATTTATTCTACATCGTGAGTGATGCTTCTCAACATATCGCGACTATCCGGATAATATGAATTCACTGCCAAGAACCTGTCAGTGACTAGTTACCGCACAATCAATTCCTTCCACCCTACAATATCCCGATTAAATACAAGGCATGGAACTCGTGTCAAGCCTATTAAATTTAATCATATGTTTTCTTATTCATAGTGCAAAGTTCATATTAATGCAAATTAGAAACTCCTTTCTAATTTCATTCACTCTGGCCAGAGATTCCAGAACTCGCATACTAAGAATAACATAGGATATTCTCTTCCCATACTGGAAGGGGTGGATCCTCTATTGACGTTAACTATCTTCATACACAAATCCCTATGCCCGGAATAGACCTAATGGATGTCCTTGAGACTAAGGACTAAACCAAAACATAGTTCATTATATACAAGATAACTTTAACGATCTCAAGTCTAAGGATACTTGCACAACTATCACTTAGTGAACAACTACTGACACATGAGTAAACTCCATTAGTTGTTCAATTTATCGAGTCACGTTCAGTGAACTTATTTCTTAATAAGCACCTACATACTAGCTATAGTGTCACCACACAAATGCCTATGAGAACAGACATCCTCCTTAAAGGAGCAAGCATAGTATGTACCAATCTTTGCGGATTCACTAACTTCCAATTAGTTATCCTATGATCAGGAACTGTTTAAGTCAAGAGTCATCATCTTCTAGATCTCATTATTATAATCTCATTATAATTCTAGAAGCTTCACTCTAAACTATGGAACATCTTATTTAAGACACTTTAAACAGATAAAGCCCGTAATAAAACAAATAAGTCTTTTATTAATATTAATGAAATCAAATAAGAATACAAGAAAGTTCTTCCTAACTCATTATACATGATTGGATTTAGGACAAACACTTTCAATCTCCCACTTGGACTAAAGCCAATTACCCTGGTAAGTAATACCCATCTTCCTTTTATGACGATCAAAAAGAATCTGAGACAACGGCTTTGTAAGTGGGTCTGCTATGTTGTTATGTGTGTCAACTCTCTCTATTTTGACATCTCCCCTTTCTATGATCTCCCTAATCAAATGAAAGCGCCGCAAAACATGTTTGGAATTTTTATGAGACCTAGGTTCCTTGGCTTGTGCTATTGCTGCATTGTTATCACAATACAATACAATAGGCTCCTCAACACTAGGAACAACTCCCAACTCAGAAACAAATTTCCTCATCCAAACGGCTTCTTTTGCAGCCTCACTTGCAGCTATATACTCTGCTTCCGCTGTGGAGTCAGCCGTTGTAGACTGTTTGGAACTCTTCCAACTAATCGCACCACCATTCAGAGTAAACACGTACCCTGACATAGATTTGCTATCATCACTTTCTGATTGAAAACTAGAGTCGGTATAACCTTCTATTATCAATTCAGAACCACCACCAAAAACAAGAAAAATATCCTTAGTCCTTCGCAAGTACTTAAGGATGTTCTTTACTGCTTTCCAGTGATCTTCACCTGGATCGGACTGATATCTGCTCGTCACACTGATTGAATGAGCAACATCAGGCCTAGTACATATCATCGCGTACATGATAGATCCTATTGCTGAAGCATAAGGAATCTTACTCATACGCTCTCTTTCCTCAGCTGTCTTAGGAGACATTTTTTCGGAAAGGGACACTCCATGGCTCATCGGCATGAGACCTCTCTTGGAGTTTTCCATGCTAAATCTTTTAAGCACTTTCTCGATGTATGTACCCTGGGTAAGACCTATCATTCTTCTAGATCTATCTCTATAGATCTTTATACCGAGAATGTAGGATGCTTCTCCCAAGTCCTTCATAGTGAAGTTCTTTGATAGCCACACTTTGACTGATTGAAGCATCGGTATATCATTTCCTATAAGAAGTATGTCATCCACATACAACACAAGAAATGTTACCGCGCTCCCACTAACCTTCTTGTAGATACATGGTTCATCTATGTTTTTGATAAAACCAAACTCTTTGATTGTCTCATCAAAACGGATGTTCCATCTACGAGAAGCTTGCCTCAATCCATATATGGTTCGCAACAGCTTGCACACTAGGTGTTCATTCCCTTTGGAAATAAAACCCTCTGGCTGTGTCATATACACTTCCTCTTCAAGTTTCCCATTGAGGAAGGCCGTTTTCACGTCCATTTGCCAGATCTCATAGTCATAGTAAGCTGCAATCGCAAGCAAAATCCGAATTGATTTAAGCAGGGCTACAGGCGAAAAAGTTTCATCAAAGTCAATGCCTTGCCTTTGTTTGAATCCTTTTGCCACGAGCCTGGCCTTATAGGTCTCCACCTGGCCTTCCGCTCCAATCTTTCTTTTGTATATCCATTTGCACCCTACAGGTTTCACATCCTTGGGTGCTTCAACCAAAGTCCATACTTGGTTGGTATACATAGAATCCATTTCGGATTTCATGGCACTTAGCCATTTCTCTGAGTCAATACTACTTATAGCCTCATTATAGGTCATTGGGTCGTCATCATTAACGATTGTTAACTCATTGTCATTCTCAATGACAAGGCCATAATACCTCTCAGGTTGGCGAGACACTCTCTCTGACCTACGAATGGGCTGTTCCACAGAAGGTTGTTCAGTCTGAACAGGTGTTTCCTCTTGAACTGTAGTAGTTTGTGTTTCTTGAACTTCATTAAGTTCTATTTTGCTCCCACTGTTTCCTTCAAGGATAAACTGTTTTTCCAAGAAGGTAGCATGTCTGGAGACAAACACCCTATGATCGGTGTAAAAGTAATACCCTAAAGTCTCTTTAGGATATCCCACAAATCTACATTTTACAGATCGAGATTCCAGTTTATCAGGGTCAACTTTCTTGACATAAGCTGGACATCCCCATATCTTAACGTGTTTAAGACTCGGTTTCCTTTCTTTCCATATCTCATACGGAGTTTGAGGAACAGATTTGGAAGGCACCTTATTCAGTAAATATGCTGAGGTTTCCAATGCATAACCCCATAGGAATACTGGAAGATTTGCATAGCTCATTATGGATCGAACCATGTCTAACAAAGTTCGATTTCTCCTTTCTGATACTCCATTTAACTGTGGAGTATATGGAGGAGTCCATTGAGAGACTATACCATTTTCTTTGAGATAATCTAGAAACTCTCCATTCAAGTATTCACCACCTCGATCTGATCGAAGGGTTTTAATACTATGTTTGGTTTGTTTCTCTACTTCACACTTATATTCTTTGAACCTTTCAAAGGCTTCAGATTTATGTTTCATCAAATACACATATCCGAATCTAGATCGATCATCTGTGAAAGTAATGAAGTACGAAAAACCACCCATGGCTTGCGTAGACATCGGTCCACATACATCTGTGTGTACCAATCCTAGCAAATCTGCAGCCCTTTCTCCATGTCCACTAAATGGAGATTTGGTCATTTTTCCCAATAGACAAGACTCACATGTAGGATATGATTCAAAATCAAAAGGTTCAAGTAACCCTTCCTTGTGCAATGTCCGTAGTCTATTTTCACTAATATGACCAAGTCTGCAGTGCCATAAATATGTGAGATTTTCATCATCCCTTTTCCTTTTATTAGTATGTTCAACTTGTAGTAAACTATGCTCTACGTCACATACATACAGACCATTATTCAAAATACCACTACCATAAAGAACATTATCTCTAAGAATTGAACATTCATTATTCTTAATAATAAACGAAAATCCAGCCTTGTCTAACATGGGAATAGAAATAATATTCCTCACAATCGAGGGAACAAAATAACAATTATTTAAAACAATAGTCTTGCCCGTAGGCATATGTAAATCAAATAATCCTACAGATACAGCAGCAACTCTTGCTCCATTGCCCATCCGCAGAATAACCTCCTCTTCCTCAAGAGTCCTACTATCCCTTAGTCCCTGCAATGAATTGCAAATGTGAGAACCACAGGCGGTATCTAATACCCAAGTAGAAATTTGATTTAGTGACATGTTTACTTCAATCATAAACATACCTGAGCCAGAAGCGGTAGTCTCACTACCCTTCTTCTTCTTCAGTTCTGCAAGGTAAACCTTACAGTTCCTCTTCCAGTGCCCCACCTTGTTACAGTGAAAGCAAACAGCTTTGCTTTTGGGGTCTTCAGCTTTTGGTGGAACTGGCTTCTTCTCACCTACTTTCTTCTTCTTGGGAGGATTCCACTTCCTTTTCTTGGAAGTGGATCTACCACCAATCAGAAAAACAGAACCTTTCTTAGAGGGAAAGTTCGACTCAGCAGTCTTCAACATGTTATGGAGTTCAGGCAGGCTGACATCCAATTTGTTCATGTGAAAGTTCACAACAAACTGCGAGAACGAATCTGGGAGTGATTGCAAGACCAAGTCTTGGCTCAACTCCCCATCCATGACAAAACCAAGTTGCCCAAGACGCTCAATCAGATTGATTATCTTAAGCACATGATCATTCACAGATGATCCCTCCGCCATTCTACAACGGAATAGCTCCCTCGATATCTCATATCGAGCAGTCCTGCTTTGTACATCATACAACTCTTGTAGGCGTACTAGAATGGTATGAGCATCCATGTTCTCATGCTGTTTTTGCAGCTCAGAGTTCATAGATGCCAGCATGATGCACTGAGCAACATTTGCTTCATCCATCCACTTCCTGTAAGTTACATGCTCATCATCATGAGCATCTTCCGCAGGAGCATCGGGTACTGGTGAGTTCAGCACATAGTCCAACTTCTCAGCCCTAAGAACAATTCTCAGGTTTCGAAGCCAATCAGCAAAGTTTGGACCAGTCAACTTGTGAGCATCTAGTATGCTTCGTAGTGATAGTGCAGAAGACATGATGTATATCTAAGATCTGTAAATGACAAACACATAACAACACTTAGCAAATAATCAATTTCATTATTAAAACACTATATGAATCGGGTCTTTATTCATAAGTGGCTCCCCTTAGTTTATCTAATTTATACAACCCTCTAAGTGAAAAATTAAGCATTCATAATGCTAGTGGGAATAGGGATCCTACATTCCATCACACAACCTCGGCTGTAGCACGAAACGCCATGTGATGTTCAGTAGGCAGACAACTCTTGTCAATAACATCTCATGTCATTCCCTAATTAAAACTTTAGCCTCTTGAATAATTGAGTCACGGCTGTGGCACGACAAACTCAATATTCTAAGTCAAGTCTAACCCAACATTTCATACAACTGAATCAGTCTCCAACTGCCCACGGCTGTGGCACGTAACGACTATTAGATTCTAACTCATTGTATACATCTCTATGTAATAGACAAGTATTTCTTATTTCGAAATCAAAGCCCTCGGCTGTAGCACGAAACGACAATGATTCAAAAATAAGAACTACTTTCTATCATGTTGGAAGGCTATGACCGACACAAGCCCGTTGTGTCATTGGCCAATTACTACTTGATATTATTTTTAATTAAGAGGGATTTTTATTATAAGGTTTATAATTACACATATTTTATAGACACAAATTTCAATTAAATGTTTTCTATAAAGTATTACAATTACTAACCAAATAATTAATTAATAATCAAAACTCTTTTAATTATTAATACTATTTCTAAACCTTTTTAGAAAATAAATATCTCCCTTAATTTAATTTCTTAAATTAAATCAATAATTAATAATAATAAGATCACATCTTAACTATTTTATAATCGAATAAATCTTATTTAATCAATTAATAAAATTTGTTAACTGATTATTTATTTCATAAATAAATAATTTTCAACTATTATTAATTAAACAATATTATTTAACAATCATAATCATATTATAAAGAGATTCTTCCTTTTAAATTAAATATTTCAAATCAATAATCGATAATCGGATAATTCCCAGATCGGGGGGAGCATTGTCAAGAGGCGTCACTTAATACCCCTTTCTTAGACAGAATCATCCTTTCTCTCAATATTGAAAATTCATATTTAATTACGTGTTTCGCAAACACAAGAATCTCATGATTGTATATATATAATATTATTGTTAATGCAAGAAACGATTCCTATTCTAGATTTTCTAGAGCACGCCTTATGTTGATTTAGGTCCACCTAAATCTATCATCGCATGGTAAATCTAGGCATATATCTCATATATAAAATTAAATAAACAAGTAAGCATGCAAGAAATATCATGTCATACAATGATATAATGATGTATGGATTTATTATAGTAAAAAAAACAATTAAAACAATTAATACATGCTTTAAAACACTTTAGGGAATATGGACAGTTCAAAACTTTTATATTAAAATTATTTGACCACTCCATTAAATCCGTCTCGTAAAAACGAATCCAACGATATATTGCACGCCCAAATCGGAGTTACGGAACTCCCAAAAAATCAAATTTAATGTGGACAGGAGGGGCGTAACGCATTTATCACACGCGTTACAGCCATTAAAGCCAATTTTCCGGTGTAACGCGTGAGCTGTATGCGTTACGGTCTGTAACGCATTTCATAAATGCGTAACAGACCCTGTCACGCATTCCTTGAATGCGCAATAGACCTTGTGCCCGTGTGTGTGCCACGCGCGCGTGACTGTGGCTGACATAAAAAAATAAAAAATGAAATTGGACCGTTGTTGCAGCCGTTGTACTGCCGTTTCGTTTATATATAAACGTTTAAATATATATTAATTATTATAATAACTATTATTAATATCTTTATATTTTATTATTAATAAATTAATTAACTATTAATTAATAAATTAATAAAAAAACATAAAAACATCATTTTTGATATCCAACAGCAGATTAAAATAATGATCAGCCAAGGGTCCTAGTGCAAATATTAATCCATATATTTCAACATGCATAATTATTACATGAATTTTAATTAAAACAATTTTAAAAAATTCATAACAAATAATCTATACATCAGAAAATTATGAAAAAATTACCCAGATGATCCACAACACTTGTAGAATCCAGATCAGTGGTCAAACTCTCATGCAAAAAATATTTCGAATTAATTCATAATTAAATCTAAATAAACTTGCAAAAATCATAATAAATCCATACATGGTCCAAAAAATCTGAAATTTTTTACATGAATCTCTATATGCATAACCTGGCTCTGATACCATTGAAGGATTTTACGGAGGTACGGAAGCGTGATATTACAATTTTATACCGTAAACTCATATATATGATCGCATATTATCATATAAATCGAGATGGAATCGAAACCATACCTTTAAAGCGATCCAAGTGTGTGAACAAGAGATCCTAGCAGCTACTTCTCAGAGTGTGAAGTACTCTACCTGTATCCACCAAGAATTCTTCCTTTGATGAAGATCTTCAAAAATTTCTAAAACCTTTTAGAGAGAAAAGAGAGAGAGAGATGGAGGCTTGTGTTTTCTCCAAAACCTAGAAGTGTGTTTAGAATGATGCATCTCATTCTATTTATAGGACCATCCTAGGGTTTTTCCATAAATAATATATCAATATATATTATTATATTAAACCCCATATTTTAATAAAATGCTTTAATAATAATTAAAACTATTTTAATCATTATTTCCTTTTCTAAACTATTTAGAAAATAATTCTCTCTCTCATAATTTAAATCTTTTCATCAAAGAAAATATTCTTTTATGGTGTGACCATGTAGGTTCAATATTAAGCCGGTAGTAGAAATAAATAATAATAAACTTTTTATTTATTATTTATATGAATTCTAATAATTCATTAAATATAATTAACTGATTAATTATATTTATTCTACATCGTGAGTGATGCTTCTCAACATATCGCGACTATCCGGATAATATGAATTCACTGCCAAGAACCTGTCAGTGACTAGTTACCGCACAATCAATTCCTTCCACCCTACAATATCCCGATTAAATACAAGGCATGGAACTCGTGTCAAGCCTATTAAATTTAATCATATGTTTTCTTATTCATAGTGCAAAGTTCATATTAATGCAAATTAGAAACTCCTTTCTAATTTCATTCACTCTGGCCAGAGATTCCAGAACTCGCATACTAAGAATAACATAGGATATTCTCTTCCCATACTGGAAGGGGTGGATCCTCTATTGACGTTAACTATCTTCATACACAAATCCCTATGCCCGGAATAGACCTAATGGATGTCCTTGAGACTAAGGACTAAACCAAAACATAGTTCATTATATACAAGATAACTTTAACGATCTCAAGTCTAAGGATACTTGCACAACTATCACTTAGTGAACAACTACTGACACATGAGTAAACTCCATTAGTTGTTCAATTTATCGAGTCACGTTCAGTGAACTTATTTCTTAATAAGCACCTACATACTAGCTATAGTGTCACCACACAAATGCCTATGAGAACAGACATCCTCCTTAAAGGAGCAAGCATAGTATGTACCAATCTTTGCGGATTCACTAACTTCCAATTAGTTATCCTATGATCAGGAACTGTTTAAGTCAAGAGTCATCATCTTCTAGATCTCATTATTATAATCTCATTATAATTCTAGAAGCTTCACTCTAAACTATGGAACATCTTATTTAAGACACTTTAAACAGATAAAGGCCGTAATAAAACAAATAAGTCTTTTATTAATATTAATGAAATCAAATAAGAATACAAGAAAGTTCTTCCTAACTCATTATACATGATTGGATTTAGGACAAACACTTTCAGTTTGATCATATTGTAATTTCAGTTGTAATTAAAGTCAAGAATAAAGTCTGTTAGAAGATTGCTCATTCGAGAAATAAGGAATACAGTCTGAAAATTCGACTAAGGCAATTGCTCATTCTAGAAGTCATCCATTCGAGAAGTCAGAAATATGTAACTGGTCGAGAAGTCTCAAAACACACTCATTGGCTCAGTATTCGATCGAGAAGTCATTCATTCGAGAAGTCAAGATATTGAAGCCAATTAAGTAGTGTGAAATGATACACATTCGAGAAGTCCAGAAAATCAATTCGAGAAGTTAGCAAAAGGAGCATTCGAGAAGTGGTAAAGATGAACCAATCGAGAAGTCACAGTTTCAAGTGTTCATTCGAGAAGTCTAGTCTAATAGAGAATTCATCAAATATAGTATGCGATCGAGAAGTCTAAACATTCGAGAAGTCAATCATTCAAGGGCTAATCGAGAAGTCACAACTAGTACTCAATCGAGAAGTCAATCACTATGACTTCTCGAATCAATTTCAACAGAGTACTCGACTGTTCCAAGGAGCTATTTTCAAGGAGAATTACAGAAGAACAAGACAGATAATACACAGCTCTGTCTTTGTAGGACGAGTCAAACCTGTGAAGATAGAGACAAGTCTACAATGAAGCTGGGAAGATAGTCAAGACAAATGATAGAAGATATAAGATTGTACGTAGCAGACTGTCACAACAGTGTTAGCTATAAATAGATATTAGTCAAATGTAAATATGTCTTGTCTATTTCTAGTTTTAGCTAAACTGTCTTATGTGAACATGTGCACATGACATGTTGTCTATATATTTTATGCACAGCCACATTTGATGGTATCTTTGAATCTTTACATTGAGTATTAACACTTTGTAATCTTCCTAGAACAAGAAGCTGAAATTCGGGTTGAATTTCAGATTGTAGCAAAGATTCATTCTAATACAATTAGATTGAAAGTTACATCTTATGTTTATTTTACTTACTGTTATATGATTTGATAAACACTTGACTTGTTTAAGATTCAATCTTTCAAATAGTTCATCAAAGTTTTCTTTAAATCAAAAGAGTGTAAAAAGGTTGAAGTATACATTCACCCCCCTCTGTAAACTTCTGGACTCCTAATTCCTAACAAGTGGTATTAGAGCTCAGGCTGTAAACATATATACAGACTAAAAGATCAAGATGAGTTCTCAGAAGCTAAGCAGTATAAAGATTCCTTCTTTTGACAGAGAAAACTACAACCTATGGAAGAGGAAAATGCTGATGTTCATAAAGGCTGCAAATTCCATGTACCCATAAATATTGAAGAATGGTCCTTTAATGCTAGTAACACTAGTTCCTGAAACTACTAGTGGTTCTGAAGTTATCCCTACAACATGGATACCTAAGGACCCATCTCAGTACACAGATACAGAAAAGGAGAAGGTGTCTCTTGACAATAGTCTAATTCTCATACTAATTGAGTCACTGAACATTGTCATGTACAACAATATTGTCAATTGTACATCTGCCAAACACATATGGGAGACTATAGAAATTCTGTGTGAAGGAATTGAAGAGGTAAGAGAAAATCAAAGGAAGCTCCTTGTTTCTCAGTATGAGACCTTTATGTCAAAACCAAATGAAGGCATAATTGAAGTATTTGAGAGGTACAACAAACTAATCAATGATCTTTAACTTCATGGGAAGTACTACAAAACAAAGGAGAAAAATATGAAGATTTTGTTGACTCTCCTTGAGCACCTGGAGCACAAAATCTCTGCAATAAGAGAGGGAAGAGATTTAACAAAGCTTCCACTTGAGACACTCTATTGAATACTAAAGACATATGAGCTGGAATTTTACCAAAAGAAGGCCATTCTAGCAAATAGAGGGAAAATGGCAAATGTCTCAAATGCCTTGTTTGCAAAGGAACCTTCAATAACTTAGAAGACTAGTATAAGTAAAAAGGTAAAAACTAAAGAGTTTGAAGAACTGGAACAAGAAGAGAAAGACTCTGTCAAGAGTGAATCAGAAGAAGAAGACTTTTACACCATTGAAGAACTTGAAGGCATGGACAACAAAACCATGGCCTTCATGGCAAAGAAGTTTAGAAATTTGAGGTTCAAAAGAAACAAAAGTTTTAAACCAAGACCAAACTCCAAATCTTCATGCAAAGGAAAGAATCCAACAAGAAGCAGTAACAATGAAGGGTATAAAACTGGAACAGTTGATAGATCTAAAATAAGATGCTATAACTGTAAAGAGCTTGGACACTTTGCAACAGAATGTAGAAAACCTAAAGCAATCAATAAGGATAAAGATTACTTGGAATTAGAAGCCAATTATGAAGCTCTCCTCAAAAAGCAGACATGAAAGGCTTATATTGTTGAAGGAAAATGCTGGGATGGCACAGATGAAGATGAGGAGGAGGAGAAGTATGGGAATCTGGCATTCATGGCCAAGTCACATGATGGATCTTCATCCTCAAATTCTCAGGTACCCTCATTAATCTCACTTGACATGTCAAATTCTCAATATAAGAAAACTATGGAAGAATTGAGCATTGAAATGTTTAACATTCACACCAGTATGACTGCTGCATATGAGGAAATTGCTAGGTTATCAAAAGCTAATGATGAACTAATTGCTAGGAATGAGACTTTAGAATTATCTTTGATAACTCTGGAAAACTTGAAACAGGAAAATGAGTATCTCAAAAATAAAGTTGTTTGTTCTGAACAAATTGAAAAATTTCTTAAAGAACAAATTTCTGAAAATGAATTGAAAATCAGATCTTATCAAAACTCAGCCACTGTTGTCCAAGAGTTCCATGAGAAGCATAAAGAAAACTATAAGATTGAAGTTGGTTTTAATTATGAGAATCTCAAGAAGAAGAAATCTGTTTCAACAAAAAGCAAGAAAGTTGAAATCCTTGGATATCCTCACATTTTGAAAAATGTTAAAGAACCAATTTTTAAGAAAGCAACTGTTGAACTTTATGATGTCAGTATGGTCATCAAACAACAGTTGGATGATGAGGATAAAGAAATAACTAAAAGAAATATGCCCTCTATTGAAGAAGAAGAACCCACAATCAAAACCAAGTCCATTCCTGCTCAAACTGAACCAAAACAAAATGTTCAGAAAAATGACACCATGCATGCTAAGAAGAAAAAGGCAAATAGAAATGAAAAGATAGGAATCAACAAACACAACAATTATGCACCTGTTCATAATGCACCTAGGAAGATTTGTAAAAATTGTGGTTATATGCAAGAAACCTGTTGTTAAAAATGATGAATTTGCTTGTGGATATGTAAAACCTCTGATGCATGATGATCATAAATTGTGTGACAAATTTGATTGTATTGAAGGGTTTCGGGCATGAAAACGCAGCGGAATTAACGTAAAAACAATAAAAAAATCGAAACCCAATCGCAGGATCCATGTATAACGTTGGATGATTATGGTGAAGAAGTCTGTACCTTAACAAAGCTTTCCGTATGTTGTTTAATGGAGGTCCAGAAAAGATGAATCACAGCAGCCCTTTGTTGCAAAGATTTGCTCTCCAAAGATGTCCACACGAATGCCCGATCGTCCTACGATCACCGGAGTCGGTACTAGCCGAATTGTTTGCCTCTCTCTCTCTCTCTCTCTCTCTCTCTCTTTCTCTAGCCTCTCTTGATGTTGAGCAGCTAGGGTTTTTCTCTAAAAATGAAATTTGATGATTAAACCCTAATACTATACATCATTATGTATATATAGGGGAGAGAGAGATTTTGGGCCTAACCCTAATCCATGTGGTTTCCAAAACCCATTATGACTTTGGGTTATTATTATTATTAAATCTGAATTCTAATATAATTAATCAAGTCCCACTTAATTAATTCAATAATTAAATTCGAATAATAATAATACTTATTAAATCCGAATTCTAATATAATTAACCAAGTCCCACTTAATTAATTTATTAATTAAATTTGAATAAACAATAATATATTTAAATTCGTAATTTAAATAAACCTCCGTTTTTACGTTCTTTGTGTGTGACCCTTTAGGTTATTATTACGTTGGAAATAATTTTATTATCTAATAATAAAATTATAAACAATGAGCGGCATCTAGTAATACATCATTGCTACCCAAGTAACAATAATAATTGGTGATTCAATTAAACCTTTCGTGAATAATGTTCCATGTAATATAATCCCTTTAACCTTATATTATAGATCAAACTCGAGGCATGTATAGTGTCATCCTCTTCAAAGTTTATTCTCGGTTTCCTTGATCAATGAGTAGACTATTTAAACAAATCAATATTTGAGCATGGTCATGCATTTCATAGTCTCACTCAATCAAGAGGCCAATAATATCACTCCTCGAATTGGAGGGTTAAATCCTATATCTATCATTCATATTCCTCATACGATTCATAGCATACCCAATGTACACCTTTATCATAACCCGGTTAAAGGTAACTTTGAGTGTAATCAAAGTATATTAATTCTCGTATAGAAATATAACGATTTCAAGTCAGAGGATCATTACATCATTATCACAGTGAGATTTCTTATGACACTTATTAACATGTAGAATCTCACGGCGGGTCTTTCCAGTGTCATGTATTGATACATACACTTATGTTCTTGACTTTAGTATCACCATACCTATGACCAATGAGATGTGGTCATCCGTCAACAAACATACTAGTCTTATTGCATTATTATTGTCCTTAAATAATAATACTTGACTAAGGAATTTTAGGAATAAAATACTATTCATATAATCTCATTTTTAAGTCACATACTTAAAGATATATATTATGTATTAATATTCCAAGGACATTTATTATCCTTTCAATTTATAACGCAGTAAATAAAGACATAATAAATAATAACTAAATAATCACATAAAACATAATCCTTAATTGTTTTCAATAAAACATTAAAAGTATTGTCTCTAGGACACCAATACTAATAATCTCCCACTTGTACTAGAGCCAATCTCTCATGTATCTAATACCCATGGAACTAGTATGACCTTCGTGCTTCTGCTGCGACAAAGCCTTAGTCAGTGGGTCTGCATTATTCTTATTAGTATGCACTTTACATATATGTATATCTCCTTGATCATTAATCTCATTAATTAGGTGATATCTCCTAAGTACATCCCCAAACAATCTCCTTGGCTGCTTCATAAGCATCAATATACTCAGGCTCTATTGTAGAATCAACAATTGTCTCTGCTGTGAACCATTCCAGCATACAATATCTCCATTTAGACAAAACACAAATCCAGACTGAGAAATCGAATCATCCTTGTCTGTCTAGAAACTAGCGTCGGTGTAACCTTTTACAACTGGCTTATCTTCTCCTCCATATACCAAGAATTAATCTTTAGTCCTCTTCAAGTACTTAAGAATATTCTTGACTGCTGTCCAGTGACCTTCACCTGGATTAGACTAGTATCTACTCTGACTTAGGCCGATCATTCTTCTTGATCTATCTCTATAGATCTTGATACCTAAAATATAGGTCGTTTCGCCTAAGTCTTTCATTGAGAAATTCTTACTCAACCAAGTCTTAATAGTCTGTAAAGAAGGAATGTCATTCCCTATTATTAATATATCATCAAAATATAATTATAGGAATGCCACATTGCTCCCACTTACCTTCTTGTAAACACATGGTTCATCTTCATTTTGAATAAACCCAAACTCTTTGACAGTTTCATCAAAACGAATGTTCCATCTCCTTGAGGCTTGTTTCAATCCATAAATGGATCGACGCAGCTTACATACCTTTACAGCATTCTTTGGATCAACAAAACCTTCAGGCTGTGTCATATACACATCCATATCTTCTTCAAGGCTCTCATTTAAGAAAGCGGTTTTGACATCCATCTGTCAGATTTCATAATCATAGTAAGCAGCTATAGCAAGCAAAATCCTGATGGACTTGACCATAGCCACTGGTGAAAAAGTCTCATCATAGTCAATACCATGAATTTGCTTGAAACCTTTTGCCACCAATCGTGCCTTATAGGTCTGTACATTACCATCCATGCTGGTCTTCTTCTTGAAAACCCACTTGCACCCTATAGGTTTTACCCCTTTAGGTGGATCAACCAAAGTCCATACTTGATTAGTATACATGGATTCCATCTCAGATTTCATGGCATCCAGCCATCTCTTGGATTCTGGAGTGTTCATAGCATCTTAGTAGGTGAGTGGCTCATCTTTGTCGATAAGCATCACATCACCATCTTGAGTTAAGAGAAATCCATAATATCTCTCAGGCTCATGGCGAATCCTACTAGACCTACGAATAACCTGTCTTTCATGAGCAGTGTTGTGGTCTTGTACATCCTGCTCAAGTTCCTCCATTGGTTCAATGTTATCTTGTGGGCCTCGAACTTCATCGAGATCTATTATCCTCCCACTGTTTTTCTTCGAAAGCATTTCTCTTTCAAGAAAAACTATAGTTCGAGCAACAAACACTTTGTTCTCGGAAGGATTATAGAATGAATAACCCTTTGTTTTAATTGGGTATCCCATAAAATTATATTTGTCTAATTTAGGTCCTAGCTTGTCTGAAGTTAAACATTTCACAAACGCTTCACATCCCCATATTTTCATAAATGACATGCTATGACGTTTCTTAGTCCATATCTCATATGGAGTCTTCTGAACCGTTTTAGTAGGAACTCGGTTAAGTGTATAAGCAGCCGTCTCCAGGGCGTAGTCCCAGAAACTAATTGGAAGATCTGCATGACTCATCATCGATCGTACCATGTCCAACAAAGTACGATTCCTCCTTTCAGAAATTCCATTCCATTGTGGTGTTCCGGGAGGAGTGAGTTGTGATGCAATACCACACTCTTTTAATAAACTCTTAAATTCATGCCTTAAGTATTCACCTCCACGATCAGATCGTAGAGTCTTAATACTTCCGCCAGTTTGCTTTTCTACTTCAGCTTTGTATTCTTTGAACTTTTCAAAAGAATCGGATTTGTTCTTCATATGATACACATATCTACTGAAATTATCAGTAAACGTGATAAAGTAGTAAAAGCCACCTCTTGTCATAGTAGGCATAGGACCACATACATCACTATGTATAAGTTCTAATCGTTCAGTGGCCCTTTCACCTTGTCCAGTAAAAGGAGATTTAATCATTTTTCCAATGAGACAAGGTTCGCATGCTTCGTATGATTCAAAGTCAAACTTATCCAAGTATCCATCCTTATATAACTTGGAAATGCGCTTCTCATTTATATGGTCTAAATGACAGTGCTAGAGGTATGTTTGATTTGAGTCATTTATTTTAAGACGTTTGTTATTCACATTATAGATAGGAGTGTCTAAATCAAGAACATATAAACCGTTAAATAAACGTGCAACCCCATAGGTAACATTATTCAAAGAAAAGGAACAACTATTGTTCTGAATTAAAAATGAAAAACCTTTCTTGTCTAAACAAGAAACTGAAATAATGTTTCTGTAAATTGCAGACACATAAAAACAGTTCTCAAGTTCTAAAATAAGCCCAGTGGGCAATGATAAATAATAAGTCCCTACAGCTAAAACAGCGACCTTTGCTCCATTGCCAACTCGTAGGTCGACCTCTCCTTTAGCCAAAGTCCTACTCCTTTGTAGTTCATGTACATTTATACAAATGTGAGAACCACATCCAGTATCCAATACCCATGATGTAGAAGTTGACAAATTGACCTCTATAACATAAATACATGAATCAGAAGCTTGACCAGCCTTCTTCTTCTTCAGATCCTCCAAATAAGCATGACAGTTTCTCTTCCAATGACCTGGTTTACCATAGTAGTGACAATCACCCTTTGCAACAACACCTGAAAGGCATATGACTAGGCCTATTTGTAATAATTAGATGACAACTCAACTCAGATAAGAAATAGTAGTAAATAATAAATATCAAACTGGAATCAAGACAAAGACAGTCAACTAGTCACAAGGAATCCTAGTATCAGAAGTACTCAGTTGAAGCTACTACTCAACACTGGAAGAAGTTCATTTATTTGTTCAAGCGTCAGTAAAATTAAATAAAGTAGTAATTCAAAAGAATTCAGAAGATACAGAAGATTTTAAAGTGGCTACTACATGAAGATTCCAGAAGAAAAAGAACAGAAGAGGGAAGACAGAAAAGCAGAAGGCCACATCTTTAAATGTTAAGAATAGAGATTATTTATTGGTTTGACACAAATGAACCAGACAGTACATTTGTGTGTCAATAATAAAATATTTATTCTTCATTCTAGCTAAAGTGGTTTCAAGATAAAAGTCAAAGAAAAGACGAAAAGACTGTGAAGCTGGATACAGAGTTATACAAGTCAAATAATATGTTTAATTCTACTAATCAAAAGGAATTTAATTATTTAATTAAATTAATTCAAGTTGAATTTAATTTAATTTATAAATTATTTAATTAAATAAAGTAGAATTACTTTACTATAAAAGATTTAGTTAATATTACTTTTGAAATAACTCAAATTACCTTTTAAAAAAAAGGTAATACCGAATTACCTAATTAAAAAGGTAATTCTGAGCTATTTAAAAAGGTAATACCGAGTCTTGTAAAAAGGTAATACCGAATTACCTATTTAAAAAGGTAATACCGAATTACCTAATTAAAAAGGTAATACCGAATTACTATTTTTAAAAAGTAATACCGAATTACTATTTTAAAAAGGTAATACCGAATTACTATTTTAAAAAAGTAATACCGAATTACTATTTTAAAAAGGTAATACCGAATTACTATTTGAAAAGGTAATACCGAATTTTCAAATGTAATGCCCAGCTTTTTCAAAGGTAATTCTAGGCTTATTTCTCAGTTTAAAAAGTAATGCTGAAAAGTAATGCTAAGCTTTTCTAACCTCTATAAATATGAGGAGATCACTTCTCATTTCTGTCGTCGTTCAAACATTCAAATTCAGAAATTTGTATGCATTGTAATATTCACAGATTTCTGTTCTTAGTTTGGAATATAATTATTAAACTCGAACAATTCATGTCGAAATCGGTCCAGAATATTTAAATCAATTATATTCACCTTGATCATATTAATTTTGTAATACTTTTCAAGTTAAACTTTATATCTTATACTTGAACTGTATTTCAACTTAATTAATATTTCGTGTTTATTTTAATTAATATTTTTACAATACGAAATTAAGAGAGAAATTCAGATATAGTATTCAACCCCCCCTTCTACTATATCAGGGACCAACAACACCCTTAGGCTTTAAAGCCTGTTTGGGATTAGCCTTTGGCTTGGGACCAGAAGCAGATCCAATCTTCTTCTTTCCCTTCCATTTGATGTTCAAGTCAGTAAAGTCAGTTGTCATGTTGTAACAGAAGCCAATCTCAGAAACCAGATAGAAGAAGAAAAGAAGAAGTGTCTTGCATATAAGAATTCCTCATATATTGTAAAGAACCTAGTTGACCAACAAGAAATAAGTCGTAAAGTTGGGATAGGCTTCGAGTACAATAAATCTGTAGGAAAGCCAAACAACATAACCCCCTTTAGAAAAAGTGCTGTAGAAAGGGGTATCCCACATGTTGTTAAAGACACACCAAAACCTCTCTTCATAACACTGATAGCTGAACCTATCCTTGAGAGCTCTGTACTGATTGCATATGAAATGCAGTTGGAAGATCTTGCGGAAGAGAAGAAGAGAGGAGAACAGGTTAAGGACATAAAAGGAGTTAATGTCCAGAAAGAGAAGTGTGCACCAAAGACACCAGTGAAAGATGTGGGAACTTCTGATTCCCCCAGACCTGGTGTAGGTGCAAAAGACTTAAAGAATAAAATGAACAGACCCAACACATTTGTGAACAGTAGGAACAGTAACAATAAATTTCATTCAACTGAAAACTTCAAATCTGCTGATAAAATTGAAGTAGAATCTGTTAAGACCCCTACTGTATTGAATAACATGCCTACTATTGATGCTTTCCATAAACCATGTGGTATAATGAATTGCATGTTATGTGCTTTTAATGCTATGACTGCTTACTTTAAACGCATGATAGCTAAGAAAGATAACATGACACCTAGACAGCACATCAACAGTAAATTTGCTAAATCCAAGACTGCAACTCCTTCACCTGAGAAGAAGGAATCATATATTCCTAAGTCTAAACAGAAAGCTGTTAAGACTGTTTTTAGGAAGGTAGGAACAGTCAAGGAAGAAAATAATGTTATTCGAAAAGGATCTGTTGTCAAAGCAGACAAAGGTCAATTCTTTAAGTATGCCGGGCCCAATCAATTTTGGGCTCCGAAGACGAATTAATCCGTTTGATATGTGCAGGGAGTTAAACAGGTAAACCGAGTTATATGGATCCTGGACAGTGGATCTTCAAGGCATATGACCGGAGATAGAGCCCTGCTATCAAACGTGGTTGAAAGAGTTGGCCCAATCGTAACCTTTGGAGATAACAGCAAAGGAATGACTACGGGATATGGCAAGTTAAATACAGGAAATGTTATCATTGAAAACGTCTCTTTAGTGGAAGGACTTAAGCACAATCTACTCAACGTCAGTCAATTTTGTGATAAAGGATACAAGGTAAACTTTATCAAGGAGAAATGCTTAATAGCTCATTCTAAATATGACAAACTGGCCTTGCGTGGAGTAAGGAAAGGAAACTTGTACGTAGCCGATCTCAATTCAGGAACTGAAAATGAAGCAAACTGTTTCTACTCAAAGGCTTCATCAGAAGAAAGCTGGCTATGGTATAAGAAACTCTCACATCTTAACTTCAAAACAATGAACTCTTTAGTCAAGAGGGATTTGGTGAGAGGACTGCCTCCGATGGAATTTACACAAGAAGGCTTGTGTGAGGCATGTCAGAAAGGAAAGTCAAAGAAAGCAACTCACAGAGGCACAGACACTACAAACATCACTGAACCACTTCAACTCATTCACATGGATTTATTTGGTCCAGTAAATATTCTGTCTATGTCAAGGAAAAAATACGCCTTAGTGATTGTGGATGACTTCACAAAATATACTTGGGTTTTATTCTTGAACTCTAAGGATGAAACTCCACATTTGGTGATTGATCATATAAAGCTGATTGAGTTAGATTCAAAGTTATCTGTCCGGGCAATCAGATCAGATAATGGAACAGAATTCAAAAATAAAGTTCTGAATAACTTCTGCTCAGACAAGGGGATAACAAGGCAATATTCAACACCAAGAACTCCGCAACAAAATGGAGTTGTAGAAAGGAAAAATAGAACCCTGATTGAAGCTGCAAGAACTATGCTAAGTGAATCAAGGTTACCTATCTACTTCTGGGCTGAATCAGTAAATACAGCCTGTTATACTCAGAATCGAACTCTGATCAACAAAGATCATATGAAAACTCCCTATGAATTAATGGCTGGCAAGAAACCTACTCTCAAGTACTTTCATGTATTTGGAGCCAAATGCTTTGTGCTAAAGGATGGAGATGAATATCGTGGCAAATTTGAGGCCAAGGCACACGAACCTATTTTTGTCGGATATTCAAAAAGAGCATATAGGGTGTACATAATTGATCAGCATCAAGTGAAGAAAAGTGTCAATGTAACTGTTGATGACACTAAACTCCCAAGTATCCAAAATGAAGATTCTTCTGAGTCATTAAAATTCGACAATTATACTGACTCGCATTCTGATGACGAAGAAGAACCTGAGATTGCAACAGGAAATGATGACAATAATAATAATAATGATCCAAGTAATAGTGGTGGAAACAACGGTAACAATGGAGATACCACTAATACCAGTGGTGGATCAACAAGTCATCCTGGCAGCAACTCAGGGGGAGATGAAGGATCAACTGGCAGAACACAACATCACAATGAACTACGAGGCGAATTATCAAGATCAAATTTACCTAGAGAAAGGATATGGAGCAGAGATCATCCTTTTGAATTGATCATAGGTGATCCAGATGTTGGAGTTAGAACCAGAAGTGCAACTTCAAATGAATGTCTATTTTCAGTTTTTCTATCTCAAGAAGAACCCAAGAAAATTGAAGATGCTCTAACTGATCCAGATTGGGTTATTGCCATGCAAGAAGAGCTCAATCAGTTCGAGAGACAAGAAGTCTGGACACTGGTACCCAGGCCTAAAGATAGATCTGTTATTGGCACGAAATGGGTATACAGGAACAAGTTAGACGGTGATGGCATTGTTACAAGGAACAAAGCCAGACTGGTAGCAAAAGGTTACTCTCAGGAAGAAGGAATTGATTATGATGAGACCTACGCACCAGTTGCAAGACTTGAAGCCATCAGGATATTTCTGGCATTCGCAGCTCATTCTAATTTTAAAGTCATTCAAATGGATGTGAAGAGTGCATTTCTGAATGGAGAGCTAGAAGATGAAGTATATGTGGAACAGCCCCCTGGTTTTGAAAATCCAGAGTTTGCTGATTTTGTGTATTTTCTATTCAAAGCCCTCTATGGACTCAAGCAAGCACCGAGGACATGGTATGACACTCTCACTGTATTTTTACTTGAAAATGGTTTCACTAGAGGTGTCATAGATAAAACTCTCTTTTATAAATTACATGAAAAAGATATGATATTTGTCCAAGTTTATGTTGATGATATTATATTTGGTTCTACTAACGAAAACTTGTGCAAAAGATTTGCTAAGTTAATGCAGAGCAGGTATGAAATGAGTATGATGGGTGAACTGTCATTCTTCCTTGGATTACAAGTAAAGGAAAAGGATGAAGGGATTTTTATATGCCAATCAAAGTACGTAAGGGATCTTCTGAGAAAATACAGTCTAGAAGATTCTTCACCGGCAAAAACCCCAATGCCAACAGCCACCAAGGTTGACAAAGATGAAACTGGTAAGAAAGTTGACATCACAAGCTACAGAGGTATGATAGGCTCATTGTTATATCTAACTGCTAGTAGACACGATATAATGTTTGCAACATGCTTATGTGCAAGGTTTCAATCTGACCCAAGAGAATCTCATCTTATAGCCATTAAACGAATTTTTAAATATCTGAAGGGTACACCAAATCTTGGAATTTGGTACCCTAAAGATACAGGTTTTGAACTAATAGGCTATACAGATTCAGATTATGCAGGGTGCAGGATGGACATGAAAAGTACATCTGGAAGCTGTCAGTTTCTAGGAAGACGGTTGATCTCCTGGTACAGCAAGAAACAACACACAATGTCTACCTCAACAGCCGAAGCAGAATATATAGCGGCAGGTAGCTGTTGTGCACAGATCTTGTGGATAAGGAATCAGCTAAATGACTATGGACTTGCGTTGAACAAAATTCCAATTTTCTGTGACAACACAAGTGCTATAGCTATTTCCAACAATCCTGTACAACATTCGCGAACCAAGTACATTGACATTAGGTATCATTTTATCCGAGAGCATGTCATGAATGGAACTGTGGTGCTACATTTTGTACCCACAGAAGATCAACTAGCCGACATCTTCACGAAACCACTTGATGAATCCACTTTCTCTAAGTTGGTTAGTGAACTAGGGATGTTAAATAATGGCTAATTTTTGGTTGCTAGGAATTAATTTAAGCTCATAGATATTGAATGTTAATATTTAAAGAATTTATGAGACTTGAATTAATAAAATCCTAGGGCTTATGAATTTTTGGAAAATTATCTTAAGACTAAATTAATATTCTTAAAAGATAATTATCACAATTATATCATAAGTAACTTTGTTTAACTTAAGCATTATTTTATATTATTTTCATGTTAATCTTTAATTATTATAGCACATATATAAATGAGTATGTTATTAATTAATCAATTAATTTACTCATTAAATTAATTCAAACTTGATTTAATTTAATTTCTAAATTAATTAGAACAATTAGTAATATAGATATTTACTATATGTCTTTAAAAATTAATGTACTTGTAAATATTTAATGTTATTTATATGTATGTTTTTTTGTTGTTGTTCAGCATTCCTTATTTAATTAAGTAAAAACATCTCAGCATTACTTTTAAATAAAAATTTCGGCATTACCTTTGATATGAAGAATCTCGGTATTACCTTTGATACTTAAAAGTAATACCGAAGTTTTTTTTAAAAAGTAATACCGGCTGTTTTAATTAAAAAGGTAATGCTGACCGTTTATTTACTATATCAATTATATATATATGCATACAGGCTGTTACACACATACAAACACTCGACTCTTTCATTTTTTTTCAAAATCACTGATTTTCTTTCTTTCAACTGCGAATCAGTTGCTTATTCTTGTTGATTACAAGCTTTTGCTTGCTTATTACTGACAAAACTCGGACAAAACAGTTAAAACTCTGCCCGATTTTCTTTAAAGATCAAGTGACTGTTCGTATTTGTGTTAAATTCGAAGCTTTGTGATTTCTGTGTTTAAAGGACTACTGTGTAATTGCTAACTGATTGAAATCATCTAGGAGTATTAATAGCAATTAGGGTTGTAATATTGTTTCTGTGTATTATTTGTAATTTTGAACTTATAGTTTTTTTTAAATTGTAATCGCACTTTGTAATAGTTTAAGTTTTAATGGCCGATAATTGTGAAATTGTCAAGACTAATTTTGTAGGTTATTTTAACCCAGTGAACTGTTCAATCGAGAGGTTTCGACCGTGGATCGTATTTTTAAATGAACACTCACTTATTAGAACAGCCCTTACCCTTGACACCCCTCTAATAGTTAATGCACTAAGGGCTCTGTACTCAACTGCTACGAACAGGACATGTGACGCCCTCCCGATCCGGGGTCTAGATCGGGGAGTCACTAACTCTAAATGCATGCACCCTAAATCACCATAATAAAGAATAAGCATAAATATGACCCCGACTACTCGCCTGGACCTTTCAAGGTAATGGTATGAAACAAGCACACAACTACATCCATTTATATTTACATTTACAGTAACCAAAATAATATTACAATTCCTGAAACATCTCAAAATCTACTAATAAACGTACAAGACTAAACAAAGTCTTTTCCTTCCAACTCTGCCTCGATCCTACGTGTTCAATCTCAGCCAGCCTCACATAGTTCATGTATGACATATTTTTCCTGGCAGTCTGCTTAATACGGACCATGATTCTCAGAAGCTGTAGATGTTAGAAAATAAAAGAATGAGCTACAAAAGCTCAGCAAGTAACCATATAGGTTAAAAACAGTTCTACAGGCTTATATATAATTTATAAAGTCTTTTCTCAAAACCATGTTTTAAAATCATTGCTGGACCTCATTGTCCCATAATTGTAATTAAAAATTCTCGTCAGGGTATTCATTACTCGTAAAACTTTCTTTTATAAAACCACTGGTAGGGTTAAATAATTTCAATCACTGGTGCAAGGTAAATAAGAAACTGGAAAGTAATAATCAATTGCAAGTATAGGAGTAATCTGCAGGGTTAGATGGACAACAGGAAGTAATGTATAACAATTGAAACAAGTCAAATCAAGGTATATCTGACAGTTGAAGCTGTATATGACAGGTTATAACAAGGCATTTCATTATTCATTACTAATCATTTCAAAGTCCATTTGTATAAAACTGTCCTTTCATTAGGATTAATTCTCTCAAAACATTTCATAAAACTGTCCTCTCATTAGGACCTTGCTTTTCAAACCATTTATAAAAACTGTCCTCTCATTAGGACCTTTACTGTTTAGAAACAATTCATTTTGGTTGAAGTTTTCTCACAACGCCAGACAATACGGGTGATCAGCCACGTAAAGTCCCCATAACGGACTAAAGTCCCTCTGGACATAAAGAGTACTCATAAAGGCACTTATTGCCATTGGCCTTGGGCTATCTCATTATAGCCATTGACTATCTCATTATAGTCTTCACATAAAAAGTGCTGGACCGGCGTCACTCGGCCTCTTACGCCTCCAACCTATAGGAATCCGCAGAAACCATTTTGATCGGAATTCCTATAATAACCAAAACCTTTCTTCTTTAAAATTACCAAATCATTTGATGAAAAAGACTTCTTGAAAGTCGGATTCCATATTTAAATCCATTTTTAAGATCATTAGACAGAGGTAAAGTTTATCCCAGGGTAAGTCTCAAAACAAGCTTCTGTTGTAGTAAGATAAGCTGAAATCATGAACTGGGAAATCCAAAACCAGGCTATAGTTGTAAAGTCAGGTTGCAGGGTCAATTCACAAGTATAACAGTTGTTTTTGACAACAGTTGTAAGGCATCTAATTGTAACAGTAGTTAGGCCATAGCAACAGGGTAAGTTCAGAATTTAAGTACAAGTAAACATACTTAAGGAAAAAATGGTGTGGATATAAGTCATAGTTCAAAGTGACTGATTTAAGATTATTAAAACTAGGTTACAGGTTGTCGATAGCAGTTCAGGAATTGAAAAGTTTAAAGTGCAATCAAAACTGGTATAAGGTTGCAGTTTAAGTAACCAGTTAAAGTAAGGTAACACAGTTGTAGAGTCATAAAGCAGTTTATAAAACAGTTCACTATGCAGTTCATAAAACAGTGTTTAAGTTGGAAGAGTTTAGGCAGTAGTTACTTGCCTTAAACAGAATGCTACAGCTGTTGAACAGGTAGATCGCCTACACCAGACACTAACTCTCTACTTTAGCTTTCCCTTTGTCCTTCACCTCAACGTCCTTCGTAGCTACACACAAATAATACTATTTCAGAATCTTATAAACTTTCGACGTTTTCATTAACGTCTAACTATTCTACCCTTTCGATAGTGTAACCCTTTAACACATATATAGTAGACATACTCTACCATTTAATCACTTCTACACTGGCAAGCAAGTAGCACATAGACAATTATATCATCCATAGCATTCTTGACTGATAGCATATCCCATACAGGAGTGGTGTGCCAATAGTGTCTTACAAAAATCATTTTAGTTTTAGAAAATTTTGGCAGCACTTCCCCTGTAATTGGAGCTACCTGTCGGAATACAACTGACCCAATTAATACCAATAATAGTGCACACAAGCAATTATGTATATACATAACACCAATTACAAACCATATTACTAGTAGTGCTTTTATAAACTCCCCAAGTACAACTCACATTGTCATAGCAAATAAGCATATTCATTCGGACGTCTCAATTTCACATCTACATTTACACATCATATTGAAAACTCAAACATTATATATTCGAAAATCTCCACTTCTCAACTAATTAATTAACACAATTCATACATTACTCAAATAACTTATAGGAATTAATCAATTAGTCTTAATACAATTGCCAATCAAATACTAGTTCACTTATATGTATATATTCATATTCGATTTACACACACATAACATCCAATGATTTCCCTGTTTTACAACTAAATATTAACACCCAACAGTTGAGACTCCAACTAATTATTCCTAGTTCATAGCATAGCTCATCCACCATCAATTACAAGACAATCGAGAACAACCGATCTCTTCATGAATTTCTAGTCGGCAATGCATTTTGAAAAATTGGATTGACTACGAATCAAAGCATATAAACATGTCATAAGGCTTCAATTACTAACTACAACATCATATATATGTGTATGTACTTCAACTGCCGAATAAGCACTTTACAAGCTATGGCCGAAAAATCAAAAATTTAACATGCAAGTCTCGATAGCCATATAGTCAAGTTCATAGCACAGCTTGACTGCAGTCGGCCACAACCATTCAAGAACAATCGATGCTAAACTCCCGAACGGAAAATATGAAACCATAGCCAGAAAATTAAACTCTAGCATGCAAAGCTAAATAGCCACACAATCAGTTAATAGCACCATAAATATATACATTAAACATGCTATAACGAAGCTATGTCACCGGCTCGCCGGAGCTCATCGCCGGCGATGGAGCTTGGACCCGATTTGAGTTCCCAACTGCTCCAATCCCCTCCTAGCTTCTAGTACAGCTTCACTTAATCACTACAAACTCAACAACAGCCCTTAAATCGATTGCATGTAACTAGTACACACACACATACATACGGCAGCATGCATACATACACATGAAATCAAGAAAATAAATTACATAGTCATTTACAACTCGATTACTAACTAAAATCAAAGCAAACACTAGCAATCATTTAGCACACTAACTAGAATAAGAAATCGCAAAAGAGAGAAAATGGAACCTCCAAGTCGATGATACAGAACAACTGGGAAGAAAAGAAAGTGGGCGGTGGTTTTGTTAATGACAAGGGCAAAACAGTAATTTCACAATTACTGTTTTTCTTAATAAAACCATTAAACAATTCGAATTTTTATATAATTGAAGTACAAAAATAAGTTTTATATTTTTAAAATTAAGAGCATGAATTTATAAGCTTCCCCATATTTTTAAAATATTTTTCTGATGAGCAGATAATTAAATAAAAAGCTTTGAAGTTTTAGCACAGAAATAGAAAATAAGAGTAGAAAAATCTACAAAATAATTTTGGGCTCAAATAAAATAAACCTTTATTTTTCAAAAGTCCTAGAATACATAAGGAACATTTTGGAAAAGGTTTCATGATTTTTGGACATTCCAATAATTAAATATGGAATTTAGAAGAGTAATATCTCTAGAATAAAACAGGAATAAAAGATTTATATAAAATCACTGGGACTATAATTAAATACATCACCATTTTTAGAAAGTCTCTAAAATCACATAGAAGCTACATATAAAATTTCATAATTATTGGACACACCAATAATTTTATAAAAAACAAACAGTTACTCAATTAAGCATAAAAAATCAATTAATCACTTAATTAAAACACTTAAGCATAATACGGTCAAACAGGCAGTCAACCAGACATATAAAATGACCACATATCATAGCTTATTTGACTCAATGTGGTGATTTGATGCTCATAGATGAAGATGAGCCTCTCACATACCAAGATGCTATGAACAGTCCAGAATCTAAGAGATGGCTAGAAGCCATGAAATCCGAGATGGATTCCATGTACGAAAACCGAGTATGGACTTTGGTTGATCCACCTGAAGGGGTAAAACCCATAGGGTGCAAATGGGTTTTTAAGAAGAAAACTGACATGGATGGAAATGTTCAGACCTATAAAGCAAGGCTGGTTGCAAAAGGTTTCAACCAGATTCATGGTATTGACTATGATGAAACTTTCTCACAAGTGGCTATGGTCAAGTCCATAAGGATTTTGCTTGCTATTGCAGCATTCCATGATTATGAAATCTGGCAAATGGATGTCAAAACAGCCTTCCTTAATGGAAGCCTTGAAGAGGATGTAGATGTGTACATGACACAACCTGAAGGTTTTGTCGATCCAAGGAATGTTAGCAAAGTATGTAAATTACGTCGATCCATTTATGGATTGAAGCAAGCCTCTAGGAGATGGAACATCCGTTTTGATGAAACAGTCAAAGAGTATGGCTTTGTTCAAAACGAAGATGAACCTTGTGTTTACAAGAAGGTTAGTGGGAGCCATGTGGCATTCATAGTACTGTATGTTGATGACATACTACTAATGGGGAATGACATACCTTCTCTCAAGGCTGTTAAGATTTGGTTAGGGAGCAACTTCTCTATGAAAGACTTAGGTGAAGCATCCTACATTCTAGGAATGAGGATCTATAGGGATAGATCTAGAAGGATGATCGGTCTAAGTCAGAGTACATACATCGATAAGGTTTTGCATCGTTTTGGTATGCAAAATTCAAAAAGGGGATATGTCCCCGTGTCTCAAGGGATAACGATCTCTAAAGATCAGTGTCCGAAATCATTGGATAACAAGGACCGCATGAGTAAGGTTCCATATGCCTCAGCAATTAGATCCATCATGTATGCGATGATATGTACTCGCCCAGATGTTTCGTATGCTTTAAGCATGACGAGCAGATACCAATCTAATCCAGGTGAAGGTCACTGGACGGCTGTCAAGAATATTCTAAAGTACTTGAAAAGGACTAAAGATTCATTCTTGGTGTATGGAGGAGAGGAGAAACTGGTTGTAAAAGGTTACACCGATGCAAGTTTCCAAACAGACAGGGATGATACTGTATCACAGTCTGGTTTTGTGTTTTGTCTAAACGGAGGTGCTGTAAGCTGGAAGAGTTCAAAGCAAGAAACAGTAGCTGATTCTACAATGGAGGCTGAGTACATTGCAGCTTGTGAAGCGGCTAAGGAAGCTGTTTGGATTCGAAAATTCATTACTAATTTGGGAGTGGTTCCATCGATCGCAGATCCCATTGATCTATACTGCGATAATAATGGAGCCATTGCACAGGCTAAAGAACCTAGAGCTCACTCCCGAACCAAACATATGTTAGTAATTGTGCTCTAGAGAAAATACTTTTTATATTTTAAGGAAAATATTTATTATTAAGGATTATGTTTTATTGATTATTATTTATTTATTATGTTTTATTTACTGTGTAATAAATTGAAAGCATAATAAATGTCCTTGGAATTTTGATACGTATTATGTATCTTTAAGTATGTGACTTAAAAATGAGATTATATGAATAGTATCTTATTCCTAAAATTTCCTAGTCGAGTATTATTATTTAAGGACAATAATAATGCACAAAGACTAGTATGTTTCTTGACAGATGACCACATCTCATTGGTCATAGGTATGGGGATACTAAAGTTAAGAACATAAGTGCATGTATCAATGCATGGCACTGGAATGACCCGCCGTGAGATTCTACATGTTAAGTAAGTGTCATAAGTAATTCTCACTGTGATAATGGTGTAATGATCCTTAGACCTGAAATCATTATATTTCTATACGAGAATTAATATACTTTGATTACATTAAAAGTTACCTTTGACCTGGTGATGATAAAAGTGGACATTGGGTATATTATGAATCGTATGAGAAATATGAATGATCTAGATGGGATTTAATCCTCCTAATTTTAGGAGTGATATTATTGGCCTCTTGTTTGAGTGAGACTATGAAATGCACGGCCGTGCTCAAATGTTGATTTGATTTTAATAGTCTACTCATCGATCAAGAAAATAAAGATTAAATTATGAAGAGGATGACACGAGACATGCCTTGAGTTTAATCTATAATATCAAGATTAAAGGGATTATATTACATGAAACATTATTCACGAAAGGCTTAATCGAATCACCGATTTATTATTATTACTAGGGTAGCAATGATGTATTACTAGATGCCGCTCATTGTTTACAATTTTAATTAGATATTAAAATTGTTGCCAACGTAATAATAACCTACAGGGTCACACACAAAGAACGCTTGAAGGAGAAATAATTTAAATTATGAATTTAAATTAAATAAGTAATTTATTTTATTTATGATATTAATTAAGTATGACTTAATTAATTATATAAATAGAATAAATGAATTACTTAAACTAATTCCAAAATTAATAATTAATTAATTAAGTGAGACTTAATTAAATAATTTAGAATTTTGGATTAGTATTAATTATAATTGGATTATAATTAGAAAACTTATTCCTCTCTCTATATAATCTCTTTATGGGTTGATTTAATAAGATAGAGATTTTACAAAAACCCTAGCCGCTCTGAGAGAGGAGGAAGATAGAGAGAGAAGAAGTTTTCGGGTGCTAGTACACATCAATCCTTCATGAAAAGTGTTCGTGTGGATACCGTAGAGCGTAGATCGCGAAAGCGGGATACGTGGTGATTAAACAAGCTTTGGACCTCCATTAATCTTCCATTAATGAACTGTTAAAGCTTCTAAAGGTATTTATTCTTTATCTCCGAATTAAATCTTTTGTTTTCGCATGGATCCTGCGGAGGGTTTCGCTATTTTGATTTATTTTTCGCGTTTATTCCGCTGCGTTTGTGTCACGAAACCCTTCAATGGCATCAGAGCTACTTGCGAAACGTTTTAATTCGGTTATGTGCTTAACAGTTTTTGATATATAAGCATGTATGCGATCTATCATGATTTTATATTGATACAATATGTATATGTTTATATATATTATGAATATATGATATTTTATGATATATAATCATGTGATGATTATGTGTGTTGATATATGTATATGATACATGTTTGTTCTTATTATGGGAATCGTATTCGGTACGAATTCTGAAACGGCTGCCGTTGATTTTCTGAAATCTGTGTCCGTTGTCTGATTTTCGCAAACGATATGTGTTTTCTGACTGTAATCGGATCACTGAGCAATACTGACAAAGTCAGCTCTGCGTCTGTAAGCCATTAGATTTCGTTACAGCCTCCAAAACGGTGATTTATGATTTTCTGAAAATTATTTGATTTTCTAAAATTTTGAGTATATGTATATATATATTATGAATATATGATATTCATGTAATGTATAATCATATGATGATTGTATGTATCTCTGTGTATGTATATATGATATATGCTTATTCTTGTTATGAGAATTGTATATGATACGATTTCTGAAACACCGTCAGATTTGGAGAAATCTGACTGCTGTATCCGATTTTCGTAAACGATATGTGTTTTCTGACTGGAATCGGGCCAATGAACAAAACAGATAGATAACCTATCACTGACGGGTCTGTAAGGCGTTTGACGTCGTTAAGGGCCTCGAAATAGCGATTTATTGTCTTCAGAAATCTGTTTTTAATTTTCTGAAATTTCGAAATTTGTTATATATGATTATATGATATGATTATATAATATGAGATATATTATATGTGTTATATGATAGCATGGTGGATGGTTATGGCCTAAAGACCCATAGGATAGTGGTTTTGATTTATGGTTTTGGTTTCTAAATACGACTTGCATGTCGTTTATTCATTGTAATTTAATTATCTCGAATGTAACTCGAGTTCTTCTTGTAATTTCATTATAATAGTTTTATTTTTATTATTCAATGTAATTATCAATGAAGACTTGCAAGCAAGGAGGCGATCCAAAAGGGGATGATGGAGCAATGAAGAAAAAAAGACATGTAATAGATAGTATTTTTAAAACCACCATAGACTGACCTTGATATTTCCATTAGCTTGGAAATATCATATAGGATGGGGCCATAACCAAACACGTTTAATTTACGCACATTACATATATGTATATGATTGCATGTATTGGTATGTATGCGTAGATATAATTGAGATGCATGCTTAATATTGATTAATCATGTATGTATTAGATACGACACCCATACCATGTTTGCTTAAACAAGATAAAATCTGTAACGATTCAAGATTTTAAAATTAACAAACGATCATGAGATTCTTGTGTTTATGAAATATGGATTTTTAAAACACGAAATTAAATATGGATTTTTGATATCTATAATTGGGATTTTCTGACAAAAGCGGATATGCGTATTCGTAAGGCTGATGGGTTTTAAGTGTGACCATTGGTATCCTCCATCTACCTGGGAAATGAACAATTTAAGATGTCGATTTGAAATATTTGGTTCAAGGAAAAATTGAGGATCTCTTTATGATGTGATCATGATCGTTATAAATTTTCTAAAACCCCTTAACAAAATATTAAGTTTTACTCGGATGCTTTCCAATGAATGAACACTCATCGAATCCTAGATCGATAAGGGGAAGGACTGTCAGTGGCAGGGGACTCCTATCTATCGTGGTGAGATGCGACGAATATAAACGGTTATATTCGGCCGTTGTATCATTGGGTCTAACTTAACTGAGTCGTCATAATAAGTGAAAATAAACGGTTATATTCAACTATTATGAACTTAGAAGCATAGAGTTTGGTTAAAAGTCTATTAGATAGATAAGATCAATCGTTGTTCACCAAACTATCCAAGAATTATATATGATATAATTGGCAACTGTGGTCTACCTAAATAATCATTTTCTAAGGACTTCCAGTGGTTGACTTAGGACATGACGAAATATGGATCTTGGCTCACTAGAAAGAATTATGGGATATACTTTCCAAATTAATAGTAAGGGCTATTAGTTTGATAAAAATAGTGGGAGGTATATGATGATATACCATAATCACTTAAACATAATTAATATTAAATTTGCAATCTAGTTTATTTTATGCACTTTAATATTGTAGATATCAAATGATAAACACAAACAACTTCTCTATGCGATCAGTTCTTGAGAAGGACAAGTTGACGAGAATATATTTCCTTGACTGACATAGGAGCTTGAGGATCGTCCTCGGGCACCACGATATTAGTCAAATCTCTTCCCCTGCTCTTAAAGTTGAGAATGTAACATGTGCAAATCATAGTGCTTATTGGAAGCAAATTGATGTTGCGACTGATGTTTCATGTCTCATGCTCGCAAATATATGTGCTAAGCTTAAGAAGCAATACAAGCATATAGATGCTTATGAAACGATTGAGCACAAGATATATTTGAAAGGACACTATACACTTACAAGTAGGGAGAGTGAGACCCGGTTACACCACATGTTCTAAAGATTATAGGGTATAATGAATACCATTGATATTTTGGGTTTCCAGATTGGTCTGGAGACAGTTAGATTTGATCTTACAATCTTTGGACAAATATTATTCTTATTTTGTTATGAACAATAAAGTGAATAAGATTTGTAAAACACCCATTGAGTTGCTAAGCATGTTGAGAACTGCTGAAAGTAATATGATAAATGCATGAACTACTACTATATTGATGGTAAACATAGGGAATGCAAAAGGGAAAGGAAAATGGAAAGGCAAGGAGAAGATTTGATCTAGTTCCGTTGTCAAACCAAAGTCCAATCCCTAAAGCAGACTCTAAAGTCTGAATGAGGTGTTGATAAAGAAGACGATTATCACTTCTGTGGAAAGTTGGGAGACTGGAAATTAAACTGTCATGCTTAATTGGAAGATCGGAAGATGATGATCAATAAGGGTCAAGCTTAAGGTATCAGGTTGGAATTGGAGTAAAGATAGTTGCTCTGGTTCGAGGAACTCGTTACTTAATTTTTGGCCTATAAGGAAAATTTAGAACTTAATAATTATTATAGCGTGCTTGCAATTGGCAGAGACATTATTTCAGTTTCTTGTTTGGACAAGAAAGGCTTTTTCATTTTATAACAATAGTTGTTTATTCTATTTTGATGATGAGCCTTATAATGTTGCACATCTAATTAACAATTTATATGTTCTAAAGTGACTCAAATCAAATATTACCTTTGGCACTGTTGTTGAGGCCGTATTAATAAGAAACGCATTTTCAGAATACATAAGGATGCATTCATGGATAAGTTTGATTATGAATCATACAAAAGGATGCGAATCTTGGTTTATTTGGTAAAATGACTAAAGCTCCTTTTACCGGACATGGTGAAGGGATCATTGAATGGGTATGACTTATACATAGTGATGTATGTGGTCATATGTGTACGATGACAAAAGGTAGATTTTATTAACTTCATAAAATTTACTAATTATTTTAGTAGATACGGATATATGTATCTTTTGAAGAACTAATCCGAATCATTTGAAAAGTTCAAAGACTATAAAGATGAAGTAGAAAATATCAAAGAAAGGTTTTTGATAGGAGGGATCACACCTTATTGGACATGGTGCGATCAATGTTGAGTCAATAAATCTTCCAATTAGTTTCTGGGGTGGCACTCTGGAAACGGCTCCACATACACTTAACTGTGTTCCTACTAAATTGGTTCAAAAGACTCCTTATGAGATATGGACTGAGCAACGTCACAGCATGTCATTTATAAAATTTTGGGGATGTGAAGCGTTTGTGAAACGTCTAATCTCTGACAAGCTAGGACCAAAATCAGACAAATGTAATTTTGTAGAATACCCAACTGAAACAAGGGGTTATTCTTTCTATAATCCTTCCGAGAACAAAGTGTTTGTTTCTCGAACTGCTGAGAGACAGTGGGAGGATAATAGATCTCAATGAAGTTTGAGACCCACATGATAACGTTGAACCAGTGGAGGAACCTGAGTAGAATGTACAAGAAAAATAATACTGCTCAAGAAACACAGGTGTTCGTAGGTTTAGTAGGATTCGCCATGAGCCCAAGAGATAATATGGATTTCTCTTAACTCAAGATGGTGATGTGATGCTTGTGGATGAAGATGAGCCTCTCACCTACCTAGATACTATAAACACTCCAGATTCTAAGAGATGGCTGGATGCCATTAAATCTGAGATGGAATCCATGTATACTAATCAAGTATGGACTTTGGTTGATCCACCTGAAGGGGTAAAACCTATAGGGTGCAAGTGGGTTTTCAAGAAGAAGACCGACATGGATGCTAATGTACAGACCTATAAGGCACGATTGGTGGCAAAAGGTTTCAAGAAAATTCATGGTATTGACTATGATGAGACCTTTTCACCAGTTGTTATGGTCATGTCCATCAGGATTTTGCTTGCTATAGCTGCTTACTATGACTATGAAATCTGGCAAATGGATGTCAAAACCGCTTTCTTAAATGAGAGCCTTGAAGAAGATATGGATGTGTACATGACACACCCTAAGGGTTTTGTTGATCTAAAGGATGCTGGAAATGTATGTAAGTTGCGTCGATCCATTTATGGATTAAAGCAGGCCTCGAGGAGATGGAACATTTGATTTCATGAAATAGGCAAAAAGAGTTTGACTTTATTCAGAATGAAGATGAAACTTGTGTTTACAAGAAGTTTAGTGGGAGCCATGTGGTATTCCTAGTATTATATGTTGATGATATATTACTAATAGGGAATGACATTCCTTCTCTACAGACTGTGAAGACTTGGTTGAGAAATAATTTCTCAATGAAAGACTTAGGCGATGTGACATATATATTAGGGATCGAGATCTATAGAGATAGATCAAGGTGATTGATCGGCCTAATTTAGAGTACATACATTGACAAAGTTTTGCATCGATTTCAAATGCAAAGAGACTAAAATGGATATGTCCCAATGTCTCATGGGATAGTGATCTCAAAATAAATTTTGTCCTAAATTATTGGATGATAGGGACTGCATGAGTAAAATTCCATATGCGTCAGCAATTGGTTTTATAATGTATGCAATGATATGTACTTGTCCTGATGTCTCGTATGCTTTAACCATGATGAGTAGATACCGATCTAATCCAGGTGAAGGTCACTGGACGACAGTCAAGAATATTCTTAAGTACTTAAAGAGGACTAAAGATTCATTCTTGTTATATGGAGGAGATGTGAAGCTAGTTGTAAGAGGTTTCAGTGATACTGGTTTCTAGACAGATAACGATAATTTAATGTTTCTGTCTGGCTTTGTGTTTTATTGAGATATTGTATGCTGGAATGGTTCACAACAAAGACAATTGTTGATTTTACAATAGAACCTGAGTATATTGATGCTTGTGAAGCAGCCAAGGAGGTTGTTTGGGCATGTACTAAGGAGATATCACCTAATTAATGAGATTAATGATCAAGGAGATATACATATATGTAAAGTGTATACTAATAATAATACTGCAGACACACTGACTAAGGCTTTGTCGCAGCAGAAGCACGAAAGTCACACTAGTTCCATGAGTATTGGATACTTGGGTAATTGGCTCTAGTGCAAGTGGGAGATTGTTAGTAATTGTGCTCTAGAGACAATACTTTTTATATTTTAAGGAAAATATTTATTATTATGGATTATGTTTTATTGATTATTATTTATTTATTATGTTTTATTTACTGTGTAATAAATTGAAAGCATAATAAATGTCCTTGGAATTTTGATACGTATTATGTATCTTTAAGTATGTGACTTAAAAATGAGATTATATGAATAGTATCTTATTCCTAAAATTTCCTAGTCGAGTATTATTATTTAAGGACAATAATAATGCACAAAGACTAGTATGTTTCTTGACAGATGACCACATCTCATTGGTCATAGGTATGGGGATACTAAAGTCAAGAACATAAGTGCATGTATCAATGCATGGCACTGGAATGACCCACCGTGAGATTCTACATGTTAAGTAAGTGTCATAAGTAATTCTCACTGTGATAATGGTGTAATGATCCTTAGACCTGAAATCATTATATTTCTATACGAGAATTAATATACTTTGATTACATTAAAAGTTACCTTTGACCGGGTGATGATAAAAGTGGACATTGGGTATATTATGAATCGTATGAGAAATATGAATGATCTAGATGGGATTTAATCCTCCTAATTTTAGGAGTGATATTATTGGCCCCTTGTTTGAGTGAGACTATGAAATGCACGGCCGTGCTCAAATGTTGATTTGATTTTAATAGTCTACTCATCGATCAAGAAAATAAAGATTAAATTATGAAGAGGATGACACGAGACATGCCTTGAGTTTAATCTATAATATCAGGATTAAAGGGATTATATTACATGGAACATTATTCACGAAAGGCTTAATCGAATCACCAATTTATTATTATTACTTGGGTAGCAATGATGTATTACTAGATGGCGCTCATTGTTTACAATTTTAATTAGATATTAAAATTGTTGCCAACGTAATAATAACCTACAGGGTCACACACAAAGAACGCTTGAAGGAGAAATAATTTAAATTATGAATTTAAATTAAATAAGTAATTTATTTTATTTATGATATTAATTAAGTATGACTTAATTAATTATATAAATAGAATAAATGAATTACTTAAACTAATTCCAAAATTAATAATTAATTAATTAAGTGAGACTTAATTAAATAATTTAGAATTTTGGATTAGTATTAATTATAATTGGATTATAATTAGAAAACTTATTCCTCTCTCTATATAATCTATTTATGGGTTGATTTAATAAGATAGAGATTTTACAAAAACCCTAGCCGCGCTGAGAGAGGAGGAAGATAGAGAGAGGAGAAGTTTTTGGGTGCTAGTACACATCAATCCTTCATGAAAAGTGTACGTATGGATACTGTAGAGCGTAGATCGCGAGAGCGGGATACGTGGTGATTAAACAAGCTTTGGACCTCCATTAATCTTCCATTAATGAATTGTTAAAGCTTCTAAAGGTATTTATTTTTTATCTCCGAATTAAATCTTTGGTTTTCGCATGGATCCTGCGGAGGGTTTCGCTATTTTGATTTATTTTTCGCGTTTATTCCGCTGCGTTTGTGTCACGAAACCCTACAACATATACTCAGGAGATATCACCTCATTCGAGAGATTAATGAAAGGGGTGACATATACATATGTAAAGTGCACACAAATGATAACATTGCAGACCCACTGACTAAAGGCTTATCGCAGACGAAGCACGACGGTCACACTAGTTCCATGGGTATTAGATACATGGGTGATTGGCTCTAGTGCAAGTGGGAGATTGTTGGTGTAGGTGCCCTAGAGGCAATACAATGTTTCTTTTGATAAACATTTATGTCATTTGATTATTCAATAAATGTATTTATTATGACTTTAATTACTGCGATATATTTGTTAGCATAATAAATGTCCTTAGAATCATGATACACATTGTATAATTTAGTAAATGACTTGAACTTGAGATTATATAATATATCATATTCTTAAATGTCCCTAGTCGAGTATTATTATTATAGGACAATAATAATACATAAATAGACTAGTATGTTGTTTGACAGATAACCACATCTCATTGGTTATAAGTATGAGGATACTAAAGTCAACACATAGGTACATGCAGGAGTACATGGTACTGGACAGACCCACAGTGAGATTCTTCATGTTTAATAAAGTCATAAGAAAGACTCACAGTGATAATGGTGTAATGATCCTCTGACTTGAGATCATTATATTTCTATACGAGGATTAATATACTTTGACTACATTAAAAGTTACCTTTGACCGGGTAATGATAAAAGTGGACATCGGGTATATCATGAGTTGTATGAGAAATATGAATGATAGATAAAGGATTTAACCCTCCTATAATTAGGAGAGATATTATTGGCCTCTTGATTGAGTGAGACTATAAAATGCATGGCCGTGCTCAAATAATGATTTGTTTTCATAGTCTACTTATGGATCAAGTAAACCCGGATTAAATGTTGAAGAGGATGACTAAATACATGCCTCGAGTTTAATCTATAATATATATGGTTAAAGGGATTATATTACACGAAAATATTAATCACGAAAGGTTTTATCGAATCACGATTTAATTATTATTTAATTGGGTAGCAATGATGTATTACTAGATACCGCTCATTGTTTATAATTTTATTGGAGAATAAAATTATTACTAATTAAATAATAGCCTATAGGGTCACACACATAGAGTACTTTAAGGAATAATTAATTTAAATTATAGATTTAAATTAATTGATGATTATTTGAATTTTATTATATTAATTAAGTGAGACTTAATTAATTGAAATAATATAAATTCGAATTTGAATTCTGCCATTAATAATTAAGTGTGACTTAGTTATTAATTAAATAATAAAATTCGGTTTTATTATTTAATCCTAAACCTACATGGGTCAGGCTTTGCTGTTATGGGTTGCTATTATGGGCCTATTAACCAACCATTATAAATAGATAATGTAGGGTTAATAAGGGTTAACGTTTTGATAAGAAAAACCCTATAGAGGCAGCAGCAGTAGCAAGCACATCAAAGGCAGTTTCGAAATCATCTAGAGGCTAGTACATCCGTTCCATAATCAAGATCGTGAGACGTTCTTGAAGGTGCTCGTGTGGATACCGTAGAGGTGTTTTCAAGGGGAAGACACAAGTCGTGAAAGCTAGGATCTCCGTTGAGTTCGTAGTAGTCAAGACCAAACAAAGGTATGATTCCGTTTCACAATAATCAGTCCATGATTATACATGATCCTGCGTTAGGGTTCCGAAATTTTGTTATATTTACGTTTAATCCGCTGCGTTTTATGCCTCGGAACCTAACATTTACCTCCAATACTTTTGTATGCTTCCAGACCAAATAAATCCAAATGAAGAAGTTCTAAAGGTTTAGAAGTTGATACCACTTTCTTGTTTTTATGAGAAGTCCTTGTCTGCTTTCCCAATTGACAAGCAGAACATATATCCATCTTAGCATACTTTAGCTTTGGCAACCCTCTAACTAGTTGTTTTGCTGACAGCTTGCTGAGAAGCTCCATATGAGCATGTCCAAGCCTTCTATGCCAAATTTCTGGATTATTGTCCACTGCTGCTAAACAATATGATTTATCCTGTTCTTCAAAGTTCAATAAATATATATTTCCTTCCCTTCTAGCAACTAGGGGGACTTTGTTAGTACCAATAAAAATAGTACAATCATGCATACCAAATACAACCTTATGACCATTATCAAATAACTAACTTATACTAAGTAAATTATAAGTGAGACCTTTAACATATTGTACTTTATTGATAGAGATGATACTATTACCAATAGTTCCTTTGCCAAGAATTGGAAGTGTTTTGCTATCACCAATTGTGACCTTGCCACCCTTCTTCATCTTTAAACTAAGAAACTGAGATTTATCTCCACTCATATATCTAGTGCAACCACTGTCCAAGATCCATTGATTTGATTTTACATTGGCCACAAGACATACCTACAAAACAAACATGAATAACTCAACGTTTTGGTACCCATATTTGGTTGAGTCCAGCATGGTTAGTTGATAAAACATATAGAACATTTAAATCAGATTTCTTGATCCACATTTGGACCACTTTATGAGCTCGATCTCTTGTTCTTCCAGTCTTATCAGCTTGCTTCCAGTGAGCTATCTGTATTTTCCAGCTTGCTGATACTTTGCTTTGAACATTGCAATTTTCAGCTAGATGACCTTTCTTCTCACACTTGTGACATGTTGACCAGGGCATAACATACTTATATGGAATACCATCCTTGCCTTCATATTTCAAAGACTTGTCCTTGGGTAGAGATGTGGATCCAAGACCTTCCTTGCATGATGAGACTTTTGTTTGTTTCATTATGTTTTTAAGAATTTCTTCTCCATGAACAAACTTTCCCATTCCTTTCTGAAGTTGGTTGATTTCAGCTTCCATCTCCTTGATCTTTTCAGCTTGCTGAGATATTTGAAGCATAGTTTCAGTTTTGCTTATCTCAAAAACTTTCAAGCTATTATTTCTTTCTTTGAGATCTGCTCTTAACGAGCTGAGTTCCTTCATGAGAGTTTCATTCCTTCTCTGAATTTGATGATTGTTTCCTTCAAGTTGAGAGATTTGTTCCTTGAGAGCAGCTATGATTCCATTGTTTGATTTGGAATTCTTTTCGGTTAGAAAATCGGCAATGACCTTCTTGAGATGAACATTTTCTTTTTCTAGCTCATAGTTCTCATTCTTTAATTCCAAAAGATCAACCATATTGCTATTACTCTTTTCCTGCATGGTTAGATCATCTAACAGAGAAATATCATTATGTAAATCAGAACTTAAAGAATTTACCTCACTACTTATGTCTGATCCAGAATAGTCAGTGTCACTTGAGCCATCAATGCCAACAAGAGCCAAATTCGCCATCTCATCACTTGATTCATCATCAAAAGCTGAATCTTCATCATCACTCCTGGTAAAAAGTGCCTTAGATTTCTTCTGGTCTTTGAAATCAGTTTGCTGTTTAGAATGCCTTGGCTTGTTTTTCAGCTTGTAGCAATCTCTTTTGAAGTGCCCTTTCTTGCCACATTCGAAGCAGGTGTCATCCTTTGATTTTGATTCTCTCCTTGCACCAAGAGCTTTACCCTTGTCTCTTTTCATTCTGTTTTTCTTTTCAATCATCTTTTTGATTTTCCTTGAGAGAAGTGCCATTTCTTCATCAGATTCGGTATCTTCATCAGATTTCAGCTAGCTGTTAGTAGAATGCAATGCCAGATTCTTCATTTTCTTTGTAGGAGCCTTGACACATTTGCCATCTTGTAACTTTGTTTCGAACTGTTCTAGCTCAGCAAATATAGCTAGATGATCCATAGTGTCAATAGTTGTAGCTGATTCCAACGCCGTGACTTTTGCTTCATAGACAAATGGAACTGCACTAAGCACCTTCATGTTGATCTCATCTTGTGGAATCTTTTTGCCTAGTCTTTGTAGGCTGTTGATAATGACTTGAAACCTTGCTTGACTTTCTCGAACAGTTTCACTTTCCTTGAGCTTGAAATTTCCAAACTCATTCATTAGTTTGCTGAGTTTCACCTTCCGGAGTGTTTTAGACCCTTCATGATAAGTCTCCAAAGCTATCCAAATTTCCTTTGTAGATTTGAGAGATGAAACTTTGTCATACGCAGTTTGATCCAAGCCACTAATGAGTATGCTTCTAGCTTTTCCATTGTAACCATACTTTGACAGCTCATCAGTTGTAAGATCATCAACAACTTTTGGTTTGCCATCCATGTCTAGAAATTCGTATGGACCTTTCTGCACAACTCTAAGAACAAGAGGATCTCTGGATAAGAATGTCTCCATTTGTCCTTTCCACCAGTTGTAATTGTCAGTCCCTGTGAGAATTGGTGTCGACATATAACTCTTTCCAAAGAACGGGTCAGCCATTTGATCAATACTATTCCTGTTACAGAAGTGTTAGTATTCTAAAGCTCTAATACCAAATGAAATTACACACATAGAGGGGGTGAATAGGTGTTATGGCTAATTATACCCAATTTTTATGAATTACCGAATATGTCAGAAACTGACTAGCAGCTTGCTGTTAAGGTAGATTATATATTGTCAGCACGCTGACAGTGATAATGCAAAGCAGAAAATAGATACCAGCAAGTAAAGCACACATAAGAATTTTAGCCAGGTTCGACCCCTATCTCTACTGGTCTACGTCCTGGTCCCTTACCAACCTGGTAAGAGAATATATTATTAATCACTTAAAAAATATGACGATTACAAGATCAATAATATATCACCCTCTTTCGCTATCACTGATGGTAGCTTGCTGATAATCCCTGTTCCCTGAAACAAATTCTCTCTAAGACCTGTACTATCCAAGTACACCCTTCTCTAGCAAACTATCTCCCTGAACCCTGTTATCCAAGCTCACTATCCAGTAATAACAATTACACCTTGAACGATACAAGTATGAATAAGTAAATCACAACTCAAACTATGAACTCAAATAGATATATAAGTGTATATAAGATTAGAGCTCAAAATAAAAGATTTGCAATAAAACCCGGTTGTGTTTCTTCTGAAAAGCTTGGTGTATGAATCGTATGGATATCTCTGTGAAGCTTCCTTTTTTTTTCTTCTTTTTTTTATTCAATACACCGATACCATATATATACAAGTATATAACGTTCAAATAATTCAAACTTCCACAACGTTCTTGAATTCAATTCTCACGTTTGGTTGTTGAAACTATTTGACTGTTAAACACCTATAACTACGGTAGTTTGAAGATATGTAAATGATAAATTGTTTAAGAATATATATCTTCAAAAATACGTTTGAACATCTTAATAATAGGAGTTTGAAATTGTCAAAACGATTTAAAAACTCTTCCTATTAAAAAGATAAAGATTTTGATGAGCTCTAATAATATATCAGTCATATATATAGATTAGAGTTCTCACAAAGTGATCCCTATAAAATCTCCTTGAAATCTGCACTTTGCTTTATCTTCAACAGAATCTGGGCGGAGACTGTTAGCTTGCTGTTAGAATCAATCTTGTACTTATCAGCTTGCTATTAATCTTGACCTGTCACTTGTTAGCTTACTGATAATTAATTATTCTGAATTCTGCAAAACAATGTTAGTACTTCTGCAATATAAACATATAAGCATGCTAACAACGTCAAATACAAGCTATCAGCTTGCTACTAGTGTTATCATCAAAACTATAAGGTTATCACATTGTTGTATACTCCATCACCATTTGATCTTCCACTTCTCTTTTTTTCTTTTTCTTGAACAAACTTCTCCCCCTCAATTGGGTTATCCTCTAAGACTGGAAGTGATGATCTGGCAGATGTTGTAGCTTTCTGAGATAACAACTTATTTAGAAGACCTTTCATGTCTTGAATTTCCTTTTACTGAGCTTCTATGAATTTTGTTGAGAAATTTGAACTGTTAAGGTATGATCTATTGTTCCTTGCATGTTTTTAACTTTGCCTCTAGATTTAGAATTTGTTGGCTTTGTGTAGTGTATGTAATGTGTGAGGTGTCTATTGGGCTACTAGGTGTCTCACGACGTTCTGTCAGTGTTTGTTCTTCACCCTCAACAGTCACTCTCGGCTCATTGGGACTTGGGCATAAATGATCACTCATGCTCTCTATTACTGTTTCTCTCCTCTCAATATGAGCTTCTTGTTGATTAGATGTACTTGCAAGAAAATCCTTTTCCCTTCTATGGGAAGGTTGCCTCTCGCCGGACCACTTTGGGTCACCACATTAGACAATGTAATGCACGGCTCTTACGAGTCTGTAGTGCCCTCTAAAGCCTGTGAAGGCATTACTTGCATTTGATCTACCAATGCAAGTTTTACTATTAAAGTAGTCTCAATTTCTGTCAATTTTGCATTGTGAAATGCACCTTTCAGAGCTAAATCTATCTGAGCATTCAAAGTGGCCATTGCCTAACCTTCTAAGGGTTTGAAAGAAATTGTTTTAAAGTTAATAGTTACCTCAGTTTCATAAAAAATAAGTTTCCTTTCAAGAGAAGGCAGAGCTAATTGTGGATCAACACTTGTACCATCTTTATTTGGTGCGCTAGAGGCAATGACTCCCACACTCGTATTAGATTATTTTCTTTTAAGTGGTTGAGAAGTAGGGGATACTGTTTGTTGTTCTAGAGAATGTGTTAAAACTGGTTGGTGGCCAAGTTCATTTCTCTCTCCTATAGCCATTGGAGGTTATTGTGTGTGAGATGCCCGTGGTTGTGTATTATCTAAGAAATTGATAAATTCAGAATCCATAAGAGTGTTTAAATTATATTTCCAAGCAGTGGATCAGTATATTCTGTTGCAGCTCCTTCTGGTGGTCTAAGAATGTAAACTTGATCATCCACAAACATCTCTACATCAGCTGGGCTTTCATTTTCAGGAATATCTTGATTTTCAACCTTAGCTTGTTATTGTGGTTGTTCTTGAGCACCTTGAATTTCTTCTCCTATAACTTCACATGAAGAGTAGAAAATAAAGTTTGAATTATGTCAGTAACAGGTGCAAGGAATACATTGTTTGGATAGTGATTAGCAATTTTTAATAGCATGGCAATTTTAAATGTTATGGGTGGAGGGTCAACCATTCTGCTATTATGAAATGTATTCCTCTGTTCTGGTGACAACTTCTAATTCAGAGTCAGCTGAAGGAATCTTGGATAAAAAATATAATTGTCCTTAGTTGAATTTAGATTGAGTAAGATCTCTTACATTATCAAATGACCATAATTCAGCCTTAGTTTATGAGTAATCCCATATCCAATTATTTGTATAAGCCTTGGAAGACCGTGAAATCCTTCAATTTTGGGGGTAAGGACATGAGATATGATGGTGAAGAAGAGATTCCATTCTTTAGGGAGACTCAATTTATGAAGTTTAGTTGGTACTTCATTTTTTTCATCTAAAGACATTGCATCCACTCAAAGAATTCTGTCAGAACAACTTTTGATGGAGGTTCTATGAAATTATCTGTTGGGAGATGTAAAGCTCTATTAAGATCATCTTCAGTGATTTTGATCTTTGCCTCATGTATTTCAAAAGAGAATCCCAATAGACCTCGTCTCGAAGTGTTTATTATTGTAGTATGAAGATGTCTCAGCATATCAAAATTTAACTACACTGAAGTGGTTAGTGCATATGTAGCAATTGATCCATTATTTAAAAAACGAATCCACTTAGCAAGAAAATCTGATCTACTCAAGTCCCCATATAATATAGAAAGAAAGTTGGTCTTTTTAATATCAAAATTACCGGCCATTTTAATTAATAAAATAATTAATTTCAATTTATGGCAATTTTTTGAATTAAAAAAACTATTAAATTAATTAAACAAGAAGACAAGTTACTTCACACCACAAAGAAACACATTCCGAATATTAATCAAATTAATTTATTTAACCCAATTAATATTAAGCTATTTAAATAACAGAAAGCCAAACACCACCCTAAATTGAATTAAATTATTTAACTTAATTAATTAAGCCTACATGCAAACTAATATTACGCCACGAATTAACTAAGTTAAGATTTTAACCAATTCATCCAAACAAACCCTAACCTTACAAATACTAACAGATGAACCGAGTTGACTCAGTGAGTAGAGTGGGTTAAGAACTTAGATCTGGAATTGATAATCTAGGATAAACTTGATTGATTTATCTATTTAAACACGATTACTAGGATGAATAACCAAAAATTAAGTCCCCAAATAGTACTTAATCAGTCCTTAAAAACAAAATCAAAACAAATAGAGATCAACAGTTCTTCATGACGCAACGAGTTTATGTATTAACGAGTGTAAGTATCGCCAATCAGAACTAACACTACTATCGCACTTAAGAAGTAAAATAAACAAAATAGGTTAATGGGCGTAAGAATATATATATATATATATATATATATATATATATATATATATATATATATATATATATATATATATATTGAAGGGTTTTGGGCTTGAAAACGCAGTGGATATAACGTAAAACAATAAAAAAACCCCTATCGCATGATCCATGTATAACTTTGGATGATTATGGTGAAGAAGTCTGTACCTTAACAAAGCTTTCTGTATGTTGTTTAATGGAGGTCCAGAAAAGATGAATCACAGCAGCCCTTTGTTGCAAAGATCTGCTCTCCAAAGAAGTCCACACGAACGCCCAATCGTCCTACGATCACCGGAGTCGGTAATAGCCGAATTGCTTGCCTCTCTCTCTCTCTCTCTCGCTCTCTTTCTCTAGCCTCTCTTGATGTTGAGCAGCTAAGGTTTTTTTTCTAAAATGAAATCTGATGATTAAACCCTAATACTATACATCATTATGTATATATAGGGGAGAGAGAGATTTTGGGCCTAACCCTAATCCATGTGGTTTCCAAAACCCATTCTAATTTTGGGTTATTATTATTATTAAATCCGAATTGTAATATAATTAATCAAGTCCCACTTAATTAATTCAATAATTAAATTTGAATAAAAATAATACTTATTAAATCTGAATTCTAATATAATTAATCAAGTCCTATTTAATTAATTCAATAAATAAATTCGAATAAATAATAATATATTTAAATTCATAATTTAAATAAACCTCCGTTTTGACGTTTTTTATGTGTGACCCTTTAAGTTATTATTACGTTGGCAATAATTTTATTATCTAATAATAAAATTATAAACAATGAGTGGCATCTAATAATACATCATTCATACCCATGTAACAATAATAATTGGTGATTCAATTAAACCTTTCGTGAATAATGTTCCATGTAACATAATCCCTTTAACCTTATATTATAGATCAAACTCGAGGCATGTATAGTGTCATCATCTTCAACGTTTAATCTCGGTCTCCTTGATCAATGAGTAGACTATTTAAACAAATCAATATTTGAGCATGACCATGCATTTCATAGTCTCACTCAATCAAGAGGCCAATAATATCACTCCTAGAATTGGAGGGTTAAATCATATATCTATCATTCATATTCCTCATACGATTCATAGCATACCCAATGTCCACCTTTATCATTACCCGGTTAAAGGTAACTTTAGTATAATCAAAGTATTTTAATTCTCGTATAGAAATATAATGATTTCAAGTCAGAGGATCATTACATCATTATCATAGTGAGATTTCTTAATGGATTTTAATGTTCATATAAACAATCATGATCCCATCATAAAGAGATTCACAATTTTTCCTTGATCAAATAATCCATTTCAATATTTGTCAATGGTTCGATTTCCAGATCGTCGGAGAAGTCACAAGCGGTCTCACTTAAAACCCAACTTTCTTACGAATAATAATTCGCTTTTGACAAAATCTCCCCATATCTAATACATACATCATTCCTACACATACGTATCCAATACATACATCATTCCTACACATACGTATCCAATACATACATCATTCCTACACATACGTATCTACACATGCATTCATATACATATATATATTGTGCGTAAATTAAACGTATTTGGTTATGGCCCCATCCTATGTGATATTTCCAAGCTAATGGAATTATCAAGGTCAATCTATGGTGGTTACAAATACTACACTATTACATGTCTTTATCTTCTTCATTGCTCCATCATCTGAATTGTCTCCTAGCTTCCTTACTTTCAAGTCTCCATTGAACAATTATATTGAATAATAAATAAATCTATTCTAATGAAATAACAAGAAGAACTCGAGTTACATTCGAGATTAACAATTAAAATGAATAAACGACATGCAAATCATATTTAGAAACTAAAAGTATAAAACAAAACCACTATCATACGGGTCTTTAGGCCATAACCATCCACCATGTTATCACATAACACATGTAATATATCTCAGATTATATAAACATATCATATAATCATATATAATAAATTTCAAAATTTCATAAAATTAATATTTGAGCAAGGCCATTCATTTCATAGTCTCGCTCAATCAAGAGGCTAATAATATCACTCTCAGAATTGGAGGGTTAAATCCTATATCTATCATTCATATTCCTCATACGATTCATAGCATACCCAATGTCCACCTTTATCATTACCCGGTTAAAGGTAACTTTGAGTGTAATCAAAATATTTTAATTCTCGTATAGAAATATAATGATTTCAAGTCAGAGGATCATTACATCATTATCACAGTGAGATTTCTTATGACACTTATTAACATGTAGAATCGCACGGCGGGTCTTTCCAGTGTCATGTATTGATACAAACACTTATGTTCTTGACTTTAGTATTACCATACCTATGACCAATGAGATGTGGTCGTCTGTCAACAAACATACCAGTCTTATTGCATTATTACTGTCCTTAAATAATAATACTTGACTAGGGAATTTTAGGAATAAAATACTATTCATATAATCTCATTTTTAAGTCACATACTTAAAGATATATATTACGTATTAATATTCTAAAAACATTTATTATTCTTTCAATTTATGACGTAGTAAATAAAGACATAATAAATATTAATTAAATAATCACATAAAACATAATCCTTAATTGTTTTCAATAAAACCTTAAAAGTATTGTCTCTAGGATACTAATACTAACAATCTCCCACTTGTACTAGAGATAATCTCCAATGTATCTAATACCCATGAAACTAGTATGACTTCCGTGCTTCTGCTACGACAAAGCCTTGGGCAGTGGATCTGCAATGTTATCATTTGTATGCACTTTGCATATATGTATATCCCCTCGATTATTAATCTCTCGAAGAAGATGATATCGTCTGAGTATATACTTTGTTCGGGAATGAGACCTTGGTTCCTTAGCCTGCGAAATGGCTCAATTATTATCGCAATATAAATCTATCGGATCTGCGACTGAAAGAACCACACCAAGACCTGCAATAAATTTCTGAATCCAAATAGCCTCCTTGGCTGCTTCACAGGCAGCAATATACTCAGCCTCCATTGTAGAATCGGCAACCGTCTCTTGCTTTAAACTTTCCTAGCTTACAGCACCTCCATTTAGACAAAACACAAACCCAGACTGAGAAATCGAATCATTCTTGTCTGTCTAAAACTAGCGTCGGTGTAACCTTTTACAACCAGTTTATCTTCTCCTCCATATACCAAGAATTGATCTTTAGTCCTCTTCAAGTACTTAAGAATATTCTCGACTGCTGTCCAGTGTCCTTCACCCGGATTAGATTGGTATCTACTCATCATGCTAAAAGCATACGACACATCAGGACGAGTACATATCATTGCATACATTATGGAACCAATTGCTAAAGCATATGGAACTTTACTCATACGGTCCTTATCATCCAATGATTTAGGACTGCTATCTTTCAAGATTGATATTCCATGAGACATAGCGACAAATCTCATTTTAGCATTTTGCATCCCAAGTCGATGCAAAACTTTATCAATGTATGTACTCTGACTTAGGCCGATTATTCTTCTTGATCTATCTCTATAGGTCTTGATACCTAAAATATAGGTCGCTTCACCTAAGTCTTTCATTGAGAAATTCTTACTCAATCAAGTCTTAACAACCTATAAAGAAGGAATGTCATTCCCTATTATTAATATATCATCAACATATAATTCTAGGAATGCCACATTGCTCCCAGTTACCTTCTTGTAAAGACATGGTTCATCTTCATTTTGAATAAACCCAACCTCTTTGACAGTTTCATCAAAACGAATGTTCCATCTCCTTGAGGCTTATTTCAATCCATAAATGGATCGATACATCTTACATACATTTCCAGCATTCTTTGGATCAACAAAACCTTCAGGATGTGTCATATACACATCCACATCTTCTTCAAGGCTCCTATTTAAGAAAGTGGTTTTGACATCCATTTGCCAGATTTCATAGTCATGGTAAGCAGTTATAGCAAGCAAAATCCTGATGGACTTCACCATAGACACTGGTGAAAAGGTTTCATCATAGTCAATACCATGAATTTGCTTGAAACCTTTTGCCACCAATCGTGCTTTATAGGTTTGTATATTACCATCTATGTCGGTCTTCTTTTTGAAAACCCACTTGCACCCTATAGGTTTTACCCCTTCAGGTGGATCAACCAAAGTCCATACTTGATTAGTATACATGGATTCCATCTCAGATTTCATCCCATCCTGCCATATCTTAGATTCTGGAGTGTTCATAGCATCTTGGTATGTGAGAGGCTCATCTTCATCCACAAGAATCACATCACCATCTTGAGTCAAGAGAAATTCATAATATCTCTCGGGCTCATGGCGAATCCTACCAAACCTACGAACAACCTGTGTTTCCTTAGCAGTATTGTTGTCTTATACATTCTGCTCAGGTTCCTCCATTGGTTTAATGTTATCAAGTGGGTCTCGAATTTCATCGAGATCTATTATCCTCCCACTGACTTTCTTAGACAACATTTCTCTTTCAAGGAACACTGCAGTTCGAGCAACAAACACTTTGTTCTCTGAAGGATTATAGAAAGAATAACCCTTTGTTTCAATTGGGTATCCCACAAAATTACATTTTTCTGATTTAGGTCCTAGCTTGTCAGAAGTTAGACGTTTCACAAACGCCTCACATCCCTAAAATTTCATAAAAGACATACTATGACGTTTCTCACTCCATATCTCATATGGAGTCTTCTGAACCATTTTAGTAGGAACTCGATTAAGTGTATAAGCAGCCGTCTCCAGGGCGTAGCCCCAGAAACTAATTGGAAGATCTGCATGGCTCATCATCGATCGTACCATGTCCTACAAAGTACGATTTCTCCTTTTAGAAACTCCATTACATTGTGGTGTTCCGGGAGGAGTGAGTTGTGATACAATATCACATTCTTTTAATAAACTCTTAAATTCATGGCTTAAGTATTTACCTCCACGATCAGATCATAGAGTCTTAATACTTCTGCCAGTTTGCTTTTCTACTTGAGCTTTGTATTCTTTGAATTTTTCAAAAGAATCGGATTTGTTCTTCATAAGATACACACATCCATATCTACTGAAATCATCAGTAAACGTGATAAAGTAATAAAAGCCACCTCTTGTTGTAGTACGCATAGGACCACATACATCACTATGTATAAGTTCTAATCGTTCAGTGGCCTTTTCACCTTTTCCAGTAAAAGGAGCTTTAGTCATTTTTCCAATGAGACAAGGTTCGCATGCTTCATATGATTCAAAGTCAAACTTATCTAAGTATCCATCCTTATGTAACTTGGAAATGCGCTTCTCATTTATATGGCCTAAACGACAGTGCCGGAGGTATGTTTAATTTGATTCATTAGATTTAAGATATTTATTATTCACATTATAGATATGAGTATTTAAATCAAGCATATATAAACCATTAAATAAACGTGCAACCCCATAGGTAACATTATTCAAAGAAAAGGAGCAACTATTGTTATGAATTGAAAATGCAAAACCTTTCTTGTCCAAACAAGAAACCAAAATAATGTTTCTACAAATTGCAGGCACATAAAAATAGTTCTCAAGTTCTAAAATAAGCCCAGTGGGCAACGATAAATAATAAGTCCCTACAACTAAGGCAACAACCTTTGCTCCATTGCCAACTTGTAGGTCGACCTCTCCCTTTGCCAAAGTCCTACTCATTTACAGCTCCTACACATTTATACAAATGTGAGAACCACATCTAGTATCCAATACTCATGATGTAGAAGTAGACAAATTGGCCTCTATAACATAAATACTTGAATCAGAAGCTTGACCAGCCTTCTTCTTCTTCAGATCCTCCAAATAAGCATGACAGTTTCTCTTCCAATAACTGGCTTACCACAGTAGTGACAATCACCCTTTACAATAGCACCCTTAGGCTTTAAAGCCTATTTGGGATTGGTCTTTGGCTTGGGACCAGAAGCAGATCCAATCTTCTTCTTGTTGGTGTAGGTGCCCTAGAGGCCATACAATGTTTATTTTGATAAACCTTTATGTCAATTGATTATTCAATAAACATATTTATTATGACTTTAATTACTGCGATATATTTGTTAGCATAATAAATGTCCTTAGAATCATGATACACGTTGTATAGTTTAGTACATGACTTGAACTTGAGATTATATAATATATCATATTCTTAAATGTCCCTAGTCGAGTATTATTATTATAGGACAATAATAATACATAAATAGACTAGTATGTTGTTTGACTGATAACCACATCTCATTGGTTATAAGTATGGGGATACTAAAGTCAATACATAGGTACATGTAGGAGTACATGATACTGGACAGACCCACAGTGAGATTCTTCATGTTTAATAAAGTCATAAGAAAGACTCACAGTGATAATGGTGTAATGATCCTTTGACTTGAGATCATTATATTTCTATACGAGGATTAATATACTTTGACTACATTAAAAGTTACCTTTGACCGGGTGATGATAAAAGTGGACATCGGGTATATCATGAGTCGTATGAGAAATATGAATGATAGATAAAGGATTTAACCCTCCTATAATTAGGAGAGATATTATTGGCCTCTTGATTGAGTGAGACTATAAAATGCATGGCCGTGCTCAAATAATGATTTGTTTTCATAGTCTACTCATGGATCAAGTAAACTCGGATTAAATGTTGAAGAGGATGACTAAATACATGCCTCGAGTTTAATCTATAATATATATGGTTAAAGGGATTATATTACACGGAAACATTAATCACGAAAGGTTTTATCGAATCACGATTTAATTATTATTTAATTGGGTAGCAATGATGTATTACTAGATACCGCTCATTGTTTATAATTTTATTGGAGAATAAAATTATTGCTAATTAAATAATAGCCTATAGGGTCACACACATAGAGTACTTAGAGGAATAGTTAATTTAAATTATAGATTTAAATTAATTGATGATTATTTCGAATTTTATTATATTAATTAAGTGAGACTTAATTAATTGAAATAATATAAATTCGAATTTGAATTCTGCCCTTAATAATTAAGTGTGACTTAGTTATTAATTAAATAATAAAATTCGGTTTTATTATTTAATCCTAAACCTACATGGGTTAGGCTTTGCTGTTAAGGGTTGCTGTTATGGGCCTATTAACCAGCCATTATAAAATAGATAATGTAGGGTTAATAGGTCATAACGTTTTTGATAAGAAAAACCCTAGAGAGGCAGCAGCAGCAGCAAGCACATCAAAGGCAGTTTCGAAATCATCTAGAGGAGGCTAGTACATCCGTTCCATAATCGAGATCGTGAGACGTTCTTGAAGGTGCTCGTGTGGATACCATAGAGGTGTTTTCAAGAAGAAGACACAAGTCGTGAAAGCTAGGATCTCCGTTGAGTTCGTAGTAGTCAAGACCAAACAAAGGTATGATTCTGTTTCACAATAATCAGTCCATGATTATACATGATCCTGCGTTAGGGTTCCGAAAATTTTGTTATATTTACGTTTAATCCGCTGCGTTTTATGCCTCGGAACCCAACAATGGCATCAGAGCTACGTGTATAAGGGACTGATTTGGTTACGTGTTTTATGTATTTGATGCATACATGCCTGTTTTGGTGACTGCCATGCCATGCTACTGTTTTGTCATAATCTGTTATACCACTGCCATGCTTCTGTTATGAGACTGTCATGCCTGTTATGAGACTGCTATGCTTCTGCCAATATGTAACTGTCAGAGAATGTATATTCTGTGTCTGATCAGAGTTTGTGAAATTGGAGCTGGGTCAGAGTTTAACAAACTCTGATGGACTCGCTCAGAGTTTAATAAACTCTGATGGTCAGGTCATAGTATAGGGCATGGTCAGAGTTTAGCAGTAAACTCTGATGAACTGTTCTGATCAGAGTTTAGCAGTAAACTCTGATGGACTGTTCTGATCAGAGTTTAGCAGTAAACTCTGATGGACTGTGTTGATCAGAGTTTAGCAGTAAACTCTGATGGACTGTGCTGATCAGAGTTTAGCAGTAAACTCTGATGGACTGTGCTGATCAGAGTTTAGCAGTAAACTCTGATGGACTGTGCTGATCAGAGTTTAGCAGTAAACTCTGATGGACTGTGCTGATCAGAGTTTAGCAGTAAACTCTGATGGACTGTGCTGATCAGAGTTTAGCAGTAAACTCTGATGGACTGTATAAATTGCAGTGGGGAAAAGGCCAACAGATATGCAATATTTTATTTTGTGTACTTGAGCATGGTGCTGGTTATGGCCCTTAGACCCCTAGATTAATGGTTTTGGTTTTGGTTTTATAAATACGACTTGCATGTCGTTTTCTTCATTCTTGTAATTGTTTAACCTCGAATGTAACTCGAGTTTTCTTATGTAAGTACATTAGTATAGGTTGTATTCAATTATTCCATGTAATGTACTTGAAGATTGAAGGATGATCCAAGAGAGGAGCAAGCACCCATGGATACAAGAAGAATGAAGACATGTAATTGTATTTATATTTCACCACCATAGATTGACTTTGATCCTTTCATTAGCTCGAAAGGATCACATAGGAAAGGGGCCATAACCAAGCACGTTTACATATTGCACTTTACATATTGATGTATGAATGTATGTGTAGAGTAGAAGATGCATGCTTTAGTTAGATTAATGATGTATGCATGTATTAGATACGTCACCCATGCCATGCTTGCCATGCTAAACAAGATAAAATCTGTAACGATTTAAGATTTTAAAATTAACAAACGATCATGAGATTCTTGTGTTTATGAAATATGGATTTTTAAAACACGGAATTGAATATGGATTTTGATATCTATAATTGGGATTTTCTGACAAAAACGGATATGCGTATTCGTAAGGCTGATGGGTTTTAAGTGTGACCACTGGTATCCTCCATCTACCTGGGAAATGAACAATTTAAGATGTCAATTTGAACTATTTAGTTCAAGGAAAAATTGAGGATCTCTTCATGATGTGATCATGATCGTCGTAAATTTTCTAAACCCCTTAACAAAATTTTAAGTTTTAATCGGATGCTTTCCAATGAATGAACGCTCATCGAATCCTAGATCGATTAGGGGAAAGACTGTCAGTGGCAGGGGACTCCTATCTATCGTGGTGAGATGCGACGAATATAAGCGGTTATATTCGGCCGTTGTATCATTGGGTCAAACTTAACTGAGTCGTCATAATAAGGTGAAAGTAAACGGTTATATTCAACCATTATGAACTTAGAAGCATAGAGTTTGGTTAAAAATCTATTAGATAGATAAGATCAATCGTTGCTCACCAAACTATCCAAGAATTATATATGATATAATTGACAAATGTTGTCTACCTAAATAATCATTCTTAAGGACTTCCAGTGGTTGACTTGAGACATGACGAAATATGGATCTTGGCTCACTAGAAAGGATTATGGGATATACTTTCCAAATTAATAGTAAGGGCTATTGATTTGATAAAAATAGTGGGAGATATATTATGAATGTATCATAATCATTTGAACATAATAAATAACTCAGACAATCTAATGTTTATTTTGTGCTATTATCATTGTAGATACCAAGTAATGACAAACAACACAAACACACTATCCGTACGATCTGTCCTTGAGAAGGATAAGCTGACAGGAGGAAACAACTTCCTAGACTGGCAGAGGAATTTGAGGATTGTCCTCAGGCAGGAGCGCAAGCTTCATGTCATTGATATTCCTCCGGCAGGTCCCCTTCCTGAGGGCGCTACTGTTGAGGAACGAGCGGCCCATACAAAGGATGAGAATGATGCAACTGATGTTGCATGTCTTATGTTGGCAACTATGAGTGCTGAGCTTCAAACACAACATGTGCATATGGATGCATATACTATCTATGAGCACTTGCAAAGCATGTTTGCAAGCCAAACTCGTCAAGAAAGGTTCAACACGAGTAAGTCACTCTTTAATTGCAAACAAGGGGCAAGTGAACCAGTTGGCCCACATGTTCTGAAGATGATTGGTTACATTGAGTATCTTGATACTTTGGGTTTCCCGATTGGTCCGGAAACTGGTATTGACCTAATCTTGTATTCTTTGAATAACAAATTCACTCAGTTTGTTATGAACTACAATATGAATGAATTTGACAAAACACCTACTGAACTGTTGGCTATGTTGAGAACATATGAGACCAACATGAAGACGGCTGAACCTGCTCCCATACTGATGGTGGGCAATAACGGTAAGGCCAAAGGGAAAGGCAAGTGGAAGGGTAAGAAGAAGACATGTTCTGATTCTACACCCAAGCCAAAGTCAGGTCCCAAACAGGCTTTAAAGCCTAAAGGTGGGGTCGCTAAGGGTGAATGTCACTACTGTAAGAAAACTGGTCACTGGAAGAGAAATTGTTCAGTTTCCTTGGAGGATCTGAAGAAGAAGAGGGCTGAGCAAGCTTCTAATTCAGGTATATATGTTATAGAATTCAATCTGTCTATTTCTACATCTTGGGTATTGGATACCGGATGTGCTTCTCACATTTGTATAAATGTGCAGGAAATGCAGAGAAGTAGGACATTGGCTAAAGGAGAAATGGACCTACGAGTTGCCAATGGAGCAAGAGTTGCTGCTTTAGCTGTAGGAACATATTATTTATCTTTGCCCTCTGGGCTAGTTTTAGAACTGGAAAATTGTTATTACGTGCCTGCGATTCGCAGAAACATTATTTCTGTTTCTTGTTTGGACAAGAAAGGTTTTTCGTTTACAATAAAGAACAACAGTTGCTCTTTTGCTTTGAATGATTTAACCTATGGTGTTGCGCGTTTGTTTAATGGTTTATATGTTCTTGACTTAGATAATCATGTCTGTAATATAGAAAACAAACGACTTAAAGTTAATGACTCAAATCAAACATACCTCTGGCATTGTCGTCTAGGCCATATAAATGAGAAACGCATATCCAAATTACATAAGGATGGATATTTGGATAAGTTTGATTTTGAATCATACCAAGAATGCGAATCTTGTTTGCTTGGTAAAATGACTAAAGTCCCTTTCACTGGTAAGGGTCAAAGGGCCACTGAACGTCTGGAGCTAATACATAGTGATGTATGTGGCCCAATGCGTGTGATGGCTAGAGGAGGCTACTACTACTTCATAACATTTACTGATGATTTCAGTAGATATGGGTATGTATATCTTATGAAGAATAAATCCGATTCTTTTGAAAAGTTCAAAGAATACAAGGCTGAAGTAGAAAAGCAAATTGGCGGAGGTGCAAGTATTAAAATCTTACGATCTGATCGTGGAGGGGAATACTTGAGCACAGAATTTAAAGATTATTTAAAAGAGTGTGGTATTGTATCACAACTCACTCCGCCAAGTACATCTCAATGGAATGGAGTTTCAGAGAGGAGAAATCGCACCTTGTTGGACATGGTGCGATCGATGATGAGTCATGCAGATCTTCCAATTAGTTTCTGGGGTTATGCTCTAGAAACAGCGGCTTTCACACTTAACCGTGTTCCTACTAAGAAGGTTCAAAAGACTCCATATGAGATATGGGAGAAGAAACGGTCAGGCATGAACTTTATGAAAGTTTGGGGATGCAAGGCGTTTGTGAAACGTCAAGTATCTGACAAGCTTGGACCTAAATCTGAAGAGCGCAATTTTATGGGATACCCTAAAGAAACAAAGGCGTATTATTTTTATAGTCCTTCTGAGCAGAAAGTGTTTATTGCTCGAGATGCTGTTTTCATGGAAAGAGATTTTGTTTCTAAAAGAAACAGTGGGAGAACTATAGACCTCGATGAAGATCGAGAACCACAAAATAGCATTGAACCTGAAGTGGAACATGAGCAGGATAATGATAATACTCAACAAACACAGGTTGTTCGTAGAACTGGTAGAATTCGCCATGAGCCAGAGAGATATGGATTTCTCTTGACTCAATGTGGTGATTTGATGCTCATAGATGAAGATGAGCCTCTCACATACCAAGATGCTATGAACAGTCCAGACTCTAGGAGATGGAATATCCATTTTGATGAAACAGTCAAAGAGTATGGCTTTGTTCAAAACGAAGATAAACCTTGTGTTTACAAGAAGGTTAGTGGGAGCCATGTGGCATTCATAGTACTATATGTTGATGACATACTACTAATGGGGAATGACATACCTTCTCTCAAGGCTGTTAAGATTTGGTTAGGGAGCAACTTCTCTATGAAAGACTTAGGAGAAGCATCCTACATTCTAGGAATGAGGATCTATAGGGATAGATCTAGAAGGATGATCGGTCTAAGTCAGAGTACATACATCGATAAGGTTTTGCATCGTTTTGGTATGCAAAATGCAAAAAGGGGATATGTCCCCGTGTCTCAAGGGATAACGATCTCTAAAGATCAGTGTCCGAAATCATTGGATGACAAGGACCGCATGAGTAAGGTTCCATATGCCTCAGCAATTGGATCCATCATGTATGCGATGGTATGTACTCGCCCAGATGTTTCGTATGCTTTAAGCATGACGAGCAGATACCAATCTAATCCAGGTGAAGGTCACTGGACGGCTGTCAAGAATATTCTAAAGTACTTGAAAAGGACTAAAGATTCATTCTTGGTGTATGGAGGAGAGGAAAAACTTGTTGTAAAAGGTTACACCGATGCAAGTTTTCAAACAGACAGGGATGATACTGTATCACAGTCTGGTTTTGTGTTTTGTCTAAACGGAGGTGCTGTAAGTTGGAAGAGTTCAAAACAAGAAACAGTAGCTGATTCTACAATGGAGGCTGAGTACATTGCAGCTTGTGAAGCGGCTAAGGAAGCTGTTTGGATTCGAAAATTCATTACTGATTTGGGAGTGGTTCCATCGATCGCAGATCCCATTGATCTATACTGCGATAATAATGGAGCCATTGCACAGGCTAAAGAACCTAGAGCTCACTCCCGAACCAAACACATACTCAGGAGATATCACCTCATTCGAGAGATTAATGAAAGGGGTGACATACACATATGTAAAGTGCACACAAATGATAACATTGCAGACCCACTGACCAAAGGCTTGTCGCAGAAGAAGCACGACGGTCACACTAGTTCCATGGGTATTAGATACATGGGTGATTGGCTCTAGTGCAAGTGGGAGATTGTTGGTGTAGGTGCCCTAGAGGCAATACAATGTTTATTTTGATAAACCTTTATGTCAATTGATTATTCAATAAACATATTTATTATGACTTTAATTACTGCGATATATTTGTTAGCATAATAAATGTCCTTAGAATCATGATACACGTTGTATAGTTTAGTACATGACTTGAACTTGAGATTATATAATATATCATATTCTTAAATGTCCCTAGTCGAGTATTATTATTATAGGACAATAATAATACATAAATAGACTAGTATGTTGTTTGACTGATAACCACATCTCATTGGTTATAAGTATGGGGATACTAAAGTCAATACATAGGTACATGTAGGAGTACATGATACTGGACAGACCCACAGTGAGATTCTTCATGTTTAATAAAGTCATAAGAAAGACTCACAGTGATAATGGTGTAATGATCCTTTGACTTGAGATCATTATATTTCTATACGAGGATTAATATACTTTGACTACATTAAAAGTTACCTTTGACCGGGTGATGATAAAAGTGGACATCGGGTATATCATGAGTCGTATGAGAAATATGAATGATAGATAAAAGATTTAACCCTCCTATAATTAGGAGAGATATTATTGGCCTCTTGATTGAGTGAGACTATAAAATGCATGGCCGTGCTCAAATAATGATTTGTTTTCATAGTCTACTCATGGATCAAGTAAACTCGGATTAAATGTTGAAGAGGATGACTAAATACATGCCTCGAGTTTAATCTATAATATATATGGTTAAAGGGATTATATTACACGGAAACATTAATCACGAAAGGTTTTATCGAATCACGATTTAATTATTATTTAATTGGGTAGCAATGATGTATTACTAGATACCGCTCATTGTTTATAATTTTATTGGAGAATAAAATTATTGCTAATTAAATAATAGCCTATAGGGTCACACACATAGAGTACTTAAAGGAATAATTAATTTAAATTATAGATTTAAATTAATTGATGATTATTTGAATTTTATTATATTAATTAAGTGAGACTTAATTAATTGAAATAATATAAATTTGAATTTGAATTCTGCCATTAATAATTAAGTGTGACTTAGTTATTAATTAAATAATAAAATTCGGTTTTATTATTTAATCCTAAACCTACATGGGTTAGGCTTTGCTGTTATGGGTTGCTATTATGGGCCTATTAACCAACCATTATAAATAGATAATGTAGGGTTAATAGGTATTTAGTTTTTGAGAAAAACGAACCCTAGCAGCAGAAAAGGCAGAGGCAGATTTCGAAATCATCTAGAGGAGGCTAGTACATCCGTTCCATAATCAAGATCGTGAGACGTTCTTGAAGGTGCTCGTGTGGATACCATAGAGGTGTTTTCAAGAGGAAGACACAAGTCGTGAAAGCTAGGATCTCCGTTGAGTTCGTAGTAGTCAAGACCAAACAAAGGTATGATTCCGTTTCACCATAATCTGTCAATCTTATACATGATCCTGCGTTAGGGTTCCGAAATTTTTCGTTATATTTACGTTTAATCCGCTGCGTTTTATGCCTCGGAACCCAACAATACTAAAGTCAATACATAGGTACATGTAGGAGTACATGATACTGGACAGACCCACAGTGAGATTCTTCATGTTTAATAAAGTCATAAGAAAGACACACAGTGATAATGGTGTAATGATCCTTTGACTTGAGATCATTATATTTCTATACGAGGATTAATATACTTTGACTACATTAAAAGTTACCTTTGACCGGGTGATGATAAAAGTGGACATCGGGTATATCATGAGTCGTATGAGAAATATGAATGATAGATAAAGGATTTAACCCTCCTATAATTAGGAGAGATATTATTGGCCTCTTGATTGAGTGAGACTATAAAATGCATGGTCGTGCTCAAATAATGATTTGTTTTCATAGTCTACTCATGGATCAAGTAAACTCGGATTAAATGTTGAAGAGGATGACTAAATACATGCCTCGAGTTTAATCTATAATATATATGGTTAAAGGGATTATATTACACGGAAACATTAATCACGAAAGGTTTTATCGAATCACGATTTAATTATTATTTAATTGGGTAGCAATGATGTATTACTAGATACCGCTCATTGTTTATAATTTTATTGGAGAATAAAATTATTGCTAATTAAATAATAGCCTATAGGGTCACACACATAGAGTACTTAGAGGAATAGTTAATTTAAATTAAAGATTTAAATTAATTGATGATTATTTCGAATTTTATTATATTAATTAAGTGAGACTTAATTAATTGAAATAATATAAATTCGAATTTGAATTCTGCCCTTAATAATTAAGTGTGACTTAGTTATTAATTAAATAATAAAATTCGGTTTTATTATTTAATCCTAAACCTACATGGGTTAGGCTTTGCTGTTAAGGGTTGCTGTTATGGGCCTATTAACCAGCCATTATAAATAGATAATGTAGGGTTAATAGGTCATAACGTTTTTGATAAGAAAAACCTTAGAGAGGCAGCAGCAGCAGCAAGCACATCAAAGGCAGTTTCGAAATCATCTAGAGGAGGCTAGTACATCCGTTCCATAATCGAGATCGTGAGACGTTCTTGAAGGTGCTCGTGTGGATACCATAGAGGTGTTTTCAAGAGGAAGACACAAGTCGTGAAAGCTAGGATCTCCGTTGAGTTCGTAGTAGTCAAGACCAAACAAAGGTATGATTCCGTTTCACAATAATCAGTCCATGATTATACATGATCCTGCGTTAGGGTTCCGAAAATTTTGTTATATTTACGTTTAATCCGCTGCGTTTTATGCCTCGGAACCCAACACTTCTTTCCCTTCCATTTGCCTTTCCTTTTAGCCTTACCTTTGTTGTCTACCATCAACATGGCAGCAGGTTCAGCCTTTTTCATGTTGGTTTCAGCAGTTCGTAACATGGCCAACAATTCAGTGGGTGTTTTCTGTATCTCATTCATATTCTAGTTCATAACAAAATGAGTATAGTTGATGTTCAGAGATTGTAAGATCAAGTCAATTTGAGCTTCCGGACCAATCGGGAAACCCAAAGTATTAAGATACTCAAGATAACCTATCATCTTTAGAACATGTGGTTGAACAGGTTCACGCTCTTCCTGTTTACAAGCATACATTGCTTTGCTCATGTCGAACCTTTCTTGACAAGCATGTGCCTCAAACATTCTTTGAAGGTATTCAATCATCTCATATGCATCCACATACTCATTCTGTTTTCGAAGCTCAGCATTCATTGTTTCCAGCATGAGACACGCAATATCATTCGCATCATCAATATGCTTCTGATAAGCATTTTGCTGAACACGAGTTGCATTCTCAGCAGGAGGAACAGGTGAAGGAATTTTAATGGCATGAAGCTTTCGCTCCTGCCTGAGGATAATCCTCAAATTCCTATATCAATCAAGGAAGTTAGTTCATGACAGCTTGACCTTCTCAAGGGTTGCTCTCACAAAGAAGTTATTTGTGTTGTTTGCCATGAAATATCTACAATGTTTAAAATGCATATTAGTTAGTTGCAGAAGTTTAATTATGTTCAAGTGATTATCATATACATTTATAATATATATCTCCCACTATTTTTATCAAATCAATAGCCCTAACTATTAATTCGGAAATCATTTCATTAAATCTTTCTAGTGAGCCAAGATCCATATTTCATCCATGTTTTAAGATAGTGTTAGCTAATACACCTAAAAAATGACTATTTAGGTCGACAACATTAGTCGATTATATCAAATATAACTCTTGGATAGTTTGGTAGAACAACATTTTGTACACATTTATCCAATAAATCTCACCAAACTCTATGTCTCTAAACCCACAATCCTATTGTGATGATTTAGTTAAGTTAGACCCAATGTTTCAACAAACTAAGCCACTTACTTATCATGTCTTCCCATGATTGATAAGAGCACCTTGCTTTGGCAAACCCACTCCTTCTCAATCTAGATCTTGACGAGTATTAAACATTGGAAGGCATCTGATTAACTTAATATGTATTTATGGATTTTAATGTTTATATGAACAATCATGATCCCATCATAAAGAGATTCTCAATTTTTCCTTGATCAAATAATCCATTTCAATATTCGTCAATGGTCGATTTCCAGATCGTCGGAGAAGTCACAAGCGGTCTCAGTTAAAACCCAACTTTCTTACGAATAATAATTCGCTTTTAACAAAATCTCCCCATATCAAATACATACATCATTCCTACACATACGTATCCAATACATACATCATTCCTACACATAGGTATCTACACATGCATTCATATATATATATATATATATATATATATGTATTGTGAGTAAATTAAATGTATTTGGTAATGGCCCCATCCTATGTGATATTTCCAAGCTAATGGAATTATCAAGGTCAATCTATATTGGTTTCAAATACTACACTATTACATATCTTTATCTTCTTCATTGCTCCATCATCTAGATTGTCTCCTAACTTCCTTGCTTTCAAGTCTTCATTGAACAATAAATAAATCTATTCTAATGAAATAACAAGAAGAACTCGAGTTACATTCGAGGTTAACAATTACAATGAATAAACGACATGTAAGTCATATTTAGAAACTAAAACTATAAAACAAAAGCACTATCTTATGGGTCTTTAGGCCATAACCATCCACCATGTTATCACATAACACATGTAATATATCTCAGATTATATAAACATATCATATAATCATATATAATAAATTTCAAAATTTTAGAAAATCAATATTTGAGCATGGTCATGCATTTCATAGTCTCACTCAATCAAGAGGCCAATAATATCACTCCCAGAATTGGAGGGTTAAATCCTATATCTATCATTCATATTCCTCATACGATTCATAGCATACCCAATGTCCACCTTTATCATTACCTGGTTAAAGGTAACTTTGAGTGTAATCAAAGTATTTTAATTCTCGTATAGAAATATAATGATTTCAAGTCAGAGGATCATTACATCATTATCACAGTGAGATTTATTATGACACTTATTAACATGTAAGATCTCACGGCGGGTCTTTTCAGTGTCATGTATTGATACATACACTTATGTTCTTGACTTTAGTATCACCATACATATGACCAATGAGATGTGGTCATCTGTCAACATACATACTAGTCTTATTGCATTATTACTATCCTTAAATAATAATACTTGACTAGGAAATTTTAAGAATAAAAAATTATTCATATAATCTCATTTTTAAGTCACATACTTAAAGATATATATTACGTATTAATATTCCAAGGACATTTATTATTCTTTCAATTTATGACGCAGTAAATAAAGATATAATAAATATTAATTAAATAATCACATAAAACATAATCCTTAATTGTTTTAAATAAAACATTAAAATTATTGTCTCTAGAACACCAATACTAACATATATATATACTACTCTATGGGGTACTTTTACCTATAGTTTCTAACCGGCGAATTTAGTAATAGATCTAAGCGGCGCTTTTAGTTCTAGTTCTAAGAGGCCCTTTTAGTTCTAGTTCTAAGAGGCGCTTTTAGTTCATGGACTAAGTGGCCCTTTTTATATAAGATCTAAGGGGCGCTGAGAATGCAAGATAGAAAATCGCCCTTTAGATCCTGGTCCTTAGAGGAATTTTTTTTAAAGAAAATGTTAATTTTTAGTTTATATTCAAATTTATCAAATTAAATTTAAATAATTTTAACTAAAAAGTAATTGATGTAAATAAATTATCACAAATAATATTTATAAAATATTACAATTTCTATCATTAATTAATATATATCACAATAAATTATAGGTATTATTTATCCTATGATATTTAATTTTTATGAACTCTAAAAATATTAAATATGATTAAGTTCAATAAAACTAAATTCTCACAAAATATTTATTATTAATAATATTAACCTGGATTTTTAAAATTATTAAAATAAATAAATTATACTACTTATTATTTTATTTTTATTTTAAATATGAGAATAAATATAAATACTTATCCTTTCTATTTAAAATAATTTCAAATAATATTAAGCTATCTAAATGCTAAGAATTTATTACATTAAATAAAAGCACTTAAATATTTTCTTAAAATTAAAATTACATGAATACCAGATTAATAAATTAGCAGGCATGCACAAGGTATTTATCTAACTTATAATCTAAAGTACTGGGATAACAATATTTGGTAAATAAATTCACAAGCCCTAAAAATATTGAAGTTAATCAACTAGTGAATTTATCGGCTTCAAATTACAGTTTTTTATTACTAACTAGTTAGTTAGTAGAATTTAACATCCTAAGTTCACAAACCAATCTAGTGAAAGTGATTTCAACCAATGGTTTAGTGAAGATGTCTGCAATTTGATGCTCTGTAGGTAAAAAATATAAGTCTACAGTACCACTAATGACATGCTCTCTAATGAAATGATACCTGATATCAATGTGCTTGGTTCTCGAATGCTGAACATGATTTTTTGTGATGGCTATTACACTTGTGTTGTCACAGAATATTTGAATTTTGTTCAGCAATAATCCAAGTCTTGAAGTTGGTTCCTTATCCATAATATCTGAGCACAGCAGCTTTCAGCAGTAACATATTCAGCTTCAGCCGTTGACATTGCAACTGAGTGTTGCTTCTTACTATACCATGAAACCAATCTTCTACCAAGGAATTGACAATTCCCTAATGTATTCTTTCGATCAATCCTACGACCTGCATAATCAGAATCTATATAGCCAACAAGGTCAAAACCTGTATCTTTAGGGTACCAAATTCTAATATTCGGACTTCCCCTAAGATACTAAAAATACGTTTAACAACTATAAGATGTGATTTTTTAGGGTCAGACTGAAACCTAGCACACAAGCATATGGAAAACATAATATCAGGTCTACTTGTAGTTGAGTAAAGTAATGAGCCGATCATACCTCTGTAGCTTCTGATATCTATCCTCTTACCAGGTCCATCTTTGCAAGCTTAGTGGCGGTTGCCATTTGGGTTTTAGCTAGAGATGCATCTGCAAGACCATATTTTTTCAAAAGATCTCTAATATACTTGGTTTGGTAAATGAAGATTCCATCTTTCCTTTGACTTAACTGGAGTCCAAGAATGTAGTTCAGCTCACCCATCATGCTCATTTCATACTACCCTGCATTAATTTAGCAAATCTACTACACAACTAATCATTAGTAGAACCAAATATAATGTCATCCACATATACTTGCACTAATATCATATCATTTTTATGCATTTTATGAAATAGAGTCTTATCTATGACACCTCTACTGAAACCATTTTCAAGTAAGAATTTTAATAGAGTGTCATACCATGTCCGAGGTGCTTTCTTTAAGCCATAGAGTGCCTTGAAGAGGAAGTATACAAAATCATCAAATTCTGGATCTTCAAACCCTGGGCTTGTTCCATATACACTTCTTCTTTTAGCTCTCCATTCAGGAATGCACTATTAGCATCCATTTGAAATACTTTGAAATTGGAATGTACTGTGAATGCCAGAAACATCCTGATAGCTTCAAACCCTGCCACTGGTGCACATGTTTCATCATAATCTATTCCTTCTTCTTGGGAATAACATTTAGCAACCAGTCTTGCATTCTCAGCGCCCCTTAGATCTTATATAAAAAGCGCCACTTAGTCCATGAACTAAAAGCGCCTCTTAGAACTAGAACTAAAAGGGCCTCTTAGAACTAGAACTAAAAGCGTCGCTTAGATCTATTACTAAATTCGCCGGTTAGAAACTATAGGTAAAAGTACCCCATAGAGTAGTATATATATATGTTAGTATTGGTGTCCTAGAGACAATCCTTTTAATGTTTTATTGAAAACAATTAAGGATTATATTTTATGTGATTATTTAATTAATATTTATTATATCTTTATTTATTGCGTTATAAATTAAAAGAATAATAAATGTCCTTGGAATATTAATACGTAATATATATCTTTAAGTATGTGACTTAAAAATGAGATTATATGAATAGTATTTTATTCCGAAAATTCCCTAGTCAAGTATTATTATTTAAGGACGGTAATAATGCAATAAAACTAGTATATTTGTTGACAGATGACCACATCTCATTGGTCATAGGTATGGTGATACTAAAGTCAAGAACATAAGTGTATGTATCAATATATGACACTAGAAAGACCCGCCGTGAGATTCTATATGTTAATAGGTGTCATAATAAATCTCACTGTGATAATGATGTAATGATCCTCTAGCTTGAAATCATTATAGTTCTATACGAGAATTAAAATACTTTGATTACACTCAAAGTTACCTTTAACCAGGTAATGATAAAGGTGGACATTGGGTATGCTATGAATCGTATGAGGAATATGAATGATAGATATAGGATTTAACCCTCCAATTCTGGGAGTGATATTATTGGCCTCTTGATTGAGTGAGACTATGAAATGCATGACCATGCTCAAATATTGATTTTCTAAAATTTTGAAATTTATTATATATGATTATATGATATGTTTATATAATCTGAGATATATTACATGTGTTATGTGATAACATGGTGGATGGTTATGGCCTAAAGACCCATAAGATAGTGCTTTTGTTTTATAGTTTTAGTTTCTAAATATGACTTACATGTCGTTTATTCATTGTAATTGTTAACCTCGAATGTAACTCGAGTTCTTCTTGTTATTTCATTAGAATAGATTTATTTATTGTTCAATGAAAACTTGAAAGCAAGGAAGTTAGGAGACAATCTAGATGATGGAGCAATGAAGAAGATAAAGATATGTAATAGTGTAGTATTTGAAACCACCATAGATTGACCTTGATAATTCCATTAGCTTGGAAATATCACATAGGATGGGGCCATAACCAAATACGTTTAATTTACTCACAATACATATATATATATATATATGAATGCATGTGTAGATACCTATGTGTAGGAATGATGTATGTATTGGATACGTATGTGTAGGAATGATGTATGTATTTGATATGGGGAGATTTTGTTAAAAGCGAATTATTATTCATAAGAAAGTTGGGTTTTAACTGAGACAGCTTGTGACTTCTCCGACGATCTGGAAATCGACCATTGACGAATATTGAAATGGATTATTTGATCAAGGAAAAATTGAGAATCTCTTTATGATGGGATCATGATTGTTCATATAAACATTAAAATCCATAAATACATATTAAGTTAATCAGATGCCTTCCAATGTTTAATACTCGTCAAGATCTAGATTGAGAAGGCGTGGGTTTGCCAAAGCAAGGTGCTCTTATCAATCATGGGAAGACATGATAAGTAAGTGACTTAGTTTGTTGAAACATTGGGTCTAACTTAACTAAATCATCACAATAGGATTGTGGGTTTAGAGACATAGAGTTTGGTGAGATTTATTGGATAAATGTGTACAAAATGTTGTTCTACCAAACTATCCAAGAGTTATATTTGATATAATCGACTAATGTTGTCGACCTAAATAGTCATTTTTTAGGTGTATTAGCTAACACTATCTTAAAACATGGATGAAATATGGATCTTGGCTCACTAGAAAGATTTAATGAAATGATTTCCGAATTAATAGTTAGGGCTATTGATTTGATAAAAATAGTGGGAGATATATATTATAAATGTATATGATAATCACTTGAACATAATTAAACTTTTGCAACTAACTAATATGCATTTTAAACATTGTAGATATTTCATGGCAAACAACACAAATAACTTCTCTGTGAGACCAACCCTTGAGAAGGTCAAGCTGACATGAACTAACTTCCTTGATTGATATAGGAATTTGAGGATTGTCCTCAGGCAGGAGCGAAAGCTTCATGCCATTAAAATTCCTTCACCTGTTCCTCCTGCTGAGAATGCAACTCGTGTTCAGCAAAATGCTTATCAGAAGCATATTGATGATGCTTTTCCAGATTTATTTATTTATTATTCAATGTAATTGTTCAATGGAGACTTGAAAGCAAGGAAGCTAGGAGACAATTCAAATGATGGAGCAATGAAGAAGATAAAGACATGTAATAGTGTAGTATTTGTAACCACCATAGATTGACCTTGATAATTCCATTAGCTTGGAAATATCACATAGGATGGGGCCATAACCAAATACGTTTAATTTACGCACAATTCATATATGTATATGAATGCATGTGTAGATACGTATGTGTAGGAATGATGTATGTATTAGATATGGGGAGATTTTGTCAAAAGCGAATTATTATTCGTAAGAAAGTTGGGTTTTAAGTGAGACCGCTTGTGACTTCTCCGACGATCTGGAAATCGAACCATTGACGAATATTGAAATGGATTATTTGATCAAGGAAAAATTGTGAATCTCTTTATGATGGGATCATGATTGTTTATATGAACATTAAAATCCATTAAGAAATCTCACTATGATAATGATGTAATGATCCTCTGACTTGAAATCATTATATTTCTATACGAGAATTAAAATACTTTGATTACACTAAAGTTACCTTTAACCGGGTAATGATAAAGGTGAACATTGGGTATGCTATTAATCGTATGAGGAGTATGAATGATAGATATAGGATTTAACCCTCCAATTCTAGGAGTGATATTATTGGCCTCTTGATTGAGTGAGACTATGAAATGCATGGTCATGCTCAAATATTGATTTGTTTAAATAGTCTACTCATTGATCAAGGAAACTGAGATTAAACGTTGAAGAGGATGATACTATTCATGCCTCGAGTTTGATCTATAATATAAGGTTAAAGGGATTATATTACATGGAACATTATTCACGAAAAGTTTAATTGAATCACCAATTATTATTGTTACTTGGGTAACAATGATGTATTACTAGATGCCGCTCATTGTTTATAATTTTATTATTAGATAATAAAATTATTCTCAACGTAATAATAACCTAAATGGTCACACACAAAGAACGTCAAAACGGAGGTTTGTTTAAATTACGAATTTAAATATATTATTGTTTATTCGAATTTAATTATTGAATTAATTAAGTGGGACTTGATTAATTATATTAGAATTCAGATTTAATAATAATATAGATATATTATTATTTCGAATTTAATTATTGAATTACTTAAGTGGGACTTGATTAATTATATTAGAATTCAAATTTAATAATAATAATAATAACCCAAAGTCATAATGGGTTTTTAAAACCACATGGATTAGGGTTAGGCCCAAAATTTCATTTTCCCCTATATATACATAATGATGTATAGTATTAGGGTTTAATCATCAGATTTTGTTTTTAGAGAAAAACTCTAGTTGCTTAACATCAAGAAAGGCTAGAAAGAGAGAGAGAGAGAGAGGCAAACAATTCAGCTTGTACCGACTCCGGTGATCGTAAGACGATCGGGCGTTCGTAGGACGATCGGGCGTTCGTGTGGACTTCTTTGGAGAGTAGATCTTTGCACTAAAGGGCTGCTGTGATTCATCTTTTCTAGACCTCCATTAAACAGCATACGGAAAGCTTTGTTAAGGTACAAATTTCTTCACCATAATCATCCAACGTTATACATGGATCCTGCGATTGGGTTTCGATTTTTATTGTTTTTACGTTAATTCCGCTGCGTTTTCATGCCCGAAACCCTTCATATCCCACTTCTTTCATATATTTAACGGCACATATTTATTCTTCTCTTTCACAACAATAGCCCAAAGATTCTGTTTCTCTAGACTTGCTTCCCTTTCAGCCTGTACATTTTCCTTGACTAGAGCTTTCAATTTTTCAGTTTTAGCATTGCTTACCTTGATGTCTTCTTTCAGTTTCCTCATGGCCTCTTCATAGGCAGGATCAGACTCTTTCTCTTTATGAAATAAGAATTCCTCATCAAAGGCAGTTTCTTCCTTAGCTCTGCAGTAGTCAGGATTGAAAGTGTCATCTTGAGCACTATCATCAATGAACTGATCTTCATGAAAATAATGTTCTTCTGGAGCATGTGATTTAAACTGATCTTCAGAATACAATTTAGCTTTGCCTTTAATAGCTCCTTCTCCTTCAGCTACACTTTCTTTCTCCCTTTCTTTCTCCCCCTTAGTTGAGGGATCCTCTACTATTTTTAAAGCTTCAATATATTCGACTAGTTTGCCATGGTCTCATAGACCTACTTCATTCCTTCATTTAAGTGAATCATACATTCGTCCAGATTGTTGAATCTTTTAGTGGAGATCTCTTTATTTTCAATGATTCTTAGATTCAGGCTCTTCTCAACATCATCAATTCTTTCGTTTATGTTGCTTATCTCCTTCATATCCTCAGCAATTAGAATTTGTACCTGTTAGATATCTTTTGTCTTTAGGCAAATGCTGGATTTTACATCATTTACTTCTTCTCACATGATTATCAGCTGTTCTGTTACAGAGGCAGATGTAGACTTGGTTTCTGCTTATGTTATGACTTTTTTCTACTCATCCTGAACAACCTGCATTCTTTCTGGAGAGCTTCTATTTTTTATAAGAGTTCACTGTGTGTGTATGCACTTACCTCACTTGCACTCTTGTTTGATTCACTAATCCTAGGTGCATGTGTATCGCTCAGTGTTTGCCTCTCGACAATCATGTTTTGCTCCTTTCCAGAATCCATTGATGTACCTGCATAAAGTACCATAGCTTTTGAAGAGTCAAAATATTCTTCTGATGCCTATGAGGGTGTATCCACAAGTGGTTCCACTACTGATATAGCTACTCCATGAATAGAGTCTCAACTCCCTTTATGGAGTGGTTTCCTCTCATATCCACTTGTGGATAAGAGACCTTCCTTGGAAGGACCTGGATGGGAGAAATTCAGGGGGTCATCACCTCAGACAATGTAATGCGTGGCTCGTTAGAGTTTGTGGTTCCCCTCAATACATGTAACGGCAATTGATGTTACACTGCGTCAAGAATGTCTTGGTCTACTAAAAATGTGGCATCCAACAGGTTTGTATCAAAAATATTTTTCTCTTCATTTTTTATGCCCTCTTCACTGTGTGTTTCTGATAGTGGAGTTTCTGCTAGAGTGAGTGCTAACAGGGTGCGTGACTCTTTACAGGATGCCGCAACTGGATGACGAATTTCAATAGATCCACCCTTTTGATCGAGTGTATCCAGAGACTGTTGAATTTTCATATCAATTTCCAAATCCCATTGAGAGGATAAGGATGTTTGTAATTGTCTCAGGTTTTGTTCTATATCTTTTTGAAGGTGGAGACAAAGCTGCGGATTCACTCACTGAACTACTTCGATCTCTTCTTATTACTTTTCTAACATGTTTTTTCCTTTTTTTAATTTTACTCAAAAAAGTTGAATAAGAAGAAACTGTTTGGGGCTCTAGCTCAGCTTGGGATTGAACCTGTGTGTTTTCAGGTTCATAGCCTGAAATCCTGTAATGAAAGACCATAATCATAGTCCGCCACAAATATATTTAAAAGTGTACTAGATATATTTAATGGTAGGAAATTAGAAGCTATGGTGTGAGTTTTTACCTGTTGTACATGTACTTCTTGTTCTGCAAGTTGAGAAACTTCAAGCAATAGATGCACTGGATGTTCAACTTTCATTGTCACTGGATCTTGAATTTGCTCCGGCTCTTGCTAAAGCGGTTGAGCCTGTAAAGTATTGGCAATTTGATCTAGGATCTCACCCATATATTGTGTCATCACAATTGGTACCCCGGGGAACTTCTCCTTGTTCCCGAGCCTTGTGAAAAGATTCTTCTGAGAAGTGGGAGATACTTCTACTCGGTTATTCTGGAACAGTGCTTTATCCTAATCTGTAAGAAGATTATTCATAAACAACATTAAAAATATTGGATAATAGCACGAGACATTTTGTTCTCTGCTTTTCGGTGTCTCCATTTTCCTTATGATTTCAGTTAACACCAACTTGCCAAAATTGATCTTCCTATTATGAGCCACAAAATACCTAATGTTTTGTAGAAGGGAAGAGATGTTGTCGAAGTTGCTCTTTGTTATATGGGAAAACACTTTTGCCAGACTATCGAAGAAGTAATCCCATTCACTAATTAACTTTGCCTTAGACATTTTCACAAGATTAATGTCACCTTGATACAGAATTGCTTGGAAGAATTCAATTATTTGTGGAATAGTTGGAAGATCTTCATGATTCTCAGTTGGGAACCCTAAGATTCTATTCACATCCTCCTCAGTCACCATATATTCATTTTCTCCAATTGTGAAAGAAAATTGTAATCTCGCTGCAATTGTCCTATTCCTCACTGAGGTGTACAAAGCCCTAAGTGCATCAACTTGTAATTGAGGGTCAAGGGTAGTGACAGTTATCACTAATGAATGTTCGTTCATAAATACGATCCAAGGTCGAAATCTCTCAACTGAAAAATTCACCGGATTAAAAAATCCTACAAAATTAGTCTTGACTATTTCACACACTCCAGCCATTATAACACTTTTAATACAAAATAAGGATTACAATTTACAATTAAATTACAGGGATATCTAAGCCTAAATAAACACCTTAATTAAATCGAATTAGCACAATAATTTGAAATAAATCACTCAATTATTTGAAACCCTGATTGCAAAATTATCCACATCAGTTCTTAACACAAAATCACTCCAAGAACAATCCTTAAACATCAATTAACACCTGTTTTTTCCCTAAACAAACTAGTTCGAATAAGATTAGCAAAATTCGTTCTATTAAGGGTAAAAACGGGCAGCACTTTTACTATATGTTCGATTTTAAGGTAACTAGCAAGCAAAGCTTGAGAATAACAAGTAATAGAAATTGATTGCATTTGTAAAGGATCAAAATCGAATGTTCTTGGAAAGTCCTACTAGAGATCTGTTCATGCGTGTGTATAGCTGCGTGTGTGTATGCATATGCTGGTATGACTTTTAAAAACTAATACTAATATGACTTTTAATAAAACTAAAAACAAGAAATACTCGGTATGGCTTTTTAACACTAAACACGGTATGACTTTTGAAAAGTCATACCGATTCTATTAAAACAGAAAACAAAAATGTCATACCGAATTTTTAAAATAAAACTCATGCTAAATTAATTAAATAAAGTATTATAATAAACAAACAACTATATATACATATATTATTAATTGATTCTAAATTTGAAATAAAATAATGAAAATCTTATTCAAAATTTAGATTTTAATTAATAATAATATAATAACTATTTGCAAGAAATAATAATAATTAGTAAAATAAGACAATAATTTATATAAAATTAGCAATCAAATTATTAAAGACATATAATAATTATTTGTATTATTATCTGTTCCAATTAATTTAAAAATTAAATTAATTCAAACTTGAATTAATTTAATGAATAAATAATTATTAATATAATAATTATTAATGTGCAATAATAATTTGTAAAAACATACAAATAATTACGTACAAAAGCTTATAAAATACTTAAAATAAATATATAATATAAAAAATGTACTTATGCTACACTTGAACTAATTATCTTATTAAGAGTATTAAAATATTCTCAAGATAACATCTCCAAATATTCTTAAGCCCTAGGATTTTGTTGATTCGAACTTCATAAATTCTTTAAATATTACCATTTAACATCTATGAATTCAAATCAACTCCTAGCGATAAAAAATTAGTCATTGTTTAACATCCCTAGTTTACTAACCAACTTAGAGAGAGCGGATTCATCAAGTGATTTTGTTAAGATGTCAGCTATTTGATCTTCTATGGGTACAAAATGTAACACCCAGTTCCATTTATGACATGCTCTCGAATAAAATGATACATTATGTCAATGTGCTTGGTTCGAGAGTGTTGTACAAGATTGTTGGAGATGGCTATTGCACTTGTGTTGTCACAGAAAAGTGGAATTGTGTTCAACGCAAGTCCATAATCATTTAGTTGATTTCTTCCACTGTTTGATCATTCTTTTATTGACCTCTGCGACTTCTTGGATAGGTTTAACTTGAAGACCCTTATCAGGAACAATGAGCTGCTTTCTCCATTTGGGACATCTAACTAGCAATGAGCTAGTAAATATTTTGAACTTAGTTGTTTTATCAGTGTTGACCTTAATCTGTTGACTTGGATTCAATTTGTCTATATGATTCTTTCCAATTTCCATCCTTATCACTCCATGTGTAGTCACTTTCATAAACATTCTTCTTGGAGATTTGGATTTAGGAGCAATATCAGTTTCAGAAACTGTTGGGATCACACTAGTTGTAACGCCCCCAAATCCGGGGTCAGGGATTTGAGTCACCACGTCATCATCCAATCATTTACAATCTGCAATAACTCAATAATCCAATGTAATCACATCGTAAACCCCTCTCTCTCACATACACATAAATTATAGTCATAGAAACGATATACAACAAGTATCATTAGTTATTATAAATCAAATGTACTTATCCAGGATCTCATACTATCAATGCTAACATCTTCACGAAGTAACATTAATAACTAGCTCAATACTGAAACATATCCAACTTACTTTCGTAGAATATGGTTGAACTGAACCATCTCAAAGGTGAATCTTCAACTTTCCTCTCTCTCTAGGCATGAAGCCAATCGAACATGTTATCACTTTCTCTAAAAAAATATAATATAAGCAAGAATGAGCGAAAGAATGTTCAGCAAGTTATTCACCCAATTAGTTATGTGACTCTCATTCAAGAATATGATAATCACCCATATCTCAATAGTATATGTTAGTATCGGTGTCCTAGAGACAATACTTTTAATGTTTTATTGAAAACAATTAAGGATTATGTTTTATGTGATTATTTAATTAATATTTATTATGTCTTTATTTACTGCGTCATAAATTGAAAGAATAATAAATGTCCTTGGAATATTAATACGTGATATATATCTTTAAGTATGTGACTTAAAAATAAGATTATATGAATAGTATTTTATTCCTAAAATTCCATAGTCAAGTATTATTATTTAAGGACAGTAATAATGTAATAAGACTAGTATGTTTGTTGACAGATGACCACATCTCATTGGTCATAGGTATGGTGATACTAAAGTCAAGAACATAAGTGTATGTATCAATACATGACACTGGAAAGACCCGCCGTGAGATTCTACATGTTAATAAGTGTCATAAGAAATCTCACAGTGATAATGATGTAATGATCCTCTAACTTGAAATCATTATATTTCTATACGAGAATTAATATACTTTGATTACACTCAAAGTTACCTTTAACCGGGTAATGATAAAGGTGGACATTGGGTATGCTATGAATCGTATGGGGAATATGAATGATAGATATAGGATTTAACCCTCCAATTCTAGGAGTGATATTATTGGCCTCTTGATTGAGTGAGACTATGAAATGCATGGTCATGCTCAAATATTGATTTGTTTAAATAGTCTACTCATTGATCAAGGAAACCAATTTTAAACGTTGAAGAGGATGACACTATACATGCCTCGAGTTTTATCTATAATATAAGGTTAAAGGGATTATATTACATTGCACATTATTCACGAAATGTTTAATTGAATCACCAATTATTATTGTTACTTGGGTAGCAATGATGTATTACTAGATGCCGCTCATTGTTTATAATTTTATTATTATAAAATAAAATTATTGTCAACGTAATAATAACCTAAAGGGTCACACACAAAGAACGTCAAAACGGAGGTTTATTTAAATTACGAATTTAAATATATTATTGTTTATTCGAATTTAATTATTAAATTAATTAAGTGGGACTTGATTAATTATATTAGAATTCGGATTTAATAAGTATTATTATTATTATTCGAATTTAATTATTGAATTAATTAAGTGGGACTTGATTAATTATATTAGAATTCAGATTTAATAATAATAATAACCCAAAGTCATAATGGGTTTTGGAAACCACATGGATTAGGGTTAGGCCCAAAATCTCTCTCTCCCCTATATATACATAATGATGTATAGTATTAGGGCTTAATCATCAAATTTCGTTTTAGAGAAAAACCCTAGCTGCTCAACAACAAGAGAGGCTAGTGAAAGAGAGAGAGAGAGAGGCAAACAATTCGGCTAGTACCGACTCCGGTGATCGTAGGACGATCGGGCGTTCGTGTGGACTTCTTTAGAGAGCAAATCTTTGCAACAAAAAGGACTGTTGTGATTCATCTTTCTGGACCTCCATTAAACATCATACGAAAGCTTTGTTAAGGTACCGACTTCTTCACCATAATCATCCAACGTTATACATGGATCCTGCGATTGGGTTTCGATTTTTTTTTATTGTTTTTACGTTAATTCCGCTGCGTTTTCATGCCCAAAACCCTTCAGTATAATCATAAGGTTTAACAGTATATGGTAAGCATAACAAAGTATCTTTCAATGATACACATGATCAGAGTTTTTCTGTTAAAAACATTTATACTCAACATAAAGTTTAGAAAATATCATATGAACAATTTGGTTCGGTATATAACATAAGACACTATCAAATATAGTGTTACCACGCTTTCATATCTCCTCTAAAACTTTTTAGGATAAAACTCAATGAACTTATTACGTTCATAGTTTTGAAATAATCTTTCCATAACTTAGCAAAATAGCTTCAACTATAGTTTTGCTAAACTCCCCTAATATACGGGGTACACCATTCAAGATACAACAATCATAGTTGCTTATCTTTGAGAAAATTAACTCACTTTGAACCATACCATTTATAAGGTTTAAAATCCCATAAAATATCTTTAAAGATCCTGTTGTGTTGTGATATATAAAGAAAACAAGAGTGAGCAATATAGCCCCACTATAATCATAACTTCTAAAAATATACTTTCTGATGAACATTTCAAAAGTTTGTAAGCTTTTCATACATCAGTTACCTTCTGAAGTTTTCATATAACTATTCGTTAAATCATACGAATAACAAGATGACATTTCAAATTGTTAAAAACCTTTTTCTCATCAGATCCCATATGATGTTTTCCTTTCTTTTCGTCAAAACATTTCAACATTTCATTCGCTAATCAACACCATCGGTAACTCAGCTCATAGGCTTTCATTACGGTGTGAAGCACAATTCCAATTGGAAGAAGGGACTGTAACTGGAGCATCAACACGCCCGCTACCACACATCCACGATGATCAGTCATAGCACGTGGCAACCTTCATCAGCAACCTATGGAAGCCTTCCATTTCTCTACATGTAGAAGGGGGAGCCCCGGTACTCGCTACCGTTAATGGGTAATCACCCTAGACCTCATACCGGCCAAAGTGCTGGGCCGTGCATTACTCGGTCTCTTACGCTAACTACAAGTCCACTGAATCAATCTATAAATCTGGAACTGAAATTTAATCCTAGTTCCCCATGTATATCATACTTGTTAATAGATTCGTCTATCTTAAATGGAACCGGAATTTAATCCTAGTTCCCCAAGTGTATCATACTCGTTAATAGATTCATCTATCTAATATGGAACTGGAATTTAATCCTAATTCCCCAAGTATATCATACTTGTTAATAGATTCATCTATCTAATATGGAACTGGAATTTAATCTTAGTTCCCCAAGTATAGCAAACTTGTTAATAGACCTCATAGCTATGAGTAGTCACTGATTAGATTAGTCGGGTTGTCCTCTCACCACACAGGTAAGTGACTTCACCCACTAATCTCTTTCATCAAGGAATGATAATCTTTATAAAACCATGACTAGGGAGTTACTGAAAACTTTTCTTTATTTTGATTAGTAAAGTTATGACTACTATAAGCCATTAATGTTAAATCATAAACTCTTTTTAGGAAGCAAATCACTATTTGATTCCCTTACCTCGAGTTCCCTATTTTTGATAAGTCGGAACGTATTTTATTTTTATTAAAATAATAAAATATAATATAATTAAATACTAGGGAACCCTTACTATTTGTAAATCAGTTTCCGGATTTAACTATGTTAAATCCATTTAATCATCGACCAAATAATCAACCCAACTATTTTTAACAACCAAATCAGTTTATAAACTTCATGAATACACCACCAACTGTAGGGTTTCGTGACACAAACGCAGCAGAATAAACGCGAAAAATAAATCAAAATAGCGAAACCCTCCGCAGGATCCATGCGAAAACAAAAGATTTAATTCGGAGATAAAGAATAAATACCTTTAGAAGCTTTAACAGTTCATTAATGGAAGATTAATGGAGGTCCAAAGCTTGTTTAATCACCACGTATCCCGCTCTCGCGATCTACGCTCTACGGTATCCACACGAACACTTTTCATGAAGGATTGATGAGTACTAGCACCCGAAAACTTCTTCTCTCTCTATCTTCCTCCTCTCTCAGAGCGGCTAGGGTTTTTGTAAAATCTCTATCTTATTAAATCAGCCCATAAAGAGATTATATAGAGAGAGGAATAAGTTTTCTAATTATAATCCAATTATAATTAATACTAATCCAAAATTCTAAATTATTTAATTAAGTCTCACTTAATTAATTAATTATTAATTTTGGAATTAGTTTAAGTAATTCATTTATTCTATTTATATAATTAATTAAGTCATACTTAATTAATATCATAAATAAAATAAATTACTTATTTAATTTAAATTCATAATTTAAATTATTTCTCCTTCAAGCGTTCTTTGTGTGTGACCCTGTAGGTTATTATTACGTTGGCAACAATTTTAATATCTAATTAAAATTGTAAACAATGAGCGGCATCTAGTAATACATCATTGCTACCCAAGTAATAATAATAAATCGGTGATTCGATTAAGCCTTTCGTGAATAATGTTCCATGTAATATAATCCCTTTAATCTTGATATTATAGATTAAACTCAAGGCATGTCTCGTGTCATCCTCTTCATAATTTAATCTTTATTTTCTTGATCGATGAGTAGACTATTAAAATCAAATCAACATTTGAGCACGGCCGTGCATTTCATAGTCTCACTCAAACAAGAGGCCAATAATATCACTCCTAAAATTAGGAGGATTAAATCCCATCTAGATCATTCATATTTCTCATACGATTCATAATATACCCAATGTCCACTTTTATCATCACCCGGTCAAAGGTAACTTTTAATGTAATCAAAGTATATTAATTCTCGTATAGAAATATAATGATTTCAGGTCTAAGGATCATTACACCATTATCACAGTGAGAATTACTTATGACACTTACTTAACATGTAGAATCTCACGGCGGGTCATTCCAGTGCCATGCATTGAGACATGCACTTATGTTCTTGACTTTAGTATCCCCATACCTATGACCAATGAGATGTGGTCATCTGTCAAGAAACATACTAGTCTTTGTGCATTATTATTGTCCTTAAATAATAATACTCGACTATGGAATTTTAGGAATAAGATACTATTCATATAATCTCATTTTTAAGTCACATACTTAAAGATATAAAATACATATCAAAATTCCAAGGACATTTACTATGCTTTCAATTTATTACGCAGTAAACAAAACATAATAAATAAATAATAATCAATAAAACATAATCCTTAATAATAAATATTTTCCTTAAAATATAAAAAGTATTGTCTCTAGAGCACAATTACTAACAATCTCCCACTTGCACTAGAGCCAATTACCCAAGTATCCAATACTCATGAAACTAGTGTGACTTTCATGCTTCTGCTGCGACAAAGCCTTAGTCAGTGGGTCTGCAATATTATTATTAGTATGCACTTTACATATATGTATATCTCCTTGATCATTAATCTCATTAATTAGGTGATATCTCCTAAGTACATGCCCAAACAGCCTCCTTGGCCGCTTCGCAAGCATCAATATACTCAGGCTCTATTGTAGAATCAACTATTGTCTCTGCTGTGAACCATTCCAGCATACAACATCTCAATAAAATTAGATAAAACACAAAGACAGACAGAAACATTAAATTATCGTTATCTGTCTAGAAACCAGTATCACTGAAACCTCTTACAACTAGCTTCACATCTCCTCCATATAACAAGAATGAATCTTTAGTCCTCTTTAAGTACTTAAGAATATTCTTGACTGTCGTCTAGTGACCTTCACCTGGATTAGATCGGTATCTACTCATCATGGTTAAAGCATACGAGACATCAGGACAAGTACATATCATTGCATACATTATAAAACCAATTGCTGACGCATATGGAATTTTACTCATGCAGTCCCTATCATCCAATGATTTAGGACAAATTTTATTTTGAGATTGTTAGGAATTATAAGTTTTGATGATAACAAATTACTTAGAATTTCAATAGGGACTCAAAATTATTTTGTAACTGATCAATGGATATGACTTATAAATATCCATTGATTAGGAAACCAGTTATCAGTTGAAACTTGTTTATCAACTGATAAACTGGATTGTAGCATTGATTTATGTTTCACTATCAATTGATTGTATTACCTCGATGGATGCAATGATGTAGTCAACTGATGTTATTGACTTCAATTTCTAGCTTCTCAACAGATGTGAAGAATGGCTGATCAATTGTAAATATTCTAAGTCAGAATTCTCACAAGTGAAGTGATCAACTGATGTTGAAGTCGATGGATGAAGACACTACTCAACAAATGAAAGCTATCAATGGATAATTACAGTCAACGGATAAAGAACCATCAATGGATAAGGAGTCGATGGATAACTCAATTATCCATCGACACATCAACTGATCAACAGATATCCTATCCATCGATGGATAAGCAAAGGTGAATCAACTGATAAGCTTAACAGCATTTATCAGTTGATTAAAGTTTCCCTATTTAGCTAAAAGCCAGATATCACGGGAACAATGCAGAAACTGAATCATTGGAAGACAGTCCTGTCAGGACTGTGAAGACTTTCTAGGCAACACAGCATCCAAGGAATATCTTAAGATAAAAGACACTTCCAGAGCTAGTTAGTTCTACAAGGAAAGCTGTGAAAAGGAGCTAGTTTCTATTTTTATGTAAACAGTATAAATTGTAATATTATATTGTTATCAGTCGATAGAAAACTAGAGCAGTAGTTTTTGTTTATAAAAAGCAAAAACACAGTAGCAAAAGAAGATGTAGTTGTTTTTAAGAACTCAAGAAAAGCAAAGTAGAAAATCAGGCAGAACTTGTAATGCTTTTCTAAATTCTACATTCAACTTTGTACGCAGCTTAGTATTTTTACTAAGATCAATTGAAAGCAAAAACTCACTAGTGGAAAAACAATCCACTAGTAATTTTTAATCTTGTTGTTTCTGTTTTCAACACTTTAGTTATCCAGTTCTTAGTTACATCAATCTAAATTAAACATTCTCTTTGTACAAACTTATTTCCGCAAGAAGTTGAATTAATTATTAAGTTTGTATTCAACCCCCCCTTCTCCAAACTTAGTGTACTTAAGGGCGAATAACAATTGGTATCAGAGCAAGCTTTCAACAAACAGAAAGTCAAGATCTAAAAGTACATCAAGAATGGGTCAAAGAGAAACAGGAGTTAAGATTCCAGTTCTAGAGAAAGATGAATATTTTCCCTGGAAAGTAAAAATGCACTTGCATCTGCTATCTATTGATCCTTCCTATGTTCATTGCATAGAGAAAGGTCCACATGTGCCTATGAAAATAGTTACAAGTGTAAATGCAGACGGTACTCAAGCACCAGACAAACTCATTCCTAAATCTGTGAGTGAGTATACAGATGAAGATGAAAAGGAAGTACACAAGGACAAAAAGGCCATGAATATCTTGTTTAATGGTCTTGACAAGGACATGTTTGACAATGTCATCAGTTGTACAACCTCCAAAGAAGTCTGGGACACTCTTCAAACCCTCTGTGAAGGTACTGAGCAAGTAAGAAAGAACAATATGCAACTCTTGATTCAAAAGTATGAGGTCTTTCACTTCAAGGGTGGTGAAACAATAAATGATACATATAGTAGGTTTCAAAAGCTGTTGAATGAGTTTAAACTATATGGAAGAGTTTATGCTGTTGAGGACACCAATCTCAAATTCTTGAGGTCCCTACCCAAAGAATGGAAACCAATGACTGTCTCTATAAGGCAATCTCCTGACTTTAAAGATTATACCTTGGACAAGCTGTATGGCATCTTGAAAACCTATGAGTTGGAGCTACAGCAAGATGAGGAAATTGAGAAAAGTCAGAAGAGAGAAAAGTCCATTGCTTTGATGGTCAAGGAAAAGCAAGTTGCAGAAACAGATGAAGATGCTGATTTCAAAGAAGGGAAGAAAGAAGGTCATGGCAATGGTGCAAATTATGTTAGATATGATGAATCTTCTACTGGTAAAGGAAAAGAACTTTGTGACAGTGATGAGTCACTCATCAAAGATGAAATGGATGAAATAGATGAGCATTTAGCTTTTCTATCAAGAAAATTTTCTAAACTCAAGTTCAAAAGGAATCCAATGCAAAGGCCTGGATCACAGTTCAGGAGAGACAATCAACAAGGCAAAAATCTTGTTGACAGAACTCAATTCAGATGCTTTAATTGTGGATTGGCTGGTCACTTTTCAAGCGAATGCAGAAAGCCCAAAGTTGAAAAGAGGTCAAAGTCTAGTGATGGTATTGACTATAAGAAGAAGTACTTTGACTTGCTCAAACAAAGAGAGAAGGCTTTTGTGACAGAAGAAAAGGACTGGGCTGCTGAGGAGGATTCTGAAGAAGAAGAAGAACACATCAATCTTGCACTAATGGCCAATCAAGATGACCAGGAAGCTAGTTCATCTAGCAATCAGGTAATTTCTACAAATCTATCTGAGTTGTCCAAAGATGAATGCAATATTACTATTAATGAAATGTCTAATGAATTGTATAATTTGCACGTCACTCTTAAGTCTTTGAACAAAGAGAACACTAGGCTCAAATTAACATTAGAAACTCTCACTGAAAGAAACAATTTCTTAGAGAGTGAGCTAGTGCAATTGGACAGACTCAAGATGGAAAACAAAGATGCTAGAAATGAACTAGTTGACAGTAAAAAGGAAATAGAGAAGTTAAAAGAAAAATTAGAGGATGAACTAAGAACCATTGACAAGTGGAACAGGTCAAGTAAAGCCAGTAAGAAGATGAATGACATTCATGGAACAAACTCTTTCACCATGTTGTCTGAAACTCTTGAGAAAATAGCCATTGATGAAGATCAATCTTTAGAAAAGAAGCAATCGATTGATAACTCTGAATCAACTGATAAGAATTATCCATCGATTGATAATGCTATTTCAATGGATAATTATCCATCGATTGAGAAGTCATCAACTGCTAAGAAATGTGATATTAAAACTAAGTTTAACAGACCTATTAAATTTGTCAAAGAAAGTAGCTCCTCTGAAGCTAAAATCGATGTTGAAAAGGCTAATATAGGATTCTTATCTAAAAATCAGTTGAAAGAGAAATTGGAAAAGATAGAACCTAATATTCAGCCAAATGAAAAGAAGAAGAAAAATAGAAATGGTAAAGTAGGCATAAACAAGCACAACAACTACACACCTGACAAATATGCTCCTAGAAAAGTATGTGCTAAGTGTGGTAGTAAAAATCATTTATCTGTGCAATGTAAACTCACCATGCCTACAGCAACAAATATACCTGCTATACCCAACATGCATACCAGTTCTGTTTTTCCTCATTTAGTTGATTCTCATGCTATTCATGCTCAGTATGCATCAATGCCTTATATGTTTAATCCATATCTTGCATTTGCCAATATGAATATGCCTGCTATGCCATGGAATATGCTTAGCAATCTTCATGCACCAAATTTTTTCAACTCTGCAAGCATGAGCATTCCAAATATTAGCACTGAGAATTTTGAGGTAGGGAGACCAACACCTAAGGTTGAAGTGGAAGTAAAACCACCCAAACCAAAGGTACAAAAATCGGAAACCAAGCCAAAGATAACAACTAATAAGAAAGGACCCAAGGCAACTTGGGTACCAAAATCAACTTGATTTGTTTTGATTGTGTGTAGGGAAAGAGAAGAAATCTTTGGTACTTGGACAGTGGATATTCAAGACACATGACTGGAGATAAATCCCTGCTCACAAAGTTTGAGGAGAAAGCTGGCCCTGGAGTAACTTTTGGAGATGACAGCAAAGGGCACACCATGGGATATGACTTGATTTCAAAAGAGAATGTCATCATTGAACCTGTTGCATTAGTTGATGGCTTAAGACATAACTTGTTAAGCATAAGTCAACTATGTGACAATGGAAATAAAGTCTGTTTCACAACAGAAACATGCATAATTTCCAACAAGGTAGATGGAAGCCTGGTCATGACTGGGAATAGAAAAGGGAATGTGTACATAGCTGACTTCAACTCAACAAATGCAGAATCAATGACTTGTCTTCTCTCTAAGGCAAGTACAAATGAAAGTTGGCTGTGGCATAAGAAATTAGCTCACTTGAATTTCAAAGCCATGAATCTCTTGGTTAAGAAAAATCAAGTGAGAGGCTTACCACAAATGGAATTTGTCAAGGATGGACTTTGTGATGCTTGTCAGAAAGGAAAACAGAGGAAGGCATCATTTAAGTCGAAATTGGAATCTTCAATTGAAAAGCCACTTGAGTTATTACATATGGATTTGTTTGGTCCTGTAAATATTATGTCTATTACAAAGAAGAAGTATGCTCTAGTCATTGTGGATGATTTTTCAAGATTCTCATGGACTTATTTTCTACATTCAAAGGATGAAGCTAGTCATCTCATCATCAAGCACATAAGAGAAAATGAGAAAAATCTTGAATTGGATGTAAAGAAGATAAGGAGTGACAATGGAACAGAATTCAAAAATTCCACAATGAAAGAGTTCTGTGAATCAAAAGGAATCATACAAACATTCTCTGCACCCAGAACACCTCAACAAAATGGGGTAGTTGAAAGGAAAAATAGGACATTGATTGAAGCTGCTAGAACCATGTTGGAAGATGCCAAACTCCCAACATACTTCTGGGCTGAGGCCATAAACACAACATGTTTTACTCAAAACATCTCCCTAGTAAATAAAGCTCAAGGGAAGACTCCTTATCAATTGATCAAGAAAGACAAAAAGCCAAAGGTGGGATTTCTTCATGTCTTTGGCTGCAAGTGCTATGTACTAAGAAATCAAGGTGAAAATCTAGGAAAATTTGAAGCCAAGGCTGATGAAGCTATATTTGTTGGGTATGCACTATCAGGTGTAGCCTATAGAATCTACAATCTCAGACTACACATTGTTATGGAATCTGTACATGTAGTATTTGATGATAAAAAGATTCAAGGCTTGTTTGATGAAGGAAATCATGACACACTGCATTTTGAGAATGAATCAAATGATGTAAATGACGATGAAGAGGCAGAAATTATAAAACCTCAAGTGTTCAGAAACCCAATATCAGTTGATGTTACTGCATCAATGGATAATTTATCAGTTGACAGAAATCCATTAACTGATAATGCATCAACTGATAACTCCTCAACGGATAATCAACAATCTACATCAAGGGTATCCACTTCAGGGGGAGGGTTTCAGAATCAATCTACAAATTCAGATCACTTTGAGTTCAATACAAATGATCATGAAGCTTCATCATCAAGGCAAAATTTGTTTCCTCAAAGAAAATGGACAAGAAGCCATCCATTTGAACTAATTATTGGAAATGCAGAAGATGGTGTCAAGACAAGAAGTGCTACTCAAAATGAGTGTCTGTATAGCAGTTTTCTATCTCAAGAAGAACCCAAAAGAATTGAAGAGGCTCTCATGGATCCTGATTGGGTTTTGGCTATGCAAGAAGAATTGAATCAGTTTGAAAGAAATAAAGTATGGAAGCTGGTGCCCAGACCAAAAGATAGATCAGTAATTGGTACAAAATGGGTATTCAGAAACAAAATGGATGAAACTGGTATTGTGACTAGGAATAAAGCAAGGCTTGTAGCAAAGGGTTATTCACAAGAAGAAGGAATTGATTTTGATGAAACTTTTGCACCAGTTGCAAGGTTAGAAGCAATTAGAATCTTTCTGGCCTATGCTGCACATGCTAATTTCAAAGTCTACCAGATGGATGTGAAAAGTGCATTTTTGAATGGAGTACTAGAAGAGGAAGTCTATGTGGAACAACCTCCTGGCTTTGAAGATCTAAAATTTCCTAACTCTGTCTACTTTTTACTCAAAGCACTTTATGGCTTGAAGCAAGCACCAAGGGCCTGGTATGACACTCTATCTCAGTTTCTCATTGAGAATCATTTCACAAGAGGTACTGTTGATAAAACTCTATTCAGTAGACATGTTAATGGCTCTATCATTCTTGTACAAATTTATGTGGATGACATTATTTTTGGATCAACAAATGAGGAACTTTGCAAGAAGTTTGCCAAACTAATGCAGAGTAAATATGAAATGAGCATGATAGGAGAGCTTACCTACTTTCTTGGGTTACAAGTCAAACAGGTTAAGGATGGTATTTTTATAAATCAAACAAAGTACATTCATGATTTGTTAAAGAAATTTGAGTTAAGTGAATGTTCTTCTGCAAAAACTCCCATGGCCACTGCCACTAAACTTGAATTAAATACCAAAGAAGCTAAGGTGGATATTTCAAGTTATAGAGGCATGGTAGGCTCACTTTTATATTTAACTGCTAGTAGGCCAGATATAATGTTCTCTACATGCTTATGTGCTAGATTTCAGGCTGATCCTAGAGAATCTCATTTAGTAGCTATTAAAAGAATTTTCAGATATCTTAAGGGTACATCAAATTTAGGTATTTGGTATCCTAGAGATTCTGGTTTTAATCTAATAGGCTACTCAGATGCTGATTATGCAGGTTGCAAAATAGACAGGAAAAGTACTACAGGCACCTGTCAATTTCTGGGAAATAAACTTGTGTCATGGTTTAGCAAAAAGCAACACTCAGTATCAACTTCAACTGCAGAAGCTGAGTACATTGCTGCTGGAAGTTGCTGTGCACAAATTTTATGGATGAGGAATCAACTATTTGACTATGGGTTCAACTTGAACAAAATTCCCATCTTCTGTGACAATACAAGTGCCATTGCAATAACAGAAAATCCTGTGCAACATTCCAGAACCAAACACATTGACATAAGGTATCATTTCATTAGGGAACATGTAATGAATGGTACAGTTGAATTACATTTTGTCCCTAGTAAACAACAACTTGCAGACATATTTACCAAACCTCTAGATGAATCTACTTTTAATAGATTAGTCTGTGAGTTAGGTATGCTTAATTATGCTCATGCTTAAAATGTCTGTCAAGTTTTGCAGCCATTGTTCACATTTATCAATGGATATTTATCTATCGACAGATAATTACCTAAGTAATTGTTTATCGACGGATAAATCCCATCCTATTTGATCAACAGATAAATGTTATTCCTATAGATGGATATTTATCTATCGACAGTTAATTATCTTGGTAGTTAGTGATCGATCGATAAATGATTAATTCTCTATTTTTATCCGTCGATAGTAATAGAATTTCTACAGTTTTATTCATCCGTTGATCAGATTATAGCCGTTGGAGAATTACCATCAAGGGTAATAAACTACAGTCTTTTATACATCAACGGTTATCTGCTAATTAAAAAGTCCTTTCAAGTCTTTTTAATACTAGAAAATATAAATAACAGCTACAATTAAAAATTCATTCTTACCTGCTATTTTTTTTCTAAACTATTCATCTCTGTCTCTCTCTCTCAAGCTAATTTTATCTAATTCTCACGAGCTCTCACAAATTCTTTCAAGTTCACTTTAATTTCTTGAATATCAACTGAAAGAATGGCACCACAAAAGAAGATCGTCTCTTCCACTGGGTTCACCTATGAAAAGAACAACTTCACAGCATGTCTAACGGTGAATGATGCTCCTGTGGACTTTCATCCATTGATGCGATTCCTAGGAGATTGCAAAGTTTCCAAAGCTCTCAGCGAAGCACCAACAATCGTGTGTTCCTTTGTTGAAGAACTGTGGACCTCTGCAGAGATTTCATCAGATGGGAAGTAATTTCTTATTCTTGCAAAGGTAATACCTATACAATTAATAGTACTTCATTATCTGAATGTTTAGGATTGCCTGCAAATAATTGTGATAAGCCCCCAACTGAAGAAGAAATTAGGGACATGTTAGAATCCGTTAATTATGCAAATGCTGAAACTGGATTAGGAGAAGTTGTTAGGAAGAATCTTAGAAAAGAATGGAGTTATTTCTTTGATGCCATAATTAAAGTATTTTCTGGAAAAATAAGTAATTTTGATGCAATTACAATAAGTATGCAAGAAATTGCTTATTCTGTCCTATTTGATAAATATTTTGATTTTGGCACATTACTCCTAAATGAATTGACTGCCAAGTTAGGACCCAAGTCATCTAGGAAACATAATATCTACTTTGCAAGATTTTTCATGATGATTATTAATGCCTCTGTTGGAGAATATGAAATAAGTGCAGATATGGAGTCCTTGGAGCCATGGATGCAAAACAAGAGGGTCTTCAAGGATCTTGTGAGAATCAACTTACACCCTAAGTTGTGCCTCATTTATCCTCCTCTTGTGCAGGTATATCTTCAAAATCTCAATCTTTTACATTCTTCTTCAAAATCTCAAATTTCTTTGCCTTCTGCAACAATGGAGGGAGATGGAAATGCCCCCATTCCTCCTACCCAAGTTGCACAACCTTCAAAACCCAAGTCTAATCAAACCACCTCAGTAGTTTCTCAAAAGACTACTGTTGTAAGAAGTAAGAAAAGAAAAATCACTGAGGGGAGAGTGAAGGTGGTTAATAAGGGTGAGGGAACTGGCCAACATCAAGAAAGCCAGAAGGATAAGGAGAGTGAGATTGAGAGGAACCAGCCAGCCTCCAGTCCAATCTCCCAACAGATTGAGGCTGTAGTAAAGGACTTGAACACATCCCTAGTTGCATCTTCTCAAAAAGATGTAACTATTGAAAAGAGGTCTCAACCAGGACCATCAGATGGGGATAAGGGTCACCAAATAATACAACCATACAAAAAAAGAAAGAAGGTTACAAATTCTGCACAGGGCACACACACACTTGCAAAGCCAAATGAAAATTTGGTGGAGCCTTCCGTTTCTTCTTTTGATGTGTCTCAGAATCTTCCTGAGGCACAGCCCCATTCTTTATCTGAATTTTCTTCTCAATCTCCCTCAAAAACTATTTCTTCAGAAACAGTGTTGATTGACAACTTCATTGTTTCAAATTCACCCTCTTTGCAACTCAGGGTGGAGCCAACACTCTCACCTGCCTTGGTTGATCAGGCAAATACTGTTAGTTCTCTTCAGTCAATGGATATTATGCAATCAACTGATAACTTCCAACATCCATTGACTAGTTCACTATCATCGATGGATATCCTTACATCCATCGACGAGCTCCCATCAACGGATATTCATCCATCGATGGATACTTCTTATCCATCGATTGATCCCTTAATGTCAATTCATGAATCATCCATTGAAACACTTCAGGTGGCCAATACTCTATTAGGATTGAGTGGAGTGGGTGAGGTGTGTGAGAGGCAAGGTTTGCATACCTTGGCAAAAGGAGAGTGTGTGAATGAGGGGCCCTCAAATTCTTCTGAGGTGGCAAAAGGAGAGGGTGTGAGAAAAGAGAGTCCCACCTTAGCAGGTGATGAAAAAGGAGAGGAAAGTAAGGGAGAGGTGAGAATCCAGGATGAGATCCTGATGCAAGAAAAGAGAGAAGAGAGTGAGAGAGAAAAGAATAGAGAAAAACCAATTTCACCATCTCATGAAGCATCAACTTCTAAAACTGAGCAGATTGAAGCAGGACTCACCCAGAAGTTGGGGCTGGAGTCAGGGGGAGCTGTAGACTATGAAGTCCCTACAGGAGGTGCAGAAGTCAACATGGAGGTGGAGGATGAAATTGATATAAATCTTGATGCTTCAACCTTTCAACATGAAGATCCTCATTATCAGGAACTAGCAGCAGCATCTAATCAAATAGCTGAGCAAATGCTGGGTTTAGTGCAGACAGAAGAGCAATTCAGGAGTGGGAAAGAGTTTTTGGCCAGTCAACCTGATGATATATCCCACATGAATCCTGAAGATTTTGATGAAAATTCTGATGATGACCTTCTAGATCCACAAGTGGCTAGTGATGAAACTAATTTGGCTGAAACAGAAAACCTGATGATATATCCCACATGAATCCTGAAGATTTTGATGAAAATTCTGATGATGACCTTCTAGATCCACAAGTGGCTAGTGATGAAACTAATTTGGCTGAAACAGAAAGGACCATCATTTCTCTTTACAGAAGGTCCATGGCTGAAGTAGATGTGGTGGATCCCCTGCACAGGAGAATTCTGAACTTTTACAGGGATAATTTGAAGATCCAGAAAATGCATGTCACAAGCTCCAAGTATGAATTGAAGAAAATAAGAGAAGACATTGACAGCTCAAGGATGCATTTTGACACCACCATTGACTCCAGACTCAGCCTCACAATGCTGACTAGAATCAAGCAAAGGTTGGACACTGAGTTTTCAGCAAAGGACAAGGTAATGGAATTGGAGAAAAGAGTAACCTCCATGGAACTTAGCATGCAGCAAATTTTGAAGAATCAAGTCACTCAAATCAATCTTCTGGGTAAACTCTTAGAGACTCCCATACTCTCTTAGTCAGTAGCACAAATGCCAGTTGCTGATAACAAAAAGGGGGAGAAGCAAGAAGCTGATGCATTGGAGAAAGCAAGTGGTACTGAAGCTGTGGTAAAGTCTACAGATCCCAAGAAGGAGTTGGCTCAAGACATAGTAAGGAAATTTGATGCAATTGCTAGCAAATTCAAGGAAACAAGTTCCAGTAGCTCACAACCTGGTGACAGGAAAGGAAAGGGAAAGCTAATTGAAGATGATAAAAAGAAAGCTGTCACAGGTGGAGGGGAAAGTGAAAAATTGTTGAGCAAAGCCATAGTAGTTGGCATAAAAGAAAAGGAGCAACAAGAAAGAAGACAAGAAGAATTAGCCATTCAATTGCAAAGGGAATATGATGAAGAGGATAGGCTAATAAGAGAAGCCAGAAGAAAAGAAGGTGAAAGGAGGCCAAGGATGAAGCAAAGAGCAAACAAGCCCAAAGATGCACCAAAATCATCTGGAGTTAAAAGACCATTAGCTGATGAAGACAAGGAGAAGAAGCCAAAACAAGTCAAGACTGAAGGTCAAGCTTCTGGGAGTAATCAAGCCAAAGAAATAGAGGTGTTCAAACACAAATCTGAAAACTTTATGCCAATCAAAGCTGAGGGAATGATTGCAGCAAAAGGGCAAAGGAAGAAAGATGTTGATCTTCTTCACATTGAGTATGAAGATGGATCACACTCAACCTTCACATTCAACCAAGTTTTGGATCAAGGATATGGCATCTTGAGGAAGATCTACACTATGCTCAACAGGAAGTATTATCTAACTGAAGAGCTAGGAAAGGCCATCCTTGAAAGAATGAAGAAGATAAGGGAGGCACCTGTTCAAGAAGAAAGGGATGACAGAATAAAGATCTGGAATCCTGAAGGAAGAAAAGTGCTTCATGAGCCCTTCTACTTGATGATATACAAGGACAGGGAAGGCAGAGAAAAATGCATTGATATTTGTCAAGAAATAGACAAACTGCCAAATCTGGAATTAAATCATCTGGCAAGTCAATTGGACTACAGGATTGAAGATGAGAAGATATTGAAGGGAACCCTCTACAGGAAGATGAAGGAGAATGAAGACAAGATGAATGAGTCAAGGGGAAGAAGGAGAAGATAGGAGATTCAACCTCAATCATCAAAATTATCAGAATTCATCCCTGTCTGGTATCTGATTACTCTGTCTCAAACTTTACTTATCAATATTGTAATTCTTGCTAAGAATGAAAATGTTCAGGATTTTGTTATCATCAACAGAAAATTTATGCATATTTTAAATATTCATAAATAGGGGGAGATTGTTAGGAATTATAAGTTTTGATGATAACAAATTACTTAGAATTTCAATAGGGACTCAAAATTATTTTGTAACTGATCAATGGATATGACTTATAAATATCCATTGATTAGGAAACCAGTTATCAGTTGAAACTTGTTTATCAACTGATAAACTGGATTGTAGCATTGATTTATGTTTCACTATCAATTGATTGTATTACCTCGATGGATGCAATGATGTAGTCAACTGATGTTATTGACTTCAATTTCTAGCTTCTCAACAGATGTGAAGAATGGCTGATCAATTGTAAATATTCTAAGTCAGAATTCTCACAAGTGAAGTGATCAACTGATGTTGAAGTCGATGGATGAAGACACTACTCAACAAATGAAAGCTATCAATGGATAATTACAGTCAACGGATAAAGAACCATCAATGGATAAGGAGTCGATGGATAACTCAATTATCCATCGACACATCAACTGATCAACAGATATCCTATCCATCGATGGATAAGCAAAGGTGAATCAACTGATAAGCTTAACAACATTTATCAGTTGATTAAAGTTTCCCTATTTAGCTAAAAGCCAGATATCACGGGAACAGTGCAGAAACTGAATCATTGGAAGACAGTCCTGTCAGGATTGTGAAGACTTTCTAGGTAACACAGCATCCAAGGAATATCTTAAGACAAAAGACACTTCCAGAGCTAGTTAGTTCTACAAGGAAAGCTGTGAAAAGGAGCTAGTTTCTATTTTTATGTAAACAGTATAAATTGTAATATTATATTGTTATCAGTCGATAGAAAACTAGAGCAGTAGTTTTTGTTTATAAAAAGCAAAAACACAGTAGCAAAAGAAGATGTAGTTGTTTTTAAGAACTCAAGAAAAGCAAAGTAGAAAATCAGGCAGAACTTGTAATGCTTTTCTAAATTCTACATTCAACTTTGTACGCAGCTTAGTATTTTTACTAAGATCAATTGAAAGCAAAAACTCACTAGTGGAAAAACAATCCACTAGTAATTTTTAATCTTGTTGTTTCTGTTTTCAACACTTTAGTTATCCAGTTCTTAGTTACATCAATCTAAATTAAACATTCTCTTTGTACAAACTTATTTCCGCAAGAAGTTGAATTAATTATTAAGTTTGTATTCAACCCCCCCTTCTCCAAACTTAGTGTACTTAAGGGCGAATAACAGAGATTACTATCCCATGAGACATTGGGACATATCCATTTTAGTCTCTTTGCATTTGAAATCGATGCAAAACTTTGTCAATGTATGTACTCTAAATTAGGCCGATCAATCACCTTGATCTATCTCTATAGATCTCGATCCCTAATATATATGTCACATCGCCTAAGTCTTTCATTGAGAAATTATTTCTCAACCAAGTCTTCACAGTCTGTAGAGAAGGAATGTCATTCCCTATTAGTAATATATCATCAACATATAATACTAGGAATGCCACATGGCTCCCACTAAACTTCTTGTAAACACAAGTTTCATCTTCATTCTGAATAAAGTCAAACTCTTTTTGACTGTTTCATGAAAACAAATGTTCCATCTCCTCGAGGCCTGCTTTAATCCATAAATGGATCGACGCAACTTACATACATTTCCAGCATCCTTTAGATCAACAAAACCCTTAGGGTGTGTCATGTACACATCCATATCTTCTTCAAGGCTCTCATTTAAGAAATCGGTTTTGACATCCATTTGCCAGATTTCATAGTCATAGTAAGCAGCTATAGCAAGCAAAATCCTGATGGACATGACCATAACAACTGGTGAAAAGGACTCATCATAGTCAATACCATGAATTTTCTTGAAACCTTTTGCCACCAATCGTGCCTTGTAGGTCTGTACATTAGCATCCATGTCGGTCTTCTTCTTGAAAACCCACTTGCACCCTATAGGTTTTACCCCTTCAGGTGGATCAACCAAAGTCCATACTTGATTAGTATACATGGATTCCATCTCAGATTTAGTGGCATCCAGCCATCTCTTAGAATCTGGAGTGTTTATAGTATCTAGGTAGGTGAGAGGCTCATCTTCATCCACAAGCATCACATCACCATCTTGAGTCAAGAGAAATCCATATTATCTCTCGGGCTCATGGCGAATCCTACTAAACCTACGAACACCTGTGTTTCTTGAGCAGTATTATTTTTCTTGTACATTCTATTCAGGTTCCTCCACTGGTTCAACGTTATCATGTGGGTCTCAAACTTCATTGAGATCTATTATCCTCCCACTGTCTCTCAGCAGTTCGAGCAACAAACACTTTGTTCTCGGAAGGATTATAAAAAGAATAACCCCTTGTTTCAGTTGGGTATTCCACAAAATTACATTTGTCTGATTTTGGTCCTAGCTTGTCAGAGATTAGACGTTTCACAAACGCTTCACTTCCCCAAAATTTTATAAATGACATGCTGTGACGTTGCTCAGTCCATATCTCATAAGGAGTCTTTTGAACCAATTTAGTAGGAACACAGTTAAGTGTATGTGGAGCCGTTTCCAGGGTGCAACCCCAGAAACTAATTGGAAGATTCATTGACTCAACATTGATCGCACCATGTCCAACAAGGTGTGATCTCTCCTATCAAAAAAACTTTTCTTTGATATTTTCTACTTCATCTTTATAGTCTTTGAACTTTTCAAATGATTCGGATTAGTTCTTCAAAAGATACATATATCCGTATCTACTAAAATAATTAGTAAATTTTATGAAGTTAATAAAATCTACCTTTTGTCATCGTACACATATGACCACATACATCACTATGTATAAGTCATTCCTATTCAATGATCCCTTCACCATGTCCGGTAAAAGGAGCTTTAGTCATTTTACCAAATAAACCAAGATTCGTATCCTTTGGTATGATTCATAATCAAACTTATCCATGAATGCATCCTTATGTATTCTGGAAATGCGTTTCTCATTAATATGGCCTCAGCGACAGTGCCAAAGGTAATATTTGATTTGAGTCACTTTAGAACATATAAATTGTTAATTAGATGTGCAACATTATAAGGCTCATCATCAAAATAGAATAAACAACTATTGTTATAAAATGAAAAAGCCTTTCTTGTCCAAACAAGAAACTGAAATAATGTCTCTGCCAATTGCAAGCACGCTATAACAATTATTAAGTTCTAAATTTTCCTTATAGGCCAAAAATTAAGTAACGAGTTCCTCGAACCAGAGCAACTATCTTTACTCCAATTCCAACCCGATACCTTAAGCTTGACCCTTATTGATCATCATCTTCCGATCTTCCAATTAAGCATGACAGTTTAATTTCCAGTCTCCTAACTTTCCACAGAAGTGACAATCGTCTTCTTTATCAACACCTCATTCAGACTTTAGAGTCTGCTTTAGGGATTGGACTTTGGTTTGACAACGGAACTAGATCAAATCTTCTCCTTGCCTTTCCAATTTCCTTTCCCTTTTGCATTCCCTATGTTTACCATCAATATAGTAGTAGTTCATGCATTTATCATATTACTTTCAGCAGTTCTCAACATGCTTAGCAACTCAATGGGTGTTTTACCAATCTTATTCACTTTATTGTTCATAACAAAATAAGAATAATATTTGTCCAGAGATTGTAAGATCAAATCTAACTGTCTCCAGACCAATCTGGAAACCCAAAATATCAATGGTATTCATTATACCCTATAATCTTTAGAACATGTGGTGTAACCGGGTCTCACTCTCCCTACTTGTAAGTGTATAGTGCCCTTTCAAATATATCTTGTGCTCAATCGTTTCATAAGCATCTATATGCTTGTATTGCTTCTTAAGCTCAGCACATATATTTGCGAGCATGAGACATGAAACATCAGTCGCAACATCAATTTGCTTCCAATAAGCACTCTGATTTGCACATGTTACATTCTCAACTTTAAGAGCAGGGGAAGAGATTTGACTAATATCGTGGTGCCCGAGGACGATCCTCAAGCTCCTATGTCAGTCAAGGAAATATATTCTCGTCAACTTGTCCTTCTCAAGAACTGATCGCATAGAGAAGTTGTTTGTGTTTATCATTTGATATCTACAATATTAAAGTGCATAAAATAAACTAGGTTGCAAATTTAATATTAATTATGTTTAAGTGATTATGGTATATCATCATATACCTCCCACTATTTTTATCAAACTAATTGCCATTACTATTAATTTGGAAAGTATATCCCATAATTCTTTCTAGTGAGCCAAGATCCATATTTCGTCATGTCCTAAGTCAACCACTGGAAGTCCTTAGAAAATGATTATTTAGGTAGACAACAGTTGTCAATTATATCGTATATAATTCTTGGATAGTTTGGTGAATAACGATTGATCTTATCTATCTAATAGACTTTTAACCAAACTCTATGCTTCTAAGTTCATAATATTTGAATATAACCGTTTATTTTCACTTATTATGACGACTCAGTTAAGTTAGACCCAATGATACAACGGCTAAATATAACCGTTTATATTCGTCGCATCTCACCACGATAGATAGGAGTCCCCTGCCACTGACAGTCCTTCCCCTTATCGATCTAGAATTCGATGAGTGTTCATTCATTGGAAAGCATCCGAGTAAAACTTAATATTTTGTTAAGGGGTTTTAGAAAATTTATAACGATCATGATCACATCATAAAGAGATCCTCAATTTTTCCTTGAACCAAATATTTCAAATCGACATCTTAAATTGATCATTTCCCAGGTAGATGGAGGATACCAATGGTCACACTTAAAACACATCAGCCTTACGAATACGCATATCCGCTTTTGTCAGAAAATCCCAATTATAGATATCAAAAATCCATATTTAATTCCGTGTTTTAAAAATCCATATTTCATAAACACAAGAATCTCATGATCGTTTGTTAATTTTAAAATCTTGAATCGTTACAGATTTTATCTTGTTTAAGCAAACATGGCATGGGTGTCGTATCTAATACATACATGATTAATCAATATTAAGCATGCATCTCAATTATATCTACGCATACATACCAATACATGCAATCATATACATATATGTAATGTGCGTAAATTAAACGTGTTTGGTTATGGCCCCATCTTATATGATATTTCCAAGCTAATGGAAATATCAAGGTCAGTCTATGGTAGTTTTAAAAATACTATCTATTACATGTCTTCTTTCTTCATTGCTCCATCATCCCCTTTTGGATCGCCTCCTTGCTTGCAAGTCTTCATTGATAATTACATTGAATAATAAAAATAAAACTATTCTAATGAAATTACAAGAACAACTCGAGTTACATTCGAGATAATTAAATTACAATGAATAAACGACATGCAAGTCGTATTTAGAAACCAAAACCATAAATCAAAACCACTATCATATGGGTCTTTAGGCCATAACCATCCACCATGCTATCATATAACACATATAATATATCTCATATTATATAATCATATCATATAATCATATATAACAAATTTCAAAATTTCAGAAAATTAAAAACAGATTTATGAAGACAATAAATCGCTATTTCGAGGCCCTTAATGACGTCAAACGCCTTACAGACCCCTCGGTGATAGCTTAGCTATCAGTTTTGTTCATTGGCCCGATTCCAGTCAGAAACCACATATCGTTTGCAAAAATCGGATACGGCAGTCAGATTTCTCCAAATCTGACGGTGTTTCAGAAATCGTATCATATACAATTCTCATAACAAAAACAAGCATATATCATATATACATATACAGAGATACATACAATCATCATATGATTATACATTACATGAATATCATATATTCATAATATATACATACATATACTCAAAATTTTAGAAAATCAAATAATTTTTAGAAAATCATAAATCACCGTTTTGGAGGCTGTAAAGATATCTAATGGCTTACAGACGCAGATCTGACTATGTCAGTATTGCTCAGTGACCCGATTCCAGTCAGATAACACATATCGTTTGCGAAAATCGGACAACGGACACAGATTTCAGAAAATCAACGGCAGCCGTTTCAGAATTCATATCGAATACGATTCCCATAATAAGAACAAACATGTATCATATACATACATCAACACACATAATCATCACATGATTATATATCATAAAATATCATATATTCATAATATATATAAACATATACATATTGTATCAATATAAAATCATGATAGATCGCATACATGCTTATATATCAAAAACTGTTAAGCACATAACCGAATTAAAACGTTTCGCAAGTAGCTCTGATACCATTGTAGGGTTTCGTGACACAAACGCAGTAGAATAAACGCGAAAAATAAATCAAAATAGCGAAACTCTCCGCAAGATCCATGCGAAAACAAAAGATTTAATTCGGAGATAAAGAATAAATACCTTTAGAAGCTTTAACAGTTCATTAATAGAAGATTAATGGAGGTCCAAAGCTTGTTTAATCACCACGTATCCCGCTCTCGCGATCTACGCTCTACGGTATCCACTCGAACACTTTTCATGAAGGATTGATGAGTACTAGCACCCGAAAACTTCTTCTCTCTCTATCTTCCTCCTCTCTCAGAGCGGCTAGGGTTTTTGTAAAATCTCTATCTTATTAAATCAGCCCATAAAGAGATTATATAGAGAGAGGAATAAGTTTTCTAATTATAATCCAATTATAATTAATACTAATCCAAAATTCTAAATTATTTAATTAAGTCTCACTTAATTAATTAATTATTAATTTTGGAATTAGTTTAAGTAATTCATTTATTCTATTTATATAATTAATTAAGTCATACTTAATTAATATCATAAATAAAATAAATTACTTATTTAATTTAAATTCATAATTTAAATTATTTCTCCTTCAAGCGTTCTTTGTGTGTGACCCTGTAGGTTATTATTACGTTGGCAACAATTTTAATATCTAATTAAAATTGTAAACAATGAGCGGCATCTAGTAATACATCATTGCTACCCAAGTAATAATAATAAATCGGTGATTCGATTAAGCCTTTCGTGAATAATGTTCCATGTAATATAATCCCTTTAATCTTGATATTATAGATTAAACTCAAGGCATGTCTCGTGTCATCCTCTTCATAATTTAATCTTTATTTTCTTGATCAATGAGTAGACTATTAAAATCAAATCAACATTTGAGCACGGCCGTGCATTTCATAGTCTCACTCAAACAAGAGGCCAATAATATCACTCCTAAAATTAGGAGGATTAAATCCCATCTAGATCATTCATATTTTTCATACGATTCATAATATACCCAATGTCCACTTTTATCATCACCCGGTCAAAGGTAACTTTTAATGTAATCAAAGTATATTAATTCTCGTATAGAAATATAATGATTTCAGGTCTAAGGATCATTACACCATTATCACAGTGAGAATTACTTATGACACTTACTTAACATGTAGAATCTCACGGCGGGTCATTCCAGTGCCATGCATTGAGACATGCACTTATGTTCTTGACTTTAGTATCCCCATACCTATGACCAATGAGATGTGGTCATCTGTCAAGAAACATACTAGTCTTTGTGCATTATTATTGTCCTTAAATAATAATACTCAACTATGGAATTTTAGGAATAAGATACTATTCATATAATCTCATTTTTAAGTCACATACTTAAAGATATAGAATACATATCAAAATTCCAAGGACATTTACTATGCTTTCAATTTATTACGCAGTAAACAAAACATAATAAATAAATAATAATCAATAAAACATAATCCTTAATAATAAATATTTTCCTTAAAATATAAAAAGTATTGTCTCTAGAGCACAATTACTAACAATCTCCCACTTGCACTAGAGCCAATTACCCAAGTATCCAATACTCATGAAACTAGTGTGACTTTCATGCTTCTGCTGCGACAAAGCCTTAGTCAGTGGGTCTGCAATATTATTATTAGTATGCACTTTACATATATGTATATCTCCTTGATCATTAATCTCATTAATTAGGTGATATCTCCTAAGTACATGCCCAAACAGCCTCCTTGGCCGCTTCGCAAGCATCAATATACTCAGGCTCTATTGTAGAATCAACTATTGTCTCTGCTGTGAACCATTCCAGCATACAACATCTCAATAAAATTAGATAAAACACAAAGACAGACAGAAACATTAAATTATCGTTATCTGTCTAGAAACCAGTATCACTGAAACCTCTTACAACTAGCTTCACATCTCCTCCATATAACAAGAATGAATCTTTAGTCCTCTTTAAGTACTTAAGAATATTCTTGACTGTCGTCTAGTGACCTTCACCTGGATTAGATCGGTATCTACTCATCATGGTTAAAGCATACGAGACATCAGGACAAGTACATATCATTGCATACATTATAAAACCAATTGCTGACGCATATGGAATTTTACTCATGCAGTCCCTATCATCCAATGATTTAGGACAAATTTTATTTTGAGATTGTTAGGAATTATAAGTTTTGATGATAACAAATTACTTAGAATTTCAATAGGGACTCAAAATTATTTTGAAATCGGCTTTGACATCCATTTGCCAGATTTCATAGTCATAGTAAGCAGCTATAGCAAGCAAAATCCTGATGGACATGACCATAACAACTGGTGAAAAGGTCTCATCATAGTCAATACCATGAATTTTCTTGAAACCTTTTGCCACCAATCGTGCCTTATAGGTCTGTACATTAGCATCCAAGTCGGTCTTCTTCTTGAAAACCCACTTGCACCCTATAGGTTTTACCCCTTCAGGTGGATCAACCAAAGTCCATACTTGATTAGTATACATGGATTCCATCTCAGATTTAGTGGCATCCAGCCATCTCTTAGAATCTGGAGTGTTTATAGTATCTAGGTAGGTGAGAGGCTCATCTTCATCCACAAGCATCACATCACCATCTTGAGTCAAGAGAAATCCATATTATCTCTCGGGCTCATGGCGAATCCTACTAAACCTACGAACACCTGTGTTTCTTGAGCAGTATTATTTTTCTTGTACATTCTACTCAGGTTCCTCCACTGGTTCAACGTTATCATGTGGGTCTCAAACTTCATTGAGATCTATTATCCTCCCACTGTCTCTCAGCAGTTCGAGCAACAAACACTTTGTTCTCGGAAGGATTATAAAAAGAATAACCCCTTGTTTCAGTTGGGTATTCCACAAAATTACATTTGTCTGATTTTGGTCCTAGCTTGTCAGAGATTAGACGTTTCACAAACGCTTCACTTCCCCAAAATTTTATAAATGACATGCTGTGACGTTGCTCAGTCCATATCTCATAAGGAGTCTTTTGAACCAATTTAGTAGGAACACAGTTAAGTGTATGTGGAGCCGTTTCCAGGGTGCAACCCCAGAAACTAATTGGAAGATTCATTGACTCAACATTGATCGCACCATGTCCAACAAGGTGTGATCTCTCCTATCAAAAAAACTTTTCTTTGATATTTTCTACATCATCTTTATAGTCTTTGAACTTTTCAAATGATTCGGATTACTTAACATGTAGAATCTCACGACGGGTCATTCCAGTGCCATGCATTGAGACATGCACTTATGTTCTTGACTTTAGTATCCCCATACCTATGTCCAATGAGATGTGGTCATCTGTCAAGAAACATACTAATCTTTGTGCATTATTATTGTCCTTAAATAATAATACTCGACTAGAGAATTTTAGGAATAAGATACTATTCATATAATCTCATTTTTAAGTCACATACTTAAAGATATAGAATACGTATCAAAATTCCAAGGACATTTACTATGCTTTCAATTTATTACGCAGTAAACAAAACATAATAAATAAATAATAATCAATAAAACATAATCCTTAATAATAAATATTTTCCTTAAAATATAAAAAGTATTGTCTCTAGAGCACAATTACTAACACCAACATCAACCCATAACAAACAACCATCAAGATCCAAATATTTGAAATCCAAACTCCATGAACTAACATGTACTTCAACAAAACTCAAACTCAAGCTTATAACTTAAAGTAAATCAAAGGGTGGGTGGTGTTTATACCTTTCTTGGATCCTTAAACATACTAACAACATCTTGTAATCCTTAAAGGAGCCTTGATATATGTTTATCATCCTCAAACTTGCAAGAGAACATCAAGAAACAAGTTAGTAATTTTCGGAGTTACTATTAATCCTCAACTTCTACAGTTTATTTACCCAATCAAACTACCTCCAAAACTTATGAACTTAAATACGTACCTTATACATATAGTGAAGAATCTATGGTTAAAATTTGGTGATTTTTGGATGAGTAGAACTGGAGTTATAAATTATTCTTTCCACCTTGCTCTAGCTGGGCAGAAAATGGAGAAATGGAAGGGGAGAACTTTTCTCTCTTTACTTGGTTTTTGTGTTGGTGTATTTTTGTTTGTATAAAGTGCATGTATTGATACATGGCTGATTTTCCACACAAGTATGGCTTGGTGGAGTGAAAGGTCAAGTTCATAAAGCCATGAATTAGGGAACTTCGTTTCCACTTTTCCTTTATTTGTGGAACCATGTTTCTAACTAGCACTTGGTCATTTGGTTGGCTTGACTTTTTGACTTGGTTCCTCATTAACCAACTTGGTTGCATGGTCCTTGCATGGGATTTCCCCTTAGTCACTTATTATCCAACACTTAACCATTAATCCTCCACGTAAGTTCGATTAATTTTTGAAAGCGTTTCGTCATACGAATTCCATAGCATAAATCCTTAATATTCTAATTACTTTAATTCGACTATAACCCTGAACTTTCTAAATTATAATCCTCAAGGTCATAACATAATTCTCTTATTCCTCGATATCTCGTAAATTACGAAACAATTAGTAAAAGCGAAAATCATCGGATTTCGACGACTTTTACATACACTCATTTTCTTCATACAACAATATCACATCTTCAATTTTTCGATGTTCCAACACTTAGTTAGTGTGGGCTAAAAAGTTTTTCATAATCCGTAGAATCACTATTCATCAAGGTTGTTTATAAATAAATAAATTAATTAATGCCTCCAAAAATCCGGGTTATTACAGTCTACCCACCTTAAAAGGATTCCGTCCTCGTAATCTAAGCAAAAGTAACTAAGGGTTGTCTTTTCACCCTTTTTAATTCACTCATACACCCTTTTTGGTGATATGGTTTTACTTCTCCACACTTTCTCTTTTCGGTCATTGATCTTTACCGATCGTAAGACACATTTGGTTACCATCTCTACGATTTCTTATTTTAACACATGCCTAGCATTCACATTATTCTCTCGTAATGTAGATGTAGGGCATGCGATGTTTTCGTATTATAACTATTGCGAAACAGGCCAAAGCATATGCATTTTCCTATCATGCTTCAAGGCTTCCTAGATATAACGCCCTCAAGATTAACTTCTCTCTGTTGCCAAATCTCGTTTCATTAGTGTACCCGCGGTTACCTTCTCAATACCCAAACATTTCCTCGTTCCTTGACTTAGTCTTACTGTGAATGAGATCGACACTTTTCTTCCGTACAAAACTTCATACGGTGGCGTGGCAACATCCTGAATGTAACTATTCTCGAATGAAAACTCTATCCGTAGTACGTTATTTCCCCGACTACTCTCGATATCCAAGGCATAAACCTTTTATGAAAAGCTAACTTTGCACGAGATTTTAATTGGAGATCCTTTTATCGAATCGCATTGCAACAAAATGATAAGAGTGATTTGAAGATGAATAAACTCACTTTCAAATGTATATGAGAATAGAATTTTTTTGATATGAATGAGAACAACCATATAGGTACTTGTGATGGAAAGTCTTTAGTATGATTTGGTTTTTCAACAAATAATTAGGCGGCGTCCCACCAGACTTTTTTCACACAGACAAGAAGTCACACCATATGTATTGTCAATCCCAATCAGATGATGAATTGTCAAATATAGGAAGAAGGAGAAAATGATACTGAAAAGATGTGAGAAGTTTTCCTTCCTTAATGTGTTACGGAACTTTAACATAAAATAAGTCCGTATTTATTTAGGAATCCATTTTACAAGGTCTCAAACTCACCATCACAACTCTAGACTTCCGCCTTGAATATTTCTATGACACTTATGTTCCTCATAAATCCTAAACTCTCATATGCGCAATTTAATACTTTTATATCTCATGTGCAGATACTATAGCTACCGGCTGCGATCATGAGTCGGATACCATAACAAACATTTTTAAAGACCTCTAGTCCATAAGTTCTCACCTCCTTTAGTACATTGGGTCATTCCTAATTCCTAACAATTTCAAAACGTCAACACATTTCCTTTACTACATATTAATTTCCCAAAATTTAACTTTACTCAATCAAAACTCATACTTTAGAGAAAATGGCATAAAATCTTTTTCCTCTTTCTAAGGCTAATTATACTTGCTCTTCGTTCTCTCTCTTCATCTTTTGGTAGACCAAAATATCATTTATGCAAACCCTGGCCATCGGTCCAGTCATTTCTTAAAATTCTATTGATTAAATCCATAAAAGTTATAGGTGTATTCATTGATCCAATTGACATCCTAGAACTCATAATGTTCAGAACTCTTGTCGAATGCACCTTTTCGCAAATCATCTAGGTCCATCTCTATTTCATGATATCTGATCCTCAAATCTATCCTTGAAGGGTAAATTATGATTTCAAAGGGTCGGATAATCTCTATCCATGGTTAGGATATTCATTCATAATTGTAATATTAATCTTAATCAATTTTGGCAATCAACACACTGATTCATGATGCTATCCTTTTCTTTACAATCAAAACAGGTACACCTTATGGTGACACTTCAATCTCATCATGCCTTTCTCTAATACTCCTTATAATTGAGTGATTAATCCTTTTTATCTTGGTAGGTGCAAAATTCTAAATGCCTCTGATGCTAGTGTTATTTCTATTACTAGATTAATGTTGAATTATATAATTCTATTAGCTAGTACCTCATAAGTTCGCTAATAATTACATCCTCAACCCATTAACTACCACATACTCTTTTTGTTTTCCATGTATTTTATCTATGGTACCAATCATGGTTGCCCAACAACCTATCCTCCAAAGTGTAATAGACCTTTCACTTCCATCGTAACTAAAATACCTCAATTTATCTCTATGTCTTTTAACACAACTTCATCATTATCGTGTAATCTTAACTTTCACCACTTTATCTCTATCATTAGTTTGAACATCCTTATACAAACAATATTTTTCTCTTGACATTACATCTCTTCTCTTTTCTCAAAAGAAATCAAATCTCCATTGAATGGCACTAGTAAATATCCATTCAATATTATTCTTCATGCCTCAGTTTAACATTCTCGAATCACCACTCCTAATGCTTCCACTTTTTTTATAACAATTTCCTAAATCATCTCCACTTAATAAGTTATATCCATCACGATAATTTTATTTGGTCACAACATACGAGACACCCACTCAACATCTGTGGTAACCTTTAATTCATAATATTCCATACTTAGGCTCTTTTGTCCTAGCCTTTAATTCCAACTTCCTCTAGCTTCCTAAATATTTAGGAGAGTATTTGCAAGATACCCAACTTAGTCCTTATAACAAACAGATTCACTTAAGAAGTTCATACTTACTCTCGTGAAAGCAATAATTTCAAGGCTTGACTATACACATTGATTATTCCACCGGCTCTGGTTTAGAATCAACTCTGGGTTATATCCTTCCTGGATTTCCCCCTCAATCACAGGTCTTTGATGAATTGAACTTATGGGTGACACTTTCTGAGGGTGAAACAACATGTAGGTGCCAAAATAGGTTGACGCTCATTAAATATATCCTTATCACTGTTCAATTCAGCAGGACTGTCATAATTCTCAACAGGCTATCAAACACAACAAATGAGATATACCGGATAAATATTACCTATCAGGTTGCTAGCTAAGGTAGATTCCTCATAACTTGTACCAATTTCATGTTCGTACATTTATTGCCTAGTCCTTCCGACCGTCACTTTTCAAAACTCATGGTCTACACGACATATGGTTTATTACCAAAAGGATGAGACATACTGTCCATTATGTAGTCTCAATCAATTCACACCTAAGGATCTATAGTTGTATTACAGGACCTCTTTCCCCAAACCATTTATCTCAACTAAACAATTAAATTCTCAGTGAAAGCTCGGAACCCCCTTCTAGCCGTAGTCCCACCACTACCAGAAGGAGCTTTGTACCAACACCTACACACTGGGTCATTCATACTCTTCATTCTAATGATAATACCGGAATATGTGGGTCACTACACTAAGGGCCCACTTTGATCTAAAAATACTTAACATACTTAGAAGATACAACAAATGTGTGTCTAAACTCCTCGTTGTGACTCTATATCGTATCAATACCACGCATCGTCTTAACAATTATCCTTGACTTCTTATCCTCATTAGAATCCTCGAAATCTTTATACTTATCAGCTTTGTACAAAATATATCGTTGCCTCTTTCGGAATGGTCTCGTCAATTCCCCATCCAAAATCTATATCCCAAATGTCAATCATAAATCTCCTCACTACTAACTCCAAGTAGATGACCTTTTCTTAACTCATTCATTGGTACTACATCTGGTAGTCTAATTATGAACTCTACATAAGTTCTCACGTTATCCTCTTATATATGAATAACTCTTAACACTCTCGTATCTAAGTACTATAACTCATGCTCTGATACCATCTCTGTAACGCTCCCAAATCCGGGGTCAGAGATTTGAGTCGCCACGTCATCATCCAATCATTTACAACCTGTAATAACTCAATAATCCAATGTAATCACATCGTAGACCCCTCTCTCTCACATACACATAAGTTATAGTCTTAGAAACGATATACAACAAGTATCATTAGTTATTATAAATCAAATGTACTTATCAAAGATCTCATACTATCAATGCTAACCTCTTCACGAAGTAACATTAATAACTAGCTCAATACTGAAACTTATCCAACTTACTTTCGTAGAATATGGTTGAACTGAACCATCTCAAAGGTGAATCTTCTACTTTCTTCTCTCTCTAGGCATGAAGCCAATCGAACATGTTATCACTTTCTCAGAAAAATATAATATAAGCAAGAATGAGCGAAAGAATGCTCAGCAAGTTATTCACCCAATTAGTTATGTGACTCTCATTCAAGAATATGATAATCACCCCTATCTCAATAGTATAATCATAAGGTTTAACAATATATGGTAAGCATAATAAAGTATCTTTCAATGAAACACATGATCAGAGTTTTTCTGTTAAAAACATTTGTACTCAACATAAAGTTTAGAAAATATCATACGAATAATTTGGTTCGGTATATAACATAAGACAATATCAAATATAGTGTTACCACGCTTTCATATCTCCTCTAAAACTTTTAAGAATAAAAGTCAATAAACTTATTACGTTCATAGTTTTGAAATAATCTTTCCATAACTTAGCAAAATGGCTTCAACTATAGTTTTGCTAAAATCCCCTAATATACGGGGTACACCATTCAAGATACAACAATCATAGTTGCTTATCTTTGAGAAAATTAACTCACTTTGAACCATACCATTTATAAGGTTTAAAATCCCATAAAATATCTTTAAAGATCCTGTTGTGTTGTGATATATAAAGAAAACAAGAGTGAGCAATATAGCCCCACTATAATCATAACTTCTATAAATATACTTTCTGATGAACATTTCAAAAGTTTGTAAGCTTTTCATACATCAGTTACCTTCTGAAGTTTTCATATAACTATTCATTAAATCATACGAATAACAAGATGACATTTCAAATTGTTAAAAACCTTTTTCTCATCAGATCCCATCTGAAGTTTTCCTTTCTTTTCGTCAAAACATTTTAACATTTCATTCGCTAATCAACACCATCGGTAACTCAACTCATAGGCTTTCGTTACGGTGTGAAGCACAATTCCAATTGGAAGAAGGGACTGTAACTGGAGCATCAACACGCCCGCTACCACACATCCATGATGATCAGTTGTAGCACTTGGCAACCTTCATAAGCAACATATGGAAGCCTTCCATTTATATACATGTAGAAGGGGGAGCCCCGGTACTCGCTACCGTTAAGCCATTAATGTTAAAGCTCTTTATTTTGATTAGTAAAGCTCTGACTACTATAAGCCATTAATGTTAAATCATAAACTCTTTTTAGGAAGCAAATCACTATTTGATTCCCTTACCTCGAGTTCCTTATTTTTGATAAGTTGGAACGTATTTTATTCTTATTAAAAGAATAAAATAAAATATAATTAAATACTAGGGAACCCTTACTATTTCTAAATCAGTTTCCTGAAGGTCGGAAAATAGTTTAAATAATTATTGAAGGCTTTAAATAATTATTAAAGACCCTTAATAATTTTTAAATCAATCTAAAATAATTAATAAATAATTATTAATTATAAATAATTAATAAATCCTTTATAAAGGAATATTCAAAATAATATTCATTGATTAAATAAATATTCAAATAATATTTATTGACTCCATTTAATTCTTTTATCAAAAGAATAACGAAATATAAATATCGAAATATTTATAATCGTCATTTCAAAATAATCTGTCTCCGGCTTTTCCGGATTACGACAGCACTTAACATAATCTTCCGACTCCCGGTCTACGTTCGAAAATACATAACTCGTTATACACTTAGAGCCTTTTACCTTCACCGGCTTATATCTATATTTCTTATAGCATATAACTGAAACATTTACGAAAGTTTTAATAATACATAAAACAATTCTGACTTTTCAATATACAGTTTATATCACAACAACAACAGTATTTCGACAAAACAGTAGTACATTAAGTACAGGTGTTGAAAAACGTGCATACGTAGCAATACATATATTTTGATATGTAAAAACGTAGGTTAGAAAACTTGCCTGGAATCCAAGATACATTCTTAGAGTCCCACTCGTTCTGGATTTTCTATCAATAGATATTATAATCCCGATTAGTACTCATAATCCCATCAACTACTTATATTACAAATAAGTATAATCAGATATCGATTCCAATTATGAAAACCTCAAATTAGTCCTTAGTCCCTTTTACTTAACACTTATCTTACCCGGTATTCACCTCCTTGGGTCTATCTTGACCATTCGTAAACCATTTCGTTAACGGATTTTAATCTAATCCTTTACTCCAATACGTAGTCATGCTATTCCTCAACATCTTTCGTGTTTTAACCGACTCGCACTCTAATATTTTTAGTAAATCAGAAAATTCATAATTAAATAAGCTCCTCAAGGAGCTTCTTGAGTATTTATAATATTTATCAAAAATATTTTGATTTGAAACACTTGAGTTTAAGTCAGTGAAAAGTATTTTAGAAATCGAGTCAACTACGAGGTTTTGCTATTTGCACCGCTTTCACTAAAATGCTCATAACTCATTAACCGTTAACCCAAATGATGCACTGTTTTCACGTGCACGATCTAGAGAATTCCTAGAATATAATCCATCAAAATATTTGTTCCTGAAAAGAGGACTCATTTTCCCAATTTACTGAACAAGGCAGTAGCTTCCTGAATGACTAGTGCATCGCACAACTTTGGTTCCGACATTTTTATAAAATTGAAAAATTAACATATGCCCTTGAAATTTTGGATAGGCCTTATCAACTGACCATATGACTTACCCTCCAAATTTTCGAAGTTTTGAAAATGTCTAAGTGATTCGTTTAAGTCTCCAAAGTGAGTTCAATGTAGCAGTTTACTCAATTAAACTACTTTCACTAAATCGGTTGATTCTCCTAAACCGTAAATCCTATTGACATGATTCAAGCGTCAAAACAAACTATGAACCAAGATCTATGCAACCATGGTCAGTGTTGCCAAGGTCCAGTGACTTTTCATTTCGGGGTTATAGTCCAAATAAGTCTAAAAATAAACGGACATTACGACGGCTATAAACGGAACGTTTTCCGGATTTAACTATGTTAAATCCATTTAATCATCAACCAAATCATCAACCCAACTATTTTTAACAACCAAATCAGTTTATAAACTTCATGAATACACCACCAACATCAACCCATAACAAACAACCATCAAGATCCAAACATTTGAAATCCAAACTCCATGAACTAACATATACTTGAACAAAACTCAAACTCAAACTTATAACTTAAAGTAAATCAAAGGGTGGGTGGTATTTATACCTTTCTTGGATCCTTAAATATACTAACAACATCTTGTAATCCTTAAATGATCCTTGATCTATGCTTATCATCCTCAAATTTGCAAGAGAACATCAAGAAACAAGTTAGTAATTTTCAGAGTTACTATTTAGCCTCAATTTCTACAATTTATTTACCCAATCAAACCATCTCCAAAACTTATGAAATTAAATACTTACCTTATACATATAGTGAAGAATCTATGGTTAAAATTTGGTGATTTTTGGATGAGTATAACTGGAGTTATAAATTATTTTTTCCACCTTGCTCTAGCTGGGCAGAAAATGGAGAAATGGAAGGGGAGAGCTTTTCTCTCTTTACTTGCTTTTTGTATTGGTGTATTTTTGTTTGTATAAAGTATATGTATTGATACATGGCTGATTTTCCACACAAGTGTGGCTTGGTGGAGTGAAAGGTCAAGTTCATAAAGCCATGAATTAGGGAACTTTGTTTCTACTTTTCCTTTATTTGTGGAACCATGTTTCTAACTAGCACTTGGTCATTTGGTTGGCTTGACTTGTTGACTTGGTTCCTCATTAACCAACTTGGTTGCATGGTCCTTGCATGGGATTTCCCCTTAGTGACTTATTATCCAACACTTAACCATTAATCCTCCACGTAAGTTCGATTAATTTCCGAAAGCGTTTCGTCGTACGAATTCCGTAGCATAAATCCTTAATATTCTAATTACTTTAAGTCGACTATAACCCTGAACTTTCTAAATTATAATCCTCAAGGTCCTAACATAATTCTCTTATTCCTCGATATCTCGTAAATTACGAAACAATTAGTAAAAGTGAAAAATACTTCATAAAAATTTGATCTTCATTTGATCCTTCATAAAACTAGAAAAATACTTCTCTAAAAACAACTCTGTGAACTGGGCCCATGTAAGCACACCTTCGCCTTGTAGTACCTTTGTAGACTCCCACCAATAACTAGCTTCAGCTTTTAGAAAATAACTTGCATATTCTGTCTTCTTGTCTTCACTTACATTTACTAACTAGAAAGCTTTCTCAATCTCTTTAAGCCGTGACTTGGCTTCTATCGGGTCTACTGATCCTCTAAAATCAGGAGGTTTATGAAAGTGTTTGACCTAAAACCAATCATGTATGATAAGTTAGGAAAAACTTTTTGATACTCTTATTTAATTTCATTTGATAATAATAAAGTATTTATTTGTTATGTTACGGGCTTAATCTATTTGAAGTGTATTAAATAAGATGTTCCATAGTTTAGAGCAAAGCTTCTAGAATTATAATGAGATTGTAATAATGAGATCTAGAAGATAATAGCTTTAGACTTAAACAGTTCCTGATCATAGGATAACTAATTGGAAATTGGTAAATCCGTAAAGATCAGTACATACTATGCTAGCTCTCTTAGGAGGATGTCTGTTCTCATAGACATTTGTGTGGTGACACTATATCTAGTATGTAGGTGCTTATTAAGGAATAAGTTCACTGAATATGACTCGATAAGTAGAACAACTAATAGAGTTTACTCACGGGTCGATAGTTGTTTATTAAGTAAATAGTTGTACAAATAGCCTTAGACTTGAGATCGTTAGAGTAATCTCGTACACAATGATTTATGCTTTGATTTAGTCCTTAGTCTCTAGGACATTCATTAGGTCCATTCTGGGCATAATAATTTGTGTATGGAGATAGTTAACGGATCAATAAAGGATCTGCCCCTTCCAGTAAAGGAAGTGAATATCCTATGTTATTCTTAGATATGCAAGTTCAGGAATCTCTGGCCAGAGTGAATGAAATTAGAAAGAGTTTCTAATTTGCATTAAAAGGAACTTTGCATTATGAATAAAAAATCATACGATTAAATTAGATATTGAATCTAAAGAGTCACACCATAAAAGAGATTAAATTATAGATGAAGGAATAATTAATAATAGCTAGTCATTATTTATTTATGAAATAAATAATTATTTAGCAAATTTTATAAATTAATTAAATAAGATTTAATTGATTATAAATTATTTAAGATAAAATCTTAATATTATTAATTAAATATTTAATTAAAGTAATTAAATATGAAGAGAGGATAATTTTCTAAAAAAGTTTAGAAAAAGGAATTAATGATTAAAATAGTTTTTATCATTAACTAATTAATTAATAAGATTAATTAATTAAAAAGGAAATTAATAATAAGATATTTATAGAAAATATCTCAGCTGAGATATTTGCCTATAAATATAGGATTATAAACCCTAATACTGGACCCCTAATATTTGTGAGAAATATTTTTAAAGGGAGGCAACCATAATTTCCTCTCTAGCCTCCTCCTTCATCTTTTAGTTTGATTCTTAGTGGATATCTTTAGAGCACTCCACACTTGTGGGGTGATTGCAAGGATTGAAGAACAAGATCTTCTCTAGCTATTGCCGGAAAGCAATCGAGGTAATCTTCAATTTATAAAATAATTTTGTATCTATATGTATGTATACATAGGAATATATGCAAATAAATGTTATTCAATACTTCCGTTGGTGCATAAATTTCTTCAATGGTATCAGAGCATAGGTTGTATGCATATAGATTCGTGGTCAAGTTTCAGAATTTTATGAGCATGTATGTATTTATTATGATTTATACAAGTAATATCATGTTTTAATTATGATTAATATGATACTGTTTGTCAAAATTATTTTGATAATTTTTCTGGGTTCTATAAGTGTTGTAGATAGTCCAGTTAATTTTTCATAATTTTCTGATGCGTAGAATATTTATTATGAATTTTGAAAGCAATAATAATGATTTAATAATGATTAATTCATTACTCTTCTTCAAAATTTATTTTATATTTTTCATGTGTTCTACAAGTGTTGTAGATCGTCCATGTATTTTTAGAATATTTTTCTGAGCTATAGATTATTTATTATGAATTTTTAAAGTTATTTTTAATTAATTTATAATTAAATAATAATATCTAAAAAAAGGGTTTTAGGCTTGTAACGCATACCCGAGATGCGTGACAGGGTGTCTTGCACGCGTCTGACGCGCGTGCGCGCGTAGGGGTGCGTCAGAAACTTCTCGGGGCGCGTGCGGGCGTATAGGAGCTCAGAATGGGGCGTGTAATATACCGTTGGATTCGTTTTTTTTTCTTTTTTGAGACGGTTCTAATGGTATATTACAATAATTTTTCTGAAATTGTTTCGGACTGTTTAGAGCTTCCCAAAGTGTTTTAAAGCAAGTTTTAACTGTTTTAAGTTGCTTTTAAATACACCATGTGATACATAGAGATGTATAATGGTTATATGTTATAATATATGATTTAACATGCCTACCTTATGGTTATTCGGGATTATATATATGTGATATATGCTTGAATTATCATGAGATGATAGATTTAGGTGAACTTAATTAACATAAGGCGTATGTTAGATAATCTAGAATAGTGAAATTGTTTCGTGACCTTAATTTACATATTATGAATACAATTATGAGATTTTGTGTTTATGAAACACGTGATTGAATATGAATTTTCAACTTAAGTGAAAGGATGATTCTGTCAAACAACAGATGTTCTATCTGTAAGAAAGGGGGTTATTAAGAGACGCCTCTTGACAATGCTCCACCCCTGGCCTGGGATGACTCCAAGTATCAATAGTTAATTTGAAATATTTAATCCAATCTAAAAGAATCTCTTTATAATATGATTATGATTGTAACATAATATAATCCCCTAAAATATAAAGAATATCAAGTAGTAATTGGCCATAAAATACAAAGGGCTTGTGTTGGTCATAGCCTTCCAACATAATAGAAAGTATTTCTTGTTTTTGAAACTCTGTCGTTTTGTGCTAAAGCCGAGGGCGTTGTTTCCGAAAGAAGAGATACTTGTCTATAACATGAGATGCGTATGATGAATTGGAATCTTATGGTCGTTACGTGCTACAGCCGTGGGCTATTTGAAACTAGTTTAATTATACGAGATGTTGGGATTGACTTGACTTAGAATATTGAGTTTGTCGTGCCACAGCCGTGACTCAAGTATTCAAGAGGCTAAAGTAAGATTAGGGAATAACATGAGATGTAGCTGACAAGAATTGTCTGCCTATTGAACGTTACATGGCGTTTCGTGCTACAGCCGTTGTGTGATGAAATGTAGGATCCCTATCCCACTGGCATTATGAATGCTTAATTTCAATAAAGGATATAGAAATTAGATAGAATAGTGGGAGGCACTTATGAATAAAGACCTGATTCATATGGTGTTTTAGATAATGAAATAGAGTATTTGCTAAATGTTGTTATATGTTTATTATTTGCAGATTTACTATATACATAATGTCTTCTGCACTATCACTTCGTTGCATGCTCGATGCACACAAATTAACTGGTCCCAACTATGCTGATTGGCTTCGAAACCTGAGAATTATTCTCAGGATTGAGAAGAAGGAATATGTACTAGACTCATCTAAACCTGCTGAACCTGCTCAGGATGCACATAATGATGAACATATTGTGTATCGTAATTGGATAGATGATGCAACAGTTGCACAGTGTGTTATGCTGGGATCCATGAATGATGAGCTCCAAAAGCAACACGAGCATATGGATGCTCACTCTATCCTTATGCATCTATAAGATTTGTATGATGTGGCAGGAAGGACAGCTCGATATGAGATATCGAAGGAGTTGTTCCGTTGTAGGATGACTGAGGGATCATCTGTGAATGTTCATGTGCTCAAGATGATCAATTTAATTGAGCGTCTTGGACAACTTGGATTTGTCATGGATGGGGAGCTGAATCAAGATCTGGTCTTGCAATCACTTCCAGATTCATTCTCGCAGTTCGTTGTGAACTTTCACATGAACAAGTTGGATGTCAGCTTACCTGAACTCCATAACATGCTGAAAACTGCTGAGTCGAATTTTCCCACAAAGAAGAGTTATGTTCTTCTAATTGGTGAAGGCTCTAACCCTAAGAAGAGGAAGATGAGCCCTCCTAAGAAGAAGAAGAAGGTAGGTGAGAAAAGGCCAGTTCCGCTAAAAGCTGAAGATCCCAAAAGCAAAACTGTTTGCTTTCACTGCAACAAAGTGGGGCACTGGAAGAGAAACTGTAAGGCTTACCTTGCAGAGTTGAAGAAAAAGAAGGGTGGTGAGACTACCGCTTCTGCTTCAGGTATGTTCATGATCGAACTAAATATGTCACTTAATCAAACTTCTACTTGGGTATTAGATATCGCCTGTGGTTCTCACATTTGCAATTCGTTGCAGGGACTAAGGAGAAGTAAGACACTTGAAGAAGAGGAGGTGATCCTATGTATGGGCAATGGAGCAAGAGTTGCTGCTGTAGCTGTAGGATCGTTTGATTTACTTATGCCTACGGGCAAGACTATTATTTTGGATAATTGTTATTTTGTTCCCTCAATTGTGAGGAATATTATTTCTATTCCCATGTTAGACTTGGATGGTTTTTCGTTTGTTATTGAGAATAATAAATGTTCAATTTTTAGAAATAATGTTCTTTATGGTGTTGGTATTTTAAATAATGGTTTGTATGTATGTGACGTAGAACATAGTTTACTTCAAATTGAACATAGTAATAAAAGAAAAATAGATGATGAAAATCCCACCTACTTGTGGCACTGCAGACTTGGTCATATTAGTGAAAATAGACTTAAGACATTGCATAAGGAAGGGTTACTAGAACCTTTTGATTTTGAATCATATCCTACATGCGAGTCTTGTCTGTTAGGAAAAATGACCAAATCTCCATTTAGTGGACATGAAGAAAGAGCTGCGGAGTTGCTTAAATTGGTACATACAGATATGTGTGGGCCGATGTCCACGCAAGCCATGGGTGGATTTTCATACTTCATTACTTTTATAGATGATCGATCTAGATTTGGATATGTGTATTTGATGAAATACAAATCTAAAGCCTTTGAAAAGTTCAAAGAATATAAGTATGAAGTAGAGAAACAAACCAAGTATAGTATTAAAACCCTTCGATCAGATCGAGGAGGTGAATTCTTAAGTGGCGAGTTTCTAGATTATCTTAAAGAAAATGGTATAGTCTCTCAATGGACTCCTCCAGCCACTCCCCAGTTGAATGGAGTATCTGAAAGGAGAAATCGAACTTTGTTGGACATGGTTCGATCCATGATGAGCTATACAGATCTTCCAGTATCACTTTGGGGTTATGCATTGGAAACATCAGCATATATATTGAACAAGGTGCCTTCCAAATCTGTTCCTCAAACTCCGTATGAGATATGGAAAGTTAGGAAACCGAGTCTTAAGCACATTAAGATTTGGGGATGTCTGGCTTATATCATGAAAGTTGACCCCGATAAGCTAGAATCTCGATCCGTGAAATATAGGTTTGTAGGATATCCTAAAGAGACTTTAGGGTATTACTTTTACACCGAACAAAGGGTGTTTATCTCCCGACATGCTACCTTCCTGGAAAAATAGTTTATCCTTGAAGGGAATAGTGGGAGCAAGATTGAACTTGATGAAGTTCATGAAGCACAAACTACTACGGTTCAAGAGAAAACACCTGTTCATATTGAATAACCTTCCGTAGAACAGCCCATCCGTAGATCACAAAGGGTGTCTCGCCAACCTGAGAGGTATTATGGCCTTGTTATTGAGAATGACAATGAATTGGCGATAATTGATGGAGACGACCCTATGACCTTCAACGAGGCTGTGAGTAGCGTTGACTCAGAGAAATGGTAGAGTACCATGAAATCCGAAATGGATTCCATGTATGCCAACCAAGTATGGACTTTGGTAGAGGCACCCAAGGATATGAAGCCTATAGGTGCAAGTGGGTATACAAGAGAAAGATTGGAGCAAATGGCCAGGTAGAGACCTATAAGGCCAGGCTCGTGGAAAAAGGATTCAAACAAAGACAAGGGATTGACTTTGATGAAACTTTTTCGCCTGTAGCCTTGCTCAAATCAATTCGGATTTTACTTGCTATTGTAGCTTACTATGACTATGAGATCTGGCAAATGGACGTAAAGACGGCTTTCCTCAATGGGGAACTTGAAGAAGAAGTGTATATGACACAGCCAGAGGGTTTCATTTCCATAGCAAATGAACATCTAGTATGTAAGCTACTACGAACCATATATGGGTTAAAGCAAGCTTCTCGAAGATGGAACATTCGTTTTGATGAGACAATCAAAGAGTTTGATTTTATCAAAAATATAGATGAACCATGTGTATACAAGAAGGTTAGTGGGAGCGCAGTAACATTACTTATTTTGTATGTAGATGACATACTCTTAATAGGAAATGACATACCAATGTTGCAATCAGTAAAAATGTGCCTATCAAAGAACTTCACTATGAAGGACTTGGGAGAAGCGTCCTACATTCTTGGTATAAAGATCTATAGAGATAGATCAAGAAGAATGATAGGTCTAACCCAAGGTACATACATCGATAAGGTGCTTAAAAGGTTTAGCATGGAAAACTCTAAGAGAGGTCTCATACCGATGAGCCATAGAGTCTACCTTTCTGACAAGATGTCTCCTAAGACACCTGAAGAAAGAGAGCGTATGAATAGGATTCCTTATGCGTCGGCAATAGGATCTATCATGTACGTGATGTTATGTACTAGACCTGATGTTGCTCCCTCAATTAGTGTGACTAGCAGATATCAGTCAAATCCAGGTGAAGACCACTAGAAAGCAGTGAAGAACATCCTTAAGTACTTGAGAAGGACTAAGGATATTTTTCTTGTTTTTGGTGGGTCTGAGTTGAAAATAGAGGGTTACACTGACTCTAGTTTTCAGTCAGAGTGTGATGATAGTACATCCATGTCAAGGTATGTGTTTACTCTAAATGGAGGGGCGATTAGTTGGAGAAGTCGTAAGCAATCTACGACGGCTGACTCCACAGCAGAAGTAGAGTATATAGCTGCAAGTGAGGCTGCAAAGGAAGCTGTTTGGATGAAGAAATTTGTTTCTGAGTTGGGAGTAGTTCCTGGCATAGAGGGGCCTATTGTGTTATATTGTGACAATAACGCTGCAATAGCTCAAGCCAAGGAACCGAGGTCTCACAAGAATACCAAACATATATTACGGCGGTTTCATTTGATTAGGGAGATCATTGAAAGAGGAGATATCAAGATCGAAAGAGTTGACACACATAACAACATAGCAGACCCGTTCACGAAGCCGCTGTCTCAATTAAATTTTGATCGTCATAAGGAGCGGATGGGTATTAGATACCAGAGTGATTGGCTTTAGGCCAAGTGGGAAATTGAAAGTGTTTGACCTAAAACCAATCATGTATGATGAGTTAGGAAAACTTTCTGCTACTCTTATTTAATTTCATTTGATAATAATAAAATATTTATTTGTTATGTTGCGGGCTTAATCTATTTGAAGTGTATTAAATAAGATGTTCCATAGTTTAGAGCAAAGCTTCTAGAATTATAATGAGATTGTAATAATGAGATCTAGAAGATAATAACTTTAGACTTAAACAGTTCCTGATCATAGGATAACTAATTGAAAATTGGTAAATCCGTAAAGATCAGTACATACTATGCTAGCTCTCTTAGGAGGATGTCTGTTCTCATAGACATTTGTGTGGTGACACTATATCTAGTATGTAGGTGCTTATTAAGGAATAAGTTCACTGAACATGACTCGATAAGTAGAACAACTAATGGAGTTTACTCACGTGTCGATAGTTGTTTATTAAAGTAAATAGTTGTACAAGTATCCTTAGACTTGAGATCGTTAGTGTAATCTCGTACACAATGATTTATGCTTTGGTTTAGTCCTTAGTCTCTAGGACATTCATTAGGTCCATTCTGGGCATAGTAATTTATGTATGGAGATAGTTAACGGATCAATAAAGGATCTGCCCCTTCCAGTAAAGGAAGTGAATATCCTATGTTATTCTTAGATATGCAAGTTCAGGAATCTCTGGCCAGAGTGAATGAAATTAGAAAGAGTTTCTAATTTGCATTAAAAGGAACTTTGCATTATGAATAAGAAATCATACGATTAAATTAGATAGGCTTGACACGAGTTCCATGCCTTGTATTTAATCGGGATATTGAAGGGTAGAAGGAATTAATTGTACGGTAACTAATTACTGACAGGTTCTAAGTATTCTAAGCAATGATTTCGTATTATCTGGATAGTCGCGATATGTTGAGAAGCATTACTCACGATGTAGAATAAATATAATTAATCAAATTAATTATATTTAATGAATTAATAGAATTCATATAAATAATAAATAAAATATTTATTATTATTTATTTCTATTACCGGCTTAATATTGAACCTAAAGAGTCACACCATAAAAGAGATTAAATTATAGATGAAGGAATAATTAATAATAGCTAGTCATTATTTATTTATGAAATAAATAATTACTTAGTAAATTTTATAAATTAATTAAATGAGATTTAATTGATTATAAATTATTTAAGATAAGATCTTAATATTATTAATTAAATATTTAATTAAAGTAATTAAATATGAAGAGAGAATAATTTTCTAAAAAAGTTTAGAAAAAGGAATTAATGATTAAAATAGTTTTTATCATTAACTAATTAATTAATAAGATTAATTAATTAAAAAGGGAATTAATAATAAGATATTTATAGAAAATATCTCAGCTGAGATATTTGCCTATAAATATAGGATTATAAACCCTAATACTGGACCCATAATATTTGTGAGAAATATTTTTAAAGGGAGGCAATTCTAATTTCCTTTCTAGCCTCCTCCTTCATCTTTTAGTTTGATTCTTGGTGGATATCTTTCGAGCACTCCACACTTGAGGGGTGATTGCAAGGATTGAAGAACAAGATCTTCTCTAGCTGTTGCCGGAAAGCAATCGAGGTATTCTTCAATTTATAAAATAGTTTTGTATCTATATGTATGTATACATAGGAATATATGCAAATAAATGTTATTCAATGCTTCTGCTGGTGCATAAATTCCTTCAGTTTAACCGCTTGAAATGATTTGAAAGTGACCGCTGGGGGTACTGGGGGTCTTTGTTAATGCTGGGTCAAAATAGCCGTTTGTTGCTGTAACAACTGGATAAGTTGGGCAACAGTGGGGTCCATAGGGGGTTGATCTTGTGTATCACGATTTTGGGTTGAATTTAATGTGTTTCTGGTCTTTGGCGGCATTTTACTATAGGGAAAATAAGTAATTTATTAAGCAATACACTTCATCATATCGTAAACAGTTCAAATACTTTTAAAACCATTTGGAAATTAAAAACACCATTTAAAATCAACCTTATAGCATCATTACTACATAAGTTGCCTCTACAACAAGGGTGTAAAGGTTCTGTAGAAAACAGGTTAACACGACAGGTATGAATGAGGTAATCATAAAGGTTAACAATAGGTATAAACAAGGTACTGATAAAGATAAGAAACAGTTATGGACGGATGTGCGAAGGATAAATAACAGGTATATAAGAAGGTACTGGAAACTGAAGAATAACCATAAATAAATACGAGGAATATCAACATTAAAGTGCAGAACAAGTTCAAGTCAAATTACAACGATAAGAAATAAAAGTACGAGATGAAAAGCAGAGATAAAGTCTGATCGAGTATGTTAGAGGGCTCTAACAGATGTCTCATCTAAGCACCCAAACACCCTAACATCTAGTCACCCCGGTGGTCCCGGTCTCGGACAACCCTGAGTCCAACCAACAATCTGCTAACCACTCGAGTCAACTCTCTTGCCTGCTCCACCACATCATCAGTGAAGGCTCTAGCTGCCATCTGCCGACGACCTTCCTCCTCCACGGCTCTAATCCGCTCCTCCTACCACTCAACGGGTTGCTCGGGAACTCGCAACTGGGATCGGGTAATGGCTGGCATATAGAGCCTACGACGTATAAGGGCACGTGCACTCTCTGACGGTGGGGCACTCCCTGATGGTAGATCAGTCTTAACAGGGGGCTCAGGAGTCAGCTCCTCCTCACTCTCGGAACTAGAAATGACGATAGTATCATCAGAATCCACAGTAAAATTCGAAGAAGTACCAGGAGAGGGTGGTGGTAACTCATAAATGCCACGAGCCTGCAATAATATAAAATAGTATACAGTGCAAAAAGGAGATAAAGATTATCTTAAATCTAAAGTTGAAATCCTAACGTCTATACCATTCTTCATTATCTAATCCTATCTTAATATCACTCGTATATCTTTTATTTAGTGAACTACTTCGTTAACCTAATCCTGGCTTGTTCAGCGACCAAAACCTTTGCTCTGATACCAACCTGTGACGCCCTCCCGACCTGGGGTCTAGATCGGGGAGTCACTAATACCCTATATGCATGTACCATAAATAATAATAACAGAATATACACATATACACGACACCGACTACTACCCTGGACCTTTAAAGGTATTGGTATGAAACAAGCACACATCTACATTCATTTACAAATAACAAAATAATATTATTACATCTTCTGTAACATCTCAAAATCTATTAACAAAAGTACAAGACTTAACAAAGTCTTTCCTGCTAACTCGTCATCGATCCTACCTGTTCACTGGAAGCCAGCCTAGCATAGTTAATAAAAGACATGTTCTTCCTGGCAATCTGCTTATTACGTACCATGATTCTCAAAATCTGTAGAGGTTAGAAAATAAAAGAATGAGCCACAAAAGCTCAGCAAGTAACCATACAGGTTAAAACAGTTCTACAGTATTATATAAAATTTAGAAATCCTTTCTCATAATCATACTTAAAAATCATTCCTGGACATCATTGTCCCATAATTATACTCCACAATTTCCAATCTTGTTATTCATTACACGAAAAACTTTCTTTCATGGCTTTCACTGATAGAAGCACAGGTATTTGAAGAGTTCAGTTCAGGGTTAATGTTTCTAATTGTCTGGGGTGAAAGGTTTTAAGAAACTTTTAAAAATAATCATTTCAAGGTTTAGGAATACTTCGCAGGGGTTAGATGGATAACAGGAAGCAATGTACAATAAATGAAACGAAGTCAAAATCAAGATATATCTGACAGTTCTATGCTATATAAAGCAGGGTATTGTAAGGCATTTCAAAATTCATTACTAATCATTTCAAAAATCATTCTTGTAAAACTATCCTTTCAATAGGATATTATTTTCCAAATTATTTCATAAAATTGTCCTTTCATTAGGACTTTGTTTTCCAAATCATTTCATAAAACTGTCCTTTCATTAGGACTTTTACTTATAAAACCAAATCATTTTGATTGGAGTTTTCTCACAACGCCCGGACAATACGGGTGATCAGCCACGTAAATTCCCCATAACGGACCGAAGTCCCTCTGGACATAAGGAGTACTCATAAAGGCACTTATTGTCATTGGCCTTGGGCTATCTCATTATAGCCATTGACTATCTCATTATAGTCTTCACATAAAAGTGCTGGACCGGCATCACTCGGCCTCTTACGCCTCCAACCTATAGGAATCCGCAGAAACCATTTTGATCGGAATTCCTATAATATCAACACCATTTCTTTTAAAATTACCAAATCATTTGATGAAAAAGACTTCTTGAAAGTCGGCTTTCATATTTAAATCCATATTTTAAAAGTTAAGAGACGGAGATAAATTTTATTCGAAGACAAATTTATATACAAGTCTCTTTTGCAGTAAAGTAAGCAGGAATCATGACATAGGGATCAAAATCATGTTATAGGAGTAAAGTCAGGTTGTAGGGTCAATTTCACAGGTATAACAAGAGGTTTTAAAACAATTATAAAGCATCTGATTTAAAATAGTGATTAGGTAATAGCAATAGGGTACTCATCATGGTTAAAGTACAAGTAAACAAGGTTAAGGAAATGGTGAAAAACACAAGTCACAGTTAAGGTTGATGGTTTTAGAATTTAAAACTAGTTTATAAGTTATCAGTAGCAGTTCAGGGATTGAAAAGTTTAAGCTATATTCAAAACTTGTATAAGGTTGCAGTTTAAGTAAAACAGTTAAAATAAGGTATGTTGTATCTTAAAACAGTTGAGATAAAGTAAAACAGTCGCAGGATTATACAACAGTTCATAAAACACTTCATGGGTTTAAAGAGATTAGGCAATAGTTACTTGCCTCAAAAAGATTGCTATAGCTGCTGAACAGGTGGATCTCACTATCACCGACTCTAACTCTCTACTTTTGCCTTTCCTTTATCTTTCACCTCAACGTCCTTTATAGCTACACATAAATAGTACCATATTAGTATCTTATATACTCTCGACGTTCTCTTTAACGTCTAGCTATTCTACCATTTCGTTACTGTAACCGTTTAACATATATAAAGATACGGTAGACATACTCTACTAATCAACCAATTATACACTGGCAGGCACGTAGCACATAGACAATCATATTATCCACAGTATTCCTGACTGATAGCATTTCCTATACAGAAGTGGTGTGCCAATAGTGTTTTTTGTGCTAAGCCATTTTGTGGCGCCAAAACAGTGTACACACTGTGTAGGTGCAACAAAATGACTTAAAACCATTTGTTGCGCAAATGAGGTTTGTGGCGCCATCACAGGGTACCCACTGTGTAGGCGCAACAAACATCATTACTCATTTTCTTAGTGTTTTAGTGGCGCCTATAAATAACTGTATTATTTTTTCATGTTTATTTGTTTTTGCTGTGATTCCAATATACACACACAGTCGATACCGCATAGAGGCGCAACTAAGATCTACATTTTTAATCGAACTTTTACAAGTCAATTCTTGTCCATTTTAAATCTAAAACCTGTTTTGTGAAACCCACAGTCGTATCTTTCATTTGCAAGTGGTCTCATCAATTTTGGTTGAGGTTTTAAAAATTAGCATTTTATTAATATTTCGAACTGTTTGACTTAGAAATCTCATATTTTTAATCGATTAAAAATTATAATAAAATTTATTGTGTGCTTAAAATTACTAGGAGTTCATCATATATTAATTTCATGTCAATCCAAGTAATTTTAAAATTAAGGTTTAGTTCGTAATTTACTAAGTTAATTCGACTTTAATTAGTAATTTTAATTCGTAAAAATTACCTCTCACTTTGATAAAATGACAGGTCATTTTTTGATTAAAAAGACTAATTATTTATCCATTTTAGTAGATGACCGGAATGAAACAGGTGAGTTAGGTAAATGGGCCCGGTTTTTCAATGAAAGTTCAATGGTCCGTTATGCACTAAATACTAATGTGCCTTTGAATAGAAATCTTCTCAGACAGGTGTACAGGTCTTCTAAAGACACATATGCAGATGGGATATCAACTTTCACTTGCAAAATTCAGTGACAAAAAGTGCGAATAACAGAAAATAACATCAATCAAGCACTTCCTCTATATATGAAGCTATCCGTCGGAATACAACCGATACAAACAGTTATAGTATTTAATCCAAATAAGTGTATATATATATATATATCATTAACCATATGTTATACCATTTATAATCTTACTCCATCAATACCATAGCAACAAAGTCCACAAGGATCATAGGATTTCATTCTAATAAAAGTCAAAAATAATAGTTATTAATTTAATATCCGAACACAACACTCTAACTTTTATGAGACTAGTAAGGTACACGTACATCTCAAATCATATCAAAAATCATTACATTCCATTTTAATTCATGAAGTTCGAATATAATTATTATATAATAATTCGAATATTACATTATATATATATAATCAAAATATGCAATACCAGGTAAATCAAATAGTATTACGATTATATTTCACAACTTAAATAGCTCAGCACAAACATATATGTTTCAAACCCAATCATGTATATATGTTTTGACCGGAAAAATCAAATATTAACTCACAAGATTCCAAAATCTTGCATGCAACCTTCGCGAATTGTGAATTAATACATATAGAAGTTACTAACCGCAGAACCAAGTAGAACCAAGCCATGTGGAACCATACCAGTCGGAAAAATCATGAATATAATCGGAAAATTAAGAAACTAGCCGAAATCATAGCATGCAATCCAAACAGTCTACTTGTGATGCCAAATTAACATTTCTATGATCTTAAAATCATAATTTAGGCTCAAGAACATCATTGTTTAGCCCACTCGACTCGCCGTAGTTCATAGTCGGTGGCAAGTCTCGGTGGAGTTCCGACTTTTCCGGCATCTCAACACCAAAACCTGAATTTAATCCCATCGATCACTGACAAAACGTGGTACAAACATCACATATCAAAACTAGTCCACTACGACCCTTGCATGCAAGTCGTAGCTTCAACCCAATCTCATACACATACAGTAGCAACTATATATATATAATGGAGCTATGAACAAAGATTTAACTAAGACAACTTGATGACTAGTACAACTCAAGGATTATCATGCTAATTAAAGCAAACCGTAGGAAATAAAAGGAAGGAGCAAGGATATCGTAGGAGAGAGTGAAGAAGAGAACCTGTGAAGATGAGTGCAGAGCAAAATGAAGAAGTGGGCGGTGGATTGGGTTATAAAAGGGCTAGGGGCAAAAGGGTAACTTCACAATTGCTGATTTCTGAATTAAAACAAATTTAAAATTCGACTTTTGATAGAAAACAGGTACAAAAATACGTTTTATATTTTTTTAAATAAATCTATTGAATTTAGAAGCTCGCCCATATTTTTCAAATATTTTTCTGATGAGCAGATAATTAACTAAAATCTTTGAATTTAAATCACTTTAAATAGAAATAAGAGCAGGAAAATCTTTAAAAATATTTTTGGGCTCGAATAAAATAAACTTTTATTTTTAAAAACTTTCTGAATATCCAAGGAGCATTTTGGAAAAGATTTCATAATTTTTGGACATTCTAATAATTAAATATGGAATTTAGAAGAGAAATATCTCTTAGAATAAAACAGGAATGAAAGATTTACATAAAATCACTGAGACTAGAATTAAATACACCACCATTTTTAAAAAGTCTCTAAAATTACATAGAAGCTACATATAAAATTTCATAATTATTGGACGCACCAATGATTTTATAAAAATCAAACAGTACCTCAATTTAGCATGAAAATAAATTAATCACTTAAACACATTGTGGTCAAACAGGCAGTCAATTAGACATATAAAATGACCACATACCACATCTTATCACATTAGAGCATAAAAATAATATAACTCATATTAATTAAATATATATATATGATATGAGTAAAAATAACCCTGAGTAAATAACAATAAATATAACATTTATTATTTCATTACTTAGACCTGTTATGGTCCAAAGGTTTGGGCCCTCAAAACGAACTAGGAAAATAAATCCTCGGATCAACTGAACTTGTAAGTCTAGCCCACAAGCTCTGTTGAAGCCATAGGCCCATTAAGCCTTTGTTATTAATTAATTTCGTAATTAATAAATAAAGGCCTAGTAAAGGCCCAAGAAGTCTGTTGAAGGCCTTCATCCTAGAAGGATCTTGAAACCCAAACGTGGGAAGAGTCCAACAAAGACTCTCATTCCTATAAGGTTTTGGATACCCCTACTGCTAGGAGACTTGGCCCCCAAGTCTCCTAACCCTAATTTGATTTCAAGGCCTTCATGTGCCTATTTAAAGGGCCTAACCCTTCAACATTAGAACTACGTTTTTTGGCTTGATTCTCATACGAACTGAGATACGTAGGCAGTTAACGAGGACCTGAGTTTAGTCACGAAACGTTAGTGCAGCCATTAAAGCTTGAAGCTCCTCCAAACCCTAGCACTAATTACGCATTAAAGACACCTCATTTTTAATCCGTAACATTTGGCGCCGTCTGTGGGAACCGAATAATAACCATGGCAAGAACACGAAGTACTGCAAGCACCCTTGAAGGAGAGATCCCTGGTGCCGCTGTCGACACCACTGTTCCCCCTATTACAACTCAGGGGCAACAAGCTGTTGTTCCAACCACCTCTGTTGAGGACCCTGAAGCAAGCACCCGGCGTGCTGGACCCCTCAGCATCGTCGTTCATCCTTCCAACCCCGATGTGTCAATTCATGCTTCAGCTCCTCCGCTCCAGGTAATTCCACCCCTTCATACTACTTTTGTTGCTCCTCCTACTATGCAGGTCCCGTCTGCTATAACTCCCGACCCTCGTTATGGGCTCCCAAGGAACTATGAGCCCCCTTATGAGCAAGGGTTGTTGCCCCACTATACCTCACAACGAAGAAGTCGGGACTTCTCTGGACCTTACTCAACTGATGACGAGAAGTCATCTGACGAAGATGTTAACCCACGAAGGAGGCGACCTGGTAAGGAGCCCCTTGGAGGGAGGAGTACCCAGCCCCGAGGGCCTCAAAGTAATGACTCCCTGAACCTTCAGGAAAGAATACGCGCTCATGAAGCCGAAGCTCAACGACTAAGGAAAGACCTGGAAAAGGCATTGGCAAGGCGACAGCACCCCAGAATGGAGGGTGCTGGAGAGTTGATGAGAAACACCTCTGTAATAGATTTGGATGAGCCCCCGAGGCAAATAAGGACAAGTCATGTTAGGGCTGATCCCCAAGACTTACTGCCGCTTGGAGATCCTGATGATCCTACGCCCCCCTTCACAGAGAATATTATGAATGAAAAGATATCAAGGAAGTTTAAGATGCCAACAATCAGGGCCTATGATGGAACGGGAGATCCCTCAAATCATGTGCTCACGTTCTCTAATGCACTGTTGCTGCAGCCTGTAAACGATGCCATTAAGTGTAGGGCGTTTCCCCAAACCCTGAGTGGCATGGCTCAGCGGTGGTTCAGTCGTCTACCACCAAACTCTGTTGGGTCATTCAAGGATCTGAGCAGGGCCTTCATTGGTCAATTCATTAGCAGCAAAACTCATGAAAAGAGCTCAGCTTCGCTAATGAACATGCACCAGGGGAAGAACGAATCCTTGAGGGATTACATGAATAGGTTCACAAAGGAAGCCTTGAAGGTCCCTGATCTAGATCAGAAGGTCGCTATGATAGCCTTGCAGCAAGGAACTTCTGACGAAAATTTCAGAAGGTCGTTAGCCAAGAGGGCCCCTGAAACTATGAATGAGCTCCAAGAGAGAGCAGGAAAGTATATCAAGGCTGAGGAAAGTATGAGGAAAGCTCAAGGGTTTCAGGCCTCGAACGCCTATCCTAAAAAACGATCCAGCGATACCGAGTACACTGTTGATACCAAGTATGCGAAGAATGGTGACGCCAATGACTCTAAGAAGAAAGGAGGTGCCAGGTTCACCAAGTATGCAAGGCTAAACACCGCCCGTAGCCAGATACTAATGGACATTGAGAAGGGTAAAGATCTTCGATGGCCAAAGCCACTGAGGACTGATCCTGAAAAGAGAAATAAGAGCGCATACTGCCGGTTCCATAGGGATGTGGGACACGACACTGACGACTGTCGTCAGTTGAAAGACGAGATCGAATTTCTGATTAGAAGAGGGAAGTTGGAAAAATACACCAAGGATGGTGCTGGAGGCGATAGAAGGAACGACAAACGAAGGGACTCAGACCCCAAGGAAAGAAACAATCAGCCCAGAGGGCCTGTGATTAACGTAATATCAGGAGGGCCAACTGCAGCAGGCAACTCCAGAAACTCCATGAAAGCGTATGCACGGGAGGTAATGAGCATTGTAGGAGAACCTCCTAAGAGGGCAAGGACTGAAGTCTCGTTGACCTTCGACGACTCCGACCTAGAAGGGGTGAGGTTCCCCCACGATGATCCCTTAGTAATCACCCCCACCATAGGGAACTCTCCTGTGAAAAGAGTCTTGGTAGACAATGGTTCTTCCGTTGACATCCTATTTTATGATGCCTATGTAAAAATGGGATACAGTGATTCACAGCTAACCCCCTCCAACATGCCCATATACGGTTTTAATGGAGTGGAGTCTCGGATCGAGGGGATCATAAAACTACCAATGACTATAGGCGAAGAACCTCGACTGTCCACTCAGATGCTGAATTTCTTAGTTATTAAGGCAAGCACTACCTATAATGCAATCCTTGGGAGGACAGGGTTGCATGCCTTCAAAGCAATAGCTTCTACATACCACTTGAAACTCAAGTTCCCGATCAGGAATGGAGTGGGGGAAGAAAGAGGAGATCAGAAGATGGCCAGAAGCTGTTATGTGGCTGCTTTGAAGCCTGATGGCACTGGGGGGCAGGTTCTCCCCATTGAAGATATGGATGTCAGAGATCACGAAGAGAGGAGGGGGAAACCTGTGGAGGACTTGGAGTCCGTTCCCCTGGATCCTTCATATCCTGAGAGAGTGACATATGTTGGGGCTTCACTCCCCAAGGACCTGAAGCAACAACTGATACAGTTCCTACAAGATAACAAAGATGTTTTCGCTTGGACAGCAGCTGACATGCCAGGAATAGACCCCGAGCTTATAACACATCAGTTGAATGTAAATCCTGAAAGGACAGCGGTCAAACAGAAGAAAAGAAGTTTTGCCCCTGAAAGACAGGAGGCCATTAAGCAGGAAGTGGAAAAATTGCTAGAAGCTGGATTTATTGAAGAAATCCAATTTCCTGAATGGCTGGCCAACCCTGTGATGGTTAAAAAAAGCAATGGGAAGTGGAGAATGTGTGTGGACTTCACTGACTTGAATGATGCGTGTCCCAAGGACTGTTTCCCCTTACCAAGGATAGACACGTTAATAGATGCCACAGCTGGGCACGAAATGCTTAGCTTCATGGATGGTTTTAGTGGCTACAACCAAATTAAAATGCACCCCGGAGACATTCCTAAGGTATCGTTTGTTACTGACTTTGGTGTTTTTTGTTATCTGGTTATGGCTTTTGGACTTAAGAACGCAGGAGCCACATATCAAAGGCTTGTGAATAATATTTTCAAGCACCTAATTGGAAAGACTATGGAAGTCTATGTTGATGACATGATAGTCAAAAGCTTGGACAAGGCCGATCATCTTGTACACCTGAGTGAGGCATTCGAAGTTCTGAGAACCCACAAGATGATGTTAAACCCATCCAAGTGTGCCTTCGGCGTAGGTTCTGGAAAATTTCTGGGCCTGATGGTCTCGAAGAGAGGCATTGAGGCCAATCCTGACAAAATCAAAGCAATTCTGGACATGGAGCCTCCCAAGACTGTAAAGGAAGTCCAAAAGCTTACTGGAAGGGTAGCGGCCCTGGGACGTTTCATATCCAAGTCTGGAGAAAAATGTCTGCCATTCTTCAAGGCCCTCAAGAAGGTCAAGAACTTTGAGTGGAATGACGAGAGTCAAGCAGCATTCGAAGAGCTGAAAAAGTATATGGCCGAGCCACCCTTGCTTGCCAAACCAAAACCTGAGGAAATACTATTCCTGTATCTTGCTGTCTCAAACTCTGCCCTGAGTGCAGTTCTTGTGAAAGAGGAAGCTAAAGTTCAAAAGCCTATCTACTACGTTAGCAAAATACTGCATGGTGCAGAGCTGAACTACTCAAAAGTTGAGAAGTTTGACTTAGCATTAATCATGGCTTCAAGAAAGCTACGTCCGTACTTCCAGGCGCATGTTATCAATGTCTTGACAGACCAACCCCTGAGAAACATACTGCATAGCCCCAAGGCCAGTGGAAGGTTAATCAAATGGGCGGTTGAACTGGAAGAGTTCGAAGTCAAATACAAGCCCAGGACGGCCATCAAAGCTCAGGCTCTGGCTGACTTCGTGGTTGAATGCACCATTCCAAACCAAGAAGTCGGGGGGCAAGAAGAGAATAAAGATAAAGAAGTTGAAGAAAAGAAAGAAAAAGAGGAAGAACTCAAAGAATACTGGTTGCTCTTTTTTGACGGAGCTTCAAAAATAAAAACTAGTGGAGCTGGTCTAGTTTTACAAAGCCCGGATGGCTTCATTGTCGAATATGCAATCAAATTGGACTTTCCGACTACAAACAACGAGGCGGAATACGAAGCTTTGATAGCTGGACTTGGTCTGGCCAGAACCCTGAGGGTGAAAAACATGAAAGTATGTGGTGACTCAAGGTTAGTAATCTCTCAAGTAAATGGGGAGTTTGAGACCCGAGACGTGACTATGGCCAGGTATTTGAGAATCGTTAAAGCTCAAGCCACGCAGTTCGAAGAATGTCACTTTGAGTACATCCCGAGAGAGGAAAACATGAAGGCTGATGCCTTGTCCAAATTTGCATCATCAGAAATTGAAAGCTACTCGGGCAGTGTTTATTTTCAAGTCTTGAAGACCCCAAGCATTGATGCGAAACTGATAGCTCCTATTGGGCCGGGAACATGTTGGATGGATCCCATCAAACTCTACTTGGAAACAGGAAAAACACCTGCCGACCCCTTGGAAGCTCGCAAACTGTCAGTAAGGGCCCTGAGGTATGCCCTCATAGAAGGGATACTCTATAAAAAATCATACGTGATACCCTACTTGAAGTGTTTGAGACCCCATGAAGCTGAAGCTGCCCTAAGGGAAGTTCACGAAGGAGTATGTGGTCAGCCCCTAGGAAGCAGAACTCTTGCTCACAAAGTCGTGAGACTGGGGTTTTATTGGCCTGAGATGCTTAAAGATGCCAAGGCATATGTTAAGAAATGCGATCGTTGCCAAAAGTTTGCACCCCTTGTTAGGCAGCCCCCTGAGATGCTGACATCCATCAACTCTCCGCTCCCCTTTGCCATGTGGGGAATGGATATTCTAGGCCCGTTTCCTATGGCCAGTGCACAAAGGAAGTTCCTCATTGTTGCCATCGACTACTTCACTAAGTGGATAGAAGCCAAGCCCTTGGCCAAAATTGACACTAAGAACATAACTCAGTTCTTCTGGGAGAACGTCATATGCAGGTATGGGCTACCTCGAATCCTGGTAACGGACAACGGAACTCAATTCAACAGTAAGGACTTCATGGAATACTGTGGGAATTATAACATTGAACTACGCTTTACTTCAGTAGCTCATCCGCAGTCAAATGGGCAAGCTGAAGTTGCTAACAGAATTATCCTAGATGGACTCAAGAAAAGGATAGAACGCTCCCAAGGGACTTGGGTTGATGAGTTACTCCCAATCTTATGGGCATATAGAACTACTTGCAGAACATCAACAGGAGCTACTCCATTTCAACTAGCCTATGGAGCCGAGGCAGTGGTGCCCGTTGAAGTTGCTCAGACATCACCAAGGATTCAAGAATTTCAAGTTGACACCAATGAAGAAGGCATGAAACTAGCTCTAGACCTAATAGATGAGCTGCGCGACGAAGCTAATGCCAGAATAGTAGAAAGCCAGAAGAAAGCTTCGTTCTACTACAACCTGAGAGTCAAAGAAAGGTTCTTCCGCGAAGGAGACTTAGTCCTGCGAAAGATCGAGGCATCTGGAGTTGGTCCTAAAGGCAAGTTAGCTCCAAACTGGGAAGGGTCATACCAAGTAAAGGAAGTCACAGGGCAAGGAGCGTACAAACTCCAAACCCTTGAAGGGATTGAAGTCCCTAGAAGCTGGAATGCAGCCAACTTAAGAATTTATTATGTTTAGGTTTTCAACTTTAAATGTTTAAATATCGGTTTATTAGCCTTGAAAGGCATGACATTTATTAAGCCTTGGTGGCATCTTTTTAAGTTATTAAGCCTTGATGGCATCTTTTTAAGTTATTGAGCCTTGATGGCATCTTTTTAAGTTACTTTGGAAAACTTAATGCTTCCGTTATCTTTATATAATTTGTACCAAGTCCTTTACAAAGCCATGCAAGTAGTTGTTGTTTATGTTCAGATTAAGCACGAAAAACAAATAAAACTAAGGCGGAAAGTAAAGAGACGGGAATATGAAAAACATAACTGCATAAATAAAAGCCCCGGGGGGCAAAAATTCTTTACACAGCCACTGAGGGCCAACATAAATAAAAACCTAACTACTACTCTGAGGACTCCTCCTCACCGGAAGAAGACGAGCCTTCTTTGCCTTCACCAGATTCTTTGTCATCTTCATCGGACTCTTCTTCCTCCCCAGAAGAGCTCTCCTCTACTGGCTTTTGAGGGATAGCCTCTGGAACAATCTTCTTGGGAGTAACTCGAACTGGGGAAGGAGTAAGAGAAGGCGCACGATTTCTGACATCCGGGCTGTCCTCCCCATCGGTTTCCTCGTGCTCCTCGAACAACCGCTTCAACGCATCGGCCGATTGAGGGCATTTGAAGTCTACCTTTGGGTTAAACAAACTCGGGTGTTTACCCAACACTTCCTTGAGGGCGTCATTCCACCCGATAGTGTAATTAGCCGGGAAGATTAGGTCGTCATGAGCCTCGATTAAATCCCGGTACTCGTCAGAGGCCATATATTGATCAATTATAGCATTTCTATCTGCCCGTAGCTCGACCACCTCAGCTTGGGCCTGTTTAAGCTGCCCCTCCTTCTCAGCCAGCTTTTCTTCAAGATTTTTGAGCTTGGCATGAGCCACTGTCAGCTCCTTCTTATGTTTTCCTGCCTGGGCTTTCCAAGCCTCCGTCTGGTGCAAAGAAGCTTGGAAATAGGCGTTGGCCTGAAAAAGCAACAAAACAAGTTAATACATATAGAAAGGCCCAGACCGTGAACGGAAGAAGTGTGAACTACAAGGTAATCAAGTAAATAAGCTTACCGATGCCAATGCCTGCGCACCCAAAGCCTTGGTGCTTTCCTCGTCCCATCCCAAGACAATATCCTTGTAATCGCAAGGAGTGAGGGAGTGAAAGGACCAGTCCCTTGCGTGATCTGTGCATCCGACCACCGTATCCGACTTCCTGATACCCCAGTCAGGCTTGTACGCCAGGGATTTGGGCGCCTTGACCGGCTCGCTGCTCCCAGCTTCGATTGGCCTAGTGTGCGGCTGTAAGAAAGCCGGAGGTTCCTTTACCTGCCTGGGGTCGTTCATCAGTCTTAGCCGTTTCATACGGCCAGTTTCTTCTACGGGTGGAATAGTCCACTCGTTTATCAATGCAGCAGCTGAAAAAGAAAACATGGAAACATTAGTAAGGCAATCAATGAGTAGAACGAGAACAGAGTCGAGTAAAATAGTATACCTTTGCTAGAGGCCCTTGATAGGCCCACGACTCTCAACCTGTGTTCGTCAAGAAGAACCCAAGCAAGCTGCTTGGTTTCAACCTGAGTAAGCTTGGCATAAGCCTCTTCTTCTTCCCCTGAGAGCCTAATAGCGTCAAAGCTCCCGTCTGACACTTTGCTAAACATGGGCCTAAAAAGGGTACCCCAGTCTCCCCCTTCCCACTTTACTTGGACAAAATTTTCCTTCCAGTGAAGGTTGTTGTCAGGGATCGAAGAAGTATCAAAGATATGGGGTTTGTTAGGCCTGTGAGCTATGTGAACCCAGCCCTGGGAAATGCTAGAAGAGTTTTTGAATTGAAAGATTTTGCGAAAAAGAGGGACTGTCATTTTTATCTTATTCTCCAAACATAAGACCATGAAACAATGGATGAGCCTCCATCCATTGGGCACGAGTTGACATGGATTTATTTGAACATCAGCTAAGAGGGTGGGGATGAAGTCGTGCAAAGGAAACCTAAGCCCCGATAAGAGGGCATCTACGTAAACAAATAAACGACTAGGATGCCAATGGCAGGTCTTGTCGCCAGGTTCAACTAAGGAAATGGAAAACCTAGGTGGAAAATTAAAAAGCTTGTTATACTCTTCTACTATGTCGGCTTCGAAAAATTTACTACTACGACTGTAAGAATCTAGATGGGATTGACTAGGGTATTCATCCCCCCGTTGGTTGATCATATCTATCAAGGACATGTATGTAGAAAAAATGGGGATTCGATTTAGGGATTTACCTCTCTTGGCTGATCCCGCGTTCATGGCTGCCAATCTAGAAGCTCTCTTATCCGCCATCCGATTTTCGACTTTATGTAATTCTTTGAGGAAGCTAACGATTTAAATTACTAGGCAGCTTCAGAGCTCGAATATAGAAGGGAGAAGTGAGGAGTAAAAAATAAGAAGTGTGAGAAATGAAGCCCACACCACTCATATATGCAACCCCAGCCGGTCACCTGACCGTTTAAATTCAACTTTTGACAGGCATCTCTAGGTCGAACAACCGTCGAAAGGTAAGTCAACCGGTATCACCGGTGAAGGGGTTTGAAAGCCCATATTCTAAGGCCCAAAACCTCTACAACCCATAAACTGGGAAAGCTCTAAAACATGGGCCTGCCAAGCCCGTAGTCATAAAACTTCACAGGCCCATTCTATAAAGTCGAAAATAAAAGACCATGAGGCCCTCAAGGAATTTCAATCTCAAAGAGTTTTGAGGTCTATTTCGACTTCAATCCAAGTCGAAAATAAAAGGCCATGAGGCCCTCAAGGAATTTCGACCTCAAAGAGTTTTGAGGTCTATTTCGACTTCAATCCAAGTCGAAAATAAAAGGCCATGAGGCCCTCAAGGAATTTCGACCTCAAAGAGTTTTGAGGTCTATTTCGACTTCAATCCAAGTCGAAAATAAAAGGCCATGAGGCCCTCAAGGAATTTCGACCTCAAAGAGTTTTGAGGTCTATTTCGACTTCAATCCAAGTCGAAAGTAAAAGGCCATGAGGCCCTCAAGGAATTTCGACCTCAAAGAGTTTTGAGGTCTATTTCGACTTCAATCCAAGTCGAAAATAAAAGGCCATGAGGCCCTCAAGGAATTTCGACCTCAAAGAGTTTTGAGGTCTATTTCGACTTCAATCCAAGTCGAAAATAAAAGGCCATGAGGCCCTCAAGGAATTTCGACCTCAAAGAGTTTTGAGGTCTATTGCGACTTCAATCCAAGTCGAAAATAAAAGGCCATGAGGCCCTCAAGGAATTTCGACCTCAAAGAGTTTTGAGGTCTATTTCGACTTCAATCCAAGTCGAAAATAAAAGGCCATGAGGCCCTCAAGGAATTTCGACCTCAAAGAGTTTTGAGGTCTATTTCGACTTCAATCCAAGTCGAAAGTAAAAGGCCATGAGGCCCTCAAGGAATTTCGACCTCAAAGAGTTTTGAGGTCTATTTCGACTTCAATCCAAGTCGAAAATAAAAGGCCATGAGGCCCTCAAGGAATTTCGACCTCAAAGAGTTTTGAGGTCTATTTCGACTTCAGTCCAAGTCGAAAATAAAAGGCCATGAGGCCCTCAAGGAATTTCGACCTCAAAGAGTTTTGAGGTCTATTTCGACTTCAATCCAAGTCGAAAATAAAAGGCCATGAGGCCCTCAAGGAATTTCGACCTCAAAGAGTTTTGAGGTCTATTTCGACTTCAATCCAAGTCGAAAATAAAAGGCCATGAGGCCCTCAAGGGATTTTAAGCCCTTGATTCGACCTCGATCCAGGTCGAAATCGACCTCAATCACTATGATCGACCTCGAGGCGTTTTGAAGTCCTGTTCGACCTCGATCCAGGTCGAAATCGACCTCAATCACTATGTTCGACCTCGAGGCGTTTTGAAGTCCTGTTCGACCTCGATCCAGGTCGAAATCGACCTCAATCACTATGTTCGACCTCGAGGCGTTTTGAAGTCCTGTTCGACCTCGATCCAGGTCGAAATCGACCTCAATCACTATGTTCGACCTCGAGGCGTTTTGAAGTCCTGTTCGACCTCGATCCAGGTCGAAGTCGACCTCAATCACTATGTTCGACCTCGAGTCGTTTTGAAGTCTTGTTCGACTTCGATCCAGGTCGAAATCGACCTCAAACTACTATTTCGACTTCAAGATATTTTGAGGCCTATTTCGACCTCAAACGAGGTCGAAATCAACCTCGGCCCTCCAATCCTGGTCGAAATCAACTCCAATCCAGGACGATATTAACCCGATCCAGGTCGACTTATGGGAGAAATGCAGAAAAAGCATCCTTGGCGACTTAGCTACAAATAAAGTCCTTTGGGGACCAATTTATATAATATTGATTCTTTAAAAGAATTAATAATAGAAGGCCTGAGTCCGAAAGTCAAGAAAAAATTGACTAAAACGAGTCAAATGCCCAATAAGGCACTGAAGACCCTTTGTAAAACTTTTACGAAAACTCACGAAGTTTTCCCAAAAGTTGGGGGGCAAATGATATGGGCAAAAATAACCCTGAGTAAATAACAATAAATATAGCATTTATTATTTCATTAATTAGACCTGTTATGGTCCAAAGGCTTGGGCCCTCAAAACGAACTAGGAAAATAAATCCTCGGATCAACTGAACTTGTAAGTCTAGCCCACAAGCTCTGTTGAAGCCATAGGCCCATTAAGCCTTTGTTATTAATTAATTTCGTAATTAATAAATAAAGGCTCAGTAAAGGCCCAAGAAGTCTGTTGAAGGCCTTCATCCTAGAAGGATCTTGAAACCCAAACGTGGGAAGAGTCCAACAAAGACTCTCATTCCTATAAGGTTTTGGATACCCCTGCTGCTAGGAGACTTGGCCCCCAAGTCTCCTAACCCTAATTTGATTCCAAGGCCTTCATGTGCCTATTTAAAGGGCCTAACCCCTCAACATTAGAACTACGTTTTTTGGCTTGATTCTCATACGAACTGAGATACGTAGGCAGTTAACGAGGACCTGAGTTTAGTCACGAAACGTTAGTGCAGCCATTAAAGCTTGAAGCTCCCCCAAACCCTAGCACTAATTACGCATTAAAGACACCTCGTTTTTGATCCGTAACAATAAATATCTCAATCGTTACACAGGGGATGTCATTTGCATGGTGTAGAGGTCCCCTAGATTACCCAATGTCTGTGAAGATACTTGGCTTTGATATGCCTGAGCCCCCATAGAGTCTGAAGTAAAAACTCCTGAAACCTCTGTGGTTTTAATGGTGTCATCAGGATATGCCTCAGCATGCATTCCTTCACCATCTAAATGAATGTCCAGAGTGCTGAACAAGGTGTCATGCACCAAGTCACTTGAATGGGGCTCACCAGGAAAGTAGGAATCTTGATGATCAATAACCTCATGTGTTTGGCTAGACACAATTGGTTGAGAAGAAATTTGAGAGGTGGAAGAGAGAGTGTGAGTAGAATTGAGTATTGGCAACTCCCCTTGAGAAAATAGGGAAGTTTTAAAAGAAGATCCTACTAGTGCACAGTGTGTCTCCTTTTCTACTAAAACTTTTTCATTGACGAAGTGAATTCCTGCAATGGTGCAGACTCTGTACAGGATGGAGTGGGCTGGCTCCCAATTTCATTAGATGCACCTTGTTGAGAAAGTGCACCTAAAAGTAGGTTTAGTCCCTTGTTAATCTCTACATCCTGTTGGGAAGATGTAGAGTGGTCTGTTGTAGCCTTTTTGTTTTTCTTTCTCCTGGTTAAAGGCTCTACAGATGACTCATCCAATTCATTTTCTTCTTATATTACAGCCTCTAATGCTCTTTTTCTAATAGTTTTCTCTTTCTTCTTCTTTACAACCACACCCTGTTGAGAGGATGTAGAGGTTGGTTGGCTAGCATCTAGTGGATTCAAGGAAGGGCTAGCAGTTGGGTTAGAGGTCCTTGGATTAGGTGCATTTGATTCTTCAGCAACCTTAAGACCTCCTACTGCATCAAGATAACCATATTTAGGCTGCATAAGTGGGTACCCCTAAATACACTCACCATGTGACCTATAATTTAAAGGGGCACATTCACTGTATTTCTCCTATCCAATATAGCAAAAATAAATTTTGACATGGATTTGGAACAGTCATATCTCTACTTGTTCATTACCTTTCTTGGGAATCTTGGTTATGAGTTCCCCAGAAACTAGTTTTCCAACATTGAGCCTTTGGTTGTAGGCCAATGAGTAGGCCAGCTTAATGGCAATGAGGCTAATCTGGTCAAATCTTGTTTTCCAGCAGGTGAAGACTCTCAAGATGGTGTCAAACAGGAATGACCACTCCTTCCTCATGAACTTCTTAATGATTTTTCCGAGCTTGAACTTCTCAGCTCCTTTGTCCACCGTGTCAGAATACCTAATGAACTCCAGGAAGTCTAGAAGGTCATCTTCAGTTGGTTCCTCATTAAAATCTTCAGTCGGTACTTTCAGGCTTTTTTCACATCTTCTTCGTCAAAGCTAATATCCTTTCCTTGAATCTTACATGTGACAACTACCTTCGAGCTCCCATCCTCCAAAGCTATATTCTCCCAGTCTGTAGTTGCCCAAAATTGCTCAAGAACGTCAAGGTAGAGAGTGGGGTTTGCTAACAGAGCTTCCTTTAGATATGAGTCTATGAGAAATCTAGTGAAACATTTATACTGGGATTTTGCATCAGCATCTCTGGCTATGACTAAGAAGGTTTCAGGAATGACAAAGACTTCAGTGCTAGGGTTGGAACTTGAGGACGCCATTGAGTTAGTGTGTAGAAAGAGAGAATAGAAGAAACGGAAGTTTTAGAGAGAAGAAGTATGGGTTTAAGAGTAACAGTTTGAATGCAAGGGTTTCTTTGAGTTTGTAGTTAAGCGTAGAAATGAAAAGCTAGATCTACTTTGCTATTTTATATGACACATACGACTCGACTAGAATAGTAATTGATTTTAATGATCGAGAACTTTGAAAAAGAGTAAAGCTGTTTTAGTAGAGAACTGTCAGACTTTGATCGAGAACTAAGACAATCAAGAACTCATTCAAGCTATATTCGAGAACTCTGATGATTCGAGAACTCTCAATAGTACTTGATCAAGAACTCTAGAAATGATCTATTCTAGAACTCATAACATCATGATTCGAGAACTCTTAGAATTAAATGAATCGAGAACTCAAGATATTCGAAAACTCTTAGAATTGAATGATTTGAGAACTCAAGATATTTGAGAACTCTTAGAATTGAATGATTCGAAAACTCAAAAATTTATACTTAGTCGAGAAGTCAGAAAGAATGGCAACTTAACTACAAACTCTAGTTTTTAAGAAATTATTCTATCTTCACTTGGAAAATAAAATAATAATTTACAACCTTTATTTCTTAGATAAATAAAATTTATTTATTCATTCTAAAATGAGAAATGTGTTTAATTTATATTCCTGAAGTTTTAATTATCACACTTGTTATTTAATGATGCACAAGTATAATAATTCTTTTCAGGCTTTCTCAGAACAAGGAAATAGTTCCAAGTTAGTTTTTAGAGAGTAAAAATTTTAATTAAAAATATGTACAATAATATAACTGACATATTTATAAATATACACCAGTTTTGTTTCACTTAGATAAATCTTTTATGTTCATGTCTGTGAAACAGTTGTTGTAACAGTTGGAGAGATATATTTATTGAGCCACTTATCTTGAAGAATTTAGTATTCCAATCTCACTAACCAACCTGTTAAAGGTGGCTTCATCAAGTGGTTTAGTAAATATATCAGCCAACTGTTTTTGTGTAGGAACATAGAGCAATTTAATCACTCCATTTTCAGAATGTTCCCTTATGAAATGTTACCTTACATCAATATGCTTTATCCTGGAATGGTTGACTGGATTGGCAACAATTGATATGGCACTAGTGTTGTCACACATGATAGGAATTCCTTCCAACACAAGTGCATAGTTTCTTAATTAATTCCTGATCTAAAGCACTTGAGCACAACAGCTTCCAGCAGCAATATATTCAGCCTCAACTGTGGAAGTAGAAACTGATTGTTGCTTTTTACTAAACCAAGACACCAATCTATGTTCAAGAAATTGACAACTTCCTGAAATGCTTTTCCTATCCACTCTACATCAAGCAAAATCAGCATATGAATATCTAACTAGGTTGAATCCTATTTCTTTAGGGTACCATAACCCCATGAAAGGTGTTCCTTTGAAGTATCTAAGAATTCTCTTGACAGCAATGAGATGGGATTATTTGGGATTTGCCTGAAACCTTGCATATAGGCATGTAGAGAACATTATGTCAGGTCTACTAGCTATGAGATTGAGAAGAGATCCAATCATTCCTCTGTAGGTCTTCATATCTACACTTTTTCCTTTCTTATCTTCATCCAGTTTTGTAGATGTAGACATTGGAGTTTTGGCAGCTGAGTAATCTTGCATGTCAAACCTTTTGAGTAAGTCATTGATGTATTTTTTTGACTTATGAAAATGCCATCATCCCTTTGGCTTATTTGAAGACCTAAAAAGTAATTGAGCTCTCCCATCATGCCCATCTCATTTTCACTTTGCATAAGCTTAGAGAACCTTTGACATAGTTTTTCATTTGTTGATTCAAAAATGATATCATCCACATAAATTTGAACTATTATAACATCTTCATTGTTCTTCTTGTAGAAAAGAGTTTTGTCAATAGTTCATCTAGTGAATTGATTTTCTAGAAGGAATTTTGACAGAGTGTCATACCATGCTCTAGGGGCTTGTTTGAGTCCATACAATACTTTGATGAGTCTGTAAACAAAGTCTGGAAAGTTTGGATCTTCAAAGCCAGGTGGCTGTTGCACATATACTTCCTCTTCTAGTTTACCATTGAGAAAAACACTTTTAACATCCATTTGATAGACCTTAAAGTTTGAGTGTGCTGCAAATTCTAGAAAAATTCTGATTGCCTCCAATCTTGCAACAGGAGCAGAAGTCTCATCATAGTCAATGTCTTCTTCTTGTGAATACCCTTTTGTAACTAACCTTGCTTTGTTCTTTATTACTATTCCATGTTCATCCATTTTATTCCTGTAGACCCATTTAGTGCCAATTACTGATCTGTCCTTTGGAGGTGGTAGTAATTCCCAAATATTGTTTCTCACAAATTGATTCAAATACTCTTGCATGGAAATTATCCAGTCTGGATCTAGCATGGCTTCTCCAATCCTTTTTGGCTCATTTTGAGACTGAAAGCAAGCAAATAGGCATTCATTCATAGTTGCTCTTCTTGTTCTCACACCTTCATCAGGATTTCCAATGATTTGATCAACTGTGTGAGCTCTATTCCATTTAGTTTGATGAGATCCATCTCTATCATTTGAGAATGTTTCTTCCTGATTGAAGTTGTTGCCATTTGTTGCAGATCCTTGAGAATCTCCCCCTGAGTTGATGCTAGGTTTGTGTGGAGAATTCTCAAGTTGAATGTGACTGTAATCTTCATTTCTTCTTTCCTCAATTGATCCATATGAGATGTCTACTTGTGACTCTTCATGAGTTTTGACACCATTTTTGGTTGCAACTGTTTCAGAATCCACTTCATTTTTAAATCTCAAGGTGTCACAGTTTTCACCTTCCAAATTTATAATAGGGAATTTGAAATCATCAAATGTCACATTTGTACTTTCCATAAACTTTTGTTGATCAATCACATATACTCTATAGATAGTTTTTTCCAAGGAGTATCCCACAAAAATTCCTTCATATGCCTTGGCTTTAAACTTCCCAAGATTGTTGACATCATCTTTGAGAACAAAGCACTTTGCTCCAAACACATGCATGTATTTTACAAATGGTCTTCTATTTGTCATGATGTGATAAGGAGTCTTTCCGACTGGTTTTGTGATGAGTGTTCTGTTTTGAGTGTAACATGTGGTTCTAACAGCTTCAGCCCAAAAACTAGTTGGTAGATTTGCTTCTGCTAACATGGTTCTTGCAGGTTCAATGAGAGTCCTATTATTTCTCTCAACCACTCCATTTTGTTATGGAGTCCTTGGGGATGAGAATTGGTGAGTGATTCTTTTTTCTTTGCAGAATTCATTGAGTATAGCATTTTTGAATTCTGTACCATTGTCACTCCTTATGGAAACTACTGGTATAGGACCTTTATCTAATCTTCTCAAATTTTCAATGATAACCTTAGGAGCTTCATCTTTTGAGTGCAAGAATTCTACCCAAGTGTACTTTGAAGAATCATTAACCATGACTAGAGCAAATCGTTTCTTAGACATGGACATAACATTTATTAGTCCAAACAGATGCATATGAAACAATTGCAGTGGTTTGGTGATTGAAGTGAATTCCTTACTCTTGTGACTTGATCTCTTCATTTTCCCCTTCTGGCATGCCTCACACAATCCTTCTATGCAGAATTCAAGTGTAGGCAAGTCCTTCACTAATTCTCTTTTGACTAAAGAATTAATGTTTTTGAGATTTAAGTGAGACAATCTCTTGTGCCAAAGCAAACTTTCATTTCCTGAGGCCTTGGTGTAGAAATATCAAATTTTCTCCTTGTTTGCAGAATCCAAATCTGCTACAAACAGGCTTCCCTTTCTCACTCCTTGCAAAGAAATTTCCTTGGTCTTTCTGTGTGATATGAGACACAATTCCATGTCAAACTCCAACTTCAAATCTTTGTTACAGAATTGAGTGATGCAAAGCAGATTATGCTTCAAACCACTGACCAGGGCTACATCTTCAATGACAACATTTCCATGAATTAATTTGCCATATCCCATGGTGAAACCAATGATGTTATCTCCAAAAGTTACCATTGGGCCATCCTCCTCTTTGAATTGTGACAGCAGGGCCTTGTCACCAGTCATATGCCTTGAACATCCACTGTCCAAAATCCACATGACCTTCTTCTTACATGTGCCCTGCAAACAAACACAAATCAAGTTTTCTTTGGTATCCAAACAAGGTTGGGTCCTTTATGCTTAGTTACATCAATGTCATTTCTGTTTTTAATATTTTTAGTTGCCTGCACATGCATGTTCTCATTTTTCTTATTCTGACTTTTAGCTTGATTAGTACTTTCAGAACTAGATGCATGCTTAGGTGACATGGGATGTTTTCTATGCTCTATAGGACTAGCAGATTTAGGCCTAGGGTTATTGATGTTCAGATTCTGACTTATGCATCCATTAACAAACTGTTTTCTGAGCCTAAAACAGGTATTCATGATATTCATGTTACATGGCATACAATCAAATTTGTCACAAAATTTATGATCATCATGCATCAAAGGTTTGACATAACCACATGCAAATTCATTATTTTCAACAACAGGTTTCTTGCACATATGAGTAAGATGATTTGTTGAACCACAATTTTTACAAATCATTCTAGGTGCATTATAAACAGGTGCACAATTTTTGTGTTTGTTGATGCCTATTTTTTCATTTCTATTTGTCTTTTTCTTCTTAGCATGCATGGAGTCATTTTTCTGAACATTTTATTTTGTTTTAGTTTGAACATGAATGGACTTGGTTTTGATTGTGAGTTCTTCTTTTTCAACAGAGGGCACATTTCTTTTAGTTGCTTCCTTATCCTTATCATCCAACTGTTGTTTTGATGACCATACTGACCTCATCAAGTTCAACAGTTGCTTTCTTAAAAATTTATTCCTTGACATTTTTCAAAATGTGAGGATTTCCAAGGATTTCAACTTTCTTGCCTTTTTTTATACAAATTTCTTCTTCTTGAGACTCTCATAATCAAAACCAACTCCAATCCTAGAGTTTCCCTTATGCTTATCATGGAATTCTTGAATAACAATGGCTGAGTTTTGATAAGATCTGATTTTCAATTCATTTTCAGAAATTTGATCCTTAAGAAATTTATCAATTTGTTCAGAACATACAACTTTATGTTTGAGACATTCATTTTCTTGTTTCAAATTTTCCAGAGTTATCACAGACAATTCTAGAGTCTCATTCCAATCAGTCAGTTCATCATTAGCTTTTACCAACCTAGCAATTTCCTCATATACAACAGTCATACTGGTGTGAATGTTAAACATTTCAATGCTCAATTCTCCCATAATCATATTATATTGAGAATTTGACATATCAAGAGAGATTAATGATAGTACCTGAGAATTTGAGGATGAAGCTGCATCATGTGAGTTGGCCATGAGTGCCAGATTCTCATATTCCTCCTTCTCATCTTCATCTGTATCATCCCATCATTTTCCTTCAATAATATAAGCCTTTTCTGTCTGCTTTTTGATAAGAGCTTCATACTTGGTTTCCAACTCCAAGTAGTCTTTATCCTTCTTGATTGCTTTAGGTTTTTTACATTTTGTTGCAAAGCGTCCAAGTTCATTACAATTATAGCATCTTATCTTAGATCTATTAACTGTTCCAGTTTTGTATACTCCATTGTTATTGCTTCTTGTTGGATTCTTTCCTTTGAAATTTAAGAACTTTAAGCTTGGTCTTGGTTTAAAACTTTTGTTTCTTTTGAACTTCAAATTTCCAAACTTCTTTGCCATGAAGGCCATGGTTTTGTTGTCCATACCTTCAAGTTCTTCAATGGTGTAGAAGTCTTCTTCTCCTGATTCACTCTTGACAGAGTCCTTCTCTTCCTATTCCTGCTCTTCAAACTCTTCAAATTTCAACTTTTTTCTTATACCAGTCTTTTCAGTTGTTGATGGTTCTTTAGCAACCAAGGCATTTGAGACATTTGCCATTTTTCATCTATTTGCTAAAATGGCCTTCTTTTGACAAAATTCCAGCTCATATGTCTTTAGTATTCCATAGAGTGTTTCAAGTGGAAGCTTTTTTAAATCTCTTCCCTCTCTTATTGTAGAGATTTTGTGCTCCAGGAGCTCTGGGAGAGTTAACAAAAACTTCATGTTTTTCTCCTTTGTTTCATAGTATTTCTCATGAACTTGAAGATCATTGATCAGTTTGTTGAACCTCTCAAATACTTCAATTATGGCTTCATTTGGTTTTGACATAAATGCTTCATACTGAGAAACAAGGAGTTGCCTTTGATTTTCCCTTACCTCTTCAGTTCCTTCACACAGAATTTCTATAGTCTCCCATATGTGTTTGGCAGATGTGCAATTGACAATACTATTGTACATGACAATGTCCAGTGACTCAATTAATATAAGCATCAAACTATTGTCAAGAGAAACTTTTTCCTTCTATGTATCTGTGTACTGAGATAGGTCCTTAGGAACTAGTGTTACTGGCATGAACGGACCATTCTTTAATATTTTTGGGTACATGCAGTTTACAGCCTTTATGAACATCAACATTTTCCTCTTCCATAGGTTGTAATTTTCTCTGTCAAAAGTAGGAATCTTTATACTGCTTAGCTTCTGAGAACTCATCTTAATCTTTAGTTTTTATGTATGTTTATAGCCTAAGCCCTGATACCACTTGTTAGGAATAATGAGTTCAGAAGTTTACAGAGGGGGGATGAATGTATACTTCAACCTTTTCCTTTTCTTTTGTAAATGCAATGATACTTGATGAACTGAGTTACAAATTGAATCTTTGAACAAGTTATGTTTATTAAAGTGTTTATCAAATCATGGAATAGTAAATAAACACAGATGTAACTTTCAATCTAATTGTATCAGAAAGATTATTTGCTACAATCTGAAATTCAAATTGAACTTTAGCTTTTTGTTCTTGGAAGATTACAATGTAAATTATAAGACTACTGTCAAATGTGGCTATACATAAAATATATAGACAACATGCCCTGTGCACATGCTCACATAAGACAGTTTGGCTAAAACAAGAAATAGACAAGACATACTTTACATTTGACTAATATCAATTTCTTGATAACATTGTTGTGACAGTCTGCTACATCCAGCCTTATATCTTCTCTCACTTATCTTGACTATCTTCCCAGCTTCATTGTAGACTTGTCTCTATCTTTACAGGCTTGACTTATCCTGCAAAAACTGAGTTACAAATTATATGTCTTGTTTTTCTGCAATTCTCCTTGAAAGTAGATCCTTGGTGAAGTCCAGTACTCTGTTAGAATTGATTCGAGAAATCATAATGATTGACTTCTCAATTGAGTACTAGCTGTGACTTCTCGATTAGTCCTTAAGTGATTGACTTTTCGAATGAATAAACTTCTCGATTACATGCTTTGTTTGATGACTTCTCGATTGGACTAGACTTATTTAATGAACACTTGAAACTGTGACTTCTCGATTGACTCAGCTTTACTACTTCTCGAATGCTCCTTTTGCTAACTTCTTAAATTGTTTGTCTGGACTTCTCGAATGAGTAACATTTCACACTACTCGAATGGCTTCAATATTTTGACATCTCGAATGACTGACTTCTTGATCGAATACTGAGCTAATGAGTGTGTCTTGAGACTTCTTGACTAGTTACACAATTCTGACTTCTCGAATAGGTGACTTTTTGACTGAGTAATTGCCTTGTAGAATTCTCAGGTTGCTTTCCTTATTTCTCCAAAAAGTCTTCTTTGTCTTGTTGCATGATTCAACTTGAATCTTCTAACAGACTTTATTCTTGACTTTATTTACAACTTGAAATACAATCTGATTAGACTTCTATCTGCAATAATACATAGAAATATCTAAGTCACTACCATATTTTAGAAGTACTAACTATGTTATCTCAAGACAAATAATTACATAGACTAGGCTTGATTTGGGTCCAACAACCTTTGTATGAGCTTTGGTATGACTTTTAATAAAGTCTAAATAGACTTATTAAAAGTCAAATCAAGTCCTTTCTTTTAAAATAAATTAATTCCACTTAATTTAATTAAATAATTTATAAATTAAATTCAACTTGAATTAATTTAATTATATAAATTAAATAAATAACTTATTTTTTATAGTAGAATTAAAATACTATCTTGACTTGTATAACCTTGTTGTCAGCTTCAAAATCTTTCCGTCTTTACTTTGTCTTCTGTCATAAAACCACTTAAGCTAGATGATGAATATTTATTAATTTAGTTGACACACAAATGTACTGTCTGGTTCATTTGTGCCATACTATAATAAATATTATCCATCTTTCTAACATTTAAGTTTTGGTCTTCTGTCCTTCTTCTGGTTTACTATCTTTCCTATTTTATTCTCTTCTTCTAGAATCCTCGTGTCGTAGGCACTTAAAATCATCTGTATTTTCTAAATTCTTCTGAAATGTTACTTCTTTATTTTTCACTGACGCTTGAACATATTAATAAACTTCTTTTGTGTGTTGAGTAACAATCTCATAGATATTCTTCTGATAATTTGATTTCTCCTGTCTAGTTGACCATTTCCTATGGCCAGTGCACAGAGGAAATTTCTCATTGTCGCCATTGACTACTTCACTAAGTGGATAGAAGCCATGTCCCTAGCCAAGATTGATACCAAGAATGTGACTTAATTCTTCTGGGAAAATGTTATATGCAGGTATGGGTTACCCCAAATCCTGGTGACTTACAATGAGACTCAATTTAACAATAAAGACTTCATAGAGTACTGTGGGAACTACAACATTGAACTTTGCTTCACCTCAGTCGCTCATCCACAGTCAAATGGACAAGCGGAAGTGGCCAACAGAATCATCGTGGATGGACTTAAGAAGAGGATTGAACGCTCCCAAGGGACTTGGGTTGATGAATTGCTTCCAATCTTATGGGCAAACAGAACTACGTGTAGAGCTTCGACAAGAGCTACACCGTTCCAACTAGCCTACGGGGCTGAGGCAGTGGTTCCCGTTGAAATTACTCAGACGTCACCAAGAGTGCAAGAGTTCCAGATTGAAGCCAATGAAGAAGGCATGAAGTTGGCTTTAGACCTGATAGATGAGCTACAAAACAAGGCCAACGCCCGAATAGTGGCATACTAGAAGAAAGCTTCGTTCTATTATAACCTCAAAGTGAAGGAAAGGTTTTTCCGCATATAAGACTTAGTCATACGAAAGATTGAGGTATCTGGAGTAGGTCCAAAGGGAAAGTTAGCTCCGAACTGGGAAGGACCATACCAAGTGAAAGAGGTCACAGGGCAGGGCGCGTACAAGCTCCAAACCCTTGAAGGAGTTGAAATCCCAAGAAGCTGGAATGCTGCCAACTTGAAGATTTATTATGTTTAAGTTGTCGATTTCGATTTTTATAAACGTTTAAGTATCGACTTGTTAGCCTCGAAGGGATGATATGTTTCTTTTCATATATACTAAGTTATAAGATTCGAGAAATGTTTTCTGTTATCCTTATATAATATTCATCATTTTCACTAAGTCTTTTTACGAGCATCGCAAGTATTTGTTGTTTATGTTCAAGTTAAACACGAAAAACAAGCAAAACTAAGGCATAAAGTAAAAAGATAGAAAAGTGAAAAACATGATTACATAAATAGAAAGCCCAAAGGCCAAATGTTTTTACAAGCCCCAGGGGGAAATATATTTACAAGAAATAAAATCCTATCTACTTCGATGCCACCTCATCCCCGCTAGATGAAGTCGAACCCTCTTCTCCTTCACTTGATTCTTCCTCTTCGGAAGAGCTTTCTTCTGTTGGCTTTTGAGGAGTCGCCTCTGGAACAGCCTGCTGAGGGGATGGAGTAAGACTAGGCTCACGAGCCCTTTTCTGCCTTACATCAGGACTGTTGTCCCCCTTGGTTTCCTCCTCTTGTGCAGCATCAACTGTTTTAGAGCTTCAGCTGATCAAGGACTCTGGAAGTCCACCTTAGGGTCAAACAACCCCGAATATTTCTCCAACACTGCCTTTAGCACCTCGTTCCACTGGATGGTGTAGTTGGCTGGAAAGAGGAGGTCATCGTGTTATAAGATTAAATCTTTACATTCCTTCGAGGTCAGATACTTATCGATGATTGCATTTTTTTGGCCCGGAGTCCAACTATTTCAGCTTGGGCCTGCTTTAGGATCTCCTCCTTCTTGGCCAGCTTCTCCTCTAAATGCTTTAATTTCACGTTTGCCACCGAAAACTCCTTCTTATGCTTCCCTGCTTGAGCCTTCCACGACTCATTTTGGTGCAGATAAGCTTGAAAATAGGCATTGGCCTGAAAGACAACAAGTCAGGGTGAGTAAAGGAAATTCTAAGTATTAAAGGTATGCAAGTGCGTGCAAATAGTAGATGTAAAATGCAAAGTAGTTGAAATTTACCGATGCCAGTGCCTGTGCACCTAAAGCCTTGGTGCTCTCCTCGTCGTGACCCAAGACGATATCCTTGTAGTTAAAAGGAGTCAATTAATGGAGAGACCAATCCCTAGCGTGGTCCGTGCAGCCAACCACAGTGTCTGACTTTCTAAATCCCCAGCCTGGTTTGTAATCCAGGGATTTGGGCGTCTTAACAGCTTCACTGCCTTCAGCCTCAGTTGGCCCAAAGTGAGGCTTTAAGAAAACTTGTAGCTCCTTCCCCTGCCTGGGATCGCTCATCAATCTTAGCCGCTTCATACGGCCGCAAGTGGAATGGTCCACTCATTGATTTGTGCAGCAACTGAAAAAACAAAACATAAACACAATTAGTAAAGCACATCAACAAAAATTCAAAGTGGAAAAGTAAACATAAAGGAAGTAGTATACCTTTGCTCGAGGCCCTCTATAGGCCCACTGCTTTTAGTCTGCGCTCATCAAGAAGAGCCCAAGAGACTTCCTTGGTCTCCGCCTGAGTAAGTGCAGCGTAAGTATTTTACTCCTCCTACGAGAGCATGATGAAATCGGCGCTCCCATCCGCGACCTTGCCAAAGGTGGGCCTAAAGAAAGTCCCCCAATCTCCCATTTTCCATGAAATTTGGACAAAATTTTCCTTCCAATGAAGGTTGTTGTCGGGAATTGAAGAATTATAAAAAATGTGGGGTTTATTTTATCTATAGGTTATATGAACCCAGTCCAGAGAAAGGCTGAAAGAATTCTTGAATTGAAAAATTTTGTGAATGAGGAGGACAATCATTTTTATCTTCTTTTCTAAATAAAGGACCATGAAAGAATGGATGAGCCTCCATCCATTGGGAATGATTTGAGAAGGGTATATTTGGACATCAGCTAAAAGAGTAGGGATGAAGTCATGTAAGGGAAACCTAAGCCCTGCTAGCAAGGCATCTATATACACAAATAATTTGTAAGGATTCCAATGGCAAGTCCTGTCACCAGGCTCCACCAAGGAAATAGTAAAATGAGAAGTGAGGAAAGTGAAGCCCCTCACTTCACTCATATATAACCCCAAGTCGGTCACCTACCCATTCAAATTCCATTTTTTCCAGCATCTCTAGGTCACGTGACCGTTGAAGGGCATGTCAACCGGTACAGTCGGTAAAAGGGCTTATATAGCAAAGTCCATAAACGAAAGCCCAAATTTTTTTTCTCTAGAACCTAGAAGAAGAATCTAGAAGTTGAGCCTGTGAAGCCCATGATCAATGAGCCATGAAGGCCCAATAACCAAAGGAGAATGCCTCGAAGGCTTAGAATTCAAAAAGCCCAAGGCCCAGAAGGCCTAAAATAAGGGTAAAGGCTCGTAAAATACTAGAGGCCCATAATCCCAGACCATTGGAGGCCCATGATCCAAAAGCTGTGAAATCCCACTATTTGAAAACATCAATTGGACTCTTTAATGAAGGGCTTAGAAAGGGCCCATATTATCTAAGGCCCAAAAACCCAAAAGCCTGTAAGGATCCACTTAATTAAATCTGTAAGGAATAAACTACTTTTCAACCCATATGGCCATTTGAGGTTCATTTCGACCTCAATCTCCTTCTAAGAACATGAAGTCATGAATCCCCCAACAATTTCGACATGGAGAGCCAAATTAAGTGTTGATCGACCTCAAACCAAGTCGAGAATCCACAACTATAGAGACGTAAAAAGAATCAACTTGGGTACCTTTTTAAAGTCTAAGTCAACCTCAATCAAGGTCGAAAACACATATATAGCATAAAAGGCCTACCCAACTTTTGAAGTCAAGTTAGATCTCAAATGAGATCGATGTCCAACCTCAACCTCAAAACTATCTCAATATAAATTAGAGTTAAAATTCGACCTCAAATAAGGTCGATAATCGACCTCAATTATTAATCACCTTGGTCTATATTTGAAGTGATATTCGACCTCAATCGAGGTCAAAATTAAGTTATAGCCAAGAGGCCTATCGACTTCATTCCAAAATCGAGTTGGGAAGAAAAATAATGATTATATCGACCTCAATCCAGGTCGATAATCGACCTCGATTCTACATCGACCTCACTGCAAAGTTAAGGCATAACTCGACCTCAATCAAGGTCGAATTTGGAGCCCAAGCCTAGAAGGCATATTGCACATCAAAATCACGTTCGACCTCCAATGAGGTCGAAATCGATCTCATTTACAAGTTTCGACTTCAAGGGAAAATTGAGGTCTACTTCGACCACGATCGAGGTCGAAATCGAAGATAACCTCATATATCGACCTCAGTAGTCAATTGAGGCCTAAATTCGAAATCATCTACAAAACAATATTTGGACTTCAGATAGCCATTGAGGCCAAATTCGACCTCAATCGAGGTTGAATTCCCCTTCAAGCCTCATAAATCGACCTCAAAGGTACTTTTAAGCCATTCATGTGATCGACCTGAAAGGTAATTTCAAGCCTAATTCGACCTCAATCGAGGTCGAATTCGACCTCAGTTGCTTAATCGACCTCAAAGTGATTTTCCTGTTATAATTGACTTTGATCGAAATCGATTTTGACCTCATATCCACATATCGATCTGGAAGCACATCTTAAGTCATGTTCGACCACGATCGAAGTCGAATTCGACCTCGATCCCTGGATTCGACCTGGGGTCATATTTGAGGTCCTTTTCGACCTCATTACATGTCAAATTGGACAAAATCTCGAAAATTACCTTTTTTAAAAAAAAAATGTTACAAATAAAGTTCGTGGGGGGACCAATTTATATAATATTGATTCTTTAAAAAAATAAAAATAAAGACCTGATTCTAAAAGATGAAATAAAGTTGACTAAGATAAGTCAAAAGCCCGGTAAGGCACTTAAAACCCTTTGTGAAACTTTTACGAAAACTCACGGAGTTTTCCCAAAAGTTGGGAGGCAAATGATGTGGTTAAAAATAGCCCTAGGGAGATAAAAAGTATAACATTTTATTATTAGACCTGGTATGATCCAAAGGCTTGGGCCCTTGAAACGAACTAGGAAAATAAATCCTAGGATCAACTGGATTTGTAAGACCAGCCCACGAGTTTTGTTGAAGCCATAGGCCCAATAAGCCTCTATTATTAATTAATTTCATAATTAATTAATAAAGGCTCATTAAAGGCCTAAGAAGCCTGTTGAAAGCCCTAATCCTAAAAGGATCTAGAAACCCAAACGTGGGAATAGTCCAATGAGGACCATCATTCCTAATATGTTTAGACAACCTTGACAATAGGAGACTTGACCACCAAATCTCCTACTTCTAATCTAATTCCAAGGCCCTCATGCGCCTATATAAAGGGTCTAACCCCTCAACATTAGAACTACATTTTTTGACTTGATTCTCACACTCATTGAGATACGTAGGCAGTTAACGAGTACCCGAGGTAGTCACGAAACGTTAGTGCAACCATAGAAGCTCGAAGCTCTCTCACACCCTAGTATTAATTGTATATTAAATACATCTCGTTTTTAATCCGTAACACCATAATTAATAAAATTATAATCTCATTTTATTTAATTTTCTTAACTTATTTCCAATAATTTAGATTTTCCTCATAAAATGTGAGGCGGTGCCGTGAGGCGACGTCGATTATACTGAATTGTTCACTGTATAATTAAAAAAAATCATATTAAATGGAAAGTTATCTATTATGAAAATAATATTTTACTAAGAATATTTTATTTCATTACATTTTAAATGAGAATAAAACTACTGTACCATTTAGATTTCAGTACGCAATGAAAAAATTATATCTTATTTTATTTTCCCTTAACTTGTTATTCAATAAGTACTTCTTCTGTTTGAAAATAATTGATGTCTGATTTTTTTGTACACATTTTAAATATATAGTTTTGCTATTAATTATAATATTATTATTGTTTATTCCAGAACAAGATGTCGAACGATCAATGTAATGAAAATAAAATTACGATACTCAATGACATTCAATAGTTAATTGTTTAATACTCGACGACTGACAATAGTGGACACCGTCAATAGATAATTGTTTAAAAATGCAAAAAATTAAAGAATTCAAAAAATATATGAGGAAAACCCTTGTGCGAAATACGGACAAAAAACTAAGTATAGAACAGAGTACCAAAGGAGAAGAAAACCGGTAAAATATTGCAAAAAGTCGGTGTCATAGTGTTGTAAATATGGTGAAATAAAAGGCCAGATGTGGTATTTAATTTTTTTTAGGTTGAAAGGGTAATTTAATTGCAAAATGGAATTCAGCTTATATGTAAAGATGTATGGATATAATAAATTTATTAAACAAAATAGATATAATAAATTTATTAAACAAAATAGAGACTTAGATTATAAATTTTAATTTCACTTCTAAATGGACTCAAAATTATAGTAATATTTTTTTCCAACCAACTCGTAAATTCAGGACACTTATGTCACCTTTTTACAAGTTTCAAGGCATGGACAGAGCAGACCTCGCGGAGCGGTCCATATATAATTCTACAAATGCAGTCTGGTCTGACGACTAAAGTAGATATTGCAGAAGTACATTGTATTTAAACAAGGTTGTGTTAGGGAGTATACTGAACTATTCGTTTGAAGTATATGATATTGTCTTTTTTTATTGAGAATCTTGAATGTGTATTTTAACACTGTTTGTATATTATATATTGTGGATAATCTAGTATCAAATGGGATAACAGAAGATTAGATTGTCAGTGTCTATATATAATATAATAAATGTTCACAGTTTAAGTGGAGTTAAACAAACCACTGGAATGACTGAAGTATTATTTGGAAATAATCTATCTTGATTATTGAATAATACTTGTATACTTTGTGTATATTGAACGGGATTAAAATATTAGAATTGTTCTTCTATTATGGTAATAAAGAAGAACTAAGATTCTATAATATTATTATTGCTTAGGTTCTTAATCCGGATACAGTGATTGACACTTGTATGCAATGCACATGTTTTGATTCATATGTGATGTGATTTTTTGTTAATCACAATATTATGTATTGGACAATGACATTGCATACAGAGTGGGATATTGACTATAAAAGGAAACCGTGTCCGAAAATATTCGGGTGATGATGTCCTCTTGAAAGCTCATAAAGATAATTATGCTTAAGTCCTGCAGGCAGATTTGTTCTTGTATAATTATAAGGTTGAGTGGATGATCAAGGATAAAAGATATTGATTAAATTAATTATCAGAAATTAATTTAATTAATGGACATTCGATATCTTAAACATGGGGAATTTAATAAGCAAATAATATTGGAGCCGAATTAAATAATTAAATTACGGCATTAGGAGAGGTAGTGCAAATATTAATTCTTTAGTGGATTGAATTAATATTTAATGACATTGGGCTTGACCCAGAATGTCATTGGAAGGCCCGACCTAATTATCCAGGATCCCTACTGTAGCCTATATATTCATCTTATTCTCTTCTAGCTATGAGTTGGGAAATACTAGGGTTTTTGTGAGCAGCCGTTCAAGGAGGCAACCAAGAACTAGGGTTCCAAGATCTCAAAGCTAGAAGAGAGGCAACCTTGGGAGGATCGAAGGCCACACTTCGCTCAAGGTGAATACGGGAATACAGTAGAAGACGTGGATTTGAATCGCTTGCGCCGTAGCGATTAAGGTTAATTTTCTATTCAAACTCGTTCGTTTTCATATCATAAAACGCAGCATCATGATTCGATTGTCCCAACAATTGGCATCAAGAGCCAGGTTCTAGGGTTCTGCGTTATATGATATGATGTCCATGTCGTAATTATGTATGTATATAGTGGTGGGTTTGTATTGTTTTTTTGATGCAGGTTGTTATCCACTATTATGGCCATGGTTGTAATTATGTTTTTGGATCCCACGTGGTTTATCGTGGTTGTAAATTAAATCATGAGGGTTGATCATGATTAGTTTTAATTTTTAATTTCTATTTTGATTGTAATCTTGTAATTCGAATTGTATTCAATTTAGATTATGATCTGATGTAATAGAATAGATTTTTCTGTTGTATTTGTCGTATGTAATTGTTTGATCAACGAAGATGCGAGAAACAGAGTTCTTCCGCTGCTATATGCTGTTTTCGTGGCTGCTTCGCTGTTCTGGCTACAGATTTTGCATACGATATCCGATTGGGGCGAATAATACCTTTTCGGAAACGGCAGAACGAGACCTACAGGCTGAGATGGAAACCATCTCCAGATTTTTCAAGCCATTCTGAGCTCGTTTAGGCAGTCAAACAGACGGCTGAAGATTTTCGAAAATTTATCGATGGATGATTTTGAAGATTATTCTTCGGGGCCATAATAGTGGATGTATTTTATTATGTTTTACATAATGTTTGCTGATCTTGATTATTACTACTATGTGTTCCATGTTTGTTTGTTATGTCATGTGATACTAACCCTTCGCATGCTAGAACGACATGGACATAGGGCTGTTTTATTATGCTTTAATCATGATGAGTATGCTGCTATGTTATGTGTTATATGTATTGTTATTATGATACATGTGGACTGCGAAAAAATAACATAGGACGATGCATCTAGATAAAATCCTCATAGTAAAATACTAAGTGGGAGAGGGAATTAATTTGGTATTAAATCCCATGGTCTCCATTATTGTTTGTATGTAATTTAACACTAAGTCGAATATAAATTATGTATACGTCACCCATCGTGGCATGTAATTTATGGTGTCTAGAGTGTTATGGAAATTACTAGAACAAACTTCTAAAATTAATTATGAATATTGGAAGGTACATATGTCACCCAACGTGGCGTACTAAGTTTCATAGAATTCAAATAATAAAAGGATACCCTATTTTTTGATAGCTTTCACGCTCAACTAGGAAGAGAATCTAAAATAACACATCTTTGAGTATTCTTGCGTTGGTGTCTAGGAAAGCGTGCAGCTTACCTGGCCATTTAGATTGGTGTCTAGAAAAGTGGTTAGCCTCTTGGCAATGCTTCCACCGGCCTGGCCAATCAGTCTGAATACTCTTTAGATTTGTAATTTTAGTAGTATCTTATTGTTAGGAGCAAGAATTTATCATAGTCAAAAGGCGCATCTGGTATTATTATTATTAATTTAAGATTTAATAATGGTATACACTTAGCTATGAAAAATAATATAGATCACCCTAACGTGACTAATTATTTAGTAGTAGGACCGAAGTAACATTTAAATAAATTTAGGTGGTATATAAGTCACCCAACGTGGCATACCGGAAACCTATGGTGTTTAAGTGTTGGTGTTTTAATTTTAAATAATTGTTAGAGGAACCAATTTTTTTAAACACCCTCTAATTATGTGTTATATGTATGATTCTCAGGATATAATGGGCTTTAATCCACTTTTTACCATACTTAAGGATAACAAACTTACTGGACCTAACTATATTGAATGGAAACGTAATTTGGACATTGTGTTGACTGCTGAGGAGTACAAATTTTGCATTAATGAACCCAAGCCAGAGGAGCCTGCTGAGAATGCTTCTGAAGTTGAGAAGGAGTATTATAAGAAGTGGATTAAGGCTGATGAGATGTCGCGATGTTACATTCTGGCAGCAATGTCAGGTGTTTTGCAGCATCAGCATCAGGCTATGGCCACTGCTTCAGATATGCTCTTTAATCTCAAAGAACTTTTTGGAGATCAGAATAGGGCTGCAAGGCAAGTAGCAATGAAAGCTTTAATGAACACTCAGATGGCTGAAGGGACACCTGTAAGGGATCATGTTCTCAGGATGATGTCACATCTGAATGAGATGGAGATCCTTGGTGCTGAGGTTGATGGGGAAACCCAGATCGATATCATCCTTATGAGTTTACCCAAAAGTTTTGAGCAGTTCCGCTTGAATTACACCATGAACAAAAGAATGTATAGTCTTGCGGAACTTCTGACAGAACTTCAGGCAGCTGAAGGACTTTTTCAGCAGAGTGTTCAAGTCAATGTGGCTGAGAAACCTTCTTCTTCTAAGCCGAAAGCCAAGAAGAAAAAAAAGGCTCAGACACAGAAAGTTGTGAAAGCTGTGGGAGTTCAAGGTGGTGCTGTGAAAAAGCCCAAGGGCAAGTGCTTCAGGTGCAAGCAGTCGGGTCACTGGAAACAGGATTGTCCTCTTCCTAAGAAGAAAAACAATACTGGTATGTCTCTTTCTCTAGTTACAGAAACATATATAGCGGCTATATCTACGAGCACTTGGTGTGTAGATACAGGAGCCACTGATCATGTTTGTAATTCTATGCAGGGGTTCCAGCAATCCAGAATGCTTAGAGATGGCGAGATATATGTGTTCATGGGAGATGCTACGAAAGTAGCAGTAGTTGCAGTGGGAGATGTTAATTTATCTTTTGGTGATGATAGGAATTTGGTTTTGAACAATTGTCTTTATGTACCTTCGTTTAGAAGGAATTTAATTTCGGTTTCTAAACTTGCTTTGGATGGTTATAATGTTTGTTTGGATCATAATGTTTCAATTATGAGGAATAAACTAGTTATATGTTCTGGTACATTGCAAGACAATTTATACATAATCACTCCTAATCAACCTGCACTGCAACTACAACATAGGGTATTAAATAACACATCTTCTATCACTACTAAAAGAAAGGAACCTTCTTCTTTGAACCAAACATATCTTTGGCACTTAAGATTAGGTCATATTAACTTGAGGAGGATTCAAAGACTGGTAGTAGATGGGCCTTTAGGCTCATTGGCAGTGGAGCCATTTCCAGTCTGTGAATCCTGTTTGGAAGGTAAAATGACCACTAGGCCTTTTAAGGCAAAGGGGAATAGAGCCAAAGAAGTGTTAGAATTGGTTCATACTGATTTATGTGGACCCATGAATATTCAAGCAAGAGGTGGTTATGAATAGTCACTTTTATTGATGATTATTCTAGATATGGATACATTTATTTGTTGCGCCGTAAATCAGAGTGCTTTGACAAGTTCAAGGAGTACAAAACTGTAACGGAGAAGCGACATGGAAAATGTATCAAGTCACTACGATCAGATCGTGGTGGCGAATACTTGCTTGGAGAATTTAGGGATTATTTATCAAAGAATGGGATCATGTCTCAGTTGACTGCACCTGGAACACCCCAACAGAATGGTGTAGCGGAGAGAAGGAATCGTACTCTTTTGGAGAGTGTTAGATCGATGATGAGTTATTCAGAATTACCCAAGTCGTTTTGGGGACATGCTTTAGAAACAGCAGCTTATCTTTTGAATTTAGTTCCTTCTAAGTCAGTTCCTAAGACTCCAAAAGAATTGTGGACTGGTTCAAAACCTAGTCTAAGACATATTCTGATATGGGGTTGTCCAGCATATGTGTTGAACAAGAACGTGACTAAGTTAGAATCTCGTACAGAAGTAAGGCTTTTTGTAGGCTATCCCATGGGAACGAAAGGATATTTATTTTATAGTCCTAAGGATCGGGATGTCATTGTTAGTACCAATACTAGATTCCTAGAGGAGGACTATATGATGAACCATAAACCCATGAGCAATGTCGTTTTAGAGGAACTAGTGGGAGAGACAAATATTGAACAAGTGCCAATAGTACAAGTAGAACAGCCACAAGAGAACACACAACCTATCACTAATACCACACCGGTGTCTCGTCGTAGTGGGAGGGTTATTCGTAAACCCAGCAGATTCATGTTATTGGGAGAGTCTTCGGACTTGGTCTCTGAGGAACATGATGAGGATCCCATGACATACGAGGAAGCACTACAAGACAAAGATGCAGATCTATGGCAAAAAGCAATGAAATCTGAGATGGAATCTATGTATTCAAATCAAGTCTGGGAGCTCGTGGAACCACCCAAAGGTGTAAAACCCATTGGATGTAAGTGGATCTACAAGAGAAAAAGAGGATCTGACAAAAAGGTAAAAGCTTGGAAAGCAAGACTTGTTGCGAAAGGGTATACTCAGAAAGAAGGGATCGATTATGAGGTAGTGCAAATATTAATTCTTTAGTGGATTGAATTAATATTTAATGACATTGGGCTTGACCCAGAATGTCATTGGAAGGCCCGACCTAATTATCCAGGATCCCTACTGTAGCCTATATATTCATCTTATTCTCTTCTAGCTAAGAGTTGGAAAATACTAGGGTTTTTGTGAGCAGCCGTTCAAGGAGACAACCAAGAACTAGGGTTCCAAGATCTCAAAGCTAGAAGAGAGGCAACCTTGGGAGGATCGAAGGCCACACTTCGCTCAAGGTGAATACGGGAATACAGTAGAAGACGTGGATTTGAATCGCTTGCGCCGTAGCGATTAAGGTTAATTTTCTATTCAAACTCGTTCGTTTTCATATCATAAAACGCAGCATCATGATTCGATTGTCCCAAAAGGTTGCACAGATAGTCCAAAGCATATGACATGTGGGGTATGAAACCTCCCTCTATTTTCGTCTCAGATTTGCACTACTACCCATAACACTATATTATCTTGCTTCACCGTCCTTAATTAATCCAATTATATAATAATCCAATTATACCAACCCCTAGATAAGTCTTTTGCCTTCTTGTAGACACAACAATCATGCTTCATTGTTCTAAATGACGGGAATCGAATTAATGTATCATTTAGTGATTAATCAGGTAATTGGTGATTAATCACATTGATTAATCGTAGCATTAATTAAAAATAATTTAATTTAATAAATAATAATATTTAATTTTATTTAAATATTTTCAAATTAATATAAAATTATAATAAAAAAATATCATATATCATTAATTCATATATATTTAGATGTTAAAATTTATTAAAAAATCACTTATCATTAACATTTTAAGTGGTTTCTACTTAATAATCATTATTTAATAATTAATCTTAATAGTTATTATAAAATATATCATATAATTATTAGAAATTTGAAAGAGCATTTGAAATTTATGAAGGATTTAGGGTCGTATAACCCATATTTACTGTAAATTTGTAATAAAAATATATTAATTATTAATTTTTTTAAAATTTTAATTTTTTTAAAATAAAATAATTTTTATAGATTTTCGACCGTTTCAACAAATTTTTGACGGTCTTGACCGATTTTTTCATGTCGGCCGATTTTTGACCGATTTAAAATAAACATTTTTAAACCCGATTTATGATTAATCGGGCAAAAATCGGCCGACACGAAAAAATCGGGTTAAAAAACGTTGCAACAATAAACTCTGATGGGCCTATCATAATTTAGCTAAACTCTGATGGCTGTTACGAATTTTGTTGATTTTGAAATATATTCTATTAAAGGCAGTTTAAGTCAGAATAATTATTTTAATTAATATTTTATCTGCTATTAGGTTTTATTGTATTATAGATATAGAAATAATACAATAAAATGTTGGAGATAAAAAAAGAGACAATAAACAAGTTTTAACACAAGTCTGAGAAAACCCTAGCAGCCATACTCTGTATCTCCCACACACATATTCATACAGTTTATACATAGGTTTTCTGGGCGAACTGAGGTGCAGGTCGCTGTTGAGTTTTACGTATCTGTGGACTAAGTACTCTGTGTTGTTTTATCCTGGAAGTGATATTGCTGCAACCCAACACATCATAGTGGGGCAATTATATCTTCAAGAATAGTCAAGAGTTCTTGCAAGGCTTGATGACTCAGTTGTTGTTTTGGTTCTATCACTGTATGCTTAAAGCGTTTGTTAGATCTAAGTTTTCTATCTTTTCTCTCGTATTTACAGTCATTGATTAATATCTTGTTTGCCTTCGTGTTTGTTTCGTAATTGATATATGTCTGTTCATGTTAATGCTCATCATATAACTGCCCATTGTCGTGTTTAGTATAATTATACCCCACAATCTTGAAGAGATAATTTTGTTATTGATTGTTAATTAACAAGTTGGTTAACGAAACTGAAACTCATGTTGCTGGTGCTACTAGTTCTAGGTCCGGGGTTACTGTCAGGTATGCGTGATAAGTTCAGCGGTGGTGCTGGCTTTTCTCGCTGAGAGAAAAAGATGAAGTTGTGGTTAACGTTAAGGGTCTATGGCCGGTGGTGCAGGATGATCCTCCTGTTGTGAATCAAGAGTAGGCTGACTCTGTTAAGGTTTATGCTTTATAGGCTGAAAAGGATGGAGTGGCAAGGGCTGCCATTTTGGTAGTTTTAGCGAACACTCTGTTTGATATTTGTTCATCGGATGCCTTCACTGCTAAACTCTTATGAGAGAAACTGGACCAAACCCACAATACTGACTCTCAGTGTGGCAAGGTTCCTTGATTTCAAGCTGGTGGATACAAAATCCATGACTGAGCAGGTGTACGAATTTGAGATTTTAGTTCATTCTTTGAAGGAGTCCAGACTGGACCTTCTTAAGAAGTTTCAAGCCATGTCGGTGATTGAAAAGCTCTCAAAGTCTTGAGAAGAGTTTTCTCTCTCCCTGAAAAGACAGAAAGGAGAGATCACCTGGACTAACCTGATGTTGAACATCTCTATGCAGGAGCAACACAAGTCGAATCAGGGACATGTGGTGCCTACTGAACATGGGAGTTCGAAGGTGAACGTAGTGACTGCTAGACAGAAAAGGAAAACACCAAGCCTAAAAATGACAAGAACAAGGCTAAAAAACCAAAGGGAAACAAACCACGTTGTTCTTGTGGACAGGTTGGTCACTGGAGCAAGGACTGTCCTGTAAAAAAAGTGAAGAAATTTAATGTGGTAACACAAGCTAATACTGTGTTTGGAACCATTGGTGGGCCTGTGGGTAACATGGTTGTTGGTGAGGCTATTGCTTATGAAACCAATGACGGGTATGTTACTTACAACTCTACACTACGTTCCACTTATCTATCAAATGAATGGTTGATTGATACTGGAGCTAATGTACATATTTGTACTGATATTACTATGTTTGTATCTTATCTAATACTGTAATGATGCACTCTAGGATGGTGTCATACTGGAGCAAGGCATGACAGTGATGATAGGGAATGCTAGTGCTGCTCAAGTACTTGGAGTATGAAACGTGGACCTGAAATTTGATTTTGGGCGTGTTCTATCCCTTACTAGAGTGCATCATGTTCCTGACATTCGTAGAAATATAATAAGTGGAATCTGTTTAGTTAGAAATGGTTTCGAACTTTCTTTGAAGTAAAAAAAATAGCCATTACACATACTGGTGTATTTTTTGGCAAATGTTACTTGTCTGATGGATTATTTTTAATAAATGTGGAGCCTGTTTTGGGCAGTTTTATTAATGATAATGTTGTTCCTTCTGTAAATTGTGTTGAATCATCCGATTTATGGCACTCACGTCTTGGTCATCTAAATTTTGGTGCTCTAAAGAATATGATGAATTTAGAGTTGATTCCAAAGTATGCCATTGAAAAGAAATCTAAATGTCAAGTATCTGTGACTGGTAAACTACCTAGAAAACCATTTCATAATGTTGTTAGGGATTCAGAAGTATTAGAATTGGTACACACAAACATATGTGAATTTGGTGGTATTTTGACTAAGGATAACAAAAGACATTTCATTACCTTTATTGATGATTGTAGTAGATATTGCCATGTTTATTTGATTAAACATAAAGATGAAGCACATGATAATGATAAATTCATTATGTATAAAAATGAAGCTGAAACACAAACTAGCAAAGTACTTAAATGATTGAGGTCTGATAGAGGTGAAGAGTATATGGGTACCTCATTTAATGAATTTTGCAAAAGCAATGGTATAGTTATGAGGTGACTCTACCATACACTTCTAAGTCTAATGGGGTAGCATAATGAAAGAACAGAATATTTAAAGATATGATTAACAATATGCTAATTAATTATGGGTTATCTAAGTACATGTGGGGAGAGGCTCTGAATACGGCTTGCCATATTCAGAACAGAGTCCCTCTGAAACATATGGACATACACCTTATCAGTTATAGAATGGAAAAAAGACTAGTTTAAAGTATCTTCGTGTATGGGCCTGCCTTTCAAAGGTACTTGTCCCTGAACACAAGAGAAAGAAACTGGGGCCGAAAACTGTTGATTGTATCTTTCTGGGCTATATTGAAACCACTACCGCTATGAGATTTTTAGTGTTAAAATCTGACATAGATGCTATAGTGGCAAACATTATAGTTGAGTTTCGTGATGCAACATTCTTTAATAATGTTTTCCCTATGAAGACTGGTATGCCTCAGAGTATTTCTGATGATGATCACACTCACACATCGAGTTCCATTCCTCATCATGAGAAAAGGATGACAAATATGGGGGTGGATCCTGCCAGTAGCTCTACTCCTAACGAAGTAGATGAACCTAGAAGGAGTAAGCACAAAGGTGGTTAAGGGCTTTCGAAGTGATTTTATCACTTACAGTGTCGAGAATGAACCTTTATCATTTCGGCAGGCCATGGACTCTTCAGAGTCAAGGCATTGGAAAGGTGCTGTAAAGAGTGAGATCGAATCTATTGTTTCTAATGGAACATTGGAGTCAGTTGATCTCCCTCCTTTGTGTACTACTATAGGATGTAAGTGGATCTTTAAAAGAAAAATGAACTCAAATGGCTCAATAGATAAGTATAAGGCTAGGCTGGTAGCTAAGAGTTTTAGGCAAATGAAAGGCATTGATTATTTTGATACATACTCTCCTGTTGCAAGAATGACAATAATTCGAATGCTTATAGCATTGGCTTCTGTACATGGTCTTATCATCCATCAAATGGATGTAAAGACAACTTTTCTTCATGGTGATCTTGAAGAAGAGATTTATATGGATCAGTCTGAGGGATTTATTGCTTCTAGGAATGAAAGAAAAGTTTGTAAGTTAGTCAAGTCTATCTATGATGAGACTAGCACAAAAAGTTTGACGAGACTGTTTTGACTTTGGATTTTTTGGTTAATGAAATTGTCAAGTGTGTCTACTATAAGGTTAAAGGAAAAGATAAAGTGATTTTGTACATGTATGTGGATGACATACTGTTGTAAGGAACCAATATTGAGATTATTAACGAGACAAAAAGTTTCTTGAAAAGGCACTTTGAAATGAATGATTTGGGTGAGGCTAACGTGATTCTTGGTATCAAACTGACTCAGTCAGCTGATGAAATAACCTTGTCACAATCTCAGTATATAGAGAAATCTATACATGAGATTCAAATTATAGAATTGCAAGCACACCATATGATTCAAAAGTTGCGCTTGTCAAGAATAAGTCAGGAGTTTCTGTGTCTCAGTTAAGATATTCTCATATTATTGGGAGTTTGCAATATCTTGCTAATGGTACTAGACTAGATATTTCATTTTCTGTGTTTAAGTTAGCTAGATATACAAGTTATCCAAACAAGACTCATTGTGATGCTCTTGATAGAGTGCTTAGATATTTAAAAGGCACCATCTACCTTGGTTTGCATTACAATAGGTTTCCTGGAGTGCTAGAGGGATATAGTGATGCACGTTAGATAGCTAAGAAATCTGGTTCCAATGGAGTGACTGGATACGTATTTACCCTTGCAAGTGGAGCTATATCCTGGAAGTTTGCTAGACAGACTATTGTAACTCGGACTACTTTTGAGGCTGAGTTGTGTGCATTAGATGCCATAGAAACGGAGGCTGAATGGTTGCATGGAATTATGTCTTGATGTTCATTGTGGTAGTCATACAACTATCGACAAGATAAACAGTAAGAAGTATAATGTGAAAACAAAGACACACGTCCAAGTTAGACTAAAGTCTATAAGGGGTTTGGTGTCTGACAAGATCATTACTATTGAGTTTATTAGAACTCAAGATAACCTGGATGATCCTTTGACTAAGGTACTTGAGCATGTTGTTGTCCTTAAGTTGAGGTTAGGGATGGGACTGACAACCCATTTTGAGTGATCAACAACGGGAATCCAATACACCTGAAAGGAGATCCCTCGAAGTGTATTCAATGTGATAATAACAAGTTGTGATGATGATTCAGTAGTACATCGACTACATATATCTGGATACTCACGTATCTAAGTCTTTCTCATGTAAACCTCAAGAGGTAGTGTAATTGCTAGTTAAAAAGAGTTTTAAGAACTTTGAATGGGGTCAAGTCGTTAGACGAGATGTCGGCAGTACATCTTTAGAGATGCCCAGCTGAGTGAATGTAATTGTGAAGTCGCAATTAGAGGATAGGGTTATTCCTCAAAGCATTCGACGAACAGGATCGAGACATGACCATTAACGTCTCAAATTCGTAGATCGGCACCATAGCCTTTGACTTGTCATCGTCTATAGAGTGTGGTTACACAAAAACAGATAAAGATTCAAGGTGAAACATTTCATCTATATCCGGTAGCCATCGAAGTAGAGGACTTAAGAGGGTTCAAACCTTGACGGGTACTGTTATTCCCTAGAACAATGTCAATATTTGTAGAAGGGGGGGGATGAATACAAATATTAAAACTTTTTGCTGGTTCTAATATTTGTTCTTGAAGTTTGAGAATATAGAGAGAATATGTTCTAACAATTTAAGACTGAAATGTAAATTGAACAAAGAGATTTAAAATTACTGATGGATTGGTTTTTCCATCAGTGATTATTTTTGCTCAATGTTCCTAGGTTAAAAGAAACCTAGCTGCGTTTTTTTACAAGATTAGAAAACAAATCAACTGTTCTTACAAATGTGCTCTCAAGCTTGAACAGTTGATTAAGAAATATTGTCTAACTTGTCTGTTTTCTAATAATGCTGCTACACTTGTTTATATACTACAAGTGTGCTTTTACAATTCCTATTCTAGGATTGTTTCTACCTACCTTCCTTTTTCTTTTTGACATTTTACCAAAAGGGTTTGAAAGACAGCTTCTGATTGAGTCTTCACAGTCACTCTAGACTGTTTTCCATAGGTGTGCTTTTGTTCTTTGGATCTTCAACATATATTCTTTCTGTGTTGTCACACTCAATTGATAATTTGCTGTTAAGCATATCAATTGATCCATTCTTTAATCCATCAACTAATGTACTTCTTCGATTGATTTTTATATCCATCGATTGATAAAAGATGGCTTATCGATTGATAGATGTTATCAATCGATATATCAATCGATGGGTCTTCACATCAGTTGATGGTCTTCAATGCTTGACTTGACTTCTTCGATTGATCCCTCATCCATCGATGCTTCAATATCAATTGATCATCCTTCACTTGTGTAATTTCCTGTCTTCACATAATTACAATTCAACAGTTTAATTTACACATCAATTGATGATCTATATCAATCGACTCTAACATCAATTGATGAATAAAATATCAATTGATTTACACCTTATCGATTGAAATAGACTAAGTACACCTATGCTACAATCCAAATTATCAGTTGATTCATATAAACACTTCAACTGATAAATGGTTTCCTGAACAATTGATATTTATAACTTTCATATCAATTGATCAGTTACATCAAATAAAATTTCTATGATTCTAAGATTAATGTTATCATCAAATCACATGTAGATTCCTAACAATCTCCCCCTATTTGTGTCTGTGTTATTAACATGCATAAATCTACTTGATGATAACAAAAACCCTTAAAATTTACATTTAGATAAAATCAAGAAACTTAATTGGCACATTAATTTTGGAAGTACCAGATTGATAGATAACTCCTGCAAGCAGCTTCAATGTCTTCATGATTTAAATTAGTTCCTCTTCCTTCTTTTCTCAGCATTTTCCTTTAGTTGCCTCATGAAAGAACTTCTCAAGATTGCTTCATCCCTGTCAGTTTCTCCAAGTTGCCTCATAAGGTAATGTATTTCTTCATCTGTGATTTTGTCCAGATATTTGCAGATATCAAAGAACTTTGTATTGCCCTCTATATCTGTAAAAATCATAGCATACTTTGGCTCCAACACCACCTTTTTGACCTGTGACTTCCATAGCTTTAGAGGTGAATCAGGTTCAGCTTCTGCCTTGGATCTTCTTAACCTTGAAATTTGTTGTTGAATCTCCTGAGCAATTGTTGTGTTGAGTTTGTACTTTCTGTTGAGTAGAGGAAGAATAGTTTTTATAACATTGTAGCTTTGCTTCATTATCACCTTCAATGAATAGATTGTTTTCACTCCATTTTCATACTCCAACCTCATTGATTCTTCATGGTTAGAGGTTGCAGGGTGAGTCCTTACTCCAATTAATCCTTTTTCATTGATTACTGGTATTCCCTTCAAATCATATCCTTCAATTGTGACCTCCTCCTTGATTTCTTCTTGTTGACCTTGGAGGTTTTCCTGAACCACTATTTCTTGAGTAGAACTTGACCTTTTCTTGGCCATAATAACTTTTCTCTTTTTTTTCAGTGGTTGATCCATTAGTTGATCTTCCATATCCCATTCCATTTTCATTTGCCTTGCTATTTCCTCATTTTCTTTTTCTTTCTTTTCAACATCTGACAATCCTGATGAAATGGCTTCTTGAAGAAGCTTCTGGCCAACTGGCTCTTTTCTCTTCTTCAATCATTATGGTTTTTCCCTTTTTTCTTTTCTTTAAGGGCTTCTTGATCAACTGATAAAAAGGATTCAGCATCTGAGTTGCTTTCCTTGGCAGCCTTTAGTGCATCTTCATTTATTTTTCTTGTTTGAGCAATGAACTCATCCAAGTCTCCTTTTTCTACTGCCTCTGTTACTAACTCAGTGTTTCTCCATAGATCTTCAATTCTCTTCTTTTCTCTCTCAATCATTGATTGAGTTTCTTTCTCCCTAGAAATTCTCCTAGCTTCAAGATCATCATCAAACTTCTTGTATTCTTTTTTTTTTCTGTTCTAAATCATCTTTTGGAGAATTAGATGACTTAGATTTCTTTGAAGATTGATTGTCCCTGTTACTTCTGCTTTTATCTCTTCTGTATGCAGAGCTGCCAATACCACTGGACTTGTCCTTTCCAGATCCACCTATGTTACCACTGCCTTTACCATCACCACCATAATCATCTTTCTTCTTTGTATTCTCCCCCTTTTTGTTATCATCAAATAAAGAGGGTGGTGGAAGTCTGTCAAGAATCCTTTGAAGAATGAAAGAATGTAGATTTTGACTTCTGAGGATATCATCCATTTTCTTCTCTAGAGACCCTACTCTTGTCTCCAAAGATGCAAAATTCTTGGATTCCTTGAAAAGCTTGTCCTTGATGCTATTCATGGTGTTGAACGGTAACTTTTCATCCAATCTTCTGTCTATTGTATCCTTGGTTATGGAGATAGAGTTCTTGATGATCTCCAGTTCCCTTCTTACTCCTGTAACTGTCATCTTTTGGATCTTCATTGTGTCCCTCATGTAGTGAGCAATTCTTCTTTGTGCAGGATCTGCAATTTCTTCTTCTACCATTGCTCTTCTGTATTAAGACAGAATTTCAGTTTCAGCAGCTTCTAAGGAACCATCAATAATTCTCATCCATGGTTCCTCATCAGAATCACTCTCCAACTCTTCAGGTGCCATATAACAAGTGTCTGTTGTATTGGCAATGCTTTCATTCAGATTCCTGGTCCTTTGTTCTGTATGCTCAATTCCCAAAAGTTGTTCTGCAGTCCTGTTACTTGAAGTTGCCAACCCTTGATATTGAGGATCAGGATGAATGAAATTCCTTGGATCCAATTCACCAGCATCTATTTCTTCTTCAAGGTCCTTAAGAACTCCACTCCCCCTATCTGCTTTACTCCTTCCTCTTCTTCTTCTGCCATCAGATCATTTTCCAATTCTTGTGCAAATTGAAGAATTGTTTTATCACTCTCACTCATCTCTCTATTTTGCATCAGGATCTCATCCTGGAATCTCACATCTCCCTCACTTATTTATTGTGCACCTTCTAAGGTGGGCCCCTCAAGTGTTTCACTCTCATCCCTGGAAGAAATAGGAATGTTTTTGCTCACTTCCTCTCCTTTTGCCAGGTTACAATCCTGCCTCTCACTCAACTCACTCATTCCTAAGAGTGTTTGGGCAACATCAATTGATTAATCATCAATTGATGTATTGACAATATTAGTTGAAGTGGTGTTTGGGACATCCATCGATTGATGCATACCCATCGATTGATCTTGAGTATCGATCGATGGCTTATCAATCGATGGCTGAATATCAATTGATGAAGGAACATCAATTGATGGAGAAGAAACAAATGAGATAATTTGTGAAGTTATGTTTGAGATGGTATTGGAAATAGAATCTTGAAAATTCTGAGAAGAAGATTCAGGAGAGAGTGTTGGCTTCTCGTTGAAAAACAAAGAAGGAGAATCTGAAAATGTTCGATAATCTATCAAAACATTTTCTGAAGAAGTTTGAGATGGGGAAAGAAGAATAGAAGAGATATGAATTGAAAGAGAATGGGGCTGCATCTCATCATTTATATGAGATGCATCAAACAGACTTTGTGAAGGCTCCACCACAGTTTCCTGTGGTTTTGCAGTGTGTGATTCCCCAAGTACAAAGGTGACTTTCTTTCCTCTCCTCTTATATGGGGTTAATGGTTTGGACTTTGTGTCCCCAACTTTGTTTTGTGCTCCTGGTTGTGGGCTATTTTTAATACTGTCATCCTTTTGACAGGATGGCAATAGGAATGTGGTGTTTTCCATATTTACATCCACAGTCTTTTGGGAGACTGTGGAGTGGCTTGGCTGAGGTTGAACACCCTCACTCTCCTTATCCTTCTGGGTTCTTTGATGTTCCCCAGTTCCCTCACCACCTAAATCCCCCTCTAGTCTATCTACCAAAATATTTGATTTTCTTTTCTTTGTTTTTACAACAGCAGGTTTTTGGGAACCTGTTGAGGATGGTTTCTTAGATTTGGATTTAGAGATTGGTTGTGTGACTTGGGCAGGAGGGTTGGGGTCATTACTACCACCCTCCATAGTCACAGAAGGCAAAGAAGAATTAGGTTGAGAAGAGTTTAAAGTAGAGACAAATACCTGAACAAAAGGGGGATAGATCAATTCCACATTGCTGTGAAGATTGATCCTTACCAGGTCTTTAAAGACCCTTTTGTTTTGAGTCCAGCACTCAAGGGTTTTAGTTTCCCTGCAAAACTCAATTTCTTTGACCAAGTGGTTAATTATAATCATGATAAATCTAGCATAGTATATATGATTAGATCTATCATTCTTCTTTCCTAACCTAGCAGCAATTTCAGATAACAATATAGAAGAAAAATCATGATATTCATCAAACAAAACACTATATGCTATCTGTTACATGCTTGAAGTTATGGCATCAAAATTACTAATTTTACCACTAAAGCATTTTATTATTGCATCAAAGAAATAAGACCATTCTCTCCTAAGGTGTTTTCTAACTACTTGTCCTAAATTGATATCCGGATTTGCATAATTAACAGCCCTAAGCATGTTTCTAATATCTGATTCACTAGGCACATTATCAGTATTATTAATAGGCAAATCTAAACATTCATTTAAAATTAAAGTAGTAAGAATGTACTCTTGTCCTTTACAGTTGAACTTGATGCTCGAGAAGTCATCGGCAACTTCTGTAGAGGACCAAAATTCTTCCACCAAATTGAAGATTATTGTTGGTGCTTCCTTCAATGCTTTCTGTATCTTTCCACTTCCCAGGAATTGCATCAATGGATGAAATTCATTAGGAGCCTCTTCAACAACAGTGCAGGCCACAAAATTATTCAATTCGTAGATGAACCCTGCTTGAGAGATTTTCTTGGATGAAGATGCCATTTGAGTAGAAGATTAGTAGTACAAAAGCTTTGAAGATATTAGAAGAGTTGAGTACTGAGAGACAGAGGGTTGTGATTAAGTTCGTAGAATGAGAGAGAGAGAAAGAGTTAGAGAAATTGTTAGTAAAAATGTAAGTAAGAATGAACAATGTTTTAATCTCATTATTTATATTTACTAATTTCACAATCAATTTCTTACTCAAAATAGAACTTAATAGACCGTTAAAAGAAAATGAAAGGTAAAAGTTACCTATTTTGGCAATCGACTGTTATACATACATGAATATACGTATTAATCAATTGATAAAATAAGTAATCAACGGCTAAATTTTGTACAGATCGACTGATGACATGGACCAATCAATTCCAGGTCTTCGATTGATAGAAATCTTATCCATCGATAGGTACATTTATCCATCGATAAATAAATATATCATCAATTGATATATTTATCTGTCGACAACTTCAGATATCCATCGATAAACAAATATATCATCAATTGATATATTTATCTGTCGACAGCTTCAGATATCCATCGATATGTAAAAATGTTTATCAGTTGATTATTGAAGAATCAATAATTTAACATAATCAATGGCTAAAATTAATATTAATACATAACTTGTCAGACATTTAAAGGATTAAATATAATTAAGCATACCTAAATCACAGACAAATCTATTGAAAGTAGATTCATCTAGTGGTTTGGTAAAAATGTCTGCAAGTTGTCTTTCACTAGGGATAAAATGTAATTCAACTGTACCCTTCATTACATGTTCCCTAATGAAGTGATACCTTATGTCAATATGCTTGGTTCTGGAATGTTGCACAGGATTTTCTGTTATAGCAATGGCACTTGTATTGTCACAGAAAATAGGAATCTTGTTCAAGTTGAACCCATAGTCAAGTAGTTGATTCTTCATCCATAAAATTTGTGCACAGCAACTTCCAGCTGCAATGTACTCAGCCTCTGCAGTAGATGTAGAAACCGAATTCTTCTTTTTGCTAAACCATGACACAAGCTTATTTCCTAGAAATTGACAGGAGCCTGTTGTACTTTTTCTGTCAATTCTGCAACCTTCATAGTCTGCATCTGAATAGCCAATTAGATCAAATCCAGAATCTCTAGGATACCAAATTCCAAGATTTGGAGTTCCTTTGAGATATCTGAATATTCTTTTTATTGCAATCAAATGAGATTCTCTAGGATCAGCTTGAAACCTAGCACAAAGACATGTAGCAAACATTATATCTGGCCTACTTGCAGTTAAATAAAGTAATCCATCAACTGATGTACTTCTTCAATTGATCTTTATATCCATCGATTGATAAAAGATGGTTTATCGATTGATAGATGTTATCAATCGATGGGTCTTCACATTAGTTGATGGTCTTCAATGCTTGACTTGGCTTCTTCGATTGATCCCTCATCCATCGATGCTTCAATATCAATTGATCATCCTTCACTTGTGTAATTTCCTGTCTTCACATAATTACAATTCAACAGTTTAATTTACACATCAATTGATGATCTATATCAATCGACTCTAACATCAATTGATGAACAAAATATCAATTGATTTACACCTTATCGATTGAAATAGACTAAGTACACCTATGCTACAATCCAAATTATCAGTTGATTCATATAAACACTTCAACTGATAAATGGTTTCCTGATCAATTGATATTTATAACTTTCATATCAATTAATTAGTTACATCAAATAAAATTTCTATGATTCTAAGATTAATGTTATCATCAAATCACATGTAGATTCCTAACAGGTACCGACTCTGAAAAGCAAGTCATGAGTAGAACCTGATATTCATTTCTGTATGGATTTCTGGGGAATTGTAAGAAAATTGAAAGTTTAAGACATATTTTATATATGTTCTCGATGTAATTTCCAGCAACTAACTAATGGAAGTTGTTCCTTGGTACGAGGACTTAAACTTTCATGTTTGGATCTAAGACATTTTCTTAGTGTAATCCATATATAAATTGAGTAGAAGTTGTTTGCTTGAAATGGGTTAAATGAGTTTGTCCCACATAGAGAATGTAATATTGGTGTGGGTGCTTTATATGCATATATGTGAAAGGGTAGTGTCAACTACTCAGGCATGTGGGTGTGCATGATATAATTGTGTGCCCTTGCGCACACACACGCGCACCGCCGTTGCCTCGCCTCGCCTCGGGTCGGGTCGAAGGGCGATTTGGGCGAATGTCTCAGTGTCTCGCGTACACGAGGCGATCTGGGCGAGAAGTTTTATTACATGATTATTTAATTTAATTATGACTTTAAATATTATTTTAATATGAATATTGAGTTAGTATGTAACCGATATGAGCTGGGTCAGGGTTTAATAAACTATGATGGACTAGCTCATTAGAGTTTAACAAACTCTGATGGTCAGATCAGAGTTTATAGATAAACTCTGATGGAGCTGATGGTCAAATTTTACAGATAAACTCTGATGGAACTAGATAAACTCTGATGGGCCTATCAAAATTTAGCTAAACTCTGATGGCTGTTATAAATTTTACTGATTCTAAAATATATTCTATTAAAGGCAGTTTAAGTCAGAATAATTATTTTAATTAATATTTTATCTATTATTATGTTTTATTGTATTATAGATAAAGAAAAACATTATAGATAAAAAAGAGAGACAGGAGATAAGTTTTAACACAAGTCTGAGAAAACCCTAGCAATCATCCTCTGTATCTCCTACATACATATTCATACAGTTTATACATAGGTTTTCTGGGTGAACTGAGTTGCAGGTCACTATTGAGTGTTATGTATCTATGTACGAAGTACTCTGTGCGGTGTTATCCTGGAAGTGATATTTCTGCAACCCAACACAACGTATTGGGGCAATTATCTCTTCAAGAACAGTCAAGGCTTCTTGCAAGATTTGAAGACTCAGCTGTTCTTTTGGTTCTATCAGTGTATGCTTAAAGCTTCTGTTGGAGCTAAGTTTTCTATCTTTTCTCTCGTATTTACAGTCACTGATTAAAATCTTGTTTGCCTTCGTGTTTCTTTCATAATTGGTATCTGTAATTTCTTGTTAATGATCATCATATAACTGCTCATTGTTGTGTTTAGTATAATTATACCCAATAGTTCTATCAATCACTTTGCCACTTGCCAAACCCAGAGCCTATATATAGGGCTATACATTCGGTTAAAACCGAACCGAATTTTTTCCGGTTAATTGAAACTGAAATTTTTGAAAAATGCCTACTAAAAACCGAACCGAAATTTATTCGGTTTTAAAACCGAACCGAAATAAATATTACGGTTAATACCGAAAACTGAATTAATAAACCAAAATTTTCTACAAGTCAACAAAATTATAAAAAAACATAATTTAGCAAAGTTATTAAACCATAAACACAAGTCCACTGTCCAGGCTTCATACTACTAACTTCAGAGTACTTGATTTATGAGTTTAACTCGGTTTACATTTGAAAATAAAAACAAAAAAATGGCCCATAAACTTAGTCTTCAACTTGATTTACTGGTCCTTGAGCTTGATTCAAATTCATTTCCACTTTGTCAGCATCCTCATTTTTCATTTCTGAAAGATAATTAAACAATAAAACTTGTCCATAAGTCACATACCAATTTATACTAATGTTATTATGTTACAGTACATAAATGGCTCTACTGCACAAATGACATTCACTTGGACTCAACTAGAAAATATAGATACATCAGCAAAAGTTAGTTGAATGAGCTAAGTATTAGTTTAATGAGCTGGAGACCTGGAATGAACACAGAAGTAAAAAACAAAACAAAGACACTGAGACAAATTCAGAACATTTGCAAATTGTAACAGAAGTGTGTAATAGCAAATACATATAAATTAAAATAAGGTGTTTAAATTTTAAAGTAATAAAATAGTAAGACATGTGATAAGGCTGGAAACAGAGAATAACAGACCATAAAATAACATGACTAGTAAGGCTGACTAGGAAGTAAACTAAAAATAGAACAGTACTAAAAACAAAATAGTAAGGTTACCTACTGTGGTTGGTTAGTTGCAGTAGTTGATGCTACAGTTGAAGACCCGATTATATCCACATCCATTTGTTTGAGCGCTAAAAAATACATGTAAATAGACAATATCTGAATTAATCTTTGAAAAATACATTTCTAATTTAGGAAGTTCTAAATTAATAACAAGAGATACTACTAAATACTAATGTACTATACTAGTATACCTTCATCAAGATCTTGTATTTCTTCGAGATCCTCTTCAAGATTAATAGCTTTTGTGGTTCGTCTCATCCAATCTTGAGCACATACAAGTGCTTCAACCATTTTAGGAGTTATGGAAGTCCTAAAATCATTAAGAACTCTACCACCCGTACTAAAAGCCGATTCAGAAGCTACCGTGGATATTGGAAAAGCTAATATGTCACGAGCCATTTGAGATAAAATGGGAAATCTTATTGAATTATATTTCCACCATCCCAAGATGTCAAATCCATCAGAATCCCTAAATATTTTTGTTTTTTCACATAAATATTCTTCCAAGTCCGATGCACTACCATCACTTAAAATCACTCCACTATCTTTTTCAAATTGCATCCTCAACAATTGAGATAGATGTATTTGGTCAAAATTTGCTTCACTTCTTTTCTTCTTAACATCATCTCTTTGTTTATTCGGTGCAATTCTAAATTTGTATTCATTGAACATTTTATATAATGTTTCTTCTAAAGACTTTCCCATTAATCCCCTAACTTCTTCTCCATACATGTGTTTGAGCATATACACCACAAATTGTAACTTGTGCCTTGGATCAAGTACCACCGCAATAAACAAAAGATTGTTCATTTTTCTTGGATTTCCCAATATTTATTGAACTTTTCCAACATTTCCTTTCCAATGGTATATATTTGAACATTAATACCATATGTCCAATCATTTAAGATAGAATGAATGGCATATATCTCATGCAAAAAATGTTAGAAGTGACATAAGATGTTCCTGAAATCTTTAAAGTTAGATCATAAAAGATTTTTACGAATCATGCAAATTTCCTAACAGTACTCTAATCAACACTTGTAGGCCTTCCATCAATATTATTTACCTTGATATATTTTTTTTACCTAGGATCTTGCACATCATACTTTTTAAATGTTCTTTCATATTTTTTCGCCACATCTAACATCAAATATGTTGAATTCCATCTAGTAGCCACATCAAGAATCAAAGTTTTTTTAGTCTCAATTCTCTCATATTTCGCACATTCCATGAAACTTAGCTCTCTAGTAGTCTAGCGGGTGATTGTCTCGCATATCTCACGACATTTCTCACCCTAGTAATTGATCCATCATACACGTCCAAGCCATCTTTAACAATCAAATTTAGAATATAAGCAACACATCTCAAGTGAAGATGTTCACCATTCAAAACACTAGTATCCCTATTACCAATCCTACCTTTCAATTTTTCCAAGGCAACATCATTAGAGCTTGCATTATCTACGTGATAGATAATACCCTAGTAATTCCCCATTCCACCAAACACTCCTCAATTCCCAACGCAATTGACTTACCTTTATGACTAACAATTGGACAAAAGTCCAGTATTCTTTTATGCAACTTCCAATCTTTATCAATAAAGTGTGCGGTCAAACACATATAATTAATTCTTTGATTGGAAGTCCATGTATCCGTGGTTAGGCAAAGGCGTTATGTTGGTTCAAGCAATGAGCCTTTTAAATCATTTCTTTTTAAAGAATACATTCCATAACAATCACATGCAACCGTCCATCTAGATGGAATTTGAAACATCGGTGGCACGGTAGCCATAAATTCTCTAAAGCCCGACCCCTCCCCAAACTTGAATGGTAACTCATCCACAATAATCATCTTGATATACTTTTCTCTAGCCAAATCATTGTCATAAGTCCAACTACTCAATGATGTGAGACCACTATCTTTATTAGTTTGTAAATCTAATTTCGTTTGACAACGTAAAAACAATAAAAAAAAATTCGAAACCCAATCGCAGGATCCATGTATAACGTTGGATGATTATGGTGAAGAAGTATGTACCTTAACAAAGCTTTCGTATGCTGTTTAATGGAGGTCCAGAAAGATGAATCAGAGCAGTCCTTTGTTGCAAAGATTTGCTCTCTAAAGAAGTCCACACGAACGCCCGATCGTCCTACGATCACCGGAGTCGGTACTAGCCGAATTGTTTGCCTCTCTCTCTCTTTCTCTCTTTCTCTAGCCTCTCTTGATGTTGAGCAGCTAGGGTTTTTCTCTAAAAACGAAATTTGATGATTAAACCCTAATACTATACATCATTATGTATATATAGGGGGGAGAGAGATTTTGGGCCTAACCCTAATCCATGTGGTTTCCAAAACCCATTATGACTTTGGGTTATTATTATTATTAAATCTGAATTCTAATATAATTAATCAAGTCCCACTTAATTAATTCAATAATTAAATTCGAATAATAATAATACTTATTAAATCCGAATTCTAATATAATTAATCAAGTCCCACTTAATTAATTCAATAATTAAATTCGAATAAACAATAATATATTTAAATTCGTAATTTAAATAAACCTCCGTTTTGACGTTCTTTGTGTGTGACCCTTTAGGTTATTATTACGTTGGCAATAATTTTATTAACTAATAATAAAATTATAAACAATGAGCGGCATCTAGTAATACATCATTGCTACCCAAGTAACAATAATAATTGGTGATTCAATTAAACCTTTCGTGAATAATGTTCCATGTAATATAATCCCTTTAACCTTATATTATAGATCAAACTCGAGGCATCTATAGTGCCATCCTCTTCAACGTTTAATCTCGGTTTCCTTGATCAATGAGTAGACTATTTAAACAAATCAATATTTGAGCATGGCCATGCATTTCATAGTCTCACTCAATCAAGAGGCCAATAATATCACTCCTAGAATTGGAGGGTTAAATCCTATATCTATCATTCATATTCCTCATACGATTTATAGCATACCCAATGTACACCTTTATCATTACCCGGTTAAAGGTAACTTTGAGTGTAATCAAAGTATATTAATTCTCGCATAGAAATATAATGATTTCAAGTCAGAGGATCATTACATCATTATCACAGTGAGATTTCTTATGACACTTATTAACATGTAGAATCTCACGGCGGGTCTTTCCAGTGTCATGTATTGATACATACACTTATGTTCTTGACTTTAGTATCACCATACCTTTGACCAATGAGATGTGGTCATCCGTCAACAAACATACTAGTCTTATTGCATTATTATTGTCCTTAAATAATAATACTTGACTAGGGAATTTTAGGAATAAAATACTATTCATATAATCTCATTTTTAAGTCACATACTTAAAGATATATATTACGTATTAATATTCTAAGGACATTTATTATCCTTTCAATTTATAACGCAGTAAATAAAGACATAATAAATAATAATTAAATAATCACATAAAACATAATCCTTAATTGTTTTCAATAAAACATTAAAAGTATTGTCTCTAGGACACCAATACTAACAATCTCCCACTTGTACTAGAGCCAATCTCTCATGTATCTAATACCCATGGAACTAGTATGACCTTCGTGCTTCTGCTGCGACAAAGCCTTAGTCAGTGGATCTGCAATGTTATCATTTGTATGCACTTTACATATATGTATATCCCCTCGATTATTAATCTTATTAATTAGGTGATATCTCCTAAGTACATCCCCAAACAGCCTCCTTGGCTGCTTCGCAAGCATCAATATACTCAGGCTCTATTGTAGAATCAACAACTGTCTCAGCTGTGAACCATTCCAGCATACAACATCTCCATTTAGACAAAACACAAATCCAGACTGAGAAATCGAATCATCCTTGTCTGTCTAGAAACTAGCGTCGGTGTAACCTTTTACTACCAGTTTATCTTCTCCTCCATATACCAAGAATTAATCTTTAGTCCTCTTCAAGTACTTAAGAATATTCTTGACTGCTGTCCAGTGACCTTCACCTGGATTAGACTAGTATCTACTCTGACTTAGGCCGATCATTCTTCTTGATCTATCTCTATAGATCTTGATACCTAAAATATAGGTCGCTTTGCCTAAGTCTTTCATTGAGAAATTCTTACTCAACCAAGTCTTAAAAGCCTGTAAAGAAGGAATGTCATTCCCTATTATTAATATATCATCAACATATAATTATAGGAATGCCACATTGCTCCCACTTACCTTCTTGTAAACACATGGTTCATCTACATTTTGAATAAACCCAAACTCTTTGACAGTTTCATCAAAACGAATGTTCCATCTCCTTGAGGCTTGTTTCAATCCATAAATGGATCGACGCAGCTTACATACCTTTACAGCATTCTTTGGATCAACAAAACCTTCAGGATGTGTCATATACACATCTATATCTTCTTCAAGGCTCCCATTTAAGAAAGCGGTTTTGACATCCATCTGCCAGATTTCATAATCATAGTAAGCAGCTGTAGCAAGCAAAATCCTGATGGACTTGACCATAGCCACTGGTGAAAAAGTCTCATCATAGTCAATACCATGAATTTGCTTGAAACCTTTTACCACCAATCGTGCCTTATAGGTCTGTACATTACCATCCATGTCGGTCTTCTTCTTGAAAACCCACTTGCACCCTATAGGTTTTACCCCTTTAGGTGGATCAACCAAAGTCCATACTTGATTAGTATACATGGATTCCATCACAGATTTCATGGCATCCAGCCATCTCTTGGATTCTGGAGTGTTCATAGCATCTTAGTATGTGAGAGGCTCATCTTCGTCGATAAGCATCACATCACCATCTTGAGTTAAGAGAAATCCATAATATCTCTCAGGCTCATGGCGAATCCTACTAGACCTACGAATAACCTGTGTTTCTTGAGCAGTGTTGTGGTCTTGTACATCCTACTCAAGTTCCTCCATTGGTTCAATGTTATCTTGTGGGCATCGAACTTCATCGAGATCTATTATCCTCCCCCTGTTTTTCTTCGAAAGCATTTCTCTTTCAAGAAAAACTGTAGTTCGAGCAATAAACACTTTGTTCTCGGAAGGATTATAGAATGAATAACCCTTTGTTTCAATTGGGTATCCCACAAAATTATATTTATCTAATTCAGGTCCTAGCTCGTCAGAAGTTAAACGTTTCATAAACGCTTCACATCCCCATATTTTCATAAATGACATGCTATGACATTTCTTAGTCCATATCTCATATGGAGTCTTCTGAACCGTTTTAGTCGGAACTCGGTTAGGTGTATAAGCAGCCGTCTCCAGGGCGTAGCCCCATAAACTAATTGGAAGATCTGTATGACTCATCATCGATCGTACCATGTCCAACAAAGTACGATTCCTCCTTTCAGAAACTCCATTCCATTGTGGTGTTCCGGGAGGAGTGAGTTGTGATACAATACCACACTCTTTTAATAAACTATTAAATTCATGGCTTAAGTATTCACCTCCACGATCAGATCATAGAGTCTTAATACTTCCGCCAGTTTGCTTTTCTACTTCAGCTTTGTTTCTTTGAACTTTTCAAAAGAATGGGATTTGTTCTTCATAAGATACACATATCTACTAAAATTATCACTAAACGTGATAAAGTAGTAAAAGCCACCTCTTGTCATAGTACGCATAGGACCACATACATCACTATGTATAAGTTCTAATCGTTCAGTGGCCCTTTCACCTTGTCCAGTAAAAGGAAATTTAGTCATTTTTCCAATGAGACAAGGTTCGCATGCTTCGTATGATTCAAAGTCAAACTTATCCAAGTATCCATCCTTATGTAACTTGGAAATGCGCTTCTCATTTATATGGCCTAAACGACAGTGCTAGAGGTATGTTTAATTTGAGTCATTTATTTTAAGACGTTTGTTATTCACATTATAGATAGGAGTGTCTAAATCAAGAACATATAAACTGTTAAATAAACGTGCAACCTCATAGGTAACATTATTCAAAGAAAAGGAACAACTATTGTTCTGAATTAAAATGCAAAACCTTTCTTGTCTAAACAAGAAACCGAAATAATGTTTCTGCAAATTGCAGGCACGTAAAAACAGTTCTCAAGTTCTAAAATAAGCCCAGTGGGCAATGATAAATAATAAGTCCCTACAGCTAAAACAACAACCTTTGCTCCATTTCCAACTCGTAGGTCGACCTCTCCTTTAGTCAAAGTCCTACTCTTTTGTAGTTCATGTACATTTATACAAATGTGAGAACCACATCCAGTATCCAATACCCATGATGTAGAAGTTGACAAATTGACCTCTATAACATAAATACCTGAATCAAAAGCTTGACCAGCCTTCTTCTTCTTCAGATCCTCCAAATAAGCATGACAGTTTCTCTTCCAATGACCTGGTTTACCATAGTAGTGACAATCACCCTTTGCAACAACACCCTTAGGCTTTAAAGCCTGTTTGGGATTAGCATTTGGCTTGGGACCAGAAGAAGATCCAATCTTCTTCTTTCCCTTCCATTTGCTTTTCCTATTAGCCTTACCTTTGTTATCTACCATCAACATGGCAGCAGGTTCAGCCTTTTCATGTTGATTTCAGTAGTTCGTAACATGGCCAACAATTCAGTGGGTGTTTTGTCTATCTAATTCATATTGTAGTTCATAACAAAATGAGTATAGTTGATGTTCAAAGATTGCAAGATTAAGTCAATCTGAGCTTCCAAACCAATCGGGAAACCCAAAGTATCAAGATACTCATTATAACCTATCATCTTCAGAACATGTGGTTCAACAGGTTCACGCTCTCCCTGTTTGCAAGCATACAGTGCTTTGCTCGTGTCGAACCTTTCTTGACGAGCTTGTCCCTCAAACATTCTTTGAAGGTGTTCAATCATCTCATAAGCATCCATATGCTCATTTTGTTTTTGAAGCTCAACACTCATGGTTGCCAGCATGAGACATGCAATATCATTCACATCATCATTATGCTTCTGATAAGCATTTTGCTGAACGCGAGTTGCATTCTCAGCAGGAGGAGCAGGTGAAGGAATTTCAATGACATGGAGCTTACGAGCCTGAGGACAATCCTCAAATTCCTATACCAATCCAGGAAGTTAGTTCCTCTCAGCTTGTCCTTCTCAAGGGTTGCTCGTACGGAGAAAGTATTTGTATTGTTTGCCATTTAAATATCTACAATGTTTAAAATGCATAAAATAAACATTAGATTGCCTGAGTTATTTATTATGTTCAAATGATTATGATATATTCATAATATATCTCCCACTATTTTTTTCAAATTAATAGCCCTTACTATTAATTTGGAAAGTATATCCCATAATTCTTTCTAGTAAGCCAAGATCTATATTTCGTCATGTCCTAAGTCAACCACTGGAAGTCCTTAAAAAATGATTATTTAGGTAGACAACAGTTGTCAATTATATCATATATAATTCTTGGATAGTTTGGTGAACAACGATTGATCTTATCTATCTAATAGACTTTTAACCAAACTCTATGCTTCTAAGTTCATAATGGTTGAATATAACCGTTTATTTTCACCTTATTATGACGACTCAGTTAAGTTAGACCCAATGATACAACGGCCGAATATAACCGTTTATATTCGTCGCATCTCACCACGATAGATAGGAGTCCCCTGCCACTGACAGTCCTTCCCCTAATCGATCTAGGATTCGATGAGTGTTCATTTATTGGAAAGCATCCGAGTAAAACTTAATATTTTGTTAAGGGGTTTAGAAAATTTATAACGATCATGATCACATCATAAAGAGATCCTCAATTTTTTCTTGAACCAAATATTTCAAATTGACATCTTAAATTGTTCATTTCCCAGGTAGATGGAGGATACCAGTGGTCACACTTAAAACCCATCAGCCTTACGAATACGCATATCCGTTTTTGTCAGAAAATCCCAGTTATAGATATCAAAAATCAATATTTAATTCCGTGTTTTAAAAATCCATATTTCATAAACACAAGAATCTCATGATCGTTTGTTAATTTTAAAATCTTGAATCGTTACAGATTTTATCTTTCTTAAGCAGACATGGCATGGGTGTCGTATCTAATACATACATCATTCCAACACATACATATCTACACATGCATTCATATACATATATGTATTGTGCATAAATTAAACGTGTTTGGTTATGGCCCCATCCTATGTGATATTTCCAAGCTAATGGAATTATCAAGGTCAATCTATGGTGGTTTCAAATACTACACTATTACATGTCTTTATCTTCTTCATTGCTCCATCATCTGGATTGCCTCTTAGCTTCCTTGCTTCCAAGTCTCCATTGAACAATTACATTGAATAATAAATAAATCTATTCTAATGAAATTACAAGAAGAACTCGAGTTACATTCGAGATTAACAATTACAATGAATAAACGACATGCAAGTCGTATTTAGAAACCAAAACCATAAAACAAAACCACTATCCTATGGGTCTTTAGGCCATAACCATCCACCATGTTATCACATAACATATTTAATATATCTCAGATTATATAAACATATCATATAATCATATATAATAAATTTTAAAATTTCAGAAAATCAAATAAATTTCAAAAAATAATAAATCGCCGTTTCGGGGCCTGTAACGTCGTCAAACGGCTTACAGACGAGAAGCTGACTTTGTCAGTATTGCTCAGTGACACGATTCCAGTCCGAAAACACATATTGTTTGCGAAAATCGGACACTGGACACAGATTTCAGAAAATCTACCGAAGCCGTTTCAGAATTCGTATCGAATACGATTTCCATAACAAGAACAAACATGTATCATATACATACATCAATACACACAATCATCCCATGATTATACAACACATGAATATCATATATTCAAAATCATATAAAACATATATATCAATATATAGTCATGCCATATCATATATATGTTTACATACATCGAAAAACTGTTAAACACATAACCAAATCATCCCATTATACACGTAGCTCTGATGCCATTGAAGGGTTTTGGGCATGAAAACGCAGCGGAATTAACGTAAAAACAATAAAAAAAAATCGAAACCCAATCGCAGGATCCATGTATAACGTTGGATGATTATGGTGAAGAAGTATGTACCTTAACAAAGCTTTCGTATGCTGTTTAATGGAGGTCCAGAAAGATGAATCACAGCAGTCCTTTGTTGCAAAGATTTGCTCTCTAAAGAAGTCCACACGAACGCCCGATCGTCCTACGATCACCGGAGTCGGTACTAGCCGAATTATTTGCCTCTCTCTCTCTCTCTTTCTCTAGCCTCTCTTGATGTTGAGCAGCTAGGGTTTTTCTCTAAAAACGAAATTTGATGATTAAACCCTAATACTATACATCATTATGTATATATAGGGGAGAGAGAGATTTTGGGCCTAACCCTAATCCATGTGGTTTCCAAAACCCATTATGACTTTGGGTTATTATTATTATTAAATCTGAATTTTAATATAATTAATCAAGTCCCACTTAATTAATTCAATAATTGGTTAGGCCCAAAATCTCTCTCTCCCCTATATATACATAATGATGTATAGTATTAGGGTTTAATCATCAAATTTCGTTTTTAGAGAAAAACCCTAGCTGCTCAACATCAAGAGAGGCTAGAGAAAGAGAGAGAGAGAGAGAGAAAGAGAGGCAAACAATTCGGCTAGTACCGACTCCGGTGATCGTAGGACGATCGGGCGTTCGTGTGAACTTCTTTAGAGAGCAAATCTTTGTAACAAAGGACTGTTGTGATTCATATTTCTGGACCTCCATTAAACAACATACGAAAGCTTTGTTAAGGTACATACTTCTTCACCATAATCATCCAACGTTATACATGGATCCTGCGATTGGGTTTCGAATTTTTTTTATTGTTTTTACGTTAATTCCGCTGCGTTTTCATGTCCGAAACCCTTCACCTTCAACATTGAATGACTTGCAAGGTTTTAAATGATTGTGCAAACTACTAGTACCAATTCTTGAAGAATTTGCACTTAAATCCTTACAACAATGTTTACACTTAGCTTTCATCTTGCCATTCTCATTTTTGTATTTTGTGAAGTGATCCCATGCATTACTTCTTACTTCCATTGGCTTTCGCTTCTTCGGATTTGATGCTTTACTTTCATTTTCGAATTCTGCTTCTAAATCAACATTATCTTCCATCTGCAATAAAAAAACAAGTTAAAAAAAGTTAGTTTTAGAACTTAAGCAGTATGCAGTAAAATATAGCATGTTCTGGCACTGGCACCAGTAGAGTAGTAAAGTAATAATACAAAGTTACAAATCATAAAAAATATATAAATTAATTTTATAAAGTTACAAATCGTAAAATTATATAAATTAATATATAAAGGAGAGAGACTGTTAGGTCCAAAATCATCATAGAAGGAGGGGATTGAATATGATATGGTAGATTTTTCATTTAATTGCGGATTAAGTGTTTGTGTTTTAGAGATATAAAAATGACAGTAATTTAAACACAAGATTCGGGAAAATAATAATGTATTATTAAATCCCTGAGGTGCTACACTTCTAATCAAATGATTAGCTTCAATGGGTTCAATCAATATTACAACATATATACAGCTGGGTGATTTTAATGTTCGTCTTTAATGGAGCTCCCGTCAGTATGTCTTTTGTATTGAAGATGAATGAATAATTTTTGTCCATATTTATTTCACCCATATATATTCTATAGGCTTTTTGGAAAATGATTTCCAACAATATATCAAGTCTTTTGTTGTGCCTTGTAGAGTGGTGGTAGAGTGTAGGCGCCACATGGATCTTTGTTGTGCCTATTGATGTTTAGATGCGCCTGTATAACTTTGTTGCGCCTCTATATGAATTTAGTTGCGCCTATACAGTTGTATAAGCACCACTAATGACTTAGAACATCACACAAAATTATGTTGTGCCTAGTTTGAACTTTTGTTGCGCCTGCACACTGGATGCAGTGTGTAGGTGCCACAAAATCTTCCAATAACGTTTTGTTGCGCCTTGACTTGACCATGATACGCCACAACATGTTTTATTGCGCCTTCACTTCCATTCCCTTGTGCAGGCGCCACAAACCTTGACTTAGAATTTCCTTAGCTTAAATCTTGGTTTGTAGCACCTCTAGAGTAATTCAAAAGCACAGGGCCACCAAATATAGTTTTACTTGACTTAACCAATTTCTTGAAGTGCTTGAAGTAAATACTACTTTTTTCACTCTTCTGGCTTGATCAACTGATTTTCTTTTGATTAACCAAGAAAATTCTTTTCTTGTTGTACTGACACTTAGTGCACTGGTCTGGTTCACAAACGACTAACACAGAATTGAATTCCCTTGACTTCTGTTCTGTTTCAGCTGACTAACTTTGGACTGTTCCATTGCTTCTGATCACTGAAACCCTTTGACAATTATACACAAATCATTACACTGTCTTTAGTCTGAAAACTTCTGAACTCTTATTTATTGCCGAGTCCTGAACATTTTAATGAACTTCTCTCGTTGACATTCAGTAAGCCTTTCATCTTGAATGCTTTGCAATGATGTATGAATGATTCCTATTTACATGTCCTTCTGGATTCCTGTGCTGCACAATAGTATTATTTAACTGTCTTTGTTTCTTGGTTGAGTTATCATTATTACTATTACATACTACGTTACATTATGCTTTACAGAGACAAATATCATCTTCATTGAATTTGAGGGATCCCGTAGAGAAGTCATTCTTAAGATAGATAGGTAGAGAAAAATCAAAGGTGGAACTCCTAAATAAGGAAAAGTGTTGGAGATTACGAAGCTGTATGAATAGTAATCGTGATAACTCAACACTAGAACAGGACAAGTAAATAATACTACGCTTACACAGGAATCAGCAAGAAATGAAGACAGGGCAGATACAGTGAATCAAGACATTAGAAGAAGTTTTGGAGTCTACTACAGGTCACTGAAAGAAGTTCATCTATATGTTCATGCCTCAGTGGAGAATAATGTTTAAAGACTTTCAGGGTTTCAGAGGTGTTGAAGATTCAGTATAGCAGTGCCACTAAAAGATTTCAGTGTAACAGCATTGATTGAAGATAGACAGTGTTTGAAGCATAAGAATCCAGAAAGGTGAAGACAAAGTTTACAGAAGACAGCTACAATCTTGAAGTTATACTAACTGACAATCAGTGAAGAACAGAGAATGAAGTATTCAAGATTGTGGTAGTAATGAAGACATTGTCGAAGTGCCAGAAAAGATTCCAGTGAAATTACAGTGTCTTTCAACAGTTAGTGTTCGAAGCAATGCAACAGTCCTAGGTTATTCAGCTGAAACAGAAAAGAAATCCAGGGAATTCAATTCAGTGTTAGTCGTTTGTGAACCAGACCAGTGCACTAAGCGTCAACACAATTAGAAGAGAATTACTTTGATTAATCAGTAGAAAATCAGTTGATCAAGCCAAGCCAAAGGAGTGAAGTCCAAGTGGTAATTACTTCAAGAATTCAAGAAATATGCTAAGGCAAGTATTACTGCATTTGGTGGCATTAATACTCTTGAAGCAATGGAGAGGCGCAGCTTATATTCCAAGGTGCAAGAAAAAGACTAAGGGAAAGTTAAGTGGCGCCTACACAGTGCATTGAAAGTGTAGGCGCAACTAATCAACCTAGGCGCAGGAAATAAGTTGGACTTAGAATCTATCTCGTATGTGGCGCCTATACAATGTGTTAAGAGTATAGGCGCAACATAAGTTTTCCCAGGCGCAACACACATACTAGGCACAACAGGCAGTTGAAATTACTAAGGCATGAGTGGCGCCTATACAGGGAAACCACTATATAGACGCAACTCACATGAAGGAGACGCAACTCAAGCATACAGGCGCAACATGACTTCAAGTGGCGCCTACACACCATAGTCACTCTACAGGCGCAACTCAGGACTTAAACAATTATGGAGCAAATCAATTCTATTGATTTGAAAAGTCTACACAATATTAAATAATATGAATTTATTCATTTTTGTTTAATATGGTTGGTGGAGACACATCCAACCAAAAACAAAGAGGCAGTGAGATATTTCGAAGCCGGAGAAGAAGAAGTCACCATGATAATTCTATACCTTCTTCTCATGGATTTTACAATCTAGCCGGTCAAACATGTCACAAATATTTAGGGCTATTGTAAAACACTCACTGTTAGCTTGATTCTAGTTACTACTAAATACTGTCAAACATTGTAATAGGGATCTAGCTTTATCTCTCTAGAAGCAAAGAACGAATCAGTTCTTTGGAAGCCAGTTATTAATTTAACTGGGTGTAGCAAAACCTCAGGGATTAATACGAAAGTACTATTCCCCGAAATCTGTCTCGCATTTAATTACTTGCTAATTTTCTAGATCATTATTGTTTAAATCCTAAACACAGAAAATTAGTAAGCCAGCCTCCTAATCACTCCTAAACACGAACCACTAACCGAACTCTAAATTATATATCCGCAAAAGATTCGAAAGAATTTTTTAATTTAGTGAGTATCGTATTCAACCCCCCTTCTACGATATTTTCGGGACCTAAATATTGGTATCAGAGCAAACTGATTGAAGTTACAAATCAAGATCCGTATCTCAGTGAAACTCACCGTGCCGAAGCTGTGTGGACTCAGAACGGAGGCCGTGCTAAATAAATTTAATTTTAAACTTTTTAAAATAAAATTTATTTTATAAACTTTTATAAAATTTATTTTGCAAACTTTTATTAGTTGATATTATAAATTTTAATTAGTTTATTTTATAAATTTTAGATAAAATTTATTTTATAAACTTTTATAAAATTTGTTTAACAAACTTTTATTAGTTGATATTATAAATTTTAATTAGTTTACTTTATAAATTTTAGATAAAATTTATTTTATAAACTTTTATAAAATTTGTTTAACAAACTTTTATTAGTTGATATTATAAATTTTAATTAGTTTGCCATATAAATTTTAAATTAGAATTTATTTGATAAACTTTCATAAAATTTATTTTATAAACTTTTATTAGTTTATGATATAAATTTTAATTAGTTTATCTCATAAATTTTAAATAAAATTTATTTTGTAAACTCTTACAAAATTTATCTTATAAACTGTTATTAGTTTGGTCTATAAATTTTAATTAGTTTATCTCTTAAATTTTAGATAAAAGTTATTTTATGAACTCTTATGAAATTTATCTTATAAACTTTTAATAAGTCTGTGTTATAAATTTTAATTAGTTTATTTTATAAATTTTAAATATTAAAGTTTATCTTTTAAATTTATTAAACATTATACGGCTCATCTCTCAAAGGAAGCAGTTAAACGCGGTTACTAATTTGAAGGTGCTCAAGTTAGTAGATGAAGATTTTTCTAGGTATTTGAAGACAACAAAAATTGACTGAAGATTATCCGATGAAGTGAATTCTGGAACAGTCTAAAGAAGTAGTGGTATTAATTTCCTCAGAGGTTTACTCCATAGGATCCCACTAATATTCTGGAAGCTGCAAAAGAAGAAATTAATTTGGGTACAGTTTTGGTTAATTCAAGTTGATGTTGTTGGATGAAAAATCTTGGAGGTTAAAGAGTTGTGAAGGAGAGCAGACTGGACCACCTGGAATCTCCATCAAGAGTTAAAGTTTTCTTCAGGGAGATTACTGAAAGTTCGTGCTAACACTGCAGATCATCTGGAAAACAGGGTTACAGCCATAGGGAATCTAAGGATACAACCACATTATCTTTAGATGAACTACTAATGTGCTGAAGGCCTATGATCTAGAACAAGAGTTGAAGAAGATAATATTTGGTAAAGCAGGTTGTTAGCATATCCACTGTATTTGAGACCCAGGAACCAAATTGATTGAAGTCAAGGTTGAGAACCTCTGAACAGAAGTGAATTGATCCTAGAAGCTGAATTGAAGATGTTGAAGCTTGAGGTAGTGGTCAAGGTGTTTTATGTAAATTTGACACTTTGGAATAACCTGAGATCTGGACGACTAGTGAAGCCTGCAGGACAACTGGAAGTTCAGTAACGTCAAATTCAGATGGAATCCTAATTCTATATCTAAGGTCTTTACCTAGAGATTCCATTAAGGAGATTTTCAAGATCAGTTCAAGAGGTGGTTGCAAGACAGGGATGGTTTTAATTTGGCAGACAAGTTTAGGGTTTGCTACATAATTTGAAGAAGCTTGTACAAGCAAAAGATGAAGACACTATTTTGGGTTGAAGTAGGAATCTTAAGCATTAGTGAGGATGCAGCAAGGGAATGCATTTGTTGATGAAATTAAATGCAAGGTTGATTCTATCAGTGATGCATCAAATGGATATCTGGCATCAATGACCAACACTGGAGATGAATCACTAAGCACTTCACAGGTATACTTTCTAACTAGTATACTTTTATCTAATTCAAAACTGCATGATTATTAAGTGTTGAAATGTATAATATTCATGTTAGCATGTTAGCATCTTAGGACTTAAATGCTTAATTGATTGCTAAGAATAAGATTGCATGCTAGGATTCATGAGTTTAAATTAGTACATTTCATACTTGATTTTATATGCAGTAAAATGAATATCTAGAGAATTAGATAGGGTGTTCTAGATGGTTAGGTGTATCCCTGAACATTTGCTGAAACTTGATTTAAATCTTCTGTGATTTAATACCTCTGCTAATGTTGTGAAAATTGCTAAATAGACAAATAGGTCATAGATCAGATATTTTATATTTGTTCTTATTGTGATAAATGACTTGTTAAGTGTATGTGGAATTTGATATTGCTCATAATGTTTTATTCAAATATTCTGCATATTCTTAAAATTGTTTATGTGCTTATTTTCACATGATTTGCTCGCACTCACATAGTTGCACTTAAATGTCATATCATATAATGTATTGCTTGTTAGGGATAAGATGGTAGAATTATCTAAGTAGTCAGTAACATTTGTTGATTCAAAGTTTAATCTAAAACTGACTTAGGTAATTAGAGATAGTTAAAAATGTTAGACAACGACAGAAATGGATTAGACAGAATTAGTAATTAATTTGTTAGTTCTTCTATCCATGTGCTTTATGCATGTTGAAGCTGTTGTTACCTCTGATAATATCTCTAACCCATCTGGACTCAATTAAAATTGAGTACCAAGAAGCTTAATCATTTGTGATTGCAGAGTATGTAACAAAAGACATAGATTAAAGCTCTGACATCACAGTTGGTTGAGAAGGCCTCCCCGATGGTAACCTTTGGAGATGACAGCAAAGGATGTACAAGGGATATGGCTATCATGATTTAAGAACTGTAATTAGTGGAAGCATCTTTCTTGTGGAAGGAATTAAGCACTATCTAAAGGGCACTAGGGAATTCTTCGTCAAGGGTTTTCTGGAGAAGTGTTTGATCTCAAACAAGAAGGTTGGAAGCTTACTCTAATCTGAGTGAGAAAATTCGTTCGTAGCTGACATGGAATTTGGATGCAAAGGTGAAGTCAACTTTTCAGTAAAGCTTCATCAATGAAGAGTTAGCTATGGCAAAGGAAGCTCTCTTACTTGTTAGTCAGCAAGGCAATGGATTCTTTGATTAAGATGAAATTGGTGAGAGGACTGCTTCATATGGAATTCTATCCAGAAGGAAATTTTGAAGTATGTCACATAGGGAAGTCAATGAAAACATCACACTGAAGAAAAGTCATATGCTTAGTGGTGATTGAAATTGATTACCCTAATTACAAGTTGGTGATGTTCGTGCATTCAACAGACAAAATGTCACAAATGGTGATTGATCAAATAAGGAAGATCAAGTTGGAAACAATTGGTAAGCTGTGAGAACTTTGAAGTCAGATATTGGAACTGCATTTCGTGAGTTAAGTTCTAAATGAAGTCTGCACTGAAAAGGTATTTGGAAGCCGAAGCAATTAACACAGCATGCTGCTTTATTCAACAAGATCGTGAAAAGACATCATTTGAGTTAATGGTCAACCAGAAGCAAACACTGAAGCTCTTTCGTGTGTTTGGAGGGAATTGATTTTTAATGAAGATTTATTTGAGTATCTTGACAAGAAGTTAAGGCTCATGGAACAATTCTCCTCGGCTACTCAGAAGTGATTAAAAGTCTGAATGTGACGACCAACTACACCAAGCTCCCGTGCATTCAATCGAACGACCATTCTGAATCATTGACAAATTCAAATACTGATGTTGAAGCTGAGGTTGCAGAAGGAATCAATGACAACGATGATGATTCAGATCCTTAGTGGAAATCCACTGTATAAGGTAAAGGATCTTCAACACATCCTAACAGCAACTCAGGGGGAGCAAACAGAAGAAGGATCTACTAGTCATACTCAACAATGAAGATCAAAGGATTTCATTAAGAACATTTCTGCCAAGACAAAAGGTTTGAAGTCAAATTCTATCCTGGAGTCTCGTTCTTAGTGATCCGGATTCTTGTGTAAAGGCTATAAGTGCTAATCGAAACGATCATATACTTCTCGGGATCCAACAGTTGGGAAAGAGAAATTATCAACAATTGGTATCAATATCTGGTATCAACAATTGGTAACACTCATCAATTGGTATCCCAAAGAATACTGAAGATGCATAGATTGATCCAGATTGAGTGATTGCAATGCAAGGTGATCTCAATCAGTTCGAAGGCAGAAACCTGAAGCTGGAACCCAGACCACTAAAGTCGAAACTGAAATTGGTACAATAAGGGTTCTCAGACACTGGATGACTATTGGCATTGTTATGAGGAGCAAAGCCAAACTGGTTGCTACAGGACTTTAAAGCAGAAGGTATCGACGATGATGGAAACAGAATCTTCGGGACTTTCAAGATCAAGCAGTAAGCACCAGTGACGAGACTTGATCCTTTGGGACTCATCAATGGGGACCTAACAATTTTTAGGGACTCAACGATTAGGACCTAGCACATGTGGAGCATTCAAGGATGAAGATCTATCAGATGAATGTGAACAAGTGCACTCCTAAATGGTGAAGCTAGAAGATGAAGTTGCAGATCCATTACAATTTGTATATTATCCTCTTCGCAAGCTTTTCTATGACGGAGGTAAGGATTCAAGCAAAACGTCAAGGACATGGTATGACTCTCTAACTGTTAATTACTTAAAAGTGATTTTACATTTGAGTTGTTATACATATCTCTCTAGAAATGCTAGGCACACACAATCTTATATTTATGTGCAAGTATACCTTAATTCTCGATATGCCTATGTGCAAGTTTCCAAGTGGAATGTAGAGAATCTTATCTTATAGCTAAGTTATGAACTGCTAGATATCTTAGGAGATTACCAATTCTTGAAATCTGGGACCCTTAAGATAATAGGTTTAACCTAATTGGCTATATAGATATAGATAATGCAGGTTGTACGAAAGACAGGGAAGTCATTCCTTGAAGCTGTCAATTTCCAGCAACACTGTTGATCTCTCCATCACTGAAGGAACAAGCTCATGGACACAAGGTATCATTTCTTTTGAGAGTGTCCATAGTCGAATAACTTGCAGATGTTTGCTAAATAACTTGATGAATTTATTTTATCTAAGCTGGTTAGTAAACTTGGGATATTACTATTATGCATATTTGTTGAAAATCCCATCTGTAAGGAATTCTCAAATGAGTTCACAAGTATTACTTTTTCCCTATCCAAAGGACTTGTGAATTTATTTGAAATCCAGATCCTCAGACTTTTTGCTATTAATTTAATTATCATGCTTAAGATGTAAGATGTATAAGTGGTAATTAAATTACTTAGCATAAGTCAGAAGCATAATTATTTGTATGTTTAAATATTTGTTGAGTATTAGTCAATGATATCTTGCTTAATTGCTCTGATATTCTTAAATATTTTATTACAAATAATTGTGATACTTTTGATATTAGTGACGGTATTTAGAATTTATGTTCTAAATAATAAATGCATATTTTAAAACTCACTAATATTGAAAGATGAAGTATTTTCTAAAATTAGGTGTATAAGATTCTCAATGTTTTATATACTTAGAAAATATTTCTAAAATTGTGTTTATTGCGAGGAGTTGGAAAAAGAACCACAAGTATTACTTTTTCCCTATGTAAAAGACTTGTGAATTTCTTTCAACTAAAACTTTGAGCTTATGTATATCAATTAGTAATTGTTATGAGTACGCTTACAATGTGCAAAGTAACAATTATTAGATATGGCGTAGGAAGTTAAATGCTAATATTCAATCCAATGAATATTTTAGTATTTAGCGAATTTATTTTATCTTATTGAAATTATGGATTGAAGCAATTCAATGATTATTAGTTTCATAATTTTGATTTGATAAAATAACAGAAGCATAGTTTCTTGCATTCGTGCACTTAACTGTGATATTTTTAATATTAGTGATAATACAACTTAATGTTTATTTAAAATCACTAATAATAAAAATATATTACAATGCTTATTGTTCTTCTGAATGATTGCCATGTTTAGTTGATATATATCCATGTGATTGGCAATTACTTAGTATAGCATAAGTATTTAATTTATTTTGATTTATTTAAATCATGATGTTATAAAACAATTCAGTGAAATATCTGTTCCATGATTTAAGTAAATTAAAATAAATTCGCAGCATAATTATTCGTAGTATAAATATTCTCTTTTATTACTTTTTAATAATTGAATAATATTTTATTACAAAATAATTGTGATATATTGATACTAATGGAATTTCTTAGTTTTTATTCTTAACAACAATTGGTAACAATATATTTAGTTTTCTTTCTTTGACTGGTTTACAATTCTGAATGTATTTAAAAGAATTTTTTGTCTATTTCTTTTTCAAAATGCTTTATTCAAAGATACATTCATTTTTCCTATCAGTTTTAGATAAGAAAACTTAAGAATTCTTTTTCAAAACTTCTCTTTTGAAAAACTTTTCTTCAGGATAATCTTTCTTTTCTCTCGAAAGTTTATCCTCTCCCAAAAGCTTGTTTTAAATGTTTTATCTAACAAAGCTTTTTCTCTCTTTTGAAATGTGTTTTAACTTCGAGGTACCAATCACTTGTAAAATTATTTGTTTTTAAATACTTGTTTCAATGTATGTTTCACATTGATTCATAGTACCAAAACAGTGGTTGTTGCTTTGAAGGCCTAGTACTGTATTGTTAAGCATTCATCCAACCCCAATTGTCATGTTTTTATTTAAAGTCGGGGATATTATCAGGCGGACGAAAATGATGTAAATCATAATTGCATTATGAGTCGGAAAATTATTTTCTTCTATCTGACAAGGATGGTTTGCAAAACTACTTTCAAAACATACAGTGCTTAGGTTTAATGGAAAAGAGTCATTTTTATTGAGATATAATTTGGTAAAAGAGTTGAATTTCTTCTTTGGTATAAATTCCCGCGTTTTATTATGGGAAGTTTGCCTTATAAGAAATTCATAAGTAATAGAAACTTTTTCTCTGATACTCCCGCGTTTTATTATGGGATAAGTATCTTAAGGAAAATTTCCATTGGTGTCAGGCTCTTCAATGATAAATTTTTCGATCTGACAACACTCTTTTATTAAAAGTGCTTTAATGCAATCGTTTACCATTCCTTCTTATATTTTTCTTTCTCTTTGAGATGAAAACTATGTTTTGGAATGTTTAAGTGATTATCTTTTTATCTTCTTTTAATGATTTTATCCGTTTAGCCCCCAGTGGCTACAGAAGCTGGCCAGGAGGTTGAAAACCCATCAATCTCTGACCCAGGCCTTAATACCAAACACTCATTTCATCCACTTCCATATGTTAACCCCTGGAGTTATAAGGAACATATGTTTGTTAGAGGTTGATAAGGGAGAAATAAGGATGAAGTCGGCAGTGCACCCACAGCTCTACCTCCAGCGAAGTAAAGAAGTATATAAACTGAGGTATCTGTAAGCTCATCTGTATCTTCTCAAAAAAATGCAGAGCTGAAAAGGCAATAAAACTGTCTCTGGAATCATTCTCTCAACAGGATGAGTCCATTGAAATTCGCTCGTCAGCCAGAGCATCTTGTAATGAGTCAAGCACACCACCGGCACTCACGCTGATGGTAAGCCTAAACAGATATATACTAGGAACCTTATATAATTTTTGGGACCTAACAATCCTAACAGTTATACTAGGGGCCTAACAATTGGACACATTGCAAAGCGTGCACAATGTGAGGTATAGGCTTGTTAACAAAACACCCGTCATTGGGTTACGAGGGAAAGGTAGACTCTAATTTGCCATTCATTACATTGTCTACTACGTCGCCCCTCCTGGAAGGAACATTTCCAGATCCTGAAAAGGAATGTCCACCTCCCGTTTACGGATAAGGTGTGAGGCAACTCCTTGATAGAACAAGGCAGGATTCCCAAAAAGATTTTAAAATCTTGGGATAACCCATCTCAAAGAGGTGAGGCTCCACTAGACAGTGATTTAGCAATCGCTATTGAGTCTGGTGTGAGACAGTGCTTATGCATGATAGATCAAGAACACCTCAACGAGGCAATTCTCCACTTGATAGTGATTCAGTTCATTCTGATGAATCAGGTGTTGGGAATATATGAATTGATGGATTTCACTTGCAGGTACAGAAGGCTATATTTGGAATGCAGAGTGAAAGTGAGAGAGAGAAACACTTGAGTGAAAGTGAGGGAGAGATACACTTGAGTGAGAGATAGGGAGAGAAAGAGTGAAACACTTCTAAGTGCTTGACACTTAAGTGTAAACACCAACAGAACGTAGTAGAAGTGAGGAAACCACAAGCCAAACAATTACCCTTGCTACTTGCTACTTCTGAAAGAAAAGTTACTATATTTTTTCCCGATCAACGTCAGACGAGAACCTTCTTTGGAAGACAAACCATTCAAAAGTGGACCTATCAATATCGTGCTATCTTTAAAAATGGGCCATTGGAGGATTCCTCAACTAAGGGGGAGAATTTATAGGGAGAAAAAGGTGAATTTAATAAGTCTTATCTTCGTATCCTTCGGAAGAGTTAAGAGTTAATCTCCTAAAGGGGTTCGTATCCTGGACTCTTAAGGTAAGTTCCTGGATCCTAGAAGATCAATCCTGGAGATCCTTGGGAAAAGGGGTTCGTATCCTTGGGAGAAGTTAATAGCCTTAGGGGGAGATTTTAGACAAGAAGAAGAAAATCTTATCTTCTGATCCTGAGGGGAAACAACAGAAATATGGGAGAATCAAGAAGCTGTATTCTATTCTTGGAAGAACAGAAATTGACTATTCCATTGATTTTTTAAAGGGAAAAGAAGAGAAAGAAGGAGAATCACATTCGTAGGGGGAGAACATCATTTGAGCTATGTTCAGTTTTGATTAAAGACATACCCAGGAAAATGATTCTTATGAAGCTCTGTTCATGATAAGTTCTTTAAGTTAACACTATGAAGGATTTTGAAACGGAGAAAGCTCAAACATATAGAAATGAAGATGATACAATTTGAATATCAGTTCAGTGCTAGAGGAACAAGCATCTTTCGTTTCAATCAAACAAGAAATCTGGAAATGCAGTATCTAATCCAGAAAAACCAGTAGCATTATTTACAAGACCAGGACGATTACTTTTTCTAGTTGTTAGTTGAGTTATCCTTCCTAGGTGATTTGTTTGCTAAAGTTTAACAATCAAATAGGGGGAGATTGTTGGAGATTACGAAGCTGTATGAATAGTAATCGTGATAACTCAACACTAGAACATGACAAGTAAATAATACTACGCTTACACAGGAATCAGCAAGAAATGAAGACAGGGCAGATACAGTGAATCAAGACATTAGAAGAAGTTTTGGAGTCTACTACAGGTCACTGAAAGAAGTTCATCTATATGTTCATGCCTCAGTGGAGAATAATGTTTAAAGACTTTCAGGGTTTCAGAGGTGTTGAAGATTCAGTATAGCAGTGCCACTAAAAGATTTCAGTGTAACAGCATTGATTGAAGATAGACAGTGTTTGAAGCATAAGAATCTAGAAAGGTGAAGACAAAGTTTACAGAAGACAGCTACAGTCTTGAAGTTATACTAACTGACAATCAGTGAAGAACAGAGAATGAAGTATTCAAGATTGTGGTAGTAATGAAGACATTGTCGAAGTGCCAGAAAAGATTCCAGTGAAATTACAGTGTCTTTCAACAGTTAGTGTTCGAAGCAATGCAACAGTCCTAGGTTATTCAGCTGAAACAGAAAAGAAATCCAGGGAATTCAATTCAGTGTTAGTCGTTTGTGAACCAGACCAGTGCACTAAGCGTCAACACAATTAGAAGAGAATTACTTTGATTAATCAGTAGAAAATCAGTTGATCAAGCCAAGCCAAAGGAGTGAAGTCCAAGTGGTAATTACTTCAAGAATTCAAGAAATATGCTAAGGCAAGTATTACTACATTTGGTGGCATTAATACTCTTGAAGCAATGGAGAGGCGCAGCTTATATTCCAAGGCGCAAGAAAAAGACTAAGGGAAAGTTAAGTGGCGCCTACACAGTGCATTGAAAGTGTAGGCGCAACTAATCAACCTAGGCGCATGAAATAAGTTGGACTTAGAATCTATCTCGTATGTGGCGCCTATACAATGTGTTAAGAGTATAGGCGCAACATAAGTTTTCCCAGGCGCAACACACATACTAGGCACAACAGGCAGTTGAAATTACTAAGGCATGAGTGGCGCCTATACAGGGAAACCACTGTATAGGCGCAACTCACATGAAGGAGGCGCAACTCAAGCATACAGGCGCAACATGACTTCAAGTGGCGCCTACACACCATAGTCACTCTACAGGCGCAACTCAGGACTTAAGCAATTGTGGAGCAAATCAATTCTATTGATTTGAAAAGTCTACACAATATTAAATAATATGAATTTATTCATTTTTGTTTAATATGGTTGGTGGAGACACAGCCAACCAAAAACAAAGAGGCAGTGAGATATTTCGAAGCCGGAGAAGAAGAAGTCACCATGATAATTCTATACCTTCTTCTCATGGATTTTACAATCTAGCCGGTCAAACATGTCACAAATACTTAGGGCTATTGTAAAACACTCACTGTTAGCTTGATTCTAGTTACTACTAAATACTGTCAAACATTGTAATAGGGATCTAGCTTTATCTCTCTAGAAGCAAAGAACGAATCAGTTCTTTGGAAGCCAGTTATTAATTTAACTGGGTGTAGCAAAACCTCAGGGATTAATACGAAAGTACTATTCCCCGAAATCTGTCTCGCATTTAATTACTTGCTAATTTTCTAGATCATTATTGTTTAAATCCTAAACATAGAAAATTAGTAAGCCAGCCTCCTAATCACTCCTAAACACGAACCACTAACCGAACTCTAAATTATATATCCGCAAAAGATTCGAAAGAATTTTTTAATTTAGTGAGTATCGTATTCAACCCCCCTTCTACGATACTTTCGGGACCTAACAAAAAGGATAGAAATACTACTTTTCAGAAAAGGAAAAACACTGTGAAGAAGAAAGTTTATGAACTTGCAACTCTTTGTGGCATCAAAGTTGTGGTGATTATTTATGGGCCTAAACAAGTTACACAGCAGGCTCGTTCTATTGAACACGAGATTTTTCCCGATAATCGTGATGAAGTTCTCGAATTGATCAACAAATACCAAGGTCAGTTACCTGATGATCGCAAAATATGACATATCTTCTTTTAAATTTCTTACAAGAAAGGAACAAAAATCTCCAACAAGACCTAAACAAGATGCATAGAGCCAATATTCAGTCCAAGTATCCCACATCGACTTCTAGATTTGATAACTTGCCAGAAAAAGATCTTAGGAAAATCACTGATATTTTGGAGAAAAAAATTGAAAATGCAAAGGGTAAATTAGAGCAAATGAAAACTAATTATAATAGTACGAATATTTATAGTGCTTATTATTTGCATCAGCAGTAGATGATGCCAATTCATATGTCAATGCCAATTCAACAACAGAGGTATCCATTTGTGGACCATTACCAGAACGAAACAATGGTCGAGTTCGGTAATGATTTTGCGGGTGGCACCTCAAACAATGTCTATCATGCTAATCCATCCAAGGATATTTATAGTCTACCGATGGCAAATACATGAACACTATAACCTATATAAACAATCTGGCAAGGGCACCCCCAATCTACTATGGTGGAGATATGCAACCACACCACATAGAATATCATCCTAGAGGAATAGGGCCTACTCCTCATCAGATAGTTGCAATACATATAAAGAATCAGAGATATAAAATCAAGCTAAAGATTAATTAAGAATAGAAAATATTCAGTACATACACAATCATACATATTGATTACAGAGTAACTGAGTATACAAGTATAAGTGTATACTGTATAACTATACATACATTATATATACATATTTTGAAATTTAAAAAACCTTAAAATCAAAGACTTACCGAATAGTGAGTAGTGAATTCTGAATAGTAGGTAACTGAGTTCTTTGATTGGCTCACGGAGACCACAATTGCAGACTTGTATGAGGCTTGTAGAATCACTTGGGGTTTTAAGATTCAGGTCGTATGTGATAAAGTATTAAAATTGTATATAGATTGTAATTCTATTATTGAACTAGACTTAAATGAATATATATTCAAAACTTTAAAAATAATAAAATATATTAAATATATATTATTTCGTTTTTTTTTGGTTTTGCGGTTATCCGCGGTTAATAACCGAATTACCGAATTACCGAAATTTCAAAAAAAGGCTACTGAATACAGAACCGAAATTCTTTAATTTGGTTAATCGAACAGGATTTTTTTCGGTTTTCGGTTCGATTTTCGGTTAACCGAACCGAATGCACACCCCTACCAATATGTAGTATGTCAGTGTTCATTACAATTGGATCTCAGCTGTTGTTGCTTTAATCAGTGTTGTTTCTTCTCTTAGAACTGGTATGGCTACAATGGAAACTATCTTTGTTCTCTTGCTCACTCTTCTTACAGTTTCAACAATGGTATGCATTATCTTTTTATAATACACAATGCCTGCACGTATACTTTGCCAACTAACTTATTGAACTGTCAACGATTTTTCCAGGTTTCATCAAAAGATGATGAGCTGTTGGAGTTAATCCTGGTCAATTAGTGAAGTTCTGATTCCTAAATCTTGGGTTTTACATAGTAGTTTACTAATCTACGGCTAAAATTTTTGTATATTTATACTAATAGATTAAAATCTAGCTAAAGATAATTCGTTTGTACGTTAATTGGTACTATGAGTCTCATGCCCTTTCAGTAACCATTATTCACATAAAAGAATCTAAGGTTGATTAAATCCGCTATAAAATACAACGGATGGATGAATGGTTCTGACAATTTATTTCTAGGGATCAATACCCTTATATAATATATATATATATATATATATATTAATTTTTATACTGATAAGATGGTTTTTGTTTCAATTGTAGACAACCTTCTCCTGCTGTTCCGGTCAAAGCACCACTGCCACCTTCAGTTGGAGTCGAGGTAACACCACCACCTCCACCTCCAGCACCAGCTCCGCCAGTCAAACCACCCGTTCTTGCTCCACCAGTTAAGCCACCACCACCTCCAGCTCCCCTGCCCCCGCCCCCAAGAAACACAAAAGGTCGGCGCCCAAGAAACACAAAAGGTAACATGCATAATTATATCAACTAACACAAAAGCTTTGGTGTTAGGAGATGCAAACCGAATTTTATTCTGATTTAAGTTGCATACTTTATCGTAGTATAGCATTAGTAATTATTGTTCATATTCTGTGTTTGTGATGGTGTTTTTTTTCGTATAGCATATAATTAATCAGTAATATCACTTTTTTAATAAATATCGGGATGAACGAAAATTGAACATTTAATATCAGGGTGTTAATAACTTAATATGTTTGATATGGTGCAGAATGTTACCCTCCATGTGTAGTGATGTGCAAATTGCATTCAAGGAAGAATGTGTGTGTCTGAGAGCTTGTGTTAAATGCTGTGACAGATGCAAATGTGTTCCTCCAGGACAATATGGTAATAAAGAAAAGTGCGGCCAGTGCTATGTTAACATGACCACTCATGGTGGAAAACCAAAGTGCCCCTAATCGCATGCCTAAATTACTACTACATATCTGAAGTTCTCAACAAGCCAGAGGATATATATGTAATAAAAGTTTCACTGGTAAGCAAATAAATTATGAATGGGACCCCGGATGCACCGATGAGGAACCACTTATATCCTCTTTAATATAAAAGTTTTATCTTGTTATCTCAGAATTTTATTGCCACTCATATTGAAGTCCTCTTGATTTTTGCTGGAATGTAGAGTATATCCCATCTATGGTGTAATTTTTGTACTAAAATGATCTGAAAGTTTCGTTTAAAATCTACTAAAATCCGTACATATCGATTTTAGTACTAAAAAGAATTTATTTTTAAAATGTTATTTTATTTTAAAAATTAATACAACAGATGAAGTTGTTTTAAAAATGTTATCATCTAATTTAATGAGACAATATTCCTTTAAATTCAAATAATTAAGATAACATTTCAGAATTATAATCCTTTTACAAGCATGTCCCAAAAGTTTACAAATGTTTTCAAGATTGGGAATAGTTTAATTTTTAAATACCTCCAAACAAATGAAAACAAACATAACCAAAAGTGAAAGCCACTACAATGTTAGTTATGTAAAGTTAGACATGTACGACGCTAACACTCATTGGTGTTGCCATCAGGCTAATGATTAGATAATAATACAAATTAATCTACAATGCCACAATTAAATACTACATAATACTACAAATTAATCTACAATGCAGCAAATATTTTAGTTTCAAGAATGAAAATCCATAGATTATATCACCAATAGACGTACATCACTCGTACATTCCTCCTATAAAAAGGGTTCTTAACAATGTGACATGCACCAAGAAGCCAGTGCAATTTGAGACTTTTCGATAATATATAATCATTAATAAGCTTACTTAGCCTTTGTTGATTTAAGGTATCATGGCTGTCAAGAATATTGCTGCTGTTTTTGCTATCTGGTGTGTTTTGGCAACAAGCATGGTTGCTGCACAGGTGGAGTCCCCTGCCTCTCCTCCAACTTCTCATGCATCCTCCGGTGGGCTGGAATCCGTCTTTGTTGGACTTGTGGGCGTCACCATTTCATCCCTTGTTCTTAAAATTGTTTCTTAACTCCTATGTTTAATTTTCTCGTGATTATTGTGTGTTTTACGATTCTTATCTCCGAATTTGCTCATGGCATGCTTTTGAAGAAGTGGCAATGTCACAGTAATAAACTATGTATTACAATTTGATGATTTAATATATTTTTTTGTACTTGTTTGTACTTGTATATCTCGACTTTAAATTTGTTATGCAAAGAGGACTTTTTAGTAGTCAAAATTTTCAATAATAAGGATCGTAGGTTAGTTCAAATAGTTTGGAATGAAATGAAAATTATAAACATTTCCCTAATATCACCAAATAAGAGTATAAACTCCTTTCTATTCTCCCCTCATATCATTCCATCGACTATTATGATAGATTGATAGATTATCATTTTAAAACAATTCAAAATATATTTAGTAATGATTGACATTGTGGATTGCTGGTTGATTATAATTTGGCTTGTGTTAAATTTGAGATTGGTTTCATATAATTGTGGTCTGACATATTTTACACTGAATTTGGACGATGTAACCTCTACAAATTTTATATTAATTAAGGAGCTAATTAAAATCATCCATTAGGTTCAAATTAATTCAAAGACTAAGATGTCGTTCGATCATCCAATTTAATACGGGCCTGCATAAATTTTTGCCTTTTGTTAACAAATAATTACTCCAAAATAAAGAAAAAGATTTCAGAAAAGTAAATAGTGGCAGGGGTCTGAGTAGGATTTCTATTGATACTACCCTATCTCCTATTTTTCATAATTCGGATTTTATTGGAGATCTTCCAACATTCTTCTACAAAATTCCTCGCTGACCACTTCAGAAAATTCAGTTCAATGATTGCCAAGGTTTAGTTGAGTATTTAATAAAAATAGGTAGGTATGTAAGGCAAGTCCGGTGATCTTTGGCAATTGGCAAGCCTAAGAGTACAGAGTTCAAACAAAGAAATGCAGGGCAGAACAACTCTTAGAATCAAAATGGTGATGGTAATCTTAAACACAAGCCCAAACAACATCACAGGGTCACAAGTCATAATTAAAAGACAAAAACTTAAACTGAATCAGAACAAATCCTTCATTTACAAGGAACAGGGCTACCCTGTTTAGCACCGTGCCTGGTCAAAAAGGTCTCAACTTGGTATGGCCGTAATGGAACACCCTTGCTAGAGCCAACTTTAGAGGGCTCTTCAGTGGAACCACAATGTGCTGGAGTTGATTTTGGGGGCACTGAGACTCATGAAAAAATGATGATCAAATCTGGAATTATATCTTGGTTCTCCACGGGGAATGGCATGCCCTGTATCTGTTGGAGGAGATGATAAGATCTCTACCGAGCTATCTGCTTGCTCCATCTGGATCTCCGTATTGTCATTCTCAGTGCCATCATTGCTGTGATGCTGTCATTTAAGTGTTACCTAATGTAACGGCTTTCCTTGAACCCTTGTTGGTGTGACTTGTGAGATTGGTGTCCTTGTCTCATTCTCAAGGGCCTTGTCTTCATTCATTGTTAAATCAAGTCTGATTATCAATGTGGGCTTTTAGAAAAGCATCTTCATTCATGGTTAAATCAAGGTGGGCTGGTTCCTTACCTTTGTGCTTTTGGGTTTTCGAGTGAAATTAAGAGTCATCAAAGAGTGAAGGCATTTCTGTGCTTAAAGTTTGAAATAGGAAGAGGTCTGAAACTGGTTGATAGTGAACATTGTGAGAGATTGATTTTACAGCAAGGTTAGTAAAAGAAATTGATTTTTTTAATCTAATTCAAATTTAATTCATTTCCACGAATTTCATTTCTCTCAATCAAACAAAACATAAGAAGTACATTATTACCTTAAAACGAAAAAACATTATCAATGTCGTGCCCAGTGGTGATGTCTATAGTATTATATTATTATAGACCATATTGCTAATAGTTGAAGACCTTATTAGCTAGCTAGCTTAACTAAAAACAAGGCAGTCAAGGTTAAGCAATAATCAAACTGGGAGTTGAGCAATTTCATTTGCTCTAGTGTATATATGCCTCGCACATACCCAAGCAATGAGGCCGTCGTCCCTGTATCTAATCCTATACAATCCAAATTTCTCTGCAATTTGTTTCCCGGTGGAGCATCTTTGCTCCCTTAAGAAGTCGATCACCCACTGCTGTGCTGATCTCAGGTCTTGCTGATTGTCCCCTTTGCTTCTGTTCAACCCCCTACTCGCACCGATAGCCCCTGCCCCCACAACTCCGACAGCTGCTGCTGCTGCTGCACCTGTACCGGCACCTGCACCAAGAATGGGGGACTCCACTAGGCGGGCAACTTCCCTGCTTAGATCAGGTATCATTTCTCCCATCCCTGCTGCTAAATGAGCTCCTATTTTCAAGGCAAATGTCAACAATTTCATGAACTTCTTCATGTAAGGAGCCAAACACTTAACCGAATTGTTATCCACCTGCATCATTTCACATCCAATCTGTTCTTCAACCACATGCATTTCTCCCCGGTATTCGCATAACATGTGCAGCCTTAGTGCGTTCATGCCTGATATCACGCTTGTCACCAGTTTCCTGGTGTAGTTTTCTGTTCTCACAAAATAGAACATGTTTGGCACTTTTCTTTCTTCAAGTTGCACATTGTAGTTCACTAGATAATTTACTCTGCGATGCAGCTCATATACAAGTCGGTGTTCAAAATTTCTCAAACCTTGAATTTCTTGCTTCAAATCTCTGATTTCTTGTTCGATGACCTTGAGTCTCTGCAGAACTTTTTCAACACCCTTGGCAATTCCTACACATGTCGGATCAACATTACTATCAGCTTGTTCACTGATAGATGAAGAAGGTGCGCTTCCTTCTAGGTTGTTTTCTAGTGGGACTTGTAATTCCACTGCAAGGTTATATAAATCATGGTACCTCCTGTGAAGCACTTCTCGGAAGTCATCATCTGATAGGAGGTCACGAGCTAAATCAAATTCTGTTCTTAAAATAGTTCGCCCTGATTCTGAGACTGAGCCCCAGGTGTGCTGGTAATCATATATACTTTCTGCAGGGACCGAGAGCATTGCTTGCTTCAGTTGTTGTAAAGGTATGACTTGTGTTTTTCTGTATCTTGGAGGCGTTAGATTTTTAACACATTCCAACCGTATAATATTTTCTGTGAATGTGACACCATGGCATTGGCTTTGGATTGCTGGAACTATAGTCTGTTGGAAGAATCTCAGAGTTTCCGTCAAGCTTTTAGTGGAGCAAATGAGCACGTCAATATAGTAACCTAATTTTCCTCCAAGCTCAATTCTGATATCCATGCCATTAATATTTATTGATATAAGGTGCTTCTCCAGACTGTATGTTGCTCCATGTTGGCTCTTCAGCCTCATTATTTTGTTGTGTAGATGCACCTGGTTTTGAACAATATGTGCATGAAATACAAAATTTAAATATTTAGGCCTCGTTTGTTTGGCTAATTTTTTGGTTATGGGAGGAACTTGAAGTTCCTTGAAACCAAGTTACAACAATTCCTAGGGAAACTAAATATTAGTATTTGGTTTACTATGTAACTAGAACTGGTCCATATATATTATAGTTCAACTAACACTGGCAGAACCCAAACATTAATTGATGTAAACTATGGAAAGTCTAACGGATCACTAAATCTATGATTGTTAACCAGGAATTGTTATTTTGATAGAAAGAAATATTTTCTTGAAATTTTGAGATGCTAGGCAGGGCCATCATTTTGTCATTTTTGAAAACCAGATACTAAATGCATTTTTCTTTAAAGCATTGATTTGTCCATTTAGCATAATCATATAAATTTAAGCATTCTTTAAAAGAGCAAAGGGCCGACCAGAAAAGAAATGGTAGCAAGTTATTCCAAAAGATTTAGAAGGTAAAAGACTCTGCATTCCTTGTGACAGAAGGAAACCAATTAAGGATGATGATTTGATTCATGTGACCTACATTATATGATCAGTGATGTGGGTCATGTTACCTCATCCCGTTATGTTTATGTTTGTTTTTTTATAAAGTTTTAGTTATTGCTGTTGTATCACAACACGCAGTTCCTACGATTTTCTAAATATGGATTTATTTATCCCGGCCTGTTCAGTTTAGAGAATATGTTCATGTTTGTGTACATGCTAAAATAACATCTAAACTTTGAGAATGGAGTCTGTCTCATGATATTGTCGGTTGAAAAGGAATGAAAACGAAAATTAAAGAAGTCTTGCCTGCAAGCGAGGGAAGAAGCTTGGAGTAAGAAACATGTGGCTGGAATCATGACACTCGAGGTGTCGCCCTGCATATACACAGTTGGGTGTGCTTAACAACCATCTCGGTGTTCTTCCCCTGCCTTCTTCAAGTGTTGACGGGATCAATAGCAGTGAATTTGGATCTGATGGATCTTGCTCATAACATAATTCTAGTTTCATCATCATGCTCACAAGATCAGTAGCCTCCAAGTTTTCGAAAACCTTAGAGCCCATCCCTGGAATCTGGCTGTTTAAACTAGCTTTGAGAATCTTCTCCAACTCTTTCCTAATTAAGAATCCATTATGTTCAGCTAAGTTCTGCTTCCTAGCATTCAATTTTATTAGCTGACCAAGTACTTCGCAACAAAACCACTCACAGTCCAAGATTACAAACCCTAGTTCATCAAAATAAATCACCTCGCCCATATGATGTAAACACAGAGTAACGGCCCTCCTCCTCATCTCCACCTTTTCTTTGTTATCAAATCTTGATCGAACTCTTAAGGACAAAATTTTAAGCTGACATAGGTCACAGAAGTCTTTCCATTTCATCACTGACTTGTTGTAATTTTCTGACCTCCAGTCAGACAATACTTGAATTAAGTCATTGCAAAGCGCATAAACTCGAGGAACTCTTTCAAGAACAGTTTTGCATGTTTTCTTGACATGATGAGAGAGTTTACTTACCATGCCAGATGATCTTGCATCAACAGTGAATACAGTTGGATAGAATTCAACATACCCTGTAAACTTATCTCTCAATCCCTGAATTGCATTTATAGTCCCCTGCAAATTCTCTATTTGATTGATTTTGTCAGTATGTGTTAGAACAGCAGTTACATTTGGTAGCATACACTGTTGCACCGCTCGTCCTGAGTTGGAAACAATGAATCTTAGCCAGTACCGGAGTTCTTCTTCTATTTCTGTCGGGGCTTTTGGTTCTCTATTACCAGTTCCTCTGAACAAACTGGCTACAACTATGAAGATTGATGCACTTCCATGACCTGGGAACATGAGGTCATGGAGGGAATATAACTCGTGCTGACCAGCAAGGTTCCATATTGAAATCTTTGTTTCTCCATCTTTATAGTTCTTTATTTTAATTCCTGCTGTTTTGACAGCATGCTCAACTGGATTACCAAACGTTCTTACATGATCAATGTAAGGTAGCTTGGAAGAAGAAAGATTATGCAATATAGAATTGCACAGAGTAGTTTTTCCGGCATAGCCTTGCCCACAGAGGAAGACTCTACAACTCTTGGGCACTGTCATAGGCATGTCCTTTAGCATATCAGTATCAGGCTCACTTCTTCCATTCTGACCCAGCCTCAGACTTATACCTTCTGTCTTCCCAGAATTCTGTAGCGAAGTTCTTGTAAGATCAATGTCCTCAATCCAAGGATTTACTTGTAAAATTTCAAGTATTGTATGTAACACTAACTCGCCATCAACCCCTTTGCAACCTCTCAAGGACAAGAACTTTAAGGTGGCATTCGTCTCTAGGCTCTTAAAAATTTTGATGATATCTTCTGGCCTTAAACTCTCATCATCATATATTCCAAAACGGATCATACTCTGGTTTGTTGTCAGCATCTGTGTGATGGCAGCAAGTCCATTCCTTCCAATTTTTGTCTTTCCTCCACCAATAGACACGGTCTTGAGAGTTATGTTTGCTTGGTTTTGTAAAGGACCAAATCTGCTCAATGGGCATAGTAGGTGTTCGACACCAATACCACCAAACCAGTTTCCATCAAGATACAAAGTTTCCAGGCTCTGGTTTTTGAATAGTCCAGCTGCGACATACACAATTCCCTTGTCTTTTAAACAAGTTCTTGATAAATTTACCTCTTTGATGCTGCGGTTCTGTTCCAAAACCCACCGAAACTCCCTAGCCCACCGAGATTTCAGCCTGACCCCAGTCATATCAAGTGATTTTACTGTTGAATTCAAACCCAAAGCACAAGCAACCCTACAAGCACCAGAGATGTCAAGGTGGAATATCCGTAATGTGCTGCTGGCATGTACAAATTCAACCACCTTGGAGATTTTTTCTCGTTGTTCACCAGTCCAGACGTGAACTTCCATGGATCGGTTCCTTGCTAGAACTGCAGAAATGAGTGGGGTTGCTATGATTGAGTTTGAGTCAAATACTGTAAGTACCTTTAGTGTGGCATTTGTTTCAATCATTTTGGAGAGTTCTTCTGCACCCTTGGATCCAATTGAGTCTTCCCATATCTGCAACTCTTTTAAGCTGCTATTTTGCTTAAGAGCAGAAGCAAGAAGACTAGCTCCGGCTGAACCAATAGAAGACTCAGAAAACATAATTTCCTTGATTGCTGCATTTTTCTTCAACATATCTGATATTTCCGATAAGCATTCTATTGTGAACTTGTTTCTTTGAAACACTAGTTGCTTTACATTGAAGGAACTGTCAAGTAAGTCCCTGAGTTTTTTCACTTGTTGCAACTCCCATGCAACATTGTGGAACTCCATGATTTGCAGGGACGATTTAGAGTTTTGTAAACCTACCAGGAGCAATGAGAAATACGGTAAGTCTTCTTCGGAGATGTCTATAATAATGGAATTTTCTGTTTCTTGGTGGAAACCGGAAATTGCTTGAAAAAGGTAGAAGGTAACATTCTGCAGGCCTTGATTTTTGGAATTTATCACGGTTAGAGCCCGTTGTAAATCTCGTTGGTTCTGATTTGTTGTCATTAGAGAAATGCAGATAGCTAAGGCCTAAGGGTAGAAGCCTGAGATTATTAGAAAAGAATAATCTGGGTTGCTTCACAGAATAATTTTAGTGAAGATACTTATAAAGTACCAGCAAAAAATAGAAGCCAACTTATTCTGCAATTACGTCACTCAGGAATCAGAATTGGAACAAGATGCTTGATTGATTACAAACTCTTCTTTCGGTGGGAATAATAATAAAGATAATAGGGGTGTTTGGGGGAACTTTTTTTCCAGAATAAGTCAACTTATTTTAAGATAAAGTTATGATTCCTTAACTTTTTTCTGAAAAAAGTTAACTTTTTTTTGCAATTTATAGAATCTCAAATATACATTAAATACTTGTATAAAATTTTTTATCAAAATATGAAATTTTTACCCGAAAATAAGTCCAAAAGGACTTATTTTTAAGGTGGGCCAAACAGGCCAAACGTCTGAAATTGAACTTTTGGGACTTTTTTTGACTATCAGCATGAAAAAGTGAAGGAAGCTTAGCAAACACTATTCTACTTTGTTTGGCATTCCCACACACACACCTTCACCAGAGAGCGAGGATGCTATAATATCCTATGCATGTCAAAAAAATGTATGATTACACAAATTAATTTAATGTGAATATATGAAGTTACACTGTTACAGCAGTGTTTAGTTATACAAATTAATCGGTATTCGGTACTAGCTTATACCTTTCCTTTTTAATAATATTTTATAAAATTTCGTAGTCAAAGTTTTAATTTTTTAAATTTTATATTTATTCAGTTTTAATATTAAAATTTAATATATTTCTTTTAAAATAATATTAAATTAGTTGTTGATATTGGTTGATAATCAAATTTTAATCATTTTTCTTACAAATTATATTTAAAATAATAATAAGTTAATTCTTGTCCATGAACCTGAAACAATTGATTAAATAATTAATACTCTTTTATTTAAATACAACATAAGGTTTTTATTTAAATACATCATAAGGTTGTTAGTTTAAATAATGAATTGAGTAATATTTAAAATTTTACATATTTATTTTAAATATCATATTAACTCTTTTATTTTAATTATATATGATTTGGTATTGGATACAAATTTAATATATTTATGATATGGGATAAAAATAAGCCCTAAACACACAATTAATGTAGCATTAATTATACCTAGTTTGGTCCAGAAGGGAGACCCATTTAATGAGGCTCGAAACCCTAATTATTAAATAAATTCGTAATTAATTAATTAGCTAAATATAAAGCTAATTAATTATGTCCGATTATAAGAAAACTACTCCAAGGAGTAGCCCCCAAGACACCTCAATCAACAAGGAAACATATTCCTACATAGAAACTGCTTCTATCACAAGAAGGATCCAAAATCCTTCTAGGAAGTGTCTTACTCGTCAAGGTTCCTAAACCCTCTATTTTCTTAGACTCTCTACGTCTATATAAACGGCTTAACCCATCATTCTTAGAACTACGTTTGGCTTTATTCTCAATACACTTGAGATACGTAGGCATCTTGTAAGGGCAGAACTAAGCTACGAAACACAAGTGCAGTCATTAAAGCTCGACAAGCTTCGACATACATCACAATTAACTACACCCTATTTTTTAATCCATAACATTTGGCGCCGTCTGTGGTAAGAAGACATCAACCATGGCAAGAACACGAAGAGCTGAAGAAGACATCGTCACTCCTATCACGGGAGACCCGACTACCGTGAATCCCCTGATGAATCTCAAACCACCGAAGTCCCCATTACCACCACTGTTCCCATGGGAACTCAAGGTCCTAGCACTCAAAGGCTTGGCTCCTCCTCTATCCCAGGTCGAACTCCTTTTATTGCTACTGCTCCTCCTCATGCACAAATTTCCATGATTGTTATCCCTAGTAGCACTGTTGCCCAACCTAGGCTTGGACTCTCCCAAGCTTATCTCCCTCTTTATATTCAAGGGATGGAACCCCCACGAAATTATGGGCTTAGAGAAGGAGTCCATGATTTCTCAGACCATACTCAACTGACGATGAAAACCCTAAGGGCACCGATGGCAATCCTAGAAGGAGAAGGTCTGTCAAGGAACCCGTAGGGAGCTTAAATTCACAGTCCCGAAGGACACTAGAACAGAAAATTGCTTCCTACGAGGTTGAACTCAAAGAGCTAAAGAAAAGCTAAGGTCGACATGACACAAGGCTAGCCCAGAGGCGTGAGGCCCCTGACATCATAGAACTGGATGGAAAACCTCGAGAGAGAAGAAGAGAAATTGCAAGGGTTGATCCCACTGAGTTGCTACCACTTGGAGATCCTGATGATTTGACACTACCCTTTACCAAAGCGATCATGAACGCTCACATCTCAAGTAAGTTCAAGATTCCCACTATCAAGATTTATGATGGGGAAGGCGATCTAACTAATCACGTAAGAACCTTCTCGAATACTTTGTTGTTACATCCTATCAATGATGCTGTGAAGTACAGGGCTTTCCCCCAAACCTTGGGGGGCATGGCCCAACGTTGGTATAGCCGGTTGCCCCCAACTTCATTGGGTCCTTTAAAGAACTCATCAAGGCCTTCATAAGCCAATTTATAAGCGAAAGAGTGTACGAAAAAGCTCAACTTCTCTAAAGAATTTGGAGCAAAGAAAGAACGAATCCTTGAGGGACTACTTGAACTGTTTCACTAAGGAAGCCTTGAAAGTCCCGGACTTGGACGAAAAAGTGGCTATGATAGCCTTACAGGAGACGATTGATCCTTACTTGAAGAGATCTCTGGCCAAGCATCCGCCCGAGAACATGCTCCTTCTCCAAGACAAAGCAGGGAAATATATTAAGGTGGAAGAAAGCATGAAGAAAACCACTATATTAGTGGCGACACATGGGAATAATAAGAAGAAGAGAAAAGGCAATCAAGAGTAAGATGTCCGATAAAAGTATTCCATGACGGATAAGGATTCAGAATCCCCTCCTAGGAAAAATAACTTGGGGCAAAAGTTCGCTGAATATGCAAGGCTGAACACGCCTCGAAGCCAAATCCTAATGAATATTGAAAGGGATCGAGACCTGAGATGGCCTAAACCCCTGAAGTATGATCCTGAGAAGAGAAAAAAGAGTGCATTTTACTGATTTCATAGGGATACTGGACATGACACGGATGACTGCAGACAATTGAGGATGAAATCGAGTTCCTTATCAGAAGAGGAAAACTTTCTAAGTACACTAAAGATGGAAGCCATGATAGGAGCGATGATAATAGAAGAAACAACGATAGTCGGGATAGGAACCCCCAGCCTAGAGGACCAGTTATTAATATGATTTTCGGAGGACCCACAACTGCAGGGAGTTCAAGAAATTCAAGGAAAGCATACACAAGAGAAGTTATACAAGTCGTAGGGGAAGCACCTAAACGTGCTAGAACGAAGGTGGTAATATACTTTAATGACTTGGACTTGAAAGGGATAAAGTTTTCCCATGATGGTCCTGTCGTTATAGCCCCTTTGATAGGAAATTCCGAAGTAAAGAGAGTTCTGGTAAACAATGGAGCATCAATTGATATCTTGTTCTACGATGCATTTGTGAAGATGGGGTACAATTATTCACAACTAACCCCTTCGGATGTTCTAATCTATGGCTATAATGGAGTGGAGTCGAAAGTAGAAGGAACCATTCGACTACCCATGACAATGGGAAGAGAGCCTCGAGAGGCCACTCAGATGCTTACCTTTACGGTAATTAAAGCATCCTCTACGTACAATGCAATCCTTGGAAGAATAAGCTTGCATGCTTTTAAGGCTGTTGCCTCGAGTTATCACTTGAAGGACAAGTTCCCAACCAGAAACGGCGTTGGGGAGGAAAAAGTAGATCAGAGAATGGCAAGAAGTTGCTACGTTGCAGCCCTGAGACCCGATGTAGCTTGGGGCAAGTACTTCCCATAGAGGACATGGACTCAAGAGAGGGTGAAGAAAGAAGAGGGAAACCAGTTGAAGACTTGATTCTAATTCTATTAGTTCCAGGAGAACCTTAGAAGGTCATTTATATTGCGGCCTCATTGAAAGAGCTGATGAAAACAAAACTAACAAAGTTCTTGCAAGAAAACGGGGACTTATTATCTTGGATTGCCGATGATATGCCAGGGATTGACCCCGAACTGATCACTCACAAGCTTAATGTGGATCCAAGATAGAAAATGGTAAAATAAAAGAAGAGAAATTTCGCTCCAGAGAGGCAAGAAGCCATACAGCAGGAAGTGGAAAAGCTCCTAGAGGCTGGCTTTATCAAAGAAATTCAATTTCCTGAATGGCTAGCTAACCCGATAATGGTCAGGAAATCCAATGGCAAGTGGAAAATGTGTGTAGACTTTACTGATTTAAATGATGCATGTCCAAAGGATTGCTTCCTTCTTCCGAGGATCGATGCACTTATAGATGTCACAGCAGGATATGAGATGTTAAGCTTTATGGATGGCTTTAGTGAATACAATCAAATTAGGATGCACGAGGATGACATTGCCAAGGTATCTTTCATCACTGACTTTGGTGTATTTTGTTATTTTGTTATGGCCTTTGGGTTAAAGAATGCAGGAGTCACCTATCAAAGGCTAGTAAACAAAATATGCAAGCATCTCATCGGAAAAACCATGGAGGTCTACATTGATGATATGCTAGTCAAAAGCCTCGATAAGGCTGACCATACTGAACACTTAACGTTGATGATATGCTAGTCAAAAGCCTCGATAAGTCTGACCATATTGAACACTTAAAAGAGGCTTCTAAAATGCTGAGACACCACAATATGATGCTAAACCATGCAAAATGCACCTTTGGCGTAGGGTCTAAAAAATTCTTAGGAATGATTATCTCTAAAAGGGGATTGACGCTAATCCTGACAAAATTAAGGCTATACTCGACATGGAACCACCCCCAAAGACAGTAAGGGATGTCCAGAAATTGATAGGAATAGTTGTGGTCCTGGGAAGGTTTGTCTCAAAGTCTGGGGATAAATGTCTACCCTTCTTCCAAACGTTCAAGAAATTAAAGGATCTCATGTGGACAGAAGATAGTTAGGACGCCTTCGAGGAACTGAAGAAATATATGGTTGAAGCTCCATTGTTGGCCAAGCCTAGTTCTGAGGACATCTTATACCTGTATTTGGTCGTATCCAATAAAGCCCTGAGTGCTATCCTTATAAAGGAAGATGAAAAGATTCAAAAGCCAGTTTATTATGTAAGCAAGGTCTTGCATGGAGCGGAACTTAACTACTCCAAGATTGAGAATTTTGTACTGGCCTTAGTAATGGCCTCAAGAAAGTTACGGCCTTACTTTCAAGCACACAAAATTGAGGTATTAACTGATCAACCTTTGAGAAACATCATACACAACCCTAAGGCAAGTAGAAGATTGATCAAGTGGGGTCATAGAGCTAGGAGAGTTTGACATCAAGTATAAGCCTCGAACAACCATTAAAGCTCAAGCTCTTGCTGACTTCATGGTCGAATGTACTATCAACGACCAAGAAGTTGGGTGGCAGGATAGTGAGGAAATAACACAAAAAGAATATGGAAAAACTCCTCAAGAATATTAGGTGCTCAATTTTGATAGGACATCAAAAATAAAATCTAATAGATGTTAAACCCTGCAAAATGCGTCTTTGGCGTAGGGTCTAGAAAATTCTTAGGAATGATTGTCTCTAAAAGGGGATTGAGGCCAATCCTGACAAAATTAAGGATATACTCGACATGGAACCACTCCAAAGACAGTAAGAGATGTCCATAAATTGACAGGAAGAGTTGTGGCCCTGGGAAGGTTTGTCTCAAAATCTGGGGATAAATGTCTACCCTTCTTTCAAACGTTGAAGAAAGTAAAGGATCTCGTATGGAAAGAAGAAAGCCAGGACGCCTTCGAGGAACTGAAGAAATATATGGTTGAAGCTCCATTATTGGCCAAGCCTAGTCCCGAGGACATCTTATACATGTCTTTGGTCGTATTCGATAAAGCCCTGAGTGTTATTCTTATAAAGGAAGAGGAAAAGATTCAAAAGCCGGTTTATTGTGTAAGCAAGGTCTTGCATGGAGCGGAACTTAATTACTCTAAGATTGAGAAGTTTGTATTGGCCTTAGTAATGCCCTCAAAAAAGTTACGGCCTTACTTTCAAGCACACAAAATCGAGGTATTAACTGATCAACCTTTGAGAAACATCATACACAGCCCCAAGGCAAGTGGAAGATTAATCAAGTGGGTCAGAGAGCTAGGAGAGTTCGACATCAAGTATAAGCCTCAAATGACCATTAAAGCTCAAGCTCTTGCTGACTTTCTGGTCAAATGTACTATCAATGACCAAGAAGTCAGGCGGCAGGATAGTGAGCAAATAACACAAAAAGAAGAAGAACAAACTCCTCAAGAATATTTGGTGCTCAATTTTGATAGGGCATCAAAAACAAAATCTAATAGAGCAGGCTTGGTGCTACAAAGTCCCGAAGGATTCATCATTGAGTATGCTATTAAACTTGATTTTCTAATAACCAACAATGAAGCCGAATATGAAGCTCTGATAGCAGGCCTGGGCTTGGCCAAGACACTAAATGCCAAACACCTGAAAGTCTGTGGAGACTCGAAGCTGGTTATATTCCAAGTAAATGGGGATTTTGAAGTAAGGGAATAAGTCATAGTTAAATACCTTCACCTGGTAAAAGCTATAATGACTCAGTTTGAAGAATGTCAGATGGAATATGTTCCTAGAGAAGAGAATGTAAAGGTCGATTCCTTATCAAAGTTCACCTCATTGGATGCGGATGAACATATGGGAAGTGCCTACTTCCAAGTCTTGAAGACCCCAGCATCAATGTAAAGATGGTAGCCCTAATAAACATGGGCAGTTACTGGATGAACCCAATTAAAGCCCACCTTCAATCTAGATGGACGTCTGCCAATGCCATGGAAGCCAGAAAACTTATTATGAGGCATTAAGGTACGCAGTTATTGATGGAATTCTCTATAAGAAATCTGTTGTTATTCCATACTCGAAATGCCTAAGGCCAGATGAAGCCCATGAGGCATCGAAAGAAGTACACGAAGAAATTTATGGCCAACACTTGGGGGGCAGAGCTTTGGCTCACAAAATCACCCGTCTTGGCTTTTACTGGCATGACTTGTTAAGAGATTCGAAAGAGTATGTGAGAAGGTGTAACAGGTGCCAAAGGCATGCACCAGTCATCAGACAACCTCCCGAGATGTTGACGTCCATCAATTCCCCCATCCCTTTTGTAATGTGGGGAATGGACATCCTTGGACCTTTCCCAATGGCTAGCGGACAGAGAAAGTTCTTAATCGTTCCAATTGATTAATTCACTAAATAGATTGAGGCTAAACCACTAGCCAAGATAACCACAAAACAAGTAGCTCAATTCTTCTGGGAAAACATCATATGTATTTATGGCATACCACGATTCCTGGTAATGGACAATGGCATGCAATTCAACAATGAAGAATTCAAGGAGTATTGCAATGATAATGACATTAATCTATGCTTCACATCTGTTGCACATCCTCAAGAAAATGGGCAGGCTGAGGTAGCCAATCGAATCATCCTTGATGGACTCAAGAAAAGGATCAAGCGTTCTGCTAGCACATGGGTGGATGAGCTCTTGGCAATACTCTGGGCATACAGAATCACTCATAAAATCACTACTGATGCAACTCCATTCTTCCTGGCTTATACAGTCTTTTTAGTAGGTTTTGGATTATTTTGTCTAAACATTAAGTGTAAATTAAATTAGAAATAGGAAATTACTAAAGAATATAGTAAACCTCCCTTAGGCTCATTCAAAGTGACAGTCAACAAGTAGAAAGTCAAACTTGGTCAAATTGCTTTTATAAACTAACCAAATAATTTTCTTTCAACATATAATTAGACAAGATTTATCAAAATAATGATAAAATCAAATCTAATTTATATATGTTATATTTTGAGGCAAAGACTGAAGACGAACAAATACAGTATTTTAACACTGCTTTTACGAAACAAAAATTGTAACATCAAAACAAAAGAGTGTTGGTTTAAAAGGTTTTCAAGGGAATATATTTAATATATTTTCTAAACTTATTTGTTCAATTTATCTTCAACAAAGTCCTACCTAAATGTAAAATATAGATTTTATCCCGAAAACCCCCAACTGCCTTATTTAAATGGATAAAACTACATTTTAATTCAAACAAAAATATATCATGGACCTCACAGTCATCATTTATTTAGAAATATTATGTTTGAATATATTTCAAGTCAAAACTTTAGTCTAAACGTTGACAAGTTCCGACAAATGGCTATCGATTATTGTTTCGGCCTATAGGGACAGCGAAACGACCGTTTTCTCAAAGAAATAGTTACACATGTTCAAATGACTTGAAACTTGGGGAATGTCACTAGAATAATGAAAAAGAATTTTAGGACTTTTTTATAATTTTTGGGTGACTTTTATTTTTGGCCTATATCTTCGATACGTAATTGAATGTTCGGCCAATTAAAAGTCAATGAAGGTCAACTCCAAATTGAGTAGGATTTTGACCATGACCTATTGAGAATATTCCCAGATGGTTCCCAAATTTTTATAATTTTTGGAGCATATTTTGAAAAACATCATATTTCCGACATATCGTTCGGTTTCGTGTTTATTAGCTTTATTAATTAACTAAATGATGTTAGCACATTTTTCTATGCACCTATGTGGCCTATTTCAGCTGATGCAACTTTAATTTGAATTGTTGTGGCTCTCCTTGCTCCATGTAGTAGCCTTGTCACTCCTTTCTCCCACCTAACTCCTAATATTTGCCTATAAACACTACCATTTCCCCCACTTCCTTCTCAAGCCTTTTTGAGCCAAGAAATTGCTGCATATTTCTCTCCTCATATCACCAACATCCCAGAAAATATCAGCCTCTAAAAGATCTAGCAAATAAGCTTTGATTCTTTCTAGTTTCACCTCTTTTAAAGCTTGTTTCACCCTCTTTCTTGCTCATATAATACACATACCACACAAGCTAGTTTAGGCTAACCAAATATCATATTTCAACAGGCTCTAGACTTGTTTAGTTACCCCCAAAGTTGTACCAAAAGTTAAGATTCCGGCCATTTTCCGGCGACTAGTTTTTGTGTGTTTTGGCTTCGATCCTAGCTTTTTCTCTTGATTTCTTTCTAGATCTCAAGGGTTATAAGTTAGTTACTTGTTTATATATATATATATATATATATACTTAGATCGAGTTTAGTAGTGTGTACATCTTGCTTTCTTGACTAATCTTTGTGTATACACCAACTCTCGTTCACGAACCCAACTCGTATCTCTTGATTTCGAAAGAAATAGTTTGTCTCTCTCTATAGAGCACAAGAGTCATAAGTTGGTTACTTTTCTTGCATAAATATATATATATATATATATATATATATATATATATATATATATATATATATATATATATATATATATATATATTCGGTTTTAGTGTATAAGTATATATATATTGTTCTTGCTTAGTTAGATCTTTAGCTTATATATACTTGCACTTGTTTACGGTTTTATATATACACGAGCTTTAATTATTGTTGTCTTTTCTCGTATATATAGAACGTAAAGGTCATAACTAACTTATATTCCGAGTTAAAAAGTGATTTGTATAAGTCTCTTATAGAGATATAAACAAGCACTACTTGTTGAATATTTGTGAGTTAGTCTCACTTTTTATTCCGAGTCGAAGCAACTTTGTATAAGCCAATATATTGAGGTATAAACAAAGAGCTTCCTTGTTGAGTTATAAAGTGAAAGAAACGAGCTCTTATTCCCAGTCATACTCGTAGAATATTAGTGAGTTTATCCGACTTTGAACTCCGAGTTAGAAGGTACTTGTATAAGTCTCATATATAGTAGAGATATAAACAAGGCTTCCTCGTAGAGATCTAGAAGTTGAAGTAGCTTCGAATTCAAAGTGAAAAGGCTTATCGTATAAGTTGTATATTAAGACATAAATGAGGCTTTTACTTTTCGAGTTCAAGAAGTTATATATTCTTTGATTCCGAGTTACGAGAATCTGTATAAGTCCTATATAGACATAAACGAACTCTCCTCGTAGAATCTTAGATTGTCTTCGTTAGTTTGTAAAGAGCCTTATAGTTTCAATTTTGTTCTTCGGATCAAGGCTTTTATAAATAATAAGACTTAACGAGCTTGATATAAATCAAGTCAATATATTCGGCCATTAGTTTAGCTCATATACCCTCGGCCTTATATATCGGACAATAATAAGAAGAAAATAAAAAGAAAAGATTTACTTTAAGTGATTGCATTCATACGCTTTTAATTTCTGCACTTTACTTTAGCATACACACTTATTTTCTTGCATACACGTTAGCACACAACGTGTGGTTCGTCCTTTTTGACAAGTGACTTACCCCTTTGAGTGGTTAGTCATTTCACTAAGTGACTTGCCCCGACTCACATTTATATATATTGTTGCTTAGGCTATCTTATATATATTTGTTTGTCTCTTTGGTCTAGTACTGTAATATACTAGTCCACCACCTTTCTTTCTTAAACAGGGATATAAAGTCGTAGTACTTGTTGTCTAGACTTTGTTGTGAGGTGAAAGTGAAGTGAGGTGATCCTTGTTCTAAGACCCAAGTCCTAGACACGCCGACGGGGAGTTGGGTGTCTTTGCACCGTGAGGAAAAGGAAAGACCCAAGACCTAAGACCCAGATCCAAGACCTACATTGTTGTAGAGGAACATAGTCTACGCAGGAATTTTTACATATCTTTGAGGAGGTAAATGGGAAGTTACGCTCCAAGATAAGATCGTAAGGGATACTACGTGGCTGTGAAGAGGTAACGGGAAGTTACGCTCTAAGACTAGTTCGTAGGGGTACTACTTGCCTGTGAAGAGGTAGCGGGGAGTTACGCTCTAAGACCAGCTTGTAGGGGTTCTACTTTGATTGTGGGGAGGTAACGAGGAGTTACGCTCCAAGTTAAATCAAGTAGGTTTGCTATTGTATTTTGAGGGGTTAACGGGGAGTTAAGGTCCAAGATAGATACATAGTGTTGTAAAAGGCTTCTCCGCCACTATAAGGAGTACATCTTTTTATAGTGCAAAATCTAGAGTTCAGGGAGGGACTCGGGGACTGGACTAGGGGTGAGCGGATCCGTTAGGGGATTGCGCCATCGCAAACCAGGATAAAAATATTGTGTTGTACTCTGCTTCTTTTCTCTCTTTTACTTTCCGCACTTTATTTACTAGTTGACTAGTAAAGATTTTAAAAAGAGAAAAGAAATTTAAAACGCCAAGCTCTAAATTTTAAAAAGGGTATATAGCTATTCAATCCCCCCTTCTAGCTAATACCGTCCATTATTTGGGACCTAACAGTTGGTATCAGAGCAGTGCTCTTAACTGTGTTTCGTGGCCTTTTTCAGTGCCTACGAACGCGACAAAGAGTAGATCTTTTATGGCGTATTTGAGTACTATTGGTTGTAGTGAAGGTCTCTCTAGTTCGAGACCTCCCCTATTTGATGGCACCAACTTTGTGTTGGGACAATCGAATCATGATGCTGCATTTTATGATATGAAAACGAACGAGTTTGAATAGAAAATTAACCTTAATCGCTACGGCGCAAGCGATTCAAATCCACGTCTTCTACTGTATTCCCGTATTCACCTTGAGCGAAGTGTGGCCTTCGATCCTCCCAAGGTTGCCTCCCTTCTAGCTTTGAGATCTTGGAACCCTGGTTCTTGGTTGTCTCCTTGAACGGCTGCTCACAAAAACCCTAGTATTTTCCAACTCTTAGCTAGAAGAGAATAAGATGAATATATAGGCTACAGTAGGGATCCTGGATAATTAGGCCGGGCCTTCCAATGACATTCTGGGTCAAGCCCAATGTCATTAAATATTAATTCAATCCACTAAAGAATTAATATTTGCACTACCTCTCCTAATGCCGTAATTTAATTATTTAATTCGGCTCCAATATTATTTGCTTATTAAATTCCCCATGTTTAAGATATCGAATGTCCATTAATTAAATTAATTTCTGATAATTAATTTAATCAATATCTTTTATCCTTGATCATCCACTCAACCTTATAATTATGCAAGAACAAATCTGCCTGCAGGACTAAAGCATAATTATCTTTATGAGCTTTCAAGAGGACATCATCACCCGAATATTTTCGGACACGGTTTCCTTTTATAGTCAATATCCCACTCTGTATGCAATGTCATTGTCCAAAACATAATATTGTGATTAACAAAAAATCACATCACATATGAATCAAAACATGTGCATTGCATACAAGTGTCAATCACTGTATCCGGATTAAGAACCTAAGCAATAATAATATTATAGAATCTTAGTTCTTCTTTATTATCAGAATAGAAGAACAATTCTAATATTTTAATCCCGTTCAATATACACAAAGCATACAAGTATTATTCAATAATCAAGATAGATTATTTCCAAATAATACTTCAGTCATTCCAGTGGTTTGTTTAACTCCACTTAAACTGTGAACATTTATTATATTATATATAGACACTGACAATCTAATCTTCTGTTATCCCATTTGATACTAGATTATCCACAATATATAATATACAAACAGTGTTAAAATACGCATTCAAGATTCTCAATAAAAAAGGACAATGTCATATACTTCAAACGAATAGTTCAGTATACTCCCTAACAATCTCCCACTTATACTCAAACTATTCTTTGAGTATATCAGTGTTTTATTACAAGCAATCCACTACCAATTAAATAACTATTATGTGACCATACATCTGACTCCTATCGCCTCCACGTGCTGCTCAAAAGCCTTAGCTGGTAAGCTCTTTGTGAAAGGATCTACCCGGTTGTCCTTTGATGCTATATCAGTCACAATAATATCTCCTCGCTTAACGAATTGTCGTATAAGGTGATACTTACGCTCGATGTGTTTTGCTGCCTTATGGTCTCGCGGTTCCTTTGCATTTGCCACAGCACCAGTGTTATCACAATACACTGTCAAGCTCCTAGGCAAATTAGGTACCACATCTATGTCCAAAAGAAAGTTTCTGAACCATATTGCCTCTTTGGCTGCCTCCGAAGCTGCCACATATTCGGCTTCCATGGTAGAGTCAGCAACGCATTTCTGCTTTACACTCCTCCATATTACAGCTCCACCTCCTAAGGTAAACACATATCCCGAGGTTGATTTCCTCTTATCTCTATCTGCTTGGAAATCTGAATCGGTATATCCTTGAGGTAACAAATCTGAGGCCTTGTAAATTAGCATATACTCCTTAGTCCTTCTCAGGTACTTGAGTATAGCCTTTACTGCACTCCAATGTTCCTGTCCTGGGTTTGACTGATATCTGCTAACCATGCCCACGGCAAAAAAAATATCAGGTCTCGTACATAACATTACATACATTAAACTTCCGCATGCCGAAGCATAGGGAACCGCTTTCATGCTCTCTATCGCCTCTGGTGTCTTAGGACACTGTTTCTTTGATAGAGCAACTCCATGTTTATAAGGTAGGTTACCCTTCTTGGAGTCCTGCATGTTAAAACGAGCCAATACCTCATCAATATAGAGCTCTTGGGATAAAGCCAACATCCTTTTCTTGCGATCCCTTATAACTTTGATCCCAAGGATGTATGCCGCTTCACCTAAGTCCTTCATTTCGAACTGTTTGAACAACCATGCCTTTACCGCTGATAACATCCCTACATTGTTTCCAATGAGTAAAATATCATCTACGTATAGCACTAGAAAAGTCACTGAACTACCCTCACATTTCTTGTACACACACGACTCGCTTGGACATTGATCAAATCCGTATGACTGGATTACCTGATCAAAGCGAATATTCCAATACCTAGAAGCTTGTTTAAGTCCATAAATGGACTTCTTAAGCTTACATACCAGATGCTCTTGGCCTTCCTTAATGAATCCTTCTGGTTGTTGCATATAGATGATCTCATCATCAAGACTCCCATTTAGGAAAGTTGTCTTGACATCCATTTGCCAAATCTCATAATCGAGATGAGCTGCTATAGATAAAAGAATCCGGATCGACTTTAGCATGACTACTGGCGAAAAGGTTTCCTCATAATCGATCCCTTCTTTCTGAGTATACCCTTTCGCAACAAGTCTTGCTTTCCAAGCTTTTACCTTTTTGTCAGATCCTCTTTTTCTCTTGTAGATCCACTTACATCCAATGGGTTTTACACCTTTGGGTGGTTCCACGAGCTCCCAGACTTGATTTGAATACATAGATTCCATCTCAGATTTCATTGCTTTTTGCCATAGATCTGCATCTTTGTCTTGCAGTGCTTCCTCGTATGTCATGGGATCCTCATCATGTTCCTCAGAGACCAAGTCCGAAGACTCTCCCAATAACATGAATCTGCTGGGTTTACGAATAACCCTCCCACTACGACGAGACACCGGTGTGGTATTAGTGATAGGTTGTGTGTTCTCTTGTGGCTGTTCTACTTGTACTATTGGCACTTGTTCATTATTTGTCTCTCCCACTAGTTCCTCTAAAACGACACTGCTCATGGGTTTATGGTTCATCATATAGTCCTCCTCTAGGAATCTAGCATTGGTACCAACAATGACATCCCGATCCTTAGGACTATAAAATAAATATCCTTTCGTTCCCATGGGATAGCCTACAAAAAGCCTTACTTCTGTACGAGATTCTAACTTAGTCACGTTCTTGTTCAACACATGTGTTGGACAACCCCATATCCGAATATGTCTTAGACTAGGTTTTGAACCAGTCCACAATTCTTTTGGAGTCTTAGGAACTGACTTAGAAGGAACTAAATTCAAAAGATAAGCTGCTGTTTCTAAAGCATGTCCCCAAAATGACTGGGGTAATTCTGAATAACTCATCATCGATCTAACACTCTCCAAAAGAGTACGATTCCTTCTCTCCGCTACACCATTCTGTTGGGGTGTTCCAGGTGCAGTTAACTGAGACATGATCCCATTCTTTGATAAGTAATCCCTAAATTCTCCAAGCAAGTATTCGCCACCACGATCTGATCGTAGTGACTTGATACATTTTCCATGTCGCTTCTCCGTTACAGTTTTGTACTCCTTGAACTTGTCAAAGCACTCTGATTTACAGCGCAACAAATAAATGTATCCATATCTAGAATAATCATCAATAAAAGTGACAAAATATTCATAACCACCTCTTGCTTGAATATTCATGGGTCCACATAAATCAGTATGAACCAGTTCTAACACTTCTTTGGCTCTATTCCCCTTTGCCTTAAAAGGCCTAGTGGTCATTTTACCTTCCAAACAGGATTCACATACTGGAAATGGCTCCACTGCCAATGAGCCTAAAGGCCCATCTACTACCAGTCTTTGAATCCTCCTCAAGTTAATATGACCTAATCTTAAGTGCCAAAGATATGTTTGGTTCAAAGAAGAAGGTTCCTTTCTTTTAGTAGTGATAGAAGATGTGTTATTTAATACCCTATGTTGTAGTTGCAGTGCAGGTTGATTAGGAGTGATTATGTATAAATTGTCTTGCAATGTACCAGAACATATAACTAGTTTATTCCTCATAATTGAAACATTATGATCCAAACAAACTTTATAACCATCCAAAGCAAGTTTAGAAACCGAAATTAAATTCCTTCTAAACGAAGGTACATAAAGACAATTGTTCAAAACCAAATTCCTATCATCACCAAAAGATAAATTAACATCTCCCACTGCAACTACTGCTACTTTCGTAGCATCTCCCATGAACACATATATCTCGCCATCTCTAAGCATTCTGGATTGCTGGAACCCCTGCATAGAATTACAAACATGATCAGTGGCTCCTGTATCTACACACCAAGTGCTCGTAGATATAGCCGTTATATATGTTTCTGTAACTAGAGAAAGAGACATACCAGTATTGTTTTTCTTCTTAGGAAGAGGACAATCCTGTTTCCAGTGACCCGACTGCTTGCACCTGAAGCACTTGCCCTTGGGCTTTTTCACAGCACCACCTTGAACTCCCACAGCTTTCACAACTTTCTGTGTCTGAGCCTTTTTCTTCTTCTTGGCTTTCGGCTTAGAAGAAGAAGGTTTCTCAGCCACATTGACTTGAACACTCTGCTGAAAAAGTCCTTCAGCTGCCTGAAGTTCTGTCAGAAGTTCCGCAAGACTATACATCCTTTTGTTCATGGTGTAATTCAAGCGGAACTGCTCAAAACTTTTGGGTAAACTCATAAGGATGATATCGATCTGGGTTTCCCCATCAACCTCAGCACCAAGGATCTCCATCTCATTCAGATGTGACATCATCCTGAGAACATGATCCCTTACAGGTGTCCCTTCAGCCATCTGAGTGTTCATTAAAGCTTTCATTGCTACTTGCCTTGCAGCCCTATTCTGATCTCCAAAAAGTTCTTTGAGATTAAAGAGCATATCTGAAGCAGTGGCCATAGCCTGATGCTGATGCTGCAAAACACCTGACATTGCTGCCAGAATGTAACATCGCGACATCTCATCAGCCTTAATCCACTTCTTATAATACTCCTTCTCAACTTCAGAAGCATTCTCAGCAGGCTCCTCTGGCTTGGGTTCATTAATGCAAAATTTGTACTCCTCAGCAGTCAACACAATGTCCAAATTACGTTTCCATTCAATATAGTTAGGTCCAGTAAGTTTGTTATCCTTAAGTATGGTAAAAAGTGGATTAAAGCCCATTATATCCTGAGAATCATACATATAACACATAATTAGAGGGTGTTTAAAAAAATTGGTTCCTCTAACAATTATTTAAAATTAAAACACCAACACTTAAACACCATAGATTTCCGGTATGCCACGTTGGGTGACTTATATACCACCTAAATTTATTTAAATGTTACTTCGGTCCTACTACTAAATAATTAGCCACGTTAGGGTGATCTATATTATTTTTCATAGCTAAGTGTATACCATTATTAAATCTTAAATTAATAATAATAATACCAGATGCGCTTTTTGACTATGATAAATTCTTGCTCCTAACAATAAGATACTACTAAAATTACAAATCTAAAGAGTATTCAGACTGACTGGCCAGGCCGGTGGAAGTATTGCCAAGAGGCTAACCACTTTTCTAGACACCAATCTAAATGGCCAGGTAAGCTGCACGCTTTCCTAGACACCAGCGCAAGAATACTCAAAGATGTGTTATTTTAGATTCTCTTCCTAGTTGAGCGTGAAAGCTATCAAAAAAAAGAGGGTATCCTTTTATTATTTGAATTCTGTGAAACTTAGTACGCCACGTTGGGTGACATATGTACCTTCCAATATTCATAATTAATTTTAAAAGTTTGTTCTAGTAATTTCCATAACACTCTAGACACCATAAATTACATGCCACGATGGGAGACGTATACATAATTTATATTCGACTTAGTGTTAAATTACATACAAACAATAATGGAGACCATGGGATTTAATACCAAATTAATTCCCTCTCCCACTTAGTATTTTACTATGAGGATTTTATCTAGATGCATCGCCCTATGTCATTTTTTCGCAGTCCACATGTATCATAATAACAATACATATAACACATAATATAGCAGCATACTCATCATGATTAAAGCATAATAAAACAGCTCTATGTCCATGTCGTTCTAGCATGCGAAGGGTTAGTATCACATGGCATAACAAACAAATATGGAACACATAGTAGCAATAATCAAGATAAGCAAACATTATGTAAAACATAATAAAATACATCCACTATTATGGCCCTGAAGAATAATCTTCAAAATCATCCATCGATAAATTTTCGAAAATCTTCAGCCGCCTGTTTGACTGCCTAAACGAGCTCAGAATGGCTTGAAAAATCTGGAGATGGTTTCCATCTCAGCCTGTAGGTATCGCTCTGCCGTTTCCGAAAAGATATTATTCGCCCCAATCGGATATCGTATGCAAAATCTGTAGCCAGAACAGCGAAGCAGCCACAAAAACAGCATATAGCAGCGGCAAAACTTTGTTTCTCGCATCTTCGTCGATCAAACAATTACATACGACAAATACAACAGAAGAATCTATTCTATTACATCAGATCATAATCTAAATTGAATACAATTCGAATTACAAGATTACAATCAAAATAGAAATCAAAAATTAAAACTAATCATGATCAACCCTCGTGATTTAATTTACAACCACGATAAACCACGTGGGATCCAAAAGCATAATTACAACCATGGCCATAATAGTGGATAACAACCTGCATCAAAAAACAATACAAACCCACCACTATATACATACATAATTACGACATGGACATCATATCATATAACGCAGAACCCTAGAACCTGGCTCTTGATACCAATTGTTGGGACAATCGAATCATGATGCTGCATTTTATGATATGAAAACGAACGAGTTTGAATAGAAAATTAACCTTAATCGCTACGGCGCAAGCGATTCAAATCCACGTCTTCTACTGTATTCCCGTATTTACCTTGAGCGAAGTGTGGCCTTCGATCCTCCCAAGGTTGCCTCCCTTCTAGCTTTGAGATCTTGGAACCCTAGTTCTTGGTTGCCTCCTTGAACGGCTGCTCACAAAAACCCTAGTATTTTCCAACTCTTAGCTAGAAGAGAATAAGATGAATATATAGGCTACAGTAGGGATCCTGGATAATTAGGTCGGGCCTTCCAATGACATTCTGGGTCAAGCCCAATGTCATTAAATATTAATTCAATCCACTAAAGAATTAATATTTGCACTACCTCTCCTAATGCCGTAATTTAATTATTTAATTCGGCTCCAATATTATTTGCTTATTAAATTCCCCATGTTTAAGATATCGAATGTCCATTAATTAAATTAATTTCTGATAATTAATTTAATCAATATCTTTTATCCTTGATCATCCACTCAACCTTATAATTATGCAAGAACAAATCTGCCTGCAGGACTAAAGCATAATTATCTTTATGAGCTTTCAAGAGGACATCATCACCCGAATATTTTCGGACACGGTTTCCTTTTATAGTCAATATCCCACTCTGTATGCAATGTCATTGTCCAAAACATAATATTGTGATTAACAAAAAATCACATCACATATGAATCAAAACATGTGCATTGCATACAAGTGTCAATCACTGTATCCGGATTAAGAACCTAAGCAATAATAATATTATAGAATCTTAGTTCTTCTTTATTATCAGAATAGAAGAACAATTCTAATATTTTAATCCCGTTCAATATACACAAAGCATACAAGTATTATTCAATAATCAAGATAGATTATTTCCAAATAATACTTCAGTCATTCCAGTGGTTTGTTTAACTCCACTTAAACTGTGAACATTTATTATATTATATATAGACACTGACAATCTAATCTTCTGTTATCCCATTTGATACTAGATTATCCACAATATATAATATACAAACAGTGTTAAAATACGCATTCAAGATTCTCAATAAAAAAGGACAATGTCATATACTTCAAACGAATAGTTCAGTATACTCCCTAACACTTTGCCACTTGGAAAACAAGATTTAGAATCTATGCTAAATCCCAAGGTGTCAAAGTGACGAAATAGTCATAAAAAAAAAGTCAGTGAATACACCCGTGAGGAAGAAGAGTTAATGAACATAGCCGCTAAAGCGGAAATGGTCTTAACTAGTGCACTTGCAGAAAAAGAATACAACCGTGTTAATAACTGCAAGTCCGCACAAGAAATGTGGAACAAATTGGTTATCACCTACGACGGAACAATGGATATTAAAGACTCTCGAATGGATACTCTAATCCAAGAATACGAGAACTTTAAACTCCCCGAGGGTGAAACCATCATCGATATGGAAACAAGATTTACTCGTATTATCGATGAACTTGCTCAACTCGGAAAGGTATACTCTATTAATGAAAAAAATCTAAGGGTCTTAAAAGCCTTACCTCCGAGTTGGAAAGTTAAAGTTACCACAATAAAAGAAATGCATAATCTAAATGCATATACCATCGATAGTTTATTCGGCAACCTTCATGCTTACGAAGAAGATAATGCTTCAGATAAACCTCTTCCTAAAGTTGAAGAGAAGAGAAAGAGTATGGCCTTAAAGGCAATACTTATCGATGAAGATGAAAACGATGACGATTTGAACGAAGAGTTAGAAAATCTTGATGAGCATGAAATTGCTTTATTATCAAGACAACTCCGTCACATTTTACAAAGCAAAGCTCAAAGGTACGGAAAGGGCTTTCTTAAATCGGGTAACCAACAACGAGTTTTTAACTCTAAAGGTAGGCCGAATTATAAGAGCAATTTTCCTACTACGAGCTATGCTAAAGGCAAAGGTGTGCAACAATCACAAGCAAACAACGCTTACAATAACTCGAAATTTACGAGTAATTATGCACCTAAGCCTAAAGAGGCAGTTCTCGAAGAGACCGAGATTGTTTGCTTTGAATGTAAACAACCAGGTCATTTTAAAAGGGAATGTCCAAATTTGTCTAAAGGACAAATCCTTGTAGCCGAGAGTGGATGGGATCTAAGCGAGGATGAGGAAGCTCCTGAACAAAATGAGGAAACTGTAAACCTTGCTTTGATGGCAATCGGAGATGAAGCTACTCCAACGGAAGGCTCCACTTCTCTACAAGAGGTAACATCTAAACCAATCTTGATTTCATCATGTAATAATAATAATGTTACCTTATCTAAAATAGATCATTATAGTATGAATATCTCTGAACTTAGAAACTTTGTCAACAATTTGAAAATTGGTTATGATGAATTGAATCGAAGTTATGTTAAGACAAAATCCGAAAAAGATAAATATGAGGATTTGTGTCTCGAGCTTCAAAAAGAGGTCACTAGTTTTACCGACGTAGATGTCAAACACAAGGAATACGTTACTAACATTCTCTCTCAAAATGAAAGCTTGAAAATCGAGGCGAACGGAATGGATGACCAAATTCGTACTCTTGAAGTCGAAAATGTGTCTCTGATCTTTCAAGCCGAAGAGATTGAGAATGATAAGCTCCATTTAAACGAACGCAATCGTGAGCTCCATGTTGAGCTTTTAAAATTGAAAATTCAAAATGAATCATTGATTCAAGAGAATTCTTCACGTTGCGAAAGTATAAATGACCTCGAAAAATATCTTACAAGAGATAGAGAGGAAGAGCTTCATGAAGCCTTAAAAGAGCTAGATTTTGATTACAAACTTCAATTAATGAATAAAGACAGAGATTATGCCAAACTTCAAGGCAAAATTAATGTCGAATTCGAAAGTCGTCAAAGACTTGTCTCTGAATTAGAAACAATGAAGTTGGAAAATCAAAAGCTTAAAGATGAAAATCAAAAGCTCTTGGCTCAAGTTATGGATAAAGAGAAATTCCTAACTAACAAGATTAACCTCTTGATTAAGGAAAAAGAAAATCTTGAATCCACTTTGAAACAATTCACTAAGAGCAATGCCATTTTAGAAAGGATGGTATTTAGCTCTCGGGAATCATTTAATCGTGAAGGCTTGGGTTATGAATATAAGAGTCCTTCTAAAAAGGAAGATCGTAAACCTAATCCTCCGATTAGTACTCCACCTAAATCACCTACACCAAAGTGTACTTATTGTAATGTAAGTGGACATATCCATCTATATTGCAAGGCTAAAGAAGGTGAACTTAAGGGGAAGTACAAATGGGTTCCTAAAGGATCAACTTCTAGAAAAAGAGATGAAAAGAACATATCTCAAAAGAAGAATGATTCTAAAGTGAATGTTCAAAGACAACCGAAGTCTCAGTATCATCAAGAACCAATAATTTTCAAACCAAGGAACATAAATAATGATAACACTAGCTCTAGTTCAACCAGAATGGATAGAGTTCCTAAAAATGGTTCTATGACTAATGACCCTAAATATCATGATCAAACTCGTAACATAAATGTTACTATGCCTAGGAATACGAGTTATCATGCTAGATCGAGTCATCATGCTAATACGAGTCATCATGCTTACTCTAGTACTTCAAATGCTCATGTTAGAAGTAATAATTCGAAATACAATGCCAATGCTAATTCTAGAGATTCGATTATTACCATCTTTCCCCTAGAAAGAATCATGAATATGTTAGATGTAACAAATATACTCCTAGGACAAATCCTTATCATATATCTACTAGGAATGAAGCATCTAAAAACATACATGATTATATGCAAGCTTATCCCATGCCTAGATTTGTTCATGCTAGTTCGTATATGCCCTATGATGTACTAACCCAAGGACCCTTAAGACAAAGGGGTACCAAAAGGTTTAACTAATCCTTTGTGTAGGTATGCCTTACTGCTACAAAAGATGTGTGGTATCTTGATAGTGGATGTTCACGTCATATGACCGGTAATAAGTCATTGTTGAACAACATTAGAAAGGTAGCCACCGGAAGTGTAACCTTTGGAGATAGCAGTAAAGGCAACATCATTGGCATTGGGGATATTGGAAGTGAAAGCTTTAAAATAACAAATGTACAATTAGTCACGGGACTAAAGTACAACTTGCTTTCAATAAGTCAACTATGTGATAATGGTTGAAAAGTAGTCTTCCAGTCAACACATTATTCTATTTACAATGTAGACGGAAAACTAGCCTTGAATTGTCCACGTAACAAAAATGTATATACGTGTGACACTACGAAATATGAGAACGTATGTTTGGTATCCTTTAATGATGATCCATGGTTATGGCACCGAAGGTTGGGTCATATAAACATGAAACTCATTAAGACTATATGTTCAAAAGAACATGTACGAGGATTACCAAAACTCAATTTCGTTAAAGATCACATATGTGAAGCCTGTGAAATTGGCAAACAAATAAGAGCAACTCATAAAGCCAAATTCATGGTGTCTACGTTTAGACCACTCGAGCTATTACATATGGATCTCATTGGACCTGTTTCCGTGCAAAGCCTAGGAGGAAGTTAATACACCCTAGTGGTAGTTGATGACTAATCTCGCTATACGTGGACTGAGTTCTTAAGGTCAAAGAGTGACGCATTTGAATCTTTTACGGCTCTTTGCAAACGAATACAAAATCAACACAATAACTCGATTATCTATATCAGGACGGATCATGGAAAAGAGTTTGAAAATGCAAAATTTGTTGATTTTTGTGAGGCGTATGGTATTACTCATAACTTTTCTGCTCCTTATACACCTCAATCAAATGGGGTAGTTGAAAAGAAAAACAGAACGTTACAAGAAATGGCAACGACTATGCTTAATGAATATCGTCGACCAAAATATTTTTGGGCCGAAGCTATGTCTACTGCATGCCATGTTCTTAATAGAGTATTACTACGACCCATCAAAATGAAGACTCCTTATGAGCTTTATTTTGGTAAAACTCCTAAGCTTAGCTACTTCAAAGTTTTTGGAAGTAAGTGCTATATTATGAATACTAAGGATTATCTAACAAAATTCGACCCTAAATCTGGTGAGGGTGTCTTTCTAGGATATTCTAGTAATAGCAAAGCTTATAGAGTTTTCAATCTTAATACTTTGGTTGTGGAAGAATCAATGAATGTAGTATTCGATGAATCTAAATCAAACTCAAAGTATAAAGATTTAATAGAGGAGGAACCAGATTCAAATGGTCAAATTCCAAGTGATGTTGAAAATGTTATTCGACAAATTGGAAACATGAATCTTGGACTTGCAAATCCAAAGAATCCTCTTGAATACGTTGAGAACGAACTTGAATTGCCTACGGAAATACCGTTGCTCAAAGACCATCCTATTGATTGTGTCTTAGGGGATCTAACTAAAGGTGTTCAGACTCGTGCTCAAGTTCAAAACATTGTGAGTCATATGGCCTTTCTATCACAAATAGAACCCAAAACCACAAAGGAAGCTTTATTAGATGAGGATTGGATCCTTGCTATACAAGAAGAGTTAAACCAATTTGCTCATAATAAAGTTTGGGAACTAGTTCCACATCCCCCTGAAACTTCCATTATTGGAACAAAATGGGTCTTTCGTAATAAATTAGACGAAAGTGGAACAGTGATAAGAAACAAAGCACGTTTAGTTGTTCAAGGCTATACTCAAATGGAAGGAATAGATTTTGATGAAACCTATGCTCCCGTGGCTCGAATTGAATCAATTCGAATATTTTTAGCCTTCGCTTGTCATAAAGGTTTCAAAGTCTATCAAATGGATGTTAAATCTGCTTTCCTAAATGGTGTCTTAGAAGAAGAAGTATATGTAAGACAACCACCGGGATTTGAAGATCACTTACATCCTAAGTATGTATACAAATTATACAAGGCTTTATACGGACTAAAGCAAGCTCCCAGAGCTTGGTATGAGAGGTTAAGCAAATTCCTAATTAAAAATAGTTTCAAAATAGGAGTTGTTGATACCACTCTCTTTACGAAGTATGAAGGTGATGATATCCTGCTCGTCCAAATTTACGTAGACGATATTATCTTTGGTTCTACCAAGGAATCTCTATGTAAGGAATTCTCAGATATTATGAGCAAAGAATTTGAAATGAGCATGACGGGGGAATTAAATTTCTTTTTAGGATTGCAAATTAAGCAATCTGATGAAGGCATTCATATTTCGCAATCGAAATATTGTAAAGAAATGCTTAAGAAATTTGATATGGAAAATTGTAAACCAATTAGTACCCCTATGTCACCTGCCTTAAAGATGACGGAAGATCCTAGTGGTATTTCTGTAGAAACAAAGAAATATTGAGGAATGATCGGAAGTCTTCTCTATATCACTGCTAGTAGGCCTGACATACAATTTAGTGTATGTAAGTGTGCCCGCTTTCAAGTGAACCCTAAGGAATCTCATGTAGCTGCAGTTAAGCGGATATTTAGATACCTTAAGGGAACCACTGAAATGGGTCTATGGTATCCGAAAGGACAACCATTTGACCTAGTGTGCTTTTCTGATTCGGATTATGCCGGACACTTAATTGATAGAAAAAGCACAAGTGGTACGTGTCAGTTTCTTGGTGGATGCTTAGTTTCTTGGTTTTCTAAGAAACAAAATTCAGTGTCTATATCCACTACGGAAGCTGAATATATAGCAGCTGCAAAATGTTGTGCCCAAATTCTTTGGATGAAACAGACATTAGCTGACTATATGGTAAAATTTGATGTAGTATCAATTCAATGTGATAATATAAGTGCAATAAATTTAAGTAAAAATTCTGTGTTGCACTCATTATCAAAACATATTGATATACGACATCATTTTCTACGAGACCATGTCTCAAATGGCAATATTAAAATGGTATATATAGATACCGAACATAATATCGCCGATATTTTTACAAAACCTTTGAGTTCGGAAAAATTTGCCAAACTCCGATTAGAGTTAGGTATGCTTGAGTGCTCAAAGTAAGACACAGAGTGTCTCTAATTTTGTTAAATTAATTTTCAATAAACTTTGCTCTGCTAGTAATTAAGGATATTACTCGATCGAATTTCTATATGAAATTCAGATTTGTCGATAATAGAATTAATTATAAGTTGTTCAAGTTTTGTTATGAAATTAAGCTCAATAAAATATTATTAATTAATATCATTGTTGCATGGCCTTGAAATATGTTTAATATTTCAAAACTCAGAAAAACAGTGAGTATTAATTAATCTTGTCCTAGAAAATATTATCTTAAAATTTCTTTTAAAATTTTAGAAAATATTTTTGGACCAAACAGTATTTTATTATGCAATAAGCATGATTAATTGTAAAATACTTACATCATAATATTTTATATAAATTTAATTACATTTTTGGTGTAATTAAAATATATAAAATATAAATTAATTTTGCTATATATATTTCTATATATATACAATTTTAATTGTTTTTACTCAGATTTAATCAGGGCCTTTGATCTAATTGGGGGTTTAATCTCAGCCGCACAAGTGAAAAATATATATACAACTTTAATCAAAATATACTTGTACGGACTCATCCCTTTTTCTCTCTCTGGCCGATGTTCATTCCAAACCCTATTTTCCCAACTTCAATCCGTATATCTTCAGCAGTTTTTAGTTCAAATCAATCCCAAAATCTTGTTCTTCATAAAAAATGCTCTCGATTCATACCTCAAAATCATATATTCTTGTCCAAAATCGATCAAGCCAGAAAATCCCAATATCTATTTCATCGATTTGTCCTCTATTTGTCTCAAGACCCTGATTCTATTTTGATTGTGTGATGGATTTGTGCTACAAATACAAGATAAGATTCAAATTGGTCAAAGCCTTCAGTTCTTGCGATGAACTCAGTTAGGGTTTTGATGATTCAAGCTATCTTTGGATGATTCTCAACTAATTCATGGAAGTGTCAGCTTTTATACATGGAGAGGAGACTTGTTTTGTTGTTGGGTTGATCAAACTCCGTGACTCAATTAACTGACTCAGCGAGTCAACTCTGGTTTAGGCGAGTCTGCAGCGATTCACACATTCTCAAGCTAATTAAAGCCTTTTTATCAATCATACTTGCTTCAAATTAGTAGCAAATCAGGTAAGGACCGTGTGAATGGACCCCACGGCACAGGTATGATCTTCGAACTCTAACTGGTATGAGTTTTGTGATTATTAATATATGTTGGTGTGATAATCTGATTGAGGTTGATGCTTGTGAGAATTTATTGGACAAGTTCTTGATTGTTAGTATATAAACTGTTGGCTCTTGTGTTGAAGGATGTCCACATGGTACCTGCTCAGTCGTATTGATATCAATCTGATTTAATCTGTGTTTAGAATAAGAGAATCAATCTCTAAATTGTATTGACATATTGTAAATGATTGTGTGATTAACTAAGATAAGTTACAAATGTGTATTCGCATCTAATTGTCTTATGCCAAGTTGATTTAATGTTGCTATACCATTTGTATAAAGGATTTGATGCTTATAAAATCATGTAATCATATATACTATGAACTCAGTAGCTGTATAAAGATATCTCAGTTGGAGCAGTTTTGAGTTATGGCATGATATAGCTGAATTTGCAGTTAGTGCAATTATTGTGTTAACATGGAATCTAATATATGTCTGTCTAAATGCTTAGTTTATCCATCAGTTCAAATTTCATGATTAAAATGAGTATTACATGATCTGTTAATTCATGTTTAGGTCTATATTGCCTCAAGTCTGTAACTCATTTCATGTGCTAGTTGGACTAGTTCACAGCATAACTGCATATTTATAATTATTGCAACATATAAAGCTACAAGTACTTGATCTGCAAAATTAAATGATACAAATCTGCTTAAGTATAAAATGTTGCAATATAGATATATGTGTGTATATGCTTTGATATGTGCTTAATGTAATTGTCCTTAGATCCATGCCTACATTCTTTCAACTGGTACAACTTATGTATGCACTTTGTTTTGCAGTACTAGTTAAGAAATTGCTAGATAAAATAAAATGTATGCCTAATTATGTGCCCTGCTTTGTTGCATCAAGAAAAATGAGTTTTTGATGAAATACATGACCAACTAGTTCTTATCTAGGTGAAAGTCATATTACTAGTCCTATTTGTAATAAGTAGATGACAACTCAACTCAGATAAGAAAGCGAAGTAAATAATAAATATTGAATATAGATGAAGAATAAAAAGAAGCCAAGACATGACAAGACATGACAAGACAAGACACAAAGACCACTACAGAAGAAATGAGAATCAACATTGTAGTTAGTCATCCGTGAACCAGACCAGTGCACAGGGTGTCAACAATGTCAGTGAAGATTCGTCATCAAAAAGTTCAAGTGGTTAAAAAGAATGACAGAAGACAGAAGCTGGAAGCTAAAAAAGATACAGGTTTGTTTGTATTGCAGTGTACAAGAGTCAGAATCCAAGATTGAATATTTGACTGGGTACATGCAGTGGTGAAAAGAAGTATTGGCTAGTTTAAAGAGTCAAATTATTTGAGGAACAGAGGTACTTCTAATTGCAACTGTAGATACAGCTAAATAGGCCTGACGGTACAGACTTTAAAACAAGACGGAAAAAGTATTGACACTGAAGAAATGCAGAGTAATATATTCGTAAAAGTGGAACCCCGGTTGGAATTGATTTATCATTCCCAAGTTAAAAGGAGTTCGATTTTAGACGTTCAGAAGACCGCAGCTTAGAGCGTAAGGATTTATTTAATTAATAAATATTTTATTTATTTAGTAACATTCAGAAGACCGTAGCTTAGACCGAATTTTCAGAAAGTCATACCGAGTGAAATAAGTCATGCCCAGCTATTTCAAATGTCATACAAGGCTTAATTTCATTAAATAAAGTCATAGTGAAAAAGGTCATGCTAGCTTTTCCACCTCTATAAATATGAGGCTTGGGCTTCATAATTCAGAAGTAGAAAAACTTTCAAATTCAGTAATTTGTCTGCAAAGTGATATTCACAGACTTTCTGTGCTGGTTTGAGTTTAATTCCTTAAGTAGAACAATTCATGTCAAATTTGTTCTAGGAATTAAATGTTTATTCTACCGGATATTGTAACACCCATTCAAGTTTAATATACATATTTAACTTGAATCTTGTTTACTTACTTGCTAATTTCTATATCTTAATTGTTATATCATAAAAATAGAAAGCTAGTAAGTCAGCCTCCCAAACACTACAAAGACTCTAACCCTCAGCTAAAACAATAATTTAATTCTGCAAATTCCGAAAAGAATTTTAAATTGTTGTCAGTATCGCATTCAACCCCCCTTCTACGATACTTCCGGGACCCAACAATTGGTATCAGAGCAAGCTGATTGATATACAAATCAAGATCCGCAGTCTAGTGAAGCTCAGGGTACCGAATCTGTTTGAACTCTGAATGTCTAGAGGCCTTGTTAAATAATTTTATTTTATAAATTTAAATTTAGATAAATTTATTTTATAAATATTATTTGAAATAAATTTATTTTGTGAATTTAATTTAAATGAGTTTATTATTTAAACTTGAAAAAGTTTGTTTTATAAACTTAATTTAAATATGTTTACTTTATAAATTTTAATTTAAATAAATTTATTCTTTAAATTTAAATAGACTTACTTTTATAATTTAAATTTGTTTAGATAATTTTGTTTTATAAATTTAACTTTAGATAAATTTATTTTATAAATGTTATTTAAAATAAATTTATTTTGTGAATTTAATTTAAATGAGTTTATTATTGAAACTTGAAAAAGTTTCTTTTATAAACTTAATTTAAATAAGTTTACTTTATAAATTTTAATTTAAATAAATTTATTCTTTAAATTTAAATAGATTTCCTTTTATAATTTAAATTTATTTAGATAATTTTATTTTATAAATTTAAATTTAGATAAATTTATTTTATAAATGTTATTTAAAATAAATTTATTTTGTGAATTTAATTTAAATGAGTTTATTATTTAAACTTGAAAAAGGTTTATTTTATAAACTTAATTTAAATGAATTTATTTTATAAATTTAATTTAAGTAAATTTATTAGTTAAATTTATATAGATTTAATTTATAATCTAAAGATATTAAAACTTGGTCCATTTTTCCAAAAGGGTTTGTACTTGGAAAATTCTTCGTTTTGGCTTAGAATTAATTCGCAGAGCATATGACCAGGTTTCGAGGAAAGTGGTCATTTCGTATTAGTATGTTTATTCCGGAGCATTTGAATTTTATTGTGGATGATACGATTGTTCATGTTATAGTTCCACAAACTGCTCAAATGTAAAGATAGTATAGATTTATTAGTGGGGAACTCTGAAGATTTTTTTTCTGACTCTACTGATCATTCTAGTTTTTGTACTTGTACAAAACGGATTTTAGAATCGTTAGAGGTCACAACTGAAGAAACGTATGAGGCTAAAAGTAGCAAGACAAGATCAGGGCTGTGCTACAATATTTAAGAAGCCTGAACATGCAAATGATGACAGAGACTGTGTTGAGTTAAAAGCAGGTGCGTATTTTTATATGAATTGCTCACACTCACATAGTTGTACTTAAATGTCAAATCACTTCAAGTATTGCTTGTTAAGGTATAGAAGATTAAAAGATGGTAGAATTATCTAAGTAGTCAGTAAAATTTGTAGATTCGAGGCTTAATCTAAAACTGACTTAGGTAATTAGAGATAGTTAAAATGTTAGAGAACAACAAAAATGGATTAGACAGAATTAGTAATTAATTTGTTAGTTCGTCTATTCTATGTGCTTTTAGAAAATTATTGAATATCTGTAAATCTGCTAAACACCTGTTACACTTGTGTAGAATGGTTAAAGTAGATAGTACTGAATTTTCTAATATGCATAACATGCCTGAATTGCATAATTCTTATCTATAATGCATTGAAGCTAAATGTTACCTTGTGTTCTTATTTTCATACTTGTTTGTTTAAAGTTGAAAATGCATATCTTAGGACTTGCATAATCTTAGGCAAAGCATCTCTAAGAATCACAATAGGGTAAAGACTGCTAGTCCACCTTAAGATAGGTTGGAATCACTAATCTCATAGCCTTAAGACTACCTTGTCAAGACTGTTGTGAATGAGAAGTGTTCAGTCAAAGATATGTTTGTGCATGTTAAGGTTGAAACTATTGTTACCACTATTGAAAGTAATATCTCTAACCCATCTGGACTCAATTGAAGATGAGTACCAAGAAGCTTAATCATTTGTGATTGCAGAGTATGAAACAAAAGTCAAATGTTATGTGATTTCGTGACATTTATTGTTCGAGGCATATTACTAGCATTGAAGCTCTACTATCATAGTTGGTTGAGAAAGCCTACCCAACGGTAATCTTTGGAGATGACAGCAAAGGATGTACAAGGGACTTGGCTATTATGAGTTTGGAATTGTCATCACTAGAAATATCTTTCTTGTCGACGGACTTAAGCACTATCTATAGGGCAGTAGGGAATTCTTTATTAAGGGTTTTCTGGAAAAGCATTGAAATAGAAAAGTGTTTGATTTCAAGCAAGAAAGATGGAAGATCACTCAACTGAGAGTGAATTGGTGATGTTCGTGCATTCAACAGATAATATATCACATATGGTGATTGATCACATCAAGCAGATCAAGTTGGAAGCAAAGTACTTTGAAGTTGAAGCGATTAACACAACATGCTTCTTTATTCAATAAGATCGTGAAAAGACATCATATGAGTCAGTGGCCAACCAGAAGCAAACACTGAAGCTCTTTCGTGTGTTTGGAGGAAATTGATATTTATTGAAGATTTAGATGAGTACCTTGGCAAGTTTGAAATTAAGGCTCATGGAACAATTTTCCTCGGCTACTCATTGAAGTCGAAAGCTTTCAAAGTAAGATGGTGATGTAAAATCAGAAGGTGATTGAAAGTCTGAATGTGTCGTCCTATTACACCAAGCTCCCGAGCATTAAAATAAAAGACTATTCTGAATCTTTGAAGCTTGACATCTTGTCAGAGTCATATTCAGATATTGATGATGAAACTGAGGTTGCAGAAGGAATCAATGTTAATGATGATTATTCAGATCCTATTAGTGGAAATGGTAGTGGATCTACACAATTCATGGACTTTAACAGAATCCACTCAACAAGGTGAAGGATCTTCAACACATCCTAGCAGTACCTCAGGGGGAGCAAATAAAAGAAGGATCTACTAGTCGTACTCAACACAATGAAGATCAAAGGTATACATTAAGAACATATCTGTCGAGACAAAGGGTTTGAAGTCAAATTCATTCCTGGAGTCTAGTTCTTAGTGATCCGGATACTAGGGTAAAGACTAGAAGTGCTATGCAAAGTAAATGGTTACTCTTCGGGAAAGAACAATTGTTAAACAGTTGGAATCCTAAAAGAAGATTGAAGAAGCACTGATTGATCCAGATTGGGTGATTGCAATGCAAGATGATCTCAATCATTTCGAAGGCAGAATCTACTGAATCTGGAACCCAGGCCACAAGACAAAGTTGTAATTGGTATTGTAAGGGTTTTCAGAGACTGGATGATTTTTGGCATTGTTATGAGGGACAAAGTCAAACTGGTTGCTACAGAAGGTATCGACGATGATGGAAACGGAATCTTCAGGACTTTCAAGATCTAACTAAAGCACCAGAGACGAGACTTGATACTATTAGGGCTGAACAAGTTGATGTACAACAACTCCTGAATTTTGAAGTTTCATATCAACTGGAATTTGTATATCATTCTCTTCACAAAGCCCTCTATGACGGAGGTAAGAGATCAAGGAATCGTCAAGGACATAGTATGACACTCTAACTGCTAATTACATGAAAATGATTTTATATCAGAGTCGTTATACACATATCTCTCTAGAATACACGGCACACACACATAATGTTTAGTGCAAGTATACCTTGATTATATTATATGTGGGTCTACTGTGCATAAAGACCATATATTTTATTCTCAATATGCCTATGTGCAAGTTTCTAAGTGGATACTAGAGAATCTAATCTTATAGCTAAGATATGAATTGTTAGATATCTTAAGGGATTACCAATTCTAAGAATCAGGTACCCTAAAGATATTAGGTTTAACCTAATTGGCTATATAGATATAGATAATGCAGGTTGAAAGAAAGACAGGGAGGTAATTACCAGAAGCTGTCAAACTCCATCAACTCTGCTGGATAATCTCTTCACCACTCACGGAACAAACGCATGGACACCAGGTATCATTTATATCGAGAGTAGTCCTTAGTAGAATAACTTGCAGATATTTGCTAAACAGCTTGATAAATTCATTTTGTCTAAGTTGGTTAGTGAAATTCGGATATTATTTATGTGCATATTTATTGGAAATCTCATCTGTAAGGAATTCTTAAATGAGTTCACAAGTATTAAATTTTCCATATTTAAAAGACTTGTGAATTTATCTGAAATCCGGAACCTCGTGCTTATTGCTACTACTTTAATTATCATGTTTACAATGTAATATGCATATGTGGTAATTAGGTATTCTAGCATTAGTTTGTATATTATCTTAATTGATTTAAATTATGATGTTAGACAATTCAATGTCATATAAGTCTCATAATTTAAATGAATTAAAATAAAATGTAGCATAATTGTTTGTATGTTAAATATTTTATGAGTATCAGTTAATGATATCTTGCCTAATTGTTTTGATATTTTTTCTCTGATATTTTTAAAATGTTTTGTTACAAATGATTGTCACACTTTTAATATTAGTGACATTATTTAGAATTACTGATCTAAGTAATCAATGCATATTTCAAAAATCACTAATATTGAAACGGAAGTATTTTCTAAGTTATGTGTATATAAAATTCTCAATATTTTATATACTTAGAAATATTTCCAAATTTGTTTTTACTTCGAGGTATCAACCATTTGTAAAATGATTTATTTTCAAACACTTGTTTCAATTTTTATTGCACATTGATTCAAAGTACCTAAACAGTGGTTGTTGCTTTGAAGACCTTATACTGTATTGCTAAGAATACATCCACCCCTATTGTAATGAAATTTTCTATTTTAAGTTAGGGATAATATCAGGTGGACGAAAATGATGAAAATCATAATTGCATTATGAGTCGGAAAATCATAGTCCTCTATCTGATAAGGATGGTTTGCAAAACTGTTTTCAAATAGTACAGTATTAAGGTATAAAGGAAAAGAGTCATTTTTAACGAGATATAATTTGGAAAGAGAGTTGAATTTCTTCTTTGGTATAAATTCCCGCGTTTTATTATAGGAAGTTTGCCTTATAAGAAATTCATGAGGGATAGAAACTTTCTTCTCTGATACAACTTTCCCGCGTTTTATTATGGGATATGTATCTTAAAGAAAATTTCGTATCATGCTCATAAGGGATAGAAACTTTCTTCTCTGATACAACTTTCCCGCGTTTTATTTTGGGATATGTATCTTAAAGAAAATTTCGTATTATGCTCTTAAATGATAAATCTTTAGTTCCGACAAAACTCTTTTACTGAAAGTGCTTTAATGTAATCTATTACCACTCCTTATTATATTTTTCCTTCTCTTCAGGATGAAAAATATGTTTTGGAATGTTAAGGTGATTATCTTTTTATCTCGATTGGTTCTTTTTATCTCGATTAGTTATTATTTTTGTTTTAACAAATGGCACATATTATTTTTGTTTTCAACCTTTTAATATTATTATTTCTATAGATATATGTGTGTGTAAGTTTTTATTTTTTTCTCTATAAAATTGGCATTTTTTTCATTTTATTTTTAAAATTTATTTTTGTCTACGAGAAATTGTTCTAAGAATCATAAGTATTAAATGTCAATATTTAAAGGACTTATGAATTTCTTTACATCTACTTTCTCGAACTTACATATATCACTGATAATTGTTATGAATATAATTGTCGTATGCCTGAGTAACAATTATTAGATATAATGTATGAAGTTAAATGCTAATTTTCATTCCTATGATTATTTAGTATTTAGCAAGAGTATTTTATCTTATTAAAATTATGAATTGAAGCAATTCATCGTTTATTAATTTCATAGTTTTAATACGATGAGATATTAGGAGCATAATTACTTGCTTTTTGAAATTATTATTAATTATCATATTTTGATAGTTTGTTATTGTTTCATTGCAATTAATTATGATTTTTGTTGTTAGTGATAATATATATATTGTTTATCTGAAAGTCACTAATAATAAAAGCATATATGTGTCCTGCCGAACAAGAGCAATCGACTCGAGGTAAAAGCAGGTAATCTCGATCTTGATATATTCTCTAATCAATTGGTATAAATATATATATATATATATATATATATATATATATATATATATATATATATATATATATATATATATATATATATATATATATATATATATATATATATATATATATATATATATATATATATAGTTGATATATTGAGCCCTCAGTGGCTATAGAACAAGATCAAGGGATTGAAAACCTACAATCTCTAACACAGATCATAGAACCAAACACTCAAACAGATACAACTTCATCTACTAAACCCCTGAAAAGATAAGTTTTATCAACTAAAGAGGGTGAGAGAGTAAGTGCCTCTAGTGCACTAGAAAAGAGAAGTATCTATGAGTGTTCCAGCAGCTCTGCCTCTAGTTAGAATATGAAATTGAAACCAAGGCAACTGCTAACTAATTTATATCCTCCCAAAAGGGTATAGATTTGCAAATGACAAAAATGTTACTAGGTTCGTCATCTTAACATGATGAGTCTATTGAATTCGGTCTACAGCCAAGGCCATTTGTAAAGAGTCAACTTCATCTGGACACATTCAAACACTGCCGACCATAAATGTATATATTCACATGCACTGTAAGGATTGTCACACACTAAGGATAAATTGACGGAAGCGATTATTCTAAACTTCCATATCAAGGAAGGAAGGATGATTGATGATTCTGACTGAATCAACATCCCTTCACAGGCGTCAGGAGAAAACTTAGATCATTTGCTACATTATAGATCCTTGTCTCCCTCCCCAGATGGAACATATCTGGATTCCTAACGGAATAGATCATCTTAGATGATCAGCAACTCATTGAATCTATTCTTGAATCAATTCAGTTTTTAAAGTCAAATATTTTAATGGATTCAATTGAGGACGGGGATTTACGAAACCCCATTGCACCACCAGTGACCTCACTTGAAGGGGCTATGGTGATCTTTCTTGCAGGTACAAACGATTGTGTCATCCGTACTGAGAGAGAGAAATAGTGTTGTGAGGAAAGAGTGAAACACAAGTGAGAAAGAGTGAAAATATATTCTATGAGTGAAACACTTAGAGAGTATATGAGTGAAACACTTGTCAGAAACACAAAGGAAAATCACACACTACCAAAATTACCAAATCCCATTCCCAATTCCCTGTTACAGATTTCTAATGTTACTCAACTAAGGGGGATGAAATTTCTTCTGATATTAAGGATTTTGAAGAGGATTACTCAACTAAGGGGGAGAAGTGTTGAACAGTTCAAACTGTTGAACAAGATCCAAAAAGGGAGAAGTAGATCCAAAAAGGGAGAAGTGTTGAACAAGATCCAAAGGGGAGAATTGTTTAATAAAGACTTTTTCTAGAAGAGGATTACTCTATTGTTGAACAAGAAAAGGGGTATATAACAACATGCTTGGATTGGATCCATTTGATTTTAGAAAATTCTTGTATATAGGATTAACTGGATTTTCTAAAATGCATAACATGTCATAGTTTGCATTTTTTATATCTGCGATGGTTTAATGCTGTATGTGTGTCATGTCTGTTGTTACCTCTATTAAATTGGTTGGATAATTCACGTAAGGGAAGAATGAATTCACCTTGGGAGAGAAGTGAAGACAGAAGTTGGAGAAACAGAGGAGAAGTGGTAATAAGAGAACAAGACTTCATCCCTGCCATCCTAAGGGGGAGTAGTGATGAGTCTGAGAAATGAAGATAATACTACTTGTATAATATGTTCAGTGCTAGAGGAACAAACATCTTTCATTTCAGTTACTCAAGAAATCTGGAAATGCAGAATCTGATCCAGAGAAAACCAGTCATTGAAGATGTACCAAAGACACCTGGTCACAAAAGTTAAACTCTAGAAGAAGGTGAAATTGATACTTCTGAAGCTCGTAATGATAGGTAAGTTAAGATAGAACTTTGTTAAATATGTTCAGTCTAGAGGAACATCTATCTTATATTTATCTTTCATAATTGAAATCTGGAAATATATTATATGATCCAGAAAACAATTTATTATTTACAGTTCTTACATGTCGTATTATTTTCTTAGTTGTTAGTTGAGTTATCCTCTAGAAATTTGTGTGTTAAATGTTTAACAACAAATAGGGGGAGATTGAAAGTCATATTACTAGTCCTATTTGTAATAAGTAGATGACAACTCAACTCAGATAAGAAAGCGAAGTAAATAATAAATATTGAATATAGATGAAGAATGAAAAGAAGCCAAGACATAACAAGACAAGACACAAAGACCACTACAGAAGAAATGAGAATCAACATTGTAGTTAGTCATCCGTGAACCAGACCAGTGCACAGGGTGTCAACAATGTCAGTGAAGATTCGTCATCAAAAAGTTCAAGTGGTTAAAAAGAATGACAGAAGACAGAAGCTGGAAGCTAAAAAAGATACAGGTTTGTTTGTATTGCAGTGTACAAGAGTCAGAATCCAAGATTGAATATTTGACTGGGTACATGCAGTGGTGAAAAGAAGTATTGACTAGTTTAAAGAGTCAAATTATTTGAGGAACAGAGGTACTTCTAATTGCAACTGTAGATACAGCTAAACAGGCCTGACGGTACAGACTTTAAACAAGACTGAAAGGCATAGGTGTACTAACTTGTAACACTTAATTACTATGTAACTCAATTAGAGAAAAGATAAAACAACAGCAAAACAAGAGAAACTGAAGAAGCACATGGAATCAATCAACTGAAGAAATGGTAATGATACTTGGTAACTACAAGTAACTAATTTGGTTAATCAAGGATGCATAAGTGAGAAGAAGTTCAATCTCAGTATTGCTCATGCCCTAACTTATCTAATGGAGAATCAAATTAATGTCAAAGAAGTATCAAGAAGACCAAAGTGATTTCATGTAATGTATATCAACATCTGGATAATGTAAAGGTTAATCAACAAATGAGAACTGACATTCAGAAGCAAGAACCCCTACAAGACTAGTCACTTATGAACCAGACCATTGCATCAAGTGTCAGGACATTGGAGGCAAGTTCATGTCAGTAATAGAAGATCTCATTTGAATTGAGTGAGGAAAAGAAATTGAAAAAGCTAGGGAAACTTGCTCATAAAGGTTAATCCTCAATTAGTCACTAAAGAAGGTCAACATTGGATGAGTGCATATTTGCTAAGGCAAATGTCGATCCACAGCAGATCGAGATGCGGGTCGAAATTTATAATTGAAGTAAAACATTGCAAAGGCAATTCTCTATCCACAGCAGATCGAGATCGAGATCGAGATTCTCATAGATCGAGATCGAGATTCTCATAGATCGAGATCGAGATTCTCATAGATCGAGATCGAGATTTTCACAGATCGAGATTTTCACAGATCGAGATCGAGATGGGTCCAGGCCGAGATCGAGATGCGGGTCGATATGTATTATTTAATGTTCAAGGGACAAGTGGCTTATTGTGAACGGTTGATCTAGAGTGGTTGGAAAGTACTTTTTGTTGACAAGTCCTGATTGGGCCACGTACATAAAAAGGACAAGATCAAGTCTACATGACATTATAAAAGCAGCACTTTATTTTATTTGTAAAGAGACTTTTAAGCAATCTCTGTATTTTTCTACAGTATTTTTAAAGAGAGCATTTACTGTAAAAAGAAAGTGAAAGAGAATCAGTTGAATCAAGCTTTAATTGCTGTATTTATTGTTCAACTGATTATGATGCTTTTATGAATGTTGTTGCAAATCCTTCAATGAATATAAAGATGTATTCTTGAAATTATGTGTCATCATTTATTACCTGCATTTATTTTCATTTTCTCTCATTATTCGAAATAGTTGTATTCACCCCCCCCCCCTTTACAACACTTTGGACCTAATAATTGGTATCAGAGCACCTGTTAAACACATCTAATAGAGATCCTATTGTGTTGTTTGAGTTGGTTCTTGAAAATCCCAGATCCATTTTTTTCTTGAAGTTTGTGCCGAAAGTTTTTATTTGTTTCTTCTTGAAAAAGTCATAGATCTAAAAAGTTCTGAGTCATGGTGTAAGGAATATTTGTACAAAATTCCAAAACATTGTACTTTAGAGCTTTGTGGGTTTTCCTGTGGTCAAAACTGGAATCAACTGATTGACTAAACAAAAAGGACATTTTCGAACTTCTGTCAACTAGGAAGTGGACAACTTTTTGTTTGGACTTGAGAAAGTGGTGGACCCTGCTACTGTTCCTGTGATTAGAACTAACTTGCTTGAATCTTAGGTGCAAAATCCGTTGGATATTAAGTGTTGAATATTTAAAGTGAGATAATTAATTTTTCAAGTAAATACAATTTATTGTAATTTGAAAAGTGTATTATCTTGATTTTAAACTTTATTAAAATGGTCGCCGCACACAGATTTAAGATACCTCCGTTTGATGCACAACATTATGACGAATGGACAGGAAGGATGAAAGCCTACCTTGAATCAATAAACAAGGTATACTTGAGAATATTGGAGAACGGTCCATACATACCCATGAGAATTGAACCAGAGCGAATGGAAGGAGGGATACTAATACCATCCCGGTCTGTTCCTAAAGAGGAAATGGAGTTTTCAGACGCAGATAAAGAATTGGTTGGTATGGATGCGTCGTTACGCAATGTCATAATTGAATCCCTAAACTCAGAGTACTATGTTCAAATAAAGGGATTAAAAACAGCTAAAGCCATGTGGGATAAACTGGATGTAGTGATGGAGGGGACCGAGGAAGTTAGAGATAATCACAAGCGCATTCTGATTTCTGAATATGAATCGTTCAGATGCGAACGAGGAGAAAGTGTAGTAGATGTTTACAAACGTTACAGTAAATTGCTTATCGAGCTGAGTATAAGAGATAAAGTCTATCCACTGGCAGATTCAAATATCAAGTTTCTTTTGAATTTGCCTAAACATCTGGAACACAGGATCACTGCCATTCGAAAGTCAAGAGACTTGAAAAATACCTCTCTCAAAAAGCTGTATGGTGTTTTAAAGACCTACGAGGTGGAGCAAGAATAAAATGACAAAAGAAGATCCTACAATAGTGGAGAATACAAAGCGGTAAGTGAATCTGGACTTGTAGCTGAAGAGTCTACTGCAAAGGCACTTGCAGCTGTCTCATTGAAAACTGCTAATCCTGAAAGGGTGATATTAGATATTGAAGATCCATCCGAAGAAAGTGACGATGAATATTATACCCTTGAAGAGCTGGACAAATTAGAAGACAAGTCATATGCTTGTATTGCTCAAGAATTTGATCATATCAGCTTTAGGAAGCCAAGAAAAGGTGAAGGACGATTTGGTAGTTCTTTCAGCCGAAGAAGCAGCAGCAGCAGCAGAGGTAGTAGTGTAAGTGGCCGGGGAAATTACAGCGGTCGAAGTAGCACATCTAGTAGTGGCTACAGACCTAACCTGGTAGACAAGAACAAGTTTAGATGCTTTAACTGCAATGAATTGGGACACTTTGCAACAGAGTGCAAGAAGCCCAAATACGTTCATCCCAAGGAAACCTATGCTGATCTGAAAAAGAAATATGATGCCTTGGTTAGCAAGCAACAGAAGGGAAGCCGGGCTTATGTTGTGACTGAAGGGAAGGGTTGGGACGAGTCTGATGAAGATGAAGATCAGGAGCTATGCAACTTCGCTTTAATGGCAAAATCTTCAGAACAATCAGAGGTACCAATTCTAACCGTAAATGAAATGTCTATTCCTGAGTACCAAAATGAATTAGCTGCCATGACAAAAGACATGTACAATCTCCAACTAAATCTAATTGTTGTTAATGAGGAAAATGCTAAACTCTCCCTTAAGAATAGACTTCTCGAGGCCAGGGTAGAGGAATTAGAATCAGGAGAAAATAAAGAAAGGCAGTTAATGAATCAGGTAGACGTTTTAGAACACAAGCTTAAGATTAGGGAAGACCTTAACGAAGAACTTAAAAATGAATTAGCTGAGCTTAAAATAACATGTCAATCTTTTAAAGAAGCCGCTAATAAAGTTTTCGTAGAAAGGGACATGTACATGAAACTGGCAGGCAAGAGTAAAAATGAAAAAGTAAACATAGGACTTGACTACACACAGAAAAAGAAAAATAGGGCTGCTGAGTTGTTAGAGCCAGTGTTAGTCAAAGAAAATGTGCCTGAGGTTTTAGGGGATGTTAGAAAACCTATCTTTAAGCAGTTTGAGCCTAGGACAATAGATCCTGTTGCTGTTAAAATTAAACATGAGATTAAAATGGAAAAAGGGTTGGAAGAACAAGTAGTAGGACCTACAACTTCTAAAAGAGCGAGTAAGATTGCTTATGCTAAGAGAGGTGTAGGAACTAAGGAGGCTAAGACGGTGTCATATAAACAATGGGTAGCAGGGTCAGACCAAATGAAAACACCTGTAGAGGTAGTAAAAACTGAACCTGTATCTGTATCTACATCTACACGAGCTAGGAAGGCATGCTATATTTGTAATCAAACTGATCATTTGTCTTACTATTGTCCGTTCTATGTAGAGGAAGAAAAATCTGTTGGTTGTAATACCATGCCTGCAACTACTGCTTTGCCTAACATGTATGCAAATCATGCTAAATGCAATAATCCTAATTGTATGCCATGTGCTGTAAACATCATGCATGCTTATTTTAATTTAATGAATACTGCTAGTGCATCTGTTGAACATACACCTAGTAGTAGTAAGAAAAAGCATGCGGGGTCAAAGGCTAAGACTTCAAGTCCTCCTAAAGTTAGGAGTGACCAGTCTACTCCCAAACCTGACAAACCAGTCAAGGTTGACAAGGGAAAAGACAAAGTCAAGATGAATGCCCCTGATGGCAACAAGGCAAAGCCTTCTGTATCTGAAAAGAAAAAGGAAATTATTGATGCCGGGCCCAAACATCATTGGGTTCCGAAGAACACCTAACCTTTCTGGATTTGCAGGGCAGTGAACAGGAAAAGAGTAAAGTCATATGGGTGCTGGACAGTGGAGCATCGAGGCATATGACCAGCAATAAGTCCCTGCTAACAGATTTGGTGTTGAGAGCCGGCTCCGTGGTTACTTTTGGAGATAACAGCAAAGGTTACACTCGGGGATATGGCAAGATTGTTTGTGGAAATGTTATCATTGAGGACGTGTCTTTTGTGGAAGGATTGCGACATAATCTCCTCAGCGTTAGTCAGTTCACCGACAGGGGTTTTGACGTCAACTTTGGGAAGCATGATTGTTCGAATCGAAGCAAAAAGAATGGAAGCCTTGCTCTCAAAGGAGTAAGAAAGTCAAATTTGTTCATAGCCGACATGAATTCTGCTGATCAGTCTGAAGTCACGTGTTTCTACAGCAAGGCTTCTGCTGATGAAAGTTGGCTATGGCATAAAAGATTATCTCACCTGAACTTTAAAGCAATGAATAATCTCGTAAGGAGAGAATTGGTGAGAGGGCTGCCGCAGATGGAGTTTACTCCAGATGGACTCTGCGAAGCATGTGAGATGGGAAAATCAAAAAGAGCCTCGCATAAGGATAAACAAGTGAATAGCATTACCGAGCCCCTACAACTTCTTCACATGGATTTGTTTGGACCTGTTAATGTTATGTCAATGTCAAGAGAAAGATATGCGCTGGTAATTGTCGATGACTTTTCCAAATACACATGGGTAAAGTTTGTAACATCGAAAGATGAAGTGCCACATGAGATCATTAGGCATGTACTGGTATGTTAGTGTAGGTGCCCTAGAGGCAATACAATTTTTCCTTTTAATAAACATTTATGTCATTTGATTATTCAATAAACGTATTTATTATGACTTTATTTACTGCGATATATTTGTTAGCATAATAAATGTCCTTAGAATCATGATACTCGTTATATAGTTTAAGTACATGACTTGAACTTGAGATTATATAATATATCATATTCTTAAAGGTTCCCTAGTCGAGTATTATTATGATAGGACAATAATAATACATAAATAGACTAGTATGTTGTTTGACAGATAACCACATCTCATTGGTTATAAGTATGGGGATACTAAAGTCAATACATAGGTACATGTAAGGGTACATGGTACTGGACAGACCCACAGTGAGATTCTTCATGTTTAATTAAGTCATAAGAAAGACTCACAGTGATAATGGTGTAATGATCCTCTGACTTGAGATCATTATATTTCTATACGAGGATTGATATACTTTGACTACATTAAAAGTTACCTTTGACCGGGTGATGATAAAAGTGGACATCGGGTATATCATGAGTCGTATGAGAAATATGAATGATAGATAAAGGATTTAACCCTCCTATAATTAGGAGAGATATTATTGGCCTCTTGATTGAGTGAGACTATAAAATGCATGGCCGTGCTCAAATAATGATTTGTTTTTCATAGTCTACTCATGGATCAAGTAAACCCGGATTAAATGTTGAAGAGGATGACTAAATACATGCCTCGAGTTTAATCTATAATATATATGGTTAAAGGGATTATATTACACGGAAACATTAATCACGAAAGGTTTTATCGAATCACGATTTAATTATTGTTTAATTAGGTAGCAATGATGTATTACTAGATACCGCTCATTGTTTATAATTTTATTGGAGAATAAAATTATTGCTAATTAAATAATAGCCTATAGGGTCACACACATAGAGCACCTAGAGGAATAGTTAATTTAAATTATAGATTTAAATTAATTGATGATTAATTCGAATTTATTATATTAATTAAGTGAGACTTAATTAATTGAAATAAATTCGAATTTGAAGAATTATATTTCTGCCAATAATAATTAAGTGTGACTTAATTATTAATTAAATAATAGAAGCATGTTTTATTATTTAATCCTATGCCTACATGGGTTAGGTTTTTGCTAAAAAGGCCCATTAACCAATCATTATAAATAGATAATGATAGGTTAAATGGCTTGCACGTTTTTGTAAAAACCCTAGCAGAAGAGGCAGCATAGGAAGAGGCAGAGAGAATTCGAAACCTATCAAAGGAGGCTAGTACTTCCGTTCCGTGTTCAAGATCGTGAGACGTTCTTGAAGGTGCTCGTGTGGATACCATAGAGGTGCTTTCGAGAGGAAGACACAAATCGTGATAGCAAGGATCTCCGTTGAGTTCGTGGTATTCAAAATCTTAATAGGTATGATTCGATTATCACCATAATCCGTCAATTCTTATACATGATCCTGCGTTTGGGTTCCGAAAATTTTCGTTATATTTACGTTTATCCGCTGCGTTTTATGCCTCGGAACCCAACAATGGTATCAGAGCTACGTGTATAAGGGACTGATTTGGTTACGTGTTAACTGTATTTGATGCAAATATGTCTGTTTTGGTGACTGCCATGCCACTGCCATGCTACTGCTTTGTTACTGCCATGCTTCTGCCATGCTATGTTCTTCATGTATATTCGAATTGTAATATGTGGTGATGATACTAGCATGTTAATGATTTGTCATGACTGATTTATATGCCATATTGCGATTTGTATATTATGCATGAGGGTCAGTTTGTATAGTGATATAAACTGGTGGACAGATTATGTTGGACATGATCTGTTAACTGGGATATGATAAGTATGTATATGATACATGCTTCTGAAACTGTGTAAATTGCAGTGGGGAAAAAGGCCAACAGATATGATCTGTAATTCAGAAATTGATGATTTCTGAATAGGACTGGTCTTCGGGAAAAAAAAAAAAAATTCCAAGCTGACCTGGCAGCTCGACCCCAGCTGGGGGCTGCCGCCCCCAGACCCCGCCCGGGGGCTGCCGCCCCCGAACCCCCGCCCAGGGGCTGCCGCCCCCGGACCCCCGCATTATTTTTGTTGTGTACTTGAGCATGGTGCTGGTTATGGCCCTTAGACCCCTAGATTAATGGTTTTTGGTTTTGGTTTTATAAATACGACTTGCATGTCGTTTTCTTCATTCTTGTAATTGTTTAACCTCGAATGTAACTCGAGTTTTCTTATGTAAGTACATTAGCTTAGGTTGTATTCAATTATTCCATGTAATGTACTTGAAGACTGAAAGATGATCCAAGAAGAGGAGCAGGCACTAGTGGATACAAGAAGAATGAAGACATGTAATTGTATTTATATTTTACTACCATAGATTGACTTTGATCCTTTCATTAGCTCGAAAGGATCACATAGGAAAGGGGCCATAACCAAGCACGTTTACATACTGCACTTTACATATTGATGTATGAATGATGCATGCTTTAATTAGATTAATCATGTATGTATGTATGTATGTATTAGATACGACACCCATGCCATGCTTGTTTAAACAAGATAAAATCTGTAACGACTCAAGATAAAATCTGTAACGATTCAAGATTTTAAAATCAACAAACGATCATGAGATTCTTGTGTTTATGAAATATGGATTTTTAAAACACGGAATTGAATATGGATTTTGATATCTATAATTGGGATTTTCTGACAAAAACGGATATGCGTATTCGTAAGGCTGATGGGTTTTAAGTGTGACCACTGGTATCCTCCATCTACCTGGGAAATGAACAATTTAAGATGTCAATTTGAAATATTTAGTTCAAGGAAAAATTGAGGATCTCTTCATGATGTGATCATGATCGTCGTAAAATTTTCTAAACCCCTTAACAAAATATTAAGTTTTAATCAGATGCTTTCCAATGAATGAACACTCATCGAATCCTAGATCGATTAGGGGAAAGACTGTCAGTGGCAGGGGACTCCTGTCTATCGTGGTGAGATGCGACGAATATAAACGGTTATATTCGGCCGTTGTATCATTGGGTCAAACTTAACTGAGTCGTCATAATAAGGTGAAAAGTAAACGGTTATATTCAACCATTATGAACTTAGAAGCATAGAGTTTCGTTAAAAATCTATTAGATAGATAAGATCAATCGTTGCTCACCAAACTATCCAAGAATTATATATGATATAATTGACAAATGTTGTCTACCTAAATAATCATTCTTAAGGACTTCCAGTGGTTGACTTAAGACATGACGAAATATGGATCTTGGCTCACTAGAAAGAATTATGGGATATACTTTCCAAATTAATAGTAAGGGCTATTGATTTGATAAAAATAGTGGGAGATATATTATGAATGTATCATAATCATTTGAACATAATAAATAACTCAGACAATCTAATGTTTATTTTGTGCTTTTATCATTGTAGATACCGAATAATGACAAACAACACAAACACACTATCCGTACGATCTGTCCTTGAGAAGGATAAGCTGACAGGAGGAAACAACTTCCTAGACTGGCAGAGGAATTTGAGGATTGTCCTCAGGCAGGAGCGCAAGCTTCATGTCATTGATATTCCTCCGGCAGGTCCCCTTCCTGAGGGCGCTACTGTTGAGGAACGAGCGGCCCACACAAAGGATGAGAATGATGCAACTGATGTTGCGTGTCTTATGTTAGCAACTATGAGTGCTGAGCTTCAAAGACAGCATGTGCATATGGATGCATATACTATCAATGAGCACTTGCAAAGCATGTTTGCAAGCCAAACTCGTCAAGAAAGGTTCAACACGAGCAAGTCACTCTTTAACTGCAAACAAGGGGCAAATGAACCAGTTGGCCCACATGTTCTGAAGATGATTGGTTACATTGAGTATCTTGATACTTTGGGTTTCCCGATTGGTCCGGAAACTGGTATTGACCTAATCTTGAATTCTTTGAACAACAAATTCACTCAGTTTGTTATGAACTACAATATGAATGAGTTTGACAAAACACCTACTGAATTGTTGGCTATGTTGAGAACATATGAGACCAACATGAAGACGGCTGAACCTGCTCCCATACTGATGGTGGGCAATAAAGGTAAGGCCAAAGGGAAAGGCAAGTGGAAGGGTAAGAAGAAGACAGGTTCTGATTCTACACCCAAGCCAAAGTCAGGTCCTAAACAGGCTTTAAAGCCTAAAGGTGGGGTCGCTAAGGGTGAATGTCACTACTGTAAGAAAACTGGTCACTGGAAGAGAAACTGTTCAGTTTACTTGGAGGATCTGAAGAAGAAGAGGGCTGAGCAAGCTTCTAATTCAGGTATATATGTTATAGAAGTCAATCTGTCTATTTCTACATCTTGGGTATTGGATACCGGATGTGCTTCTCACATTTGTATAAATGTGCAGGAAATGCAGAGAAGTAGGACATTGGCTAAAGGAGAAATGGACCTACGAGTTGGCAACGGAGCAAGAGTTGCTGCTTTAGCTGTAGGAACATATTATTTATCTTTGCCCTCTGGGCTAGTTTTAGAACTGGATAATTGTTATTACGTGCCTGCGATTCGCAGAAACATTATTTCTGTTTCTTGTTTGGACAAGAAAGGTTTTTCGTTTACAATAAAGGACAACAGTTGCTCTTTTGCTTTGAATGATTTAACCTATGGTGTTGCGCGTTTGTTTAATGGTTTATATGTTCTTGACTTAGATAATCCTGTCTGTAATATAGAAAACAAACGACTTAAAGTTAATGACTCAAATCAAACATACCTCTGGCATTGTCGTCTAGGCCATATAAATGAGAAACGCATATCCAAATTACATAAGGATGGATATTTGGATAAGTTTGATTTTGAATCATACCAAGAATGCGAATCTTGTTTGCTTGGTAAAATGACTAAAGCCCCTTTCACTGGTAAGGGTCAAAGGGCCACTGAACGTTTGGAGCTAATACATAGTGATGTATGTGGCCCAATGCGTGTGATGGCTAGAGGAGGCTACTACTACTTCATAACATTTACTGATGATTTCAGTAGATATGGATATGTATATCTTATGAAGAATAAATCTGATTCTTTTGAAAAGTTCAAAGAATACAAAGCTGAAGTAGAGAAGCAAATTGGCGGAGGTGCAAGTATTAAAATCTTACGATCTGATCGTGGAGGAGAATACTTGAGCACTGAATTTAAAGATTATTTAAAGGAGTGTGGTATTGTATCACAACTCACTCCGCCAAGTACACCTCAATGGAATGGAGTTTCAGAGAGGAGAAATCGCACCTTGTTGGACATGGTGCGATCGATGATGAGTCATGCAGATCTTCCAATTACTTTATGGGGTTATGCTCTAGAAACAACGGCTTTCACACTTAACCGTGTTCCTACTAAGAAGGTTCAAAAGACTCCATATGAGATATGGGAGAAGAAACGGTCAGGCATGAGCTTTATGAAAGTTTGGGGATGCAAGGCGTTTGTGAAGCGTCAAGTATCTGACAAGCTTGGACCTAAATCTGAAGAGTGCAATTTTGTGGGATACCCTAAAGAAACAAAGGCGTATTATTTCTATAGTCCTTCTGAGCAAAAAGTGTTTATTGCTCGAGATGCTGTCTTCATGGAAAGGGATTTTGTTTCCAAAAGAAACAGTGGGAGAACTATAGACCTCGATGAAGATCGAGAACCACAAAATAGCATTGAACCTGAAGTGGAACAAGAGCAGGATAATAATAACGTTCAACAAACACAGGTTGTTCGTAGAACTGGTAGAATTCGCCATGAGCCAGAGAGATATGGATTTCTTTTGACTCAATGTGGTGATTTGATGCTCATAGATGAAGATGAGCCTCTCACATACCAAGATGCTATGAGCAGTCCAGAATCTAAGAGATGGCTAGAAGCCATGAAATCCGAGATGGAATCCATGTATGAAAACCAAGTATGGACTTTGGTTGATCCACCTGAAGGGGTAAAACCCATAGGGTGCAAATGGGTTTTCAAGAAGAAAACTGACATGGATGGAAATGTTCAGACCTATAAAGCAAGGCTAGTTGCAAAAGGTTTCAAGCAAATTCATGGTATTGACTATGATGAAACCTTCTCACCAGTGGCTATGGTCAAATCCATAAGGATTTTGCTTGCTATTGCAGCATTCCATGATTATGAAATCTGGCAAATGGATGTCAAAACAGCCTTCCTTAATGGAAGCCTTGAAGAAGATGTGGATGTGTACATGACACAACCTGAAGGTTTTGTCAGTCCAGGGAATGTTAGCAAGATATGTAAATTACGTCGATCCATTTATGGATTAAAGCAAGCCTCTAGGAGATGGAACATCCGTTTTGATGAAACTATCAAAGAGTATGGATTTGTTCAAAACGAGGATGAACCTTGTGTTTACAAGAAGGTTAGTGGGAGCCATGTGGCATTCATAGTACTATATGTTGATGACATACTACTAATGGGGAATGACATACCTTCTCTCAAGGCTGTTAAGATTTGGTTAGGGAGCAACTTCTCTATGAAAGACTTAGGAGAAGCATCCTACATTCTAGGAATGAGGATCTATAGGGATAGATCTAGAAGGATGATCGGTCTAAGTCAGAGTACATACATCGAAAAGGTTTTGCATCGTTTTGGTATGCAAAATGCAAAAAGGGGATATGTCCCCGTATCTCAAGGGATAACGATCTCTAAAGATCAGTGTCCAAAATCATTGGATGACAAGGACCGCATGAGTAAGGTTCCATATGCCTCAGCAATTGGATCCATCATGTATGCAATGGTATGTACTCGCCCAGATGTTTCGTATGCTTTAAGCATGACGAGCAGATACCAATCTAATCCAGGTGAAGGTCACTGGACAGCTGTCAAGAATATTCTAAAGTACTTGAAAAGGACTAAAGATTCATTCTTGGTGTATGGAGGAGAGGAGAAACTGGTTGTAAAAGGTTACACCGATGCAAGTTTCCAAACAGACAGGGATGATACTGTATCACAGTCTGGTTTTGTGTTTTGTCTAAACGGAGGTGCTGTGAGTTGGAAGAGTTCAAAGCAAGAAACAGTAGCTGATTCTACAATGGAGGCTGAGTACATTGCAGCTTGTGAAGCGGCTAAGGAAGCTGTTTGGATTCGAAAATTCATTAATGATTTGGGAGTGGTTCCATCGATCGCAGATCCCATTGATCTATACTGCGATAATAATGGAGCCATTGCACAGGCTAAAGAACCTAGAGCTCACTCCCGAACCAAACACATACTCAGGAGATATCACCTCATTCGAGAGATTAATGAAAGGGGTGACATACACATATGTAAAGTGCACACAAATGATAACATTGCAGACCCACTGACCAAAGGCTTATCGCAGAAGAAGCACGACGGTCACACTAGTTCCATGGGTATTAGATACATGGCTGATTGGCTCTAGTGCAAGTGGGAGATTGTTAGTGTAGGTGCCCTAGAGGCAATACAATTTTTCCTTTTAATAAACATTTATGTCATTTGATTATTCAATAAACGTATTTATTATGACTTTATTTACTGCGATATATTTGTTAGCATAATAAATGTCCTTAGAATCATGATACTCGTTATATAGTTTAAGTACATGACTTGAACTTGAGATTATATAATATATCATATTCTTAAAGGTTCCCTAGTCGAGTATTATTATGATAGGACAATAATAATACATAAATAGACTAGTATGTTGTTTGACAGATAACCACATCTCATTGGTTATAAGTATGGGGATACTAAAGTCAATACATAGGTACATGTAAGGGTACATGGTACTGGACAGACCCACAGTGAGATTCTTCATGTTTAATTAAGTCATAAGAAAGACTCACAGTGATAATGGTGTAATGATCCTCTGACTTGAGATCATTATATTTCTATACGAGGATTGATATACTTTGACTACATTAAAAGTTACCTTTGACCGGGTGATGATAAAAGTGGACATCGGGTATATCATGAGTCGTATGAGAAATATGAATGATAGATAAAGGATTTAACCCTCCTATAATTAGGAGAGATATTATTGGCCTCTTGATTGAGTGAGACTATAAAATGCATGGCCGTGCTCAAATAATGATTTGTTTTTCATAGTCTACTCATGGATCAAGTAAACCCGGATTAAATGTTGAAGAGGATGACTAAATACATGCCTCGAGTTTAATCTATAATATATATGGTTAAAGGGATTATATTACACGGAAACATTAATCACGAAAGGTTTTATCGAATCACGATTTAATTATTGTTTAATTAGGTAGCAATGATGTATTACTAGATACCGCTCATTGTTTATAATTTTATTGGAGAATAAAATTATTGCTAATTAAATAATAGCCTATAGGGTCACACACATAGAGCACCTAGAGGAATAGTTAATTTAAATTATAGATTTAAATTAATTGATGATTAATTCGAATTTATTATATTAATTAAGTGAGACTTAATTAATTGAAATAAATTCGAATTTGAAGAATTATATTTCTGCCAATAATAATTAAGTGTGACTTAATTATTAATTAAATAATAGAAGCATGTTTTATTATTTAATCCTATGCCTACATGGGTTAGGTTTTTGCTAAAAAGGCCCATTAACCAATCATTATAAATAGATAATGATAGGTTAAATGGCTTGCACGTTTTTGTAAAAACCCTAGCAGAAGAGGCAGCATAGGAAGAGGCAGAGAGAATTCGAAACCTATCAAAGGAGGCTAGTACTTCCGTTCCGTGTTCAAGATCGTGAGACGTTCTTGAAGGTGCTCGTGTGGATACCATAGAGGTGCTTTCGAGAGGAAGACACAAATCGTGATAGCAAGGATCTCCGTTGAGTTCGTGGTATTCAAAATCTTAATAGGTATGATTCGATTATCACCATAATCCGTCAATTCTTATACATGATCCTGCGTTTGGGTTCCGAAAATTTTCGTTATATTTACGTTTATCCGCTGCGTTTTATGCCTCGGAACCCAACATGGTAATTGAAAACGTAGCAAGTCTGACTGTGAAGACTATCTGATCCGACAACGGGACAGAATTCAAGAACTCAGTGTTAATGGATTTCTGTATATCTAAAGGGATCAGACGACAGTATTCAGCACCGAGAACACCGCAGCAGAATGGGGTGGTAGAAAGGAAGAATAGGACACTGGTTGAAGCAGCTAGGACAATGCTGTATGAGTCAAGACTTCCTTTGTATTTTTGGGCTGAAGCAGTTAGCGCGGCGTGTTATACACAGAATAGAACCCTGATTACAAAAGACTATAATGAGACGCCATATTATCTGATGAATAAAAGAAAACCTTCTATCAACTACTTCCACGTGTTTGGTACAAAATGCTTTGTGTTAAGAGACAATGCACAACTTGGAAAGTTTGATGCCAAAGCAGATAAAGGGGTTTTCATTGGATATTCTCTTGAAGTAGTAGCAACGTACAGGGTGTTTGTGCTTAATGATCGCAAGGTGGTTGAAAGCCTTAATGTCACATTCGACGACTCAAAGCTCCCTTCTATACAAAAAGAAGACAGTGAGCCCACTTCCCTAAGATTTGAAAATATGGATATTGATGAAGTGGATACAGTTCCTGAGTCTGTAGTGCAGGGTAGTGATCCAATGATAAATAATGTAATTAACCAAGAGTCTAGTGTTTCGCCAATACAAAACACTAGGGCTGAGGGATCACCTTCCATTAGACCTGGTACTAACTCAGGGGGAGTAAGTATGCACTCAGGGGGAGCAGCTCACTCAGGGGAAGCTAGTACTGGCTCAGAAGGAGCTAGTGGAAGTGCTTCTAGACTAAGTCACCTTCACTTACAAGATCAAGCTGAGTCATCAAGAACATTTGCTAGGGATCGTACTTGGAGCAAGGACCATCCGTTTGAGCTAATTATTGGTGATCCAGATGCCGGAGTGACTACTAGAGAAAAAGCTAGAGCTGAAATTGCCACTGAGAATGAATGTCTATACTCAGTGTTCCTTTCTCAATTGGAACCTAAAGTGGTGGAAGAAGCCCTAGATGACGCTGATTGGGTGATTGCTATGCAAGAAGAACTCAATCAGTTTGAAAGGCAGAAGGTGTGGAAGCTGGTACCCAGACCAAAGAATAGATCTGTTGTTGGAACAAAATGGGTATTCAGAAACAAGCTGGATGAAAACGGACTTGTAACATAAAATAAAGCTCGCCTTGTTGCTAAGGGTTATACTCAAAGAGAAGGAATTGATTATGATGAAACCTACGCACCAGTAGCGAGGCTAGAGGCCGTAAGGATGTTCTTAGCATTCGCAGCACATCATGGTTTTAAAGTCTATCAGATGGATGTCAAGAGTGCATTCTTAAACAGTGAATTGGATGAAGAAGTGTATGTTGATCAACCTCCTGGGTTTGTCGACAGCAAATACTGTGATTATGTTTATCGCCTCTTCAAATCAGTATATGGCCTTAAGCAGTCTCCGCGGAAGTGGTATAAAACTCTGTCAGACTTCTTACTAGAAAGTGGTTTCACCAGAGGAGTAATCGACAAGACGCTTTTCTAAAAGAAATGCAAAGATGATCTAATAATGGTACAAGTATATGTGGATGACATTATCTTTGGGTCTGCAAATGAGAAACTGTGTGCTAAATTCGCAAAGTTAATGCAATCAAGGTATGAGATGAGCATGATGGGAGAGTTGACGTTCTTTCTCGGTATTCAAGTTAGTCAGAAGAAGGACGGGATATTTATCTGCCAGACCAAGTACATTCATGATCTATTAAAGAAGTATGGTCTCGAAGATGTATCACAAGCTAAGACTCCTATGGCAACAGCCACAAAGCTTGACGAGGATAAAGCGGGAAAACCTGTAGACATCTCAAGCTATCGAGGTATGATCGGCTCTCTTTTGTATCTAACTGCTAGCAGACCTGATATTATGTTCTCTACATGCTTATGTGCAAGGTTCCAAGCGGATCCTAGAGAGTCACATCTCATAGCCGTAAAGCGTATTTTTAGGTATCTCAAGGGAACATCAAATCTTGGGATTTAATACCCAAGAGATACAGGGTTTAATCTTGTTGGCTATTCAGATTACGCAGGTTGTAGAATAGATAGGAAGAGTACTTCAGGAAGCTGTCAGTTTCTTGGAAGAAGGTTGGTGTCTTGGCAAAGCAAGAAACAACACACAGTATCTACCTCGACAGCTGAAGCAGAATATATTGTTGCTGGAAGCTGTGTGGCCCAGATACTGTGGATGAAGAACCAACTCAAGGACTACGGTGTGGAAGTATCTAAGATTCCTATCATGTGTGACAACACAAGTGCTATTGCAATGACCAACAATCCTGTGGATCACTCAAGGACTAAGCATATTGATATAAGGTATCATTTTATTAGAGAACATGTAGAAAATGGAACTGTAGCGTTGCATTTTGTGTCTACTGAATGTCAAATAGCAGATATATTCACTAAACCTCTAGACGAATCAACATTTTCTAGATTGGTTGGTGAATTGGGGATGCTTAACACCTGTTAGTTTTGCTACATATCTGTTATAATTCAGTTTGTGTACATATTATTGTTGTTCATGAATATTCATAATTAATAATGTGTACTTAACTTCAAAAATGTATGTATTGCATGTCATAAAGGGAAGTTAGAAAGTTTCATGAAATTAATCTTGTGCTGATCTGTGTATCTAAATGATTAATGTCTAATAATGTGATAGGATTTAATGCTAGACTTAATTTTGTAATGCATGATTTATTTGCTAAATTCCTTGTCGTTTCAAAATTGTAAGTTTCTAAAATGGTGTGAAAATTTGTGGTGAAATCTTGTGAATTTTACATATAAATGTTTAATTCACATAATTTCATTAAAATTTTCTAAGGTAAATCTCGATCTGTTTCTGGATCGAGATCGAGAACGACTTGTGAAAATTGCTTTTTAAAAAAAAAACTGTCAAGGTACATCTCGATCTATCCACATCGAGATCGACATCGAGATGTAGATCGAGATGCGGATCGAGATCGACATCGAGATGTAGATCGAGATGCGGATCGAGATCGACATCAAGATCGACATCTAGATGAGGATCGAGATGCGGATCTCGAGATCGAGATGTGACTTGTCTTTTCAGTTACTTCTTTTTAGGCGTGCAAGTATATAATATAGCATTATATAGACTGTTCATTATTTCACTTAACCTTCTCTCTCACTGGTTCAAAAAGCTGAAACAAATTAACACGCATATACATACATTCACAGCATCCTTTTCTCTGCCATTACACCAAGTTTTCTTGTGATTTTCTTAAACAAAAATCACTAACTGTTACTTGAAAGCATTGATCACTAAAACGAAACTCTGCCAAAAATTTTTTTCGAGTGAGTTTGTTTTTTTGGGTTCGCGCTTTCTTGTTCTCTATTTACTTTGTGTTCTTGAGCGGAATGGTTGTGTGTGTTGCTGTTTAATCCATAAAGTGCAACTTAACCGCCGTGTTTGTGTTTTTCCGGAAAAATAATTTTTTTTTAACGGCTGTTCACTTTAATTTTCGAAAACTCAACCGTCAATCTTTAGTGGGGAGTTAAGTGGTCATTAGTGGGGAAGTTAATTTGTTTTAATTTGTGTCACTAATTACGTGGGGTAATTAGTGGGGTTCGTGTACGTTTTTTTGTTTAAATTTAGAACTTGTTCTCTAAAATTTCCATTGCAAAACCATTTCAGAACATTTCTTTTCTCAAACACAAATTTAAAATGGCAAACCCAAATTTCACAATTCCCAAAACCAACTTTGTTAATCTCTCTGCTGATCGAGCAACTGGTAGATTTATTCACTATCAGTTCTGGATTGAGTCCCTCAACAACACATCCATAATAAGTCATGCCTTAACCACCTCTCCCATCCTGAATGTCGAAGCCCTTCAAGCTGCTTACTCAACATTAGAGATTCAGGGTGGTAAAGCAAATCCAACAGGCTTATCCTTCACTATCAGTGGTGCAAAATATGAGGTCAGTCTGCAGAAGTTCAATGAGATTCTTGGGCTTCCTTCAGAAAATTTTGCTCCGGAACCCACTATGGAAGAAATGTTGCAATTATTCACAGAGATAGGTTGTCGTCCTCCCACAGGCCCTATCAAGGTAACAAAGGTTCACACATGTATGTTACCAGCTGAGTGGGATTATGTAGTTCAGGCCATTCAGCGCTGCATGTTCCCAAAGGACAAAGACTACAGGCCAATGAACAACAGCTGTCGAGTAATTCTATATGGAGTGGCAAATAACAGAAGAGTGAATGTGGGCAAACATCTGTTGATTCAGTTGCTTGAGAGGTGGGCACTGGAAAAGAATGCATCTCGGAATCCGGAAGATGGACCAGTCAAATGCTGGATGCCAAGATTCCTTCAGATGGTTCTGGATGACGTTCTTTCATAGGAGCACAAAAGAATATTTCAAGGCTCTGAAAGGATGGCATGTTTTGATATGACCTTAAAGAGTATCTCCACCATGGAAACCCAGCAAAAGTCCAGACTTTTTGAGTTGCGCCTGACTCCGTACTTCCAGGATCTGCAAGATGAATATGCTAGGAGGCATGCTTCTCAGTTTACTGCAGTAGAAGCTGAGAGAAGCGGTAACGAAGCTGAAGGTGGAGCTCAAGTGTCTAGAAATTTGGAAGAAGCAGGTATGGATGTTGACATGGACGAGGCAAATGTTGCAGAAGCTGGAGCTGACAAGGATGACGATCTTCTGAGTCAGGTACCTATTCTTGCTGATCTTGATCAATCATCAATTCAACCTATTTTCTACAGTCGTGGACCTGAAAACCCCCAGGCTCTATCCCAGGCTGCAAGCCCTTCTGTTCATAAACTTACAGCCAGCCTTAAAACTGGTGATAAAAGGAAGGCAAGCCCCTCTGAGTCGAGTGAATCGAGTGGAGGGAGTGTAGGAGTTGAGAGAGTAGTCACATCAGCAGCTCTGCCACCCTCAAAGAAGCAAAAGGTGGATTCTATTCCAGTGGCAGCTGCACAACCTGTTAGAGATAGTTCACCTCTCACAGCCACCACACCTCACGCTGGTGGCTCACCTCTCCAAAACATTCCAACACATTCGCACTCGCCTAGGCTTATTGGTGAGAGTCAAGGAGGGGGTCCAGCTCAACAGCCAATAGGAGCTGGCCCTACCTCCCCTGAGTTGTCCGCTCAGGGCTCTTTGAGCAATTTCTCGGAAGGGGAATGTCAAACTGAGACTAGCACTTCTGATGCTAGGATCTCAGGAAGTTTTAATGCGGAAGAGTCTGTCGAATCCAGTACGGATGACTCTTCCTCATCTAAATCATAAAACAAGTTGCTCGCAGAGCAACGACATCTGGTGACTGGTGGGTCTACGCCTCCAGAACAGCCCAGCGAACTAGAAAAGGTTCTTGGTGAACAAGGGGATGACATGGTCATAACGCCATCTCCCATCGTAGACACAGCGCTTAAAGGTTCAGTCTCACTGACCGATATCGCCGACCAACTCACTGCTAGTCCCCAGCGACTAGTAGATGAGGCTCTAGTACTGTTAGGCTCTAAACACGAGGGAGAGACAGGGAGAGTAGATCCTTTCTTTTTAGGGATCTTGAGTGAAACAGAACCCGGCGAGAGTAAACAGTTTAACCCAAGCCAAACATCGTCCCTTACATTGCAGGATCTAGTGAAGAAGGTGGAGGCTTTGGAGGCTGGAGTTGCTGGTGTTACTGCTGCTGTCTCTTCTCACTCTGGAAGATTGGAGGTTGGAGCACAGTTCATGGAGAACCTGATTGCCGTCCAAAATCATATGATTGACAAGATAAACAATCTTGGACTGGTACAGGTGGAGGTTGGGCGATCAGTCGATGATGTCACTCATGGCATGTCTCAGGTCTGGATGAAGTTGAATGAACTACTTGATGCTGTCTTTGGTCGTAACAGGGCTGGACCTGGTCCTTCAACCAGTGGTGGTGGTGACGATAAAGATGATGATGATGCTCCTGATGAGGATAACCCACCTAAGGGGGAGAAGGAGGATCAGGGTCTGAAAAAGCTGACTAGTAAGGGTCCGGTGATCGAGTCCTCAAACAAATCTGGTGAAAAGGTGGAGGAGGCTCAACCGGCTCTTAAAGACAAAGGCAAGCAGAAGATGGTAGTTGAAGAAGCAGGAGCTGAGAAAGAAACACCTCTCGTCGATGCATTTATGGGAGACTTTATTGAAGATTCTGATGAGGATGAAATGGATGTAGAAGCCTTAATGGCAAGGAGGTCGAGACTCGAGCAACGAGCAAGAGAGTGGGAACAAGAAAGAGGTCTAAATCCTGGCGGATCTGGCGCAGAAGACCACTCGGTTGCTGACGAGCATGTGCCGGAAGAAGAAATTGATGAAATAGCGAAAGAAGCGGAGATGCAAGAAGAGATTTTCAGGGAAGCCAGAGAAAGAGTGAATGAAGAAGTACTTCAAGGAATAGTGGAAAAGGAACTAATGGCAAAGGAGAAGAGAGCGGCTCAAAAAACTCAGCATGAGTATGAAATGAAAAAGATCACAGATCCTAAGGTCCAGGCTGACATAAGGAGGGAAGGTCCCGAGTGGGACAAGGCTAGAGAAGCCTTAGCTGGACCAAGAGCCTATGCTCCTGACTCAGAAAGATTGAGTTTCCTTCTCCACAAGCTAGAAAATCTAAACCCTGGGCTTCTGAACTATCTAAACTGTATAAGACAGGGATGCACCTCTATTCAAGTTATATTCAAGGAGAAAGCATGGAATCTGATGATTACTTGGACACCCATAACAAAAATCGAGCCGTGTATGGTCGATGAAACTTTCTTCCATACAAGGGGTGCAAGTGAACTGGTAGAATTCGCTCACAAGGTAGATACCTCTGTCAAGACTGGAGTGTTGTTTAAGGAGAAACTGTTGAAGATGGCCGAAGACAGAGGGGTTGACATTATTCTAAATCTCTACCAGATCAGATACATCCATGACAATGTCTTGAGGATCGTAAATCTACATGACTCGAAACTGACCCCGAACGGAAATGTGCTGAAGGCAGTTGCAAAGCTAGTTCTCTCAAAGGGTTTTCTAACAAAGGAAAAGAAACTGGTGGCTAAGGACTTGGAAAAGTTGATAAGAAGGCAGGATGTTAGATACAAGTTGCCTGAAGCCAAACTACCAGTGGTTAAGAAGGAGCCTGAAGACTATGCATTTGAGCAGCAAGAAGAAGCAATAAAGGAGCATGTGCAGAGGTACGGAGATCCAAGATTAGACATCCCTGAAGAAAGAGAGATAAGGGAGGAAGCTGGTGCAGTGGCTGGTGCAAATGTCAAGTTTATCAAAAGCAAAGTTGAGAATGAGAATGATCTGCTGATCTATACAGACAAGCATCAGGTGGAAACCGTCATTGAAATCAAGTACGACATCTTTGCAGAACACAGTCATGAAACACTGTGTATCATAAGGGAATTGATTGATGAGATGGATGATGTTGACGAGTTTGATCAGGATTATCTAAGGGTCACGTTTGATAACTTCTGTAAGAGAAGACAACAGCTTGATATTAAGAGGCTACAGCAATGCACCACCGCTATTGTCATTGGATACCCTAAGCAGCTGGTCATAAGGAAGAAAGGGGAAAAGGGGTATCTTGACAAAGTCACTAAGCTGAGATTTGAAGACATTCCCACGAAGCTTACCACTCGCAGCATGGTTGAAAGGTGGTTGAGGTTGTTTCGAGATTATAAGATCAGAAATCATGTGGAAGCAGAAGGACTTAATCTTCTCAAGAAAAGAATGGATGAAGTCTACAACCCTGAGTTCATGAAGAAAGAAAAGGCAGCCAAGAAGAAAGCTCGTGAGGAAGAGGAGCGCAAGAAATCGAAGTTTTAATGTATTATGCTTGTAATGTTTCTTTGCGTTGTAATTTGTTTTCTTGTTTTCCTGCATTGTAAGTACATTATCTGTTTTCTTGTGTAGTGTAAGGTAGAAGTTAGTTAGCTAAGTGTCTTGAAACTGGTTTATATTAGGCGTCAATTATTTCGCGAAGTTCGGCGGTGGTAATACTGCTAAAAGGACTTCAGAAGGATAATTGATGATTGAGTGGACCGTGCTCTTAAGTACTTAGAGAAAATCTCTAGAAGAGCATGAAGCCATTTGATCGAGCCAACAGGTGTCCATTTTTGGCACTTGAAGTATCAGTGATAGACATGAAGCTAGTTAATCAAGCCAAGCATTATGCAAGTTGACATGATCTTTTATGAATGTTATTTTATCTTTTTCAGTCCCTGATTAGTTGAGTTATCCTCATTGTGAATTTGGTTGTCATTGTTAGACAATCAAATAGGGGGAGATTGAAAGGCATAGGTGTACTAACTTGTAACACTTAATTACTATGTAACTCAATTAGAGAAAAGATAAAACAACAGCAAAACAAGAGAAACTGAAGAAGCACATGGAATCAATCAACTGAAGAAATGGTAATGATACTTGGTAACTACAAGTAACTAATTTGGTTAATCAAGGATGCATAAGTGAGAAGAAGTTCAATCTCAGTATTGCTCATGCCCTAACTTATCTAATGGAGAATCAAATTAATGTCAAAGAAGTATCAAGAAGACCAAAGTGATTTCATGTAATGTATATCAACATCTGGATAATGTAAAGGTTAATCAACAAATGAGAACTGACATTCAGAAGCAAGAACCCCTACAAGACTAGTCACTTATGAACCAGACCATTGCATCAAGTGTCAGGACATTGGAGGCAAGTTCATGTCAGTAATAGAAGATCTCATTTGAATTGAGTGAGGAAAAGAAATTGAAAAAGCTAGGGAAACTTGCTCATAAAGGTTAATCCTCAATTAGTCACTAAAGAAGGTCAACATTGGATGAGTGCATATTTGCTAAGGCAAATGTCGATCCACAGCAAATCGAGATGCGGGTCGAGATTTATAATTGAAGTAAAACATTGCAAAGGCAATTCTCTATCCACGGCAGATCGAGATCGAGATCGAGATTCTCATAGATCGAGATCGAGATTCTCATAGATCGAGATCGAGATTCTCATAGATCGAGATCGAGATTTTCACAGATCGAGATCGAGATGGGTCCAGGCCGAGATCGAGATGCGGGTCGATATGTAGCATTTAATGTTCAAGGGACAAGTGGCTTATTGTGAACGGTTGATCTAGAGTGGTTGGAAAGTACTTTTTGTTGACAAGTCCTGATTGGGCCACGTACACAAAAAGGACAAGATCAAGTCTACACGACATTATAAAAGCAGCACTTTATTTTATTTGTAAAGAGACTTTTAAGCAATCTCTGTATTTTTCTACAATATTTTTAAAGAGATCATTTACTGTAAAAAGAAAGTGAGAGAGAATCAGTTGAATCAAGCTTTAATTGTTGTATTTATTGTTCAACTGATTATGATGCTTTTATGAATGTTGTAGCAAATCCTTCAATGAATATAAAGATGTATTCTTGAAATTCTGTGTCATCATTTATTACCTGCATTTATTTTCATTTTCTCTCATTATTCGAAACAGTTGTATTCACCCCCCCCCCCTACAACACTTTGGACCTAACAAAGACGGAAAAAGTATTGACACTGAAGAAATGCGGAGTAATATATTCGTAAAAGTGGAACCCCGGTTGGAATTGATTTATCATTCCCAAGTTAAAAGGAGTTCGATTTTAGACGTTCAGAAGACCGCAGCTTAGAGCGTAAAGATTTATTTAATTAATAAATATTTTATTTATTTAGTAAATTATATTTATAAATATCTAAATAATATTAGATATTTATTTTTATAATTTCTGAATTAAAGTTATTATTTATTAATCAAAGAATATAAGCTGTGCGGGTCGAAAAACATTTCTACGGAGCCTATCTATAATAAGACGAAATAGGCCCCTACTTTTTCAAATTGAAAAGGGCAGATTATTTGTGTTTCAAAGTAACCAATCAGGAGATGACACTTGTCCTTTCAAGAGAAAAAGAATTGATTTGGCAGGTGAAAAGAAAGTCATACCGAGAGAAGAATTCAAATGTCATACCGAGTGAATTCAAAGTGTCATACCGAGCAGAATGAAAAAAAGGTCATGCTGAAATGATTTTATTTAATTAAAATAAGTCATACCGATTTTTTTAATTAAATAAAATCTGAATATGACTTTAAAAAAGGTCATACCGAATTTTCAGAAAGTCATACCGAGTGAAATAAATCATGCCCAGCTATTTCAAATGTCATACAAGGCTTAATTTCATTAAATAAAGTCATAGTGAAAAAGGTCATGCTAGCTTTTCCACCTCTATAAATATGAGGCTTGGGCTTCATAATTCAGAAGTAGAAAAACTTTCAAATTCAGTAATTTGTCTGCAAAGTGATATTCACAGACTTTCTGTGCTGGTTTGAGTTTAATTCCTTAAGTAGAACAATTCATGTCAAATTTATTCTAGGAATTAATTGTTTATTCTACCGGATATTGTAACACCCATTCAAGTTTAATATACATATTTAACTTGAATCTTATTTACTTACTTGCTAATTTCTATATCTTAATTGTTATATCATAAAAATAGAAAGCTAGTAAGTCAGCCTCCCAAACACTACAAAGACTCTAACCCTAAGCTAAAGCAATAATTTAATTCCGCAAATTCCGAAAAGAATTTTAAATTGTTGTCAGTATCGCATTCAACCCCCCTTCTACGATACTTCTGGGACCCAACACTAGGGTTACAATGTTTTGGTCTATGACAATTTTGTTTTGATTGAATATGTGTATGTACATTATATTTGTTGCAATGAGTCATCCATGCCAACATAAGTATAATTGTTGTAATACATATCATATGTGTTTATGCATTAATATGAGATCTGTTACCTATGTGCAGCATAGTAGTACTTGCTCTGTGATATGACTGCTGATCTGAAATATAAAATTAATATAGATAGGTGTATGTGTATGATCTATAACATGCCTAGATAATATTTAACTGTATTATCTGTGTTGTTGGAAACTTTAGTTGTTATTTGGCTGTGTTAGTTGATAAGAGATAGTACAGTTCATTAAATGCACTTGCACATCTATAGTACCTCTCTCTGCACTGTTCACAGTACCTTTAGGACTGCACCTACACTGTTTGCACCCTGTTCCTGCACTGTGTGCTATCTATCTGTGTACTTGTTTGCAGAACTTTTTGTGTTTAAAAGAGAATGTGTTTATGCATTTATCACTTGCATCTTTTTCTCTTTGTCTTCCTACACATTACTGCATTTGTATTCTTGTTAGTTATTTTTGCAGTAGCATTTATTTCTTATTCTCATTTCCAAATGGAGAATGAGGATGAGTTTATAAATACTACATTGTGTCTAGGCCAATACAATGAGTCAAATACCAATGTCCCCACTTCCTCTAGAGGCAGAAATAGGAAGAAACAAAGAAAACTCTTAGATCCTGGTAAATCCCCACTTTCTTTGCCCTCTAAACCCACTAAAAGCAAACTGCAGCCAGGTTGCTTGATCCACATAGACAAAAGAACTGAGCTGTACAACATGTTTGCAGATGCCAAATGGGAGCCAGTTCTCTAATAGGAAAGTTTTTCCCAACATGGTTAGTGAGTTTTATAGTAATTTGGAGGTCAAACAAGGAGTCCAGGAGGTTATGTTTCTGACAAGTGTGGTCAATGGGAAGTACTTTGTTCTTGACCACATTGAGCTTGCCAATGCCTTGAAACTAAACCTTAAAACCTTGAACCATGCAAACCTTGATATAAATACTGATTTTGTCTTTAATAAAATGGAGATGAAACTCTACCTCTCTGTCTTATGTGACATTGAACTGCCTTTATCCCTTGAGCTCACTGAAAAAGGCATCTCATATGAACAATTTACTCCCACTTTTCAAACCATGGCCTTAATCCTAAGAGCAAATCTCTTTCAAAACATAAGTGGTGACAAACTCATGTCCTTTCAAGAAATTAAGCTTATGTATAAGCTTGCTACTCACAAAATCACTTTTAGCCTACCCTTCATGATTCTCTCTCACATGATACATTGTCACAAAAAAGGAATTTATGCCTATGGCCTCTTGTTGACCAAAGTCTTTGAACACTTCAAACTCAACCTCAACCAACTGCCCTACTTCCAAGTTGCTTCCACAATCACTGATAAGGCCAATAGAGTGACTATCCCATTGAATTGCTACTCTACACATGTTGAAAACTCCATGCCTAGTATGTTTAATTTGCCTAGTAACATTCACTGTGTCTCTGCTGACCCTGATGTGCCTCTGGATACTATTCCTAGGGCTGAGTTTGATAAGGCAATTGATACTCTTAATAGAAAATATGAGGAACTTGAAAAATTGTTTCAAGAACTTCAAATTTCCTTTAAGGAACTAGTTGAGAAGCATGAGAACACAGAAACTAAGGTGAAGTGTGCTGAGTATTTTGGGGAGCACAATAGCAAGGGCTGGAGTCATTGAGGAAGGTCTAACACATGTTATCAATGTGCAGTTGAGCATCTTGAATAGTACTCCCCTCAATATTCCTTCAATGCCTGCTTTGCTTAGGAATGGTGAACCTAGGGAGGTAGTGGAGCTTAGTGAGTTTAGAGTTGGTGGAATAGTAGAAATGGAGGAAGATGGTGTAGTTCCTCTAGGAGATGAACCAATGAATTGAGTTTCTAGATCTGGTTTCTAATATCTAGAGTGAACTAAGGGATGGTGGATGTTTGCTTGTGTGTTTGTTTTACTGTTGCTTAACTATTATGTACTTTTGCTGTTTAATGTGTGCTTCTATCTATTCTTGAAGCTGTTTAGATTGCAGTACTGTGTTAGATTAGTAGCTGTATTGTGACATAGTTAGTGGGTGGTCAATTTTGTATAGCTACAATTCTAAGATTATATGTATGACTGCAGTTATTAATGAAATGGTTCTTATTTTGTTTTTCTGAAAATTTGATGTGCCTCAACACTATAATCTACTGCATTTAAACAACATTTGCATGATTATCCACTGTTACCTCTGGAGTCACTTAATGGGAATAATACTTCTTTATGTTTGCACCTACTACACCTGCCACTTTTGCTAGTATACTACTTAATCAGGATTAAAATGGCAAGTGTACTAACTGTTTCAATATTTTTGCAGGAATGAAGCTTAGTATAGATTGCAATCTTTGGAGAAATAATACTCCAGATATAAATAAAAATAAATTGTAGTAGCTACAATTTAATTTTATTGTCCCAACAAATATACATTATTTGTCATGTATAATCCCCATTTTTTCTTTGGACTTGTTTTCTGTTTTAAGTCCTAATAGTGGTTGTGAGTAATATATCTCCCTCCCATGCTTTAAGATTTTACCTGTTGAGATTTGGAACCTTATTGCATGATAAAAATTTCCCCTCCCCTTTGTTGTTACAGGATAAATTTTAGTATTGACATTTCATGCTAACAAGATTATATGCAAAGGGACCTAACAGGAAATTATATATATATTCATTTATATATACTCAATGCTAACCGAAAATTATTTTTCGAATTGTATATATTTGAATTATATATGCTCACATAGGAACAATGAATGCTCGAATTATATATCTATATATATTCGAACTGCTACTAACAGGGGATGACAATGAATATTTTTTCAAATTATATATTATATATAATTTTGAAAGCAAAAAGGGAAGATTTTCTACACTTATATTTTTTAAATGTTATTTGGTATTATTATCAAAAAGGGGAAGAGAGTGTATAATTTGGAAATATATAATGAGAGTGTGCAAGGGAAGAGAGTGTAATAAGGGAAAATGAAGAAAGAAAAGAGAGTGAATATATGTGGAAAAGAAAAGAGAGTGAATATATGTGGAAGTGAGTGAGTGAGTGAAATTAAAATTTTATACTAGCCTTATATATTCTCTATACTAATATATATATAAATTTTGCAGCTAAAATCTAAATGGAAAGAAGGATAAGAAAAGGAAATTGATAAGTTCAAATACTTGTCAAATGGAAGGAAGCAAAATTAATAAGTATAACTATACTTATTATATGGTATCAATTTCTTACCTTTATAACTTGAATAAATTGCAAAATTTATATATATTGCATATATGAGTATGCTATGCACTTAAAAAAAAATCAAAAAGATTTTCAACACTGAAGGGGAAGTGTAAATTAGATTTTTAAAATCTAAAAATGCATAAATTAGATAGTTGCATACACGTAGGGGAAGGTTACGCTGTCACACACAAATTTAATTTTACACTAGAGAGTTTTGACAAAATACCAAAAAGGGGAAGATTGTGAGATACAGTCTTTTTAGTAGGTTTTGGATTATTTTGTCTAAACATTAAGTGTAAATTAAATTAGAAATAGGAAATTACTAAAGAATATAGTAAACCTCCCTTAGGCTCATTCAAAGTGACAGTCAACGAGTAGAAAGTCAAACTTGATCAAATTGCTTTTATAAACTAACCAAATAATTTTCTTTCAACATATAATTAGACAAGATTTATCAAAATAATGATAAAATCAAATCTAATTTATATATGTTATATTTTGAGGCAAAGACTGAAGACGAACAAATACAGTATTTTAACACTGCTTTTACGAAACAAAAATTGTAACATCAAAACAAAAGAGTGTTGGTTTAAAAGGTTTTCAAGGGAATATATTTAATATATTTTCTAAACTTATTTGTTCAATTTATCTTCAACAAAGTCCTGTCTAAATGTAAAATATAGATTTTATCCCGGAAACCCTTGACTGCCTTATTTAAATGGATAAAACTGCATTTTAATTCAAACAAAAATATTTCATGGACCTCACAGTCATCATTTATCTAGAAATATTATGTTTGAATATATTTCAAGTCAAAACTTTAGTCTAAATGTTGACAAGTTCCGACAAATGGCTATCGATTATTGTTGCGGCCTGTAGGGACAGCGAAACGACCGTTTTCTCAAAGAAATAGTTACACATGTCCAAATGACTTGAAACTTGGGGAATGTCACTATAATAATGAAAAAGAATTTTAGGAATGTTTTCATAATTTTTGGGTGACTTTTATTTTTGGCCTGTATCTTCGATACGTAATTGAATGTTCGGCCAATTAAAAGTCAATGAAGGTAAACTCCAAATTGAATAGTATTTTTACCATGACCTATTGGGAATATTCCCAGATGTTTCCCAAATTTTCATAATTTTTGGAGCATATTTTAAAAAACATCATATTTCCAACATATCGTTCGGTTTCGTATTTATTAGTTTTATTAATTAACTGAATGATATTAGCACGTTTTTCTATGCACCTATGTGGCCTCTTTCAGCTGATGCAACTTTAATTTGAATTGTTGTGGCTCTCCTTGCTCCATGTAGTAGCCTTGTCACTCCTTTCTCCCACCTAACTCCTAATATTTGCCTATAAATACTACCATTTCCCCCACTTCCTTCTCAAGCCTTTTTGAGCCAAGAAATTGCTGCATATTTCTCTCCTCATATCACCAACATCCCAGAAAATATCAGCCTCTAAAAGATCTAGCAAACAAGCTTTGATTCTTTCTAGTTTCACCTCTTTTAAAGCTTGTTTCACCCTCTTTCTTGCTCATATAATACACATACCACACAAGCCTGTTTAGGCTAACAAAATATCATATTTCAACAGCCTCTAGACTTTTATAGTTGCCCCCAAAGTTGTACCAAAAGTTAAGATTCCGGCCATTTTCCGGCGACTTTTTCCGGCGACTAGTTTTTGTGTGTTTTGGCTTCGATCCTAGCTTTTTCTCTTGATTTCTTTCTAGATCTCAAGGGTTATAAGTTAGTTACTTGTTTATATATATATATATACTTAGATCGAGTTTAGTAGTGTGTACATCTTGCTTTCTTGACTAATATTTGTGTATACACCAACTCTCGTTCACGAACCCAACTCGTATCTCTTAATTTCGAAAGAAATAGTTTGTCTCTATCTATAGAGCACAAGAATCATAAATTGGTTAATTTTCTTGCATAAATATATATATATATATATATATATATATATATATATATATATATATATATATATATTGTTCTTGCTTAGTTAGATCTTTAGCTTATATATACTTGCACTTGTTTACGGTTTTATATATACACGAGCTTTAATTGTTGTTGTCTTTTCTCGTATATATAGAACGTAAAGGTCATAACTAACTTATATTTCGAGTTAAAAAGTGATTTGTATAAGTCTCCTATAGAGATATAAACAAGCACTACTTGTTGAATATTTGTGGGTTAGTCTCACTTTTTATTCCGAGTCGAAGCAACTTTGTATAAGCCAATATATTGAGGTATAAACAAAGAGCTTCCTTGTTGAGTTATAAAGTGAAAGAAACGAGCTCTTATTCCGAGTCATACTCGTAGAATATTAGTGAGTTTATCCGACTTCGAACTCCGAGTTAGAAGGTACTTGTATAAGTCTCACATTTATATATATTGTTGCTTAGGCTATCTTATATATATTTGTTTGTCTCTTTGGTCTAGTACTGTAATATACTAGTCCACCACCTTTCTTTCTTAAACAGGGATATAAAGTCGTAGTACTTGTTGTCTAGACTTTGTTGTGAGGTGAAAGTGAAGTGAGGTGATCCTTTTTCTAAGATCCAAGTCCTAGACACGCCGACGGGGAGTTGGGTGTCTTTGCACCGTGAGGAAAAGGAAAGACCCAAGACCTAAGACCCAGATCCAAGACCTACATTGTTGTAGAGGAACATAGTCTACGCAGGAATTTTTACATATCTTTGAGGAGGTAAAGGGGAAGTTACGCTCCAAGATAAGATCGTAAGGGATACTACGTGACTGTGAAGAGGTAACGGGAAGTTACGCTCTAAGACCAGTTCGTAGGGGTACTACTTGCCTGTGAAGAGGTAGCGGGGAGTTACGCTCTAAGACCAGTTTGTAGGGGTTCTACTTTGATTGTGAGGAGGTAACGGGGAGTTACGCTCCAAGATAAATCAAGTAGGTTTGCTATTGTATTTTAAGGGGTTAACGGGGAGTTAAGGTTCAAGATAGATACATAGTGTTGTAAAAGGCTTCTCCGCCACTATAAGGAGTACATCTTTTTATAATGCAAAATCTCGAGTTCAGGGAGGGACTCGGGGACTGGACTAGGGGTGAGCGGATCCGTTAGGGGATTGCGCCATCGCAAACCAGGATAAAAATATTGTGTTGTACTCTGCTTCTTTTCTCTCTTTTACTTTCCGCACTTTATTTACTAGTTGACTAGTAAAGATTTTAAAAAGAGAAAAAAATTTTAAAACACCAAGCTCTAAATTTTAATAAGGGTATATAGCTATTCAACCCCCCCTTCTAGCTAATACCGCCCATTATTTGGAACCTAACATATCCATTGTCATGATCTTTGTTTGCTCCCTTAATTCTTTAATAGCCTCGTGTTTTGCCAATCTTGCTTCTTTCCGTTCCTCGAGTGCATCAACTCTTGCTTGTCTTGCTTCTTTTCGTTTCTCAAGTTCTAACATCTCCCTCGACATTTGAAGGGTTTCCTCATCTCTTTTGATGTTGGCCTCCACTAGTTATTTTTGATGACATTGCATACTATTGAAAATAGCCATAAACATCTCTTCTTTTTCAGTCAAACGTTGCTTTCCTTTCTTTTTTGCATGTTTGGACGCCTTTACTCCCATCGGTCTAACGGGACTGGAAGGACTTTCTTCATCAACGCAATCATCACTATTCAAATTGATTGGTGATTCAGTTTGTGTTGGAAAATTTCGCTGAAATGGAGGAGAAGTAGTGGAAACGTCTACAAATTGAGGATGTGCTGCAACTGCTTCATAACATTCCCATTTGTCAAATGTCTTATTCATTTCCTTGAAATATAATCCTTGAGCCTGAGTTATCTGAAAAAATAAAAAAAATTGGATACTAAGTTATCACAAATATAAAAGCGTATTAATATATATATATATATATATATATATATATATATATATATATATATATATATATATATATATATATATATATATATATATATTACCTCATCTACCAAATTGGTTCCGCTTGCACTATATCGACTAACTTGATTCTTTGCACATTGCCATTTTTTTAGTGCTCTCTTCAATGGTGCCCAATGTGAGTCAAGAGCAACTTTTGAATGAGGTTCGGCATGAGGATTTTCCGGAGTGCCACACCAATTTTTTGCATAATCCTCATGAATTCTCCCCCATAAATTATTCTTGTTAGAATAACGACCGATGATCGGATCAACAGATTGTCGAGCCCACGAAACACATAATTGTAATTCCTCGGAAGGGAGCCAGTTAGTACCCATTTTATAAAAATGAGACTGAGAAGTTAAGAATATGGGTATAATAATTTTTTGTGTAAAAAATGAATACAAAAGAGGTCATATTTATAAGTAAAAATGTCAGCGTTCATGATCGGAACGTTACACATCAACGTCAATATTATTATTGTTTGTAGCCGTTCTGTTCATTTTGCTTAGTTAATTGTGTAAATAAGGTGGACCCCCCAATTGCTGCCCATCAATTGCTCCGTTAGTTATTAAAGTTTATGATGCTGAATCAAAGCTCCTTTGATAATTGATGGCCCAAAAGAAGGACCGGTGCATGTGACCTACTCCATCGGTCCATTAAGAGAACCCCTGAATCAATTAAAAAAACTGCTGCGATGCAGATGCTGTTATGCTTAAAGTATATATGTTAGTGATAGAATTCTTGCTTACAATGCTAGTGTATATAATTGTGTCATTTATCTGCAACATGGCATGGATTCCTGCTTTTACTGAAATATAATTTCCATTCATTAATAAATTTTATAATTAATTCCTAAATCTAACTTTTCTTAACTGACTTGCTACTTGTTTTAACATGCTAGCAATACCTGTGTTTCCCTCCATGAAATTTTTACGGTTTCTTTCTTTTATGATTTTAATTGTAATAAAACTCTTATGGCTGTTGATTTTTCATTGGCTGCTGAAATAAAATAATGATCTCTTTGAGGTAGGTGACAAGAGAGGTTGAAGTTCATTAAATGAGCATGTTGTGTATTTGTGCAGACTGTGCTGTACCTTGATGTATTTGTCACTATTCACTGTACTATTTGGATTGACTGATTGCTATCTGTGTACTTTGCTGATCAACTTGTCAAATTCTCTGCAATGCTATCTGTTTTATATTTTTTAGAGTGTCACATGTCTGTTAATTCTTATATGCAGATCCTAGCATGCTTATTACTTGGTACTTGCTACAGTTTTGGATATAAATGCTATTACAGACTGTTTGATTTCTTTTTAGGAAAATTATTAATTCTGCAGATTATATGTGATACATGTTAACTGCACCTTGCACACAACCCTTGCATTTAGTTTCTGAGCCTTTAGTTCTTAAAAGCTTTTGTTCCTTAGTTCATTACTCCATCTGCATTCATTTCACTCTCTCATCTTAACTGCATCTGTCTGTGTATTTATCATGGAGCATACCAGTGATTTGGTAAACAGTGTCTTGGTCAAGTAGCTACCAACTCAGTCCCTTCCTCCTCCAGTCATAGAAATAGGAAGAAACCAAGAAAGCAACCAAATCCCCAACCTAGATATCCATACTCAAACCCTAGGTCTGTCAACTACAAATTGCAACCAGGTTGCCCCATACACCTTGACAAAAGAACTGAGATCTATCAAATGTTTGCCAAAGCCAATTGGGAACCCATTCTCTATTATCCCCACAGAAAAGTGTTGTCAAACATGGTGACATAATTTTATAACAATATGGAGGTGAGAAATGGAGTATGTGGGACTATTTTCATCACCTCTGTGGTGAATGGAAAAGCCTTACTCCTGGATCATATTGAACTATGCAAGGCATTGAAACTAAGCATTAAATTGCTTAGCCTAGCCAACATAGACATTACCAAAGAATTTTCTTTCAACAAAAGTGAATTGAAGTTGTTCCTCTCTATGTTCTGTGAGGTAGAAGTGCTTCACAACCTCTTTGTTGAGGATAAAGGAATCTCATATGAGCATTTATCTCCTGTTTTCCAGAACCTTTAATTATGAGAGGCAACATATATCCAAACACAAAACCTAACAAACTCCTCACCTTTACTGAGATTAAGCTTATGTATAAGCTTGCTAGCAACAAAGTTACCTTCAACCTGTCATATATCATGCTTTTGCAGATGAGTAATGGCTTTAAGAATTGTTACATATTGTATGGCCTACTTCTCACCAAAGTATTTGAATACTTTAAGCGTAACACCAATCAAATTCCCTTCTTTCAAGTAGCTTCTACTATTTCTGATAGGGCAGTGAGGACTGTCATGCCCTTGCCTGGGTTCTCTGGACATCCCCCACCCCTTGTTATCAATCTTGATAGAGAAGAGAATACCTTGCCTTTCCCTACATCTTCCTCTGTCATTCTTGTGTCTGCACCTGTCATCCCTGTGCCTGCACCTATGACTGAGATCTCACATACTGACCTTAAGGACAAGTTGGCTCAACTTGAGAAGAGCCACCATGAGCTTGAAATTCTTGTGAAGTTGCATCAAGAGCAACTCAAAGGCTTGCCTGAAAAGTTTGAGATTAATAAGGGAAAAATAGGGGTATTGGTTAGTATTCGTAGCAACTCTGTCTCAAGGGCCGGGAGGATTGAAGATGGGTTGAATCAAATGATAAATGTGCAACTTGGGTTGGTAGATATTCCTTTTCTGCCACTCATTGAGGGAATTGCAGGTCAACCTGAGAGGGCATTAATTGTGGAAGATGAGCCAGGAAATGGGAATTGCATAGCTGAGATGGAAACTGATGCTTTGAATCAGGAAGTGCTTGAATCCTCTGGATTTAATCATGTGGATTAAATTGCTGATTTGGGAAGTGGTTTCTATTGGAGGAGTTGAGTTTGAGTTGGTGGCTGAGTCTCTGGGTCTGTTTCTACTTTTGCTTGTTGTGTGCTGCATCTACTTTAGTCTTAAGTCGGTGTTTATGTCTGTCACTTATTGATACTGCTTGTGTTTGTGTCAAGATAGTTGTTTCTGCTGGTTGTTGTTTCTACTTTTACTTGTGCTTCCTGCATTTGTGATGTAGGATTAGTATCTGTCTTTTGACGGCATTTGTGAAGTAGGATTAGTATCTGTCTTTTGACTGCATTTGTGATGCTAGTTAGTATGTGAGATGACCTCTATTTTCCAATCTTTGTGAGGTCATGTTAGGAATTCTCTAGCAACAGATTGTAATGAAGCTGTATTATTATCAATGCAGTATTCTTGTTTAGTGTTATTACATTATTCTATCCCATTACTGACCAGTTTAGAATGCAGGCTCACTTGGTAGTCTGAAACTCCAAGATTCTCTTGATAGCCAGAGATATTCACACTTGTGAAGTTCTGCAGTTGGTGTAATTCATGCTAATCTGGGTAATAGAAAATTTTCGCTACACAGTTACTGATGCTGCATGTTTATGACTGGGATTTTACTAACACATTTGTGTTTGCAGGTTGTTAGAAGGCAATATATATTAGATATATTATAGTTCATAGTTTTTTTTTTTGTAATCCTTGAAAATGATTGGTGACTCAAACAGATCCATATTTGAATATGTTACTGCTACATGGGTGTACATATTTAGTAGCATGCATGTGATAATTCGTTTTTACAGAATAGTGTACTTCTGATGGCATATGAGCAGTCGTAAAAAATATTTTATCTCTTTGCATGTCAGTTTGCTGGTAATTCTAGGTAGTCGATTGTTTCTCTTGAATTATGCTTTTAATTCAGCGTTACATTCTTTTTTCGAGTTTAATCAAATCTGCTACTAATGATTTCCTAGTACAATTGCTATATTTGGGTTATACAAAATCTACAGGAGGCAGACCTTCGAAATTCTCAGAGTCGAATAAGAGAAATTAATTTATTCCAATTATGAATAAATTAAAAAGGGAACTTCACTCGCTAGGTTACAATTACCCAAGTCTAGTTTCTCAGTTTTAATTCCAAAAATCTCTTTGAAAACTTGTCATTTTTTTCCCGATTATTGACAGGATTTCAAATTTAATTTTTGATATTATTTATCGAAAAGGGGAAAAGAAGTCTAACGTTAAAATACTTTCACATGCAAACAAATTGGTAAAAAGAGAGTTTCTCAAACTATTTTATGGAAAGGGGAAGAGAATTATAGTTTTACTAGAAGTCTATCTTGAAATAATTTTCATATATCAATATTTTGCAGCAAGATCCCAAAATGGAAAATTGAAAGAATTTTAATTCTTATCAATATGGAAGGCACATGGCAAAATTTTAGAAAAAGGAGTATACAAACTGGAATTAAAAATGATAAGTGCTCACTTATCAAGGAGTAATTCTTATCAATATTGAAAAAACATGGTAAAATTTTGGGAAAAGGGGTATACAAGCTCGAACTAAAAATGATAAGTGTCCACTTATCAAGGGATATATACTCAATTTTGTGTGTGTACATTTTAACTGTTGCATAAATATTTGTGTGTATATCTGCTAAGCTTTAAAATCAGGAAAGATTTTCAACACTGTAGGGGAAGTGTAAATTAAATTTTAATAATCTAAAAATGCATAAATTAGATAGTTGCATACACGTAGGGGAAGCTAGGACTGTTCCTTAGATTGTTCGAAGTGACAGTCAACAAGAAGAAAGTCAAATTGAGTCAAACAACTTTTATAAATGAAACCAAATGATTTTCTCTCTACATATAATTAGATGGGATTTATCAAAACAATGATAAAATTAAATCTAATTTATATATGTTATATATTTTGTGGCAAAGACTGAAGATGAACAAATATAGTATTTTTAACACTGCTTTTATGAAATAGAAAATGTGTTATTTATTTAAAAGAGTGTTTGTTTTGAAGGTTTTCAAGGGAATATATTTTTAATATATTTTCTAAATATATTTGTTCAATTTATCTTCAACAAAGTCCTGCCTAGATAGAAAATACAGATTTTATCCCGGAAGCCCTGAATTGTCCTATTTCTTTGGATAATTTGTATTTTAATTCAAATTAATCATTATTATTTTAGAAATATTATATTGAGTAAAGTACACTTTGTGAATTTGCACTTGGTGTGTCGGACCACTTGAGATACCATATTTCAAAAACTAGCACTTGCTATACTGAAATTTTATTTTATTTATAAATTGTGTATTACCATCAATTCTCTCTAACTCCGTTTATTATTTACAGGGTATTTTAGACTTTTCACTGTAAGTAACTATTGGTCCTCACACATTTCCCCTGAAACAAAACCTCCAATTCGCAGACCTAATCATAATTTCCTCTTTTCTTCATCCCTAAACTCACACCACAATCCCTAACCCTAATAATGTTATTCTCACCAGGACTTTCATCATTCAGTCTCTCTTCACCATCATCATCTCTCTCTGAACACAACAATTAATCATCATCTTCTTTGTCAAACCTTAGGAAACGCCAAACTGTGCTCGACAAAGACTCGTACATCGCGGCGATCAAGAAAATCATGGAGCACAATTTCTTTTTGGATATTCCCAAGCTACGTGACCGATTGAATTGGCTTCAAATTGTTATTTCTTTCTCTGTCTTCTCTCTCCAAGTATGTTTATATATGTATGTATTCATACAACACACACATATGTATATAAATGCGGTGAGATGAATCAAAGTAATCGTGGTTGATTTATTGATTCGATCTATTTGAGTTTGTTATTTAATCAATTGCAATTGATTAAATATAGTCATCTCAAGGTTGTTTGAAATGACCCTGATTGCTAAATCCATACAAGCACTTACCTTTTTTTATAAGATGCAAAATCAATGCTAAAAGCCGAGTCTCGGTACATATCAAATTGGTATATACCAAATATTATTAAAGGGTCTTTGTAAGAACCAATGTATTGATAAGGCACTCTGTTTGTTTCATGTGATCAAAAGTAACAGTTTGATTCTTGATAGTAGGACTCATAATATTATCGCACTCTTCCTTCTGTTAGCAATGTCTTTTGAAAAATTATATAAAAGCACTTGTAATGGTGTGGATGTTGTCATCAAGTTTTTTGAGTAACCGGAAAATAACCTAGAAACCCAATTGACGGAGCAACGGTTTTAATCTAAAGGTTTAGCTAGCAAAAGACTGAAGTACCCTTTCAAATTCTAACGGAGTTAGAGAAAATTGACGGTAGTACACAATTTATAAATAAAATAAAATATTAGTATAACAAATGATAGTTTTTGAAATATGGTATCTCAAGTGGTCTGACACACCAAGTGCAAGTACACAAAGTGCACTTTACTCTATTATATTTTAATATGTTTTGAGTCAAAACTTTAGTCCAAATGTCGACAAGTTTCGACAAATGGCTATCGATTATTGTTTCGGGCTATAGGGACAACAAAATGATCTTTTTCTCAAACAAATAGCTCCACTTTCCAAATGACTTGAAACTTGGGGAATGTCACTAGAATATTGAAAAAGAATTTTAGGATATTTTGCATAATTTTTTGGTGACTTTTATTTTTGGTTTGTATTCGATTATTCGGTCAATTAAACGTCAATGAAGGTCAACTTTAAATTGATTAGGATTTTGACCATGACCTATTAGGATTATTCCTAAGTGGTTCCCAAAGTTTCATAAGTTTTTAAGCATATTTTGAAAAATGTCATATTTCCAACGCATCGTTCGGTATCGCGTTTATTAGCTTAAATAATTTATTGAATGAGCTTTGCACACTTTCCAAGAATCACATGGGCACTAGTTCAACTGAGGAGACACAATTTTGAATTATTGTACATTCCCTTAATTTATGCAAAAGCTTAATCCCCTTGTGCCCTTGTCCCCTAATTAATTAAATCAAAAATGCCTAATTTTTGGCTATAAATAAAGCCCTTCCCCCCTTTCATTTCTGTAATCCATCTTGTTATTCCCTAGAACAATGTCAATATTTGTAGAAGGGGGGGTTGAATATAAATATTAAAACTTTTTGCTGGTTCTAATATTCGTTCTTGAAGTTTGAGAATATAGAGAGAATATGTTCTAACAATTTAAGACTGAAGCGTAAATTGAACAAGGAGATTTAAAATTACTGATGGATTGGTTTTTCCATCAGTGTATATTTTTCCTCAATATTCCTAGGTTAAAAGAAACCTAGCTGCGTTTTTACAAGATTAGAAAACAAATCAACTGTTCTTACAAATGTGTTCTTAAGCTTGAACAGTTGATTAAGAGATATTGTCTAACTTGTCTATTTTCTAATAATGCTGCTACACTTGTTTATGTATCACAAGTGTTCTTTTACAATTCCTATTCTATGATTGTTTCTACCTGCCTTTCTTTTACCTTTTTCCATCTTTTAAAAAGGTTTGAAAAGACAGCTTCAGATTGAGTCTTCACAGCCACTCTAGACTGTCTTCCATAGGAGTGCTTTTGTTCTCTGGATCTTCAACAGATATTCTTTCTGTGTTGTCACACTCAATTGATAATTTGCTGTTAGGCATACCAATTGATCTGTCCTTTAATCCATCAACTGATGTACTTCTTCGATTGATCTTTCTATCCATCGATTGATAAAAGATGGCTTATCGATTGATAGATTTTATCAATCGATATATCAATCGATGGGTCTTCACATCAGTTGATGGTCTTCAATGCTTGACTTGGCTTCTTCGATTGATCCTTCATCCATCGATGCTTCAATATCAATTGATCATCCTTCACTTGTGTAATTTCCTGTCTTCACATAATTACAATTTAACAGTTTAATTTACACATCAATTGATGATCTATATAAATCGACTCTAACATCAATTGATGAACAAAATATCAATTGATTTACACCTTATCGATTGAAATAAACTAAGAACACTTATGCTACAATCCAAATTATCAGTTGATTCATATAAACACTTCAACTGATAAATGGTTTCCTGATCAATTGATATTTATAACTTTCATATCAATTGATCAGTTACATCAAATAAAATTTTTATGATTCTAAGATTAATGTTATCATCAAATCACATGTAGATTCCTAACAATCTCCCCCTATTTGTGTCTGTGTTATTAACAGGCATAAATCTACTTGATGATAACAAAAACCCTTAAAATTTACATTTAGATAGAATCAAGAAACTTAATTGGCACATTAATTTTGGAAGTACCAGATTGATAGATAACTCCTGCAAGCAGCTTCAATGTCTTCATAATTTAATTTAGTCCCTCTTCCTCCTTTTCTCAGCATTTTCCTTTAGTTGCCTCATGAAAGAACTTCTCAAGATTGCTTCATCCCTGTCAGTTTCTCCAAGTTGCCTCATATGGTAATGTATTTCTTCATCTGTGATTTTGTCCAGATATTTGCAGATATCAAAGAACTTTGTATTGCCCTCTATATCTGTAAAAATCATAGCATACTTTGGCTCCAACACCACCTTTTTGACCTGTGACTTCCATAGCTTTAGAGGTGAATCAGGTTCAGCTTCTGCCTTGGATCTTCTTAACTTTGAAATTTGTTGTTGTATCTCTTGAGCAATTGTTGTGTTGAGTTTGTACTTTCTGTTGAGTAGAGGAAGAATAGTGTTTAAAACATTGTAGCTTTGCTTCATTATCACCTTCAATGAATAGATTGTTTTCACTCCATTTTCATACTCCAACCTCATTGATTCTTCATGGTTAGAGGTTGCCGGGTGAGTCCTTACTCCAATTAATCCTTTTTCATTGATTACTGGTATTCCCTTCAAATCATATCCTTCAATTATGACCTCCTGCTTGATTTCTTCTTGTTGACCCTGGAGGTTTTCCTGAACCACTATTTCTTGAGTAGAACTTGACCTTTTCTTGGCCATAGTAACTTTTCTCTTTTTCCTCAGTGGTTGATCTATTAGTTGATCTTCCATATCCCATTCCATTTTCATTTGCCTTGCTATTTCTTCATTTTCTTTTTCTTTCTTTTTAGCATCTGACAATCCTGATGAAATGGCTTCTTGAAGAAGCATCTGGCCAACTGGCTCTTTTCTCTTCTTCTTTTCTTCAATCATTATGGTTTTTCCCTTTTTCTTCTCTTTAAGGGCTTCTTGATCAACTGATAAAAAGGCTTCAGCATCTGAGTTGCTTTCCTTGGCAGCCTTTAGTGCATCTTCATTTATTTTTCTTGTTTGAGCAATGAACTCATCCAAGTCTCCTTTTTCTACTGCCTCTGTTACTAACTCAGTGTTTCTCCTTAGATCTTCAATTCTCTTCTTTTCTCTCTCAATCATTGATTGAGTTTCTTTCTCCCTAGAAATTCTCCTAGCTTCAAGATCATTATCAAACTTCTTGTAATCTTTCTTTTTCTGTTCTAAATTATCTTTTGGAGAATTAGATGACTTAGATTTCTTTGAAGATTGATTGTCCATGTTACTTCTGCTTTTATCTCTTCTGGGTGCAGAACCACTAATGCCACTTGACTTATCCATACCAGAACCACCTTTACCATCACCACCATCACCATCATCCTTCTTCTTTGTATTCTCCCCCTTTTTGTTATCATCAATTGGAGGGGGTGGTGGAAGTCTGTCAAGAAACTTTTGAAGAATGGAAGCATGAAGATTTTGACCTCTGATAATATCATCCATCTTCTTTTCCAGAGAACCTACTCTTGTCTCCAAAGATGTAAAATTTTTGGATTCTTTGAAAAGCTTGTCTTTGATGCTATTCATGGTGTTGAATGGTAGCTTCTCATCCAATCTCCTGTCCATTGCATCCTTGTTAGATGAGATAGAGTCCTTAATCCTCTCCAGTTCCCTCCTTACTCCTGTTACTGTCATCTTTTGTATTTTCATTGATTCTCTCATATAGTGAGCAATTCTCCTTTGAGTAGGATCTTCAATGTCTCCTTCCACCATTGTTCTTCTATATTGAGAGAGAATTTCAGTCCCAGCAGCTTCTAAGGAACCATCAATAGTGCTCATCCATGGCTCTTCATCAGAATCACTCTCTAACTCTTCAGGTGCCATATAACAAGTGTCTGTTGTATTGGCAATGCTTTCCTTCAGATTCCTGGTCCTTTGATCTGTATGATCAATGCCCAAGAGTTGTTCTGCATTCCTGTTACTTGAAGTAGCCAACCCTTGATATTGTGGATCAGGATGAATGAAATTCTTTGGATCCAATTCACCAGCATCTATTTCCTCTTCAAAGTCTTTAGCAATTCCACTCCCACTAGCTTCAGCATTATTTGCTCCCCCTATCTCCTTTACTCCTTCTGCCATCAGTTCAATTTCCAATTCATGTGCAAAAAGTAGAATGTTTTTATCACTTTCACTCATCTCTCTATTTTGCATCAGGATCTCATCCTGGAATCTCACCTCTCCCTCACTCATTTCTTGTGCACCTACTAAGGTGGGGCCCTCAAGTGTTTCACTCTCATTCCTGGAAGAAATAGGAATGTTTTTACTCACTCCCTCTCCTTTTGCCAGGTTACAATCCTGCCTCTCACTCAACTCACTCAATCCTAAGAGTGTTTGTGCAACATCAATTGATTGAGCATCAATTGATGTATTAACATTATCAGTTGAAGTGGTGTTTGGGATATCCATCAATTGATGCATACTCATCGATTGATCTTGAGTATCGATCGATGGCTTATCAGTCGATGGCTGAATATCAATTGATGAAGGAACATCAATTGATGGAGAAGAAATAGTTGAGATAATTTGTGAAGTTATGTTTGAGATGATATTGGAAATAGAATCCTGAAAATTCTGAGAAGAAGATTCAGGAGAGAGTGTTGGCTTCTCCTTGAAAAACAAAGAAGGAGAATCTGAAAATGTTCGATAATCTATCAAAACATTTTCTGAAGAAGTTTGAGATGGGGAAAGAAGAATAAAAGAGATAGGAATTGAAAGAGAATGGGGCTGCATCTCATCATTTATATGAGATGCATCAAGCAGACTTTGTGAAGGCTCCTCCACAGTTTCCTGTGGTTTTGCAGTGTGTGATTCCCCAAGTGCAAAGGTGACTTTCTTTTCTCTTCTTTTGTATGGTGTTAGTGTTTTGGCTTTTGTGTCCCCAATTTGATTCTGTGCCCCTGGTTGTGGGCTATTTTCAATATTGTCATCCTTTTGAGAGAATGGCAATAGGGATGTGGTATTTTTAATGTTAACATCCACAGTCTTTTGGGAGACTATGGAGTGGCTTGGTTGAGGTTGCACACTCTCACTCTCCTTATCCTTCTGGGTTCTTTGATGTTCCCCAGTTCCCTCACCACCTACATCCTCCTCTAATCTATCTACCACACTAGTTGATTTTCTTTTCTTGGTTTTTACAACAGCAGGTTTTTGAGAACCTTTTGAGGTTGGTTTCTTAGATTTGGATTTAGAGATTGGTTGTGTGGCTTGGGTAGGAGGGTTGGGGTCATTACTATCACCCTCCATAGTCACAGAAGGCAAAGAAGAGTTAGGTTGAGAAGTGTTTAAAGTAGAGATAAATACCTGAACAAAAGGGGGATAGATCAATTCCACATTGCTGTGAAGATTGATCATAACCAAGTCTTTAAAGACCCTTTTGTTTTGAGTCCAGCAATCCAAAATTTATGTATTCCTGTCAATCTCAATATCCTTGACAAAGTGGTTAATAATAATCATAATAAATCTTGCATAATAAATATGATTAGATCTATTTATTTTATTCTCCAATTTGGCAGATATTTCATTGAGTAACAGGCTTCCTAAATTATGATATCTATCATATAAAATGCTATACCCTACTTGTTGCATACTTGTTGTTATTGCATCAAAATTACTAACCTTACCAGAAAAACACTTTATTAAAGCATCAAAGAAATATGACCATTCTTTTCTTAGATTCTTTCTAACAATACTACCTAGACTAGCATTAGGAGCAAGGTAATTGATTTCCCTAAGCATGTTTCTAATATCTGTGTCAGTGGGTGCATTTGCAGTATTATTTGACGGAATATTTAAACACTCACCCAAGACCACAGTGGTTAGAATATACCTTTGTCCTTTGCAATCAAAGGAGATGGAAGATAAATCATCTGCTACTTCTGCTGTTGTCCAGAATTCTTCAACTAGATTGCACACTATTTTTGGTGCTTCTGAGAGGGCCTTTGAAAATTTTGAATTCTTTAGAAATTCCATTAGAGGATGGAATTCTGTTGGGGCTTCCTCCACCATAGTGCAAGCAACGAAGTTGTTGAGCTCATAGTAGAATCCTGATTGAGAGACCTTCTTTGATGATGCCATAATCGAGTCTAAGGTTATAGAATTGAATTATCTGACAAACTTGTTAGTAATAAAGCAGAAACAACAATTAAACAGTAGTAAATTAGGGTTATTAGCAAAGTGTAGATACAGAGAGAGAGAGATCTAAGATTGAGACAGAGAAGGAGATAGAGAAGTCGTTAGTAAAAATTGCAAGTAAGAATTAAAAGATGTTTTAATCTCACTATTTATATTTACTGATTTCTCAATCAATTACTTACTCAAAATAGAACAAAATTGACCGTTGAAAGAGTATTTAAGAGTAAAATTTACCAATTTTGGCAATCGACTGATATACATACAGGAGTGTATGTATTAATCAATTGATAAAATAAGTAATCAACGGCTAGAGTTTGTACAGATCGATTGATGACTTGGACTATTAAAATTCCAGGTCATCGATTGATAAATTGCTTATCCATTGACAGGTACAATTATCCATCGATAGACAAATATATCATCGATTGATATATCTATCTGTCGATAGTTACCCCTATCCATCGATAAACAAATATATCATCAATTGATATATTTATCTGTCGACAGCTCCAATAATATCCAATGATATGTAAAATATTTATCAGTTGATTATTGAGGAATCAATAAATTAACATAATCAATGGCTACAATCAATATAATTACATAACTTGTCAGACATTTAAAGGGTTAAATATAATTAAGCATTCCTAAATCACAGATCAATCTATTGAAGGTAGATTCATCTAATGGTTTGGTAAAAATGTCTGCAAGTTGTCTTTCACTAGGGACAAAATGTAATTCAACTGTACCATTCATTACATGTCCCCTAATGAAGTGATACCTTACATCAATGTGCTTGGTTCTGGAATGTTGCACATGATTTTCTGTTATAGCAATGGCACTTGTATTATCACAGAAAACAGGAATCTTGTTCAAGTTGAACCCATAGTCAAGCAGTTGATTCCTCATCCATAAAATTTGTGCACAGCAACTTCCAGCTGCAATGTATTCAGCCTCTGCAGTAGATGTAGACACTGAATTCTGCTTCTTGCTAAACCATGAAACAAGCTTATTTCCTAGAAATTGACAGGAGCCTGTTATGCTTTTTCTGTCAATTCTGCAACCTGCATAATCTGCATCTGAATAGCCAATTAGATCAAATCCAGAATCTCTAGGATACCAAATTCCAAGATTTGGAGTTCCTTTGAGATATCTGAATATTCTTTTTATTGCAATCAAATGAGATTCTCTAGGATCAGCTTGAAACCTAGCACAAAGACATGTAGCAAACATTATATCTGGCCTACTTGCAGTTAAATATAGTAATGAGCCAACCATGCCTCTATAACTTGAAATGTCCACTATTGCTTCCTTAGTGTTTAATTCAAGTTTAGTTATAATGGCCATGGGAGTTTTTGCAGAGGAACATTCATTTAAATCAAATCTCTTTAATAAATCAAAAATATATTTGGTTTGATTTATGAAAATACCATCTTTAACTTGTTTGATTTGCAAGCCAAGAAAGTAGGTTAGTTCTCCCATCATGCTCATTTCATATTTACTCTGCATCAACTTAGCAAACTTTTTACAAAGTTTTTCATTAGTTGAGCCAAAGATAATATCATCTACATAGATTTGAACAAGAATCATAGAGCCATTTACATTTCTATGAAAGAGAGTTTTATCAACAGTACCTCTAATGAAGTAATTCTCAATCAGAAATTTAGACAGAGTGTCATACCAGGCTCTAGGTGCTTGTTTTAATCCATAAAGTGCCTTGAGAAGATAGTATACAAATCTGGGATGAACAGGATCAATAAAACCAGGAGGTTGTTCTACATATACTTCTTCTTCTAGTTCTCCATTGAGAAAAGTACTTTTTACATCCATCTGATATACTTTGAAATTTGCATGAGCAGCAAATGCTAAAAAGATTCTGATTGCTTCCAACCTTGCAACTGGTGCAAATGTTTCATCAAAATCTATGCCTTTTTCTTGTGAATAGCCCTTTGCCACTAATCTTGCCTTATTTCTTGTCATTGTACCAGATTCATCCATTTTGTTTCTGAATACCCATTTTGTTTCTGAATACCCATTTTGTACCAATGATAGTCTTGTTCTTTAGTTTGGGCATCAGCTTCCACACTTTGTTTCTATCAAACTGATTCAACTCTTCTTGCATAGCATTTATCCAATCAGGATCATTCAAGGCTTCTTCAATCCTTTTAGGTTCTTCTTGTTACAGAAAGCTACTATACAAGCATTCATTTTGAGTTGCACTTCTAGTTTTGACACCATCATTTGCATTTCCAATAATTAGTTCAAAGGGATGACTTTTTGTCCATTTCCTTTGAGATGGTATGATTGTCCTTGAAGATGATGTTTCATGATCATTGGAAGAGTTATGATCATTGTGAAGTGATTGACTATTTGAGAACCCTCCCCCTGTGATGGACGCTCCATTTGAAGATTGTTGAGCAGAGTTGTTATCCATCGAATGATTATCAATTGATGTATTATCAGTCGATTGATGATTGTCAACTGATAAGTTATCTGTTGAAGCAATGACATCAATTGATGGGAGGATTCTAGGAACTTGTATACTTGTAATTTCCTCATCATCATCACTATCTTCAATATTACTTGAGGATTCATTTTCAAAATGCAATAGATCATGAAATCCTTCATCAAACAACCCTTGAATTTTCTTGTCATTAAAGACTACATGCATAGATTCCATAACAATGTGTAATCTAAGATTGTAGACTCTGTATGCTTTGGTTGTTATTCCATATCCAACAAATATAGCTTCATCAGCTTTGGCTTCAAATTTTCCTAGATTTTCACCTTGATTTCTCAGTACAAAGCATTTGCAGCCAAAGACATGAAGAAAGTTAACTGTTGGCTTCTTGTCTTTCTTCATCAATTGATATGGTGTTTTGCCTTGAAGTTTATTGACCATGGAAATATTTTGAGTGTAACAAGCAGTATTAATTGCTTCTGCCCAGAAGTATGTAGGAAGTTTTGCTTCTTCTAACATAGTTCTAGCAGCTTCAATCAAGGTCCTATTTTTTCTTTCAACTACTCCATTTTGCTGTGGAGTCCTTGGAGCAGAGAAAAGATGAGTGATACCTTTTTCCTCACAGAATTCTCTCATGGTTGAATTCTTGAATTCAGTTCCATTATCACTTCTAAATTTCTTGACCTTCCATTCAGTTCCATTTTCAACATTCTTCACATGATTGATAATTAATTTTCTTACCTCATCCTTAGAGAATAAGAAATATACTCATGAAAATCTTGTGAAGTCATCCACAATTACTAAGGCATATTTCTTTTTGGCAATAGACATGATGTTGACTGGACCAAATAAATCCATGTGCAATAATTCCAGAGGCTTATCAATTGATGATTCAGACTTTGACTTGAATGATGCTTTTATTTGTTTTCCTTTTTGACAGGCATCACACAGTCCATCCTTGATGAATTTCATCTGTGGAATGCCTCTAACCAGATTCTTTCTAACCAATAAATTCATGGCTTTGAAATTCAAATGGGCTAGTTTCTTGTGCCACAACCAACTTTCATCTGTATTGGCTTTGCTAAGAAGGCATGTCATTGAATTTGCTTTTACAGAGAGAAAATCAGCCACATAGACATTCCCTTTTCTTTCTCCAATTAAGAGAATTTCACTACATTCTTTGTTGGCTATGATGCATGATTCAGTTGTAAACCACACACCATTACCATTATCACACAGTTGACTAATACTGAGTAAATTGTGCTTCAATCCATCAACTAGTGCTACAGGTTCAATGATAACATTTTCTTTTGCAATTGAGCCATATCCCAGAGTAAAACCTTTACTGTTATCTCCAAAAGTAACTCCTGGGCCAGCCTTTTCCACAAACTTTGTGAGCAGGGACAAATCTCCAGTCATGTGCCTTGAACATCCACTATCCAAATACCAGAGATTTTTCTTCCTGTTTCCCTGCACACACATAAAACAATCAAGTTGCTTTTGGTACCCAAGTTGCCTTGGGTCCTCTTTTATTAGTTGCAGCTTGAGCCCCTGTTGTCAACTTCGGTTCCTTTTGTTTTGGTGGGTTTAAATCCACTTTAACTTTGGGAGTTGACTTTTGGGGCTTTGACACCTTGGAACTCATGGCAGAATTTCCATGAATTTCATCATTTACATTAGGCATGTTCCATGGCATTCCAGGCATGTTCATATTAGGATATGCAAAGAAGGGATTATACATGTATGGAACTTGTGCATAAGGCATATGAACATTAGGTGCAACCAGATTAGAAGACATGGCATTCATGAGCATAGGATTGGTAAACATGGCATTTGCAGTCATGGCATGTATATTTAAATCATTTGCAGATATAGATTTCTTTTCATTCTTGCATTGCATGGACAAATGATTTACACTACCACATTTAGCACATACCTTTCTAGGGGCATACATATCAGGAGTGTAGTTGTTGTGCTTATTTATGCCTACTTTACCATTCCTATTCTTTTTCTTTTTCTCAGACTTAGGTTGAGTAATTTCCACAAGTGCTATCTTTTCTAATTTTTCTTTTAGTTGTTTCTTGGATAAGCTACCTATGTTGATTTTCTCAGCCTCAGCTTCAACTTGATTTTTGGTTTCCTTAACAAACTTAATAGGAGTGCTAAATTTGTTCTTTTTATTAGCCATTGATGATTTACTTGTCGATGGATGCTTATCGATTGATTCAGCATCAATCGATTGATAATCCTTATCAGTTGATGAAGGATTAGTAGTCGATTGATCTTTATCCATTGAAGTATCAGCCAATGACTTGCCTATTGATTTGAGGAGTTCTCCTAGAGTATCTACACCCTGAACATCAATAATTTGTTTGGCAGTTTTAGCAGACCTATTCCATTTGCTAATGGTTTCAATTTCTTCAGCCAATTGTTCTTTCAACAATTCTTCTCTTTTCAAACTGTTTACTAGTTCATTCCTAGCATCCTTTCTTTCCTGCTTAAATCTTTCTAAACAAACAAGTTCATTTTCAAGAAAAATATTCCTCTCAGTTAAGGCATCAATGGTGCTCTTTAACTTGAGATTTTCTTTGTTTAGAGATTTTAGAGTGACATGCAAATTGTACAATTCATTGGACATTTCATTAATAGTACTATTGCACTCATCAACTGAAAGCTCAGAAAAGTTTGTAGCTAATACCTGATTGGATGCTGAACTAGCTTCTTCATCCTCATGGTTGGCCATTAGAGCTAGATTAATATATTCTTCAGAATCACTGTCCTCAGCAGCCCAGTCCTTCTCTTCAGTGACAAAAGCCTTTTCTTTCTGTTTTAAAAGGTCAAAGTATTTATTTTTATAATCAATACCCTCATATGTCTTTGCCTTTTCTTGCTTTGGCTTCCTGCACTCACTTGAGAAATGACCAGCCAATCCACAGTTAAAACATTTGAATTTAGATCTATCAACCAAATTTTTATTTTGATTGTTGTTTCTAAACTGGGATCCAGGCCTTTGAGCATTTGGATTCCTTTTGAATTTTAGCTTTGAAAACTTCCTTGACAAAAATGCAAGGTGCTCATCAATCTCATCCAAATCATCCTGTGAGCATGTTTCATTTTCTTCACATTTGGTCTTTCCTTTTCCCTTGGATGATTCTTCATCAGCATCATTAGCCACCATCATGACTTCTTCTGAACAACCAATATTTTTCTTTTCTTTCTTGTCTTCATTCCCATTTACCATCAAAGCCACAGTTTTCTCCTTTCTTTGATTCTTCTCAATCTCTTCATCTTGTTGAATCTCCAGTTCATATGTTTTGAGAATACCATATAATTTCTCTAGAGTATAATCTTTGAAGTCTTGAGATTGTCTAATGGAGACAGTCATTGCCTTCCATTCCTTTGGAAGAGATCTTAGAAATTTGAGATTTGTATCTTCTGTTGCATAAACCCTACCATATAGCTTTAGACCATTCAATAACTTTTGGAATCTGCTATAGGTATCATTGATGGCTTCACCACTCTTAAATTGAAATGATTCATATTTTTGAATTAAGAGTTGCATCTTGTTTTTCCTAACTTGTTCAGTTCCTTCACACAGAGTTTGAAGAGTGTCCCACACTTCTTTTGATGAAGTACAGTTTATCACATTATCAAACATATCTTTATCTAGACCATTAAAAAAAATGTTCATGGTCTTTTTGTCTTTAAGTACTTCTTTTTCATCCTCTTCTGTGAAATCAGAAATGAGTTTTGGAACATGTCTATCAACTGTAGGAGTTCCATCAGGGTTTACACCTATGACTAGCTTCATGGGAACATGATGACCTTTCTCTATGCAGTGAACATAGGAAGGGTCAAGAGAAAGAAGATGCAGATGCATTTTTACCTTCCATGGAAAGTATTCATCCTTTTCCAGCATTGGAATCTTTACACCTGAATCTTTTTGGCCCATATTGACTGTTCTTGATCTTTAAACTTTCTGTATGTTGAAAGCAGGCTCTGATACCAATTGTTATTCCCTAGAACAATGTCAATATTTGTAGAAGGGGGGGTTGAATACAAATATTAAAACTTTTTGCTGGTTCTAATATTCGTTCTTGAAGTTTGAAAATATAGAGAGAATATGTTCTAACAATTTAAGACTGAAGCGTAAATTGAACAAGGAGATTTAAAATTACTGATGGATTGGTTTTTCCATCAGTGTATATTTTTGCTCAATGTTCCTAGGTTAAAAGAAACCTAGCTGCGTTTTTACAAGATTAGAAAACAAATCAATTGTTCTTACAAATGTGTTCTTAAGCTTGAACAGTTGATTAAGAGATATTGTCTAACTTGTCTATTTTCTAATAATGCTGCTACACTTGTTTATGTATCACAAGTGTTCTTTTACAATTCCTATTCTAGGATTGTTTCTACCTGCCTTTCTTTTACCTTTTTCTATCTTTTAAAAAGGTTTGAAAAGACAGCTTCAGATTGAGTCTTCACAGCCACTCTAGACTGTCTTCCATAGGAGTGCTTTTGTTCTCTGGATCTTCAACAGATATTCTTTCTGTGTTGTCACACTCAATTGATAATTTGCTGTTAGGCATACCAATTGATCTGTCCTTTAATCCATCAACTGATGTACTTCTTCGATTGATCTTTCTATCCATCGATTGATAAAAGATGGCTTATCGATTGATAGATTTTATCAATCGATATATCAATCGATGGGTCTTCACATCAGTTGATAGTCTTCAATGCTTGACTTGGCTTCTTCGATTGATCCTTCATCCATCGATGCTTCAATATCAATTGATCATCCTTCACTTGTGTAATTTCCTGTCTTCACATAATTACAATTTAACAGTTTAATTTACACATCAATTGATGATCTATATCAATCGACTCTAACATCAATTGATGAACAAAATATCAATTGATTTACACCTTATCGATTGAAATAAACTAAGAACACCTATGCTACAATCCAAATTATCAGTTGATTCATATAAACACTTCAACTTATAAATGGTTTCCTGATCAATTGATATTTATAACTTTCATATCAATTGATCAGTTACATCAAATAAAATTTCTATGATTCTAAGATTAATGTTATCATCAAATCACTTGTAGATTCCTAACACATCTTGTGCCAAGTAAATGCTGCTAAACTCTCTCCCAAGAACCTCTCAACTCTAGAAAATTTTCATCTCCAAGAGTTCTTGAGCTTTTAGCCTTGCTATTTCATAGATCTTTCACTTATAAGGCTTATAAACACGTATACTTGCACAATTTCCACACACACTTTACAAGTCCCTTTAGGCTACCCAAAGACCATATTCCAACATCCTTAGACTTATCTAGTTCCCCCAAAGTTGTACCATAAGTTGATATTCCGGTCATTTTCCGGTGACTTTTTCCGGCGACCCTTTTTTGTGTGTTTTTGACTTCTAACTAGCTTTTTCTCTTGATTTCTCTCTAGATCTCAAGGGCTACAAGTTGGTTATATAATTATATATATATATATATATATATACATTAGTAGCTTGGTTCATGTCTAGTAGTGTGTGTATCTTGCTTGCTCGATTTTTTGTATACACATAAAAAAGTTTGAACCCGAACCTAACTCTTATCCCTTGATTTCGCAAGAAATATTTTTGTCTCTAACAAGAACACAAGGGTCATGAGTTAGTTATTTCTTGTCTATTTGGTATATATATTATTCGGCTATATATAATTATAGTGTTTAGCATGGTTCGATTTTTAGCATAAATATATAGTTAGCCTTGTTTATGATTTATATATACACGAGCTTTAATAGTTTGTTATCTTTAGTATATATAACTTGTGTTGGTATTTAAGGGAGCTTTCTTTCCATCTCTTGCTCACCTAAATTAGTTGTTCACATCCTTGGTTTACCTTTCCGGGATTAATAACAACTCCAAGTTACTTAAGTTTCGAGTTGAGACCAATTTGTATAAGTTGAGGTACGATATAAACAAAAGAACTCCTTGTTGAACTTTCGTACTTAAAGCTAGCTCTTGTTCCGAGTTAGAACCGATTTGTATAAGTCTCCTTAGAGATATAAACAAGAGGTTCCTTGTTGAATATTAGTAAGCTATCTCATTTTATTTCCGAGTTGAGATAAAATTTGTATAAGTCTATATTATTAGACATAAATGAAGATCTCTTTGTTTGAAATAAATAGAGACATAAAGTAACTTATATTCTGAGATAAAAATATTCGTATAAATCTCATATATTATTTAGTGATATAAACAAATCTCTCTCGTAGAATATTTGTAAGTTTAGACTCACTTTAATTCTGAGTCGAAGATTTTATATAAGTCATATGATTAAGATATAAACAAAAATACTCCTTGTTTGAATTATTAGTGAAAGAAACTAACTTATATTCCGAGTTGTGTTCCTTTGTATAAATCTCATATATTTATTTAGAGATATAAACAAAGGACACTCGTAGAATATTAGTAAGTTTAAATAACTTCGAACACCAAGTTAAATTTTGCTTGTATAAATATCATATTATTATTTAGAGATATTAACAAACCTTACTTGTTGAGTTCTTGAAGTTAAGCCAACCATGATTCCGAGTTAGATAATATTCGTATAAGTTTATCTATATTAAGACATAAATGAAGCATTATCGTTGAATCTAAGTGACACACATTCTTATTTGTTTAAAGGCCATAGTTTAATTGTTTTAATTTTCAAGGCCTTCTAAACAAAAGTAGTAGAAAACGTACTTGATCTCATTCAAATCAAAATATAATTGGCTTAGTTATTTTCGGCCTTTTATATCATATATATATATATTTATTTATTTACTCTAAGTGTTTGCATTCATACGTTTTACATATCGCTCTTTACTTTAGCATACACACCTAAATTACTGCATACACATTCACACACAATGTGTGGTTCGTCCTTCTCATGAAGAGACTTACCCCAACTCACATTTGTATATTATGTTGCTTCGGTTATATTATATATATTTGTTTGTTTCCGGTCTAGTACACTAATATAATAGTCTACCACTCTTTTTTTCTTAAACAGGGTTATTAAGTCGTAGTACTAATTGTCTAGACTTTGTTAATGAGGTGAAGTGAAGTGATGTGATCCTTGTTCTAAGACCCAAGTCCTAGGCACGTTGATGGAAAGTTGGGTGTTTTTGCACCGTGAAGAAAAGGAAAGACCCAAGACCTAAGACCTATGTTCCAAGACCTACAAAGGGTTAGATGAACATAGTTTACGCAGGGTTTTATTTTTCTTACTTGTATTTGAGGAGGTAACGGGAAGTTACGTTCCAAGATAAACTTGTAAGGGTTCTATTTAGATTGTGAGGAGATAGTAGGGAGTTACGCTCCAAGATAAATCTAGTAGGTTTGTTATTGTATTTTGAGGGGTTAACGGGGAGTTAAGGTCCAAGATAAATATATAGTGATTATAAAGGCTTCTTCGCCACTATAAGGAGTGAATCTTTTTATAGTGGGAAAATCTCGAGTTCAGGGAGGGACTCGGGGACTGGATTAGGGTGAGCGGATCCGTTAGGGGATTGCGCTATCACAAATCAGGATAAAAATCTTGTGTGTTATGCTATATTTATTTACTCTATTTTAATTTCCGCACTTGATTTATTAGTTGACTATTAACATTTTTAAAAGAGAAGAGAAAATTTTAAAATGCCAAACTCTAATTTTTAAAAGGGTATTAAGCTATTCAACCCCCCTTCTAGCTAATACCCCATCCTTACGGACCTAATAGGAGAATACTATATCGCTGACTAGATTTGAGTTAGAAACAATTTCCTCATTTGATCCCAAGAATAAATCGACTCAGGGGCTAAGCTTTGAAACCATTAGAGAGCTTTTCCCCTCAGAGTTGAAGCTAAGACTCTACACTTCTTTAAATCCTCCACTTGGTACACTTCCATCTCAGTATTGAACCTCCCCAAATATTCAGCGGGATTTGAACCTTTAATGAACCTTAATTCTCTTATACCCCTGAACGAAGCTGGAAGAGGAGAATGTCGAATAGCGACCGTGAATTGTGATTGTGGTGGCAGTGGAAGATTGTCTCTAGCTCCTTCAACCTGGACCAATATTCTCCGCAAATCATCCGCTTGGATGTTTCCCAACCCTTGTATTGGTTGCTTATCTTCTCTGTTCCTTGGCCTCTCTTGGTTTTCCCTATGTACCGCTCTCTCCTGGTGTAGCCTCTCCTGATCTTCCCTACGAAAAGTTTGATCTTGTTGATAACCATAACCCCTACTATTCCTCTGAACCCATTTTTGTCAGTCATCTGGTCGGTTATCCTCCCTTGTCCACGCATAAGGGCTAGGAGTTCCTTCTTTCTGATGATGGCCTTCTGATAGAATATATTTATATATATTCTATATGATTTTTATTCTCATATTTAATTATATTTTACATTAATTGGATATTTATTTAATAGATTTTAATATTTTATTACAGAAAAGATAGAATTCCTATACTTGGAAGGATTTGTACTTAAAGAGCTAATTTTGAGTCAAATTAGAAGAAAATTCATATTTATTGGACTACACGAGTTGACTACACTATTTGAGTCATATCTCGAGTTCCAGAAGTCGGAATTGGACGATTTTACAGTCCACGCGAAGCTTATGGAATTATCTTTAAGGCTAATAAACAGAATCCAGCTAGAACAGTCTAGAAACTGAGTAGCAAACAGAGCTACGAAGTTTAACTGAAGAAACTTATTCAATTAAGGAAGCATATTTATAATTGTTTTAAATCGTTAACATATTTTTTATATTAGAGACATGTAGAGATACATATCTGATTATGTATTATTAGATATTATTATTAGAGAGTAGTTTAGTATTAGGGTTAGAATGAGATGGACGGAGGCCATGTATTTTCCATGTGATAGGGAGAATTAAAGGTTTCTTATCCAAATCTTTTATGTATTCTTATTAGTTTAATTGTGTTTCATTGTTATATTAGTTATTTTATTTGTTTAGTTATAAGCGAGTAGTTGTTTCTAGGGCTTAAGACGAAGTCATGTTTGCACTATGATTCTGACATGATTTTACAGTGATTTAATTGGTTATGGTTAATTCTAGTTGATTATGTTTTATTGATTGATTTGTGTAACCGACCGATATCATGAATTGATTCTATGCAAATAGGGGTATGGATCGAAAGATTTACTTACTAGAGGCACACATACTATTAACATAATTGAATTTGAGTGCGAGAGTACCTTTGGATTTCTGAGAGCGTTGATGCTCGAGAGAGATTAGCACTGCTCTAATTACCTGATTAATTGAATTACTAAAAGTTATGAATTGTGTAAACATGTTTCGAGAGTGTTAATTCTTGAGAGAGATTAAAAAACTTTAGTTGCATTATCACTTTTATAACTTTAGCTTAGAAGCCAATTATTGTGTAAGAATGATGAACCTGATTGCCCTAGATTTTTAATATATTATATTAGTTTCTATTTAATTAGTGTTAGTTTAGTTAAATATTATTCTCATACATTCGTTTTGTTCTTGAAATAATCTGTGATAATTGGATTAAAATCGATAAAACCTGTCTCCTTGTGGATACGACCCGCTTGCCAATCTCTGCTAACAACAGACACCGTGTACCAACCTAGGCCCAATAGTGTTCAATACGTCAACCTATCCCTATGATTTAGGTGAGGTTGACATAAAAGATGGAGAGGCAGATTTTGCCTGTAACAATATTAAAAAATCAACTAATATTATTGACCAATTCATTTACATGTATACTTATACAATTAATATATATGTATCTAAAAATATTTGAAAATTTGGTAATGATTATAAATTTATAATCATATTTTATTAAAAAAATCTAATTTTTGAACATGTGAGCTGAGTTAACAAAGAAAGAAATATTTTTAAAGATTCAATAAGATTATGAAAGTGTGAATAAGATCAATTCTAATTAATTAGCTTTTTTTTCTTTGATTAGAGCAATTTTTAAATAATGTTTATTGAAAATGATTTAAACTCAATATCAGATTAATAATAATAATATACATGCGTGTTTAATAAACGACTAAATACTTACAACATAAATATAGGTTTGCAATTATATTTAATAAAAAATAATATATATATATATATATAATATTAAAATTTATATAAAATAATAAAACACAATTTTCATGCTCATGCGAAGCAGGCAAGAAAATTCTAGTGTATGTATAACATTGCCGACCAACTCCTGAGATCAGTCAATTCTACTGTGTCGTGTATTTTTATATTTTATGTGCTTATATATTAAAATTTAGATATATTCGAATTAATTTTGAATCCGTATATTTTCAATTTAATTTAAATTTGTGTGTTTTTATGTATTTAAACAAAAATATTAATTTAATTTAATCAAAAATATAATTTTATGTATATTAAATATAGGGTAACAATCCACTAAAAAGTTTTAGTGCGAGAACCGTGAAAACTTTAAAAGTATATATAGTTTTCGTAAAAAACAACTAAACACCTTCTATATCTATATTTGGCCCTGACGTGTGGTAGTAATTGTATTTCAAAGGTGCTTTTGGTTTCAATTATTATTGAGTCTAAGCATTTCGATTTTCATATAATTGAATGTAAATGTCCAATGGCAAGTCCTAATCAAAAGCAATTTTCGCTGTAATTGAGCGAACTCAAGTGGATAAGCAAGTAGACGACATGTTTACTTGTGAAGACCAAAACAAGCCAGCTCGTGACTACACCGGGATATTACTACAGCTTTCATCATTTCTTCGAATATTAAAGCTTGAATACGTATCTACAAAATCAATGGGATAATAACACACGCACACACACACAAAAAAAACATACATAGTCTTAATAATGCTGCCAGTTTGAGCCGCTTTGAAACTTCCACTGCCATTTGAATTTTAGTTTGCAATGTCTCGTATACTTGGTTTCTCACCATTAGCCTTTCATGAACTCTGCAAGCACAACAAAGGTTCATAACTTTCATGTCTCATATAATTAGCCAAAGGGGAATCATAAGAACTTCCTTTCTTCTCACTGTATATGCTCCACCATTTCCTAAAGCTGCTTCCTTCCAAGAAAATCTGAGGGTCTACTATATTCTTATTTATCGAATCCATAACATACTTCTCAAACTTGTTGAGTTTTAGGAATACTTCCTCATTCTCGGGAGAGCTCTCTTCATCATTTAACCTCCTGACCAAAATTAACACCTCTTCCACATGTGCCCAGAAGCAAGAATCCTCACTAAAACTACAAGCTTTAGTTCTCTGACTGCCTGTGCTTGGCATTTCATTCAGCCATTTTTCCAACAGAATATAATGCTCTGATCTTCCTCCGGCCCAATAGTCTCTTTGCCCTTCATTGTAACTTTTGTAGTAGTCTGCAATATCAAGTGGTTCCACCATCCTCCTATAGTTATTACCTGCCATGAGGAGACGAAACGGGAAGGATTTTCCATCCGTTTTCTTTGCTTCATTAACATGATCTTGCCAACAATTTGTTAGAATTCTTTGGTGTTTGACCAATTTTGATCTACTTCTAATTTCTTCTGAACTTTTGGGATTTTTGTAGGTGTCATAGTAACCTCCTCGAGTCCTTGTAAGCTTCTTATACCACTCCATATAGGCCATTCCTATTTTCATATTCTTTAAATTTTCATCTAAAAGAATTTCACGAGCTTTGCGTTTGAAGGATTCTTCCTTCTTTTCTTCAATTTTTCTGATCAATTTATTGTTTTGCAGCTGAGTCTGTAAAATTTTGCAAGCATTAAATTAGTCAAATATGATCTTATACAAGTGTATGCTCCATATAATTATAGTTTCGGTTGTTGCAAAAAAGTTTATAACTTCCATAAAACGTGGTTGTGAGGGCCACAGATTTTTACCTGTGTATCATATATTCCAATTGTTTGTAGCTGTAATGTGATCCCAGTGTGCAATGGATTGTTATCAAATCCAGCTAGATTTGTGCCTCTAACAATTGCCTTACCTTTGAGGCTTTCCAAGAGAAATCCATAATCATCGAATGCCAGATTCTGTGAACCAAAGATCTCCAACAGTTCCAAGACAAACTCAGGTTCGGAGAAGCAAGCTACACCAGATTTAGAGTAAAAGAGGTATAAGCCATAAGACTTATATTGACTTTTTAAGTTTGACTCTGAGCCAGTGGTGCTGTGGGGTGAGAGAAACAATCCAGGGATCGGGTCTTGTGTTGAGACTACATGCACAAAGCATGAAGCCCAAGATGGTCGTCCTGTTATGGCTTTTTGAAGGCCCTCATCGCCAAGCAAGGGTGACCCAAATGTTAAGCAAATTGGGAATTTGGTTTTCCTGTACTCTATTTTCCTGTAGCTCTTGTTTAGCAGCCATAATGTGAAAAGTGAGGCAACAGATCCCGCAAGAGAATGTCCAGTAATGATTAAGGGTTTTGTTGTATCAATCTGCAGTACGAAATATAACCAACCTTTAAGGCTACATTTACTACATAGTTACTACTATTTGTTTACTACATTATAATCATGGGATAGGTGTGAACAATCGTCACAAAACTTCTCTATCATCCATTACAATTCCATGAGTTTTCAGCCATTTTCACCTCAGATGTTACATGTTAGTAGACTTGTAGTAAAAATAGTATTATTCATAACAGAATCATATGATATCATGTATTAAAATTCAAGCAAACCAAACTAAACATACCCAGTATCCTTAACTCTTAAAGCATAATTTGGGGAAAGTAAGACAATCACAAACCTTATGAGGATTTACCATATATATATTGGTAAAAAAAAATCTATATTTCACAAAAGAGCACCGATGATGATATCATTTCTAGAAAGTCAACACCTAGATCACATACATATGTTAAACAGCCAAACTACATGATTTCATGATCTGTGTCACTAATTATCAGTAAAAACACGCACAAAAGTTAGTGATTTGCTCAGAAACTACTAGCGCTAAACACCCACAATCTAATCATTACTCCCCCGGCCCCTTTTAGTTGTACACTTTATTTTCAATGTTGTCAAACTAGCTCATATTTCACTGTAATTTAAATATAATATATAATTGAAAAAAATTAAAATTTTATGCTATTAAAAAATATATATAATCTACTTTAAAATGTATTTTTTAATTTTTTAAAATTATAAAATAATAATTTTTAATTATTAGTTAAAACCGAGTCAATTTAATCATGAAAAGTCAAAAAATGACAATTAATTAGAGATGGAAAGAGTACATAATTACACACCACAATCTAATCATTATATAATCACATACATGGACATAGAGAGAGGGGGGAGGGAGGGAGGGACCTTTTCTTGACAGAGTTGAGCCTGGAGAGAACGAAAAAGTTGTAAAGCAAGGTTATGAATGGACAAGGATGGGTTGGATTTCGTGGAAAGAAACTGAAAGTCATCAAAATCGAGGTCTGCAGATGAAACCAAGCGTTGACCCTTACCATGAAGTTCACTGATCCAACTAGAAATGCAGGTGGGTGAGCAAGAAAAAGCTATAATAGTAACATCACCGTCATTTTGACCATCAAAACGCTTGTACTTAACAACTTGTGGGGTTTCTTCATTAACCTTCAAAATATAATCCCAACAATTCGAAGGAAGATCTGAGCATGCCAGATAATTCCCCAACTCTTCTTCACAGTAGAACCTACAAAACAGAAAAAAAATACACATAGATTAGAAAATTAAATCAATTAAAAAATAAATAACATATTTATTTATTTCATTGTACACTAAGTTTTGTGGGATTTGCAAAACATAATATATTTGTTCGAAAATTTGAAGAAATAATAAGAATGTTCAAAGAGAGTTTACTTCTGGTTCATCTTCGTTCTTTTCTTCTGGTGTTTGAAATTGTAAACTGGGTTGTCTTCAATTGGGAGGCCGGTTTGGGTATATATGGTATGTTAACTAGAATTAAAAAAAAAAAAAAAAACTAGAATAAACAGCCCGAGTGGACAGTAGTTAATTATTGGGAAATTTCCTATGGCAAACACATACGTCCGACTTGCGTGGACTTGGGACTTTTCAACTTTAGATTTTTAATTATTATTATATTCTATATATTTATTGAAAGATAAAAAAAGCATTTCACTCTAAGAGCATGTTTACTGTATATTATAAAATTATAAAAATGAAATTTGTATTCTTATACATAATTTTAAGATGATACCAAATAAATATAAATTTAATTACTTTTCAACCACTTAATTGTATCATATATTTATTATTACTAGGTACTGGACCCGCGCTACGCCTGCTATGATTAATTTCCTTAAAATAATTTTTTTAGTTCTTTATCATTTTTCTGAATTTAGATAAAATTGTATCCACATTTTGTCTATGACATTGAAGACACATTAATAAAAATGCATATATTCCTTTAAAAAAAAATTACTAATAAAAATTCTAACACAAATTGAAAATTTTGGTCTTATTTCAAAAAGGAAATTATATTACATAGTAAAAATATTTATTAAAATTACACAGATAATGATAAGAAACTCAAATGGTTTGTAAGTTAAAATTTTAAATTAATAATATTTTTTATATTATAACATATATTACATTGGTGTTATCTATTCATTATATTACACATTTAAAAAAACAATAAAAAAAGTCAACTAAGTATTTTGTCGAAACAATTATATAAAATAAACACCGAGTAAATGATAAACATTGTATGCAATAAGGAAACTTTATTTATAACAGGATAATATCCAAAACCAAAGAGTGCATAGGAAAAACAATAGATAGAACAACTCAATAAATGTTTGAAAAGCACAAACATTGAATTTGAAATTTTATTCAATAAACCATAAAGCAACTTCAAGCAGAGCATTCTTCATTAATCATAACCTTGAACAACCTACTTCTCCTGCACGACAAAAACATAAATCAAATGAGATCATCAGAACAACATGATATAGTTAGCATAAATTAGTAAGTGGAGTTGCGTTTGCTAGACAAAGTTTTGAATTATTTTGTATGACTGACAATGAAAGTGTATTGGAAAGATACACTACGAAGCTACATAAGAGTCAATCTATGCTTTGAATTGGTTCATATTTGATTAGGTTTAGAATTTGAAAAAAACAATTTGTTGCACACACTTGTTTAACCTTTATTGCCAATGTATGTTGAGATGATAAGAAGATCATGGTGTGAACCGTTCAGAGGCATATCAAGCGTACAGAGCATGTTATATAGGACATAAAGTTTTGCATGATAAAAAGCATATCAGTTTGATCTTCTTGCTAACAGACATTGCAGAACCTGGAGTAGTGCTGGATTCAGGAAGATCCAATGACTACATGAAAGAGGCAAAAGATCAATTATTGAGATGCATTTGAATACTTGTTAACTAACATACAAAGAGTAAATAATGAGAAAGTTATGTAGCAAACATCAGAGATGGAGATGACTGGGATGTGCGATGGGCTTGATATATCAGTGGACGCAGATGTGGTAGTCTGTTCTTCATACATGTCTGTGGCATTAAACACAAAACCTTCGATGTTGTTTTAGTCTTCAATAACATCAATTACAGTAGTGAGTTGCTTCCCAGCTAGTCCAGTGAGCACATCAGGCACCATTTTCGGGTCCTTATGAAACAGAAGCAAAGTTTAATGTGTTATACGTTTACATAAAATCAGAAAAATCAAAACAAACATAAACATGTTGCACATTGTATTGTGTTACTGTCGTTAATGGTTCATACAACATATTAACTTACATTGTCTATGGCTTTTTTCAAGTTTGTAGCAGACAAATGGATTATCTGTTTGACGACACGGTCTATGAGAAACATAATGCATGAACGGGTAGAATCCTCAGCAATTACCTTAACTCGAAACCTGTATAATAATAAAAACTAAGTTTGCAATTAGGTGTGAAATTTATACAATTATATTAGTACATGAAAGCAAATTGCACCTCTTCTCAGCTACTGGAATAATGCGTGGACACTGAAAACATTTATAACTTTTATCAATCTTCGATACTTCACATTGGCATTTGTTGCATGAGTTGTACCACCAGAAACAATTCTCCTCAATTTTAGCAATAATAAATGTGCAGAACATGTTCATTTGTGAAATTAAGTTACTTTCATTTTTTAGTGACATAAATTATTAAACTATATATTGAATTAATGGGTAACAATTATGGTACTAAAGCAATAAAAGAAACCTTCACGAAATTAGTTGGGTTCTCCATTAGTTGCTTGATTGAAAGCTTCTAAAAACTGGGATAATAGGTGTTTCAGATGTGTCACCATCACCAATATCGCGAGACTTGTAAATGTTCATCCCTGATACTGTAGAAGGGGGGTTGAATGCAATATCTGTAATTTATCGTGGAATTTTGAATTTAAAATATTATTTTTATTAATCACGAAATATTAATTATAATGAAATACAGTTCAAGTAGAAGATATGATTTTTAACTTGAAACGTATTATAAAATTAATATGATCAAAGTGAATATAATTGATAAAGTGTTCTAGAATGATTTCGACGTGAATTGTTCAGGTTTAATAATTATATTCCAGACTTGCACAAAAACCTGTGAATATTAAAATGCATACACATTTCTGAATTTGAATGTTTTCAATCAACCGAAATAATGAAGACATAACCCTCATATTTATAGAGATTGAAGCTAGCAAGACTTTTGAATAAAATTTATTTAAAAAATCATAAAGACTTTACAAAATAGCCTTTAGGACTTTTCAAATTAGCTGGGCAAGACCTTTTCCATTCGATAAGACTTTTTAGAGCTCGGTAAGACTTTTCAAAAAGTCTTGCCGAGATAATTCGGTAGGACTTTTAGAAAGTCATATCAAGAATATTCGGTAGGACTTTTAGAAAGTCTTACTGAGTTAATTCGGTAAGACTTTTAATTAGTCTTACTGAATTAAATTCGGTAAGACTTTTAATAATAATGCAACAAGATTTTCTTTAATTAAAAAATAAAATGCTCTTTTAACTTAATTAATTCAACTAATTTTTAGTTAAATAATTTATAAATTAAATTAATTCAAGGTGAATTAATGTAAGTAGATAATTTAAATAATTAATTAATCTTTTCATAGTAGAATTAATTTAGTTTCTTCACTGCACAACCATTGTAGATTTGACTTGAGTCTTTCTGTCTTCACTATCTTATGTCTGAAAATCACTTGAGCTAGGTGAAAAATATTTATTAATTTAGATGACACACAAATATACTGTCTGGTTCATTTGTGTCATACTAAATAAATATTCTTCACCTTTTAACTTTAAAAGCTGTGATCTTTTGTCTTGTTCTTGCTTCTAACTTTGACTTCAATATTTTCTTTTCATTGAATCGTTCTATAGTAGGCACTTGGAATCTTCTGTATATTTTGAAGTCTTCTGAAATATCACTTCTTTATTTTTCGCCGACGCTTGAACATATTAATGAACTTCTTCCGGTGTAGAGTAGCAAATTCATTAGAACACTTCTGATATTAGGATTCTTTGTGTCTAGTTGACTTTCTACATCTTGATTCCTGTTATCATATTTATTATTTACTTCATTTTCTTATATGAGTTGAGTTGTTATCTAATTATTATAAATATGCATATTTATATGCCTTTCAATCTCCCCCTATTTGCTGTTAAACATTTAAAACACAAATTTTTAGAGGATAACTCAACTAACAACTAAGGAAGTAATACGACATGTAAAAACTGTAAATAATAAAAAGTTCTGGATTTATTTTTAACAATTTTTCCATATTCATACAAGATAGATGTTTCTATAGACTGAACATGTATTACAAATAACTATCTTGATCTATCTAAGTATTCATTCTTCAGAGGTATCAACTTCACCTTGTTCTAAAGTTGAACTCTTGTGCACTGGTGTCCTCGGTACCTCTTCAGCTTCTGTTTGAGTTGAATCTCTATACAACTTTCTATGCTTTGCACGTTGTAATTCCCATTGTACTTCCAACTCAACAGGATTTTCTACTTCTTCCTCTACATAAATGGTTGAGTTGAATCTATCTTCTTCATTTTCCTGATGTAAGATGGAATCTTTTTAGATAAAAAGTAGCTTCTGATCTTATGTGCAACATCTAGCTTAGCTTGTGATCTGTACCCTTTAGATCTCAGCATCTTATCAACTTCAATCATATACTTGACTGTATAGCCCTTCAATGACTCATCATCTAGTTTCATGATCTGATAAAACATGTTAGTTTAAAATCTTACCTCATGAGGATCATATATTATTTGAGGACTAACAGCTCTTGCGAAGTCTCTGAGTCTGTCTCTGAGAAGCTCATTTTCTTCTGAACTCCTTTTGACTTTGTTTAACAAGATCCATACCACTCACAATGATCTTTGTCGGAAGAATTCTATCAAGATTCTGAATGTGCCATTCTTGTGTGTGTAGAATAAGATCTACCAATCGTCGACAATGTGATCAACTACATAGTGATATAGTCAATTTCTTCTTTCAGAGCCATCATGAAATTATCAAGGCTGTCATTTGAATTTTCCAAGCTTTCAATCAATGACTATAAATTATAGTCTTCAAATGGTCCTTTCTGAAATTTGTCCATGATTTCTCTAGCAGTGTCCCGGTTCTTTCCTATCTTTAACTGCATATCTCTCTTCTTTTCTCTGGCTACAATAGCCCATAGATTTTGCTTCTCTAAGCTTGCTTCTCTTTCAACCTGTGTTCTTTCCTTGACTAGAGCTTTCAGTTTCTCAGTTTTAGCATGGCTTATCTTGATGTATTCTATTAACTTCCTCATGGCCTCTTCATAGGAAGGATCGGACTCTTTTTCTTTAGGAAACAAAAATTCCTCATTAAAGGCAGCTTCTTTATCAGCTCTGTAGTAGTCAGGATTGAAAGTGTCATCTTGAGTACTATCATCAATGAATTGATCTTCTGGATAGTACTGTTCTTCTAGAATATAATATTAAAACTGATCTTCAGAATACAGCTTGGCTTTGACTTTATCTCTGGAAGCCCCTTCTTCAGCTCCAGTTTTGCTTTCTTTCTCCCCTTAGTTGAGGGATCATCTACAGCCTTTGAAGCTTCAAGAGATTTGACAAGTTTTGCAATGGTCTCATAGACCTACTTCATCCCTTCATTCAAATGTTCCATCCCCTCATCCAGCTTGTTGAATCGTTTAGTTGAGATCTCTTCATTTTCAATAATTCTCATATTCAGACTTCTCTCAACCTCATCAATTCTTTCATTTAGTGAGCTTACCTCCTTCATATCCTCAGTAATTAGACTTTGCACGTTCTTGATATCTTGAGTTTTCAAGAGAATGTTGGACTTCACATCATTCACATCTTTCCGCACGATTATCAGCTGTTCAGTTACAGAGGCAAATTTGTTATCTTCTTTTCCTTTAATTGGGCTAGCTCAGTCTGAATAATATGCATATCTTTATGGAGAGCTTCAATATTTGATAATAGATCACTATGTATGTGCACTCATCTCACTTGCACTCCTGTTTGTTTGACTATCACTATGTGCATGTGTTTAATTCTCTATTTGCCTCACATCACTGGTGTTTAGCTCCTTTCCAGAATCCTTTATTGTTCCTGTATATAACCCCAAAGTAGTTGAAGAGTCGAAAATGCTCTTCTGAAGCCGATGAAGGCGTGTCCTCAACAAGTTTAACTTGAAGTGGCTCCGCTACTGATGTAACTACTCCATGAATGGAGCCCCAACTCCCTCTAAAGAGTGGTTACCTCTCCAATCCACTTGTGGATAAGATAACTTCCATTGTAGGAACTGGATATATTAAATATAGGGGGTCACCACCTCAAACAATGTAATGTATGGCTCATTAGAGTATGTGGTGCCCCTCAATACCTGTGACAACAATTGATGCTGCACTACATCTAAAATGTCTTGGTCCACTGAAAATGTGGCAGCCGACAAGTTTGTATCAAAAACATTTTCTTCAAGTATTGTTCCCTCATCTGATTGTGTTTCTGCAAGTGGAGGTCCTGCTAGTGTGAGTGCTAGCAGTGTGTGTGACTCTTCACAGGATGCCGCGGCTAAACGATAAATTTCAATAGAATCACCCGGTAGATCGAGTGAGTCCAGTGGCTGTTGAATTGCCATTTCAAATTCCGTATCCCATTGAGAGGATAAGGAAGGGTGTGTTTTGGGTCCTAGAAGTATAGTAGAAGGGGGGTTGAATCTGATACTCACTAAATTAAAAAAATTCTTTCGAATCTTTTACGGATAAATAATTTAAAGTTCGGTTAGTGGGTTCGAGTTCATGAGGTGAATAGTGTTTAGGAGGCTGGCTTACTAATTTTTTATATTTATGAATAATCATTAATGTTCTAGAAAATTAGCAAGCAATTTAACGAGACAAGTTTTAGGGAATATATCTTTCGTATATAAACCTTGAGGTTGCTACACCTAGTTAAAAATATAACTGGTTTCCAAAGAAAAAATTATTTCTTTGCTACTAACACAAAAATATAAGGCTCAGTTCCTATACAAATATATCTAAATTAGTACAAGGAAAAACTGAGTCTGTAGAGAGTGATATCTAGGAGCCCTGGGCATTTTTCATTAAAGAACTGGGTCCTAACATCTGTCTGGGAGCAAGGTATGAGTGTGTATAAATTTATGTCTCCTGCTCCAGCCATGGCATTAGCTCTCTACATTTTTTTGTGTTGAAGAAGACGACCCTTTTTTGATGATTATCTTTCCTTTTCTTATCTGTGTAGATTTTAATCAATAAAAGTAGGCTGCTGCAATTTGATTGGCTGAGGGTTAAGTGGGGCCAAGAGATATTTTATTGCGCCAATATATTTTTGTTGCGCCTGTAGAGTAAATCCCCTGTGTAGATTCAAGTGGCGCCTCAATTAAATTAAGTTACTCCAAAGTAAAGTCAAAGGCATATGACAAGGCCTATTTGTAATAAGTAGATGACAACTCAACTCAAGTAAGAAAATGAAGTAAGTAATAAATAATGAGGAAGGAATCAAGTCAAAGAATGTCAACTAGACACAAAGAATCCTAATATCAGAAGTGTTCTAATGAAGCTGCTACTCTATACCGGAAGAAGTTCATTAATATGTTCAAGCGTCGGCGAAAAATAAAGGAGTAGTATTTCAGAAGAGTTCAGAAGATACAGAAGATTTCAAGTGCCTACTACAAAGAGATTCCAAGAAAAGAAATAGTGAAGAAAAAGCTAGAACCCAAGACAAGACACAAAGACCACTACAGTAGAAATGAGAATCGACATTGTAGTTAGTCATCCGTGAACCAGACCAGTGCACAGGGTGTCAACAGTGTCAATGAAGATTCGTCATCAAAAAGTTCAAGTGGTTAGAAAGGTTATTGTTGAAGAACAGAAGAGTTATCTACATCAACAATAGTCAAGCCTTTAATTTAATTCTCTATTAATTAATTAAATTAATTAGTTAAATTAATTAGTAAATTAATTCACTCAGAATTAATTTATTTCTTAAATTAATTAAAGGATTAATTAATTTAGAATTATTTTAGAATGACAGAAGAAAGAAGCTGGAAGCTCAAAGGGATACAGAAACAGCTAAACAGGCCTGACAGTACTGACTTTTCAACAAGACGGAAAAATTATTGACACGGAAGAAATGCAGAGTCATATATTCGTAAAAGTGGAACCCCGGTTGGAATTGATTTATCATTTCCAAGTCAAAAGGAGTTCGGTTCCAGACGTTCAGGAGACCGCAGCTTAAAGCGTGAGTTTTTGTTAAAGCAACCAATCAAAGGTTGCCACTTGTCAAAACAAGAAGAAAAGAAAAAAAAATGGCAGGTGATAAAGAAGTCATACCGAGAATTCATATGTCATACCGAGAAAATTCATAAAGGCTGTTGAAGAATGTCATACCGAGAATTTTCTTTTTAATATAAGTCATTTTGATTTATATTAATTAGGAAAATATGAATATGACTTAAGAATAAGTCATACCGAATTTTCTTTATTCAAAAGGTCATGCTGGAGCAAGTGGAAGAAAGTCATACCGAATTTTATATGAAAAAGGTCATGCTGGAGCAAGTGGGAAAATGTCATACCGAGTTTTTTCTTTTAAAATAAGTCATTCTGATTTATTTTAAATAAGGAAAATTTGAATATGACTTATAAAAAGTCATACCGAGCTCAGAATAAGTCATACCGGATTTATTAAGTCATGCCCAGTCTTTTACTAAGTCGTACAAGGCTTAATTTCATTAAATTAAGTCATAGTGAAAAAGGTCATGCTAGCTTCTTTTTTCCTCTATAAATATGAGGTGATCTCTTAACTATTTCAGGGTTCAGAAAAACAGCTCAAATTCAGTAATTTGTCTGCATTGTAATATTCACAGATTTCTGTGCTGAGTTTGGAATATAATTGTTAAACACGAACAGTACATGTCAAATTTGTTCTAGATCATTTTATCAATTATATAACAGTTTTCTAAATATTAATTTTGTAATACTAATCAAGTTAAAATTATATCTTTCACTTGAACAGTATTTCATTATAATTAATATTTCGTGAGTAATTAAAATAATATTTTTAATCCAAATATTCCGCGATTAAATATAGATATTGTATTCAACCCCCCCTTCTACAATATCAGGGACCAACAATTGGTATAAGAGCTGGTTGATATTTTTCATATCAGATCCAAATCAAATTCTGTGAACTCATACCGATCTCAAAAATTATTTTAAATTCAATATAATTTTTTATTCGAAATATTTTTTTTCCCAAAAAATTATTTTTGATCAAAAATTATTTTAAGTCAAAAAATAAAATATTTTTTGAAACACTTAATTTTTAATCTTATTTAAAGATGAGTACTCAAAGAGTCAGTAGCATTAAAATTCCACAATTTGATAAAGACAATTATAATCTGTGGAAGAGAAAGATGACCTTGTTTCTTCGAGCTGCAAATCCTAAGTACAAGGATATTTTAAAAACTGGTGTTGTTGTTCCAATAAATATCGTTCCTGAGCATATGGAAGATGGTGTACTCATTCTGCACAGACAATTTGAAAAAGATATTTCTGAGTACACTGAGACAGAAAAGGAACTGGATACTTTGGACACCAGCCTGCAGTTAATTTTAGTGGAATCTCTTGATCTCGGAATGTATAATCATGTTGGTAATTGCAAAAATGCCAAACACATCTGGGAAACGATAGAGATACTAAATGAAGGAACAGAAGAAGTAAGGGAGAACAGACTGGAAATCTTAACGTCTCAATATGAGCATTTTAGATCAAATCCTGGAGAAGGTATCTCTGAAGTTTTTGAGAGATACAACAAGCTAATAAATGATCTAAATCTCAATGGCAAACAATATACGAAGAAGGAGATCAGTAGGAAGTTTTTGCTGACAATGCCAGTACACCTAGAGCATAGGATAACAGCCATCAGAGAGTCAAGGGACATGAATGAAATTTTTTTGGAAAGACTTTATGGCATTCTGAAGACCTATGAGCTAGAGCAGATTCAACAGAAAGAAATATATGGTACAGGCAAGGTGGTCAGCAAGTCTACAGCTCTTGTAGCAGAAGAACCAGAGTACAGAAAAGCTAAGACTGAATCTTCTTCAGTCAACATCATTGATCTGGGTATTGTTGCAGAAGTTGGTGCAACTCTAGTGAATTCAACTGATAGTGAATTCTACTCAATGGAAGAACTTGATCAACTTGAAGATGAATCTATGGCTCTGATTGCTAGAAAATTTGGAAATACAAGATTCAGGAGGAACCCTAGTTTCAAATTCAAGCCTATGGCAAACAGATTTCAGACAGGTGGTTCTTCTAGCTCATCCAACACAAAAGGTGGATACAAGACAGGGATGGTAGATAGAAGCAAGATCCGTTGCTTCAACTGCAATGAAATGGGACACTTTGCTACTGATTGTAGAAAGCCCAAGCAGGAAAGAAAGAAGGATTCATATGACGAGCTCAAACAGAAATATGACGCTCTACTGAAGAAGCATCAGGGAAAATCATACTTAGCAACAGGAAAAAGCTGGGATGATTCCGACAATGATGAAGAAGATCAAATGGGAAATCTTGCTCTAATGGCCTCTTCTTCTGAAGGATCACAATCTCCACCTCGACAAGGAATTGAGGTAAACCCTAGCTGTCCTAAAATGTTTAAATTGCTAGGTGATAATTTAACTGATGCTAGAGATCGAATAAAAGTTTTAATTTTCGAAAACAAAGTTTTATCAGATGAGAATTTTGAATTGAAAAAGTTGAAACTTATAAATGCTAAATTAACTGAAGATGTTGCATTTCAAGTTAATAGAGTCAACTGCTATGTTGAAATTGAAGCTTTTTTGAAAGATAAAATTGAAAAAGAAAGGGTCAGGTGTCAAGCCTATAGAACTGCTTCATTCATTATGAAAGATCTAGTTGACCAACCAGAGATTAACCGGAAAGTTGGGATAGGTTATGAATATAATGAATCCGTAGGAAAGCCTAGTAACGTAACCCCTTTTAAAAAGACTACTATAGAGAGGGGTATTCCACATGTTATCAAGGACACTAAGAAACCTCTTTTCATAACTCCTATTGCAGAACCAGTTCTTGATAGTTGTGTAATAGTGGATTATGAAATTAAACTTGAAGATCTTAAAGAGAAAGAGAAAGAACAGGAAAAACCTGTTAGGGACATAAAAGAAATAAATGTCCAGAAAGCTAAATATGTACCTAAAAGACCAATAGAAAATGTGAACTCTACTAGTTCATCCACTCCTGGTTTAGGTGCTAAGAACTTAAAGAATAATTTGAACAGACCTAACAATAATTTTGTTAGAAGTAGGGATAGTAACAATAGATGTCATCCTACTGAAAACTTTAAATCTGCTGAAAAAGTTAAAGTAGAAATTGTTAAAACTCCTACTGCTGTGAATAACATGCCTGCTATTGATGTATGCCATAAATCTTGTGGTATTTTAAATTGTATGTTATGTGCTTTTAATGCTATGACTGCTTATTTCACACGCATGACTGCTAACAAAAAGAACATGACACCGAGACAATACATCAATAATAAATTTGCAAAATCCAAGACTGCAATTCCTTCACCTGTCAAGAAGGAAAAATATATTCCTAAGTCTAAACAAAAAGTTGTTAAGACTATTTATAGGAAAGTAAACACAGTCAAGGTGGATGCAGCTGTTATTCGAAAAGGATCTGTTGTCAAAGCTGACAAAGGTCAATTCTTTAAATATGCCGGGCCCAATCAATTTTGGGCTCCGAAGACGAATTAATCCGTTTGATATATACAGGGAGTTAAACAGGAAAACCGGGTTGTATGGATCCTAGACAGCGGATCGTCAAGGCATATGACCGGAGATAGAGCCCTGCTATCAGACGTGGTTGAAAGAGCTGGCCTAATAGTCACCTTTGGAGATAACAGCAAAGGAATGACTACGGGATATGGCAAGTTAAATACAGGAAATGTTATCATTGAAAACGTCTCTTTAGTGGAAGGACTTAAGCACAATTTACTCAGCGTCAGTCAATTCTGTGATAGAGGTTACAAAGTAAACTTTATCAAGGAGAAGTGCTTAATAGCTCATTCTAAAGAAGACAGACTAGCCTTGCGTGGAGTAAGGAAAGGAAACTTGTACGTAGCTGATTTCAACTCGGGAACTGAAGCTGAAGCAAACTGTTTTTATTCAAAAGCTTCAACAGAAGAAAGTTGGCTATGGCACAAGAAGCTCTCACACCTGAATTTCAAAACAATGAACTCTTTAGTCAAGAGGGATTTGGTGAGAGGACTGCCTCCGATGGAATTTATACAAGAAGGCTTGTGTGAGGCATGTCAAAAAGGGAAGTCAAAGAAAGCAACTCACAGAGGCACAAACACTACAAACATCACTGAACCACTTCAACTCCTACACATGGATTTATTTGGTCCAGTCAATATCAAGGAAGAAATATGCCTTAGTGATTGTAGATGACTTCACAAAGTACACGTGGGTTTTATTCTTGAACTCTAAGGATGAAACTCCACAGTTGGTGATTGATCATGTAAAGTTGATTGAGTTAGATTCAAAGCTACCTGTCCGGGCAATCAGATCAGATAATGGAACAGAATTCAAGAATGAAATTATGAATAACTTCTGCTCAGACAAAGGGATAACAAGACAATTCTCAGCGCCAAGAACTCTGCAACATAATGGAGTAGTAGAAAGGAAGAATCGAACCTTGATTGAAGCTGCAAGAACAATGTTAAGTGAATCAAGGTTGCCTATCTACTTCTGGGCTGAAGTAGTAAACACAACTTGTTATACCCAGAATCGAACTTTAATCAACAAGGATCATATGAAGACTCCCTACGAATTAATGGCTGGCAAGAAACCAACACTCAAATACTTTCATGTATTTGGAGCCAAATGTTTTGTGCTAAAAGATAGAAATGAACATCGTGGCAAATTTGAGGCCAAGGCACATGAAGCAATTTTTGTCGGCTACTCAAAAAGAGCATATAGGGTGTACATAATTGATCAGCACCAAGTAAAAGAAAGTGTCAACGTATCATTTGACGACACTAAACTCCCAAGCATCCAAAATGAAGATCCTTCTGAGTCATTAAAATTTGACAATCATCCAGACTCAGATTCGGATAATGAAGAAGAGCCTGAGGTTGCAGCAGAAAATGATGATGATAATAATGATGGTAATGATCCAGGTAATAGTGGTGGAAATAATGGAAACACTGGAGATACTACTAATACCAGTGGTGGATCAACAAGTCATCCAGGCAGCAACTCAGGGGGAGATGAAGGATCAACTGGCACAACACAACATCACAATGAATATAGAGGCGAATCATCAAGATCAAACCTTCAAAAGGAAAAGATATGGAGCAAAGATCATCCCTTTGAATTGATCATAGGTGATTCAGATGTTGGTGTTAGAACCAGAAGTGCAACTTCAAATGAATGTTTATTTTCGGTTTTTCTATCTCAAGAAGAACCAAAGAAAATTGAAGATGCTCTAACTGATCCAGATTGGGTTCTTGCCATGCAAGAAGAACTCAATCAGTTCGAAAGGCAAGAAGTATGGACACTGGTACCCAGGCCTAAAGATAGATCTGTTATTGGCATGAAATGGGTATACAGGAACAAGTTAGACGGTGATGGCATTGTTACAAGGAACAAGGCCAGACTCGTTGCAAAGGGTTACTCCCAGGAAGAGGGAATTAATTATGATGAGACCTACGCACCAGTTGCAAGACTTGAAGCCATCAGGATATTTCTGGCATTCGCAGCACATTCCAATTTTAAAGTCTATCATCAAATGGATGTGAAGAGTGCATTTTTGAATGGAAAGTTAGAAGAGGAAGTATATGTGGAACAGCCTCCTGGCTTTGAAAATCCAGAATTTGCTGATTTTGTATATTTCTTATTCAAAGCCCTCTATGGACTCAAGCAAGCACCGAGGACATGGTATGACACTCTCTCTCAGTTTTTACTTGAAAACGGTTTTACTAGAGGTGTCATAGATAAAACTCTCTTTTACAAATTACATGATAAAGATATGATATTTGTCCAAGTTTATGTTGACGATATTATATTTGGTTCTTCTAATGAAAACTTGTGCAAGAGATTTGCTAAGTTAATGCAGAGTAGGTATGAAATGAGCATGATGGGTGAGCTGTCATTCTTCCTTGGATTGCAAGTGAAGCAAAAAGAAGATGGGATTTTTATTTGCCAATCAAAGTACGTAAGGGATCTTCTAAGGAAATACAATCTAGAAGATTCTACACCAGCAAAACCCCCTATGCCAACAGCCACCAAGCTTGACAAAGATGAAACTGGTAAGAAAGTTGACATCACAAGCTATAGAGGTATGATAGGCTCATTATTATATCTAACTGCTAGCAGACCCAATATAATGTTTGCAACATGCTTATGTGCAAGGTTTCAATCTGATCCTAGAGAATCTCATCTTATAACTGTTAAAAGAATTTTTAGATATCTGAAGGGTACACCGAATCTTGGAATTTGGTACCCTAAAGGTACATGTTTTGAACTAATAGGCTATACAGATTCAGATTATACAGGATGCGGGATGGACAGGAAAAGTACATCTGGAAGTTGTCAGTTTCTAGGACAACGGTTGATTTCCTGGTACAGCAAGAAACAACACTCAGTATCTACCTCGACAGCCGAAGCAGAATATATTGCGGCAGGTAGTTGTTGTGCACAAATCTTGTAGATAAGGAATCAGCTGAATGATTATGGACTTGCGCTATCTAAAATTCCAATACTCTACGACAACACAAGTGCCATAGCCATTTCCAATAATCCTGTACAACATTCAAGAACCAAGCACATAGACATAAGGTATCATTTCATCCGAGAGCATGTCATGAACGGAACTGTGGTGTTACATTTTGTACCCACAGAAGATCAAATTGCCGACATCTTCACGAAACCACTTGTTGAATCCACTTTCTCTAAGTTGGTTAGTGAGTTAGGGATGTTAAACATGAACTAATTATTGCATGTTGTTTTAAATTGCATATTTATTTTCAAGCACTGTAAATACACTGTATATATTCCTTAAAAATTATCAAAAATAAACAAACAAAATGAAAAAGAAAACTCAAAAAGATTTTCCTTATTTTTGTACAGTTTTAGTTATTTGGCATCTATACTGTAAATATTTTATATTATTGTTGTTTTCCAATAATTGGCATATATTATTTATATATATAAGTATGTATAGTTTTAGTTGTTTTTCAACATTGGCATCCTTATTTTTATTTATGTTTTTATATTTTTGTTTATATATATATATGCGATGATTATTTCACTTCTCTTTTGAGAAGTAGGAAAGATCTATGAGCTTGATCATCCAATTGTTTCTAATAGTTAGATCCCAATCATTGGCATCAATCTCTATCCAAGATCTTAGAACCAAACACACAAACACAATCACATCCGTCTCTCTAACCATTAAACAGAATACCTAATTGTTATGAATGAGGGAGTCAATGCCTTGATTGCATTTGATAAGGTTGGTATTGTGAGTGAACCAACAGCTCTGTCTCCAGAAAGGTGATTAATATATACAAAAGCTGAGACAACTGTTAGCTCATCTGTATTTTCTCAAAAGGATACAGACTTGGAAAAGGCAAAAATGTTACTAGGTTCATTCTCTCAACAGAATGAGTCTATTGAATTCGGCCTGTCAGCCAAGGCCACTTGTAAAGAGTCAATTTCATCTGACATTTTTCAAGAAACCACAAATATTGTCTTATTTTTAGGGACCAACAATGAACCAACTCAATTGGCATTTTGGACCAATAATTGGGACCAAAAGGGACCAAGAGGGACCAAGAGGGAACATTTGAATTGTCACAGGAAGGATGAATTGACGGTAGCAATTTTTCTAAACTTCCATATCAAGGAAGGAAGAATGATTGATGATTCTGACGGAATCAACATGCCTTCACGGGCATCAGGAGGAAACTTGGATCATTTGCTACATTTTAGATCCTTGTCTCCCTTCCCAGATGGAACATATCTGGATTCCTAACGGAATAGATCATCTTAGATGATCAGTAACTCATTGAATCTATTCCTAAAGCAATTCAATTTTCAAATTAAACTATTTTAATAGATTCAGTTGAGGACGGGGATTTACGAAACCCCATTGCACCACCAGTGACCTTTCTTGAAGGGGCTATGGTGATCTTTCTTGCAGGTACAAAAGACTGAGTCATCCATACTTGGAGAGATATAGTGATGTGAGAAAAGACTGAAACACAAGTAAGGAGGAGTGAAAATATATATTCTATGAGTGAAACACTTAGAGAGTATATGAGCGAAACACTTGTGAGGAACACAAAGTAAAATCACACACTAGCACACTTACCGAATCCCTTTCCCAATTCCCTGTTACAAATTTCAAATGTTACTTAACCAAGGTGGAAATTTCTCTAGAAAAGGACTTTTAAATTATTAAGAGGATTATTCAACTAAGGGGGAGAATTATTAAGAGGATTACTCCAAAATGTTAAAATGTTCAACTAAGGGGGAGTAGATCAGAAGTTGGTAAGAAGAAAACAAAGACTTTTGCCAGAAGTGCTTTGATATCAATGGAAGAGGATTATTCAATTGTTGAACAAGAAAAGTTGGATAATTCACGTAAGAGGAGAATGAATTCACCTTGAACAAGAAAAGTTGGATAATTCACGTAAGGGGAGAATGAATTCACCTTGGGTGAGAAGTAAAAACAGAAGTTGGAAATTTAAAGGAAAAGTGGTAAGAAGAGAACAAACTTCATCTCTGACATCCTAAGGGGGAGCAGTGATGAGTCTGAGAAATGAAGATAATACTACATGTATAATATGTTCAGTGCTAAAGGAACAAACATCTTTCATTTCAGTTAACTCGGGAAATCTGGAAATGTATTATATAATCCAGAGAACAATTTATTATTTACAGTTCTTAAATGTCATATTATTTTCTTAGTTGTTAGTTGAGTTATCCTCTAGGAATTTGTATGTTAAATGCTTAACAACAAATAGGGGGAGATTGAAAGGCATATGAAAAGGCCTATTTGTAATAAGTAGATGACAACTCAACTCAAGTAAGAAAATGAAGTAAGTAATAAATAATGAGGAAGGAATCAAGTCAAAGAATGTCAACTAGACACAAAGAATCCTAATATCAGAAGTGTTCTAATGAAGCTGCTACTCTACACCGGAAGAAGTTCATTAATATGTTCAAGCGTCGGCGAAAAATAAAGGAGTAGTATTTCAGAAGAGTTTAGAAGATACAGAAGATTTCAAGTGCCTACTACAAAGAGTTTCCAAGAAAAGAAATAGTGAAGAAAAAGCTAGAACCCAAGACAAGACACAAAGACCACTACAGTAGAAATGAGAATCGACATTGTAGTTAGTCATCCGTGAACCAGACCAGTGCACAGGGTGTCAACAGTGTCAGTGAAGATTCGTCATCAAAAAGTTCAAGTGGTTAGAAAGGTTATTGTTGAAGAACAGAAGAGTTTTATCTACATCAACAATAGTCAAGCCTTTAATTTAATTCTCTATTAATTAATTAAATTAATTAGTTAAATTAATTAGTAAATTAATTCACTCAGAATTAATTTATTTCTTAAATTAATTAAAGGATTAATTAATTTAGAATTATTTTAGAATGACAGAAGAAAGAAGCTGGAGGCTCAAAGGGATACAGAAACAGCTAAACAGGCCTGACAGTACTGACTTTTTAACAAGACGGAAAAAGTATTGACACGGAAGAAATGCAGAGTCATATATTCGTAAAAGTGGAACCCCGGTTGGAATTGATTTATCATTTCCAAGTCAAAAGGAGTTCGGTTCCAGACGTTCAGGAGACCGCAGCTTAAAGCGTGAGTTTTTGTTAAAGCAACCAATCAAAGGTTGCCACTTGTCAAAACAAGAAGAAAAGAAAAGAAATGGAAGGTGATAAAGAAGTCATACCGAGAATTCATATGTCATACCGAGAAAATTCATAAAGGCTGTTGAAGAATGTCATACCGAGAATTTTCTTTTTAATATAAGTCATTTTGATTTATATTAATTAGGAAAATTCGAATATGACTTAAGAATAAGTCATACCGAATTTTCTTTATTCAAAAGGTCATGCTGGAGCAAGTGGAAGAAAGTCATACCGAATTTTATATGAAAAAGGTCATGCTGGAGCAAGTGGGAAAAAGTCATACCGAGTTTTTTCTTTTAAAATAAGTCATTCTGATTTATTTTAAATAAGGAAAATTCGAATATGACTTACAAAAAGTCATACCGAGCTCAGCATAAGTCATACCGAATTTATTAAGTCATGCCCAGTCTTTTACTAAGTCATACAAGGCTTAATTTCATTAAATTAAGTCATAGTGAAAAAGGTCATGCTAGCTTCTTTTTTCCTCTATAAATATGAGGTGATCTCTTAACTATTTCAGGGTTCAGAAAAACAGCTCAAATTCAGTAATTTGTCTGCATTGTAATATTCACAGATTTCTGTGCTGAGTTTGGAATATAATTGTTAAACACGAACAGTTCATGTCAAATTTGTTCTAGATCATTTTATCAATTATATAACAGTTTTCTAAATATTAATTTTGTAATACTAATCAAGTTAAAATTATATCTTTCACTTGAACAGTATTTCATTATAATTAATATTTCGTGAGTAATTAAAATAATATTTTTAATCCAAATATTCCGCGATTAAATATAGATATTGTATTCAACCCCCCTTCTACAATATCAGGGACCAACATAAAGTTAAGTGGCGCCAGCGACATTGTCTTCCTTGTGTAAATATATGCGACTCATTGAAAACCTGAATGAGAAACCAACATATATGTTGCGCTTCATATTTTTAATAGTCCAAGTGCAATTTGATCACTGCACTTTGACCCTTTTTCATTCCTTGACTGAAGTTCGCCAACTTCCATTTCTTGTACCAAAGTCTTGTCACATTACACCCTGAACTCTGAGCTATTTTCGTTCTTCGACTATAGTTCATAAACTTTCACTTTTCTTACCAAGGTTATGACACTTTGCATCCTGCACCTTTTGAGTTGTTTGGTTGTAGCCTCTATAAATCACTTTTCGTACCTTAATAAATAACTGTTTTTTTCAAGTATGTTCTTTAACTTAACAATTCTTCTATGGTTAATATTCAGATTCCGTTCACAAAGTACTGACGCCTAGTGCAACTGGTCTGGTTCACAGATGACTAACTTCGATCCATGTCTTCGTATTATTGCCTTAAGTACATTGTTATTTTGCAGCAACTTCATTGCTTCGAACACTAACTGTCAATAAAAACTGTAACTTCACTGGAATCTTTTCTGGTACTTAGACAACGTCTTCATTATTAACACAATCTTGAATACTTCATTCTTTATTCTTCATTGACGCTTGAACATATAAATGAACTTCTTTCAGTGAGTACAACTCCAAGACTGCAGCCGTGCTCTTTAACCTTTGTCTTTACCATGTCTTCAATTCTTCTAGATTGCTATACTTCGAACACTGTCTATCTTCAATCAATACTGGTACACTGAAATCTTCTAGTGACACTTTTATAGTGAATCTTCAATACTTCAGAAACCCTGAAATTCTTTAAACATTATTCTTCACTAATGCTTAAGCATATTAATGAACTTCTTTCAGTGACATGTAGTAGAATTCAAAACTTCTTCTAATGTCTTGATTCACTGTATTTGCCTTGTCTTCATTTCTTCCTGATTTCTGTGTGGATGTAGTATTATTTACATGTCCTGTTCTAGTGTTGAGTTATCACGATTACTATTCATACAGCTTCGTAACCTCACAATTACTTTTAGTAAATTAGTATTATTTATCAGTAGAACATAAAAGATAGCTCAAGTAATGTTCTTCCCCTGAGAATGTGATTCTTCTTCTTTTTCTTCATCTCCCTTTAGATGAACAATGTGTAGGGTTTCGTGACACAAACGCAGCGGAATAAACGCGAAAAATAAATCAAAATAGCGAAACCCTCCGCAGGATCCATGCGAAAACAAAATATTTAATTCGGAGATAAAGAATAAATACCTTTAGAAGCTTTAACAGTTCATTAATGGAAGATTAATGGAGGTCCAAAGCTTGTTTAATCACCACGTATCCCGCTCTCGCGATCTACGCTCTACGGTATCCACACGAACACTTTTCATGAAGGATTGATGTGTACTAGCACCCGAAAACTTCTTCTCTCTCTATCTTCCTCCTCTCTCAGAGCGGCTAGAGTTTTTGTAAAATCTCTATCTTATTAAATCAGCCCATAAAGAGATTATATAGAGAGAGGAATAAGTTTTCTAATTATAATCCAATTATAATTAATACTAATCCAAAATTCCAAATTATTTAATTAAGTCTCCCTTAATTAATTAATTATTAATTTTGGAATTAGTTTAAGTAATTCATTTATTCTATTTATATAATTAATTAAGTCATACTTAATTAATATCATAAATAAAATAAATTACTTATTTAATTTAAATTCATAATTTAAATTATTTCTCCTTCAAGCGTTTTTTGTGTGTGACCCTGTAGGTTATTATTACGTTGACAACAATTTTAATATCTAATCAAAATTGTAAACAATGAGCGGCATCTAGTAATACATCATTGCTACCCAAGTAATAATAATAAATCGGTGATTCGATTAAGCCTTTCGTGAATAATGTTCCATGTAATATAATCCCTTTAATTTTGATATTATAGATTAAACTCAAGGCATGTCTCGTGTCATCCTCTTCATAATTTAATATTTATTTTTCTTGATCGATGAGTAGACTATTAAAATCAAATCAACATTTGAGCACGGCCGTGCATTTCATAGTCTCACTCAAACAAGAGGCCAATAATATCACTCCTAAAATTAGGAGGATTAAATCCCATCGAGATCATTCATATTTCTCATACGATTCATAATATACCCAATGTCCACTTTTATCATCACCCGGTCAAAGGTAACTTTTAATGTAATCAAAGTATATTAATTCTCGTATAGAAATATAATAATTTCAGGTGTAAGGATCATTACATCATTATCACAGTGAGAATTACTTATGACACTTACTTAACATGTAGAATCTCACAGCGGGTCATTCCAGTGCCATGCATTGAGACATGCACTTATGTTCTTGACTTTAGTATCCCCATACCTATGATCAATGAGATGTGGTCATCTGTCAAGAAACATACTAGTCTTTGTGCATTATTATTGTCTGTTAGGTCCAAATGATTGTAGAAGGGGGGGGGGGGGTTGAATACAATCTTTAATAAATATTAGAATCTGTTTCGGATAATTTTTGATTAAACAATTTAAATTATTATCATGAAATAATAATCAAAGAAACACAGTTCAAGTAAAATACTTATATTAAACTTGAGGTGGGTTACAAGATTAAATCAGAAAATATTCACTAATTTAGCTCTTAAAATTCTAGAGAGATTTTGACATTAAATGCTCTTGAATTTTTGTTTAAGCCGAATAGAATGTTAATAGAAGTGTGTTATACTACTGACTTAATCTGCTATTTATAGGCAAAATCAGATGCTGGAGACTTTTTCCACTCGGGGAGACTTTCTCTCCTCAGAGAGACTTTCCTTTTTAGCTCGGGGAGACTTTCCTTTTCTGGAGACTTTCACTTTGGAAGACCTTTGAAGCCATGGAAGACTTATTAAGCTCGGGGAGACGTTTGACAAATAGGAAGACATTTTGAAAATATTCGGGAAGACTTTTGGAAATGTCTCGGGGAGACTTTCAAAAAGTCTTCCCGAGTAAACTCTGCCGACTTGCATGTTAATGTGTAATGTATATGTTTCATTTAATTCACGTCCAGTACATCTTCTGACCTTTTCTTTTCTTTTCTTTTTAATTTAAATTCTATTACTTTTATTATATATCTTATTAATTAAATTAATTCTTTTTGAATTAATCTAAGTAAATAGGATACATAATAAATTATCCTTTTGATAATAGAATTAAATTAAAGTCTTCTTCATTCTAAAATAATTCTAAATTAATTAATTTCTTAATCAATTTAAGAAATAAATTAATTCTGATTGAATTAATTTACCATTTAAATTAACTAAATAATTTAATCAATTAATAGAGAATTAAATTAAAGTCTTGACTCCACGACTGTTGATGATATAATTTTAAATCTTCTGTCTTCACATCAATGTCTCTAGCTGACCACTTCTTCTGTAATAAAGAACCTTCTCTGTATTTTGCTAACACTCCGTGTACTGTCTGGTTCACGAGTGATTCACAACAAATAGAATTCTTCACTTGACTTTTATAATGGTTCACTTCTGCTCCTTCTGACTTGACTATATTTGTTGTCACACAGAATTGAAATCTTCTGACACTGTAGCTTCTTCAAACTTAAATACTCCACTGAGGCATGATCAATTAAATTGAACTTCTTTCAATGTAGTACTGCTTCAAGTCTGTAGATTGACTTTGATCTTCTTTTTCTTGTCAGATAATACCTACTGAAGATTCCTGTGACAGATAATATATTTACTTACAAATTATCTATGTTTGAGTTGAGTTGCCATCTCTCTAAACAAATAGGCTTCTAAACATATGCCTTTCAATCTCCCCCTATTTGTTTGTTAAACAATAACAAGCAAATCACTAGAGGATAACTCAACTAACAAACAAGAAAAAGATATAACAATAAAACTTGTAAATAAACAAACTTAGTTCTGGTTTATATTAAACATTTCCAGATTCAAACATTAATGATAAATACAAGATAGTTGTTCCTCTAGACTGAACAAATAGTACAGATTTCTATCTTGATCTATCCTAGTTCTAGTAACAAAAGATGTTAACATTTCTTCAATTCTGATCATCTTGAGACTGTATTTCACCTTCTTCTGCTTCTTCAACACCAACAATAGGTGTGCGTGGTTCTGGTTCAGGTACTGTCTGAGAGCTTCCAGAAACCCCATACGCCTTGTTTTGTTCTGATATAGAAAGTCTATACAAAACTTCATTATCAAGAGGATCATGTGGAATTGAAGTTGGTTGCTTGAACTCTTCTAGTCCTTTCCATTGCTTGTAAAAATCAATATCTTTAGACATACAGTAGTCTTGGATATAATCAGCAGCAACTGATTTAGCTTGACTTTGAAATCCTTCAGACCGTAGCATTTTCTCTACGTCTATTAAGTAGTTCAAAGGATATCCAGTCATAGACTCTGAATTAAGACGAATTATTTGATATCGATTATTTTTCACAAACCTTACTTCATAAGGTTCAGGTATGATTTCTGGACTCCTTAGAGTAGCAAAGTCTCGAATGTGATCTCGGAGTATTTCATTCATCTCTGAACTTCTTTTTACTTTACACAGCATAACCCATAACTCAGAGGGTGTTCTTGTTCTGAAGAAGTCCAATGAAACTTTGTAGAAACCATAATTATCAAGATGAATTATGATATGCCAGCCATCTATATTTACTTCAACTGTGATATACCTGATCTCTAGCTTTAATGCAGCCATGTAAAGATCTACAGTTGTATTAGCAGTGAATAGTTCACCTATCATGCCGGATACCTCTCTGTCTTGATAGGTGCCAATCTGAGGTTGATCCATGATCATTCTAGCTTGATCCCATTTTGGTCCAAACTTTCTTTTAATGTCTTCCCTCTTGGCAGTGATTGCAGCATCCCATAGCTTTTGCTTTTGTGCAGCTGCTTCCTTGTTCTCCTTGGATTTAACTTGTAGGAGAGCCTTAAGCTTATCAAGCTTGTCTTTTCTTGCTTGAGCTTCATTTTGCATTTCAAGAATCCTTGCATCTAACTCAAAGTTTTTCTCTATGGATTCTTCTTGAAATCTTCTAAGTTCTTCATCTAGCTCAGCATTTCTTTCTGTTTTATCAGAGAAAAGAAATTCTCTGTCAAACTCACCTGTTTCAGCATCACCAAAATTTGATTTTTCAGGAGTTTGTTGTTCTGGTTCAAAGAAAGAAAAATCTTGTTCTGCTGCATAGTAAGATTGATCTGACTTGTATTGATCTGTAGCAGCTTCTTGTATTGTGTCATGCATTTTCTCTTTTCCTTTGACTGGAGCTTTTTCTTGTACCTTCTCCCCCTTAGTTGAGGGATCCTTGACTGAAGTCCCTTCAAAGAATTGTTGTTGTTCTGGGATGGGTCTAGTTCCAGACTTTACCATGTTGTAGACATGCCTCAAACCTTCATTCAGCTGATCTATGCCTCTTTCAATCATTGCAAATCTCGAGGAATTAAGAGCATTGTACTAATGATAATCATTTTCTAGAACATCGATACGATTTGAGATCTTATTTATCTCTGTGAGATTATCAGCAATTTGAATTTGATTCTGTCTTAAGTCCTTGATATCAGCTGCTATAACACCTTGCGTTTGATTCACATCATTTGTTTTGAGAAGCACAGTTGCCTTTACTTCTTCAAGATCCTTTCTAATAAGAGAAAACTGATTTGTAACTAGATCTGAAGAATTTTGAGCACTGACTTGAGCTCGAAGTTGTGCATTTTCTGCTTTCAGTGCATCCATCTGTTGTTGAAAGGACAGTAACATATTTTGCATCTCACTTTCTGTGCCTGTGTGTGCACTCATTTTTCCTATTTGTAAGAGTGTTTCACTCACCTCACGTGTAGGTGTATCACACAGTGTTTGCCTTTCTTCGCTCGTGTTTAACTCAAAATCTGAGCCTTCAGATGTACCTGCAGTATAGATCACCAAAGCCCCTGCATGAGAGGTCACTGGTGGTGCAATGGAACTTTGCAAGTTCCAATCCTCAATAAAGTCTTGCGTTTCTTTTGGAATAGAAAACTGAGTTGCCTCAGGGTAAGACTCAAGGAGTTGCTATTCATCTTGAGATGATGAGTAGATCTTTTCAGATTCCGGATATGATCCATCCGGGGAGGTAGGCAAGGATCTAGGAATCAGCGAGAGATCCAAGTTTCCTCCTAAAGCCTGTGAAGGCACTTGATGTTGTGAAGCATCATGTTCTACCATTACTAGGGTAGATGAAGTACCAAGCATTTGCTTCTTCTGTGGAGCAGGAATCAAGTCTTCTTCACTCCCTAACTGTGTATGTTTTCTCTTCTGTGTTTGGGAGAGAGATTGTGATGACGAAGTAGCAGTGTATGGATCTAAGACCTGTGTCAGAGACTGTTGGATTTCAGACTCATGATCTATCCTAATAGCCACTGGGGGCTTTTCACTGATATAATTTAAGTCAAGATTTAAGTCAAAATTCACAATAGAAGAATTCCTTACCTGAGTACTTACTGGAGCAGAGGCAATTGGTTCTGCTTGAGCATGATGTTCTTCAAGTTGTTCAACTTGTTCATCTTCATCTTCACTTGGAGGAGCAGGAATCATTTGTAGAGGTCCTGCATCAAACACTGGTGCTGGTGCTTGATTTTGTTGTTGATGAATGAATTGAGCCATGTATGGTGTATAAATTACAGGAACACCTGGTAGTTTGTTTGCCTTTGATAACCTTGTAAAAAGATTTCTTTGTGTGGAAAGCGATCTTACTATAGGTGAATTGTTAAATAACACTTTGTGTTCATTAGTTAGCTTGTCATTCAAAAACAAAGTCAGAAATCTTGGATAGTAGCAATGAACTGTATGATCTTCTGTAAGACTTCTGCTTGAAAAAGTATCCATTTTCCTTATTATCTCTTTCAAAATTAATTTCCCAAAATTTATTCTCCGGTTATGTGTCACAGCAAATCCTATGTTTTGTAAAAGCAGAGGAATGTTGTGAAAACTATTCTTCAGACATGGAGAAAATACCTTGGTCAGTGTATCAAAGATGTAGTCCCACTCACTTACTAGATGAGTCTTGGACAGTCTAACCATATTAAATTCACCTTGATACTGGATGGTTTGAAAGAATTCTATCAGCTCCTGTGGTGTTGGTAGTGGATCAAAGTTGTCTGTTGGGAAGCCTAGAATCCTGTTTACATCAATATCTGTTACCCAGTAATCTCTTCCTCTTACTTTGAATGCGAAGCGAGTTGACGTGCTGGTTGAGCAATTAACAGCTGTAGAGTAGAGAGCCTTCAGTGGATCAATCTTCAGAACAGGGTCCAGGGTTATTGAAGTTCCGATCATAGGATGCTCATTGAGAAATCGAATCCAGGGAATGAATCTGGGTTCTGGACATCTTGTAGGATCAAAGTACCCTACATAGTTAGTCTTGCAGATTTCAAAGACAGCGGCCATTTTAATTTATCTGCGTAACAAACAATGTAATTTATTAGAAAATAAATAGAACAGGTGAAATTAAATAAGTGATCAAAATTTTTATAATTGTTTCTAAACCCATTAATCAGTTAAATTTAGAAGAAGAAGAAAAAAAACTGATTAAGATTTAGTAAATAACTAATTAAAAAAAACTTACACACACAATTGTTTAATAGAGAGAGAAAAATTTGCAAGAGTTTGATTGGGTTTGGCAATTAAAAAAACGGAATAGAATAGGATTAGATAGGATCTTAGTAAGAAAAACTGGTTATATATATAAGCAAAGTCTCGGGGAGACTTTTATGTCTCGGGGAGACATTTGTGTCTCGGGGAGACTTTCTCAAAAGTCTCGGGGAGACTTTTGAAAGAAAAGAAAAAAAAAAATTTAAAATAAACTAGTATATAACATATATAATATAATATATATATAAACAAAACTCGGGGAGACATTTTGAATATCTCGGGGAGACTTTTTCAAAAGTCTCTCTGAGAATCAAAAGTCTTCCCGAATTACATATATGTATATATTAAAAACAAAATATAATATATATATATATATATATATATATATATATATAATCCGAAATATTTTTAATAATATACTAAAATATAATAACACAAAATATTGAATTATACTAATAATAACTATACTTAAATATTTGATTATTTTCTCATAAAAATAATTTTCACCAAAATTCTAACTTGTAAAATTTTGATTAAATTATTTTAAAGATAATAATCTAAGATTACAATATAGTAGAATACAACCAAAAAATAGATAAAATAAAATATTATAATAATTTACACTAAACACACATTCGAGAACTAGAATTTAGTAAAATAAATTCACAAGTGTTATAACAAATATTCACATAACAAACACTTGAAATTTTATTTAAGAACATAATGCAGATGTGAACTGGGATTTAAGATGAAGAACTATTTAACATCCCTAGTTCACCAACCAACCTGGTGAATGTGGATTCATCAAGTGGCTTAGTAAAAATATCTGCAGTCTGTTCTTCTGTGGGTACAAAGTGTAATTCCACAGTACCATTCATAACATGTTCTCGAATAAAATGATACCTGATATCTATGTGCTTTGTCCTCGTGTGCTGTACAGGGTTGTTGGATATTGCAATGGCACTTGTGTTATCACATAAAATAGGAATTTTATTTATTACAAAGCCATAATCTCTGAGTTGATTCCTTATCCATAAGATCTGAGCGCAACAGCTTCCCGCAGCAATGTACTCAGCCTCTGCTGTAGAATTGGAAATTGTTTGCTGTTTCTTGCTGTACCAGGAAATCAATCTTCTCCCTAGGAATTGACAGCTCCCTGAGGTGCTCTTCCTATCAACAACACTACCTGCATAATCAGAATCTGTATATCCTATTAGATTAAAACCAGATTCTTTAGGGTACCAGATACCAAGATTAGGTGTACCCTTAAGATATCTTAAGATTCTTTTCACAGCAACAAGATGAATATCTCTAGGATCCGCTTGGAACCTTGCACATATACAAGTGGCATACATAATATTTGGTCGGCTTGCAGTTAGGTAAAGTAGAGATCCAATCATACCTCTGTAGCTTGTGATGTCTACCTTTATTGAGTTTTCACATAATCCAAGCTTGACAGCTGTAGATGAGGGAGTTCTTGCAGATGCTGAATCTTCCATGTGATACTTCTTTAGAAGTTCTTTAAGGTACTTGGACTGACAAATGAATATTCCATCTATTCTTTGACTCACTTGAAGTCCAAGGAAGAATTTTAGCTCTCCCATTAAGCTCATCTCATACCTACTCTGCATTAACTTAGCAAACCTCTTGCACAAGTTATCATTAGTAGACCCAAATATTATGTCATCAACATATACTTGTACCATTATCAGATCATTGTTGTGTTTCTTATAAAATAAGGTTTTATCTATGACTCCTCTAACAAAAGCATTTTCAAGTAAGAATTCTGAAAGAGTGTCATACCATGTTCTGGGCGCTTGTTTGAGACCATAGATAGCCTTGAAAAGAAAATATACAAAGTCCATGTGATCTGGATCTTCAAAGCCTGGGGGCTGTTGTACATATACCTCTTCAGCTAGCTTTCCATTCAGGAATGCACTCTTCACGTCCATTTGATAAACTTTAAAATTGGAGTGAGCTGCGAATGCCAGAAACATCCTGATAGCCTCAAGTCTTGCAACTGGAGCATAGGTTTCATCATAATCAATTCCTTCAGCTTGGGAATAACCTTTTGCAACCAGTCTGGCTTTGTTCCTTATTACAATGCCATCTTCATCTAACTTGTTTCTGAATACCCATCGTGTGCCAATTACAGTCTTGTCCTTCGGTCTGGGTACTAGTTTCCAAACATCTTGAGATTCAAATTGATTGAGTTCATCTTGCATAGCAATCACCCAATCAGGATCAGACAGTGCTTCTTCTACTTTCTTAGGTTCCATTTCAGATAGAAACCCAGAATAATTGCATTGATTCTGTGTAGCACCTCTTGTTCTAACACCAACATCTGGATCACCAATGATCAGCTCAAAAGGATGAGCTCTACTCCAAATTCTCTGACTTGGCAGATTAGATCTTGATGATTCGCCTTGAATTTCATTGTGATGTTGTGTTTGATTTGCTGATCCTTCATCTCCTCCCCCTGAGTTGCTGCTAGGATCTCTTGATGAATCTCCTTGTGTGTTAGGGGTATCTCCAGAGTTTCCACTGTTTCCACCACTAGCACTTGGATCATCAACATTATTATCATTGTTGTTTCCTGTTGCAGCCTCAGGTTCGTTTTCATCATCTGAGTGTGAGTCTGGCATATTGTTGAACTTAAAAGTTTCAGATGGATCATCATTTTGGATGTTAGGGAATTTTGTGTCATCAAAAGTTACATTGACACTTTCTTTGACATGATGTTGATCAATAATATACACCCGATAAGATCTTTTAGAATAACCAACAAAAATAGCTTCTAGAGCTTTAGCTTCGAACTTCCCAATACGTTCTTCTCCATCTTTAAGTACAAAGCATTTAGCACCAAATACATGAAAGTACTTGAGCGTTGGTTTCTTGTTAGCCATTATTTCGTAGGGTGTCTTCATTAAGTCCTTGTTGATCAGAGTTCGATTCTGGGTATAACATGCAGTATTTACAGCTTCAGCCCAAAAGTACATTGGAAGCCTTGATTCACTCAGCATAGTCCTTGCAGCTTCAATTAATGTACGATTCTTCCTTTCTACAACTCCATTCTGTTGCGGAGTTCTAGGTGCTGAGAATTGTCTAGTTATTCCCTTTTCAGCACAAAAGTCATTCAGAACTGCATTCTTGAACTCAGTTCCATTGTCTGACCTTATAGCTCTAACTGGAAGCTTCGAATCCAACTCAATCATTTTTATACGATCAATCACCACTTGAGGAGTTTCATCCTTTGAGTGCAGGAATAAAACCCATGTATACTTTGAATAGTCATCAACAATCACCAAGGCATATCTTTTATGTGACATTGACATAACATTAACTGGACCAAATAAATCCATATGAATTAATTGTAGTGGCTCAGTAATACTAGATGTGTCAGTGCTTGGATGTGATGCTTTCTTTGCTTTCCCTTTCTGACATGCCTCACAAAGTCCTTCTTGTGTGAATTCCAATTGAGGCAGTCCTCTCACTAATTCTCTTTTGACTAGAGAATTCATAGATTTGAAATTAAGGTGTGAGAGTTTCTTGTGCCATAGCCAACTTTCATCTGACGAAGCTTTAGCATAAAAACAATTGACTTCATCTCTGCAACTTGAGTTCAGATCGGCTACGAACAAGTTTCCTTTCCTTACTCCCTGAAGAGCAAGCTTTTCATCCTTCTTGTGAGAAATCAAACATCTCTCCTTCACAAAGTTCACTGTGTATCCCTTGTCACAAAACTGACTGATACTCAGAAGATTGTGTTTGAGACCTTCCACGAAAGATACATTATCAATGACGACATTGCCAGCTTCTAAACAGCCATATCCCTTAGTCATACCCTTGCTGTCATCTCCAAAGGTAACTACTGGGCCAGCTCTCTCAACAACATTTGATAGTAGGGCTCTATCTCCGGTCATGTGTCGTGAGGATCCACTGTCGAGAATCCAAATAACCAGGTTCACCTGTTTTACACCCTGCAATCATCAAATGAGTTAGGACTTCTTCGGAACCCAACATTGATTGGGCCCGACATATTTGAAAAATTGTCCTTTGTCAGGTTTAACAACAGAACCCAACTTGACAAACTCATCTACTACTTTGACTGAACACTTCTCCTTGTAAACAGCCTTAACATTTTTGTATACAGGCTTAGGAGAAAATGTCTCCTTCTGAGAAACAGGAGGACTGGCAGTGTTTGATCTAGCATGCCTGTGATTTATGTGTTGTCTAGGTGTAGTATTGACATTCATAGCATGCATACTTTTAAAATATGCAGACATAACATTGAAAGCACATGCCATACAGTTATCTACACCACAAGGTTTATGGCATGCATCAATAGTAGGCATTTTATTCACAATAGCAGGAGTCTTAACAGTTTCTACCTTAACTTTATTAACATTTTTAAAGTTCTCAGTAGCATGGAATCTGTCGTTACTATTCATGCTATTAACAAACTTATTAGGTCTGTTATGATTTTTCTTAAGCTCTTTAGCACCTAAACCAGGAGTGGATGAACCAGCAGTGTTCATATTTTCTATTGGCCTTTTAGGTACATATTTAGCTTTCTGGACATTTATTCCTTTTATGTCCCTAACCGGTTTTTCCTGTTCTTTCTCTTCCTCTTTAAGGTCTTCAAGTTTAAATTCATAATCCACTATTACACAACTATCAAGAACTGGTTCTGCAATAGGAGTTATGAACAGAGGTTTCTTAGTGTCCTTAATAATATGAGGAATACCCCTTTCTTCAGCACTCTTTTTAAAAGGGGTTATGTTGCTTGGCTTCCCTACAGATTTATTATATTCAAAACCTATTCCAACTTTCCGTTTAATCTCTGGTTGGTCAATTAGGTCTTTCATAACAAATGAAGCAGTTCTATAGGCTTGACACCTGACCTTCTCTTGTTCAATCTTATTCTTTAGAAAAGCTTCAATTTCAACATAACAGTTGACTCTATTAACTTGAAATGCAACATCTTCAGTTAATTTCTCATTTATAAGTTTCAGCTTTTTCAATTCAGAATTCTCATCTGATAAAACTTGATTTTTGAGAATTAAGACTTTTATTCGATCTCTAGCATTAGTTAAATCCTCACCTAGCAATTTAAACATTTTAGGACAGCTAGGATTTACCTCAATTCCTTGACGAGGTGGGGATTGTGATCCTTCAGAAGAAGAAGCCATTAGAGCAAGATTTCCCATATCTTCTTCTTCATCATTGTCAGAATCATCCCAGCTTTTTCCTTCTGCTAAGTATGATCTTCCCTGATGCTTCTTCAGTAGAGCCTCATATTTCTGTTTAAGCTCGTCATATGAATCCTTCTTTCTTTCCTGCTTGGGCTTTCTACAATCTGTAGCAAAGTGTCCCATTTCATTGCAGTTGAAGCAACGGATCTTGCTTCTGTCTACCATCCCTGTCTTATATCCACCTCTTGTAGTTGATGAGCTAGAAGAACCACCTCTCTGAGATCTGTTAGCCATAGGCTTGAATTTGAAACTAGGGTTTCTCCTGAATCTTGTATTTCCAAATTTTCTAGCAATCAGTGCCAGAGATTCATCCTCAAGTTGATCAAGTTCTTCCATTGAGTAGAATTCACTTTCAGATGAATTCATTTGAGTTGCACCAACTTCTGCAACAATACCATGATCAATGACTTTGACTGAAGAAGATTCAGTCATAGATTCTTTGTATTCTGGTACTTCTACTACATGAGCTGTAGACTTGCTGACCACCTTGCCTGTACCATATATTTCTTTCTGTTGAATCTGCTCTAGCTCATAGGTCTTTAATACGCCATAAAGTCTTTCCAATGAAATTTCATTCATGTCCCTTGACTCCCTGATGGCAGTAATCCTATGCTCTAAGTGAATTGGCATTGTCAGCAAAAACTTCCTATTAATCTCCTTCTTCGTATAGTGTTTGCCATTGAGATTTAGATCATTTATCAATTTATTGTATCTCTAAAAAACATCAGAGATACCTTCTCCAGGATTTGATCTAAAATGCTCATATTGAGACGTTAAGATTTCCAATCTGTTCTCCCTCACTTCTTCTGTTCCTTCATTCAGTATCTCTATCGTTTCCCAGATGTGTTTAGCATTTTTGCAATTAACAACATGATTGTACATTCCGGGATCAAGAGATTCTACCAAAATTAACTGCAGGCTGGTGTCCAAAGAATCCAGTTCCTTTTCAGTATCAGTGTACTCAGAAATTTCTTTATCAAATTGTCTGTGCGGAATAAGTACACCATCTATCATATGCTCAGGAATGATTGTTATTGGAGCAACAACACCGGTCTTCAAAATATCTTTGTACTTAGGGTTTGCAGTTCGAAGAAATAGCGTCATCTTCCTCTTCCAAAGATTATAATTATCTTTATCAAATGGAGGAATTTTAATGCTACTCACTCTTTGAGTACTCATATTAAAATAATGGAAGATTAAAAAGATTTGAGATTTTTAGGAATTAAAAATTTTCGAATTTTTAAGAAATTAAAAATTTTAGAATTTCTAATAAATTAAAATTTTTGAATTTTTTTAATAAATTAAAATTTTTGATTTTTAATAAATTAAAAGTTTCGAATTTTTAATAAATTAAAAGTTTCGAATTTTTAATAAATTAAAAGTTTCGAATTTTTAATAATTAAAATATTAGGATCTTGATTTTTATGTCAATCAGATGGCTCGGATACCAATTGTTAGGTCCAAATGATTGTAGAAGGGGGGGGGGTTGAATACAATCTTTAATAAATATTAGAATCTGTTTCAGATAATTTTTGATTAAACAATTTAAATTATTATCACGAAATAATAATCAAAGAAACACAGTTCAAGTAAAATACTTATATTAAACTTGAGGTGGGTTACAAGATTAAATCAGAAAATATTCACTAATTTAGCTCTTAAAATTCTAGAGAGATTTTGACATTAAATGCTCTTGAATTTTTGTTTAAGCCGAATAGAATGTTAATAGAAGTGTGTTATACTACTGACTTAATCTGCTATTTATAGGCAAAATCAGATGCTGGAGACTTTTTCCACTCGGGGAGACTTTCTCTCCTCAGAGAGACTTTCCTTTTTAGCTCGGGGAGACTTTCCTTTTCTGGAGACTTTCACTTTAGAAGACCTTTGAAGCCATGGAAGACTTATTAAGCTCGGGGAGACGTTTGACAAATAGGAAGACATTTTGAAAATATTCGGGAAGACTTTTGGAAATGTCTCGGGGAGACTTTCAAAAAGTCTTCCCGAGTAAACTCTGCCGACTTGCATGTTAATGTGTAATGTATATGTTTCATTTAATTCACGTCCAGTACATCTTCTGACCTTTTCTTTTCTTTTCTTTTCTTTTTAATTTAAATTCTATTACTTTTATTATATATCTTATTAATTAAATTAATTCCTTTTGAATTAATCTAAGTAAATAGGATACATAATAAATTATCTTTTTGATAATAGAATTAAATTAAAGTCTTCTTCATTCTAAAATAATTCTAAATTAATTAATTTCTTAATCAATTTAAGAAATAAATTAATTCTGATTGAATTAATTTACCATTTAAATTAACTAAATAATTTAATCAATTAATAGAGAATTAAATTAAAGTCTTGACTCCACGACTGTTGATGATATAATTTTAAATCTTCTATCTTCACATCAATGTCTCTAGCTGACCACTTCTTCTGTAATAAAGAACCTTCTCTGTATTTTGCTAACACTTCGTGTACTGTCTGGTTCACGAGTGATTCACAACAAATAGAATTCTTCACTTGACTTTTATAATGGTTCACTTCTGCTCCTTCTGACTTGACTATATTTGTTGTCACACAGAATTGAAATCTTCTGACACTGTAGCTTCTTCAAACTTAAATACTCCACTGAGGCATGATCAATTAAATTGAACTTCTTTCAATGTAGTACTGCTTCAAGTCTGTAGATTGACTTTGATCTTCTTTTTCTTGTCAGATAATACCTACTGAAGATTCCTGTGACAGATAATATATTTACTTACAAATTATCTATGTTTGAGTTGAGTTGCCATCTCTCTAAACAAATAGGCTTCTAAACATATGCCTTTCATTGTCCTTAAATAATAATACTCGACTAGAGAATTTTAGGAATAAGATACTATTCATATAATCTCATTTTTAAGTCACATACTTAAAGATATAGAATACGTATCAAAATTCCAAGGACATTTACTATGCTTTCAATTTATTACGCAGTAAACAAAACATAATAAATAAATAATAATCAATAAAACATAATCCTTAATAATAAATATTTTCCTTAAAATATAAAAGTATTGTCTCTAGAGCACAATTACTAACAATCTCACACTTGCACTAGAGCCAATTACCCAAGTATCCAATACTCATGAAACTAGTGTGACTTTCATGCTTCTGCTGCGACAAAGCCTTAGTCAGTGGGTCTGCAATATTATTATTAGTATGCACTTTACATATATGTATATCTCCTTGATCATTAATCTCATTAATTAGGTGATATCTCCTAAGTACATGTCCAAACAGCCTCCTTGGCTACTTCGCAAGCATCAATATACTCAGGCTCTATTGTAGAATCAACTATTGTCTCTGCTGTGAACCATTCCAGCATACAACATCTCAATAAAATTAGATAAAACACAAAGACAGACAGAAACATTAAATTATCGTTATCTGTCTAGAAACCAGTATCACTGAAACCTCTTACAACTAGCTTCACATCTCCTCCATATAACAAGAATGAATCTTTAGTCCTCTTTAAGTACTTAAGAATATTCTTGACTGTCGTCCAGTGACCTTCACCTGGATTAGATCAGTATCTACTCATCATGATTAAAGCATACGAGACATCAGGACAAGTACATATCATTGCATACATTATAAAACCAATTGCTGACGCATATGGAATTTTACTCATGCAGTCCCTATCATCCAATGATTTAGGACAAATTTTATTTTGAGATCACTATCCCATGAGACATTGGGACATATCCATTTTAGTCTCTTTGCATTTGAAATCGATGCAAAACTTTGTCAATGTATGTACTCTAAATTAGGCTGATCAATCACCTTGATCTATCTCTATAGATCTCGATCCCTAATATATATGTCACATCGCCTAAGTCTTTCATTGAGAAATTATTTCTCAACCAAGTCTTCACAGTCTGTAGAGAAGGAATGTCATTCCCTATTAGTAATATATCATCAACATATAATACTAGGAATGCCACATGGCTCCCACTAAACTTCTTGTAAACACAAGTTTCATCTTCATTCTGAATAAAGTCAAACTCTTTTTGACTGTTTCATGAAAACAAATGTTCCATCTCCTCGAGGCCTGCTTTAATCCATAAATGGATCGACGTAACTTACATACATTTTCAGCATCCTTTAGATCAACAAAACCCTTAGGGTGTGTCATGTACACATCCATATCTTCTTCAAGGCTCTCATTTAAGAAAGCGGTTTTGACATCCATTTGCCAGATTTCATAGTCATAGTAAGCAGCTATAGCAAGAAAAATCCTGATGGACATGACCATAACAACTGGTGAAAAAGTCTCATCATAGTCAATACCATGAATTTTCTTGAAACCTTTTGCCACCAGTCGTGCCTTATAGGTCTGTACATTAGCATCCATGTCGGTCTTCTTCTTGAAAACCCATTTGCACCCTATAGGTTTTACCCCTTCAGGTTGATCAACCAAAGTCCATACTTGATTAGTATACATGGATTCCATCTCAGATTTAATGGCATCCAGCCATCTCTTAGAATCTGGAGTGTTTATAGTATCTAGGTAGGTGAGAGGCTCATCTTCATCCACAAGCATCACATCACCATCTTGAGTCAAGAGAAATCCATATTATCTCTCGGGCTCATGGCGAATCCTACTAAACCTACGAACACCTGTGTTTCTTGAGCAGTATTATTTTTCTTGTACATTCTACTCAGGTTCCTCCACTGGTTCAACGTTATCATGTGGGTCTCAAACTTCATTGAGATCTATTATCCTCCCACTGTCTCTCAGCAATTCGAGCAACAAACACTTTGTTCTCGGAAGGATTATAGAAAGAATAACCCATTGTTTCAGTTGGGTATTCCACAAAATTACATTTGTCTGATTTTGGTTCTAGCTTGTCAGAGATTAGACGTTTCACAAACGCTTCACATCCCCAAAATTTTATAAATGACATGCTGTGACGTTGCTCAGTCCATATCTCATAAGGAGTCTTTTGAACCAATTTAGTAGGAACACAGTTAAGTGTATGTGGAGCCGTTTCCAGGGTGCAACCCCAGAAACTAATTGGAAGATTCATTGACTCAACATTGATCGCACCATGTCCAACAAGGTGTGATCTCTCCTATCAAAAAAAACTTTTATTTGATATTTTCTACTTCATCTTTATAGTCTTTGAACTTTTCAAATGATTCGGATTAGTTCTTCAAAAGATACATATATCCGTATCTACTAAAATAATTAGTAAATTTTATGAAGTTAATAAAATCTACCTTTTGTCATCGTACACATATGACCACATACATCACTATATATAAGTCATACCCATTCAATGATCCCTTCACCATGTCCGGTAAAAGGAGCTTTAGTCATTTTACCAAATAAACCAAGATTCGTATCCTTTGGTATGATTCATAATCAAACTTATCCATGAATGCATCCTTATGTATTCTGGAAATGCGTTTCTCATTAATATGGCCTCAGCGACAGTGCCAAAGGTAATATTTGATTTGAGTCACTTTAGAACATATAAATTATTAATTAGATGTGCAACATTATAAGGCTCATCATCAAAATAGAATAAACAACTATTGTTATAAAATGAAAAAGCTTTTCTTGTCCAAACAAGAAACTGAAATAATGTCTCTGCCAATTGCAAGCACGCTATAACAATTACTAAGTTCTAAATTTTCCTTATAGGCCAAAAATTAAGTAACGAGTTCCTCGAACCAGAGCAACTATCTTTACTCCAATTCCAACCCGATACCTTAAGCTTGACCCTTATTGATCATCATCTTCCGATCTTCCAATTAAGCATGACAGTTTAATTTCCAGTCTCCCAACTTTCCACAGGAGTGACAATCGTCTTCTTTATCAACACCTCATTCAGACTTTAGAGTCTGCTTTAGGGATTGGACTTTGGTTTGACAACGGAACTAGATCAAATATTCTCCTTGCCTTTCCATTTTCCTTTCCTTTTGCATTCCCTATGTTTACCATCAATATAGTAGTAGTTCATTCATTTATCATATTACTTTCAGCAGTTCTCAACATGCTTAGCAACTCAATGGGTGTTTTACCAATCTTATTCACTTTATTGTTCATAACAAAATAAGAATAATATTTGTCCAAAGATTGTAAGATCAAATCTAACTGTCTCCAGACCAATCTGGAAACCCAAAATATCAATGGTATTCATTATACCCTATAATCTTTAGAATATGTGGTGTAACCGGGTCTCACTCTCCCTACTTGTAAGTGTATAGTGCCCTTTCAAATATATCTTGTGCTCAATCGTTTCATAAGCATCTATATGCTTGTATTGCTTCTTAAGCTCAGCACATATATTTGCGAGCATGAGACATGAAACATCAGTCGCAACATCAATTTGCTTCCAATAAGCACTATGATTTGCACATGTTACATTCTCAACTTTAAGAGCAGGGGAAGAGATTTAACTAATATCGTGGTGCCCGAGGACGATCCTCAAGCTCCTATGTCAGTCAAGGAAATATATTCTCGTTAACTTGTCCTTCTCAAGAACTGATCGCATAGAGAAGTTGTTTGTGTTTATCATTTGATATCTACAATATTAAAGTGCATAAAATAAACTAGATTGCAAATTTAATATTAATTATGTTTAAGTGATTATGGTATATCATCATATACCTCCCACTATTTTTATCAAACTAATAGCCCTTACTATTAATTTGGAAAGTATATCCCATAATTCTTTCTAGTGAGCCAAGATCCATATTTCGTCATGTCCTAAGTCAACCACTGGAAGTCCTTAGAAAATGATTATTTAGGTAGACAACAGTTGTCAATTATATCATATATAATTCTTGGATAGTTTGGTGAGCAACGATTGATCTTATCTATCTAATAGATTTTTAACCAAACTCTATGCTTCTAAGTTCATAATGGTTGAATATAACCGTTTACTTTCACCTTATTATGACGACTCAGTTAAGTTTGACCCAATGATACAACGGCCGAATATAACCGTTTATATTCGTCGCATCTCACCAAGATAGATAGGAGTCCCCTGCCACTGACAGTCTTTCCCCTAATCGATCTAGGATTCGATGAGTGTTCATTCATTGGAAAGCATCCGATTAAAACTTAATATTTTGTTAAGGGGTTTATAAAATTTATGACGATCATGATCACATCATGAAGAGATCCTCAATTTTTCCTTGAACTAAATATTTCAAATTGACATCTTAAATTGTTCATTTCCCAGGTAGATGGAGGATACCAGTGGTCACACTTAAAACCCATCAGCCTTACGAATACGCATATCCGTTTTTGTCAGAAAATCCCAATTATAGATGTCAAAATCCATATTCAATTCCGTGTTTTAAAAATCCATATTTCATAAACACAAGAATCTCATGATCGTTTGTTAATTTTAAAATCTTAAATCGTTACAGATTTTATCTTGTTTAGCATGACAAGCATGGCATGGGTGACGTATCTAATACATGCATACATCATTAATCTAATTAAAGCATGCATCTTCTACTCTACACATACATTCATACATCAATATGTAAAGTGCAGTATGTAAACGTGCTTGGTTATGGCCCTTTTCCTATGTGATCCCTTTCGAGCTAATGAAAGGATCAAAGTCAATCTATGGTGGTAATATATAAATACAATTACATGTCTTCATTCTTCTTGTATCCATGGGTGCTTGCTCCTCTTCTTGGATCATCCTTCAATCTTCAAGTACATTACATGGAATAATTGAATATAACCTATACTAATGTACTTACATAAGAAAACTCGAGTTACATTCGAGGTGAAACAATTACAAGAATGAAGAAAACGACATGCAAGTCGTATTTATAAAACCAAAACCAAAAACCATTAATCTAGGGGTCCAAAGGCCATTATGACGACTCAGTTAAGTTAGACCCAATGATACAACGGCCGAATATAACCGTTTATATTCGTCGCATCTCACCACGATTGATAGGAGTCCCCTGCCACTGACAGTCCTTCCCCTTATCGATCTAGGATTCGATGAGTGTTCATTCATTGGAAAGCATCCGAGTAAAGCTTAATATTTTGTTAAGGGGTTTTAGAAAATTTATATAACGATCATGATCACATCATAAAGAGATCCTCAATTTTTCTTTGAACCAAATATTTTAAATCGACATCTTAAATTGTTCATTTCCCAGGTAGATGGAGGATACCAATGGTCACACTTAAAACCCATCAGCCTTACGAATACGCATATCCGCTTTTGTTAGAAAATCCCAATTATAGATATCAAAAATCCATATTTAATTCCGTGTTTTAAAAATCCATATTTCATAAACACAAGAATCTCATGATCGTTTGTTAATTTTAAAATCTTGAATCGTTACAGATTTTATCTTGTTTAAGCAAACATGGCATGGGTGTCATATCTAATACATACATGATTAATCAATATTAAGCATGCATCTAAATTATATCTACGCATACATACCAATACATGCAATCATATACATATATGTAATGTGCGTAAATTAAACGTGTTTGGTTATGGCCCCATCCTATATGATATTTCCAAGCTAATGGAAATATCAAGGTCAGTCTATGGTGGTTTTAAAAATACTATCTATTACATGTCTTCTTTCTTCATTGCTCCATCATCCCCTTTTGGATCACCTCCTTATTTGCAAGTCTTCATTGATAATTACATTGAATAATAAAATAAAACTATTCTAATGAAATTACAAGAAGAACTCGAGTTACATTCGAGATAATTAAATTACAATGAATAAACGACATGCACGTCGTATTTAGAAACCAAAACCATAAATCAAAACCACTATCCTATGGGTCTTTAGGCCATAACCATCCACCATGTTATCATATAACACATATAATATATCTCATATTATATAATCATATCATATAATCATATATAACAAATTTTGAAATTTCAGAAAATTAAAAACAGATTTCTGAAGACAATAAATCGCTATTTAGAGGCCCTTAATGACGTCAAACGCCTTACAGACCCCTCGGTGATAGCTTAGCTATCAGTTTTGTTCATTGACCCGATTCCAGTCAGAAAACACATATCGTTTGCGAAAATCGGATACGGCAATCAGATTTCTCCAAATCTGACAGTGTTTCAGAAATCGTATCATATACAATTCTCATAACAAAAACAAGCATATATCATATATACATATACAGAGATACATACAATCATCATATGATTATACATTACATGAATATCATATATTCATAATATATACATACATATACTCAAAATTTTAGAAAATCAAATAATTTTCAGAAAATCATAAACCACTGTTTTGGACGCTGTAACGACATCTAATGGCTTACAGACTCAGAGCTGACTTTTTCAGTATTGCTCAGTGACCCGATTCCAGTCAGAAAACACATATCGTTTGTGAAAATCGGACAACGGACACAGATTTCAGAAAATCAACGGCAGCCGTTTCAGAATTCGTATCGAATACGATTCCCATAATAAGAACAAACATGTATCATATACATACATCAACACACATAATAATCATATGATTATACATCATATGAATATCATATATTCATAATATATATAAACATATACATATTATATCAATATAAAATCATGATAGATCGCATACATGCTTATATATCAAAAACTGTTAAGCACATAACCGAATTAAAACGTTTCGCAAGTAGCTCTGATGCCATTGTAGGGTTTCGTGACACAAACGCAGCGGAATAAACGTGAAAAATAAATCAAAATAGCGAAACCCTCCGCAGGATCCATGCGAAAACAAAAGATTTAATTCGGAGATAAAGAATAAATACCTTTAGAAGCTTTAACAGTTCATTAATGGAAGATTAATGGAGGTCCAAAGCTTGTTTAATCACCACGTATCCCGCTCTCGCGATCTACGCTCTACGGTATCCACACGAACACTTTTCATGAAGGATTGATGTGTACTAGCACCCGAAAACTTCTTCTCTCTCTATCTTCCTCCTCTCTCAGAGCGGCTAGGGTTTTTGTAAAATCTCTATCTTATTAAATCAGCCCATAAAGAGATTATATAGAGAGAGGAATAAGTTTTCTAATTATAATCCAATTATAATTAATACTAATCTAAAATTCCAAATTATTTAATTAAGTCTCACTTAATTAATTAATTATTAATTTTGGAATTAGTTTAAGTAATTCATTTATTCTATTTATATAATTAATTAAGTCATACTTAATTAATATCATAAATAAAATAAATTACTTATTTAATTTAAATTATTTCTCCTTCAAGCGTTCTTTGTGTGTGACCCTGTAGGTTATTATTACGTTGATAACAATTTTAATATCTAATCAAAATTGTAAACAATGAGCGGCATCTAGTAATACATCATTGCTACCCAAGTAATAATAATAAATCGGTGATTCGATTAAGCCTTTCGTGAATAATGTTCCATGTAATATAATCCCTTTAATTTTGATATTATAGATTAAACTCAAGGCATGTCTCGTGTCATCCTCTTCATAATTTAATCTTTATTTTTCTTGATCGATGAGTAGACTATTAAAATCAAATCAACATTTGAGCACGGCCATGCATTTCATAGTCTCACTCAAACAAGAGGCCAATAATATCACTCCTAAAATTAGGAGGATTAAATCCCATCGAGATCATTCATATTTCTCATACGATTCATAATATACCCAATGTCCACTTTTATCATCACCCGGTCAAAGGTAACTTTTAATGTAATCAAAGTATATTAATTCTCGTATAGAAATATAATGATTTCAGGTCTAAGGATCATTACACCATTATCACAGTGAGAATTATTTATGACACTTCTTAACATGTAGAATCTCACAGCGGGTCATTCCAGTGCCATGCATTGAGACATGCACTTATGTTCTTGACTTTAGTATCCCCATACCTATGATCAATGAGATGTGGTCATCTGTCAAGAAACATACTAGTCTTTGTGCATTATTATTGTCCTTAAATAATAATACTCGACTAGGGAATTTTAGGAATAAGATACTATTCATATAATCTCATTTTTAAGTCACATACTTAAAGATATAGAATACGTATCAAAATTCCAAGGACATTTACTATGCTTTCAATTTATTACGCAGTAAACAAAACATAATAAATAAATAATAATCAATAAAACATAATCCTTAATAATAAATATTTTCCTTAAAATATAAAAAGTATTGTCTCTAGAGCACAATTACTAACCCAATGAAAGTGTCAATTCTTTTATGTACATCCCACTTGAATGAGGACTCCTCTACTGACAATTCCTTTCAAGTATATGATACAGTTTCTTGATTCTCTCATATTCTGTTGTTTCCCATAAGGATCAGAAGATATGATTTTATTCTTTTTCTTGTCTAAATTCTCCCCCTAAGGATATTAACTTCTCCCATAAGGATACGAATATAAGACCTTCTGTTTTTTCTTGTATACTAAATTTTCCCCCTTAGTTGAGGAATCCTCCAATGGCCCATGATCTTTAAAATGGCTTATCTTCCAAAGAAGGTTCTCGTCTGTCATTGATTGGGAAAACATAGTATCTTTTCTTTCAGAAGTAACAAATAGAATGGGTAAGTGTTTGGTCTATGGTTTCCTCACTTCTACTCGTTCTGTTAGTGTTTACACTTAAGTGTCGAGTACTTTGAAGTGTTTCACTCTTTCTCTCCCTATCTCTCACTCAAGTGTATCTCTCCCTCACTTTCACTTAAGTGTTTTTCTCCTTTACTTTCACTCTGCATTCCAAATATAGCATTATGTACCTGCAAGTGAAATTCATCAATTCATTTATATTCTCATCACCTGATTCATCAAAATAAACTGAATCACTATCAAGTGGAGAATTGCCTCGTAGAGGTGTTCTTGATCTATCATGCATAAGCACTATCTCAGCACTAAACTCAATAACTATTGCTAAATCACTGTCTAGTGGAGCCTCTTTGAAATGGGTTATCCCAAGATTTTAAAATATGTTAGGGAATCATGCCTTGTTCTATCAAGGAGTTGCCTCACACCTTCTCCATAAACAGGACATGGACATTCCTTTTCAGGATCTGGAAATGTTCCTTCCAGGAGGGGCGACGTAATGAATTACAATTTAGAGCCTACGTTTCCCTCGTAATCCGGTGACGGGAATTTTGTATAAAATACCTACTTGACTCATCCGAAGAATTCTTGCCAAGTAGTTGCCTCTCAAGTCCAGATAAATCTGAACAAGAGATCTCCCTTTCGGGATGCAGAAGATTAACTTCTGTTTGAGGTAGATACCTTGGATAATGTAATGTATGAAAAATTAGAGTCTACATCTCCTCTGAATGCCTATACCTCTCACTGTGCACATCTTGCAATGTGTTCCTAAAATTTATCTGATTAGGCTTACCATCAACGTGAGTGCCGATGGTGTGCTTGATTCATTATAAGATGCTCTAGCTGACGAGCGAATTTCAATGGACTCACCCTGTTAAGAGAATGATTCTAGAGATAGTTTTATTGCCTTTTCAGCTCTGCATCCTTTTGAGAAGATGTAGATGAGCTTACAGTTACCTCAGTTTATATACTACTTTTCTTCTCTGGAGGTAGAGCTGTGGGTGCACTTCCGATTTCATCCTTATTTGTTGCATCAAGTGTAGTTCCTCCCTAATCAACCTCTAATTAACACGAGTTCTTTATATTCCCAGGGGTTAATATATGGAAGTGGATGAATCAGTTTTTGGTACTATGGTCTGTTGTGAGTTTGATGGGTTTTCAACCTCATGGCCAGCTTCTAAAGCCACTGGGGGCTAAATGGATAGAATCAATCAAGATAAAAAGATAATCACCATAATATTCCAAAACATATTTTTCATCTCACAGAGAAGGAAAAATATAATAAGGAATGATAATAGATTGCATTAAAGAATCTTTAATAAAAGAGTTTTGTCGGATCTAAAGATTTATCATTAAGAGCATGATATGAAATTTCTTTAAGTTACGTTTCCTATAATAAAACGTGGGAAAGTGTATCAAAAAAAAAGTTTCTATTCCTTATGAATTTCTTATAAGGCAAACTTCCTATAATGAAATGTGGGAATTTACACCAAAGAAGAAATTCAACTCTCTTACCAAATTATATCTCAATAAAATGACTCATTTCCTTTAAACCTTTGCATTGTACATTTTGAAAACACTTTTGCAAAACATCCTTATCAGATAGAAGACAATGATTTTCCGACTCATAATGCAATTATGATTTACATCATTTTCGTTCATCTGATAGTGTCCCCGTCTTAAAATAAAAACATGACAATTGGGGTGAATGTATGCTTAACAATACAGTACAAGGCCTACAAAGCAGCAACCACTATTTTGGTACTATGAATAAATGTGAAACATACATTGAAATAAGTGTTTAAAAACAAATCATTTTACAAGTGATTCATACCTCGAAGATAAAAAAAAAATCTCCAAATAAAATAATAGTCACAAAGTTTCTACCACTTTAAAGGAAATATTAAGAGAGAAAACGGTTTTGAAAATATAGCATTTAAAACCAGCTTTTGAGAGAGGATAAAAGATTTTGAGATTTTGAGAAAGATTATCCTCAAGAAAAATTGATTCACACCATAGGATTTAGAAATCAAAGTAGGGCTATAAATTAAATGATTTTCAAAAGAGAAGTTTTAAAAAAGAATTTTGAAGTTTTCTTATCTAAAACTGATAGAAAGTGAATGTATTGTAGGATAAAACAGTTTGGAAAAGAAATAGACAAGAGATTCTTTTCAATACATTCAGGTTTAAAATCCAGTTAAAGAAAGAAAACAAAATATACGAATACTAACGGCTTTTTCAAAAATCAATTTTTACTTAGAATAAAAAATAATCAAATCCATTAGTATCAATATATCACAATTATTTTGTAATACAATATTAATCAATTATCACAAGTAATAAAAGAGAATATTTTGTTAGTGTAGGTGCCCTAGAGGCAATACAATGTTTCTTTTAATTAAAGTTTTATGTCATTTGATTATTCAATAAACGTATTTATTATGACTTTAATTACTGCGATATATTTGTTAGCATAATAAATGTCCTTAGAATCATGATACACGTTATATAGTTTAAGTACATGACTTGAATTTGAGATTATATAATATATCATATTCTTAAATGTCCCTAGTCGAGTATTACTATTATAGGACAATAATAATACATAAATAGACTAGTATGTTGTTTGACAGATAACCATATCTCATTGGTTATAAGTATGGGGATACTAAAGTCAATGCATAGGTACATGTAGGAGTACATGGTACTGGACAGACCCACAGTGAGATTCTTCATGTTTAATAAAGTCATAAGAAAGACTCACAGTGATAATGGTGTAATGATCCTCTGACTTGAGATCATTATATTTCTATACGAAGATTAATATACTCTGACTACATTAAAAGTTACCTTTGACCGGGTGATGATAAAAGTGGACATCGGGTATATCATGAGTCGTATGAGAAATATGAATGATAGATAAAGGATTTAACCCTCCTATAATTAGGAGAGATATTATTGGCCTCTTGATTGAGTGAGACTATAAAATGCATGGCCGTGCTCAAATAATGATTTGTTTTTCATAGTCTACTCATGGATCAAGTAAACCCGGATTAAATGTTGAAGAGGATGACTAAACACATGCCTCGAGTTTAATCTATAATATATTTGGTTAAAGGGATTATATTACACGGAAACATTAATCATGAAAGGTTTTTTTATCAAATCACGATTTAATTATTGTTTAATTGGGTAGCAATGATGTATTACTAGATACCGCTCATTGTTTATAATTTTATTGGAGAATAAAATTATTGCTAATTAAATAATAGCCTATAGGGTCACACACATAGAGCATCTAGAGGAATAGTTAATTTAAATTATAGATTTAAATTAATTGATGATTGTTTGAATTTTATTATATTAATTAAGTGAGACTTAATTAATTGAAATAATATAAATTCGAAGTTGAAGAGGATTTCTGCCCATAATAATTAAGTATGACTTAATTATTAATTAAATAATAGAAACATGTTTTATTATTTAATCCTATACCTACATGGGTTAGGTTTTACTGCTTAGGCCCGTTTAACCAGTCATTATAAAAAGATAATGATAGGTTAAAAGAGCTACACGTTTTTATATGATAAAACCCTAGAGGCAGAGCAAGAGAGGCAGCAAAGACAGTCATTCGAAATCATCAAAGGAGGCTAGTACATCCATCCCGTAATCAAGATCGTGAGACGCTCTTGAAGGTGCTCGTGTGGATACCATAGAGGTGCTTTCGAGAGGAAGACACAAATCGTGATAGCAAGGATCTCCGTTGAGTTCGTTACATTCAAGATCTTAATAGGTATGATTCGTTTATCACCATAATCTGTCAATTCTTATACATGATCCTGCGTTAGGGTTCCGAAATTTTTGTTATATTTACGTTTATCCGCTGCGTTTTATGCCTCGGAACCCAACAATGGCATCAGAGCTACGTGTATAAGGGACTGATTTGGTTACGTGTTAACTGTATTTGATGCAAATATGCCTGTTTTGGTGACTGCCATGCCACTGCCATGCTACTGCTTTGTTACTGCCATGCTTCTGCCATGCTATGTTCTTCATGTATATTCGAATTGTAATATGTGGTGATGATACTAGCATGTTAATGATTTGTCATGACTGATTTATATGCCATATTGCGATTTGTATATTATGCATGAGGGTCAGTTTGTATAGTGATATAAACTGGTGGACAGATTATGTTGGACATGATCTGTTAACTGGGATATGATAAGTATGTATATGATACATGCTTCTGAAACTGTGTAAATTGCAGTGGGGAAAAAGGCCAACAGATATGATCTGTAATTCAGAAATTGATGATTTCTGAATAGGACTGGTCTTCGGGAAAAAAAAAATTCCAAGCTGACCTGGCAGCTCGACCCCAGCTGGGGGCTGCCGCCCCCAGACCCCGCCCGGGGGCTGCCGCCCCCGAACCCCCGCCCAGGGGCTGCCGCCCCCGGACCCCCGCATTATTTTTGTTGTGTACTTGAGCATGGTGCTGGTTATGGCCCTTAGACCCCTAGATTAATGGTTTTTGGTTTTGGTTTTGGTTTTATAAATACGACTTGCATGTCGTTTTCTTCATTCTTGTAATTGTTTAACCTCGAATGTAACTCGAGATTTCTTATGTAAGTACATTAGCTTAGGTTGTATTCAATTATTCCATGTAATGTACTTGAAGACTGAAAGATGATCCAAGAAGAGGAGCAGGCACTAGTGGATACAAGAAGAATGAAGACATGTAATTGTATTTATATTTTACTACCATAGATTGACTTTGATCCTTTCATTAGCTCGAAAGGATCACATAGGAAAGGGGCCATAACCAAGCACGTTTACATACTGCACTTTACATATTGATGTATGAATGATGCATGCTTTAATTAGATTAATCATGTATGTATGTATGTATGTATTAGATACGACACCCATGCCATGCTTGTTTAAACAAGATAAAATCTGTAACGACTCAAGATAAAATCTGTAACGATTCAAGATTTTAAAATCAACAAACGATCATGAGATTCTTGTGTTTATGAAATATGGATTTTTAAAACACGGAATTGAATATGGATTTTGATATCTATAACTGGGATTTTCTGACAAAAACGGATATGCGTATTCGTAAGGCTGATGGGTTTTAAGTGTGACCACTGGTATCCTCCATCTACCTGGGAAATGAACAATTTAAGATGTCAATTTGAAATATTTAGTTCAAGGAAAAATTGAGGATCTCTTCATGATGTGATCATGATCGTCATAAATTTTATAAACCCCTTAACAAAATATTAAGTTTTAATCAGATGCTTTCCAATGAATGAACACTCATCGAATCCTAGATCGATTAGGGGAAAGACTGTCAGTGGCAGGGGACTCCTGTCTATCGTGGTGAGATGCGTCGAATATAAACGGTTATATTCGGCCGTTGTATCATTGGGTCAAACTTAACTGAGTCGTCATAATAAGGTGAAAAGTAAACGGTTATATTCAACCATTATGAACTTAGAAGCATAGAGTTTGGTTAAAAATCTATTAGATAGATAAGATCAATCGTTGCTCACCAAACTATCCAAGAATTATATATGATATAATTGACAAATGTTGTCTACCTAAATAATCATTCTTAAGGACTTCCAGTGGTTGACTTAAGACATGACGAAATATGGATCTTGGCTCACTAGAAAGAATTATGGGATATACTTTCCAAATTAATAGTAAGGGCTATTGATTTGATAAAAATAGTAGGAGATATATTATGAATGTATCATAATCATTTGAACATAATAAATAACTCAGACAATCTAATGTTTATTTTGTGCTTTTATCATTGTAGATACCGAATAATGACAAACAACACAAACACACTATCCGTACGATCTGTCCTTGAGAAGGATAAGCTGACAGGAGGAAACAACTTCCTAGACTGGCAGAGGAATTTGAGGATTGTCCTCAGGCAGGAGCGCAAGCTTCATGTCATTGATATTCCTCCGGCAGGTCCCCTTCCTGAGGGCGCTACTGTTGAGGAAAGAGCGGCCCACACAAAGGATGAGAATGATGCAACTGATGTTGCATGTCTTATGTTGGCAACTATGAGTGCTGAGCTTCAAAGACAACATGTGCATATGGATGCATATACTATCAATGAGCACTTGCAAAGCATGTTTGCAAGCCAAACTCGTCAAAAAAGGTTCAACACGAGCAAGTCACTCTTTAACTGCAAACAAGGGGCAAGTGAACCAGTTGGCCCACATGTTCTGAAAATGATTGGTTACATTGAGTATCTTGATACTTTGGGTTTCCCGATTGGTCCGGAAACTGGTATTGACCTAATCTTGAATTCTTTGAACAACAAATTCACTCAGTTTGTTATGAACTACAATATGAATGAATTTGACAAAACACCTACTGAATTGTTGGCTATGTTGAGAACATATGAGACCAACATGAAGACGGCTGAACCCGCTCCCATACTGATGGTGGGCAATAAAGGTAAGGCCAAAGGGAAAGGCAAGTGGAAGGGTAAGAAGAAGACAGGTTCTGATTCTACACCCAAGCCAAAGTCAGGTCCTAAACAGGCTTTAAAGCCTAAAGGTGGGGTCGCTAAGGGTGAATGTCACTACTGTAAGAAAACTGGTCACTGGAAGAGAAACTGTTCAGTTTACTTGGAGGATCTGAAGAAGAAGAGGGCTGAGCAAGCTTCTAATTCAGGTATATATGTTATAGAAGTCAATCTGTCTATTTCTACATCTTGGGTATTGGATACCGGATGTGCTTCTCACATTTGTATAAATGTGCAGGAAATGCAGAGAAGTAGGACATTGGCTAAAGGAGAAATGGACCTACGAGTTGGCAACGGAGCAAGAGTTGCTGCTTTAGCTGTAGGAACATATTATTTATCTTTGCCCTCTGGGCTAGTTTTAGAACTGGATAATTGTTATTACGTGCCTGCGATTCGCAGAAACATTATTTCTGTTTCTTGTTTGGACAAGAAAGGTTTTTCGTTTACAATAAAGGACAACAGTTGCTCTTTTGTTTTGAATGATTTAACCTATGGTGTTGCGCGTTTGTTTAATGGTTTATATGTTCTTGACTTAGATAATCCTGTCTGTAATATAGAAAACAAACGACTTAAAGTTAATGACTCAAATCAAACATACCTCTGGCATTGTCGTCTAGGCCATATAAATGAGAAACGCATATCCAAATTACATAAGGATGGATATTTGGATAAGTTTGATTTTGAATCATACCAAGAATGCGAATCTTGTTTGCTTGGTAAAATGACTAAAGCCCCTTTCACTGGTAAGGGTCAAAGGGCCACTGAACGTTTGGAGCTAATACATAGTGATGTATGTGGCCCAATGCGTGTGATGGCTAGAGGAGGCTACTACTACTTCATAACATTTACTGATGATTTCAGTAGATATGGATATGTATATCTTATGAAGAATAAATCTGATTCTTTTGAAAAGTTCAAAGAATACAAAGCTGAAGTAGAGAAGCAAATTGGCGGAGGTGCAAGTATTAAAATCTTACGATCTGATCGTGGAGGAGAATACTTGAGCACTGAATTTAAAGATTATTTAAAGGAGTGTGGTATTGTATCACAACTCACTCCGCCAGGTACACCTCAATGGAATGGAGTTTCAGAGAGGAGAAATCGCACCTTGTTGGACATGGTGCGATCGATGATGAGTCATGCAGATCTTCCAATTACTTTCTGGGGTTATGCTCTAGAAACAGCGGCTTTCACACTTAACCGTGTTCCTACTAAGAAGGTTCAAAAGACTCCATATGAGATATGGGAGAAGAAACGGTCAGGCATGAGCTTTATGAAAGTTTGGGGATGCAAGGCGTTTGTGAAGCGTCAAGTATCTGACAAGCTTGGACCTAAATCTGAAGAGTGCAATTTTGTGGGATACCCTAAAGAAACAAAGGCGTATTATTTCTATAGTCCTTCTGAGCAAAAAGTGTTTATTGCTCGAGATGCTGTCTTCATGGAAAGGGATTTTGTTTCCAAAAGAAACAGTGGGAGAACTATAGACCCCGATGAAGATCGAGAACCACAAAATAGCATTGAACCTGAAGTGGAACAAGAGCAGGATAATAATAACGTTCAACAAACACAGGTTGTTCGTAGAACTGGTAGAATTCGCCATGAGCCAGAGAGATATGGATTTCTTTTGACTCAATGTGGTGATTTGATGCTCATAGATGAAGATGAGCCTCTCACATACCAAGATGCTATGAGCAGTCCAGAATCTAAGAGATGGCTAGAAGCCATGAAATCCGAGATGGAATCCATGTATGAAAACCAAGTATGGACTTTGGTTGATCCACCTGAAGGGGTAAAACCCATAGGGTGCAAATGGGTTTTCAAGAAGAAAACTGACATGGATGGAAATGTTCAGACCTATAAAGCAAGGCTAGTTGCAAAAGGTTTCAAGCAAATTCATGGTATTGACTATGATGAAACCTTCTCACCAGTGGCTATGGTCAAATCCATAAGGATTTTGCTTGCTATTGCAGCATTCCATGATTATGAAATCTGGCAAATGGATGTCAAAACAGCCTTCCTTAATGGAAGCCTTGAAGAAGATGTGGATGTGTACATGACACAACCTGAAGGTTTTGTCAGTCCAGGGAATGTTAGCAAGATATGTAAATTACGTCGATCCATTTATGGATTAAAGCAAGCCTCTAGGAGATGGAACATCCGTTTTGATGAAACTATCAAAGAGTATGGATTTGTTCAAAACGAGGATGAACCTTGTGTTTACAAGAAGGTTAGTGGGAGCCATGTGGCATTCATAGTACTATATGTTGATGACATACTACTAATGGGGAATGACATACCTTCTCTCAAGGCTGTTAAGATTTGGTTAGGGAGCAACTTCTCTATGAAAGACTTAGGAGAAGCATCCTACATTCTAGGAATGAGGATCTATAGGGATAGATCTAGAAGGATGATCGGTCTAAGTCAGAGTACATACATCGAAAAGGTTTTGCATCGTTTTGGTATGCAAAATGCAAAAAGGGGATATGTCCCCGTATCTCAAGGGATAACGATCTCTAAAGATCAGTGTCCAAAATCATTGGATGACAAGGACCGCATGAGTAAGGTTCCATATGCCTCAGCAATTGGATCCATCATGTATGCAATGGTATGTACTCGCCCAGATGTTTCGTATGCTTTAAGCATGACGAGCAGATACCAATCTAATCCAGGTGAAGGTCACTGGACAGCTGTCAAGAATATTCTAAAGTACTTGAAAAGGACTAAAGATTCATTCTTGGTGTATGGAGGAGAGGAGAAACTGGTTGTAAAAGGTTACACCGATGCAAGTTTCCAAACAGACAGGGATGATACTGTATCACAGTCTGGTTTTGTGTTTTGTCTAAACGGAGGTGCTGTGAGTTGGAAGAGTTCAAAGCAAGAAACAGTAGCTGATTCTACAATGGAGGCTGAGTACATTGCAGCTTGTGAAGCGGCTAAGGAAGCTGTTTGGATTCGAAAATTCATTAATGATTTGGGAGTGGTTCCATCGATCGCAGATCCCATTGATCTATACTGCGATAATAATGGAGCCATTGCACAGGCTAAAGAACCTAGAGCTCACTCCCGAACCAAACACATACTCAGGAGATATCACCTCATTCGAGAGATTAATGAAAGGGGTGACATACACATATGTAAAGTGCACACAAATGATAACATTGCAGACCCACTGACCAAAGGCTTATCGCAGAAGAAGCACGACGGTCACACTAGTTCCATGGGTATTAGATACATGGGTGATTGGCTCTAGTGCAAGTGGGAGATTGTTAGTGTAGGTGCCCTAGAGGCAATACAATGTTTCTTTTAATTAAAGTTTTATGTCATTTGATTATTCAATAAACGTATTTATTATGACTTTAATTACTGCGATATATTTGTTAGCATAATAAATGTCCTTAGAATCATGATACACGTTATATAGTTTAAGTACATGACTTGAATTTGAGATTATATAATATATCATATTCTTAAATGTCCCTAGTCGAGTATTACTATTATAGGACAATAATAATACATAAATAGACTAGTATGTTGTTTGACAGATAACCATATCTCATTGGTTATAAGTATGGGGATACTAAAGTCAATGCATAGGTACATGTAGGAGTACATGGTACTGGACAGACCCACAGTGAGATTCTTCATGTTTAATAAAGTCATAAGAAAGACTCACAGTGATAATGGTGTAATGATCCTCTGACTTGAGATCATTATATTTCTATACGAAGATTAATATACTCTGACTACATTAAAAGTTACCTTTGACCGGGTGATGATAAAAGTGGACATCGGGTATATCATGAGTCGTATGAGAAATATGAATGATAGATAAAGGATTTAACCCTCCTATAATTAGGAGAGATATTATTGGCCTCTTGATTGAGTGAGACTATAAAATGCATGGCCGTGCTCAAATAATGATTTGTTTTTCATAGTCTACTCATGGATCAAGTAAACCCGGATTAAATGTTGAAGAGGATGACTAAACACATGCCTCGAGTTTAATCTATAATATATTTGGTTAAAGGGATTATATTACACGGAAACATTAATCATGAAAGGTTTTTTTATCAAATCACGATTTAATTATTGTTTAATTGGGTAGCAATGATGTATTACTAGATACCGCTCATTGTTTATAATTTTATTGGAGAATAAAATTATTGCTAATTAAATAATAGCCTATAGGGTCACACACATAGAGCATCTAGAGGAATAGTTAATTTAAATTATAGATTTAAATTAATTGATGATTGTTTGAATTTTATTATATTAATTAAGTGAGACTTAATTAATTGAAATAATATAAATTCGAAGTTGAAGAGGATTTCTGCCCATAATAATTAAGTATGACTTAATTATTAATTAAATAATAGAAACATGTTTTATTATTTAATCCTATACCTACATGGGTTAGGTTTTACTGCTTAGGCCCGTTTAACCAGTCATTATAAAAAGATAATGATAGGTTAAAAGAGCTACACGTTTTTATATGATAAAACCCTAGAGGCAGAGCAAGAGAGGCAGCAAAGACAGTCATTCGAAATCATCAAAGGAGGCTAGTACATCCATCCCGTAATCAAGATCGTGAGACGCTCTTGAAGGTGCTCGTGTGGATACCATAGAGGTGCTTTCGAGAGGAAGACACAAATCGTGATAGCAAGGATCTCCGTTGAGTTCGTTACATTCAAGATCTTAATAGGTATGATTCGTTTATCACCATAATCTGTCAATTCTTATACATGATCCTGCGTTAGGGTTCCGAAATTTTTGTTATATTTACGTTTATCCGCTGCGTTTTATGCCTCGGAACCCAACATATTTATACTACAAAGAATCATGCTACAAATTTATTTTAATTTTCTTAAATTATGGAACTGAAATATCAATGGATTGCTTTATATCATCATAATTTAAATATATCAAAATAAATTAAGTACTTATGTTATACTAAGCAATTACCACTGAAATGCATATATAAATCAAATAACACATGACAATTATTCAGTAGAACAATAAGCATTTAGATATATTTTTATTATTAGTGAGTTTCGGATAAACAACAAATATTATCATTAATATTAGAAATATCACAATTAATTACAAAGAAACATTAATAAAATATCATTACTTGATATTTATCAATAATATCAAAATGTAAGAAATTATGCTTCAAATATTTTATCAAATCAAAATTATGAAACTAATAACATTGAATTGATTCAATCCAAAATTTTAATAAGATAGAATAATTTCACTAAATATTAAAATATTCATATTGCAATTATACTCATAATAATTATTAATGATACATGTAAGTTCGAGGAAATAGTTAAAAGTAAATTCACAAGTCCTTTAAATATTGACAATTAATACTTATGATTCTAATTACAACTCCACGCAAATAAAAACATATTTAGAAATATTTTCTAAATATATAAAACTTTGAGAATTTTATACACATAACTTAGAAAATACTTCAGCTTTCAATATTAGTGATTTTTAAAATATGCATTTTTTATTTAGAACATAAATTCTAAATAATGTCACTAATATCAAAATTGTCACAATTATTTGCAACAAAATATTTGACAATATCAGAGCAAAATATCAGAGCAATTAAGCAAGATATTATTGACTAATATTCATCAAATATTTATCTTACAAGCTGCTAATTTATGCTAAAAAAAACTAACTACCACATATGCATATAACATTGTAAGCAAGATAATTAAACTAATATCAAAAGGTATGAGATACTAGATTTAAAAATAAATTCACAAGTGCTTTAAATATGGAAAATTTAATACTTGTGAACTCATTTAAGAATTCCTTGCAGATGGAATTTTTAACAAATATGCATATAAATAACATCCCAAGTTCACTAACCAACTTAGATAAAATGAATTCATCAAGTTGTTTAACAAATATCTGCAAGTTATTATACTAAGGAAAATCTCGAAAGAAATGATACCTGGTGTCCATGCACTTGTTCCTTAATTGGTATAGAGAGTATCTAGTAGAGTTGTTGGAGTTGAAGTGGTTTCCTTGTCTAGAAGATCAGAGCATCACATTCACTAGCTACTTTAAATTTCCCCTTTGCTACAACTGTGTGTGTTGAATGCTTCCTCTTATTTCAACAAGAAATCAACCTTTTCCAAGAAATTGACAGCTTCTAGGAATGACTTCCCTGTCTTTTTTACAACCTGAATTATCTATATCTATATAGCCAATTAGGTTAAACCTATTATCTTTAGGGTACCTGATTCTACGAATTGGTGATCCCCTAAGATATCTAACAATTCATAACTTAGCTATAAGATAAGATTCTCTAGTATCCACCTGGAAACTTGCACATAGGCATATCGAGAATAAAATATATGGTCTTTATGCACTTGAATAATTAATGATCTGATCATACCTCTATAGCTTGTCACTTCAGTTAATATACCTGATTTGCCCTGATCAAGCTTAGTGGTTTGTTGGAGAGTAGTCTTAGCAGGTCTAGAATCATCCAAATTGCGCATGTTCAAAAGATCCTTGACTTACTTTAATTGTCATCATTCTTTCGAATTACTTATAATCCAAAAAGAATTGCAACTCTTCCAACATGCTCATCTTATACCTACTCTGCATTCACTTAGAAAATATCTCTTGCCAAATTTTCATTAGTAGACCCACATATAATATAATCATGGTATTCTTACACATATATTACATTGTGTGTGCCTTGTATTCTAGAGATATATATGTGTATAACTACTCTAATAAAAATCATGTTCAAGTAATAATAAGTTAGAGTATCATACCATGTCCTTAATGATTTGCTTGAATCTCTAACTCCATTCATGAAAGAGCTTGTGAAGAAAATGATATATAAATTCTAATGGATATGCAACTTCAAAGTCCAGGAGTTCTTGTACATCAACTTCAACTTCTAACTCACCATTCAGGAGTGCACTTGTTCACCTTGATATGATAGATATTCACACTTAAACGCTTAACAGGTGCTAGGGATATCCTACTGTTAGGTCATCAAGTTGTTCAACCCTAATAAGATCAAGTCTCGTCATTGGTGCTTGCTGTTAGATCTTAAAAGTCCCGAAGATTTTGTTTCCATCATCGTCGATACCTTCTACTTTATAGTAATCTGTAGCAACTAGTCTGGCTTTGTCCCTCATAACCATGCCCATAATCATTCATGTTCTGTAAACCCTTACAATACCAAATATTGTCTTGTCTTGTGGTCTGGGTTCCAGCTTCAGTAAATTTATGCCTTCGAACTGATTGAGATCATCTTACATTGCAATCACTCAATTTGGATAAATTAGTGATTCTTCAGTTTTCTTTGGAATTCCAGATGTTATGTCCCGAAAAATATATGTTTATTTTGATTAGCACTTCTAGCCTTTACTCAATAATCCGGTTTACTAAGAACTATACTCCAGGATTGACTTTGACTTCAAACCTTTTGTCTTGGTAGATATATTCTTGATGTATTCCTTTGATCTCCATTGTGTTGAGTACGACTAGTAGATCCTTCTTTTATTTGCTCCCCCTGAGTTACTGTTAGGATGTGTTGAAGATCCTTCACCTTTTTCAGTAGATTCTGTTAAAGTCCATGAATTGTGTAGCTTCACTACCATTTTCACTAATAGGATCTGAATCATCATCATTGATTCCTTCTGCAACCCCAGTTTCAACATCAGTATCTGAATTTGATTCTGACGGGATGTCAAACTTCAAAGATTCAGAATAGTCTTTCATTTGAATGCTTGGGAGCTTGGTGTAGTAGGACGAAACATTCAAACATTCAATCACCTTCTGGTTTTACATCATTTATGCCTTGAAAGCTTTCGACTTTAATGAGTAGCCAAGGAAAATTGTTCCATGAACCTTAGCTTCAAACTTGTCAAGATACTCAAATAAATCTTCAATAATTATCAATTTCCTTCAAACACACGAAAGAGCTTCAGTGTTTGCTTCTGGTTGGCCATTCACTCATATGATATCTTTTCATGATCTTTGTTGATTAAAGCAGCATGCTGTATTAATTGCTTCAGCTTTAAAGTACCTTTATCAATACAGACTTCATTTAGAACTTCATTCACGAAATTCAGTTCCAATATCTGACTTCAAAGTTCTCACAACTTACTTTGCTTCCAACTTGATCTTCCTGATGTGATCAATCACCATATGTGATATTTTGTCTATTGAATGCACGAACATCACTAAATTGTAACTAGGGTTGACATCAACCACCATTAAGCATATTTCTTCCATGACATAACTTGCTTCAGTGTGATGTTTTCATTGACTTCCCTATATGACATACTTTAAAATGTCCTTCTAAATAGAATTCCATATGAAGAAGTCCTCTCACCAATTTCATCTTTATCGGAGAATCCATTATCTTGTTGACCAAGTGTGAGAGCTTCTTATGCCATAACTAAATCTTTACTGATGAAACTTTGCTAAAAAGTTCACTTCACCTTTGCATACAAAATCCATGTCAGCTACGAATAAAATTTTCACTCTCAGTTTGAGTGAGCTTTCAACATTCTTGTTTGAGATCAAACACTTTTCCTTTTTAATACTTTTCTAGAAAACCATTGATAGTGCTTAAGTCCTTCCACAAGAATTCCGTAGTGCCCTATAGATAGTGCTTAAATCCTTCCACAAGAAAGATGCTTCCAATGATGACAATTCCAAACTCATGATAACCAAATCCCTTGTACATCCTTTGATGTCATCTCAAAGGTTATCGTTGGGTAGGTTTTCTCAACCAACTTTGATAGTAGAGCTTCAATCTTAATCACATGCCTCGTTCAATAAATGTCACGAAATCACATAACTTTTGTCTCTTGTTACATACTCTACAATAAAAAATGATTAAGCTTCTTGATACTCAACTTCAATTGAGTCTAGATGGGTTAGAGATATTGCTTTAAATAGAGATAACAACAACTTCAGTCTTAACATGCACAAACTTATCTTTGACTGATCACTTCTCATTTACAGCAAGCTTGACAAAGTAGTCTTAAGGCTATGAGACTAGTGATTCCAACCTACCTTAAGGTGGACTAGCAGTTTTTACCCTATTGTGATTCTTATACATGCTTTGTCTAAGAGTATGCAAGTCCTAAGATGTGCATTTTCAAATTTAAACGAATAAGCATGAAACTAAGAACATGTGATAAACATTCAGCTTCAATGCACTATAGATAAGAATTATTCAATTTAGACATATTATGCATATTAGAAAATTCAGTACTATCTACTTTAATCATTCTACACAAGTGTAACAGATGTCAAGCAGATTTACAAATATTAAATAATTTTCTAAAAGCACATGGAATAGAAGAACTAACAAATTTACTAATTCTGTTTAATCCATTTCTTGTTGTCTAACATTTTAACTATCTCTAATTACCTAAATAAGTTTTAGATTAAGCTTCGAATCTACAAATCTTACTGACTACTTAGATAATTCTATCTTTTTTTAGTATTCTATTCCTTAACAAGCAATACATGATGTGATATGATATTTAAGTGCAACTATGTGAGTGAAAGCAAATTATGTGAAAATAAGCACATAAATAATTTCAAGAATATGCAGAATATTTGAATAAGACATTATGAGAAATATCAAATTCCACATACACTTAACAAGTCATTTATCATAAGAAGAACAAATATAAAATATCTGATATATGACCTTTTTGTCTATTTAGCAATTTTCACAATATTAGCAGAGATATTAAATCACAAAAGATTTAAATCAAGTTCTAGCAAAAGATGTCACTCATTGTCTATAATTTTATTATTAGATAATAAAATTATTGCCAACGTAATAGTAACTTAAAGGGTCACACACAAAGAATGTCAAAACGGAGGTTTATTTAAATTATGAATTTAAATATATTATTGTTTATTCGAATTTAATAATTTAATTAATTAAGTAGGACTTGATTAATTATATTAGAATTCGGATTTAATAAGAAATATTATTAATTTGAATTTAATTATTGAATTAATTAAGTAGGACTTGATTAATTATATTAGAAGTCGGATTTAAAAAGAATTATTATTAATTCAAATTTAATCATTGAATTAATTAAGTGGGACTTGATTAATTATATTAGAATTCAGATTTAATAATAATAATAACCCAAAATCATAATGGATTTTGGAAACCACATGGATTAGGGTTATACCCAAATTCTCTCTCTCTCCTATATATACATAATGATGTATAGAATTAGGGTTTATTCATCAGATTTCATTTTAGAGAAAAATCCTAGCTGCTCAACATCAAGAGAGGCTAGAGAAAGAGAGAGAGAGAGAGAGAGAGAGAGAGAGAGAGAGAGAGAGAGGCAAACAATTCGGCTAGTAGCGAATCCGGTGATCGTAGGACGATCGGGCGTTCGTGTGGACTTCTTTGGAGAGCAGATCTTTGTAATAAAGGGCTGCTGTGATTCATCTTTTTTGGACCTCCATTAAACAACATACAGAAAGCTTTGTTAAGGTACAGACTTCTTCACCATAATCATCCAAAGTTATACATGGATCCTGCGATAGGGTTTCGTTTTTTTATTTATTGTTTTACGTTATATCCGTTGCGTTTTCATGCCCGAAACCTATCAATGGCATCAGAGCTACGTGTATAATGGGATGATTTGGTTATGTGTTTAACAGTTTTTCGATATATGTAAACATATATATGATATGCCATGACTATATGTTGATATATATGTTTTATATGATTTTGAATATATAATATTCATGTGTTGGATAATCATGGGATGATTGTGTGTATTGCTGTATGTATATGATACATGTTTGTTCTTGTTATGGGAATCGTATTCGATACAAATTCTGAAACGGGTTCGGTAGATTTTCTGAAATCTCTGTCTAGGGTCCCATTTTCGTAAACGATATGTATTTTCTGACTAGAATCGTGTCACTGAGTAATATTTAGCTTCGCTTTTGTAAGCCGTTTGATGACGTGACAGGCCCCGAAACGGTGATTTATTATTTTTTGAAATTTATTTGATTTTCTGAAATTTTAAAATTTATTATATATGATTATATGATATGTTTATATAATCTGAGATATATTACATGTGTTATGTGATAACATGGTGGATGATTATGGCCTAAAGACCCATATGATAGTGGTTTTGTTTTATGGTTTTGGTTTCTAAATACGACTTGCATATCATTTATTCATTGTAATTGTTAATCTCGAATGTAACTCGAGTTCTTCTTATAATTTCTTTAGAATAGATTTATTTATTATTCAATGTAATTGTTCAATGGAGACTTGGAAGCAAGGAATCTATGAGGCAATCCAGATGATGGAGCAATGAAGAAGATAAAGACATGTAATAATGTAGTATTTGAAACCACCATAGATTGACCTTGATAATTCCATTAGCTTGGAAATATCACATAGGATGGGGCCATAACCAAACACATTTAATTTACGCACAATATATATATATATATATATATATATATATATATATATATATATATATGTGTGTGTGTGTGTGTGTGTGTGTGTGTGTGTGTGTGTGTGTGTGTGTGTGTGTATGAATATATGTGTAGATACGTATGTGTTGGAATGATGTATGTATTAGATACGATACCCATGCCATGCCTGCTTAAGAAAGATAAAATCTGTAACAATTCAAGATTTTAAAATTAAACAAACGATCATGAAATTCTTGTGTTTATGAAACACGATACTGAATATGAATTTTCTTTTTGTGTTTATGAAACACGATATTGAATATGAATTTTCTTTTTCTGATATGGGGAGATTTTGTCAAAATTGAATTATTATTCATAAGAAAGTTGGGTTTTAAGTGAGACCGCTTATGACTTCTCCGACGATCTGGAAATCGAACCATTGACGAATATTGAAATGGATTATTTGATCAAGGAAAAAGTGAGAATCTCTTTATGATGGGATCATGATCGTTCATATAAAAATTAAAATTCCTAAATACATATTAAGTTAATCGGATGCCTTCCAATGTTTAATACTCGTCAAGATCTAGATTGAGAAGGAATGGGTTTGCCGAAGCAAGGTGCTTTTATCAATCATGGGAAGACGTGATAAGTAAGTGACTTAGTTTGTTGAAACATTGGGTCTAACTTAACTAAATCATCACAATAGGATTGTGGGTTTAGAGGCATAGAGTTTGGTGAGATTTATTAGATAAATGTGTACAAAGTGTTGTTCCACCAAACTATCCAAGAGTTATATTTGATATAATCGACTAATGTTGTCTACCTAAATAGTTGTGTTTTGAGTGTATTAGCCAACGCTATCTTAAAACATGAATGAAATATGGATCTTAGCTCACTAGAAAGATTTAATGAAATACTTTCCGAATTAATAGTTAGGGCTATTTATTTGATAAAAATAGTGGGAGATATATATTATGAATGTATATGATAATCACTTGAACATAATTAAACTTCTGCAACTAACTAATATGCATTTTAAACATTATAGATATTTAATGGCAAACAACACAAATAACTTCTCTGTGAGAGCAACCCTTAAGAAGGACAAGCTGACATGAACTAACTTCCTTGATTGGTATAGGAATTTGAGGATTGTACTCAGGCAGGAGCGAAAGCTTCACGCCATTGAAATTCCTTCACCTGCTCCTCCTGCTGAGAATACAACTCGTGTTCGGCAAAATGCTTATCAGAAGCATATTGATGATGCGAATGATGTTACGTGTCTCATGCTGGCAACGATGAGTGCTGAGCTTAAAAAACAACATGAGCATATGGATGCTTATGAGATGATTGAACACCTTCAAAGAATGTTTGAGGGACAGGATCGTCAAGAAAGGTTTGACACGAGTAAAGCACTGTATGCTTGTAAACAGGGAGAGCGTGAACATGTTCAACCACATGTTCTAAAGATGATATGTTATATTTAGTATCCTGATACTTTGGGTTTCCCGATTGGTTTGGAAGCTCATATTGACTTGATCTTGCAATCTTTGAACATCAACTATACTCATTTTATTATGAACTACAATATGAATGAGATAGACAAAACACCCACTGAATTGTTGGCCATGTTACAAACTGTTGAAACCAACATGAAAAAGGCTGAACCTGCTGCCATGTTGATGGTAGACAACAAAGTTAAGGCTAAAAGGAAAGGCAAATGGAAAGGAAAGAATAAGATTGGATCTACTTCTGGTCCCAAGCCAAATACTAATCCCAAATAGGCTTTAAAGGCTAAGGGTGCTGTTGTAAAGGGTGATTATCACTACTATGGTAAACCAGGTCATTGGAAGAGAAACTGTCATGCTTATTTGGAGGATCTGAAGAAGAAGAAGGCTGGTCAAGCTTCTGATTTAGGTATTTATGTTATAGAGGTCAATTTATTTACTTCTACATCAAGGGTATTGGATACTGGATGTGGTTCTCACATTTGTATAAATGTGCAGGAGCTGCAAAGGAGTAGGACTTTAGCAAAGGGAGAGGTCGACCTACAAGTTTACAATGGAGCAAAGGTTATTGCCTTAGCTGTAGGGACTTATTATTTATCATTGCCCACTGGGTTTATTTTAGAACTTGAGAACTGTTTTTACGTGCCTTCAATTTGCAGAAACATTATTTCAGTTTCTTGTTTGGACAAGAAAGGTTTTGCATTTTCAATTCAGAACAATAGTTTTTCCTTTTCTTTGAATAATGTTACCTATGGGGTTGCACATTTATTTAATGGTTTATATGTTTTTTATTTAGACACTCATATCTATAATGTGAATAACAAACGTCTTAAATCTAATGACTCAAATCAAACATACCTTTGGCGCTGTCGTTTAGGCCATATAAATGAGAAACGCATTTCTAAGTTACAAGAGGATGGATACTTGGATAAGTTTGACTTTGAATCATACAAAGCATGCGAACCTTGTCTCATTGGAAAAATGACTAAAGCTCTTTTTACTGGACAAGGTGAAAGAGCCATTGAATGATTAGAACTTATACATAGTGATGTATGTGGTCCTATGCGTACTATGACAAGAGGTGGCTTTTACTACTTTATCACGTTTACTGATGATTTCAGTAGATATGGATTTGTGTATCTTATGAAGAAGAAATTCGATTCTTTTAAAAAGTTCAAAGAATACAAAGCTGAAGTAGAAAGGTAAACTGGTGGAAGTATTAAGACTCTACGATATGATCGTGGAGGTGAATACTTAAGCCATGAATTTAAGAGTTTATTAAAAGAGTGTGGTATTGTATCACAACTCACTCCTCCCGGAACACCACAATGGAATGTAGTTTCTGAAAGAAGGAATCGTACTTTGTTGGACTTGGTACGATCGATGATGAGTCATGCAGATCTTTAAATTAGTTTCTAGGGCTACGCCCCGGAGATGGCTGCTTATACACTTAACTGAGTTCCTACTAAAACGGTTCAGAAGACTCCATATGAGATATGGACTGAGAAACGCATGGCATGTCATTTATGAAAATTTGGGGATGTGAGGCATTTGTGAAACGTTTAACTTCTGACAAGATAGGACTTAAATCAGAAAAATGTAATTTTATGGGATACCCAATTGAAACAAAAGGTTATTCTTTCTATAATCCTTCAGAGAACAAAGTGTTTGTTGCTCGAACTGCAGTGTTCCTTGAAAGAGAAATGCTGTCTAAGAAAGACAGTGGGAGGATAATAGATCTCGATGAAATTCGAGACCCACATGATAACATTGAACCAATGGAGGAACCTTAGCAGAATGTACAAGAAAACAATACTGCTCAGGAAACACAGGTTGTTCGTAAGTCTGGTAGGATTCTCCATGAGCCCGAGAGATATTATGGATTTCTCTTAACTCAAGATGTTGATGTGATGCTTGTGGATGAAGATGAGCCTCTCACGTACCAAGACGCTATGAACACTCCAGAATCTAAGAGATGGCAGGATGCCATGAAATCTGAGATGGAATCCATGTATACAAATCAAGTATGGACTTTGGTTGATCCACCTGAAGGGGCAAAACCTATAGGGTGCAATTGGGTTTTCAAAAAGAAGACCGACATGGATGGTAATGTATAAACCTATAAAGCACGATTGGTGGCAAAAGGTTTCAAACAAATTCATAGTATTGTCTATGATGAAACATTTTCACCAGTGGCTATGGTCAAGTCCATCAGGATTTTGCTTGCTATAGCTGCTTACCATGACTATGAAATCTGGCAAATGGATGTCAAAACCGCTTTCTTAAATGGGAGCCTTGAAGAAGATGTGAATGTGTATATGACACAGCCTGAAGGTTTTGTTGATCAAAAGAATGCCGGAAAGGTATGTAAGCTATGTTGATCCATTTATGGATTGAAACAAGCCTCAAGGAGATGGAACAATCATTTTGATGAAACTGTCAAAGAGTTTGGGTTTATTCAAAATGAAGATGAATCATGTGTTTACAAGAAGGTAAGTGGGAGCAATGTAGAATTCCTAGTATTATATGTTGATGATATATTAATAATAGGGAATGACATTCCTTCTTTACAGGCTGTTAAGACTTGGTTGAGTAAGAATTTCTCAATGAAAGACTTAGGTGAAGCGACCTATATTTTAGGTATAAAGATCTATAGAGATAGATCAAGAAGAATGACCGGCCTAAGTCAGAGTACATACATTGATAAAGTTTTGCATCGATTTGGAATGTAAAATACTAAAAGGGGATTTGTCCCTATGTCTCATGAGATATCGATCTCAAAAGATAACAGTCCTAAATCATTGGATGATAAGGACCATATGAGTAAAGTTCCATATGCTTCAGCAATTGGTTCTATAATGTATGCAATGATATGTACTTGTCCTGATGTCTCGTATGCTTTGAGCATGACGAGTAGATACCAGTCTAATCCAGGTGAAGGTCACTGGACAACAGTCAAGAATATTCTTAAGTACTTGAAGAGGACTAAAGATCAATTCTTGGTATATGGAGAAGAAGATAAGCTGGTTGTAAAAGGTTATACCGACGCTAGTTTCCAGACAGACAAGGATGATTCGATTTCTCAGTCTGGGTTTTTGTTTTGTCTAAATAGAGGTGTTGTAAGCTGGAAAAGTTCAAAGCAAGAGACGGTTGCCGATTCTATAATGGAGGCTGAGTATATTGCTGCCTATGAAGCAGCCAAGGAGGCTGTTTGGATTCGGAAATTTATTGCGGGTCTTGGTGTGGTTCTTTCAGTCGCAGATCTGATAGATTTATATTGCGATAATAATGGAGTCATTTCGCAGGCTAAGGAACCAAGGTCTCATTCCCGAACAAAGCATATACTCAGACGATATCATATTCTTCGAGATATTAATAATCGAGGGGATATACATATATGTAAAGTGCATACAAATGATAACATTGCAGATCCACTGACCAAAGCTTTGTCATAGCAGAAGCACGGAGGTCATACTAGTTCCATGGGTATTAGATACATGAGAGATTGGCTCTAGTACAAGTGGGAGATTGTTAGTATTGGTGTCCTAGAGACAATACCTTTAATGTTTTATTGAAAATAATTAAGGATTATGTTTTATGTGATTATTTAATTAATATTTATTATGTCTTTATTTACTGCATCATAAATTGAAAGAATAATAAATGTCCTTGAAATATTAATACATAATATATATCTTTAGTATGTGACTTAAAAAAGAGATTATATGAATAGTATTTTATTCCTAAAATTCTCTAGTCAAATATTATTATTTAAGGACAGTAATAATGAAATAAGACTAGTATGTTTGTCGACAGATGACCACATCTCATTGGTCATAGGTATGGTGATACTAAAGTCAAGAACATAAGTGTATGTATCAATACATGACACTGGAAAGACCCGCCGTGAGATTCTACATATTAATAGGTATCATAAGAAATCTCACTGTGATAATGATATAATGATCCTCTGACTTGAAATCATTATATTTTCTATACGAGAATTAATATACTTTGATTACAGTCAAAGTTAACTTTAACCGGGTAATGATAAAGGTGGACTTTTGGTATGCTATGAATCATATGAGGAATATGAATGATAGATTATGATTTAACCCTCCAATTCTAGGAGTGATATTATTGGCCTCTTGATTGAATGAGACTATGAAATGCATGGTCATGCCCAAATATTGATTTGTTTAAATAGTCTACTCATTGATCAAGGAAATTGAGATTAAACGTTGAAGAGGATGACACTATACATGTCTCGAGTTTGATCTATAATATAAGGTTAAAGAGATTATATTACATGGAACATTATTCACGAAAGGTTTAATTGAATCACCAATTATTATTGTTACTTGGATAACAATGATGTATTACTAGATGCCACTCAATGTTTATAATTTTATTATTAGATAATAAAATTATTGCCAACGTAATAATAACCTAAAGGGTCACACACAAAGAACGTCAAAACGGAGGTTTATTTAAATTATGAATTTAAATATAGTATTGTTTATTCGAATTTAATTATTGAATTAATTAAGTGGGACTTGATTAATTATATTAGAATTCAGATTTAATAAGAATTATTTTTAATTTGAATTTAATTATTAAATTAATTAAGTGGGACTTGATTAATTATATTAGAATTCAGATTTAATAAGAATTATTATTAATTCGAATTTAATCATTGAATTAATTAAGTGAGACTTGATTAATTATATTAGAATTCGGATTTAATAAGAATTATTATTAATTCGAATTTAATTATTGAATTAATTAAGTGGGACTTGATTAATTATACTAGAATTCAGATTTAATAAGAATTATTATTAATTCAAATTTAATCATTGAATTAATTAAGTGGGACTTGATTAATTATATTAGAATTCGGATTTATTAATAATAATAACTCAAAATCATAATGGGTTTTGGAAACTACATGGATTAGGGTTATGCCCAAAATCTCTATCTCCCCTATATATACATAATGATATATAGTATTAGGGTTTAATCATCAGATTTCGTTTTAGAGAAAAACCCTAGCTGCTCAACATCAAGAGAGGCTAGAGAAAGAGAGAGAGAGAGAGAGAGGCAAGCAATTCGGCTAGTACCGACTCCGGTGATCGTAGGACGATCGGGAGTTCATGTGAACTTCTTTGGAGAGCAGATCTTTGCAACAAAGGGCTGTTGTGATTCATTTTTTCTGGATCTCCATTAAACAGCATACAGAAAGCTTTGTTAAGGTACAAACTTCTTCACCATAATCATCCAAAGTTATACACGGATCCTGCGATAGGGTTTCGTTTTTTTATTGTTTTACGTTATATCAGTTACATTTTCATGCCCGAAACCCTTCAATACGAATATATAAATAAAAATATATAACCAACTGAATCATTAAAGACATTTAATAATTATTTATATTATTAATTGTTCTAATTAATTTATGAATTAAATTAATTGAACTTTGAATTTATTTAGTGAATAAATTAATTAAATAATTAATAACATGACAGTTATTAATCTGCAATAATAATTTGATAAACAACCAATAATTTACATATTAATGCAAGAAATGCTTAAAATAAATATGAGTACTTATGCTATAATTGAAATAATTATCTATTAAGAGTATTAAATTATTCTCAAGATAATATATTCAAATATTTATAAGCCCTATGATTTTGTTGATTCAAGTCTCATAAATCTTTTAAATATTATCATTTAATATCTATGAACTCAAATCAACTCATAGCAACAAAAATTAGCCATTATTTAAAATCCATAATTCACTAACCAACTTAGAGAAAGTGGATTCATCAAGTGGTTTCGTGAAGATGTCGACTATTTGATCTTTTGTGGGTACAAAGTGTAACACCATAGTTCCGTTCATGACATACTCTCTGATAAAATGATACCTTATGTCAATGTGCTTGTTCGAGAGTGTTGTACAGGATTGTTGGATATGGCTATTGCACTTGTATTGTCACAGAATATTGGAATTTTATTCAACGCAAGTCCATAGTCATTTAGCTGATTCCTTATCCACAAGATTTGTGCACAACAGCTACCTGCCGCAATGTATTCTTCTTCGGCTGTCGAGGTAGACACTGAGTGTTGTTTCTTGTTGTACCAGGAGATCAACCGGCGCCCTAGAAACTGACATCTTCCAGAAGTACTTTTCTTGTCCATCATGCATCTTGCATAATCTGAGTCTGTATAGCCAATTAGGTCAAAACCTATATCTTTAGGGTACCAAATTCCAAGATTTGGTGTACCCTTCAAATATCTAAAAAGTTGTTTAACAAATATAAGATGAGATTCTCTAGGATCAGATTAAAACCTTGCACATAAGCATGTTGCAAACATTATATCAGGTCTACTAGCAGTTAGATATAATAATGGGCCTATCATACCTCTGTAGCTTATGATGTCAACTTTCTTATCAGTTTCATCCTTGTCAAGCTTTGTGGCTGTTGGCATTGGGGTTTTTACCGGTAAAAAATCTTCTAGATTGTATTTTCTAAGAAGATCCCTTACATATTTTGATTGTCAAATAAAAATCTCAGCTTCCATATGCTTGACTTGCAGTCCAAGGAAGAATGATAGCTCACCCATCATACTCATTTCGTACCTACTCTGCATTAACTTAGTAAATCTCATGCACAAGTTTTCGTTAATAGAACCAAATATAATATCATCAACGTGAAATTGAACAAATATCATATCTTTATCATGCAATTTATAAAAGAGAGTTTTATCTATGACACCTCTAATCAAACCATTTTTAAGTAAAAACTCAAAGAGATTGTCATATCATTTCATTGGTGCTTGCTTGATTCTATAGAGAGGTTTGAATAGAAAATATACAAAATCAGTAAACTCTGGATTTTCAACGCCAGGGGGCTATTCCACATATATTTCCTCTTCTAACTCTCCATTCAGAAATGCACTCTTCACATCCATTTGATAAAATTTGAAATTGGAATGTGCTACGAATGCCAGAAATATCCTGATTTCTTTAAGTCTTGCAATTGGTGCATAGGTCTCGTTATAATCAATTCCCTCTTCCTGGGAGTAACCATTTGCCACCAATCTGGCCTTGTTTCTTGTAACAATGTCATCACTGTCTAACTTGTTCCTGTATACCCATTTGGTGTCAATCACAGATCTTGTGACGCCCCCAGATCCGGGGTCATGGATCCATGCCATCACGGTCCACTTCCAACAATAAATTACTCACCTGCTTAACAATTCTATCAACAACATATCCTGGTGACCCCAATCCAATTACACAACTCGAGCTATAGTCTAAGCCGGATTGTAGGAAGTGAAAGAGCATAATTGTCGGGACATATAGGAATCGGTAAAGGGATTGGGTAACCCAACTGTAATAAACTCAGGATCTCATGCTACTAATATAACCCCTTCCTGAAATTACATTAGAAGTTAACACTGTTTCAACATTTATTATTACAATATATATATTTTGCAATAAATCTTTGGATTCTTAACTAAAATCCTATTTTAACTTACGCCATCTGTAGAAGCCCTGAACCTGACTAACTCAAGCTCGAGCCTTTCCTTTCCTTTGTGAACCATAGACTCGTCTTACTGCAAGATTTAAAGTTTACAAAAAGCAAGAATGGACAAAAGAATTCTCAGCAAGATATATATTAGAATAGTTATTTAATTTACACCAAGAAAAAGGTGGTAACCAATATTTATACCAACCCGATGTCCAACAGTATCAATAGATAAATTGAAATATATATCTGCAGAAAGTTTAGCAAGGTATATCTCGACAATAAATGAATCAAAGTTTATGATGCAAGAAGGTATTCACGATAACAACGCAGTTCAAGTTACTGCGGTACAAATGATTTATGTTCAAAATTTTGGAATGACATTATCAGTAACTTAGCACGATGGCATCAACTATAGTTTTTAATTCATTTAAGAATTACTAATACAACAGTTCAAGATATTGTGAAAAGAATCAATAAAAGTTCAACAGTTCTCATTAACACTATCAGTAACTTAGCACCTTGGCATTCGTTATAGTGTAGGAACAATGAAAGTTCAACAGTTCCCATTAACACTATCGGTAACTTAGCACCTTGGATTTCATTATAGTGTAGGAACAGTGAAAGATCAACAATTCACATTAACAATATCGATAACTTAGCACCTAGCCTTTTATTAAATATTTAAAGACTTTTAAATAAACCAAAACATTTAAATAATATTTAATCAATATTAAATAATATTTAAATAATTCAAAATGACCTGCAAGTATTTAATCAATATTTAAATACTTTTAAATGAACCAAAATATTTAAATAATATTTAAATAATATTAAATAATATTTAAATAATTGAAAATGAATTGAAAGTATTTAATCAATATTTAAATACTATTCAATCTCTTTAAATAATATTTAATCAACATTAAATATTATTCAAATAATTTTAAGGGGTATTTAATTAATAAATATATAATCCATATTTATTATCAATTAATATCAAAATAAATTCTAAGAAAAGATTTCTGAATAATATCGACCAAAGTTGAGAAAATATTAGACTACTCCTAGTCAACCCTCGAGTACATCGAAGGACATAACTCGATACACAATTCGACTATCCTTATCTACTGATATACGTATCTAACTTTTCAAGAAGTTCAAAGTCGCGAAAGAACTAAATAGTGAGGGGGTAAAAACAATTTGGATTGATATAACAATATTCATAAACCACAAGGTTTTATAAACTGGACTTGTTATAAAGTCAAGATTTCAAGGAGTCAAGATAGTTGCATATACAGGAATCAAAGTATTCTGTAACAGAATTCGAAAAATAGAGTTATGAATCTTGCTTGGTGTCCATGATGCATTTCCAAAGTCCATTTCATCTCCCCGAAGTTCTATAATTAAATATGATACGATAATCTTAATTAGTTCAATTAAAAAAGTTCTACCTTAACTACTATTGAACAAAATTGAATTCTTTAACTAATTACAAGATTGTTATGCTAGGACCTAAATCCCCAAACATATATCGAGTCCAATTATGGTCATTACAACTTGTACTTCTTCGTTTTATTAATTCTTATTTTCCCGATATTTCATCTCATCGGACCTACTTTCGCTAATCATAAAACTATCTTGCTAATGATTTTTAATCATGTTCTTTAGACCTACGTATAGTCATGATATTCCTTGACAACTTTTATTACTTGACCGACTCGAGACAAGTCATCTATCTTGCTCAAAATGGACTCCCAAAACGGTTGTTTAACATTTTCCTCATGTTCATTTCACCCCAATACCCTGTTTTCTAGCATTTTTAATAAATTGGAAATTAATCCTTTTTACACAAATTTTTTTCTGAGATTATATTTGTACTACCAACAATCTGTCATAAAAGTTTCGTATCTATTCATGGAATATGGCTAGATGAAACACTGCCTCAAATATAGGCACATGGTAAGTTATTCCTTAAGGTTCCTTACTTGCACCTAATTGACTCTAATAATTTTAATAAATCGGATTTTATTCCTTTTAATCCGAATCCTTTTTTGTGGATTATCCCAGTTGACTCTAGTATTTTAAATAAAAGATTCCAGATTTTATTGAGTTACGTAGCTAGCCCAATCATAGTCTAAAATTTGGACGAAAACAAAATTTCTATTTTCTGCACTACCGTTACTAAATCGGCCATAACTATTGAGTCGTAACTCCGAATGATGCAAAATTAGCACGTAAACGATTTAGAGACTATCTACTATCTAACATATCATCCAGATGCCCAGAACAGAGAACAAATCCTCCCAGATTTTTCTGGGCAGTTTCTGTAGAATGGACAGGGAAAAATGGGCATGGTAACGTTTGTAAACTCATCGTTTTCCATTTCTATTCTACTTCAATTTAACCAACAAGCAATCCCAAACTCCTCAAATAACATCAACAATCAGCATACTACAATTTTAAGCCATAAAAATCAGTTTAGCTCAAGAATTAAAATTTTAAAAATCAAGTAACAACTAGGTGTTTCCATGGCCAACCATGTGACGCCCCCAGACCCGGGGTCGGAGATCCAGGTTGTCACTGTCCAATTTCCAATATATACACACACTTGTAACCCAACAATAATAAACAACAATATACTAATCACAAAGTAACCACATGCTGTTGACCCCAACACTTTATCACACACACACGAGCCATAGTCTCAGAAACGGATTTTCATAATTTACATCATTACATCTTAACTGATACATAATATAGTTATCACAAGATGGGGTGACACGGCTAGCTAAAGCTCCTTGAGGAGACTATGCCGCAGTCAAAAGTAAATTAACTTACATCTGTTCCATATACTTACATAAGTCATATCTATAGATAAACCTGACTAGTAGAAGCTGGAAGCCTATCCTACTAAGCCTCCCTACCTCAGGTACCGTAAAGCGGAATCTCTCATAGGGGGTCCTTGCCCTGGTGACCCGCTTGCGCAAGGTGCGGTGTACTCGACTGGGCATGATCTGCAACTGTAAGGCAGGAACAACAACAGAAAATAACAAGCAAGAATGAGCTACAAATGTTCAGCAAGTAATAGATAACAGTATAACAAGGTACTGAAACAATAACAGAGTACAATATCAAGATATCAGTGACACTGACAAGTGCAAGTAAAACAATACTCAAAGCAATCAACAACTCAAAATTGATTATGTTCCCCGTTAACACTATCGGTAACTCAGCACCTAGGCTTTCGTTACAGTGCAACGTCAAATTCCAAGTGGAAGAAACGGGATTAACTGGAGATTTTTCAACGCCTTATTGTACTCGATGATCAGTCGCATGTACAATCGACATTTCGTCATTTTCTCTACTAGTAGAAGGACAACCCCTTATCGGGACGTCACCCTAGGCAACTCATGGGCCTTTAATTACGGCTGGGTCGTGCGTCCCCGACCTCTTACGCAACTTTTACTCCAGTCCCTGATGAATACTTTAAAAATCATCAAACCTAGAAGGAAATTTAATCAACCTTCTAGAATAACAACAATCCACTTTAGGATTTCAATCAACTGTTAAGGAAGGGAATTTAATACAACCTCCCAGAACAACTCAACAATCCATCACAGGATTTCAATCAACAGATAAGGAAGGCAATTTAATACAACCTTCCAGAACAACTCAACAATCCATCACAGGATTTCAATCAACAGATAAGGAAGGGAATTTAATATAACCTTCCAGAACAACTCAACAATCCATCACAGGATTTCAATCAACAGATAAGGAAGGGAATTTAATACAACCAGAACAACTACGACCTATTGTTAGATTTCAATATCTGACAATAGCTTGGTTCCCGAAACGAGGTGGGAGTACTCTCGAAACATCTGGGTTGACTCTCAGTCAACGAATTTAATAAGACAGAAACCCTTGAATCAAGGAGACTCAAGAATGCGACCGGGGAGCCACTAATACGAGTTAAAATAGACTCCACAAAATATTACACTTTTGGAATGAAACAATGGGCCATAAGGCACCTATACAACTGGGAGGAATATCGGAGCCGGACGTTACCTCCCGAACCTGGAGTTATCGACTCAGAATAAATACAAATTATCCGAGTCATCGCTCACTATTTATTATTTAATGAAAAATAATATTTAAAGAAGTTTAGACAACTCCAGAATATTTTTAAAGAATAATTAAATATTTTATTAATATTTAGGAGGCCCAGAATAGTCCTCGAAAAATATTAAAAGGATTTAAAAGAATTAAGATATTTAATTCAAATATAATCAGGATTATTTAATATTTAAATAATCTTAAATGATTCAACATATTTAAATAATATTTAATCAATATTAAATAATATTTAAATAAACCAAAACGAGTTGAAAGTATTTAATCAGTAGTTAAATACTTTTAAATGTCCCAAAATATTTAAATAATATTTAATCAATATTAAATAATATTTAAATAATTTCAAATACCCTGAAAGTATTTACTTAACCTTTAAATACTTTCCATATTCTTTAAATAATATTTAATAAACTAAATATTATTTAAAATAATAAACCTCGACTAACCGTCGAGACACGCTAGACTACTCCCGGTCGACCATCGAGCACCAAAAAGATATGCTCGACACAGGTTCAGTTATACGAACTGAAGAATAAACGTCCTCTAACTTTTTAAGAAGTTCAGAGGAGTCTCAGGGTTAGGTTGAAAGGATCTAGTCCTACTCACAAGGAACTACCTTAACCAACCTATGCATACATATGTCATACATTAGAATCAATGTGACAAAGTGTCAGATACTGGCCTGTAGGTTTCCGCGGAAGTAAGCTCCTTCCTTGTTTCTTCCGAGTATCTACGAACAAAAACAATTCACCTTTAGCTATACGAGTATTTCTTAATCGTCCTATTAACGCATACTCGTATAACTACCTGATTCATTCAAAACGACATATAATAAACAAGTCCATTAGCCCATAGCATTCTTATGTCATCATACAACATCTTTCATTTTCTAGTTTAGCCTCAAATGTCATTTTATAAAAAGGAAGTGGCTAAATCAAAACATTAGCATTTCCCTTAACTTTTCATATGCAGCACTTGTATTCAAACATTTTTCATAAATCAGGTTTTAATCTTTTTAACCCAATTCTTCTTTCCAAGTCTTCACACATGTGCCTACTATTTAAAATAAAAGGCTCAAGATTTATGGAGTAGCTTAGCTAGGCTGATCATCCATTCCAAGTTAGTCAAAAACAGGGCAGCTGAGTTTTCTGCCTAGCCTTACTATTTTGGCCATAACTTTTAGCTCATAACTCCGTTTGACGCAAAATTAGCGCGCAAACGATCTAGAGACCAATATCTAGCCAACCATATAAAGAAATCATCAATCAAGGCAGGCTAGCCCCTTCGGGTTCTATGAACAGTTAACAGGCAGAAGAAAATTTTGCATGATTCTGTTTGTACGTTCATCATTTACCCTGTTTTAAACTCATCCAATTCAACTCAAACGACTACCATATATTTTACACTACTACTTGGGAATGTAATCAAGACATCCCAAGCCCAAACACAATTTAATAACACTCCACATATTGCCAATAATTCAGCCAATTTCATTACCACTGCTGGACAGCTTTTAACACCATTTTACTACTTTGAAAACAACAATTCACTTACCCTCTTACAACCACAATTCTCTACCAAGACACATCCACTTTACACACTTATAAACCTTAACCAAATCATCACTATATTATACAATCATAGCCCACAAAGCAAGCACTTAAGCATATAATCAAACTCATTACATAGCATGCTTTAACCACATGAAATCCACCAAGCTAGGGTTTATATATTCAAGCTTCCCATGCTTATTAACACTACCCATAGCTTAAATAACCATTAACAAGTGCTAGAAAGGCTTAAGGAGTCATAAAACAAGTGTTTAAGAATTTATTCAAAATCAAAATCACTATTCATGCATACATACTTTCATGAATATCACAAGCTTCCATGGTTAACTTTGCATGAAATTAAAGTATGTTGAACACATGGAGACTACCTTTCTTTTAAGCTCTACCCACTATGATCAAGCAAGTATGATGTGAGCTTGAATTTTTCTTCCTTCTTTCTTCTTGTTCTTGGCCGAGAGTTTCTCTTTAGCTAGCCACCTTTGCTGATTTTTTTTCCTTTGTTTTCTTATGTTTAATCACTTAACTTGGCTCTTGGCTTAATACTCATCCAAAGGTCAAGTCAAAGCTTGGTCAAGTCTTCTAGCTCTTTGACCATGAATAAATATACTAGCATTTCTTATTCTTTTAATCAAATGCAAGTATTTGAATTTTTATTAATCCATGAATTAATAAAAATCGGCTCTTTAAATAATTCAAGGAAAATCAATTGATTTTCTTCGATTCCATAACGATTCGCTACGACCAATTTAATCTTTAACTCGTTCTGGCAATTTCAATAATTTAATTGCCCAACAAAACCTTATTCCATAATTATTATCCAATACATACTTTTAATAACAAGGTTTTAAAAGTACCTGGATTTTAGGGATATTACAGTCTCCCCTCCTTAAAAGGATTCCGTCCCGGAATCTAGCTTGAAAACAGGTGAGGGTACTTTTCCTGCATTGCACTTTCCAGTTCCCATGTGGATTCCTCAGTGTTCTGCTTTCTCCACAGGACTCTTACTAACTTGACCACTTTGTTCCGGAGCACTTGCTCCTTTCGGTCTAAAATTTCCACCGGTCATTCCACATAGGTCAGATCCGGTTGTAAATCTACCTGCTCATACTCTATTACGTGTCTGGAATCTGCATTATACTTCCTTAGCATTGACACGTGAAACACATTATGAACTTGCTGTAGGTTTGGAGGTAGGGCCAACTCATAGGCTACCTTCCCAATACGTCTTAGGATTTCAAATGGTCCAATTAATCTTGGACTTAACTTTCCCTTCTTACCAAACCTCATCAAACCTTTCCACGGAGATACCTTCAGTAATACTGAATCTCCCACTTCATATTCTCTATCTCTTCTGGCTTGATCCGCATACTTGCGTTGCCTATCTTGGGCTGCCACTAATCTTTTTCTAATAAGATCTATTACCTCTTTGGTTTGCTGGACCAATTCGGGTCCCAACATCTTTCGCTCTCCTACTTCTTCCCAACACAAGGGAGATCGACACTTTCTACCATATAAGGCTTCGTAAGGGGGCATCCCTATGCTGGCATGATAGCTGTTATTGTAGGCAAATTCAATTAACGGCAAATGATCATCCCAACTGCCTTTGAAGTCTATAGCACAGACTCTCAACATGTCTTCCACTGTTTGGATGGTCCGCTCACTTTGCCCATCAGTTTGTGGGTGATATGCGGTGCTCATATTCAATCTTGTTCCCAAGCATTCTTGGAAGCTTCTCCAAAATCTTGAATTGAACCTTGGGTCTCTATCAGACACAATACCCACGGGAACACCATGACGCACCACTATTTCTTTTAAATATAGCTCAACTAATCGGTCAACTGAATACCTCTCATTAATGGGTAGAAAATGTGCTGACTTCGTTAACCGATCTATTACTACCCAAATGGTATCATGGTTCACTTTTGTCCTTGGTAGCCCTACGACAAAATCCATCGCAATGTGCTCCCATTTCCATTCCGGAATTTCCAGAGGTTGCAACAGTCCATTGGGTCTTTGGTGTTCTGCCTTCACTTTCTGACAGGTCAGACACTTGCTTACCCATTCAGCGATATCTCTTTTCATGTTCGGCCACCAATAATATTCCTTTAGATCTTTATACATTTTGGTACCTCCTGGGTGAATAGAAAATCTAGAATTGTGTGCCTCGTGCAACACTTCATCTTTTAGTTCCTGGACATTTGGAATCCAAATTCTATTATTAAATCTCAGGATTCCTTTCTCGTCCCTAACGCACCTTCGTTCATCTCCATTCACCTTGGTATTTCTTTCTTCCATCATCTTTTCTTGACATATTCGTATCTTCTCGATTAGTTCAGGTTCTACTCGGATTTCCATCAGCAATTCCGTGCCTTTCACAGGAAATTTTACTTCCAGTTCCATCCTTTCAAATTCTTTCACCAATTCCTCCGAAGAAACTAACATTTTCAGCCTTTCTTTTCTACTTAGGGCATCAGCCACCACATTGGCTTTCCCAGGGTGATAGTTAATGGAACAATCATAATCTTTAATTAATTCCAACCACCTTCTTTGCCTCATATTTAACTCCTTCTGAGTAAATATATACTTAAGGCTCTTATGGTCGGTGTAGATCTCACACCTCTCTCCATAAAGATAATGCCTCCAGATCTTTAACGCGAAAACTATCGCAGCTAATTCCAAATCATGGGTTGGATACCTTAACTCATACTCTTTCAGTTGTCTATATGCATACGCAATCACCTTGCCATGTTGCATCAATACACAGCCCAACCCTTTGTGCGACGCGTCGCTATAAATCACAAAATCTCCTTTCTCATCAGGTAGGGCTAGCACTGGTGCAGTGACCAACCTCTTCTTCAGTTCTTGAAAACTCGCTTCACATTTATCAGTCCATTTGAACTTCTCAGTCTTGCGGGTGAGCCTTGTCAGCGGAGTAGCTATTTTGGCAAAATCCTGCACAAACCTCAGATAATATTCGGCTAGTCCCACAAAACTTCTTACTTCCGTTGGCGTTGTCGGCCTTTCCCAGTTGGAAATAGCTTCTATCTTAGCAGGATCTACTAGCACGCCCTTATTACTAATTACGTGGCCCAAAAATTGCACCTCTTTCAACCAAAACTCGCATTTCGAAAATTTAGCATACAGCTTCTCTCTTCTCAATATTCCCAAAACAGTTCTCAAGTGTTCTTCATGTTCTTCCGGTGTCCTTGAATAAATCAAGATATCATCAATGAAGACTATAACAAACTTATCTAAATATTTCTTGAAAACTCTGTTCATCAAGTCCATAAAAACTGCAGGGGCATTGGTTAATCCAAAGGACATTACCAAAAACTCATAGTGCCCATAACAGGTGCGGAACGCCGTCTTTGGTACATCCTCAGGTTTGATCTTCAATTGGTGGTATCCAGTTCTCAGGTCAATCTTTGAAAAGTAGACCGCATCCTTTACAGCCCAACCCTTTGTGCGACGCGTCGCTATAAATCACAAAATCTCCTTTCTCATCAGGTAGGGCTAGCACTGGTGCAGTGACCAACCTCTTCTTCAGTTCTTGAAAACTCGCTTCACATTTATCAGTCCATTCGAACTTCTCAGTCTTGCGGGTGAGCCTTGTCAGCGGAGTAGCTATTTTGGCAAAATCCTGCACAAACCTCCGATAATATTCGGCTAGTCCCACAAAACTTCTTACTTCCGTTGGCGTTGTCGGCCTTTCCCAGTTGGAAATAGCTTCTATCTTAGCAGGATCTACTAGCACGCCCTTATTACTAATTACGTGGCCCAAAAATTGCACCTCTTTCAACCAAAACTCGCATTTCGAAAATTTAGCATACAGCTTCTCTCTTCTCAATATTCCCAAAACAGTTCTCAAGTGTTCTTCATGTTCTTCCGGTGTCCTTGAATAAATCAAGATATCATCAATGAAGACTATAACAAACTTATCTAAATATTTCTTGAAAACTCTGTTCATCAAGTCCATAAAAGCTGCAGGGGCATTGGTTAATCCAAAGGACATTACCAAAAACTCATAGTGCCCATAACAGGTGCGGAACGCCGTCTTTGGTACATCCTCAGGTTTGATCTTCAATTGGTGGTATCCAGTTCTCAGGTCAATCTTTGAAAAGTAGACCGCATCCTTTAGCTGGTCAAATAGATCATCGATCCTGGGTAAAGGGTACTTATTCTTGATGGTTAGTTTATTGAGTTCTCGATAATCTATACATAACCTCATACTCCCATCCTTTTTCTTAACGAATAACACTGGTGCACCCCATGGGGACACACTTGGTCGAATCAAACCTTTATCCAACAACTCCTGTAGTTGGGTAGCTAACTCCTTCATTTCCACAGGGGCTAATCGATAAGGAGCCTTTGATACCGGTGTCGTTCCTGGCGCTAATTCAATAGTAAACTCTATATCTCTGTCGGGTGGTAGCCCGGAAGATCTTCTGGAAACACATCTTCAAATTCACTAACCACGGGTATGTCACTTATACCTGGTACACTCTTTTCTTGGTCTACTACATAGGCCAAATAGGCCTCACACCCTTGGCGCAACAACCTCTTAACTTGCATCCGGGTCAAGAACTTCTTGGTTTGCCTCTGCCCTCGAAATACTATTTCTTTATGATTAGGTAACTTCATTCTTACCTTCTTTCCCTTACAATCTATGCTAGCTCCACAACTTGCCAGCCAATCCATTCCTAATATGACATCAAATTCTCTCAGCACAAAAGGAATTACGTCAACACTGAATCGATGTCCTTCTATTTCTAACTCGCAGTTAGCGCATATTTGGCTGACAGGAATGACTTCCCGATTAGCTATTTCTACTTGTAGGGAGTCTCTTAGCGGTTGCATTCTAAGATTCCAGTTATTCACAAAATCTTGAGAAAGAAAAGACTTGGTTGCTCCAGAATCAAATAAAACATTTGCATGGATGGAATTGAGTAAAAGTGTACCTGCAATTACATCTGTGTGCTTTACCGCATCCCTCACAGTCATGTTAAAAGTTCGGGCCGTAGGAGTCCTATTGGAGGCGACTCCACTTTGTTTTGACACAGCTGGCACAGGTACCCGACAGTCCTTCTTCACATGCCCTACCTGGCCACACTTAAAACAGGTCATATTCCTTTGGGGACAATCTCTAGAATAATGCCCCTCCCGATGACACTTATAACACGTCACTTTCCCTAGGCTGCACCCGCCCAGATGCTTCTTTCCACATTTCTGGCAATCTGGCAATGGGGGTCGGGATTGGTTTGGATACCTTACCCCGGACTGTCTGCCTCCCGGGCTGACACTCACACTGTCTGCCCTCCTGGTTTCGAAACTTCTCCTAGACTTAGATCCTGGCCCACGGCTAGCTTTGCTAGGATGCTTTCCCGATGATGATCCTCCCTTCAGGCTTTCTGCCTTTCTCTTATTTTCTTCTCTATTTCTTTGCACTTGATCACCACCGGCCTCTACAATCGAGGCTTTCTGTACCAACGTGGCATAATCAGTCAATTCAAATATAGCCACCCGATTCTGAATCCACTGCTTGAGCCCTTGCTGAAATCTTTCAGCTCGCTTCTCTTCTGTGTTTACAAAGTCCGGTACAAACCGGGACAACTCCGTAAACTTGGCTTCGTACTCAGCCACCGTCAGATTATTCTGTTTTAATTCCAAAAACTTCAACTCCATTTGACTTTCCATAAACTTGGGAAAATATTTCTCCAAGAACAACTGAGTGAACCTCTCCCAGGCTATCACTCATTCTCTTTCCATACTCTTCTTAGCTTCCCACCAGAAATTGGCCTCCCCTTTTAGGAGGTAAGTGGCGAAGACTGTTTTCTGTTCCTCTTCTACTTGCAATATTTCAAATGATTTTTCCATTTCTTTGAGCCATGCCCTTGCCTCTACCGGGTCAGCACTCCCTTGAAACTCAGGCGGTCTCAAGGACTTAAAGGCACGAAAAGCATTCGCTACAACATTGCGGGGAGCTGGGGGTGGTTGAGTCGGGTGAGGGGTGGCATGCTGCCTTAAAAAGTTCACAAATAAGTTCATGGGGTCCGCATCCTGGTTTCCCCCTTGATCCTGGGGTTCCCTCTGTTCTCTTTGATCCTGATTTAGACTATGTTCGGAGTCACCTGAACCCACATGATCACCCTCCTCATACCCTGCACTCTCATGAATACCCTGCTCACTTGGCTCTTCCTGGGCCCCAGGGTGTAACCTTGTGTTTCTTCTTGGTGGCATGATTCTGGCACAATCAAACAATATCAATTAATTACCGATCGCTAGATTACTTCAACATTTGTTACAAGGAACAATCATATAAGTAGTGAGTGCCAACTACAACATTATCCAATAATCACAGTTATACAATGGTTCCCATTCAATTTCTGTATCAAAGACAAGAGTGCATATAATCACTAAACAAAATCAACGACAACTGACAAAAACTGATCATCATATATATATAACATTTGCGGTTACATCTCTTGTCACAGAGTCTGAATACATGTCAAAAGTTTGATCAACTACTCTATCCTCTAGTCAAGACGGGACTACTGATATATACATCAAAAGTTAATCCCTCAAAATTGGCACCACTATATACATATAGTGCCATGTCTAGTACTAGAAGACTATGTCATCATATACCCATCATCTAAATCTCCCGCGGACCAAGTCCCGGACCTGCCCCATCATACTGTCTACCATCGCATCTACCTCGTCACCTCCCATCGGTCCCCCGCCCAAAGGCGTCCTCATCTCCTGAAATGCTCGTGCCCACATCCGGATACCGATGAAGCCAAGCTCCACGTCCTGGGGAATGCCGTCTGTAGGAGGGCCACTCGGTGGAATACCGACTCTAGGTAGACCACTCGATGGTCCAGAGGGTCCCGGTCACATCCGGTCCATAATACGCCTAAGCTCGTCAATCCGACCAGCTGAGGCATCCCGCTCTCTCATGAGCGCAGACACTACCCAAGGAGGTATCGACTCCTCGGCAACAGGTAGAGGTGGAGGTGGTGGAGTAGGTGGCGGCGAAGGGGATACTGGTGGCAGTGGGGGCGAATCAAGGGGAACATCCTCTCGCTCTGCCGGCTCTGGGGTCAGCTCCTCAAATCCCTCGTCCTCGGATGGTATCGGACTGAGAGGAGGTAGGGGTGGAAACACTACCTGAGGTGGCACCATCGGAATATCTATAAATACTGTACCAGAGGGTCCAGCCTGATCAGTAGGTGTAATGGTGGGTGCTGGAACAGCAGGTGGCACTGGGGCCTCTACAGGAATCTCTGCTGGTACCTCAATTGGAATCTCGGCAGGCACTGCAACTGGAACCTCTACCGATGCCTCTACCGGAACCTCGACCGGAACCTCCTCCGGAATCTCCTCCGGATCGTCATCCTCATCCTCATCCAACAACTCTAAATCTCGCTGGGCCTCGTACGCCTCGGGATCAGGTATCTACAATACAACAACCACTCGTTACTACCAGATCTTAATAAGTTCCCTTTTTATGGGTTTTATTCTTATTAAGGCTTTTAGGTTTATTTTAATGGTTGTATTGTCCTTTCGCCTCTCATTTCTGAGTACTATAACTTAGGGCTCTGATACCACTTCTGTGACGCCCCCAGACCCGGGGTCGGAGATCCAGGTTGTCACTGTCCAATTTCCAGTATATACACACACTTGTAACCCAACAATAATAAACAACGATATACTAATCACAAAGTAACCACATGCTGTTGACCCCAACACTTAATCACACACACACGAGCCATAGTCTCAGAAACGAAGTTTCATAATTTACATCATTACATCTTAACTGATACATAATATAGTTATCACAAGATGGGGTGACACGGCTAGCTAAAGCTCCTTGAGGAGACTATGCCGCAGTCAAAAGTAAATTAACTTACATCTGTTCCATATACTTACATAAGTCATATCTATAGATAAACCTGACTAGTAGAAGCTGGAAGCCTATCCTACTAAGCCTCCCTACCTCAGGTACCGTAAAGCGGAATCTCTCATAGGGGGTCCTTGCCCTGGTGACCCGCTTGCGCAAGGTGCGGTGTACTCGACTGGGCATGATCTTCAACTGTAAGGCAGGAACAACAACAGAAAATAACAAGCAAGAATGAGCTACAAATGCTCAGCAAGTAATAGATAACAGTATAACAAGGTACTGAAACAATAACAGAGTACAATATCAAGATATCAGTGACACTGACAAGTGCAAGTAAAACAATACTCAAAGCAATCAACAACTCAAAATTGATTATGTTCCCCGTTAACACTATCGGTAACTCAGCACCTAGGCTTTCGTTACAGTGCAACGTCAAATTCCAAGTGGAAGAAACGGGATTAACTGGAGATTTTTCAACGCCTTATTGTACTCGATGATCAGTCGCATGTACAATCGACATTTCGTCATTTTCTCTACTAGTAGAAGGACAACCCCTTATCGGGACGTCACCCTAGGCAACTCATGGGCCTTTAATTACGGCTGGGTCGTGCGTCCCCGACCTCTTACGCAACTTTTACTCCAGTCCCTGATGAATACTTTAAAAATCATCAAACCTAGAAGGAAATTTAATCAACCTTCTAGAATAACAACAATCCACTTTAGGATTTCAATCAACTGTTAAGGAAGGGAATTTAATACAACCTCCCAGAACAACTCAACAATCCATCACAGGATTTCAATCAACAGATAAGGAAGGGAATTTAATACAACCTTCCAGAACAACTCAACAATCCATCACAGGATTTCAATCAACAGATAAGGAAGGGAATTTAATACAACCTTCCAGAACAACTCAACAATCCATCACAGGATTTCAATCAACAGATAAGGAAGGGAATTTAATACAACCTTCCAGAACAACTACGACCTATTGTTAGATTTCAATATCTGACAATAGCTTGGTTCCCGAAACGAGGTGGGAGTACTCTCGAAACATCTGGGTTGACTCTCAGTCAACGAATTTAATAAGACAGAAACCCTTGAATCAAGGAGACTCAAGAATGCGACCGGGGAGCCACTAATACGAGTTAAAATAGACTCCACAAAATATTACACTTTTGGAATGAAACAATGGGCCATAAGGCACCTATACAACTGGGAGGAATATCGGAGCCGGACGTTACCTCCCGAACCTGGAGTTATCGACTCAGAATAAATACAAATTATCCGAGTCATCGCTCACTATTTATTATTTAATGAAAAATAATATTTAAAGAAGTTTAGACAACTCCAGAATATTTTTAAAGAATAATTAAATATTTTATTAATATTTAGGAGGCCCAGAATAGTCCTCGAAAAATATTAAAAGGATTTAAAAGAATTAAAATATTTAATTCAAATATAATCAGGATTATTTAATATTTAAATAATCTTAAATGATTCAACATATTTAAATAATATTTAATCAATATTAAATAATATTTAAATAAACCAAAACGAGTTGAAAGTATTTAATCAGTAGTTAAATATTTTTAAATGTCCCAAAATATTTAAATAATATTTAATCAATATTAAATAATATTTAAATAATTTCAAATACCCTGAAAGTATTTACTTAACCTTTAAATACTTTCCATATTCTTTAAATAATATTTAATAAACTAAATATTATTTAAAATAATAAACCTCGACTAACCGTCGAGACACGCTAGACTACTCCCGGTCGACCATCGAGCACCAAAAAGATATGCTCGACACAGGTTCAGTTATACGAACTGAAGAATAAACGTCCTCTAACTTTTTAAGAAATTCAGAGGAGTCTCAGGGTTAGGTTGAAAGGATCTAGTCCTACTCACAAGGAACTACCTTAACCAACCTATGCATACATATGTCATACATTAGAATCAATGTGACAAAGTGTCAGATACTTGCCTGTAGGTTTCCGCGGAAGTAAGCTCCTTCCTTGTTTCTTCCGAGTATCTACGAACAAAAACAATTCACCTTTAGCTATACGAGTATTTCTTAATCGTCCTATTAACGCATACTTGTATAACTACCTGATTCATTCAAAACGACATATAATAAACAAGTCCATTAGCCCATAGCATTCTTATGTCATCATACAACATCTTTCATTTTCTAGTTTAGCCTCAAATGTCATTTTATAAAAAGGAAGTGGCTAAATCAAAACATTAGCATTTTCCTTAACTTTTCATATGCAGCACTTGTATTCAAACATTTTTCATAAATCAGGTTTTAATCTTTTTAACCCAATTCTTCTTTCCAAGTCTTCACACATGTGCCTACTATTTAAAATAAAAGGCTCAAGATTTATGGAGTAGCTTAGCTAGGCTGATCATCCATTCCAAGTTAGTCAAAAACAGGGCAGCTGAGTTTTCTGCCTAGCCTTACTATTTTGGCCATAACTTTTAGCTCATAACTCCGTTTGACGCAAAATTAGTGCGCAAACGATCTAGAGACCAATATCTAGCCAACCATATAAAGAAATCATCAATCAAGGCAGGCTAGCCCCTTCGGGTTCTATGAACAGTTAACAGGCATAAGAAAATTTTGCATGGTTCTGTTTGTACGTTCATCATTTACCCTGTTTTAAACTCATCCAATTCAACTCAAACGACTACTATATATTTTACACTACTACTTGGGAATGTAATCAAGACATCCCAAGCCCAAACACAATTTAATAACACTCCACATATTGCCAATAATTCAGCCAATTTCATTACCACTGCTGGACAGCTTTTAACACCATTTTACTACTTTGAAAACAACAATTCACTTACCCTCTTACAACCACAATTCTCTACCAAGACACATCCACTTTACACACTTATAAACCTTAACCAAATCATCACTATATTATACAATCATAGCCCACAAAGCAAGCACTTAAGCATATAATCAAACTCATTACATAGCATGCTTTAACCACATGAACTCCACCAAGCTAGGGTTTATATATTCAAGCTTCCCATGCTTATTAACACTACCCATAGCTTAAATAACCATTATCAAGTGCTAGCAAGGCTTAAGGAGTCATAAAACAAGTGTTTAAGAATTTATTCAAAATCAAAATCACTATTCATGCATACATACTTTCATGAATATCACAAGCTTCCATGGTTAACTTTGCATGAAATTAAAGTATGTTGAACACATGGAGACTACCTTTCTTTTAAGCTCTAACCCACTATGATCAAGCAAGTATGATGTGAGCTTGAATTTTTCTTCCTTCTTTCTTCTTGTTCTTGGCCGAGAGTTTCTCTTTAGCTAGCCACCTTTGCTGATTTTTTTTCCTTTGTTTTCTTATGTTTAATCACTTAACTTGGCTCTTGGCTTAATACTCATCCAAAGGTCAAGTCAAAGCTTGGTCAAGTCTTCTAGCTCTTTGACCATGAATAAATATACTAGCATTTCTTATTCTTTTAATCAAATGCAAGTATTTGAATTTTTATTAATCCATGAATTAATAAAAATCGGCTCTTTAAATAATTCAAGGAAAATCAATTGATTTTCTTCGGTTCCGTAACGATTCGCTACGACCAATTTAATCTTTAACTCGTTCTGACAATTTCAATAATTTAATTTCCCAACAAAACCTTATTCCATAATTATTATCCAATACATACTTTTAATAACAAGGTTTTAAAAGTACCTGGATTTTAGGGATATTACAAACCAAGCTTAAGCTATACTACCCATAACATGTATAAGCTTAATTGGTTCGAGAATTTACGAAATAATTCTCCGGATATACATTATTCACTTATACCGTCTCTCAAACTCTGTTACGTCTTTCACCCAGATTCCAAATTTATTTTATTAGACTAAAATAATTATAAGTCCTATATTTATTACGTATGCTACTGTAAACACCGATACACATATCTTCGAATACCCCGTATATTAATAATACGGCCTCACATCTCAAGTATCTTATGAAAAATAAATAAATAAAATCATTTATTCATAAAATGAAAAAAAATTATCCAAAAATCTTAATCATATCAAGTGTCAAAATTTTGGATTATTATAGTCTCCCCTCCTTAAAAGTTTCCTACCTCGGAATCTACACGAGAACAGTTGAGGTTACTATTCCCGTACCTCATTTTCTAGTTCCCAAGTTGAGTCTTCAACCTACTCAGTTTCGTACCACAATCTCATCACCATTATTACTTCACTTCTCAACACTTTCTTTATTCAGTCGATGGTCTTTATAAGTTCGTACCCTAACGCATGCATAATGTTCGCGCTATAATGTCCTAACAGTAATGTATGATACGCACGATGGATTCATTAAAATTGGGAAAGAGCACTACTTCATATACACCTTCTTAATATACTTCAAGACCTTGAAAGATACAATACTCCTCGAGCTTTAGTTCTCTTTCTTACTAAATCTCGTTACTTCGTTCCATGATAATACTTTTAGTAATTCGAACTATTCCACTTTATATTCTCTGCCTGTTCTGACTAGATCACGTGAGTAGTTATCATTAATCGCCTTCAATTACTACAACTTGTATCATATGCCTGTCGAACCGGTTCTTGTCCCCAGCTATCTATCATTCATCAATTTTTGTCCCTAACACAAGGTAGATCGACATTTTCGTCCACACTAAACTTCGTAAGGCGGCATGACTATATATGAGTGGTAACTAGTGTCATATGAAAACTCAATTCGTAGTGACTGATTATCCAAAGTCCTTTTGAAATCCAAGGCACAAACTTTCTATGAAGAGATAACATTATACATGATTTTAATAGAGATCTTTTTAATGAATATCACTGTAACAAAACGATCAGAGTGATTTGTAGATCAATAAACTCATTTTCGAATGTTTATGAGAGATAAGAAAGAAAATAATTTGGATATGATTGAGAACAACCATATTTGTTCTTAAGATGGCCAGTCTTTAGTACTTTCTGGAATACAACACATAATTGGGTGGTTTCCCACTAGACTTTTGTCACACAGACAAGAAGTCACACCATATGCATTGTCTATCACAATCAGATGACAAATTGTTAATAATAAGAAGAAGAGAACAATTTTGAAAAAAAACAATCTAGTGAGTTTTCCTTTCTCAATGTGTAAGGAATTTAAATATAAAACCAACTCATGCTTATTTAAGAATTAGTTGATAAAATCTGAAACCTATTATCTCCAATTCTATTTTTCCTGAGTGTATATATCCTTAAAACTCGTATGGTCTTGGTAAATTCTACACTTCTATCCATTCAAATGATATCTTCAATCTTAAGTGCAAACACTATGACTATCAGCTCCAATTCATAAGTAGGATACCTTAATTTGTATTTCTTCAGTTACTCAGACATATATAAAATAATTTCTACTATGTTGCTTTCACGCACAATCAATCCCTCAAAAGACATGTCAATATTAATTACTAGCTTCGCCTTTTATCATCTAGTAGTCGCAACGACGGGGCGGTTACTCATCTATTCTTTAATTTCATTAAAACTTCTTTCCCCACTTACTACATGTCCCAATTCTCAACTCACTTTACCAAACTCACACTTAGAGAATTTGGCATCCAATTTCTTTTCGCTTAATATTTCCAAGGCTATATACATTTATCCTTCATGTTCTTCCTCAATCTTTGGGCAAATTAAAATATCCCCTATGAAGACTACGACAAATTATCCAATTATTTCTAAACATTCCAATGAAATTCTTAAAAGATACATGTGCATTCATTAATACAACCTACCTCTTCAAAGACTCATAATATCCTTATCATGTACTAAACGCCATTCTTGGCATACTATCAAGGTAAATATTTAGTTGGTGATAACCTATCTTTAATATATCTTCAAAAGTAGACTAATTTCTTCAAGTGGTCGAATATTCTGTGTATCCATGATATAGGTATCCAATATTGATTGTTAACTTAATCAATTCTCAGTAACATATGTACGGTCTCATGCCGCTATCCTTTTCCTTAACAAACAAAACATGTGCACTTCATAATGACACTTTCAATCTTATGATACCTTTATATAACAGTTTTTATAATTGACTAACTCTATTATGATGACATGTGTCATCTTCTAAGATGCCTCTAATGCTGATGTTGTTCATCACACTAGATCAATGGAGAATGATATAATCTATAATGGGTGGTAACCCCTGAATGTCGCTAAGCATTACATCCTCCAATTCTTTAACTACTGCGTACTTCTCCTTATTGAGTATTTCCTTTTTCGTATCCATTACGGGTGACCCACAACTTAACATCCAAAGCGTAATATACTTTTTACTCAAATCGTAACTTAAATCTTCTCAGATTATCTCTGTTTTCAATCTCAACTTTATCCAATATCGAGTAATCTTAACTTCACTATTTTATTGCTACCATTAGTTTGAACGTCCTTATTTGGACAATCGTCCATTCTTAACATCATATTAATTCTTCAATCTGGAAGGGACTTAAATCTACGTCAAACTGGTGCACTAATCAATCTTGATACCATATTACCTTTCCCTTATTCTCCATATTTAAAACATGCCATCTCTTCTTTTAGGCCAATCATTATCATAAAATCTAGATTTTATAATTATAGACCCTTGCAGTTCATTTCACATATTTCCCAATATCAATCTCACTATTTAGTAAGTGAGGTCTTCATTAACTTGGGTGAACCATAATTATTATATGCCAACACACTCATATTCCTTTATCTACCGTTCTTACCGAAGTAGAGCTTCAATTCCTTATTAAAAGTTCATGGTATTACTATATATGTAGCTCCTCAAATTCCCTTTTTCTCCACGTCTCTTTCTCAACCATTTCATTTCCACTTCCTTCTATAACCACTTCTTGAATCTATATAGTAGTTATTTCCAATACTATGGATCTAATTGTATCCTCAACATTCAAGATTACAATTCTGACAATTCATGTAGACTTCGATTCAGAATATAACACACTCTTGTTTCACTCCCAAAACTTTAACTACTTCTAAATTTTTTAGGTACTTAGGAAACACTTGCTAATACAAGGAACAGTTATAGCAAAAGAAATCTTTGTTCGATAAAATTTGGAAGAAATCTTGCTGAATAAGTGACCTTATTAGGTTTCAACCAATTGGTGATAACCTTTCAAAAATTTTGATCGTATAATACCCTTGTATAAAATTGGTTGTAACTCGATCAAATTAAATAATTGGCATTTTCCGGAGGTAAAACAACAACTTTTATTAAATTTCTCCAATATTTGAAAACAAAAAGGACTTATTTGAACATCTTTCTTTCAAGCGTAAAGGCTTAACAAAACCAAACTTTTGATCAGCGAAAACAGTTGATGTAAAACAATTTTGGAATAAATATACAATATGTATATATTTCACCAGTATAGCTCGGGAAAACAATTTCTCCAAGATTTTAAAATTCATTCAAAAACTATGCAAGTTTTAGCAACTTGTCCTTTAGAAGGCACACACCTCTTTTCAAAGTACTATTTTAGAAAGTGGTTGTCGTTCCACTAACTATAAATGAATCTATAAATATTTCAAGGTAGGCATCTAATGAATGAACCTTTTATATGGCAAGGTAGGGAAACTGGAGATATTATACGATTTGGTCATCCTATAGTCACTACCGTCAATCCTATTATAACTCTTTGTGGGTTGAAATATAACTTTGAGCACCAAACACGCCAAATCCATCATTTAGTTACTCAAGATAAATACCACCATATATATGAAATGAAATCCTTTAAAATTCACAGTACTCCGACTCGATAACATTCTAGAGGAACAAAAACATAGATTAGCTCGGTCTCATAACTCAATCAGACATAATCCGACTACGCATTTGGTTATTAAAACCCCATCATCAACCCAACCAAGCTAATCCCCATTGGGAAATTCATGACTTCTCATTACAACTATGCCTTGATATTATCTCATTATAGACTTTCATATCTCTTATGTCATCATGTATATACATTTTATTATGGCATTAATCCCTCTAAATCCCTAATATTAACTGATATATAGATGACCATGTCCTTTAAGCCATGCTTCTCTATTTTACCCTGAAACATTTTATTTACACGTCTTCTTAATTATAAAGTTTATTAAACGTAAGTGAATGTATTTTCTACAGAAAATTGGGCATGTCCTATTCGTAAGTTCGACTATGCTCGGTGTAAAAACACCTCAATTACAATCCCAAAACATTCACAAAGAATCTTTGTCCTCTAGTGACTCAAACATCAACGTCTAGTCAGTCATCTACAACATAATGTATATCAAAAGGGCAATAACTAGAGTCATTATATATATATATATATATATATATATATATATATCTGTGTGTGTGTGTGTGTACTATCGAGCATCCTCAAAGTCAGTCAACAACATTATTGACGGTCACTTCCTCGGACCATCAATCTCAATTCAAACCATTTTATCATCTATGACTACTCGGACCGGTCTCTTGTACGGAATTCCACTTTTAAAAGAAGGAGCTTCGTACAAGAACTTATGTAATATCTCATTTATACTGGTTAGCCTAACCATCATATTTACAATATGGCAGTCATCGCTACCCCAAGGGCTTAATTTAATCCAAAATCCTTAATATACTCAATGACTACATCAAGTATGTATCTTAACTCTTTGTTGTGACTCTACATTATATGCATACCATACATCATCTAAATTGATGCTTTACTTTTTATTCTTAGAAAGTCCTCAACAAAATCTTCGTATTCCTCGGCCTCAAACAAACATCAATAATATCCTTAGATCCATCATACTTCTCGTCAATCTTACAAATACCGAGTCATTGCCTATTTGGGAACAATTACTCGAATCCTGCACAAAATTATAACCTAAAAAGGTTCTCCATGACCTTGACATTACTAACTTAAGGTAATTATCACAGTTCTATCTTATTCATGGGCACTACATCTGGTAGTCCAATAACGAACTCTATATGAGCTCTTACGTACTCCTCTTATATATATATATAACTCTTAACTCTCTCGTATCTAAGTAATATGACTCAGTGCTCTGATAACACTATCGATAACTTAGCACCTTGGCTTTCGTTATAGTGTAGGAACAGTGAAAGTTCAACAGTTCCTATTAACACTATCAGTAACTTAGCACCTTAGCTTTCGTTATAGTGTGAAAAAAGTGAAAGATCAAAAGTTCCGATTAACACTATCGATAACTTAGCACCTAGCCTTTTATTACAGTGTTAATGTCAAATTCCAATTGGAAGAAATGAGACTATACTGGAGCGTTCACCACGCCTATTGTACACGATGATCAGTCGTATCGTACAATAGAATATGTAACTTTCTCTACTAGTAGAAGGATGATCCTCAACTGGTCATCACCCCAGGCAACACATGGGCCTTTAAATGCTAGACCGTGCGTTACTCAGCCTCTTACGCTATGATGAACTGTGTCGCACACAAGCCTCTTACACTTATATCTCCAGTCCCCTTTGAATATTTTAAAATCAAAAAATTTGGGAGGGAAATTTAACCCAACATTCTAGAGTAACAACAATCTTTTGTAAAACTTCAACATCAGATAATGGATTCACTTCCAGAATTATGTAGAAGTAATCTCGTATATATGTGAGTTGACTCTCAGTCAACTAATGAATAAGATAGAGATAATTGAATCAAGAAGACTCAAGAACACGACCGTGGAGTCGCTATAAAGAAATAAAATAATCCCAGAGAAAATATTTAATTTGAATCTTACTGGTCCCTAAAGGCACAAGTATATATGTAAAGAATGTCAAAGTTGAATATTCCTTCCCTAATGTGGAGTTATCGACTCAAAAATATTTACCGAATATTTGAGTCATAGCTCAATATTTATTATTTAATAAAAAATAATATTTCAAAAATTTTAGATAACTCCGGAATATTTTTAAAGAACAAATAAATATTTGATTAATAATTATAAGACCTAGAATAGTCCTCAAATAATATTCAAAATGAAATGAAAGTATTTATTCAATATTTAAATACTTTTAAATAAACCAAAACATTTAAATAATATTTAATCAACATTAAATAATATTTAAATAATTCAAAATGACCTGAAAGTATTTAATCAATATTTAAATACTTTTAAATGAATCAAAATATTTAAATAATATTTAATCAATATTAAATAATATTTAAATAATTCAAAATGAACTGAAAGTATTTAATCAATATTTAAATACTTTTCAATCTCTTTAAATAATATTTAATCAACATTTAATAATATTCAAATAATTTTAAAGGGTATTTAATTAATAAATAAATAATCCATATTTATTATCAATTAATATTAAAATATATTCTAGGGAAAAATTCCTGAATAATATCGACCAAAGTTGAGAAAATATTAGACTACTCTCGGTCAACTATCGAGTACATCGAAGGACATAACTCGATACACAGTTCGGCTATCCTTATCTACTGATATGCGTACTCTAACTTTTCAAAAGTTCAGAGGAGCGAAAGAACTAAGTAGTAAGGGGGTAAAAGCAATTTGGATTGATATAACAATATTCATAAACCACAAGGTTTTATAAACTAGACTTGTTATAAAGTCAAGATTTCAAGGAGTCAAGATACTTGCATATACAGGAATCAAAGTATTCTGTATTAGAATTCGAAGAATAGAGTTAGGAATCTTTCCTGGTGTCCATGATGCATTTCCAAAGTCCATTTTATCTCCCCGAAGTTCTATAATTAAATATGATACGATGATCTTAATTAGTTCAATTAAAGAAAGTTCTACCTTAACTACTAATGAACAAAATCGAATTCTTTAACTAATTATGAGATTGTTATGCTAGGACCTCGATACAAATTCCCAAACATATATCGAGTCCAATTATGGTCATTACAACTCGTACTTCTTCGTTTTATTAATTCTTATTTTTCCCGATATTTCATCTCATCGGGCCTACTTTAGCTACTCATAAATCTTTCTTGCCAATGGTTTTTAATCATGTTCTTTACACCTACGTATAGTCATGATATTCCTTGACAACTTTTGTTACTTGACCTACTCGAGACAAGTCCTCTATCTTGCTCGAAATGGACTCCCAAAACGGTTGTTTAACATTTTCATCATGTTCATTTCACCCCAACACCCTGTTTTCTAGCATTTTTAATAAATTGGAAATTAATCCTTTTTACACGAATTTTTCTTAGATCATCTTTGTACTACCAACAATTTGTCATAAAAGTTTCGAATCTATTCAAGGAATATGGCTAGATGAAACACTGCCTCAAATATAGGCACATGGTAAATTATTCCTTAAGGTTCCTTACTTGCACCTAATTGACTCTAACAATTTTAGTAAATCGGATTGTATTCCTTTTAATTCGAATCCTTTTTCTGGATTATCCCAGTTGACTCCAGTATTTTAAATAAAAGATTCCTGATTTTATTGAGCTATGTAGTTAGCCCAATCATAGCCTCAAAGTTGGATGAAAACAAAATTTCTATTTTCTGTACTACCGTTACTAAATCGGCTATAACTATTGAGTCGTAACTCCGAATGATGCAAAATTAGCGCGTAAACGATTTAGAGACTATCTACTATCTAACATATCATCCAGATGCCCAGAATAGAGAACAAATCCTCCCATATTTTTCTGGGCAGTTTCTGCAGAATGGACAGAAAAAATGGGCATGGTAACGTTTGTAATCTCATCGTTTTCCATTTCTATTCTACTTCTATTCAACTAACAAGCAATCCCAAACTCCTCAAATAACATCAACAATCAACATATTACAATTTTAAGCCATAAAAATCAGTTTAGCTCAAGAATTAATATTTTAAAAATCAAGTAACAACTAGGTGTTTCCATGACCAATCAAGCTTAAGCTATACTACCCATAACATGTATAAGCTATAACAATCATCAACCGAGCCAAAGAAACTCAAGAATCAAAGAAAATAAAATTTTATTTTCGGAATCAGTATTCATATTCTTTACACTTTGGATCATATAAAGAGATTTCATGAATGGGTGCTTGTAAGAATCAAGAGAGAGTAAGAGGGGTTTACTACCATCAATTTAAGCTATAGATCGCAATGAACAAGCAAGAAATGGATGAGCTAGCCATTTTTCTTCCTTCTTCTTCTTCCATTCGGTTTTTCTCTTCTTCATAGGTGGAGAAACTGAATTTTTCTTGTTGTTTATGAAGTGTGTGGAGGAAGCTTGATATTTAATAAGGTTTCCCCCGGTAACCGAGCAGTTTCCTGACAACGGTTTAATCTCTTGTTCTTGTTCTCTTTTCTTTCATCCCACTTATGTTTTAATAAACCTGGAATGTCATTTTATAATTATCTTATAAATTATTATTATTAAATTAGTACCCTTTAATTGGTTCGAGAATTTACGAAACAATTCTCCGGATATACACTATTCACTTACACCGTCTCTCAAACTATGTTACGACTTTCACCCGGATTCTAAATTTATTTTGTTAGACTAAAATAATTATAAGTCCTATATTTATTATGTATGCTATGTAAACACCGATACACATATTTTCGAATACCCCGTGTATTAATAATATTGCTTCACATCTGTTAGGAATCTACATGTGATTTGATGATAACATTAATCTTAGAATCATAGAAATTTTATTTGTTGTAACTGATCAATTGATATGAAAGTTATAAATATCAATTGATCAGGAAACCATTTATCAGTTGAAGTGTTTATATGAATCAACTGATAATTTGGATTGTAGCATATGTGTACTTAGTCTATTTCAATCGATAAGGTGTAAATCAATTGATATTTTGTTCATCAATTGATGTTAGAGTCGATTGATATGGATCATCAATTGATGTGTAAATTAAACTGTTAAATTGTAATTATGTGAAGACAGGAAATTGCACAAGTGAAGGATGATCAATTGATATTGAAGAATCGATGGATGGAGGATCAATCGAAGAAGCCAAGCCAAGGATTGAAGACCATCAACTGATGTGAAGACCCATCGACTGATATATCGATTGATAACATCTATCAATCGATAAGACATCTTTTATCAATCGATGGATATAAAAATCAATCGAAGAAGCCAAGCTAAGGATTGAAGACCATCAACTGATGTGAAGACCCATCGACTGATATATCGATTGATAACATCTATCAATCGATAAGACATCTTTTATCAATCGATGGATATAAAGATCAATCGAAGAAGTACATCAGTTGATGGATTAAAGAATGGATCAATTGATATGCCTGACAGCAAATTATCAATTGAGTGTGACAACACAGAAAGAATATCTGTTGAAGATCCAGAGAACAAAAGCACACCTATGGAAGACAGTCTAGAGTGACTGTGAAGACTTAATCAGAAGCTGTCTTTCAAACCTTTCTGTAAAATAGAAAAAGGTAAAAGGAAGGCAGGTAGAAACAATCCTAGTATAGGAATTGTAAAAGAACACTTGTGGTATATAAACAAGTGTAGTAGCATTATTAGAAAACATACAAGTTAGACATATTTCTTAATCAACTGTTCAAGCTTGAGAGCACATGTGTAAGAACAGTTGATTTGTTTTCTAATCTTGTAAACGCAGCTAGGTTTCTTTTAACCTAGGAGCATTGAGCAAAAATATACATTGATGGAAAAACCAATCCATCAATAATTTTAAATCTCTTTGTTCAGTTTTATTTTTCAGCATTAATTTGTTCGTACTTATTCTCTTATTCTATCAAACATCAAGAACAAATATTAGAACACACAAAAAGTTTTAATATTTGTATTCAACCCCCCCTTCTACAAATATTGACATTGTTCTAAGGAATAACAATTGGTATCAGAGCAGGCTTTCAACATACAGAAAGTTTAAAGATCAAGAACAGTCAATATGGGTTAAAGAGATTCAGGTGTGAAAATTCCAGTTTTAGAGAAAGATGAATATTTTCCATGGAAGGTCAAAATGCATCTGCATCTTCTTTCTCTCGACCCTTCTTATGTTAACTGCATAGAAAAAGGTCTTCATGTTCCCATGAAGCTAGTCACAGGTGTAAACCCTGATGGAACTCCTGCACTTGATAGACATGTTCCAAAACTTATTTCTGAGTTCACAGAAGAGGATGAAAAAGAAGTACTCAAAGACAAGAAGGCCATGAACATTCTGTTTAATGGTCTAGATAAAGATATGTTTGACAATGTAATAAATTGTACTTTATCAAAAGAAGTATGGGATACACTTCAAACTCTGTGTGAAGGAACTGAACAAGTAAGGAAAAACAAGATGCAACTCTTGATTCAAAAATATGAATCATTCCATTTCAAGAGTGGAGAATCTATCAATGACACCTATAGCAGATTTCAGAAGTTGTTAAATGGATTGAAGCTATATGGTAGGGTTTATGCAACTAAGGATACAAATCTAAAATTTCTTAGATCTCTTTCAAAAGAATGGAAACCAATGACTGTTTCCATTAGACAATCTCAGGACTTCAAGGATTTTACACTGGAGAAACTTTATGGTATTCTCAAGACATATGAGTTGGAAATCCAACAAGATGAAGAGATTGAAAAGAATCAAAGAAAAGAGAAAACTGTGGCTTTGGTAGTTAAGGGAAATGAAGAGATTGAAGGAAAATGGCTATGAAGAAGAGTCAGTCATGATGGCTGGTGATGCTGTTGAAGAATCATTCAAGAGAAAAGGAAAGAGCAAGTGTGAAGAAAATGAAACATGCTCTCAGGATGATTTGAATGAGATTGATGAGCACCTTGCATTTTTGACAAGGAAATTTTCAAAGCTAAAATTCAAGAAGAATCCATATGCTCAAAGGCCTGGATTCCAGTTTAGAAACAACAATCAAAATAAAAATCTGGTTGAAAGATCTAAATTCAAATGCTTTAACTGTGGATTGGCTGGTCATTTCTCAAGTGAGTGCAGGAAGCCAAAACAAGAAAAGGCAAAGTCATATGAGGGTATTGATTATAAGAAGAAATACTTTGACCTTTTAAAACAAAAAGAAAAGGCTTTTGTAACTGAGGAGAAGGACTGGGCTGCTGAGGATAGTGATTCTGAAGAATATGTCAATCTTGCATTAATGGCCAATCATGAAGATGAAGAAGCTAGTTCAGCATCTAATCAGGTACTAGCTACAAACTTTTCCGAGCTTACATCTGAGGAATGCAATAGTACTATTAATGAAATGTCTAATGAACTGTACAATTTGCATGTCACTCTAAAATCTCTAAACAAAGAAAATCTCAAGTTAAAGAACACCATTGATGTCTTAACTGAGAGAAATATGTTTCTTGAAAATGAACTTGTTTGTTTAGAAAGATTTAAGCAGGAAAGAAAGGATGCTAGGAATGAACTAGTAAACAGTTTGAAAAGAGAAGAATTGTTGAAAGAACAATTAGCTGAAGAAATTGAAACCATTAGCAAATGGAATAGGTCTGCTAAAACTGCCAAACAAATTATTGATGTTCAGGGTGTAGATACTCTAGGAGAACTCCCCAAATCAATAGGCAAGTCATTGGCTGATACTTCAATGGATAAAGATCAATCGATTGCTAATCCTTCATCAACTGATAAGGATTATCAATCGATTGATGCTGAATCAATCGATAAGCATCCATCGACAAGTAAATCATCAATGGCTAATAAAGAGAACAAATTTAGCACTCCTATTAAGTTTGTTAAGGAAACCAAGAATCAAGTTGAGACTGAGACTGAGAAGATCAACATAGGTAGCTTATCCAAGAAACAATTAAAAGAAAAATTAGAAAAGATAACACCGGTGGAAATTTCTCTATCTAAGTCTGAGAAAAAAAAAAGAATAGGAATGGTAAAGTAGGCATAAATAAGCACAATAATTACACTCCTGATATGTATGCACCTAGAAAGGTATGTGCTAAATGTGGTAGTGTAAATCATTTGTCCATGCAATGCAAAAGTGAAAAGAATTCTATATCTGCAAATGATTTAAATATACATGCCATGACTGCAAATGCCATGTTTACCAATCCTATGCTCATGAATGCCATGTCTTCTAATTTGGTTGCACCTAATGTTCATATGCCTTATGCACAAGTTCCATACATGTATAATCCCTTCTTTGCATATCCTAATATGAACATGCCTGGTATGCCATGGAACATGCCTAATGTAAATGATGAAATCCATGAAAATTTTGCCATGAGTTCTAAGGTGTCAAAGCCCCAAAAGTGAACTCCCAAAGATAAAGTGGATTTAAACCCACCAAAACAAAAGGAACCTAAGTTGACAACAGGGGCTCAAGCTGCAACTAATAAAAGAGGACCCAAGGCAACTTGGGTACCAAAAGCAACTTGATTGTTTTATGTGTGTGCAGGGAAACAGGAAGAAAAATCTCTGGTATTTGGATAGTGGATGTTCAAGGCACATGACTGGAGATTTGTCCCTGCTCACAAAGTTTGTGGAAAAAGCTGGCCCAGGAGTTACTTTTGGAGATAACAGCAAAGGTTTTACTCTGGGATATGGCTCAATTGCAAAAGAAAATGTTATCATTGAAACTGTAGCACTAGTTGATGGATTGAAGCACAATTTGCTCAGTATTAGTCAACTGTGTGATAATGGTAATGGTGTGTGGTTTACAACTGAATCATGCATCATAGCCAACAAAGAATCTGGTGAAATTCTCTTAACTGGAGAAAGAAAAGGGAATGTCTATGTGGCTGATTTTCACTCTGTAAAGGCAAATTCAATGACATGTCTACTTAGCAAAGCCAATACAGAAGAAAGTTGGACTTGGCACAAGAAACTAGCCCATTTGAATTTCAAAGCCATGAATTTATTGATTAGAAAGAATCTGGTTAGAGGCATTCCACAGATGGAATTCACCAAGGATGGACTATGTGATGCATGTCAAAAGGGAAAACAAAGAAAAGCATCATTCAAGTCAAAGTCTGAATCATCAATTGATAAGCCTCTGGAATTATTGCACATGGATTTATTTGGTCCAGTCAACATCATGTCAATTTCCAAAAAGAAATATGCCCTAGTAATTGTGGATGACTTCACAAGATTTTCATGGGTATATTTCTTACATTCTAAGGATGAAGCAAGCAAATTAATTATCAATCATGTGAAGAATGTTGACAATGGCACTGAATGGAAGGTCAAGAAATTTAGAAGTGACAATGGTACTGAATTCAAGAATTCAACCATGAGAGAATTCTGTGAAGAAAAAGGTATCACTCATCATTTCTCTGCTCCAAGAACTCCACAGCAAAATGGAGTAGTTGAAGGAAAAAATAGGACCTTGATTGAAGCTGCTAGAACTATGTTAGAAGAAGCAAAACTTCCTACATACTTCTGGGCAGAAGCAATTAATACTGCTTGTTACATTCAAAATATTTCCATGATCAATAAACCTCAAGGCAAAACTCCATATCAATTGATAAAGAAAGACAAGAAGCCAACAGTTAACTTTCTTCATGTCTTTGGCTGCAAATGCTTTGTACTGAGAAATCAAGGTGAAAATCTAGGAAAATTTGAAGCCAAAGCTGATGAAGCTATATTTGTTGGATATGGAATAACAACCAAAGCATACAGAGTCTACAATCTTAGATTACACATTGTTATGGAATCTATGCATGTAGTTTTTGATGACAAGAAAATTCAAGGGTTGTTTGATGAAGGATTTCATGATCTATTGCATTTTCAAAATGAATCCACAAGTAATATTGAAGATAGTGATGATGATGTGGAAATCACAAGAGTTCAAGTACCTAGAATCCTCCCATCAATTGATGTCAATGCATCAACAGATAACTTATCAGTTGACAATCATCAATCAACTGATAATACATCAATTGATAATCATTCGATGGATATCAACTCTGCTCAACAATCTTCAAGTAAAGTGTCCATCTCAGGGGGAGGGTTCTCAAATAGTCAATCACATCACAATGATCATAACACTTCCAATGATCATGAAGCATCATCTTCAAGGACAAATTTACCATCACAAAGGAAATGGACAAACAGCCATCCCTTTGAATTAATAATTGGAGATGCAAATGATGGTGTCAAAACTAGAAGTGCAACTCAAAATGAATGCTTGTATAGTAGCTTCCTGTCTCAAGAAGAACCAAAAAGGATTGAAGAAGCCTTGAATGATCCTGATTGGATAATTGCTATGCAAGAAGAGTTGAATCAATTTGAAAGAAACAAGGTATGGAAGCTGGTGCCCAAACCAAAGAACAAGTCTATCATTGGTACAAAATGGGTGTTCAGAAACAAAATGGATGAATCTGGTACAGTGACAAGAAATAAAGCAAGATTAGTGGCAAAGGGCTATTCACAAGAAGAAGGCATAGATTTTGATGAAACTTTTGCACCAGTTGCAAGATTGGAAGCAATCAGAATCTTTCTAGCATATGCTGCTTATGCAAATTTCAAGGTGTATCAGATGGATGTGAAAAGTGCTTTTCTCAATGGAGAACTAGAAGAAGAAGTTTATGTAGAACAACCTCCTGGATTTATTGATCCTATTCATCCTGGATTTGTATACTATCTTCTCAAGGCACTTTATGGATTGAAGCAAGCACCTAGAGCCTGGTATGACACATTGTCTAAATTCTTGATTGAGAATCACTTCACAAGAGGTACTGTTGATAAAACTCTCTTTCATAGAAATGTAAATGGCTCTATGATTCTTGTTCAAATCTATGTAGATGACATTATTTTTGGCTCAACTAATGAAAAACTTTGTAAAAAGTTTACTAAGTTGATGCAGAGTAAATATGAAATGAGCATGATGGGAGAACTAACCTACTTTCTTGGCTTGCAAATCAAACAAGTTAAAAATGGTATTTTCATAAATCAAACCAAATATATTTCTGATTTATTAAAGAGATTTGATTTAAGTGAATGTTCTTCTGCTAAAACTCCCATGGCCACTGCAACTAAACTTGAATTAAACACTAAGGAAGCAGAAGTGGACATTTCAAGTTATAGAGGTATGGTTGGCTCATTACTTTATTTAACTGCAAGTAGGCCAGACATAATGTTTGCTACATGTCTTTGTGCTAGGTTTCAGGCTGATCCTAGAGAATCTCATTTGATTGCAATAAAAAGAATATTCAGATATCTCAAAGGAACTCCAAATCTTGGAATTTGGTATCCTAGAGATTCTGGATTTGATCTAATTGGTTATTCAGATGCAGATTATGCAGGTTGCAGAATTGACAGAAAAAGCACAACAGGTTCCTGTCAATTTCTAGGAAATAAGCTTGTTTCATGGTTTAGCAAGAAGCAGAATTCAGTGTCTACATCTACTGCAGAGGCTGAATACATTGCAGCTGGAAGTTGCTGTGCACAAATATTATGGATGAGGAATCAACTACTTGACTATGGGTTCAGCTTGAACAAGATTCCTATTTTCTGTGATAATACAAGTGCCATTGCTATAACAGAAAATCCTGTACAACATTCCAGAACCAAGCACATTGACATAAGGTATCACTTCATTAGGGAACATGTAATGAATGGTACAGTTGAATTATATTTTGTCCCTAGTGAAAGACAACTTGCAGACATTTTTACCAAACCATTAGATGAATCTACCTTCAATAGATTGGTCTGTGATTTAGGTATGCTTAATTATATTTAATCCTTTAAATGTCTGACAAGTTATGTATTTATATTACATGTAGCCATTGACTATGTTAAATTATTAATTCTTCAATAATCAACTGATAAATATTTTACATATCAATGGATATTAATGGAGCTGTCGACAGATAAATATATCAATTGATGATATATTTGTTTATCGATAGATAGGGGTAACTATCGACAGATAGATATATCAATCGATGATATATTTGTCTATCGATGGATAATTGTACCTGTCGATGGATAAGCAATTTTATCAATCGATGACCTAGAATTTAAAGGGGTCCATGTCATCAATCGACCTGTACAAAAATCTAGCCGTTGATTACTTTTTTTATCAATTGATTAAAACGTACATTCCAGTATGTATAACAATCGATTGCCAAAATTGGTAACTTTTAATTATCAATACTCTTCCAACGGTCGATTTAGTTCTATTTTGAGTAAGAAATTGGTTGGGAAATCAGTAAATATAAATAGTGAGATTAAAACTTCTTTTAATTCTTACTTGCATTTTTACTATCGATTTTTCTATCTCTTTCTCTTTCTCAATCTTCGAACTTACTCTGTATCTAACTCTTGCTAAGAACCCTAATCTACTACTGTCTATTTATTATTTCTGTTATAATTACTAACAAGTTTGCCAGTTAATTCAATTATAAATCTTCAAACACGATAATGGCATCTTCAAAGAAAGTCTCACAATCTGGATTCTACTATGAGCTCAACAACTTCGTTGCTTGCACTATGGTGGAGGAAGCCCTAACAGAATTTCATCCCCTAATGGAATTTCTAAGGAGTTCGAAAATTGCAAAGGCCCTCTCAGAAGCACCAAAAATAGTGTGCAATCTAGTTGAAGAATTCTGGACAACAGCAGAAGTAGCAGATGATTTTTCTACAATCTCCTTTGAATGCAAAGGACAAAGGTATATTCTAACCACTGTGATCTTGGGTGAGTGTTTAAATATTCCTGCAAATAATACCGAAAATGCACCCACTGACACAGATATTAGAAACATGCTTAGGGAAATCAACTATACTGCTCCTGATGCTAGTCTAGGTAGTATTGTTAGAAAGAATCTAAGAAAAGAATGGTCATATTTCTTTGATGCTTTAATAAAGTGTTTTTCTGGTAAGGTTAGTAATTTTGATGCAATAACAACTAGTATGCAACAAGTAGGGTATAGCATTTTATATGATAGATATCATAATTTAGGAAGCCTGTTACTCAATGAAATATCTGCCAAATTGGGGAATAAAATAAATAGATCTAATCATATTTATTATGCAAGATTTATTATGATTATTATTAACCACTTTGTCAAGGATATTGAGATTGACAGGAATACAGAAATTTTGGATTGCTGGACTCAAAACAAAAGGGTCTTTAAAGACTTGGTTAGGATCAATCTTCACAGCAATGTGGAATTGATCTATCCCCCTTTTGTTCAGGTATTTATCTCTACTTTAAACTCTTCTAAACCTAATTCTTCTTTGCCTTCTATGACTATGGAGGGTGGTAGTAATGACCCCAACCCTCCTACCCAGGCCACACAACCAATCTTTAAATCCAAATCTAAGAAACCAACCTCAACAGGTTCTCAAAAACCTGCTGTTGTAAAAACCAAGAAAAGAAAATCAACTAGTGTGGTAGATAGATTAGAGGAGGATGTAGGTGGTGAGGGAACTGGGGAATATCTAAGAACCCAGAAGGATAAGGAGAGTGAGGGTGTGCAACCTCAACCTAGCCACTCCATAGTCTCCCAAAAGACTGTGGATGTTAACATGGAAAATACCACATCCCTATTGTCATTCTCTCAAAAGGATGACAATATTGAAAATAGCCCACAACCAGGGGCACAGAATCAAATTGGGGACACAAAAGCCAAAACACTAACACCATACAAAAGAAGAGAAAAGAAAGTCACCTTTGCACTTGGGGAATCACACACTGCAAAACCACAGGAAACTGTGAAGGAGCCTTCACAAAGTCTGCATGATGCATCTCATATAAATGATGAGATGCAGCCCCATTCTCTTTCAATTCCTATCTCTTCTATTCTTCTATCCCCATCTCAAACTTCTTCAGAAAATGTTTTGATAGACTATCGAACATTTTCAGATTCTCCTTCTTTGTTTTTCAAGGAGAAGCCAACACTCTCCCCTGAATCTTCTTCTCAGAATTTTCAGGATTCTATTTCCAATATCATCTCAAACATAACTTCACAAATTATCTCAACTGTTTCTTCTCCATCAATTGATGTTTCTTCATCAATTGATATTCAGCCATCGACTGATAAGCCATCGATCGATACTCAAGATCAATCGATGGGTATGCATCAATCGATGGATATCCCAAACACCACTTCAACTGATAATGTCAATACATCAATTGATGCTCAATCAATTGATGTTGCACAAACACTCTTAGGATTGAGTGAGTTGAGTGAGAGGCAGGATTGTAACCTGGCAAAAGGAGAGGAAGTGAGTAAAAACATTCCTATTTCTTCCAGTAATGAGAGTGAAACACTTGAGGGCCCCACCTTAGTAGGTGCAAAAGAAATGAGTGAGGGAGATGTGAGATTCCAGGATGAGATCCTGATGCAAAATAGAGAGATGAGTGAAAGTGATAAAAACAGTCTACTTTTTGCACAGGAATTGGAAATTGAAATGATGGCAGAAGAAGGAGTAAAGGAGATAGGGGAGCAAATAATGCTGAAGCTAGTGGGAGTGGAATTGCTAAGGACTTTGAAGAGGAAATAGATGCTGGTGAATTGGATCCAAAGAATTTCATTCATCCTGATCCACAATATCAAGGGTTGGCTACTTCAAGTAACAGGAATGCAGAACAACTCTTGGGCATTGATCATACAGATCAAAGGACCAGGAATCTGAAGGAAAGCATCGCCAATACAACAGACACTTGTTATATGGCACTATTGATGGTTCCTTAGAAGCTGCTGAGACTGAAATTCTCTCTCAATATAGAAGAGTAATGGTGGAAGGAGAAATTAAAGATCCTACTCAAAGGAGAATTGCTCACTATATGAGAGAATCAATGAAAATTCAAAAGATGACAGTAATAGGAGTAAGGAGGGAACTGGAGAGGATTAAAGACTCTATCTCATCTAACAAGGATGCAATGGACAGGAGATTGGATGAGAAGCTACCATTCAACGCCATGAATAGCATCAAAGACAAGCTTTTCAAAGAATCCAAAAATTTTACATCTTTGGAGACAAGAGTATGTTCTCTAGAAAAGAAGATGGATGATATTATCAGAGGTCAAAGTCTTCATGCTTTCCATTCTTCAAAAGTTTCTTGACAGACTTCCACCACCCCCTCCAATTGATGATAACAAAAAGGGGGAGAATACAAAGAAGAAGGATGATGATGGTGGTGATGGCAAAGGCAGTGGAAGTGGTGGAATAGGTGGTTCTGGTATGGATAAGTCAAGTGTCATTGGTGGTTCTGCACCGAGAAGAGATAAAAGCAGAAGTAACATGGACAATCAATCTTCAAAGAAATCTAAGTCATCTAATTCTCCAAAAGATAATTTAGAACAGAAAAAGAAAGATTACAAGAAGTTTGATGATGATCTTGAAGCTAGGAGAATTTCTAGGGAGAAAGAAACTCAAACAATGATTGAGAGAGAAAAGAAAAGAATTGAAGATCTAAGGAGAAGCACTGAGTTAGTAACAGAGGCAGTAGAAAAAGGAGACTTGGATGAGTTCATTGCTCAAATAAGAAAATTAAATGAAGATGCACAAAAGGCTGCCAAGGAAAGAAACTCAAATACAGAAGCTTTTCTTCAATTGGATATTGAAGCTCTTAAAGAAAAGAAGAAAGGGAAAGCAATAGTGATTGAAGAAGAGAAGAAGAAAGATACTGAACCAGTAAGTCAAAAGCTACTTCAAGGAGCCATCACTACAGAAATCTCAGATGCCTCAAGGAGAGAAAGGGAGAATGAAGAGATTGCTAGACAGATGGAAATGCAATGGCATTTGGAAGAAGAGCTACAGGCAGAGCAACCTTTGAGAAAAAGGAGAAAAGTTACTATGGCCAAGAAAAGGTCAAGTTCTACTCAAGAAATAGTGGTTCAGGAAAACCTCCAGGGTCAACAAGAAGAAATCAAGGAGGAGGTCACAATTGAAGGTTATGATTTGAAGGGAATACCAGTAATCAATGAAAAAGGATTAATTGGAGTAAGGACTCACCCTGCAACCTCTAACCATGAAGAATCAATGAGGTTGGAGTATGAAAATGGAGTGAAAACAATCTATTCATTGAAGGTGATAATGAAGCAAAGCTACAATGTTTTAAAGACTATTCTTCCTCTACTCAACAGAAAGTACAAACTCAACACAACAATTGCTCAGGAGATACAACAACAAATTTCAAGGTTAAGAAGATCCAAGGCAGAAGCTGAACCTGATTCACCTCTAAAGCTATGGAAGTCACAGGTCAAAAAGGTGGTGTTGGAGCCAAAGTATGCTATGATTTTTACAGATATAGAGGGCAACACAAAGTTCTTTGATATCTGCAAATATCTAGACAAAATCACAGATGAAAAAATACACTACCTTATGAGGCAACTTGGAGAAACTGACAGGGATGAAGCAATATTGAGAAGTTCTTTCATGAGGCAACTAAAGGAAAATGCTGAGAAAAGGAGGAAGAGGAACTAAATTAAATTATGAAGATATTGAAGCTGCTTGCAGGAGTTATATATCAATCTGGTACTTCCAAAATTAATGTGCCAATTAAGTTTCTTGATTCTATCTAAATGTAATTTTTTTTAAGGGTTTTTGTTATCATCAAGTAGATTTATGCCTGTTAATAACACAGACACAAATAGGGGGAGATTGTTAGGAATCTACATGTGATTTGATGATAATATTAATCTTAGAATCATAGAAATTTTATTTGTTGTAACTGATCAATTGATATGAAAGTTATAAATATCAATTGATCAGGAAACCATTTATCAGTTGAAGTGTTTATATGAATCAACTGATAATTTGGATTGTAGCATAGGTGTACTTTGTCTATTTCAATCGATAAGGTGTAAATCAATTAATATTTTGTTCATCAATTGATGTTAGAGTCGATTGATATGGATCATCAATTGATGTGTAAATTAAACTGTTAAATTATAATTATGTGAAGACAGGAAATTGCACAAGTGAAGGATGATCAATTGATATTGAAGCATCGATGGATGGAGGATCAATCGAAGAAGCCAAGCCAAGGATTGAAGACCATCAACTGATGTGAAGACCCATCGACTGATATATCGATTGATAACATCTATCAATCGATAAGACATCTTTTATCAATCGATGGATATAAAAATCAATCGAAGAAGCCAAGCCAAGGATTGAAGACCATCAACTGATGTGAAGACCCATCGACTGATATATCGATTGATAACATCTATCAATCGATAAGACATCTTTTATCAATCGATGGATATAAAGATCAATCGAAGAAGTACATCAGTTGATGGATTAAAGAATGGATCAATTGATATGCCTGACAACAAATTATCAATTGAGTGTGACAACACAGAAAGAATATCTGTTGATGATCCAGAGAACAAAAGCACACTTATGGAAGACAGTCTAGAGTGACTGTGAAGACTTAATCAGAAGCTGTCTTTCAAACCTTTCTGTAAAATAGAAAAAGGTAAAAGGAAGGCAGGTAGAAACAATCCTAGTATAGGAATTGTAAAAGAACACTTGTGGTATATAAACAAGTGTAGCAGCATTATTAGAAAACATACAAGTTAGACATATTTCTTAATCAACTGTTCAAGCTTGAGAGCACATGTGTAAGAACAGTTGATTTGTTTTCTAATCTTGTAAACGCAGCTAGGTTTCTTTTAACCTAGGAGCATTGAGCAAAAATATACATTGATGGAAAAACCAATCCATCAATAATTTTAAATCTCTTTGTTCAGTTTTATTTTTCAGCATTAATTTATTCGAACTTATTCTCTTATTCTATCAAACATCAAGAACAAATATTAGAACACACAAAAAGTTTTAATATTTGTATTCAACCCCCCCTTCTACAAATATTGACATTGTTCTAAGGAATAACAACATCTCCAGTACCTTATGAAAAATAAATCAATAAAATCGTTTATTCATAGAATGAAAAAAAAATTATCCAAAAATCTTAATCATATCAAGTGTCAAAATTTCAGGTTATTACAGATCTGTCTTTTGGCCTGGGTACCAGTGTCCAGACTTCTTATCTCTTAAACTGATTGAGCTCTACTTGCACGACAAGAACCCAATCTGGATCAGTTAGTGCATCTTTAATTTTCTTTGGTTCTTCTTGAGATAGAAAACCTGAAAATAATCATTCATTTGAAGTTGCACTTCTAGTCCTTACCCCAACATCTGGATTATCTATGATCAATTCAAAAGGATGATCTCTGCTCCATATCATTTCCCTTGGTAGGTTTGACCTAGATGATTCGCCTTGATATTTATTGTGATGTTGTGTTTTGCTAGTTGATCCATTATCTCCCCCTAAGTTGCTGTCAGGATGACTTGTTGATCCACCACTGGTGTTAGTAGTATCTCCAGTGTTACCATTATTACCACCACTATTACCAGGATCATTACCATCATTATTTTCATCATCATTTCCTGTTGCAACCTCAGGTTCTTCTTCATTATCAGAATGTGAGTCTGGATAATTATCAAATTTTAATGACTCAGAAAAATATTTAGTTTGGATACTTGGGAGTTTAGTCTCGTCAAAGGTGACATTTACACTTTCTTTTACCTGGTACTGATCAATTATGTATACCCTATATGCTATTCTTGAATAACCAACACAAATAGTTTCATGTGTTTTGGCCTCGAACTTGCCATGATGTTCATCTCCATCTTTCAGCATATAACATTTAGCTCCATATACATGAAAGTACTTGAGTGTTGGTTTTTTACCAGCCATTAATTCATAGGGTGTCTTCATATGATCTTTGTTGATTAAAGTTCGATTTTGGGTATAACATGTTGTGTTCACTACTTCAGCCCAAAAGTAGATAGGCAACCTTGATTCGCTTAACATAGTTCTTATTGCTTCAATCAGGGTTTGATTCTTCCTTTCTATAACTCCATTCTGTTGCGGAGTTCTTGGTGCTGAGTATTGTCTTGTTATCCCTTTGTCTGAGCAAAATTTATTTAGAACTTCATTCTTGAATTCTGTTCCATTGTCTGATCTGATTGCTCGAACAACTAGTTTTGAATCTAACTCGATCAAATTTACATGATCAATCACCAGTCGTGGTGTTTCATCCTTAGAGTTTAAGATTATAATCCACGTGTATTTAGTGTAGTCATCTGCAATCACTAAGGCATATCTTTTCCTTGACATAGACATAATATTAACTGGACCAAATAAATCCATGTGTAGCAGTTGAAATGGTTCAGTAATGTTTGTAGTGTTTGTGCCTCTATGACTTGCTTTCTTTGACTTTCCTTTCTGACATGCCTCACACAATCCTTCTTGTGTAAATTCCATTGGAGGCAGTCCTCTTACCAAATCCCTCTTGACAAGAGAGTTCATTATTTTGAAGTTCAAGTGTGAGAATTTTTTATGCCATAGCCAGCTTTCTTCTGATGAAGCCTTTGAGTAAAAGTAGTTTTCTTCATCTTCATTTCCTGAGTTGAGATCGGTTATGTACAAGTTTCCTTTCCTTACTCCACGCAAGGCCAGTCTGTCATCTATAGAATGAGTTATCAAACACTTTTCCTTGATAAAGTTTACTTTGTTAACTCTATCATATAAGTGACTGACACTGAGTAGATTATGCTTAAGTCCTTCCACTAAAGTGACATTTTTAATGATAACATTCCCAGCATTTAACTTGGCATATCCCGTAGTCATTCCTTTGCTGTTATCACCAAAGGTGACGATTGGGCCAACTTTTTCAACCACATCTGATAGCAAGGTTCTATCTCCGGTCATATACCTTGAAAATTCGCTGTCCAGGATCCATATAACCCGGTTTACCTGTTTAACTCCCTACAATCATCAAACAGTTAAATCTTCTTCGGAGCCCAAATTTGATTGGGCCCGTTATACTTAAAGTATTGACCTTTGTCAACTTTGACAATAGATCCTTTATGAACAATAACAACATCTAACTTGACTGTACTTACATTCCTATAAACAGTCTTAACAACTTTCTATTTAGACTTTGGAACATATGTTTCCTTCTTGATAGGTGAAGGAATCACAGTCTTGGAATTTACAAATTTATTATTGATGTGTTGTCTATGTGTCATGTTATCTTTCTTTTTAAACATGCTTTTAAATTATGCAGACATAAAATTAAAAGCACATAACATACAGTTCACAACACCACATGGTTTATGGCATACATCAATAAGAGGCATGTTATTCAAAGTAGTAGGTGTTTTAACAGTTTCTATTTCAACTTTATCAGCAGTATTAAAGTTCTCAAAAGAATGAAATATGTTCTTACTATCCCTACTATTGAAAAACCTATTAGGTCTATTCAATGTCTTCTTTAAGTCTTTAGCACATATACCACAATTGAGGGAATCAGAAGGTCCCACATCTTTCACTGATGTCTTGGGTGCAATTATCTCTTGTTGGACATTAACTCCTTGTATGTCCCTAGTTTGTTCCTCTATTTTCTTTTCCGCCTCGAGTTCCTCTAAATTCAATTCATAAGAAATTAATATAGAGCTCTCAAGGATTGGTTCTGCTACTGGGGTTATGAAAAGAAGTTTAGGTGTGTCCTTTCTTTATCACTTTGTCTAAACGAGGTTATGTTGTTTGCCTTTCCTACAAATTGATTGTACTCAAAGCCTATTCCAACTTTGCGTTTTATTTCTTGTTGGTCAATAAGGTCTTTTACAATATAAGAGGAATTCTTATAGGCCAAATACTTCTTCTGTTCCTCTACAATTTGATTTCTGATATAGGCTTCAACCTTGACATAACAGCAGACTCTATTGACTTGAAAAGCTAAGTGCTTAGTGAACTTGTCATTTCTAGTTTTTAATAGTTTTAGAACATCATTCTCATCAGTTAAAACTTTGTTTTTAAGAATAAGTTTCTTAACTTTATCTCGTGTATCATCTAGTTCTTTACCTAGCAATTTAAACATTTTAGGGCATGAATGATCTACCTCTTTCCGTCATTGTTGAGTTGGAGACAGTGATTCCTTAGATGAAGCCATAAGAGCAAAATTTCCCATCTCTTCCTCATCATCATTGTCTGAATCGTCCCAGCTTTTTCCATCTGCTATATAAGACTTTCCCTGATTCTTTTTCATAAGTGCATCATACTTATCTTTGAGCTCTTCATAAGACTCTCTCTTCTTCCCTTACTTAGGCTTTTTGCATTCAGTTGTAAAGTGGCCTAGCTCATCGCAGTTGAAGCAATGAAACTTGCTTATATCAACTAAGCCAGTCTTGTAGCCGCTTTTTGATACAACTGTTGAAGAACCTCCTTTTTAGAATCTTCGAAAATTATGTTTAACTCTGTAGGAGGAGTTCCTTCGGAATCTCATGTTGCCAAACCTCCTGACAACCATAGCTAGAGATTCGTCTTCAGGCAAATCCAGTTCTTTCAAAGAGTAGAACTCACCATGTTCCTAGTTATATGTTAGGTCCCGAAGTATCGTAGAAGGGGGGTTGAATATGATACTCACTAAATTAAAAAATTCTTTCGAATCTTTTGTGGATAAATAATTTAGAGTTCGGTTAGTGGTTCGAGTCCTTATAGTGTTTAGGAGGCTACCTTACTAATTTTCTATTTTTATGAGTAAACAATAAAGTTCTAGAAAATTAGCAAGTAATTTAAATGAGACAGGTTTTGGGGAATATAACTTTCGTATATAATCCCTGAGGTTGCTACACCCAGTTAAAAATATAACTAGCTCCCAAAGAACATATTAGTTCTTTGCTTCTACAAAGAGATGTGACTGATTCCTATTATAATGTATAGATCTGTGAATGAACAAAAAGGAAATCAATCTAACAGAGAGTGTTCTATAATAGCCCTATCAATTTACAACATAATGAACTGGCTAGATTATAAAACTCCGATGAAGAAGGTATGTGTATAGCTTTGTATCTCTTCTTCTCCGGCTTCTGTCTCTCTCTGTATCTCTTTGTTTCTGTGTGTTTATTTTTCACACACATACATACATCCCAAATGAATTAAATTCATTTGTTTATATAGTGTAGGCTTTACAATAATTGAGTTGCTGTTGTGAATGTCGAATTCTTCTCCCATGTATGTTGACTTGAGTTGACTTTGAGAAACCCATGGATATTTTCTAGGTGTCAAATATTATTTCCATAAATTGAACACTTAAAAAATATTCCATGTGTCGAATTCCTTAGTCACATGTAATTGCCTTAGTCACAAATAGGTGGGTGTCGAATTCCAAGTCCTAGTGCAGCTAGGTGTCGATTTTACTCCCCTTGTAAATGCCTTGTGATTTAAATTCTATGTGTCGAATTCATTAGTCACATAAAAAGGTGGGTGTCGAATTCTTGTCCTTGTGAATATAAATCACATTCTCTCAAAGCATTTCTAGGTGTCGAGTTTCTCTGTGTCGAGTTTAATTTGACTTGGTCAAATTACAATTTGATCATCGACCTTTTATACTTCTTGCACTTGGTCACTTGCGGTTTGGTCACTTGTGGTTTGGCTGTTGAGTTGTTCGGCTATTTGACTATTGAGCTGTTCAGCTATTTTTCCTTGAACTCTTGAACCTTTACAAGTGCTTCAATCCTCGACACTTTTCTTCCATTCCACTCACTTAGTCAATGCTCTACTTCATAGATGTAATTACCATAATCTTTCGTGTTGACGTTTAGTGCACTAGTTTAGTTCACAAACGACTAACACTGATCATGATCTTCACATCTCATTTAATTCAAATGACAAGAGTGCTGCAGTTCTTTATTGCTTCGAACACTGATTATAAATAAACACTGTACTTTCACTAAAATCTTTTCTGGTACTTAGACAACATCTTCATTACTACTACAATCTTGAATACTTCATTATCTGTTCTTCACTGATGCTTGAACATATAAATGAACTTCTTTAAGTGAGTATAACTTCAAGACTGGAGTTGTCTTCTTTAACCTTTGTCTTTACCCTGTCTTCAATTCTTCTAGATTTCTATGCTTTGAACACTGTCTATCTTCAATCAATGCCTTTACACTGAAATCTTCTAGTGGCACTTCTATACTGAATCTTTAATACTTCTGAAATCCCTAAAGTCTTTAACCATTATTCTTCACTGAGGCATGAACATGTAAATGAACTTCTTTCAGTGACCTGTAGTAGACTTCAAAACTTCTTCTAATGTCTTGATTAACTGTATTTGCCTTGTCTTCATTTCTTCCTGATTTCTGTGTAGGCATAATATTATTTACCTGTCTTGTTCTAGTGTTGAGTTATTACGATTACTATTCATGCAGCTTCATAATCTCACCAACAATCTCCTCCTATTTGATTGTTAAGATTTAACAAACAAATCCCATAGAGAGGATAACTCAACTAACAACTAGAAAAAGTAATTGTCCAGGATTTGTAAATAATGCTACTGGTTTTTCTGGATTAGATTCTGCATTTCCAAAATTCTTGTGAAACTGGAATGAAAGATGTTTGTTCCTCTAACACTAAAATGATATTCATTTAGTATCATCTTCATTTCTATCTGTTTGAGCTCTCTCCGCTTCAAAATCCTTCATAGTTTGAACTTAAAAAACTTGTCATGAACAGAGCTTCATAAGAATTAGATTCTTGCGAACGTCTTCTATAGAACATAGAACATAGCTCAAATAATGAAAGGCATATGACTAGGCCTATTTGTAATAAGTAGATGACAACTCAACTTAGAGAGGAAACAGTAGTAAATAATAAATACTAAACAGGAATCAAGACGAAGAATGTAAACTAGACACGAATAATCAGAATATCAGAAGACTTGTAATGAAATTACTACTCAACACTGGAAGAATTTATTAATTTGTTCAAGCGTTAGTGAAAAATAAAGTTGTAGTATTTTAGAAGAAATCAGAAGGTTTATAGTGGGTACTACAAGAAGATTCTAGAAACAGAGGAAAGACAGTGAAGCGAAAGAATGACAGAAGGCCACAACTTAAAAGTTACTAAGTGAAGAATATTTATTAGTATGACACAAATGAACCAGACAGTACATTTGTGTGTCATCTAAATTAATATTTATTCTTCAGTTAGCTCAAGTGGTTTTATGACAGAAGACAAAGCCAAGGCGGGAAGACTTCGAAGAAGACTGCATAATTAAATAAGACAATATAGTATTTTAATTCTACTATCATTAGTTAATTGATTATTTAATTTATCTAATTAAATTAATTCAAGTTGAATTTAAATTAATTTATAAATTAACTAATTAAATTAAGTAGAATTAATTTATTATAAAATATATAACTTAGTATGATTTTTAACATAATTTAAATGATTTAAATAAGTCATACCGAATTTTGTTAAAATAAGTCATACCGAATTATATATCAAAAGTCATACCGAGTTCTTTAATCAAAAGTCATACCGATTTTATTTAAATAAGTCATTTTGATTTATTTAAATAAGTCATACCGAATTTTTGATTAAAAGGTCATACTGATTTTCTTTTAAATAAGTCATTCTGATTTATTTAAATGAAAGAAAATTTGAGTATGACTTTAGAAAAGTCATACCGAATTTTAAAGTCATGCCCAACATTTTTCAAATATCATACAAGGTTTAAATCAATTAAATAAAGTTATAATGGAAAAGGTCATACTAGCTTTTCAACCTCTATAAATATGAGGCCAGGAGCTTCATAATTCAGAGTTAGTTCAAACATTCAAATTCAGAAATTTGTATGTATTGTAATACTCACAGATTTCTGTGCTTAGTTTGGAATATAATTGTTAAACCTGAACAATTCATGTCGAAATCGTTCCAGAACAAATAATCAATTATATTCACTTTGATCATATTAATTTTGTAATACTTTTCAAGTTAAAATTTATATCTTCTACTTGAACAATATTTCATTAAAATTAATATTTCGCGAGAAATTAAAGTAATATTTTTAAATCCAATATTCCGAGATTAAATTAAGATATTGTATTCAACCCCCTTCTACAATATCAGGGACCAACAATTGGCATCAGAGCTAGTTGATATTATTAATATCAGATCTGAACCAAATATTCTGCAACTCATACTGATCTAAAAAATTATTTTTAATTCGAAATAAATTTTTTTAAAATTATTTTTGATCAAAAATTGTTTTAAGTCAAAAATTAAAATATTTTTTCAAACACTTAATTTTTAAATCTTATTTAAAGATGAGTACACAAAAGGTAACGAGCAATAAAATTCCACAGTTCGACAGAGAGCACTACAACTTGTGGAAACACAAAATGCTACTGTTCATTGGGATTGCCAATCCCAAGTACGCATTAGTACTGGCCAAAGGTGTTGAGCCCCCTATATCAGTTATTCTCGAACATGAGGTAGATGGTGTCGTAATCCCCCACAGACAGTTTATGAAAAGTCCAGCAGACTATACAGATGAGGAAGCAGAAGCTATGTCCCTGGACAATAACCTCAAATTAATTCTGATTGAATCCCTGGACTAAGTAATGTACAATCAAGTAGTCAATTGCAAAAATGCCAAACAGATATGGGATACAATAGAGATAATCAACAAAGGGACTTGAGAAGTAAAGGAGAATAGACTGGAAATCCTGACCTCCCAATATGAGCAATTTAGATCCAAGCCTGGTAAGGGTATCTCTGAGGTGTTTCAGAGACTAAACAAACTGATAAACGAGCTCAATATGAATGGAAAGTTTTATCAGAATCAGGAGGTGAACAGGAAGTTTTTGTTGACCTTACCCGAGCATTTGGAACACAAGATCGCAGCTATCCGGAAATCTAGGGACATGAAGGAGGTTACCCTAGAAAAACTCTATGGAGTTTTAAAAACTTATGAACTGGAACAGAACTAAACCAGATAGATGTATGGGAGAGGTAAGGTACTGAGTTCCTCCAAGGCATTAATGGTAGAAGCACCAGAGAAAGAAGAAGTGAAGGCAGTTGGACCTTCTAACAGTTCAACATAGTATGTGGTTCCAGAATTTGGACATACTTCTGACAAACAAGAAGATGATGAGTTCTACTCGCTGGAAGAACTAGATCAGCTGGAAGATGAATCTCTAGCTATTGTTGCCAGGAGGTTTGGCAACATGAGATTCCGAAGAAACTCCTCCTACAGAGTAAAGCCTAATTTTGGAAGATTCCAAAAAGGAGGTTCTTCGACAGCAGTATCAAAGAGTGGCTACAAGACCGGCTTCGTTGATAGAAGCAAGTTTCATTGCTTCAACTGTAATGAGCTAGGCCACTTCGCAACTGAATGCAAGAAGCCTAAGAAAGGGAAAAAGATAGAGTCTTACGAAGAGCTCAAGGAGAAGTATGATGCGCTCGTGAAAAAGCTTCAAGGAAAGTCCTATCTAGTAGAAGGCAAAAGCTGGGACGACTCAGATAATGATGATGAGGAAGAGCTGGGAAATCTTACTCTTATGGCTTTATCCGAGGAATCACTATCTCCCACCCGTGAAGGAGGAATAGAGGTAAATCCTTCTTGCCCTAAAATGTTTACATTGCTGTGAAAAGAACTAGATGGCGAAAGAGATAAGGTTAAGAAACTCAGACTCAAAGTCAAAGAATTAATTGATTAGACTGAAGTTCTTAAACAGTTAAAAAGAAATAATGACAAGTTGACTGTCAAGTTGACTGAAGACTTAACTGTTTAAGTCAGTAAAGTCAGTTGTCATGTTTTAGTTGAAACCAATCTCAGAAACCAGATAGAAGAAGAAAAGAAAAAGTGTCTTGCATATAAGAATTCCTCATCTATTGTAAAGAACCTAATTGACCAACAAGAAATAAGACGTAAAGTTGGAATTGGCTTCGAGTACAATAAATCTGTAGGAAAGCCAAGCAACATAACTCCTTTCAGAAAAAGTGCTGAAGAAAGGGGGATCCCACATGTTGTTAAAGACACACCGAAACCTCTCTTCATAACACCGATAGCTGAACCCATCCTTGAGAGCTCTATACTGATTGCATATGAAATGCAGTTAGAGGATCTCGAGGAAGAGAAGAAGAGATGAGAACATGTTAAGGACATAAAAAGAGTTAATGTCCAGAAAGAGAAGAGTGCACCAGAGACACTAGTGAAAAATGAGGGAACTTCAAAGTCGCCCAATCCTGGTATAGTTGCAAAAGACTTAAAGAATAAAATGAACAGACCAAACACGTTTGTTGACAGTAAGGATAGTAAAAGCAAATTTCATTCTATTGAAAACTTCAAATCTGCTTATAAAATTGAAGTAAAATCTGTTAAGTCACCTACTGTTTTGAATAACATGCCTATTATTGATGCTTTCCATAAACCTTGTAGTATATTGAATTGTATGTTATGTGTTTTTAATGCTATGACTGCTTATTTTAAACGCATGATAGCTAAGAAAGATAACATAACACCTAGAAAATGCATCAATAATAAATTTGTTAAATCCAAGACTGCAACTACTTCACCTGCTAAGAAGGAAGAATATATTCCTAAGTCTAAACAGAAAGTTGTTAAGACTGTGTATAGGAAGGTAGGAACAGTCAAGGAAGATGATGTTGTTATTCGAAAAGGATCTATTGTCAAAGCGGACAAATGTCAATTCTTTAAGTATGTCGGGCCCAATCAATTTTGGGCTCCAAAGATGAATTAATCCGTTTGGTATGTGCAGGGATTTACACAGGTAAACCGAGTTATATGGATCCTGGACAGTGGATCTTCAAGGCATATGACCGGAGATAGAGCCCTGCTATCAAACGTGGTTGAAAGAGTCAGACCAATCGTCACCTTTGGACATAACATCAAAGGGATGACTACGGGGTATGAAAAGTTAAATACTGAAAATGTTATCATTGAAAACGGCTCTTTAGTGTAATGACTTAAGCACAATCTACTCAGCGTCAGTCAATTTTGTGATAAAGGGTACAAAGTAAACTTTATCAAGGAGAAATGCTTAATAGCTCATTCTAAAGATGACAAACTGGCCTTGCGTTGAGTAAGGAAATGAAACTTGTACTTGGCCGATCTCAACTCCGGAACTGAAGATGAAGCAAACTGTTTTTATTCAAAGGCTTCATCAGAAGAAAGCTGGCTATGGCACACGAAACTCTCACATCTAAACTTCAAAGCAATGAACTCTTTAGTCAAGAGAGATTTGGTGAGAGGACTGCCTCCGATGGAATTTACACAAGAAGGTTTGTGTGAGGCATGTCAGAAAGGGAAATCGAAGAAAGCAAGTCACAGAGGCATGGACACTTCAATCATCACTGAACCACTTCAACTCCTTCACATGGATTTATTTAGTCCAGTAAATATTATGTCTATGTCAAGAAAGAAATATGCCTTAGTGATTGTGGATGACTTCACAAAGTATACGTGGGTCTTATTCTTGAACTCTAAGGATGAAACTCCACAATTGGTGATTGATCATGTAAAGTTGATTGAGTTAAATTCAAAGTTACCTGTCAGGGCAATCAGATCAGACAATGGAACAGAATTCAGAAATGAAGTTTTGAATAGCTTCTGCTCAGACAAGGGAATAACAAGACAATATTCAGCGCCAAGAACTCCGCAACAAAATGGAGTTATAGAAAGGAAAAATAGAACCCTGATTGAAGCTGCAGGGACTATGCTAAGTGATTCAAGGTTACTTATTTACTTCTGGACTGAGGCAGTAAATATAGCTTGTTATACTCAGAATCAAACTCTGATCAACAAAGAACATATGAAGACTCCCTATGAATTAATGGCTGGCAAGAAACCAACTCTAAAGTACTTTCATGTATTTGGAGCTAAATGCTATGTGCTAAAGGATGGAGATGAACATCGTGGCAAGTTCGAGGCCAAGGCATAAGAAGCTATTTTTGTCAAATACTCAAGAAGAGCATATAGGGTGTACATAATTGATCAACATCAAGTAAAAGAAAGTGTCAATATTACTTTTGATGACACTAAACTCCCAAGTATCCAAACTGAAGATTCTTCTGAGTCATTAAAATTTGAAAATTATCATGACTCACATTCTGATGTCGAAGAAGAACCTGAGATTGCAACAGGAATTGATGATGACAATAATAATGATGATCCAGGTAATAGTGGTGAAAACAATGATAACACTAGAAATTCTACTAATACCAGTGGTGGATCAACAAGTCATCCTGGCAGCAACTCAGGGGGAGATGAAGGATCAACTGGTAGAATATAACATCACAATGAATTTCGAGGCGAATCATCTAGATCAAACCTACCTAGGGAAAGAATATGGAGCATAGATCATCCTTTTGAATTGATCCTAGGTGATCCAGATGTTGGAGTTAGAACCAGAAGTGCAACTTCAAATGAATATTTATTTTCAGTTTTTTGTCTTAAGAAGAAGCAAAGAAGATTGAAGATGCAGTAATTGATCCAGATTGGGTTCTTGCCATGCAAGAAGAGCTCAATCAGTTCGAGAGACAAGAAGTCTGGACACTAGTACCTAGGCCTAAAGACAGATTAGCTATTGGTAAGAAATGGGTATACAGGAACAAGTTAGACGGTGATGGCATTGTTACAAGGAACAAAGCCAGACTGGTTGCAAAGGGTTACTCCCAGGAAGAGGGAATTGATTATGACGAGACCTACGCACCAGTTGCAAGACTTGAAGCCATCAGGATATTTCTGGCATTCACAGCACATTCCAATTTTAAAGTTTTTCAAATGGATGTGAAGAGTGCATTTCTGAATGGAGAGTTAGAAGAGGAAGTATATGTGGAACAGCCCCCTGGCTTTGAAAATTCAAAGTTTTCTCACTTTGTGTATTTCCTATTCAAAGCTCTTTATGGACTCAAGCAAGCACCGAGGACATGGTATGAAACTCTCTCTGTGCTTCTACTTGAAAATGGTTTCATTAGAGGTGTCATAGATAAAACTCTCTTTTATAAACTGCATGAAAAAGATATGATATTTGTCCAAGTTTATATTGACGATATTATATTTGGTTCTACTAATAAAAATTTGTGCAAAAGATTTGCTAAGCTAATGCAGATCAGGTATGAAATGAGCATGATGGGTGAGCTATCATATTTCCTTGGATTGCAAGTAAAGCAAAAGAAAGATAAGATTTTTATTTGCCAATCAAAGTACATAAGGGATCTTCTGAGAAAATATAGTCTAGAAGATTCTTCACTGGCAAAAACCACAATGCCAACAGCCATCAAGCTTGATAAAGATGAAACTGGTATGAAAGTTGACATCACAAGCTATAGAGGTATGATAGGCTCATTACTATATCTATCTGCTAGTAGACCCGATATAATGTTTGCAACATGCTTATGTGCAAGGTTTCAATCTGACCCTAGGGAATCTCATCTTATAGCCGTTAAACAAATTTTTATATATCTAAAGGGTACACCAAATCTTGGAATTTGGTACCCTAAAGATACAGGTTTTGACCTAATAGGCTATACAGACTCAGATTATGCAGGGTGCAGGATGGACAGAAAAAGTACTTCTAGAAGCTGTCAGATTCTAGGAAGACGACTGATCTCCTGGTACAGCAAGAAACAACATTCAGTGTCTACCTCGACAGCCGAAGCAGAATACATTGCGGCAGGTAGCTGTTGTGCTCAGATCTTATGGATAAGGAATCAGCTAAATGACTATGGACTTGCGTTGAACAAAATTCCTATTTTCTGCGACAACACAAGTGCTATAGCTATTTCCAAAAATCCTATACAACATTCGCGAACCAAGCACATTGACATAAGGTATCACTTTATCCGAGAGCATGTCATGAACGGAACTGTGGTGCTACATTTTGTACCCACAGAAAATCAAATAGCCGACATCTTCACGAAACCACTTGATAAATCCACTTTCTCTAAGTTGGTTAGTGAACTAGGGATGTTAAACAATGGCTAATTTTTGGTTACTAGGAATTAATTTAAGCTCATAAATATTAAATATTAATATTTAAAGAATTTATGAGACTCGAATTAATAAAATTCTAGGACTTATGTATTTTTGGAAAATTATCTTAAAATTAAATTAATATTCTTAATAGATAATTATTTCAATTATAGCATAAGTAATTATATTTAATTTAAGCATTTATATATATATATATATATATATATATATATATATCTAATTATTATTGTACATTAATATAAAGGATTATGTTATTAATTAATTATTTAATTTACTCATTAAATTAATTCAATCATGAGTTAATTTAATTTCTAAATTAATTAGAACAGTTAATAATATAAGTATTTATTACACGGCTTTAATAATTTATTAGTATGTAAATTATTGTTATTTATCTTAAAATTTCTAAATAGATATTGTTTATTAATATCTATTTTATCATTATTAATTTATCTAAAATTCGAATAAGATTTTTATTATTTTATTTCGAATTTAGAAATAATTAATAATATATGTAATTATTTTATATTATTCTATTATATATTTTTATTCTAAATTAGTTCAGCATGACTTATTTTTTAAAATAAAATCGGCATGACTTTTTATTAATAAAAGTCATATCGAGTTTTTATAAAATAAGTCATACCGAAATATTATGTTATTTCTTTTATTTTTAATAGATTAACAAAACTCGGTATGACTTTCTAAAAGTCACACCGACGGATTTAAGACGTTTCATTTTTTCGGTATGACTTTTTAAAAGTTATACCGAGCCTTACTTATTCAAAAAAATAATAAAAATAAGTCATACTCAGTTTATTCAACAGCTATACACGCATATACACACGATTCCTTAGCAGTTTTTGGGATAAATTTGATCGATTTTTCTTGAAGGATCAACTGCTAACAGTTGCTATACCCTGATTACAAGCTTTATTGCTTGCTTATGTGTCAAAATCGAACCTTACTAATCGCAACTCTGCCCGATATTTGTTAAAAACGAATTGACTGATCTTGTTTTTGAATAAAATCGAAGCAAGTTGTGTTTATACTGATTAGAGGACTGGTGTAGTAGTATAGTCTGATTAAAATCGAGTGGGGAGATTAGTTATAGTTAGGGTTTTAAATTTTTTAAGTGTAATTTTCGTAATTCTGGACTTGTAATTTTAATTTTTAATTGTATTTGCACTTTGTAATTCTTTTTTTAGTTTAATTTAAAATGGCTGGTTATTGTGAAATTATCAAGACCAATTTTATTGGATTTTTTAATCCAGTGAACTGCTCAATTGAGAGGTTTAGACCGTGGATCATATTTTTAAATGAGTATTCACTAATTAGAACAACAATCACACTAGAACTCCCGTTAAAAGTGTTAGCACTTAGGGCACTGTACTCAACAGCCAGGAACAGAACTGTTGGAGATAGAGTACAATTCTCATTCACCATTGGAGAACATGAATACATGGTGACTGAAGATGATGTGAACAGAATCTTAGGGTTCCCTGACAGAGATTTTGTTGATCCTCCAACTGTTCCCGAGATACTTGAATTTTTCCATGCTATTCAGTATCAAGGTGAAATCAATCTAGTAAGGCTGACTAAAGCCAAGTTGGTGAGCGAGTGGGACTACTTCTTTCACACACTAGCACAAGTGTTTGCACCCACAACAAAGAGCAACTTTAACAACTTTTCTTCACTACTTCAAATTATTGGGTATTCTGTGGCCCATAACCGGAGGATTAATTTCGGGAAGTTAATTTTGAAAGAGATTATCAAGAAAATAGGAACGCCAGAAAGCAGGGAACAGTATGTACAAGTCTACTATCCAAGGTTCCTAATGCTGTTCTTGAATGATTTGCTGTCAGATGAAGATAAAGAGCTATTCTAGAATAGTTCTACAGAAGTATCTCCATCTTCTCAAAGAAATCTATTTTCTAGGCTCAATAATAATCCAAAGTTTCAAGATGTGCCAGTGGTAAGAACAGGGTACATGGGTGAGATCTTAGATCAAATTGCAAATCCTGCACAGGCTCAACCGCATCAGCAAGAGCCAGAGCAAAATCTAGATCCAGTACCAATGGAAGTTGAAACCTCTGCACAGCTTTTACTAGAAGCTGCTCAACATGCTGAACACGAGGCAGAGGTACAACAAGTAATAACTCACACTTTAGCTTCCAAATTCCTACCTATAAATATAAGTAATACTACTTTAGATTTATCTGTGGCGGACTATGATTGTGGTCTTACACTTCAGGACTTCAGCTATGAACCTGACAACACACAGGTTCAATCCCAAGATGATATAGAGCCCCCCAAACAGTTTCTCCTTCTTCAACTTCACTGAGTCTTATCAGAAAAAGGAAGAAACCTGTTAGGAAAGTAAGAGGTAGAAGTGTTTCTGTGAGTGAACCCGCAGCTCTGTCTCCACCAACAAAAAGATCGAGAATTGAACCTGCGACAACTGCAGACCCGTTCTTATCTTCTCAGTGGGATATGGAATTTGAAAAGGCAATTCAACAGTCACTGGACTCACTCGATCAAACGGGTGATTCTATTGAAATTCGCCGTCCGGCCGTGGCATCTTGTGAAGAGTCACGCACACTGCTAGCGCTCACCCTAGCAGGACCTCCACTTGAAGAAACACAATCAGATGAGGGCACATCTAGAAATGAAGAAAATGTTTTTAAAACAAACTGGTCGGATGCCACATTTTCAGTGGACCAAGACTTTTTTGATGCAGTGCAGCATCACATACCATCAGAGGTATAAGGGGCACCACAGACTCTCACGAGCCACTCATTACATTGTCTAAGGTGGTGACCCCCCTGGATTTCTTACATCCGGGTTCCTTAAAGGAAGTTCTCGAATCCACTAGTGGATTTGAGAGGTAACCACTCTTTAGAGGGAGTTGGGACTCCATTCACGGAGTAGCTACGTCAGTAGCGGAGCCAATGCAAGATAATCTTGTTGAGGACGTGCCTTCACAAGCATCAGAAGAGTATTTCGACTCTTCAAAAGCTATTGTTTTATATACAGGTACAACATCTGGATCTGTAAAGGAGCTAAACACTAGTGATGTGAGGCAAACACAGAGTGAAACACATGCACAGAGTGATAGTGAATTAAACAGGAGTGCAAGTGAGATGAGTTCACACACACACACACAGTGAACTGCTATCTAAAATGGAAGCTCTCTAGAAGGAAATGCAGATTGTCCAAGCTGAGTTGGTAAAGGTTAAAGCACAAGCAGAAGAGAAGTCTACATCTGCCTCTGTAACTCAACAGCTGACAATGGTGCGCAAAGATGTTGATGATGTCAAATCCTCCATACTTCTAAAAACACAAGATATCCAGAATGTTCAGAGTCTCTTTGCTGAGGACATGAAAGAAGTGACCAAATTACATGAGAGAATTGATGAAGTTGGGAAAATCTTGACCTTAACAATAATTGAGAATGAAAGGATATCAACGCAATGATTCAGCAAACTGGATGATGGAATGACTCATCTGAATGAGGGCATGAAGAAAGTCTATCTGACTATGCAAAAACTGATGACATCTTTTGAAGCCTCAAAATCTCAAGAGGATCCCTCAACTAAAGGGGAGAAAACAAAGGAGAAAATAGTTGTAGATGAAGGGGCTACTACTCAAGACAAAGGGAAAGCTAAGCTGTATTCTGAAGAACAATTTCAATCGTATGATCCAGAACCAGAAGAACAGTATTATGCTCAAGAGCAATTCATTGATGACAGTGTTCATGATGAATCATACATTCCTGACTACTGTAGAGCTGAGGAAGAGACTGCATTTGATGAAGAATTTTTATTTCTAAAAGAAAAAGAAGTTGATCCAGCCTATGAAGAGGCAATGAAGAAACTAAAAGAAGACATCAATGCAAGTCATGCAAAGACCGAGAAACTGAAAGCTCTAGTCATGGAAAGAACAAAGGCTGAAAAAGAAGCAAGCCTAGAAAAGCAGAATCTCTGGGCCATTGCAGTCAGAGAAAAGAAGAGAGATGTACAGCTCAAGACTGGAAAGAAATGGGACACTATAAGAGAAATAATGGACAAACAACAGAAGGGTCCATTTGAAGACAAGCATCTGAAATCAATAATTGAGCGTCTAAAAAAGTCAAATGACAACATTGACAACTTCATGAAAGCTCTGAAAGAGGAAGTGGACTATATCACTATCTTAGTGGATCACATTCTTGAAGACTGGCATATTTTAGTCTACACTCACAAAAATGGTACATTCAGAATGTCCTTGGAGTTTTTCAGGCAAAGAAGTTTATCAGTGATATGGACGTTACTGAATAAAGTAAAGAGAAGTTCAGAAGAGAATGAGCTGCTAAGAGACAGGCTCAGAATCTTCGCACAAACTGTTAGTCCTCACGAGGTAAGATTCTTCTCAAACAAGTTGTATCAAATCATGCAGTTAAATGAGGAGTCATTAAAGGGCTACACAGTTAAGTACATGATTCAAGTTGAAAGGATGCTAAGGTCGAAAGGATTCAGATCCCAAGCTAAGTTGGATGCTGCACAAAAGATCAGAAACTACTGTCTGTCAAAGAAAATTCCTTCGTACATCAGGCAAATGCCAAAGATAGACTCAACTTAGCCATATGATGTAGAAGAAGAGATAGTAGATCCTGTTGAGCAGTAAGTATTGTGGCAGTTAGCAAGAGCTGAACAAAGGAGGTTGTATGGAGAATCCACTACAACAGATCAATCAGTATATGAAGAAGTACCGAGGACACCAGTTCATAAAGGTTCAATACTAGAAGAAGGTGAAGTTGATACATCTAGACTGAAGACAAAGATAGAGCAAGATAGAAACTTTGTAATATTTGTTCAGTACTAGAGGAACAACTATCTTGTATTTATCTTTCATAAATGAATCTGGAAAATTGTTAAATATAATACCAGAACTTTTGTTTATTATTTACAGTCATTTCATGTCGTACTACTTTCTTAGTTTTAGTTGAGTTATCCTCTAAAAATTTGTGTGTTAAATGTTTAACAACAAATAGGGGGAGATTGAAAGGCATATGACTAGGCCTATTTGTAATAAGTAGATGACAACTCAACTCAGAGAGGAAACAGTAGTAAATAATAAATACTAAACAGAAATCAAGACGAAGAATGTAAACTAGACACAAAGAATCAAAATATCAGAAGACTTGTAATGAAATTACTACTCAATACTGGAAGAAGTTCATTAATTTGTTCAAGCGTCAGTGAAAAATAAAGTGGTAGTATTTCAGAAGAAATCAGAAGATACAGAAGGTTTATAGTAGCTACTACAAGAAGATTCCAAAAACAGAGGAAAGACAGTGAAGCGAAAGAATGACAGAAGGCCACAACTTAAAAGTTAATAAGTGAAGAATATTTATTAGTATGACACAAATGAACCAGACAGTATATTTGTGTGTCGTCTAAATTAATATTTATTCTTCAGTTAGCTCAAGTGGTTTTATGACAGAAGACAAAGCCAAGGCGGGAAGACTTCGAAAAAGACTGCATAATTAAATAAGACAATATAGTATTTTAATTCTACTATCATTAGTTAATTGATTATTTAATTTATCTAATTAAATTAATTCAAGTTGAATTTAATTTAATTTATAAATTAACTAATTAAATTAAGTAGAATTAATTTATTATAAAATATATAACTTAGTATGATTTTTAACATAATTTAAATGATTTAAATAAGTCATACCGAATTTTGTTAAAATAAGTCATACCGAATTATATATCAAAAGTCATACCGAGTTCTTTAATCAAAAGTCATACCGATTTTATTTAAATAAGTCATTTTGATTTATTTAAATAAGTCATACCGAATTTTTGATTAAAAGGTCATACTGATTTTCTTTTAAATAAGTCATTCTGATTTATTTAAATGAAAGAAAATTTGAGTATGACTTTAGAAAAGTCATACCGATTTTTTTAAAAAGTCATACCGAATTTTAAAGTCATGCCCAACATTTTTCAAATATCATACAAGGTTTAAATCAATTAAATAAAGTCATAATGGAAAAGGTCATACTAGCTTTTCAACCTCTATAAATATGAGGCCAGGGGCTTCATAATTCAGAGTTAGTTCAAACATTCAAATTCAAAAATTTGTATGCATTGTAATATTCACAGGTTTCTGTGCTTAGTTTGGAATATAATTGTTAAACCTGAACAATTCATGTCGAAATCGTTCCAGAACAAATAATCAATTATATTCACTTTGATCATATTAATTTTATAATACTTTTCAAGTTAAAATTTATATCTTCTACTTGAATAGTATTTCATTAAAATTAATATTTTGTGAGAAATTAAAGTAATATTTTTAAATTCAATATTTTGCGATTAAATTTAGATATTGTATTCAACCCCCCTTCTACAATATCAGGGAGCAACAAATAATGTTCTCGCCCTAAGAATGTGATTCTCCTTTTTTTCTTCTTCTCCCTTTAGATAAGCAATGAAAGTGTTAATTTTTTTCTGTACATCCCACTTGGATGAGGAATCCTCTACTGACTACTCATTTCAAGTATAGGATTCAGTTTCTTGATTCTTCCATATTTTGTTGTTTCCCCTAACGATCAGAAGATAAGTTTTTCTTTTTCTTCTTGTCTAAAATCTCCCTCTAAGGATATTAAATTCTCCCAAGGATACGAAAATAAGACTTTATTAACTTCACCTTTTTCTTCCTATAAATTCTCCCCCTTAGTTGAGGAATCCTCCAATGGCCCATCTTTTGAATGGTTTGTCTTCTAAAGAAGGTTCTCGTCTATCATTGATCGGAAAAAATATAGTAACTTTTCTTTTAGAAGTAGCAAGTCGCGAGGGTAATTGTTTGGCTTATGGTTTCCTCACTTCTACTACGTTCTGTTAGTGTTTACACTCAAGTGTCGAGCACTTAGAAGTGTTTCACTCTTTCTATCCCTATCTCTCACTCAAGTGTATCTCTCCATCACTTTCACTTAAGTGTTTCTCTCTCTCACTTTCACTCTGCATTCCAAATATAGCCTTCTGTACCTGCAAGTGAAATCCGTCAATTCATTCAAATTCTCATCACCTGATTCATCAGAATGAACTGAATCACTATCAAGTGAAGAGTTGCCTCGTAGAGGTGTTCTTGATCTTTCATGCATAAGCACTGTCTCAGCACCAGACTCAATAGCGTTTTCTAAATCACTGTCTAGTGGAGCCTCACCTCTTTGAGATGGGTTATCCCAAGATTTTAAAATATGTTAGGGAATCCTGCCATGTTCTATCAAGGAGTTGCCTCACACCTTCTCCGTAAACGGGAGGTGGACATTCCTTTTCAGGATCTGGAAATGTTCCTTTCAGGAGGGGCGACGTAGTAGGCAATGTACTGAATGGCAATTTAGATCTACGTTTCCCTCGTAACCCGGTGACGAGAATTTTGTATAAAATACCCTACTTGACTCATCCGAAGAATTTTTGTCAAGCAGTTACCTCTCAAGCCCAGATAAATATGAACAAGAGATCTCCCTTTCGGGATTCAGAAGTTTTACTTCTGTTTGAGGTAGATACCTTGGACAATGTAATATATGGCTAGAGTCTGTATCTCCTCTAAATGCCTATCCCTCTCACTGTGCAAGTCTTGTAATGTGTTCCTAGAATTTATCTGTTTGGGCTTAACATCAGCGTGAGTGCTAATGGTGTGCGAATTTCAATGGACTCACCCTGTTGAGAGAATGATTCCAGAGACAGTTTTATTGCCTTTTCAGCTCTGCATCCTTTTGAGAAGATGAAGTTGAGCCTACAATTATCTCATTTATATACTACTTTACTTCTCTGGAGGTAGAGCTGTGGGTGCACTTCGGACTTCATCCTTATTTGCTGCATCAAGTGTCGTTTCTCCCTTATCAACCTCTAACTTATATAAGTTCGTTATAACTCCAAGGATTAATATATGGAAGTGGATGAATGAGTGTTTGGTATTATGGTCTGGGTAAGAGATTGATGGTTTTTCTACCTCCTGGCCAGCTTCTATAGCCACTGAGGTCTATTCGAAAAGAATCAATCAAGATTAAAAGATAATCACCTTAATATTCTAAAATATATTTCTCATCCCAATGAGAAGGAAAAATATAATAAGGAATGGTAATGGATTGCATTAAAGTACTTTTAGTAAAAGAGTTTTGCAGATCAAAAATTTTATCATTTAAGAGCATGATATCAATAGACATTTTCTTGAAGATACTTATCCCATAATAAAATGCGAGAAAGTGTATCAGAGAAAATTTCTATCCCTTATGAATTTCTTATAAGGCAAACTTCCCATAATAAAATGCGAGAATTTATACCAAAGAAGAAATTCAACTCTCTTACCAAATTCTAACTCAATAAAATGACTTTTTCCTTTATAACCTAAGCACTTTATGTTTTGAAAATAGTTTTAACAAAACATCCTTATCAGATAGAGGACTATGATTTTCTGACTCATAATGCAATTATGATTTATATCATTTTTATCCACCTGATAGTATCCCCGACTTAAAATAAAAATATGATAATTGGGGTGAATGAATGCTTAACAATACAGTACTAGGCCTTCAAAGCAACAACCATTATTTTGGTACATTGAATCAATGTGAAACATACATTGAAAAAAGTGTTTAAAAACAAATCAGTTTACAAGTGATTGGTACCACGAAGTTAAAATAATTTCTCCAAATAAAATAGCAGTCAAATGTTTCTGCCACTCTAAAAGGAAAAATTAAGAGAGAAAAAGCTTTTTAAGATAAAACTTTTAAAACTAGCTTTTGGGAGAGGATAAAAGATTCTGAGATTGGAGAAAAAAATATCCTCAAGAAAAGTTGATTCACACCCTAAGGTTTAGAAATCAAAGTAGGGTTGTAAATCAAAAGATTTTCAAAATAGAAGTTTTGAAAAAGAATTTGATGTTTTCTTCTCTAAGACTGATAGAAAAATGAATACATCTTTGAATAAAGCATTTTGAAAAAGAAATAGACAAGAGTTTCTTTTTAATACATTCAAGTTTAAAATTCAGTCGAAGAAAGAAAACTAATATAAATACTCATGTAATACTAAATAGTAACCACAGACATGCATATATAAATCAAATAACATGTGGAAATTATTCAGTAGAACAATAAGCATTTAAACATATTTTTATTATTAGTGATTTCAGATAAACAACTTGTGTTATCACTAATATTAAAAATATCACAATTAATTGCACGCTGATACCAATTATTCGATATTTATCAATAATTTCAAGATGCAAGAAATTGTGCTTCTAATATTTTATCAAATCAAAATTATGAAACTAATAAACATTGAATTGTTTCAATCCATAATTTTAATAAGATAAAATAATTTCGCTAAATACTAAAATATTCATAGGATTGAATATTAGCATCTAACTTCCTACGCTATATCTAATAATTGTCACTCTAGCATATTACAATTATACTCATAACAATTATTATTGATATACGTAAGCTCGAGAAAATAGTTGAATAGAAATTCACAACTCCTATAAATATTGACATTTAATACTTGTGATCCTAATTACAACTCCTCACAATTAAAATCAAATTTTACAAATATTTTCTAAGTATATAAAATATTGAGAATTTTATAACATAACTTAGAAAATACTTCATTTTTCAATATTAGTTATTTTTAAAATATGCATTGTTTACTTAGAACATAAATTCTAAATATTGTCACTAATATAAAAAATATCACAATTATTTATAATAAAATATTTAAAAATATCAGAGCAAAATATCAGAGCAATTAAGCAAGATATCTTGACTAATACTCATCAAATATTTAACATGCAAATAATTATGCTTCTAACTTATGCTAAATAAATTAACTACCACTTATGTATATTACAATGTAAGCATGATAATTAAACTAATAACAAAAAGTATGAGGTACTGGATTTAAAAATAAATTCACAAGTCCTTTAAATATGAACAATTTAATACTTGTGAACTCATTTAAGAATTAAGGACAACCTCGAAAGAAATGATACTTGATGTCCATGCGCTTGTTCCATACGTGGTGCGGAGAGATTAACAGAGTTGTTGGAATAAATTGACAGTTTCTAGGAATGACTTCCCTGTCTTTCTTACAATCTGTAATATTTATATCTATATAGCCAATTAGGTTAAACCTAGTATCTTTAGGGTCCCAGATTTCAAGAATTGGTGATCCCCTAAGATATATAACAATTCATAACTTAGCTATAAGATAAGATTCTCTAGTATCCACTTGGAAACTTGCACATAGGCATATCGAGAATAAAATATATGGTCTTTAGCACTTGAATAAGTAATGAGCTGATCATACCTCTATAGCTTGTCACTTCACTTCATATACCTGATTTTCCCTGATCAAGCTTTGTGGTTTGTTGGAAAAAAGTCTTGGCAGGTCTAGAATCTTCCAAATTACACATCTTCAAAAAGATCCTTGACTTAATTTCATTGCCATCATTCTTTCGAATTAATTATAATCCAGAAAGAATTGCAACTGTTCCAACATGCTCATCTTGTACTTACTATGCATTAACTTAGCAAAAATCTCTTGCCAAATTTTCATTAGTAGACCCACATATAGTACAATCATGGTATATTAGCACATATATGACATTGTGTGTGCCAAGTATTCTAGAGAGAGATATGTGTATAACTACTCTAATATTAAATCATTTTTAAGTAATTAATAGTTAGAGTGTCATACCATGTCCTTGACGTTTTGCTTGAATTCCTACCTCCATCATAGAGGAGCTTGGGAAGAGAATGATATACAAATTCCAATGGATTTGCAACTTCAAAGTCCAGGAAATGTTGTACATCAACTTCAACTTCTAACTCACCATTCAGGAGTGCACTTGTTCACATTCATCTGATAGATCTTCATGCTTGAATGCTCAACATGTGCTAGGGATATCTTATTATTAGGTCCTCATCTTGTTTGGTCCTAAAGGATCAAGTCTCGTCACTGGTGCTTATTGTTTGATCTTGAAAGTTCCGAAGATTCTGTTTCCATCATCGTCAATACCTTCTACCTGATAGTAACCTGTAGCAACCAGTTTGGGCTTTGTCCCTTATAAAAATGCCAATAACTATCCAGTTTCTGTGAACCCTTACTGTACCAATTTCAGCTTCGACTTTAGTGGTCTGGGTTCTAGCTTCAATAATTTATGCCTTCAAATTGATTGAGATCACCTTACATTTGCAATCACCCAATCTGGATCAATCAGTGCATCTTTACTATTCTTTGGGATACCAATTTTTGATTGTTGGGTTCCAAAAAATATATGTTCATTTTGATTAGCACTTCTAGCCTTTACTCAAAATCCGGATCACTAAGGACTAGACTCTAGGAATGACTTTGACTTCAAACCTTTTGTCTTGGCAGATACGTTCTTAATGTATTCCTTCGATATTCATTGTGTTGAGTACGATTAGTAGATCCTTCTTTTATTTTCCTCCCCCTGACTGGCTGTTAGGATGTGTTGCAGATCCTTCACCTTTTTCAGTGGATTCTATTAAAGTTCACGAGTTGTGTAGTTTCACTACCATTTCCACTAATAGGATCTGAATCATCATCATTATCATTGATTCCTTCTGCAACCTTAGTTTCAACATCAGTATCTGAATTTGACTCTGATGGGATGTCAAAATTCAAAGATTCAGAATGGTCTTTCATTTGAATGCTTGGGAGCTTGGTGTAGTAGGTCGAAACATTCAGACTTTTAATCACCTTCTGGTTTTGTATCATTAATGAGTAGCTGAGGAAAATTGTTCATTGAGTCTTAACTTCTTGTCAAGATACTCATTTAAATCTTCAGTAAATATCAATTTCCTTCAAACACAAGAAAGATCTTCAGTGTTTGCTTCTGGTTGGCCATTAACTCATATGAAGTCTTTTCATGATCTTGTTGATTAAAGCAGCATGTTGTGTTAATTGCTTCAGCTTCAAAGTACCTTTTTCAGTGCAGAATTCATTTAGAACTTTATTCGCGAAATTCAGTTCCATTATCTAACTTCAAAGTTCTCACAGCTTACTTTGCTTCCAACTTGATCTACCTGATGATCAGTTACCATCTGTGACATTTTGTCTGTTGAATGCACGAACATCTCTAATTTGTAACTAGGGTTGTCATCAACTACCACTAAGCATATTTCTTCATTGACATAATTTGCTTCAGTGTGATGTTTTCATTGACTTCCCTATATGACATACTTCAAAATGTCCATCTTGATAGAATTCCATTAGAAGCAGTCATCTCACCAATTTCATCTTTATCGAAGAATCCATTGTCTTGATCAACAAGTGTGAGAGCTTCCTTTGCCATAACTAACTATGTACTGATGAAGCTTTACTGAAAAGTTTGCTTCACCTTTGTATACAAGTTCCATGTCAGTTACGAATAAACTTCCTCACTCCTAGTTGAGTGAGCTTCCATCTTTCTTGCTTCAAATCAAACATTTTTCCTTTTGAATGCTTTTCCAGAAAACCCTTAACAAAGAATTCCCTAGTGCCCTGTATATAGTGCTTAAGTCCTTCCACAAGAAAGATGCTTCCACTGATGACAATTCTAAAAATCATTATAGCCAATCCCTTATACATACTTTGTTGTCATCTCCAAAGGTTACCGTTGGGTAGGCTTTCTCAACCAACTGTGATAGTAGAGCTTTAATCTTAATCATATGCCTCGAACAGTAAATGTCACGAAGTCACATAACTTTTGTCTTTTGTTACATACTCTGCAATCACAAATGATTAAGCTTCTTGGTACTCAACTTTAATTGATTCCAGATGGGTTAGAGATATTACTTTAAACAGTGGTAACAACAGCTTCAATATGCAAAAGCACATGGATAGAAGAACTAATAAATTAATTACTAATTATGTCTAATCCATTTCTGTCATTGTCTAACATTTTTATCTATCTTTAATTACTTAAGTCAGTTTTAGATTAAGATTCGAATCTACAAATGTTACTGACTACTTAGATAATTCTACTATTTTTTAATCTTATCCCTAACAAGAAATACATGATTTAATATAGTATTTTATACAACTATGTGAGTAGAAGCAAATCACATAAAAATAAGCACATAAAAAATTCAAGAATATGCAGAGTGTTTGAATAAAACATTATGAACAATATCAAATTCCACATACACTTAACAAGTCATCTACCACAATAAGAACAAATATAAAATATCTGATCTATGACATGTTTGTCTATTTAGCAATTTTCACAACATTAGCAGAGGTATTAAATCACAGAAGATTTAACTCAAGTTCCAGCAAATATTTTAGGGATACACCTAACCGTCTAGAACACCCTATCTAATTCTCCAAATATTCATTTTACTGCATATAAAATCAAGTATGAAATGTACTTATTTATACTCGTGAATCATAGCATGCAATCTTATTATTAGCAATTAATTAAGCATTTAAGTCCTAAGATGCTAACATGAATATAATACATTTCAAAACTTAGTAATCATACAGTTCTGAATTAGATAAACGTATACTAGTTAGAATGTGTACTTGTGAAGTGCTTAGTGAATCATCTCCAGTGTTGTTCATTGATGCCAGATATCCATTTGGTTCATCACTGTCACTGATAGAATCAGCCTTGCATTTAACTTCATCAACAAATGTTTTCCTTTACTGAATCGTCACTAATGTTTGAGATTTCTGCTTTAACCCAACACAGTGTCTGTCATCATTTGCTTGTATAGGCTTCTTGAAACTGTGTAACAAACCATTATCCTGTCTTTCAAATATAAACCATCCCTGTCTTGCAACCGCTTCTTGAACTGATCTTCAAAATCTCCTTTATGGAATCTATAGGTACTGATCTTAGATTTAGAATTTAGATTCCGTTTGAATCTGATGTCACTGAACTTCCTGTTGCCCTACAGGCTTGACTTGTAGTCCAGTTCTCAAGTTATTCTAAAGTGTCAAATTCACATGCAACACCTTGACCACTACCTCGAGCTACAACATCTTCAATTCAGCTTCTAGGATTAATTCGTTTCTGTTCAGAGGTTCTCAACCTTGAATTCAATCAAATTTGGTTTCTGGGTCACAAATACAGTTGATATGCTAACAACCTGTTTTACCAAATATTATCTTCTTCAGCTCTTGTTCTAGTTCATAGGCTTTCAGCACATAAATGAACTCTAAAGATAATGTGGTTGTATCCTTAGATTCCTGTTGGCTGTAATCCTGTGTTCCAGATGATCTGCAGTGTTAGCACGAACTTCCTGTAATCTCCTTGTAGAATAAACTTTAAGACTTTTACAGAGATTTCAGGTAGTCTAGTCTGTTCTCCTTTACTACTTTAACCCTTAAGATTTTTCATCCAAAAATTCAACTTGAATTAACCAAAAACTGTACCCAAATAAATTTCTTGTATGCAGCTTCCAAAATATTAGTGAGATCCTATGGAGTAAACCTCTGAGGAAATTAATACTACTATTTCTTCAACCTGTTCCAGAATTAACTTCATTGGATAATCCTCAGCTAATTTCAGTTGTCTTCAATACCCGGAAAAATCTTCAACTACAAACTCCTTGAGCACCCTCGAATTAATATTTAAGAAAAACTTAAATTTATATAATTTTTAATTTTCTTAGAAAATAAATTAATCAAAAATAAAAATTTACAAATAATTAATTTTTAAGAATATTTGAAATTTCTTAAAAATTAAAAATCCGTAAATTAATATTTTTAAGAAAAATTTTAGTTTTCAAGAATTTTAAATTTTTCTGTTAAAATAAATAAATCTAAAATAAAAAAATTAAAGGGTACAAAACTTGGGGTACCAAATTTCAATTGTGGTGTAGGTGTCGATTTTTGAGTCCTACTGCCTTAGACAATTCAACAACAACCATGGGTGTCGAATTTTTCTGAATTGAAAAAAAATTTGACACAAACGAATATGTCGAGTTTGTATGTACTGCCTTAGAACCCATTTCTCAAGCTAAGTACACAAGTTTCGAAAATTCGACACATAGCTGGCGTGTGTACTTCACGAGTTCAAGTAATTCACTGTACTTCACATGCGCGTGAACCACTGGTATAAAAAATGGACCACGTTTAAAGTTTAATAAATTTAAACTTTATTAAATTTATAAAATAAACTAATTAAAATTTATAAAAGTTTATAAAATAAATTTTATAAAATAAATTTTATAAGAGTATATAAAGTTTATAAAATAAATTTTATAAAATAAATTTTATTTAAAATTTATAAAATAAACTAATTAAAATTTATAACATAAACTTATAAAATTTTATAAAATAAATTTTATAAAAGTTTATAAAATAAATTTAAGTTAAAATTTATATAATATACTAATTAAAATTTATAATATAATCTAATAAAAATTTATAAAATAAAATTTATAAAGTTTATAAAATAAAATTATTAAAAGTTTATAATTAAACTTATTTAACAAGGCCTCTTCTTTCTTAGTCCAGACAGCTTCGGCAGGGTGAGCTTTACTGGGTTACGGATCCTGATTTGTATATCAATCAGCGAGTTCTAATACCAATTGTTAAGTCCCGATGTATCGTAGAAGGGGAGGTTGAATACGATACTCACTAAATTAAAAAATTCTTTCGAATCTTTTGCGAATAAATAATTTAGAGTTCGGTTAGTGGTTTGAGTCCTTGTACTGTTTATGAGGCTAGTTTACTAATTTTCTATTTTTATGAATAAACAATAAAGTTCTAGAAAATTAGCAAGTAATTTAAATGAGACAGATTTCGGGGAATATAACTTTCTTATATAATCCCTGAGGTTACTACACCCAGCTAAAAATATAACTAGCTCCCAAAGAACAGATTAGTTCTTTGCTTCTACAAAGAGATATGACTTATTCCTATTACAATGTATAGATCTGTCAATGAACAAAAAGGAAATCAATCTAACATAGAGTGTTTTATAATAGCCCTATAAATTTACAACATAATGAACCAGCTAGATTATAAAACTCTGGTAAAGAAGGTATGTGTATTGTTTTGTATCTCTTCTTCTCCGGCTTCTGCTCTCTCTGTATCTCTTTGTTTCTGTGTGTGTATTTTTCACACACATACATACATCCCAAATGAATTAAATTCATTTGTTTATATAGTGTAGGCTTTACAATAATTGAGCTGCTGTTGTGAGTGTCAGATTCTTCTCCCCTGTATGTTGACTTGAGTTGACTTTGAGAAACCCGTGGATATTTTCTAGGTATCGAATATTGTTTTCATATATTGAACACTTAAAAAATATTCCATGTGTCGAATTCCTTAGTCACATGTAATTGCCTTAGTCACAAATAGGTGGGTGTCGAATTCCAAGTCCTAGTGCATCTAGGTGTCGATTTTACTCCCCTTGTACATGCCTTGTGATTTAAATTCTATGTGTCGAATTCATTAGTCACATAAAAAGGTGGGTGTCGAATTCTTGTCCTTGTGAATATAAATCACATTCTCTCAAAGCATATCTAGGTGTCGAGTTTCTCTGTGTTGAGTTTAATTTGACTTGGTCAAATTACAATTTGATCACAAACCTTTTATACTTCTTGCACTTGGTCACTTGCGCTTTGGTCATTTGCAGTTTGGCTGTTGAGCTGTTCGGCTATTTGACTATTGAGTTGTTCAACTGTTTTTCCTTGAACTCTTGAACCTTTACAAGCGCTTCAATCCTCGACACTTTTCTTCGATTCCACTCACTTAGTCAATGCTCTACTTCATAGATGTAATTACCATTATCTTTCGTGTTGACGTTTAGTGTACTGGTCTGGTTCACAAACGACTAACACTGATCCTGATCTTCACATCTAATTTAATTCAAATGACAAGAGTGTTGCAGTTCTTTATTACTTCGAACAATGATTATAAATAAACACTGTACTTTCACTAGAATCTTTTCTGGTACTTAGACAACATCTTCATTACTACTACAATATTGAATACTTCATTATCTGTTCTTCATTGACGCTTGAACATATAAATGAACTTCTTTCAGTGAGTATAACTTCAAGACTGCAGCTGTCTTCTTTAACCTTTGTCTTTACCCTGTCTTCAATTCTTCTAGATTCCTATGCTTCGAACACTGTCTATCTTCAATCAATGCCTTTACACTGAAATCTTCTAGTGGCACTTCTATACTGAATCTTTAACACTTCTGAAATCCCTAAAGTCTTTAACCATTATTCTTCATTGAGGCATGAACATATAAATGAACTTCTTTCAGTGACCTATAGTAGACTTCAAAACTTCTTCTAATGTCTTGTTTCACTGTATTTGCCTTGTCTTCATTTCTTCCTGATTTCTGTATATGTGTAGTATTATTTACCTGTCTTGTTCTAGTGTTGAGTTATCTCGATTACTATTCATGCAGCTTCGTAATCTCACCAAAATTATATGAAGTATGTCCAAATTCTATAACTACATACTCGATTGAACTGTTAGAAGGTGCAACAGGCTTCACTTCCTTCACCTTTGGTGCTTCCACTATCAGTGCTTTGGAGGAATTGAGAACCTTACATCTGCCATATATTTCTCTGGTCTGGATCTGTTCCAATTTATAAGTCTTCAGAACTCCGTAGAGTCTTTCTAGGGTTACCTTTTTCATGTCCCTAGATTCCCGGATGGCTGCAATCCTATGTTCCAGATGCTCTTACAGGGTTATTAAAAACTTCATATTGACCTCGTGGTTCTGATAATATTTACCATTGAGGTTGAGCTCGTTTATCAATTTATTCAATCTCTGAAATTCTTCAGAGATATCGTCACCAGGGTTGGATCTAAACTGCTCGTACTGGGATGTCAGGATCTCTAGTCTATTCTTCTTGACTTCTTCAGTCCCTTCGTTTATAATCTCTATTGTATCCCAGATTTTTTTGGCGTTTTAACAATTGACCACGTGATTTTACATAATGTAGTCTAGGGATTCAATTAGTATGAGTTTGAGATTATTTTTCAGGGATACAACTTCCTTTTCTTCATCGGTGTAGTCAACCAGACTTTTTAGAAACTGTCTATGAGGAATTACGACCCCATCTACCTCATGCTCGAGAATAACTGTTATTGGAGGTTCAATGCCATTGGCCAGAATTAATGTGTACTTAGGATATACAATCCCAATGAATAGTAGCATTTTGTGCTTCCATAAATTGTAGTGATCTTTATCAAACTGTGGAATTTTAATGCTCGTCACTTTTTATTTACTCATCTTTAATAATATCTAAAACAATTTTTGATCAAAAACAATTTTTGTGAAAAAATTATTTCGTATAAAAATTATTTCAAATTAAAAATAATTTTTGAGATCTGTATAAGTTGTGGAATATTTGGTTCAGATCTGATATTTAAAATATCAACCAACTTTGATACCAATTGTTGGTCCCTGATATTGTAGAAGGGGGGTTGAATACAATATCTTTAATTTATCGTGGAATTTTGGATTTTAAATATTATTTTAATTAATCACAAAATATTAATTATAATGAAATAAAATTGAAGTAGAAGATATGATTTTTAACTTGAAACGTATTACAAAATTAATATGATCAAAGTGAATATAATTGATAAAGTGTTCTAGAATGATTTCGACATGAATTGTCCGAGTTTAACAATTATATTCTAAACTTGCACAGTAATCTATGAATATTACAATGTATACATATTTCTGAATTTGAATGTTTTCAATCAACTGAAATAATGAAGATATAATCCTCATATTTATAGAGGTTGAAGCTAGCAAGACTTTTGAATAAAACTTATTTAAAAAATTATAAAGACTTTATAAAATAGCCTTTAAAACTTTTTAAATTAGCCGGACAAGACCTTTTCCATTCGGTAAGACTTTTTAAAGCTCGGTAAGACTTTTCAAATAGTCTTGTCGAGATAATTCGGTAGGAGTTTTAGAAAGTCTTACAAAGACCATCGGTAGGACTTTTAGAAAGTCTTGCCGAGTTAATTCGGTAAGATTTTTAATTAGTCTTATTGAATTAAATTTGGTAAGATTTTTAACAATAATGTAGCAAGACTTTCTTTAATTAAAAAATAAAATGATCTTTTAACTTAATTAATTCCACCAATTTTTAATTAAATAATTTATAAATTAAATTAATTCAAGGTGATAAATTAAATAATTAATTAATTTTTTGATAGTAGAATTAATTTAGTTTCTTCACTGCATAACCACTGTAGATTTGACTTAAGTCTTCCTGTCTTCACTGTCTTCTGTCTGAAAATCACTTGAGCTAGGTGAAAAATATTTATTAATTTAGTTGACACACAATTGTATTGTCTTGTTCATTCGTGACATACTAAAAAAATATTCTTCACCTTTTAACTTTAAAATTGTAATCTTCTGTCTTGTTCTTGCTTCTAGCTTTGACTTCAATATTTTCTTTTCTTGGAATCTTTCTGTAGTAGGCATTTGGAATCTTTTGTATCTTCTGAACTCTTCTAAAATACTACTTCTTTATTTTTCGTTGACACTTAAACATATTAATGAACTTCTTCCGGTGTAGAGTAGCAACTTCATTAGAACACTTTTGATATTAGGATTCTTTGTGTCTAGTTGACTTTCTTCGTCTTGATTCCTGTTATCATATTTATTATTTACTTCATTTTCTTATCTGAGTTGAGTTGTCATCTAATTATTACAAATTGGCATAGTCATATGCCTTTCAGTAACCCTCCTCCTCAAGTTTAATAAGAATACGTGACCAGTTTTGTTACTATATATTTGTAATCATTAAAATATTAACACACTAGCTATATAAAAATTGCTGTATAAATCAATTCATTTAGAAGAACTCCTACTAATAGGCATACCTATGTTTGAACACAGTGATGTAATCATTTTCTAAGTTGAAATACACCATTGATGATGGCGAATACTAAAGGAGTATGTGAAATGGTGTGACAGGTGCCAAAGGCATGCACCGGTCGTTAGGCAACCTCCTGAGATGATAACGTCCATCAATTCACCCATCCCATTTGCAATGTGGGGAATGAATATTCTTGGGCCCTTTCCAATGGCTAGCGGACAAAGAAAGTTCCTAATCGTTGCAATTGATTACTTCACTAAATGGATTGAGGCTAAAACACTAGCCAAGATAACCACAAAACAAGTAGCTCAATTCTTTTGGGAAAACATCATATGTAGATATGGAATACCACGAATCCTGGTAACAGACAATGTCACACAATTCATTAATGAGGAATTTAAGGGATATTGCAACGATAATGACATCATTCTACGCTTCACTTCTGTTGCACATCCTCAAGCAAATGGGCAGGCTGAGGTAGCTAATCGAATCATCCTAGATGGTCTTAAGAAAAGGATCGAGCGTTCTGCCAACACTTGGGTGGATGGGCTTCTACCGATATTATGGGCTTACAGAATCACTCATAGAGTCACTACTGATGCAACTCCATTCTTTCTGGCTTATGGAGCCGAAATAGTGGTCCCAGTTGAAATATCACATGTATCCCCAAGATTCAAGGCCTTTGAGCTCGCGGAAAATGAAAAAGGAATGAAGCTTGCATTAGACTTGATAGATGAAGTCAGGGACAAAGCTCATGTAAAAGTCATTGAGTATCAAAAGAAGTCGTCTTTCTACTATAACCTAAGGGTCAAAGAAAGGTTTTTCAGACAAGGGGACTTGGTCCTTAGAAAGGCTGAGGCTTCCGGGGTAGGCCCCAAAGGCAAGCTAGCCCCCAACTGGGAAGGGCCGTACAAGATAAAACAAGTTAAGGGAGGAGGATCATACATCCTTGAAACCCTAGAAGATGTTGAGGTGCCAAGGACTTGGCATGCTTCAAACCTGAAGGTTTATTATGTTTAAAGAATTCAACCATGAGTTCTTATATTTAGTAGGAACTATGTAGAAATAAGGTTCGGTGAAACCATTAGAATGTAAGAGCCTTTCGTTCCAGACAAAATTCCCATTTTGTAAGGGTTGTGCCCACTTAAGCCTCGAAGGCATTATTAATAAAATTCTCAACTTTATGGCACTTTCTAAAACATGTGTGTTTAGCCTAGTTTGGTAACTTTATTAGTTCTTTTATGACAAAAGAATAGGATACCTATTTTGCACCTCGATGAATATCTTTCTATAAAGTATGTTTTATCAAATATGCTAAGGCACGGAAAAGGAAAAGAAAAACACAAGGAGCTTTTTCATAAATAAAAAAGTCTTCAAGGAGTACATAAATTAAAAAACAGAAAGAAAATACAAGAAATACAGAAGGTAAGCATAAGAATCTAAAGGAGATTCTCATACTCATCCTCGTCCTTCTTCTCATCTTCCTCCTCGGTATCCTTTTGGGTACCCTCCTCGGCCTCAGGAGAATCAAAGATCTTCTCAAAGTCATCCAAGGCCTCACCACCCAAAATATCGCCAGAATTACCCTCGTGGATGGTGGAGGTCAACGCCAAAGGCCGTTCTATGGGAGTAGGGAGGTTGGCTGGATCAAACAAGCCTGGGTGTTTGGCCAAGATGGCGTTAAGACACTTATCCCAAGTTTGGGCCCCAGCCGTCTCGAAGACCAAATCATCATGCTTGTCTATGAAGGCATAGAACTCCTCCGACTCCATATAGTTATTTATCACGACCTCCCTCTTGGCCCTTAGCTCTCGCAACTCTGCATGAGCTGCAATCAATTCCTGATCCTTCTCGAGCAACTTCTTCTCGAGAACTGTCACCTTCTCATCAGTTTTGGCCTTGGCCTTCCTCTGGGCCTTCTCAAAATAGCTCCAACTTTTGTCCTGATGAGCCATGGTCTGAAAATAGGTGTTGACCTATTGAAAAAGTGATACACCCACACATTAAAAAAAAGGGTGGTTAAGCCTTACCATGACTATGGCCTGGGAGTCAAGAGACTCTGCTTCCTCAATATCCATCTTTAAAATAATTTTGGCCTTATCGGCGTCTTATTTCCGGATACCCTAGCTAGGCCTCCAAGCCGCCGTGGCTGGATCCTTGTCCTCTTCACGAGGCCTTTTTCCCTTGCCCTTACTTTGGACCCCTTCACAATGTCGAAGGAATCCGGGAATGTTGGGCTCTTTGATCGGGCCTTCTTGTGGGTCTTGTGGGTCTCTTGGTCACCCACGCCCAAATAAAAATTAATATTTTCAGCAGCTGCAAAACAAACAAGGAAATAAAGATCGAGCTCAAAAAAATTGAAAAGAAAAAAAAAAGTAAAGTAGAAAAAGTACCCTTGTCAGAAACATGAGAAAGGCCAATGGCCTTTAAAGAAAATTCTTCGAGAAGCTTTCGGTAATGGGTCTGGCCTCTGTATTGACCCAGATCCGCCACAATCAGTTTTTCCTCTGAGGTCAACTGGATCAGGCCCGCATTGTCGTCCTTAACCTTGCAAAATGAGTTCCTGAAGAGGGTGCCCCAATCATCGTCTTCCAACTCCAAAAATAAAAAGTCCCTCCGCCAATCTGGGTTGATATCGGGCAGAGATTTGTTGCAGAATATTGGGCTTACCCCTTGCCTGTGATTTATATAAACCTAGCCCAATATGTTTAATGGACTGTTTTTTTGAATTCGAAAATACTGCTAAAAACAACAACTGAGAGGGTAATTTTTCCTAAGGCAAAGAACCATGAAATAGAGAAGGGTTCACCACGAATTTGGGCTTAATTGACATGGGATAACCCTAGCTTCTGCTAACAACCTAATGATAAATTCGTGAAAGGGGAACCTAGGCCCCCCTATCAGGGCATCTCTAAAAATACACAACCTATTGGGCCGCCAATGGCAAGCCCGATCTCCAGGCTCAGCTAAAACAAATTTCTGGCCGGGGGGTAATTTATACAATTTTGTAAACTTATCGCAGTGGACTTGATTTGTGAAAATACTCTGATAATTAAAAGCATCTAATTCGGCTATGGAAGGGAACTCATCGCCCATAATTTCTAACAATTCAGAAATTGAAGAAAAGCAAGGTTTCACGGTAACAACGTTACCTCTTTTTGCCGCCCTAGCAAGCAACCGTTGTTGAGCAGCATCCTAGGAATCTGCCATTGATATTCAACGGATGAATGCTTCAGAAAATGAAAGAGATGAAGATTAATCGGAAAATCTCGCCGGAAAGCGCCTTGACTAAAGAGCTCTAGGATGAAATTTTAGGAGAATTTTACTAAGAAAGTGAGAAGTGAAAAAATCAAGTTCTCACTTCACTGATTTATAGCCGAGAAAAAGGTAACTCAACCAGTTGAACTTCCTGTAGCCGGTAAAAAGTAAAGCCCATAAATGGTTGGGCTTGGCAGCCCTATAGCCCAAAAATCGAAGAGGACTAAAACGCGTGCAAAATAGAAATGGGTCGAGGCCCATTAAATTGCTACATTTATGGGCCATGTCGACTAGAAATCAATATGTGACATAAATCAATTAGGATATATTTTGGTTGCTAAAATTGACTAGGAGTCTCATTCGACCAGGATACATTTTGGTTGCTAAAATCGACCAGGAGTCTCATTCGACCATGATACATTTTGGTTGCTAAAATCGACTAGGAGTCTCGTTCGACCAGGATACATTTTGGTTGCTAAAATCGACCAGGAGTCTCATTCGACCAGGATTCAATTTTGCCACTAAAATCGACCAGAATCCTGGTCGAATTCGACCAAGAAATCCTATCGATCTGGATTTTATCATGTCATAAAACCGACCAGAATCTTGGTCGAAAACCGACCAGGAATCCTGCTCGACCAGGATTCCCTGAAACTCCTAAAACCGACCAGGATCCTGGTCGAGAATCGACTAGAGATTCCGACCAGGAATCCTGCTCGACTAGGATTCCCTGAAACACCTAAACCCGACCAGGATCCTGGTCGAATTCTACTGGGATTTCTGGTCGAAAATAATATTATAAAATGCTAGAAAATCATTAAAAAATGATTTAAAAGGCAAATAAATTTGGAAAAATTCTCAAAAAATAGAGAAAAAATCCTAAAAGTCAAGGAAAATAACTGTGGGTACGAATAAATTTGAAAAAATTCTCTAAAAATAGAGAAAAATTCCTAAAATTCAAGGAAAAATACATGTGGGTACAAATAAATTTGGAAAAATTCTCTAGAAATAAAGAACAATTCCTAAAATTCAAGGTAAAATACCTGTGGGTACGAATAAATTTGGAAAAATTCTCTAAAAATAAGAGAAAAGTTCCTAAAAGTCAATGAAAAATAGTGATGGGCACAAGAAAAGAATTGTAAAAATTCTTCATAAATGGGAACTTGAGTAACAGAGTCATGAACCTTAACTTCTATAAAGTATTGCACACTTTACAGAAGTTGGGGGGCAAATAATATGGGCTGAAAGTAAGCCCAAAAGATACAATTACTATGGCATTAATTAGACCTAGTCTGGTCCAAAAGGGAGACCCAATTAATGAGGCTTGAAACCGTAATTAGTGAATAAATTCGTAATTAATTGATTGGCTAAATATACAGTTAATTAATTATGTCCAAATACATGGAAATTACTCCAAGGAGTAGCTCCCAAGACACCTCAATCAACAAGGAAACATATTCCTACTTGAAAACTACTATCACAAGAAGAACCCAGAATCCTTCTAGGAGGTGGCCTGCCCACCAAGGTTCCTAAACCTACTCTAATTCTTAGACTCTCTACATCTATATAAAGGGCATAATCCCTCATTCTTAGAACTACGTTTTGGCTTGATTCTCTAAACATAATAGATATACGTAGGCATCTTGTGAGGGCAGAACCAAGCTACGAAACACAAGCTCAGCCATTAAAGCTCGTTAAGCTCCGACATACATCGCATTAACTACACCTTAGTTTTTTATCCATAACAGCCTGGCAAAAGGATAATTCGGATAATGATCTGTCTATATCTGAATCCGAAAATCTAAATTTGTATCTGAATCCGTATTCGAAACCGAAAATATTCGAAAATAATATATCTGAATCTGAATCCAATGAATAATATCTGGATTCGGATAATATCCGAATCTGGATGTTTTTTATTTGTAAATATATAAATAAATAAATATTTTTAAATATAATTATTTTATTTTTAAAATTCTGAATTAATGTGATATATATGTATAATAATTTTATATCTTATAAAATATGTATAATTTTATAAATAAATAAATATATATATTTATAAATTGAACATAATAAAATATATATTTATATTATATATTTAAATTCAGATTCAGATATTATCGGAAAAAGATATACCCATATTCATATCCGTATCTGAAATTGTCGGATTCGAATACGGATAATATTCGATTTATTTCGGATACAGATAATATCCGGTTTATTTCGGATACGAATACATATATTTTGAATGGATATCGAATATTTTTAATTTTTTTGATAGCCCTATCTTATACTTAATATAATGTTGCGATAAATGATGATTAGCAACCCAAAGTTTAGACTTGATATTGTTTACTCCATCCGTCCCACCCAATTGTTTACATTTGAGTTGGGCACGGAGATTAAGAAAATTATATAAAGTAGTATGTGTTGCACATCAATTTGGATGGAGGGAGGGCACGCCTTGTGGTCTCCATCGAAGGAGGGCGCGCCTTGGCCTCTCCATCAAAGGAGGACGCGCCTACCAATTTACTGGAATTATTTATGGATCCCGACTGATTCTTATGTATTGCTAAAAGAGTTTTACCTCTCATTACCTGTGTTTATTGAATGACGTAGCTCTATATTTCTCGGGTTGCCCTCATACGGGAGTTATGAAGGCATATCAGGCCTTATCATGGAAGAACCTTTCCCTGTATTCAGACGGGTTGCCCTCGTCTAGGGGCTTAGGATATGACCTACGATTTGTGGTGGATCTAGTGCTAGCCTCCAATCAAGGTATCCTTGGAAATAGCTGTAATGGACCGGTTAGAGCCCACGGTTTCCCGGTCAATGTCGGATCCATGAAGTCCTTAGTCCTTGTACTGGGCTTTGACCTATTCGAACAAGCCCGGATGTAGAGTCCTCTTCCAGGAAGGTTCCACTTGCCTTTTCTGCATTCAATTCGAAGAATGAAACTCAGGTTTCCTAACGGGCTTCTGCTTTTCCAAGAACTACGTGGGTTTGATACTCTAATTAGCCTATAAATAGAGGTATGTAGGCACATTGTGAGAGGTCAGAATTATTAGAGCTCACAACCGCTAGAGGACACAAAGCTCTAGTTATTCTGAAACCTAGCAATCTCAGCCCCCAATCTCATACAATCCACCACGCTCCTCCGCATCTTAGCCTCGTCAGATCTTTTTCAGGTAAAGAACCTCGATCTTTTTCCGCCATAATGCTGAGCCTATCGTCACCCCTTTGTATTCTGAGAACTCATCTGGAGGTAGGCGTGACACTCCTCGGGGGCAAAACACCTAGAACAATCAAGACACTACCATAGAGACAAATCAGGGTGCGCCCCAGCATACTCGGGTCCAGAATATGGCTCCCCAACTGATCAAGCCCCTCAGGACGCGCTTCAACTTCCTCAGACAACCCTGGTCACACCCTCAATACCAGTCATTCAAGTCACACCACCTTTCTATGTCAATCAGGGCGCTCCTTTCCCTAATATGGGCAACCCTCAGGGCACGCCCCCACCATTGCTTCCTAGTTAAGCCCCTTATCTCAACTCTCAAAAATGCAAAATATCCCTGGTGTAGGAATAGAAATGTCGATAAATTAAAGAAGCTTCTCGCACTCCTTGATGGGGGAAGATCCACATATCTAGTGCAAGCTCCATCAACTTTCTCTCAAGCAGTAAGGGACGCCCCACTCCCACAAGGGTATCGAAGTACTACTGATCTCCGCTTTCATGAAACTTCAGACCCGGTTGAATATCTGGGAAAATTCAATACAGACATGGATGTTTATCAGGTGCAGGCTCTGGCTAGGTGTAGAATCTTGGCTGCTACACTGAGGGATAACGCTCAGATATGGTTTCAGAAATTACGGGCAAGTACAGTCATATCATGGGACTAGACGCAACTTCTCTTCCTAACACAATTCCAGGCCACGGTAAAATATGCTCCTCCAGTCACAACTCTAGCTAATGTCAAACAAAAGGACAATGAATCCCTCCAGGCGTAGTATTTTTGGCTGGTAATGATTCCAAAAAAAACTAAAAGATTTAATTATGAAGATACGGGAGTTAGAGGAGCGACGAATGATACCCTGAAGAGTTTCCTCATTGCAGGTTTGAAGGTCGGTATAGATATTTGAAATCATTTGCAAGGGAAGGAGCCATCAACTTTAGCCTCCCTATTCGCCGAGGCAGAACCCTTCAAAAGAATCGAACAATCTTTGGAAGACAATAATCAATCGAATTCAAAGTTTAAAAATTCAAAGAAGAGGGACAGAACTCCACCATCTGACTATAGGAGGAAGCCTACAAGCCCAAACCGGGTGAATATGACGCATAGTAGAAGGAACTGGATCCCTCCGTAGTAACCGGGATAGAACATATTTATGAAGTCAATAAAAACAAGGGGCTATTTAGGAGACCTCCTCCGCCATCAGCTTGGCAGAGCAAAGATCAAAAGAAGTATTACGAATATCATGAATCTACTGGGCACGATACTCACGAATATCGGCAACTGAAAGACGAGGTTGAAGTGTTAATAAAGGAAGGGTACCTCACTGAATGAGTGAAGAAGTACATGACTGATCATCCTGCACTAAGGAGGAAAAATAGACCTGGCCTAGGAACAAACGATCAGGAACCGGCCTCAGATCCTACTTTTGTCAGAGCCAATAACATACACACTATATTTGGGGGACACCATATTGCGGGAGATGGAAGGAACGCTATGGAAAGGTACGCTAAGGAGGCCAAGTACCGACCTCTCACTAATGTTAACAGCCTTTCTTCAAGGCCAATAAAACTTTTTAGAGAAGAGTCCACAGACATTACTTTCATAGAGGAGGATGCCAAGTGGGAACATCACCCACACAATGAAGCCCTGGTAGTAGAAATAAAAATTGGGACGGTGAATGTCCATCGAGTTTTTATGGATAATGGAAGCTCTATAACACATACCAGAATATGGGACTTCTTGACAAAGACATGACTTTGGAAAGCATTTTTCTATATGGTTACAGAGGAGAATCTATCCCTGCCAAGGGAACCATCCATCTTCTTGTCACCCTTGGAGAAGGAGCGTTATCATCAACCCAGATCATTGATTTTTTGGTAGTAAACCATGAGTCAGCTCACAACGCCCTGATTGGAAGGCCACTTCTGAAAGAGATGAGAGTCATCACTTCCATCTACCACTTATCCTTGAAGTTTCTCACACCTTCTGGGATAGGATGTGTGAAGGGATGCCAATTTGATTCAAGGGAATGCTATAACCAATCAGTAAAGGTGTTTGAGAAGATAAGAGGTCTAAGACAACCACAGTCGAACAACATGGTGGAAAGCCAAGAAAAAGCCATAGTAAATGTTCTATATACAGTGGAATTCCCTGAGAAAGAATATTGTGAAGAAGAAGCCTTATACATCGGGGACAAGCCCTGTCCCAAAGTTTTCATGGAAGCAGCTCCTACGGTGAAGTTCGTTGAAGGGATTGTAGAAGACGCCAGTGACGAAGAGACTGAAGAGCAAGCTTTAGCCAGGAAAAGGAAGGGTAAAACAGTTATTCCCGAGTCTCTTCCCATCATTGAGTTGGAGGAAAAGTATCATAATCCCCCAAAGAAGAGGGAGGGTGCGCTCTCTAGTGATAAGAAGGAAGAAGACGACTTTGACTTTGACATAGATCCTCGGATCCCACTTGCAATAGAAAAATAGGGCCGGAAGAAGATACACTCTCCATTACAATAGATACAGAGGATACTTAAAAAGTTTTAAAAATCGGTTGATGCCTAGAGCCCGCCTTACAAGAGGAGATGATAAATTTTCAAAAATCCAACCCCGATGTTTTTCATGCAATCATGCTGACATGGTTGGAATAGATCCCGAGGTGATGTGTCATCATCATAATATTGATCCAAAAAAGAAAGGGATAAGACAGAAGCATCGTTCGGTCAGTGGGGAAAGAGCTCAAGCACTGCAAGATGAGGTGGACAGGTTGTTAGAAGTTGGCCTCATTAAGGAATCCTTCTACCCTGAATGGCTAGCAAACCCCGTCTTAGTAAAGAAGCCTAGTGGGAAGTGAAGGACGTGTGTTGACTTCACCAATTTGAATAGGGATTGCCCTAAAGATAGCTTCTCTCTCCCAAGAATTGATCAGTTGGTAGATGTGATGGCTGGCCATGCACTCCTTAGTTTCATGGATGCATACTCGGGGTACAATCAAATTCTAATGTACAAACCAGATCAGGAACATACTTTCTTCATCACAGAGAGTGGATTTTTTTGCTACATCGGCATGCCCTTCAGCTTGGTCAACACTGGGACAACTTATCAAAGGTTGGTGAGCATGATGTTCAAAGATCAGATTGGGAAGACGATGGAAGTGTACGTGGATGACATGCTGGTGATATCTAAGGAAGCCAGTAATCATATAGGACATTTAGGAGAGATGTTCAACATTATAAGAAAGTACAGGATGAAGCTCAATCCGCAGAATTGTGTTTTCGGGTTGGGGTCAGGAAAATTCCTCGACTTCATAGTCAATCATAGGGGAATTGAGGTAAATCCTGCCAAAATCCAAGCACTTCCCGACATGAAGTCGCCAACAACCGTGAAACAAGTGCAAAGTCTAACTAGAAGGATAGCCGCTCTCAACAGGTTTGTGTCAAAGTCATCAGACAAATGCAAAAAGTTCTTCCAAGCTATCAGAGGGGTAGCTAAAGACTTTGTGTGGACTCCAGAATATGAAGAAGCCTTCCAAAAAAGAAAAGAACATTTGGGAAAGCCTCATATGCTAACTTAGCCAACTGAAGGGGAAATATTGATTCTCTACTTGGCTATCTCTAAATATTCAGTTAGTGTCGTCGTGGTGAAGGAAGAGGTCGACTTACAGTCGCCAGTCTATTATGTGAGCGAAAAACTTCTCGATGCTGAAACAAGATACTCTAACATGGACAAATTAGTCTATGCCTTAATACTAGCAGCAAGGAAGCTAATGCCTTACTTCTAAGTGCACAAAATTGAGGTAAGGACGGCTTACCCATTTAAACAAGTCACGCATCGGCCAGAGACATCGGGAATAATATTAAAGTGGGCAGTTGAATTGGGGTAATTTGATACCGAGTACAAGTCAAGGAATTCTATCAAAGGCAAGCTCTAGTAGACTTCATCTTGGAGTTTCCGCCGGACTTTGAGAAATATGAACGAGTCATGGTTCCTGTAGAAGCAGCACACACCTCTCTAAGGAGAGAAAGGGAAGTTCCCGAACTTTGGTGGACATTGCATGTTGATGGAGCAGTGAATAATGAAGGAGTCGGAGCCGGCATAGGCCTCATCATCCCTAAAGGGCATCATCTTATGAGCACGATCCATTTCACCTTCTGAGCTACAAATAATGATGCAGAGTATGAAGCCTTCATTGCTGGGATGAGGCTTGCCCTAGAAATGAAAGCAACTCACTTAATTGTTCAAAATGATTCAATGTTGGTGGTGTATCAGGTAAATGGGGGGTACCAGACAAGAGGTCCCAAGACAGAGATGTATCTTGAGTGTGCCAAGCACTTGATAAAGAGATTCACAGAGGTTCGCATAGAACAGGTGCCCAAAAATGAAAACTTCAAGGATGATGCCTTGGCTAAATTAGAATCACAAAAAGATGATATGATATTATGAGTCATCCCTCTAGAAATCCAGGAGAAGCCAAGTGTCCCAAATGTAGAGGTTATGGCAGTTCATGAAGAAATCCAAAAGGAAGTCACATAGAAAACACCTATTTGGGAATTTTTGAAGGAAGAAAAACTTCCTGAAGATAAGGAAGAAGCTAGGAGACTTCGGTACAAAGCAGCCATATATGTGGAGTATGATGAGATTTTGTATAGAAGAGGATTCAATCAACCTCTACTTAAGTGTGTAGATGGAAGTGAGTGCACTTACATTATGAAGGAAGTACATGAAGGTATATTTGGCAATCACTCAGGGGGTAATTCTCTAGCCATGAAAATACTTAGGCAATGATATTATTGGCCTACTATGAAGAAGGATGCCTATAAATATGCTAAGGCATGTGACAAATGCCAGAGATATGTAAACTACATCACAAGCCCGGTAGCTTCTCTTACCTCTATGACAAGCCCATGGCCATTCGTCATGTGGGGGATTGATCTGATAGAAGAATTACCAAGAGGGAAAGGAAGAGTCAAATATGTTATGGTAGCAGTGGATTATTTTACAAAGTGGGTAGAAGCCTCTCATCTTGCAACTGTAACAGCCAAGAAGATAACAGACTTCGTATTCAATTCCATTGTTTGTAGGTTTGGTATCCCATACAAGTTTGTCTCCGATAATGGAAAAAAAATCGATAGCAAGGAATTGAGGGCCTTGTGTGAGAATTCTGCTATAAAGAAAGATTTCACAGTAGTGTATCACCCTCAAAGCAATGGGCAGACAGAAGCCATCAATAAAATCATCAAGCACACCCTGAAAGCCAAGTTAGAGGAAAGCAAGGGAAGTTGGCCAGAGAAATTTCCCCAGGTTTTATGGTCCTACAACACTACTCCTAGGAGTACTACTCGGGAATCGCCCTTCGTTCTAACATATGGTTGTGAAGCCATGGTACCAGTCGATATCAGAGACGGGTCCTTTAGGAGAGATAATTTTCAGGAAGAAGTCCAAGAGATTAATCACAAGTTCTACCTGGACTTATATGAAGAGACAAGAGCTAATGCTCAGGTGAGGTTAGCAGAATATCAGTAGAGAACGGGAAGATACTACAACTCAAAGGTTAAAGAAAGGCCAAATCAAGTAGGTGACCTGGTGCTGAGAAAGGTGATGCCCCATGCCAAGACAGCAGGCCATGAAGTATTTGGACCTAATTAGGAAGGACCATTCAAAATCAGAGCAACATTATGGAAAGGCACTTTCTACCAGGCAGATTTGGAGGGTAAACCCATTCCAAGAGCATGGAATGCGGAATATTTGAAGAGACGCTTTAAGTAGGGCAAGTCCTGTATGTTTTCATGTTATATTTTCAAAAAAAAATTAGAATAATCAACAGAAGTCGAAGTAAAACTCAAATTCACTCCCACTCTAGGGGGTAGCAGGCGTATTATGTGTGCAATTTTTTGAAAATCTTTATAACTATACATATTTGGTCAGGGCAAGTATATGCACTGGGTGTTATTATTACATGATTTACCAAATTTTCCCACAAGAATCAAGTTGGAAAAATTATCAAGCGCGCCCTCTTTTCTACGAGACGTAGCAGATTTTGAAAATCACATTACAGGTAAAATTTGATACAACTCAACATACAAGTATTAAGGCGCGCCATGTATGCTTCTGAAGAACATATTGCGTTCAAATATTAATATTAACAAGGAATATCCAGAATGTACAAGTATTTTCATATATGTAAAAGAAAAGTGGGCAACGATTGGTATTGGGCACGCGCAATCACAGATCGACATGAAAACATAAACAAACATACATGCATTAAGGTGATAACAAGATATTTAAGTGACTAACTACAAGCAAGAAGCATAAGGCGCACCCTCAACTTTCACCCACAGGTTGCACAGTAATATTTACATAAAAAAGCAGAAATCCAAAGAATAATAAAATATAAGTATTTAAACCATAAGGTGGTAGGGCGCGCCCAACCACATAGATACAAATCATTCAAAAAAAATAATTAGGCACATAAGTCAAAATATTGTTTACATGGTGCAAGGTTTTACAGAGGATCTGCACCTCAAATATAAAGAAATACAATCATTCTATGGAAGAAAGGAGCTGAGGGGTGAAACCACGATGACATTGGTTGAGTCAGGAAGGGCGTCGCCACCTTCAAGGCGCACCAGGGAACTTTCAGCATTCTTGATGTTTTCTGTCGACTAGACGACCTCTGCAAGTTGGGCTTTGACATCTTCCTCCAATTCTATTTTTTTGGCGTCAATGGCCACAACTTCATCCACCTTGAACTCCTCTATGAATTCCTTTATAGCAGGACCCCATCTTGACCAGTCAAAATCAGGCTCAAAGGCCAAGAATCCTCATAGAAAATCATGAAAGCCCAAGGCCTTGCCTTCCTCTTTAGCAGCCTCCTCCTCCTTTTCCCAAGAATTTTTCTTTATGAGAAAGCCGTCAATAATCTTTGACGTGTCCTCCTTTTCTCTTCTGATTTTTCTCAACTCATAATTTGCAAGGGATAGATTAGTCTCGGCCTTAAAAAGCTGGTTCTTGATAGTTGTTAGTTCGGTTTCAAGGCGCGCCTTGGCCTAAGGTGCAGCGGTCAGTTCGGTTTTGCGAAGTTATTCATATTTCTCTAGTTTATAAAGGCGCGCCTTATCCTTACTCCATGACCTTGATATTTTCATCACATGGAAGTACACCTCCCCCACCGAGTGAATTAGGGCGTTCTCAGCCTCATCATCTTTCATGGAGGACCATAATGATAGGTCATCATCCACGATCAAAGGATGGGCCAACTCCCCAATGCATGAAGATACAAGGGAGCTGGAAGCTGAGCCTTGTATAACTTCTATAAATTGAAAGACGTAAGTAGCATTATGTACCTACTGTCGAAACGAGGATTTTGTGTCCAAGAATGCGATTTTTGGCCGGAGGAATCGTCTGAAATAACTTGCAAAATTCGGTTGCAGTTAGGGGATAAATTTCTGGATAAAAAGAAGTAAAGTGAAGTGAAGATAGAGAAGAAGAAGCCTATATATACTAGTGTAATATAGGGGACACGTGGCAGAGCATCATTGGCTTTTCTTCAACATTGTTTCTCGTGCAAAGAAAGTGAGATACAGCTATAGCAACGGCCAAGTTTTTCCTAGGTGTGTTCAATTTTGGGGGACATGCCTAGTTTGTGTGGCGCGCCTGATGTGAATCGTGAAGGCCAAAAGTGATCGACTAATTTGGATGAACAACGAGTTCAAGAGAAATTGGAAGACACGTTTCAATAGGAGGGTATTTCCAAAACAAGAAGTCTTTCAAACATCTTCAATAATTTCATGACTTAGGGGGTAGTTGTTGTACATCAATTTGGATGGAAGGAGGGCACGACTTGTGGTCTCCATCGAAGGAGGGCGCGCCTTGGCCTCTCCATCAAATGAGGGCGCGCTTACCAATTTATTGGAATTATTTATGGATCTCGGCTGATTCTTATGTTTTGCTAAAAGAGTTTTACCTCTCATTACCTCGGGTTTATTGAAGAACATAGCTCCATATTCCTCGGCTTGCCCTCGTAGGGGAGTTATGAAGGCATATCTGGCCTTATCTTGGAAGATCCTTTCCCTGTACTCAGGCGGGTTGCTCTCGTCTGGGGGCTTAGGACGTGACCTACGATTTGTGGTGGATCTAGTGCTAGCCTCCAGTCAAGGTATCCTTGGAAATAGTTGTAATTGACCGGTTAGAGCCCACGGTTTCCGGGTCAATGTCGGATTCATGAAGTCCTTGGACCTTATACTGGCCTTTGACCTATCCGAACAAACCCAAACGTAGAGCCCTCTTCCAGAAAGGTTCCACTTACCTTTTCTGCATTCGATTAGAAGAAGGAAACTCAAGTTTCCTAACGGGCTTCTACTTTGGCAAGAACTACGTGGGCTTGATCATTTATTTAGCCTATAAATAGAGGCACGTAGGTACATTATGGGGGGTCAGAATTATTAGAGCCCACAGCCGCTAGAGAACACAAATCTCTAGTTATTCTGAAACCTAGCAATCTCAGCCCCCAATCTCATACAAACCACCACGCTCCACCGCATCTCAGCCTCGTCAAATCTTTTTCCGGCAAAAAATCTCGATCTTTGTTGATTACCATATTTCTCCATCAACAGTATGAAAAAGAATGAAAAAGTGGATGAAAGAGAAGAAAAGGTGGGTAAAGTGATGAAGTGAATTGATATTTAATTGATAGATTTGAAAATGTGGAGGAAAGTAATGGGTGAAAGTAAATTTTATAAAATAAAAGTTTACTATTTTTAGAAAGTTTTGAAATATAAAAAATTGGATGGGATAGAGGGAGTGTCATTCTTTTTTTTTTTTGTCTCCATTTGGTATTGTTTATCTAATATAATATATTTAATAGTATTATATTGGGCATGTAAATAAATACTTATTACTACTATATTTGAATTTAAGATAATTATTATATTAGTATGATTGTATGATGTAAAACTAAAACAGGCAAACGAATTTCCTAGCACTATCCGAGTATCCCGATGTGGATTGTGGAGATGCACACATTTGCATATTGCATTCACACATTCTGCTTGTTAGCATCTTTACATTCTGAATTCAACACGCTATCACGCCAATTGATCATATTCTCCATCGATCAGATCATTTTCAAGATTTCAAAATTAATTTACTTAATAACTAAATGAATATTTTAAAAAAATCTTTAAGCCAAATAATAACGAGGTATTTAATAAATTAATTATCTTTAAAAATATAATTAATTATCACTTCTCATCAGACTTGTTAACTTGTGCAACGGGTACATCGGAGGTTCAAATCCGTCTATCCCCTAAACGGCCATTTGAAATCAAAGGGCACTATTTAAACCACTCCCTATCCAAATCAGATGCACTGATTGCCCAATGTTATAAGAGACAGGAGTGAAAATCTGATCTCAAATAATAAAAAATCAATTCCTTTTTTTTTTTTGAGAAATGCTAGATACCTCAAAATTTATTCCGAAAATATCTTAAATATTGAGTTGCACATGTGTTATTGATAAATTTTGTGATAATAATATTATTATACCTCACATGTATATATATGCGCACACGAATCAAAACATGTCATGTATTATGTCATGTTATTTGGAAAAATATTTGGCATACATAGTATTAGTCTTATTTTTTATCATTCCAGTTTGAATTTTCAGATTATGTGATATTTAATTAATTACAATTCTATATAATTCATTTTTTCGATCCGAATAATGCATATAAATAAACTTACTTATATATAGAGGGAAATCCCTTAATTCATTTTATTTTAGTTTTATTGTTCTAAAATCTTGAGTTCAATTATCTCTGTATATATTAAATAAATATTTAAAAATTAATAAAATTTTCTTTGATTTTCTAAGTTATTTATTACATTTTATATCAGAATATAATTAAAATGTAGAGAGGAATACGCATTTTTAATAATATAATTCATCTTTGTTCTTTTTCTGCTTGTGTGTATAATTGTAAACTGGGTTTTCTTAAATTGGCAAGGACAGTTTCTAGTGTCTGTCTATATACTCTACGAGTATTATATGGTACTCTATATAAATGAAACTGAAATAAACATTCCGAGTAGTTAATTGTTGGGAAGTTTCCTTTCCAATCTCAATCAAATATAGGCCCGAGTTGGGTAGACTTTCCACTTTAAAATTATTATTTTATTATAAATATATTTGTAGGAAAACACATTCACTCTAACAGCACGTTTAAATTATAAAATTAAAAACTATTTTTAAATATCAAAATGGAACTTATATTTTAATATATAATTATAAAATGATACCAAATAAATATTATTTTAATCATTTTCGGCTATTTAACTTTTTATCATTTCCATCCAATAAAAAGGAATTCCTTGCTATTAATTGATTTCATTCGAATCTTGTAAGTATCAGATAAAAATATATCATGTGAACATACTATAAGGAACAGAAAGAAATCCACTACTTTTTAATACAAACATTTTAAGAGTAGTAAGTATATTTTTACAAACAATTAACAACCTTATGTTGTATTTTAAATTATTATGGATTAAAAAATAGGGTGTAATGAATTGCGATGTATGTCGGAACTTGTCGAACTTTAATGGCTGCACTTGTGTTTCGTAACTTAGTTATGGCCTCACAAGATGCCTACGTATCTCAAGTGTATTGAGAATCAAGTCAGATATAGTTCTAAGAATGAGGGGTTAGGGCCTTTATATAGACGTAGAGAGTCTAAGAATTAAAGTAGGTTTAGGAACCTTGATGAGTAAGGCACTTCCTAGAAGGATTATGGATCCTCTTCTGATAGAAACAGTTTCCATGTAAAAATATGTTTACTTGTTGATTGAGGTGTTTTGGGGGCTATTCCTTGGAGTAGTTTCCTTGTAATCGGACATAATTAATTAGCTGTATATTTAGCTAATTAATTACGATTTTATTTAATAATTAGGGTTTCAAGGCTCATTAAATGAGCCTCCCTTTTGTACCAAACTAGGTCTAATTACTACTACATTAATTGTGTTTTTAGGGCTTACTTTTAGCCCATATCATTTGCCCCCAACTTCTGTAAAGCGTGCAACACTTTGTAGAAGATAAGGTCCATAGACTTTGTCTTTGAAGTCAGCCTTTGTAGCTTTCCATGTTTGGCTAAGATACATCTTGTTTTCATGGCTTTATTTGTAGGAAAATTTTCTCTTATTTACTTGTACCCACAGGTATTTTCCTAGGAATTTTCCTCTATTTATAGAAAATTTTACATAATTTATTTGTACCCATAGTTATTTTTCTAGGAATTTCCCTCTATTTGTAAAGAATTTTCCATAATTTATTTGTACCCACAGGTATTTTTCTAAGAATTTTCCTCTATTTATAGAGAATTTTCCATAATTTATTTGCCTTTTTAATCATTTTAAATGATTTTTTGACATTTTCCAGCATTATTTTTGACCAGGAATCCTCGTCGAAATCGACAAGGATCCTAGTCGTTTCTTGCCTCCATATGGAACCCTGGTTGCAGGGATTCCTGGTAGGCCAAGGCTCCTTCCTTGATCAGTTAGGACTCCTCGTCGTATACGACCAGGATTCCTGGTCGGTTGTGGTACCAACCGTGGCATGTGGTCGTAGGGGATTCTTGGTCGTTTATTCGATCATGATTCTAGTCGGTTGTGATGTTAATCTTTGGTACCTAGTCGTTGAGGATTCCTAGTCGTTAATTCGACCAAGATCCTAATCGTTTGTAGAACAATCCTTGATGTCTGATCGTCGAGGATTTCTGGTCGTTTATTCAACCAGAATTCTAGTCGTTTGTAGAACAATCCTTGATGGGTGATCGTCAAGGATTTCTGGTCGTTTATTCGACCAGGATTCTAGGGTTTTTAGTCATTTTTAGGCCATTCATTGGCTTCTAGTCGACATGGATTCCTAGTCGTTGTTAGGCCATTCACTGGCTTCTAGTCGACTAATGCTTCTAGTTGTTTGGTCCTTCGAGAAATTTTGTTGTGATAACTGTTGAGCATTGACCCACGGGTCTTTGCGCTTTGTTATGGCCCAAACTTTCTTATTTGCTTGTCTTATTCAAAAGAAAGTTCCAGTCCTCGTCGATATTTGGGTCGTGTTTGTTCGAGGCCCAATCCACTTCCTGGGCTTTTTACTAGCCATGAGAAGTTTAATCGGTTGAGCTAACACTCTTTTCGGCTATTAATTAGTGAAGTGAGAACTTCATTTTTCACTTATCACTTTCTTAGTAAAACTCTCTCAAAATTTCACTCTAGAGCTTATTAGTCAAGGTGATTTTTGGCGAAGTTTTCCGAGCAATCTTCATCTTCTTCGATTTTTCAAGGCTTCACCCGTTGAATATCAATGGCCGATTCTCAGGACATTGCTCAACAGAGGCTCATTGTCAGGGCAGCAAAAAGAGGTAACGTCGTTACCATAAATTCTACTTTTTCTTCGATTTCTTAATTGCTTGAAGTTATGGGTGATGAATTACCTTCAATGGCCGAACTAGACGCCTTTAATTATTAGAGTATTTTCACAAATCAAGTTCATTGTGATAAGTTCACCAAATTGTACAAATTGCCTTCTGGTTTTAGATTTGCCTTAGTTGAATCGGGGGAACGGGTTTGCCATTGGCGGCCTAATAGATTGTGTGTCTTTAGGGATGCCCTCATCAGTGGGCTTAGGTTTCCTTTTAATGAATTTATAGTTAGACTGTTACCTGAAACTAAGGTAAGCCCATGCCAGTTGAGCCCAAATTCGTGGCGAACCCTTCTCTGTTTTATATTTCTTTGCCTTAACAAAAATTATCCTCTCTCAGTTGCTATTTTTAGGAGCATTTATTAATTTAAAAATAGCCCGTCAAACATATTGGGCTGAGTTTATATAAACTATAGACAAGGGGTACGCCCAATTTTCTGCAACAAATCTTTGCCCGACACCAACCCAGATTGGCGGAGGGACATCTTGTATTTGGAGTGGGAAGGCGGAGATTGAGGCACCCTCTTTAGGACCTCAATTGACCCCCGAGGAGAAGCTCATAATTGATGATTTAGGCTAAGATAAAGGTCAAACCCATTATAGGAAGCTTCTTGAAGAATTTTCTTTGAAGGCCGTGGGCCTTTATCATGTTTCTGATAATGGTACTGTTCTTTTCTTCACTTGTTGTTTCTTTTCAATTTTTCTGAGTCCAATTGTTTATTTTCATATTTGTTTTGTAGCTGCGAAAAATATCAACTTTCATTTGGGCGTGGGTGATCAAGAAACTCATAAGATGAGGAAGGCCCGCGAGGCCATCGAAGGCCCAATAAAGGAGCCCAATATTCCTGGGTTCCTCCAACATTGTGATAAGGCACAAGGGAAGAGGCCTCGTGAGGATGACGAGGACCCAGCCACAGTGGGTTGAAGGCCCAGCTGGGGCATTCGGAAATAGGACACCGTCGTGAGGAGTACCTTAAACTCCGTCGATTGGTCCCAAAACTCGATTCCTCCATTCGACAAGGCCAAAATTGTTTTAAAAATGGACATCGAGGAGGCAGAGTCTCTTGGGTCTCAGGCTGTGGCCAAGGTAAGGCCCATTCGCTTCTCTTTTTTCTTTGTACGTAGTCAATTTTTGCGTTTTTCTATCTCTTGACGTAGGTGTATTGGTTTTCAATAGGTCAACACTTATTTTCAGACCATGGCCCATCAGGCTAAGACTTGGCGTTTTTCTGAGAAGGCCCAAAGGAAGGGCAAGACCAAAGCTGAGGCAAATGTGGTTGTTCTTGAAAAGAAGGTGCTCGAGAAGAAGCAAAAGTTGGTGGCGGCCCATGCTGAGCTGCAGGAGCTGAGGGCTGAGAAGAAGGTCCTGATCGATAGGTAAATGGAGTCGGGGAATTCTTTGCTTTTATCGATAAGCACGACGACATGGTATTTGCGATGGCTGGTGCCCAAGCTTGGGATAATTGTCTTAACGCCGTCTTGGCTAAGCACCCCGGTCTTTTTGATCCGACTGACTTCGCTTGTCCTATGGGTCAGCCATTGGCCTTGACTTCTACTGCTCGAGAGACAGGTTTGGGAGACTTGTCGGGTGGCGAGGCCTTGGAAGAGTACGATCAGGTCTTCGACTCTACTCCCGAGGCTGAGTACAATGCTCGGAAGGTGGTAGAAGAAGAAGTGAAGACCAGGGAGGGGGAGGACGAGGATATCGAAGACCTCCCTTAGCTTCTTTTGTTTTTCCTCGTATATTTTGTATTTACTTTTCTGTGTAAGTTACGTACCCCGAAGACTCTTTATTTATGAAAAGTCCTTTGTCGTTTATTCTTTTCTTTTTCATGCCTTAGCATATTTGATAAAATATATTTTTCGAGCTTAAAAGAATAAATGGGAATATATACTAATCAGAGTGCCCTCAAGGTTTGGTTCTATTCCTTTATCATAAAGGAACTTAACAAAGATTGTCAATCTAGGCTAAACACACATGTTTTTGAAAAAGCCACAAGGCTGAAAACTTTATTAATAATGCCTTCGAGGCTAAAATGGGCACAACCCTTATAAAACAGAAATCCTGTCGGGAGCGAAAGGCTCTTACATCCTAATGGTTTCATTGAAACTTATTTCTACTTCGACTTGATTTGGTTACTTTTATAATTATAAAAATTAAAAATGTTATTTGTAAAAAAATTGATATTTAAAGTTATTTACCTTTCAAAATTTAAAATAAATAATATACTATAAAATATTAAATAAATTATAAATACTAAATACTAAATTGAATTATAAATTTTCAATTGAATTATAATTTTAAATTGAATAATAGATATTTCATATAATACTTTAAAATGATATAAATATTATTATTATTAAATTTCAATTGAGTTTTAGATATTTTATATAAATACATATACTTTACAAAAAAAATTATAAATAAATTTTAAATCGCAAGATTAAAACAATTAAATTTTCTATATAACTATATATACTTTAATTAAAATATTTAAAATTAAATTATATAAAATTGAAATAAAAATAAATTGAAAGGTAATAGTAAGGAGACTATGTGAGAGACGCTATATTTACCCCCAATTGAAAAGTAAAACACATATGTATACTGAAGTAGATACCACTTGGCTTCTTCTCCAATTAGGGTTCCAAGCGGCTCCGTGTACATCTCTATACAAAATCTTCTTACGCTGCTTAATTCTTACTCAAAAAATACACATATTGAATACACATATTCTTCTCTCCAATTTGGACTTCAATTATTGGTAATTGAATACAAATCTTCTTCTCTTCACTTAGGTTTTTGATTACTCATTTTGATTTTTTCATTTGCAGGTAATAGTATGGCTTTTGGATCCCATTTTAGATTTGCAGGTAATACATGTCTCTGTTTTGCTATGCTTGGTTGCTATTTTGTTGGGTTAGCGCATTGTTTTTTTACAAGAGGTTAGTGTGTCATTGAGTTGATGGGTTTCAATTTCTTTTCAGTTCTGTTTGGTTTTGTTTACATAGCTAGTCTGTTGGCTTGTTGTGTTTTCTCTATATTATGGCCATATGGTTGGTAGTTTTTTATTAGTTTTGTTTACGGAGTTGGTTTATGGATGCTAAATAATATATGAATTACTTTTTATTATCATTGTAGAACTTAATTAAATATCCATTATTTTGGGAACTTGAAACAATTTCCATGTTGCTCACCGTCCCTTTAGATGTATTATTTCTTTTAAGGTTCATAATTGTGATATGTAATTCAGCAAGTTGAGGTTCCGTGATTCGGTTAAATTATATGCATTTGATCCCTTCCCGTATTGAACTGGTTATAGTGAAATGTACTAGTATAGAGGATAGCATTATTTTCTAATATTAGAAAACCTGTATAATTGGTTTTATTCATGATATCGCAAGCACAGTAATTAATTGCGTAACCAAGTGCAATGTTTAGGTAAATGATAAAATCCAATTGACGTTTCATTTTTTAACACCTGTAGCTAATGTAACAGGTAGTCATATGAAATATGAGTACTTACCTATATAAGATGATGTGTAAGGTAAAAGATTTTTTTCATCAGCAGCCATTATATAGTACCTCTTGTATTATTATCATTTATTGACGAATAAACAGGTTATGAATGAATAAGATGGTTTAAAGGGCAGCAGAGTATATTCAACTTCTCTTTTTTACTCTGCTTTGGTCTGTGGGTTATTCATACTGTTCATGCACAAGGCTAGTTATCTTCTCTTATTCAAATTCTGATGTATATATAAATTGCTCCTTGCTCCAATAAATTTATATTCTATCTTTTTATTATAAATGTTTATTTATTTTAGTTCTACGCAATTATACTACATTGTGTTATCATTTTATTTTTACTTATGGTGCTTCTGCCACTACTAGAAAAATATCAATAGATATGAGCTACTAGGAAATATTTTTTAGATCTTCTTATTAATTATATATACAATATTATTCTTACATACCGACCTCTTCATGTCTTTGTTAACTTGATATGCTTGGAAAATATGGTGTGTGTTTGGGGGGGTGGGGGGGTCGAAGATACCGAGTTTCTTCTTTCCAACATGCAAAGCATACTACACTTTGCTTTCTTGGCTTCACTGTTACATGTGCAATGTATAATATAAAAACCCGCAGAACTCAAAAATGGAGAATTTGATATTTCACCTGCATTACAATTTGTTAGTAAATTTTTCTTGTAGGCTGAGAAATATTATACAGTATCCTAGCTATAAACCGCATTCATAGTGACATCGGTATTTTATCATTAATTATTTGTCTTTCTAACATCATTAAAGCTTCATGTCACAATTTTGTGAGTCATGCATAGTCATATTGAACCTCTGTTGTGAAAATATGTTTTTAGGTAAAATACAACCGACCAAAAATTTTGCGATGATTCAAGACTATCAAACTCTGGTGACTCAATGAACTTTGGCTGAAGTGGAAGGGACCAAAGTCGCTATCAGTGCCAGCTGCTATTTATATGTCAATTACTTGTGATATTTTGAACTTCTTTTTTCTAGTCCTAAGACTAAAGAATGCTGGTTAAATATGCTGGCCTGAGACTTACAATTAATTGTACTTAAACTTTACTTTGTTGACGTTTTTTGAATGGTTCTGTTGATTATGGACTCATTTTTTTGAATTGTGTACATTGTATTGAAGTCACTGGATTTTCTATTAGGGTGTAAATTGAATTTGACTTTGGTATAGTTGGATTTGTTTTTGGTATTCATATATATTTTTTTGTATTAGTATCATTATAATATACAGGTTTTTTTTATCAATATGCAATATGCAATACTTTTTTTGGCAGCTGCAACACTTTTCTAGTTTTAGTACAACCCTCTAACAATACTTATGTGATGTTACTATAGCTCCAAAAAGTGTTACAATATAACCTAATAGCAACATATCTTCCAATGTTGCTGTTGATGGCAAAAGTGTTGCAGTTGACACCTATTGCAACGGCCAAATATGCAACACCAAAACAAATGTTACAATACACAATTATTGCCCTATTGCAACACTTTATGAGCTTTCTGCAAGACTATTGAAACCTTGCAATAGGTCATCAATTAAACTCAATTCATCCTAACAGCACATGTATTAAACAAGTAACACATATAGACAAGCACCAGTTAATCACATGGAGTGAATAACTTTCAAGAGTGTTGATCTCATACCACCACTGTGGGGTATTTTCGCACAGTGCATACTCACTACTTAGCACGCACCATGATAGCATCCTCTTTGCTTACTCACTAATTTTCAACCGAGTTACAACTGAGTTCCATCTCTCCCAAGTGTGTACCTGCAGTACTCAACCAAAGTTAGTCAGTATAAATCCTAATTAATAGAAATTATACTGTTAAATTGATGGAACAGTAACACAATATTGTTGTGAGTTGAGTAATGATGCCACTGTAATGGCTTGATCTCAATCTCCTCATTAAGGCCTCGAAAACCATCTAGGAAACTTCACCAAGATGTGAATTCACTCAGAACTTATGCTACGAACTGGGTTTAGTGGCCCAATCTCAATTCCATGCACAATTGAAGCAGAAACCGACGTCACTAGACTTCTTTAGGCTTGAAGAACACACTACTACAGTCGATTGTAGTGCACAACTCCTCAATTGAGTGAAGTGAAGATTTGACCTATTAGGGTTTGGGGGATTCAAGGAATCTGAGCTTATTAGGTTAAAAAGTAGATATGAATCGGTAGGTTTTGATGTAAGGAATACGAATCCATGGCTGCTTTCAAGGCAAAATTGTTCATATGGCCTGAATTGAAGAATTGAAATCTAGGGTTTCGATGTGATTGAATTTGGGGAGGAACACTGTACGGCTGAGAATAGAAATGGAAGAAAAATATAATATTTTTCTTATATATTTTCTAGATGGAGAGTGGAGATTGAATCCCTATTCAATCCACTGGCTAGAAATTAATCCGAATAAAAACATTAAAATTGTAATTTTATATAATTGGCAAATTATATGTAATAATTTTAATTTTGCATAAATTTTATATGTTTTTAATTACAAAAATTGTAATTAATTTATATAAAATAATATGTCTCACAATAAGATTATTTTATAGGTTTTAATTACAAGAGAAGTGTAATTAAATTTTATAAATTAATATTCCATAAAAAAATATTTTTCTAAATTGAGAAATTTATTTCTAAATTTCTATTTAATTTAAATAAAATATTTTCTGGGATATATTAATTAACACTCACTATTTTCCCGAGTTTTGAAATGCGAAGTATTCCAAGGCCAATCAATAGCTATGTTAATTAATATTATTTTATTGAGCTTAATTTCACAATAAAGCTTGAACAACTTATAATCAACTATATTATTGACAAATATGAATTTCACCTCGAAATCCGGTCAAATAATAACTTTAATCACAAGCAGAGCAAATTTCACTAAAAATTAATTCAACAAAATTAGAGACATTCAGTGTCTTTACTTTGGGCACACTAGTATTCCTAACTCCAGACGGAGTTTATTGAATCTTTCGGAGCTCAAAGGTTTAGTAAAGATATTCGCAATATTATTTTAAGTATCCATATATACCATTTTAATAATGCCTTTAGAGACATGATCTCTTAGAAAATGATGTCGGATATCGATGTATTTTTATAATGAGTGCAACAAAAAAAATTTACTTAAATTAATTGCACTTATATTATCACACTGAATTGACACTACATCAAATTTCACAGTATAGTCAGCTAGTGTTTGCTTCATCCAAAGAATTTGAGCACAACACTTTACAGCTGCTATATATTCAGCTTCTATAGTGGATATAGACACATAATTCTGTTTCTTAGAAAACCAGGAAACTAGACATCCACCTAGAAACTGACAAGTACCACTTGTGTTTTTTCTATCAATCAAGTGTCCGGCATAATCCGAATCAGAAAAGCACATTAAGTTAAATGGTTGTCCTTTTAGATATCATAGACCTATTTCAGTGGTTCCCTTAAGGTATCTAAATATCCGCTTAACAGCAGCCATATGAGATTCCTTATGGTTGACTTGAAAGTGGGCACACTTACATACACTAAACTGTATGTCAGGCCTACTTGCAGTAATATAAAGAAAATTATTCCTCGATATTTCTTTGTATCCTTAGAAATACCACTAGGATCTTCAAATTGATTCAAATTTGAGCCACGGGTGCATATATTTCATCAAAATCTATTCCTTCCATTTGATTATAGCCTTGTGCAACTAATCGTGCTTTATTTCTTACCACTGTTCCACTTTCGTCTAACTTATTACGAAAGACCCACTTTGTTCCAATAATGGAAGTATTAGGGGTTTGTGGAACTAGTTCCCAAACTTTATTATGAGTGAATTGGTTTAATTCTTCTTGCATAGAAAAAATCCAATCCTCATCCAATAAAGCTTCCTTTACAGTTTTGGGTTCTATTTATGATAGAAAGGCCATATGACTCACAATGTTTTGTACTTGAGCACGAGTTTGAATGCCTTTAGTTAAATCCCCTAAGACATAGTCTATTGGATGATCCTTAAGCAATGGTACTTCTATAGGAAAATCAAGCTCATCCTCAATCTTTTGAAGAGGATTCTTTAGAATCGTAGGTCCAAGATTCATATTTCCAATTTATCGAATAACATTTTCAACATCCTTTGGAATATGACCATTTGAATCTAGTTCCTCCTCTATCAAATCTTTAAACTTTGATTTTGGTTTAGATTCATCAAATGCAACATTCATTGATTCTTCCACAACCAAAGTACTAAGATTAAATACTCTATAAGCTTTGCTATTTGTAGAATATCCAAGAAAAATGCCCTGTCTAGATTTTGGGGGCATATGTGAACTAGCATTAATAAATCTAGGCATGGGATAATATTGCACATTATCATACAATCTTCTAGATGCTTCATTCATAGCAGAGGTATGATAGGGATTTCTTCTAGGAGTATATTTGTTATAGTTAGCATGATTATGAGTCTTACTATGTGGAAATATGGTAATAATTGAATTTCTAGAATTAGCATTGGCATTGTAATTCACATTATTAAATCTAACATGAGCATTTGATGTACTAGGATAGGCATTCTGACTCTCATTAGCATGATGACTCGATCTAGCATGATAACTCGCATTTCTAGGCTTATTAGCATTTAAGTTACGAGATTGACCATGATAGTTAGGATTTTGAGTGTTAGACCTATTTCGGGGAACATTATCCCTTCTAATTGAACTGGAGCTAGGATGAACATTTTTTATGTTCCTTGGTCCATAGATTATTGGTTCTTGATGATACCAAAACCTGGGTTGACTTTGAACATTCACTTTAAGATCATTTTTCTTCTGAGATAATTTCTTATCCTTTCAATTTTTAGAAATTGATCATTTAGGAACCCATTTGTACTTTCCATTAAGTTCATCTTCTATAGCTTTGCAATATAACGAGTATGTCAACTTACATTGTAATGGGTACACTTAAGTGTAGGTGACTTAGGTGTAGTACTAATCAGAGGTCTAGGTTTATGTTCTTCCTTTTTAGGAGGACCATTATTTTCATAACACAATCCTTCACGATTAAATGATTCCCGAGTGCCAAATACCATTCTTTCTAAAATGGCACTACCCTTAGTGAATTGTTTCAAAGTGGACTCAAGGTCTTCTTTTTCTTTAACCAAGATATTAATCTTGTTAGTAAAGAAGCTCTCTTTATCCATGACTTGAGATAAGAGCTTTTGGTTTTCATCTTTAAGCCGTTGACTTTCTAAATTCATCTTTTCTAGATCAAAATTAGTTTTTGACGACTGTTTTCTTCGATATCGAACCTGCCTTTAAGTTTAGCATATTCGGTATCTTTTTCGGCTAGTTGAATTTGGTAGTCAAGGTTTTTTCAAACAAGGCTTGATGAAGCTCTTCCTCGACATCTCCCGTAAGGGATTTCTCGAGGTCACTTATACGTTCGCAATGTGATAAATTCTCTTGATTCAAAGATTCATTTTGAATTTTCAGATTTAGTAGCTCAACATGGAGCTCACGGTTACGTTCGTTAAAGTGAATCTTTTCATTCTCAATCTCTCCAGCTTGAAGAATCGGAGACACATTTTCGACTTCAAGAGTACGCATTTGGTCATCCTTTCCGTTTGTCTCGATTTTTAAGCTTTTATTTTGAGAGAGAATGTTAGTAATGTACTCCATGTCTTTAACATGTACATCGGCAAACTAGTGACCTCTGTTTGAAGTTGGAGACACAAATCCACATATTTTTCGTTTTCGGATTTGGTCTTTGTAAAGTTTCGGCTTAATTCATCATAACCATTTTTCAAATCTTTAACCAAATTTCTAAGCTCAGAAATATCCTTGTCATAATGATCAATCTTAGACAATTTAATATCATTACTACCACGGGATTAAATTAAAATTGGTTTAGACAATACCTCTTGTAGAGAAATGGAGGCTTCCGTAGGAGCAGCTTCGTCTCCGATTGCCATTAAGTAGAGGCTAACAATTTCTTCATTTTTCTCCGGAGTTTCCTCATCCTCGCTTAAATCTCATCCACTTTCATCAACAAGGATTTATCCCTTAGACAAATTTGGACATTCCCGTTTAAAATGACTTGGTTGTTTATATTCGAAACAAACATTCTCATTTTCTTCGGGATTTGTCTCTTTAGTCTTAGGTGTGTAATTACTCGTAAATTTTGAGTTATTATTGTAAGCATTATTTGCTTATTTTTGTACACCTTTACCTTTAGAATATCTCGTGCTAGGAAAATTATTCTTATAATTTGGCCTACCCTTATAGCTGAAAACTCGTTGTTGGTTACTGGATTTAAGAAAGCCTTTCCCGTATCTTTGAGCTTTGCTTTGTAAAACGAGAAAGTTGTCTTGTTAGTAAAACAATTTCTTGCTCGTCAAGATTTTCTAACTCTTCGTTTAAGTCATCGTCGTTTTCATCTTCATCGATAAGTATTGCTTTCAAAGCCATACTTTTCCTCTTCTCTTCAGTTTTAGGAAGAGGCTTATCCGGAGCATTATCTTCTTTATATGCACGAAGGTTACCGAACAAGCTATCGATGGTATATGCATTCAAATTATGCATTTTTTTTATAGTGATAACTTTACCTTTCTAACTCGGAGGCAAATCTTTTAACACCCTTCGATTTTTCTCATTAACTGAATAAGCTTTTCCGAGTTGTGAAAGTTCATCGATAATCCGAGTAAATCTCGTTTCTATATCAATGATGGTTTCACCCTCGAGGAGTTTAACGTTCTCGTATTCTTGGATTAAAGTATCTATTCGAGAGTCTTTAATATCCATTGTTCCCTCGTAGGTAATAACCAATTTATTCCACATTTCTTGTGTTGACTTATAGTTATTAACACATTTGTATTCTTTTTCTGCAAGTTCATAGTTAAGACCATTTCCGCTTTAGCAGCTATGTTCAGTAACTCTAGCAGTTAGGGCTTCTCACGCGACCAAATCCACCAGTTAGGGCTTATTCTCGCGACCAAATCCACCAGTTAGGGCTTGTTCTTGAAGGGATTCCAGCAACGGGAGATGATTAAAGTAATGGCTGAGAGATGTTATTGAGAGCTAGGGTTATCGAGTGATGGGTAAGAGCTAGGGTTCTTCTGGGGCCAGGCCGGGGCCTGAGAGTGAGAGTGAGAGATTTTTGTTTTTAATTTTTTTGTTTTTAGTTTTTAGTTGTGTAAATTTGAGGAATATTTTTGGGAAATGGGATAAATTTTAGTAGTTGTACATGAGAAAGTAAAAAAAGTGGGATTTTTTTTAATGACATGTTTAACACATCAGTTGTCTGAAAACTTGATGTTAAGATAATAGAAAGACATCGATTTTAACAATATGATGTAACAGATAACTTTAACATTAGTGGCTTTTCCGACCGATGTTAAAATCCTGATGTCTATGTGACAAATTCTAGTAGTGAATAACTGAGATATTATTCATTCCTACAACGAAAATCTTGCAACAAAAAATTATCTTAGGTGACATCACTTAGAAAATAATCAAAAATACTAGAATTTCAATACATGATATCACAAATCAATTGCAACCAGAAATTGGTAAAATGAAAGCACACCTAGCCGAGGCATTCACAACCGTAAACTAATGTAAATTTTTAATAAAATTTTCAATAATTATGCAACCTAGCAAACTAGCAACTCAATATACAACACGCGACATGTAAATTGTATCAGAAAACTCGTAAAATGAAATACAGGGTTAGGTGTGCCTTCTGCAAACATAAACAAATCCATAATTTGGACTTAATTTTTAAATTTTATGCAACGTAGCAACTCAATAGATGACATGGTTTGACATGTCTATTGCAACCGGAAATTAGTGAAATCAAAGAAGACCTAGCTATGCCTTCTTCAACCATGAACTAATGCACCATTTTGTCATGATTTTTAAAAATGCTACAACCTAGAAAGTCAACATAACACATAATTTGACACGTCTATTTCAACCTGAAACTCGTTAAATGGAAACATATCTAGCTGTGCCTTTCGCAACCATCAAATAATGAACCATATTGACATATATTTTTAAAAATTCTACAACATTGCAAATCAATTTATTATATGATTTGACACTTTTATTGCAACCTCAAACTCATAAAATCAAAGTGGACCTAACTGTGGCTTTCACAAACATAAATAAATCACGATTTTCACATAATAATTCCGTAACCTGAGATCTAAATACAGAATATGCTTCGACACTAGCTAGTACTCTGCACAACAGCAACCTCCGATCAATCTCAATTATAAGTCTTATACAACTAAAAGCAACAATAACTCTTCAAATTTATCAATCTTAAACTTCATAACCATACTTTTATTATAGAAAACAAGTCGATATACAAGTTTCATATCAATTATGTGCTTAGAAGTTACCTTATCTCTGATTTGAAACTAATTCGCAGAATGAGTTGGACTTTTGATTTCGATGATGAAGAACATATCAGTTCTCAATTGATCTCGTTTGAATTGCAGTTACGTATTGGAGTTGTAACAGAATGTGAGCTGCAACTGAAATATGTGGTTTAACTACTTTTGCAAGTAGTTTTTCTGTTGTAACGTACGGTTGCAATTACTTTATAAAAAAGTAAAATTGAAAATATTTTTAAAACAAAAAAGTAAAATTGCAATTTTTTAATATATTTATGAAAATTTCCCTAAAATAAATTGGATTACAAATTTAATAACAATTTTTTTTAATAATAATTAGAATTTCAAACTTAACAATAGGTTAAATAATAAATAAGATATTCGAATTAAATATACTATACATATTAATTACTTTATATAACATGAACATGTTACTTTTTACTTATTTTTTATTTATTATTCGAATTAACATTTGTTATAAAATATTTGTTATAGTTTATTACTTTGAATTTGTTATTATTTAAATTAAAATTTATTATTTAAATATTAAGTTAATAATTAAATATATTATTATATTATTTGAATTATTGAATATATTCAATAATTTTAGTAAGAAAAAGTACAAAAATAAATGAATTAAATTTAATATTTAATTTTTTCTTTTGAGAGAACATAAATCAACAATATAAATATAGTGTTTGTAATCACAAATCATTTAAATTTTATGGAACATGGAAATTTTATCAGTTATTTGTAATAATTTTATGAATAAATATTTTCTACACTTTTATTTTGAAAGAAAACAAATGCATTTCAATTAATAATCAAATTTTGATATTGACAAATAAAGAAGTCAAGATAAAGAAAATAGAAAATTTTGTGAAAATATATATTTTGCAATTTTATTTTGAATGAAAACAAATACATTTAAATTAATAATAAAATTTTGATATTGGCAAAAACATCCAAGATAAAGAAAATAAAATGAATTGATTTATTCCATTTTTTAAAATAGTTTATATTAAATTTGAATATCAAATATAAGCATAATTAGTTAATATTGAAATTATAATTAATTAGATAGTGAAGTTCAATCATTAAAGAATGAGATATGGTAATATAATTCAATTAATTATTTAAATTAGCAGATTACTTGAATACCCTTAATAAAGTAGATTGTTAGGAAGCAAACACTGATGGTTGTCAGAGAATACAAGTCAGAGTTTACATTGCTGACATCATCAGAGTTTAAGGAACTGTCGGACAGAGTTTACTCTATCAGAGAATACTCAATCAGAGTTTATTATAACAGAGAATGCTCTATCAGATAATAATAAATGACATAGTTTATTATTAGAGTTTGTCAGGAAGCAATTCGAATCAGAGTTTGAATAGGATAGTAAGAAGGAATCCTAATGCAAGACTATTTTCTTATGTAAAGCTATTGTATTTCTAATCTGATTTGTAATTGAATTGTAACTTTGTTTATATAAACACATGCATAGGTTAACAACAATATATCTTTGTAAATCATAATATTCATAACCTAGCAGCTCTTGAGAAAAAAGAACTTCTTGAGAGAGTTTTGTAACCTATTCATTATTTTAAATACAGAACAGTATTCATCTTTTACATACTTGTGTTCTTAATCGATTTACTAGTACTAATACATTTAACCCCCCTTCTGTAATAATTTATTCATCTGGGCAAACAAGTGGTATCAGAGAAGGCAGTTCGAATTCAATTGTTAGATCATAAATCATGTCTGGAAACAAGTATGAGAGTATAAAAATTCCTATCTTAAAGAAAGCTGAGTACCCTACATGGAGGGTGAAGATGTTGATGTTCCTAGAAGCAATAGATCCTGATTACTTGGACAGGATCAATGAAGGCCAGTACATGCCAACAAAACTGGTACCTGCAACTATTGTGGATGGAAGACAAGTTCCTGAACATTATATCCTCAAAGACAAAAAGGAGCGGACTAATGAGGAAAAACAAGAAGTCCTCAAAGATGCCAAGGTAAGGAACATATTACACAATAGTCTTGACTCTGTAATGTCCAACAGGGTTATAGCATGCAAAACTGCAAAGGAGATCTGGGATGCTCTAGAGGTTCAATGTCAAAGAACTAGAGAAATCAAGAAAAATAGAAGATCTGTGTTAATTCAGGAGTATGAATACTTTGAGGCAAAATAGAATAAATCCCTAACAGATATCTATGATAGATTTCTAACTCTGTTAAATAACTTGGCTTTGGTGGATAAAGTATATGACAATGAAGATTCAAACACCAAGTTTCTAAGGGCTCTTCCAGAAGAATCGGATCTACAGACATCTCTAATTAGAGACAGGTCTGATTTAGATGAGATGTCATTAGATGAAGTATATGGCAAATTAAAAACTCATGACCTAGAGTTACAACAAAGAAGAAATAGGAAGAGCAGCAAGACAAAATCTATTACTTTGAATGTTGAAACCAAGATTGAAGAACCAAAAGAAAAGGTGCTTAAGGTCTCAACAAGGAAAGGAAAAGAGGTAGTAATTCAAGAAAGCAGTGAATCAGAGTTTGAGACAAACTCTGAAGCAAACTCTGATGACTTCACAGACTCTGATATGATGGAGATGGTTGCAATGATAGTGAAAGTCTTCAAAAAGATGAAGTACAGGAAATGCAAGAAGTAAGTAAATTTTCAGAAGAAGCATGGAGAGTCAGAAAAGAAAGAAAGGCTTAAGAAAAGAGAAGATAGAGATGGGAAATCAAAAACTATTGATAAATCAAAGATTAAGTGTTACAAGTGTAACAAGATGGGGCACTTTGCTACTGAATGCAGAAGTAAGGAATTAGGGAAAGCTTTAATAACATCAAAGAAGGATTGGATGGATTTCTCAGATTCTGAACAAGAAACAAATTATGCACTCATGGCAAACACTGATGCTCTAAACTCTAATAAGGTACCTGACTCTGTCTTTAACTTTCAAACTGATAATATCTGTGAACTGAAGTCTTTTTTTAGATCTTTACATGTTAGCTTTAAATCTCAGACTTTGGAGAATGATAGATTAAAATCTGAGATACAAACTATGACTACTAGAAATAACATGCTTGAATATGAAAACTCTGAAATGTTGAAAATAAAGAAAGACTTTGATAATGCTATTCACATGCAAACACAATTGGAAATTTAAGTTGAATACTTAAAATCAGAAATAGCAAAAGGAAACCTTCAGAGTTTGGACAAACTCTGGAAAGAAAGTCCAACAAATGCTAACTAACAAGAATTGAACTTCTGCTCTAGGATATGAATCTGATACATACACTAAAGCTCATATAAAAGGAATATTGAATAAACCTGTGAAATTTGTTAGAGCAAGTATTAAGGAAACTCCTACTGAATACTCCAAGAACAATAGTGTGTCAAAACCTAAAAAGGTAAATATATGATTATTTTCTCAGAAGCAACTTAAGGAAAAGTTGAAGGCAGTCACTAATAAAGGAAAACCTAAAAAGGTTAAAAGAAATAGAAATGGAAAAATAGGAATTACTAAGGAGAATAACTACATGAATATTCCTGATACTCCTAGGAAAACATGCTTTACTTGTGGTAATTCAAATCACCTTGTTGTTGACTGCAAACAAAAGAAAAAGAATAAGCCTGAAAAACCTAGGATTGAGGATAGAAAACAAATTAGACATAATCCCTGTTTTCATTGTGGTAGTATGAGGCATTCCATTTATACATGCAAAGAATATCAAAATTTGTATTATAATTTTTATAAACCAAAACCTCAAATAAATAATTCTCCAAAACAAACTGTCAAGCAAATATATGTGATAAAGTCTGATAAAAGAAGTGTAAACTCTGACAGTACAAACTCTGTGAATGCAAACTCTGATTTTGTAAACTCTGTTAACACAAAGTCTGATAAAAGTACTTCTGCTGCAAAAGTTAACTGGTTTTCAAAGAAAGGACCCAAACTAGTTTGGGTCCCCAAACCTACTAATTAAGTTGCATTTACTGATTACAGGGAAATAGGAAAAACATCCTAGTGATTGATAGTGGATGTTCTGCACATATGACTGGAAACAAATCCCTGCTTTCAGAGTTTGAGGAGAAGGCTGGCCCAGTAGTATCTTATGGAGATGGCAACATAGAAAGAATACTGGGATATGGAAATATTGTGATTGGAAATGTCATCATTGAAAATGTAGCTCTGGTTGAAGGACTCAAACATAATCTACTAAGTGTGAGTCAAATGACAGATAGAGGTTATTCTATGGAATTTCATGAAACTCATTGTGAAGTGAAAAGAAAGAAAAATGGGAAAGTAGTTCTTATTGGTCACATACATAATAATTTATTTGAAGCTAGCTTGGATGTTAATTCTGATGGTCCTTTATCTTGTCTACTTGGAAAGGCATCATCCTTGGAAAGCTGGAATTGGCACAAAAAGCTGTGTCACTTGAATTTTGGAAACATTAATGAATTAGTGAAAAAGGACCTAGTTAGAGGTCTTCCAAAAGTTCAATTTCATCCTGATGGACTTTGTGATTCATGTCAAAAGGCCAAATAAAAGAAGATATCTTTTAAGAGAAAAATTGAAAATTCAATTGATCAACCTTTTCACTTACTGCATCTTGATTTATTTGGTCCTGTCAACATAATGTCCATTGGAAAGAAGAAATACACTCTTATGATAGTTGATGATTTCACAAGATTTACTTGGGTATACTTTTTACATAAAAAGGGTGAAACTGCAGAAATAGTTATTGAACATGTGGTAATGATTGAGAATGGATCAACTCACAAAGTGAAGTATCTAAGAAGTGACAATGGAACAGAGTTTAAAAACTCTACTATGGAGGAATTCTTCTCAATAAAAGGAATTATTCAACAATTCTCAGCACCTGGAACACCTCAACAAAATGGTGTAGTTGAAAGAAAGAACAGAACTATAATAGAAGCTGCAAGAACAATGCTAGAAGGAACAAAGCTACCTACTTACTTTTGGGCAGAAGCTGTGAACACTGCATGCATTACTCAGAATTGTTCTTTAATAAACAAACATGGAATGACTCCATATGAATCTTTGAAGGGAAGAAAGCCAAATGTTAAGTACTTTCATATCTTTGGAAGCAAGTGTTTTATTCTTAAAACACACCCTGAGCAATTGAAGAAATTTGAACTTAAAGTATATGAAGAAATTTTTGTTGGATATGCAACAACTTCTAAAACCTCTTCAAGGGCATTCAAAGTATTCAATCTAAGGACAAGGACAGTCATGGAATCAATTGACGTCTCTTTTGATGAAGGGAAAATAGATGGATTACATGATAAGGATGCACAGAAAACTCTGAGATTTGAGAATGAACTGCAGGAAATAAACTCTGGTGATTCAAACTCTGATAAGACAAACTATGTTCAACTAAACTCTGGTGAGGTGATGGTTCCATAATTAATACATCTTTAATATCTATTTTATGTTTATTTTCATAATTTTATTAGTTAATTAATTATTTTTATTTTGTTTTGTAGGAAATTAATTAAAATCAGAATTGTAGCAGAAAAAGGAGAATACAAAGAATGAGGTGGAATTACTTGGAGGCAAAGAAAAGGAGATAAAATCAAAAAAGGAATAGAAGGAAATATTTAAAATTCAATTTATAATCGATATAGAAAACCTACATTATTTCCCCTATATATATGGGTCTCCTCTCTTGTATTTCAAGACATAGACCTTGTACCTTAACTTTAATTTTAGTTTTCAATAATTAGGAGTAGGAGTAGAGTATTTTTATTTTCTTGGTCTTTCAATACAAACAAGTTTTTATCTCTCAAACACTTTTTATGTTATTTGTTATTTGCATGTCTTATATTAGTTGTTTTGTTTTGTTCTTCAATCATGTCTAACTAATTCTCTTGCCCTAGGAAGAAGACGAAGTTAGTTAATTATTTTTAATATATTCTTGTTCCTATTAATTAATTCTCATGATTTTTCTTGGTGCTTAATTGTTTAATTAACAAAGTGATTTTGATATATTATTGTTACCGAATTTATTTTTCATAGCCTATGCTTGCTCCATGAAGTTTTGATAGGTTATTGTTAGATAATAAGTTTCATAGTATATGCTTGTCTCGTTAATTGATATTTATTTATTGAAGAAAGAGAATTGATTTTTAGGGCAACTTGGATATTAATTGTAATTGATTGATGGATCTGGATTCCTAGGTTTTCCATATTTATTTGATTTTATTTACTTATTAAGTTAAACAAATCTCATCTCAACATTATTTGTCTAGTCTGCCTGATTTATTTATTAGGGTTTGGAAATTTCATAGTCTCTGAGGATCGATCTGTGATTGCTACAATTAAACACTGTGCGCTTGCAGTATTTCAACACATCAAGTTTTTGGCGCCGCTGCCGGGGACTATTGGTAATTTTTACTCCTTAATATTTAATTCTTCGGATTAGTTTCTTGTTTTTCTTTGTATTTTTTTAGAGATTTGTGAAGCGGAGAAAAGTTTGGACAAGAAGATCGTTAGAAGGCATCGTTGTCTCCTTAGAAATTTTTGGAAAGCACTTTTCGGTATTCCGTATTACCTCTCTAAATTTTATTTTTTCTCACAAATATTAAAAAAAATCAAAAAATAAATAAATATTATAAAAAAAATCAAAAAAAAATTAGTTAGTTATTTGTCTTGTTAAAAACCAATTTGCTACATCATTCATATCTCACATAGGAGCACATCATCTAGTTTTTCTTTATTGTATGTTATTTCTTTCTATCTTATAATTGTGGTGATTGCTGAAGGAAAGAGGTACGTACAATTTAGATTATTAATTCACGTAGTGTAGTGCATCCATAGTTGTTTATTTTCTCGTTATTTGTGTGTTGCATTCATTTAATCAATCTTAAGGGTGCCACCCGATTACAAGATAAGGTAAGGGATTTTATCACCCTTTCCTTGGCCCACAAATCACTAATACGTTCATCTTGCATTCCCCTTACCTTAATAAAATCAAGTAGATGTTGGCCCCTAGGATTTCACGCTCACTTAGGAAGAGAACCTAAGAAGAAACAAATCTTTACGTATTCTTACTTTTGGTGTCTAGGAAAGCGAGAGCTTACCTGACCAATTTGGATTGGTGTCTAGAAAGGTGGTTAGCCTCTTGGCAATGCTTCCATCTGCCTGGCCAATCGGTTTGAATATTTTTTGATTTGTGACTCTTAGTATTATCTTAAAGTTAGGAGCAGGTCTAGATTTTCTATAGGTTAACATAGAAATATGATTTTTCTTCTGCATTTTTTTTAGTGTTTACTTATATCTCTTTCCTGCTACGTGCTTACTTGACTCTCTTGTGTATGCAAAGTGTTTGGGTTAGTGACACTACATCTAAATTAGTGAGACAAGCAAACCCTTCATCACCTAAAATAGTAAGACAACTTGATTTCTCTTCACCTAGTAAAATCGAGTCACAAGAAGTAGAAGCCCCATTAGTAATCATGTCTATTCCTCTTAGAGACCGTTGTTATCCCACTCGTTCCGCCCAACCCTCATGCATAGTCCTACCAACAGTAAATGGTAATAATTTTGAAATCAAATCTCATCACATTAGCATGTTACCTAGGTTTACTGGGGTAGAGGGAGAGGATCCATATCTTTTCATCCGAGAGTTTGAGGAAGTTTGTGCCATACAGAAAATTCAACAATTGACTGATGACTCCATTAAATTGAGACTTATCAACTTTGCTCTTAAAGAAAATGCTAAAAAATGGTTATATAGTCTACCCATTAATTCTATTTCAACTTGGGAGGGATTTGTAGGCATATTTCTAAAAACATATTTTCCAAACCATAAAGCTAACAAACTTAGGAATGAAATCAACCAATTTCAACAAAATCAAAATGAGTCTTTTTGGAAATATTTTGATAGATTTAAAAGTCTGTTGTCCCAGTGTCCTCAACATGGTATAGAACAATGGAGACTTTGTAAAATTCTTTATGAAGCCTTAGATAGTCCAACCACTTCTTTGTTAGAGTCAATGTGTCAAGGTAAGTTCATGGATAAAAATGAAGAAGAAGCTTGGCAATTTTTTGAGGAGTTAGCTGAAAAAACAATGTTGTGGGAGTCAATTAGGGAACCAAGTCAAGAAATCAAAAAACCTAAATCATCTAAAGGCATACATGTAGTTGGTAATTCTATTGCAACTGCAGCTAAATTAGTTACACTCACAAGCAGATTAGAAGCCTTAGAAACCAACAACGTGTCTTCACAAGTGTCTGTCTGTGCAAACTGTAACTCATCTAATCATATGACAGAAAATTGCCCTGAAATTCAACAAGCTAATGTCATGTTTCAAGCGAGAGTTATGAATGATCCCTTTTCACCCACATACAACCCTGGTTGGAAAAATCACCCAAATTTCTCATGGAACCAAGGTCAATACAATCAGTATAACCAACCATCTCAACCTACTTTCCAAAAGCCCCCTTCCGGTCCATACCCAACTCAAAATTCCAACTCATTTCCTGCTCAAAATTTTGTCCCATATCCAACTTCTGTTTCAATTCCTTCGAATCCTCCTGGTTTTAATGAAACTGATAAGAAAATGAATTTCTTGGAAAAGAGTATTGAGGCATTATTGAAATCCCAAGCTAACATAACTCAATCTCAACAGGCTTTCATGCAAACTATGACCCAAGATAGGCAGTTACTAAATTCCAATACTCAAGCCATATCTAAACTAGAGGTCCAAATGAGTCAGTTAGCCAACACAATCAGTGAGAGAGAGAAAAACCGATTTCCTAGTCAACCTGAGGTTAATCCTAAATTTCATCCAAACCAAAAAACTCCTGAAAATGTGAATTCTGTTATCTCTCTTAGGTCCGGTAATCAATTTAACAATCATGCTGGTCTCAATACTCAAGAGGAAGAAAAACTCACTTCTGAACCAAATCCTTTACTCTTAAATCCTAGTCTTGACCAATCCTTGTCTCCCAAGAGTTCTGAAGTAGTAGAGCAATCTAGTGAGCCTTCCAAATCTGATAAAGCACCTTCAAAACCCATCTCTGATATGTCTAGTGAAAAAGTCTTCAAACCAAAAGCCCCATTTCCTCAAAGACTTACTTCAAACAAGTATATTATATTTTGGAGGGTATCGTTCGCAGGGAAGGACTGTTATCAATATCAATTTCAAGTATATTATCTCTTATAATCTAGAAGTGTAGAAGAATAAGTTTGGGTTTTTATTTATAAACTAAATTAAACTAATAAGCAAATAAAATTGTTAAATTAACGATGATAAAAAGTAATCCAGGAAATAGGGTTCTTCATTGGCATTGATGAATGTCTATCAATTATGACATACAAGTCTCTTACTCTGCTAAAAACAATCCTTCTAAAGTTTATAATGTTCTCTCCCAAGATAAAATATAATACTTATAATTATGCCTTAACCGTCACTCCCATGATCAATTAATGTACAACTATAAGCTATCAAGACCCAAGGATTTTTAGTCTCATAAGTCTCATATTAATCTCCCAATTAAATATTTGACTTATGTCTATCATATCATGAACTAGAATTACAACTCCTCTCCCGATTCGTTAATAACCCCTATAGATACAATTAAAGGTTAGCTACTCCCATAATTGTGTTAAGCACAGTATGATAGATTAGCAAAGCAGAGAAATCACAATACAATATTAAACAAACATCGCAAACCAATGAATACTACCTAATCCCCAGATTAGAGAATTAGTTACTCATAGCGAAGAAAGAAAACAAACATATATTAATAATGAAAACCCTGGTTACAAGAGTATAGAGTTAAGAAGATACAACTTGACAAAATCTCTTGAATTTGGAGTGAATCCCTTCAATCCTTGCTCAAGTTCTCTCTCCAAGTTTTCTCTCTTGTTCTCACTCTAGGTAATGCACGGCCGCCACTAATTATTTTACAAACCCTAATATAAAAGTATTTTTAATGGTTTCCAAGAAAACAAGACTCACTTTCCTAAACGAGATAGAATTATAATACAAAATTCGTAGTCAGCTGTCCAGGCCTGTTTCTGGGCTGCTCCACTTGAAATATGTGTATTGGGCCACATCTGAATTATAGATTTTTCTATTATCTTCGTATGGGCTGTAAAATCACCCAATTCTGACTTCTAGAACTCAAGTTATGGCCCAAATAGTGAACCGTGTGTGCGCAGCCCATCAATTCCGAATTTAATTCTAATTTATCTCCAAATTGGACTCTTTAATATCCAATTCTTCCAAGTTTAGGATTTCCTTGCTTCCTACAATAAAACATTAAAATCTAATTAATAAACATCCAATTAATGCAAAATATAATAAATCTGAGGAATATATTTATATAAAATATATATAAATATATACTCTATCAAATATCCCCACACTTATCATTTACTCGTCCTCGAGTAAAACAATACTATCTAGCTACTAACTAGTACCACTTCCGTAGGTGATCACGGTTGCATTTGGCATATGCAACAAGCCCTTTAAACCCCAAGGTAGCCCCAGTGGACGAGTAAGGTCTCGTGAGGGCCTATAGTGAATGTACCCACAAAATCCATCTAGCTCATATAAAATAATATAGATGACAATTATGAATGCATGTCCTTGTGCAATGGAAGACTATACTATCTATGTGAATGCATCGAAATGAATGCAACTACATGAATGAGAATGCAAAGAATCCCAAATATAATAGTGTATGTCAAGTCAGCAATAACCTTCAGAATATGCAACCAATTTAGACACATCAAGCTCACACAATAATATCAGCACATAGTAAACACAAGTACAGAGCATGCGTGTGTGCTTAGCTTAAAAACATGTGCTTTAATTCAAGAACATAGGCATACTAGTTTCAACACGACAAATCATGCGAGTTAATAGCTCCCAAGTTGAGTACTAGAATAGATCTTAAACACTTTATTACTTAGAACTAGCCATCATTCAAGTTTAACAAGGGATTTCTATGTCTTCTTTTTCTGCTACAAGGTATTCTTTTTATTGCTCAGTCTAAGGTCGGGATGCTTCTCAGGATAAGTGAGTTACGACCACCATACGACTTCACCATCTCTTTTTTTTTCTTGAAGTCAAGTAATTCTCCAGTAACCAAGGGCAGTGAAAAGTCACCAAGAAAATTTTATTTCTAGTACAACTGCACTTAATACCAGCACATGTACATGGATCGTCCCTTTCATATGACATTGCATTTGCCACCCATTGATCTCAAAGGAGTACTTGATACTTTGTTTACCCCTTTTTTTTGTTAGACATTTACATCCCATGTCTCCCTTAAACTTATGCTACGTACTAAGATCAAAAGGGAATAGTCAAAATTCGAATCATCAACAAGCGGCTACCCCTCAAGATACAAGTATGTCTAAGTCTCAATTCAAAGAGCATAACAATTTCGTGTAAAGAAATAAACTCTGCACTAGTGACACTACGCAAATATTTGATAGAGTATATATTTATATATATTTTATATAAATATATTCCTCAGATTTATTATATTTTGCATTAATTGGATGTTTATTAATTAGATTTTAATGTTTTATTGCAGGAAATAAAGAAATCCTAAACTTGGAAGAATTGGAGATTAAAGAGTCCAATTTGGAGATAAATTAGAATTAAATTCGGAATTGATGGGCTGCGCACACACGGTTCACTATTTGGGCCATAACTTGAGTTCTAGAAGTCAGAATTGGGTGATTTTATAGCCCACGCGAAGATAATAGAAAAATCTATAATTCAAAGGTGGCCCAATACACATATTTCAAGTGGAGAAGCCCAGAAACAGGCCTGGACAGCTGACTACGAATTTTATATTATAATTCTATCTCGTTTAGGAAAGTGAGTCTTGTTTTCTTGGAAACCATTAAAAACACTTTTATATTAGGGTTTGTAAGATAATTAGTGGCGGCCGTGTATTACCTAGAGCGAGAATCGGAGAGAAAACTTGGAGAGAGAACTTGAGCAAGGATTGAAGGGATTCACTCCAAATTCAAGAGATTTTGTCAAGTTGTATCTTCTTAACTCTATACTCTTGTAACCATGGTTTTCAGTATTAATATATGTTTGTTTTCTTTCTTTGCTATGAGTAACTAATTCTCTAATCTGGGGATTAGGTAGTATTCATTGGTTTGCGATGTTTGTTTAATATTGTATTGTGATTTCTCTGCTTTGCTAATCTGTCATACTGTACTTAACACAATTATGGGAGTAGCTAACCTTTAATTGTATCTGTAGGGGGTATTAACAAATTGGGAGAGGAGTTGTAATTCTAGTTCATGATATGATAGACATAAGTCAAATATTTAATTGGGAGATTAATATGTGATTTATGAGACTGAAAATCCTTGGGATTTGGTAGCTTATAGTTGTACCTCAATTGATCATGGGAGTGACGGTTAAGGTATAATTGTAAGTATTATATTGTATCTTGGGAGAGAACATTATAAACTTTAGAAGGATTGTTTTTAGCAGAGTAAGAGACTTGTATGTCGCAATTGATAGACATTCATCAATGCTAATGAAGAACCCTATTTCCTGGATTGCTTTTTATCATCGTTAATACATAAATTTTATTTGTTTATTAGTTTAATTTAGTTTATAAACAAAAACCAAAAATCATTCTTCTCACTTCTAGATTATAAGAGATAATATACTTGAAATTGATATTGATAACAGTCCTTCCCTGCGAACGATATCCCTCCAAAATACTCGACAACAAATTGGCGCCGCTGCCGGGGAACGAACCCGGGTCACCCGCGTGACAAGCGGGAATACTTACCACTATCTTAGGAATTCAACAAATTCCCTCTTATGCGAAGTGTCTAAAAGATTTGTGTACTCATAAAAGAACAACTCATGTTCCTAAGAAAGCTTTCCTAACTTCTCATGTTAGTTCCATCATATCGCATCAAATCCCTGTGAAGTATAAGGACCCTGGTTGTCCCACTATCTCTTGTACCATAGGTGATACTTTCATTGACAAAGCTTTACTTGATCTAGGAGCTAGTGTGAATCTGCTTCCATTATCTGTCTATCAAGCTTTGGGTTTAGGTGAACTCAAAAACACTAGTATCACTCTTCAATTAGCTGACCGTTCTGTCAAAACTCCTGAGGGCATAGTCGAGGATGTGTTAATTAAGGTTGGTGATTTTGTTTTCCCCGTGGATTTTATTGTTCTAGAAACCGAACCTGTCAAAAATCTTAAGAACCAAATTCCTATCATTCTAGGAAGACCTTTTCTAGCCACTTCCAATGCCTTAATCAACTGTAGGAATGGTTTAATAAAACTAACTTTTGGAAACATGACCATTGATCTCAACATTTTCAATGTAGGAAAACAACCCCATGACTATTTTGACCAACCTCTAGAAGTCAACATGATTGATGAGTTAGTGGATGTCGATGCTGCTCTAAGCCTTTGTTTAAATCATTTTGGTCAAGATTGGGATGAAACAAATTATATAAGTGAGGTCAATGAAATGTTAGAGTCAACCACTCCTTGTTCTAATCATGAGTTCGAAACCTTTTCTTTACCGCTTTACGAAGCTAGTGAATCTGTTGCGTCAAGTCCACCAGAGTTAGAACTCAAACCCCTTCCTGATACTCTTAAGTATGCATTTCTAGGTCCTTCCAAGTCTCTTCCCGTGATCATTGCGTCTGATCTTACTCTTTCTCAAGAAGAAGAACTTTTACACGTACTTCGAGAGAATAAAGAAGCCATAGGGTGGAGTATATCTGATATCAAGGGAATTAGCCCTGCCATTGTCCAACATAGGATTCACTTAGTTGATGATGCTAAACCAGTTAGAGAGCCCCAACGGAGGTTGAACCCCACACTCATGGAAGTGGTTAGGAAGGAAATCCTCAAATGTCTAGATAATGGAATCATCTTTCCTATATCTGATAGCCCTTGGGTCAGTCCTGTTCAAGTTGTGCCTAAAAAGTCAGGTATCACTGTAGTAGTTAATGAAAATGGTGAACAAGTTCCTACTCGTGTGCAGTCTGGTTGGAGAATGTGTATTGATTATAGGAAACTTAATGCTGCCACTAGAAAAGACCACTTTCCTTTACCCTTCATGGACCAAATGTTAGAAAGGTTAGCGGGTCATTCTTATTATTGCTTTCTAGACGGTTATTCTGGGTATTTCCAAATCCCTATTGCTCCCGAGGACCAAGAAAAGACCACGTTCACTTGCCCTTTCGGAACCTTCGCTTATCGTCGGTTAGCTTTTGGCTTAACTACTGGCCCTTCTACCTTTCAAAGGTGCATGACTAGCATCTTTTCTGACATGATAGGAGACTTTCTAGAAGTCTTTATAGATGACTTTTCTATCTTTGGTTCTTCTTTTCATCAGTGTCTACACCATCTCGACTTGGTCTTAAAAAGGTGTAAAGAAACCGACCTCGTTCTTAATTGGGAAAAATGTCATTTCATGGTTAAGGAAGGAATTGTTCTTGGTCACAAAATTTCTGAAAAGGGAATTGAAGTTGATAAGGCCAAAGTTGACCTTATTGCTAATCTCCCTCCACCAAAATCTGTCAAAGAAATTCGCTCATTTTTAGGACATGCCGGTTTCTATCGACGTTTCATTAAAGATTTTAGTAAGAAGGCTAGACCCTTGACCAACCTTCTTTCTAAGGAGGTCAAATTCGAGTGTACTGAAGAGTGTGTTCAATCTTTTGACCACCTTAAGAAAGAATTGACTTCAGCCCCGATCATCAAGTCCCCCGATTGGAATCAACCTTTTGAGTTAATGTGTGATGCTTCAGATTATGCGGTAGGGGCGGTGTTAGGTCAACGAATAGATAAACTACCTCATGTCATTTACTACGCTAGTAAGACCTTAAATGATGCTCAACTTAATTACTCCACAACTGAAAAAGAGCTCTTAGCAGTAGTATTTGCCCTTGAGAAGTTTCGGTCATATCTTATCGGTTCCAAAATCATTGTTTACACCGATCACGCAGCCCTTAGATACATTTTCTCAAAAAAAGACTCAAAGGCCCGATTGATTAGATGGGTCTTGTTGCTTCAGGAATTTGACCTAGAAATTAGGGATAAGAAGGGTTCAGAAAATGTTGTTGCCGATCATCTCTCTCGATTAATAGTGGATTCCACTATTGATATACCCTTAAATGAATCTTTTCCCGATGAACATCTTCTTTCCATCTCTGTTACTCCTTGGTTTGCTGATATTGTCAACTACCTTGTCACTGGTGAGATTCCTTCTCATTGGTCTAAGCAAGATAAATCCAAATTTCTCTCACAAGCCAAACACTTCTTTTGGGATGATCCCTATCTTTTCAAATATTGTCCAGACCAAATCATTAGGAGGTGTGTTCCCAACCATGAGTTCAGAAGTGTACTTTCCTTTTGTCATGATCAGGCTTGTGGAGGTCACTTTAGTACTAAAAAGACAGCTGCAAAAATCCTTCAATGTGGTTTCTATTGGCCTAGTTTGTTTAAAGATTCTGCAGAGTTTTGTACCGCTTGTAGTAGGTGTCAACATTTAGGAAAAATCACTCGAAGAAACATGATGCCGTTGAATCCCATCTTAGTGATTGAGATTTTTGATGTTTGGGGAATAGATTTCATGGGTCCATTTCCTAATTCTTTTGGTAACCTCTACATTCTCTTAGCGGTTGATTATGTGTCCAAATGGGTCGAAGCCATACCAACTAAGTCCAATGATAACAAGGTAGTTCTTAAGTTCTTAAAGGATAATATCTTTTCTAGATTTGGTACGCCTAGAGCTATAATTAGTGACCAAGGCACGCATTTCAAAAACCATCAATTTGAGTCTCTTTTGAAAAAGTATTCCATCACTCATAGGTTGGCTACCCCTTACCATCCTCAAACCAGTGGTCAAGTTGAAGTCTCTAATAGGCAAATTAAACAAATTCTAGAAAAAACAGTCAACTCACATAGGAAAGATTGGTCTATTAAGTTGATAGATGCACTTTGGGCTTATCGCACTGCTTTTAAGACTGTTTTGGGTATGTCTCCTTATAGGACTGTGTTTGGTAAAGCATGTCATCTACCTGTGGAACTTGAGCATAAAGCCTTGTGGGCTATCAAAGAATTCAATTTTAATCTACCCACTGCTGGTAATCATAGGAAGTTACAATTGTCCGAGTTAGAGGAAATTAGGAATGATGCCTATGAAAATGCTAAAATTTATAAGGAAAGAATTAAACTTTTGCATGATAAATCTATCTTGAGAAAATCATTCTCTCCTGGTCAAAAAGTTCTTTTGTACAACTCCAAGCTGCATTTATTTCCTGGTAAGTTGAGGTCAAGGTGGGAGGGACCATATTTTGTTAAGGTTGTTTTTCCTCATGGTGCTATTAAAATTGAAAATCCTAAAACTGGTGAAATTTTGAAAGTTAACGGTCAGAGGCTCAAGCCATTTTTAGAATTGACAGTTGATTCCGAGGAAGAGGTGATTCACCTCATGGATGCGTGATTCAAGTAAGTTTCCTTGTTGTTGTATAGTAGTTCCTTTTGCTTCCTCCGTCATGCTTTTATCAGGTATTATCGTCCTTTTCTTTTGTCATTTCTCTCTTCTTTGCATACATTGAGGACAATGCATGATTTAGGTATGGGGGAGGGTTTTAGTAGTATTATAAAAAATTTGAAAATCCAAAAAAATTAAAAAATTAGAAAATCCAAAAATAGAGATGTTTTAGCTAAGTTTTCCACTCTTGTACTTTGATGCTAGTTGGTGTTAACAATTTTTTATAAAATTATATATATGTAATGCCTTGAGATAATTCGAACGTAGTTGAGTAAGGTTTTCTTCATGAAACTTGTGTCGAACAAATTTTTGCTTAAAAGTCCAAGATGGCACTTATTGCACAAGGTCTTTGTTGGAAAGATTGTCTAAGGAAGTTTTCGATACCTGAGAGAGAGCCCACATGTTAAAACAATGTCGAATCAAATGTTTGTGAAAAAATATATAAAGCATCAAGTACTCTTTTGAGATCAATGGGTGGAAAATACAATGTTATATGAAAGGGACGATCCATGTACATGTGCTGGTATTAAGTGCGATTGTATGAGAAATAAATTTTTCTTGGTGACTTTTCACTGCCCTTGGTTACTGGAGAATTACTTGACGAGCTAGGATAAAAGTAGTAATTGACTAGTCTTGTTTTGTGGCCTTTGTTACTCGAGTAATTAAGTCCGTAGGGGTATTTTGAAACCTAGTGCCCTAAGACCAACTGGTTTGGGAGTCATTGACCCAAAGCTCGCTACATGGGTAACATAGAAAGCCTAAGAAAACAGACATTGCACAGTCAATTGAAAAAAAAAAACTGTGAAATTTGGCTAGATACTTGTTTTGATAGAGATTGGGTCAGTTCAATATTGGTTGAAAAAGAGGAAATGTACTTATTCAATTGATTCTTCAGAGACCTATTTTCACGACACACCTTAGGAGTTTTTGCAAACGTTTGCGTCGATATAAGTGGATTTTAGATACCTACATCTTATCTATAATTAGAAGAGTCTTTAAGGCATGTATTTTCCTAAAAATCTTCTTTTGTTGACACCGATGAACGTTATTTATAGAGTGGGATAATTGCTAGAATATTTCACGGATTTTATGGGTATATCTTCTGTAAACCCTTAGGAGACAACACTCCTCTGGTAGAGATCGTCTACGAGTTTAACGGGTTGGTAAACCTAAAATTATCCGTCACGCCTACGAAAAGGAGCATAGGACTTTTATAATTATTTTTTTTCTTTTGATTTTTCTCGAGGACGAACAAAAGATAGGTATGGGGGTATTTGATGGTTCCATAATTAATACATCTTTAATATCTATTTTATGTTTATTTTCATAATTTTATTAGTTAATTAATTATTTTTATTTTGTTTTGTAGGAAATTAATTAAAATCAGAATTGTAGCAGAAAAAGGAGAATACAAGGAATGAGGTGGAATTACTTGGAGGCAAAGAAAAGGAGATAAAATCAAAAAAGGAATAGAAGGAAATATTTAAAATTCAATTTATAATCGATATAGAAAACCTACATTATTTCCCCTATATATATGGGTCTCCTCTCTTGTATTTCAAGACATAGACCTTGTACCTTAACTTTAATTTTAGTTTTCAATAATTAGGAGTAGGAGTAGAGTATTTTTATTTTCTTGGTCTTTCAATACAAACAAGTTTTTATCTCTCAAACACTTTTTATGTTATTTGTTATTTGCATGTCTTATATTAGTTGTTTTGTTTTGTTCTTCAATCATGTCTAACTAATTCTCTTGCCCTAGGAAGAAGACGAAGTTAGTTAATTATTTTTAATATATTCTTGTTCCTATTAATTAATTCTCATGATTTTTCTTGGTGCTTAATTGTTTAATTAACAAAGTGATTTTGATATATTATTGTTACCGAATTTATTTTTCATAGCCTATGCTTGCTCCATGAAGTTTTGATAGGTTATTGTTAGATAATAAGTTTCATAGTATATGCTTGTCTCGTTAATTGATATTTATTTATTGAAGAAAGAGAATTGATTTTTAGGGCAACTTGGATATTAATTGTAATTGATTGATGAATCTGGATTCCTAGGTTTTCCATATTTATTTGATTTTATTTACTTATTAAGTTAAACAAATCTCATCTCAACATTATTTGTCTAGTCTGCCTGATTTATTTATTAGGGTTTGGAAATTTCATAGTCTCTGAGGATCGATCTGTGATTGCTACAATTAAACACTGTGCGCTTGCAGTATTTCAACACATCATGAGGTAAACTCTGATTCTTTAAACTCTAATTCAGAAATGATTAAAATAGAAATTGAAGACTCTGCACATGTTGAGGGGGAGCAACATCAATCAAATACTGATATTGGAGATCAAAACACAGTAATTGAAATATCAGAATCTGACCAAACTCTGAACAACTCAAACTCTGAACCCCTAAACACTGATCCAACAAACTCTGAGACTACAAACCCTGAAACCTCAATATCTGATAATTCAAACTCTGAGTATATAAACTCCGAGACATCAAATATTGATGATAGCATATATTCAGGGGGAGGATCAACATTTGCATAAGAATCTTTCTATGAAGGCACCAATCATGGGGGATCATCTAGATCTAAAAAAATTTCACATCCAAGAAAGTGGACAAAAGATCACACACCTGATTTAATTATTAGTGATCTGGAAAGTGGAGTAAAAACAAGAAAAGCTACTCAAAATGAATGTTTATTTCATAGTTTTCTTTCTCAAACAGAACCAAAGAAGGTTGAAGATGCTTTGAAGGATGCAGATTGGGTTACTGCAATGCAGGAAGAATTAAATGAGTTTGAAAGAAATGAAGTTTGGACATTGGTACCCAGGCCAAAGAACAGATCTATTGTAGGCACAAAATGGGTATTCAGGAATAAAACAGATTCTGATAGAATCATTACAAGAAATAAGGCAAGACTGGTAGCTAAAGGCTATTCTCAATAGGAAAGCATTGATTATGATGAAACATATGCACCAGTAGCCAGACTTGAAACAATCAGAATTTTTCTTGCTTATGTTGCACATAAGAAATTCAAGGTCTACCAGATAGATGTTAAAAGTGCATTTTTAAATGGTGAACTTGAAGAAGAAGTCTATGTTGAACAACCACCTGGCTTTGTCAATCCAAAATATCCAAATCATGTCTACAGACTGGATAAAGCTTTATATGGACTAAAGCAAGCACCATGGGCCTGGTATGAAACTTTAGCTCTATTCTTACTTGAAAGTGGTTTCACTAGAGGTACAATTGATAAAACCTTGTTTTGTAGAACTCAAAGTAAGGATCTATTATTGGTACAAATATATGTTAATGATATAATATTTGGTTCCACTAATGAGAAGCTCTATGAAAGATTTTCAAAGTTAATGCAGTCCAGGTATCAAATGAGCATGATGGGAGAATTGAGTTATTTTCTAGGTTTACAAGTAAAACAGACTGAGGAAGGCATTTTCATTAATCAGTCTAAATATACAAAGAATCTACTCACAAAATTTCAAATGCAAGACTCTGCATCTGCTACAACACCTATGGCTACTGCAACAAAGCTTGATCAAAACACTAGAGAACCTGTTGACATTACAACATACAGAGGAATGATTGGTTCTCTACTTTATTTGACTACAAGTAGACCAAACATCATGTTTGCAACATATCTATGTGCTAGATTTCAAGCAGATCCAAGGGCGCCTCATTTGATAGCTGTAAAGAGGATTTTCAGATATCTCAAGGGCACTATTAATCTTGGCTTATGGTATCCTAAAAAGTTTGATTTTAAATTAATTGGCTATTCAGATGCTGACTTTGCAGGATGTAAAATTGACAGAAAAAGTACAAGTGTTAGTTGTCAATTTCTGGGTGGAAGACTAGTGTCATGGTTTAGCAAGAAGCAGAAATCAATCTCAACATCAACAGCAGAGGCTGAATATATAGTTGCAGGAAGCTGTTGTGCACAGATCTTATGGATGAAAAATCAACTGTTAGATTATGGTTTGAACTTTTCTAAAATTCCTATTTATTATGATAATCAAAGTGCTATTGCAATGACAGTAAATTCAGTACAACATTCTCTGACAAAACACATCAGTATCAGATATCATTTCAAAAGGGAACATGTTATGGAAGGCACAATTGAATTACATTTTGGTCCCACAAATCAACAAATAGCAGATATATTTACCAAGCCTTTGCCTGAAGAAATATTTAACAGACTGGTTTCTGAATTAGGGATGGTGACAAGTGGGCCAACTTGACTTAGCAAGTTTCAGACAATCAGAGAATATGTCAGAGTATGAAATAAACTCTGATGAAATTGGAGTAAACTCTGATCATTACAACATCTAATCTCTGATCACAAGTTATCAGTGTTTATGGTAAACTCTGTCAGAGTATGTGGTAAACTCTGATAGTATATTCTAAACTCTGAACTATATAAACTCTGATTTCATGCTAAATAAACTCTGATTAAGTGCTAAACTCTGAGATAATATATATGACATCATATTTCATTTTTGTGACATCATAATTATCATTCTTTGATTGGAATTAAAATAAGGTGCGTGTATCTCACGAATGACGGTTCATTACACAGATACACATATACATGCTGTATTTTGAGTCCCGCACTAATAATTGTTTATCCTGTAATATCATGCCACGTGTCCCGCTATATATTATATAGAAATGAGAGGGAATAGTTTAATTCATTTTGTTCATCTTGAGTTATACATCCACACTTTGTATCTTTCTCTCTCTCTCTCTCTCTCTCTCTCTCTCTCATTTCATAAACCCTAGTTATCCTAACCTGCACATCTCTATTGATAAAATGGCATCCAAAGGTCAAACTTTTCATAACTATACATTCGCTGCCACAAACTACATCTCTTTGTTGAATAAGTCCGAAACATCTGAAGATTTTCATGTTATCCATGATTTTTTACAACAAAGTTACATTGATTATGCTCTTCAAGAACCTTTCAATTTCTCTGCCCAATCACTGATAAAAATATGGTCTTCTGCGAAATTCAACAATGCTAGTGATGATGTAGAACCAGTGATTAATTTTCAATGTAATGGGAAACATTCAATAACACATGTTGTGGTCAGGCAAGCCCTTCATCTCCCAGAAGTGGCCAACTATGATGATCTTGTTGAAGAAGAACAGATAAAGGAGTTCTTCCGGTCCATAGGCTATGTAGATAGTCAATCGAAGTTGGGTAGTCTGACAAGGCCAAATCTTAGAAGAGAATGGAGTTTCTTCTTCGATTGTATAACAAGAGCATTCACTGCAAAGTGTACAAATTTTGATGTTATTCCTCAATTATCACAGCAGATTGGGTATTCTCTGACCCATAACTTAAATTTTAATTTTCCATGTTTGATAATTAGGCAGATAGCTAGCAAAATAGATGATGATGCACATACAATTTACTTTGCTAGATTTTTACAATTAATTTTCTCTTATCTCTTGCCTGATGTTTCTTTTGAGGATGACCAAAGTTTAGTTAGTTTTTCTATGAATAATAGGATATTTGCTGATCTTACAAAAAGAGATGCGAAGAAAAACAATGAAGGTAAACTTTGTAACTTGTTTTATCCCACATGGGTCGGACTTCTCTTACATCAGAGAATGCCTACCATGTATGGGAGGGAATTCTTGTCCGTGGCTATGAGTCAGACTTTACCACACTCTGATTCTAACCCAAGTCAAAATCCAATCATTGTCACCCATACACAATTGCCAACCTCTACAGTCTCCCAAAAGACTGTAGGCAATCTCTACATGACAATCTCCCAAAAGTCGCCCAATGCTCCAAAGTGAGATAGCAATCTCTACATGGCCAGGCACACAAGAACCTATTGATCAAAGTTCAATAGCAGCCACTATTCCAGCAGATGAAGCCAGCTTGGATCAGGGGTACAACCCATAAGAACCTTCATCTCAAAGGGTTGAAGAAGTTGTTAAGGTCCCAGCCATACAAGAACCATCCAATCAAAGTTTGGATGCATACAATTTACATATTTTAGAAGACCTTGTTGCTGATGCTGAAGGGCAATCTCTGGCAGAGTCAAACCCACACGAACCTTCACCTCAAAGTGATGAAGCAGCTGCAGATATGACTCAGGTCCCACAAGAACCAATCATCAATTTTATGATTGTAGACCAAGCTTCAAATGTTGGACAGACAAACTCTGATGAAGCACCATTGGCAATCTCTAATGCTCTTATGGTGTTACCAATCTCTGCATAACCAATGGAGACCACATCCACTTCTACAACTCAAGGTATAAACTCTGACTTTTCTTCATAATATGCATTCTCTGATAGTTTAAGGTCAGATTTTACCTTTCCTATTTTAACTGCTAGAATGATCATGAATAGTCCTGAAAAGGGTACCCCTAGTCATGTAACTACAATCAACCTTTCTCAGCCACCTCTTATTTCTGTAGGACATTGTGTGTTGAGCCTTTCTAGTGAGTCTGAGGTAAAATATGTGAAAAACAGAATTAATGAGAGGCAGACACTGGATCTGGCAAAAGGTGAGGTAGAACTAAGAAAGAAGTTAGTTACTTCTAGTGAGCAAAATCTAACTCTTAAAAGTTATGATATGTGTGATGTGAGAAGTAATGAGATTACTTTAAAAAATAAGAGTTCCTTAGGATGGTCCATATCTTTTGCAGGTACTCAGAGTTTATCCGTTATAAACTCTGATCCATTATTCAACTCTGAGACAGCCAAAAACTCTAATAAGGAGGACACAGACTCTGATGAGCCCATTTTTGTTGATGAAGAAGTCACAGACTTGTCCATTCCCTATTCCCAAATATACAATACAAAAAAGTGGCCAGTCAATTCATATGATGCACATGAAAGATTGAGCATGAGCTATCCTGATTACATGGTGGTAGAGGAGCTTAAAGGGGAGATTGAAGTTGCTCTAGATGCTGAGGGTGTATAAAGAGATTTTTCTTCTCAACCAGGAACTTCTCAAGATGTGTTGATAGATTCTCTTAAACAAAAAGTTTGGAATAGTTCTTGGAAATATTCAAATGAAGCTATTTATTGGTCACATGTTTATGATTTAGTTAATAAGGCTGATAAGGAGGTTAATTCTGCAGAACTGAAGTCCATTTTGAAAGCTACTATTATATTATCCAAAGGACTTCACACTGAAGTTGGTACAATCAAGGATTCCCTCACCAACAACTCTGCTTTTGTTAAATCCTTACAAAACTCTATGGAGTTCAAACTCAAGAATGTCTCAGCCAAACATGATGCTCTGAAGGCCAAGGTGGATACTCTTTCTCAATCTATTCATGGGATGCTACACACAATAGTTGACATTCTTACTGTCAAGCAAGGGCCTGATGTCAGAAAGAGGGAGAGTTCAGTCAAAGACTAATGCAAGGAGGATGCTGCACAAAAACCTGATGATGAAGATCAAGGGAGTCATAGGGAGGATAAACAAATTCTGAAGCAGCAAACTCTGATTGATCAAAGTCAAACTCTGTCAACCACTCAAACTCTGATGGCACCAATCTCTGACAAACAGGAAAAAAAAAAACCAAACTCTGATAGAAGCTGTTTTAGCATTTGCAAAGAGGCTTGAAGAGGAAGAGAAGCCTGAGAAAATTGAAGAGCAAAATCTGAAAGATGCAGAACTGGCAAAAAGGTTATTTGAAGAAGAACACCCTGGAATGGATCCAGTTGTTGTGGAAGCTGAATTAAAGAAGTCTGGTAATGACATTGCTCATGTCTAGAAAAAGAGAAGATATATAAAAAGAGGTCCAATTCAAAAGAAAGGACCTGTTCAACAGAAGAAGTCAGAAGTAAAGCCTAGTCAAATTAAAAATGTTGAAACTTCAAAGCCAATTGCTCAATCAAAACCAGGTTTAGAAATTCAAATAAGATCATCTACAAGAATTCAACAAAAAGCTCTAGCTAAGCAAAAGAATCCTCTCACTATGTCTGGAACAACTTTTCTTCCATGTGGTTCAAGCTTTGATGATGAGGAAGAAGAGCAACAACAATCTCTGATAAGGAAGAAAAGGTCTGATCTTCTGTGGACAAAGACTCAAACTCTGACTCTCAATGCCAGACTTGGAAAAGACAAAGGTGGTATTGGTGATGCACATGCTAAGGTCTACAGAGATGAAGCAAACATCTTCAGAGATCCTTATTCATTGAAAGACAAACCTGAAGAAGAGCTGTCTCAAGAACATTTGGACAAACTAATCTCTGTTAATATTGTGAAGGATATCTTTGATGGTGCTCAAGCTAAGGAGAAGCTCATTTATTTCTTGGAGGATGGGAGAGTTATGAAGATTGCTCAAGAAGATTTAATTCAAAAAGCATCTAAAGAACTTGAACATATTTTGTTTCTCCTAAATAATGAAAATGAAGTTACTTCTAGATGGGTAAAAATTCTTGAAGGAGCAATAGTTGAGAAGAAGAAAAATGAAAGATTAATGATGATAAACTCTGAGGAGTATGAGCCTGGATATTTACTTGAAGATGGATCAAGAAGAGCAATGAGGAAGGGAGATGCAAGAGTCAAAATGGTGTTAGGGATTCCTACACTAATTTTAAATCCTGATGGTATGAAGGCTTGTTGCATTGTCGTGGATGAAAAAATGAACAGGTCATCTATCTATGCTTTAAGGGCTGCTATTTATCAGATTGATGATTCTTTTGATTAGATGATGGAATTGAAGGAGAAGCTGGTTGATTTGTTGAAAGCTGCTGAAGAAAAACTTCTGAATCAATTTCTGAAATATGATTTTTCTTACAGAAGAATCTAAATTAAAAAGGGGTAAACAAACTCTGATGCGTTTGTCTTGGATTTCTGACATCATAAGTGAAATTTATGTTTTATTTCTTAAAGCATAAATTGGGGAAGATTGTTAGGCAGCAAACACTGATGGCTGTCAGAGAATACAAGTCAGAGTTTACATTGCTAACGTCATCAGAGTTTAAGAAACTGTCGGACAGAATTTACTCTATCAGAGAATACTCAATCAGAGTTTACTCTAACAGAGAATGCTCTATCAGAGAATAATAACCGACAGAGTTTATTATCAGAGTTTGTTAGGAAGCAATTCGAATCAGAGTCTGAATAGGATAGTAAGAAGGAATCCTAATGCAAGACTATTTCCTTATGTAAAGCTATTCTATTTCTAATCTGATTTGTAATTGAATTGTAATTGTGTCTATATAAACACAGACATAGGTTAACAACAATATATCTTTGCAAATCATAATATTCATAACATAGCAGTTCTTGAGAACAAAGAACTTCTTGAGAGAGTTTTGTAACCTATTCATTATTTTAAATATAGAACAATATTCATCTTTTACATACTTGTGTTCTTAATCGATTTACTATTACTAATACATTCAACCCCCTTCTGTAATAGTTTATTCATCTGGGCAAACATAGATGAAGTTATTGAATTGGAAATATAATTGGAAAAAATGAAATGTAGGATTAGTATGAATTATAATATTAATAGATACGTCTGTGTTCTATTTCTAATGTTTGTCATTTTGAAGATATAGTTAAAAATATTATTGTAAAAACAATTCATATAATATTTGTTACATATTTTTATTTATGAAAAGGAATTTATAAAATAATTATTACAACTAAGCTGTCAAAAAACTTTAACCGTTTGTAAAAGAAATAAAATTATTATAAATATAAATAATAAAAAACATTAAGGAATTCATCAACAAAACAAAACAATAAAGAGTATTTACGCGGAAAAGATAGAGTAGAAATCTTCTTCACCATTTTTAGTGTGTCATATTGTATTTCAATTTTTTATTGACAACTAAGATTTTATTATTATACTTTTTAATAGAATAATATAATCTTACCTAGTTTCATAATTAATAAAAAAATGAAATATAATGTGACAGACCAAAAATGGTATAAAAGATTTAGACCTGAAAATATGATAGTCAAAACTTTTGAGACATATGTTAAATAAATAAGCATCGTTAGATTAGAGTAAGTCCAATAGTAGTGTTAAAAGGAGTGCTAGTGTTATAGTATAATATCCATAAAAAATAACTCACTACAATAGAATGCTATACTTGGATACAAAATAACAAAATGCTATAGTTGATGTTAAATATAACACCTACTATAGTTTATAGAAGTTACCGTTACTATAATATAATACTCACAAAAATTAACTCACTCAATGGGGTGTTAGAGCATCTCTCATGGGATACTAAAATACTAAAATAGTGTCAATTTGACACTTTTTAGTATAAAATCAACTTCAATGAGATAATAAAATAGTAGCAAGATGACACTAAATAATTGGAGTGACATATATTTGGTGTCATTTGACATCAAATTTGACACTTTTCAAAATTCCAAGTATACCCTCATATTTGGTAACAAAACAAATTCATCCCTTTTAAGTCCCAAAACTCAATTTTTTATTATTTTAGTAAGTAAAATATTCTTTATATTTTAAAATATAGTGTAAAAGATTCTTTATAGTGTAAGATATAATATAACTACATTGAAGTTGGTTTTGTAAATTATGTAATTTTGATAATGAAATAGTGTCAAATTAACACTATTTTAGTGTCATCCATTGGAGATGGTCTTATACTTTGACACAAAATAACAAAATGCTATACTTAATTGAATATAATTTATTCGGTGCAATTTCTAATCCTTGGTAAATAAAAAAATCTATTTTAACATCAAAACTCATTTTTTGGTTTTAAAATATAACAATAGTTATACGTATCATAATACCATCATTGGACTTGCTCTTATAAGATTATAAATTTATTTATTTAAATTATAAAAAATAAACTATAAATAATACAGTAAAAACAGGAGTATTTCGCGTAAAAGGTACATCTGGTCGCACTACTCACATGTCGCAAGTACTGTAGGATCAGTAGCAGAGAACACATGGGTTGGCAACGACCATCTCACGCGTTCCTCTATCAATTTTCAATACTTTAAGTTGTCCTTTTTCAATCAAGTTATATATTAATATCATACTTTAATCATAAAGTCATAAACCAGGTATATATTTGTTAGTTTCGAAAGAGGCTAAATAAATATTCGATCCAATATAAAAATATGGACCACTTCAAGAAAAGGGGGACATGGATTCAAATTTTTTCTTTTCACCTAATATTAAGACTTTTTTATTTAAGTTTTCAAGAAAATAATCACTCTAATCACAAGCAAAATCAAACTAATCACCCTACTCGTAATATAAAAAGTTTGATCAATTTTGAAATTAAAGTGATGTTTACTGTGGCTTGTTTTCTGTGAATTTTGAAATTAGATTACTCAAGACTATTTGTAGTCGAGATAGATGCTGTCAAGGGACATGAGTTGTTTAAGATGGACATCCTCCAAATCTCCAACTACATGAGGAGTTATTCACCCTCTATCTCTATCTTGTACTTATCAAAATGGGAGCAACACCTCACATGATATTACTTCATCATCAACACTGATTAAAAAGATACAAATGGTCACGGCAACATAAAATTTCTCCTACATTTCAACATTTATGGCTATCAGACTTGCAAGTTTTGATTATCAAATTCATTATGAAACTGGAAAACAGCATTGCTAGGACGCTCTTTCCATGGTTGAAGGGACTGTGATTTAGTGTCTGGACATTTTTTGTGGTTTCCTCTGATCCAGAGGATAAAATTAATGATAATTACAAGTCTGGTGATGGTATTATGAGAATTCTGACGAGAATTCTTGCCTACGGTCAGTCATTTTTTAAAGACAAATGAAAACAACTGGAACATAAATCAAAGTAAAGGACCCAGTGTATTCTGCTCGTAGATCAGGGTTCGGAAACATGGACCAAAACCAAACTTTGCGAGCAGGGCTGAGAAAGGTAAGATATACAGAGACCTTATTCTACTATAAAAAGAGTATAAACATTCTGCAACAACATAAACAAGACATTCATACTTACAATATGGAAGGAAATTACTTGGGACCAACAGCAAACTGATAATTGGCCCAAACTCTGAGTTGAAGGATAAAATATTACAGTGGCAGCATTCCACTCCAACAGAGGCCTTTAACTAGAAGGGATTTAACTATAACAAGAGTTGAACCTCTTCTTTGTTAAAAGCACATGAATATAAATCTTACACAGTACGCAAGGAATTGTCATTTATCATGTATGTCTTGCATCAAACATGATCAAACAGTTTATCAAGGCCTTTTACAACCCTTTCCTATTTCTAAGAAATTAAGAATAAGTGTAGATATTTCTACGAATTTCATCACTGACTGCGACTGGCAGTTGCTTCAGGGTCGATTACGGAATCTTCACCTGAGTCATGAATGTGGGCAAGATGGAACTAGAATCAGAGACCTCTACTGTCTTTTTGATGAATTCTCGAGTTTGTTATTTTAATAATATCTTGGTACTCCATAAACTTAATCTTCCACCACACCATGGCCCATGAGAATTTGTTTTTCTATATATTTGTATTGCTTAAAAAGTTAAGAGTGGCAACAAAATGGACTACTTTGAAGGCGATTATTGAAGAATGAAAAACAAGCAATGCCGAGAGAAGTATTCATAAACAAGTGTTTTCAAATTCAATAGAAACGGTGTTGACATTTCTAAAGTATAAATTGAATATCGCCATATATTTATGGACTCCACAACAGTTGCAATTGAATATATCATGACTTAATCCATCAGTGCTAGCTTTCTTGCTTAATGAAAAAAACATATAGATTTCTTATATAAAATTTCAATATCAGGCTCATACAAGACTACAAGAGTAACAATAATGATAATAATGGTATAAGAAGAATAAATAGAATGAAAGAAGTGACCTGGCTTGTGTATCATTCCAGCAGTGGGAATAAAAAGCACACACACAAATTGATCAATTAATTTCATCACACCTGCGTCGAATTTCCCCACTCCTTCCTGTCTTAATACCATACAAACTCAGCTTCTCCATTGCAGAGCTAAATGCCTTGAAGAAAGCATTCTGATCTCTAGCATAAAGTTCCGCAAACACCCTGGTTCTTGGATCTGAAACCAGAAGCCGATCTGACTTCAAAATCCCCAAACCCTTAGGCAAGTTCTGGTAATACATATTATCAAATTTATTCGGACTCATCACATCGTTGAACACAGACAATGTGGGATTATTGTGGTAATCATTACAAGCATTTCGCAATCCAGCTGCAAATCTAGGATTATAACTGGGATCAGACTGTGCATTCCTACTATAATTATATATATCAGAACTAAATTCTTTACAATGCGAGAACCCAATCGTATGCGCTCCCGTTAACGCAACCATTTCCTGTACCGAAAACCCCCGGGATCTAAACAAATTAATAGTCTCCGTAACAGACATCTTGGGCGTGGGGAGATTACTCCCCACGCGCGATGCCAGTGAAATTAGGCCATCACGACGGCCTAATTTCACATTATAATAAGGACCACCCATCATAGTAACGAGATTACGAGTAGCAACAGCGAGAATGTCGGAACAAGAGACGACACCAGGACAAGACAATTCTAAGGCAGTTTTAGCACGAATTACGACATCGAAACCGTCACCAGGTAAGGAGAGATTGATGTCGGCATCACGCTCAGCTTTGGAGAAATGAGTAGAGGAAACCAAGACAGAGGCGTCACAGCCTTCGATGAAACAGTCGTGGAAGAAGAGACGGAGAGTGGCGGCGGCGGTGGTGGGGGAGTTGATTTGCTTGTTAGTGGTGGTTTGTTCCACGATTTCTGAGAATTTAGGGCATGTGTGTTGGTAGTATGAGAGGCTTAGTTGTTGTTGGCATAGTATTGGACTAGGCATCATAATAGTAACTACAAATAGAATAAAAAACAGTGGCACCATTGCCATTGTAGATGTGTGTGGGAGAGAGAGTGAGAGGAGAGAGATAGAGTGACGAGAGAGAGAACAGAGAGAGAAGGGGAGTTTGAGAAGTGTTATTTAGTACTAGTTGTAGAGTGTAATGACGCGCCGCCGTTGAAGTAGTTTGTGTGTAGAGAATAAAGCTCAACTTGGAGACGGGATGTGTTGTGTGGAGGAGCTATCTATTATTGTTATTATTACACTAAAATCAATTTCATTAGCTGTATTGCCTCTGTCAGTGGCGGAATTAGTGCCCAATTTACAATTTAGGGAAGCGCTGCATACCGTTTTTATATATTTGTCATTTAATTCTTCGGCACATAATTTAGAGTACTTTGATGGCATAGATAAAATAAATATTTTTAAAATATTTTTTAATGAATTTTTGTATTTGCAGTATATTTTTATTCAGAACTTTTTTTAAAAAATAATTATTTTAACTATATAGTCAAAATAATTTAAAATGTGAATATAAAACCAAACGTCAAATATAAAAAAACAGAGAAAATATATAAAATTGAATTAAACCCCAGTAAATCGCACTTTCATTTTCCTGATATGTTATTGTCAAGCACATTAATTAACTTACCTTAATTATGCCTAAATTACGGGTGACAAATCCGATTAAACAACACAAGTGATAAATAACTTATTATCTGGCTTTACAGGTTCATTTGACTCTAACCGACTCTATACTTAAATTATTATAACACATATTCATTTATAAAATTATAAGCCTAATTATTAGAAAAAATATTATGCGTGGTCATTCTAAATTATATTGTGTGTTTTATTTTTCATTAAATAATATTATATATATAAATATATTAATTGTGAAAATTATAAAAATAATATATCAAAATCTAAACAAAAAATATTAAATCCAAACTAAATGTTAAGATATTTTTTATCTTTTACATGACAAATAGATAATACATTTTTGTATATTTATATAATAAAAAATAATCACAATTTTTTAAAAAAAAATAGAAAGACATAAATATGTTTCTTATAAAAAATTTAAACCACGTCTCATTGGTCATAACTATAAGGATACTAAAATTTGTTAGGAATAATGTAATTTAATGATAACATTAACCATTAGAGGGATACATTTGTATTTTATATTTATAACTGGTCAATGTATATGTGTTCTATAAATATCCATTGATTAGTTAGCCAATGATCAGTTGAAGTTCTTATATACCAATTGATAATATGGTATGTTAGAAACAATGTTGTTTAAATCTATTATCCATTGATAATCTAAATAATCAATGGATAATGTATTCTAGAGTCGATGAATATTTGTGTTAAAGATGGTGTTCATCAACTGATGTGTAAATAGTCCATTAAATTATAATTATTTGAAGATAGAAAAATACATAAGTGATGGTTGATCAACAGATAAATAAAGCTTGATGGATGTCTAGAAGTCTGGATGGATATTGAAGAAAAAAGACTATCAACAAATACTGAAGTCCCATCGATTGATAAATTAAATATCAGTCGATGGATAAAATATATCAGTTGATGGATGAACAAATATCAATTGAAGAATCCAAACCAAGATTAGTTGATATGTTTAACAGTAAATTATCAATTGATGGTGACTACTCATGACGATCAAGTTAGGAATCTTTTTAGACAAAAGATAGCATTGAAAGATAGTTAAAGTTGTCTTGACTGTGAAAACACTTAAGGAACTGTCTTTCTTAGGAGAATGCATGACAACAAGTATTTCCCAATTTACAAAATGCAGAAAGGAAAGACAGAAGTAGCAGATTTCTAGTTTAGGATTGTTTTATTTTATCTGTTGACTAGAACTTTGTAAACACATTGGTAATATATAAACCATGTAGTAGCAAAGTTAATAGAGAATAGAAATTTACATTTTCTGAGTACAAGCTGTTCAAGGAGCTAAAAAGCAAAATTGTAAGAACACTTGTACTTCAAATTTATAAAAAGAAGCTAGGTTTTTAGACCCAGATCAATCAAAGCAAAAATACTCTGGTGGGTAAAATCAACCCATTGGTAATTTTAGAACTCTGTAGTGTTTCATTTTATACAAATTACATAGTGACATTAAGGAATCTCTAACTAACAAGTAGTATCAGAGTTGAGGTATCAATATACAAAGAGTTTAAGATAAAAAGTCATTATGGGTCACAAAGACAAAGGTGTGAAGATTTTTATGTTAGATAATGAAGACTACTTTCATTGGAAAATAAAGATGCATCTGCACCTGCTTTCGTTTGATACTTTTTATGTTCATTTCATAGAGAAGGGTCCCCATGTACCCATGAAGATTGTCACTAGTGTCAATCCTGATGGCACACAGGCACCTGATAGGATTGTTCCTAAACCTGTCTCAAAATTCACAGATGAGGATGAGAAAGAGATGCACAAGGATAAAAAGGCCATAAATATTCTGTTCAATGGTCTAGACAAGGATATTTTTGATAATGTAATTAACTGTACCACATCCAAGGAAGTCTGGAATACTCTTCGAACTTTATGTGAAGGGATTGAACAAGTCATGAAAAACAAGATATGGTTGTTAATCCAAAAGTATAGGCTTTTCACTTTAAAAGTGGTGAATCTATTAATGATACTTATAACGGATTTCAAAAGCTGCTTAATAGGTTGAAGCTGTATGATAGGACGTATGCTAGTGAGGATACAAACTTGAAGTTCCTAATGTCTCTTTTAAAAGAATGAAAACTCATGATAGTTTCCATTAGATAATCTCAGGATTTTAAAGACTATACTTTGGAAAAGCTGTATGGAGTTTTCAAAACTTATGAGCTTGAAATGCAATAAGATGAGGAGATTGAGAAGATCTAAAGGAAAGAAAAGACAGTAGCTTTGATGGTTAAAGGTACAGAGACCAAGTCAAGTGAAGAACATGATCTTTATGATGTTGCTAAAAAAAAGAGTGCTAGTGTGGTTCAGTTAAAAATCAAGAAGGGAAATAACAAGGTTGATGAAGATGATTCCTGCACTCTAAAAGATCTAGATGAGATTGATGAACACTTGTATTCTTGTCAAGAAAATTTTCAAAACATAAATTCAGGAAGAACCCTAATGCTCAGAGGCTCAAATCCTAGTACAAGAAAGACAACTATCAAAACAAGAATCTTGTTGATAGGTCTAATTCAAATGTTACAACTATGGATTGGCTAGTTACTTTTCAAACGAGTGCAAGAAACTAAAGGCTAATTCTAAATCTAAGTTTAGCAATGAAATTGATTAAAAGAAGAAATATTTTGAGTTGTTTAAACAAAAGTAAAATGCCTTTGTAACTAAAAAAAGGACTAGGCTGTTAAGGATAGTGAGTCTAAAGAAGAAGATTCATTAATCTGGCAATCATGGCTGATCAGAGTCTATAGACTATCGGAGTCTACAATCTGTCAGAGTCTACAAATGATCAGAGTCTATAGTCCATCAGAGTGGCAGAGTCTAGATATTTCAGAGTCTATGAAGTCAAAGCTGAATTTGGAAGATGATCACAGATAAGGGAAGTTTTTGAAGATAAAGCCAAAGATATTGCAGATATGTTATGGGAAGGAAGGAGAATTGCTAAAGGAAACTGTTAGCTAATAATTAGGAATTTTATTCCTATTATAATTTGATTTTCTGTTATTAGTTGATAGGTAGCTCTCTATAGAAAGACTCTATGTAACCTAATTTAACAGTTGAATTTTCAAGAGAGCATAGAGAAAGAGAGAGTTGCTGTGAAATACATAGAGAAGCTGCCAGGGTTTGTGTACACCTTAGGAGAGTTTGTTTTTATACATCAATAAAACAAATAGTTATTATTCATATCTTTGTGTTTCATCTTTGTTCTTAATTCAAACTTTTATTACTTATTGAGTTAATTTTAATCAAGCAGAAAAAGATCACAAGTATTCAACCCCCCCCCCCCCTTCTACATGTGCAACTGGGAAAACAATTGGTATCAGAGCCTAACGTTTAAAATCGATCAAAGATGTGTGGAAACAAAGATGACAATTCTAAAATTCTTATGCTTAAGAGAAACGAATACACCCACTGGAAGGTCAAGATGTTGCACCATCTAGAAGCTACATACCCTGACTATCTTGACATGATTAATGAAGGACCCTTTGTGCCCTTAAAGATTGTGCCTCAAATCAATGAGGAAGGCAAAATAACTGAAGAACACCTCATTGAGAAACTAAAGGCTGAATGGACAAAAAAGGACAAGGAAAATGTCTTTAAGGAGGCAAAAGTAAAAAACATTCTCTTTAACGGTTTGTATTCTATTCTTACAAACTGTGTCATATCATGCAAAACTGCCAAGGAGATGTGGACCAAAATTGAAGTGCACTGTCAAGGGACTAAAGATGTCAAGAAAAATGTAAGGTCTCTGTTAATTCAGGATTATGAGTACTTTGAAGCAAAAATTGAAGAATCTATTATTGAGTTGTATGATAGGTTCACAAAACTTCTGAATGAGATGGCCATGCTTGGTAAGGTTTATGATTCTGAAGATACAAATACCAAGTTTCTGAGAGCACTTCCTGAAGAGTGGGACAAAAAAACTAAATCCATAAGGGAAGCTAGAGATTTGGATGAACTAACTCTAGAAGAACTGTACGGCAGACTAAAGACATATGATTTAGAGATGCAATAGAGGAAGAATAAGAAATATGTGAAGACAAAATCTGTGGCACTCTTAATGGAGTCTGACAAAGACAAACAGGGAGAACCGAAAAAAGCAAGAATCAAGGATTCAAGAAGAAAGGATAAAGCTATTGAGGAGTCAGAATCTACTGACATAGACTCTGATTCTGATGAAGAGATTGACCTAAGTCAAATGATGGCTATGTTTGCAAAAAAATTCAAGAGAATGAAGTTTAACAAAAGATCTGACAAATTTAGCAAGAGGCCATCATTCAATAAGGATGATGAAAAGGTTGAGAAGAGCAAGAGCACAATAATTAAACTTGACAAAGCAAAAGTCAAGTGTTTCAACTGTGGAATACTGGGATACTTTACTAGTGAATGCAGAAAGTAAAAGAGTCAAGGAAAAGGGAAAAAACTTCTATCAACTAGAAAGGATTGGGCATATTCAAGCTCAGAGGATGAAATTGACTATGAAAATCTAGCATTGATGGCATCCTCCTCAAGAAAATCACAATCTCCCAAAGAACCTTCATCTCATAAAACTCAGGTATCAATCTTTACTCCTGAATCATTACTTAATTTAGATTATGATGATTTACTAATAGTAAAAAGAGAGATTAATAATGTACTGGTAAAATGTAGGTCTCTCACCAGTGAAAGTGAAAGGTTAAGAGAAGAAAATTTAACTTTGACACATAGGAATAATCATTTAGAGACTGATTTAAAGTCAATGGAACAATACAAAAAAGGATTCTGAAAAACATAGTCACAATTACACTGAAGTCTTGAAAGCCTATGACTATGTTAGGAAAGAACTAGAAGAAGAAAGACTTAAGTTTAAAGTTTGGACAGACTCTGGTAGAAAAGTACAAGAAATTCTCAACAATCAAAATAGATGTCAAACTGTTGGTCTAGGCTATGACATGAGTCAAGAAAAAACCTATTGTTGAGAATGATAAAAATAAAGCTAGTCAAATTAGTAAGACAAATGATAAAAGTACATTTGTTCATGTTAAGTTTATGACCCCTAAAAAAAGACTAAAACCAGAAACTCATCTGTTAATAGTCCCCCTGTTGTTGACAAAATGATACAGGAAACAGGAATAAATAAGCCTAAGAAAAACATAAACATAGGGTACTTGTCCAAGTCTAAGCTAAAAGAGAGGCTAGAAAAATTATCAGAGTCTATCAAGACTAGGAGGAAGAGGAATGGTAAAGAAGGCATTAATAAGGCCAACAATTATAAAAAAGATCCTAATGCTCCCAGAAAGAAGTGTTATAGATGTGAAAACCACAACCATTTAGCTCTAGACTGTAAAACAAAGATTGAGAAGAAATCAGAGTCTATCCCTTCACATACTCTGAAAAGTCAATAATACCATAGAAGCCCTTATCATTGTGGTAGCATATTTCATTCTATTTATATGTGTAGAGACTATCATGATTTGTATTACAACTTTTATGAGTTAAAATCTTCAATTGATAAAAGCTTGTATGATACTGTTAAGACTTCACCAGAGTCTAAAGCAATAAAAGAGACAGGTAAAATAACAGTCAAGAGCTCTAAACCTGTTTCACCCATAATTAGTAAGAAAGGATCCAAAACAGTTTGGATCCCCAAAACATCTAACTAGTTTCTTTATGTATGCAGGGAACTAGGGAGAAGAAAAAATCTCTAATCCTGGATAGTGGATGCTCATGATACATGACTGGAAAGAAATCCCTGCTTACAGATTTTGTGGAGATGGCTGGCCCAAAAGTATCCTTTGGAGATGGCAACAAAGGAAAAACACTAGGATATGGCAAGATTGTACTTGGAAATGTCATCATTGAAGAAGTAGCTCTAGTTGATGGCTTGAAACACAATTTAATCAGTATAAGTCAACTTGGAGACATGGGTTACCATACTGGCTTTGACAACAAACAGTGTCTTGTGACTAACCAAGAAACAGGCATTGTGGTTTTTAAAGGTCACAGACAGGGTAATATTTATGAAGTCAGCTTGGAGGATTGCATTCATAATAAATCACATGTCTATATAGCAAAGCAACTGAAGAAAGCTAGAAGTGGCACAAGAAATTGTCTCACATCAACTTTAAAACCCTCAACAAATTGGTTAAACAGAATCTTGTGTGAGGATTACCACAAGTTGATTTTATGCAAGATGGACTTTGTGAATCATGTCAACTTAGAAATAAAAAGAAAACATCCTTCAAGAGCAAGACAATAAACACAATTTCTGAACCCTTTTATTTATTACATCTTGATTTATTTGGTCCAGTAAATGTAATATCAATTAATAAAAAGAAATATATTCTTGTCATTGTGGATGATTTTACAAGATACACATGGGTTTTCTTTCTACATTCAAAGGATGAAGCTTCACAACACATAGTAAACCATATCACTTTTCTGGAAACAAATTCAAAGAAAACAATTAGAGTACTAAGGAGTGACAATGGTACTGAATTCAAGAATGCAAACATAGAGGAATACTGTGCATCAAAGGGAATTACTCAACAATTTTCTGCACCAGGAACACCCCAACAAAATGGAGTTGTGGAGAGAAAGAATAAAACACTCATTGAAGCTGCTAAAACAATGTTAGCAGAGTCTAAATTACCAGTATATTTTTGGGCTGAGGCAGTAAGTACAATATGTTTCACTCAAAATTGTACATTAATTAATATGCATGGAGAAACTCCATATGAAATGGTAAAGAACAAGAAGCCAAGTGTGAAGTATTTTCACATATTTGGGTGCAAGTGTTTTGTGCTAAAAGTACATCCAGAAAATTTAAGAAAATTTGAGACCAAGGTTGATGAAGCTATTTTTCTTGGATATGCATCAAACACAAAGGCATTTAGAGTATTCAATCTCAGAACCAGAATGGTGATGGAATCTATTCATGTTTCATTTGATGACAAAAAGATTACAGGATTGCAGGATGAATCAGAGTCAACAACATTAGAATTTGAAAATCTGAAAAATTCTGAGATAGATGAAGATAGTGAGGATGAAGAGAATCAATTAACTCCTAATACAATACATAATTATGCACAATCTGAGGGGGATCCAGAAAGTTCAACTCCAAACAATTCAGAGTCTACCCAGATAGAGTCTAGACAAACAGAGTCAAATTTCTCAGAGTCTAACTCTACAGGGTCTGGATCAAGAAATTTTGAATTATTCTCAGAGACAAATGATTCAGAGGGAGCTTCTTCATTTGAGTTTCACACAGGGAATGCCAATGATTTAGGGGGAGCTTCAAGTTCAAGAATCAATTTTCCACCAGCTAGAAAATGGACAAGAGATCACACTCCTGATTTGATAATTGGGGATCCTGAGAGTGGTGTAAGACTAGAGCAGCCATTCAAAATGAATGTCTTTTTAGTTGTTTTCTCTCAAAGAATGAACCTAAGAAAATTGAGGAAGCATTACAAGGCCCTGATTGGATCATTACAATGCAAGAGGAATTGAATGAATTTGAGAGAAATAAAGTGTGGAAACTTGTACCAAGACCAAAAGATAGATCAACTATTGGAGCCAAATGGGTATTCAGAAACAAGCTTGATGAAAATGGGACTGTAATTAGAAACAAAGCAAGGCTAGTTGTAAAAGGGTACTCTCAAGAAGAAGGAATTAATTATGATGAAGCTTTTGCACCAGTAGCAAGATTGGAAGCAATCAGAATGTTTCTTGCATTTGCAGCTCATTCAAAATTCAAGGTGTATCAAATGTATGTGAAAAGTGCCTTCTTGAATGGGAAATTGGAAGAATAAGTCTATGTGGAGCAGCCACCAGGATTTGTTGATCCAAAGTTTCCTGATCATGTATATAGGTTAGACAAGGCACTATATGGATTGAAGGAAACACCTAGAGCATGGTAAAAACTCTATCAAAATTTCTTCCTGAAAATGAATTCATAAGAGGTATCATTGACAAAACTCTTTTCATTAGAAAACATAAAGGTGATATTTTACTTGTTCAGATTTATGTTGATGATATTATTTTTGGTTCTACTAATGAAAATCTCTGTGAAAAGTTTAGCAAATTAATGCAGTTAAAATATGAAATGAGCATGATGGGAGAATTAAACTTCTTTTTGGGACTTCAAGTCAAACAGAATGATGATGGAATTTTCATCAATCTATCAAAGTATGTGAAAGACCTGTTGAAGATGTTTGATATGCAAGACTGTGCAACTGCCAAAACTCCCATGTCAACAACCACTAAGCTGGACTCTGACCCAAAGGGTAAGAAAGTTAACAACACTAGCTATAGAGGTATGATTGGCTCATTGCTATATTTAACTGCAAGTAGACCAGATATAATGTTTACAACATGCCTGTGTGCTTGATTTCAGGCTGACCCAAGAGAATCACATTTATTAGCTGTAAAGAGAATTTTCAGATATCTCAAGGGTGCACTGAAATTCATATGACTAGTCCTATTTGTAATAAGTAGATGACAACTCAACTCAGATAAGAAAGAGAAGTAAATAATAAATATTGAATATAGAGGAAGAACACAAAGAAGCCAAGACATGACAAGACAAGACACAAAGACCACTATAGCAGAAATGAGAATCAACATTGTAGTTAGTCATCCGTGAACCAGACCAGTGCACAGGGTGTCAACAATGTCAGTGAAGATTCGTCATCAAAAAGTTCAAGTGGTTAAAAAGGTTATTGTTGAAGAACAGAAGAGTCTTATCTACATCAACAATAGTCAAGCCTTTAATTTAATTCTCTGTTAATTAATTAAATTAATTAGTTAATTTAATTAGTAAATTAATTCACTCAGAATTAATTTATTTCTTAAATTAATTAAAGGATTAATTAATTTAGAATTATTTTAGAATGACAAAAGACAGAAGCTGGAAGCTCAAAGAGATACAGAAACGGCCAAACATGCCTGACAGTATTGACTTGAAGAAAAGACGGAAAAAGAAATGACACAGAAGAAATGCAGAGTTATATATTCTTAAAGGTGGAACCCCGGTTGGAATTGATTTATCATTTCCAAGTCAAAAGGAGTTCGGTTCCAGACGCTCAGGAGACCGCAGCTTAGAGCGTAAGGATTTATTTAATTAATAAATATTTTATTTATTTAGTAAATTATATTTATAAATATCTAAATAATATTAGATATTTATTTTTATAATTTCTGAATTAAATTTATTATTTATTAATCAAAGATTATAAGCTGTGCGGTTCGAAAAGCATTTCTACGGAGCCTATCCATATAAGACGAAATAGGCCCCTTTGGTTTTTGAATTGAAAGTGGCAGGTAAAGTTTTACAAAGAAACCAATGGGAGCATGACATGTGTCCAATCAATTTGAAAAGAAAAAGAAATTGGCAGGTGGAAGAAATGTCATACCGAGAGATGCTAAAACAAATGTCATACCGAGCTTTGATTTAATAAGTCATACCGAGCTATTCAAGTTAAAAGGTCATGTTGAAGCAAGTGGGAAAAATGTCATACCGACCAGAATGCAAAGGTCATACCGAATTTTCTGAAGAAAAGGTCATACCGAGGTATTTTTTATTATATTAAAAAGTCATACCTATTTTTTAATTAATAAAAAAAGTCATACCAAATTTTCAGAAAGTCATACCGAATTTCTGAAAGTCATACCAAGTGACAAAAGTCATACCCCTCCATCAAGGTGGTTCAGGTATTGAAGTAACTACAATTTCTCTCATCCCTATTCTGTAGGACCTCTGAGTGCACCAATCCAAATGAGTGAAAAAATAATTGAGAGGCTGACACTCATCCAGGAAAAAGGAGAGGTAGATAAGGCTGTAGAGAGCCTGAGTGATGAAGAGAGAGTGGGAGCCCAACCCCACTGTGAAGATGAGAGATTAGGGTATCATAAACCTAGCTTCACTTATTAGGATCAAAATTTTCCTCAGAGATGGGCCAATGAGTTGGGGCAGGGGATGGATGAAAATTCATTCATGTTAATGATGCAGATTGGAAAGAAAGAGGAGGCTCTAGCTGCACAGAAATCATTTACACAAAGGCTCATACCGATTTTTCTGAAGAAAAGGTCATACCGAGGTATTTTTTATTATATTAAAAAATCATACCGATTTTTTAATTAATAAAAAAAGTCATACCGAATTTTCAGAAAGTCATACCGAATTTCTGAAAGTCATACCGAGTGAAAAAAGTCATACCCAGCTATTTCAAATGTCATACAAGGCTTAATTTCATTAAATAAAGTCATAGTGAAAAAGGTCATACAAGCTTAGAATTCCTCTATAAATATGAGGCTTGAGCTTCATAATTCAGAAGTAGAAAAATCAGTTCAAATTCAGAATTTGTCTGCATTGTAATATTCACAGACTTTCTGTGCTGGTTTGATTTTAATTCCTAAAGTAGAACAATTAATGTCAAATTTGTTCTAGGAATTAAAGTTTATTCTACCGGATGTTGTAACACCCTTTCAAGTTTAATATACATATTTAACTTGAATCTTGTTTATTTACTTGCTAATTTCTATATCTTAAATGTTCAATCATAAAAATAGAAAGCTAGTAAGTCTGCCTCCCAAACACTACAAAGACTCGAACCCTCAGTTTAAGCAATAATTTAATTCCGCAAATTCTGAAAAGAATTTTAAATTGTTGTCAGTATCGCATTCAACCCCCCTTCTACGATACTTCCGGGACCCAACAATTGGCATCAGAGCAAGCTGATTGATATACAAATCAAGATCCGCAGTCCAGTGAAGCTCAGGGTACCGAAGCTGTTTAAACTCTGAATGTCTAGAGGTCTTGTTAAATAAATTTAGTTTATAAATTTAAATTTAGATAAATTTATTTTATAAATGTTATTTAAAATAAATTTATTTTGTGAATTTAATTTAAATGAGTTTATTATTTAAACTTGAAAAAGTTTCTTTTATAAACTTAATTTAAATAAGTTTACTTTATAAATTTTAATTTAAATATATTTATTCTTTAAATTTAAATAGAATTCCTTTTATAATTTAAATTTGTTTAGATAATTTTATTTTATAAATTTAAATTTAGATAAATTTATTTTATAAATGTTATTTAAAATAAATTTATTTTGTGAATTTAGTTTAAATGAGTTTATCATTTAAACTTGAAAAAGTTTCTTTTATAAAATTAATTTAAATAAGTTTACTTTATAAATTTTAATTTAAATAAATTTATTCTTTAAATTTAAATAGACTTACTTTTATAATTTAAATTTATTTAGATAATTTTATTTTATAAATTTAAATTTAGATAAATTTATTTTATAAATGTTATTTAAAATAAATTTATTTTGTGAATTTAATTTAAATTAGTTTATTATTGAAACTTGAAAAAGTTTCTTTTATAAACTTAATTTAAATAAGTTTAATTTATAAATTTTAATTTAAATAAATTTATTCTTTAAATTTAAATAGATTTCCTTTTATAATTTAAATTTATTTAGATAATTTTATTTTATAAATTTAAATTTAGGTAAATTTATTTTATAAATGTTATTTAAAATAAATTTATTTTGTGAATTTAATTTAAATGAGTTTATTATTTAAACTTGAAAAATGTTTATTTTATAAACTTAATTTAAATGAATTTATTTTATAAATTTAATTTAAGTAAATTTATTAGTTAAATTTATATAGATTTAATTTATAATCTAAAGATATTAAAACTTGGTCCATTTTTCAAAAAGGGTTTGTAGTTGGAAAATTCTCCGTTTTGGCTCAGAATTAATTCCCAGAGCATATGACCCGGTTTCGAGGAAAGTGGTCATTTCGTATTAGTAAGTTTATTCCGGAGCATTTGGATTTTATTGTGGATGATTCGACTGTTCATGTTATAGTTCCACAAACTGCTCAAATGTAAAGATAGGATAGATTTATTAGTGGGGAACTCTGAAGATTTTTTTTCTGACTCTTCTGATCATTCTAGTTTTTGTACTTGTACAAAATGGATTTAAGAATCGTTAGAGGTCACAACTGAAGAAACATATGAGGTTAAAAGTAACAAGACAATATTATGGTTGTGCTACAATATTCAAGAAGCCTGAACAAGCAAATGATGACAGAGACTGTGTTGAGTTAAAAGCAGGTGCGTATTTTCATATAAATTGCTCACACTCACATAGTTGTACTTAAATGTCAGATCTTATCATGTATTGTTTGTTAAGGTGTAGAAGATTAAAAGATGGTAGAATTATCTTAGTAGTCAGTAAAATTTGTAGATTCGAGGCTTAATCTAAAACTGACTTAGGTAATTAGAGATAGTTAAAATGTTAGACAACAAAAGAAATGGATTAGACATAATTAGTAATTAAATTGTTATTTCGTCTATTTCATGTGCTTTTAAAAAATTATTGAATATCTGTAAATCTGCTGAACACCTGTTACACTTATGTAGAATGGTTAAAGTAGATAGTACTGAATTTTTTAATATGCATAACATGCCTGAATTGCATAATTCTTATCTATAATGCATTGAAGCTAAATGTTTACCATGTGCTCTTATTTTTCATGCTTGTTCGTTTAAATCTGAAAATGCATATCTTAGGACTTGCATAATCTTAGGCAAAGCATCAATAAGAATCACAATAGGGTAAAGACTGCTAGTCCACCTTAAGATAGGTTGGAATCACTAATCTCATAGCCTTAAGACTACCTTGTCAAGGCTGCTGTGTATGAGAAGTGATCAGTCAAAGATAAGTTTGTGCATGTTAAGGTTGAAACTGTTGTTACCACTGTTGAAAGTAATATCTCTAACCCATCTGGACTCAATTGAAGTTGAGTACCAAGAAGCTTAATCATTTGTGATTGCAGAGTATGAAACACAAGACAAAAGTTATGTGATTTCGTGACAGTTATTGTTCGAAGCATATTTCTAGCATTGAAGCTCTACTATCACAGTTGGTTGAGAAGGCCTCCCCGATGGTAACCTTTGGAAATGACAGCAAAGGATGTACAAGGGATATGGCTATCATGATTTAAGAACTGTCATCACTGGAAATATCTTTCTTGTCGACGGACTTAAGCACTAATCACTATCTATAGGGCACTAGAGAATTCTTTATTAAGGGTTTTCTGGAAAAGTATTGAAATAGAAAAGTGTTTGATTTCAAGCAAGAAAGATGGAAGATCACTCAACTGAGAGTGAATTGGTGATGTTCGTGCATTCAACAGATAATATATCACATATGGTGATTGATCACATCAAGCAGATCAAGTTGGAAGCAAAGTACTTTGAAGTTGAAGCGATTAACATAACATGCTTCTTCATTCAACAAGATCGTGAAAAGACATCATATGAGTTAATGGCCAACCAGAAGCAAACACTAAAGCTCTTTCGTGTGTTTGGAGGAAATTGATATTTATTGAAGATTTATATGAGCATCTTGATAAGTTTGAAATTAAGTCTCATGGAAGAATATTCCTCGGCTACTCATTGAAGTCGAAAGCTTTCAAGTAAGATGTGATGTAAAACCATAAGGTGATTGAAAGTCTGAATGTGTCGTCCTTTTATACCAAGCTCCCGAGCATTAAAATAAAAGTCTATTATGAATCTGTGAAACTTGACATCTTGTCAGAGTCATATTCAGATATTGATGATGAAACTGAGGTTGCAGAAGGAATCAATGTTAATGATGATGATTCAGATCCTAGTAGTGGAAATGGTAGTGAATCTACACAACTCATGAACTTTAACAGAATCCACTCAACAAGGTGAAGGATCTTCAACACATCCTAGCAGCAACTCAGGGGGAGCAAATAAAAGAAGGATCTACTAGTCATACTCAACATAATGAAGATCAAAGGAATACATTAAGAATATATCTGCCGAGATAAAGGGTTTGGAGTCAAATTCATTCCTGGAGTCTAATTCTTAGTGATCCGGATACTAGAGTAAAGACTAGAAGTGCTATGCAAAGTAAATGGTTACTCTTCGGGAAAGAACAATTGTTTAACAGTTGGAATCCTAAAGAAGATTGAAGAAGCACTGATTGATCCAGATTGGGTGATTGCAAATGCAAGATGATCTCAATCAGTTCGAAGGCATAATCTACTAAATCTGGAACCCAGGCCACAAGACAAAGTTGTAATTGGTACTGTAAGGGTTTTCAGAGACTAGATGATTTTTGGCATTGTTATGAGGGACAAAGCCAAACTGGTTGCTACAGAAGGTATCAACGATAATGGAAACAGAATCTTCGGGACTTTCAAGATCTAACTAAAGCACCAGAGACGAGACTTGATACTATTAGGGCTGAACAAGTTGATGTACAACAACTCCTGGAATTTGAAGTTTCATATCCACTGGAATTTGTATATCATTCTCTTCACAAAGCTCTTTATGACGGAGGTAAGAAATCAAGCAATCGTCAAGGAAATGGTATGACACTCTAACTGTTAATTACTTTAAAAATGATTTTATAATAGAGTCGTTATACACATATCTCTCTAGAATACAAGGCACACACACATAATGTAATATTAGTGCAAGTATACCATGATTATATTATATATGGGTCTACTAACGAAAACTTGTGCAAAAGACTATTGCTAAGTTAATGCAGAGTAGGTACATCAGCTCATTACTTATTCAAGTGCATAAAGACCATATATTTTATTCTCAATATGCATATGTACAAGTTTCCAAGTGGATACTAGAGAATCTAATCTTATAGCTAAGATATGAATTGTTAGATATCTTAAGGGATTACTAACTCTTAAAATAAGGTACCCTAAAGATACTAGGTTTAACCTAATTGGCTATATAGATATAGATAATGCAGGTTATAAGAAAGACAGGGAGGTAATTACCAGAAGCTGTCAAACTCCATCAACTCTGCTGGATAATCTCTTCACTACTCACGGAACAAGCGCATGGACACTAGGTATCATCTATATCGAGAGTAGTCCTTAGTAGAATAACTTGCAGATATTTGCTAAACAGCTTGATGAATTCATTTTGTCTAAGTTGGTTAGTGAAGTTGGGATATTATGTATGTGCATATTTGTTGGAAATCTCATCTGTAAGGAATTCTTAAATGAGTTCACAAGTTTTACATTTTCCATATTTAAAGGATTTGTGAATTTATTTGAAATCCAGAACCTCGTACTTAGTGCTACTACTTTAATTATCATGTTTACAATGTTATATGCATATGTGGTAATTAGGTGTTCTAGCATAAGTTTGAATATTATCTTAATTGATTTAAATTATGATGTCAGACAATTCGATGTCAGATTAGTCCCATGATTTAAATGAATTAAAATAATATGCAGCATAATTGTTTGTATGATAAATATTTAATGAGTATCAGTGAATGATATCTTACTTAATTGTTTTGATATTTTTCTCTGATATTTTTAAATGTTTTGTTACAAATAATTGTGACACTTTTAATATTAGTGATATTATTTAGAATTACTGATCTAAATAATCAATGCATATTTCAAAAACACTAATATTGAAAAACGGAAGTATTTTCTAAGTTATGCGTATATAAAATTCTCAATATTTTATATACTTAGAAATATTTCCAAAATTGTTTTTACTTCTAGGTATCAACCATTTGTAAAATGAATTGTTTTCAAACACTTGTTTCAATGTTTGTTGCACATTGATTCAAAGTACCTAAACAGTGGTTGTTGCTTTGAAGGCCTTATACTGTATTGCTAAGAATACATCCACCCCTATTGTAATGAAATTTTCTATTTTAAGTTAGGGATAATATCAGGTGGACGAAAATGATGAATATCATAATTGCTTTATGAGTCGGAAAATCATAGTCCTCTATCTGATAAGGATGGTTTGCAAAACTATTTTCAAATAGTACTGTATTAAGGTATAAAGGAAAAGAATCATTTTATCGAGATATAATTTGGTAAGAGAGTTGAATTTCTTCTTTGGTATAAATTCCCGCGTTATATTATGGGAAGTTTGCCTTATAGGAAATTCATAAAGGATAGAAACCTTTTTCTCTGATACAACTTTCCCGCATTTTATTATGGGATATGTATCTTAAAGAAAATTTCCTATCATGCTTTTAAATGATAAATCTTTAGTTCCGACAAAACTCTTTTATTGAAAGTGCTTTAATGCAATCTATTACCATTCCTTATTATATTTTTCCTTCTCTTTGGGATAAAAAATATGTTTTGGAATGTTAAGATGATTATCTTTTTATCTCGATTGGTTCTTTCCAGTTAGCCCCCAGTGGCTTTAGAAACTGGCCAAGAGGTGAAAACCCATCAATCTCTTACCCAGGCCATAGTACCAAACACCAATTCATCCACTTCCATATATTAACCCCTGGAGATATAAGGAACTCATGTAAGTTAGAGGTTGATAAGGGAGAAACTGCACTTGATGCAGCAAATAAGGATGATGTCGGAAGTGCACCCACAGCTCTACCTCCAGAGAAGAAAAGGATTATATAACTGAGACAACTGTAAGCTCATCTGCATCTTCTCAAAAGGATGCAGAGCTGAAAAGACAATAAAACTGTCTCTGGAATCATTCTCTCTACAGGATGAATCCATTGAAATTCGCTCGTCAGCTAGAGCACTTTGTAATGAGTCAAGCACACCACCGGCACTCACGCTGATGGTAAGCCTAAATAGATAAATTCTAGGAACACATTGCAAGGCGTGCACAGTGAGAGGTACTTGCAACATTTTTAGTTTTGTACAGTTTTATTTAATTTGGCATTCATACTGTAAATATATATATTTTTTCCTTAAGAGAATTGAATTTCTTCTTTGGTACAAATTCCCGCATTTTATTATGGGAAATTTGTCTTATAGGAAATTCATAAGTGATAGAAATTTTCTTAAAGAAACATGTATCATGCTTCTTAAAGAAAATTTCGTATCATGCTCTTAGATAATATTTTTTTTCAACGATTGGCATATTTATTTTTCCTATAAAATTGGCATATTTTTACTTTATAGTTTTTATTATTTCATGTTATTTTTAAAATTTATTTTTGCCTATGAGAAATCGTTCTAAGAATCATAAGTATTAAATGTCAATATTTAAAGGACTTATGAATTTCTTTACATCTACTTTCTCGAGCTTACATATATCACTGATAATTGTTATGAGTATAATTGTCATATGCTTGAGTAACAATTATTAGATATAATGTATGAAGTTAAAATGCTAATTTTCATTCCTATGATTATTTAGTATTTAGCAAGATTATTTTATCTTATTAAAATTATGAATTGAAGCAATTCATCGTTTATTAGTTTCATAGTTTTAATGCGATGAGATATTAGGAGCATAATTACTTGCTTTTTGAAATTATTATTAATTATCATGTATTGATAGTTTGTTATTGTTTCATTGCAATTAATTATGATTTTTGTTGTTGGTGATATATATATATATATATATTGTTTATCTGAAAATCACTAATAATAAAAGCATATTTGTGTCCTGCCAAACAAAAGCAATCGACTCGAGGTAAAAGCAGGTAATCTCGATCTTGATATATTCTTTAATCAATTGATATAAATATATATATATATAAATATATATATATATATATATATAATTGATATATTGAGCCCTCAGTGGCTATAGGACAAGATCAAGGGATTGAAAACCTACAATCTCTAACACAGATCATAGACACAAACACTCAAACAGATACAACTTCATCTACTAAACCCCTGAAAAGAAAAGCTTTATCAATTGAAGAGGGTGAGAGAGTAAGTGCCTCTAGTGCACTAGAAAAGAGAAGTATCTATGAGTGTTCCAGCAGTTCTGCCTCTAGTTAGAATATGGAATTGAAACCAAGGCAACTGTTAACTAATTTATATCCTCCCAAAAGGGTATAGATTTATAAATGGCAAAACTGTTACTAGGTTCGTCATCTTAACATGATGAGTCTATTGAATTCGGCCTGTCAGCCAAGGCCATTTGTAAAGAGTCAACTTCATCTGGACACTCTCAAACACTGCAAACCATAAATGTATATATTCAAATGCACTGTAAGGATTGTCACATACTAAGGATGAATTGACGGAAGCAATTATTCTAAACTTCCATATCAAGAAAGGAAGATGATTGATGATTCTGACTGAATCAACATGCCTTCACATGCGTCAAGAGGAAACTTGGATCATTTGTTAAATTATAGATCCTTGTCTCCCTCCCCAGATGGAACATATCTGGATTCCTAACGGAATAGATCATCTTAGATGATCAACAACTCATTGAATCTATTCCTGAAGTAATTCAGTTATTAAAATCAAATATTTTAATGGATTCAATTGAGGACGGGGATTTACGAAACCCCATTGCACCACCAGTGACCTCTCTTGAAGGGGCTATGGTGATCTTTCTTGCAGGTACAAAAGACTATGTCATCAGTACTAAGAGAGAAACAGTGTTGTGAGAAAAGAGTGAAACACAAGTGAGAAAGAGTGAAAATATATATTCTATGAGTGAAACACTTAGAGAGTATATGAGCGAAACACTTGTGAGAAACACAAAGTAAAATCACACACTAACACAATTACCAAATCCCATTCCCAATTATCTGTTACAGATTTATAATGTTACTCAACTAAGGGGGATGAAATTTCTTCTGATATTAAGGATTCTGAAGAGGATTACTCAACTAAGGGGGAGAAGTGTTGAACAGTTCGAACTGTTGAACAAGATCTAAAAAGGGAGAAGTAGATCCAAAAAGGGAAAAGTGTTGAACAAGATCCAAATGGGAGAATTGTTTAACAAAGACTTTTACTAGAAGAGGATTACTCCATTGTTGAAAAGGGGGTATATAACAACATGCTTGGATTGGATCCATTTGATTTTAGAAAATTCTTGTATATAGGATTAACTGGATTTTCTAAAATGCATAACATGTCATAGTTTGCATTTTTTATATCTGCGATGATTTAATGCTGTATGTATGCCATGTCTGTTGTTACCTCTATTAAATTGGTTGGATAATTCACGTAAGGGGAGAATGAATTCACCTTGGGAGAGAAGTGAAGACATAAGTTGGAGAAATAGAGGAAAAGTGGTAATAACAAGAGAACAAGACTTCATCCCTGCCATCCTAAGGGGGAGTAGTGATGAGTCTGAGAAATGAAGATAATACAACTTGTATAATATGTTCAGTGCTAGAGGAACAAACATCTTTCATTTCAGTTTCTCAAGAAATCTAGAAATGCAGAATTTGATCCAGAGAAACCAGCCGTTGGAGATCTACCAATGACACCTGATCACAAAAGTTAAACTCTAGAAGAAGGTGAAGTTGATACTTCTGAAGCTGATAATGATAGATAAGTCAAGATAGAACTTTGTTAAATATGTTCAGTCTAGAGGAACATCTATCTTATATTTATCTTTCATAATTGAAATCTGGAAATGTATTATATGATCCAGAAAACAATTTATTATTTACAATTCTTAAATGTCGTATTATTTTCTTAGTTGTTAGTTGGGTTATCCTCTAGGAATTTGTGTGTTAAATGTTTAACAACAAATAGGGGGAGATTGAAAGTCATATGACTAGTCCTATTTGTAATAAGTAGATGACAACTCAACTCAGATAAGAAAGCGAAGTAAATAATAAATATTGAATATAGAGGAAGAACAAAAAGAAGCCAAGACATGACAAGACAAGACACAAAGACCACTATAGCAGAAATGAGAATCAACATTGTAGTTAGTCATCCGTGAACTAGACCAGTGCACAGGGTGTCAACAATGTCAGTGAAGATTCGTCATCAAAAAGTTCAAGTGGTTAAAAAGGTTATTGTTGAAGAACAGAAGAGTCTTATCTACATCAACAATAGTCAAGCCTTTAATTTAATTCTCTGTTAATTAATTAAATTAATTAGTTAATTTAATTAGTAAATTAATTCACTCAGAATTAATTTATTTCTTAAATTAATTAAAGGATTAATTAATTTAGAATTATTTTAGAATGACAAAAGACAGAAGCTGGAAGCTCAAAGAGATACAGAAACGGCCAAACATGCCTGACAGTATTGACTTGAAGAAAAGACGGAAAAAGAAATGACACGGAAGAAATGCAGAGTTATATATTCTTAAAGGTGGAACCCCGGTTGGAATTGATTTATCATTTCCAAGTCAAAAGGAGTTCGGTTCCAGACGCTCAGGAGACCGCAGCTTAGAGCGTAAGGATTTATTTAATTAATAAATATTTTATTTATTTAGTAAATTATATTTATAAATATCTAAATAATATTAGATATTTATTTTTATAATTTCTGAATTAAATTTATTATTTATTAATCAAAGATTATAAGCTGTGCGGTTCGAAAAGCATTTCTACGGAGCCTATCCATATAAGACGAAATAGGCCCCTTTGGTTTTTGAATTGAAAGTGGCAGGTAAAGTTTTACAAAGAAACCAATGGGAGCATGACATGTGTCCAATCAATTTGAAAAGAAAAAGAAATTGGCAGGTGGAAGAAATGTCATACCGAGAGATGCTAAAACAAATGTCATACCGAGCTTTGATTTAATAAGTCATACCGAGCTATTCAAGTTAAAAGGTCATGCTGAAGCAAGTGGGAAAAATGTCATACCGACCAGAATGCAAAGGTCATACCGAATTTTCTGAAGAAAAGGTCATACCGAGGTATTTTTTATTATATTAAAAAGTCATACCTATTTTTTAATTAATAAAAAAAGTCATACCGAATTTTCAGAAAGTCATACCGAATTTCTGAAAGTCATACCGAGTGAAAAAAGTCATACCCCTCCATCAAGGTGGTTCAGGTATTGAAGTAACTACAATTTCTCTCATCCCTATTCTGTAGGACCTCTGAGTGCACCAATCCAAATGAGTGAAAAAATAATTGAGAGGCTGGCACTCATCCAGGAAAAAGGAGAGGTAGATAAGGCTGTAGAGAGCCTGAGTGATGAAGAGAGAGTGGGAGCCCAACCCCACTGTGAAGATGAGAGATTAGGGTATCATAAACCTAGCTTCACTTATTGGGATCAAAATTTTCCTCAGAGTTGGGCCAATGAGTTGGGGCAGGGGATGGATGAAAATTCATTCATGTTAATTATGCAGATTGGAAAGAAAGAGGAGGCTCTAGCTGCACAGAAATCATTTACACAAAGACCATAACATCATTTAGTGGATTCTTTGGCTAGAAGAGCAGACAAAGTCATGGAGGCCTTGGTGGATGATACTATTAATCAAGATGAGACTACAGAATTGAAGTCAGAAGAACCACTTTTGATCATGCCAATAAGGCTAGACTTCCGGAGTCTCCAAACTCTGATCACTCTATGGAGGAGTCAGGGTCTATAGTTCCTTTTACAGTTTCAGAGTCTACCACACCACCAGAGTCTACCACACCTCCAATTACCAAGATTGAACCAGTTGAAGAGGATGGGACTTCTTAGGATGATGGACCAGTGAATCCATCTTTTAGTTATTTTGATTAGGTGTTTCCTCAATCTTGAGAGTCTGCACAAAAGAAAGGAATAGATGATAAAGAAACCTTTGCATGTCTTTTGAAGATTAATCTTAAGGCCTTTCAGAAAAAGTCTTTTCTCCAAGAACATGGTCACTATCCTGGCGAAGAAGATCAGGGACTTGATAAGGATGTTAACATTGAAAAAGAGAATGTTGCTGAATAGTTGGCTAATATGGTTAAAGACATTTCTCATATCCAAACAAAGCTTACAGGTGTTGATAATACAACTTCTTTGCTCAGTACTAGGTTTAACAGAATTCACTCCCTTCAATTATCCAAAGAAGTTTCTTTCAAGGATTCTATTGTTGATATCACTGCAAATCAGGCTCAACTTCAAACTACAGTTTCAGCTTTAAAGACCAAGGTTGATTCCATTATTGCAGCACAAGCAAATCTTTCAACTGTCCTTGAACAGATTCTTTTAGCTGTCACAAGTGGTGATGATGTCAAAAAGAGGGAGAAGCAAATTGGTGGTTCCTCTAGGAGACATAAGGATGAGGCTTGCAGGGAATCTAAAAAGGGAGTTAAAAGGGGAAGAGATGATGATGATGAAGCTGGTGATAGTTCTCATGGTCCTAGGGGTCCTAGTGGTGTGGAACAAACTGGTGGTGTGCAACAAAAACAATCTGGAGTGGTTAAAACTCAAACACATCAGTCAGGGACTGGACATGGGAAGTTAGAGTCTAAGCCAGACTCTGATAGGCAAAAGAGAAAATCAGACTCTGATGAGGTCAAAAAACCTTCTTACTGGAAATGCAATCAATCCAATCGACAACTTAGAGCCAAAAAGAAGACAGGTCTTAGAGGTCTTAAAGAATCAGATATTGACAGAATAGCAACTCTATCCAGAGATCCTCAATCCTTGACAGATAGACAGTTTGAGAAGATTACACAAAAACACTTGAACAAAGTGGTATCTGCTCAAATTATTTATAATGTTTTTGAAAGAAAGGTGCAAGGAGGACATGGAGGTACAAAAAAGGTGAAAAATGAGATGTTGGTATACTTTTTAGAAGGTAGATCTGCAAGATGAATCAGACAATCAAACTTTATCTTTTTCAAATAGGCTGAAGAATTACAATATGTTAAATTTCTCCTACAAATTTCTTTTGAAGTAAAAAAAACCAAAGAAGATGTCACACATATATGGTTCAATGAGATTGACAGAAAGCTGACTCTGCACAGACAAGCAAATCGACAAATGGGCAGATTTTCTTTAAAGTATGTTGATGTTGAAGGCAATGATCAAGTCATGCCAGTAGAAGAGAAGCAAATTAAATTTCAAGAAGGTGTGGGTCATTACTTTAGATTTCAGCCTATGAGTGGGAAAGTCAGTGTTCTAATGTTGAAAGACTTAAAGGAACCAGAAAGCAGTGCAAATGATTTGAGAGCTGCTTATTGTTAAATCAAGTGTTCAAATGAAGAGATGACAAAATTGAAGAAATATGTTTGGTGAAGCTCTTGCTATTGTGGATGAGAATATGTTGAATTCATTTTTAAAGAATAATCCAGCCTTTGAGAAGATCAAATGAGAAGTAATTCTTTTTCCTTATACAGATTTTTTATTCTAGAATATTTATATCATTCTTTAGTTTTGACATCATCAAACCTTGATTTATGCTTAATTTTTATAAAGCATAAATATGAGGAAATTGTTAGGAATTTATTCATTTGATGATGTACAAAATGCTAGAACAGGATTTAGCATAACTTATTTGTAATAAGTCTTTCTAGTCTCTAAAATTTTATAATCAGAGTCTAGTTAGTTGATATTCTTGTACTTAGAAGATTTTCTATAGAAAGTGAAACCAGAGTCTAGATGAAAATCAGAGTCTGGGAGGTGATCATAGTCTATAGACTATCGTAGTCTACAGTCTGTCAGAGTCTACAAATGATTAGAGTCTATAGTTCATCCGAGTCTATAATCTGGCAGAGTCTGGAGATTTCAGAGTCTTTGAAGTCAAAGCTGAATTTGGAAGATGATCACAGATAAAGGAAGTCTTTGAAAATAAAGCCAAAGATATTGCAGATATGCTATGGGAAGGAAGGAGAATTGCAGAAGGAAACTATTAGCTAATAATTAAGAATTCTATTCCTATTGTAATTTGATTTTCTATTATTAGTTGATAAGTAGCTCTCTATATAAAGATTCTATGTAACCTAATTTAACAGTCGAATTTTCGAGAGAGCATAGAGAAAGAGAAAGTTGATGTGAAATACACACAGAAGCTTCTAAGGTTTGTATACACCTTAGGAGAGTTTGTTTTTATACATCAATAAAATAAACAGTTGTTGTTCATATCCTTGTATTTTCATCTTTGTTCTTAATTCAAACTTTTATTACTTATTGAGTTGATTTTAATCATGCAGAAAAAGCACACAAGTATTCAACCCCCACCTTATACTTTTGCAACAGGGAAAACACAAAGGAACAACTGAGGAAATGTTAATTGATATTTACATACAAGTAAAGAGAATTTAATTTGTGTTATCCATCCGTGAACCAGACCATGTCAGTATTGGTGTCTTAGAGATAATACTTTTGATGTTTTATTGAAAACAATTATGTTATGTGATTATTTAATTAATATTTATTATGTCTTTATTTACTGCGTCATAAATTGAAAGAATAATAAATGTCCTTGGAATATTAATACGTAATATATATCTTTAAGTATATGACTTAAAAATGAGATTATAGGAACAGTATTTTATTTCTAAAATTCCCTAGTCAAGTATTATTATTTAAGGATAGTAATAATGCAATAAGACTAGTATGTTTGTTGACGGATGACCACATCTCATTGGTCATAGGTATGGTGATACTAAAGTCAAGAACATAAGTGTATGTATCAATACATGACACTGGAAAGACCCGCCGTGAGATTCTACATGTCAATAAGTGTCATAAGAAATCTCACTGTGATAATGATGTAATGATCCTCTGACTTGAAATCATTATATTTCTATACGAGAATTAATATACTTTGATTACACTCAAAGTTACCTTTAACCGGGTAATGATAAAGGTGAACATTGGGTGTGCTATGAATCGTATGAGGAATATGAATGATAGATATATGATTTAACCCTCCAATTCGAGTAATGATATTATTGGCCTCTTGATTGAGTGAGACTATGAAATGCATGGCCATGCTCAAATATTGATTTATTTAAATAGTCTACTCATTGATCAAGGAAACCAAGATTAAACGTTGAAGAAGATGACACTATACATGCCTCGAGTTTGATCTATAATATAAGGCTAAAGAGATTATATTACATTGCACATTATTAACAAAAGGTTTAATTCAATCACCAATTATTATTGTTACTTGGGTAGCAATGATGTATTACTAGATGCCACTCATTGTTTATAATTTTATTATTAGATAATAAAATTATTGCCAACGTAATAATAACCTAAAGGGTCACACACAAAGAACGTCAAAATAGAGGTTTATTTAAATTACGAATTAAGATATTTTATTATTATTATTTTGAATTTAATTATTGAATTATTTAAGTGGGACTTGATTAATTATATTAGAATTCAGATTTAATAATAACCCAAAGTCATAATGGGTTTTGGAAACTACATGGATTAGGGTTAGGCCCAAAATCTCTCTCCCCCCTATATATACATAATGATGTATAGTATTAGGGTTTAATCATCAGATTTCATTTTTAGAGAAAAACCCTAGCTGCTCAACATCAAGAGAGGCTAGAGAAAGAGAGAGAGAGAGAGAGAGAAGCAAACAATTCGGCTAGTACCGACTCTGGTGATCGTTGGACGATCAGGCATTCGCGTGGACTTCTTTGGATAGCGGATCTTTGCAACAAAGGGCTGCTGTGATTCATCTTTTCTAGACCTCCATTAAACAGCATGCAGAAAGCTTTGTTAAGGTACAGACTTCTTCACCATAATCATCCAACGTTATACATGGATCCTGCAATTGGGTTTCGATTTTTATTATTTTTACGTTAATTCCGCTGCGTTTTCATGCCCGAAACCCTTCAATGGAATTAGAACTATGTGTATAATGGGATGATTTGGTCATGTGTTTAACAGTTTTTCGATGTATGTAAACATATATAATATGCCATGACTATATATTGATATATATGTTTTATATGATTTTGAATATATGATATTCATGTGTTGTATAATCATGGGATGATTGTGTGTATTGCTGTATGTATATGATACATGTTTATTCTTGTTATGGAAATCGTATTCGATACGAATTCTGAAACTGCTTCGGTAAATTTTCTGAAATCTGTGTCCATTGTCCTAATTTCGCAAACGGTATATGTTTTCTGACTAGAATCGTGTCACTGAGAAATACTGAAAAATTCAGCTTCGAGTCTGTAAGCCGTTTGACGAGGTTACAGGCCCCGAAACGGCGATTTATTATTTTCTGAAATTTATTTGATTTTCTTAAATTTTGAAATTTATTATATATGATTATATGATATGTTTATATAATCTGAGATATATTACATGTGTTATGTGATAACATGGTGGATGATTATGGCCTAAAGACCCATAGGATAGTGGTTTTGTTTTATGGTTTTGGTTTCTAAATACGACTTGCATGTTGAATCATTCTCATTATGTTGAGAATATTTTAGAGGTATTCAATCAAATTATAATTTTGGGGTAAATACTTTTGATATTCGTTTTGTTTTGCTGTGGGGGGTGCCAATTTGTGTCAATGTTGTTACATTGTGCATGTGTACCATAAAACTAGCTATTTTATGGTATTAGATGTCAAGTTGATTAAGTTACATGCACATTTTATTTCTATTTGAGAAAATAATATCTATTTGGATTATAAACATTGAGTTTGTAAATCAAGAAAAATGATTGGCATTGTGTGGTTTGTAAAAGTTGGCAAACTTTAATTTTATAAAAAAAAAGAGAAAGAAAAGGCATTGATGCCTAAGGCATGCTAATGTGTAAATCTGATCAGTAATAATGTGATATCACTTGTGTATAAAAAGTATGAGATGAATACTGCAGATTCTCTCAACAAAGGTCTTTGTGAAATTGTGTTGCTGGAGTTGGCTTAAAATATGTTTGATACCTATCGTGGAGTGAATTGTAATAAATCACAAAAGAACTCAAGTTTATGACCTTTGCATGGTGCTAGAGTTAGCATAAATAGGAATGGGTTTGAAGCCTATTGTGGAGTGAATTGTGATGGATACCCATATTAGGAATGTCTAAGTTCAATGGATCAAATAAAATTGTGAATATCCAGTTATAATGTGGGGTATCTTATAATAAAATTGTGAATGACATTACAAAAGTTAATGTATTGCGAGAACACTATTGATTTGAGAAATGTTTTAGTGTGCATATATGTTTTCACTAACTACCATGAGAGGTTCAAGAATTTTTTCACCTAACATGGTTGTGAAACATACTTGTATGCACTAGGTATCAATTCAAGTCTACAACCAATTGATACTCAATGAACTGATTATCCATTGCCCATAAAACTATTTTTTCTTTTGAAACATGTGGGGTATTGTTAGAATTTATATATTTTATTATTCAAATAAATAAAATATTCCAATTTTTTAGTTTATTTCAAAAGAAAGATAATATATATTTTTATTTTATGTGTGAGACTTTTCTGGGCAATAAAGGACTTTTGATGGAGACCTTGACTTTTGGGCTCTCTAGTTCTCCTAGAGTTACTTGGTTTTTACCAAGATAAAAAAAAGGTCTTTACCATGATTATGGATATATCCAAAAACACTCTCATACATATATAAAAACACTCTCATACATATACAATAGAAGGTTTATGGGCAATGATCAAGTGGGGTTTTCAATCTATTTTCCTGTACTACACCAGTGAGACAAATGTCATGTAACGCTGGAGGTTGATTGTCATGAGTCCGTTTGTATGTAGCGGGGCAAATTAAACTTTAGCGCAATGTAAGTTCACACCACGACTTTTGTTCAGATAAGTTGTCTTAATCTTCACATGATAAATTTTGATTTGTTCCCTATTTTTATTTTCATCACATGAGATATTATATACTCTGCTCAATATTTTGTCTAACCCTTGTGATTACATACATATCCCCAACAGTTTATGGCGCAGTCCATCAATGTGTAAGAGGCTTGTGTGCGGCACAGTCCATCATAGCTTAAGAGGCCGAGTGACGCATGGTCCAGCATTTAAAGGCCCATGTGTTGCCTGGGGTGATGACCAGTTGAGGATCATCCCTCTACTAGTAGAGAAAGTTACATATTTTTCTATTGTACAATATGACTGATCATCGTGTACAATAGAGCGTGGTGAATGTTTCAAATTATAGTCTCTATTTCTAATTGGAATTTGACATTAACACTGTAACAAAAGCCTAGGCGCTAAGCTACCGATAGTATTAATGGGAACTGCTAAACTTTCACTGTTCTTACATTATAACGAAAGCCAAGGTGCTAAGTTACCGATAGTATTAATGGGAACTGTTGAACTTTCACTATCTTTACACTATAACAAAAGCCAAGGTGCTAAGTTACTGATAGTGTTAATTGGATTTGTCGAACTTTTATTGGTTCTTTTTGCAGTATCTTGAACTGCTTTCTTAGTGATTCTTAAATGAATAGAACACTATAGCTGATGCCATCGTGCTAAGTTACCGATAGTGTCATTCCAAAATTGTGAACTTAAACTGTTTGTACCGTAATAAATCAAATTACATACTTATTGTGAGTACCTTCTTGCATCATAAATTATGATTCATTTATTATCGAGATATACCTCATTAAACTTTCTGCATATATATTGAAAGTTGTATATTGATACTGTTGGACATTGGGTTGGTATAAATATTGGTTACCACCCTTTTCTTGGTTCAAACTATATAAATATTCTAATATATATCTTGCTGAGCATTTTTTGGCTCATTCTTGCTTGTTGTAACTTTAAATCTTGCAGTAAGACGTGTCCATGGTATGCAAAGGAAATGAGAGGCTCGAGCTTGAGTTAGTCAGGTTCAAGGTTTCTACAGGTGGTGTAAGCTATATAGGATTTCATTTTAGAATCCTAAGACTTATTGTAATATATGCAATGTAATAATAAATCTTGAAACAATGTTTACTTCTAATGTAACATAATGTAGAAGTTATATTAGTAGTATGAGATTCTGATTTTACATTGGATTTATAATATTGTCATTATTTTAAGTTCGTTTCCTTAGACTATGGCTCGAGTTGTGTATTTGAATTGGGGTCATTGAAGTTATGTTTAGTTATTATAATTGTTAAGCAGGTGAATAATTTATTGTGTAATTGGATCGTGATGGCCTGGATCCTTATCTCCGGATCTGGGGGCGTCACAAAGATTGTATCAGAGCTCTAAGTTATAGTACTCAGGAATGAGAGAGTTAAGAGTTATGTCTAGATAATATAACAAAGAGCGAGCTCATATCGAGTTCATAATCGGGCGATCGAAGGTAGCACTGATTTATAAGATGAGACTAAGATACTCATATAAGAATAGTTAGGAAAAGATAATAAAGAACCTTTAGTGCGAAGATTTAGGACACTAGCCGAGCAAACACATCTAAGTAAGAGGAGTTATGACTTAGAATGAGAGTTCGAGAATTATGGAACACCTATCAAGGAGTCGAGACACGAATAATTATTTCACTAGTTATGTAAGCAACCCCAAAACTGAGGGGACCATTACTAAGTGGAAAGGACAACCTCGTTCTTTGCACAATAGTTAAGATACTGGTATTTGAACTGATGGTGGGTCAAATCCTCACCAATCATTCATCATTTGGCAATAACCCGAAGAGGTAGTGTGTATTTCAGTAAATCCTTGTTAATGTTATGGAGTGAATGAGATTGATGGTCTAAGGTAGTGACCGTCAATATTGTTGTTGTCTGACTCTGTGGATACTTGAGACTAGGTATGTGTGTGTGTGTGTGTGTATATATATATATATATATATATATATATATATATATATATATAGACACACATAGGGACTCGTAGTTATCACCCTTTTGATATACATTATGGTATAGGTGACTGACTAGACGTTGATGTTTGAGGTCAGTAGAGGACAAAGATTATTTATGAATGTTTGGGATTGTAATTCAGGTGTTTTTATACCGGGCATAGTCCAACTTACGAATAGGTCATGCCCAATTTTCTGTAGAAAATACCTTCACTTAAGTTTAATAAACTTTAGAATTAAGAAGACATGTAAATGAAATATTTCAGGGTAAAATAGAGAAGCATGACTTAAAGGATATGGCCATTTATATATGAGTTAATATTGAGGATTTAGAGGGATTAATGCCATAATAAAATTTATATACATGATGACTTAAGATAGATGAATGTTTACAATGTGATAATATCGAGGCATAGTTGTAATGAGAAGTTATGAGTTTATCAATGGGGATTAATTTGGTTGGGTTTTAATAAACAAATGCGTAGTCGGATTATGTCTGATTATGTTATGAGACCGAGCTAATCTATGTTTTTGTTCCACTAGAATGTTATCAAGTCAGAGTACTGTGAAATTTAAAGGATTTCGTTTCATATGTACAGTAATATTTATCAAGACTAACGAGAAGTATGATGGATCTATGGATATTATTGATGTTTATTTGAGGATGATAATTTTGTTGAGGATTCTCTAAGAATAAAAAGTAAAGCATCAATTTAGATGATGTATGGTATGCATACAATGTAGAGTCATAAAAACTAGTTAAGATACACACTTGATGTAGTCTTTTTGTAAATGAAGGATTTTGGATTAAAGTAAGCTCTTGGGGTAGAGATGACCGCTACATTGTAAATATGATGGTTAGGTTAACCAGTATAGATGAGCTAATTCATAAGTGCTTGTACGAAGCTCCTTCTTTTAAAAGTGGAATTCCGGACCAGTGGGACAACAATTGATTTTTAAATGGTGATTTAAAAGAAGTTAAAATTTTCAGACTTGATTATTTAAAAATGGATTTAGAATGACTTCAAGCATTCTGAAAATATGAGATTTTTCTGACCCTAAAAGTTTAATCGGCATCCAGTGAGCTTGAAAAAAAAAGTTTAAATGAATCTTATATTATAAATTCAAGGATTTTAATTTATTCATTCGTTTTACCACCAGAAACTCTACCAATGATATCTAATTGATACAGATTCGCAGTGAAGTGGAAGCTCGGAAAGAGAATAAACCAGAGCCGAGTCTACTCCAGAACTAGCGAAATAATAATCGCTTATAGTCAAACCTACCCACTGATCTGTTCAACGAGATTACTTCTATCCTTCTTCAAATGAGACTGTCTGTTATATGAATTATTATTTTTTTCCCACTTGAATACTTTCCCAAGTATTTGGAATTAGATGTAGTGAAAGTTTCAGAACTGAAACAAGAGTGTTTTATATCCTGAATCGAAGTCTACATGAATTATCAGGATTGTCATATTGAATATTGAGGATACAATTAGATCCAAAGTGTTGGAAATAACTACCCTATAGATTCAAGAAGTAGTTATAGAAGGAAGTGGAAATGAAATGGCTGAAAAAGAAAGGGATGAAAGAAAATGGAATTTGAGGAGCTACATATATAGAAATACCATGAACTTTTAATAAGGAACTAGAGCTCTACTTCGGTAAGAATAGTGGATAAAAGAATATGAGTATGTTGGCATATAGTAATTATGGTTCACCCAATTCAATCAAAACCTCACTTATTAGACAGCGAGACTGATATCGGAGAATATGAGAAATGGACAACAAGAAGCTATAATTATAAAAATCTAGATGTTATGATAATTATTGCCCTAAAAGAAGGGATAACATGTTTTAAATATGGAGAATAAGGGAAAGGTAATATGGTATCAAGATTGACTAGTGCACAGGTTTGACATAGATTCAAGTCCCTTCCAGATTGAAGAATTGATATGGTGTTAAGAATGGACGATTGTCCAAATAAAGATGTTCAAACTAATGGTAATAATAAAATAGTGAAGTTAAGATTACTCGATATTGGATAAAGTTGAGATTTGAAGACAGAGATAAACTGAGAAGATTTAAATTATGATTTGAGTGAAAAGTATATTACGCTTTGGATGTTAAGTTGTGAGGCAACCATAATGGATACGAAAAAGGAAATATTCAATAATGAGAAGTACGCAGTAGTTAAAGAATTAGAGGATATAACTCTTAGTGACATTTTGGGGTTACCAACCATTAGAGATTATATCATTGCCATTGATATAGTGTTTTGAGCAACATCAACATTAGATGCATCTTAGAAGATGGCACCTGTCAGCATAAAAGAGTTAGTCACTCAGTTATAAAAATTGTTATATAAAGGTATCATAAGATTGAAAGTGTCACTATGAAGTGCACATGTTTTGTTTGTTAAGGAAAAGGATAGCGGCATGAGACCGTACATATGTTACTGAGAATTGATTAAGTTAACAATCTATATTAGATACCTATATCATGGATACACAGAATATTCGACCACTTTAAAAATTTAGTCTACTTTTGAAGATATATTAAGAATATGTTAGTACCAACTAAATATTTACCTTGATAGTACACCAAGGATGGCATTTAGTATGTGATAAGGAAACTATGAGTCTTTGATGAGGAATGTTGTATTAATGAATGAACTTGTACCTTTTAAGGATTTCATTGGAATGTTTAGAAATAATTAGACAATTTGTCGTAGTTTTCATAGCAGATATTTTGATATGCCCAAAGATTAAGGAAGAACATGAAGGAAAAATATATATAGCATTGGAAATATTAAGAGAAAAGATATTGAATGCCAAATTTTCTAAGTGTGAGTTTTGGTAAAATGAGTTGAAAATTTGGGACACATAGTAAGTGGTGAATGAAGTTTTGAGGAAATCAAAGAATTGATGAGTAACAACCCTGATGTTCCGACTACCAGATGATAAAAGGTGAATCTTTTAATTAATAATGACATGTCTTTTGAGGGATTGATTGTGCGCGGAAGTAACATAGTAAAAATAATTTTGTATGCGTCTCAGTAACTGAAGAAATATGAATTAAGGTATCCTACCTATGAATTATAGCTGATAGCCATAGTGTTAGCACTTAAGCTTTGGAAATATCATTTGAATGGATAGAAGTGTAGAATTTACAAAGACCATAATAGGATATATTCACTCAGAACGAATAATAATGGAGATAATTGGTTTCAGATTTTTATCAATTGTTTCCTAGATAAGCATGATCTTGTCTTATATTTAAATTCCTTACACATTGAGGAAGGAAAGCTCACTAGATTTGTTTTTCAAAATTGTTCCCATCTTTTGATTATTAACAATTTGACATCCGATTGAGATAGACAATGCATATGGTGTGACTTCTTGTCTGTGTGATAAAAGTCTGGTGGGAAACCACTCAATTATGTGTTGTATGCCAGAAAGTACTAAAGACTAGCCATCTTAAGTACATATATGGTTGTTCTCAGTCATATCCAAATTATTTTATTTCTTATCTATTATATACATTTGAAATTGAGTTTATTGATCTACATATCACTCTTATTGTTGTGTTACAATGGTATTCCTTGAAAAACTCATAATCAAAATCATGGACAAAGTTATCTCTTCGTAGAAAGTGTATGCCTTGGAATTCAAAAGGAGTTCAGGTAATTACTTACTACGGATAGAGCTTTCACACGACCTTAGTTACCACACATATAGGCATGTCACTTTATGAAGTTTAGTACGGACGAAAAATGTCAATCTACCTTGTGTCAGGGACAAAATCGATGAAAGATAGATAATGTAGGACAAGAACCGGTTCGACAGGCATATGATATAAATTGTATTATTGGAAAGCGATTATTGATAACTCGAGATGGACAACGTGAGTATGGTGATCAAGTCTGAAGAGATAGAGAGTATATGAAGCACGAGACTGTTGGGTTCCGAGGCATAAAACGCAGCGGATTAAACGTAAATATAACGAAAATTTTGGAACCCTAACGCAGGATCATGTATAATCATGGACTGATTATGGTGAAACGGAATCATACCTTTGTTTGGTCTTGACTTTCACGAACTCAACGGAGATCCTAGCTTTCACGACTTGTGTCTTCCTCTCGAAAACACCTCTATGGTATCCACACGAGCACCTTCAAGAACGTCTCACGATCTTGATTACGGAATGGATGTACTAGCCTCCTTTGATGATTTCGAATTTGTCTCTGCCTTTGCTATGTGGCTGCTCTTCTAGGGTTTTCTTATAAAAACGTTAACCATTATTAACCCTACATTATCTATTTATAATGGTTGGTTAATAGGCCCATAACAGCAAAGCCTAACCCATGTAGGTTTAGGATTAAATAATAAAACCGAATTTTATTATTTAATTAATAACTAAGTCACACTTAATTATTAATGGCAAAATTCAAATTCGAATTTATATTATTTCAATTAATTAAGTCTCACTTAATTAATATAATAAAATTCAAATAATCATCAATTAATTTAAATCTATAATTTAAATTAATTATTCCTTTAAGTACTCTATGTGTGTGACCCTATAGGCTATTATTTAATTAGCAATAATTTTATTCTCCAATAAAATTATAAACAATGAGCGGTATCTAGTAATACATCATTGCTACCCAATTAAATAATAATTAAATCGTGATTCGATAAAACCTTTCGTGATTAATGTTTCCATGTAATATAATCCCTTTAACCATATATATTATAGATTAAACTCGAGGCATGTATTTAGTCATCCTCTTCAACATTTAATCCGGGTTTACTTGATCCATGAGTAGATTATGAAAACAAATCATTATTTGAGCACGGCCATGTATTTTATAGTCTCACTCAATCAAGAGGCCAATAATATATCTCCTAATTATAGGAGGGTTAAATCCTTTATCTATCATTCATATTTCTCATACGACTCATGATATACCCGATGTCCACTTTTATCATTACCCGGTCAAAGGTAACTTTTAATGTAGTCAAAGTATATTAATCCTCGTATAGAAATATAATGATCTCAAGTCAGAGGATCATTACACCATTATCACTGTGAGTCTTTCTTATGACTTTATTAAACATGAAGAATCTCACTGTGGGTCTGTCCAGTACCATGTACTCCTGCATGTACCTATGTGTTGACTTTAGTATCCCCATACTTATAACCAATGAGATGTGGTTATCTGTCAAACAACATACTAGTATATTTATGTATTATTATTGTCCTATAATAATAATACTCGACTAGGGACATTTAAGAATATGATATATTATATAATCTCAAGTTCATGTCATGTACTAAACTATACAATGTGTATCATGATTCTAAGGACATTCATTATGCTAACAAATATATCGCAGTAATTAAAGTCATAATAAATACGTTTATTGAATAATCAATTGACATAAAGGTTTATCAAAATAAACATTGTATTGCCTCTAGGGCACCTACACCAACAGAGACTTCGTATTACTAGAAGTATTATCGTGGAAAGAAGTAACGAGATTTAGTAAGAAAGAAAACTTAAGCTCGAGGAGTATTGAATCTTTCAAGGTCTTGAAGTATATTAAGAAGGTGTATATGAAGTGACGCTCTTTCTCAATTTTAGTGAATCCCTCGAGCGTATCATACGTTAGTGTTAAGACATTATAGCGCGGATATTAGGCATACGTTAGAGTATGAACTTATAAAGATCATCGACTTAATAGAGCAAGTGTTGAGAAGTGAAGTAATAATGCTAATGAGATTGTTGTACGAAACTGAGTAGGTTGAAGACTCAACTTGAGAATTTGAAAGTGAGGTGTGAGGATAGTAACCTCAGTTGTTTGCATGTAAATTCCGATGACGGAATCCTTTTAAGGAGGGGAGACTGTAATAACCCGTATTTTTAACACTTGATACTATTAAGATTTTTGGATAAAATTTTTAATTTTATGAATAAACGATTTTATTGATTAAATTTTTTTCATAAGGTACTTGAGATGTGAGGTCATATTATTAATATACGGGATATTCGAAAATATGTGTATTGTTATATTGCTAAATTGTGAGAACATCGTAATCTTTTATTAGGAATAACGAGTGTATTATGCGTAATCAATGTTGCACAATTCTTCCCTCATATTTGACTTTAGTTCCAAGGATGTTTTAGTATTCTGCACGATAATCGGGTTATTAGGCGTCAAATTTCTTATCACCAAGTCTTGATTTTCATAAATTTATTATGAAACTACGATATATTTAAGTGAATATAAATCAAGTTAGTTTTTCGACAATGATCATTTCTTCTATTTGATTTGGATTTACAAAATATTGGAGTGTATATAAAACTGACGGTTTTTAGAGAATTATAATTTGAAAATTCTTCATCGTATCGGTGCTTATGGTAGAATATGCAATAAATATAGTACTTATAATTATTTTTAGTGTAACAAAATAAATTTGGAATCCGGGTGAAAGTTGTAACCGAGTTTGACAGATAGTGTAAGTGAATAGTGTTGATCCGGAGAATTGTTTCGTATATTCTCGAAATAATTAAAGGGTTATTAATTTAAAAATAATGATTCATAAGAGAATTATAAAATGAGAATTTTATTTTAAAACATAAGTTTGTCGAATGAATAAAGTATGAGAACGAGAGATTAAAATGTTGTCGAAAAATTGCGCGGTTACCGAGGAAAACCTTATTAAATATCAAGCTTCTACCACACCAAATATATCACTTTTTCATTTTTTTCTCTCCTTCATCAAAATTCAGCCGAGAGCTTCATGACGGAGAAGAAAAAAAATCACAACTTCATGGATTTCATAGTTTAATAGCTTAAATCGAAGGTATGACTACCACCTTGCCTATTCTTGAATCTTACATCATTCCATCCATCCAATCTCTTGCAATGATCAAAACCCTCAATAACATGAATAGTGATTCCGAAAATAAAATTTTATTTTCTTTGATTCTTGGGTTCCTCTGGCATGGTTGATATTTGTTATAGCTTATACATGTAATGGGTTTTAAGCATGGATAGTCCTAGAAACACTTGTGCTTTTCATTTGATTTCAAACTACTTTTCATAAGATTGACTCATTTTGTTGGCTTGAGGTTGGAGTATGTTGATTGTTGATATTGTTTGAGGAGTTGGGACTGCTTGTTGATTGAATTCAAGTAGAATAGAAATGGAAAACGATGAGTTTACAAACGTTACCTGCCCAATTATTTTTCTGTCCATTCTGCAGAAACTATCCGGAAATATCTGAGAGGATTCGTTTTGTGTTCTGGGAATATGACTGATATGGTTAGATAGTAGATAGTCTTTAGACCATTTACGCGCTAATTTTGCGTCATTCGGAGATACGAGTCAAAAGTTATGAACGATTTAGTAATCGTAGCGCAGAAAATGAAAATTCTGTTTTCATCCAACTTTGAGGCTATGATTGGACTAGCTAGGGGGCTGAATCAAATCAGAAATTTTTATTTAAAATACTAGAGTCATATGAAATAATCCAAAAAAAGGATTCGGATTAAAAGGAGTAAAATCCGATTTACTAAAATTGTTAGAGTCAAGTAGGTGCAAGTAAGGAACCTTAAGGAATAAACTTACCATGTGCCTATGTTTGAGGCAGTGTTTCATCTAGCCATATTCCTTGAATGGATTCGAAACTTTTATGAAATATTTTTGGTAGTACAAAGATGATCAGAAAAGAATTTATTTCAAAAAGACTAATTTCTAATTTATTAAAAATGCTAGAAAATAGGGTGTTAAGTGAAATGAACATAAGAAAAATGTTAAACAACCGTTTTGGAAGTCGATTTCGAGCAAGATAGAGAACTTGTCTCGAGTCAGTCAAGTAACGAAAGTTGTTGAGGAGTATCATGACTACATATTGGTGTATAGAACTTGATTAAAAATCATTGACATGATAGTTTTAGGAATAGCTAAAGTAGGCGCGAGAAGGTGAAATATTGGGTAAGATAAGTGTTATGAAAATGACCAAGTACACTCGATATAAGCTTGAGAATTAACGTCGAGGTGTTAGAATGAGGAAATTGTGAAGTTTAAAGGTTATAATCATCTTGTAATTAGTTAACGAATTCAGTTATGCTTATTAATAGTATAACTAGTTGTCTTGATTAAGAGAACTAATCTATATTATTATATCTATTAATAGAGTTATCAGGAACGAGTGAAACTTTGGAAATGCATCATGGACACCAGGCAAGATTCCTAACTCTATTCTTCGAATTCTATTACAGAATATTTTGATTCCTGTATATGCAAGTCTTTGACCTTTTGAGTTTACAACAAGTTCTTGTTTATAAAACTTTGTTGTGTACAAACTGTTTATATTAATCAAGAACTGTGTTTTCCCCTTTCCTACTTGACCCTTTGACGAATCTGAACTTCTTGAAAAGTTAGAGTTCGTATAGTAAGTAGTTAGGGATATTTGCTAGAGTATCGAGTTACACCTTTCGTACTCGATAGTTGACCGAGAGTTGTCTATTATTTTCTCGACTATTAGTCGATATTATTCAGGAATCTTTCCTTAGAATATATTTTGATATTAATTGATAATAAATATGGATTATTTATTTATTAATTCAATATCCCTTAAAATTATTTGAATAATATTTAATGCTGATTAAATATTATTTAAAGAGATTATGTAGTATTTAAATATTGATTAAATACTTTCAGTTATTTTTGAATTATTTAAATATTATTTAATGTTAATTAAATATTAGTTAAATATTTTGTTTCATTTAAAATTAATGAAATATTAAATAATCTTAATTAAATCCTAATAAATATTTTAATCAATTTTTTTATCCTTTTAATATTATTCGAGGACTTTTCTAGGGCTCATAATTATTAATCAAATATTAATTATTCTTTAAAAATATCCTGGAGCTATCTAAAATTTTTTTAATATTATTTTTCATTAAATAAAAAATATTGAGCTATGACTCAAATATTCCGCAATTATTTTTGAGTCGATAACTCCACATTAGGGAAAAAATATTCAACCTTGACATTCTTCCCATATATACTTGTGCAATTACGGGCCAGTATCTTGCTCTATTAAATATTCTTCGCTGAGTTATTTTATTCCCTTATAGCGACTCCCCGGTCGTGTTCTTGAGTCTTCTTGATTCAATTGCCTTTATCTTATTGATTAGTTGACTGAGAGTCAACCCACATACCCACGAGGTTACTTCCACATAATTCCGGAAGTGAATCCATTATCTGATGTTGAAATCTTGCAAATGATTGTTCTTATTCTGGAATGTTGGATCAAATGGGGCTGGAGCTATAAGTGTAAGAGGCTTACGTGCAGAGCAGTCCATCAAAGTATAAGAGGCTTGTGTGCGGCACAATCCATCATAGCGTAAGAGGCCGAGTGACGCACGGTCAAATATTTATAGGCCCATGTGTTGCCTGAGGTAATGACTAGTTGAGGATCATTCTTCTACTAGTTTAGAAAGTTTCATATTTTTCTATTGTACAATACGACTAATCATCGTGTACAATAGGGCGTGGTGAATGTTCCAAATTATAGTCCCTTCTTCCAATTAGAATTTGACATTATCATTGTAAAAAAAGCCTAGGCGCTAAGTTACCAATAGTGTTAGTGGGAACTGTTAAACTTTTACTGTTCTTACACTATAACGAAAGCCAAGGTGCTAAGTTACCGATATTGTTAATGGGAACTGTTGAACTTTCATTATTCTTACACTATAACGAAAGCCAAGGTCCTAAGTTATCGATAGTGTTAATGAGAATTGTCGAACTTTTATTGGTTCTTTTCACAGTATCTTGAACTGCTATCTTAGTGATTCTTAAATGAATAAAACACTATAGCTGATGCCATCGTGCTAAGTTACCGATAGTGTCATTCCAAAATGGTGAACTTAAACTGTTTATACCGCAATGTTAGGAATTTATTCATTTGATGATGTACAAAATACTAGAACAGGATTTAGCATAGCTTTTTTATAATAAGTCTTTCTAGTCTCTGAATTTTATAATCAGAGTCCAATTAGTCTACATTCTTGTACTTAGAAGATTTTCTGTAAAAAGTGAAACTGGAGTATAGATGAAGATCAGAGTTTGGGAGGTGATCAGAGTCTATAGACTATCGGAGTCTAAAATCTGTCAGAGTCTACAGTCCATCAGAGTCTATAGTCCATCAGAGTCTGAAGATTTCAGAGTCTATGAAGTCAAAGCTGAATTTGGAAGATGATCATTGATAAGGGAAGTCTTCGAAAATAAAACAAAAGATATTGTAGATATGCTATGGGAAGGAAGGGGAATTGAAGAAGGAAACTGTCAGCAAATAATTAGGAATTTCATTCCTATTGTAATTTTTGTTTCTATTATTAGGTTATAGATAGCTCTCTATATAAAGAATCTATGTAACCTAATTAAAGAGTGTGTGAAATAAGTCAAAGTTTTCAAGAGCATAGAGAGAAAGAGAGTTGATGTGAAATACGCAGAGAAGTTTCTAGGGTTTTTGTACACCTTAGGAGAGTTTGTTTTTATACATCAATAAAACAAACAGTTGTTATTCATATCTTTGTGTTTCATCTTTGTTTTTAATTCAAATCTTTAATACATATTGAGTTGATTTTAATCAGGCAGAAAAATCACACAAGTATTCAACCCCCCTTCTACTTGTGCAACTAAGAAAACAATTGGTATCAGAGCCTAATGTTTAAAATCGATCAAAGATGTCTGGAAATAAAGATGGCAATTCTAAGATTCTTATGCTTAAGAGAAATGAGTACACCCATTGAAAAGTTAAGATGTTGCAACATCTGGAAGCTACAGACCCTGACTATCTTGAAAAGATTAGTGAAGGACACTTTGTGCCTTTAAAGATTGTGCCTCAAATCAATAAAGAAGGCAAAATAGATGAAGAACATCTCATTGAGAAACCAAAGGCTGAATGGAAAAAAGAGGACAAGGAAAATTTCCTTAAGGAAGCAAAAGTAAAAAATATTCTCTTTAACAGTTTGGATTCTGTTCTTACAAACTGTGTCATATCATACAAAACTGCCAAGGAGATGTGGACAAAACTTGAAGTGCACTGTCAAGGGACTAAAGATGTCAAGAAGAATGCTAGGTCTCTGCTAATTCACGAGTATCAGTACTTTGAAGCAAAGTCTGGAGAATCTATTACTAAGATGTATGATAGGTTCACAAAACTCCTGAATGAGATGGCTATGCTTGGTAAGGGTTATGATTCTGAAGATACAAATACCAAGTTTCTGAGAGCACTTTCTGAAGAGTGGGACAATAAAACTACAGTCATAAGGGAAGCTAGAGATTTGGATGAATTAAGTCTAGAAGAAGTATATGGCAGACTCAAGACATATGATTTAGAGATGCAACAGAGGAAGAATAAGAAATCTGTGAACACAAAATTTGTGACACTCTTAATGGAGTTTGAGAAAGAACAACAGGGAGAACCCAAAGAAGCTAGAATCAAGGATTCAAGGAAGAAGGGTAAAGCTATTGAGTAGTCAAAGTCTACTGACATAGACTCTGATTCTGATGAAGAGATAGATCTAAGTCAAATGATTGCTCTGTTTGTATAAGATTTCAAAAGAATGAAATTTAACAAAAGAACTGGCAAATTTAGCAAGATACCAACATTCAAGAAGGAAGATGAAAAGGTTGAGAATAACAAGAGCACAATAATCAAACTTGACAAAGCAAAAGTCAAGTGTTTCAACTGTGGAATACTGGGACACTTTGCTAGTGAATGCAAAAAGATAAAGAATCAAGGAAAAGGGAAAACACTTCTATCAACTGGAAATGATTGGCCAGATTCAAGCTCAGAGGATGAAATTGATTATGAAAATCTAGCATTGATGGCATCATCCTCAAGAAAATTATAATTTCCCAAAAAACTTGCATCTTCTAAAACTCAGGTATCAATCTTCACTCCTGAATCCTTAATTTAGATTCTGATGATTTACCAATAGTGAAAAGAGAGATAAATAACATACTACAAAAATGTAGGTCTCTCCCTAGTGAAAGTGAAAGGTTAAGAGAAGAAAACTTAACCTTGACACATAGGAATATTCTTCTAGAGTCTGAGTTAAAATCAATGGAACAATACAAAAAGGATTTTGAAAAATATAATCACAACTACACTGAAATCTTGAAAGGCTATGACTATGTTAGGAAAGGACTAGATGAAGAAAGACTTAAGTTTAAAGTGTGGACATACTCTGGTAGAAAAGTTCAAGAAATTCTCAACAATCAAAATATATGTCAAATTGCTGGTCTAGGCTATGACATGAGTCAAGGCAAAAGATCTATTATTGAGAATGATAAAAATGAAGCTAGTCACATTAGTAAGACTAATGATAAAAGTACCTGTGTTTCTGTTAAATTTGTGATCCCTAAAGAAAAGACTGAAACCACAAACTTATATGTCAATAGTCACTCTGTTGTTGACAAAAAGTCAGATGAAACAGGAGTAAGTAAGTCTAAGATAAACATAAACATAGGGTACTTGGTCTAAGTCTAAGTTAAAAGAAAGACTAGAGAACTTATCAGAGTCTACAAAGACTAGGAGGAACATTAATGGTAATGAGGGCATTAACAAGGCCAATAATTATCAAAAGGATCCTAATGCTCCTAGAAAGAAGTGTTACAGATGTGGAAATCACAACCATTTAGCTCTGGATTGTAAAATATAAATTGAGAAGAAATCAGAGTCTAGTCATTTACAGACTTTGAAAAGTCACTACATTCCACAAAAGCCATGTTATCATTGTGGTAGCATATTTCATTCTATTTATATGTGTAGGAACTACCATGATTTGTATTACAATTTTTATGAGCTAAATCTTCAATTGATAAAGGTTGATATGACACTGTTAAAACTCCACCAGAGTCTAAATCAACAAAGGAGACAGGTAAAACAATAGTCAAAAATTCTAAATCTGTTTCACCCAAAGTTAGTAAAAAAGGATCGAAAACAGTTTGGATCCCCAAAACATCTAACTAGTTGCTTTATGTATGCAGAGAACTAAGGAGAAGAAAATATCCCTAATCCTGGACAGTGGATGCTCAGGACACATGATTGAAAAGAAATCCCTGCTTACAGACTTTGTGGAGATGGATGGCCCAGAAGTATCCTTTGGAGATGGCAACAAAGGACAAACACTGGGATATGGCAAGATTGTACTTAGAAATGTCATCATTGAAGAAGTAGCTCTAGTTGATGGCTTGAAACACAATTTAATAAGCATAAGTCAACTTGGAGATAAGGGCTACTATACTGGCTTTGACAACAAAGAGTGTCTTGTGACTGACAAAGAAACAAGCATTATGGTTTTCAAAGGGCACATACATGGCAACATTTATGAAGCCAGCTTGGAGGATTGTATTTGCAATGAAATCACATGTTTATATAAGACGACCTCTAGTGATGAAAGTTGGAAATGACACAAGAAATTGTCTCACATCAACTTCAAAACCCTCAACAAATTGGTTAAACAAAATCTTGTGAGAGGATTACCACAGGTTGATTTTGTACAAGATGGACTTTGTGAAACATGTCAACTTGGAAAGCAAAATAAAACATCTTTCAAGAGCAAGACAATAAACTCAAATTCTAGACCCTTTTATTTATTATATCTTGATTTATTTGGTCCAGTAAATGAAATGTCAATTAACAAAAAGAAATATGTTCTTGTCATTATAGATGATTTTATAAGATTCACATGAGTTTTTTTTCTACATTAAAAGGATGAAGCTTCACAACACATAATAGACCATATCACTTTTTTGGAAACAAAATCAAAGAAAAAAATTAGAGTTCTAAGGAGTGACAATGGTACTGAATTCAAGAATGCAACCATTGAGGAATTCTGTGCGTTAAAGGGAATTACTCAACAATTTTCTGCACCAGGAACACCCCAACAAAATGGAGTTGTTGAGAGAAAGAATAGAACACTCATTGAAGCTTCTAGAATAATGTTGGCAGAGTCTAAATTACCAGTATATTTTTGGGCTGAGGCAGTAAGTACAGCATGTTTCAGTCAAAATTCTACATTGATTAATGTGCATGGAGTAACTCCATATGAGATGGTAAAGAACAAGAAGCCAAGTGTGAAGCATTTTCACATATTTGGGTGCAAGTGTTTTGTACTAAAAGTACATCCAGAAAATCTAAGTAAATTTGAAACCAAGGCTGATGAAGCAATTTTTCTTGGATATGCATCAAACACAAAGGCATTTAGAGTATTTAATCTCAGAACCAAAATTGTTATGGAATCTATTCATATTGCATTTGATGACAAAAAGATTACAGGATTGCAGGATGAATCAGAGTCTACAACATTAGAATTTGAAAATCTGAAAAGTTCTGAGATAGATGAGGATGGTGAGGATGAAGAGACTCAATTGACTCCTAATACAATATAGAATCCTGCACACTATGAGGGGGAGCCAGAAAATTCAACTCCAAACAACTTAGAGTCTACCTAGACAGAGTCTAAATAGAAAGAATCAAGTTTTTCAGAGTCTAACTCTAGAGGGTCTGGATCAGGAAATTCTGAATTATTCTCAGAGACAATCAATTCAGGGGGAGCTTCTTCATTTGAATTTCACTCACACATAGGAAATTCCAAAGATTTAGGGGGAGCTTCAAGTTCAAGAATCAATCTTTCACCAGCTAGAAAATGGACAAGAGATCACACTCTTGACTTGATAATTGGGGATCCTGATAGTGGTATACAAACTAGAGCAGCCACTCAAAATGATTGTGTTTATAGTTGTTTTCTTTCAAAAAGTGAACCTAAGATAGTTGAGGAAGCATTACAAGACCCTGATTGGATCAATACAATACAAGAATAATTGAATGAATTTGAGAGAAATAAATTGTGGAAACTTGTACCAAGACCAATAGATAGATCAACTACTGGAACCAAATGGGTATTCAGAAACAAGCTTGATGAAAATGGGGCTGTGATTAGAAACAAAGCAAGGCTAGTTGAAAAAGGATACTCTCAGGAGGAAGGAATTGATTATGATGAAACTTTTGCACCAGTAGCAAGATTAGAAGCTATTAGAATGTTTCTTGCATTTGCAGCTCATTCAAAATTTAAGGTGTATCAAATGGATGTGAAAAGTGCCTTCTTGAATGGAGAATTAGAAGGAGAAGTCTATGTGGAGTAGCCACCAGGATTTGTTGATCCACAGTTTCCTGATCATGTTTATAGGTTAGACGAGGCACTATATGGATTGAAGCAAGCACCTAGAGCATGGTATGAAACTCTATCAAAATATCTTTTTGAAAATGAATTCACAAGAGGTACCATTGACAAAACTCTTTTTATTAGAAAATATAAATGTGATATTTTTCATGTTCAGATTTATGTTGATGATATTATCTTTGGTTCTACTAATGAAAAACTCTGTGAAACGTTTAGCAAATTAATGTAGTCAAAATATGAAATGAGCATGATGGGAGAATTAAACTTCTGGGACTTCAAGTCAAACAAAATGATGATGGAATCTTCATCAATCAATCAAAGTATGTGAAAGACCTGTTGAAGAAGTTTGATATACAAGACTGTGCAACTGCCAAAACTCCCATGTCAACAATCACTAAGCTAGGCTCTGACCCAAAGGGTAAGAAGGTTAACAACACTAGCTATAGAGGTATGATTGGCTCATTGCTATATTTAACTGCAAGTAGACCAGATTTAATGTTTGCAACATGCCTGTGTGCTAGATTTCAGGCTGACCCAAGAGAATCACATTTATTAGTTGTAAAGAGAATTTTCAGATATCTTAAGCATGCACAAACACTTGGACTTTGGTATCCTAGAGAGTCAGATTTTTCACTAATTGGTTATTCAGATTCTGACTATGCAGGATGCAAAGTGGATAGGAAAAGTACAACAGGTCAATGCCAATTTCTTGGCAATAGCTTAATTTCTTGGATAGGAAAAGTACAAACAGTTTCAACCTTAACAGCTGAGGCTGAATACATAGCAGCTGGAAGTTGTTGTGCTCAAATTTTGTGGATGAAAAACCAGTTACTTGATTATAGACTAACTTTCTCAAATATTTCTATGTATTGTGATAATACAAGTACTATTAAAATTGTAGAGAATCCAGTCCAACATTCCAGAATAAAGCACATTGATGTCAAGTATCACTATATTAGAGAACATATTTGGAATGGTACTATGACACTTCATTATATTTCAACTAACAGACAGATTGCATACATATTAACCAAACCACTTGATGAATCTACCTTTATTAAACTGGTAGGTGAATTAGGTATGTTAAATATGTAAGTGTTCAATATTAATGGAAGCAAGGTATGTACTTTGATTAGTCAATGATTTCTCAAACTATGATTTTCTTTTACAATTTTTTTTAAGTACTGTATCTTGACAGAGTCTAACTCCTAGACTCTGACGAGTCTGTAGACTCTGACGAGTCTGTAGACTCTGACGAGTCTGTAGACTCTGACGAGTCTGTAGACTCTAACGAGTCTGTAAACTCTAACGAGTCTGTAGACTCTGAAAATGTTTAGGCACCTAGACCCTGAAATGGTTAATATTTGCGCCTATAGACTTTGATTACGTTTAAACTATTCAAATGACTTGAAAAAGCGGTAACAGTTACTTTTGACTGGTAATAGGCTGTAGACTCGTGTGTATTGTATGCAACTTCAACAAAATAGAAAATTCTCATACATTTTAATCACCTGTTTATTGTAAAATAGTTTCTAAGGAAAAAGTATTCACATAGTGTTTTATGAACCCTAGCTAATTTCATCGAGCATTTTCATCACTTTCAACTCAACAATTCAATGGCTGCTATCTCAACTGTCATGAGGGGACCCAAGGCAATTACATTCACTTTTGGGGATTTTGAATTCATGACCACAAACCACGTTGTAGTTCTTGGAGACAAGAAAGGGGTAGATGCTGACTACTACCCGGTCATGGACTTCTTGGAGCAATCTGAGCTGATCTATATTCACAAGGCTTCACATGTCATTCATATGGATGCTGTCTCTCAAACTTGGAGTTCAGCCCAGGTAGTTGATCTTTCTCAGGATCAACTAGGTAAGATTATGTTTACCTTTGGTGACTTTACTTTTAATGTCGCTATTTAAATTACATGTTAAACAACCTTTTGATGAAAATGTTTCTGATACTGATATTAAAGACAAGTTTAGATAACTAGGTTACTATTCTTGTTTAGAAAATATTAGTAAATTAACTAGGCCATATTTGAGGAAATAGTGGTCTTTCTTTTTTGATCAAATTGCTAAATGCTTTACTGTTAATGTAATGGTTTTGATGCCATTACTTTTATTACTTATCAAATTGGTCACAGTCTCCTGTTTGACAAGGTGATCAACATTGGTGATATGTTGCTCACTCAAATGGGAGCAAAATTAAACAATGTGCAAAAAGGTAGAAAGAAAGTCTACTATCATAGATTTTTTATGCTTCTCTTGAACCACTTCATTCCTAACATGTCTGCCAAGCTTGCAGTTGATTGTTGTGTGTAGGCATACAAGTAACAAAGAAGGATATTCTCTGACATCAAGAGAATAGATGACAAGAAGAAGAGTCTACATGTCATGACATATCTATAGGTAACGCAGGTAAAACTCTCCAACTACAAACCTTTCATCTACAATGTTTCATTTTTTGGTGGTGAAATGGTGCATAAATAAGTAATGGAGAATCCCCCCTGCACCTACTCAAGTAACCAAATCCCTTTCACCTAAATAATCTTCAAAACCAAAATCAAAAAAGAAACCAATCTCTGGTGTCTCTCAACAGACACCAGTTGTAAAGAGGAGAAAACTAGTACAATCAAGGCTTGTAGATGAGCCAAGTGATGAGGAGCTCAATCCCTTAGAGAAACATGTGGTTGAAGGGTTCTCTTTACTAAAAGAGGGTCATGATCCACTTGAGTCTAACCTTCAAGCCAAGTCTGTAGACTCTCAAAATGCTACAGACTCTGATAAGCCTAGGGAAGCACCCTAGGATTCTCAAATTGGGTCTCTTGAGAAATCTTTTTCTCAGAAGTACAGTAGGTTGAGGAAGGCTTATTCTGCATACACACACAAGCCTGTTATTGCTACTAACCATGTTTTGTAGGAAATAGATGCTCCCAAGGCTCCTGCAGGGATACACTCTGAAAGTAAGAAAACACCTAAACTAGAGTCTAATGTTAGGTCAGAGTCTAGAATACCTTTAGACTCTGATCATGACACATTTTGGGAAGGAATGCCAGTGGATGCAGCCTCATGTCTAATTGATGAAATCATTACTCCAAATGATGAGGTACTACTTTTTTTATATCCATTAGTGGAATCATTAGAAGATCCTCAACTCTACATGACACAGCAACAAGTCTTGGATCTTCTCACAACCTATGCAGTCCTTAGGAAGAGAATGGAATCGGAGCTACATATGTCTGTACAAGATGTGGTCAAGAATCTCTACAGCTACCTATTCAAATCTTTATTTCAAGTTATAGCAGTTGGGCTCATAGAAGGCAAGACAAATAAAGTTCTCAAAGCACTTGGTGTGCTAGACTCTGAAAATGAAATCAAACACAAGTGTTAGGTCCAAATGTGTTGTAGAGGGGGGGGGGTGAATACAACTTTTTCAAAGTAATGAGAGAATATACAAATATGCATGTAGTAAATGATGACACAGAATTTCAAGAATATAACTTTATATTCATTGAAGGGTTTGCTACAACATTCATAAAAGTATCAGGATCAGTTGAACAATAAATACAACAATTGAAGCTTGATTCAACTGATCCTCTCTCTCACTTCTGTTTTACAGTAAATGCTCTCTCTTTAAAATTATCGTTATAATACAGAGATGGACTTAAAGTCTTATTACAAATAAAACAAAGTGCTGCTTTTATAATGTCGTGTAGTCTTGATCTTGTCTTTTTTTGTGTACGTGGCCCAATCAGGACTCGTCAACAAAAAGTACTTTCCCAACCACTCTGGATCAACCGTTCACAATAAGCCACTTGTCCCTTGAACATTAAATGCTACATATCGACCCGCATCTCGATCTCGGCCTGGACCCATCTCGATCTCGATTTGTGAAAATCTCGATCTCGATCTGTGAGAATCTCGATCTCGATCTGTGAGAATCTCGATCTCGATCTGTGAGAATCTCGATCTCGATCTGTGAGAATCTCGATCTCGATCTGTCGTGGATCGAGATTTGCCTTTGCAATGTTTATCTTTAATTATAAATCTCGACCCGCATCTCGATCTGCTGTGGATCAACATTTGCTTTAGCAAATATGCACTCATCGAATGTTGACTTTCTTTAGTGACTAATTGTGGATTGACCTTTATGAGCAAGTTTCCCTAGCTTCTTCAATATTCTTCAACAAGCTCTTGAACATGGATCTCTACTACTAACATAAACTTGCTATCAATGTCCTGACACTTGATGCAACGGTCTGGTTCATAAGTGACTAGTCTTGATAGGGTTCTTGCTTCTGAATAGATTACCATGTTCAATTGGTAATGTGGCTTCCCAATAAGTGGTTCGAACATTAACTGTCAATAAACAATGTAACTTCACTAGAATCTTTTCTAGTACTTCGACAACGTCTTCATTACTACTACAATCTTGAATACTTCATTCTCTGTTCTTCACTGATTGTCTGTGAGTATAACTTCAAGACTGTAGCTGTCTTCTTTAACCTTTGTCTTTACCATGTCTTCAATTCTTCTAGATTCCTATGCTTCAAACACTGTCTATCTTCAATCAATGTTGTTACACTGAAATCTTTTAGTGGCACTGCTATACTGAATCTTCAACACTTCTGAAACCCTGAAAGTCTTTAAACATTATTCTTCACTGAGGCATGAACATATAAATGAACTTCTTTCAGTGACCCGTAGTAGACTTCAAAACTTCTTCTAATGTCTTGATTCACTGTATTTGCCTTGTCTTCATGTCTTGCTAATTTTTGTGTAATCGTAGTATTATTTACTTGTCCTGTTCTAGTGTTGAGTTATCACGATTACTATTTATACAGCTTCGTCATTTCCAACAATCTCCCCCTATTTGATTGTTAAACTTTTAGCAAACAAATAACCTAGGGAGGATAACTCAACTAACAACTAGAAAAAGAATGTCCGAGACTTGTAAATAATGCTACTGGTTTTTTTGGATCAAATATTGCATTTCCAGAATTCTTGTGTGACTGAAACGAAAGATGCTTGTTCCTCTGACGCTGAACTGATATTCAAATTGTATCATTTTCATTTCTGTCTGTTTGAGCTTTCTCCGTTTCAAAATCCTTCAGTTTGAACTTAAAGAACTTATCATGAATAGAGCTTCATAAGAATCAATTCCTGGGTATGTCTTCAACCAATACTCAACATAGCTCAAATAATGTTCTCCCCCTGCGAATATGATTCTCCTTCTTATTCTTCTTCTCCCTTTAGAAAATTAATGGAATAGTCATTTCTATTCTTCCCACTTAGATTAGGAATCCTCTTCTGACAACTCCTTTCAAGTATAGGATACAGCTTCTTGATTCTCCCATATTTCTATTGTTTCCCCTCAGGATCAGAAGATAAGATTTTCTTTTTCTTGTCCAAAATCTCCCCCTAAGGATATTAACTTCTCCCAAGGATACGAACCCCTTTCTCCAAGAATCTTCCAGGATTCAGGATACGAAACCTAAGGATATTAACTCTTAACTCTTCCGAAGGATACGAAGATAAGACTTATTAACTTCTTCTTTTTCCTGTTATACCTATAACATTATAACTTCTCCCTCTTTATCCTTTTTCTTGTTATAACTATAACACTATAAATTCTCCCCCTTAGTTGAGGAATCCTCCAATGGCCCACTTTTGAAGATACCAATTGTTAATACCAATTGTTAGGTCCAAATTTTAGATGGTTTGTCTCCCAAAGAAGGTTCTCGTCTGTCGTTGATCGGGAAAAAATAGTAACTTTTCTGCCAGAAGTGGCAAGTAGCAAGGGTAAGTGTTTGGCTTATGGTTTCCTCACTTATACTTCGTTCTGTTGGTGTTTACACTTAAGTGTCGAGCACTTAGAAGTGTTTCACTCTTTCTCTCCCTATCTCTCACTCAAGTGTATCTCTCCCTCACTTTCACTTAAGTGTTTCTCTCTCTCTCACTTTCACTCTACATTCCAAGATATAACCTTCTGTACCTGCAAGTGAAATCCGTCAATTCATTCATATTCTCATCACCTGATTCATCAATATAAACTGAATCACTATCGAGTGGAGAATTGCCTCGTAGAGGTGTTTTTAATCTTTCATGCATAAGCACTGTCCCACACCAGACTCAATAGCAATTGCTAAATCACTGTCTAGTGGAGCCTCACCTCTTTGAGATGGGTTATCCCAAGATTTTAAAATTTCTTTGGGAATCCTGCCTTGTTCTATCAAGGAGTTGCCTCACACCTTCTCCGTAAACGGGAGGTGGACATTCCTTTTCAGGATCTGGAAATGTTCCTTCCAGGAGGGTCAACGTAGTAGACAATGTAATGAATGGCAATTTAGAGTCTACGTTTCCCTCGTAACCCAATGAAGGGTGTTTTGTTAACATGCCTATACCTCACACTGTGCACGTCTTGCAATGTGTCCCTAAAATATATCTGTTTAGGCTTACCATCAGCGTGAATGCCAATGGTGTGCTTGACTCATTACAAGATGCTCTGGCTGACGAGCGAATTTCAATGGACTCACCCTGTTGAGAGAATGATTCCAGAGACAGTTTCATTGCCTTTTTAGCTCTGCATCTTTTTGAGAAAATACAGATGAGCTTACAGATACCTCAGTTTATATACTTCTTTACTTCGCTGGAGGTAGAGCTGTGGGTGCACTTCCGACTTCATCTTTATTTCTCCCTTATCAACCTCTAACAAACATATGTTCCTTATAACTCCAAGGGTTAATATATGGAAGTGGATGAAATGAGTGTTTGGTATTAAGGCCTGGGTCAGAGATTGATGGGTTTTCAACCTCTTGGCCAGCTACTATAGCCACTGGGGGCTAAACAGATAAAATCAATTTAAATAAGATAAAAAGATAATCACTTTAACATTCCAAAATATATTTTTCATCTCAATGAGAAAATAAAAATAAAAATATAAAGAGGAATGGTAAAGGGATTGCATTAAAGCACTTTTAATAAAAGAGTTTTGTCAGATAAAAAAAATCATTTAAGAGCATGACACTAATAAAAATTTTCTTTAAGATACTTATCCCATAATAAAACGCGGGAGTATCAGAGAAAAATTCTATCACTATGAATTTCTTATAAGGCAAACTTCCCATAATAAAATGCGGGAATTTACAACAAATAAGGAATTCAACTCTTTTACCAAATTGTATCGCAATAAAATGACTCTTTTCCATTAAACCTAAGCACTGTATGTTTTGAAAACAGTTTTGCAAAACATCCTTATCAGATAGAAGAGAATGATTTTCCGACTCATAATTCAATTATGATTTACATCATTTTCGTCTGCCTGATAATGTCCTCGACTTAAAATCAAAACATGACAATTGGGGTTGAATGTATGCTTAACATTACAGTACTAGGCCTTCAAAGCAACAATCACTGTTTTGGTACTATGAATCAATGTGAAACATACACTGAAACAAGCAGTTAAAAACAAATCATTTTACAAGTGATTGGTACCTCGAAGTTAAAACAATTTTTTTAAAAGAGAGAAAAAGCTTTTAAAGATAAAACATTTAAAACAAGCTTTGGGGAGGGAATAAAGTTTCGAGAGAATAGAAAAATTATCCTTAAGAAAAGTTTTTCAAAAGAGAGGTTTTGAAAAAGAATTCTTAAGTTTTCTTAATTAAAACTGATAGAGAAAATGAATGTATCTTTGGATAAAACATTTTGAAAAAGAAATAGATAAAAAAATTTCTTTTAAATACATTCAGGATCATAAACCAGTCAAAGAAAGAAAACTAAATATATCACAATTATTTTGCAATAAAATATTATTCAGTTATCACAAAGTAACAAAAAATAATACTTGTACTACAAATAATTATGCTGCGAATTTATTTTAATTTACTTAAATCATGGAACAGATATGTCATTGAATTGTTTTATATCATCATGATTTAAATAAACCAAAATAAATTAAATACTTATGCTGTACTAAGCAATTGCCAATCACATGCATTTATAAAAACTATACATGGCAATTATTCAGTAGAACAATAAGCATATCACAATTAATTGCACGCTGATACCAATTATTCGATATTTATCAATAATTTCAAGATGCAAGAAATTGTGCTTCTGTTATTTTATCAAATTAAAATTATGAAACTAATAACCATTGAATTGCTTCAATCCATAATTTCAATAAGATAAAATAAATTCGCTAAATACTAAAATATTCATTAGATTGAATATTAGCATTTAACTTCCTACGCCATATCTAATAATTGTCACTTTGCACATTGTAAACGTACTCATAACAATTACTAATTGATATACGTAAGCTCGAGGTTATAGTTGAAAAGAAATTCACAAGTCCTTTAAATAGGGATAAAGTAATACTTGTGATTCTTTTTACAACCCCTCGCAATAAAATCAATTTTAGAAATATTTTCTAAGTATATAAAACATTGAGAATTTTATACACATAACTTGGAAAATACTTCATCTTCCAATATTAGTGAGTTTTGAAATATGCATTAATTATTTAGAACAGAAATTCTAAATACCATCACTAATATCAAAAGCATCACAATTACTTGTAATAAAATATTTTAAGACTCTTAGAGCAAAATATCAAAGCAATTAAGCAAGATATCATTGACTAATTCTTATCTAATATTTAATATACAAATAATTATGCCTCTAATTTATTTTAATTTACTTAAATCATGGAACAGATATTTCACTGAATTGTTTTATATCATCATGATTTAAACAAATCAAAATAAATTGAATACTTATGCTAAATAATTTAACTATTACTTATGCATAATACTTTACAAGCAAGATAATTAAACTAATAGCAAAAAAAAATATGAGGTACTGGATTTCAAATAAATTCACAAGTCTTTGAATATTGAACATTTAATACTTGTGAGCTTATTTAAGAATTCCTTGCAGATGGGATTTCCAACAACTATGTATATTAATAATATCCCAAGTTTACTAACCAACTTAGATAAAATAAATTCATCAAGTTATTTAGCAAACATCTGCAAGTTATTCGACTAAGGACAACTCTCAAAAGAAATGATACCTGATGTCCATTAGCTTGTTCCTTCAGTGGTATGAAGAGTTCAACAGAGTTGCTGGAAATTGACAGCTTCTAGGAATGACTTCCCTGTCTTTCGTACAACCTGCATCATCTATATTTATATAGCCAATTAGGTTAAACCTATTATCTTAAGGGTCCCAGATTCCAAGAATTGGTGATCCCCTAAGATGTCTAACAATTCATAACTTAGCTATAAGATAAGATTCTCTAATTTCCACTTGGAAACTTGCACATAGGCATATCGAGAATAAAATATATGGTCTTTGTGCACTTGAATAAGTAATGAGCTTATCATACCTCTATAGCTTGTCACTTCAGTTCATATACCTGATTTGCCCTGATCAAGCTTAGTGGTCTGTTGGAAAGTAGTCTTGGCAGGTCTAGAATCTTCCAAATTGCGCATCTTCAAAAGATCCTTGACTTCCTTTAATTGCCATCATTCTTTCGAATTAATTATAATCCAGAAAGAATTGCAACTCTTCCAACATGCTCATTTTGTACCTACTCTGCATTAACTTAGCAAAAATATATCTTGCCAAATTTTCGTTAGTAGACCCACATATAATATACTCATGGTATACTTAGCACATATATAACATTGTGTGTGCCTTGCATTCTGGAGAGATATATGTGTATAACTTACTCTACTGTAAAATCATATTAAAGTAATTAACAGTCAGAGTGTCATACCATGTCCTTGACGTTTTTTTTTTGGAATCCCTATCTCCGTCATAGAAGAGCTTGCGAAGAGAATGATATACAAATTGTAATGGATCTGCAACTTCATCTTCTAGCTTCACCATTCAGGAGTGCACTTGTTCACATTCATCTGATAGATCTTCATGCTTGAATGCTCCACATGTGCTAGATTGTTAGGTCCTAATCGTTGAGTCCCTGAAAATTGTTAGGTCCCCATTGATGAGTCCCAAAGGATCAAGTCTCGTCACTGGTGCTTACTGCTTGATCTTGAAAGTCTCGAAGATTCTGTTTCCATCATCGTCGATACATTCTGCTTTAAAGTCCTGTAGCACCCAGTTTGGCTTTGCCCCTCATAACAATGCCAATAGTCATCCAGTTACTGAGAACCCTTACTGTACCAATTTCAGCTTCAACTTTAGTGGTCTGGGTTCCAGCTTCAATAGTTTCTGCCTTCGAACTGATTGAGATCATCTTGCATTGCAATCACCCAATCTGGACCACTCTGTGCTTCTTCAGTATTCTTTGGGATACCAATTGATTGGTGATACCAATTGTTAGTTCTTGACAATTGTTCTTTCCCAAGAGTAACTATTTACTTTGCATAGCACTTCTAGCCTTTACTTAAGAGTCCGGATCACTAAGAACGAGACTCCAGGATTAAATTTGACTTCAAACTTTTTGTCTTGGCATAAATGTTCTTAATGAAATCCTTTGATCTTCATTGTTGAGTATGACTAGTAGATCCTTCTTTCATTTGCTCTCCCTGAGTTGCTGCTAAACATTAATTCCTTCTGCAACCTCAGCTTCTACATCAGTATCTGAATTTGTCAAAGATTCAGAATAGTCGTTCATTTGAATGCTTGGGAGCTTGGTGTAGTTGGTCTTCACATTCAGACTTTTAATCACCTTTTGTTTTCACATCACTTAAGCCCTGAAGACTTTTAACTTCAATGAGTAGCCGAGGAAAATTGTTCCATGAGTCTTAACTTAACTTGCCAAGATACTCAAATAAATCTTCAATTAATAACAATCTCCTCCAAACACACGAATGAGCTTCAGTGTTTGCTTCTTGTTGGCCATTAACTCAAATGATGTCTTTTCACGATCTTGTTGATTAAAGCAGCATGCTGTGTTAATTGCTTCAGTTTCAAAGTACCTTTTTCAGTGCAGACTTCATTTAGAACTTCACTCGCGAAATGCAGTTCCACTATCTGACTTCAAAGTTCTCACAACTTACCAATTGTTTCCAACTTGATCTTCCTTTTTGATCAATCACCATTGTGACATTTTGTCTATTGAATGCTTGAACATCACCAATTTGTAATTAGGGTTATCAATTCCAATCACCACTAAGCATATGACTTTCCTTCAGTGTGATGTTTCCATTGACTTCCCTATGTGACATACTTCAAAATGTCCTTCTAGAAAGAATTCCATATAAAGCAGTCCTCTCACCAATTTCATCTTTATCAGAGAATCTATTGCCTTGCAGACTAACAAGTGTGAGAGCTTCCTTTGCCATAGCTAACTCTTCATTGATAAAGCTTTACTGAAAAGTTCACTTCATCTTTACATCCAAATTCCATGTCAGCTACGAACAAACTTCCTCAACCGCAGCTGAGTGACCATCCAACCTTCTTGTTTGAGATCAAACACTTCTCCAGAAAACCTTTGACAAAGAATTCCCTAGTGCCCTTTAGAAAGTGCTTAAGTCCTTCCACAAGAAAGATGCTTCCACTGATGACAGTTCTTAACTCATGATAGCCATATCCCTTGTACATCCTTTGCTGTCATCTCCAAAGGTTACCATCGGGGAGGCCTTCTCAACCAATTGTGATAGAAGAGCTTTAATCTTAATCATATGCCTCGAACAATAAATGTTACGAAGTCACATAATTTTTCGCTTTCATAACATACTCTGCGATCACAAAAGATTAAGCTTCTTGGTACTCAACTTCAATTGAGTCCAGATGGGTTAGAGATATTTTCAGAGGTAACAACAGCTTCAACCTTAATATGCACAAGCTAATCTTTGACTGATCACTTCTCATATACTGCAGCCTTGACAAAGTAGTCTTTAGGCTATGAGACTAGTGATTTCAACCTAACTTAAGGTGAACTAGTAGTCTTTACCCTATTGTGACTCTTATACATGCTTTGTCTAAGATTATGCAAGTCCTAAGATATGCATTTTCAAATTTAACTAAACAAGCATGGAAATAAGAACACATGGTAAATATTCAGCTTCACTGCATAAAAGCACATGGATAGAAGAACTAACAAATTAATTACTAATTCTGTCTAATCCATTCTGTCGTTGTCTAACGTTTTTAACTATCTCTAATTACCTAAGTCAGTTTTAGATTAAGCTTCGAATCTACATGACTTACTGACTCTGAGATAATTCTACCATCTTTTAACCAATTATCCCTAACAAGCAATACATGATCTAATATAGCATTTAAGTATAACTATGTGAGTAAAAGCAGATCAAATGAAAATAAGCACATAAACAATTAACAAGTCATTTGCCATTAAGAACAAATAAAATCTGATATATGACCTGTTTGTCTATTAGCAATTTCACAACATTAGCAGAGGTATTAAATCACATCAAATTTAACTCAAGTTTCAGCAAATGTTTAGGGATATACCTAACCGTCTAGAACACCCTATCTAATTCTAGATATTCATTTTACTGCATATAAAATCAAGTAAGAAATGTACTGATTAAACTCATGAATCCTAGCATGCAATCTTATTCTTAGCAATCAATTAAGCATTTAAGTCCTAAGATGCTAGCATGCTATCATGAATATAATACATTCCAAAACTTAATAAACATACAGTTCTGAATTAGATAAACGTATACTAGTTAGAATGTATACCTGTGAAGTGCTTAGTGATTCATCTACAGTGTTGGTCATTGATGCCAGATATCCATTTGGTGCATCACTGTCACTGATAGAATCAACCTTGCATTTAACTTCATCAACAAATATTTTCCCTTGCTGCATCCTCACTAATGCTTGAGATTCCTGCTATAACCCAACATAGTGTCTTCATCTTTTGCTTGCTCCTTTTCTGATCTTGTAGGTGTCATACTCCATCTTGAGTAAAAGTGTTTTGTTGATCTCAGCGGTACCTTCCATGATGACCTCTATTTCTAGGTTTATCGAACGGACGTATCGAAAGCTATTTGCTCCTTATCAGCATCTGAAAAGTCCACTCCCTCTTTGGGCTCAGACCGATGTGGTACAATCACATCTCCTTCCATATGCTCAGGAACAACAACCATCGTAACAAATTCATTATCAAATCTCATTCTTCATTGATCTCGGTCGAACACTGGAATCTTGAATTGATTTTAAGGTGCCATCTTAATATAGATTTAGAATAGAGATAATAAACTTTTCTTATTACTTGAGTAGTAATTAAAAAAAAATTGAATTATCTCCAAATGAATCAAAGTTCCAAAACTGGTCACCAAAAATAATTCTAAGTACCCGACACTAGGCTCTGTAGATAATCTATGTCGATCTCGATCTACATCTCGAGGTCGATCTCGATGTCGACAGATCGAGATTTACCTTAACATATTTTAAGCCATTTTCACAAGTCGATCTCGATCTACAAAACTTTTGCCTATGTCGAAATTTCACCAAGTCAAAATTTTCAAAGTAGATATTCTCAAGTCGAACTTTTGTCCTTGGTCGAAATTTGCTGCCTGACTTTCACACTTTTTGACTTTTATGTCTTTTCTCACCTACCTCACCTAACAACCACGTGCTAGGTACAGAGTCTTCTGATAATTACTTTTTGTGCAGTGAGTCTGTCCAATCAAAAGCCAATAACACCCTTTTCACTTTATGTCTTTAGAAAAGGTAATCAAAAAGTTGCTGGGTTTATCTTCTTTACAAGAACAGCGATGAACACGTGAAGAACACCACAAACCAAAGTACCCAGTTTAATTCACAACAATTATCTAAAATACACCAAAGCTAAATAATTACACCTAGAGTATTTAAATAATTTTAGGACGAGTTTTCACTGTTTAATTAATTTAAGTACACTTTTCAAGAAAATCTTAAAAAATAGATCTGGACTTGAAAACTCCCTAATCTTCTACCAAACACAAGGATCTATGTTTTGTATGTCAAACATTATGCTCTGATACCAATTGTTAGGTCCAAATGTGTTGTAGAAGGGGGGTGAATACAACTTTTTCAAAGTAATGAGAGAATATACAAATATGCATGTAGTAAATGATGACACAGAATTTCAAGAATATAACTTTATATTCATTGAAGGGTTTGATACAACATTCATAAAAGTATCAGGATCAGTTGAACAATAAATACAACAATTGAAGCTTGATTCAACTGATCCTCTCTCTCACTTCTGTTTTACAGTGAATGCTCTCTCTTTAAAATTATCGTTACAATACAGAGACGGACTTAAAGTCTCATTACAAATAAAACAAAGTACTGCTTTTATAATGTCGTGTAGTCTTGATCTTGTCTTTTTTTTGTGTACGTGGCCCAATCAGGACTCGTCAACAAAAAGTACTTTCCCAACCACTCTGGATCAACCGTTCACAATAAGCCACTTGTCCCTTGAACATTAAATGCTACATATCGACCCGCATCTCGATCTCGGCCTGGACCCATCTCGATCTCGATCTGTGAAAATCTTGATCTCGATCTGTGAGAATCTCGATCTCGATCTGTGAGAATCTCGATCTCGATCTGTGAGAATCTCGATCTCGATCTGTGAGAATCTCGATCTCGATCTGTCGTGGATCGAGATTTGCCTTTGCAATGTTTATCTTTAATTATAAATCTCGACCCGCATCTCGATCTGCTGTGGATCAACATTTGCTTTAGCAAATATGCACTCATCGAATGTTGACTTTCTTTAGTGACTAATTGTGGATTGACCTTTATGAGCAAGTTTCCCTAGCTTCTTCAATATTCTTCAACAAGCTCTTGAACATGGATCTCTACTACTGACATAAACTTGCTATCAATGTCCTGACACTTGATGCAACGGTCTGGTTCATAAGTGACTAGTCTTGATAGGGTTCTTGCTTCTGAATAGATTACCATGTTCAATTGGTAATGTGGCTTCCCAATAAGTGGTTCGAACATTAACTGTCAATAAACAATGTAACTTCACTAGAATCTTTTCTAGTACTTCGACAACGTCTTCATTACTACTACAATCTTGAATACTTCATTCTCTGTTCTTCACTAATTGTCAGTGAGTATAACTTCAAGACTGTAGCTGTCTTCTTTAACCTTTGTCTTTACCATGTCTTCAATTCTTCTAGATTCCTATGCTTCAAACACTGTCTATCTTCAATCAATGCTGTTACACTGAAATCTTTTAGTGGCACTGCTATACTGAATCTTCAACACTTCTGAAACCCTGAAAGTCTTTAAACATTATTCTTCACTGAGGCATGAACATATAAATGAACTTCTTTCAGTGACCTGTAGTAGACTTCAAAACTTCTTCTAATGTCTTGATTCACTGTATTTGCCTTGTCTTCATGTCTTGCTGATTTTTGTGTAATCGTAGTATTATTTACTTGTCCTGTTCTAGTGTTGAGTTATCACGATTACTATTTATACAGCTTCGTCATTTCCAACAACAAGCCTAAGAAGCTTAAAGTCCATAAAATGAGAGAATCAAAGTCTGTTGCTGAGTTGAAAACTGAGATTGAGCAACCAGTTTTTGACTATGAAGCAATTTGGGATAAAGGAGTTACCTATAGGACAACTATTGATTGGATTTCAAATATTCAATTTCTTTCAAGGATGTGGTTGATTTTCTTGTCCAAAATGTAGGAAAGGTGGCCAACAAGTATATCTATCCAACCTATGAAAGTAGATTGAATCAAATCAAGGGCTCTTACTATCCGAAAATTACAAGGGAACTGCATGATTCCTTTAACATGACTTATGCCGAGGCCATCAATGCCATCCATGCAAAGACTTTTCTAAATGGCAACTTGGATGCATTTATTATGGTTGAACCACAGGAGGTAGCAGAAGATGACAGGAAGTTAGAAGAAGAGACTAATGCACCAGTGGTGGCTAGTGATAAAGATGCCCAGTCTGTCTTACCCACACAAGAACCACCTAGTCAGAGATTGGGTGATAGTGGGGCAGATGAGTATGCTCTGTTAGGCCCTCCTTGACAACTCAAAATTATGTAGTTGGGAACCCCCATGATATGGAAGGACAGACTCTGTTGGATTCTCATGAAGAATTTACCCAATCTATTCTATCATAGTTTATCCACCTTGAGGGGAAGTCTCATGCACCAATAGTCAAAGATGATGACACTCAGAGTCTGACTTCTAATGAAGTCATACTGAAGTAGTCAGAGTCTATGGTAGACCCAGAGACTGGGATACTGGAGCCAACTGACTATGGAAAGAAATAAGAAGCTCGTAAGGGTTCAGCGTCTGTTGATGCTCACCCCTTGGTGGAAACCCCTAGCCTTCAAACATTTGAAGGGGTACCCCTCCATCAAGGTGGTTCAGGTATTGAAGCAACTACAATGTCTCTCACTCCCTCTTCTGTAGGACCTTTGAGTGCACCTATCCAAATGAGTGAAAAAATAATCGAGAGGATGACACTGGTCTAGGCAAAAGGAGAGGTAGATAAGGCTGTAGAGAGCCTGAGTGAGGGAGAGAAAGTGGGTGCCCAACCCCACTGTGAGGATGAGAGATTAGGGTATCCTGAACCTAGCTTCACTTATTAGGATCAAGATTTTCCTCAGAATTGGTCCAATGAGTTGGGGCATGGGATGCATAAAAATTCATTCTTGTTGATTATGCAGATTGACAAAAAGGAGGAGGCTTTAGCTGCACAAAAATCATTTACAAAAAGACCACAATATCATTTAGTGGATTCTTTGGCTAGAAGAGCAAAAAGAGTCATGAAGGCTTTGGTGGATGATACTACTATTCAAGCTGAGACTGAAGAACTGAAGTTAAAAGAACCACTTTTGATTATGCCTATAAGGGCAAAGCATCCAGAGTCTACAGACTCTGATCACTCTAAGGAGGAGTTAGGGTCTATAGTCTCTTTTACAGTTTCAGAGTCTACCACACTACCAGATTCTACACCTCTAGTTATAAAGATTCAACCTGTTGATGAGGATGGCACTCCTGAGGATTATGGACCAGTGAATCCATCTTTTAGTTTTTTTGATCAGGTGTTTCCTCAGTCTTGGGAGTCTGCACAATAAAAAGGCATTGATGATAAAACAACATTTGCCTATATTTTGAATATTCATCAGTCTGAGAGACTGAAGGCCTTTTAGAAGAAATATTTTCTCCAAGAACATGGTCACTATCCTGGTGAAGAAGATCAAGCACTTGATAGAGATGTTGACATTGAAATAGAGAATGTTGTTGAACAATTAGCAAATGTGGTCAAGGACATTTCTCATATTCAAACTAAGCATACTGGTGTTGATAATACCACTTATTTGCTCAGTACTAGATTTGACATGATTCACTCCCTTCAATTATCCAAAGAAGTTGTTTTCAAGGATGCTATTGCTGATATCACTGCAAATCAAGCTCAGCTTCAATCTACAGTTTCAGCCTTAAACACCAAGGTTGATTCAGTCATTGCAGCACAAGCCAATATGTCAACTATACTTGAGCAGATTTTTAGCTGTCACTAGTGGTGATGATGTCAAAAAGGGGGAGAAGCAAGTTAGTGATTTCTCCAGGAGAAATAAGGATGAGGTTTGCAAGGAAGCTAAAAATAGAAGAGATGATGATGATGAAGTTAGTGATAGTTCTCATGGTCCTAGGGGTCCTGGTGGTGTGCAACAAAAATAATTTGGAATGGCTGGAGTAGCAAAAATTCAAACACACCTGTCAGGGACTGGACATGGGAAGTCAGAGTCTAAGCTAGACTCTGATAAGCAAAAGAGAAAGTCAGACTCTAATGAGGTCAAAGAACCTTCTTGCTGGAAATGTAGTCATTCTAATCTACAATTGAGAATTAAAAAGAAGACAGGTCTTGGAGGCTTTGAAGAGTAAGATATTGATAGAACATCAACTCTATCCAGGGATCCTCAATCCTTGATTAGGAAGATTACACAAAAACACTTAAACAAAGTGGTATCTGCTCGAATTGTTTATAATGTTTTTGAAAGAACGATGCAAGAAGGACAGGGAGGCACAAAAAAGGTGAAAAATGATATGTTGGTATACTTCTTAGAAGGTTGATCTGCAAGATTGATCAGTTAGTCAAACTTTCTCTTTTTCAAACAGGTTGAGGAATTACAGTATATTAGATTTCTCCTATAAATTTCTTATGAAGTAAACAAAAGCAAGAAAGTTATCACACACAAATGTTTCAAAGAGATTGACAGGAAGTTGACTCTGCACAAACAAGTAAATCGACAAATGGGCATATTTTCTTTAAAATATGTTGATACTGAAGGAAGTTATCAAGTCATGCCAATAGAAGAAAAACAGATTAAATTTTAAGAAGGTGTGGGTCATTACTTTGGATTTCAGCCTATGAGTGGGAAAGTCAGTGTTCTAATGTTGAAATATTTAAAAGAACAAGAAAGCAGTGCAAATGATCTGAGAGCTTCTTATTGTCAAATCAAATGTTCAAATGAAGAGATGAATAAATTGAAGAAGTATGTTGGTGAAGCTCTTGCTGTTGTGGAGGAAAATATGCTAAATTCAGTTTTGAAGAATAATCCAGTCTTTTAGAAGATCAAGTGAGAAATAATTCTTTTTCCTTATACAGATTTTTTTTGTTCTAGAATAATGGTATCATTCTTTAGTTTTGACATCATCAAATCTTTATTTATGCTTACTTTTTATAAAGCATAAATAGGGGAGATTGTTAGGAATTTATTCATTTGATGATGTACAAAATACTAGAACAGGATTTAGCATAGCTTTTTTGTAATAATTTTTTCTAGTCTCTGAAATTTTATAATCAGAGTCTAGTTAGTCTACATTCTTGTACTTAGAAGATTTTATGTAAAAACTGAAACCAGAGTCTAGATGAAGATCAGAGTCTGGGAGATGATCAGTGTCTATAGACTATCGGAGTCTAAAATTTGTCAGAGTCTATAGTCCATCAGAGTCTATAGTCCATCAGAGTCTATAGTCTGGCAGAGTCTGAAGATTTCAGAGTCTATGAAGTCAAAGCTGAATTTGGAAGATGATCACAAATAAGAGAAGTCTTCGAAGATAAAGTAAAAGATATTGCAGATATGCTATGGGAAGGAATGAGAATTGAAGAATGAAACTATCAACTAATAATTAGGAATTTCATTCTTATTGTAATTTGTGTTTCTGTTATTAGTTGATAGGTAGCTCTCTATATAAAGACTCTATGTAACCTAATTAAAAATTTTATGAAATAAGTCGAAGTTTTTGAGAGCATAGAGATAGAGAGAGTTGCTGTGAAATACACAGAGAAGCTGCTAGGGTTTGTGTACATCTTAGGAGGTTTTGTTTTTATGCATCAATAAAACAAACAGTTGTTATTAATATCTTTGTATTTCATATCTGTTTTTAATTCAAATCTTTAATACATATTGAGTAGATTTTAATCAGGCAGAAAAAGCACACAAGTATTCAACCACACCTTCTACTTATGTAACTAGGAAAGCACGCAATAACTCAAATTACGTACTTATTATGAGTACCTTCTTGCATCGTACATTCTAATTCATTTATTATCGAGATATACTTCACTAAACTTTCTGCATATATATTGCAAGTTGTATATTGATACTGTTGGACATTGGGTTGGTATAAATATTGGTTACCACCCTTTTCTTGGTTCAAACTATATAAATATTCTAATATATATCTTGTTGAGCATTCTTTGGCTCATTCTTGTTTGTTATAACTTTAAATCTTATAGTAAGACGTGTCTATGGTATGCAAAGGAAAGGAGAGGCTCGAGCTTGAGTTAGTCAGGTTCAAGGCTTCTACAGGTGGTGTAAGCTAGATAGGATTTCAGTTTAGAATCCTAAAACTTATTATAAAATATTCAATGTAATAATAAATTTTAAAATAGTGTTTACTTCTAATGTAACATCATGTGGAAGTTATATTAGTAGTATGAGATCCTGAGTTTACATTGGGTTTGTAATAACTGTCATTATTTTAAGTTCATTTCCTGAGATTATGGCTCAAGTTATGTATTTGGATTGGGGTCACTGAAGTTATGTTTAGTTATTATAATTGTTAAACATATGAGTAATTTATTGTGTAATTGGACCGTGATGGCCTGGATCCCTGACCCCGGATCTGGGGACGTCACATTTACAATACCTAGAAAAGTAAAATACAAATAATCTATTCTATGATTGTTTCTACTCTAACTTTTATTTTGCCTTTTTCCATTTTGGGAAAAGTCTCCAGACTTGGAAAAGATAGCTTGTTGGTGAGATTACGAAGCTGTATGAATATTAATCATGATAACTCAACACTAGAACATGACAAGTAAATAATACTACGTCTACACAGAAATCAGGAAGAAATGAAGACAAGGAAAATATAGTGAATCAAGACATTATAAGAAGTTTTAAAGTCTACTACAGGTCACTGAAAGAATTTCATTAATATGATCATGCCTTAGTGAAGAATAATGGTTAAAGACTTTTAGGGTTTCAGAAGTATTGAAGATTCAATATAAAATTGACACTAGAAATTTCAGTGTATTAGTATTGATTGAAGATAGATAGTGTCCGGAGCATAGGAATCTAGAAGAATTGAAGAAATGGTAAATGGAAAGGTTAAAGAAGACAGCTGCAGTCTTGAAGTTATACTCACTGAAAGAAGTTCGTTTATATGTTCAAGCGTTAGTAAAGAATAGAGAATGAACTATTCAAGATTGTAGTAATAATGAAGACGTTTTCTAAGTACCAGAAAAGTTTCTAGTCAAAGTATAGTGTTTATTTATAATCAATGTTCGAAGCAATACAGAACTACAACATTCCTGTCATTTGATTTTAATGAGAATATGAAGATCAAGATCAATGTTAGTGATTTGTGAACCAGACCAGTGCACTAAGTGTCAACACAAAGGAATTGGTCAACATGTTTATTGTATAAGAAGAATTGACAAGAAGTCTAAGTATATGCACTGAAGTGGTGAAAATATTCTAAGTCATGCATACATGGTGAAGAATTTAGACACATAGCTCTTAAAGTGTGAAAAATATTCTAAGTCATATATACATTATAAAGAACTTAGAAACATAGCCATACAAGGCAAGAAAAGTCGACACATAACTCTTAAGGTGTGAAAAATATTCTAAGTCATGTATACACGGTGAAGAAATTAGACACATAGCCATACAAGGCAAGAAAAGTCCACACATAGCTCTTAAGGTGTGAAAAATATTCTAAGTCATGGACACATGGTGAAGAACTAGACACATAGTCATACAAGGCAAGAAAAGTCGACACATAGCCCTTAAATACTTAAAAAGAATCTAATTCTTTTATACATGGGATAAAAATCGACACATGCATCTACATGGAGATAAGATTCGACACTTAGGTTCTTGGAATCATATGAATTATTCTAAGGCACGTTCATGGAGTGTAAAGTCGACACATGAGCTGTACAGGGAGAAAGAAATCGACACATATGTCTAAGCTACTTTAATTTGACTAATTTGACACATAGACCCTCTATGAAATATGAATTATTTTCTAAGTACTTAATACAAGGAAACACTCTTCGATACTTAGAAAATATCCACAGGATTCTCAAAGTCAACTCAAGTCAATATACATGGGAGAAGCTGTCGACACTTAGAAAGCTGTTCAATTATTGTAGAGCCTACACTATATAAATAAATGAATCTAATTCATTTGGTGTGAGTGAATACACACACATAAAGAGATATAGAGAGAGACAGAAGCCGGAGAAGAAGAGATACAAAGCTATACACATACCTTCTTCACCAGAGTTTTATAATCTAGCCGGCTCATTATGTTGTAAATATATAGGGCTATTATAAAACACTCTCTGTTAGATTGATTTCTTTTTCATACATTCAGAGATCTATACTTTGTAATAGGAATCAGAACTAATTTGTTCTTCAGAAATCGGTTCATTAAAACCGGGTGTAGCACCCCTCAAGGTTTATATACGAAAGATATATTCCCCGAAACTTGTCTCATTAAATTACTTGCTAATTTTTTAGAATGTTAATGTTTATTCAAAAAAATAGAAAATTAGTAAGTCAGCCTCCTAAATACTACAAGGACTCGAATCACTAACCAAACTCTAAATTATTTATCCGCAAAAGATTCGAAAGAATTTTTTAATATAGTGAGTATCGTATTCAACCCCCTTCTACGATACTTCCGGGACCTAATATAGCTTCAACTTGAGTCTTCACAGTCATCATAGATTGTCTTCCATATGTGTGCTTTTTCCTGTCAACTTGTATTTTCGTGTTGTCACAATCAATTAATAATTTGCTGTTAAGCATATCAATTGATTCTTCCTTTATCCATCAGCTGATATTGTTCTTCGATTGATCTTGGTATCCATCGATTTTTAAAAGTTATTGACTTATTGATTGATAAATGTTATCAATTGATTCTTCCTTTATCCATCAACTGTATTGTTCTTCGATTGATCTTGGTATCCATCAATTTTTAAAAGTTATTGACTTATTGATTGATAAATGTTATCAATTGATATATCAATCGATGGGTCTTCACATCAGTCGATAATCTTCAATTCTTGACTTGGATCCTTATCAATTGATCTTCTATCCATTAATACTTCCATATCAATTGATCATCATTCACTTGTATAATTTACATGTCTTCAAATAATTACAATTTGACAGTCTAAGTCACACATCAGTTGATGACCTATATGAATCGACTCTAGTATCAATTAATGAGAATATCAATTATATTACACCTTATCAATTGAAATAGACTAAATACACCTATGCTACAATCCATATTATTAGTTGATTCAGATAAACATTTCATCTAATAAGTGGTTTCTTGATCAATTGATATTTATAATTTTTGTATCAATTGATCAGTTACTTCAATTTAAATTTCTATAATTGTAAGATTAAAGTTATCATCAAGTTACATGTAGATTCCTAACAATCTCCCCCTATTTGTGTCTGTGACATGAATAGGCATAAATCTACTTGATGATAATAAAAACCCTTAACTATTTTCATTCAAATAGAATCAAGAAATTTAAAAGCACTTTAATTTTTAGAAGTACTAGTTGATGAGTAACTTCTGCAAGCTGCTCCAATGTCTTCAATTCTTCATATTCTTCATTCTCCACTCACCTTTTTTCCCCCCTCTTCTTAGCATTTTTTTAGTTGTCTCATGAAGGAACTCATCAATAACTTCATCTTCATCAGTTTCTCAAAGTTGTCTCATTAAATAGTGAATTTCTTCATCTATGATTTTGTCCAAATATTTACAGATATCAAAGAATTTTGTGTTGCCCTCCACATCTGTAAAAATCATAGCATATTTTAGCTCCAACACCACCTTCTTGACTTGAGATTTTCATAGCTTAAGAGGTGAATCAGGTTTAACTTCAGCCTTTACTCTCTTTAGCTTTGAAATTTGATGTTGAATTTCTTGAGCAATTGTAACATTGAGTTTGTACTTTTTATTGAGGAGTGGTAGAATGATTTTCAGGACATTGTAGCTTTGCTTCATAATCACCTTCAATGAGTAAGTGATTTTTGATCCATTCTCATAGTCTAACCTCATTGCCTCTTCTTAACTAGAGGTTGCAGGGTGAGTCATCACTCCTATCAGACCTTTTTCACTCACCATTGGAATTTCTTTCATTTTATACCCTTCAATTGTCACTTCCTCCTTGATTTCTTCTTGATTGACTTGAGGGCTTTCCTGAACCACTATTTCTTGAGTTGAATTTGCCTTTTTCTTAGCCATTGCAATTTTCCTCCTTTTTCTTAATGGTTGTTCTGCCAATTGCTCTTCCATATGCCATTGCATTTCCATCTATCTAGTAATCTCTTCATTCTCCTTTTCTTTTCTTGCAGTATCTGAGATTCCTGTAGTGATGGCTCCTTGAAGCAGCCTCTAGCCAACTGGTTCACTTTTCTTTTTCTTTTCTTCTTCAATCATTATTGTTGTACCATTTTTTCTTCTCTTTAAGGGCTTCAACATTTATATGTAGAAAAGCTTCTGTATTTGAATTGATTTCTTTGTCAGCCTCCTCTGCACTTTCATTGATAGCCTTTGTTTGAGCAATGAACTCATCAAAATTTCCTGTTTATGCAGTTTTTGTCACTAACTCAGTACTTTTCTTTAGATCTTCAATCTTCTTCCTTTCCCTCTCAATCATTGCTTGAGTTTCCTTTTCTCTAGATATTCTTTTAGGCATGCATCAAATAGGCAAGCATAATAACGTCTTCAACATTTCGATAAAATAATTAGTTGTGTTTTCACGAAATTTTACATGCAGTTTGTTTGTTAGCTAGAGATTCAATAAAACCCGATAATCTGAAATTTAGAGAAATTTCACCTCACAACTGTAACGATTTTAGATATATGCCCCTAAAATATATATGATCAAATATGCCTTCATACTTATTTCAATCTCAAAGAAATATAGTTGTTGCAACAATGACATTATATAATTATATTAGACTAACTTCTAGTAGTGATACAATTTTTACGGAATTGATGAAAATCCATAATTCGTTCTAAAAGATATATTTTGGATCATATATTAATAATATCAATGAAATAAAGTCAAAGAAGCAACAAAACAAATTAGATGGACATTTTTCAAAATTAAATTACTTCTAATTTCGATGATGTAATTTATTTGGGTATTTTTATTGTAAATTCATTTCACTCTATTATGTTGAGTTTATATTTTAATATATTAGAAATATAATAGTTGTTTTTTAAAATTGTTAACCAAATACTTGTATTTTAATTTTTTATTTAATAACAGATATATTATAAATTTTACTAAACAATCATCAATTTTTATTAATAATAATATTATTAATAATTATAATTATTTTTAACAACAATCCTGATCCTTTCCCTAATTTTCTCAAAAAACGGGTAACAATCCTAATCCTGGTCCTGTGTTTGTATTGTTATTACTCGGTAGTTGTCCACCGCTCTATCCTAAACAGTAAACACTGAACACTTCGTCGGCTAGCCGCTAGTCTCATAATTATTCGGGTTCTGTCACAACCTGGCCCACACACTACAAATATTCTGTTCTTCCACGTCTGAATTATTTGAAGTCTTAAAAGTCGTGAGCTAAATTATTTTCCTACGCATTATATTACTCCTTCCATCTTAGTTTAGATGTCTTTTACAGAAAATATTATCCCAAATTAGTTGTCTCTCTGTTCTTTTAATGTGTATTTATCAACAAATTTTTAAAACTACTCCTACTTGTTTGTCATTTCTAATATGACATTATTCAAATACTATGGTAACTTAATATAATAAATGTGGATAAATATGAAAAAAATTATAATTATTTAATACTTTTTAATTGTGTGAAATTTGCAAAAGGGTTATCTAATTTGAGATAGAGGAAGTATAAAAGTAGAGAAATGCTTGAAGTTAAATTTGGTCTCAGTTGTTTTCTAAATTATGAAATTTCAATTTGTTATCGCTCATTTCTTAAGAAATAATATAAAATCCTCGTACATTAATATGGTTCTCATCAATAAAAATATATCATTTGCAATTTGAAAATATTTTTGGGATTCATTTTGAACTCTAACATTGGTCATATAAATATAAGTAAATAAAAGAATTTTTGTTAATTACTAAATTTTTAATAATTTTAGTTTGTTTGGTTAATTAATAAGTTACTACATTTAAAATAAATAAGTAATATTAGATCTATTTGTACTAAATAATTTCTATAAAAAATCAGATATACTGTTAAATATTTAAATTTTAAACCATGTGAATAAAATATTAGAATTAATATTTTATATTATTAATTTTAAAAATATATACAAAAGCATTTATTCAATGTATTAGTCGTATATAAGATTATAATTATATAACAATTTATTTTTGTATATATTAATATGGTTATCAGATTTATATCAATTACAATAGTATTTTTTAAATTTTTTCTATAATTTATATAAAGGATATAATTTATTTAACCTCTATAAAAAATTTAGAACTAATTAAACTAAAAAAATATGAAAATTTAGAAAATATTTTTTTATGCAGACCCCTATCGAAAATGAGAACATTCTATCAAGGCAGGTGGGCAATGGTGGGGCTGGCTTTATGAGTTAAGAAAGGAAATTTCATTTATCATGGGATATCCAGGAGTTGTGATCTCGTGTATTTCGCTTCTCCGTCGTCTTACTTACTAGTAACTCATTCCTCCATTTGCAATTTATTAGCACTTTTACACGAATTTTCAAGTGGATGAGATCGGTCGCATGCTGAGTCCACCTGTAACATATATGCCTTGGATAACCTTTAGCTACGTTCCGTACACCGAAGTCCTTATGCCGATCGTGCTCCACACAGAACAGCTAACACGAAATTTAGCGGCGTTAGACTCGTAAAAGGAGGGGATCCGTATATGTTGTTCAAGTGGATTAAAGGGTGCAGAAATAGCTAGAACTGAATGTCAATTGAGCATTTTTAAGTGAACTAGCCTACGAAGAATGCGACAAGTGTAAGCAACCGATTCTTTGTATCATTGCAAAAATAATTTAAATGAAGTTTGTGTTTATATATTTTCTCATACTAACTTTTATATATGAAAAACTTTTTTTTTTATTAGCAACATATGATGAATTGTATCAGAATATAATGTTCGGATCAAGAAGTTCATTTCATTCAATAAATTTTATTATCTAACTGACAGGTCATGCAGAGATGACCGCGGACATTTAGACATTAAAACTTTAATGACCGATAAGCAAATACCTTTAATGCCTGATCCAAAAAAACTTTGTTGCCTCAAAAATATTAGAATACCCCCTGTTCCCGTATACCTGAAAAGTAAGAGAAATAAAAAAAAACATAAGTCTCAATAAAATGGTCAACCATTTATTAAAAAAATAAGATAAATTTATATGATAGAAGTAACATATATATTTAAAAATATTTATATAAGAAAGTACAAAATTTTGAATTAAAAATACAAAAAAGAAGAAAAAAATTATGAGAATTATTGAAAACAAAATTAAAATAAATTATATTGAAGAAAACATTAAAATCCAATCAAAGGGGTCCATTTGATTAGATACGTCAAATAACACATAATTAGGTGAATCAAAATTAATATAAATATTTAATGCAAATTTTGGATTTTAAAAATTCTATATAAAATAGACAAGCCATCAAAATAATACTTGATTGCTTCTTTAAGACCCAAAATATACGTCATAAAAATTGATCACCCATAAATGGTATTATTATAGGGAGAAACTGGTATAACAGTTTCGCTAGAATCACGGAGCAAAACATGATGATTTTGCTGCTGAACTTGATGAAGAACGCGAAGAACACGGGAGGAAAATGATGGATTTTGGTACCTGATCTTTCTGTTGATTCGTTAAAAAGCCTGAGAAAATGATTGATCTCTTACTGCCAACTATCGATTTAACTGACACAAGAGGCCTACGTACCATATTTATAAGGGTTCAAACTACACGTAGTTCTAGGAGGACAAGATTACCTATATGGGCTAAGTATTGGTCCTGTCCATCAGGCCAAAATCCTCAGACGTGAAGGGCTTTGGCCTAAGTCTGTGCGGATATCCCAGATGTCTATAACTGCCATGGCCCAAGCCCATTCGGCTCTCGGAGCTGTCATGGAGTTGTAGAGCAAGGGGTCCCCGTAAGGAGTTGTGCGCGATATGGCCTCATAGGAGCTATATATAGAGATTACTTTGAGCGGATCCATTAATGAGATGAGAGCCCGTAGGATTAGCTATCTTCAAATAGATAAGTATGTTGAGATATTACCCTTGGGGGCCTTCTATATTCTTCGGATTAGTAGACAATATTAAGTGAGTTGAGCCCATGAGGCTAGGAATGAGAATCTATGCTAAGTACTCCAGGCTAGTGAAGTTACCTGGAGGCATTGAGTCTGGTTAACCGAGCCGGGCTGAGGACCCCTCTGCTAATTCTATGCGACCTGGAAAGTGATGATGAGAAGCGAGCTGAACTAGGGCCAATCCTCATCTCTCTTCCTTCTCGAAGCTAAATAAGTCTAAGGCTGGTGAGCTAGCGATGCGACCTCACACTAGGCCAAGGGCCTTAGAATATTTTGTCATCCTTAGTAATGCGATCTTCATGTGGGCTTTGGAGCCGTGTGAGCCCGGATGCGAGGTGGACCAGCCAATTTATATCATTGGACCTGTCTAGGACTGATGCCCAATATTTGGGTATAACAACTACACCCGATTCCTCCTTGCCATTAGCGATGCGAGGTGGAATTATATAATAATTGATGCCAAAAATCTTCCATGCGATTGAATCCAATGCTCATGAAGGCATATTTCTTGGCTACTCTCTGGAATCTAAAGTGTACAGGGTTTATGTGATTGAACACAAGAAGATCATTGAAAGCATGAATGTAACTTTCGATGATCACAAGCTCCCAAGCCTACAAAGAACAGATGACACTGAAATTCTGCAGTTTGAAAATTTGAACTCAGATGAAAGTGTAGAAGAACCTGAAGCTGCAATAGAAAATCAAGCACCAAGTGAGAATAACAACAATGATGATTCTGACCTTAGTAGTGGAAACAGTGGAAGATTCACATAAACTACTAGTAGTGACAGAGAATATCATTCTCAAACCAGCAACAACTCAGGGGGAGCAACTGAAGGATCTACTAATAGAACTCAACATTATAATGACAATCATGCTAAATCATCTAGAGCGAATCTGCCTAGACATAGGGTGTGGAGTAGGGATCACCCCTTTGAGTTAATTCTAGGAGATCCAGATGCTGGATTTCAAACTAGACGTGCTTCGCAAAATGAATGTTTATTCTCTGGTTTTCTTTCTGAGATAGAGTCAAAGAAAGTTGAAGAATCACTGGAAGATCCAGATTGGTTTACTGCAATGCAAGAAGAACTCAATTAATTCGAGAGACAGAAAGTCTGGAAGCTGATACCTAGACTAAAGAACAAGTCTGTAATTGGCACAAAGTGGGTATTCAGAAATAAACTGGATGAAGATGACATTGTTTTGATGAACAAAGCTAAACTGGTTGCTAAAGGTTATTCCCAAGAAGAAGGAATAGATTATGATGAAACATATGCACTAGTAGCAAGGCTTGAAGCTATCAGGGTGTTTTTGGCATTCGCATCACATTCTAATTTCAAAGTATATCAAATGGATGTGAAGAGTGCATTTCTGAATGGAGAGCTGGAGGAAGAAGTGTATGTAGAACAACCCCCAGGGTTTGAAGATCCAGGACTTGTTGATTGTGTATACTTTCTCTTCAAAGCACTCTATGCCTAAAGTAAGCACCTCGAACATTGTATGAGACCCTGTCAGTATTCTTACTTGAAAATGGTTTCACTAGAGGTGTTATAGATAAGACTCTGTTTCATAAAATCCATAAAAATGACATGATATTAGTACAAGTATATATGGATTATATTATATTTGGTTCTACTAACGATCAATTGTGTAATAGATACGTTAAGTTAATGCAGAGTAGGTATGAAATGAGCATGATGGTTGAGCTGAACTACTTCCTTGGACTCCAAGTAAGCCAAAGGAAAGATGGAATTTTCATTTGCCAGACGAAGTACATCAAAGATCTCTTGAAAAAATATGGTCTTGAAGATGCATCTCCAACTAAAACCCGGATGTCAACTGCCAATAAGTTTGATAAAGATGAACCTGGTAAGAGGGTAGATATCACAAGCTACAGAGGTATGATCGGCTCATTACTTTACTTAACTGCAAGTATACCGGATATTATGTTATCTACATGCTTGTGTGCTAGGTTTCAAGCTGACCCTAAGGAATCACATCTTATAGCAGTTAAACATATTTTTAAGTATCTTAAGGGAAGTCCAAATCTTGGAATTTGGTACCCTAAAGATATAGGTTTTGACCTTGTCGGCTATACAGATTCTGATTATACATGTTGTAGGATTGATTGAAAGAGTACATAATGGAGTTTTCAATTCCTTGGTAGAAGATTGGTGCCCTGGTATAGCAAGAAGCAGCACTCAGTTACAAAATCAACAGCTGAAGCTAAATATGTTGCTGCTGGAAGCTGATGTGCACAAATCTTAAGGATAAGGAACCAACTTCAAGACGATGTACTGTTGCTGAGCAAAATTCCAATCTTCTGTGACAACACAAATGTCATAGTAATCACAAATAATCCTGTACAACACTCGAGAACCAAGCAGATTGATATCAGGTATCATTTCATTAGAGAGCATATCATGAATGGTACTGTAGAGTTACACTTTGTACCTATAAAACAGCAAATTGCAATCATTTTCACTAAACCTGGATGAAGTCACCTTCACGAGACTGGTTTGTGAATTTGGGATGTTAAATGTTTAGATCTTATCTGCAATTTGGTCTTAATAAGTTCACAGATATTTAATCTTCAATATTAAAAGGCTTTGTAAATTTATTTGAATATCCAGTAAATAGCATCTTAATTGACAATTGATTAATTGCCCAGATTATATCTTGATATATTTATTTGGTAATTAATTAAGTGTGAATTAAAATTATTTAAATACTTGTATCTCTCTTAATAGATTTTGAGTATTTATTTAATTTTATTTTTGTTAATTTATTTAAGTTATGGATATAGCAATTAAATGCATTATTTGTTCCATAAATTAAATATATTAATAAAAATAAGCAGCATGGTTATTTAAATATTTTATTTGATTAATACAGTCAATGATATTCTAATTAAATAATTTATAATAATAATCGTGATATTATCAGTTTGGTAATATTTTATTTAAAATTTACTCTAAATAAGATTTACATTTTATTCGAATGTTTCCAAATTAATACTATAGTTGATTTTGTCTAAGTACTAGACACATGAGATATATTGTCGACACTTAGATTAATTAGTTTTATTTTATAATAAAATTAGGTGTCGAATTTATATACACTGTGTTGACTTAGTCAATAAGAGGTAGAAAATTATCGACACTCTTTTTTTACTCTCTTTTTACTCAGTTTTATCTTTATTTGATCTACAAGGTAAATTATTCGACACTTGTACTTAGTTTTTATCTACTATGCGTCGATTTAGGAAGCCCATGTGTTGACCTGGTGAACACAGGGGGAACAGTGCTCGATACATATGTTTTTAACTTAGAATATTTTCTATGTGTGTCGAATTGTGTCTACAGGGGAGAGGTAATCGACACATCCTTTTGTACTTGGATTTTTTTTCTTTCTTCTATGTATCGATACTGGAATAGTTTGAGTAGTAAACTTAGATTATTTTCTAAGTACTTGCATGTGCCGAGTTTTTATGCATTGAATAGGGGTATAATGGTAATTACTACATGTGTCGTATTTTGCCTGTTATATATTTGTCACTTAGCATTTTTTTCTTTACATTCCCATCAGTGTCGATACATACCCATACACACACGAACACTTGCTCTCAAACCCCATTGTCGACCCTTGTTCGAACCTATCTCAAACTCGATTTTTTAATTCACAATTTTCAAATCCAAGACCAGTACTGTGCATATTTTCCAAATCTTATCATCATATTTCAAAATCACCCCTGTTGACTTGGTATTTTTGAAAACCCATTACTAGGATTTCATTCGAATTTTCTAGATCTAGTAATTATTAGTGAGTTAAAAATTGATTAAAAAATCCTTTTTGTGTAGCAAATTACCCCAATTGCATCATATAATTTTCCCATATTTTTTTGAGGTGATTTGAATTTGAGTTATTTTTTACTCGAATTAAAATATTAATTATTAAAATTAGTGTTGTAAAATATTTGTCTTAATTAAGCAATAAATTATCTATTTATTTTTAATTATTTAAAAATGGTTGGATAATTTATTGTACATGTTAGGAATTAGAGTTAACAGAAGTTTACAGAGGGAGGGTGAATGTATAACTTCAAATTTTTATTCCCTTTGATTTTGATGAACTGCTTGATAGTGTTAGCTTTAGCAATTCAAGTGTTTATAAAAACATAATCCGGAAAATAAAGTAAACACATAATTTAACTTTCATTCTAATTTGTATTAGAATTGAACTTTGCTACTATCTGAAATTCAGTGTAAATTTCAGCTTCTTGTTCTTGAATATTACAATGTGTATATTTTCAAAGATCTTTAGTCTTTTTAACTAATGAGGCTATGTATTACTATATACACAACATGTCCTATGGCACATGCAATCACTAATCAATTAAGCTAAAACTAGAAATAGACAAAAATAACTTTACAATTGACTATTATCTATTTCTAACTAACACACACACACACACACACACTGTGACAGTCCTTTGCTTCCAGGTTTCATTATAGACTTGTCTTGTTTATCTTCTAAGCTTCATTGTAGACTTGTCTCTATCATCACAGGTTTGACTGATCCTGTAATGACAGAGCTTCAGAATCACTTGTCTTATTCTTCTGCAAATCTCCTTGAATTTAGCCTTTTGAATCATTCGAATAATCAGCTTCATTGCACTTCGAGAAGTCATGATATTGACTTCTCAATTAATTACTTCTGAGACTTCTCGATTAGTATTGTCTTGATACTTCTTGAATGCCTTAGACTTCTCGATTAGATATGGATTTGATGACTTCTCGATTGGATTAGACTTCTCGAATGAACTAGACTTCTCGAATGATCTATCATCACAGACTTCTCGATTGATCCAATTCATCATACTTCTCGACAAGTTCAATGGCTTAGTTCTTGATTTTTTTTCTAGACTTCTCGAATGTATAACTTTTTCACACTACTCGATTGAATTTAATTCTTTGACTTCTCGAATGAGCACTTCTCGATCGAATACTAAGATAATGAGTATTTTGAGACTTCTCGACCAATTACACATTTCTGACTTCTTGATTGCAGTGACTTCTCGATCAGCTATTTTCCTTGGATGAATTCTCAGACTGCATTCCTTATTCTTGAAGAAGTATTCTTTTTCTAGATGCATGATTCAACTTGAATCTTCTAACAAACTTTATTCTTTGACTTTAATTACAACTTAGAATTACAATTTGATTATACTTCTATCTGCAATAGTACATTAAAGTATCCAAGTCACCAACCTAATATAGAAGTTCAAAACGTGTTACAACAAGACAAGTAATCATACAGAGTAGGCTTGATTTGGTCCAACAATCTCCCCCAATTTGGGAAAAGAATATTTTACAAATTAATATAAGATATCAAGCCTACTTATTTTGTTGTTGTTGTTGCTGTTGTTGCATGTAGAGATCATATTTTTCTTTCTTCTCTTTCTCTTCCCTTTCATCTATCTCTTTGATTGCACTGAGAATTTCCAATCTTGTCATGATCTCTTTAATTAGGATTGTATCATTTAGCATATCAGCAGCAATTTGGAGAGTTTGAATTGGATAATCATTGACAAATTTGAGTCTAATCTTAGATCTGACCCCATTTCTCAGTTCGAACTCAACTCTGTTAGGATCTTTAAAAATTCTGCACTTTCCTAATCTTCTTAATTCAGCATCCATTCTGTCCATTTCTTCATTTTCTTGAAACTTCTTCCTTGTCATTTCTTCAAGATATTTAACCTTGTCCACCTTCTTTTGATATTTTCTCTCCAAGTACTCAGCCATTTCCACAATCTTCAATTTACTTTACATACAGGACTTGTCAAATAGACTGATCACTATTTTGATTTAACGAGTTTTTGTGCCTTCTTGATCATGATAGAAAGGTCTTTCTTCACCATCAACTGTGGTAATAAAAATCCTTTTATCTTTAAATTCTACCTTACATATTCTGTTGGCTTTTTATTTCTTAAGATAGATTTTATTTGGCTCAACAATTTCCTGAATTGGCTATACTAGAAGACCTTTATCAAGAACAACTATTTGCTTTCTGCATTTTGGACACCTAACTAGAAAAGAACTAGTAGGCTTCTTGAACTTTGTCCTTGAGACAGTGTTGACTTTGAATTGTTGACAAGGTTTCAGCTTTTTGATTTGATTCTTCTTTAATTCATTCCTTATAACTCCATTTGTAGTAGCCTTGATTAGAAGTCTTTTTGGCTCTTTGGATTTTAGGATCATAGCAGTTTCAGAAAATGTCGGAGCCATATTAGCACCCTGAATTTTGGTAGGTGTACTAGTATGAACATTAATAGCTTGCTGCTTGGATGGTTTCTTCCTTTCATATTTCTTTTCTTTGACATAATTCTCTCTCTTTTTCTTGTTCTCACGCTCTTTCTTATTGTCATCCTTCTTTCCTCCCTTATTACTCCTGGACTCAGGATTCTTATCATTCTTTTCCTGATCCTTGTCTTCATCATCTTTCTTCTTTTTCTTCCATTTCTCATTTGTAAAGTCAGAGATTTGATCATTCATAAACTTCTTCATCTTTTCTAGGATCATTTTATCCTTTTCTTACTTAACATTTTTCTTTTCAATTAGGACAATAAGATTTATATTTTGACTTCTATTTCTAAAATTGAGGTGTTGTGGAATTTTGAAGTGAGCAAGTTTGTTCTCTCTTGACATGTACATCACACCATCTGGATTGCAGTATGTCTCAGGAAGTGCATTGGGTATAAGAAGGCCCAATATTTTATTCTTCAATTCTTCATCCTCCTGAGTGACTAGCTCAATTACTTTGTGTAGGAAATCCAGTTATATGTATGACAGATTTTGAAAGGGCCCAACAGATACTTTAAAATAGTCATACTCCATCTGCACTGTTGGTTCTTTGAATATTTTGCCATCTTTCTCAAACTTAACTCCCCTTATAGTAACAATAGCATTGTCAAGCATCTTCTTATAGCTCCAATGATTTCCTTTTACTTACTTTTTAATATGTTTCAGAAGGTCTAAGAAGTTTTTATCAGCATTTGGTTTGAGAATTTCTCCCATTAGCTTCCTCATTACTCCCTTTTGACTCTCAGCCTCTATTTCATCACTCCTTTCTTTCTCCCCCTTGATATATTGTGATTGAATGAAGGTGGAGTGACTGGGCTTGATTTGAGTTGTCACTTGAACTAGAGTAGCTTGATTTGAATTCCCCAAATTTGAGAGAAGAGTTTTTTTTATGTTAGTTGAGCAGAAATTTGAGCAAGTGTGGTGCCTTGAGTGGCATTAGAGGTGTCAAACTCCTTCTGGAGACTGCTCACACTTGACACAACTGTAGACACGGTAGAGGTGAGTGATTCAACCTTTGCATTCAAGTCATTAATTGTTTTTGCCTTAGCAGCTTCATCATTGGCCTTGGATTGATAATAAATATCCACTTGAAATGGTGTCAAGTCATAAAGAGGCACATCCTCAGGCAACCTATCTGCATGTCTGTTTGCATACAACACTTGAATGATGCTGTTTATTTTCTGTTAATTCTCAAGAATGGTTGCATTGCTTTGAATCATTTCTTTATAAGCTTTCTTCATTGCATCCATCTTGGTGTAGAGAAGTGATGATTTTCCAGATTCAGTTCTAAATGAGAGATTTCCATATTTACCTCCAGGTTTCATCTTTTCCTTAATGGATTTTACAGTGCCCTCCACCTTGGTTCTGTGATCATGAATCTCAGCCTGCAAACCTCTAGCAAGATAATGATTTAACTGGAATTGAACCTTTACAGCTTCATGAATAGCATCATAGATTGCTGATTGAATAAAAATCTTTTCACAAGAACCAAGAGTTGTCAAATAATTTTATCTCATCCACTGTAGCATCTCCTCCATGGTCACAGTGTCCTTGTTATCCAACCAAGCATCTATATTGGCCTCTCCTTCTTCAGCCATTTGAGCATTTTTGTCTTTAATCTCTTCTTGATCTTGGGCATACTCCAACATAATCTCAGCATAATCTTTGTTGGGCAAATGAGAGGTTAAGAGTTGTTGAGCAATATGGTACCATCTTTCCGATTGATCTCCATAAATTTCTCTTAGTTGTTCATCTGAAAGTGACACACCATGAGATGATGGTCCTGATTCCCTGTCATATTGCACATGTTTCAGCCATTGTGACAAAAATTTAGAGCTAGGGCAACTTGTTACAGTGGTCCCCTCAGCATCAAATTCATCATCCGATTGCTCATATAAATCCTTTGATACTGGATGGATATGTGATCTCTCCCTAGAAGACAGTCTTTGAATGACTGGGGAGTGTCCAGGGGATGCCATTTGCATGGTATAGAGGTCTTCTAGATTTTGCAATTTTTGTGAAGATACCTGGTGCTCCAATGGCTCATGAATGAGACCAAAGGAAATTTTTGCATCCTCAGCCACCACAGAGTCTAAAGTAAAAACTCCCGAAGCCTCTATGACTTTGATGGTGTTATCAGGATGCCTCAGCATGCATTCCCTCACCATCTAAATGTATGTCCAGAGTGGTGAGTATAGTGCCATGCACTATGTCATTTAAATTTTGCTCTCTAGGGAAAAAGGAATCCTGATGATCAAAAACGTCATGTGTTTGGATAGACACATTTGGTTGTGAAGAAATATTAGGAATAGAAGAGAGATTGTGAGTAGTTATGAGTGTTGGCAACTCCCTCTGAGAAAGTGAGAAAGTTTCAATAGAAAGTCCTACATGTTTTTGCGTCTTCTTTTCAACTTCATACCTGGCATCAACAAGAATGTGTTCCTGTGATGGTGCAGACTCTGTACAGAGTGGAGTGGACTGGCTCCCAAATTCAATAGATTCATTTTGTTGAGAAAGTGCACCTATAAGTAAGTTTAATCCATTATGTACCTCTACATCCTTTTGGGAGGATGTAGAGTGGTTTGTTGTGGCCTTTTGATTTTTCTTTTTTCCTCTCTAAAGATTCTACAAGTGACTCATCTAGATGAGATTCTTCAACATTATCTAAAACCACTTCTAACTTCTTCTTTGGAGCAGATTTCTTCCTTTTCTTCTTTTCAACTGTACCATGTTGAGAGGATGTAGATGTTGGCTCACTAACATCTATTGTTATCAAAGAAGGGTCTACAATTGGGTTAGAAGTCCTCAGGTTAGGTGCATTTGATTCTACTGCAGCCTTATGACCTCCTACTGTTTCAAGATAACCATATGTAGACTGCACAAGTGGATACCCTTCAAATACACTCCTCATATGAGGTGTGATTAGAAGAGGTACATTCATTGTGTTTCTCTTATCCAATGTAGTAAAAATGATTTTTGACATGAATTTGGTGTAGCCAATTCTATTTTTATTCATTCCTGGAAAATCAATCAATGCAGGGTTTTTAAAGTTAAGAATTTACTGAATAAAGCGAGAAAAAAATATTTCATTACCTTTCTTTGGGATCCAGGTTTAGAGTTCCCTCAGAATAAGTTTCTCAGCATTAAGATTTTTGTTATAAGCCAATGAAAAGGCAAGCTTCAAGGCAATGGAGTTGATTTAATCAAACCATGTCTTCCAGCAAGTGAAGACCCTTAGTAGAGTGTCAAACAGAAATGACCACTCTTTTCTTACATTTTTTTGTTCAAATTTCCCATCTTGATCTCCTCATCAAATCTTATGAAGTCCATAAAATATTCCAATGCAGTATCTGTTGGAAATTCATCAAATTGCTCTGTAGGTTGAGATAAGCTCAAATTTACATCATTTTCATCAGAGCTAATGTCCACTTCTTGAATCTTGCATGTTACAACGATCCTTGAGTTACCATCTTCCAAAGCAATGTCCTCCCAAGTTACAGTGTTCCAGAACTGCTCCAATATATCTAACTACAGAGTGGGGTTTATCAACAAGGCTTCTTTCAAGTAGGAATCAATGAGAAACTTTGTGAAGCACTTATATTACGCCTTTGCATCTGCATCTCTTGCAATGGCCAAGAAGTTGGTTTCTGGAATTACATAAGTTACAATTTCAGGGTTGGAGCTAGATGTAGCCATTGAGTAGTGTGTAGAAAAGAGAGTTGAAGAAACGAAGGTCTTAGAGAAAATAAAAACAAGAGTTCGAATATAACTATTTCAGAGCAAAGGGTTTTTTGAGTTTGCGATTAAGTGTAGAAATGAAATGTTATATCTACTTTGCTATTTATATGACTTAGACAACTCAACTAGAATTGTAATCGATTTTAGTGATAGAGAACTCAGAAAAAGAAATAAAGTTACTTTGGTAGAGAATTGTCAGAATTTGATCGAGAACTCTTATTTGTATGTATGTTCGAGAAGTGTATCAACCGAGAACTCAGTAAAGTGAATTAAACCATTCGAGAACTAGATCATTTGAGAACTCAAAGCAATCGAGAACTCTAGTGATCGAGAAGTCAACCATCAAACTGATCGAGAACACACTAAATATGATTCGAGAACTCTATTTACCATTAACCGAGATCTCTAGAATTATACCTAGTCGAGATGCTAGAAAGAATGGCAACAAAATCACAAACTCCAATTTTGAAAGATTATTCTATTTTTCACTTGGAAAACAAAATAATAATTCGAAAATCTCATTTATTAAATAAATAAAATTTATTTATTCATCTTAAAATAAGAAATGTTTTTTTTAATCAATATTCCTGAAATTTTAATTATCACACTTGTTATTTAACAATGCACAAGTATCATAATTCTCTTCGGGCTTCTTCAGAACAAAGAAATAGTTCCAAGTTAATATTTTCAAAAATATTTATAAGCAAAATAATGTACAACAATATAACTGATATATTTATAAATATACACCCATTTTTTTCACTTAGATAAATCATTTAGCTTCATGTCTGTGAAATAATTATTGTAATAGTTGGGAAGGTATATTTTGTTAGTATTGGGGTCCTAGAGACAATACTTTTAATGTTTTATTGAAAACAATTAAGGATTATGTTTTATGTGATTATTTAATTATTATTTATTATGTCTTTATTTACTGCATTATAAATTGAAAGGATAATAAATGTCCTTGGAATATTAATACGTAATATATATATATATATTTAAGTATGTGACTTAAAAATGAGATTATATGAATAGTATTTTATTCCTAAAATTCCCTAGTCAAGTATTATTATTTAAGGACAATAATAATGCAATAAGACTAGTATGTTTGTTGACGGATGACCACATCTTATTGGTCATAGGTATGGTGATACTAAAGTCAAGAACATAAGTGTATGTATCAATACATGACACTGGAAAGACCCGCCGTGAGATTCTACATGTTAATAAGTGTCATAAGAAATCTCACTGTGATAATGATGTAATGATCCTCTGACTTGAAATCATTATATTTCTATACGAGAATTAATATACTTTGATTACACTCAAAGTTACCTTTAACCGGGTAATGATAAAGGTGTACATTGGGTATGGTATGAATCATATGAGAAATATGAATGATAGATATATGATTTAACCCTCCAATTCTAGGAGTGATATTATTGGCCTCTTGATTGAGTGAGACTATGAAATGCATGGCCATGCTCAAATATTGATTTGTTTAAATAGTCTACTCATTGATCAAGGAAACCGAGATTAAACATTGAAGAGGATGACACTATACATGCCTCGAGTTTGATCTATAATATAAGGTTAAAGGGATTATATTACATGGAACATTATTCACGAAAGGTTTAATTGAATCACCAATTATTATTGTTACTTGGGTAGCAATGATGTATTACTAGATGCCGCTCATTGTTTATAATTTTATTATTAGATAATAAAATTATTGCCAACGTCATAATAACCTAAAGGGTCACACACAAAGAACGTCAAGACGGAGGTTTATTTAAATTACGAATTTAAATATATTATTATTTATTCGAATTTAATTATTGAATTAATTAAGTGGGACTTGATTAATTATATTAGAATTCGGATTTAATAACTATTATTATTATTCGAATTTAATTATTGAATTAATTAAGTAGGACTTGATTAATTATATTAGAATTCAGATTTAATAATAATAATAACCCAAAGTCATAATGGGTTTTGGAAATCACATGGATTAGGGTTAGGCCCAAAATCTCTCTCTCCCCTATATATACATAATGATGTATAGTATTAGGGTTTAATCATCAAATTTCGTTTTTAGAGAAAAACCCTAGCTGCTCAACATCAAGAGAGGCTAGAGAAAGAGAGAGAGAGAGACAAACAATTCGGCTAGTACCGACTCCGGTGATCGTAGGACGATCGGGCGTTCGTGTGGACTTCTTTAGAGAGCAAATCTTTGCAACAAAGGACTGCTGTGATTCATCTTTCTGGACCTCCATTAAACAGCATACGAAAGTTTTGTTAAGGTACAGACTTCTTCACCATAATCATCCAACGTTATACATGGATCCTGCGATTGGGTTTCGATTTTTTTGTTTTTATATTAATTCCGCTGTGTTTTCATGCACGAAACCCTTCAATGGCATCAGAGCTACGTGTATAATGGGATGATTTGGTTATGTGTTTAACAGTTTTTCGATGTATGTAAACATATATATGATATGCCATGATTATATATTGATATATATGTTTTATATGATTTTGAATATATGATATTCATGTGTTGTATAATCATGGGATGATTGTGTGTATTGCTGTATGTATATGATACATGTTTGTTCTTGTTATGGAAATCGTATTCGATGCGAATTCTGAAACGGCTTCGGTAGATTTTCTGAAATCTGTGTCCAGTGTCCGATTTTCGCAAACGATATGTGTTTTCTGATTGGAATCGTGTCACTTAGCAATACTGACAAAGTCAGCTTCGCGTCTGTAAGCCGTTTGAAGACGTTACTGGCCCCGAAACGGCGATTTATTATTTTCTGAAATTTATTTGATTTTCTGAAATTTCGAAATTTATTATATATGATTATATGATATGTTTATATAATCTGAGATATGTTACATGTGTTATGTGATAACATGGTGGATGGTTATGGCCTAAAGACCCATAGGATAGTGGTTTTGTTTTATGGTTTTGGTTTCTAAATACGACTTGCATGTCGTTTATTCATTGTAATTGTTAATCTCGAATGTAACTCGAGTTCTTCTTGTAATTTCATTAGAATAGATTTATTTATTATTCAATATAATTGTTCAATGGAGACTTGGAAGCAAGGAAGCTAGGAGGCAATCCAGATGATGGAGCAATGAAGAAGATAAAGACATGTAATAGTGTAGTATTTGAAACCACCATAGATTGACCTTGATAATTCCATTAGCTTGGAAATATCACATAGGATGGGGCCATAACCAAACACGTTTAATTTACGCACAATATATATATGTATATGAATGCATGTGTAGATATGTATGTGTTGGAATGATGTATGTATTAGATACGACACCCATGCCATGTCTGCTTAAGAAAGATAAAATCTGTAACGATTCAAGATTTTAAAATTAACAAACGATCATGAGATTCTTGTGTTTATGAAATATGGATTTTAAAACACGGAATTAAATATGGATTTTGATATCTATAACTGGGATTTTCTGACAAAAGCGGATATGCGTATTCGTAAGGTTGATGGGTTTTAAGTGTGACCATTGGTATCCTCCATCTACCTGGGAAATGAACAATTTAAAATGTCAATTTGAAATATTTGGTTCAAGGAAAAATTGAGGATCTCTTTATGATGTGATCATGATCGTTATAAATTTTCTAAACCCCTTAACAAAATATTAAGTTTTACTCGGATGCTTTCCAATGAATGAACACTCATCGAATCCTAGATCGATTAGGGGAAAGACTGTCAGTGGCAGGGGACTCCTATCTATCGTGGTGAGATGCGACGAATATAAACGGTTATATCCGGCGTTGTATCATTGGGTCTAACTTAACTGAGTCGTCATAATAAGATGAAAATAAACGGTTATATTCAACCATTATGAACTTAGAAGCATAGAGTTTGGTTAAAAGTCTATTAGATAGATAAGATCAATCGTTGTTCACCAAACTATCCAAGAATTATATATGATATGATTGACAACTGTTGTCTACCTAAATAATCATTTTTTAAGGACTTCCAGTGGTTGACTTAGGACATGACGAAATATGGATCTTGGCTCACTAGAAAGAATTATGGGATATACTTTCCAAATTAATAGTAAGGGCTATTAATTTGATAAAAATAGTGGGAGATATATTATGAATATATCATAATCATTTGAACATAATAAATAACTCAGACAATCTAATGTTTATTTTATGCATTTTAAACATTGTAGATATTTAAATGGAAAACAATACAAATACTTTCTCCGTACGAGCAACCCTTGAGAAGGACAAGCTGACAGGAACTAACTTCCTGGATTGGTATAGGAATTTGAGGATTGTCCTCAGGCAAGAGCGTAAGCTCCATGTCATTGAAATTTCTTCACCTGCTCCTCCTGCTGAGAATGCAACTCGCGTTCAGCAAAATGCTTATCAGAAGCATATTGATGATGTGAATGATATTGCATGTCTCATGCTGGCAACCATGAGTGTTGAGCTTCAAAAACAACATGAGCATATAGATGCTTATGAGATGATTGAACACCTTCAAAGAATGTTTGAGGGACAAGCTCGTCAAGAAATGTTCGACACGAGCAAAGCACTGTATGCTTGCAAACAGGGAGAGCGTGAACCTGTTGAACCACATGTTCTGAAGATGATAGGTTATATTGAGTATCTTGATACTTTGGGTTTCCCGATTGGTTTGGAAGCTCAGATTGACTTAATCTTGCAATCTTTGAACCGCAACTATACTCATTTTGTTATGAACTACAATATGAATGAGATAGACAAAACACCCACTGAATTGTTGGCCATGTTACGAACTACTGAAACCAACATGAAAAGGCTGAACCTGCTGCCATGTTGATGGTAGATAACAAAGGTAAGGCTAATAGGAAAGGCAAATGGAAGGGAAAGAAGAAGATTGGATCTGTTTCTGGTCCCAAGCCAAAGGCTAATCCCAAACAGGCTTTAAAGCCTAAGGGTGTTGTTGCAAAGGGTGATTGTCACTACTATGGTAAACCAGGTCATTGGAAGAGAAACTGTCATGCTTATTTGGAGGATCTGAAGAAGAAGAAGGCTGGTCAAGCTTCTGATTCAGGTATTTATGTTATAGAGGTCAATTTGTCAACTTCTACATCATGGGTATTGGATACTGGATGTGGTTCTCACATTTGTATAAATGTGCATGAACTACGAAGGAGTAGGACTTTGGCTAAAGGAGAGGCCGACCTACGAGTTGGCAATGGAGCAAAGGTTGCTGTTTTAGCTGTAGGGACTTATTATTTATCATTGCCCACTGGGCTTATTTTAGAACTTGAGAACTGTTTTTACGTGCCTGCAATTTACAGAAACATTATTTCGGTTTCTTGTTTAGACAAGTAAGGTTTTGCATTTTTAATTCAGAACAATAGTTGTTCCTTTTCTTTGAATAATGTTACCTATGGGGTTGCACGTTTATTTAACGGTTTATATGTTCTTGATTTAGACACTCCTATCTATAATGTGAATAACAAACGTCTTAAAATAAATGACTCAAATCAAACATACCTCTGGCACTGTCGTTTAGGCCATATAAATGAGAAGCGCATTTCCAAGTTATATAAGGATGGATACTTGGATAAGTTTGACTTTGAATCATACGAAGCATGCGAACCTTGTCTCATTTTACTGGATAAGGTGAAATGGCCACTGAATGATTAGAACTTATACATAGTGATGTATGTGGTCCTATGCGTACTATGACAAGAGGTGGCTTTTACTACTTTATCACGTTTACTGATAATTTCAGTAGATATGTGTATCTTATGAAGAAAAAATCCGATTCTTTTGAAAAGTTCAAAGAATACAAAGCTAAAGTAGAAAAGCAAACTGGCGGAAGTATTAAGACTCTACGATCTGATCGTGGAGGTGAATACTTAAGCCATGAATTTAAGAGTTTATTAAAAGAGTGTGGTATTGTATCACAACTCACTCCTCCCGGAACACCATAATGGAATGGAGTTTCTGAAAGGAGGAATCGTACTTTGTTGGACATGGTACGATCGATGATGAGTCATGCAGATCTTCCAATTAGTTTCTGGGGCTACACCCTGGATATTCTTAAGTACTTGAAGAGGACTAAAAATTAATTCTTGGTATATGGAGGAGAAGATAAACTGGTAGTAAAAGGTTACACCGACGCTAGTTTCTAGACAGACAAGGATGATTCGATTTCTCAGTCTGGATTTGTGTTTTGTCTAAATGGAGATGTTGTATGCTGGAATGGTTCACAGCTGAGACAATTGTTGATTCTACAATAGAGCCTGAGTATATTGATGCTTGCGAAGCAACCAAGGAGGCTGTTTGGGGATGTACTTAGGAGATATCACATAATTAATAAGATTAATAATCGAGGGGATATACATATATGTAAAGTGCATACAAATGATAACATTGCAGATCCACTGACTAAGGCTTTGTCGCAGCAGAAGCACGAAGGTCATACTAGTTCCATGGGTATTAGATACATGAGAGATTGGCTCTAGTACAAGTGGGAGATTGTTAGTATTGGTGTCCTAGAGAAAATACTTTTAATGTTTTATTGAAAACAATTAAGGATTATATTTTATGTGATTATTTAATTATTATTTATTATGTCTTTATTTACTGCGTTATAAATTGAAAGGATAATAAATGTCCTTGGAATATTAATACGTAATATATATCTTTAAGTATGTGACTTAAAAAAATGAGATTATATGAATAGTATTTTATTCCTAAAATTCCCTAGTCAAGTATTATTATTTAAGGACAATAATAATGCAATAAGACTAGTATGTTTATTGACGGATGACCACATCTCATTGGTCATAGGTATGGTGATACTAAAGTCAAGAACATAAGTGTATGTATCAATACATGACACTGGAAAGACCCGCCGTGAGATTCTACATGTAAATAAGTGTCATAAGAAATCTCACTGTGATAATGATGTAATGATCCTCTGACTTGAAATCATTATATTTCTATACGAGAATTAATATACTTTGATTACACTCAAAGTTACCTTTAACTGGGTAATGATAAAGGTGTACATTGGGTATGCTATGAATCGTATGAGGAATATGAATGATAGATATAGGATTTAACCCTCCAATTCTAGTAGTGATATTATTGGCCTCTTGATTGAGTGAGACTATGAAATGCATGGCCATGCTCAAATATTGATTTGTTTAAATAGTCTACTCATTGATCAAGGAAACCGAGATTAAACATTGAAGAGGATGACACTATACATGCCTCGAGTTTGATCTATAATATAAGGTTAAAGGGATTATATTACATGGAACATTATTCACGAAAGGTTTAATTGAATCACCAATTATTATTGTTACTTGGGTAGCAATGATGTATTACTAGATGCCGCTCATTGTTTATAATTTTATTATTAGATAATAAAATTATTGCCAACGTCATAATAACCTAAAGGGTCACACACAAAGAACGTCAAAACGGAGGTTTATTTAAATTACGAATTTAAATATATTATTGTTTATTCGAATTTAATTATTGAATTAATTAAGTGGGACTTGATTAATTATATTAGAATTCGGATTTAATAAGTATTATTATTATTCGAATTTAATTATTGAATTAATTAAGTAGGACTTGATTAATTATATTAGAATTCAGATTTAATAATAATAATAACCCAAAGTCATAATGGGTTTTGGAAATCACATGGATTAGGGTTAGGCCCAAAATCTCTCTCTCCCCTATATATACATAATGATGTATAGTATTAGGGTTTAATCATCAAATTTCGTTTTTAGAGAAAAACCCTAGCTGCTCAACATCAAGAGAGGCTAGAGAAAGAGAGAGAGAGAGACAAACAATTCGGCTAGTACCGACTCCGGTGATCGTAGGACGATCGGGCGTTCGTGTGGACTTCTTTAGAGAGCAAATCTTTGCAACAAAGGACTGCTGTGATTCATCTTTCTGGACCTCCATTAAACAGCATACGAAAGCTTTGTTAAGGTACAGACTTATTCACCATAATCATCCAACGTTATACATGGATCCTGCGATTGGGTTTCGATTTTTTTGTTTTTATGTTAATTCCGCTGCGTTTTTATGCACGAAACCTTTCATATTTATTTGGCCACTTATCCTGAAGAATTTAGCATTCCAATTTAACTAACTAACATGTTGAAGGTGACTTCATTAAGTGGTTAATAAATATATCACCAACTGTTTTTGTGTAGGAACATAGAATAATTCAATCACTCCATTTTCTGCATGTTCCTTTATGAAATGGTACCTTACATCAATGTGCTTTATTTTGGAATAGTTGACTGGATTGACAACGATTGATATGTCACTAGTGTTATCACACATGATAAGAATTATTTCTAACATTAGTCCATAGTCCCTTAGTTGATTCCTTATCCAAAGTACTTGAGAACAACAGCTTCTAACAGTTATGTATTCAGCCTCAACTGTGGAAGTAGAAACTGATTGTTGCTTCTTACTAAACCAAGATACGAGCCTCTATCCAAGAAATTGACAGCTTCCTGCTAGAAGAAATTTTGACAGAGTGTCATACCATGCTCTAGGGGCTTGTTTGAGTCCATACAATGTAGGAATTTATGCACCAGCGGAAGCATTGAATAACATTTATTTGCATATATTCCTATGTATATATACATATAGATACAAAAACTATTTTATAAATTGAAGAATACCTCGATTACTTTCCGGCAACAGCTAGAGAAGATCTTGTTCTTCAATCCTTGCAATCACCCCTCAAGTGTGAAGTGCTCTAAAGATATCCACCAAGAATCAAACTAAAAGATGAAGGAGGAGGCTAGAGAGGAAATTAGGGTTGTCTCCCTTTTAAATTATTTCTCACAAATATTAGGGTTTTAAAGTATTAGGATTTATAATCCTATATTTATAGGCAAATATCTCAGCTGAGATATTTTCTATAAATATCTTATTATTAATTCCCTTTTTAATTAATTAATCTTATTAATTAATTAGTTAATGATTAAAACTATTTTAATCATTAATTCCTTTTTCTAAACTCTTTTAGAAAATTATTCTCTCTTCATATTTAATTACTTTAATTAAATATTTAATTAATAATATTAAGATCTTATCTTAAATAATTTATAATCAATTAAATCTCATTTAATTAATTTATAAAATTTGCTAAGTAATTATTTATTTCATAAATAAATAATGACTAGCTATTATTAATTATTCCTTCATCAATAATTTAATCTCTTTTATGATGTGACTCTTTAGGTTCAATATTAAGCCGGTAGTAGAAATAAATAATAATAAACATTTTATTTATTATTTATATGAATTCTATTAATTCATTAAATATAATTAATCTGATTAATTATATTTATTCTACATCGTGAGTGATGCTTCTCAATATATCGCGACTATCCAGATAATACGAAATCATTGCTTAGAATACTTAGAACCTGTCAGTAATTTGTTACCGTATAATTAATTCCTTCTACCCTTCAATATCCCGATTAAATACAAGGCATGGAACTCGTGTCAAGCCTATCTAATTTAATCATATGATTTCTTATTCATAATGCAAAGTTCCTTTTAATGCAAATTAGAAACTCTTTCTAATTTAATTCACTCTGGCCAGAGATTCCTGAACTTGCATATCTAAGAATAACATAGGATATTCACTTCCTTTACTGGAAGGGGCAGATCCTTTATTGATCCGTTAACTATCTCCATACACAAATCACTATGCCTAGAATGGACCTAATGAATGTCCTAGAGACTAAGGACTAAACCAAAGCATAAATCATTGTGTACGAGATTACTCTAACGATCTCAAGTCTAAGGATACTTGTACAACTATTTACTTAATAAACAACTATCGACACGTGAGTAAACTCCATTAGTTGTTCTACTTATCGAGTCATGTTCAGTGAACTTATTCCTTAATAAGTACCTACATACTAGATATAGTGTCACCACACAAATGTCTATGAGAACAGACATCCTCATAAGGGAGCTAACATAGTATGTACTGATCTTTACGGATTTACCAATTTCCAATTAGTTACCCTATGATCAGGAACTGTTTAAGTCTAAAGCTATTATCTTCTAGATTTCATTATTACAATCTCATTATAATTCTAGAAGCTTTACTCTAAACTATGGAACATCTTATTTAATACACTTCAAATAGATTAAGCCCGTAACATAACAAATAAATACTTTATTATTATCAAATGAAATTAAATAAGAGTAGCAGAAAGTTTTTTTCTAACTCATCATACATGATTGGTTTTAGGTCAAACACTTTCAATCTCCCACTTGGCCTAAAGCCAATCACTCTGGTATCTAATACCCATTCGCTCCTTATGACGATCAAAATTTAACTTAGACAGTGGCTTCGTGAACGGGTCTGCTATGTTGTTATGTGTGTCAACTCATTCGATCTTGACATCTCCTCTTTCAATGATCTCCCTAATCAAATGAAACCGCCGCAATATATGTTTGGTATTCTTGTGAGACCTCGGTTCCTTGGCTTGAGCTATTGCAGCGTTATTGTCACAATATAACACAATAGGCCCCTCTATGCCAGGAACTACTCCCAACTTAGAAACAAATTTCTTCATCCAAACAGCTTCCTTTGCAGCCTCACTTGCAGCTATATACTCTGCTTCTGCTGTGGAGTCAGCCGTCGTAGATTGCTTACGACTTCTCCAACTAATCGCCCCTCCATTTAGAGTAAACACATACCCTGACATGGATTTACTATCATCACACTCTGACTGAAAACTAGAGTCAGTGTAACCCTCTATTTTCAACTCAGACCCACCAAAAACAAGAAAAATATCCTTAGTCCTTCTCAAGTACTTAAGGATGTTCTTCACTACTTTCCAGTGGTCTTCACCTGGATTTGACTGATATCTGTTAGTCACACTAATTGAGTGAGCAACATTAGGTCTAGTACATAACATCGCGTACATGATAGATCCTATTGCCGACGCATAAGGAATCCTACTCATACGCTCTCTTTCTTCAGGTGTCTTAGGAGACATCTTGTCAGAAAGGGAGACTCCATGGCTTATCGGTATAAGACCTCTCTTGGAGTTTTCCATGCAAAACCTTTTAAGCACCTTATCGATGTACGTACCTTGGGTTAGACCTATCATTCTTCTTGATCCATCTCTATAGATCTTCATACCAAGAATGTAGGACGCTTCTCCCAAGTCCTTCATAGTGAAGTTCTTTGATAGCCATATTTTTACTGATTGCAGCATTGGTATGTCATTTCCTATTAAGAGTATGTCATCTACATACAAAATAAGAAATTTTACTGCGCTCTCACTAACCTTCTTGTAGACACATGGTTCATCTATATTTTTGATAAAATCAAACTCTTTGAGTGTCTCATCAAAACGAATGTTCCATCTTCGAGAAGCTTGCTTTAACCCATATATGGTTCGTAGTAGCTTACATACTAGATGTTCATTTCCTTTGGAAATAAAACCCTCTGGCTGTATCATATACACTTCTTCTTCAAGTTCCCCATTGAAGAAGGTCGTCTTTACGTCCATTTGCCAGATTTCATAGTCATAGTAAGCTGCAATAGCAAGCAAAATCCGAATTGATTTGAGCAAGGCTACAGGCGAAAAAGTTTCATCAAAGTCAATCCATTGTCTTTGTTTGAATCCTTTTGCCACGAGCCTGGCCTTGTAGGTCTCTACCTGGCCATTTGCTCCAATCTTTCTCTTGTATACCCACTTGCACCCTATAGGCTTCGTATCCTTGGGTGCCTCTATCAAAGTCCATACTTGGTTGGCATACATGGAGTCCATTTCGGATTTCATGGCACTCTTCCATTTCTCTGAGTCAACACTACTCACAGCCTCGTTGAAGGTCATAGGGTCGTCTTCATCAATGACCGCCAATTCATTGTCATTCTCAATGACAAGGCCATAATACCTCTCAGGTTGGCGAGACACCCTTTGTGATCTACGGATGGACTGTTCTATGGAAGGTTGTTCAATATGAACAGGTGTTTCCTCTTGAACCGTAGTAGTTTGTTCTTCATGAACTTCATCAAGTTCAATCTTGCTCCCACTATTCCCTTCAAGGATAAACTGTTTTTCCAGGAAGGTAGCATGTCGGGACACAAACACCCTTTGTTCGGTGTAAAAGTAATACCCTAAAGTCTCTTTAGGATATCCTACAAACCTATATTTCACGGATCGAGATTCTAGCTTATTGGGGTCAACTTTCTTGACATAAGCCGGACATCCCCAAATCTTAACGTGCTTAAGACTCGGTTTCCTTTCTTTCCATATCTCATACGGAGTTTGAGGAACAGATTTGGAAGGCACCTTGTTCAATATATATGCTGATGTTTCCAATGCATAACCCCAAAGTGATACTGGAAGATCTGTATAGCTCATCATGGATCGAACCATGCCAATAAAGTTCGATTTCTCCTTTCGGATACTCCATTCAACTGGGGAGTGCCCGGAGGAGTCCATTGAGAGACTATATCATTTTCTTTGAGATAATTTAGAAACTCGCCACTTAAGTATTCACCTCCTCGATCTGATCGAAGGGTTTTAATACTATACTTGGTTTGTTTCTCTACTTCATACTTATATTCTTTGAAATTTTCAAAGGCTTCAGATTTGTATTTCATCAAATACACATATCCAAATCTAGATCGATCATCTGTAAAAGTAATGAAGTATGAAAATCCACCCATGCCTTGCGTGGACATCGGCCCACACACATCTGTATGTACCAATCCAAGCAACTCCGCAGATCTTTCTCCATGTCCACTAAATGGAGATTTGGTCATTTTGCCTAACAGACAAGACTCGCATGTAGGATATGATTCAAAATCAAAAAGTTCTAGTAACCCTTCCTTATGCAATGTCTTAAGTCTATTTTCACTAATATGACCAAGTCTGCAGTGCCACAAGTAGGTGGGATTTTCATCATCTCTTTTTCTTTTATTACTATATTCAATTTGAAGTAAACTATGTTCTACGTCACATACATACAAACCATTATTTAAAATACCAACACCATAAAGAACATTATTTCTAAAAATTGAACATTTATTATTCTCAATAGCAAACGATAAACCATCCAAGTCTAACATGGGAATAGAAATAATATTCCTCACAATTGAGGGAATAAAATAACAATTATCCAAAATAATAGTCTTGCCCGTAGGCATAAGTAAATCAAACGATCCTACAGCTACAACAGCAACTCTTGCTCCATTGCCCATACGTAGGATCACCTCTTCTTCTTCAAAAGTCTTACTTCTCCTTAGTCCCTGCAACGAATTGCAAATGTGAGAACCACAGGCGGTATCTAATACCCAAGTAGAAGTTTGATTAAGTGACATATTTAGTTCGATCATGAACATACCTGAAGTAGAAGCGGTAGTCTCACCACCCTTCTTCTTCTTCAATTCTGCAAGGTAAGCCTTACAGTTTCTCTTCCAGTGCCCCACTTTGTTGCAGTGAAAGCAAACAGCTTTGCTTTTGGGATCTTCAGCTTTTGGAGGAACTGGCCTTTTCTCACCTACATTCTTCTTCTTCTTAGGAGGGCACCTCTTCCTCTTCTTAGGGTTAGAGCCTTCCCCAATTAGAAGAACATAACTCTTCTTTGTGGGAAAATTCAACTCAGCAGTTTTCAGCATGTTATGGAGTTCAGGCAAGATGACATCCAACTTGTTCATGTGAAAGTTCACAATGAACTGCGAGAATGAATCTGGAAGTGATTGCAGGACCAGATCTTGATTCAGCTCCCCATCCATGACAAATCCAAGTTTTCCAAGACGCTCAATCAAATTGATCATCTTGAGCGCATGAACATTCACAGATGATCCCTCAGTCATCCTACAATGGAACAGCTCCTTCGATATCTCATATCGAGCTGTCCTTCCTGCCACATCATACAAATCTTGTAGATGCATAAGGATAGATTGAGCATCTATATGCTCGTGTTGCTTTTGGAACTCATCATTCATGGATCCCAGCATAACACACTGTGCAACTCTTGCATCATCTATCCAATTACGATACACAATATGTTCATCATTATGTGCATCATGAGCAGGTTTAGCAGGTTTAGGTGAGTCTAGTACGTATTCCTTCTTCTCAATCCTGAGAACAATTCTCAGGTTTCGAAGCCAATCAGCATAGTTGGGACCAGTTAATTTGTGTGCATCGAGCATGCAACAGAGTGATAGTGCAGAAGACATTATGTATATAGTAAATCTGCAAATAATAAACACATAACAACATTTAGCAAATACTCTATTTCATTATCTAAAATACCATATGAATTGGGTCTTTATTCATAAGTGCCTTCCACTATTCTATCTAATTTCTATATCCCTTATTGAAATTAAGCATTCATAATGCTAGTGGGATAGGGATCCTACATTCCATTACACAACCTCGGCTGTAGCACGAAACGCCATGTAACGTTCAATAGGCAGACAACTCTTGTCAGCTACATCTCATGTTATTCCCTAATCTTACTTTAGCCTCTTGAATACATGAGTCACGGCTGTGGCACGACAAACTCAATATTCTAAGTCAAGTCAATCCCAACATCTCGTATAATTAAACTAGTTTCAAATAGCTCACGGCTGTAGCACGTAACAACCATAAGATTCCAATTCATCATACACATCTCATATTATAGACAAGTATCTCTTCTTTTGGAAACAACGCCCTCGGCTGTAGCACGAAACGACAGAGTTTTAAAAACAAGAAATACTTTCTATTATGTTGGAAGGCTATGACCAACACAAGCCCATTGTGTTTTATGGCTAATTACTACTTGATATTCTTTATATTTTAGGGGATTATATTATGTTACAATAATAATCATATTATAAAGAGATTCTTTTAGATTGGATTAAATATTTCAAATCAACTATTGATACTTGGAGTCATCCCAGGCCAGGGGTGGAGCATTGTCAAGAGGTGTCTCTTAATAACCCCCTTTTTTACATATAGAACATCTGTTGTTTGACAGAATCATCTTTTCACTTAAGTTGAAAATTCATATTCAATCACGTGTTTCATAAACACAAAAATCTCATGATTGTATTCATAATATGTAAATAAAGGTCACGAAACAATTTCACTATTCTAGATTGTCTAACATACGCCTTATGTTAATTAAGTTCACCTAAATCTAACATCTCATGATAATTCAAGCATATATCACATATATATAATCACGAATAAACATAAGGTAAGCATGTTAAATCATATATTACAACATATAAGCATTATACATCTCTATGTATCACATGGTGTATTTAAAATCAACTTAAAACAGTTAAAACTTGCTTTAAAACACTTTTGGAAGCTCTAAACAGTCCGAAACAATTTCAGAAAAATTATTGTAATATACCATTAGAACCGTCTCGGAAAAACGAATCCAACGGTATATTACACGCCCTATTCTGAGCTCCCACGCCCCCGAACGCGCCCCAAAAAGTTTTTGACGCATCCCCATGATCGCACGCGCGTCAGGCGCGTGCAAGACACCCTGTCACGCATCTCGGGTATGCGTTACAAGCCAAAAACCCTCTTTTAGCTTGTAACGCATGCGCAGAATGCATTACACCTCGATTTTTTTTCCAGATATTATTATTTAATTATGAATTAATTAAAAACAACTTTAAAAATCCATAATAAATAATCTATTGCTCAGAAAAATATTCTAAAAATATCTGGACGATCTACAACACTTGTAGAACACATGAAAAATATAAAATAAATTTTGAGGAATAGTAATGAATTAATCATAATTAAATCATTATTATTGCTTTCAAAATTCATAATAAACATTCTACGCATCAGAAAATTATGAAAAATTAACTGGACGATCTACAACACTTATAGAACCCAGGAAAATTATCAAAATAATTTTGACGAACAGTATCATATTAATCATAATTAAAACATGATATTGCTTGTATAAATCATAATAAATACATACATGCTCATAAAATTCTGAAACTTGACCACGAATCTATATGCATACAATCTATGCTATGATACCATTGTAGGAATTTATGCACCAGCGGAAGCATTGAATAATATTTAAATTCATATATTCCTATGTATACATACATATAGATACAAAAACTATTTTATAAATTGAAGAATACCTCGATTGCTTTCCGGCAACAGCTAGAGAAGATCTTGTTCTTCAATCCTTGCAATCACCCCTCAAGTGTGGAGTGCTCTAAAGATATCCACCAAGAATCAAACTAAAAGATGAAGAAGGAGGCCATGGAGGAAATTAGGGTTACCTCCCTTTTAAGAATCAAACTAAAAGATTAATTAATAATATTAAGATCTTATCTTAAATAATTTATAATCAATTAAATCTCATTTAATTAATTTATAAAATTTGCTAAGTAATTATTTATTTCATAAATAAATAATGACTAGCTATTATTAATTATTCTTTCATCTATAATTTAATCTCTTTTATGGTGTGACTCTTTAGGTTCAATATTAAACCGGTAATAGAAATAAATAATAATAAACATTTTATTTATTATTTATATGAATTCTATTAATTCATTAAATATAATTAATCTGATTAATTATATTTATTCTACATCGTGAGTGATTCTTCTCAACATATCGCGACTATCCAGATAATACGAAATCATTGCTTAGAATACTTAGAACCTGTCAGTAATTTGTTACCGTACAATTAATTTCTTCTACCCTTCAATATCCTGATTAAATACAAGGCATGGAACTCGTGTCAAGCCTATCTAATTTAATCATATGATTTCTTATTCATAATGCAAAGTTCCTTTTAATGCAAACTAGAAACTCTTTCTAATTTCATTCACTCTGGCCAGAGATTCCTGAACTTGCATATCTAAGAATAACATAGGATATTCACTTCCTTTACTGGAAGGGGCAGATCCTTTATTCATCCGTTAACTATCTCCATACACAAATCACTATGCCTAGAATGGACCTAATGAATGTCCTAGAGAATAAGGACTAAACCAACGCATAAATCCATTGTGTACGAGATTACTCTAACGATCTCAAGTCTAAGGATACTTGTACAACTATTTACTTAATAAACAACTATCGACACGTGAGTAAACTCCATTAGTTGTTCTACTTATCGAGTCATGTTCAGTAAACTTATTCCTTAATAAGCACCTACATACTAGATATAGTGTCACTACACAAATGTCTATGAGAACAGACATCCTCCTAAGAGAGCTAGCATAGTATGTACTGATCTTTACGGATTTACCAATTTCCAATTAGTTACCCTATGATCAGGAACTGTTTAAGTCTAAAGCTATTATCTTCTAGATCTCATTATTACAATCTCATTATAATTCTAAAAGCTTTGCTCTAAACTATGGAACATCTTATTTAATACACTTCAAATAGATTAAGCCCGTGACATAACAAATAAATACTTTATTATTATCAAATGAAATTAAATAAGAGTAGTAGAAAGTTTTTTTCTAACTCATCATACATGATTGATTTTAGGTCAAACACTTTCATACAATGCCTTGATGAGTCTGTAAACAAAATCTAGAAAATTTAGATCCTCAAAGTCAGGTGGTTGTTGCACAGACACTTCTTCTTCTAATTCACCATTTAGAAATGCACTTTTTGTTAGTAATTGTGCACTAGAGACAATTACTTTTATATTTTAAGGAAAATATTTTATTATTAAGGATTATGTTTTTATTGATTATTATTTATTTATTATATTTTATTTACTGCATAATAAATTGAAAGCATAATAAATTTCATTGGAATTTTGATACGTATTATATATCTTTAAGTATGTGACTTAAAAATGAGATTATATGAATATTATCTTTTTCCTAAAATTCCCTAATCGAGAATTATTATTCAAGGACAATAATAATGCACAAAGACTAGTATATTTGTTGACAGATGACCACATCTCATTGGTCATAGGTATGGTGATACTAAAGTCAAGAACATAAATGCATGTCTCAATGCATGGTACTGGAATGACCCACCGTGAGATTTTACATATTAAATAAGTGTCATAAGTAATTCTCACTGTGATAATGGTATAATGATCCTTAGACCTAAAATCATTATATTTCTATACGAAAATTAATATACTTTGATTACATTAAAAGTTACCTTTGACCGGGTAATGATAACAGCGGACATTGGGTATATTATGAATCTTGTAAGAGCCCGAACCTTTGTAAAATCTGAACTATGAATGAATAGTAACTTTTTAGTTTTACGAAAACCATGATAGCCCACACTATATATAAGGTGTAGGATTATATATCCGAGATTTTATTGCGATAATACTAAGTAAATAAGTTTATGTAAACGTCGTTAGAATCCGAGGATTTTTGTCGTTTACTAATTGTTTCGTAATTTACGAGATACTGATGAATAGAGGAGTAGGTTTCGACCTAAGGGTTTATAATTCAAAGAAACTATATCCTAGACACATTAAAGTAGTGTGACTAGTAAATGTTCACATTACAAAGATAGAAATAAGAGGTGTTATCACTAATTATGTTTATGAAGGATTAAGAGTGAGTAAAGAATGATAAGTGAAATGCACCACAAGGGGAGCCATGCAAGCCATGCAAGCAAGTACTTGCATGGGTGGAGTCAAGTAACTAGTCAAGTAACTAGTCAAGTAACTAAGCTAGCAAGTTAACCAAATGACAAACTAGGATTAGGAAACATGGTTCCCTAATTTAGGGGGAAAAAATCCATAAAGCAACCTTATCACTTGGCACAAATTCAACAAAGGCATGATTAACCTTTTCATAGATTTTATTCCCACAAAAACAAACACAAATCAGCAAAAGCAAGTAGCCAAGCAGAAAATTTTCTTCTCTCCCCCACCATTGTTCCATTCGACTTTTTCAAGAAAGAGGAAGAAAGAAAAAGTCAAAGTCCAAGCTTCCTTGCTTCATAAATCCTCAAATTAATTCCCAAGCTTCTATATTTTATAGATAAGGTATGGTAAAAATCTCAAGTCCATTCTCCATGTCTAGCATTTTCAAATAATTCATCAAAGATGACAATGAATAGTATGAATAGTAAACTCTAGAAATTTTAAAGCTTGTTTTCTTGATGTTTAGTTAAGAACAAAGGTAGATCAAGCTTCTCTAAGGACTCCAAGCACTATCTAGTTGTTGTTTGAGCTTTGTGAAGGTATGAACAACCTCTAACCCTTGTGTTTTATGTGAGTAATATGCCATGAAAGTGTTAGTAAGTGAAGTCATGAGCTAGTATGGTAAAGATATGATGATGTTAAGCTTTTGGTTGAGTTCTTGAAATGATGTTAGTAGTGTAATGGTGAAATGAGTAGCTTATTGTTGTAACCATGATGAAAGGAGTGAGGATGAGTGTTGGTTGGAATGGATTCACGTTGGTTGAATCCGGAAAACGTTACGTTTATAGCCGTCGTAATGCCCAATTTTCGTAAGCACTCTTTTAAACTGTGAAAATAGTAATGTCAAGCTCCTGGCCCCTAAGGCCTCTGACCATATTTGGTTAGGCCTTGTCTCATATATCGTTTTGGCGCTTGAATCATGTTATTCCGATATACGGTTTAGGAGATAAGTCAAATTTAGTGAAAGCAACTAAACAAACCAAACTGTTTCGGGAAGCCCTTTTGTAAAATATAAATGGACCACTTAAAGTCACCAAAAATCATGACATTTTAAGGGAACATATTTGGGACAGCTTTCAAGGCCTCTGCAAAATTTCATGACCAGAGGAGAAAATTTCGATTTTATAAAATTGTTGAAGCTGGGCAGATTCTTTGACAAACCTTAAAGGAAAAAGAATGAATAAAAGAAACTTAAGTGTCTATGCAAAGTGACAAGTATGAAGGTGTCATTGACCCATGAATTGACTTAAGTAATCAACATATGTCCTTAAGGTTAAGTAACTCTAGAATGAGAGGTCTAACTTATGCCAAGCTTATGGTTCGTGCGTGCGTGACATTAGTGGTTAAGATAACCAATAACTAACGAAGCGTTCTATTTGATTTATATAGATTGCCCGTCAAACCCCCGCACCTCGACGAACCCCAGGACCACAGGCAAGTTTTCAAAACTCGTATCTAATGTACTAATATTTTATCGAAAGACTGTTGTTGTTGTGATATAACTGTATATTGAAAAGTACGAACTGTTTTATGTATTGTTACATTTCGTAAATGTTACGGTTATATGCTATAAAGTATTATAGATATAAGCCTGTAAAAGTAAAGGCTCTAAGCGTAGAGCAAGTATGTATTTTCGAACGTAGACCGGGAGTCGGAAGGTTAAGTTAAGTGTTGTCGTAATCCGGAGGAAGCCGGAGACAGATTATTTTGAAATAACGATTATAAATATTTCGATATTTATATTTTGATATTCTTTTGATAAAAGAATTAAAAGGAGATAATAAATATTATTTTTAATATTTATTTAATTAATGAATATTATTTTGAATACTCATTTATTGAGGATTATTTATTAATTTTAATTAATAAATATTATTTAAATATTTATTAATTATTGAAAATTCATTTACAAATTATTCTAGGTCTTTAATAATTATTTGAAGCTTTCGATAATTATTTTAAATACTTTCCAACCTTCAGAAAATGATTTAAAGATAGTGAGAGCTCCCTAATATTTTAATTTAATTATTTTATTTTATTCTTTTAATAAGAATAAAATACGTTCAGAATTATCAAAAATAGGGAACTCGGTCTAGGAAGTGAATACCTATTTACTTCTCGAAAGCAGTCAAGTTTTGGAACTAGTTTCCACAGTAGCAAGAGCTTTTCAACTTATCAAAAGCAGAGAGGTTTCCGACAAACTCCCGAGTCATGGTTTTCAAAATGAATTAATTCCTTGATGAAAGAGATTAGTGGGTGAAGGTCACTTACCTGTGTGGTGAGAGGACAACCCGACTAATCTAATCAGTGACTACTCATAGCTATGAGGGTCTATCAACAAGTACTATATACTTGGGGAACTAGGATTAACTTCCGGTTCCAGGTTAGATAGACAAATCTATTAACAAGTATGATATACTTGGGGAGCTTGGATTAATGTTCCAGTTCCAGACTTATAGATTGATTCAGTGGACTTGGAGTTAGCGTAAGAGGCCGAGTGACGCACGGTCCAGCACTTTGACCCGTATGCGGTCTAGGGTGATTACCCATTAACGGTAGCGAGTACCGGGGCTCCCCCTTTTACATGTAGAGAAACGGAAGGCTTCCATAGGTTTCTGATGAAGGCTGCCACGTGCTACGACTGATCATCGTGGATGTGTGGTAGCGGGCGTGTTGATGCTCCAATTACAGTCCCTTCTTCCAATTGGAATTGTGCTACGCACTGTAACAAAAGCCTAGGAGCTGAGTTACCGATGGTGTTGATTAGCAGTGAATCATTCTGAAAGATTCAGCTTACTTATCATGTTTTGACGAAAGTTATTTTAAACTTCAGTTATTTGTTCATAATGCTTTTATAAATAACTTACAACATGTTTTCAAAAAATATTGATAAAGAAAGAAAGCTTACAGATTACAGCATGTTTTCAGAAGTATATTAATTATTGCTGAGCTATATTGCTCACCCTTGCTTTCTTTATATATCACAACACAACAGGACAGCAGGATGCTGAGAATGCGCCGCACAGCCAGGAAGCGCGTGGGAAACGCCCGCGCATTCCGTAGATTCTTCGCCAACCTACCCCAGGTAGGGAGTCGGAGTAGAAGTAGGATAGGGGTACAGTTGTTGATGGTACGCCTTATCTATAAATATGATCTATGTAAGTTAATAAACAAGAGCATGCAATAGCATTCAGTACTGTTTCAAATAGAAACCATATTGTTTTCATAAGACAAGAAACTACTTTGGGATTGTAATATTTACTCTGATGGATTTATGTATTAGATATGTATTCGTTCTGAGACTATAATCAGTAGTGTATGTGTGTATATGAACTGTGGGGTCGCTGCAGGTGAAGTACTAGCATTAAAGATTGAGATAATAGTGTTAATAACAGGAAGGACGGGAACCGTGGAAGCCCAGGTCTCCGACCCTGGATCTGGGGGCGCCACAAATCTTATGAGAAATATGAATGATCTAGATGAGATTTAATCCTCTTAATTTTAGGAGTGATATTTTTGGCCTCTTGTTTGAGTGAGACTATGAAATGCACGGCTGTACTCAAATGTTGATTTGATTTTAATAGTCTACTAATCAATCAAGAAAAATAAAGATTAAATTATGAAGAGGATGACACGTCACGTGCCTTGAGTTTAATCTATAATATCAAGATTGAAGGGATTATACTACATTGGATATTATTCACGAAAGGCTCAATCGAATAACCTATTTAATTATTATTACTTGGATAGCAATGATGTATTACTGGATACCGCTCATTGTTTATAATTTTGTTATTGGATAATGAAATTATTGTCAACGTAATAATAACCTAAAGGGTCACACACAAAAAACACTTGAAGGATAATTAATTGTAATTCAAATTTATTTTACATATTAATTAAGTTGGACTTAATTAATAAAATTAGAAATTTGAATTAATTTATAATTTGAATTATATTTGACTATTAATTAAGTTTGACTTAATTAGTTATTTAAATTAAAATTAGAATTTTAAATAAATTAAATAAATATAAGGCCCAATCAGATGATGGAATAAAAGGCTTGTTTATTTCCTCTATAAATACATCTCTTTCTCTAGAAGTTAACCAAATTCAGTTTTGATAAAACCCTAGCCGTATAGAGAGAGATAGAGGTTGAGAGAAACATCTTGGGTGCTAGTACATCCTTCCTCCTTCGAAGATCAAGTGTTCTATGGATACCGTTAGAGCGTAGATCGCGAGAGCGGGATATGTGGTGATCGTACGAGCTTTAGACCTCCATAATCTCTATCTTCAATTCGTTAAAGCTCCAAAAGATAATACATCATGATCTTCGAATTAAATATTATGTTTTCGCATGGATCCTGCGGAGTGTTTCGCTATTTTGATATATTTTTCATGTTTATTCTGATGCGTTTGTGCCTCGAAACCCTTCAATGACATCAGAGCTACTTGTGAAACATTTTAATTCGTTATGTGTTTAACAGTTTTTCGATGTATGTAAACATGTATATGATATGCAATAGCTATATGTTTATATATATATATATATATGTTTTTATGATTTTGAATATAAGATATTCATGTGATGATTATGTGTATTGCTGTATATATGTGATACATGTTGGTTCTTATTATGGGAATCATATTCGATACGAATTCTGAAACGAATTCTGTAGATTTTCTGAAATCTGTATCCATTGTCCGATTTTCGCAAACGATATGTGTTTTCTGATTGGAATCGTGTCACTGAGCAATTCGATGTTGTTGCAGTCCCCAAAACGGTAATTTAATATTTTCTGAAATTTATTTGATTTTCTGAAATTTCAAAATTTTTTATATATGATTATATGATATGTTTATATAATCTGAGATATATTACGTGTTATGTGATAGCATGGTGGATGGTTATGGCCTAAAGACCTATATGATAGTTGTTTTGATTTATGGTTTTGGTTTCTAAATACGACTTGCATGTCATTTATTCATTCTAATTTAATTATCTCGAATGTAACTCGAGTTCTTCTTGTAATTTCATTAGAATAGTTTTGTTTTAATATTAAGTGTAACTATCAATGAAGGCTTGCAAGAAAGGAAGTGATCCAAAATGGGGTAATGGAACAATGAAGAAAGAAGACATGTAATAGATAATATTTTTAAACGATCATAGATTGACTTTGATTTTTCCATTAACTAGGAAAGATCACATATGATGGGGTCATAACCAAATACGTTTATTTCACGCACATTACATATATGTATATGATTTCATGTATTTGTATGTATGCGTATATATAATCGAGTTGAATACTTAATATTAATTAATCATGTATGTATTAGATACGACACCCATGCCATGTTTGCTTAAGAAAGATAAAATCTGTAATGATTCAAGATTTTAAAATTGAACAAATGATCATGAGATTCTTGTGTTTATGAAACACTGTATTAAATATGAATTTTCTTTTTCTGATATGGGGAGATTTTGTCAAAAGCGGATTATTATTTTAATTCGTTAGGAAGTCAGTTTTTAAGAGAGACCACTTGTGACTTCTCCGACAACCTGGAAATCAATCCATTGACGAATATTGAAATGAATTATTTGATCAAGGAAAAATTGAGAATCTCTTTATGATGGGATCATGAACGTTCATATAAACACTAAAATCCCTAAATACAAATTAAGTTAATCGGATGCCTTCCAATGTTTAATACTCGTCAAGATCTATATTGAGAAGGAGTGGGTTTGCCAAAGCAATGTGCTCTTATCAATCATGGAAAAACGTGATAAGTAAGTATACTTAGTTTGTTGAAACGTTGGGTCTAACTTAAGTAAATCATCACAATAGGATTGTGGGTTTAGAGGCATAGATTTTGGTGAGATTTATAGGATAAATGTTTACAATGGGTTGTTCCACCAAAGTTTCCAAGAGTTGTATTTGATATAATTTAAAAATGTTGTCTACCTAAATAGTCATGTTTTGGGTGTATTAGCCAACGCTATCATAAAACATGGATGAAATATGGATCCTGGCTCACTAGAAAGATTTAAAGAAATGCTTTCCGAATTAATAGTTAGGGTTATTGAATTGAAGAAAATAGTGGGAGATATATATTCTGAATTTATATGATAATAACTTAAATATAATTAATATTAATTCTCCAATCTAGTTTATTTTATACACTTTAATATTGTAGATATCAAATGATAAATACAAAACACTTCTCTATGCGATCAGTTCTTGGGAAGGACAAGTTGACCAGAACAAATTTCCTCGACTGACATAGGAGCTTGAGGCTAATTGTCCTTGGGCACCACGATGTTAGTCAAATCTCTTCCCTTGCTCTTAAAGCTTAGAATGTAACATGTGCAAATCTTAGTGCTTATTGGAAGCAAATTGATGTTATGACTGATATTTCATTTCTAATGCTTGCAACTATGAGTGATGAGCTTAAGAAGCAACACAAGCATATAGATGCTTGTGAGATGATTGAGCACCCTCAAAGGATATTTAAGGGACGAACTCTTCAAGATATATTTGATAATTAAATAGCACTATAAAATTACAAGTAGGGAGAGTGAGACCTGGTTACACCACATGTTCTAAACACTATAGGGTATAATGAGTACATTGACATTTTGAGTTTTTAGATTGGTCTAGAGGCTCATATAGATTTGATCTTAAAATCTTTGGACGACAAATATTCTTAGTTTGTTATAAATAATAAAATGAATAAGATTGGTGAAACACCTATTTAGTTGCTAAGCATATTGAAAACTACTGAAAGCAACATGATAAATGCATGAAATACTGCTATAATGATGGTAAACATACGAAATGCAAAATGGAAAGGAAAATGGAAAGGTAAGGAGATGATTTGATCTAGTTTCCTTTTCAAACCAAAGCCCAATCCCAAAACAGGCTCTAAAGTCTGAATGAGGTGTTGACAAAGAAGACTATTGTCGCTTCTATGAAAAATTGGGAGACTAGAAATTAAACTGTCATGCTTATTTGGAAGATCGGAAGAAGATGATCAGTAAGGGTCAAGCTTCGAGTATCATGTTCAAATTGGAGTAAAGGTAGTTTCTCTAGTTAGAGGAACTCGTTACTTAACTTTTGGCCTATACGGAAAATTTAGAACTTGATAATTGTTATAACGTGCTTGCAATTAGCAGAGACATTATATTAGTTTCTTGTTTAGAAAAAAAGGCTTTTCATTTTAATTAAATAACAATAGTTGTTTATTCTATTTTGATGACGAGGCTTATAATGTTGCACAACTAATTAACAATTTATATGTTCTAAAGCGACTCAAATCAAACATTACCTTTGGTAATGTCGTTGAGGCCATATTAATGAGAAACACATTTCCAGAATACATAAGGATGTATTCTTGGATAAGTTTGATTATGAATTACACAAAAGGATGTGAATTTTAGTTTATTTGGAAAAATGACTAAAACTCCTTTTACCGGACATGGTGAAAGGGATACTGAACGAGTATGACTTATACATAGTGATGTATGTTGTCATATGCGTACGATGACAAAAGGTAGCTTTTATTAATTTCATAAAAATTACTAATTATTTTAGTAGATACCGATATATGTATTTTTTAAAGAATAAATCTAAATCATTTGAAAATTTTAAAGACTAAAATGATGTAGAAAATATCAAAGAAAAGGTTTTTTGATAGGAAGGATCACACCTTTTTGGACATGGTACGATCAATGTTGAGTCAAGGAATCTTCCAATTAGTTTCTAGGGCTACGCCTGAGACACAATTGTTTATACATTTAACGGAGTTCCTACTAAAATGGTTCAGAAGACTCCGTATGAGATATGGATTGAGAAACGTCATAGCATGTCATTTATGAAAATTTGTGGATGTGAGGCGTTTGTGAAACGTTTAACTTATGACAAGCTAGGACCTAAATCAAACAAATATAACTTTATGGGATACCCAATTGAAATAATGGGTTAATATTTCTATAATCCTTCTGAGAACAAAGTGTTTGTTGCTTGAACTGTAGTGTTCCTTGAAAGAGAAATGCTTTCTAAGAAAGGCAGTGAGAGGATAATAGATCTCGATGAAGTTCGAGACCCACATGATAACATTGAACCAATGGAGAAACCTGAGCAGAATGTACAAGAAAACAATACTGCTCAAGAAACACAGGTTGTTCATAGGTCTAGTAGGATTCGCCATGAGCCCGAGAGATATTATAGATTTCTCTTGACTCGAGATGGTGATGTGATGCTTGTGGACGAAGATGAGCCTCTCACCTACCAAGACGTTATGAACACTCCAGATTCTAAATGATGGCTGTATGCCATGAAATCTGAGATGGAATCCATGTTTACTAATCAAGTATGGACTTTGGGTATTCACCTGAAGGGGTAAAACCTATAGGGTGCAAGTGGGTTTTCAAGAAGAAGGCTGACATGGATGGGAACATAAAGACCTATAAGGCACGATTGGTGGCAAAAAGTTTCAAGAAAATTCATGGTATTGACTATGATGAGACCTTTTCACCAGTGGCTTTGGTCAAGTCCATCAGGATTTTGCTTGCAATAGTTGTTTACTATGACTATGATATCTGGCAAATGGATGTCAAAACCGCTTTCTTAAATGGAAGCCTTGAAAAAGATGTGGATGTGTAAATGACACAACCTGAGAGTTTTGTTGATCCAAAGGATGCTGGAAAGGTATGTAAGTTGCGTCGATCCATTTATGGATTGAGATAAGCCTCGAGGAGATGAAACATTCATTTTGATCAAACTATCAAATATTTTGGGTTTATTCAAAATGAAGATGAACCATGTGTTTACAAGAAGGTTAGTGGGAGCCATGTGACATTCTTAGTATTATATTTTGATGATAAATTACTAATAGGGAGTGACATTCCTTCTCTATTGACTGTGAAGACTTGGTTGAGAAATAGTTTCTCGATGAAAGACTATGTTTTATTGATTATTATTTATTTATTATGTTTTATTTACTGCATAATAAATTGAAAATAAAATAAATGTCCTTGGAATTTTGATACGTATTATATATCTTTAAATAGGTGACTTAAAAATGAGATTATATGAATAGTATCTTATTCCTAAAATTCCCCAATCGAGTATATTATTCAAGGACAACAATAATGCACAAAGACTAGTATGTTTCTTGACAGATGACCTCATCTGATTGGCCATATGTATGGTGATACTAAAGTCAAGAACATAAGTGCATGTCTCAATGCATGGCACCAGAATGACCCGTCGTGATATTCTACATGTTAAATAAGTGTCATAAGTAATTCTCACTATGATAATGGTGTAATGATCCTAAGACCTGAAATTATTATATTTCTATACGAGAATTAATATACTTTGATTACATTAAAAGTTACCTTTGACCGGGTGATGATAAAAGTGGACATTGGGTATATTATGAATCTTATGAGAAATATGAATTATCTAGATGGGATTTAGTCCTCCTAATTTTAGGAGTGATATTATTGGCCCCTTGTTTGAGTGAGACTATGAGATTTCGCTCGTTGTTTATAATTTTGTTATTGGATAGTAAAATTATTATCAACGTAATAATAACCTAAAGGGTCACACACAAAGAACACTTGAAGGAAAATTAATAGTAATTCAAATTTATTTTGCATATTAATTAAGTTGGACTTAATTAATAAAATTAGAAATTTGAATTAATTTATAATTCGAATTATATTTGAGTATTAATTAAGTTTGACTTAATTAGTTATTTAAATTAAAATTTTAATTTAAAATAAATTAATTAAATATAAGGCCCAATTAGATGATGAGCTAAAAGCCTTGTTTATTTCCTCTATAAATACATCTCTTTTTTCTAGGAGTTAACCAAATTCAGTTTTGGGAAAACCCTAGCTGCATAGAGAGAGATATAGAGGTTGAGAGAAACAGCTTGGTTGCTAGTACATCCTTTCTCCTTCAAAGCGCAAGTGTTCGTGTGGATATCGTTAGAGCGTAGATCGCGACAGCGGGATAATGGTGATCATACGAGCTTTAGACCTCCATAATCTCGATCTTCAATGCGTTAAAGCTCCAAAAAGTAATACATCATGATCTCTGAATTAAATATTAAATTTTCGTATAGATCCTGCGGAGGGTTTCACTATTCTGATTTATTTTTCGCGTTTATTCCGGTGCATTTGTGCCTCAAAACCCTTCACTTTTGACATCCATTTGATAGACCTTGAAGTTTGAGTGTGTTGCAAAGGCTAGAAAATTCTAATGGCTTCCAGTCTTGCAACAGGAGCAAAAGTCTCATCATAGTCAATGCCTTCTTCTTGTGAGTAGCGTTTTGCAACCAACCTTGCTTTATTTCTTATCACAATTCCATGTTCATCCATTTTGTTCCTGTAGACCCACTTAGTGTCAATTACTGATCTATACTTTGGAAGTGGCACTAACTTCTAAAAATTATTTATCACAAATTGATTCAATTCCTCTTGCAAGGAAATTATCCAGTTTAGATCCAACATAGATTCTTCAACTCTTTTTGGCTCAATTTGAGACAGAAAGCAAGCAAATAAGCATTCATTCATAGTTCATCTCCTTGTCCTTACACCTTCATCAGGATTTCCAATGATTTGATTAGTTGTAGGAGCTCTATTCTATTTAGTTTGATGAGCTACATCTCTATTACTTAAACATATTTCCTCTTGATTGAAGTTGGTGCCATTTGTTGCAGACCCTTGAGAAGCTCCCCCTGAGTTGATGCTAGGGTTGTGTGGAGAATTCCCAAGCTAAATATGACTGAAATTATCATTTTATCTTTCCTCATTTGTTCCATGTGAAATTTCTACATGTGAGTCTTCATGAGTATTGATAACCTTTTTAGTTGCAAATGTTTCCGACTCCATTTCATTTTCAAATCTCAATGTGTCACAGTTTTCACCTTCCAAGTTCATTGCAGGAAACTTAAAGTCATCAAATGTCACATTTGTACTTTCCATTACCTTCTGTTGATCAATCACATATACTCTGTAGATAATTTTGTCTAAAGAGTATCCCACAAACACATGCAAGATGACTTCAAACTTTCCAAGATGGTCAGCATCATCCTTAAGAATAAAACACTTTGTTCCAAACACATGCATATACTTCACAGGTGGTCTTTTATTTATCATGATGTGGTAAGGAGTCTTTCCAACTAGTTTTGTGATGAGTGTTTTATTTTTAGTGTAGCATGCAGTCCTAACAGCTTTAGCCCAAAAACTGGTTGGATGATTTGTTTCTACTAACATGGTTCTTGCAGCTTCAAGAAGAGTTCTGTTCTTTCTCTCAACAATTCCTTTTTGTTGTGGAGTTCTTGGAGCTGAGAATTAGTGAGTGATTCCATTTTCTTTGCAAAATTCATTTAGTGTAGCATTTTTGAATTCTATTTCATTGTCACATTTTATGTCTACAACAGGTGTAGGGCCTTTTTCCAATCTTCTCAAATTTTCAATAATAACTTTAGGAGCTTCATCTTTTGAATACAAGAATTCCACCCAAGTGTATTTGGAGAAGTCATCAACCATGACAAGTGCATATCTTTTCTTGGTCATGGACATGATATTTACTGGTCCAAAAAGGTCCATGTGAATCAATTGCAATGGTTTGGTGATTGATCTGAATTCTTTACTTTTGTGGCTTGATCTCTTCATCTTTCCTTTTTGACATGCCTCACACAATCCTTCTATGCAGAGTTCAAGTGAGGGCAGGTCCTTCACTAATTCTTTTTTGACTAAAGAATTAATGTTCTTAAAATTTAAATGAGACAGTCTCTTGTACCAAAGCCAACTTTCATTTTCTGAGGCCTTGGTGTAGAAACATCAAATTTTCTACTTGTTTGCAGAGTCCAAATCTGCTACAAACAGTCTTCCTTTTGTTACTCCTTGTAAAGCAATCTCTTTGGTCTTTCTGTGTGATATGAGGCATAATTCTTTGTCAAACTCCACCTTTAAATTTTTGTTACAGAATTGAGTGATGCTGAGTAGATTATTCTTCAAACAACTGACCAAAGCTACATCTTCAATGACAATATTTCCATGAATCAATTTACCATATCCCACCAATGATGTTGTCTCCAAAGGTTACCATTGAGCCAACCTCATCTTTGAATTGTGACAAAAGGGCTTTGTCACCAGTCATATACCTTGAACATCCATTATCCAAGATCCACATGACCTTCTTTTTACCCGTGCCCTGTAAACACAAACAAATCAAGTTTTCTTTGGTACCCAAATTTGTTTGGATCCTTTTTGCTTAGTAGCATGAGTGTCATTTTTCTTATTTATAATCCTAGTCATAAAATTCTGCAAATTATCATTTTTCATAGTTTGAGTCTTTGCTTGATTTGTACTTCCTGAACTAGAAGCATTTCTAGGTGACATATATTGTTTTCTGCTCTTGATGGGACTGGATGATTTAGGCCTTGCAGTTTTGTTGCTTAAATTTTTACTTGTGCATACCTCAACAAACTATTTTCTCAGCCTAAAGCAAGTATTCATGAAATTCATGTTACATGGCATGCAATCAAATTTGTCACAGAATTATGGTCATCATGTATCAAAGATTTGACATATCCACAAGCATACTCAGAATTATTGACAACAGGCTTTTGCACAAATGAGTGAGGTGATTAGTTGATCCACAGTTTTTACAAACTTTTCTAGGTGCATTGTGAACAAGTGCATAATTATTGTGAACAAGTGCATAATCATTATCTTTTAGCAATCTAGCAATTTCCTCATATGCATCAGTCATACTAGTATGAATATTAAACATTTCAATGCTCAATTCTTTAGCAGTTTTCTTATACTGAGAGTTCGACATATCAATTGACACTAATGAGAGTACCTGATTATTTGAGGATGATGCTCCATTATGTGAGTTAGCCATGAGTGCCAAATTTCCATATTCCTCATCCTCATCATCATCAATGTCATCCCAACATTTTCCTTCAACTATGTAAGCTTTTCCTATCTACTTTTTGAGGAGTGCCTCATACTTGGCTTCCAGTTCTAAGTACTCTTTGTCCTTCTTGATAGCTTTAGATTTTCTACACTCTGTTGCAAAGTATCCAAGCTCATTACAATTATAGCATCCTATTTTAGATCTATCAATTGTTCTAGTTTTATACCCTCCATTTGTGTTGCTTCTTGTTGGAGCCTTCCCTTTGCTTGAAGAGTTGAAATTTGGTCTTGGTTTGAAACTTTTGTTTTTCATGAATCTGAAGTTTCCAAATTTCTTTGCCATAAAGGCCATGATTTTTTTGCCCATTCCTTCAAGCTCTTCAATAGTGTATAACTCTTCTTCACCTGACTCACTCTTGATAGAGTCCTTTTCTTCCTGTTCCTATTCTTCAAGTTCTTTAATCTTCAATTTCTTACGTGTACTAATCTTCTCAGTTTTTTATGGTTAATTTGCAACCAAGATATTTGAGACATTGGCCATCTTTCCTTTATTTGCTGAAATGGACTTCTTTTGGTAGAACTCCAGTTCATATGTCTTTAAAATTCCATAGAGGGTTTCAAGTTGAAGTTTTGTTAGATCTCTCCCTTCTCTAATTGAAGATATTTTATGCTCCAAATATTCTGGGAGAGTCAATAAAAAATTCATGTTCATCTCCTTTGTTTCATAGTACTTTCTATGGAGTTGAAGGTCTTTAATGAGTTTGTTGAATCTTTCAAACACATCAATTATGCCTTAATTTTATTTTGAAATGAAAGCCTCATACTGCGAGACAAGAAGTTGCCTCTGGTTGTCTCTTAGCTCTTCAGTTCCTTCACACAGAATCTTTATGGTTTCCCATATATGTTTTGCAGAGGTGCTATTGACAATGTTATTGTACATAACAATTTCTAGAGATTCTATGATTATAAGCATTAGAATATTATCAAGTGACACCTTCTCTTTCTCTTTGTCTGTGTATTGAGATGGGTCTTTGGGTATCCATGTTACATGTATTACCTAAGATCCACTGGTAGTTTCAGGAACAAATGTTACTTGCATAAAGGGGCCATTCTTCAAGATTTCTGGATACATGGAGTTAGCATCCCTTATGAACATTAACATTTTCCTTTTCCATAGGTTGTAGTTTCTCTGTCAAAAGGATGAATCTTTATACTGCTCAGCTTCTGAGAACTCATTTTGATCTTCAAACTGTATGTATGTTAATAGCCTGAGCTCTGATACCACTTGTTAGGAATTAGAGTTGACAGAAGTTTACAGGGGGGTGAATGTACAACTTCAAATTTTTATGCCCTTCGATTTTGATGAACTGTTTAATAGTGTATGTATCTTTAGCAATTCAAGTGTTTATAAAAACACAATGCGGAAAATAAAATAAACACATAATTTAACTTTCAATCTAATTTGTATTAAAATTGAACTTTATCAAAATCTGAAAATTCAGTGTGAAATTCAGCTTCTTGTTCTTGAAGATTACAAAGTGTATATTTTCAAAGATCTTCAGTCTTTTTAACTAATGAGGCTATGCAATACTATATAGACAACATGTCCTATGGCACATACACTCACTAATCAATTAAGCTAAAACTAGAAATAGACAAAAACAACTTTACATTTGACTACTATCTATTTTTAGTTAATACGCACACTGTGACAGTCCTTTGCTTCTAGCCATATCTCTTCTGTCATTTGTCTTGTTTATCTTCTAAACTTCATTGTAGATTTGTCTCTATCATCACAAGTTTGACTGATCTTGTAATGACAGAGTTTCAAAATCACTTTTCTTATTCTTCTGTAAATCTCCCTGACTTTAGCCTTTTGAATCATTCGAATACTCAGCTTTATTACACTTCGAGAAGTCATGATATTGACTTCTCGATTAAGTACTTCTGAGACTTCTCGATTAGTCTTGTCTTGATACTTCTCGAATGCCTTAGACTTCTCGATTTTATATGGCTTTGATGACTTCTCAATTGTATTAGACTTCTCGAATGAACTAGACTTCTCGAATGATCTATCATCACAGACTTCTCGATTGATCCAATTCTTCATACTTCTCGACTGGTTCAATGACTTAGTTCTCGATTTTTTTCTGGACTTCTCGAATGTATAACATTTTCACACTACTCGATTGGCTTTAATTCCCTGACTTCTCGAATGAGCACTTCTCGATCGAATACTAAGACAATGAGTATTTTGAGACTTCTCGACCAATTACACATTTATGACTTCTTGATTGTAGTGATTTCTCAATCAACTATTTTCCTTGAAAGAATTCTCAGACTGCATTCATTATTCTTCAAGAAGTCTTCTCTGTCTAGATGCATGATTCAACTTGAATCTTCTAGCAAACTTTATTCTTTGACTTTAATTACAACTTAGAATTATAATTTGATCATACTTCTATCTGCAATAGTACATTAAAATATCTAAGTCACCAACCTAATACAGAAGTTCTAAATGTATTACAACAAGATAAGTAATCATACATAGTAGGCTTGATTTGGTCCAACAGTACTTAAAACAAATAGTGCACTCACATTAGAACCGGACTCTATTGTTGAACCCTATAGCAATTGGACTCGGTTTCTACATGAACATTCCAATGTATGACACGCTTTAACTGCAAGCCCAGAATTAAATCTTGATGAACTACTTGTATGTTATCACTCAACTGTCGATAGATCAAATGCAGATAATTTGGCTTTTACATTTTCCTTAAAAAATAGAGATATTGGGGTAACGGATCAGGATTTGAACCATCTCTTACAGCTTAACACTGAAAACTTTAATCCATTGCCTGATGATGCGGAGCGTGCCAACTTCTTAAATTCCATTACACACCATGGACCACTGAACTTAACGGTGATTCACAAGCACAATATTCCTCGTGAATGGAAATTTTTCTTTCATATAATGAACCATGTTTTTGCCAAAAAAAGGGCGGATGGAGTGGTATTCCCAAAATGACTCAATATATTAGGTATGCTATCTCTAATAACATCAATATAAACTATGGCAAACTAATTATGAAAAACATTCTTCAAGCCATGTGATCTGAGGCAAAGAGAGATATCAACAAAGTCAATGTTGAATGTTATTTCCCTCGATTTCTACAACTGGTGCTCAACGATCTACTCACTCAAGATGAAATGCTTGCTTTCTCTATAAGTCTTTTTGAACCTTGCACCGAAATATGTGGTAGCTTCGTTACTAAACTAGTAAATAGGGATAATTACCCAAATGGGAATATAGAATGACTAACAGAATACCTGGAAAGTGTTATGCTTCCTGTAGTAGGTGAACAACATGATGAGGTTTCTGAACAAGAAGATTGTAAAGCATAATGTAACTTAGTATATAATAGTGATAACGATAACTCAACTAAGAAACAAAGACAGATAAATAATACTAATATGCAGCACAGGAATCCAGAAGGACATACAAACAGGAATCATAGATACATCATTGCAGAACACTCAAGATGTAAAGTTTACTGAACGACAGTGAGAGAAGTTCATTAATATGTTCACGCATCAGCAACAAATAAGTGTTCAGTAGATTTCAGAATAAAGACAATGAAATGATTCAAGTACAGTAGTCAAAAGGTTTCAGTGATCAGAAGCAATGGAACAGTCCAAAGTTAATCAGCTGAAACAGAACAGAAATCAAGAGAATTAAGTTCAGTGTTAGTCATCTGTGAACCAGGCCAGTGCACTAAGCGTCAACATAACAAGAAAAGAATTGTCTTGATTAATCTAGAGAAAATCAGTTGATCAAGCCAGAAGAGTGAAAACCAAGTAGTGTTTACTTCAAACACTACAAGAAATTAATTAAGTCAAGTAAAACTACATTGGTGGGTCATGTACTCTCGAAGTACTCTAGAGGCGCAACAAAAAGATAAAGGCGTAACACAAGTCTACATTGACGCAAGTTAAACTCATTCTAAGTTTTTAAGTGTTTTTATGGCGCCTACACAAGGGATGCAGAGTGTAGGCGCAACAAACCAAGACAGATGCGCAACATAAGTTCTAAGGAAGAGTTTATGGTGCCTACACACTGCAACTAGTATGCAGGCGCAACAAAAGGGCATCAAGGCGCAACAAAACTTATGAGAATGTTTTCTAAGTCATTAGTGGTGCCTATACAAGGAAACCAGTGTATAGGCGCAACTAACCTTAGTACTAGGCGCAAAAAAGTTATAGAGGCGCAACAAAAATATTCAAGGCGCAACAAACTTCTTTGTGGCACCTACACACCACCAAAACTCTTGCAGGCGTAACAAAGGACTTACATTGTTGGAAATCGATTTCCAAAAACACTACAGAGTATATATGGGTGAAAATCAATATGGATAGAGGCATTTATTCATCTTCAACAAAAGAGATACAGACGGGATCTCCATTAAAGACAATCATTTATTTTACCAACCTGTATTTCTATTGTAACTTTGATTGAACCCATTGAAGCTAATCATTTAATTAGAAGTGTAGCACCTCAAGGATTTAATAATACATTGTTATTTCCCCGAATCTTTATGTTTCATTAACTGTTATTTTCATATCTTAAAAACACAAACTCTTAATCCGCAATTAAATGAAAAATCTACCACATCATATTCAACCCCCCCCTTCTATGATGATTTTGCACCTAACAAAGATCCAATGAATGAGGACCCTGAAGTTGAACTTGAGCCTGAAACTGAACAAGAAGAACAAGAAGAAGAAGAAGAAGAAGAAGAGGTATCATTGGAGAATGAGCCATTAGCAAGTGATATAGAAATGGCTGATGAAGATGAGATGGAGGAAGATGCAGAATCTTATCACCCTGGAACTCCAAGGTAAGTCATGACACAGGTAATCTTCCTAAAATTGATCTTTCACTAGTACTTAGTGCAGATTATCTCATTTTGTTGGATGTCATAGCCAACTCTGGAAAGTCACACACCAATGCCCCCAACGGCAATAAAAAATGAAAACGAGCTTGAAAAACAACAGGTTATAACCCTTGTCATAGAATAACAAACACCTATCCCAACTCCTTCAAATATTATTGTTGAAACACTGAATGAGGATGAGGGAGTCAGTGCCTCTAGTGCACCAAATAAGGTGGATGTTGAAACCCCTGAAGCAGCTCTACCTCCTAGCAAAAGAAGGAAAATATATTTTGAACCAGAGGCAACTGCTAGCCAAAACCCCAATTCACCTAAGCTTTCAAATGTATAAAGGATGGAGCAATTAAATGCACAAATATGCTTTTCTTTGTTTAGAAATGAAAAAGAAAATGAATTGACTCTTAACCAAGCTACTTCAGTAGCAGAGCCTTCACAAGTAGATCCTGTATTGGATAGGCCTTCACATGCTTCGCGGGGCATCACGAACTCTTATTTGCCACGTCTTACATTGTTCGAGATTGTGATCCCCCTGGATAGAACATCTCCAGCTCTGTTATCGGAGGTTCTCCCATCCAATTTTGGAATAGATGAGAGGAAACTCCTCCATAGAGGGAGCGATGGTTCCATTCATGGAACAACAACACAAGTAGGGGAGCCTACTTAGGGGGAGCCTGAGTAGGACATGCCTTTACAGGCTTTAGCTGGCACCACAGACCATCAATTGCCATACATTACAGTGTCCAAGGTGGTGACCACGGTGGAACCAACACTTCCAATTCTCGAAACAGGAGGTCTCGCTATCATTTGTGGTCAAGAGGAGAAGCAACCCTTCAATAGAAGGAAGTGGGGATCCCAGAATTGTACTTCTAGGGACAACTAATCTCACAGAGATATGGCTCCACTCGACGAAGAAGTAATAACTGAGCCTTATGATGAGATAGTGCTTCAGCACGAAACAGTTCCAAATCCTCCTAGAGGTAATTTTCCACTTGCTAATGATTCTTTGGAAGAAGTAGGTGTGAGGAATTCCTCATATTCACATTAACCTCAGCACACACGAGCAACAAATCAAAAAATTATCAATCTCAAAGCACAAGTTGGAATACTGAGACACTCAATGTCAAAAATTGTGAAAGTTCATGAAAAGCTATAGCATGATAATAAAGAAATCAAAATTTTACCCAAGCAGCTATTAGCACAGAGATCGACTACCTTGCCTCTTCAATCAACCCCGGCTCCTGAGGATAACACAACTAAGGGGGAGAAAAAAGGACATGTACAAGAAAAAGCTATATCTGATAAAGGAAAGGAAAATGTTGGTGGTTCTTCTGATCAAGGAAAAGAAATTGTTGATGCATACGCTGAGGGGGAGGAATTAGAAGAAGAAGAGATTCTAAATGATGATCCGTTTAATGAGATGGACTTGTATGTCAATGAAGCTGCATATCCTATAACATTCTCTGACTATATTAATAAACACAAAATCAAGAAATTCAAGGAGGCTGACAATAAGACATATGAAGACTTTCATTCAATTCATGAGCAAATAAGACAATCATACTGGGTAACGTACCAGAAGAAGAAAAAGAAGCTTTTTATCTCAAAAAAAGAAGAAAGTAGGAAACAACAAGAGCCAACTTAAGAAGACCTAGCATTGGTTCTTCTAACAATAATGATGAAGAAGTTCTTAGACTGTTCCAAATCTTCAGAGAAAGAAACAAAAGCATGAACAACTAATACTTTGAGTTGAAAAGTGAAATATCTTATCTGGTGGTTTATTTGGCACCGAGGTCAGAAGGTTGGAGATTAATCCTGTCTTTCAACAACGATTGAAGTTTGTTGAGGGCCTGCTAAGAGGAAAAGGGTTCATAAATTCTGAAAAGTAGAAAGCGGTAGAAAGAATCTTTACTTACATGTTAAACATCTCAGAAGCTCTAGGAAGAGATATTGTGAACGTAAAAAGATTTTACCCATCAAAATGTACTAAACCTAGAGAACCTTTTAGAGATGATCTGGGTGATGAACACATGTTTTATCTAACAAAAGAAGTGCTAGAAGAAGAAGCAACAGAACCAAGTTTTTAGTCTATAGAAGCAAGAAAACCAATGGTCATCACAAATCCACTAAGAGTGATTTACTCAAACAGAAATGAAAGTGAAAGAAAAATCGAAATGAGTAGAATCAGAAATGAAAATTCTAAAGTGATTGGAAGAATTTTGAAAAAATTCAGGAACTCGACAAATCCTAAAGACTCAGGAACTCGAAAAATCCTAAAAACTCAGAGCTTGTTGATTGAAGTTATAAATCAAGATCCAAAAATAGTTTTTCAAAAAAGTGCATTTTTAGATCTAGAAAAATATATATTGAAATTTCTTTATTATTAAAGAAAATTCAATTTCAAATTTTCCAAAGACTTTAAGTTCACCAATTTTAAGAAGACTATCAATCATCAAGAATTAGAATTAAAATTTTATTTATCAAAATTTAATTTTTATCGAATTGATTTTAATTTTTAAGAAATTAATTATTTCTTGAGATTTAAAATTCTTCACAACCATGAGTACCAAAAAACTTAGTAGCATCAAAATCCCAGCCTTTGATAAAAATGAATACATTTTATGGAAGAAGAAGATGTCCACTGTTAGGTCCAAATGTGTTGTAGAGGGGGGGGGGTGAATACAACTTTTTACGATTTAAGGAATATGAGAAGCAATAAATATTATGTAATAAATCAACACAGAATTTCAAGAATATATCTTTATATTCATTGAAGGATTTGCTACAACATTCATTACAATAGTACAACAGAAGTAAAGAGAGAGGAATAAATGATACTAAGCTCTGTGAATATACTCCCTCTCTATTACAAGTGTTTTTCTCAATATTGCTTTACATTGCGTTCAATGCTCTCACTTGAAATGTTACACAAGTACTTCTATTTATACTACTTTGTAATCTATGACTTGTAGACTTGATCTTGTCCTTTTTGTGTACGTGGCCCAATTAGGACTCGTTAACAAAAAGTACTTTCCCAACCACTCTGGATCAACCGTTCACAATAAGCCACTTGTCCCTTGAACATTAAATGCTACATATCGACCTGCATCTCGATCTCGGCCTGGACCCATCTCGATCTCGATCTGTGTAAATCTCGATCTATGAAAATCTCGATCTCGATCTATGAGAATCTCGATCTCGATATGTGAGAATCTCGATCTCGATCTCGATCTGCCGTGGATCGACATTTGCCTTGCAATGTTTTACCTTTAATAATCAATCTCGATCCGCATCTCGATCTGCTGTGGATCGACATTTGCCTTGGCAAATATGCACTCATCGAATGTTGACTTTCTTTAGTGACTAATTGTGGATTAACCTTTATGAGCAAGTTTCCCTAGCTTCTTCAATATTCTTCAACAAGCTCTTGAACATGGATCTCTACTACTGACATAAACTTGCTATCAATGTCCTGACACTTGATGCAACGGTCTGGTTCATAAGTGACTAGTCTTGATAGGGTTCTTGCTTCTGAATAGATTACCATGTTCAATTGGTAATGTGGCTTCCCAATAAGTGGTTCGAACATTAACTGTTAATAAACAATGTAACTTCACTAGAATCTTTTCTGGTACTTCGACAACGTCTTCATTACTACTACAATCTTGAATACTTCATTCCCTATTCTTCACTGATTGTCAGTGAGTATAACTTCAAGACTGTAGCTGTCTTCTTTAACCTCTGTCTTTACCATGTCTTCAATTCTTCTAGATTCCTATGCTTCAAACATTGTCTATCTTCAATCAATGCTGTTACACTGAAATCTTTTAGTGGCACTGCTATACTGAATCTTCAACACTTCTGAAACCCTGAAAGTCTTTAAACATTATTCTTCACTGAGGCATGAACATATAAATGAACTTCTTTCAGTGACCTGTAGTAGACTTCAAAACTTCTTCTAATGTCTTGATTCACTGTATTTGCCTTGTCTTCATGTCTTGCTGATTTCTGTGTAATCGTAGTATTATTTACTTGTCCTGTTCTAGTGTTGAGTTATCACGATTACTATTTATACAGCTTCGTCATTTCCAACAATATCCCCCTATTTGATTGTTAAACTTTAGCAAACAAATCACCTAGGGAGGATAACTCAACTAACAACTAGAAAAAGTAATCGTCCGAGACTTGTAAATAATGCTACTTGATTTTCCGGATCAGATAATGCATTTCCAGATTTCTTGTTTAACTGAAATGAAAGATGTTCGTTCTTCTGACATTAAACTGATATTCAAGTTGTATCATCTTCATTTCTGTCTGTTTGAGCTCTCTCTGTTTCAAAATCCTTCATAGTTTGAACTTAAAGAACTTATCATGAACAGAGCTTCATAAGAATCATTATTCCTGGGAACATCTTCAATAGAACACAGAACATAGCTCATACTGTTCTCCCCCTAAGAATGTGATTCTCCTTCTTATTCTTCGTCTCCCTTTAGAAAATCCATGGAATAGTCAATTCTTTTCTGTTCTTCCCACTTGCATTAGGAATCTTCTTCTGACAACTCCTTTCAAGTCTAGGATACAGTTTCTTGATTCTCCCATCTTCTGTTGTTTCCCCTCAGGATCCGAAGATAAGATTTTCTTTTTTCAGTCTAAAATCTCCCCCTAAGGATACGAACCCCCTTTCTTCAAGGATCTTCCCTTAGAATCCTCCAATGGCCTCTTCCCTTAGAATCATGCGACTCCTTTAGGATATTAGCTTTTCCGAAGGTTATGAAGATAAGACTTTATTAACTTCTCCTTTTTCTTGTTATAACTATAACACTATAACTTCTCCCTGTTTATAAACTTATTATAACTATAACTTTTTCTTACTATAACTTCTCCCTGTTTATAAACTTGTTATAACTATAACTTTTTCTTACTATAACTTCTCCCCCTTAGTTGAGGAATCCTCCAAAGGCCCACTTTTCAATGGTTTGTCTTCCAAAGAAGGTTCTCGTCTAACGTTTGAACGGGAAAAAATATAGTAACTTTTCTTCCAAAAGTAGCAAGTAGCAAGGGTAAGTGTTTGGCTTATGGTTTCCTCACTTCTACTACGTTCTGTCGGTGTTTACACTTTAGCATAGAGCATTTTAAGTGTTTCTCTCTTTCTCTCCCTATCTCTCACTCAAGTGTATCTCTCCCTCACTTTCACTTAAGTGTTTCTCTCTCTCACTTTCACTCTGCATTCCAAATGTAGCCTTCTGTACCTGCAAGTGAAATCCGTCAATCCATACATATTCCCAACACCTGATTCATCAGAATGAACTGAATCACTATCAAGTGGAGAATTTGCCTCGTAGAGGTGTTCTTGATCTATCATGCATAAGCACTGTCTCACACCAGACTCAATAGCAATTGCTAAATCACTGTCTAGTGGAGCCTCACCTCTTTGAGATGGGTTATCCCAGGATTTTAAAATCTTTTTGGGAATCCTGCCTTGTTCTATCAAGGAGTTGCCTCACACCTTCTCCGTAAACGGGAGGTGGACATTCCTTTTCAGGATCTGGAAATGTTCCTTCCAGGAGGGGTGACGTAGTAGACAATGTAATGAATGGCAAATTAGAGTCTACGTTTCCCACGTAACCCAATGACGGGTGTTTTGTTAACATGCCTATACCTCACAGTGTGCACTTCTTGCAATGTGTCCCTAAGATATATCTGTTTAGGCTTACCATCAGCGTGAGTGCCGTTGGTGTGCTTGACTCATTACAAGATGCTTTGGCTGACAAGCGAATTTCAATGGACTCATCCTGTTGAGAGAATGATTCCAGAGATAGTTTTATTGCCTTTTCAGCTCTGCATCTTTTTGAGAAGATACAGATGAGCTTACAGATACCTCAGTTTATATACTTCTTTACTTCGTTGGAGGTAGAGCTGTGGGTGCACTTCCGACTTCATCCTTATTTGCTGCATCAAGTGCAGTTTCTCCCTTATCAACCTCTAACAAACATGTGTTCCTTATAACTCCAAGGGTTAATATATGGAAGTGGATGAAATGAGTGTTTAGTATTAAGGCCTGGGTCAGAGATTGATGGGTTTTCAACCTCTTGGCCAGCTACTATAGCCACTGGGGGCTAAACAGATAAAATCAATTTAAATAAGATAAAAAGATAATCAGTTTAGCATTCTAAAACATAGTTTTCATCTTAAGGAGAAGGAAAAATATAAGAAGGAATGGTAAACGATTGCATTTAAGTCCTTTTAATAAAAGAGTTTTGTCGGTTCTTAAGATTTATAATTTAAGAGTCTGATGCCAATGGAAATTTTCCTTAAGATACTGATCCCATAATAAAACGCGGGAGTATCAGAGAAAAAGTTTCTATCTTTTATGAATTTCTTATAAGGCAATCTTCCCATAATAAAACGCGGGAATTTACACCAAAGAAGAAATTCAACTCTTCTACCAAATTATATCTCAATAAAATGATTCTTTTCCATTAAACCTAAGCACTGCAAATCATCCATATCAGATAGAAGACAATGATTTCCCGACTCATAATTCAATTATGATTTACATCATTTTCTTCTGCCTGATAATATCCCCGACTTTAAATAAAAACATGACAATTGGGGTTGAATGTATGCTTAACAATACAGTACAAGGCCTTCAAAGCAACAATCACTGTTTTGGTACTATGAATCAATGTGAAACATACATTGAAACAAGTATTTGAAAACAAATCATTTTACAAGTGATTGGTACCTCGAAGTTAAAACACATTTTCAAAAGAGAGAAAAAGCTTTTTAAAGATAAAACATTTAAAACAAGCTTTTGGGAGGGAATAAATTTTCGATAGAATAGAAAGATTATCCTTAAGAAAAGTTTTTCAAAAGAGAAGTTTTGAAAAAGAATTCTTAAGTTTTCTTAACTTAAACTGATAGACAAATGAATGTATCTTTGCATAAAATATTTTGAAAAAGAAATAGACAAAAATTTCTTTTAAATACATTCAGGATTGTAAACCAGTCAAAGAAAGAAAACTAAATATATTGATACCAATTGTTTCTAAAAATAAAAACTAAGTAAATCCATTAGTATCAATATATCACAATTATTTTGTAATAAAATATTATTCTATTATCACAAATTAATAAAAGATAATACTTGTACTACAAATAATTATGCTGCGAATTTATTTTAATTTACTTAAATCATGGAACAGATATTTCATTGAATTGTTTTATATCATCATGATTTAAATAAACCAAAATAAATTAAATACTTATGTTGTACTAAGCAATTGCCAATCACATCCATTTATAAAAACTATACATGGCAATTATTCAGTAGAACAATAAGCATATCACAATTAATTGCACGCTGATACCAATTATTCGATATTTATCAATAATTTCAAGATGCAAGAAATTGTGCTTCTGTTATTTTATCAAATTAAACTTATGAAACTAATAACCATTGAATTGCTTCAATCCATAATTTCAATAAGATAAAATAAATTCGCTAAATACTAAAATATTCATTAGATTGAATATTAGTATTTAACTTCCTACGCTATATCTAATAATTGTCACTGAAGCACATTGTAAGCATTCTCATAACAATTATTAATTGATATACGTAAACTCGAGGTAATAGTTGAAAATAAATTCACAAGTCCTTTACATAGGGAAAAAGTAATACTTGTGATTCTAATTGCAACTCCTCGCAACCAAACTTATTTTTAGAAATATTTTCTAAGTATATAAAACATTGAGAATTTTATACACAAAACTTAGAAAATACTTCATCTTTCAATATTAGTGAGTTTTAAAATATGCATTAATTATTTAGAACAGAAATTCTAAATACCGTCACTAATATCAAAAGCATCACAATTACTTGTAATAAAATATTTTAAGACTCTTAGAGCAAAATATCAAAGCAATTAGGCAAGATATCATTGACTAATTCTTATCTAATATTTAATATACAAATAATTATGCTTCTAATTTATTTTAATTTACTTAAATCATGGAACAGATATTTCACTGAATTGTTATATATCATCATGATTTAAATAAATTAAAATAAATTAAATGCTTATGCTAAATAATTTAACTATCACTTATGCATAATACATTGCAAGCAAGATAATTAAACTAATAGCAAAAAGCATGAGGTACTGGATTTTAAATAAATTCACAAGTCTTTGAATATTGAAAATTTAATACTTGTGAACTTATTTAAGAATTCCTTGCATATGGGATTTCCAACAAATATGCATATAAGTAACATCCCAAATTTACTAACCAACTTAGATAAAATAAATTCACCAAGTTATTTAGCAAACATCTGCAAGTTATTCGACTAAGGACATTTCTCAAAAGAAATGATACATGATGTCCATGCACTTGTTCCTTGAGTGGTGTGGAGAGATCAACAGTGTTGCTGGAAATTGACAGCTTCTAGGAATAACTTTCCTGTCTTTCGTACAACCTACATTATCTATATCTATATAGCCAATTAGGTTAAACCTATTATCTTAAGGGTCCCAGATTCCAAGAATTGGTGATCCCCTAAGATGGCTAATAATTCATAACTTAGCTATAAGATAAGATTCTCTAATTTCCACTTGAAAACTTGCACATAGGCATATCGAGAATAAAATATATGGTCTTTGTGCACTTGAATAAGTAATGAGCTTATCATACCTCTATAGCTTGTCACTTCAGTTCATATACCTGATTTGCCCTGATCAAGTTTAGTGGTCTGTTGGAAAGTAGTCTTGGCAGGTCTAGAATCTTCCAAATTGCGCATCTTCAAAAGATCCTTGACTTCCTTTAATTGCCATCATTCTTTTGAATTAATTATAATCCAGAAAGAATTGCAACTCTTCCAACATGCTCATTTTGTACCTACTCTGCATTAACTTAGCAAAAATATATCTTGCAAAATTTTCGTTAGTTGACCCACACATAATATAATCATGGTATACTAGCACATATATAACATTGTGTGTGCCTTGTATTCTAGAGAGATATGTGTGTATAACTTACTCTACTGTAAAATCATATTAAAGTAATTAACAGTCAGAGTGTCATACCATGTCCTTGACGTTTTGCTTGAATCCCTATCTCCGTCATAGAAGAGCTTGCGAAGAGAATGATATACAAATTCCAATGGATCTGCAACTTCAAAGTCCAGGAAATGATGTACATCAACTTCAACTTCTAGCTCACCATTCAGGAGTGCACTTGTTCACATTCATCTGATAGATCTTCATGCTTGAATGCTCCACATGTGCTAGTTCCTAATCGTTGAGTCCCTGAAAATTGTTAGGTCCCCATTGATGAGTCCCAAAGGATCAAGTCTCGTCACTGGTGCTTACTGCTTGATCTTGAAAGTCCCGAAGATTTTGTTTCCATCATCATCGATACATTCTGCTTTAAAGTCCTGTAGCACCCAGTTTGGCTTTGCCCCTCATAACAATGCCAATAGTCATCCAGTTACTGAGAACCCTTACTGTACCAATTTCAGCTTCAACTTTAGTGGTCTGGGTTCCAGCTTCAATGGTTTCTGCCTTCTAACTGATTGAGATCATTTTGCTTTGCAATCACTCAATCTGGATCAATCTGTGCTTTTCTAATATTCTTTGGGCTACCAATTGTTAATGATACTAATTGTTAGTTCTTGACAATTGCTCTTTCCCAAGAGTAACTATTTACTTTGCATAGCACTTCTAGCCTTTACACAAGAATCCGGATCACTAAGAACTAGACTCCAGGATTGAATTTGACTTCAAACCTTTTGTCTTGGCAGAAATGTTCTTAATGAAATCCTTTGATCTTCATTGTTGAGCATGACTAGTAGATCCATCTTTTATTTGCTCCCCCTGAGTTGCAGCTAGGATGTGTTGAAGATCCTTCACCTTCTACAGTGGATTTCCACTAAGGATCTGAATCATCATCGTTGTCATTGATTCCTTCTGCAACCTCAGCTTCAACATCAGTATCTGAATTTGTCAATGATTCAGAATGGTCGTTCGATTGAATGCACTGGAGCTTGGTGTAGTTGGTCGTCACATTCAGACTTTTAATCACTTCTGAGTAGCCGAGGAGAATTGTTCCATGAGCCTTAACTTCTTGTCAAGATACTCAAATAAATCTTCATTAAAAATCAATTCCCTCCAAACACACGAAAGAGCTTCAGTGTTTGCTTCTGGTTGGCCATTAACTCAAATGATGTCTTTTCACGATCTTGTTGAATAAAGCAGCATGCTGTGTTAATTGCTTCAGCTTCAAAGTACCTTTTTCAGTGCAGACTTCACTTAGAACTTCACTCGTGAAATGCAGTTCCACTATCTGACTTCAAAGTTCTCACTGCTTACCAATTGTTTCCAACTTGATCTTCCTTTTTGATCAATCACCATTGTGACATTTTGTCTATTGAATGCTTGAACATCACCAATTTGTAATTAGGGTTATCAATTTCAATCACCACTAAGCATATGACTTTCCTTCAATGTGATGTTTCCATTGACTTCTCTATGTGACATACTTCAAAATGTCCTTCTAGAAAGAATTCCATATGAAGCAGTCCTCTCACCAATTTCATCTTTATCAGAGAATCCATTGCCTTGCAGACTAACAAGTGTGAGAGCTTCATTTGCCATAGCTAACTCTTCATTGATAAAGCTTTACTGAAAAGTTCACTTCATCTTTGCATCCAAATTTCATGTCAGCTACGAACAAACTTCCTCACTCTTAGATGAGCGAGCTTCCAACCTTCTTGCTTGAGATCAAACACTTCTCCAGAAAACCCTTGACGAAGAATTCCCTAATGCCCTATAAAAAGTGCTTAACTCCTTCAACAAGAAAGATGCTTCCACTGATGACAGTTCTTAAAACATAATAGCCATATCCCTTGTACATCCTTTGTTGTCATCTCCAAAGGTTACCGTCGGGGAGGCCTTCTTAACCAACTGTGATAGAAGAGCTTTAATCTTGATCATGTGCCTTGAACAATAAATGTCATGAAGTCACATAACTTTAGCCTTTCATTACATACTCTGCAATCACAAATGATTAAGCTTCTTGGTACTCAACTTCAATTGAGTCCAGATGGGTTAGAGATATTATCAAAGGTAACAACAGCTTCAACCTTAATATGCATAAACTAATCTTTGAGTGATCACTTCTCATACTCTGCAGCCTTGACAAAGTGGTCTTTAAGCTATGAGACTAGTGATTTCAACCTTACTTAAGGTGAACTAGCAGTCTTTACCCTACTGTGACTCTTATACATGCTTTGTCTAAGATTATGCAAGTCCTAAGATATGCATTTTCAAATTTAACTAAACAAGCATGGAAATAAGAACACATGGTAAATATTCAGCTTCACTGCATAAAAAGCACATGGATAGAAGAACTAACAAATTAATTAATAATTCTGTCTAATCCATTCTGTCGTTGTCTAACGTTTTTAACTATCTCTAATTACCTAAGTCAGTTTTAGATATAGCTTCGAATCTACATGACTTACTGACTACTTAGATAATTCTACCATCTTTTAACCAATTATCCCTAACAAGCAATACATGAACTGATATAGCATTTAAGTACAATTATGTGAGTAAAAGCAAATCATATGAAAATAAGCACATAAACAATTAACAAGTCATTTGCTATTAAGAACAAATAAAATCTGATCTATGACCTGTTTGTCTATTAGCAATTTTCACAACATTAGCAGAGGTATTAAATCATATCAGATTTAACTCAAGTTTCAGCAAATGTTTGGGAATACACTTAACCGTCTAGAACACCCTATCTAATTCTAGATATTCATTTTACTGCATATAAAATCAAGTATAAAATGTACTAATTAAACTCATGAAACCTAGCATGCAATCTTATTCTTAGCAATCAATTGAGCATTTAAGACCTAAGATGCTAACATGCTATCATGAATATAATACATTTCAAAACTTAATAAACATGCAGTTCTGAATTAGATAAACGTATACTAGTTAGAATGTATACCTGTGAAGTGCTTATTGATTCATCTTCAATGTTGGTCATTGATGCCAGATATCCATTTGGTGCATCACTGTTAGAATCATCCTTGCATTTAACTTCACCAACAAATGCTCTCCCTTGCTGCATCCTCACTAATGCTTGAGATTCATACTTCAACCCAACATAGTGTCTTCATCTTTTGCTTGCTCCTTTTCTGATCTTGTAGGTGCTATACTTCATCTTGAGTAAAAGTGTTTTGTTCTGACCTCAGCTGTACCTTCCATGATGACCTCTATTTCTAGGTTTGTTGAACGAACGTATCGAAAGCTATTTTCTCCTTATTAGCAACTGAAAAGTCCATTCCCTTTTTAGGCTCAGACCGATGTGGTACAATCACATCTCCTTCCATATGCTCAGGAACAACAACCATCGGAACAAATTCATTCTCAAAACCCATCCTTCATTGTGATCTCGGTCGAACACTGGAATCTTGAATTGATTTTAAGGTGCCATCTTAATATAGATTTAGTGTAGAGATAATAAACTTTTCTTATTACTTGAGTAGTAATTAAAAGAAAATTGAATTATCTCCAAATAAATCAAAGTTCCAAAATTGGTCACCAAAAATAATTCTAAGTACCCGACACTAGGCTATGTAGAAAATCTATGTCGATCTCGATGTCAGTCTTGATCTACATCTTGATGTCGATCTCGATGTCGACAGATCGAGATTTACCTTAGCATATTTTAAGCCATTTTCGCAAGTCGATCTCGATCTCGATCCACGAAACTTTTGCCTGCGATCTCGATCTCGATCTCGATCTCGATCGAACTTTTGTCCTTGGTCGAAATTTGCTGCCTGTCACATTCACACTTTTTGACTTTTGTGTCTTTTCTCACCTAACTCACCTAACAACCACGTGCTAGGTACAGAGTCTTCTGATAATTACTTTTTGTGCAGTGAGTATGTCCAATCAAAAGCCAATAACACCTTTTTCACTTTATGTCTTTAGAAAAGGTAATCAAAAAGTTGTTGGGTTTATCTTCTTTACAAGAACAGCGATGAACACGTGAAGAACACCATAAACCAAAGTACCCAGAATTATTCACAACAATTATCTAAAATACATCCAAGCTAAATAATCACACCTGGAGTATTTAAATAATTTTAGGATGAGTTTTCACAGTTTAATTAATTTAAGTACACTTTTCAAGAAAATCTTAAAAAGTAGATCTTGATTTGAAAACTCCCTAATCTTCTACCAAACACAAGGATCTATGTTTTGTATGTCAAACATGAAGCTCTGATACCAATTGTTAGGTCCAAATGTGTTGTAGAGGGGGGGGGGTGAATACAACTTTTTACGATTTAAGGAATATGAAAAGCAATGAGAAGCAATAAATATTATGTAATAAATCAACACAGAATTTCAAGAAATTATCTTTATATTCATTGAAGGATTTGCTATAACATTCATTACAATAGTACAACAGAAGTAAAGAGAGAGGAGTAAATGATACTAAGCTCTGTGAATATACTCCCTCTCTATTACAAGTGTTTTTCTCAATATTGCTTTACATTGCGTTCAATGCTCTCACTTGAAATGTTACACAAGTACTTCTATTTATTCTACTTTGTAATCTATGACTTGTAGACTTGATCTTGTCCTTTTTGTGTACGTGGCCCAATCAGGACTCGTTAACAAAAAGTACTTTCCCAACCACTCTGGATCAACCGTTCACAATAAGCCACTTGTCCCTTGAACATTAAATGCTACATATCGACCTGCATCTCGATCTCGGCCTGGACCCATCTCGATCTCGATCTGTGTAAATCTCGATCTATGAAAATCTCGATCTCGATCTATGAGAATCTCGATCTCGATATGTGAGAATCTCGATCTCGATCTCGATCTGCCGTGGATCGACATTTGCCTTGCAATGTTTTACCTTTAATAATCAATCTCGATCCGCATCTCGATCTGCTGTGGATCGACATTTACCTTGGCAAATATGCACTCATCGAATGTTGACTTTCTTTAGTGACTAATTGTGGATTAACCTTTATGAGTAAGTTTCCCTAGCTTCTTCAATATTCTTCAACAAGCTCTTGAACATGGATCTCTACTACTGACATAAACTTGCTATCAATATCCTGACACTTGATGCAACGGTCTGGTTCATAAGTGACTAGTCTTGATAGGGTTCTTGCTTCTGAATAGATTACCATGTTCAATTGGTAATGTGGCTTCCCAATAAGTGGTTCGAACATTAACTGTTAATAAACAATGTAACTTCACTAGAATCTTTTCTGGTACTTCGACAACGTCTTCATTACTACTACAATCTTGAATACTTCATTCCCTATTCTTCACTGATTGTCAGTGAGTATAACTTCAAGACTGTAGCTGTCTTCTTTAACCTCTGTCTTTACCATGTCTTCAATTCTTCTAGATTCCTATGCTTCAAACACTGTCTATCTTCAATCAATGCTGTTACACTGAAATCTTTTAGTGGCACTGCTATACTGAATCTTCAACACTTCTGAAACCCTGAAAGTCTTTAAACATTATTCTTCACTGAGGCATGAACATATAAATGAACTTCTTTCAGTGACCTGTAGTAGACTTCAAAACTTCTTCTAATGTCTTGATTCACTGTATTTGCCTTGTCTTCATGTCTTGCTGATTTCTGTGTAATCGTAGTATTATTTACTTGTCCTGTTCTAGTGTTGAGTTATCACGATTACTATTTATACAGCTTCGTCATTTCCAACATCCACTTTCATCAAATTAGCTAATTCTCAATAAATGGGAATTTTGGAAAATGGACCCTATGTACCTCAGAAGCTGACACTAGAAACAGTCTCAGATGACGGCGAACGGATTCCTGAAGGATTTACCCCAAAGGAGCCTTCAGAGTACACTAACACTGACAAAGATCGAGTTGCATGGGATAATCATCTTCAATGTATCCTAATGGATTCACTGGACACTACAATGCTGAATCAAGTGATTAATTGCACCAGTGCCAAACAAATTTGGGATACGATAGATCTGCTAATGAAAGGTACACAGAAGTGAAGGAGAACGGGCTGGATATTCTTACTTCCCAGTATGAAGCGTTCAAGTCACCACCAAGAGAAAGTATCACTCAAGTCTTTGAGAGATACAACAAATTGTTGAATGACTTATCACTGCATGGGAAGGCCTATTCAGGTAGGGAGATCAACAGGAAATTCATGTTGACACTACCAGCACACCTGGAACACAAAATCTCTGCCATCAGAGAGAGAAGTAACATAAATGACATGTCCATTGAAATTCTATATGGGAAGCTCAAGACTCATGAAATGGAGCAAGAGGAGAGACAAATCATTTATGGGTAGGGTAAAGTGGACAATAAGAATACAACACTGTTAAAGACTACAACACTTGTAGCCAAGGATTTTGCTGTGATAGAGACCAGCTCAGTAAAGCCTGTTGTTGAGATAAAAGAGATTCTAGAAGCTGAAATTTTAGAGAATGCTCAAGCAGGTGATGAAGATGAGTTCTACTCAATGGAAGAACTTGAACACTTGAAAAACAAGACAATGGCCTATATGGCAGGAAAGTTCAAGAACCTCAGGTTTAGGAAGAACCCTAAGTACAAATTCAAGAGCAAGTCAAGTAACAGTGGTTCTAGTTTCAGAAACAGCAACCGAGGTGGTTCCTCTTCAGGGTCTTACAGCAAAGGAGGTTATAAGACGGGGATGGTAGACCGCAATAAGTTCAAGTGCTATAACTGTGATGAACCCGGGCATTTTGCTATAGAATGTCGGAAGCCTAAGCAAGGAAAAGAAAGAAAGGAGTCGTATGACGAACTTAAGCAAAAGTATGATGCACTGGTAAAGAAGCATCAGGGTAGAGCTTATATAGCCGAGGGAAAGAGCTGGGATGACTCAGACAATGAGAAGAGGAGACATATAGAAATGTTGCACTAATGGAAGACTCTTCAGAGGCATCACCTCAGTCATCCAAGGTATCATTTCTTTCCACAGTTGATATGTCTAATTCTGATTATAAGAAAACTGTAGAAGATCTTAGTGTAGAAATGTTTAACATTCACACAATCATGCTAACATCTGAAGAAGAAAATGCTAAACTAGTTCTAAAGAATAAAATGCTAGAAGCTAGAAATGAAGAACTAGAGCTTGCATGTGTTAACCTAGAAGATCTAAAACAGAAGATATAATATCTACAGAATAGAGACAAATGCAACCGGGAAGTAGAAACTACGCTTAGGAATAAAATTTCTGAGCTAGAGTTAAAACTTCAGGCTTATAAAAAAATCTTCTAATCTTGTTAAGGAGGCAATAGATAAACAAGTCATAGGTTAGAAAACTGGAATATGATTTGACTATGATAAAAAGGAAGGAAAGAGACATGTGGAATCAATTGCTGATGAAAATCCTGTGAAGCAAGATATTCCACATGTGTTAAAAAATGTTGTTAAGCCCCTATACAAGAAGTTTGTCTTCGAACCCCTAGATGTTAACAAAAGAAAGAGGAGGTAAGTAAAGAGGAGTTGCCTAAGAAATCTGTAAAAATTGTAGAACCTAATGAACAGATTAAAAGTAATTTAGGCAACAAGGATGAAAGGAAGAAAGCTAACAGAAATGGCAAGATAGGTGTTAACAAGAAAAATGATTATGCATATTCTCCTAAAACAATTAGAAAAGTTTTTTTTATAATTGTAATTCTACTGGTCATCTTACGCATGCATACAAAAAGATAAAAGTAGTAAAAGAAGAAACTCCTAATGTGTCTGCCATGCCTGCCATGTCTATCCCTCATCAACCATGTGGTAAAGTAGGATGCATGCCATGTGCTTTCAACATCATGTCTGCATACATAAACTTAATGAATTCATCATCTAGTTCTTGCATGAATACAAATGTGAATATGAATAGAAAGCATGTTAGGGCAAAGACTGCTAGTCTTCCTAAGTCTAGGAAGGAATCCCCTGTCCCTAAGCCTAAAGACATTTCTGTCAAGGATAAACCAAAGGGCAAGGGCACAGTCGATGAGAAAGACAAGGACCAGAAAATTTCTGTAGCTAAATCTGTTTACTTATCTAAGCCTCTTGGACCCAATCAAATTTGGGTGCCAAAGAAGTAATCAATCTGTGGTTTTAGGGCATAGCAAAGAACAAGTGTGTCATGTGGATTCTCGATAGCGGCTGTTCAAGGCATATGACTGGTGATAGGGCCCTGCTATCAGATGTGATTGAGAAAGCTGCCCCGATAGTGACCTTTGGAGATAACAACAAGGGATTCACAACGGGATATGGAAATCTGGAAATTGGAAATGTTATCATATAAAATATCTCTCTTGTGGATGGATTAAAGCACAACCTTCTAAGTATCAGTCAGCTCACTGACAAGGGCTTCAAAGTAACTTTTGAAAAAAAAAAGATGTGCAATCCAAAATAGGAAAGATGCGAAGCTTGCTCTTCAAGGAGTGGGAAAGGGGAATCTTTTTGTGGCTGACTTATTCTCTGTAAGCAAAGATGAAGCTCAATGTTTCTACAACAAAGATTCAACAGAGGACAGTTGGTTATGGTACAAGAAACTTTCACACCTAAACTTTAAAGCAATGAACTCTTTAGTAAAGAGGGAATTGGTTAGAGGCTTACCTGAGATGGAATTCTGTCAAGAAGGTTTGTGTGAAGCATGTGAAAAAGGGAAATCAAAGAAAATATCTCACTGAATCAAAGATTTTTCAGACATTACTGAACCACTACAACTTTTGCATATGGATTTATTTGGCCCAGTAAATGTCATGTCTATGTCAAGGAAGAGATATGCACTAGTAATTATAGATGACTACTCCAAGTACACGTAGGTGTTATTTCTAGCCTCGAAGGATGAAACCCCTCAAACAATCATTGATCACATAAAGAAGATAGAAGTAGAAACTGATTTGCCTGTCAGAAAAATAAGGTCTAACAATGGAACAGAGTTCAGAAATGTAACCCTGAATGAATTCTGCGTTGAAAATGGAATTTTAAGACAATACTCAGCGCCCAGAACTCCACAACAAAATAGAGTAGTAGAAAGGAAGAACAGAACTTTGGTTGAAGCAGCAAGAACAATGTTGAATGAAGCTAAGTTACCTCTATACTTTTTGGCTGAAGTAGTCAACACAGCTTGCTACACTCAGAATCGTACCCTGATTAATAAAGATCATGATAAGACTCCGTACAAGATATGTCAAACAAGAAACCAACACTGAAATACTTTCATGTGTTTGGAGCAAAGTGCTTTGTATTGAAAGATGATGAGAATCTAGGAAAGTTTGAATCCAAAGCTCATGAAGGCATATTTCTTGGCTACTCTCTGGTATCTAAGGCGTACAGGGTTTATGTGATTGACCACAAGAAGGTTATTGAAAGCATGAATATAAGTTTCGATGATCTCAAGCTCCCAAGTCTACAAAGAACAGACGACACTGAAACTCTACATTTTGAAAACTTGAACTCAGATGAAGGTGAAATGGAACCTGAAGCTGCAATAAAAATACAAGTATCAAATGAGAATATCAACAATGATGATTCTGACCCTAGTAGTGAAAACAGTGAAAGATTCACAGAAACTACTAGTAGTGGCAGATAATCTCATTCTCAACCAAGCAGCAGCTCAGGGGGAGCAACTGAAGGATCTACTAGCAGGACTCAGCACTTCAATGATAATCAAGCTGAATCATCTAGGACACTTCTGCCTAGACATAGAGTGTGGAGTAGAGATCACCCCTTTGAGTTGATTCTAGGAAATCTAAATGCTGGAGTTCAAACTAGATGTGCTTCTCAGAATGAATGTTTATTCTATGGTTTTATCTCTGAAATAGAGCCAAAGAAAGTGGAAGAAGCATTGGAAGATCCAGATTGGGTAATAGCTATGCAAGAAGAACTCAATCAGTTTCAGAGACAAAAAGTTTGGAAGCTGGTACCCAGGTCAAAGAACAAGTCTATAATTGGCACAAAGTGGGTATTCATAAATAAATTGGATGAAGATGGCATTGTTACAAAGAACAGAGCCAGACTGGTTGTTAAAGGTTATTCTCAAGAAGAAGGAATAGATTATGATAAAATATTTGCACCAGTGGCAAGGCTTGAAGCTATCAGGATGTTTCTGGCTTTCGCAGCATATTCCAACTTTAAAGTTTATCAAATGGATGTGAAGAGTGCATTCATGAATGGAGAGCTTGAAGAAGAAGTGTATATGGAACAACCCCCGAGGTTTGAAGATCCAGAATTTGCAGATTTTGTATACTTCCTCTTCAAGGCACTCTATGTCCTAAAGCAAGCACCTCGAACATGGTATGATACTCTATCTATATTCCTACTTGAAAATGGTTTCACTAGAGGTGTCATAGATAAGACTCTGTTTCATAAAATGCATAAAAATGACATGATATTAGTACAAGTATATGTGGATGACATTATATTTGGTTATACTAATGATCAGTTGTGTAGTAGATTTGCTAAGCTAATGCAAAATAGGTATGAAATGAGTATGATGGGAGAGCTGAATTACTTCCTTGGACTCCAAGTAAGCCAAAGGAAAGATGGAATCTTCATTTGCCAGACCAAGTACATCAAAGACCTTTTGAAGAAGTATGGTCTTGAAGATGCATTAACAGCTAAAACTCCAATGGCAACTGCCACTAAGCTTAATCAAGATGAACCTGGTAAGAAGGTAGATATCACAAGCTACAGAGGTATGATCGGCTCATTACTTTACTTAACTGCAAGTAGGCCAGATATTATGTTTTCTACATGCTTGTGTGCTAGGTTTCAGTCTAACCCTGAAGAATCACATCTTATAGCTGTTAAACGGATTTTTAGGGAACTCTAAATCTTGGAATTTGGTACCCTAAAGATACAGGTTTTGACCTTGTTGGCTATACAGATTTTGATTATGCAGGTTGTAGGATTGATAGAAAAAGTACATCAGGTAGTTGTCAATTCTTTGGAAGAAGATTGGTGTCCTGGTATAGCAAAAAGCAGCACTCAGTTGCAATGTCAACAGCTGAAGCTGAATATGTTGCTGCTGGAAGTTGCTGTGCACAAATTCTGTGGATAAGGAAGCAACTTCAAAACTATGGACTGTTGCTGAATAAAATTCTAATATTCTGTGACAACACAAGTGCCATAGCCATCACAAACAATCATGTTCAACATTCAAGGACCAAGCACATTGATATCAGGTATCATTTCATTATAGAGCATATCATGAATTGTACTGTAGAGTTATACTTTGTACCTACAGAGTAGCAAATTGCAGACATCTTCACTAAACCACTAGATGAAATCACTTTCACTAGACTGGTGTGTGAACTTGGGATGTTAAATTCTACTAACTAATAAGTTAGTAACCAAAACTGCAATTTGAAGCTGATAAATTCACTTGTTGATGAATTTCAATATTTTTAGGACTTATAAATTTATCTGCCAAATTATTTTCCAGTTAATAGGATTAATTATTAGATAAATACCTTGTGCATGCCTGCTAATTGTATTAATTTGGTATTTATTTAATTTTGATCTTAGAAAATATTTAAGTGCTTGTATTTAAATGATAAATTCTTGGCACTTATATATTTAATTATTATTTGAAATTACTTTAAATAAAAAGAATGAATATTTATATTTATTCTTATATTTAAAATAAAAGTAAAATAATAAGAAGCATAATTTATTTATGATAATAATTTTAACAATTAATGTTATTATTGTTATTTATAAATAATTTGTGAAATAATATTTATGAGTAATTAATTATTATTGATTAATTATTCAAATTATTCATAAATATTATTTACATAATTGTAACAAAATCTAGGAACACTTGAATTTATACAAATATTTTGTGGCACTTGAAATGTTTAGTAGCGCTTATACAGTGCAAGCACTGTGTAGGCGCAACATAAATCAAAACGAGCACTTAGAAAATTATTTAACTAAAATCAAGTGGCGCCTTGGTTTTGTTGCGCCAACACAGTGTCACCACTGTAGAGGCGCAACAAACTAGTTAGAGTTTGTTCCATAATTAAGTGGCGCTAGCAAATTTATGTGGCGCTTACACAGTGAACACACTATGCAGGCACAACTAAAGTACTTAGCAAAATTTACCTTGTTTTACTAGTGCCTATATATATGAAGGAATTTGTTGCGTTCTTTTTATAAATACACAGTACACACACTCTTTCCGGTGCAAGCAAATTTCTCAGATCTGTAATTTTTAATCGAACATAACTAGGTCAAATCTTGTCAATTTTTTAATTTGAAACCATATTTGTGGAACCCACTGACTTGCCTTTCATTTGCAAGTGGTCCTATTAATTTTGGTTAGAGTTCTAAAATTCTCAATTTTTCAAAAACTCGAACCATTTGAAAAGGATTTTAATTGTTAAAATCGATTAAAAATTGTAAAAAAATTAAAAGTGTGCTTAAAATTACTAGGAGTCCGTTATATATTTATTTGACAAAAATCCAAGTAATTTTAATTTTTTAGGGCTTGGTTCGTAATTTACTAAAATTTTACGATATTAATTAGTAATTTTAATTCATAAAAAAAATTATCTCTCAATTTATTAAAATGGCAGGTAATTTTGAGATTAAAAAGACTAATTATTTATCTATTTTAGTAAATGATTGGACTGAAGCAGGAGAGTTAGGTAACTGGGCTAGATATTTAAATGAACAGACTATAGTCCGGTACGCAGTAACGACTTATGTTCTTTTGAATAGAAATTTATTAAGACAGGTATACAGGACTGCTCAGGACACATCTGCATATGGCATCTTTGTCTTCACATGTAAGATTCAGAGAAAGAAGGTGTGAATCACTGAAAACGACATCAATAGAGCATTTCACTTGACATCTGAAGATTTTGAAGATGAACCAACACAGACAGATCTGAACAATTTCTTCATTTTCCTGTACTGCACCAGAATGAACAATAATCTTCCAAAGAAGATTTACAAGAATCACCTACCCAAGGAGTGAAACTTATTTTTCAATATCTTGTCTCACTGCTTTGCACCAAAGACATGTGGCTTCCATGGAATCACTCAGTTCAATAAGGTGATTGGGTTTGCAGTGGCTTCTTGGTCCAGGCTAAATTTTGGCAAGATGATCATGACTGAGATTCTGAGGAACCAGGCCAAGATGGAGAACTTCTGTTTGTATCCCAGATTTTTGCAGCTGCTGTTGAATCAAGTGCTGACTGCTGATCAACTACAAGGGTTTCAGAATAGTCCATTGGAAGAGTCACCCTCATTCTAGTTCAGAACAATTTTGTTGCTACAGAATGAGGCTGACTATCTCAACAGGTATACTCCTGCTCCGATGAATGACCCTATCATATATTTCTTTGATCTTCTTAGATAGGCTAATGATGATGATGAAGAAGAAGAAGAAGAAGAAGAAGCTGCAATAGAAGAAGCAACAGCAATCTCTGAAGAGGAAAATGAAGCTGAAACCTCAAGTGAATCTGGAAACTCAGCAGCATCAGAAGAGGAAGAATAAAGCTCTGAAAAAGAAGATGAAATTATGGAAGAAGATGGTTCTGAACATGAGCAAGAACAAATTCCTGAAGAAAAAGAACAAAGAAATAATCCTGAACTTCAAATAGAGGAGATAGTCGTTGAGGCAGAAGTGGAGAGCCGAAGTGTACATCCTTAATATTTTTGATGAACAAATGGATGAAGGTACATTTCTTGACTTTGACTTCTCTTTTTTTTAACTGGTGAATTTGTCACAATATCTCCTATTGTGCCTCAAACGGAAATGCACACACAAGAGCCCTCAGTGGCCTTCGAAACTGGAAATGAACTTGGTCAAATCCAACTAGTTCTAACCACTGCCATAGAACAACAAACACTCCCTTCATCTCCCAAAACAAGAAAATGAACCATTAATTTAGATGATAGGGAGTCCCTACCGAATCAGGAAATTATTGAAATATCTCCTACAGCTCTACCCTCTCTAAAACAACGTAAAATGAATTGTAAACCTAGGGCAACTGTGAGCCAGGAACCTGATTTTCCAATCTCTGACGACATTCTCTTTCTTCGTAACCTCAATTCTGAAATTGACAAAATCCTGAAAGGTATGGGGACAAAATCAGAGGTTGCAACAAAATCCGCTACTTCAGTAGCTAGTACTGCTTTGGTTGATCCAATTCAGACTCTGTCTTCACAGATAATAGGGGGCATCACTGACTCTAACAAGCCGTTTATTACATTGTCAAATGTGGTGACCCCCCTGGACTTAACATTTCCAAATCCTATTCAGGATATTTTTCCTCCCCAAATGGGTGACGTGGAAAGGCAACTCTCCCATATAAGGGAAGAGGTCTCCATTCAAGGAGTAGCTGTGTCAACAGCATCACCACTTCAAGTGGAAGTGTCTTCATAGGCGTCGCGAGGCACCACAGGCTCTCATTTGTCAATCACTACATTGCCTGAGGTGGTGACCCCCTGGATATTCAAATTCCGGCTTCTACAATAGAGGTCCTCCCCACCTTAACAGGTCAGGAGGAGGGCCAACACACCCATATAAGGGATGTAGACTATATTCATAGAGTATCTGCTACTTCGGTAGTAGAACCTGTTCAGGGTGTCTCTGAGCAGGTAATGCCTTCATTGGCTTCAGCTGGCATAACGGATTCTTCAACTTTTCCAATCATTACAGAATCCATAGTGATGACCACACTGGGTCTCAACCCCCTAGTTCTTGAAAAAGGAGTTCTCCCCACCCAAAGTGGTCCGGCGGAGAGGCAACCTACCCATAGAGGGGATAAGGATTTTAATGCAGGTACAGAAGATCTCAGTGCAATTATGGAAATGAGTAAAACACTTAACCTTGATGATCTTGTGTTCTCTGACCCTGATTTCCCGAGTGTGAGTGTTGAGGGTCGTGCACAAACAGAAATAGTGAGGAGTGAGACACCCACTACCCAAATAAACACCCCACACATTGCACACACTGCACACACCCAAAGGATTCTAAATCTGGAGGCCCAAGTAACTGAAATTCACTACTCAATAAGAAAGATCTTGGAGGTGCAGGAGCAGCAGGGAGCGGAAATGAAAGAAATCAAAGATTTGGTTAAACAGCTGCTGCCTCAGAAAGTTCCTATTTCTACTCAATCAACTTCAACATCTCAGATTACTCCGGTTAGAAGGGAGAATAACCCAACTAAGGGGGAGATGATAGTACAAGAAAAAGTTGGAGCTGAAATGATATTGGAGTATACAGCTCAAGGGGAGTCAGATATTTTCTATAGACCTAGAGCTAGGCAACTTGAAGAAGGAGAAATATTTGAGCCCTATGTGCCACTGGAGATTCCAACAGAGATTGAAATAGAGGAAACTGCAAAAGCTGCTGGAATAGATGTTGACGAGGAGTTTGCTGAAGAATATGCTTTTGATAATGACTTTCTTCTAGTTGGTGTATATGAAGTTGTTACTCAAGGTATAAATCAAGCTCAAGAACTGATGAAGAGACAATGGAAGAGAGTACAGCACGCAATAGAAAGAATAAATAGAATCAAGGACATTGAAGATAAGGTTGGTCCTGATTGGGATAACGCAAGGAGTCTACTGAAGAAGAAAGAGTTAACTCTTACTCAGAAGAAAGACAGAGAAGTCCTTGATCTCTTCAGAACCATGAGGGAAAGATTTGAAGATCTTCATGAATTCTATGTTATGCTATCAGAAGAGATTACAAGGGTGTAAGTAAGTGCATCCATGTACGGGTGGAAAATGATCATAAATTCTACAACACTAGGGTCAAAGGTTTTGTCGACAAAGAGTTTTGAAAAGATGAACATTATGGAGCTGTATGTGCTGAAGAGGAAATTAATCTTTGGTGGCCATAAAACAAATGAGATACTGAGAAATATGATTGAGAAGAAAATTATAGAGATCAGTGTCGAAGCATTTGAGAAGCCTCTGGTGGTCAAGTACTATAAAGCAATAACATTTCATAACCTAACTTTGTCTGATGAATGTCTGGACTCAAGTCATGCAATGTTCATGCAGTATGTAGAAGGGAGACTCAGAAGCAAGAAGAATAGAACAGACGAAGATCTAAGAACTACTGAGTTGATCTACGCATTCAGGCTGAACATAACAATTAAAACTTCTGGAAGGTATCTAATGGAGACAATCAGATATTACCAAGATCCAGTGTATGTAAGAAGAGAGGATGGCACTGAAATACTTGAAGCTATAAGAGATTCTGAACCTTGCATTCAGACGGAGCCGAATGGAACAAAATACTTCCTTTTCAAGAAGAACGGAGTGGATAAAAAGTAAGAGCTATCAAAACTGAGGAGAAACAATTATGAAATTATCCGAAAAGTCCTTTCATGGGTAAAGAGATCCACTGTCAAGTCAGACAAAAAGGCTTTGAGGATGATTAAAGATGTTCTAGTGGAGAAGCTGGTAGAAGAGTCGATGCATGACACTGACAGAGTTAAAGGATTTCCAAAAAGGATAACAGTGTTCGTGTTTTCAAAGAGACAATCTCTGGCCTTCGAGTCAATCTCTAAGACAAACTCAACCACTTTTCTCACTGAAGATTTGAAAAAGTTAGAAGAACCACCTCCAGTAAGTACTCTTGAAGTGAAATCTAGAGATATAGTGAAGGCAAGGTTGGAACAGAAGGAAGAAGAGCTAAGAAAGCATTACTCCGAGACAAGATCTAAACACAAGCAAGACACAATACAAAGAAGCATAAGATCATAGAATTATCTATTCAGGCTAGATGAACAAACTTCTATTGTACACAAGAAATCTGAAATGTAAAATCTAATCTAGAATATAATTAATATTATTTACTGTCTTTCTGTGCTTTACTTTTTCTTGTAAGTATCAGTTGAGTTATCCTCTCACAGGATTTGCTTGTCGAACTCTAACAAACAAATAGGGGGAGATTGTAAAGCATAATGTAACGTAGTATGTAATAGTGATAATGATAACTCAAATAAGAAACAAAGACAGATAAATAATACTAATATGCAGCACAGGAATCTAGAAGGACATACAAACAAGAATCATACATACATCATTGCAGAACACTCAAGATGTAGAGTTTACTGAACGACAGGTAGAGAAGTTCATTAATATGTTCAGGCCTCAGTAACAAATAAGTGTTTAGTAGATTTTAGACTAAAGACAATGCAATGATTCAAGTACAGTTGTCAAAGGGTTTAAGTGATCAAAAGAAATGGAACAGTCCAAAGTTAATCAGCTGAAACAGAACAGAAATCAAGGCAATTAAGTTCAGTGTTAGTCATCTGTGAACCAGGCCAGTGCACTAAGCGTCAACACAACAGGAAAAGAATTATCTTGATTAATCAGAAGAAAATCAGTTGATCAAGCCAGAAGAGTGAAAACCAAGTAGTGTTTACTTCAAACACTACAAGAAATTAATTAAGTCAAGTAAAACTACATTGGTGGGTCATGTACTCTCGAAGTAGTCTAGAGGCGCAACAAAAAGATAAAGGCGTAACATAAGTCTACATTGACGCAAGTTAAACTCATTCTAAGTTTTTAGTGTTTTTATGGCGCCTACACAAGGGATGCAGAGTGTAGGCGCAACAAATCAAGACAGAAGCGCAACATAAGTTATAAGGAAGAGTTTATGGCGCCTACACACTGCAACTAGTGTGCAGGCGCAACGAAAGGGCATCAAGGCGCAACAAAACTTATGAGAATGTTTTCTAAGTCATTAGTGGTGCCTATACAAGGAAACCAGTGTATAGGCGCAACTAACCTTAGTACTAGGCGCAAAAAAGTTATAGGGGTGCAACAAAAATGTTTAAGGCGCAACAAACTTCTTTATGGCACCTACACACCACCAAAACTCTTGCAGGCGTAACAAAGGACTTACATTATTGGAAATCAATTTCCAAAAACACTACAGAGTATATATGGGTGAAAATCAATATGGACAGAGGCATTCATTCATCTTCAACAAAAGAGATACAGACGGGAGCTCCATTAAAGACAGTCATTTCTTTTACCCAACTGTATTTCTATTGTAACCTTGATTGAACCCATTGAAGCTAATCATTTAATTAGAAGTGTAGCACCTCAAGGATTTAATAATACATAGTTATTTCCCCGAATCTTAATGTTTCATTAACTGCTATTTTCATATCTTAAAAACACAAACTCTTAATCCACAATTAAACGAAAAATCTACCACATCATATTCAACCCCCCCCCCTTCTATGATGATTTTGGACCTAACAAAGATCCAATGAATGAGGACCCTGAAGTTGAACTTGAGCCTGAAACTGAACAAGAAGAAGAAGAAGAAGAAGAAGAGGTATCATTGGAGAATGAGCCATTAGCAAGTGATACAGAAATGGCTGATGAAGATGAGATGGAGGATGATGCAGAATCTTATCACCCTGGAACTCCAAGGTAAGTCATGACACAGGTAATCTTCCTAAAATTGATCTTTCACTAGTACTTAGTGTAGATTATCTCATTTTATTGGATGTCATAGCCAACTCTGGACAGTCACACACCAATGCCCCCAGCGGCAATAAAAAATGACAACGAGCCTGAAAACCAACAGGTTATAACCCTTGTCGTAGAACAACAAACACCTATCCCAACTCCTTCAAATATTATTGTTGAAACACTGAGTGAGGATGAGGGAGTCAGTGCCTCAAGTGCACCAAATAAGGTGGATGTTGAAACCCCTGAAGCAGCTCTGCCTCCTAGCAAAAGAAGGAAAATATATTTTGAACCAGAGGCAACTGCTAGCCAAAACCCCAATTCACCTAAGCTTTCAAATGTTTAAAGGATGGAGCAATTAAATGCACAAATATTCTTTTCTTTGTTTGGAAATGAAAAAGAAAATGAATTGACTGTTAACCAAGCTACTTCAGTAGCAGAGCCTTCACAAGTAGATCGTGTATTGGACAGGCCTTAACAAGCTTCGCGGGGCATCAGGAACTCTTACTTGCCACGTCTTACATTGTTCGAGATTGTGATCCCCCTGGATAGAACATCTCTAGCTCTGTTATCGGAGGTTTTCCCATCAAATTTTGGAATAGATGAGAGGAAACTCCTCCATAGAGGGAGCGATGGTTCCATTCAAAGAACAACTATACAAGTAGCGGAGCCTACTCAGGTAGAGCCTGAGTAAGACATGCATTTACAGGCTTTAGCTGGAACCACAGACCATCAATTGCCATACATTACAGTGTCCAAGGTGGTGACCACGGTGGAATCAACACTTCCAATTCCCGAAATAGGAGGTCTCTCTATCATTTGTGGTGAAGAGGAGAAGCAACCCTTCTATAGAAGGAAGTGGGGATCCCAGAATTCTATTTCTAGGGACAACTAATCTCACAGAGATATGGCTCCACTCGGCAATGAAGTAATAACTGAGCCTTATGATGAGATAGTGCTTCAGCACAAAACAGTTCCAAATCCTCATAGAGGTAATTTTCCACTTGGTAATGATTATTTGGAAGAAGTAGGTGCGAGGAATTCCTCATATTCACATCAACCTCAGCACTCACGAGCAACAAATTAAAAAATTATCAATCTCAAAGCACAAGTTGGAATACTGAGACACTCAATGTCAAAAATTGTGAAAGTTCATGAAAAGCTATAGCATGATAATAAAGAAATCAAAATTTTACCCAAGCAGCTATTAGCACAGAGATCGACTACTTTGCCTCTTCAATCAACCCCGGCTCCTGAGGATAATACAACTAAGGGGGAGAAAAAAAGACATGTACAAGAAAAAGCTATATCTGATAAAGGAAAGGAAAATGTTGGTGGTTCTTCTGATCAAGGAAAAGAAATTGTTGATGCATACGCTGAGGGGGATGAATTAGAAGAAGGAGAGATTCTAAATGATGATCCGTTTAATGAGATGGACTTGTATGTCAATGAAGCTGCATATCCTATAACATTCTCTGACTATATTAATAAACACAAAATCAAGAAAGTCAAGGAGGCTGACAATAAGACATATGAAGACTTTCATTCAATTCATGAGCAAATAAGACAATCATACTGGGTAACGTACCAGAAGAAGAAAAAGAAGCTTTTTATCTCAAAAAAGGAAGAAAGTAGGAAACAACAAGAGCCAACTTAAGAAGACCTGGCATTGGTACTTCTAACAATAATGATGAAGAAGTTCTTAGACTGTTCCAAATCTTCAGAGAAAGAAATAAAAGCATGAACAACTAATACTTTGAGTTGAAAAGTGAAATATCTTATCTGGTGGTTTCTTTGGCACCGAGGTCAGAAGGTTGGAGATTAATCCTGTCTTTCAACAACTATGGGTTAAAAGCTATATCAAGTGAATTTCTAAGGAAAAGGTCTTTGACTGAGGTGTTTGCTCTGAAGAAAAAAATAAGAATCCATGAATTCTCTGAGAATGAATTGATGGCAGAAATGATTCAAAAACTAATGGAAAAAATAGAACCAGAAATTCAACAGAATCCGTATCAAGTCAGATATTTTAAAGAAAGATTTTTTATGATACTGAGACTGGATCATGAAGCATTGCCGTATTACTCACTCAGACGATTGAAGTTTGTTGGGGGCTTGCTAAGAGGAAAAGGGTTCATAAATTCTGAAAAGTAGAAAGCGGCAGAAAGAATCTTTACTTACATGTTAAACATCTCAGAAGCTCTAGGAAGAGATATTGTGAACGTAAAAAGATTTTATCCATCAAAATGTACTAAACCTAGAGAACCTTTTAGAGATGATCTGGGTGATGAACACATGTTTTATCTAACAAAAGAAGTGCTAGAAGAAGAAGCAACAGAACCAAGTTTTTAGTCTATAGAAGCAAGAAAACCAATGGTCATCACAAATCCACTAAGAGTGATTTACTCAAACAGAAATGAAAGTGAAAGAGAAATCGAAATGAGTAGAATCAGAAATGAAAATTCTAAAGTGATTGGAAGAATTTTGAAAAAACTCAGGAACTCGACAAATCCTAAAGACAAGATCGTGCTACGAGAAGTAGAAGAAGCCTAGATAGATAAAGTGTTATAAGAAGACCAAATGATTACAAATCGAGTGGATTTTAATCCAAAGAGAGTTATGGTGCAAGGGTGGACTCAGCAATTAAGTTTCAAATTCAATGAATTGAAAAGATTCAGGAGTATGCCACTGCCACAACTTATCTTTGATCAACTGCAATATCCAAAGCCAAGAAATCTTCTAGAATGGGAGGCTCACGACATTGTCAAAAGGAGAATAACAAAGGTTCAAGAATGAAGGAATAAATGGAAATATTAGTTTAGGCTAGATGAACAAACTCATTCTTGTAACTTAGCTGTAATGAAATCTGGAATTGTAATATTTAATCCAGAATGCAATTAATTTTATTTACAGTCTTTCTGCATTTTGTTTTTTCTTGTATTGTTAGTTGAGTTATCATCTTTTCTTTAGAATTTGCTTGTCAAACTCTAACAATCAAATATGGGGATATTATAAAGCATAATGTAACAAAAATTATAGTCGAGGATCTATAACTCAATTAAAAGTAAAGGACTGGTAAATATTATTATTATAATCACATGAATCTACAATGAAGATCAGACAACTACATGCATCAAGGTATTTGATGGAATATTGAAGATCACTGAAAGAAGTTCATTACTATGTTCAATCATCGGTGAAGAATAAGCTATTTAGTGTTTCAGAAAGTATTGAAGATCAAGTAGTCAATGCCAGAAGATTTCAGTGAAGATTAGAAGCAATAAAGGAATACAACAAGCTTGTCAATTAATTTGAATTGAGAGTATGAAGATCAATCCAGTGTTAGTCACTTGTGAACTAGACCAATGCACTAAGTGTCAGCACAAAAGTAATTGATTAACTTATTCCATACAGAAGAAGAATTGACAGTAGCAAGTATGCAAGCCAAAATAAGCAAAGTCAATTTATACATGATTAAAATATTTGACAAATGTATAAAAGAATCTAAGTCATGTACACATTGCGGCAGAATTCGACACATGAATATATGGGTGTTAAAAGTGGCTAAGTCATTCACACATGGCTTAATAATTCGATACATGCAGTTCTTAAAAAGTGAATAAATTCGACACATCCCTTCTATGCATGATTGAAATTATTTTAAGGGAATATAGAGTGGTTCTTAGACAACACATAAATAACAAGGGGGACTAAATTCGACACATGATGTTCTATGTGATCAAAAAAAATTAAGTTCTACAAGAGTGCACAAAATTCGACACATACCTCTACAAGGTAAGGAGAATTCGACACTTGAGTTCAAGGGCATCAAAATGACTAAGACAAGCATACATAGAGCTAGGATTCAACACTTAAAATTCTCTCAAGACTGGATTATTTTCTAAGTACAATATACAAGGTAATACTCTTCGACACATAGAGAATTATCCAAAGGTCAACTCAAGTCAACATACAAGGGAGAATTATTCGACACATAAAATTGTATTTCACTTTATTGCAAAGTCTACATACAAACAAAATGTATTTTCATTTTAAATGTAATCAGAACACAACACACACAAATAGATATAGCTAAGAGGGAGATAGAGAGAATACGCACTGCCATTAAAGCTCATATTTATTTCTTATTGTGAGATTAATTGTAGCTCATACATTTGTATGAGAGTGTAACACCTTGGGTTTATATAATACAAGTATATTCCCGAAGATTTTTCTTGTTTTTTAGAATCATAATTGCTTATTCATTGCTCACCACGAACAGATCTATAAATACGAACCAAATCGAAAGACTACTCATATCGCATTCAACCCCCCTTATAAGATAGTTTGGACCTAACAAGGCAGTACAACACATGTATATGCAAGGGTATTAATCTCGGATTTTTTTCGACATATTTTCCGGCCTTGAGAAAGGACTCGTGGGGTATCCGTAATTGATTTTATGGTAAGGATTTTAATATTCTGATTTAACATTTGTAAGCATTAGGGAATGTAAATTTATATATATTAATTTCATGATTTTTAGAGATTGTTTTTATACTCAGGAAAGTTATATGTTAGCCGGACTTTTGGATTTAGATGACTGTTTCTCATTTCCGGCAAATTTATGTGTATATTTATAATTTCTTTTGTGGTTAAATTTGTTTACTTTATTTTAGTATAGTTGGATTGTATTATTTGAAATTTGATTTTGAGGGCTTGTGATCCCGGGAAAAGTTCATTTTACGAAGACCTTATTTCGAATTTTTTTTCTTGTAATAGGATATTTATTTCAGATTTCAAGTATTATTTGATTAAAAATGTGTAACGTTATATTTAATTGTTTAATTTGATAACGTCATTGAGGATAGACGTTATAAGTTTTAAAGTATGAATTAGAATTATTAGTTTTTATTCCTCTTGTTCGAAGATTAATTGGTTGAATTGTCTCGAGGATTAATTATTATTTTATATTCGACTCTCAAGGATTAATTGTTTATTTATATTCGAGTCTCGATGATTAATTGTTTATTTATATTTATGTCTCAAGGATTAATAGTTGTTTTATAATCGAGTCTCGAGGTTTAATTGGTTGTTTGATAATTAGTTGATAATTGAGCTTATATTTGAGTTAATGGTTTATTGGGTTTGATATGAGTTTTCATGTTAATAGGAATATGTTTGAGATAGGTATATAAGTATAATTAAGTTATAAACGTTCGTAGAATATAGCGAGGTACTTCAAGGACTAAAGTACCATATTATATTTGACTATAGATGTAGACGCGCAGACTCGATCACAATAGTTCAGACATGTAGCAACCGCAGAAGCATCAGATCGAAGAACTATTTGTTGGTGTAGGTGCCCTAGAGGCAATACAATGTTTATTTTGATAAACCTTTATGTCAATTGATTATTCAATAAACGTATTTATTATGACTTTAATTACTGCGATATATTTGTTAGCATAATAAATGTCCTTAGAATCATGATACACATTGTATAGTTTAGTACATGACTTGAACTTGAGATTATATAATATATCATATTCTTAAATGTCCCTAGTCGAGTATTATTATTATAGGACAATAATAATACATAAATAGACTAGTATGTTGTTTGACTGATAACCACATCTCATTGGTTATAAGTATGGGGATACTAAAGTCAATACATAGGTACATGTAGGAGTACATGATACTGGACAGACCCACAGTGAGATTCTTCATGTTTAATAAAGTCATAAGAAAGACTCACAGTGATAATGGTGTAATGATCCTTTGACTTGAGATCATTATATTTCTATACGAGGATTAATATACTTTGACTACATTAAAAGTTACCTTTGACCGGGTGATGATAAAAGTGGACATCGGGTATATCATGAGTCGTATGAGAAATATGAATGATAGATAAAGGATTTAACCCTCCTATAATTAGGAGAGATATTATTGGCCTCTTGATTGAGTGAGACTATAAAATGCATGGCCGTGCTCAAATAATGATTTGTTTTCATAGTCTACTCATGGATCAAGTAAACCCGGATTAAATGTTGAAGAGGATGACTAAATACATGCCTCGAGTTTAATCTATAATATATATGGTTAAAGGGATTATTAATTAGTTATTAATAATTAATAACTAATAATTAAGTGTGACTTAGTTATTAATTAAATAATAAAATTCGGTTTTATTATTTAATCCTAAACCTACATGGGTTAGGCTTTGCTGTTATGGATTGCTATTATAGGCCTATTAACCAACCATTATAAATAGATAATGTAGGGTTAATAAGTATTAAGTTTTTAAGAAAAACGAACCCTAGTAGCAGAAAAGGCAGAGAGAAAAGGCAGAGGCAGAATTCGAAATCATCAAAGGAGGCTAGTACATCCATTCTGTAATCAAGATCGTGAGACGTTCTTGAAGGTGCTAGTGTGGATACCATAGAGGTGCTTTCGAGAGGAAGACACAAGTCGTGAAAGCTAGGATCTCCGTTGAGTTCGTGTAAGTCAAGACCAGACAAAGGTATGATTCCGTTTCACCATAATCTGTCAATCTTATACATGATCCTGCGTTAGGGTTCCGAAATTTTTCGTTATATTTACATTTAATTCGCTGCGTTTTATGCCTCGGAACCCAACAATGGTATCAGAGCTACGTGTATAAGGGACTGATTTGGTTACGTGGTAACTGTATTTGATGCAAATATGCCTGTTTTGGTGACTGCCATGACACTACCATGCTTCTGCTATGCTACTGCCATGTATATTCGAATTGTTATCTATATGATGAGTATATAGATTCTGATACTAACATGTTAATGATTTGTCATGACTGATTTATATGCCTTATTGCGATTTGTATATTATGCATGAGGGTCAGTTTGTATATGATACAAACTGGTGGACAGATTATGTTGGACATGATCTGTTAACTGGGATATGATAAGTATGTATATGATACATGCTTCTGAAACTGTATAAGTTGCAGTGGGGAAAAAGGCCAACAGATATGATCTGTAGTTCAGAAATTGATGATTTCTGAATAGGACTGGTCTTCGAAAATAAATTTTTTTTCTGATTTCGAATCAGTATGTAACTGTCAGAGAATGTATATTCTGTGTCTGATCAGAGTTTGTAAAATTGGAGCTGGGTCAGAGTTTAACAAACTCTGATGGACTCGCTCAGAGTTTAATAAACTCTGATGGTCAGGTCAGAGTATAGAGCATGGTCAGAGTTTAACAAACTCTGATGGACTCGCTCAGAGTTTAATAAACTCTGATGGTCAGGTCAGAGTATAGAGCATGGTCAGAGTTTAACAAACTCTGATGGTCTCTGGTCAGAGTTTAGCAGTAAACTCTGATGGACTGTGCTGATCTGAGTTTAGCAGTAAACTCTGATGGACTGACAGAGTTTATAAACTCTTGAAAGGCAGAGTGTCTAAACCCAGCTCGACCCCACCCAGGGGCTGCCGCCCCGGAACCCCGCATTATTTTGTTGTGTACTTGAGCATGGTGCTGGTTATGGCCCATAGACCCCTAGATTAATGGTTTTGGTTTTGGTTTTATAAATACGACTTGCATGTCGTTTTCTTCATTCTTGTAATTGTTTAACCTCGAATGTAACTCGAGTTTTCTTATGTAAGTACATTAGTATAGGTTGTATTCAATTATTCCATGTAATGTACTTGAAGATTGAAGGATGATCCATGAAGAGGAGCAAGCACCCATGGATACAAGAAGAATGAAGACATGTAATTGTATTTATATTTCACCACCATAGATTGACTTTGATCCTTTCATTAGGTCGAAAGGATCACATAGGAAAGGGGCCATAACCAAGCACGTTTACATACTACACTTTACATATTGATGTATGAATGTATGTGTAGAGTAGAAGATGCATGCTTTAATTAGATTAATGATGTATGCATGTATTAGATACGTCACCCATGCCATGCTTGCCATGCTAAACAAGATAAAATCTGTAACGATTTAAGATTTTAAAATTAACAAACTAACGATCATGAGATTCTTGTGTTTATGAAATATGGATTGTAAAACACGGAATTAAATATGAATTTTTGATATCTAAAACTGGGATTTTCTGTCAAAAGCGGATATGCGTATTCGTAAGGCTGATGGGTTTTAAGTGTAACCACTGGTATCCTCCGTCTACCTGGGAAATGAACAATTTAAGATGTCAATTTGAAATATTTGGTTCAAGGAAAAATTGAGGATCTCTTCATGATGTGATCATGATCGTCGTAAATTTTCTAAACCCCTTAACAAAATATTAAGTTTTAATCGGATGCTTTCCAATGAATGAACACTCATCGAATCCTAGATCGATTAGGGGAACGACTGTCAGTGGCAGGGGACTCCTATCTATCGTGGTGAGATGCAACGAATATAAACGGTTATATTCGGCCGTTGTATCATTGGGTCAAACTTAACTGAGTCGTCATAATAAGGTGAAAGTAACAATTATGAACTTAGAAGCATGGAGTTTGGTTAAAAATCTATTAGATAGATAAGATCAATCGTTGCTCACCAAACTATCCAAGAATTATATATGATATAATTGACAAATGTTGTCTACCTAAATAATCATTCTTAAGGACTTCCAGTGGTTGACTTAAGACATGACGAAATATGGATCTTGGCTCACTAGAAAGAATTATGGGACATACTTTCCAAATTAATAGTAAGGGCTATTAATTTGATAAAAATAGTGGGAGATATATTATGAATGTATCATAATCATTTGAACATAATAAATAACTCAGACAATCTAATGTTTATTTTGTGCTATTATCATTGTAGATACCAAGTAATGACAAACACACTATTCGTACGATCTGTCCTTGAGAAGGATAAGCTGACAGGAGGAAATAACTTCCTAGACTGGCAGAGGAATTTGAGGATTGTCCTCAGGCAGGAGCGCAAGCTTCATGTCATTGATATTCCTCCGGAAGGTCCCCTTCCTGAGGGCGCTACTGTTGAGGAACGAGCGGCCCACACAAAGGATGAGAATGATGCAACTGATGTTGCATGTCTTATGTTGGCAACTATGAGTGCTGAGCTTCAAAGACAGCATGTGCATATGGATGCATATACTATTAATGAGCACTTGCAAAGCATGTTTGCAAGCCAAACTTGTCAAGAAAGGTTCAACACGTGCAAGTCACTCTTTAATTGCAAACAAGGGGCAAGTGAACCAGTTGGCCCACATGTTCTGAAGATGATTGGTTACATTGAGTATCTTGATACTTTGGGTTTCCCGATTGGTCCGGAAACTGGTATTGACCTAATCTTAAATTCTTTGAACAACAAATTCACTCAGTTTGTTATGAACTACAATATGAATGAATTTGACAAAACACCTAATGAATTGTTGGCTATGTTGAGAACATATGAGACCAACATGAAGACGGCTGAACCTGCTCCCATACTGATGGTGGGCAATAAAGGTAAGGCCAAAGGGAAAGGCAAGTGGAAGGGTAAGAAGAATACAGGTTCTGATTCTACACCCAAGCCAAAGTCAGGTCCCAAACAGGCTTTAAAGCCTAAAGGTGGGGTCGCTAAGGGTGAATGTCACTACTGTAAGAAAACTGGTCACTGGAAGAGAAACTGTTCAGTTTACTTGGAGGATCTGAAGAAGAAGAGGGTTGAGCAAGATTCTACTTCAGGTATATATGTTATAGAAGTCAATCTGTCTATTTCTACATCTTGGGTATTGGATACTGGATGTGCTTCTCACATTTGTATAAATGTGCAGGAAATGCAGAGAAGTAGGACATTGGCTAAAGGAGAAATAGACCTACGAGTTGCCAATGGAGCAAGAGTTGCTGCTTTAGCTGTAGGAAAATATTATTTATCTTTGCCCTCTGGGCTAGTTTTAGAACTGGAAAATTGTTATTACGTGACTGCGATTCGCAGAAACATTATTTCTGTTTCTTGTTTGGACAAGAAAGGTTTTTCGTTTACAATAAAGAACAACAGTTGCTCTTTTGCTTTGAATGATTTAACCTATGGTGTTGCGCGTTTGTTTAATGGTTTATATGTTCTTGACTTAGATAATCCTGTCTGTAATATAGAAAACAAACGACTTAAATTTAATGACTCAAATCAAACATACCTCTGGCATTGTCGTCTAGGCCATATAAATGAGAAACGCATATCCAAATTACATAAGGATGGATATTTGGATAAGTTTGATTTTGAATCATACCAAGAATGTAAATCTTGTTTGCTTGGTAAAATGACTAAAGCCCCTTTCACTGGTAAGGGTCAAAGGGCCACTGAACGTCTGGAGCTAATACATAGTGATGTATGCGGCCCAATGCGTGTGATGGCTAGAGGAGGCTACTACTACTTCATAACATTTACTGATGATTTCAGTAGATATGGATATGTATATCTTATGAAGAAAAAATCCGATTCTTTTGAAAAGTTCAAAGAATACAAGGCTGAAGTAGAGAAGCAAATTGGCGGAAGCACAAGTATTAAAATCTTACGATCTGATCGTGGAGGAGAATACTTGAGCACAAAATTTAAAGATTATTTAAAGGAGTGTGGTATTGTATCACAACTCACTCCGCCATGTACACCTCAATGGAATGGAGTTTCAGAGAGGAGAAATCGCACCTTGTTGGACATGGTGCGATCGATGATGAGTCATGCAGATCTTCCAATTAGTTTCTGGGGTTACGCTCTAGAAACAGCGGCTTTCACACTTAACCGTGTTCCTACTAAGAAGGTTCAAAAGACTCCATATGAGATATGGGAGAAGAAACGGTCAGGCATGAACTTTATGAAAGTTTGGGGATGCAAGGCGTTTGTGAAACGTCAAGTATCTGACAAGCTTGGACCTAAATCTGAAGAGTGCAATTTTGTGGGATACCCTAAAGAAACAAAGGCGTATTATTTTTATAGTCCTTCTGAGCAGAAGGTGTTTATTGCTCGAGACGCTGTTTTCATGGAAAGAGATTTTGTTTCCAAAAGAAACAGTGGGAGAACTATAGACCTCGATGAAGATCGAGAACCATAAAATAGCATTGAACCTGAAGTGGAACAAGAGCAGGATAATGATAATGCTCAACAAACACAGGTTGTTCGTAGAACTGGTAGAATTCGCCATGAGCCAGAGAGATATGGATTTCTCTTGACTCAATGTGGTGATTTGATGCTCATAGATGAAGATGAGCCTCTCACATACCAAGATGCTATGAACAGTCCAGACTCTAAGAGATGGCTAGAAGCCATGAAATCCGAGATGGATTCCATGTACGAAAACCGAGTATGGACTTTGGTTGATCCACCTGAAGGGGTAAAACTCATAGGGTGCAAATGGGTTTTCAAGAAAAAAACTGACATGGATGGAAATGTTCAGACCTATAAAGCAACGCTGGTTGCAAAAGGTTTCAGACAAATTCATGGTATTGACTATGATGAGACTTTCTCACCAGTGGTTATGGTCAAGTCCATAAGGATTTTGCTTGCTATTGCAGCATTCCATGATTATGAAATCTGACAAATGGATGTCAAAACAGCCTTCCTTAACGGAATCCTTGAAGAGGATGTGGATGTGTAGATGACACAACCTGAAGGTTTTGTCGATCCAAGGAATGTTAGCAAGGTATGTAAATTACGTCGATCCATTTATGGATTGAAGCAAGCCTCTAGGAGATGGAATATCCGTTTTGATGAAACAGTCAAAGAGTATGGCTTTGTTCAAAACGAAGATGAACCTTGTGTTTACAAGAAGGTTAGTGGGAGCCATGTGGCATTCATAGTACTATATGTTGATGACATACTACTAATGGGGAATGACATACATTCTCTCAAGGCTGTTAAGATTTGGTTAGGGAACAACTTCTCTATGAAAGACTTAGGAGAAACATCTTACATTCTAGGAATGAGGATCTATAGGGATAGATCTGGAAGGATGATCGGTCTAAGTCAGAGTACATACATCGATAAGGTTTTGCATCGATTTGGTATGCAAAATGCAAAAAGGGGATATGTCCCCGTGTCTCAAGGGATAACGATCTCTAAAGATCAGTGTCCGAAATCATTGGATGACAAGGACCGCATGAGTAAGGTTCCATATGCCTCAGCAATTGGATCCATCATGTATGCGATGGTATGTACTCGCCCAGATGTTTCGTATGCTTTAAGCATGACGAGCAGATACCAATCTAATCCAGGTGAAGGTCACTGGACGGCTGTCAAGAATATTCTAAAGTACTTGAAAAGGACTAAAGATTCATTCTTGGTGTATGGAGGAGAGGAAAAAATGGTTGTAAAAGGTTACACCGATGCAAGTTTCCAAACAGACAGGGATGATACTGTATCACAGTCTAGTTTTGTGTTTTGTCTAAACGGGGGTGCTGTAAGTTGGAAGAGTTCAAAACAAGAAACAGTAACTGATTCTACAATGGAGGCTGAGTACATTGCAGCTTGTGAAGCGGCTAAGGAAGCTGTTTGGATTCAAAAATTCATTACTGATTTGGGAGTGGTTCCATCGATCGCAGATCCCATTGATCTATACTGCGATAATAATGGAGCCATTGCACAGGCTAAAGAACCTAGAGCTCACTCCCGAACCAAACACATACTCAGGAGATATCACCTCATTCGAGAGATTAATGAAAGGGGTGACATACACATATGTAAAGTGCACACAAATGATAACATTGCAGACCCACTGACCAAAGGCTTGTCGCAGAAGAAGCACGACGGTCACACTAGTTTCATGGGTATTAGATACATGGGTGATTGGCTCTAGTGCAAGTGGGAGATTGTTGGTGTAGGTGCCCTAGAGGCAATACAATGTTTATTTTGATAAACCTTTATGTCAATTGATTATTCAATAAACGTATTTATTATGACTTTAATTACTGCGATATATTTGTTAGCATAATAAATGTCCTTAGAATCATGATACACATTGTATAGTTTAGTACATGACTTGAACTTGAGATTATATAATATATCATATTCTTAAATGTCCCTAGTCGAGTATTATTATTATAGGACAATAATAATACATAAATAGACTAGTATGTTGTTTGACTGATAACCACATCTCATTGGTTATAAGTATGGGGATACTAAAGTCAATACATAGGTACATGTAGGAGTACATGATACTGGACAGACCCACAGTGAGATTCTTCATGTTTAATAAAGTCATAAGAAAGACTCACAGTGATAATGGTGTAATGATCCTTTGACTTGAGATCATTATATTTCTATACGAGGATTAATATACTTTGACTACATTAAAAGTTACCTTTGACCGGGTGATGATAAAAGTGGACATCGGGTATATCATGAGTCGTATGAGAAATATGAATGATAGATAAAGGATTTAACCCTCCTATAATTAGGAGAGATATTATTGGCCTCTTGATTGAGTGAGACTATAAAATGCATGGTCGTGCTTAAATAATGATTTGTTTTCATAGTCTACTCATGGATCACGTAAACCCGGATTAAATGTTGAAGAGGATGACTAAATACATGCCTCGAGTTTAATCTATAATATATATGGTTAAAGGGATTATATTACACTGAAACATTAATCACGAAAGGTTTTATCGAATCACGATTTAATTATTATTTAATTGGGTAGCAATGATGTATTACTAGATACCGCTCATTGTTTATAATTTTATTGGAGAATAAAATTATTGCTAATTAAATAATAGCCTATAGGGTCACACACATAGAGTACTTAAAGGAATAATTAATTTAAATTATAGATTTAAATTAATTGATGATTATTTGAATTTTATTATATTAATTAAGTGAGACTTAATTAATTGAAATAATATAAATTCGAATTTGAATTCTGCCATTAATAATTAAGTGTGACTTAGTTATTAATTAAATAATAAAATTCGGTTTTATTATTTAATCCTAAACTTACATGGGTTAGGCTTTGCTGTTATGGGTTGCTATTATGGGCTTATTAACCAACCATTATAAATAGATAATGTAGGGTTAATAAGTATTAAGTTTTTAAGAAAAACGAACCCTAGTAGCAGAAAAGGCAGAGAGAAAAGGCAGAGGCAGAATTCGAAATCATCAAAGGAGGCTAGTACATCCATTCCGTAATCAAGATCGTGAGACGTTCTTGAAGGTGCTCGTGTGGATACCATAGAGGTGCTTTCGAGAGGAAGACACAAGTCGTGAAAGCTAGGATCTCCGTTGTGTTCGTGTAAGTCAAGACCAGACAAAGATATGATTCCGTTTCACCATAATCTGTCAATCTTATACATGATCCTGCGTTAGGGTTCCGAAATTTTTCGTTATATTTACGTTTAATCCGCTGCGTTTTATGCCTCGGAACCCAACACTATTAAATGGTGATACCGTGAGATGGAAAAAGGATATATTTGTGTTACTTCGACCGTACGTAATTGATAAGGACTAAAGGCGAGTATTTCCTCCTTGATCATCCTAAACACTTTTATTTTACTATTTTGATTATATATATCATGATAAATAGTTATTGCTTAGAACTATTTATGATTCCTGTTTTATTCTATCAATCAGAGCTACTTGTTATTCGTACTCCGAGTATTAAAAGTTGATTATAATAAACTCATAGTATTCATCGAAATATTGTATAAATAATGAGGATATCATCTGTAGTTGAAACTTAGCATACCTTATTTTATTTGGGGTTGCTCTATTGGATTGGAATTCTAGCATAAGAGACTCTGAAATAATAGTCTGGTATTTAAGGAGGATATGGTAATCAATCCATCTTCCTATAGGCTAACATTACTTGCATATTTTGGTACATATATTATGAAATCCTTGTTACATCTATGGGTATAGAAATGTATCGATGAGCTATAAAGGGGTCCTATTGCTTTTGAACTGATCAGTGAGCAATAGTGTTTATTTGTGTTGTATCCAATCCATATTGCCAGCATGACTATTATATATTGATTTTGAGCAGTTGATTCATTTTTATGATATACTGCATTGTTTCAGTTTGAGATACACTATGATTTACTTAGGGTTTAGTTTTTATTTTAAACTGGTTTACATTTTCATTCTTTACTCTGATTCATATATCCTGGTTTTATTTAAAATATTTTATATATACTTGCTGAGCATTTCTTTGGCCCACTCTTATTTTTCATAATACACTTTTCCAGACAGGATGAGAAAATATTAGCCTTTTAGAAAAAGTAGACCGACGAGTCGTATCTACGTAGTTCGGAAGAAGAAATTAAGATGCCTTTACAAAGATATTTTGATCCATAGAGTCTACATCTGGAGTATGTTTTATTTCTATTTGTTACTTCTAATCGAGGTTATACTAGTAATATAAGATTTGTGTAAATAGGTTGTTAAAATCAGTTGTGGTATATTGGGAAATGGTTCTAAGACTATGAACATTCGCGGAACTTTATGGATGGGGTCATAAGCGTGATTTGATTTGATTTATTGAGGTTTGTAACAATTGATGTTTGGACTTTGGATTCTTATTTCTAGAACTATAACTTAAAAGATCTTGGTAATTGGGGTCGTAACTCCAGATTTCAGATATTGAATGACTACATGTGGTTTAAAATATTATTAAATAGGTGATTTTGTATTGAGGATTTTCATGTAAGGACCAAATCCTGAACCCCGAATTTGGGGGCATTATAGGGGGTTTGAGTTACCTTAAGAGAGGGGTCAGGCCCCATGAGTTATTCCGTTAGGATGAGAGGGGTAAACGATCATGCTTAGGGGGCCTGATCTCTGGATGCTCGTCCCTTGAATCTCAGTCAAGGGAACATCCGTAGGTGAAAGGAACCACAACAGTCAATTCTCCAGTTGTTGGGATGTCTCCATCAGTTCTTCGTGTTCTCACCTTGGTTGATGCTTTCTTCCCACACACGGAGCTAAATGTTATAAAATAAAATTGAGGGTGTACTTAAGGCTAGGGTTGAGAGCTGCAGAGCTTTAATGACTATTCTCATGTTTCATGGCTCAATTTGTCCTCACAAGATGCCTACATACCTTCACTGTTATAAGGATCAAGTCAGAAAAGTGAAGTTCTAAGAATGAGGGATTAGGCCCTTTATATAAACGTTGAGGGTCTTGGAGTTACATTAGTGTTGGGAAACTGGGTGTTCAAGCCACCTCCTTGGATTCTAGGACCTTCTTTGTAGAAAACATATTCCTTATAGGATTCTTTATCTTGGAGATTATCCTTTGTAGTAATTGCCTTTTATTTGGACATATTAACTAGGCTGATTAATAGCCTTAATTATTATTACGAATTTGATAAATAATCAAGATTCTCGAGCCTTGATTACCGGACTAAACACTAGGTTGATAACTTAGGTAACATGGTTCAGACCATTCTTTACAACAATGGGTTTATTTGGGCCTAAGGTATGGAGGCCCAATTTAATGAGATCCACATCATGGACAATAACTATCAATTGTGCTTTATTTAATGAACTCAATTAATTCAATATTAATGGTGTGTTTAGGGTTATTTTCTACACATATCAATATTATTTACGCTCTATAGAGAATACATTTGAGTTTTAATCATTCTACATTCCTATTGTGTTGTTCAAGTGTATTGTGAGTTACTGAAAGTGGCAAGGGGTCTAAATTAGATCAAGGGAGCTTAAGTTTATAGCATCAATTGGTTCTAATGTGCAGGGAGTTCAGGAACAAGAGGAATTCAAGGAGTGGAACTCAAAGAATTTGAAGGTTCAAGGATCAGGTTGCAAAGGTGAGAACCGTGAAGTGCTAGAAGGTGGAAGCTCAAGTTGCCAGAATAACGACAAGTCATTTTCGGTGCCTTGGAAACAGGGAGATATATTATTGTCTTGTAATTAGATTAAATTTGATTAATAATATATTACATTACCAAGTTGGTAATATACTTCATTTCTCATATTTAAAAAATTGTCAATAAACAACTCATATATGATGCACTTATAAAATGAAAAATAAATATATGATAAATTGAGAGATGGTTTGTGTATTAAGGTTTTTAAAAGAAAAGAAAATCCAGGTAGATTAAATGGTTATAACAATGGCTATATATCATGAGGTTAATATGATATTAATAGTATATATGGTAATTATATAAAATATAGGAGTACAGAAATAATTTCACAATTAATAAAATGACAAACTTATCCTTTTGTTGAGTTTTAATATATAGTAATAGATTCTCTTTCGAAAACTTTGACTTATTCTAATATTAATAGTTCATGTTATTAAGATTAATTAAAACTCTATTAGCTCCTTCTAAACCCTATTCTTCTAAACCTTATTCTCTCCTTTTATGCCGCCGTTACCATATCTAACTAACCACCTGCCGAAGGCCCTCTTCCTGGTTTTGTTATTACTTCTTCTTCAATAAGATCGAGCTTTACTTTTATAAGGTTCGAAAAAATCCTGTTTCAGATCTATTACGGTTAAGAGCTTGGATTTTCAAATAAAAATCAGTTTTGGATTCAAAATCTCCGGCCTAACATCATATCAAAATTTGGTGTCAATTAGAGATCTTTGAATTTTTAGGTTTTTTGGTATCGCTTTATGTAAATTTTTTATTTTTGTTTATGTTATTAATTGTATCATTTTATGCAAGTGCTCATGTATTTGCTGTATTGAAAATGAATTATATGGTTTATTGGGATATCTGGATAATCCGCATCGACAACACTTTCGGCATGTCTATAGCTGGTGTCCGGCATATAGATAACTGAGGTGCACTTGGGACGATGATCAAAATCGCATGTGCTCACCTCTCACAAAAAATGTTTATTCATAACATGAGGCATTTGTGTTGTGGATTAAAAACTAGGTCGTCTTTAATGTGTAATTAATGCTCGGGTTTGGGGGAGTTTCGAGCTTTAATAGTTGCGCTTGTGTTTCGTGGTTTGGTTTTGTCCCCACAAGATGCCGACGTATCTCAGTGTGTGTTGAGAATCAAGCCAAACGTAGTTCTAATATTAAGGGGTTAGACCTTTTATATAGACGCATGAGGGCCTTGGAGTTATATTAGGGTTAGGAGACTTGGAGGCCAAGTCTCCTAGTAACGTAAGGTTGTTGTAACCTTCAAGGAATGAGAGCCCTCGTTGGACTCTAGTAGGTGAAGTTTATCTTGGAGATTGGACTCTAGTGATGTATGCGGCCCAATGTGTGTGATGGCTAGAGGAGCCTTTAATTGAGCCTTTATTAATTAATTATGAAATTAATTAATAAATAGGGTTTCGGGCCTCATTAATTGGGTCATCCTTTGGACCAAGCTATGTTTAATTAATACAATATTAATTATATTTTTAGGGTATTTTTTAGCCCACATCATTGGATCCCAACTTTTGGGAAAACTTCATGAGTTTTCGTAAAAGTTTCACTAAGGGTTCTCTGTGTATGTCGGACATTTTATTTATACCAGTGTATATCAAGAATTTCTCAAGTCGAAATAATTTTCTATAATTATCTTCCATTTCTAATTAATTTTCATGATTTTAAATAACTCATAGGTGTTTCTGTATTTCCCCCAAATAGTTTGGGGATCATATGGTGCTCACAAGTATTTTTCGTAATACTTCTCATATTTCTAAGAATATTTTATGTACCCACATGTATTTTTTATATTTTTTCCTAATAATTTAAAAAAAAATTATATACCCACATGCATTTTTCTTAATTATTTCTACTATTTCAGGAATATTTTATGTACCTACGGGTATTTTTTCGTAATTGTTCATAATAATTTAGGAATTTTTATGTACCCACAGGTATTTTTCGTAATTTTCTAATAATTTTAGGAATTCTTTATGTATCCACAGATATTTTCGTAATTTCCTAATAATTTTAGAAATTTTTTTGTACCCACATGTATTTTTCCTCATATTCCTAATATTTTAAGAATTTTTTATGTACCAACATGTTTTTTTCCTAATGATTTAGGAATTTTTATGTACCCCCTGGTATTTTTTCTAATAATTTAGGAGTTTTTTATATACTCACAAGTATTTTTCATAATGATTTAAGAATTTTTTATGTACCAACATGTATTTTTCCTCATATTCCTAATATTTTAAGAATTATTATGTACCTACAAGTATTTTTTATAATTTTACTGGGTCTAATTTATAGATTTACAAATTTTAGGGATCTTTCTAAAAAATTTCAAACTGCAGTGAAGCATTCATCAACTTTCAAACTTTAGGAGAATAATCGCCAGTTTTCAAACTTCAGGGAGATAATCGTAGTTTCTAAACTTCAGGGAGAATTTCATAACCTATGCCAAACTTGGGTGACCATTTAGCAGTTTGGCCACCCAAGATATATCACCTCGAACCAACCTCATTCGAGGTCGAATTACTGATTGATTTGAGGGGCAGGTCGATTGCTTTCGACCTTGTTCGGTCGAGCTCATTTGGGTTTTTTTTAATTCTTCTTCTTCCAAATATTAATAATAATAATAATATTTATTTTGGGATAATTGGATTTCGAATTTGGAAATGTCCCACTCGGATAAAATTTTATTCAAAAAAAGTCCAACCCAGATATTATTATTATTATTATTAAATAATATTAATTTATATTTTTACCTAATTAATTTTTGGATAAATATTTCTTTGATTCAGAGGTTTCCTACTCGGATAAAATGAGGCGTCCCACTCGGATAATTTTTTTCGAATAAAGTCCAACCCGGATTTTATTATTATTATATAATAATAATTTCTATTTTTACCCAATTAATTTTTGGATAAATATTTCCTTGATTCAGAGGTATCCTACTCGGATAAAATGAGGCGTCCCACTCGGATAAAATTTTATTCGAATAAATTCTAACCCGAATTTTATTATTATTATTATTGATAATAATTTATATTTTTATATTATTGTAGACCTGGATTGATGTCTAAGAAACCTCAATTTTAAACCCAGGTCGAATTTGACTAGCTTGAGGGGCCTCGAACCTCATTTGAGCCCCAAGTCGAATAAACCTAGATTGAGGTCTAATAAACCTCAATTTCAAGCCCAAATCGATTTTGACTAGCTTGACGGGCCTTGAGCCTCATTTGACTAGCTTGAGGGGTCTCGAGGCTCATTTAAGCCCCAGATCGAATAGGCCTGGATTGAGGTCTAATAAACCTCAATTTCAAGCCCAGGTCGATTTTGGCTTCCAAGGGGCTGGATTGAGGTCGATGAGCCCTATACGGTTTATTACCCCATCGACCTAGATTGAGGTCGAATAAAGACTCAATTCTTCACCCAAGTCGAATGGGATTGAGGTCGATGAGGCCTTACAGGGTTTGACATCCCATCTACCTGGATCGAGGTCAAATAGAGGCTCAATTACTCACCCTGGTCGAATGGGATTGAGGTTGATGAGCCCTACAGGGTTTAACATCCCATCGACCTGGATCGAGGTCGAATAAAGGCTCAATTCCTCACCCAGATTGAATGGGATTGAGGTCGATGAACCCTACAGGGTTTGACCTCCCATCGACCCGGATTGAGGACGAATTGGGGCTCAATTCCTTACCCAAGTCGAATTTGGCTGAATTGAGGGGCCTCGAGCCTCATTTAAGACCCATGTCAAATAGACCTGGATTGAGGTCTAATAATCCTCAAATTCAAGCCCAGTTCAATTTTGGCTCCCAAAAGGCTGGATTGAGATCGAATAGACCTCAATTTGAGGCCCTGGTCAAATTGTACTTCCAAGGGGCTGGATTATGGTCGACGAGCCCTACAGGGTTTTTTCTCCCATCGACCTGGATTGAGGTCGAATTGGGGCTCAATTCCTCACCCAGGTCGAAATAGGATTAAGATCGATGAGCCCTACAGGGTTTGACCTCCCATAGACCTGGATCGAGGTCAAAGAAAGACTCAATTCCTCACTCAGGTCGATTGCGATTGAGATCGAAGGGCCTCAATGCTCTATCGTCTGGATTAAGGTCTATTTAGACCTCAATTTGAAGCCTAGGTCGAATTATGCTTCCAAGGGGTTGGATTGAGATCTAAAATAGCTCATTTCGGCCGTTAGCTCGAATTGTATTTCCTAGGGACTGGATTGGTGTTTTTCCCATTTTCAGTTAACGCTTGATGGGATCTATCCAGTATATTCCTAATCCAATCGGGGCTACCAACTTAGCATCAATGCTCGGGGTCTTCAAGACTTGGAAGTAGACACTACCAGAATAATTTTCAATTTCTGATGATGCTCCATTTTGTTACAAACATAAGATTCATGGGCACCCTTGGGGCATTTTATTTGATTGTATCGAAATCCCCAATGAATTGGGATTTCCAAGCAGTTTTGCTGGTTGGTTAATTGGTCACATTTTATGCGATGATTTACTTCACGGGTGAGGTCTCTGGTTCAAGTCCCACGTTAGCCCCCAGACGTTGGTCTCTAACTCAATCGATACACGCAAGAAATATGCCAATTCGGCAACATATAGCTAGCTTGATGGAACCCATTGAATTGTGTCTTAGACAAGGCAACAGCCTTCACATTTTCATTTCTTAGGATGTACTCAAAGTGACATTCTTCAAACTACATTGCCTGAGCCTTAACAACAGTCAGGTATATCATCATTGTCTCTTCATGGGCATCAAACTCCCCACTCACTTGGGAAATTACAAGCCTTGATTCTTTACATACCTTCATGTTCTTTACCCTTAGGGTTCCAGCTAGGCCAAGTCTAGCTATCAAAGCTTCATATTCTTCCTCGTTGTTTGTAGTTGGAAAATCCAACTTATTGAATACTCGATAATAAACCCACCCGGCCTTTATAAACCCAGGTCAGCTCTACTTATTTTTTTTGAAGCTCCATCAAAAAAGAGCATCCAGTATTCTTTGAGTTCTTCCTCTTTTTCTTTCTCATTCTCTTTAGCCTCTTTCTTCCCCCAACTTCTTTGTTGGGAATGATACATTCAACCACGAAGTCAGCTAGAGCCTGGGCCAATATGGTCGTCCTTGGCTTGTATCGAATTTCAAACTCTTCAAGCTCAATGACCCATTTGATTAGCCTTCCATTGGCCTTGGGGCTATGCAGTATATTTCTTAGGGCCTGGTCTGTCAAGACTTCAATGACGTGCGCCTGGAAGTATAGGCGTAGCTTTCTTGAAGCCATTATCAATGCTAAAGTAAATTTCTCAATCTTTGAGTTATTCAACTCTACTCCATGCAAAATCTTGCTGACATAATAGATGGGTTTCTGAACCTTGGCTTCCTCCAATGTTTAATTTCCTGGGGAATCCTTCGTCCTTACCCAGGCCCCTCAAGGCTTTGCCGTTTACTAGCCACGTTGGCCATGCGTGGCTTTTATCTTTTATTCTCGTACTTTGAACCCCTTCAGTACTCGACACTTTTATTACATTCATGCATTCTCTTTTGCATTTTTACGTTATGTGCATTGGTACAAAGTTGTGTTCATGCTTAATAATAACATAACAAGAGAGTTCAAGAATACTAAATAAAATTTCATTAAAATATCTTAAAGTATATCTTCAGGTCAAAGAGGGTTCTACCCATACATAATAACAAGTTATTTCCCACTTGGGGTAACAACTTCTTGGTTCCTAGTGGTACCATATAACCTTATTTCTACTTAATAATCCTTCTAAATATAACTCCTGAAGGAGTTGTCTACTACTTCCATGTATCTGCACCTTCGATTAGGAGTACTTGCCCCCCGACTCTGTCGGACCTTAATGAGGTTATATAACATCTCCTTACTATCTTCTGGTCTCCTTTCTCCTCACCAACTCCATTCCTAATTGGAAATTTAAGTTTGAGGTGATAAGTTGAGACAACATCCTTGAACACATGTATCCCTGTTCGTCCGAGGATCCCATTGTAAGAGGACACAACCTTGATCACGAGAAATTTCAACATCTGAGTGGACTCATGGGGCTCCTGCCCTATAGTCACAGGAAATCGAATTTTTCTCTCCACCTTAGACTCGACTCTATTGAACCCATATATAGGCATGTCAGAGGGAGTCAGTTGAGAGTCGGTGTACCCCATTTTGAGATATGCATCATGGAACATGATGTCTACTGAATCTCCACTATCCACAAGGATTTGTTTCACCGAAGAGTTTCCTATCACAGGTATTATGACCAACGAGTCATTATGGGGGAATTTTACCCCTTTTAAATCAGAATCATAAAAAGAAATTGATACTTCGCTCCTTGCACTTTTTGGTGCTTCCCCCACAATTTCTAGAACTTACCGGGCATAAGCCTTTCTCGAATTACTTGAAGTCCCGGCTGCTGTTGGACCTCCAGAGATCACGTTTATTACCGGGACTCGAGGTTATATCTTCTTATCACGATCATCATAATCCCTTCGTTGTTCATTATAGTTTCGATTATCATTGTTATTTCTATCATCTTCTTTGATAAAATTTTTGAGTTTTCCCCTTTTGATCAAGAACTCAATCTCATCTTTTAACTGCCTATAATTATCTGTGTCGTACCCAACATCTTTGTGAAACTTGAAATACATATTCTGATTCCTCTTCTTAGAATCAGTCTTTAGTGGCTTCGGCCATTGAAGTTCCCTATCTTTCTCAATGTCCAACAAGATCTCACTTCTTGGTGAGTTTAGCCTTACATACTCCTTGAACCTTGGCCCTTGGCTAGCCGTCCTCGAGGTATAGTCGGAGTCTTTGTTGGTTCTAAGATACTTACCTTCAACATCGACATCATACTGATCTTGCTTACATTTTTTGCTACTTCACTCATTTCTGAACGAGTTTGTAGTCCTCTTCAAGCTTTCCTCTGCTTTGATATACTTTTCAGGTCTCTTTTAGAGGTCATTCATACTTTTTGGAGCCCTCTTGGCTAAAGACCTTCGGAGGTCCCTTTCTGTAGGGCTATCATAGCTACATTCTGGTCTAGATCAGGGACCTTCAAGGCTTTCTTAGATAATCTGTTCATATAGTCCCTTAGGGATTCATTCTTTCCTTGATGCATATTCATTAGCGAAGATGAGCTCTTCTCATGAGTCTTGCTGCTGTTAAACTGACCAATGAAGGCCCTGCTTAGATCTTTGAATGACCCAACAGAGTTAGGGGGTAGACGACTAAACCACCTTTGAGCCATATCACTTAGGGTTTGAGGGAACACCCTACACTTGATGGCGTCATTGACGGGCTGCAGCAGTAGTGCATTAGAGAACGTGAGAACATTATTTGAGGGATATCCCGTTCCATCATAGGCCTTGATTGTTGGCATCTTAAACTTTCTTGATATCTTCTCATTCATAATATTCTCTATGAAGGGGGCATGGGATCATTAGGATCTCCAGGTGGAAATAAGTCTTGGAGGTCAGCCCTAACATGACTTGTTTTCGTTTGTCTCCTTGTCGGGGGCTCATCTAGATCTATCACAGATGTATTCGTTGTTGATCCTCCAGCCCGCTCGGCTCTCAGGCACTGTTGCCTTGCTAGCGCCCTTTCCAGGTCTTTCCTTAGTCGTTGAGCTTCAGCCTCATGAACTCGTATCCTCTCTTGTAGGTTTGTGGAGTCAGTGTTTTAAGGCCCTCGGGGCTGGGTACTCCTCCCTCCAAGGGGCTCCTTACTAGGCGCCTCCTTCTAGGATTAACGTCCTCATCATTTGTTTCATCATCAGTCGAGTAATGTCTAGAAAAATTTTGATTCCCCCACGTGAGCCATGTGGGGACAGCAACCTTTGCTCATAAGAGGGCTCATAGTTAGGTGGAAGCCCATATTGAGGGTTGCTAGGCAACACCGTAGTGGAAACCTGCAACGGGAGAGGAGCAACAAAAGTAGTATTGAGAGGTGGAATTACCTGGAGTGGAGGGATAGAGGCATGGATTGACATGTCAGGATTGGAAGGATGAACGATGATGCTCAGGGGTTCCGTAAGACGGCGCTTGTTTCAGGGTCCTCAGCGGAGGTGGTTGGGACAACAGTTCATTGTTCCTAAGTTGCGATAAGAGGAACGTTGGTGTCAACAGTGGTGTCAGAGATCTCTCCTTCGAGGGTGCTCGCGGTACTTCGTGTTCTTCCATGGTTGCTATTCTCTTCCCACAGACGGCACCAAATGTTACGGATTAAAAACTAGGTCGTCTTTAATGTGTAATTAATGCTAGAGTTTGGGGGAACTTCGAGCTCTAATGGATGTGCTTGTGTTTCGTGGCTTAGTTATGCCCTCACAAGATGCCTACGTATCTCAGTGTGTGTTGAGAATGAAGGTAGGCGTAGTTCTAATGATTAGGGGTTAGACACTTTATATAGGTGCACGAGGGCGTTGGAGTTAGATTAGGGTTAAGAGACTTGGAGGCCAAGTCTTCAAGTGACGTAAGGTTGTTGTAACCTTCAAGAAATGAGAGCCCTCGTTGGACTCTAGCAGGTGAGGTTTATCTTTGAGATTGGGCTTATAGAGACTTCCACAGATGAAGGGCCTCATAGGACTCTGCAGACCTTTAATTGAGTCTTTATTAATTAATTACGAAATTAATTAATAAATAGGGTTTCAGGCCTCATTAATTGAGTCATCCTTTGGACTAAACTAGGTTTAATTAATGCAATATGAATTATATTTCTAGGGTATTTTTTAGCCCACATCAATTTGGTACCTCTAAGTTCAGTTTTTGTAACTATTATTTTCGGAAACATCGCACTATCCCCGGAATTACTGTGAGGGTAAATTGTGAAGTTATTGTTTTCGGGAGAGATGTAGGCTGGATTACTCGGGAGACCATTGAAGTCATTTTTAATTTTCAGAATACTTGTATTCAATTTGTCAAGTAATCCGGAAACAAAACGATTTTTGCTCGTTTATTTGTTTTTCAACCTGATTGCATGGTCAATTGGTGGTTTGTCCCAACTAAGTATCTTTCAAATTATTCATGAAATCTGCTTTTATTTTTGGCAAAAAAAGAGATTAATTAATTTAATACTATAGACATAAATTATATATATGAATTAAAAGTTTAAAGTAATAAATTTTTTATATATGTGTGGTTTAACATTTGTCATGATATTAAAATTTTAATCATTATCTTATTGATAAATATATAAAATGATAATATTTATTTTTCACATTACATAAAGTTGTATATATATAGTTGTATTGCAAGAAGTAGTTTTTATATAAAGTTCAAGAAATAACCATTATATATATACATGAGATACATATATTTATATTATTAATTTTTAAATATAAGTATAAACAAATCAAAAATGAAGTAATATATTTTTTTAAAATTATTGAAAATCACTCATAATATTGAAGAAATAATTCGAAATGATTATATAATAAAATAAAATTGTTCAAGTTGATTTTACAGTAAATTAAATGAAATTAAAAATCAAATTTTCACTTAGTTTTTAAATAATATTTTTTATAAAATTTATGTATGGTGAATATTTTATGTTAGGAATAAATTCTCAATCTTTTAAAATATAGGTCTGATTAATTTTAAAATTATATATAAAATTCTAGAATTAAAAGTTTTTTTCCGGTACTCTATATATATAATAAATTTTTTAACAAACCAACCGTTGAACATGGGCATCATGCTTGCAAAACCAAGTTTAGGGAACAATGAAGACATGGGCCTTTAAATACAGTGGGATAGACAGGGTTGTTGCAAACAGTTCCATCCAAATAGAAAGAACACAAGAATAACGTTCTAATTTCTACATCTGTAAAGGCGTTGCATACTTTTTATATTTCTGCCACAATAAAGCTTGTTTTTTAAAGTTTTTATCTTTATGTATGTGTCACTATTAGCTGCTCAATCCCGCAACCCATAAAAAGTATACATTTATACGTGTGGTATGACAAATAATCCACTGTAAAGCTAAGATACTATTAACACGCAAACGTATTACACATTATAAAAATTTTATCCTTCAATACCAGGTGTAATATAACTTGAAGTATGCATTAAGGTTCAGGCTTCAGTTACCAGCAGTTGTAGCATCACACATTTGAGGAATTCAGCTTACCACAAAATTGTGAGCCTTGACATATTGAAGCAACACACATGAAATAATTTGCTTGTTTCCTGATCGCGATATCCAAGTGTCTAGGAAATTTGCATTAAAAGCTGATAAGTCGTACTAGTGTACAAAACTCTCGTATCAACAACCATTGGGTCCTATTTGAGGAGGAATGAAAAATGAGCAATGTAATTTGTGTTACTTGGTTGTACTAATGATTGCAGTGAGACCGAGACCATCTACATTCAATGGAGTTATAAGAGCATCACCAAGGCACTTGACTCCTTGCCCATATATCAGTCAGCTTGACAAATATCATGAAAATATGAACACCAACGCAGCTCCAACATATGCTGTCCTTGCCAAAAAGGAGAAAGGGATTGTCAATATTTAAGGGAGAAAATGATGAGAAATGCTCCCCTATAGTACGGTTGAGCCTATATTTTTTATTTTTTATTCTACTTGTGTTAAAAAGATAATCTACTTGTTGTATATATTTGTTGGAGTTTCAAGTTAGATTTGATTTGGTTAAAAATGAACTAATAAAAATTAAAAAAAATTATGAAATTTGAAAATTAATTAATTAGTAGGAGTGAAATAAAAAATAATAAGAGTAATAGGAATTTTTTTATAAATAATTGATTATAAGATAAATTTAAAAATAAATTAATTAATAAGCGTGGAGTAAAAAATAAATAATAAAAAACTTATAAATAATTGAGTACAAGATAAATTTAAAATGAATTAACTAATAAGAGTACATCACAATACAATAATATAATAATAGAAAATAAATTATAATAATTGAGTACATGACAATAATTATTACATTTTTGCACCATAAATCTCTCAAAGATGTTCAATAAGACCATTTTGCAGCTGAATATGAGTCTATTTATTCGGAATTTGTTGGAATTATAGCTATTAGAATTATAACATTTGAAATATAATTGAGACATTCGGACGGGAAAGAGAGCAGAGTTACTTTTGTTTTGTGGGAACTGTGGTCACACAAAGACTTTGCTTCCTAAGGCACCATGACAGAGGCAAAAGTAGATGCCAAAAAGATCTTATTCCCATGGTAGCATATTACTTTTTCAACAGCGAATCTACTCTGAGTGAACATTCGTGGCTCTTTCCTGTATGATGTGCCTAGCTAGTAGTAATATGTATACTTATTCATCAATCAGACTTAAACAATACTATCGCCTAGGCCACCGATGGCGATTGAATTTTATATGACTTGCTAGTGGCCTCTAGTTCATACACCAGCAATTTTAATTGTTGGCGACAAAAGAGACATTGACGAGATGACAAAGTTAACACTCTTCAAGGGTGCCAACCATCAGAGATGCTCTAGTAATTTTCACCCAAGACACGTCCTCATCAGAGCTACTTTGCAAAAATGAAAAGATTTAAACTCCGGCATGACGGTTTTTTACCGGATCGTACCCGACTCTAATTTCATCTCCAGAGCCAGTCAACCTATTTTAAGTGAAACTCGACTACACACTAGCTCAATTTGACACCATAGAACCCTGGACGCACTGGCTATAGACCCTGCCATTATCCATTGCAGCATAACCATATATATTATTTGACTTCTGCATGTGACACCTTGGCATAGCAAGATTAACGATCAACGAGAGGAGGCCTGTCCTTCCTCACTAAAATTCATTACATTGTACAAACTTGCCAAGAGAGAGTGTCATATTTATAACATAATTATTTACCAGAACTGGAAGAAGATATGAGAAAGAACATACAAGAGTTGGTGGGGGAGAGAGTTGTCAGCTGAAGAGAGCATCCACATTTTTCAATCCATTTGCGAGTTGTCCCATCACCGTCTTGTGATCCCTGCAGTCGCTAGAAACCCTGCTATTCCATCATCTGACAGGTCAGGCTAAATGTACCAATCATTTACTTCTTTCAGAGCAAGCAATTAGCACAGAAACCACATTCCAGAAGGTGATATGCAAAATACATAGAAGTAAAAATATACTGCATGTTAGTCCTCGGACTGATATTGACCCTCCTGGGAGTGATATTGAACCTGAAACGAAGTTGACTCTCCCCTGTACCAATAACATAGAGTCAAGTAATTGTACGGACTGCACATTTGAAGTAAGATTCTAAGCAGGCTGATGTCTACCAAATAAGTTATCAAACACAACAACATTCAATTCACAAGAAAACTGATGAACTATATAAAACAATTCAATTGCAAAGGAACCGAAACAAATGTAATAAACAAAATCCAAACGAACTAGTCTGATATTCACTCAAATAAAGGAACAAACACAGTTTTGTAGAAGCATTAGGCCACCAGACCAAAAAGTTTATTTACACCAGCCCTTTGAGCAACATTTCATAAAAATCATAAACGCCTTTACAACAATAAATACAACCCAGATGAACCAGCCAGCTAAACAGAAAACCGAGAATGGAAAATCTTCAAAATCTCAAAACTCAAGTAGAGAAATAGACCTTGGACATATATTGTTCATTAAACAAACTAGTTATAATTGCATGCGACTTGCCTCTTCAGAGTTGAGCAACTCCTCCCAATTCACCGTCTCTTCTTCCCCCTCGTCCTCACACCTTACCCTCATAAATTCCAATATCCGCCTCGCCTTCGCTTTTGCCCGCTCAGTCCCATTTTCTTCCACATTTTGCAAAACCTCCTCCACTCCAGCCTCCTTCGCCAACCCCTTAAACCTCAACCCACCAAAACTCAACCCGTACAACGCTGCAACACAACTCTCTCTCGTCAGCTCAGAATCAAACTCATCCCTCTTTAACAGGTCCACAAAACAACCCACACCACCTCCATTCAACATAGCAGCACGGCCTTCCTCGCTAGAAGCCAAATTACACAGCACCAATAGTACCCGACCTGACATATAACCCGACTCGACCATATTTAACAACACAACCACAGCTCCTAACTTAACAAGCTTCACTCTATTGCTCTGAACAAGAGTCAAATGATAAAGAGCTAAAGTGGAGTCACTCCGAGCCCGACTCGAATCCGATCTGAGCGCGTGAACAAGTGGCTGTAAAGCACCTAATACCCCAATAGCAGTCTTGTTCTGATCATCTAGAGATAAGCTAAACAGGGCACCTGCTGCGTGTTCTTGAGCCTCAGGGAATCCGCCTCTCAGAACATCAATCAACGGTGGTACTATACCAGCACGAACTATTTTCACCTTGTTAGTCTTCTCTAACGAGAGGTTGACCAATGCTGCAACACAATTCACCTGAAGTGAAGCGTATTTGGAGGTCATGAGCGATCGCATACCTGAAAGTAACTGTGGTGTACATAGATCAGCACGAGCACTCTCTCCTGTTCTCGTAATATTTCTGAGTGAAACAACAGCTTCTTCTTGTTCATATACTAGAGAGCTCTTGATTTTAGCTACAATTCCAATAACATCATGTTCTGAGGTAGGGTTTAGAGTTAATGTTTCGACATCTGAGGATGAGTAACATGAGGGACGAGTGGCGGTGGTGAGTGGAAGCGGAGTAGCAGGAGTCACTGATTCAAGTGAGCTACTAGAAGAGAGATGACTAGGCCATCGAGTCAGCTCGGAATAAACTATATTTGTAGTAGTAGTAGTTGTAGTAGAAACTGTTTTAAGTTTCATTTCTCTTACGAGTTTGATAACAAACTGAGAATCGAGAGGCTTAGAACGAAACGAAGAAGAAAAGGTGTAATTAAGTATGGTGGACTTGAGGGCGAGGTTAGGAATAAGAGTAGAAAAATCAGGCACGGAGCCATCAGAGAGAGTTGGACTGAAGGAAAGAGCTAGACATGCTTCAACAGACTTCCGATCGAAAGTGTGACCTGATGAAACAATGACAGGATCATACATTAGTGTCCCGGTGATCGGACACAAGAATTCTTTAGGAGGAAGTTCTTGCTCAGGCTGATACTGATCATGCTTCTTGGTTAGAGTAGGAGACCAGTGAAATGAAAATCTCCACCTCTGTTTAGCACCATTACCCATTGCCACCACACTACTTTGCCTGCTTTAATTACCACTACTATCTTGTCATTATGAAATGAGAGATGCAACAACTCTAAGGAGGTGTGTTGTTGAAATTAGTGAATGGTTCTTTCAAGTTATGGTTAATGATTGTATGGAGGCATGGGGTGGCTCGATAACAACACAGCCTTGGTGGCTTTGTCTAAAAATTCCAAAACTCCTTGCTTTAGTACTCTAATAATTACTCCTTCCTTCCGGCACGCATTTTAAGGTGCATATAAAGTATACTTTCATAACTTATTTTTAGTTTTTTTTAAATAAAAATTTAAACATTAAATTTTTATTCTGAAAAAATAAAAATAAGTTATGGAATATGCAACTTAAAATTCGTGTTCGACCTTCTCTCCGAAACGTTAACGATATCATTTTCCATCCAAATAAAGGTCAGAAGAGGCTTAGTGGGATTTAGCTTTTTGACTTTATTTGTTCACAACACAGCTAATTAGCTAAAGTTATGTAGGTTGTCAGCTTCGGATACAGGAATATACTTGGTCTCGTTCGACTCATCTCACAGAAACAATATATGATCCGTTTCTATTTTTCTTAGTTAAATTTGTCAAATTTTTTATTATAAACCGAATACAATTCAAGACATATATGTTCTTCATTTAATATTTTTCATATAACTTTTGCCTATTGTATATAATATATAATAAAGAAAATTTTAAAAAATATATTACTAAAAATATATTTAAATTATTTTAAAATATATTTTTAGTTTTTAAAAATTATGAAATAACAAATTTTAACTTACAATCAAATTTTACTCAATTTGATCACTAAAAACGTAAAAATGATAATTATTATGATATGGAGGGACAAAGTATTTTGAAATTATTATATGTAGCAAAAAATAGAAATTATGTTGAAACATAAGTCAAATTTATAAAAAAAAACTAATTTTTATTTGGAAATTATAATCTACGATTCAAGATCTCACAAACGACCAGTTAATTCATTTTTCGTTTCATTCTAAATATTAAATTGTTTGCAGGAGAAACAAGCTTGCAATTTTTTCCAGCTAGGACTCTTAAATCATCGAAAAACAGACGAACCAAAAGTTGATGTATAGTCAAGACACGCATCCATCCAATAAGCAAAAACAACATTTGATTATTAAGAAGCAATTATGGCTAGGCTGCAGTTGTTCTTTATTTTTATTATTATTTAAAATCAAAATACATAATTAAACTATCTCTTCACCCTACTTTACTTGCTTACCAAGTCTTTTCGAGCACTGTTGTTAATATATTGCATTTTTATTATTTATGTAAAAGATGAAAACACAAATGGAATTGACTTGGTTTACTTGCGAAATATTGGGCTGGAAACATTATATTTGAGCTATAATTTAATTGTAATATAAGCGAGTTACACGGCTCGGTTCGTTAAATTTCGGTTCACTAAACTCACGAGTATACTCGACTTGACCCGTATAATAATCGAGTCGAGTTCGGTCAGGAGGGTAGGCTTATTTAAGATAAACAAGCGGCTCAGCTCGTTTTAAAAAACTTGAACCCAAACCCGCTTGTTACTTAACCGGCTCGGTTCGGTCCGAATTACAACCCTAGTCAGGAAAATTCTCTAGAATGATGGTTTCTAAGAGAGGGATTGAAGTCAACTCTTACAAAATCAAAGTCATACTAGACTTGAAAATCCCAAAGACAATCAAGGATGTCCAAAAGTTGATAGGGAGAGTTGCAGCCCTAGTGAGATTTGTTTTTAAGTTTGGAGATAAATGATTAACTTTTTTCAATACATTGAAGAAAAAGTAAAGAACTTTGTATGGACCGAGGAAAGCTAAGCGGCCTTCAAGGTGATAAAGAAGTACATCGCTGAAGCTCCGTTGTTGGCCAAACCTAGTCTCGATGACATTTTGTACTTGTATTTAGCCGTATTAGATAAAGCCTTGAGGGATGTCCTTGTGAAGGAGCATGACAAGGTACATAAACCTGTTTAGTATGTTAATAAAATTTTCCTCGAGGTGAGCTGAACCACTCCACCATTGAAAAGTTGCATTAGCCTTGATCATGGCCTCAATGAAGGAGCACCATTATTTCCAAGCTCACAAGATCGAAGTGTTGACTGATCAACCTTTGAGGAGCATCATACATAGGCCTAAAGCAAGTGAGAGATTGACTAAGTGGAAATTTAACTCGGGGAGTTCGACATTAAGTATAAGCCTCAGACGACCATAAAAGCTCTAGCTCTTCAGAATTCATGGTCGAATGTACAATTAATGACGAAAAAGTTAGGGCAGGATAAGGTAGATGTTAGGTCCCGAAATATCGTAGAAGGGGGGTTGAATACGATACTCACTAAATTAAAAAATTATTTCGAATCTTTTGCAGATAAATAATTTAGAGTTCGGTTAGTGGGTTCGAGTTCATGAGGTGAATAGTGTTTAGGATATTGAAATGAGGAACACGAGATTTTTCCAAAAGATATATTCGATATATAAATCTTGAAGGGTTTGCTACACTCTGGTAAGAATAACCGGCAATAATTCAAGAACAATAAAGTTCTTGCTTCTACAAAAATATACAAGCCAAATCCTATACAATATTTGTATCTATAATTTTGTCTAAGGATTTAACTAGCGGGAGTATTTTGTAATGGCCCTTAAAATATTACAAGGTTTATTCGGTCATTAACAAAAGACTCCGGTAAGGAGTAACGGATAGGGCTTTGATTTGTTTTGACCCCTCTGTATATTATTTGTTGTGTTCTTCTCCGGCAATATGGATTGGAAAAGACGAACCAGAACACTCTTCAAAATGAGCACTTTATTTTGTTTATATAGTGTAGTCTTTTAAATCAAATGAATTGATTTACTTCACACTGTTAAGTCATTTTGTTGCGCTTGTAGAGTGAGTTCAGTGTATAGGAGCCACCAAGTACTTAGAATTCTTTTTTTGTGCCTAGAGGATTTTTTTTTACGCCTCTACTCTTGTGGCCTTGATATGAACCACGAAAGTACTTTAAATTTTTTTGTTGCTCCTAGAGGAGTTTTGTTGTGCCTCTACTCTTGTGGCCTTGAATAGGAACCATGAAAGTACTTAGAATTCTTTTGTTGCGCCTATAGGAGTTTTGTTGCGCCTCTACTCTTGTTCCCTTGTATAGGAACCACAAAAGTACGTAGAATTCTTTTATTGCACCAATAGGAGTTTTGTTGCGCCTATACTCTTGTTCTCATGTATAAGAGCCATGAAACTCTTGGTTTTACCATTAATTTTTTTGTTGCTCCTAAGGCAAAGTTTTGTTGCGCCTACACTCTGTGTTCCTTGTATAGGAGCCAGAAATACTTAGAAACTTATCCATGAGTGTTTTGTTGCGCCTACACTCCGTGTCCCTTATATAGGAGCCGCGAAACACTTAGAAACTTATTCATGAGTGTTTTGTTATGCCTACACTCTTTTGTTGCGCCTCATAGAGTGCTTCAAGAGTACAAGAGCCACCAAATGTAGTAATACTTGCCTTAAACAATTTCTTGAAATGCTTGAACTATTTACCACTTAGTTTTCACTCTTCTGTCTTGATCAAGTGATTTTCTTATGATAAATCAAAGTAATTATCTTCTTGTTATACTGACACTTAGTGTACTGGTCTGGTTCACAAATGACTAACACTGAATTAAATTCTCTTGACTTCTATTTTGTTTTAGCTGATTAATCTTGACTTTTGCATTGCTCCAAACACTGACTGTTAATAAGCACTGTACTTTTACTGGAATCTTTTCTGGTACCTATACAACGTCTTCATTACTACTACAATATGAAATACTTCATTCTTTGTTCTTCACTGACTCTTGAACATATAAATGAACTTCTTTCAGTGAGTATAACTTCAAGACTGCAGTTGTCTTCTTTAACCTTTGTCTTTACCCTTCAAGATTTCTATGCTTCGAACACTATCTATCTTCAATCAATGCTAATACACTGAAATCTTTTAGTGGCACTTTATACTGAATCTTCAACACTTCTAAAACCTTGAAAGTCTTTACACATTATTCTTCACTGAGGCTTGAAAATATAACTGAACTTCTTTTAGTGACCTATAGTAGAATTCAAAACTTCTTCTAATGTCTTGATTCACTGTATTTGCCTTATCTTAATTTTTTCCTAATTTCTTTGTAGACGTAGTATTATTTACTTGTCATGTTCTAGTGTTGAGTTATCACGATTACTATTCATACAGCTTCGTAATGTCACCAACAATCTCCCCTTATTTGATTGTTAAACTTAGCAAACAAATTCCATAGAGAGGATAAATCAACTAACAAGAAAAAGTAATTGTCTGAGACTTATAAATAATGCTACTGGTTTTTCTAGATCAGATTCTGCATTTCCAGAATTCTTATTTAACTGAAATGAAAGATGTTTATTCCTCTAGCACTGAACTGATATTCATGTAGTATCATCTTCATTTCTTCTATGTCTGAGCTTTCTCTACTTCAAAATCCTTCGTAGTTTCAACTTAAAGAACTTATCATGAACAGAGAGTTTCATAAGAATTAAAATTCCTGGGAACGTCTTCAATAGAACATAAAACGTAGCTCAAATAATGTTTTCCCCCTAAGAATGTGATTTTTCTTCTTTTTCTTCTTCTCCCTTTAGATAATCAATGGAAGTGTCAATTTTTTTCTATATATCCCACTCAGATGAGGAATCCTCTACTGACAACTCCTTTCAAGTATAGGATACAGTTTCTTAATTCTCCCATATTCTGTTGTTTCCCATGAGGATCAGAAGATAAGATTTTCTTCTTTTTCTTGTCTAAATTCTCCCACTAAGGATATTAACTTCTCCTAAGGATACGAAGATTAGACCAAGACCTTCTCCTTTTTCTTACTAAATTTTCCCCCTTAGTTGAGGAATCCTCCAATGGACCATAAATTTCTCATGGCTTATCTTCCAAAGAAGCTTTTCATTTGTCATTGATTGGGAAAACATAGTAGCTTTTCTTTCAGAAGTAGCAAGTAGCAAGGGTAAGTGTTTGGTCTATGGTTTTCTCACTTCTACTACGTTCTGTTAGTGTTTACACTGAAGTGTCGAGTACTTTGAAGTATTTCACTCTTTATATCCCTATCTCTCACTCAAGTGTATCTCTCCCTCACTTTCACTTAAGTGTTTCTCTCTCTCACTTTCACTCTGCATTATAAATATAGCCTTCCGTACTTGTAAGTGAAATTCGTCAATTCATTTATATTCTCATCACCTGATTCATAAGAATGAACTGAATCATTATCAAGTGGAGAATTGCCTCGTAGAGGTGTTCTTGATCTATCATGCATAAGCACTATCTCAGCACCAGACTCAATAGCTTTTGCTAAATCACTGTCTAGTGGAGTCTCACCTCTTTGAGATGGGTTATACCAAGATATTAATATTTGTTAGGGAATCCTGCCTTGTTCTATTAAGGAGTTGCCTCACACCTTCTCCGTAAATGGGAGGTGGACATTCCTTTTCAGGATCTGGAAATGTTCCTTCCAACAGGGGCGACGTAGTAAGCAATGTAATGAATTGAAATTTAGAGCCTACGTTTCCCTCGTAACCCAATGACAGGAATTTTGTATAAAATACCCTACTTGACTCATCCGAAGAATTCTTGCCAAGTAGTTTCATCTCAAGCCTAGATAAATCTGAACAAGAGATCTCTCTTTCGGGATTCAAAAGATTAACTTCTGTTTGAGGTAAATACCTTGGACAATGTAATATATGGTAAATTAGAGTTTGTAACTCCTCTGAATGTTTATACCTCTCATTGTGCACACCTTGCAATGTGTTCTTAGAATTTATCTGTTTAGGCTTACCATTAGCGTGAGTGCCGATGGTGTGCTTGACTCATTACAAAATGTTATGGCTGACAAACGAATTTCAATGGACTCACCCTGTTGCGAGAATGATTTTAGAGAGTTTTATTTCCTTTTTAGCTCTACATCCTTTTGAGAAGATGCAGATGAGCTTACAGTTACCTCATTTTATATACTACTTTTCTTCTCTGGAGGTAGAGCTGTGGGTACACTTCTGACTTCATCCTTATTTGTTATATCAAGTGCAGTTTCTCCATTATCAACCTCTAAATTACTTGAGTTCTTTATATCTCCAAGGGTTAATATATTGAAATGGATGAATTAGTGTTTGGTACTATGTCCTGGGTAAGAGATTGATGGGTTTTCAACCTCTTGGCCAACTTCTAAAGCCACCGAGTCTAAAAGGATAGAATCAAGCAAGAAAAAAAATAATAACCTTAACATTCCAAAACATATTTTTCATCTCAAAGAAAAGGAAAAATATAATAAGGGATGATAAACGATTTCATTAAAGCACTTTTGGTAAAAGAGTTTTGTCGGGACTAAAGATTTATCATTAAGAGCATGATACGAAAAAAAATTAGATGCATATCCCATAATAAAACGCGGGAAAGTGTATCAGAGAAAAATTCTATCCCTTATGAATTTCTTATAAGGCAAACTTCCCATAATAAAACATGGGAATTTATACCAAAGAAGAAATTCAACTCTCTTACCAAATTATATCTCAATAAAATGACTCATTTTCTTTTAAACCTAAGCACTGTAAGTTCTGAAAACAGGTTTGAAAATGATCCTTATCAGATAGAGGATAATGATTTTCCGACTCATAATGCAATTATGATTTACATCATTTTCATCCACCTGATAAAATCCCCATCTTAAAATAAAAACATGACAATTTGGGTGAATGAATGCTTAACAATACAGTACAAGGCCTTCAAAACAACAACCACTGTTTAGGTACTATGAATCAATATGAAACATACATTGAAATAAGTGTTTGAAAATAAATCATTTTACAAGTGATTGATACCTCGAAGTTAAAAATAATTTCTCCGAATAAAATGGCAGTCACAAAGTTTCTATCACTTTAAAAAGAAAAATTAAGAGATAAAAAGGTTTTGTAAATATAACATTTAAAACTAGTTTTTGAGAGATGATAAAATACTTTGAGATTTAAAGAAAGATTATCCTCAAGAAAAATTGATTCACACCCTAAATTTTAGAAATTAAAGCAGGGCTATAAATCAAAAGATTTTTCAAAAGAGAAGTTTTGAAAAAGAATTTTGATGTTTTCTTCTCTGAAACTGATAGAAAAATGAATGTATCTTTGAATAATACGTTTTGAAAAAGAAATAGACAAGAAATTCTTTTTAATACATTCAGGTTTAAAACTCAGTCAAAGAAATAAAACTAGTAGTAATACTCATGCAATACTAAATAGTTACCACAAACATGCATATTTAAGTCAAATAACATGGCACTTATTTACTAGAACAATAAGCATTAAGACATATTTTTATTATTAGTGATTTTTAGCTAAGCAACATGTATTATCACTAATATTAAAAATATCACAATTAATTACACGAAAACATTAACAAAATATTATTACTTGATATTTATCAATAATTTCAAAATGCAAGAAATTATATTTCTAATATTTTATCAAATCAGAATTATGAAACTAATAATCATTGAATTGCTTCAATCCATAATTTTAATAAGATAGAATAATTTCGCTAAATACTAAATATCCATAAGGTTGAATATTAACATATAACTTCCTAATCTATATCTAATAATCGTCACTCAAGCATATTGCAATTATACTCATAACAATTATTAATGATATATGTTTGCTCGATGAAATAATTGGAAAGAAATTCACAAGTCCTTTAAATATAGACATTTAATACTTGTGATCTTAATTACAACTCCTCGTAAATAAAATAAAATTTTAAAAATATTTTTTAAGTATATAAAATATTGAGAAACTTATATACATGACTTAGAAAATACTTCGCCTTCCTGTTAAACGTTATGAGTGTTGTAGAAGGGGGGGTTGAATGCAACTTGATAATTTATCACTTATCTTACTAATAACAAACAAGAAGTAATAATATCAAGTGACAAATGCAAACAACAATAAGCAATTTAAATGAAGAAAGGTGTTTTACTTCAAAAATTAATTTTATTAATTATTGTTTTTGCTACAATTGACCGGAAGATGTTTCCAGCTTCAACATATACAATAACAAGAAATTTGTTAGTATTTTTATGCTTGAGAAAAGTTAAGATGAGTTGCATAAGGGAAAGTGTTTGTGAGATATGTGTATTTATGCTCAAACACATATCCCACTTACAAGTGTACTTTCTCTTGTTCCTAAGACAATGCTTGAAATAGAAACTTCATTTTTCCTATTCAAATTTGTCTTCATTCCATTTGTAGATGAAGTTGCTCTGAGAAGATTTGACATTCTTGACTCCTTGAGCACGCTTTATCTTTTTTCTTGCTTTTTCTCAAGTTACAGTAGTAGACTTGACAGACTAGGTAGAATTGTCAAGATCAATATGTGAATTAATATTACCTAGTCTGCTACTTGAAACAGACTGTCAGCTTCACCAAAAGGTTACTCTCAAACTTTAGCTTCTCTTTGGTGACAGCATCTTCGACTTCGCATACTTTACTGTCAAGCTTGCCAGTATTCTAAAACATGTTGTCGTCCAAAGGTACCGACAACTATCCCGCCAAACATGCTGTCAACTTTCCCCATCAAAGTTATTGTCAGATAAACTTGTTGTCAATCTCCACCAAGTTTACTGTCGAGGAATAGTTTCCGTTAGTAAAACTTACTGTCTTAGAATCTTCATTATCCGCCAAGTTTACTGTCAAGGAATAGTTGCTGTCAGTAAAACTTGCTGTCTTAGAATCTTCATTCTCTGCCAAGTTTACTATCAACGAAATAGTTGTTGTAAGTTGTTTCAATATGTGTTGTCACTTGAATATGTTGTCGTAGGCTTCAGTTTGCATAATGCTACTGTCAATGATTTGATCCATGTTGTGCATGAACACTTTGTGAACTTCTACTTCATATATCATTTATTACATTTTTACAAGACAGTAACTATTGATACTTACTGTCACCTACTTGGCTTTTTGTACATACTATTACAAGTGACATTTAAACATACTTTCACTATGTATATGACAATATGTTTTACTTAGTTAATTTCTAATTAATCTAAGTAAGATATTAGTTTATTACAATGTTAACACCACAATCCCTAACAATCTCCCCCAATTAGTTTTTATGAAAAATAAAGATAAATTCAAAGTAAATTGCAGATGCTAACTCAACTAATAAAAACAGAAGTGTTTGTACCGGGAAAAAAAATTACAAGTACAATTCTCTCTCAAACTAGACTCCTCTAGACTGAGCAAATCTTCAACTTTTAGCTTAAGCTTCAACTTCACTTTTTCACTGCTGTCATTCTTCCATACAAACCTTCAAATGCTTTCAGTTCTTGTTTTTCTTCATCTATCTTGGCATGATTAGAGACACAATCTAATACTAGCTTCACCATCTTGTAAAAAAGATTCTTCAATTCTCTATAGGTGTAGTAGTTCTTAGTTGGCCCTTTTGAGATACACAGATATTTCATACTAAACATGTCCTTGACAAATCTTTCCTTTGTAGAAGAGAAAACCTGATTCACTCTGAGTTTGTCAATGGCTTTATCTTTATCTTCTCTTGACTCAATAATCTCCTAGACAAATTTACTCAAGTCTCTTTCTGTTTCTAAAAATGAGCTTGTAGTGAGCCTGGAGATCCTTCTCAAATTCTCATTGTTTAGTACCCTGAAATTTGTAGCCTCTACATCAGTAGTATCAATAATAACTCTCAAAGGTCCAAACAAAATAGGAGACACATATGTAGCTCTTTTTTAGAATTGATCATTTAGCATTGCATGCTTCATGTCAATCTCAGCCTTCTTAATTCTTCTTGTGATCTTCTCTACCTTTTTCTTGGCAGCTTCCACTTCACTCTCAAACTTTTCCATCTTTTCCCTTTCCTCCTTTTATTTAGAGACACAGATCTGTATTATTTTCCTTTTGAGATCAAACACCTCAAAGTTTGTTATTTTGAGAAGTTGTCTCTTGATCAGTTTGACTATCTCAGGATCTTTCTCAACCAAGGTCTTCAAATCTTCAAATGTAATTTCCTCAGCAGTTCCACCAGAGTTATAGAAGACTATTCTTTCAGGATTTCTTAGAAGACATTGTTAAGTCTTCTCATACTTCTGTTATTCCTTAGTCGATATGATTCTCTGAATTTTGGGAATGAATCATTGCTCTTCAGGATATGGGAGTGTTTGAAGTTGCTCCATTAGCTTCATCAAGAGTTCAGTATTTTTGTCTTGTAAGGAATCTATACTCCAGAATTCCTTGACTCCATCTTCATTCTCAAACAAAACTCCATCTGGGTATACTATTGTTTCAGATTCTTTATCTTCCCAGAGGTCCAACGGGTGAGGTTTGTAGGAGTCCATTAGTTCCAATAATTTTTTGATCAGAATTCCCCTGAACACTTGAGTCCTAATATTTTGGCCCTTTCTGATTTGTAGCATTCTTATCACCATAAAGTAAGTTGACTCCTTAAGATCAATCCCCAAAGCTTCACCTTTTCCAGTAACATAAAAGATACTTATCATGCTCAAAGATTTAAACTCAGACCACTCAACATCAACCTTAGTAATTAATTCTTCCTTGAACTCATCTATGTTGTTGATGGTGGGTCTCCTGACATCAAGGCATTCTTCATGCAATAGCTCATTTGTCAGCCTCCAACTCCTACTACTTGGCTTCCTGCTAGAATGAGGTTTTGATCTTTCTGCCCTTGCCTTCATGTACCTTTTAGGAATAGATATTTTCCTTAACAGTAACTCTTCCATAACTTCTTTTGACAGCATGTTTTGAGAAGTTACTATCAATTGAGGCTTGATAGTAGGTTCCATGACAGTAGGTTCTGTGACAGTAGGTTCAACCTTATCACTCCTGACAGCATCTTTCTTGTCTTCTTCAAAACCAAGAACTACAGTCTTCAGAACCCTTCCTTCAATACCATACTTATATTTCCTCTCATCCTTCTCCTTATCTTCATCCACCTTATTTCCAGTTCCAGATGATCCTTCACCATTGTTGTTGTATTGGCTAGAACTACCTGCACCTCCATCAGGCTTTTCATCATCATTATCTCCATCTCTTCTTTCTTGAGATTTCTTCACATTCTCTCTTGTCTTCAATTCTTCTAGCCTTTTCAATTCTTTATCCAACACCCTTAATACCTCAATTCTTTCTTCATTTACAGGAATTTTATTGAAGTAGTCAAAAGCTTCTTTTACAGACCTTGATCTACACATACTCACCCTTTCCAAATTCATAGACCTGTATTTGCCATCTGTAGAGCTGCTGAATTTTATGCCCAAAGGATTATGAGTTATTTCTAGTAATTTTTCAATTATCAGCTTCTACAGTGTCCTCTTTAGATTTTCATTTAGCCATGACTTGTATGTCTTGATTTTAAGTTTGATGGCTTCTATGACTGAGATTTATTGTCTGCTCAAATATCCCATGCTCACACACTAGCTAAAACCTCCCTCAGTTCGGATAGAGATTATCCACTTGTTTCTCTTTGACACTATCACAGCTGCTCCTACTGTTTACTATCTCATTGAATCAGAAAACTTTTTGGGATCCCTGTTGGATAAGGCTCTTAGATCATTTATCCTTTTATTGAATTTAGCATCATCAAACACTTTGCTATTTTCATTTTCATCAACCATAAGAATAGAAGCCTGTTCATCATCAAAATCTTCCCTCTCTTCTATGATTAATCATCATTTGTATCCTTAAAGAGTTTTTCATTTCCTTTCCCAACTACATGAACAGGGGCCTTCACAACATCCCCTTGATCATAATGCCTTTCTCCTTAGGCCTCTCAACATGCTTCTGTTTCTCCTCCTTATTACCATCAAGCTGTGTAGCAATATTAGCATCCACACTAGACAACGATGCTAGTTGACTCTCCCCCTGATATGCAGCTTCTGTTTTCTCCTTATCACTCTCATCTACAAACACTTTAGCTTGATCTGTATTTTTCTCCCCCTTAGTTGAGGTAACAACTGCAGGGTTTGAAAATTTAGAATTAAACTCTTGATACTTGTCAAAGATGACCTTGAATCCTTCATTCATAGTTTGCTCCAGACTAGCCATCAAGTTGACCAACTTCACTTGATTTCTGCCAACAGTGTCCAGATTCTTTGATACCTTAGTAACCTTATGGGAAAGGGATTTCAAACTTTCATCAGCTTATTTGGAGGATTTGGAGGCTTTGGTGGTTCTTACACTCTCTTGTTTTTTCTGAGTGATCTCATCACTCCTCACCAACTCACTCTCAAGGCCTAGTGCCTTAGGTATTTTGGCTCCCATATTTTGTTTTTTCATTTCGCCTTGCTCAGGGCCCTCTCCTTTTGCCTGGGATTTTCCCAGCCCCTCATTTTTTAACTCACTTCTTTTTACTTTTATCTCTTTTTTTCTTTTCACACCCTCACTCATCCTAAGTGCAAGAGACTGAGCAGGTACATCTTGCACAAGAGATTTAGATTTTACCTTGAAAATTGTGGAAATGAGAGCAGACTCATCATCTTCAGTTTGTTGAGAAGTGGTGGCCATTGGAGAGTGGCTGTCTGGATTTTGAATGTTGACAGCATCTTTCATAGCATCTGTTGAGAAGTTACTGTCATGAGGATTGACAACAACTTTGTCATTAACAGCTTCAGAGGTTGTGACAGCAATCTCTTCTACCCTGTAAGTGGAAGGTTCTTGTGGATTTCTATGATCAATCTCATTTAATTGTTGAAATAGTGCATCAACAGTTTGATCTTCAAAATTTACAAAATGTGATTCACCATAATTAAATGAGTTGTGTTCCACATTTTCCAGCCCTATTGTGTAAGTATCTTCAAGTATGGGCTCATGTTGAATGTGTTCAACCTGTTGTGCATACTCTGTACAAGGTGCCATGGGAGACTAGCTAATTACAATAAATGTCTCCTTTTGAGATGAAACACCTAGAGATGTGTTTTGTTCCCAATTAAGATCTGTGCCCTTTTGAGAGGACATAGTCTGGCTTATAGAGGTTGATACCCTTGCCTTCTTTCTTCTAGACTGACCAGGGCCCTCTATGGGTTCTGTGTCTAAACTACCAGCCTTATTTGCTGCATCTTATGCAGTTACACTACCTACCTGTAGAAAGGTTTCTAGCCTAGGTTGATTGATTCTCCACCTTTTAGGAGCCTGGTCCTTTTGAGAGGAACCAGACCCTTGGCTAACAGTTTTGGTGACTCGAGAAGGCCAGATTCTTTCAAAAGGTTTCGAGTATGGGTTAGGAATGGTGAGGTCAACACTATTCTCATCACTCAAAGAAAATACATTATAGTTCCCAACAAATTTTAAATTTAAATCATTTACAGTAGAAAGCATGAAATCAGTTATAAACAAGCCCAATTCAGTGTTAAGTGGTTTACTGATTAACAAAGAATGGGTGTTCTTTTTCAGTGTTGGGGACTCCATGCATTGAATACTATCTAAATTTATTATGCCTACCACAGAATTAATTATAAGCTTAAAAAATCTAGGATAGTAGATTACTGGTTTTCTGGCTTCTTTCTTTCCAAACACCAGTTTGAATAGGGGCATAAGGAGCTTTCTAATATTGATTCTGTAGTTGTGCACCATGGAATGCACAATTCTCCTGATGTAGGCTGGGACCTCATTCCAGCCACATGTCTTGCTCGACATGGACCTTGATACAGCATCCAATACCATACTCCATTCTTTGTTCAGATATTTTCTATCTATGCCGCCAGATGGATACCATTCATCACTGTTTGAGCTTAACCTGGGTCCAGTATACCCAACCATTCTAAAGAACTTTGCAAGCTGAATGTCACTTGCAGGCTCCTGAAATAGCGAGCCTTCAACTTCTTCCATATGAAGAGCTTCATTAACGTGAGAGGAATCAATGGTGTAAGAGGTACCATTTATTTGGAAGGTGATAGTGTTAGCATCTTGCTCCCCCTCACACATGGAAGAGGTCCAGAACTGAGATAGTCTAGGTATTTCAAGATGAGGGCTTTCTGTGAGGGCATAGGTGAGGTAAGAATTGTTCATGAAGCCAACAAGAGGTTTGAAGGCTTCTCCAGCTTCACCCACTGAGGCCATAGTGGTGAATTTGGTTTGGGCAAGAGAGCAGATAACTTGAGGTCTAGACATGGTTGAGAGTTTGAAGTTTAGAAATGAAAAAGAGTTTAGAGTTTGAAGAATGGTTTAGAGAAATAGAGGTTACATAAAAAATGGAGAGTTTTTAGGATGCAAGAGAATTTGAAGTTAAGAGAGAAATCAAGCGAAGTAAAGAGTGAGAGAAATTTTAACTGTGTATTTATATGATGAGAAAAAAGATACTGTCAAGAAGGAATTATAAACGATTTTAAGTGATAGTTGTCTTCTAGTTCCATTCATCTACAACAACTCCTGCACTAAAATTCACACACATTCTCGACAGTAACATTAGTGGTTAGGAAAAATATATAAAATAAATGAATAACCCGAATATTAACTATTGACAGTATGTTATGCGGGGATTTTAGAAAATTATAATGTCAAAGGATACTGACAGTAAGTTTCATAATTTGACAGTAAGTTTCAGTCCTGCATAATATGCTGTCAAGATTTCTCAATCATTTGACAGTAAGTTTCACAGAATTTGACAGTAAGTTTTCGTCGCGCGAACCATACTGTCAAGACTTCTCAATCTTTTGACAGTAGGTTTCATAGGATTTTGACAGTAACTTATCATTATGCGATAGTATGAATAAAATATACTGTCAAGCAACTTGACAATATCTTTTATTAGTCACATAAGAATTAAGTTACTTAAAAATAAATTAGTTAATCTCTCAGTAAAATATCATCATGTCTTTCCACTGTGATAAAAATCAAAACACCTCAAGAGGCCATTAATTCATAGTGAAATTCAGTTAACTAAATTTTTAATCAACCAAACAGAATTACATTAATAGGACAGATTTAACATACCCAATTCACTCACTATCCTGTTGAATGTCTTTTCATCCAATGGTTTGGTGAAAATATCTGCAAGTTACTTCTCTGTGGGCACATAGATAAGCTTGATTGTGCCTTCCTCCACATGTTCTCTGATGAAGTGATGTCTGATGTCAATGTGCTTAGTTTGGAATGTTGAACAGGATTCTCAAAAATTTCTATGGCACTGGTGTTGTCACAAAAGATAGGAATTCCTTGCAGAATCAACCCATAGTCCAATAGCTTGTTTCTCATCCAAAGTAACTGAGCACAACAACTACCAGCTGCAATATATTCAGCCTCTGCAGTTGAATTTGATACTGAATGCTGCTTCTTGCTAAACCATGAGACCAATCTCTCACCTAGAAATTGACAGCTACCTATAGTGCTCTTCTTGTCTATCCTGCACCCTGCATAATCTGAGTCTGAATATCTAACTAAGTCAAATCCAGAATCTTTAGGATACCAAAGGCCTAAGTTTTGAGTGCCTTTTATGTATCTAAAAATTCTTTTTATAGCCTTTAAGTGAGACTCCTTTGGATTAGACTGGAACCTTGCACACAACCCTATTGCAAACATGATGTCAGGCCTGCTAGCTGTTAGATAGAGGAGAGATCCAATCATTGCTCTATACATTTTATTGTCCACCTTCTTTCCTTTTGGATCCTTGCCAAGTTGAGTTGCTGTTGAGATTGGATTTTTGTACAGGAGATGAGTCTTCCAAATCAAATCTTTTCAATAGATTTTTAACATACTTAGTTTGGCAAATGAATATTCCATCTTCTTTTTGATAGACTTGAAGTCCAAGAAAGAATACCAATTCACCCATCATAGCCATCTCATATTTGTTCTGCATCAACTAAGAGAATTTCTTGCATAGATCTTCATTTGTTGAACCAAAGATAATGTCATCAACAAATACTTGGACTAGAATGATATCATTTCCATGTTTTTTGTAGAAAAGAGTTTTATCCACAATCCCTCTTGTAAAGTTGTTATCAAGATGGAACTTGGAAAGAGTATCATACCAAACCCTTGGTGGTTGCTTTAAGCCATACAATGCATTGAGTAGTCTGTACATAAAGTTCTTCATCTTTGGATCTTCAAAGCCAGGAGGTTGTTCAACATATACTTCTTCTTCTAATTCTCCATTAAGGAAAGCACTTTTCACATCCATTTGGAAAACTTTGAAGTTGTTGAATGTAGTAAAAGCCAAGAAGATTCTTATTGCCTCAAGTCAGGCAACAGGAGCAAATGTTACTTCATAATAAATCCCTTCCTGTTGACAGTAACCTTTTCTCACTACCCTTGCTTTGTTTCTTGTAACAGTACCACAATCATCTGTTAGTGTAGGTGCCCTAGAGACAATACAATGTTTCTTTTAAATAAACCTTTATGTCATATGATTATTCAATAAACGTATTTATTATGACTTTAATTACTGCGATATATTTGTTAGCATAATAAATGTCCTTAGAATCATGATACACGTTATATAGTTTAAGTACATGACTTGAATTTGAGATTATATAATATATCATATTCTTAAATGTCCCTAGTCGAGTATTATTATTATAGGACAATAATAATACATAAATAGACTAGTATGTTGTTTGATAGATAACCATATCTCATTGGTTATAAGTATGGGGATACTAAAGTCAATACATAGATACATGTAGGAGTACATGGTACTGGACAGACCCACAGTGAGATTCTTCATGTTTAATAAAGTCATAAGAAAGACTCACAGTGATAATGGTGTAATGATCCTCTGACTTGAGATCATTATATTTCTATACGAGGATTAATATACTCTGACTACATTAAAAGTTACCTTTGACCGGGTGATGATAAAAGTGGACATCGGGTATATCATGAGTCGTATGAGAAATATGAATGATAGATAAAGGATTTAACCCTCCTATAATTAGGAGAGATATTATTGGCCTCTTGATTGAGTGAGACTATAAAATGCATGGCCGTGCTCAAATAATGATTTGTTTTTCATAGTCTACTCATGGATCAAGTAACCCGGATTAAATGTTGAAGAGGATGACTAAACACATGCCTCGAGTTTAATCTATAATATATTTGGTTAAAGGGATTATATTACACGGAAACATTAATCATGAAAGGTTTTTTATCAAATCACGATTTAATTATTGTTTAATTGGGTAGCAATGATGTATTACTAGATACCGCTCATTGTTTATAATTTTATTGGAGAATAAAATTATTGCTAATTAAATAATAGCCTATAGGGTCACACACATAGAGCATCTAGAGGAATAGTTAATTTAAATTATAGATTTAAATTAATTGATGATTGTTTGAATTTTATTATATTAATTAAGTGAGACTTAATTAATTGAAATAATATAAATTCGAAGTTGAAGAGGATTTCTGCCCATAATAATTAAGTATGACTTAATTATTAATTAAATAATAGAAACATGTTTTATTATTTAATTCTATACCTACATGGGTTAGGTTTTACTGCTTAGGCCCGTTTAACCAGTCATTATAAATAGATAATGATAGGTTAAAAGAGCCACACGTTTTTATATGATAAAACCCTAGAGGCAGAAAAAGTGAGGCAGCAAAGACAGTCATTCGAAATCATCAAAGGAGGCTAGTACATCCATCCCGTAATCAAGATCGTGAGACGCTCTTGAAGGTGCTCGTGTGGATACCATAGAGGTGCTTTCGAGAGGAAGACACAAATCGTGATAGCAAGGATCTCCGTTGAGTTCGTTACATTCAAGATCTTAATAGGTATGATTCGTTTATCACCATAATCCGTCAATTCTTATACATGATCCTGCGTTTGGGTTCCGAAAATTTTCGTTATATTTACGTTTATCCGCTGCGTTTTATGCCTCGGAACCCAACATCATCCATCTTGTTTTTATAAACCCATTTGGTGCCTATTATGGATTTGTTCTTTAGTCTAGGCACCAATTCTCAAACACAGCTTCTTTCAAATTGATTAAGCTCTTCTTGCATGGCATTAATCCAATCTGGATCAACTAAAGCTTCTTCTAGAGTTTTAGGTTCAGTTTGAGAAAGGAAACAAGAGTACATGCATTCATTGGTAACATTTCTTCTTGTTTTGACTCTAGTTCCTGGATCACCAATAATTAAATCATTTGTATGATCTCTGTTCCATTTTATTTCTCTTGGAGAATCACAGGAGTCTTCAACACCTTATTGATTGACATCATCTTTTGCTCTTGCACTGTTAACAATATCAATTTCTTCAAGACCATTATTTATGAGAACATTTCCAGACAAATAATTTATTTGAGCAGTTCCTTCATTATCTCCAGACTGGATAGGATCATTTGATGGACTAGAAATTGTATGATCTACTCTTGGTGAATTTTCATCAATCTCTTCCAGATATCCTTGATTTTCAAAGAACAATGGTTCTATTTCTTGACTTCCTTCAACTCTAGAAAATTTTGACTCATCAAAGGTGACATTTACACTCTCATCCACAGTCTTGTCATCAATGATGTAGACTCTATATGCAGTCATGTCAATGCCATACCCCACAAAGATTCCTTCAAGTACTTTAGTGTCAAATTTTCCTTTGATCTCAGTTGAATCTTTCATGAAGTAGCACTTGCTTCCAAAGACATGAAAATAATTGACAGTTGGTTTCCTTCCTGTAACCAATTCATAAGGTGTCTTTCCACAGGCCTTGTTGACTATAGTCCTCTTTTGAGTATAACAGGTTGTATTGATTTCTTCACCCTAAAAGTAGGTAGGAATTTTTGCTTTAATCAACGTAGTTCTTCCAGCCTCAATTAGGGTTCTATTCTTTCTTTCTACAACACCATTTTGTTGAGTTGTCCTTGGTGCAAAGAATTGTTGAATGATTCCATTGTCTTTGTAGAAATCTTTTATGATACTATTTTTGAACTCAGTACCATTATCACTTCTTAATATCTGCACTTTGTATTTAGGATTCTTGTGAAGAACCCTTACCAAATCAATGATTTCTTGTACAGCTTCATCCTTGGATGCTAGAAACCTTACCCAAGTATAACTTGAAAAATCATCAACCATTACTAAAGAATATCTTTTTCTCTCCAGTGATTACACATTCACAGGACCAAATAAGTCCATGTGAATTAGTTGAAATCCTTCATTGATTGAGCCACTAGGAGTGCTTTTATGTGAAGTTCTCCTTAGCTTCCTTTTTTGGTAATCCTCACACAATCCTTCTCGACAGAATTCAAGTTGAGGAAGCCCTTTCACCAAATGAGAAAGTTTCTTGTGCCACAACCAACTATCAAATTAGGAAGTCTTACTGTAGAAATAGTAGACTTTGTCTTTTCTCACAGAATCCAAGTCAGCTATGAAAAAAATTCCTTTTCTAACTCCTTGAAGAGTTTCTTCTCCTGTCTTCTTATTGACAATGGAGCATTTGTCTTGATCAAAGCTCACTAGAAATCCTCTTTCACAAAATTGAGTTACACTAAAAAAATTGTGCTTCAAATCATTTGCTAGAGCAATTTTCTCTATTCTCAAATTTCCAACTTCTAGAATGCCATATCCCATTGTGAAACCAATGATGTTGTCACCAAAAGTTACACAAGGGCCATCCATCTCTTTGAACTATGATAGTAGGGATTTATCACCTGTCATGTGTCCTGAGCATCCATTATCAATGATCCATATAATTCTATTATTTTTCATGTTGCCCTGCAAAGCAAAATATCTCAAGTTGCTTTTGGTACCCAATTCACATTGGGTCCATCTGGTTTAGCTTGATCACAGTTTGAAGTTGGATTAGTCGAATTTTCTTCTCTTTCTTTTAGCAAGACTCCTGTAGCTACCCATTCAGATTTGATTACTGGTTTGATAGCTTTTCTCTTGGGTGGCTTGTCCATCCTAACTTTAGGTGGACTTAGAGTCTTTGCCTTTTCAGTTTTATCACTCTTATGCAGGCATTCTTGATTATTAGCAAAAGGCATGTTAAAGCACATACTCATCAAGTTCATTTTACATGAAATGCATCAAAATCACCACAGTGAGTAACTTGTTTGTTCTTTAAAGGCATGATGTGTAAATTTCCATTAACAGAGGTAGCATTCTTGACATTTGACTTGTTCTTATTGCAAACATGAGTTAGTTGACTGGAAGACCCACAATTGTTGCATAACTTTCTAGGAGCATTAAGAAATAATCATAATTGTTTTTCTTGTTGATTCCCAATTTTCCATTTCTGTTCTTCTTGGTCTTCATGACAGTATATTTAGAAGTTACTGTCATCTGGTATTGACAGTAGGTTTAGATGGAGTTGTCTCGATAGTAAGTTTGGATCTTACAGTCTTGACAACATCTTTTGAACTTATTGTCTTGCTAGTGTTGACAGCATCTTTTAAACGCAGGTTACTGTCAAGGTCAAAACTAACTGTCTTGGGGATTTTGACAGTATCTTTTGCCTTAAGGGACTTAATGACAGCTTCATTGTCCTCATCATCTATCTCTTGTTTAATCACTAATGCTTCTTCATGAAATTAAAATTCTTCCTTTTTGAACATGGGATTCTTAAATTTCTTTAGAATGGAAGGTTTGACAGTATGTTTGATGTCTTCATCTACAACATGTTTCTTTCCACTTTCCTTCTCATAGTTAAAGCCTATACCTACCTTTTGATTTTCAGTATTATCATCATGATATGATTTTAACAGGGAACAAGAATTCTTGTAGGCCTTTATTTTTAGTTCATTCTTAGAAATCTGTTTTCTAAGAAATTCCTCAATCTGGGAAGCACAAACTACCTTGTTTTTAAGAATCTCATTTTCTTGTTGTAAGGACTCAAAAGCATTCTGTTTAAGTTCTAGTTCATGATTTTTAATCTTCAATAACTCATTACCACTAGACAATTTAACTATTTCCTCATTGGAAGTTAACATGCTTGTATGAATATTGAAAATTTTAGAACTTAAACTTTTAACAATTTTCTTATACTGAGATGTAGTCATATCAACAGTAGTAAGAAAGGGTACCTGTCTTGATGAAGTGGATGGACCTTCTCCAGAGTTTGATATGAGAGCAAGATTTCCATATTCTTCTTCCTCTTCATCATCAGAGTCTTCTCAACACTTTCATTCAGCCACAAAAGCCCTTCATTGTTGATTTTTGAGCAATGCTTCATATTTTGCTTTGAGTTTCTCATAATCATTGTCATTTCTTCTCACTTGTTTTGGCTTCTTGCATTCTGTTACAAAATGCCCCATTTCACTGCAGTTGTTACACCTTATCTTGGATCTATCCACTATACCTATTTTGTATCCACCTTTGCCACTTCCTCCAGGTTTTGAAATATTTGGCTTGTTGAACCTGAGCTTTGTCCTCTAGGTTTGAAAGCTTTGTTCTTCTTGAACCGTAAGTTGGAGAACTTCCTTTCCATGTGGGCCATTGTTTTGTTTTCCATGTTGTCCAGTTCCTCCAAAGTGTAGTACTCATCTTTTTCACCATCCTTGAGTTCCAAAGTCACACTTTCATCTTCATCTGTGATTTCTTCAATCTTGATTTTTGGTTGATGTTGAGATTCCTTGAGCTGCATCATCTGTGGATCCTGAGCTACTAGAGCATTTGAAGTGTTAGCCATTTTTCCTCTTTAACCAGCTTGAATGACTCTCTTTTGTAGTAGCTCTAGCTCATAGGTTTTAAGTATGCCATATAAGGTTTCAAGAGAGACTTTTGATAAATCTCTTCCTTCTCTTATAGCAGAAACCTTGTGCTCTAGATGATCAGGAAGTGTCAACATGAATTTCATGTTTAACTCTTTTTTGTCATAAAACTTTCCATGCAGCTGCAAGTCATTTATTAACATGTTAAACCTCTCAAACATCTCAATCAACACTTCACTTCGTTTGCCCATGAAGGGTTCATACTGAAACACCAGAATCTATCTTTGATTTTCCTTTACTTCTTCTATTCCTTCACAGAGTATCTCAATGGTTTTCCATATTTGCTTTGCACTGGTGCAGTTGACAATGTTGTTGTACATGACATTTTCAAGTGCCTCAATGATGATAAATTGTAAGCAATTATCTAGAGATACTTTTTTTCTTTCAGTGTTAGTGTACTCAGAAACCTTTTTAGGAACCCAGTAGGCTGGTATTGTTTCACCATCTACTGTGGTTTCAAGTATATATGTATGAGGTATGAAAGGACCTGTAAAACATAATGTAACGTAGTATGTAATAGTGATAACGATAACTCAACTAAGAAACAAAGATAGATAAATAATACTAATATGCAGGACATGAATCCAGAAGGACATGCAAATAGAAATCATACATACATCACTACAGAGCATTCAAGATGTAAAGTTTACTGAACTTCAGCGAGAGAAGTTCATTAAGATGTTCAGGCCTCGGCAACAAATAAGTGTTCGGTAGATTTCAGACTAAAGATAGTACAATGATTAAAGTATAGATGTCAAAGGGTTTCAGTGATCAGAAGCAATGAATCAGTCCAAAGTTAATCAGCTGAAATAGAACAGAAATCAAGGGAATTCAATTCAGTGCTAGTCGTTTGTGAACCAGACCAGTGCACTAAGTGTCAACACAACAAGAAAAGAATTGTCTTGATTAATCAGAAGAAAATCAGTTGATCAAGCCAGAAGAGTGAAAACCAAGCAGTAATTACTTTAAGAAATCAATAAATATGTTAAGGCAAGTCATATTACACTTGGTGGTTCCTACATAGGTGAATCAGTGTGAGAAGCGCAACAAAACTTTACTTAGGCGCAACAAACAAAGTTGGAAGCTCAAAGATAAGCCTAAGTCAAGGTTTGTGGTGCCTGCATAAGGGAATGGGAGTGCTGGCGCAACAAAACATGCGTGGCGCAACATAACTCAGTTAAGGCGCAACAAAAGCTAGTCAAGAGATTTTGTGGCGCCTATACACTGCATCTAGTGTGCAGGCGCAACAAAAGGTCACAGGCGCAACATAGCTTTTGAGAAATGTTTCTAAGGAATTACTGGTGCCTATACAAGAGTACAACTGTATAGGCGCAACTAAATTGAACTAGTGGCACAACAAAAACTCCAAGGCGCAACAAACATATTTGTGACGCCTACACTCTATTAACACTCTACAAGGTGCAACATAGGACTTATACATTGTTGGAAATCATTTTTCAATAAGTCTACAAATTATATATGGGTGAAAACCAATATGGACAGTAAGATATTCATTCATCGTCAAGAAAAGAGATACAGACGGGAGCTCCATTAAAGACATACGTTTATATCACCCAACTGTACTTCTATTGTAACATTAATTGAACCCACTGTAGCTAATCATTTGATTAGAAGTGTAGCACATTAGGGATTTAATAATACATTGTTATTTCCCCGAATCTTTGTGTTTCATTCACTGCCATTTTAATATCTCAAGAACACAAACACTTAATTCGCAATTTAACGAAAAATTTATCACATCATATTCAACCCCCCTTATATGATGATTTTGGACTTAATAGGACCATTTTCCAGGATTCCAGGGTAGAGTAGGTTGGCTGTTTTTATGAATAACATCATCTTTCTTTTCCAAAGGTTGTAGTGTTCTTTGTCAAAGGTGGGTATTTTTATGCTACTTACTTTCTGTGCACTCATGTTTAGATCTTTTCAGGTTATGTATATCAAACCAGCCGCTCTGATACCTGTTGTTAAACGTTATGAGTGTTGCAGAAGGAGGGGATGAATGCAACTTGATAATTTATCACTTATCTTGCTAACAACAAACAAAAAGTAATAATATCAAGTGACAAATGCAAACAACAGTAAGCAATTTAAATGAAGAAAGGTGTTTAACTTCAAAAATTAATTTTATTAATTTTTGTTTTTGCTACAACTAACTGGAAGATGTTTGCAGTTTCAACAGATATAATAACAAGAAATTTGCTAGTGTTTCTATGCTTGAGAAAAGTTAAGCTCAGTTGCATAAGGGAAAGTGTTTGTGAGATATGTGTATTTATGCTCAAACACATATCACACTAACAAGTGTATTTTCCCTTGTTCCTAGGACAATGCTTGAAATAGAAACTTTACTTTTCCTATTCAAATTTGTCTTCATTCTAACTCTTGTATCAAATTGGTCTTCAAATTTGATTTCAACTTTGAAAAGATAAACTCAATGACATGTCTACTTAGCAAAGCCAATACAGATGAAAGTTAGATTTGACACAAGAAGCTAGCCTATTTGAATTTCAAAGCCATGAATCAACTGGTTAGAAAGAATCTGGTCAGAGGTATTCCACAGATGGAATTAACCAAGGATGGACTTTGTGATGCCGTCAAAAGGGAAAACAAAGAAAAGCATCATTAAAGTCAAAGTGTGAATCATCAATTGACAAACCTTTGGAATCGATACACATGGATTTATTTGGTCCAGTAAAGATCATGTCTATTGCCAAAAAGAAATTTGCATTAGTCATTGTGGATGACTTCACAAGATATACATGGGTATATTTCTTATAATCTAAGGACGAGGCAAGAAAATTCATTATCAATCATGTGAAGAATGTTGACAATGGCACTGAATGGAAGGTCAAGAAAATTAGAAGTGATAATGGTACTGAATTCAAGAATGCAACAATGAAAGAATTCTGTGAAGAAAAAGGTATCACTCATCATTTCTCTACACCAAGGACTCCATAGCAAAATGGAGTAGTTGAAAGGAAAAATAGGACCTTGATTGAAGATGCTAGACTATGTTAGAAGAACCAAAACTTCCTACATATTTCTGGGCAGAAGCAATTAATACTGCTTGGTACATTCAAAATATTTCCATGGTCAATCAACTTCAAGGCAAAACACCATATCAGTTGATGAAGAAAAACAAGAAGCCAACAGTTAATTTTTTTCATGTCTTTGGCTGCAAATGTTTTGTACTGAGAAATCAAGGTTCAAATTTGGGAATATTTGAAGCCAAGGCTGATGAAGCTATATTTATTGGATATGGAATATCAACCAAAGCATACAGAGACTACAATCTAAGATTGCACATTGTTATGAAATTTATGCATGTATTCTTTGATGACAAGAAGATTCAAGGGTTATTTGATAAAGGATTTCATGAACTATTGCACTTTGAAAATTAATCTACAAGCAATAGTGAATATAGTGATGATGATGTTGAAATTTTAAGAAATCAAGTACCTAGAAGCTCCCCATCAATTGATGTCAATGCATCAATAGATAACTTATCAGTTGACAATCATCAATCGATTGATAATACATCAATTGATAATCATTCGATGGATAACAACTCTACACAACAGTCTTCAAGAAGAGTGTCCATCTCAGGGGGAGGGTTCTCAAATGATCAATCACATCACAATGATCATAACAATTCCAATTATCAAGAAGCATCATCATCAAGGACAAATTTACCATCACAAAGGAAATGGACAAAAAGTCATCCCTTTGAATTGATTATTGGAAATGTAATGATGGTGTCAAAACTAGAAATGTAATTCAAAATAAATGCTTGTATAGTAGCTTTTTGTCTCAAGAAGAACCAAAAAGGATTGAAGAAGCCTTGAATGATCCTGATTGGATAATAGCTATGCAAGAAGAGTTGAATCAGTTTGAAAGAAACAAGGTATGGAAGCTGGTGCCCAAACCAAAGAACAAATCTGTTATTGGTACAAAATAGGTGTTCAGAAACAAAATGGATGAATCTGGTACAATAACAAGTGTTGGGTCCCGAAGTATCGTACAATAACAAAATGGATGAATCTGATACTCACAATAATTTAAATTCTTTTCTGAATTTACGAATAAATAAATTATTGTTTCAGAGTGGGTTTGGCCATTTATAGTGTTTAGGTGAGCTGCATACTAATTTTCTGTGTGTCCGGATAAATCAATTAGGTTCAAGAAAATTAGCAAGTAAATTATGGAGATAATTTTCCGGGAATATATGTTTCATATATAAACCCAGAGGGGTGCTACACCTAGTTAAATATATAACTGGCTTCCAAAGAACAAATTAGTTCTTTGTTACTAACACTAAAATATTAGGCTCAGTTCCTATACAAATATATCTAAATTAGTACAAGGAAAAGCTGAGTCCGTAGGGAGTGATATCTAAGAGCCCTGAGTATTTTTCATTAAAGAACCGGGTTCTAATATCTGACCGGAAGCAAGGTATGAGTGTGTATAAATTAATCTCTTGCTCCGGCCATGGCAGTGGCTCTCTACATATATTTGTGTTGGAGAAGAGGACTCTCTTCTTTAATTGGTGTAGACTATAAATCAAATAAAGTAACTGCTGTAATTTGATTGGATAAGGGTTAAGTGGGTCCAAGAAATATTTTGTTGCGCCTGAATATTTTTGTTGCACCAGGAACTTTTGTTGCGCCCTATACAGTGGTTGTACTGAGGAGGCGCCACATAAAATGGAGTATAATTTTAATCAAGTCAAGTGGCCTTTTTGTTGTGCCTGCACATGACTACCCCTGTATAGGCGCCACTTGAATTTGATTACTTAACAAATTCTTCAAGTTTGTTGCGCCTTACTATTCATGGTCAAAGTGCAATTTGATCACTGCACTTTGACCTTCTTCTCATTCCTTGATTGAAGTTCCCCAACTTTCATTTCTTGTACCAAAGTCTTGCCACATTACACCCTGTACCTTGAGCTGTTTCTGTTCTTCGACTGTAGTTCAGAAACTTTCACTTTTCGTACCAAGGTTGTGACACTTTGCACCCTGCACCCTTTGAGCTGTTTAGCTGTTTGGCTATTAGCTGTTTAGCTGTTTGGCTGTAGCCTTCTACAAATCACTTTTCATACCTTAATAAATAAACATTCTTTCCAAGTACGTTCTTCAACTTAACAATTCTTCTATAGTTAATACTCAGATTCCTTTCACAAGCTGCTAACGCCTAGTGCAACCGGTCTGGTTCATAAACGACTAACTTTGATCCAGGTCTTCGTATTATAGCTTTACTTGTATTGTTAAGTTTGCAGCAACTTCATTACTTCGAACACTGACTGTCAATAAACACTGTAACTTCACTGGAATATTTTCTGGTACTTAGACAACATCTCCATTATTACCACAATCTTGAATACTTCATTTTCTATTCTTCACTGACGCTTGAACAATTAAATGAACTTCTTTCAGTGAGTATAGCTCCAAGACTGCAGCTGTCTTCTTTAACCTTTGTCTTTACCCTTCTAGATTCCTATGCTTCCAACACTGTTTATCTTCAATCAATGTTAATACACTGAAATCTTCTCGTGGCACTTCTATACTGAATCTTCAACACTTCTGAAACCTTGAAAGTCTTTACATATTATTCTTCACTGAGGCTTGAATATATTAATAAACTTCTTTCAGTGACCTGTAGTAGACTTCAAAACTTCTTATAATGTCTTGATTCACTGTATCTGCCTTGTCTTCATTTCTTCCTGATTTCTGTGTAGGCGTAGTATTATTTACTTGTTATGTTCTAGTGTTGAGTTATCACGATTACTATTCATACAGCTTCGTAATCTCACCAACAATCTCCCCCTATTTGATTGTTAAACTTAGGAAACAAATCTCATAGAGAGGATAACTCAACTAACAACTAGAAAAATTAATCATCCGAGACTTGTAAATAATGTTGCTGGTTTTTATGGATCAGATACTGCATTTCCAGAATTCTTGAGTAACTGAAATGAATGATGTTTGTTCCTCTAGCACTGAACTGATATTCATGTAGTATCATCTTCATTTCTGTCTGTTTGAGCTTTCTCTGTTTCAAAATCATTCATAGTTTGAACTTAAAGAACTTATCATGAACAGAGCTTCATCAGAATTCAAATTCCTGGGAACGTCTTCCGTTGAACATAGAACACAACTCAAATAGTGTTCTCCCTCTAAGAATGTGATTCTTCTTCTTTTTCTTCTTCTCCTTTTAGATAATCAAAGGAAATGTCAATTATTTTCTGTACTTCCCACTTGGATGAGGAATCCTCTACTGACAACTCCTTTCAAGTATAGGATACAGTTCCTTGATTCCTCCATATTCTGTTATTTCCTATAAGGATCAGAAGATAAGATTTTCTTTTTCTCTCTGTCTAAAATCTCCCCCTAAGGATATTAACTTCTTCCAAGGATACGAACCCCTAAGGATCTAGGATACGAACCCCTTTAGGATATTAACTTTTCCTAAGGATACGAAGATAAGACTTTATTAACTTCTCATTTTTCTTCCTATAACTTCTCCCCCTTAGTTGAGGAATCCTCCAATGGCCCATTGTTTGAATGGTTTGTCTTCCAAAGAAGGTTCTCGTCTGTCATCGATCGGGAAAAATATAGTAACTTTTCTTTCAGAAGTAGCAAGTAGCAAGGGTAAGTTTTGGTCTATGGTTTCCTCACTTCTACTATGTTCTGTTGGTGTTTACACAAGTGTCGAGCACTTAGAAGTGTTTCACTCTTTCTCTCCCTATCTCTCACTCAAGTGTATCTCTCCCTCACTTTCACTTAAATGTTTCTCTCTCTTACTTTCACTATGCATTTCAAATATAGCCTTCTGTACCTGCAAGTGAAATCCGTCAATGCATTTATATTCCCAACACCTGATTCATCAGAATGAACTGAATCACTATCAAGTGGAGAATTGCCTCGTTGAGGTGTTCTTGATCTATCATGCATAAGCGTTGTCTCAGCACCAGACTCAATAGTTATTGTTAAATCACTGTCTAGTGGAGCCTCACCTCTTTGAGATGGGTTATCCCAAGATATTAATATCTGTTAGGGAATCCCGCCTTGTTCTATCAAGGAGTTGCCTCACACCTTCTCCGTAAACGGGAGGTGGACATTCCTTTTTAGGATCTGGAAATGTTCCTTCCAGGAGGGTCAACGTAGTAGATAATGTAATGAATGGCAATTTAGAGCCTACGTTTCCCTCATAACCTGGTGATGGGAATTTTGTATAAAATAACCTACCTGACTCATCCGAAGAATTCTTGTCAAGCAGTTGCCTCTCAAGCCCAGATAAATCTGAACAAGAGATCTCCCTTTAGGGATTCAGAAGATTAACTTCTGTTTGAGGTAGATACCTGGATAATGTAATGTATGGCTAGAGTCCGTATCTCCTCTAATTGCCTATACCTCTCACTGTGCACGCCTTGCAATGTGTTCCTAGAATTTATCTGTTTAGGCTTACCATCAGCGTGATTGCCAGTGGTGTGCTTGACACATTACAAGATGCTCTGGCTGACGAGCGAATTTCAATGGACTCACCCTGTTGAGAGAATGATTCCAGAGACAGTTTTATTGCCTTTTCAGCTCTGCATCCTTTTGAGAAGATGCAGATGAGCTTACAGTTACCTCAATTATATACTACTTTACTTCTCTAGAGGTAGAGCTGTGGGTGCACTTCTGACTTCATCCTTATTTACTGCATCAAGTGCAGTTTCTCCCTTATCAACCTCTAACTTAATTGTGTTCCATATATCTCCAGGGGTTAATATATGGAAGTGGATGAATTAGTGTTTGGTACTATGGCCTGGGTAAGAGATTGATGGGTTTTCAACCTCTTGGCCAGCTTCTTATGTCACTGTGGGCTAATCGGAAAGAATCAATCAAGATTAAAAGATAATCACCTTAACATTCCAAAATATTTTTTTTTATCCTAAAGAGAAGGAAAAATATATGAAGGAATGGTAAATGATTGCATTATAGCACTTTTAGTAAAAGAGTTTTGTCGGTTCTAAAGATTTATCATTTAAGAGCATGATACCAATAGAAATTTTCTTTAAGATACTTAACCCATAATAAAACGCGGGAAAGTGTATCAGAGAAAAATTCTATCCCTTATGAATTTCTTATAAGGCAAATTTCCCATAATAAAACGCGGGAATTTACCCCAAAGAAGAAATTCAACTCTCTTACCAAATTTTATCTCAATAAAATGACTCTTTTTCTTTAAAACCTAAGCACTGTATTTTTTGAAAATAATTTTGCAAAACATCTTTATCATATAGAAGACAATGATTTTCTGACTCATAATGCAATTATGATTTACATCATTTCCGTCCACCAGATAGTATCCCCGACTTAAAATAAAAACATGACAATTGGGGTTGAATGAATGCTTAACAATACAGTACAAGGCCTTCAAAGCAACAACCACTGTTTTGGTACTATGAATCAATGTAAAGTATACATTGAAACAAGTGTTTGAAAAAAAATCATTTTACAAGTGATTGGTACCTCGAAGTAAAAATAATTTTTCCGAATAAAATAGCAGTTACAAAGTTTCTGCCACTTTAAAAAGAAAAACTAAGAGAGAAAACGGTTTTGAAAATATAGCATTTAAAACCAGCTTTGGAGAGAGGATAAAATATTTTGAGATTTAAAGAAAGATTATCCTTAAGAAAAGTTTGATTCACACCCTAGGATTTAGAAATCAAAGTAGGGCTGTAAATCAAATGATTTTCAAAAGAGAAGTTTTGAAAAAGAATTCTGAAGTTTTCTTATCTAAAACTGATAGAAAAGTGAATGTATCTTTGAATAAGACATTTTGAAAAAGAAATAGACAAAAATTTCTCTTAAATACATTCAGGATTATAAATCAGTTAAAGACAGAAAACTAAATATAATAATACTAACGGCTTTTTCAAAAACCAATATTTACTTAGTATAAAGACTAAGCAAATCCATTAGTATCAATATATCACAATTATTTTGTAATAAAATATTATTCAATTATCACAAGGTAATAAAAGACAATAATTATACTACAAATAATTATGCTTCGAATTTATTTTAATTTACTTAAATCATGGAACAGATATTTCACTGAATTGTTTTATATCATCATGATTTAAATAAATCAAAATAAATTAAATACTTATGTTATACTAAGCAATTGCCAATCATATGCATATATATTAACTAAACATGTCAATCATTCAGTAGAACAATAAGCATTGTAATATATTTTTATTATTAGTGATTTCAAGTAAACATTATGTTGTATTATCACTAATATTAAAAATATCACAATTATTTGCACGGAAATATTAACACAATATCATTACTGATATTTATCAATAATTTCAAAATGCAAGAAATTATGCTTCTTATATTTTATCAAATCAAAATTATGAAACTAATAATCATTGAATTGCTTCAATCCATAATTTTAATAAGATAAAATAATTTTGCTAAATACTAAAATATTCATAGGATTGAATATTAGCATCTAACTTCCTACGCTATATCTAATAATTTTCACTTTAGCATATTACAATTATACTCATAACAATTATTAATGATATACGTAAGCTCGAGAAAATAGTTGAATAGAAATTCACAAGTCTTTTAAATATACACATTTAACACTTGTGTTCTTGATTGCAACTCCTCGCTACCAAAATCAAATTTAGAAATATTTCCCAAGTATATAAAATTTTGAGAATTCATACACATAACTTAGAAAATATTTCAACTTTCAATATTAGTGATTTTTTTAAAAACATATGCATTGTTTACTTAGAACAGAAATTCTAAATAATACCACTAATACTAAAAGTATCACAATTATTTGTAACAAAATATTTAAAAATATCAGAGTAAAATATCAGAGCAATTAAGCAAGACATCATTGACTAATACTCATTAAATATTTTAACATGCAAATAATTATGCTGCTAACTTATGCTAGAAAATTTAACTACCACATATGCATATAACATTGTAAGCATGATAATTAAACTAGAAGCAAAAAGTATGAGGTACTGGATTTAAAATAAATTCACAAGTCCTTTAAATATGGAAAATTTAATACTTGTGAACTCATTTGAGAATTTATTGCAGATGGGATTTCCAACAAATATGCAAATATATAATATCTCAAATTCACTAACCAACTTAGATAAAATAAATTCATCAAGTTGTTTAACAAATATCTGCAATTTATTCTACTAAGGACAATCTCAAAAGAAATGATACCTGGTGTCCATGCGCTTGTTCTATACGTGGTGTGAAGAGATCAACAAAGTTGCTGGAAATAATGATAGCTTCTAGGAATGACTTCCTTGTCTTTCTTACAACCTGCATTATCTATATCTATATAACCAATTAGGTTAAACCTAGTATCTTTAGGGTCCCAGATTTCAAGAATTTGTGATCCCCTAAGATATCTAACAATCCATAACTTAACCATAATATAAGATTCTCTAGTATCCACTTGGAAACTTGCACATAGACATATCCAGAATAAAATATATGGTGTTTATGCATTTGAATAAGTAATGAGCTGGACATACCTCTATAGCTTGTCACTTCAGTTCATATACCTGATTTGCCCTGATCAAGCTTAGTGGTTTGTTGGCAAGAAGTCTTGGCAGGTCTAGAATCTTCCAAATTGCGCATCTTCAAAAGATTCTTGACTTACTTTAATTGCCATCATTCTTTCGAATTACTTGTAATCCAAAAAGAATTGCAACTCTTCCAACATGCTCATCTTGTACCTACTCTGCATTTACTTAGCAAATATCTTGCCAAATTTTCATTAGTAGACCCACATATAATATAATCATGGTATTCTTGCACATGTATTACATTGTATGTGCTTTGTATTCTAGAGAGATATATGTGTATGACTACTCTACCAAAATCATTTTCAAGTAATAAACTAGTTAGAGTGTCATACCATGTCCTTGACGTTTGGCTTGAATCCCTAACTCCATTCATCTGATAGATATTCATGCTTGAATGCTCAACAGGTTCTAGGGATGTCCTATTGTTAGGTCATCAACTTGTTCAGCCCTAATAGGATCAAGTCTCGTCACTGGTGCTTACTGTTTGATCTTGAGAGTCCTGAAGATTCTGTTTCCATCATCGTCGATACCTTCAACTTGATATTAACCTGTAGCAACCAGTTTGGCTTTGTCCCTCATAACAATGCCAATAATCATCCAGTTTCTGTGAACCCTTACTATACCAATTTTAGCTTCGACTTTAGTGGTCTGGGTTCCAACTTCAGTAATTTCTGCCTTCAAACTGATTGAGATCACCTTGCATTTGCAATCACCCAATCTGGATCAATCAGTGCATCTTCACTATTCTTTGGGATACCAATTATTGATTGTTGGGTCCCGAAAAATATATGTTTATTTTGATTAGCACTTCTAGCCTTTACTCAATAATCCGGATCACTAAGAACTAAACTCCAGGAATGACTTTGACTTCAAACCCTTTGTTTCGACAGATATGTTCTTGATGTATTCCTTTGATCTTCATTGTGTTGAGTACGACTAGTAGATCCTTCTTTTATTTGCTCCCCCTGAGTTGCTGCTAGGATGTGTTGAAGATCCTTCACCTTTTTCAGTGGATTCTGTTAAAGTTCACGAGTTGTGTAGTTTCACTACCATTTCCACTAATAGGATCTGAATCATCATCATTATCATTTATTCCTTCTACAACCTCAGTTTCAACATCAGTATCTGAATTTGACTCTGACGGGATGTCAAACTTCAAAGATTCAGAATAGTCTTTCATTTGAATGCTTGGGAGCTTGGTGTAGTAGGTCGACACATTCAGACTTTTAATCACCTTCTGTTTTCACATCACATAAGCTCTGAGGCCTTTTGACTTCAATGAGTAGCCGAGGAAAATTGTTCCATAAGTCTTAACTTAACTTGCCAAGATACTCATATAAATCTTCAGTAAAAATCAATTTCCTCCAAACACACGAAAGATCTTCAGTGTTTGCTTCTGGTTGGCCATTTACTCATATGATGTCTTTTCACGATCTTGTTGATTAAAGCAACATGCTGTGTTAATTGCTTCAGCTTCAAAGTACCTTTATCAGTGCAGAATTCATATAGAACTTTATTCACGAAATTCAGTTCCATTATCTGACTTCAAAGTTCTCACAGCTTACTTTGCTTCCAACTTGATCTACCTGATGTGATCAATTACCATATGTGACATTTTGTCTGTTGAATGCACGAACAACACCAACTTGTAACTAGAGTTGTCATCAACCACCACTAAGCATATTTCTTCCATGACATAATTTGCTTCGTGTGATGTTTTAATTGACTTCCCTATATGACGTACTTCAAAATGTCCTTCTGGATAGAATTCAAAATAAAGCAGTCCTCTCACCAATTTCTTCTTTATCGGAGAATCCATTGTCTTGTTGACCAAGTGTGAGAGCTTCTTATGTCATAGCTAACTCTTTACTGATGAAGCTTTACTGAAAAGTTCACTTCACCTTTGCATATAAACTCCATGTCAGCTACGAACAAACTTTCTCACTCTCAGTTGAGTGAGCTTCCAACCTTCTTGTTTAAGATCAAACACTTTTTCTTTTCGATACTTTTCCAGAAAACCCTTGACAAAGAATTCCCTAGTGCCCTGAAGATAATGCTTAAGTCCTTCCACAAGAAAGATGATTCCACTGATGACAGTTCTTAAATCATGATATCCATATCCCTTGTACATCCTTTGCTGTCATCTCCAAAGGTTACCATCGGGGAGGCCTTCTCAACCAACTATGATGTTAGAGCTTTAATCTTAATCATATGCCTCGAACAATAAATGTCACGAAGTCACATAACTTTTTTTCTTTTGTTATATACTCTACAATCACAAATGATTAAGCTTCTTGGTACTCAACTTCAATTGAGTCCAGATGGGTTAGAGATATTACTGTAAATAGTGGTAACAACAACTTCAACCTTAACATGCAAAACTTAAGAATTATGCAATTCAGGCATGTTATGCATATTAGAAAATTCAGTACTATCTACTTTAATCATTCTACACAAGTGTAACAGATATAAAGCAGATTTACAGATATTCAATAATTTTCTAAAAGCACATGGATAGAAGAACTAACAAATTAATTATTAATTCTATCTAATCCATTTCTGTTGTTGTCTAACATTTTTAACTATCTCTAATTACCTAAGTCAGTTTTAGATTAATTCTCGAATCAACAAGTCTCACTGACTACTTAGATAATTCTACCATTTTTTAACCATTTTATCCCTAACAAGCAATACATGATCTAATATGGCATTTAAGTGCAACTATGTGAGTAAGAGCAAATCATATGAAAATAAGCATATAAACAATTACAAGAATATGCAGAATATTTGAATAAGACATTATGAGCAATATCAAATTCTACATACACTTAACAAGTCATTCATAAGAGCAAATATGAAATATATGATCTATGACCTATTTGTCTATTAGCAATTTTCACAACATTAGCAGAGGTATTAAATCACAGAAAATTTAACTCAAGTTCCAGTAAATATTTAGGGATACACCTAATCGTCTAGAACACCCTATCTAATTCTAGATATTCATTTTACCGCATATAAAATCAAGTATGAAATGTACTTATTTAAACTCATGAATCCTAGCATGCAATCTTATTCTTAGCAATCAATTAAGCATTTAAGTCCTAAGATGCTAACATGCTGACATGAATATAATACATTTCAAAACATAATTATCATACAGTTTTGAATTAGATAAAGATACACTAGTTAGAATGTGTACCTGTGAAGTGCTTTGTGATTCATCTCCAGTATTGGTCATTGATGCCAGATATCCATTTGGTTCATCACTATCACTGATAGAATCAAAATGCTTTCCCTTGCTGCATCCTCAATAATGCTTAATATTCATGCTTCAACCCAACACAGTGTCTGTCATCATTTACTTGTACAGGCTTCTTCAAACTGTGTAGCAAACCCTTATCTTGTCTTCTATAATCAACCATCCCTGTCTTGCAACCGCCTCTTGAACTGATCTTGAAAATCTCCTTTATGGAATCTATAGGTAATGACCTTAGATTAAGAATTTGGATTCCGTCTGAATCTGATGTCACTGAACTTCTTGTTGCCCTGCAGGCTTGACTTGTAGTCCAATTCTCAAGTTATTCCAAAGTGTCAAATTCACATGCAACACCTTGACCACTACCTCGAGCTACAACATCTTCAATTCAGCTTGTTGATTCATCTCGTTTCTGTTCAGAGGTTCTCAACCTTGACGTCAATCAAATTTGGTTCCTATGTCACAAATACAGTGGATATGCCAAAAACCTGCTTTACCAAATATTATCTTCTTCAGCTCTTGTTCTAGTTCATAGGCCTTCAACACATACAGGTCTTTTACAAACAATGTGGTTGTATCCTTAGATCCCTATTGGTTGTAATCCTATGTTCCAGATGATCTTCAGTGTTAGCACAAACTTCTTGTAATCTCCCTGTAGAATAATCTTTAAGGCTTGTACAGAGATGTCAGGTAGTCCAGTCTGTTCTCCTTCACTACTTCAAACCCCTTAGATTTTTCATCCAAAAATATTACTCAACTTAACCAAAAACTGTACCCAAATTAATCTCTTCTTTTGCAGCTTCTAAAATATTAGTGGGATCCTATGGAGTAAACCTCTGAGAAAATTAATACCACTATTTCTTCAACCTGTTCCAGAATTAAACTTCATTGGATAATCTTCAGTCAATTTTTGTTGTCTTCAAAACCCGGAAAAATCTTCATCTACAAATCCTTGAGCACCCTCGAATTAATATTTAAGAAAAAATTAGATTTACAGAATTTTTAATTTTCTTAGAAAAAAAATTAATCAAAAATAAAAATATACAACAAATTAATTTTCAAGAATTTTGTTTCATAAAAATTAAAATATCATACATTAATATTTAAGAAAAATTTTAATTTTCAAGAATTTTAAATTTTCTGGAAAAATAAATAAATCTAAAATAAAAATTAAAAAATAAAGAGTACAAAACTTGGGGGGCCAAACTGTATTACGTGTTAGTGGCGCCTATTATTTTTGTGGCGCCTGTATAGTGGAGTCCCTGCACAGGCGCAACAAACACACAAAAAATCCAAGTGGCGCTACTCGCTGCAATTACCTTGTATAGGCGCAACTTGCGACTTAAACAAAATTCACTGTCTTAAGTCAAGCGCGTATAGCTTTGTTGCGTTGCGCGTGTTGGTAGAATAGGCGCAACTAAAAGTTCCCGCGCGTGCACTGCTTAGTTGCGCTGATCCTGATTTGTCCAAGTCAACTTACACATTGAAGTTGTAGGCGCGTAAAACCAGTGACTCCATTTACTTTGTCCACGAAATTAATTCACTAAATAGACCACGTATATGTTAACTAAATTTAAAAAATAAAACTTTATTAAATTTTATAAAATAAACTAATTAAATTTTATAATATAAACTAATAAAAGTTTATAAAATAAATTTTATAAAAGTTTATAAAATTAATTTAATATTAAGTATATAAAATAAACTAATTAAAATTTATAATATAAACTAATAAAAGTTTATAAAAAATTTTTTATAAAAGTTTATAAAATAAATTTAATATTAAGTATATAAAATAAACTAATTAAAATTTATAATATAAACTAATAAAAGTTTATAAAATAAATTTTATAAAAGTTTATAAAATAAATTTAATATTAAGTATATAAAATAAACTAATTAAAATTTATAATATAAACTAATAAAAGTTTATAAAACAAATTATATAAAAGTTTATAAAATAAACTTATTAAAAGTTTATAATTAAACTTATTTAACAAGGCCTCTAATTATTTTGAGTCCAAGCAGCTTCGGCACTGTGAGCTTCACTGGGTTACGGATCCTGATTTGTATATCAATCAGTTAGCTCTGATACCAATTGTTGGGTCCCGAAGTATCATAGAAGGGGGGTTAAATACGATACTCACAATAATTTAAATTCTTTTCTGAATTTACGGATAAATAAATTATTGCTTTAGAGTGGGTTTGGCCATTTGTAGTGTTTAGGTGAGCTGCATACTAATTTTCTATGTGTTCGGATAAATCAATTAGGTTCAAGAAAATTAGCAAGTAAATTATGGAGACAAGTTTCCGGGAATATATGTTTCATATATAAACCCAGAGGGGTGCTACACCCAGTTAAAAATATAACTGGCTTCCAAAGAACAAATTAGTTCTTTGTTACTAACACTAAAATATTAGGCTCAGTTCCTATACAAATATATCTAAATTAGTGCAAGGAAAAGCTGAGTCCGTAGGGAGTGATATCTAGGATCCCTGAGTATTTTTCATTAAAGAACCGGGTTCTAATATCTGACCGGAAGCAAGGTATGAGTGTGTATAAATTAATCTCTTGCTCCGGCCATGGCAGTGGCTCTGTACATATATTTGTGTTGGAGAAGACGACTCTCTTCTTTAATTGGTGTAGACTATAAATCAAATAAAATAACTGCTGTAATTTGATTGGATGAGGGTTAAGTGGGTCCAAGAAATATTTTGTTGCGCCTGAATATTTTTGTTGCGCCAGGAACTTTTGTTGCGCCCTATACAGTGGTTGTACTGGGGAGGCGCCACATAAAATGGAGTATAATTTTAATCAAGTCAAGTGGCCTTTTTGTTGTGCCTGCACATGACTACCCCTGTATAGGCGCCACTTGAATTTGATTACTTAACAAATTCTTCAAGTTTGTTGCGCTTGTTTTGTTGTGCCTTACTATTCATGGTCAAAGTGCAATTTGATCACTGCAGTTTGACCTTCTTCTCATTCCTTGATTGAAGTTCCCCAACTTTCATTTCTTGTACCAAAGTCTTGCCACATTACACCATGTACCTTGAGCTGTTTCTGTTCTTCGACTGTAGTTCAGAAACTTTCACTTTTCGTACCAAGGTTGTGACACTTTGCACCCTGCACCCTTTGAGCTGTTTAGCTGTTTAGTTGTAGCCTTCTACAAATCACTTTTCGTACCTTAATAAATAAACGTTCTTTCCAAGTACGTTCTTCAACTTAACAATTCTTCTATAGTTAATACTCAGATTCCTTTCACAAGCTGCTGACGCCTAGTGCAACTGGTCTGGTTCACAAATGACTAACTTTGATCCAGGTCTTCGTATTAAAGCTTTACTTGCATTGTTAAGTTTGCAGCAACTTCATTGCTTCGAACACTAACTGTCAATAAACACTGTAACTTCACTGGAATCTTTTCTGGTACTTAGACAACATCTCCATTATTACCACAATCTTGAATACTTCATTCTCTGTTATTCACTGACGCTTGAACAATTAAATGAACTTCTTTCAGTGAGTATAGCTCCAAGACTGCAGCTGTCTTCTTTAAACTTTGTCTTTACCCTTCTAGATTCCTATGCTTCCAACACTGACTATCTTCAATCAATGTTAATACACTAAAATCTTCTCGTGGCACTTCTATACTGAATCTTCAACACTTCTGAAACCTTGAAAGTCTTTACACATTATTATTCACTGAGGCTTAAATATATTAATAAACTTCTTTCAGTGACCTGTAGTAGACTTCAAAACTTCTTCTAATGTCTTGATTCACTGTATCTGCCTTATCTTCATTTCTTCCTGATTTTTGTGTAGGTGTAGTATTATTTACTTGTCATGTTCTAGTGTTGAGTTATCACGATTACTATTCATACAGCTTCGTAATCTCACCAAAAATAAGGAATAAAGCAAGATTAGTGGCAAAGGGCTATTCACAAGAGGAAGGCATAGATTTTGATGAAACATTTGCACCCGTTGCAAGGTTGGAAGCAATCATAATCTTTCTAGCATATGCTGCTCATACAAATATCAAGTGTATCAGATGGATGTGAAAAGTGCTTTTCTCAATGGAAAACTAGAAGAAGAAGTATATGTGGAACAACCTCTTGATTTCATTGATCATGTTCATCCTGGATTTGTATACTATCTTCTCAAGGCACTTTATGGATTTAAACAAGCACCTAAAGCCTGGTATGACACTTTGCCTAAATTCTTGATTGAGAATAACTTCACAAGATGTACTGTTGATAAAATTCTCTTTCATAGAAATGTTAGTGGCTCTACGATTCTTGTTCAAATCTATGTAGATGACATTATTTTTGGCACAACTAATGAAAAACTTTGTCAAAAGTTTGCTAAGTTGATGTAGAGTAAATATGAAATGATCATAATGAGAGAACTTGCCTATTTTCTTAGTTTGCAAGTCAAACATGGTATTTTCATAAATCAAACCAAATATGTTTCAGATTTATTAAAGAGATTTGATTTAAATGAATGTTCTTCTGTAAAAAATTTCATGGTCACTGCAACTAAACTTGAAATGAATACTAAGCTAAAGTGGACATTTCAAGTTATAGAGGCATGGTTGGCTCATTACTTTATTTAACTGTAAGTAGGCCAAACATAATGTTTGATACATGTCTTTGTGCTAGGTTTCAGGCTGATCCTAGAGAATCTCATTTGATTGCAATAAAAATAATATTCAGATATCTCAAAGGAACTCCAAATCTTAGAATTTGGTACCCTAGAGATTCTGGATTTGATCTAATTAGTTATTCAGATGCAGACTATGCAGGTTGCAGAATTGACAGGAAAAGTACTACAGACACCTGTCAATTTTTAGGAAACAAGCTTGTATCATGGTTTATCAAGAAACAAAATTCAGTGTCTACATCTACTGTAGAAGGTGAATACATTGCAGCTGTAAGTTGCTGTGCACAAATTTTATGGATGAGGAATCAACTATTTGATTATGGGTTCAACATGAACAAAATTCCTATTTTCTGTGACAATACAAATGTCATTGCAATAACAAAAAATTCTTTACAACATTCTAGAACCAAGCACATTGACATAAGGTATCACTTCATTAGGGAACACATAATGAATGGTACAGTTGAATCACATTTTATCCCTAGTGAAAGACAACTTGTAGACATTTTCACCGAACCATTAGATGAATCTACTTTCAATAGATTGGTCTGTGATTTATGTATGCTCAACTATGTTTAATCTATTGAATGTCTGACAAGTTATGTATTTACATTAATTTTATCCATTGACTATGTTAATCTATTGATTCTTCCATAATCAACTGATAAACATTTTACATATCAATGGATAAATTGCAGCTATCGACAGATAAATATATCAATTGATGATATATTTACTTATCGATGGATAATTTGTAGCTATCGAGAGATAAATATATCAATTGATGATATATTTACTTATCGATGGATAATTTGTAGCTATTGACAGATAAATATATCAATTGATGATATATTTATTTATTGATGGATAACAGTACTTGTCGATGGATAAGTAATTACCAATCGATGACCTAGAATGTAAAGGGATCCATGTCATCAATCGACCTGTACAAAATCTAGCCATTGATTACTTTTTTTATCAATTGATTAATACATACATTCCTGTATGTATAACAGTTGATTGCCAAAAATTGTAATTTCTACTTTTCATTTTTCTTCCAACGGTCGATTAAGTTCTATTTTGGATAAGAAATTGATTGGGAACTCAGTAAATATAAATAGTGAGATTAAAACAACTTTTAATTCTTACTTGCAATTTTACTAACGAATTCTCTCTTTCTCTTTCTCAATCTTCGAACTCACTCTATATCTAACTCTTGCTAAAAACCCTAATCAACTTACAGTCTAATTGTTGTTTCTACTTTAATACTAACAAGTTTGCCAATTAATTCATATCTTGTAACACCCCAGTCCCACATCGAGTAGATTGGGATAATTTGTTCAGTATATAAGTAAAAAGTACTACTACTAAGTGCACCAACAAATCATGATCTTTTGGGGGCCTGTGGTGGGCTTGTGGATTACCCAAGTTGTTGCATTTGGGCCAGTTTACTTTGGCTTATTTCGGATTTGGAAGTCGGGACTTGACCCGATTTTCGAAAAAGACTCGGGATTTGACCCGGGTTGTCACATATGGTATCAGAGCCAACTCTCGAAAGCTTGATTCGTCAAGTTGCCGGAGGTGTGGACACGAAGGCTGGTGATATTATCCCACAATGGACAGAGGTCCGGAGGTGGGGACACGAAGCTAGCCGGTATTATCCCACAATGGCTAGAGAGGTACGATCTGGGCCTATGAGCTATCTGTTCGGCCTGACGAGGACGTCAGGAATTTAAGTGGGGGAATTTGTAACACCCCAGTCCCATATCGAGTAGATTGGGATAATTTGTTCAGTATATAAGTAAAAAGTACTACTACTAAGTGCACCAACAAATCATGATCTTTTGGGGGCCTGTGGTGAGCTTGTGGATTACCCAAGTTGTTGCATTTGGGCCAGTTTACTTTGGCTTATTTCGGATTTGGAAGTCGGGACTTGACCCGATTTTTGAAAAAGACTCGGGATTTGACCCGGGTTGTCACATATCTATATCTTCAAACACGATTATGTCATCATCAAAGAAAGTCTCACAATTAGGATTATACTATGAGCTCAACAACTTCGTTGCTTGCACTATGGTGGAAGAAGCCCCAACAGAATTCCATCCTCTAATAGAATTCCTAAGAAGTTCAAGGATCCCAAAGGCCCTCTCGAAAGCACCAAAGATAGTGTGCAATCTAGTTATAGAGTTATGGACAACAACAGAGGTAGCAGATGATTTTTCTTCAATCTCCTTTGATTGTAAAGGATAAAAGTATATTCTAACCACTGTAGTCTTGGGTGAGTGTTTAAACATTCCTACAAATAATACAGAAAATGCACCCACTAACACAGAGATTAGAAGCATTCTTAGAGAAATCAATTATATTGCTCATGATGCTAGTCTAGGTAGTATTGTTAGAAAGAATATAAGAAAAGAATGGTCATATTTCTTTGATGCAATAATAAAGTGTTTTTCTGGTATGGTTAGATGCAATAACAAGTATGCAACAAGTAGGGTATAACATTTTATATGATAGATATCATAATTTAGGAAGCCTGTAACTCAATGAAATATCTGTCAAATTGGGAAACAAGGTTAATAGATCTAATCATATTTATTATGCTAGATTTATCATGATTATTATTAACCATTTTGTCAAGGATATTGAGATTGACAAGAGTATAGAAAATTTGGATTGTTGGACTCTAAACAAAAGGGTCTTCAATGACTTGGTAATAATCAATCTTCACAGTAATGTGAAATTGATTTATCCACCTTTTGTTCAGGTATTTATCTCTACCTTAATTTCTTCCAATCCCCAATTTTCTTTGCCTTCTGTGGCTATGAAGGGTGTTAGTAATGACCCCAACCCTCTTACCCAAGCCACAAATCCAGTTTCTAAATCCAAATCTAAAAAGCCAACCTCAACAGGTTCCCAAACACCTGTTGTTGTAAAATCCAAGAAAAGAAAAACACCTGTTGTGGTAGATAAACCAGAGGGGGGTGTATGTGGTGAGGGAACATGGGAACATCAAAGAACCCAGAAGGATAAGGAGAGTGAGGGTGAAAGTACTGAAAATTGCTCACAACCAAGGGCACATAACCAAATTGGAGACACACCATCCAAATTTACTAGACCTATGGCAGGAGAGAAAAGAAAGTTACCTTTGCACATGGGGAATCACACACTACAAAACCACAGGAAACTATGGTGGAGTCTTCTCAAAGTCAGATTGATGCATTTCATACAAATGATGAGATGCAGCCCCATTCTCTCTCAATTCCAATCCATTCTATTCTTCCTTCCCCTTCTCACCAAATTTCTTCAGAAAATGTTATGATAGATTATCATACATTTTCAGATTCTCCTTCTTTATTCTTCAAGGAGAAGCCAACACTCTCTCCTAAATTTTTTTCCCAAGAAATTCAGGATTCCATATCTCATACCATTTCAAATATCACTTCTCAGATCAATGCCTCAACTATTTCTAATCCATCAATTAATGTTCCTTCATCAATTGATATTCAACAATCGACTGATAAGCCATCGATCGATACCCAAGATCAATCGATGGATATCCCAAACTCTTCAACTGATAATATCTACACATCAATTGATACTCAATCAATTGATGTTGCTCAAACACTTTTAGGAATGAGTGAGTTAAGTGAGAGGCAGGATTGCAGCCTGGCAAAAGGAGAGGGAGTTAGTGAGGACATTCATATTTCTTCTAGGAATGTGAGTGAAACACTTGAGGGCCCCATCTTAGAAGGTGAACATGATATGAGTGAGGGAGAGGTGAGATTCCAGGATGAGATCCTAATGCAAAATAGAGAGATGAGTGAGAGAGATAAAACAATTTTACTATTTGCACAGGAATTGGAAAATGAGTTGATGTCTGAGGAGGAAGGTGTCAAGGAGATAAGGGGAGTATCAAATGCAGAAGCTAGTGAGAGTGGAATTGATAAGGAGATTGAAGAGGAAGTTGATGCTGGTGAATTGGATCCACGGAATTTCATTCATCCTGATCCACAATATCAAGGGGTTGGCTTCTTCAAGTAACAGGGATGCAGAATAACTATTAGGAATAGAGCATACATAACAAAAGACCGAGAATCTGAAAGAGAGTATTGCCAATACAACAGATACATGTTATATGGCACCTGAGGAGTTGGAAGATGATTCTGATGAGGAGCCATGGATGAGCACAATTGATGGTTCCTTAGAAGCTGCAAAAACTAAGATTCTTTCTCAATATAGGAGGGCAATGGTGGAAGGAAAAATTGAAGATCCAAATCAAAGGAGAATTTCTTACTATATGAAGGAGTCATTGAAAATTCAAAAGATCACAGTAACAGGAGTGAAGAGAGAATTAGAGATTATCAATGATTCTATCAATTCTAACAAGGATGTATTGGAGAGAAGGTTGGATGAGAAGCTACCAATTAACACCATGGGTCAAATAAATGACAAGCTTTTCAAGGAATCCAAGAATTTTGCATCTTCGGAAACTAGAGTGGGATCTCTACAAAAGAAGATGGATGATATTATTAAAGGCCAGAGTCTGCATACTTCCATTCTTCATAAATTTCTTGACAGAATGCCACCACCTCCTCCAATTGATGATAACAATAAGGGGGAGAATACAAAGAAAAGAGATGGTGATGGTGATGGCAAAGGCAGTGGTAGTGGTGGTGTTGGTGGTTCTGGTATGGACAAATCTAATGGAATTGGAGGTTCTGCAGCTAAAAGAACTAAATATGGAAGCAACAGGGATTATCAATCTTCAAAGACATTTAAGTCATCTAAGTCACCCAAAGATGACTTAAAATAGAAAAAGAAAGAATTCAAGAAGTTTTAAGATGATCTAGAAGCTAGAAGGATTTCTAGGGAAAGAGAAACTTAGTCTATGATTAAGAGGGAAAGGGAAAGGATTAAAGATTTGAAGAAAAGCACTGAGTTGGTGACAGAGGCAGCAGAAAGAGAAAACTTAGATTAGTTCATTGCTCAAACAAGAAAAGTGAATGAAGATGCACAAAAACTGCCAAAGAAAGCAATTCAAATTCAGAAGCCTTTCTAACAATTGATCTTGAAGTCCTTGAAGAGAAGAAAAAAGGCAAATCCATAATGATTGAAGAAGAAAAGAGAAGGAAAGAGCCAGTTGACCAAAAGCTTCTTCAAGAAGCCATTTCATCAGGATTGTTAAATGCTGCAAGAAGAGAAAAGGAGAATGAAGAAATAGCAAGGCAAATGGAAATGGAATGGAACATGAAAGATCAATTAATGGAGCAACCACTGAAGAAAAAGAGGAAAATAGCTATGGCTAAGAAAAGGTCAAGTTCTATTCAAGAAAGAGTGGTTCGGGAAAATCTCCAGGGTACACAAGAAAAAATCAAGGAGGAGGTTACAATTGAAGGATATGATATGAAAGGAATACCAGTGATCAATGAAAAAGGGCTGATTGGAGTAAGGACTCACCCTGCAACCTCTAACCAAGAAGAATCTATGAGGTTGGAATATGAAAATGGAGTGAAGATCACTTATTCATTGAAGGTGATAACGAATCAAAGCTACAATGTTTTGAAGACCATCATTCCTCTACTCAACAGAAAGTACAAACTCAACACAACAATTGCTCAGGAAATTCAACAACAAATTTCAAAGTTAAGGAGATCAAATGCAAAAGCTGAACCTGATTCACCTCTTAAGCTATGGAAGTCTCAAGTCAAAAAGGTAGTGTTGGAGCTAAAGTATGCAATGATTTTTACAGATGTGGAGGGCAACACAAAGTTCTTTGATATCTGTAAATATCTGGACAAAATCACAGATGAAGAAATACATTACCTTATGAGGCAACTTGGGGAAACTGACAGAGATGAAGCAATTTTGAGGAGTTCTTTCATGAGGTAACTAAAGGAAAGTGCTGAGAAGATGAGGAAGAGAAGTTAATTGAATTATGAAGATGGTGAAGACAATGAAGCAGCTTGCAGAAGTTATTCATCAAACTGGTACGTTCAAAGTCTCAAAGTGCTAATTAAATTTCTTGATTCTATCTGAATGAAAATAATTAGGGATTTTGTTATCATCAAGTAGATTTATGTCTGTTCATATCACAGACACAAATAGGGGAGATTGTTAGGAATCTACATGTAATTTGATGATAACATTAATCTTAGAATCATAGAAATTTTATTTGATGTAACTGATCAATTGATATGAAAGTTATAAATATCAATTGATCAGGAAACCATTTATCAGTTGAAGTGTTTATATGAATCAACTGATAATTTGGACTGTAGCATAGGTGTACTTAGTCTATTTCAATCGATAAGGTGTAAATCAATTGATATTATTCTCTCATCAATTGATGTTAGAGTCGATTGATATAGATCATCAATTGATGTGTAAATTAAACTGTCAAATTGTAATTATTTGAAGACAGGAAATTGCACAAGTGAAGGATGATCGATTGATATTGAAGCATCGATGGATATGAGATCAATCGAAGAAGCCAAGTCAAGTATTGAAGACCATCAACTGATGTGACGACCCATCGATTGCTATATCGATTGATAACATCTATTAATCGATAAGTCATCATTTATCAATCGATGGATATAATAAAGATCAATCGAAGAAGAACATCAGTTGATGGATTAAAGGATGGATCAATTGATATGCTTAACAGTAAATTATCAATTGATTGAGACAACACAGAAGGACTATTTGTTATAGATCCAGAGGACAAAAGCACACATATGGAAGACAGTCTATGATGACTATGAAGACTCAATCTGTAGCTGTCTTTCAAACCTGTTTTCTAGAAATGGAAAAAGATAAAAGGAAGGTAGATAGAAACAATCCTAAAATAGGAATTGTAAAACACACTTTTAGTTTATAAACAAGTGTGGTAGCATTGTTAGAAGTGTAGAAGTTAGACTATTTTTCTTGAATCAACTGTTCAGCCTTAGAGTACTTTGTAAGAACAATTGGTTTATCTTCTAACTTTGTAAAACGAATTGAAGCTAGGTTTATTTTAACCTAGAAACATTGAGCAAAAATATACATGGATGGAAAAACCAATCCATCAGCAATTTTAAATCTCTTTGTTATATTTAATTTTCATTCTTTAAGTTGTTCAAACACATTCACTCTAATTCTCTAACATCAGTAACAAATATTAAAATAAAGAAAAGTTTTAATATTTGTATTCAACCCCCTACAAATATTGGCATAGTTCTGGGAAATAACAGTTTTGATCACTCGATAAAATTTGTGGGTGTAATAGATTCTTACAATATATATTATTTTGTAATACAACTTAATCATCTTTCTTCAAATATTGTTAAAAAATGAGCTGTAAATATGATTCTAAATTTCCAAGTCAAATATGACAAGAAAACCCAAAAGGATTAATATTAAGTTACATGAAGTGAAAAATAATGAAAAAAAGTTGATTTATTGTAATTACCCCCATTACTTACTATCTTTTTATCATATTATATTAGATTGATTTACTAACTAATTTTTTGTTATACTTATTAAAATGTATTAAAAATTTATGGATCTCAATATTAGATTAACTGTATGCATTAAGAAATAATTAATAAATTAATCATATAAGAATTTTACCACATTCAAGGTTATATGTCAATTTCCCAGCTAATGAACTTAATTCTATGAGATAGCAGTAAGTTGATTAATGGAGTTCTTCTTATATGTATGTAAGGAAGAATTTTGAAATTTATTGATAAATTAATTTGCATGCTTCAGATAGCGAGATTCATTGTTGGAATGGCATGAACATGTCGATGACTACTAAGTAGTTGCACGACATGTTTGCTTTTGTGTTTGAATATTTATAAGTTAATATTTATAAATTTAATCATGATGTTTAATAACTTACGATCTTGAAATGGACAATTTGTTTAAGATTATTGAACTACTCGAGATGAAGTTTTATTTGTGATGATTTTGGATTTAATATTTCAATCAATATTTTATTATGAATTGTGGTTTAGTTATTAATGTTTTTTACCACATAAATCTATATAATTATAATTTTATAATTTTTTATTAATTTAGTATTTCAAATATTCATTTTTTCCTAATATACACTAATTTTTTATTGCTAATATTTATAATATTTTTTACTTAAAATATGCGTTAATATAACACATTTCATTTACAATATAGGACGGCTCGATTTAAGAACTTAATTTATCGCATTCGCTAATGAAGTTAACGCTATAAGGGAGCGAGAAATTAATGAGTTGAGTTCGATGTACACGAGTAAAAATTCTAATTTTTATGAGTTGATAAATTAATTTCTAGGCTTCAGTAAGCGAGATTTGAATTTGCTACGAGAACAACATTAAAAAGCTGATCATTGCTGAGCAATTGCACCGCATTGCTGCTTTTTGGATGTTTTTAAGCTAATATTTTAGTATTATTCCCTCAATATAAAGCTAAGTAGCTTGCAATCTTTAATTTTATAATTTGTTTAGGATTATTGAGCTCTTAGAGCCGAAATTCTATTTCTCATAATTTGGAGTTTAATATTTCAATTCATATTATGTTAAGAATCATGGTTTGATTATTATTATCTTTTTTACCCCTTAAATCTATATAATTATAAATTTATGATTTTTTATTGATTTATTTTTCTAAATAATTGGTTTTTCCTTAAATAGGCTAAGTGTAAATTTCTCATATTTTTAATTGTTTTGACTTGGAAAAAAACGTGTTAAAATAAAAACAAATGCCGTGCACGTAGCGTGGGCAAAAAATGTTAGATATTTTAGTGTAATTGGATTGACTAGTTGATTAATGTGATTGTAATATTTCATCGAACAAGTCGGAAGAGTGCGGAGTGCATGCTTGTTTGAGTATATTATGATTTTCGGTATTAACGGGGGTCCGGGGGCAGTGCCCATAGCTGGGGTTTGAAGGTTAGTGTTGTACAGAAATTTCATATTTGACTTCAAAAAGTCATGTCTTTTAGACACAATTGCAGACCTCAAAAACATGTCTTTTGGACATGCCTTTAGATAAGTTTTTGGACATGACTTTAGACATGTCTTTTGGACATGTTTTTAGAAAAGTTTTTAGACATGCCTTTAGACATGTCTCATGTCTTTAGACATGTCTGTTGGACACCTATATAATACTTGCAAGTGTTTTGGTCATGATGATGGAAAAAAGGGTTGTAGAAATCACACAAAATACATAATCATTCTCTGTTCTTGCATTCTGATTTTATCCGGTTGAAAAGTTTGGATAACCACCAAATCGTTTCAATCTGAAATTGTTTGTCAAGACTTCCGAATAATCCAAGTTATCATCAACTTTTCACTACAAAGATTGAAACAATTTTTATCTGAAGATGACGAACAACGAATCTGCAAAAGACATGACTATCAAGTTTTCAAAACTGGACAAGTTTGAGGGACATGATTTTAGAAGATGGCAGAAGAAAATGCATTTCTTGTTAACTACATTAAAAGTTGTGTACGTTTTGAGTACTCCAATGCCAGAAATGATCGAGGAGGAAACTGTAGAACAGACTAGAAGGCGCTGCAAATGGGAGAATGATGACTACATCTGTCGCGATCACATATTGAACGGTATGTCTGATTCTCTTTTTGATATATACCAAAATGTTGAGTATGCAAAAGAATTGTGGGATTCCCTTGAATCCAAGTACATGGCTGAAGATGCTTCTAGCAAGAAGTTTCTGGTTAGTAATTTTATTAACTATAAAATGGTTGATACTAGACCGGTCATGGAACAGTATATATGAACTGTTAAGGATTTTGGGACAGTTTGTTCAACACGACATGAAAATGGATGAATCCATTTCAGTTTCTAGTGTTATAGACAAACTGCCACCATCATGGAAGGATTTTAAACACACCCTGAAACTTAGTACTTTTGTTGGTTTTGGTTATTTATGTAATGGTATGTTTATGTTGAATGTAAATATATCATTTGATAATGAGTCCGCTTGCATGGTTTCTAATAGTGCTAGCAATAATTTGAATAAATCTGAATTATGGCATGCTAGATTAGGACATGTACATTATAAACGAATAAAGGATATATCTAAAATGAGTCTCATACCGGCTATTGATGTAAATAATGAGAAATGTAAAACATGTATGTTAACCAAGATAACCAGAAAACCTTTCAAAGACATAAATAGAATTTCTGAAGTATTGGAACTGATACATAGCGATTTATGTGATTTTCATGCCACACCTTCATTGGGAAATAAAAAGTATGTCATTACTTTTATTGACGATGCATCTAGATATTGCTATGTTTATTTGTTGCATGCTAAGGATGAAGCTCTTGATAAATTTAAAATCTATAAAGAAGAAGTAGAGCTACATAAAAGTAATATGATTAAAAATCTACGTACTGATAGAGGATGTGAGTATTATGATCCAGTATATTTTCAATCTACTGGTATAATACATCAAATCACAGCTCTTTATACACCACAGCAAAATGGTGTAGCAGAAAGGAAGAATAAGACTCTAAAAGAGATGGTTAATTCCATGTTATCCTATTCGGATTTAAGTGAAGGTTTTTGGGGTGAGGCTATGTTAATAGCCTGTTATTTATTGAATAGGATTTCTAGTAAGAGGAATAAAATTACCCCTTATGAACTTTGGTATAAAAAGCCACCAAAATTGAGTTTTCTGAGAGTTTGGGGATGTAGAGCAGTTGTAAGGCTTACTGAACCCAAAAAGAGAAACTTGGGTGAAAGAGGTATAGATTGTATTTTTATTGGGTATGCTGAGCATTCCTATGCATATAGGTTCTATGTATTAGAATCTAATGATTATGTATCTGTGAATATGGTTATCGTGTCAAGAGATGCTGATTTTGATGAAAATAGATTTACATCTATACCTAAACCAAGCAGACAAATGTGTATATAGCAAGTTTGATGCTTCTGGTAAAGGAGTTATTATTTGCTTATATGTGGATGATATGTTGATTTTTGGTACTGACCAAAATCAAGTGGATAAAACCAAGAAATTCTTGTCATCTAACTTTGACATGAAAGACTTGGGGGAGGCAGAGGTGATTCTTGGTATAAGGATCAAGCGTGAGAACAATAATATTTCAATTTCTCAATCTCATTATATTAAGAAGATTCTGAATAGATTTAACTTTAAAGATTGTTCTCCAGTTAGCACTCCTATTGATCCTAGTATCAAGCTCCTACCTAATAAAGGAGTTGCAGTATCTCAACTTGAATACTCCAGAGCTATTGGTAGCCTCATGTATGCCATGATCAGTACTAAGCCAGATATAGCCTATGCTGTTGGAAAGCTTAGTAGGTATACTAGCAAACCTAGTTCACATCATTGGAAAGCTTTAAACCGAGTGTTCAAGTACTTAAAAGGAACCATGGATTATGGTTTGACTTATACTGGATTTCCTTTGATTCTCGAAGTTCATTCAGATGCAAGTTGGATTTGCAATAAGGAAGATCATTCTTCTACAAGTGGATGGGTATTCCTTCTTGGGGGAGGTGATATCTCTTGGTCATCAAAGAAACAGACTTGCATTACTGACTCAACAATGGAATCTGAGTATGTGGCATTATCGGCAGCTGGTAAAGAAGCTGAATGGCTAAGAAATCTGATATATGAAATTCCATTATGGGCTAAACCGATATCACCCATATCTATCAGATGTGATAGTGAGTCTGCCATGACCAATGCTTATAGACACTTGTACAAAGGCAAGTCTAGACACTTAGGTGTTAGACATAGCATGATTCGTGAGCTTATCATGCATGGTGTTATATCGGTGGAGTTTATAAGAACTCAACATAATTTAGCCGGTCTTTTAACCAAAGGGTTGAGAAGAGATCTTGTATACAAATCGTCTGTAGGGGTGGGATTGAAGTCCATCAAAAATCTCTCATGTTGAGATACCCAATTCCCATCTAATTTGACGTTAAGTGCTGAATTCAATGTGGAAAGCTTAACATCTAGAGATTGGAACACATTAAGAGTATCATCCCAAGGTATTTGTTCAAACTTGCAAGTTGAGGAGGTTGAAGTTTATCTTCTTAATAGTTCTTTTGAAAAATTGCATATGCAAGTGCGAGAATAAAAGAGCTACCTATTTGAGCATGAAATTTAGCCGCTTCAAGAAGCTAGGACTTGGCTTTATTATGCTTATGAAGGATTAGGATACAAGGCTAGTAAAAGATAGTGTCAAGTAAGAACATTTGAGAATGTAAATTTATGTGTATATTATCTTCGAGTATTCATTATGAATAACAGAGGTTCAATCATTTGTGACACCTTGATATTCGAATCTTTGGAATGTGTAATATACTAATATGAAATTCAATCGTCATGATATTTCTTTTATGCATAAGTTTGTTGTTTGTTGTGATTTTGTTTTAGTTAATCATGGATTACGCTAAAATGGGGGAGGATTTTGTTAGATATTTTAGTGTAATTGGATTGACTAGTTGATCAATGTGATTATAATATTTCATCGAACAAGTCGGGAGAGTGCGGAGTGCATGCTTGTTTGAGTATATTATGATTTTCGGTATTAACGGGGGTCCGGGGGCAGTGCCCATAGCTGGGGTCTGAAGGTTAGTGTTGTACAGAAATTTCATATTTGACTTTAAAAAATCATGTATTTTAGACACAATTGCAGATCTCAAAAACATGTCTTTTGGACATGCCTTTAGATAAGTCTTTGGACATGAGTTTAGACATGTCTTTTGGACATGTTTTTAGAAAAGTCTTTGGACATGCCTTTAGACATGTCTTTGGATATGCCTTTAGACATGTCTTTGGATATGCCTTTAGACATGTCTCATGTCTTTAAACATATCTGTTGGACACCTATATAATACTTACAATTGTTTTGGTCATGATGATGGAAAAAAGGTTGTAGAAATCACACAAAATACATAATCATTCTCTGTTCTTGCATTCTGATTTTATCCGGTTGAAAAATTTGGATAACCAACAAATTGTTTCAATCTGAAATTGTTTGTCAAGATTTCAGAATAATCCAAGTTATCATCAACTTTTCACTACTATACGTATACATTCCAGCCCTGCAGCAAACACCAACGAATACCAAAAAATATTTCATAAAAAATCTCAACTTAGCAGCTCCAAATTTAATCTTTTGTTTTACAAATTATTCGAAGATATGGTAGGATCAGGAACAGAAGCTTTTCCGGAACTGGGAGCGCATTGCCAGCATTCGGATTGCAATCAGCTCGATTTTCTTCCCTTTAAATGTGATGCATGTCTTAAGGTGTTTTGTTTGGAACACAGAACCAGCGAATCACACCAATGTCCGAAACCCAATCACAATAGCAGAAGGGTGGTTGTTTGTGAGACTTGCTCCATGTCGATAGAGATTACCAATGGTGATGACAATGAGAAAGCAATTCAAGAAAAACATGAGAGATCAGGAGATTGTGACCCTAGCAAGAAGAAGAAACCCACCTGTTCTGTTAAGAGGTGCAAGGAGATATTGACGTTTTTGAACACTAGTACCTGCAAGACTTGTCACACCAAAGTCTGTCTCAAGCACCGCTTTCCAGCTGATCATGCCTGCAGACACAGCAGTAATTCATCAGCCAGGGTTGATCGCGAAACAAAAGAGAAGTTTTTGGTTGCAGTGGCCTCGAGGAATGGTAAAATTTGTGCGAATAAGGATGGTGGTTCCTTGTCTACACCTAGAAATCCCTCTGTTAAGGCTTATTGAGATTTCTGTATTCAATAAATACTTGGATAACTAATTTATTTCGAGAACTGAAATCTATTGTAATTTGCATGATTCTGTTTAAGTAATATCTATTTGGGCAGCAAATATGAACTACAAGCATATATTGAGTGTTTCATTTTCTATTAATGCAAAATATTACAATTTACAAGCATAAAATTGCAAATTCAAGTGTAAAAGCGATAGAACATAAAATTCTCTCCTCAGATTACCTGTCATATTGTGGTGTATATAATGCCTGTGTGGCAAACCTTTACATAAATTTCGTGAATTTGTTCTCTCCTGGACCAAGGTAGAATTTCAAATGGAGGAATTCTAAAGATATTTAAGGCTAAATAGACCTCAACAAAATTATTTTATTTCTTAATCCCTTTCTTGGTCCACAATGATGCTGTCCATGGATCAAATTACCAACGAGCCGACAGCTGATGGCCAAGCTGAGGCGCTGCCCACTCTTCCTCATGAGGTGCATCCTCTTTTGTAGAATCTCCTAAAAAACAACCGATTGAAACACATAATCCAAGGAGAATCATTTTCCATTGGTTCCTGCAAATGAAGAAACTTTAGAAGATTGCAACCGTGATTTGATTTCTATTAAAACCATATAAATTTTTTTGGATAACAATAAGAAATAAAATAAAAAAAATGGTACATAATCATCTAACAAATAGACCATTAATATTAAGATGTCCAAACTATGCATGTGCTCTGCATAGTAAAGGGTAAGACTTAAGAGCCTGTTATGACAGATCTTTCTGAAGATAATATACACCTAGAAATCCCTCTGTTAAGGCTTACTGAGATCCCTGTATTCAATAAATACTTCGAACTACATTATTTCAAGTACTGAAATCTATTGGAATTTACGGGATTCTGTTTAACTATATCTATTTGGGCAGCAAATATGAAACACACACATATTTATTGTTCCATTTTCTTTTAATGTAAACGTTGCTAGCCTAAATTGCTCTACACAAATTTTCAGCACCAGACTAAGAAGAAACTTATCGCGAGTAACTTAGATTAGCCAAATACCAGAGATACAAAGCCATAAAAGAGATAAACAGATTCAAGTGGAAAAGCCAAATATACAGAAGTGTTTACAAGAACATAAGTTTTCTCCCTGATCACCTTATAATGCCTCTGTAGCAAAACCTCTACATTCCAGATATTGTGTACAACTTGAATTTCGTGCTATTGTTATCTCCTGGACTCAGGGATCATAGCAAGGAAAATCATTTTCCATTGGTCCCTGCAAATGCAGAAACTTTAGAAGACTGCATCTTTGATTTGAATTCTATGAAAACTATATATAAAAAAATTGGATAACAATAAAAAAGACAAGAAAAATAAGTTGGTATATAATCATCTAACAAGTAGATGGTATTTTTAAGATGCCCAAACATGTTGTGCTCTGCAAATCTCCTTTAGAGCCTGGTTATGGCAGATCTTTTTTAAGATAATATACAAGGGTACAACTAATAACTGCTACTTTTACTTTTGGGGCTCCGAGATCAATAGGATGCAACCTTTATTATTTAGAACAACGTAATTGGGTTGAAGCGCGCCAACATATCACCTCCTGTGTCTAGTTGCCTCACCAGCCCAAGAGGCATGCACCTCAGCCCAAGCAAGGAAGTGGCGTCTCCAGGCGCCATTTGCTTAGGCCGGTGCCTAGATGTCGTAGTATTACCAGAGACTCAGAGAGTAATATATTGTCATGTACCTGTATAAAATAAACAACCCCATAGAGCATAATAACACTGTTTCTACAGGTCTATCATGCTTGCTGTTATGTCCAATATTTGGACATGGGTCCTAGGCAGGCCCAATGACATAAATTGGCCGGCCCACCTCGCATCAGGGCTCATGTGACTTCAAAGCCCACATCCAGCTCGCATCGTGCTAATGATGATAAAATATTCTAAGGCCCTTGGCTTAGCGTGAGGTCGCATCGCTAGCTCACCAGCCTTGGATTCATTCAGCTTCGAGAAGGAAGAGAGAAGCGAACCGGCCCCCAGCCCGGTTCGCTTCTCATCACTTCCCAGGTCGCATGGACTTGACAAAGAGGCCCTCAGCCCGGCTCACTTAGCCAGGCTCCCTGCCTCCAGCTCGCTTCGCTAGCCCGGAGTACTTAGCACGGATTTCTCATAACTAGCTGAAAGGCTCCTAGCCTCATGGGCTCACCTCACTTGGTATTATTTGCTAATCTGAAGACTATAGAAGGCCCCCCGGGGTAATATCTCAACATACTTATCGATTTGAAGACAGCTAGCCCCACGGGCTCTCATCTCATCAAGGGATCCGCACATGATCACCTCTACGTACTGCTCCCGCGAGGCCATATCGCGCATAACTCCCTACGGGAACCCCTTGATCTACAACTCCATGACAGCCCCCGAAGCCTAACGGGCTTGGGCCATGGCAGTTACAGACATCTGGGAAGTTTGCCCTCCACATCCGCACAGACTTGGGCCAAAGCCCAGCACGTCTAAGGATTTGGGCCTGATGGACCGGACCAATACCTAGCCCATATAGGTAACTTGTCCTCCAAGAACTACGTGTGGTTTGAACCCCTATATAAAGGGTACGTAGGCCTCTTGTTTCAGTTGAGACAACAGTTGGCAGCAAGAGAACACATATTTTTTCTGGCCTTCTAACGAATCAACAACAAGATCAGCTACCAAAATCCATCACTTTCCTCCCGTGTTCTTCGCGTTCTTCATCAAGTTCATAGCAAAATCATCATATTTTGCTCCGTGATTCCAGCAAACCTCCAAATTACTGCTATACCAGTTTCTCCCTATAACAATTGGCGCTAGAAGGAAGGCTACTTGACATCTGAGGGAGAAGGATGTCTAACTCTAGGAGAACCGGAAACTCATCAGAAAGTGATAGAGCCGAGGGTGACGAGACCCCGAAACATGTCAACGAGAACCCGCCTCAGACCGACCCCAAACTCTTGGAATTCCTGGATGAGATGGGCCAGCAGATGCTCGAGTTCAACAAGAGAATGAGGAGGATGGAGAGGAGAGGCGTCTCTAAGAAAGCTAGCGCGAGCACCCGGCGACGAATGAGGAGGGCCAACAAGTCTAAGCGGCCCTGGTCGACCGTGAAACCTCGTGACCTCATGAATGATTTTAATGATGAAGCCGGAGATGTAGGGAAGGTTGAATCATTAGAGTGGGATGAGGTGCCCCCCAGTCAGGCGCGGCAGGCCCATGAGACCCCTCACATGTCGTTTCATGGCCCAGCCCCCTCTGAGGCGAAGGCAACCAGTGTTTTTGATAGGGTCGGGAGAAGACTAACAGAGCATGACCTAAGGATAAAGCTGGAGAGAGCCCGAACTAAAAACACTGAGGTAAGGCCCCCGAGTCTAGCACATGAAGCAGATGGACCCCCTCGCCATCGCGAGCGCGCCAGGTCCCCATATCGTGCTCATGTGCCGGAGAGGCCCCCTCCCAGGAGAAGAAATCAGGAAGCTCAGTCCGCGATAAGTGGAGAAGGTGGAGGCCGAAGGCGTGAACAGGCACCGCCCCCATCACATAGGGCCAGCAATGAAAATAATAACTAGGAGAGGCTGGGAAACCTCTGCATGAACGATCTTAGGCAGCTTCTAGAGCGCATGGAGAAGGAGAAGACTGCTCCAAATCCTATCTCCACCCAGTCGCCTTTCACCAATGAGATCCGGGTCGCACCTCTGCCCGCCATCTTCAGAAACAATCCAAATCTCACTTTTAATGGTGATACTGATCCAGCCGAATACCTAATCCACTTCAATATTGAGATGGAAGTTTACCAGGTTTCCACTCTAGCCCGGTGCCGGCTATTCGCCGCCTCTCTCAGGGGTAGTGCCCAACAGTGGTTCTCCAAGCTCGGGCCCATTATGATCGACTCATGGGAACTACTGGCAGATATATTCATCAAACAATTTCAGTCTTCCATGCTCTATGCCCCACCTGTGGCGACCCTTGCTAATATTAAGCAAAGGGAAGGAGAAACCCTGCAAGATTACTTCAGGAGGTTTAATGCCGAAGTACCCCGAGTTAGAGGAGCAATTGAAGAGGCTGTAAAGAACTTCCTTATAGCAGGTCTTAAGGAGGGAACTGACTTCTGGAAAAGCCTACAAGCTAAGACACCTGAAACATTGTCTGAGTTTTACCGGCAGGCTGAGCCCTTTAAATGGGTGGAGAAATCTATGCTTGACTTAAAGAAGAGTAACAACAATGGAAGCCGGGGAAAGAATAACAAACGCAAGGGATCCCGGAGTCCGGATAATAGAAACAGGGGCCGTAGAGACAGAAGCCCCAGCCCGAAGAGGTATGATAAAAGGGAAAGAGAGAGGTCCCTTGAGAGCAATAGGTCAGAGGACAGGAGGCCCTATCCGAAATACAGTCGCCACACCCCACTAGTGGCCCCAATTGAGCACATCTACGCAATTAATGCCTCTAAAGGAATCTTCAAGAAGCCTCCACCAATGACGAATTACGGTAGAAAGGACTCTCGGAAGTTCTGCGCCTAGCATGAGCAGTCGGGCCATGACACCGCCGATTGCAGACATTTGAAAGACCAGATTGAAGACCTTATCAGAAGCGGTCACCTCACTGAATGGGTGGTAAGAGAAGTGAAGAGACATCAGAGGAGTGATTATCATAGCGTCCTGCCGCCTCCTTCGAAAGATAAAGCTCCGCAGGATAAAGAGAGACCTGGGCTTGGCAATACTAGAGAGGGCAGTATCCATATTATCATCGGGGGTCCTCATATTGGTGGAGATAGCAAACGAGCCATGGAGAGATATGCCAGAGAGGCCAAGGAGCGTCCCCTCACTAATATCCACCACCTCTCGCAGAGACCTCCCAAGCTGTTTAAGGGAGAGGAAACTGATATTATGTTTACCGAAGAGGATGCCAAATGGGTCCATCACCCCCATAATAATGCCCTGATAGTTAAAATAAAGATCGGATCCTCGAATGTGCACAGAGTACTTGTCGATAATGGAAGCGCTGTTAATGTTCTCACTTATGACGTCTACCAGAAGATGGGTCTCCTTGACAAGGATCTCACGCCTACTATCGGCCAGCTCTACGGATTCACCGGGGCCTCGGTTAGCGTCAAGGGCCTCATTAAACTCCCCATCACTCTAGGGGAGGAGCCCTGCATGACCACCCAGGTTGCTGATTTCATGGTGGTAGACCAGCACTCTGCCTACAATGCCATAATTGGCAGGCCCATACTGAAGGAAATAAGGGTGGTGACCTCTATTTACCACCTTTCAATGAAGTTTCCCACTCCAAAGGGGGTAGGATGTGTCAAGGGCTGCCAGTATGATTCTCGAGAATGTTAAAACAAGGCCCTCAAGTCAGCCGAGAAGACAAGTAGAGAGGTAAAAGCCATCAATGTAGACGATTACAAGCCAAGTTCATGTGATACCATAATCACACCGAAAATAGAGGACGCTATGTGCAACACCATCACCGTCGAAGAGCTCCCGCAAGATTATTTTGAAAGCATGGGAATTCAAGTAGAGCCGGTACCGGGGGCACTCATGATGGAGCCCTCCCAGCCAGTTCAAAATTTGGTAGAAGGAATTGTGGAAGAGGCTAGTGATGATGAGGAGACCCCAGAGCAGTTAGAAAAAAGACTCAGTAAAGGAAAATGGGTTCCAGAGAAGACCTCAGCAGTGATAGATCTCCCCAACGGATTCTCTCGTGAAATCACAGGCATCACCGAAAGATTAGTCAGTCCGAACGGACCCGGGGGGTACACATTGGAGGATCAAAACAGGGAAGTGCTCTCTATTGAAGAAGTGGGAGAAGCGGATATGACTCAGGATTTCGAGATGGATATTGATCCACGTATGCCCGCTCATGTAGAAAGAGCTGGGGCAGCCGAAGATACTATCACGATTCCGGTGGACGCACATGATCCTTCTAAGTGGCTGAAGATTGGTTCTAATCTCGACCCAAACATGAGAGATTCTCTGGTCTCCTTCCTCAAAAGTAACCTAGATGTGTTTGCCTGGTCTCATGCTGATATGGTAGGGATTGACCCTAAAGTTATGTGTCATCACCTCAACATTGATCCAAATAAAAAGGGGGTGAGGCAGAAAAGGCGCCCTGTCAGTGGAGAGAGGGCTGAAGCTCTCAAGGAAGAAGTGGATCGGCTCCTCAAGGTTGGGCTCATCAAGGAAGCTTTCTATCCCACATGGTTGGCCAATCCGGTTCTCGTAAAAAAGCCAAATGGGAAGTGGAGGACTTGCATAGACTTCACCGACCTAAACAAGCATTGCCCCAAAGATAGCTTCCCTCTACCAAGAATCGATCAACTAGTGGATGCAACTGCTGGTCACGCACTACTTAGCTTCATGGATGCTTATTCAGGATACAATCAAATTCCCATGTATGAGCCCGATCAGGAACACACAGCATTAATCACAGATAGGGGTCTCTATTGTTATGTTGGGATGCCCTTCGGCTTACTCAATGCCGGATCCACCTACCAGAGGCTGGTCAATATGATGTTCGAAAAACAAATTGGTAAAACCATGGAAGTATATGTAGATGATATGCTGGTTAAGTCTAAGGAGGCCGCGGATCACATCGGCCACTTAGCCGAGATGTTTGACATCTTGAGGAAGTACCGGATGAAGCTCAACCCCCAGAAATGTGTCTTCGGGGTAGAATCTGGGAAATTCCTAGGCTTCATTGTTAATCACCGAGGGATCGAAGCCAACCCGGCCAAGATCAAAGCTCTAATAGAAATGAGGTCACCCAGGAATGTCAAAGAGGTGCAGAGCTTAACCGGGCGGATAGCAGCTTTAAATCGCTTTGTCTCCAAATCATCTGACAAATGCCAAGAGTTCTTCAAAGCAATCAGGAGCATAGGGATGAAGTTCGAGTGGACCCTTGAATGTGAAGAGGCCTTTCAACAGATCAAAGAGCATCTAGGCAGCCCACCTCTCCTATCTAAACCTCTAACAGGGGAGATTTTAATTCTCTATCTCGCTGTCTCAGACTACTCGGTTAGTGCTGTTCTGGTTAGAGAAGAAGCGGACACTCAGTTTCCTGTATACTACGTGAGCAAGAGGATGCTTGATGCAGAGACCCGATATACTAACATGGAAAAGATAGTTTATGCTCTCATTCTGGCATCAAGGAAGCTCCGACCTTACTTTCAGGCTCACAAAATTGAAGTAAGAACCGCCTATCCACTAAGGCAAGTAATGCACAAACCGGAAACATCTGGCAGGTTATTGAAGTGGGCAATTGAGCTAGGCCAATTCGATGTTTCATACAAGCCCCGCAGTGCCATAAAGGGGCAGGCTCTCGCAGACTTCATTCTGGAATTTTCGCCTCATAGTGACGAGAGCACACGAGTCCTCACTAAGGTCTCGAGCACCACACAAGAAGAAATCAACGAAAACAGCGCTCCTTGGTGGACCTTATATGTTGATGGAGCAGTGAATAATGAAGGAGCAGGTGCAGGGATAGAGCTTGTGACTCCGGAGGGACACAAACTCAATACAGCTATCCACTTCACCTTTCAGGCCACAAACAATGATGCTGAATATGAGGCCCTCATATCTGGCCTCAAACTAGCCTTAGAAATGAAGGCGGAAAACCTTAACATATTCAATGACTCTATGCTGGTCGTCTACCAAATAAAAGGGGGGTTCCAAGCTAGGGGTCCTCGTACTGAGCTATATCTTAATTGCTCCCGACGGCTCCTCAGCCTCTTTAAAGAAGTCAAGATCGAACAACTCCCACGAGGTCAAAATGCCCATGCAGACGCGCTGGCCAAACTCGGCTCTCAGCGCGAGGCCACTCTGTTAGGGGTCATTCCCCTTGAAATCCAGAGGAGGCCCAGTGTCCCCGAGGAACTGAATGAGGAGAAAACTTCATCACTTGAGCTAATGGAGATTGAGATTGAAAATCCGGCCCCAACTTGGATGACTCCAATATGGGATTATATCAAAATGGGTTCGTTACCTGGAAATAAGAATGAAGCTAGAAGAATCAAGTACAAGGCCGCACGGTATGTTATTTATGATGAGGTCCTTTACAGGAGGGGCTTCAATATCCCACTTCTCAGGTGTGTTGAGGGGGCCGAATGCAATTATATACTTCGAGAAGTACATGAAGGTATTTGTGGCAATCACACGGGGGGTGGTTCTCTAGCCCACAAGATCCTCCGACAAGGCTACTACTGGCCTACTCTCAAGCACGGCGCCATTGAATTCGCCAGGTCTTGCGACAAGTGTCAAAGATATGCTAACTTCAGCAACATCCCCGCTGCTCCACTCACCTCTCTGATGAGCCCGTGGCCCTTTGCCATGTGGGGGATTGATTTGATAGGAGAGCTGCCGAAAGCTAAGGGAGGGGTCAAGTATGCTGTGGTGGCAGTTGATTATTTCACTAAGTGGGCCGAGGCCGAGCCCCTAGCCACTATCACCGCCAAGAAGCTTAAGGATTTTGTGTACAGGGCTATTGTGTGCAGGTTTGGGATCCCCTACAAGCTCATTTCTGATAATGGAAAGCAGTTTGATTCCAAGGAAATGCGAGAATTTTGTGACAACTTGGGCATCAGGAAGGACTTCTCAGCTGTCTGCCACCCTCAATCAAATGGCCAGACAGAAGCAATAAACAAGATAATCAAGCACACTCTGAAAGCTAAGCTGGATGAAAATAAGGGCAACTGGCCCGAGGAGCTCCCTAGGGTCCTCTGGTCCTACAACACTACCCCGAGGAGCACTACTGGTGAGACCCCATTCTCCTTATCATATGGATGTGAAGCTATGGTACTTGTGGAAGTTGGCTCCGGATCATTCCGTCGAGATCATTTTGACCCCAATAATAATGAGGTCAACCACCGACTCTACCTCGACATGATTGAAGAGACCCGGGCAGACTCTCAGGTCCGCCTAGCGTCGTACCATCAAAGGACAGCTAGGCACTATAATGGGAAGGTGAGGGCTCGTCCCATCCGAGTTGGAGATCTAGTCCTACGTCGGGTCATGCCAAACACCAAGATTCAGGCACATGGAGTCTTCGGTGCCAACTGGGAAGGCCCCTACAAGGTCAAGACTGTTCTCTGGGAGGGAACATATCACCTCTCTAATCTCAAAGACAAGCTTATTCCGCGAGCATGGAATGCGGAACATCTCAAGAAGTATCTACCTTAACTGCCCATGTAACTGGCAACACTATTTATTTTTAGACTTCGTATGAATAAATCATCCTAAGTCTCGGGGGGTAGTACTGTTATATAAACACCTCTCCGAGCTGATGTAATGACTCTATTGGCCCTATGTTCTTTAATTAATCAAGAAATATGCATGGTTTTCTTTCAAATTTTGTGTGATGTGTATCAATATTCATGAACGTTCATGAGGTTAGGGCCGAGCTATGTCAATGTGTGGCCAGAAATTGCGAAGCTAGGCGAGGCCTATTGGCCAGCCAAGCGATGCGACGTGGGGCCCCGTCGTCACATAAGTGAACGATGCGAGGCCGTAACCACGGGCCCCGTTGGGACGAGGTCAGGCCAGTATCGGTGCGAGGCCACTCGGTTCTAAGGCATACGAACCGGGCCCCCTCCCATGCGAGGCCATTTCTGTTCGAAGGGACTCAGGCAAGGCTCTCATGCGAGGCCAACCCGAAATGGACAAATGAGAAGCAAGTTCACAGGTAGCGACCTGATAGCAGTTGGTGATTTTGAAAGGTTGAAAAAGTGAAGATTGACAATGTGCGGCCAGAAATTGCAAAGCGAGGCGAGGCCTAACGGCCAGCCAAGCGATGCGACGTGGGGCCCCGTCGTCACATAAGTAAACGATGCGAGGCCATAACCACGGGCCCCGTTGGGACGAGCTCAGGCCAGCATCGGTGCGAGGCCATTTGATTCTAAGAGGTATGAATCAGGCCCCCCATGCGAGGCCAAAAACATACGAACTGGCATGAGTTAAGCTCGTTTGATGCATGTGAAGAGAAAACTTTAAAAGCAGGTGTTGATAAAAATAGGGGGATTTGCAAAGTGAGATCTTAATCGGTTCGCTAAAAGCGATCAGGAAACAGTTGTACAAATTCTACGGAAATATGTAACATAAAGATATACTATGTGATGCGAGGAGAAAATCAAGACATGCATAAATGAAATGATGCGAACAGAAAGGAGATCAACTAATGGAAACATTCAAAAAATATAAGTTAAAGTTATTACAAACGCGAGGCATAGACGGTGCCCGCAACCCATCAAATTCGGCTCGCAAGCGAGCATAAAGTACTTGTTCAAAAAATGAATTACAAATGAGAAAGCAAACTACGAGGCCTCCTCCTGTTGCTGCTCTTCAGCCCGCTTCGCCTCGAGCTTTGCGGCTCGCTGAAAGGCCTCTTCCTCTACTTCTTTACGAAGCTGTTCCGCATAGACCCGGGTCGCCTCGCCTAGCAAACCCCAGTCGAAGTCAGGAACCTTCTTCATAAAAGACTTCATGAATTTGACCTGCCCAAGAGCCGAGGCCTCAGCAATTGCCTCCTTCTTCTCTCCAGCAAAAGCAGAGATCGCAGCCTCTTGAGTGGCGATCTGAGTCTGGAGCTCGTTCAACTTCTCATCTAAAGCAGCTCGCTCCTTCTCCAGCTCTTTGGCCTTGTCCTTCGCGGACCGGAGATCCCTCTTCAGCGGGCTGAGCTCATCCTTCAGTTTTTTCTGCTCCTCGAGCAGCTTCTTCTTCTCGGCCCCCATCGATTCGACCTTAAAGTGAAGGATGGCATTTTGCTGAGCTTGAGCTCACATCTCCTTATGACGGCTCGCTTGCCTATAAAATAGCTCAGCCGCGGCCCGAGTCAGAGCAGCATTGTTCTCCTCGATAGAAGACTGGGCCCATAAGTTTAGATCGCTCTCGGACACATGAGAGTGACCCAGCTTCGCAAAAGCATTCGCAGCAGGGTGAGGAGGAACAGCGGCCACAACTTCGCTTCGCTGTTTTTTCGGGTCCGCTTTTATGACCTCAGCATCTAGCGGCCTTTTCCTCAAGTCATCCCGAGGAGGCTTGCTACCCGAGGCCTTTACGTCCTTTGGCCTGGAGGGAGGGGCAACCACTGCGACCTCATCGTCTTCGTCGGTAAAAGGTGGAGGGACTATGTTAGACTTTGACATATCTGCACAAAAAACACGAAGCGATCAGAGAACAGTTGTAAAAATATAAAATAACCAACAATGCAGAAAAATGCAAGCATGATACATATGAATGCGATGCGAAGGGGAAAATGCAAGTAGCAACAGAGGCAATATACCGGACTCGGTCCGGGCCCGTTTCGCAGAAGGTTTCTGAGCTGAGCTCGCGATGGCTTTTCCTTTCTTTGGAGTCAGCCTCGCCCCTTCTCTCAAGAATCCATGGGTGACCAAGTTCGAGGTCGTCACCAGCTTCTTCACATTCCTCTCCTCGACAGCAAGTTGGAGGATGCTATCAGCTCGCTCTTTGGCTTCGCCAGTGAGAGGAGTGCAAGGAGGAGCGACTTGTAAAAGAGAATGAATAAGGTAGGGTCAGTTTCAAGAAAATAAAAGTGAACTAAGGGGAACGAAGCGAAGTGGTCGCACTTACTGGGTTTGTAATTAAAATGGGTCTGAACCCGGGTCGCATCGAACACGAAGAAGAACGGCTCCTTCCAATGCCCAACGTTGCTCGGAGCGCCGTGCAACAGGTTCTTGCCATTGAACTCAGGCCAGACTGATAAATAAAGATAGCCGAAGTCCTTCTTCCCCGAGGACTTTAAATTCAAAAAATATCCAAGGGTCCTCGCATCGAGGTCAGGATATTTCAGCTTCTTGTACAGCACGAACAGGGCAATGGCCGACCACCATCCATTTGGATTTACTTGAAGGGGAGCGATGTGGAAATACTTGCACACATCCTGGATGAATGGATGCATTGGCGATGCGATCCCTACCTTCAGAAGCGAGGTGGAGAGAACCATCCGAGGAACGCGACCACCATTCTCTAAATGGTCAAATTTGTAACATCTCTGATGAGGCCGGGGGAGAATGATGCGACCCTCCAGCATATATTGTTCAACCGCCTCGGCCAGGGTTTCTGAAGTAAGGCTAGTGGAGAGGTCTTTGGCAGCAAAATGGCGAGGAGAAGATGGCCTCGTTGTTGAGCTGCTCGTTCCGTCACTCAATGGCTTCGCACCCAAGAAAATTGACCCCTCTAGTTCGGGCTGATCAGGAGGAGCATAGGCCTCGCCCTCGGATTCTTCAGGCACAAAATCATAATTTTCCAAGTCGATCGACCTCGTCACAGCGTCATCTTCCTCGCTGTCCGAAGATTCGACCCAATGAGAGGTGGCCTCATCTTCCAGATCGAGATCGATCTCGGTGTGAACCCTCTTATTCTTCGGGTCACGAGGTTCATAGTACGCACTCCCGAGCTCACTCCAGCTCGAATCGCTGCGGACAGGAATTGGTTGTTGTGGATGAAGGGGCTCTTCACCAGCTTCCCCCTCAACGGCTCGCTCCGAGATCCGCCTAGCGATCTCTGCCTCGGCCTCCTCCTTCGACATGGCCCAAGGCCCGCGGTTTAAAAATGAAAGATCCAGCGAACCGGGCACCACGGGCCTCTTTCGCTTCCAGGCGTTGGGATCGCCGTTGCGAGGCGAGTCTTCTATCGACCAGGTTGGGTCCATGTTCAAGACAAACGAGTCCGAACTCGACTGCTCGACCCGAGCTATGAGGGTAGCCGCTTCGGGGTTGACTTCAGTCCCTGGGATGATTGGATGGCGGCTCGTGCCTGATATCTCGTTCAGCTCGCGTTGGAATTCACGCGAACCCCTCAGTTCCTTGGGGTAATGACTTAGAGGCGAAGACGTACTGGTCTTCGAATCGCTCGACATCTGAAATAGATGGTGAATTGGTTAAGGTGTGTGCTCTTAAAGAAGAAAAGGAAAATTGCTAAGTGTCCTCACATCGCACACGAGCCGGTCCTAAATCTAAGGTCGAGATCGCGACGCGAGCAAATGTGGGGTGTGTGAAATGATACGACCCGGGGAGTGGGATCGCATCGCATGAAGTATGTACGTATGGATGACTAATCAAATATTACATAAGCATGTTATGAAAAGCGAGGGCATATATGGTGAGTTCGGATCGTTACCTTTGTTATGGGAAGGAGGGCTCGAATCGCTTGAAGAGTGTTGACTGGAACTCTGCTCGCTAGAAGATTCCGGCGACTGAGGATGAACAAATCGAGTTCGCACTTGGATTCTGGGCATGAAAATCAGTTAAAACCACCGTTTGATCCTTGAGCTCTCGGATAGCTTTTCTCGAAAATGATCCTGGAAATGATTGAAAATGATTGGGGAAGTCACATATTTATAGGCAACTGAGGAGAGAGAAGGACACGGACACGTGTCGCATTCTCATTGCTCCGGCTCGAATCCAGTGCATGCGACCACATGGTAATAATGTGTAGCCCACTCTCCAATGGCTATATTCGGGCTCGGTTCGCACGAGGAGCCCCTTCAATTACCCTGAAGTTGAAAGGGTTTTATGTGGCTAGCTCGGTCCGTTTGATATCTAGATCGCTGTTAGGATGGGCCATCGCAAGAAGACTATCAATTCCATAAAGGCTGGGCAATTCGCTTCGCATCTCTATTAGAAGCCTTCTTCTGGTCGCTTCTCCTAGGGGATTTCTGGCTTCAATTATTATTTGATTCCACCTCGCATCGCCAATGACGAGGAGGAATCGGGGGGTAGTTGTTATGTCCAATATTTGGACATGGGTCCTAGGCAGGCCCAATGACATAAATTGGCCGGCCCACCTCGCATCTGGGCTCATGTGACTTCAAAGCCCACATCCAGCTCGCATCGTGCTAATGATGATAAAATATTCTAAGGCCCTTGGCTTAGCGTGAGGTCGCATCGCTAGCTCACCAGCCTTGGATTCATTCAGCTTCGAGAAGGAAGAGAGAAGAGAACCGGCCCCCAGCACGGTTCGCTTCTCATCACTTCCCAGGTCGCATGGACTTGACAGAGAGGCCCTCAGCCCGGCTCACTTAGCCAGGCTCCCTGCCTCTAGCTCGCTTCGCTAGCCCGGAGTACTTAGCACGGATTTCTCATAACTAGTTGAAAGGCTCCTAGCCTCATGGGCTCACCTCACTTGGTATTATTTGCTAATCTGAAGACTATAGAAGGCCCCCCGGGGTAATATCTCAACATACTTATCGATTTGAAGACAGCTAGCCCCACGGGCTCTCATCTCATCAAGGGATCCGCACATGATCACCTCTACGTACTGCTCCCGCGAGGCCATATCGCGCATAACTCCCTACGGGAACCCCTTGCTCTACAACTCCATGACAGCCCCCGAAGCCTAACGGGCTTGGGCCATGGCAGTTACAGACATCTGAGAAGTTTGCCCTCCACATCCGCACAGACTTGGGCCAAAGCCCAGCACGTCTAAGGATTTGGGCCTGATGGACCGGACCAATACCTAGCCCATATAGGTAACTTGTCCTCCAAGAACTACCTGTGGCTTGAACCCCTATATAAATGGTACGTAGGCCTCTTGTTTCAATTGAGACAACAGTTGGCAGCAAGAGAACACATATTTTCTCTGGCCTTCTAACGAATCAACAACAAGATCAGCTACCAAAATCCATCACTTTCCTCCCGTGTTCTTCGCGTTCTTCATCAAGTTCATAGCAAAATCATCATATTTTGCTCCGTGATTCCAGCAAACCTCCAAATTACTGTTATACCAGTTTCTCCCTATAACACTTGCGTTTTAAAAACATCAGTTTAAGATCTTGAAGACGCTTGTAAGCACGATTTATCACCCTGTCACCCAATAAATGAAAACTGGTTTTTAATTATTCTTTATGTTGTCCTTTTTATTATTATAGATGCATATGAGGGTCCGAAAGTACTATACTTGCCTTCTTCGGGTGTCAATGTCATTTGCGTGATAGATTCTCTCACTCAGCACTCTTCCTCTAAACTGCAATTTGTTATTCCAACCATCCATAAGATTGTTGCATACACAAAGTTAAAAAGTTATTTTCTATCACAACATAACTGTTGGAAGACAACTCTTTCTAAACTTTAAACTTTCAAGGTGCCAAATTATATTTCGGGAATAGTGGGGTTACCTGTGCTTGAACTTTATATTTAACTGAGATTTATTCCATGTTAGCTTTGATACTATATTAGAAGCTTAAGGTGTTGGAAGGAATCACTAAATATATCTTACATCTTTAACATCAATGATTATACCATCATAGTTTGATATTTCCACTTTTCCTCAACGAAACAACAGGGGTAAAGTATCGGGAGATTTGAGATGATAGGATTAATGCATTAAAATAACCAAACTTATGGCAGTTGCACACAGATCTAAGAACTTATAATATGTCACTCTAAAGATTATAATATGATATACCAATAATCAAAGTTCACCCATTCTACCTTTCCATCTCATGGAAGAACAACAACGAAAATTAGTACTATTCGCCATATGTCTAGGATTCCCCTATAGTTTACATTAAGATTTCAGCTCAACATTAGAGCGGCATAACCGCAATTGTACAATCGGAAAAGGAAAGAAAATATTACCATGTGAACCCTAGAATGTTTGTCCAAATTTGTTTCCTGTATTATTATCAACCTAGAGGCAAGAATATGTGAGTTTTGGGCAAGTAGGATGTTGGACCATATCAAGCATACTCCATGTAATTGTTTGTCTTGTTGTAACATGTTTTATACTTCTGTATCAGATTAGTGACTTAGTAAATTCTATGTATATTTGCAGTTAGAAGTGTGATCAAATTGTATTCCTAAGTTGTAATTTAAAGCCAAGAATAAAGTATGTTAGAAGATTCAAGTTGAATCATGCAACAAGTCAAAGAAGGCTATTTGAAGAATAAGGAATGCGGTCTGAGAATTTGACTAAGGTAAATGCACATTCGAGAAGTCACCTCATCCGAGAAGTCATAAATATGCAACTGATCAAGAAGTCTCAATATACTCATTGTTTCGGTATTCGATCGAGAAATGCTCATTTGAGAAGTCAGGATATAGAAGTCAATCGAGTAGTGTGAAAAAGTACACATTCGAGAAGTCCAGTAAAACAATTCGAGAAGTCAGCCAAATGAGTATTCGAGAAGTGATAAAGTTGAACCAATCGAGAAGTCTCAGTTTCAAGTGATCATTCGAGAAGTCTAGTCTAATCGAGAAGTCATCAAATATAATATGCGATCGAGAAGTCTAAACATTCGAGAAGTAAGTCATTCAAGGACTAATCGAGAAGTCACAACTTGTAATAAATCGAGAAGTCAATCACCATGATTTCTCGAAGCAATTTCAACAGAGTACTCGACTGTTACAAAGAGCTATTTTCAAGGAGAATTGTAGAAGAACAAGACAGATAATTTGCAGCTCTGTCTTTGCAGGATAAGTCAAGCCTGTAAAGATAGAGACATGTCTACAATGAAGTTGAGAAGACAAAAGACCGAAGATATAAGGCTGAACATAACAGACTGTTAAAACAAGTATTAGCTAGAAATAGATAGTAGTCAAATGTAAAGTATTTCTTGTCTATTTCTAGTTTTAGCTAAACTGTTTTATGTGAGCATGTGTCATAGGACATGTTGTCTATATATTTTATGCACAGCCTCATTAAACAGTGTCTTTGAATTTGTATCAAGTGTATTCATACCTTGTAGTCTTCCTAAAACAAGAAGCTGAAATTCAATTTGAATTTCAGATTGTAGCAAAGTTCATTCTAATACAATTAGATTGAAAGTTACATCTGGTGTTTACTTTTCTTATTGTTTTATGTTCTTGCAAACACCTAGCTTGTTTCAACAAACTCTCATTCAAACAACAAACAGTTCATCACAGTTTGAAAAGAGTAAAAATCTTTGAAGTATACATTCACCACTGTAAACTTCTGAGACTCCTAATTCTTAACATAGAAAACATAAAAAAGATATAATTTAAGCTAGAAAAATTTAGAAACAAAACCAAGTCAATTACTTCAGGCAGGCATCTATTGGCATATTTCCTTAAAATCAAGTGACTGTGGCAAATTAAGAATGGTGAGATTTTCTCTCATAAAAATCCTAATGAATTCTAATACTTATTGTGTTACAATTCGCTGCTCTAGAAAACATTAATCAGAATTACACCTAGAAATCAGCAATACTTATCGTGTTGCAATGGCCTCGAAGAATGGTAAATTTTGTACGAATAAGGATAGTGGTTCCTTGTCTACCCTAGATATTCCTCTGTTAAGGCATATTGAGATTTTTGTATTCAATAAATACTTCGATAACTATTTTATTTTGAGAACTGAAATCTGCTGTAATTTACATGATTCTGTTTAAGTAATATCTATTTGGGCTGCAAATATGAACTACACGCGTATATTGAGTGCTTCATTTTCTATTAATGAAAAATATTACAATTTGCAAGCATAAAATTACAAATTCAACTGTAAAAGGGATAGAACATAAATTTTCTCCTTGATTACCTGCTCATATTGTGGTGTGTATATAATTCCTATGTGATAAACTTTTACATAAATTTCGTGTTATTGTTTTCTCCAAGGTAGAATTTAAAATGGGAGAATTCTAAAGATATTTAAGGCTAAATAGATCTCAACAAAATTATTTTATTTCTTGGTCCACAATGATGCTGTCCATAGATTAAATTACCAACGAGCTGACAGCTGATGGCCAAGCTGGGGTGCTGCCTGATGGCCAATATATTATATAAATATCTAATATATAAAATATCATAAAAATATAAAATATCGGAGGTAATTATATATTATGTAGCATATAATATATACATATCCGATTAGGTTGGGTTGAGTTGGTTAAATTAACTTTCAACCCATACATAACCCAATTAATTCAGATTGAATTTTTTTTTTAACTTAATTTAATATTGGATTTTTTTATTTTTGGTTAAATCGGCTGAAATAATGGTCGATTTGGGTCGGTTTAATTGAATTTTATAACCCAAGAACACCTCTAAGAGAAAATATATAATATAAGAGTATATTTTTAATTACCATAAAAAAATAGAGGCGATGAAACCCGAAATAACCTGAAACCCGATATGGACCTAATAGGTACGGGTTAGGAGAAAATCAATCCGAAATAATCATATACAATCTGACCCGACACAAACTCGATCCAGAACCCGAAATTGCCACCCACGGTCAACCCTGGAGGCCTAGATTGTTTATCCTAAATTTGTTCCTGTATTATTAACAAAACACAGAAGCAAGAATATCCTAAATTCTTTGAAATTAAGCATTGTTGTAAAAGTCTGTAATCAACATTAATCGGTATGACGATCTTGATTTAGACTTTCCAGTTTTTGAATGACCTATTCCAGATTCACTACTAAAAAAAGGTAACTTTCTTAGTTCTCATTAATTCCAGGCTCAAGTGCCCGTTCATCCATCTTCATTCCTAAAGTTAACAACCCTATTGATGGACAACTAATCGGTCAATTTACCTGAAGATTTCCAGTTCAATCTACTAAATATTATCCTTAGGCATCGCTATTAACCTTTAGAAAAGATTGGTTCATCCAACTCAAAACGTCTTAGGATTGAAAAAAAGAAGTTAATATCTAAGGGGGATTTAAATATTTAACAGGAACTAAGATTTTTTATGTATATTTTTTAGAAATAGGTGGGGCAAAAAAAATTCTATTGATTATTTTGACTCTATTTTAGATAACTGGATTTTGGTTCCTTAGGTGAACATCCTAGTGAGTCCTTACCCACACCAGAGGAGCAGCAAGCCATGCTGCAGAAATGGAGGGAAGAAAAACGTAAGGCTCCGGAAGGCCAAAATCGAGGAAATACCAGGTCTGAGGTTTTCAAGAAAGCGACAACTCAAAAAAGTAAAGGAAAAGGTTTGGAGAAATCAGCAGAAAAAGAAGCCAAGAGCCAAACATTAAGAAAGGAGGCTGATACTCTGAGATTGCAAGCTCTCTGTTTGCAAATGGAAGAAATAGAGCTGCAAGGGAAAGCACTTAGAGAATCACTCCAAGTCATCGAGGATGAAGCTGTAGTAAGGAATGATTGAAAAAATCATAAGGAGAAAAAGACGCGAGCAGATCAAGTTGAGTGCCCAAACTCTGAATCTCACTCACGGAGATCACGTTTAAGGGTGTATGTTTCATATGATTCAGACGAGGATGGAGAGGGTTCATACTTAAGGGATCGTATATGCCGAATGAAGAAGGATATGTTTGGTGATCAGAAGATGAGAAATCATGAGCCACCGGTTGAGTCAATTGAACAGTACGAGCCACCCTTGGGTCAACAATTTCCGAAGATGTTCGAGTTCAATGACAAAGGTGATCCTAAAGACCATTCCGAAAAATATAAAAGGCTTATGACTGGTACAGGTCACTGTGATATTATGTTATGCAAGATGTTTAAAACTTATCTGAGGGGTTTGGCATCCATGTGGTACCGGTCGTTGAGGCCTCGGTCCGTTCAGTTATATGATCACTTGAAGATAAAGTTCTTAAGGCACTATTCTCACTTATGTCGAAGATCAAAAGATATGGAAGCCTTGATTCATTGTATACAAAGGCCCAATGAGGATCTGTGAGGTTACTTAGCTCGGTTAAAGGAAGAAGCTTGTAGGTGACCAATTTGGATAAGGTTAAGACAACGGGATTCCTGGCAGTTGGATCAAGTAGTGTTTAATATTAAGTATTTTTAAAATTATAAATATTAAAATTTAAATAAATTTTTATGAGTATCAAATCCTAAATTTAAATATGTTACTAATGAGTATCGAGCGCTTGATATATAGGATATAATTTAGGAGTTTGGTTAAAGATTTTTTTAGAGATGCTCCTAATTAAACTTTTTTAAATAAATATTGCAAACTTTCATTTTCTTATACCCCCTCCATCCCATAATTTTTGACTGATTTAATTTTTACACACATATTAAGAAAATTTAATTTTATTCAAATTTAGACTATAATACCCTTATATTTTGAACTTAAGTTTCGTTTGTTGATTATTAATACATATATACCACCATCTCTCCCGATATCAAAGTCACCAAATCAAATTTCAATTCAAACAATGAATTGATATCGTTCATGCCACCACCACCCATTCATACCATCAACCACTTCTATGATTACTATTTATGCATTAGTTGTATTTTGGACAATGAATGAGCAAGTAAAGACAATTACTTTCATGGATAAAGATTGGAAGTAGCAAAAGATGATTTAATTAATGTATATAAAATAGATACAAGAATATGGTTATTACTAGGTTTCTACATGAATCTCTAAACACAAATTAAACACCACAGTGTCATTCCTTGGAATCTTTAAAGGTAAGTCTCATGTGAGGAAAATCATGGGTTCAGATATGATTTCAATTAATTTATAAATTATGTAATTAATTATATGTTTATGTAAAATTTCTTTTAAAGTTTTCCATATGTATGTATATATATGTATTTGATGAATAATGTGTATGAGTACTATTTGTGTGTATTTGCCTGTATATATATGTGTTTTGTTGTTTCAGATGCTTGTAATTTGTAGTCTTTAAATTCATTTAGACAGGTTGGTAGGTGAATTTCAGGAGTAAAGAGCAAGATGCCACAAGGTTGGGAAGGACGGAGAAATACAAAGGACTTACGACATTCATTATTTATATTATTGTATCATATTTCCTATTGAAAGTATTATTTTACATATATTACACATATTCACACACACACAAGACTGGGTCTTTGTGTAAACATCCTCTTTATTCGTTGAATAATGGTAAGGCAATGTACATTATACCCTCCCATACCCTGCCATAAACGGAATTTGGGTAAGTTTAGTTTGGTTTGATTTATTTGCATGTCATTTTTAACTGCTGTTCTATTTTTCTTAATCTACTGCGTGTTCCAAGAATAATACTCCAGAATTTTTGTTTGACTCCTGGGTAAAAGTAAAATTTTCATGCCAAACAGCCTATATAAATAGCACATACGGGATATATAAAAAAAAAATCATTTTTATACACAAATCAATTGGAGGAAAAGGAAAAAATATTTTTTGATCTTAATGAATTTAAACTAAATAAATAACTTTTTTTGATTACTTTACTTATTATTAGAAGTCGAAAATAAAAAAAATGTGTGTTACGTGTTGAAATAATTTATCAAAATTTATTTTAGTAATTTAAGTTTGATATGAATATTTTAAAATAATTTTCGATTACTAATATTATTAGTTTGTAAAATTAATTTTAATTAAATCAGAAATTTTAAATATTAATGCAAAGATTTTATTAACGAAGAAATTTTGATTTTCTGATCTACAAATGGAGGGAGTTTGAGGGATTTTTTGTGTTAATGACAAAACAATTAAGGAATATGTACTGGAAAAGATTTTAGTCATTTCACTTTATTATTGAAAATATACGAAATGTGTATTTATGATAGCATTAGGCCCGTTTGGTATTGCTGTTATTAACAATTATAACAGTTTTTTGCTGAAAAACTGTCAGAATGATGCTTGATAAATTCTAAAAACTATTGTCTGAAAAAACGCTTTTAGTCTAAAAGTTATTGTTAACAAAAACATGTACTCTCATACTTTTGGAAAAATCTGTTTTCTGCTTTTGTAGGAAGTAGCTATTAGTTGCTATCAGTTTTATCATCAAACCTTCTCAAAAATATTATTTTTATATATTATATCTCAAAATATGCATAAATAAATAAAAAAAAGAGTCAGTCAATGAGACAATTAAAAAAAGGGAATTCAGCCAAAAATTATGATACCGAAAGAATAAAATATTAAAAAATTCTTGCATACGTTAGTAAACCGATATAGAACTAAAACCGGCCCTGATCTAGATCCATCCAAATGAGACGGCGGTAATTGACTTTTCTTACCATTGAAAATTAGAAACACACACAAATACAATACAATATCTCCCCTCCATCCTTCTTCCTTCGTCAAGATCCGATCTTTCTTTCTTCCCACAAATAAACATCCTAAACCCACTTATTATATATACAATCTAGTTAAAAAAATGGGAGAATTATTGACATACACCATTGCAGGAGGAGGATTAATCTTAATTGGTGGTTGGGAAGCCATTCTCTCCTCTTCTCAAATCCTCAAATCACCAGATTCTTCTTCTTTTTCATCCTCAAAATCACACTCTCTCACCTTCTTGTTCATCTCCCTTGTCTCTTTTTTCTTCATTATTAATTCATTTTTCTCCATGAGTGATGCTCTGAATTTGGATGATCAAACTGGGTTAGTTTTGCAATTAGAGGTAATTTCTATTGCTGCCCTTTTCTTGCTTTACTCTGTTTTGGGTTTCTTGAATCATGTTAAAAAGGGTTCCTTGTTATTTCCTATGCCTTTGCTTAGTTTGCTTTGTTTATTTGCGTTTATCGAAGAATTTATATTGTTTTATCTCCAAAAGAAAGATCCAATTGGTATCGAGAATAGGTACTTTGATCTTTTGCTTGTTCCGATTAGTGTTTGTGTGTTTGCTACAATGCTTGAGCTTAAGAACCCCGATTCGGGTTTTCCAAGATTGGGGCGTGCAATTGGGTTGATATTGCATGGAATGTGGTTTGTGCAAATGGGTGTTTCGTTTTTTTCGGGTTTGATTGTACATGGATGTTCTTTGCATGAGAAGAGTAGAGGGAATTTTACGATTAGGTGCAAGGGACATCCGGAGTATCATCGAGGTAAGGCGATTGCTACGCTTCAGTTTAATTGTCATCTTGCTTTGCTTGTGACTTTCACTGTTGGAGCTTATGCGATTGTGTGTAAAAAGCATGGGGTTCGGAAGGAATCTATGAGGTATAGACCGATAGGTGCTGAAATGTTGCAGATGGATAGTACAGCTCAGTTTACGTTGGACTCTGATGATGAGATTGACGAGATTGAGAATAGAATTAAGGATGAGGACGGGGTACCAATGCACAAGGCTCTTTCAGTGGTGCAGGATATAGGTGCTAATGGTTATGGTTCTCGTCGTTGAGGTAAACCTTGTCTGTTGTTGTGTTGAAAATAGAATATAAAATCTATTCTTTGATTTTATCAAAGGTTAAAAGGGAAGGATGTAACTAGAGAATTGGAGTTGTATAACGAGTGAAATTATTATTAATTGTTATTCTTATTTTTTATGTAGCATTGCGAATGCACAGCTCAAACTTTGTAATCCTAGTGAGATATGATATTTATCTATTTTAAGCTAGAAAAAGAGATAAAATTTAAGCTAGAAAATTTTTGAAACAAAACCAAGTCAATTGCCTCAGGCAGGCATCTATTTGGCATATTTCCTTAAAATCAAGTGACTGTGGCAAATTAGGAATGGTGAGATTTTCTCTCCTTGCAAAAACCCTAATGAATTCCAATACTTATCGTGTTACAATTTGGTGCTCTAGAAAACATTAATCAGAATTACACCTAGAAATCAGGAATACTTATCATGTTGCAATGGCCTCGAGGAATGGTAAAATTTGTGCGAATAAGGATGGTGGTTCCTTGTCTAGACCTAGAAATCCCTCTGTTAAGGCTTATTGAGATTTCTGTATTCAATAAATACTTCGATAACTACTTTATTTTGAGAACTGAAATCTATTGTAATTTACATGATTCCGTTTAAGTAAAATATCTATTTGGGCATCAAATATGAACTACACGCATATATTGAGTGTTTCATTTTCTGTTAATGCAAAATATTACAATTTACAAGCATAAAATGGCAAATTCAAGTGTAAAAGCTATAGAGCATAAATTTTCTCCTTGTGGTGTATATAATGCCTCTGTGTCAGACCTTTAAATAAATTTCGTGCTATTGTTTTCTCCTGGACCAAGGTAGAATTTCAAATGGGGGAATTCTAAAGATATTTAAAGCTAAATAGATCTTAACAAAATTATTTTATTTCTTAAGCCCTTCTTGGTCCACAATGATGCTGTCCATAGATCAAATTACCAACGAGCCGACAGCTGATGACCAAGCTGGGGCGCTGCCCACTCTTCCTGTGAGGCGCATCCTCGTTTCAAGAATCTCCTAAAAACAACGGATTGAAAACACACAATCCAAGGAAAATTATTTTCCATTGTTTCCTGCAAATGAAGAAACTTTAGAAGATTGCAACTGTGATTTGATTTCTATGAAAACCATATAAAATTTTTTGGATAACAATAAGAAAGAAAAGAAAAAAAAGGGTATATAATCATCTAACAAATAGACGATGAATATTAAGATGTCCAAACTATGCATGTGCTCTGCATAGTAAAGGGTAAAACTTAAGAGCCTGTTTAATGCAGATCTTTCTGAAGATAATATTCAAGGGTAACACTAATAACAGCATTTTTACTTTATGGGGCTCCCAGATCAATAGTATGCAACCTTTAATTCTTAAAACAACATAATTTGGCCAGAGTTGCAATGCACCTATTTAGCACCTCCTGCCTCTGGTTGCCTCACCAGCCCAAGGGTCATGCCCCTCTTGGAAGACAAGACAATGCGCCCCAGCCCAAGCAAGGAAGTTGCGCCTCCAGGTGCTACTTGCTTAGGCGGGTGCCTAGATATGTCATTAGTATTACCAGAGACTCATAGAGTATAATATATCGTTATATACCTATATAACATAAACAAACCCTAAAGCATGATAGCACCGTTTCTACAGGTCTATCATGCTTGAGCTTTAAAAAAATCAGTTCAAGATCTCGAAGGCGCTTGTAAGCACAATGTATCACCCTGTCACCTAATAAATGAAAATTGGTTCTTATTCTTTACGCCGTGTTTTATATTGTTCTTTTAATTATTATAGATGGATATGAGGGTTCAAAAGTAGTATTCTTAGGGGAGCCCCTTGCCATTTGTGTGATAAATTCTATCACTGGGAACTCTACCTCAACTGAAATTTGTTACTCCGACCATCCTAAGATTGTTGCATACAAAGCTAAAATGTTATTTTTATCACAACATAATTGTTACATGACAACTCTTTCAAAACATTAAACTTCAAGGTGCCAAATTATATTTTGGGAATAATGGGGCTACTGGTCTGAACTTTAGACCACTGTCTAAAACTTAACTGAGCTTTAATATACTATGTTAACTCTGATACTATCTTAGAACTTTAAGGTGTTGGAACGAATCACTAAATGTATCTTACATCTTTAACATCAATGATTATACCATCTTAGTTTGACATTTCCATTTTTTCCTCAACGAAACAACATATATTAGAGTAACTGGGGTAAATTATTGGAAGATTTGAGATAGGCTTAATGCATTTAAATAATCAAACTTATGACAATTGCATACAGATCTAAGAACTTATAATATGTCATACTCTAAAGATTATAAGATGATAGACCGACGGTCAGAAGTGGCGAATCCACCTTCCCATCTCATGGGAGAAAAACAACGAAAATTAATTCTATTCGCCTTATGTCTAGGATATATGTAAATATAGGGTTAATTCCCAATACTTTACATGAATATTTCAGCTCAACATTAGAGTGAGCAACATGAAGTCTATCATTTTCCAAAGAGACAATGAAATGTTCTAATAATGCAATAAGCAAACTTAAAATGAAAGTCTCGCAATTGCACAATAGGAAAAGGAAAGAAGATATGTTTATCCTAAATATGTTTCCTGTATTATTGTCAACCTAGAGGCAAGATTGCAAGAATATGTGAGTTTTGGGCATTTTCTTAGACAAGAAAACCAGAAGCAAACATAAAAGGAATATAATATAAGCTAAAAGAATTTAAAAACAAAAGCAAGTCTATTGCCTCAGGCAGGCATCTACTGGCATATTTCCTTAAAGTCAAGTGACTGTAGCAAATTACGAACGGTGAGATTTGCTTTCCTTACAAAAACCCTAATGAATATATAATGAGTACACGAGACAAATCGGGGCTCCAGAAAACATATATTAAGCAGAATCAAGTAGTCAAGAACCTTGTAGCCCTCAATTTTTTTGGGTGTACATTTGAGCAATCTAAGCAGCTTTAATTAATGCAAAAAAGCAGGGGAAGTTAGAGAAGCAGATATCAAAACAAAGGTTTGAACAAAACGGTTTTAAGTGTCAATATACTTGTACTCTTTAATGGAACAAATTTTTGATCCATAAAGCTATAGATAAAACTATAACAGCTAACATGGTTTACATGCAGGATACATATACTTGGGCTCATCAGCAAGGGTTAGTCGTGAAACAAAAGAGAAGTTTTTGGTTGCAAACTTGCAATGGCCTGAAGGAATGGTAAAAACTGTGCGAATAACAGGAAGGTGGTTCCTTGTCTACACCTAGAAATCCCTTTGTTAAGGCTAATTGAGATCCCTGTATTCAATAAATACTTCGATAACAATTTTACTTGGCAAAAATAAATAAATAAATACTTCGATAACTACTTTTGTTTTGAGAACTGAAATCTATTGTAATTTACATGATTCTGTTTTAGTAAATATCTATTTCTGCAACAAATATGAGCTACAGTGCTACACGAATATATTGAGTGTTTCATTTTATGTTTATGATCATCCAAAGAGACAATGAAATGTTCTAATAATGCAATGAACAAACTTAAACTGAAAGTCTCTGAATTGCACAGTAGGAAAAGGAAGGAAGATATTACCCTGTGAACCCTAGATTGTTTATACTAAATTTGTTCCTGTATTATTAACAAAACATTGAAGCAAGAATATCCTAAATTCTTCGAAAGCAGAGTTGTAAAAGTCTGTAATCAGTATTAATCAGTATGACGATCTTGTAGCAATTAACTGGTAACGGAGTTTAACCGAAATGATTAATTAAAGCATTAATTGGATTTATTAAAATAAAATAATAATAATTACTTTATTAAATATTTAAAAAAATGCATGCATGCAGCAACTATGGAGTTTTAAAGTGATTAATCGATTAAATCGGTGATTTTTAGAATTATGTTTGAAAGTCAAGAATCAATTAATCAATCTTGAAACACGCAAACTACATTTCACTCCTATTTATCCTAATTCAGTCGAATTAAAATGTTTTTTATTTGGAATAAGTAGGTTTATAGTCTTACAAATCAATATCGATTTTAATAAATCTCAAGGTGAGCGAGAGTCGAAACCGCGGACAACAATAGAAAATAATCAATCAATCAATATATTGCTAGCATTCTCAATTTTACCAATATATCCTTTCTTCCCTAAACATCTATTAAAAAATCAGGGTATTCGAGTAATTTCCATTTATAATCCGGGCCACTGGATTACCCATGCCAAACCCGATATACTATTACAGTATTACTATGGACAGATACATACGTACTAGCCTATAATCCGTGCAAAATATAGCAGAAAAATAATAAATAACACTCCCTCCGTCCCATTTTACTTGTTCACGGATAAAATTCCACATTTTATTCAATTATATTAAACAAACAAAAACTTACTAAAATTATATATTATTTTTTATAAAACTTAACAAAACTAACTCTTAATTTACCATATTTAGTGAATGTGAACAACATTTTTGGGACAAACAAATAAGGAAATGAGGCAAAGAAAACTGGGACAGAGGGATTATATTATATATTTTAAATAAATTAAATATTTAATTTGATTATTTATGTTATTAATATTTTTTATGTAATTTTGTACATGGGATAAATTAATTTTGAATCATATTTATATTATGTGTTTAAAGTCTTATTAATATATTATTATATATTTATATTAATTAACATAGATTAATAACCCGTGCAAAACATTAATAAATTTTTATTAATAAAAAGAGTTTCGAATATATTAGAAATATTTTAATCAAAATTTAAATAAAAGAGTATGTTTTAATATAGATAAAATATTAATATAATTTTAATATTCAAAATTTTTTATTTTCAAAATTGTAATTTTAAATAAATTAAAGTTTTGAGGATTGAGAAAATTGAAATATGTTATTAGATTGTGAGTATAACTCTACATTTTATTTAAAAAAGAAGTTTATTTAGAGTAATATAATATAAAAGTATATATATAATATAGATAGAGTATAATAATAAAATTTAATGAATATAAATAAAATAAAAATATTATTTTAATACTCATAAATTTTAATTATTAAATTATGATATTTAATAAATTGAAAAAGTCGACTAATGAGGAAATTAAAATATGGTAGTATATTGATTAAAAAAATGTATTTGAAATTAAGGAGAAGACAGACACATGTATTTGAAGTTGATTGAGACACAAAAAGAAGACCAAACATTTGCCTTAAATGAATTAAACATTTAATTTGATTATTTATGTTGTTAATATTTTTTATGTAATTTTGTACATGTGATAAATTAATTTTGAATCATATTTATATTATGTGTTTAAACTCTCATTAATATAATATTATATATTTATATTAATTAACATAGATTAATAACCCGTGCAAAATATTAATAATTTTTATTAATAAATAGAGTTTCGAATATATTAGAAATATTTTAACTGAAATTTCAATAAAAGAGTATATTTTAATATAGATAAAATATTAATATAATCTTAATATTCAAAAATTTTATTATAAACTTATAATTTTAAATAAATTAAAGTGTTTGAGCGATGAGAAAATTGAAACATGCTATTAGATTGTGAGTACAACTTTATATTCTAATTAAAAAAAAGTTCATTTAGATTAATATAATATAAAAGTATATATAATATAGATAGAACATAATAATAAAATTTAATTAATTTAAATAAAATAATAATATTATTTTAATATTTATAAAATTTAATTATTAAATTATGATATTTAATAAATTAAAGAGATTGACTAATGAGAAAATTAAAACATGATAGTATATTATTAAAAGAATGAGTTTGAAATTGAGTAGGAAATAAATAAATGTATTTGAATTTGAGTGTAACACAAAAGTTTGAAAATGAGTGTAATACAAAAGTAACATACGGACGACGGAGCAAATAATTGGGCATGAACAAACAAGTTAATCAATATTCCTCAAATTATGCCACAAAATATGTTAGTTTGAATTCAAGACATCTGATTATATGGCTTCAGATGTTCTTATACATGCTCTTAATTCTGGGTTGGGTTAAGCTTTTTAGGTTCTATGGATGATGAAAGCTGTAAAGTTCAGTTTTATTTTGTGTACTGAATACCTGTTTATCAAGGGCACCGATTATGCTTTCTGGAATTGGATCCTGACTAATCTAATTGTTTAATTTGTTCACAAGCCTGAATCAGTTAATTAAAGTAGTAATCTAATGTTTATTTTGTGTGCTGTTTGATTGTTGAACTATTGAGGATGGCCAGGATGTTGTTAAAGTTATTGTTTTTTTTTGTCAAGTTAAAGTTATTGTATGCTGCATATTTCTAACACTATTATTTTCACGAGTCTGCTATATTAGATAGGATTTACTAAAAATGGGTAATCATTGTAGGATATCATTGATTGATAATATTTTGTGGCTGGAACAGTGTGACCAATATTCTAGGTCTTAAATTTTATGGAAGAAGATGAACCAAATCTATGATGTTCAATAAGAAGACAAAAAGGTAATATCATGCTTTACAAGCCATATTTGCAGTTCAATCTCTATTTTTTTATGTTATATACTTCATTCAAGTAAATCATATTATGATATAGTATCTTGTATTTGCAGCTGCACGTTGTAACTGAAAAAAAATGCTTGGTAGATCTTTTATTTCTCTATTGTTGTGGTTGCTTAAGTGGCTACCATTAAGATTAGTCGATTGGCTATAGATCCTCTTCATGGTTAATTCTTGGTGATACAAGCAGAAGAGGGATTAAGACTTAAAATAGGCCCCTTGCAACTAAAAGAGGCTACTGGTAGAATACCGGATTCACATACCCATATTAACCACAACATGTCGGTATGAGGTAAGTTGTCAACAGTTTTAGAAGTTTCATAGATTGACATCAATCACCATTGTATAATATATTTTATTTTCAAATGTCATTCTTTAGAAGTAGAGTGTTATATTCCCTTACCGTTTTCTTAGTAAGTTATATAAGAGATTAGGTACTGTTAATCATTCAATGGACTATATATATTAATGTTAGATGTGTTGGTTTGTTTTCCATGTTATCTTTGAAAGCATTAAGTTTTTTCTGTTGTTATTAATCTTGGTTTGACACTGTATAGAATTTCTGTAACAACTTTTCACATGTCAGATCTAGAATAACTCTTCACATGTCAGATCTATTGACTTTGTGAAATCCTTTTGTTCTGGCAAGTGAGCCCCTCTCTATGAGAATCAACCAACATATATATCTTCCTTTTATAATACTCATTATATAGTAAGCTACATAATCTTAGACATTATGGTCTTATGGTTGTTAAGCTCTGTTTTATCTAAATCAAGGAGATGAGCTGGTGTTCCAGATCCAGAATAACAACCCTGATTCGGATCACCAGGTTATCCAACATATATCGTTATGAACCAGGCAGCAGCCTCTTCACAGGGTGGCAATATAAGGCATGGTAAGGAGTCATTAATTATCGGCAAAGACGACAATAAAGAGGATGAGAGAAACAAGAAGATCATGCATAGAGAAATCGAAAGGCAAAAAAGACAAGAAATGGGTAAACTTCACGGATCCCTTCAATCCCTACTTCCACTTGAATTATTAAAGTGAATAACATTTTTATTACTTAAATTTATGTGTATCAAATTATTTAATACCCCTAGGGCTCATTTAGTGAAAAATTAATGAGAATTGTTATTGATCCATGGAGTGGAACATCAAATCTTTGTTTGCTTGATGATAACAATGATATTAACGTTACAATCACTCCATGCTTTTGTGGTGTTGAGATTATAATTACAAGGGGATTGATGGAGGAAAAATTGTCCTTATCAAGGGTGATGCAAATCCTGATCCAAGATGAGCAGCTCAATGTTACCAGTTGTACTACTACTAGAGTAAATGACCTGTTACTGCACACTATCCAAGCTGAGGTATGTAATTAATTAAGTAGGCTCTTTAAAAACTAATTATCTTTGATTTAGCTAGCTAGAGTTTATCAATTTAACTAATTTTATCTAAGTTGCTACAGAAATAAGCTCACTTGCCAGAAATAAAGGATTTCACAAAGTGCAGAAGAAGTTCGTGAGATAGTCCTCTTTTAAGTAATTTGTTTTTTCATGGCAACCTTTTACTTGAATCATTATAATAACTTTTCTGCACTCGGTAGGAAGCCATAGGCACCGGAGAGGAGAAAGTAAGAGTAATATGTCAAACGAATTGAGGTGATGCGTTTTCTGATTTTAATCCTTTTATTGGACGTCACTTTAGAGTTTCTTTTGGTCCCCCCTTGGTTTATATTATAATCCACTTAAAATATATATTATATGTTATGCACTTCTAGATTAATAAACGTTAAGTTGTTATATGCAGAAAGAATGGGCTGAGGCAAACAAAGAACTCCAACAGGAGTGTGATAATGCTCGCAGCTTAAGACTTGAAAGAGAAGGTTGTTACGTAGTGCCATGAAACAGAATCTAATCAGGTTTGGGCAACTATTGGGAGAAGATTCGCTAGAAATCACGCATTCATTATCTTAGCACATATGGCTAGTGGCAGAGATGGAAAACTGGAAAAACCTGCAGAGGCTGAAAAGACTAATCTGTCAAGACTCTCAAGACCAATAATGGTGACATAGTCGGCACTATTTTCCTGTGATCTAGAAACATGAGCAACAACAAATTCAATGGTGTTATCCCAGCATTTCCAGCTTCGTCCATTTTGACTTCAGCGTACATAAATCTTCACTTATTAGAGTTGATCACTTGATCATAAATTGTTTTATCCTTACTACTTACTGCCTCAATATAACTAACAATATTTTCTTGGATATAATAATAACTAAGGACCTCAGTCACAACAATCTCATGGAAAGCTTCCAGAATCACTCTTCTCTGCAACAATTGACCACACTGTGAGTATATATGATAATCGTCATGGCACAAAGATCAATCAAGTGACATGCCTACTTCAGTTACCTAACTTCAAGACGGCTGTTACCAGAAGTTCATTAACAAGCCTAGATCAACTGGATGCAATCAGCATATGAGCACGGAGCTTCCTGAAACCCGTAACAGTTCAAAACTTGGCAAGGAGTATGAATTCGATGCAAATGGAATTTTGGAAACATTTGTAGGACAAAGGGTAAGGCAGAGAAAAAAGGTATAGAGCTTACAATTTCACATGCTTTTCCTTTCAGTAAAGGAACATGTCATCGTTGAGGATCATGAACGACGTCAAAAGGAATAGTCATAGGCACAATTACAGAGGAATTACTTTTAGTTGTTGCAGCTTCGAATCGGCTGAAGGAATAGAGTTTATTTAGAAATGAGGTGGCTATTTAGAAATGTATCCGATGGTGGCTATTTTTGAGGGATATATATTTATATAAAATTTTATTAATTGTTTTCTAATTGTATTGTGATCATTGAGGGCATGACAAATATTTCGTATGGCATTGAGTTTGTTTCCATTCCAAAATAATTGGTGGTTGAAATTATATATAAAAAAAACAAAATTTGAATTTAAAACATATCTCAACATTTTTTATGTGATTTATTGGATGATAATTGTAAAATAATTAACATATTTTTGTTTTAATGCCAAGTGAAATAGTAATATTTATAGAGCAACCAATATTTTTGGAATACAGTATATGTTACGGATTAAAAATTAGGTGTATTTAATATGTAATTAATGCTATGATTTCAGAGAGTTTCAAGCTTTAATGGCTGCACTAACGTTTCGTAACTATCTCGGGTCCTCGTTAACTGACTACGTATCTCAGTGGGTGTGAGAATCAAGCCAACAACGTAGTTATAAGAATAAGGAGTTAGACCTTTTATATAGGCGCACGAGGGCATTGGAATCATATTAGAATTAGGAGACTTGGCGGCCAAATCTCCTAGTGACAAAGTTGTTGAAACCTCTTAGGAATGAGGGCCCTCAATGGATTCTTCCCACGTTAGGGTTTCTAGATCCTTCTAGGATGAGGGCCTTCAACAGCCTTTTTGGGCCTTTACTGAGCATTTATTAATTAATTACGAAATTAATTAATAACAAAGGCTTAATGAGCCTATGGTTTCAATAAAGCTTGTGGGCTGGACTTATAAATCCAATTGATCCTTGGATTACAAATCCAGTTTATCTTAGGATTTATTTTCCTAGTTCGTTTCAAGGGCCCAAGCCTTTGGACCATACTAGGTCTAATAAACGAAATAATAAATGCTATATTTATTATTTCCTCAGGTCTATTTTTACCCATATCATTTGCGCCCCATCTTTTGAGAAAATTTCGTGAGTTTTCATAAAAGTTTCACAAAGGATTTTAAGTGCCTTATCGAGTTTTTGTCTTGTTTCAGTCAATTTTATCTCGACTTTTGAGCTCAAGCCTTTTCATTATTAATCCATTTAAAGAATTAATATTATATAAATTGGTCCCCCAAGAACTTTATTCCTAGCAAATTTATCAAGGAGAAGTTTTTTGTGGGCCTACCTTAATTCGACCTGGATTGAGGTCGAATTGGGGTTCATTTCCACCCCCAGGTCGATTATGGGATTAAGCCCCTTATCGACCTGGATCGAGGTCGAATAGGTCCTTGAAACCTCTCCCATGTCGATTCCTGGGAGTGAGGTCAAACAGCCTATTGATTTGACTTCATCGACCTGGAATGAGGTCGATTTAGACCTCAATTCCCCTTCCAGGTCGATGGGATTCGAGGTCGAAATGGCCTTCCTGGCTTGTCATTCTGTTGACCTGGATCGAGGTCGATCAAAACCTCAAATACACCTCAAGGTCAATTTTGGATTTGAGGTCAATTATTGACCTGGAACGAGATCGATTTATTCTTCACTTCTCCTCCCAGCTCTATTTTGGATTGAAGTCGATTGGGCTCTTGACTATGGATTTAATTCGACCTCGATCGAGGTCGAATAATACCTTAAATATGTTTCCAAGTCGATTTACAATTGAGATCGATTATCGACTTCATTTGAAGTCCAATTTGATTTTGAGGTTGAGTAGGCCTTCTTGGCTTGGGCTTCGAATTCGACCTCGATTGAGGTTGAATTATGCCTCAATTCCACTTTGAGTTCGATTGAGAGTCAAGGTCGATTATTGACCACATTTAAAGTCGAATGGAATTTTAAAGTCGAGTAGGCCTTCTTGGCTTTGACTTCTTTTTCGACCTCGATTGAGGTCGAACTATGACTCAAATTCGTACCATGGTCGATTGATAATCGAGGTCGATCATCGACCTCATTTGAAGTCGAATACGATATTGAGGTCGAGTAGGCCTTCTGGGCTTTTTCTTCGAATTTGACCTCGATTGAGCTCGAACTATGCCTCAAATTCACATTGAGGTCGATTGATAATCGAGGTCGATCATCGACCTCATTGGAAGTCGAATATGATATTGAGGTCGAGTAGGCCTTCTGGGCTTTGTCTTCGAATTCGATCTCGATTGAGGTCAAACTATACCTCAAATTCATATTGAGGTTGATTGATAATCGAGGTCGATCATCGACCTCATTTGAAGTCGAATACGATATTGAGGTCGGGTAGGCCTTTTGGGTTTTGTCTTCGAATTCGACCTCGATTGAAGTCGAACTATGCCTCAAATTCACATTGAGGTTGATTGATAATCGAGGTCGATTTTTGACCTCATTTAAAGTCGAATTATACCTCAAATATGCACCCAAGTCAATTCCTCTTATTTAACATTACTTTGGTGACTTTTGACCTGTAATGAACTCGAATTGCACTCCCATTCACCACTCAAGTCGATTTGCTTTTGCTTTGGGTTTCATAACCTTGATGTTTTTCGACTGGGATTGAGGTTGATATGAACCTCAAATGCACACCTAGGTCGAAAATATTTGTCCCCTAGAGATTCAAGTTGGTTAAACCTTGTGGGCTTTGGGCCTTTTGGGTCCTCAACAATGTGAGCTCTAATTAGGCCTTCTATTGAAGAGTCTAACAGGTTTCTCAAAATAACGGGCCTTCAAAGTTTTTGGATCATGGGCCTTCATTGATTAACTTACGGGCCTTTCATCTTTATCGGGCCTTCTGGACCTTGGACTTTCTAGATTCTAGGCCTTCGAGGCTTTTAACATTGGGTAGTGGGCCTTCATGGCTTATGGGTTATGGACTTCATAGGCCCAAGTTCTAGATCCTTCTTCCAAGTTCTAGATTTTTTTTTGTAAGTTTTAGGCCTTCAATCATGGGCCTCGTTAGATGAGCCCATTCACTGGTGATACCGGTTGATTTACCTTTCAACGTTCATGTCACCTAGAAACACTTGTTAAAAGGTGAATTTAAACGGTCAAGTGACCGACTAGAGGGTTATATATGAGTGGTGTGAGGGGCTTCATTTCCCACACTTCTCATTTCTCACTTCTACAATTTCTCATACGCTCGACCTCTCAATCCTTTAAGTAGTTCCAGCCCTCAGTCCCTTCAAGGGTATTCACAAGCTCAAAAATCAATGGCCGACAAGAAGGTTTCCATACTGGAAGCTATAAACGCTGGGTCTGTTAAAAGAGGTAAATCCCTTCGTCGAATCCCTATTTTCTCCACTTATATGTCTTTGATCGATATGATAAATCAAAGTGGGGACGAATATCTTAGCCAATCTCACCTATGATTCATATAGTCATAGCAACAAATTTTTCGATACTGACTTGGCAGAGGAATATAATCGATTGTTTAACTTCCCGCCTCGTTTCACTATATCTTTGGTGGAGCCTGGTGACAGGACCTGCCATTGGAAACCCAGTTGTTTGTTTGTTTATGTAGATGCCATGTTAGCGGGGCTCAGGTTCCCTTTGCATGAATGTATTCCAACTCTCTTAGCCGACGTCCAGATACATCCCTGTCAAATCGCACCCAATGGATGGAGACTCATCCATTGTTTTATGGTTTTATTCTTAGAAAAGAAAATCAAAATGACTGTCCCCCTCTTTGGTAAAATTTTTCAATTCAAAAATTCTTCTAGCCTTTCCTTGGGCTGGGTTCACGTTGGTCATAGACCCAACAGGCCCCATATTTTTGAAAACTCTTCCATTCCTGATAATAATATCCATTGGAAAGAGAATATCGTTCAAATCAAATGGGAGGGGGGAGATTGCAGAACTCTCTTTAAGTTCACCTTCGGGAAAGTAGCGGATGAGAGCGTCAACTCCATTATGCTCTCAGAGGAGGAGCAGACAGCCTTGTTTAGCTCACTAAGGTGGAAACCAAGCAAGTTTCTTGGGTTCTTCTTGATGAGAATAGGTTGAAGGCTGTGGGCCTATCGAGGGCCTCAAGTAAAGGTATATTAATTAACTTAGGTTTGTCTTCTTTTTAATTTGACTATTTGATTATTTTACTAATGTATTCATGTTTCCTTTTCAGCTGCCGCACAAATTAACGAGTGGACCATTCCACCTATGGAGGAGACAGGCCGCATGAAGCGGCTTAGGCTGATGAACGACCCCAAACAAGGGAAGGAGCCTCTGACTTTTTTACAGCCCCACACCGGGCCAACTGAGGCTGATTGCAGTGGGTATATCAAGGCGCCCAAATCCCTAGCTTACAAACCAGGCTGGGATTCAAAAATTCGGATGCACAGATCACACACATGATTGGTCAATTCATTCTATCACTCCTTGCGACTACAAGGATATTGTGTTGGGACGCGACGAGGAGAGCACTAAAGCTCTTGGTGCACAGGCATTGGCATCGGTAAGTTTACTTAACTACTTCGTATTTCATGCCCACAACACACACTCATTATTTAGCTTTTCACACTTAGAATTCTTTCTACTCACCCTTGTTTGTTGGTTTTTCAGGCAAATGCCTACTTTTAGGCTTCCCTGCACCGGACGGAGTCATGGAAGGCTCAGGCACGAAAGAACAAGCAGGAGATTTTTGTGACAAATGCCAAGATCAAGCACCTGAAGGAGAAGATGGCCGAGAAGGAGGAACTTTCGAAACAGACCCAGGCCGAGATAATTGAACTCCGAGCCGACAAAAATGCCATCATCGACAAGTACATGGCATCAGAGGAGTATCAAGACTTGATCTGGAAGCATGACGACCTCCTCTACCCTGCCAACTAAACAATTGGGTGGAACAAAGAACTAAGTCGGTGCTTGAGAGGCATCCAGGTCTGTTTGATCCTAAGGTAGACTTCAAAAGTTCTCAGTTACCCGAGGCTTTGAAGCGGTTGATCGAGGCTCAAGAAGTAGAAACCGAAGGGGACAACAACCCTAATGTTAGGCAAAAGAGGGCTCGCGAGCCTAGTCTTACTCCTTCTCCTTGTCGAATCATTCTAGAGAAGACTTTTTTGAGGCAACCCTTCAGAAGCCAGTGGAGGATAGCTCTTCTGGGGAAGAAGAGTCGAGTGAAGCCGAGGATGATTCATTTCATCTAGCGGGGAAGAGTCTTCGGAGGAGGATGAGTCATCTAAGTAGTTAGGATTTTATTTCTGTATTTATGTTGGCTCCCATCAGCTTGTAAAAATATTTGGCCCTCAGGCTTGTACTCGTGTTTTTCTACATTTTTGTCCTTTACTTCTGCCTTTGTTTTGTTTGTTTTTCGTGTTTAACTTGAACATAAACAACAAATACTCACGAGGCTTGTAAAAGATTTAACAAAAATAACTAACGCCATATGAGGAGAACGAAAAACATTCCTAAAAAACTACCAAGTTTTCAAATGAAACATAGTACTAAAAACATGTATTGCCTTCGAGGCTAATAAACCGACACTTGAACGTTTTTGAAAATCAAAGTCAAAAATCTAAACATAAGCTTTAACATCTTTAAGCTTCCCAGGCCAATAAAATCCCAGCCTCATTATTTTATGAGAAGAGCCCTACTTCCAAGGTGTTGGCCACATCTACCTTCATGAACTTCCCTTAGGGAAGCTTCATCCTCATGGGGTCTCAGACACTTCAAGTAGGGCATCACGTACGATTTCTTATGAAGTATTCCTTCTATGAGGGCATACTTCAAGGCCCTCACTGATAGCTTGTGTGCCTCCATGGGTTCGGTTGGTGTTTTCTCCGTTTCCAAGTAGAGCTTGATGGGATCCATCCAACATGCTCTCAGAACAATCGGGGCTACTAGTTTAGCATCAATGCTTGGGATCTTCAAGACTTGGAAATAAACACTGCCAGAGTAATTCTCAATCTCTGATGATAGAAATTTAGACAAGGCATCAGCTTTCACATTCTCCTCTCTCAGGATGTATTCAAAGTGGCATTCTTCAAACTGCGTGGCTTGAGCTTTAACAATTCTCAAATATTTTTCCATAGTCTCTTCACGGGACTCAAACTCCCCATTTACTTAAGAGATCACTAACCTTGAATCGCCACATACCTTCATGTTCTTCACCCTCAGGGTTCTGTCCAGGCCGAGCCCAGCTATCAAAGCTTCATATTCTGCCTCATTTTTTGTAGTCAAAAAATCCAACTTCATTGCATATTCGACAATAAACCCATCCGGGATTTGCAAAACTAAGCCAGCTCCACTAGTTTTTTTTCGAAGCTCCTTCAAAAAAGAGCACCCAGTATTCTTTGAGTTCTTCCTTCTCTTTGAGTTCTTCTTTATCTCCGTTTTCTTTATTCTCCTCTTGCGCCCGATTTCTTGGTTGGGAATGGTACATTCAACCACGAAATCAGCTAGAGCCTGAGCCCGAGCCTTGATGGCCGTTCTTGGCTTGTATCTGATTTCGATCTCTCCAAGCTCAATATCCCATTTGATTAGCCTCCTACTGGCCTTGGGGCTGTGCATTATGTTTCTCAGGGGCTAGTCTGTGAAGACCTCAATAACATGTGCCTGAAAGTACGGACGTAACTTTCTCGAAGCCATTATTAATGCTAAGGCAAACTTCTCAATCTTTGAGTAGTTCAGCTCTGCATCATGCATAATCTTGCTAACATAATAAATGGGTTTCTGAACCTTGACTTCCTCTTTCACAAGAACAACACTCAGGGCTGAGCTAGAGACAACAAGGTACATGAATAACACTTCTTCAGGTTTCAGTTTGGCAAGCAAGGGTGGCTCAGCCATATACTTCTTTAGCTCTTCAAAAGCTCATTGACTCTCGTCATTCCATTCAAAGTTCTTGACCTTCTTGAGGGCCTTGAAGAATGGTATACACTTTTCTCTAGACATGGATAATACCCCAGGGCTGCTACCCTTCCTGTGAGCTTTTGGATATCTTTTACTGTCTTTGAGGGCTCCATGTCCAAGACTGCTTGAATCTTACAAGGATTGGCCTCAATGCCACTTTTGGAGACCATCATGCCAAGAAAATTCCCAGATCCTACGCCAAAGGCGCACTTGGCCGGGTTCAACATCATCTTGTGGGTTTTCAGAACTTCAAATGCCTCCTTCAGGTGCTCAAGATGATCAGCCTTGTCTAAGCTTTTGATTAACATGTCATCAACGTAGACCTCTATGGTCTTACTAATGAGGTGCTTGCAACTTTTATTTACAAGCCTTCGATACGTGGCTCTTGCATTCTTAAGTCCAAATAATAAAAAACACCAAAGTCAGTGACGAATGATACCTTAGGGATGTCATTGAGGTGCATTTTGATCTGGTTGTAGCCACTGAAGCCATCCATGAAGCTAAGCATCTCATGCCCAGCCGTGACATCGATCAACGTGTCTATCCTTGACAAGGGGAAACAGTCCTTCGGACATGCGTCATTCAACTCTGTAAAGTCCACGCACATTCTCCACTTTCCATTGCTCTTCCTGACCATCACTGGGTTAGCTAGCCACTTAAGAAATTGAATTTCTTCAATAAATCCAGCTTCCAACAACTTCTCTACTTCTTGCTTAATGGCCTTTGGCCTTTCAGGAGCAAAATTTCTTTTCTTCTGCTTGACTGCTGTCCTTCTAGGATTCACATTCAACTGATATGTGATGAGTTTGGGGTTTATCCCTAGCTTGTTAGTTATTGTTCAAGCAAAGACATCTCTGTTGTCTTGCAAGAATTGAACCAGCTGTTGTTTTAGGTCCTTGGAGAGTGAAGTCCCCACATATGTGACTTTCTCATGATCTAGAGGATCCAGAGGAGCAGGCTCCAAGTCCTCTACGGGCTTACCCCTTCTTTCTTCTCGATCTCTGACATCCATCTCTTCGATAGGGAGAATCTGCCCCCCAGTGCCATCAGGTTTCAAGGCAGCCACATAACAACTCCTGGCCATTTTTTGATCTCCTCTCTCTTCTCCCACTCCATTCCTAGTCAGGAATTTGAGTTTCAAATGGTACGTAGGGCTATCGCCTTGAAGGCATGCAACCCAGTCCTTCCAAGGAGTGCATTGTAGGTAGTGCTTGCCTTGATAACTAGAAAATTCAGCATTTAAGTGGACTGTTGAGGTTTTTCACCCATAGTCATAGGTAATTGTGTAATTCCCTCAATCCAAGATTCCACTCCATTGAAACCATATATAGGCATGTTGGAGGGGGTCATTTACGAATTGTTGTATCCCATTTTCATAAAAGCATCATAAAATAGGATGTCTACAAACGACCTATTGTCTACCAAGACTCTTTTTACAGGAAAGTTTTCTATGATGGGGGTGATCACCAAGGGATCATCGTGGGGGAACCTCACCCCTTCCAAGTCAGAATCATCAAAGGATAAAGAGACCTCAATTCTTGCTCTCTTAGAAGGTTCTCCTACTATACTCATTATCTCTCGGGCATATGCCTTCCTGGAATTTTGGGAGTTACCTGCAGCTATTGGTCCCCTTGAAATCACATTGATCACAGCCTCTCGGGGCTGATTATTTCTTTCTTTGGGGTCTGAGTCCCTCCGTTTGTTATTGTAACCTCTATCATGTCTAGCACCATCCTTGGTGTATTTTTCCAAATTTCCTCTTCTAATTAGAAACTCAATCTCGTCTTTTAAATGATGACAATCATCAGTATCGTGTCCCGCGTCCCTATGGAACCAGCAGTATGTGTTCTTATTTCTCTTTTCAGGATATGTCCTTAGTGGCTTCGGCCATCGAAGGTCCTTGCCCTTCTCAATATCCATCAGTATTTGGCTACGAGCGATGTTTAGCCTTGCATACTCGACGAACCTGGATCCTCTTTTCTTCTTGAAGTCATTAGCATCATCATTCTTCGTATACTTGGTATCGACAGTATACTCAGTATCGCTGACTCGCTTCTTAGAGTAGGTGTTCGAGGCTTGAAATCCTTGGGCTTTCCTCATACTTTCCTCGGCTTTGATATACTTTCCAGCTTTCTCCTGGAGCTCATTCATACTCTCAGGGGCCCTCTTGGCTAACGATCTCCTGAAATTTTTGTCAGAAGTCCCTTGCTGTAAGGCTATCATAGCCACCTTCTAGTCTAGATCGGGGACCTTCAAGGATTCCTTTGTAAATCTATTCATATAGTTCCTTAATGACTCATTCTTCCCCTAATGCATATTCATTAACGAAGCTGAGCTTTTCTCATGAGTCTTGCTGCTGATGAACTGACCAATGAAGGTCCTGCTTAGATCTTTAAATGAACAAACAGATTTAGGGGGTAGACGACTGAACTACTTTTAAGCCATACCACTTAGGGTTTGGGGGAACGCCCTACAATTGACGACGTCATTGATGGGCTGCAGCAGCAGTGCATTAGAGAACGGGAGAACATGATTTGAGGGATCTCCTATTCCATCATAGGCCTTGATTGTAGGTATCTTAAACTTTTTTGATATCCTCTCGTTCATAATATTCTCTGTGAAGGGGGTGTGGGATCATCAGGATCTCCAAGTGGCAATAAGTCTTGGGGGTCAGCCCTAATATGACTTGTCTTTGTTTGTCTCCTGGTTGGGGGCTCGTCCAAATCTATCATAGGTGCGTTTCTCATCGACCCTCCAGCCCCCTCAACTCTGGGGCGCTATCGCCTTGCTAGTGCCCTTTTTAGGTCTTTCCTCAGTCATTGGACTTCGGCTTCATGAACATGTATCCTTTCCTGAAGTTCCAGGGAGTCATTATCCTGAGGCCCTCGGGACTGGGTACTCCTCCTCCAAGGGGCTCCTTACCGGGTCGCCTCCTTCGTGGGTTAATATCCTCGTCAGATGATTCATCGTCATCAGTAGAGTAAGGTCCGTAGAAGTCCTGACTCCTTCATCGCGAAGCGTAGTGGGGCAGCAGCCCTTGCTTGTAAGAGGGATCATAGCTTCTCAGGAGCCCATAGCGAGGGTCGGACATCAAAGCAGATGAGATCTGCAAGGTAGGAGGAGCGATAAAAGTTGTACCAAGGGGTGGAATTAACTAGTGTGGAAGAACAGAAGAATGAATAGACACATCGGGGTTGGGAAGATGAACAAGGATGCTAAGGGGTGCGGTACGCCGGGTACTTGCTTCAAGGCCTCTAACGGAGGTGATTGGAACAACAACTCCCTTTTCCGCGCCATAGTAGGGGGAACGTTGGTGTCAACAGTGGTATCAGGGACCTCTCCCTCAAGGATGCTCGCGGTATTTCTTGTCCTAGCCATGGTTGTTATTCGTTTCTCACAGACGGTGCCGAATGTTACGGATTAAAAACTAGGTGTATTTAATAAGTAATTAATGCTAGGGTTTGAGAGAGCTTCGAGCTTTAATGGCTGCACTAACGTTTCATGACTATCTCGGGTCCTCATTAACTGCCTACGTATCTCAGTGGGTGTGAGAATCAAGCCAATAACGTAGTTCTAAGAATGAAGGGTTATGCCCTTTATATAGGCGCACGAGGGCCTTGGAATCATATTAGAATTAGGAGACTTGGCGGCCAAGTCTCCTATTGACAAAGTTGTTGAAACCTCTTAGGAATGAGGATCCTCAATGGACTCTTCCCACGCTAGGGTTTCTAGATCCTTCCAGGATGAGGGCCTTAAACAAGCTTTTTGGGTCTTTACTGAGCCTTTGTTAATTAATTACGAAATTAATTAATAACAAAGGTTTAATGGGCCTATGGCTTCAACAGAGCTTGTGGGATGGACTTACAAATCTAGTTGATCCTTGGATTACAAATCTAGTTGATCATATGATTTATTTTCCTAGTTCATTTCAAGGCCGCAAGCCTTTAGACCATACTACGTCTAATAAACGAAATAATAAATGCTATATTTATTATTTTCTCAGGGCTATTTTTACCCATATCAGTATACTTCAATTTTTTTAATAATTCAAAATTAAAATTTTATCATTTTAAATTCACTATCTTGCTATAGATTATAATATTACTCATTTTTCATTTAAAGAGACCTCCTAGGATACTAAAAGAAAAATATGTAAATATATCACATGCCAAAAATATATTATATTATATAAAAGAGAATTTGTATAATATGTCCCAAATTAATGTGGTAGTTTATGAATATGTCCCTTTTTATTCAATAATTATAAATATGTCTCATGATTAACTTTTAACTCATGTTTAACTTATATAAATATAATTAATTTATAAATATTAATATTTTTCTATTAAATATGATTAGAAAACGCGCAAATGTCTTGTAGATGATAATTAATTAACACAAATATCAAAAATAATTTAAATAGAAAACATATGAAAAATATACATATAGAAAATAACTTCATCCCTCTTGGTCTCTTCTTGTTCACATCCCTCTCCATTTTTTTATCTATGCTCTTTACTTGCTCCGTTAGATGATATGCATATTGATTATTGAATGCAAAGGATTAACTTAAACATGTTTGTCCCCGTATATAGTAAGAGACCGAAAGAGTAGTTAGAAGTTGGAACACATTACTTCATGTGTGTGCCTCTAAGACATCTGAAACAATAGCATTGCAGGTCGCACAAGTCACTCTGCAACAAGAAATAAGTATATAATAACTCATGAGATGACATTTTTTCTAGCCTCAAGAGGTAGATGTTGGACAAAACTGTCTGTGCTGGTGAACGACCCTTGTGCCAAGTTTCCTCACAAGCTAGAAGATGATCCATGATGTCAATAATACATTGAACATCATCGGTTTTATCCGGACTCACTGGTATAGGAGCAACTACATTCTCAATTACTTCATCAACTGAATACTATCTACAAACTATACCTGAATCCATCTTTGGGTCCATTATCTCCAACACAAACATTGTAAAAAAAATTAATTCATTTATAACCAAACCAAACCAAACATATCCAGTATATCCCGCCGCTCAGAGCAGGGTCTAGGGAGAGTAAGATGTAAGCAGACCATGCCCCTACTCCAAAAAAGCCACAGAGAGGCTATTTCCGTGAAACCCCCCAGCTTTGTGTACAATAATATAGTGAGTGCTCAATATAAATATAATAATACCGCGTATACAGTTATAAATAGTATGTACATATTGATAATCAGTATTCAGACCACTAAGACCCCACTTCAACTACCCGAATGCGGCATCGCCAACCAGCCTTAACTAAGATCATGTCACCGGTAAGGTTTAATGCCTCCATATCCAATTTTAATTAATCTAGCCATGTCCTTTTTGGTCTACCCCGCTTTCTCTTCCCCAGAATGGAAATACTCTCAACCCTTCTAACTACAGCTGATGACCGTCTACATCGGACGTGTCCAAACCAACGCAGGCGTCCCTCCCTAATTTTCTTAGAAATAGACTCCACGCCTAATAGTTGTCGAAAAACATTATTAGGCACATGATCCACCATTGTGTGGCCACATATCCAGTGCAACATCCGCATTTCTGTTGTCTCCAACCTACGTTCTTGAGCCTTCCTCAAACACCAATACTCAGAACCATATAATAATGTAGGTCTGATGGCTACCCTATAAAATCTACCATTAAATATTAATGGTACTCGTTTATCATACAACACACCCGTGGCAGCCCTCCATCTACGCTAGCCTGCTTGAATACGATTCTTAACATCCACAGTAATATCCATGTTACTATGTACAATAGAACCTAGGTATCTGAAACTATTCATCTACGACACCCTATTATCTGCAATGCAGACCACAACATCATCTTCAGTATCCTCTCCACTAAAATTAGCGTGGAGATACTCTGTCTTAGAACGGCTCAGACGCAATCCTTTAACCTCTAATGCCTCTCGCCACTGTTCTAATCACACATTAACCTCACTCCTCGACTCTGCAACTAAAACAATGTCACCAACAAAAAGCATACACCAACTAATTTTATCTTGAATGTCATGAGTAAGAGTATCTAAAATAATTATAAATAGGAAAGGACTTAACACCCAACCTTGATGTAGTCCTACCTCAACCAGAAAATATTCAGAATCTCCTATTGGCATCCTAACACATGTCCCTACTCCTAAGTACATATCTTGTATGACGTGAATATATAACGGTGGTACTCCTTTAGCTTCCAAACATCACCAAATAACCTCGCGGGATGCACTAACATAAGCCTTTTCAAGATCGATAAGCACCATATGAAGATCACTACGACACTCATGATATTTTTCCATAAGGCACTGAATTAGATAAACAGCCTCACGTGTGTCGACCTACTAGGCATGAAACCAAATTGATTCACTAAAATTTCAACTACCCTTCTAATCCTACTGTCAATAACTCGTTCCCAGAGTTTCATTGTGTGACTAAGTAATTTAATGCCATGATAGTTACTACAACTTTGAGCATCGCCTTTATTCTTGTAAAGAGGCACCAAAACACTCAACCACCACTTATCCGACATCTTGGTGGACCTAAATATGACATTAAAAAGTTCTGTCAACCATCATTCACCAACCTTGCCTAAACCTGCCATGCCTCAATAGGAATCTCATCTAAACCCATAGCCTTACCCCTTCCCATCATCCTCAAAGCAACTTTAACCTCTTCTATACTAATAGACTGACTTAGACTAGAATCATCTTGAGTAATCTGAATCTCCTGTTGTTCGAAGACGATTTCTCTCCCTCGAGATGCGCTAAATAAGTCAGAGAAATACTCACCTCATCTCACTTTGATATCATCATCCCTAAGAAAAACATTCCCACCCTCGTCTTTAATATACTTAACCGAGCCCAAATCTTGACGTCTCCGATTGTGAGTTTTCGCTAGTTTAAAATTTTTATTTACTCCCTTCTTGGTGGTGAAATGGTTGTACATATTCTTATAGGTCTTATTTTTTGCGTCCGCCACCGCCTTTTTTGCCATCTTCCGTGCAACTTTGAAAATTTCTTTCTTTCTATTCTTTTCTTCCCCTTTTGGACACGACAATAGTTCTGCAAAACACTTTTGCTTTGACCATACTTTCTGTTGTACCTCTGCATTCCACCACCATGACTCTTTGTGATTATTGATATTGCCCGAAGTTACCCTGTTGGGTCCCGGAGATCGTAGGGGGGGGGGTGAATACGATTCCCAAATTAAAAATATAACTATTAATAATTTTTGGGACAAGAAAACCATATTAAAACCATATTAACTATTTACCACCTTTGTTGATCCTCTACATGACTCAAGAAAACCAACAACTTTAGATTGATTAAAATCATATTAACCGACGAGAGCTTGCCTCCAATGTCCTGACACTTTATGCAACGGTCTGGTTCATAAGTGACTAGTCTTGATAGGGGCTCTTGATTCCGAACATGATTCCACATTCTTCTTTGCAAACCTTACTTGTAGCTTCGATTGTAATGCACTAAAATCTTCATAGACTAAGACAATCTTTTGTAGCTTCCACATCCTTGAATAGATGTCAATATCTTTTATTCTTCACTGAGGCCTGGACATGTTAATGAACTTCTTCCAGTGAGCTTCAAGTCTGTAGATGATCATTTGATACTTTGTCTTAACTGAACTCTGTGATCCAAGATTTCTGTGCACCTGCATATTATTACATGTCCTATTCTATTGTTGAGTTATCATCAACCATTACATAGAGATTACATTTAGCATTTCTAGTACACATGAAAGTGCAGTGAGTTACTTCCCTTCGCTCCTATCTCCCCTTTCAATCTCCCCCTATTTGGTTGATATGGAATAGCAATCAAATACTATTTCCCTTTACAATTTCCCCCAAAAGCAATTAAATAAAATTAGCTACTAGAGGATAACTCAACTAATATACAAGAAACAATTAAAGTACTGGACATGAAAATAATATACAAAAGGTTCTGGAAAGATATAATCAGTTAAATCCAGATTTCCTGAGTTGCTGAAAATGAATGATGAATTTCTGAATTTCATTTTCCTTTAGCTTCCTCCACTTCAATGTTCTTCAAAGATGGGGTTCTTTCAATAAAGAAACAAATCATTAGTAAAGACTTCTGAACAATCATTCTTGTTTATCTTGCAATTCGAACTAGAACATACAGCTCTCTATGTTCCCCATAAGAGGTCAACTCATTCTCCCCTTAAGGTTGTTCTCTCTTGGAATGAAAGTCATTTCCGCTTTTTCTTCAGGATGTTCTATTTCCAGGAAACATATTTTTCTTTCTTCCCTGCACTATTCCACTGACTTCATCTATCACTGAAACAAGAAATAGAACACACTTGGACACTTCTCAGATGCCACTTGAAAATCTCCTTCACATTCTTCTTTACCCAGAAAACTTCTACTTAGCAAAAACTCCCCCTGAGTTGATACTCTTCAAAGAAATCTTCATTTTCATTCATTGATCGTGCTAGAAAGAATTCTTCTGCCGAACCTCTCCTAAGAATGTTCCAAGGACAGATCTTCAAACAAATAGAGCAAAATCCCTTAGATATCTTTTCAGAATAAGATATAGCATTGCAAACCAAGATGTTAAGATTCTCCATAACTTCTCCCCCTTAGTACGACAAGTAACTTCTTCCCAATTGACAGAAAGTAACTTCTCCACTTCAGACGAAAAATCAGTTAAATCTACAACACCTTTAGGGATTAGGCTCCAACCAATTACTAAGAAACTCCCCCTTAGTAATTTCTCCATTGCATCACTAAGGTTTCAATTTTATCTAATTCTCCCCCTTAGTTCATGCAAGCTCCCATCCACCCTTGTGTCTTTAGATATCCTCTAAGTAACCTCCACAAGATAGGATTGACAGATCTCATTTCTTGTATCAACAAGAGATCTCATTTCTTGTATCACCAAATTCTCCCCCTTAGTTGAGAATATCCTTTAAAACAATAAAAGTATCATCTACATCCAATCGAAAAAGAAACTCTCCTCCAATTGAATATAAAATCCTCCTTAAGCCTAAAAATTAATGTCTCCCCCTTTGAGATTGAGAACAACATAAATTAATAGACCCAAAGGTAATAGTTTGGACATTCCCACTAAGCTTCAGCTAGACTCTTCTTCAGCTTGTCTTCCAGAAAAGAATCTCTTCAACATTTCAGAGCTGGAAAATTCAGTAACAGGATTCAAGCATAGTAGTAAGGTTAGTGTTTGGTCTATGGTTTCCTCACTTCTACTACGTTCTGTTGGTGTTTACACTTTCAAGCGTAAGTGTTCTACTCATTTCTCTCCCTATTTCTCTCACTCAAGTGTATCACTCCCTCACTTCACTCAAGTGTTTCTCTCCCTTACTTGCACTCATTCCATTTATAGCAATTTGTACCTGCAAGTAAATCCATGCTAGTCTCACCAAGATATTATGGATCGTTGACTGTAGCATGTTGTCGATCACTAAAGATCTAGGTTCTGAGATGGAATCTCAGACAGGGTTTCAGTTAGGCCGTCACCCAACTCACCATGAGCAAATCCATGCACACGTGGCTCGTCGTCGGGGAATAACCCTTCTGAAATTGGAATCTCCTCCATTCCAGGAGTGACTGAAATCCCAACACCCTGATCCTCAAAAGACTCATCAAATTGGTAAACCAACTGAATCATAGTCTACGAGTTGTTGCTCAGCTACTTTCAGCATCAACAATCTCCCCATATGCAAATCCATGCACTGGATCGTTGAATGTGGTATGCGTACTAGCAGCTATCTAAGCATCAACCGACTCCCCATATGCAAATCCATGCACTGAATCGTTGACGGTGATATGCCTTTAAGTTTTGAGCGATCCATGTATTCCAGAACTTGAATTCCTGGGAGAGTAGACGTGTACAAACATCTCTCTCAATCACCCGTGAAGATGAATTAACTCACTATTTTCAGTCATGGAAAAATGTTAGTGATTGCCTCTCAACATCAACAGATTGCTCTGCGGATGTGAAATCCCGTTAGGGAACTAGGACTGTTCCTCCTAGGAAGGTTGACAAGGATTCTAATATATGGCAAGAAATCCAAGTTTCCCTATAATGCCTGTGAAGGCGGCTCAACAACTTCATTCACCATGAATGGTAAACACAGAAGTTTAGGGGTTTTACCTATACCTCACAATGTGCACTTCTTGCAATGTATCCTCACAATTGTTAGTCCCAAGAGAGGCTAGAGAACTGTTAGGTCCTATAACATCCCTTAGAAGCAAAAACTTTAGGATTACCATCAGCGTGAATGCTTTTGGTGTGCTTGACTCATTACAAGGTGCTCTAGCTGACGAGTGAATTTTCAATGAAATCACCCTGTTAAGAGAGTTCATTCAGAAACAGTTGAATTGCCTTTTCAGCTCTGCATCCTTTTGAGAGAATACAGATGAGCTACAGTTACCTCAATTTGTATACTTCTTTTCTTCTCTAGAGGTAGAGCTGTGGGTGCACTTCTGACTTCATCCTTATTTGCTGCACAAGTGCAGTTTCTCCATTATCAACCTCTAACTAACATAAGTTCCTTATATCACCAAGGGTTGAAAGTTTGAATTTGAATGATAGTGTTTGGTACTAAGGCCTTGGTTAGAAATTGATGGATTATTCAACTTCTTGACCTTCCCCTATAGCCACTTAGGCCAAGCCATTACGACTAAATAGATAGAGTTGATCAGAGCTATATAAAATCTGGTAGAGTATGATTAAACTTATTCTCTATTCCTTCTCAGAAATATAGCATCGAAGCAATGTGTCATCAAGAAACAATGCACCAGAGCTAAAATGTGGGAATTAATAAAGAATAGGTAAAAGAATATTAAGCCAAATTTCATAAACTCACAATTTTGAAAAAAAATTAACAGATTAACAAAAGTGTTCTTTTGAATTTCTCTTAGACAAATATCCAATTGATATTCAACTCTTTTAACAAAAACATTTTGATTAATAACTCAAATCTATTTCATCTTGCTCACTATATGTTTTCAGAAATTGTTTTGCAATTCATTCTTATCAGATATTATCTCCGACTTAAAACATAAATCATTTAAAAAAAATCGAATGAATGCTTTAGTCATACAGTCCAAGGCACTAATCCCAAAGCAAACAACCATTGTTTTAATACTACAGGTCAATGTGAAACAGACATTAACAAGAGTTTTGAAAAACGTTTTACCAATAGTTGATACCTCAAGATCAAAACAATTTACTCAAATAAAATAGCCTGATACCATGCAACCTAAGTTACAAGTTATTAAGTAACTTTATTTAAACAAATCGTGGAGAGAAAACAGTTTTCATTACAAAACATTTAGAGAGAGAGAGGATATATGATTTTGAAATAGAAAGATAATCCTCAAGAAATGTTCTCTTTCAAAGAAAACTTTTAGTGGCTTTTCATTCTCTGGCAAATGAATGCATGTTTAGATAAAACATTTTTCACAAGAAATAGACAAGAAATTTCGTTATGCATTCAAGTTCTAAAGAATGAAAAACATATGTTAATACTAATGAATTATCAAAGATATGAATGACAAGATATTCAAAAGTACTAACATCATTCAATCATTTTGTAATAAAATATATCTTACTACAAAACAATAAAGCACATAAGATACTTACATTATGCTAGACAATTACCATTTGTCGCTTGAAACAAACACATATTGCAATATTGATCATGGTAATTCTAAAGCATAAAACATAAGCATCCGCTAAACACTGAACATACATTGACCGAATGACAGTATTTAACTTCTTACACTACATCTCAACAATTATCACATAAGCATATTGAAAATACTCATGACAATCAGAATGTATGTAAACTCGAGGTACTAGTTGCATCAGAGATCAAATACCTTTAAATATTAATGTTAAAATTTATGATCTTTGACAACCCCTCGCGATGTAGTAACTTACTTTCAATATCAGTGTTTTTGAAATAATCTTTTTGTCACTTAGTGCAGAAATTCTAAGTGACATCACTAATATCAAAAGAATGACAACTAATATTAATGGATTTTGCAAAAGACATGAATTACATCACTTAAACTACATATTAAGTGGTTCCATTAATATTAGCATTAAACAATTAAAAGTAAATAAAATTACAATTAATTAATATATACAAATACTTATGCTGAAACATTTGATACATATAGCATGAATAACATATGACAGCACAAAGTACGAGGTCCTGAATATAAATTGACTATACAAAGAGATGCTACATTGTTAGGTCCCTAGGTCCCGGGTGATCATAGGTAATCTCATAATGATAATATTGAGTCCCGGGTGGTCACACGCCAAACATTAATCAGTTCCTAGAGATCGTAGACATCTAAATAGCATGAACACTCTCTATAAACATTACATTTAAATAAATCAATATTAGACTAGAGTGACATACCTTAGTCAATAGAGCTTTTACTGGTGTATGATCGTTGAATGAACAATTACTCCTCTTTGCCCGAGAGATCGAACGTTTACTTCTTTCGAGATCGAACGTTTACTCCATTTGGACAGGAATAACTTTTCAGCTACCAGTTAACATTGTTCCTCGAAACAATACCACGCTCATCCAGACGGAAACTGCATTACCTTCAACACCCAAATATTTCCTTGTAGATATTGGTCTTGGCAGCAGCTTCACTAAACTCAGCACTCTAGAAACCAGTAGTCTTGACACTAGCAGAGTAGAACCTTAAAAAAAAAATCTGAACTACCCTTCAGCTTCTGTATCAATACCAAGTCTTCATGTGGATTGATTCCTTGTGCTAAGTGTATCTGCCTCTGGTTTAATTGAGTTAGTTCCTTGATTCGAACCCTCCTCAATCTTGATTAGTTAGTGCATCTTCAGTCTTCATTGAATTCACTCAGAAAAACCAATGAAATACTCTTATACATGCACGACCAATCACTACTCTACTACCCAGATTCATCAAGAACTGACTCTAGGAAATGTTGTTACACAAAACCCTTTGTCATGACAGATGTGTCCTTAATGTTTCCTTAGATAATCAGTGGGTAGAGTAGACTTCTTCAAATATGATTGAGATCATCTTGCATTATCTTTAAATTGATAATTTCCTTTCTAATATGCAATCACTCAATGTGGATCACTCAGTGCTCCTAAGAATCTCAACTCTTACTCAATGAGCACTGCTAGCCTTTGAGCATCAAACACGACTAGTTGATCCAACTTACTGATGCTCCCCCTGTGATGCTGCTTGCAGCTTTTCTTCATCTGGTGTCATCTGATCTTGAGCCCTAAACAGGATGTCAACCTTTAGAAATTCAGAGCTAAAATCAAACGAATGCTAGGGAGCTTGATGATGATGTTCACTGCATCTAGATTATCTTAAATCAATCACAGACTCTGTGTAAGCTCTTAACTCCAAATAAGATAGCCTTCCATCACACCATGTGACTTCAGGCATGATTAATCTTACTTGATGTCTTCTCTTTACATTTGCTGATTAGACTTGCTGTGTCAACTGATTCAGCCGTAGTGAATAGGAAACCTTAACTCTATCCATTATCCTTGTAATTCCACTCAAGGTCTGGATTTCCCTATTAACTCCTCCATTTGGTCATGAAGTCCGGAAACTGAAATTTACTCTAGAATACTCCTTTCAGTGCAGACATAACATAGAACTTCGTTCGTCAACGAATTCCATTACCTGCCCTCAAAGTGTTCTTACAGCAATCTGCCTAATCCTTTGAATGTGATTAATCACTGAGATGCTTCATCTATCGAATGCACGAACAAACACCAAAACTAAACAGGGTAGTCTTTGACTTGACTTCCCTTCAACTGACATACTTCACTAATGTCTTTCTTAAAAGAATTTCATTAGAAGTAGTCCTTTCTCACAAACTTCATCTTTACCGTCGAATTCGTTATCTTGATAAACCAAGTATTAGTTGATAAACCAAGTGTGAGAGCATCACTTGTTGTTGCAGCTAACTCCATTCTGATAAACTTCAACGAATAGTTGACTTCATCATAAGCATTACATTTCGTGTCAGCAATAACCTCACTTCCAGTAGAGTGATCTTCTATTTCTCTTGACCCCGATCAATACTTGTCATCCCGAACTGATATTAGGAAACCCTTTGCAAAGAATTCCATAGGTCTTCCTTAATATTGTGCTTCAGATCATTCAAGAAAAATAGGTAACCTTGCTTAACCATTTGAATACCAAAGCAAAAGTAGTTACATGCCTCGAACATGAAAATGTCAGAGATATATAACTTGTACATGTTGAAAGATACTCTGCATTCACAAATCATTAAGACACGTGGTCCTCAATTTGATTGAGTCCAAGGGTTAGAGATATTTTTAAACATAGTTAACAACAAAGCATTCAAGTTCAACATGCTCATTCTTACTTGACTGATCACTCCTCATCTATATCAGCCTCAACAAGTAGTCTTGGCTATGAGCTCAGTGATCCCAACCTAACTTAAGGTGGACTAGCAGTCTATAAGAATCATGTCATACATATATGTAGTCATAGAAGAATCAATCACTCAGATTCCTAATTCTTCTAAATCACCTTTGTTGTTCACTTTAACATTATATTATCTCTAATTACCTGAGTCAATTTAAATTTAAAAATTTAATTCATGGTTTATTAAACTGACCCCTAGGCAATTCCCAAATTAGAAACAAACTCATCTTAACAAGCACATGATCAGATATAACATTTAATACAACCATGCGAGTATAAACAGATTATAGACAATGTAAGCATCAAGGCACTTAGCATGCAACAAATACTCTTTCCGGTAAATGTACCCCTACAAATACCTAAGACTCTATATGTTAACATGATCAATTATCGTAAAGCAAGCATTAAATCACACAAGATCTAATCATGAAGTCAAATACTGATAAACAAGCAACACTTAACAAACTAGCATAAGTTATCTCATTTATATAGAAATCAAGGTGAGACATGCATTACATCAAACTTATAATATAATGTAGTTCAGCACTTAATACTCTATAATTAAATCAAACAAGTATAAACTAGTTAGAAAGTATACCTGAACGATGCTTAACATTCCATCTCGAGTGATAATCAATTGATCCAAATCAATTTCCATTCCACTGACACTCATGGAAGTATCCTTGCATTTGACCTCAATAACCAATGATGTTCCTGCTTCAACCCAAACTGATTGTTCTGCTTAAAGACCCCGACATAGAATGTCTCATGTTCTGCTTGAAAAGATCACTCTTCTTTGTATGTGTAGCAATAACCCCTTGATTATCATATGTCAGTGATAATCAAACCTTGTGTATTTCTGCCACTGATGTCCTTTAACCAAATCTTCAATTGTTGTTTTGGTTCTTTGATCGTTAAACTGAATTCCTTTTCAAAATCCCAAATTCTTCAGATATTGATTCGAAAACCACTGATCGAAGACTCTTCCCTAAATGAACTAATCCCCTTTCAATAACCAAATGATCCACTGAGTAGACCGATGTAGAAATACATCTCCAATGGTAAGATCAGGTCTCAACTCCATTAGAATGTTCTTCAGTCAGTTCGTTTGTCCTCAACAAACGAAGAATCAACTCCTGTTGTTTCGTTTAATAAAACATTTTGTTCAAACAGAAGTATTTAATTTTTTAGGAATTTAAATAATCAAAATAAATTGAAAATGCATTTTTGATAAATAATAATAAATTTCTCAATTTCAAATTATAAATAAAATAAAATTCGAAAAGAAAGTTTTGATATAGAGATAACAAAATTTTCAAGGTATATTAAATAATCCTGAAAAAGAAATTATTTCAAATCAAAATTAATTTCCAAAGAATTTTATAGAATTTATAATCCAAAACAGTTTCAATTATAATTAAAATAAAACAGATTGAAAATATAAGTTTGATATAAAAATAATAAATTTTCAAGTCATCTTAGATATTCTTGAAAATAAATTATTTCAACCAAAATGATTTTCCAAAAAGTTTTATGAGATTTATAATTAAAACTTCCAAGCTTAAATTATAATTAAAATAAAACAACTCGAAAACATAATTTTGAAATAGAAATACTAAATTCTCAAAACATTTAAAGTATTCATGAAAATAAATTATTTCAATCCAAAAATATTTTCCAAAGAGTTTTATAAAATTTATAATTAAAGTTTTATGAAAAATAAATTATTAAACCTCAAAAATAATTCTCAAAATACTTTTAAGAATATTAAAGTCAAAAGAAATTAAATTGGATTTTAAGATTAATTTTAGTTTTCAAATTAATAAAATTCTTAACTAAGAATATTAAAAATATAAAATATTTGACTCCAAAATTTAAAAGAAAATAAAATATTTTCCAAGATGTAAGATAAACTTGAAAAATAAATTATTTAAATTTAAAAATTATTTTCAAAATATTTTATATAATTAAATTCAAATTTAATTATTAAATTAATTATTAAACTAAAAACAATTTGAGAGAAAAACAATTTTTGTTTTAAATAAAAGTTAAACTATGTAGCCATGTGTCATGTTGAAACAACCCTCTAAGTAGAACTTCTACATAGGAATGTTCTACATAGACTCTATCTCGAACACCAAGTAGAACTTCTACATAGGAATGTTCTACATAGACTCTATCTAGAACATTAAGTAGAACTTCTGACTTAGAAAATATTTCCAACTCCAGAATTTCTACTTAGGTTCTATCTAGAATATTAAGTAGAATATTCTACATAGAAATGTTCTACTTAGGTTCTATCTAGAACATTAAGTAGAACTTCTGACTTAGAAAATATTTCTAACTCCAGAATTTCTACTTAGGTTCTATCTAGAACATTAAGTAGAATATTCTACATAGAAATGTTCTACTTAGCCATCTCGAATATCTACCTCGAATATTCTACATAGGAATGTTCTACTTGGCCATCTAGAACATTTTGTACTTAGAAAAATTCCGGGCTTCAAAAAAAATTCTGGATGCCCAGTGAACCAAACGTACCCTCTTTAATCTCAAAAATAAAAATAGATCCAATCGATTTGTATGTCAATCGAGTAGCTCTGATACCAATTGTTGGGTCCCGGAGATCGTAGAGGGGGGGGGGTGAATACGATTCCCAAATTAAAAATATGACTATTAATAATTTTTGGGACAACATAAAAATTACTTTGGTTCAAACCCGGGTACTGTTCATCATCTTCTTCAACCTCAAGAACACCATTAAAATAACCAAGATAATGAACGGTAAATCATCCAAACCACACAACACAACAAGATCCAAGAATATAACTTTATATTTATTGAAGTGGGGTAGATGCTACAAACAAGTTCAAGAACATAAGCTCAAGAACACAACAAAGAAATGATTTTTAGCTCCTCTAAAAATATTACAAATTCTAGATCTAGGAGACAAAAATCAAACCTATCTTCTAAACAAGATTTAGCAATGTTTACAATAGAAGAATAGATGAGTGGTGAAACAAAGAAATTCATGGCCCCATAATATTCAAGATATGGAGTATGGCCGTGGGGGAGAGAGAAAATAATTTTCTCTCTCTCCCCATTTTTTTCTCTGCCGAATACTACTGCATCTTTTTTAATGAAGATGAGGACTTGGTTTCTTTTAGTATATTCAAAAAAGATGTTACTTTTTACTTTTCCACCTTTTACTCTTGTCCACTCAAATTTCATCTTCAAAGTCATGTGCCAAGTATGCCTTTGGAAATATTTAATGTAAAAGTAATATTTAAATAAATATATATAATATAAATAAAGAATATCTTTATTTATAAAATATATAAATAATTAAATAAATACTTTATTTAATTAAATTAAATATTTCCATTCCACTCTTCAATTTGTGTAGACTTCCTTATCCAAATACTTGACCCCTATACGTGACTCCACCACGTCCAAGTATTTGGCCTTCTAATCTGTGAAGCTTTAGTAAGATCCAATCAGGTTGTGCCATCTGTCCCTTATTCATTAGGCTGACATTTCTCCAACACTGATTTACCACCTTTGTTGATCCTCCACATGACTCAAGAAAACCAACAACTTTAGATTGATTAAAATCATATTAACCGACGAGAGCTTGCCTCCAATGTCCTGACACTTTATGCAACGGTCTGGTTCATAAGTGACTAGTCTTGATAGGGGCTCTTGATTCCGAACATGATTCCACATTCTTCTTTGCAAACCTTACTTGTAGCTTCGATTGTAATGCACTAAAATCTTCATAGACTAAGACAATCTTTTGTAGCTTCCACATCCTTGAATAGATGTCAATATCTTTTATTCTTCACTGAGGCCTGAACATGTTAATGAACTTCTTCCAGTGAGCTTCAAGTCTGTAGATGATCATTTGATACTTTGTCTTAACTGAACTCTGTGATCCAAGATTTCTGTGCACCTGCATATTATTACATGTCCTATTCTATTGTTGAGTTATCATCAACCATTACATAGAGATTACATTTAGCATTTCTAGTACACATGAAAGTGCAGTGAGTTACTTCCCTTCACTCCTATCTCCCCTTTCATACCCCCAATAATATCCTTACTGTCAATTTAATTCAGTTTACCACATTATCCCACATTTGTTGTGCATCATTCCCTTGCCTAAAGCACCCTTCAAGCATTTCCTTAAATTCTATTGCTTTATGGCCACTTAATTTATTCCATAGTATTCTTGACCTAACCACCCGCGACCCCTCTAGTGATTGAATACCCACATTTAAGCCCATTATCAACAAACGATGTTGTGAAGCGCAGGCCTCTATCGGAAAAAATTGATAGTTCTTACATAGACATATATTTCTACGCCGAATAAGAAGATAAATGATTTGAGTGGTGTGTCCTCCACTCCTAAAAGTGATTAGATTACCATCGCATTTTTTAAAACAAGAGTTTACAATTACCAACTCATGTGCCATAGCAAACTCCAATAATGCCACTCCCATTTCTTTTCTAACACCGTACCCAAAACCACCATGAAATCCTTCATATCCATCTACACTTTCACCAATGTGGCCGTTGAAGTCACCTCCTAAAAGTAAAAACTGATCATTCGGTATGACATTAACCAAATCATCTAAACAACCCCAAAAACGCATAGTCTCATTGTCCCCCAACCCTATTTGAGGAGCATAAGCACATATCACAGTAACCACTATCAAGCCCACTACTAATCTAATATACACAATTCTATCACTATACCTTTTGACCTCTACCACCTTGTCCTTAAGGTCTGTAGACAGGAAGATACCTACACCATTATGAGAATTAACCACATGAATACCACAACTTATAACCATTAGCCTCCTTAGTCCTGTCTCCTTTCCATTTTGTTTCTTGTATACAAGCCACATCTACTTTCCGTTTTCTCAATACATCAACTAATTCTAAAAACTTGCCAGTTAAAGTACCTACATTAAAACTGCCTACCCGAAACCTGCCCCTGCCTTGTTGTCTTACTCCCCGCACCCCTAGACGGTCCATCACAATAATCAATAAGATACTTACAGGTAACAAAATTAAAGAACAACTATAAATCAAATAAAAATGTAACAACCCTAATAGACTACACGTAAAGAGAATGAAAATGAAGAAATATATAAAACAAAGAAAGCACAAAAACGTAACAACCTAAATATAGTACACGTAAACAAAATTAAAATGGAGAGTGATATAATACCCGGGACCACCTTCGATGGTCGTCCTTACGAAATTTGTAGTGGCCCGCTTTGGAAATGATCAATAACACGGCTCCAACAATACTAACAATTTCAGCCCAATGTTAATCTAAAATGTACCAAAAGAATTGTGGATACCGATCAATAGTATAACAAAATCACAGGCCTGCAATTGTATCCAATGTGGAAAGTATATATAAACATAAGCAGTCCACGTATCGTGCACTATCAAATCTGAACGTGTATTGTGTATATAAGGTAAAAAGGGTACTTTAATCGGAGGAGTAATAATGTGTAGAAACTTTATTAGAAACTCAGTGTGTTATCTTCAGATAATTGATATGACTGTGTATGTGGGTCATCATTGGAATATTGCTATAGGTCTTGCGTTCATACCAGGGCGGAGACGCGGTGAAAGTTGTAGAGATGGAGAGAATATAACCGTCTCAGAGCAAGAATTGTAGTATGTTTATAAGTAAACTATAAAAATCCAAAATTGACTGCACTGAAATGGAAGGGAATCTAATAACATGTCATGACTATGACTACGATTCCAGTATTTCATTGTGATTTGATGACCATGAACATCACTTTTATTCATTTATAATACTAGCTTGGCATGAGTTTCCTATTAAAAAATAATTTATAATAATTTTATAATTAAATTGTTTATTTTTAAAAAATTTATATTTTATTCAATTTTAATATCAACATATTAGAAGAGATTTTCTTTGATGAAGATGCCATTTTAGTAGAAGATTAGTAGTACAAAAACTTTGAAGATATTAGAAGAGTTGAGTACTGAGAGACAGAGGGTTGTGATTAAGTTCGTAGAATGAGAGAGAGAGAAAGAGTTAGAGAAATTGTTAGAAAAAAACGTAAGTAAGAATGAATAATGTTTTAATCTCATTATTTATATTTACTAGTTTCTCAATCAATTTCTTATTCAAAATAGAACTTAATCGACCGTTAAAAGAAAATGAAAGGTAAAAGTTACCTATCTTGACAATCGACTGTTATACATACATGAATATACATATTAATCAATTGATAAAATAAGTAATCAACGGCTAAATTTTGTACAGATCGACTGAGGACATGGACCAATCAAATTCCAGGTTTTCGATCGATAGCAATCTTATCCATTGATAGGTACATTTATCCATCGATAAATAAATATATCATCAATTGATATATTTATCTGTCGACAGCTTCAGATATCCATCGATAGACAAATATATCATCAATTGATATATTTATCTATCGACAGCTTCAGATATCCATCGATATGTAAAAATGTTTATCAGTTGATTATTGAAGAATCAATAATTTAACATTATCAATGGCTAAAATTAATATTAAAACATAACTTGTCAGACATTTAAAGGATTAAATATAATTAAGCATACCTAAATCACAGACCAATCTATTGAAAGTAGATTCATCTAGTGGTTTGGTAAAAATGTCTGCAAGTTGTCTTTCACTAGGGACAAAATGTAATTCAACTGTACCATTCATTACATGTTCCCTAATGAAGTGATACCTTATGTCAATATGCTTGGTTCTGAAATGTTGCACAGGATTTTCTGTTATAGCAATGGCACTTGTATTGTCACAGAAAATAGGAATCTTGTTCAAGTTGAACCCATAGTCAAGTAGTTGATTCTTCATCCATAAAATTTGTGCACAGCAACTTCCAGCTGCAATGTACTCAGCCTCTGCAGTAGATGTAGAAACCGAATTCTGCTTTTTGCTAAACCATGACACAAGCTTATTTCCTAGAAATTGACAGGAGCCTGTTGTACTTTTTCTGTCAATTCTGCAACCTGCATAGTCTGCATCTGAATAGCCAATTAGATCAAATCCAGAATCTCTAGGATACCAAATTCCAAGATTTGGAGTTCCTTTGAGATATCTGAATATTCTTTTTATTGCAATCAAATGAGATTCTCTAGGATCAGCTTGAAACCTAGCACAAAGACATGTAGCAAACATTATATCTGGCCTACTTGCAGTTAAATAAAGTAATGAGCCAACCATGCCTCTATAACTTGAAATGTCCACTATTGCTTCCTTAGTGTTTAATTCAAGTTTAGTTACAGTGGCCATGGGAGTTTTTGCAGAGGAACATTCATTTAAATCAAATCTCTTCAATAAATCAGAAATATATTTGGTTTGATTTATGAAAATACCATCTTTAACTTGTTTGATTTGCAAGCCAAGAAAGTAGGTTAGTTCTCCCATCATGCTCATTTCATATTTACTCTGCATCAACTTAGCAAACTTTTTACAAAGTTTTTCATTAGTTGAGCCAAAGATAATATCATCTACATATATTTGAACAAGAATCATAGAGCCATTTACATTTCTATGAAATAGAGTTTTATCAATAGTACCTCTAATGAAGTAATTCTCAATCAGGAATTTAGACAGAGTGTCATACCAGGCTCTAGGTGCTTGTTTTAATCCATAAAGTGCCTTGAGAAGATAGTATACAAATCCGGGATGAACAGGATCAATAAAACCAGGAGGTTGTTCTACATATACTTCTTCTTCTAGTTCTCCATTGAGAAAAGCACTTTTTACATCCATCTGATATACTTTGAAATTTGCATGAGCAGCAAATGCTAAAAAGATTCTGATTTCTTCCAACCTTGCAACTGGTGCAAATGTTTCATCAAAATCTATGCCTTCTTCTTGTGAATAGCCCTTTGCCACTAATCTTGCCTTATTTCTTGTCACTGTACCAGATTCATCCATTTTGTTTCTGAATACCCATTTTATACCAATGATAGTCTTGTTCTTTGGTTTGGGCATCAGCTTCCACACTTTGTTTCTTTCAAACTGATTCAACTCTTCTTGCATAGCATTTATCCAATCAGGATCATTCAAGGCTTCTTAAATCCTTTTTGGTTCTTCTTGTGACAGAAAGCTACTATACAAGCATTCATTTTGAGTTGCACTTCTTGTTTTGACACCATCATTTGCATTTCCAATAATTAGTTTAAAGGGATGACTTTTTGTCCATTTCCTTTGAGATGGTAAGATTGTCCTTGAAGATGATGTTTCATGATCATTGGAAGTGTTATGATCATTGTGAAGTGATTGACTATTTGAGAACCCTCCCCCTATGATGGACACTCTATTCGAAGATTGTTGAGCAGAGTTGTTATCCATCGAATGATTATCAATTGATGTATTATCAGTCGATTGATGATTGTCAACTGATAAGTTATCTGTTGAAGCAATGACATCAATTGATGAGAGGATTCTAGGAACTTGTATACTTGTAATTTCCTCATCATCATCACTATCTTCAATATTACTTGAGGATTCATTTTCAAAATGCAATAGATCATGAAATCCTTCATCAAACAACCCTTAAATTTTCTTGTCATCAAAGACTACATGCATAGATTCCATAACAATGTGTAATCTAAGATTGTAGACTCTGTATGCTTTGGTTGTTATTCCATATCCAACAAATATAGCTTCATCAGCTTTGGCTTCAAATTTACCTAGATTTTCACCTTGATTTCTCAGTACAAAGCATTTGCAGCCAAAGACATGAAGAAAGTTAATTGTTGGCTTCTTGTCTTTCTTCATCAATTGATATGGTGTTTTGTCTTGAAGTTTATTGACCATGGAAATATTTTGAGTGTAACAAGCAGTATTAATTGCTTCTGCCCAGAAGTATGTAGGAAGTTTTGCTTCTTCTAACATAGTTCTAGCAGCTTCAATCAAGGTCCTATTTTTCCTTTCAACTACTCCATTTTGCTGTGGAGTCTTTGGAGCAGAGAAAAGATGAGTGATACCTTTTTCTTCACAGAATTCTCTCATGGTTGAATTCTTGAATTCAGTTCCATTATCACTTCTAAATTTCTTGACCTTCCATTTAGTGCCATTTTCAACATTCTTCACATGATTGATAATTAATTTGCTTGCCTCATCCTTAGAGAATAAGAAATATACCCATGAAAATCTTGTGAAGTCATCCACAATTACCAAGGCATATTTCTTTTTGGCAATTGACATGATGTTGACTGGACCAAATAAATCCATGTGCAATAGTTCCAGAGGCTTATCAATTGATGATTCAGACTTTGACTTGAATGATGCTTTTATCTGTTTTCCTTTTTGACAGGCATCACACAGTCCATCCTTGGTGAATTCCATCTGTGGAATGCCTCTAACCAGATTCTTTCTAACCAATAAATTCATGGCTTTGAAATTCAAATGGGCTAGTTTCTTGTGCCACAACCAACTTTTATCTATATTGGCTTTGCTAAGTAGGCATGTCATTGAATTTGCTTTTACAGAGAGAAAATCAGCCACATAGACATTTCCTTTTCTTTCTCCAGTTAAGAGAATTTCACCAGATTCTTTGTTGGCTATGATGCATGATCCAGTTGTAAACCACACACCATTACCATTATCACACAGTTGACTTATACTGAGCAGATTGTGCTTCAATCCATCAACTAGTGCTACAGATTCAATGATAACATTTTCTTTTACAATTGAGCCATATCCCAGAGTAAAACCTTTGCTGTTATCTCTAAAAGTAACTCCTGGGCCAGCCTTTTCCACAAACTTTGTGAGCAGGGACAAATCTCCAGTCATGTTCCTTGAACATCCACTATCCAAATACCAGAGATTTTTCTTCCTGTTTCCCTGCACACACATAAAACAATCAAGTTGCTTTTGGTACCCAAGTTACCTTGGGTCCTATTTTATTAGTTGCAGCTTGAGCCCCTGTTGTCAACTTCGGTTCCTTTTGTTTTGGTGGGTTTAAATCCACTTTAACTTTGGAAGTTGACTTTTGGGGCTTTGACACCTTGGAACTCATGGCAGAATTTCCATGAATTTCATCATTTACATTAGGCATGTTCCATGGCATTACAGGCATGTTCATATTAGGATATGCAAAGAAGGGATTATACATGTATGGAACTTGTGCATAAGGCATATGAACATTAGGTGTAACCAAATTAGAAGACATGGCATTCATGAGCATAGGATTGGTAAACATGACATTTGCAGTCATGGCATGTATATTAAAATCATTTGAAGATATAGATTTCTTTTCAATTTTGCATTGCATGGACAAATGATTTACACTACCACATTTAGCACAGACTTTTCTAGGTGCATACATATCAGGAGTGTAGTTGTTGTGCTTATTTATGCCTACTTTACCATTCCTATTCTTTTTCCTTTTCTTAGACTTAGATTGAGTAATTTTCACAGGTGCTATCTTTTCTAATTATTCTTTTAATTATTTCTTGGATAAGCTACCTATGTTGATCTTCTCAGTCTCAGCCTTAACTTGATTTTTGGTTTCCTTAACAAACTTAATAGGAGTGCTAAATTTGTTCTTCTTATTAGCCATTGATGATTTACTTGTCGATGGATGCTTATCAATTGATTCAGCATCAATCGATTGATAATCCTTATCAGTTGATGAAGGATTAGCAGTCGATTGATCTTTATCCATTGAAGTATCAGCCAATGGCTTGCCTATTGATTTGGGGAGTTCTCCTAGAGTATCTACACCCTGAACATCAATAATTTGTTTGGCAGTTTTAGCAGACCTATTCCATTTGCTAATGGTTTCAATTTCTTCAGCCAATTGTTCTTTCAACAATTCTTCTCTTTTCAAACTGTTTACTAGTTCATTCCTAGCATCCTTTCTTTCCTGCTTAAATCTTTCTAAACAGACAAGTTCATTTTCAAGAAAAACATTCCTCTCAGTTAAGGCATCAATGGTGCTCTTTAACTTGAGATTTTCTTTGTTTAGAGATTTTAGAGTGACATGCAAATTGTACAATTCATTGGACATTTCATTAATAGTACTATTGCATTCATCAGCTGAAAGCTCAGAAAAGTTTGTAGCTAATACCTGATTGGATGCTGAACTAGCTTCTTCATCCTCATGGTTGGCCATTAGAGCTAGATTGATATATTCTTCAGAATCACTGTCCTCAGCAGCCCAGTCCTTCTCTTCAGTGACAAAAGCCTTTTCTTTCTGTTTTAAAAGGTCAAAGTATTTCTTTTTATAATCAATACCCTCATATGTCTTTGCCTTTTCTTGCTTTGGCTTCCTGCACTCACTTGAGAAATGACCAGCCAATCCACTGTTAAAACATCTGAATTTAGATCTATCAACCAAATTTTTATTTTGATTGTTATTTCTAAACTGGGATCCAGGCCTTTGAGCATTTGGATTCCTTTTGAATTTTAGCTTTGAAAACTTCCTTGACAAAAATGCAAGGTGCTCATCAATCTCATCCAAATCATCCTGTGAGCATGTTTCATTTTCCTCACATTTGGTCTTTCCTTTTCCCTAGGATGATTCTTCATCAGCATCATTAGCCACCATCATGACTTCTTCTGAATAACCAGTATTTTTCTTTTCTTTCTTGTCTTCATTCCCATTGACCATCAAAGCCACAGTTTTCTCCTTTCTTTGATTCTTCTCAATCTCTTCATCTTGTTTAATCTCCAGTTCATATGTTTTGAGAATACCATATAATTTCTCTAGAGTATAATCTTTGAAGTCTTGAGATTGTCTAATGGAGACAGTCATTGCCTTCCATTCCTTTGGAAGAGATCTTAGAAATTTGAGATTTGTATCTTCTGTTGCATAGACCCTACCATATAGCTTTAGACCATTCAATAACTTTTGGAATCTGCTATAGGTATCATTGATGGCTTCACCACTCTTAAAATGAAATGATTCATATTTTTGAATTAAGAGTTGCATCTTGTTTTTCCTAACTTGTTCAGTTCCTTCACACAGAGTTTGAAGAGTGTCCCACACTTCTTTTGATGAAGTACAGTTTATCACATTATCAAACATATCTTTATCTAGACCATTAAACAGAATGTTCATGGTCTTTTTGTCTTTTAGTACTTCTTTTTCATCCTCTTCTGTGAATTCAGAAATAAGTTTTGGAATATGTCTATCAACTGTAGGAGTTCCATCTGGGTTTACTCTTGTAACTAGCTTCATGGGAATGTGAGGACCTTTCTCTATGCAGTGAACATAAGAAGGATCTATAGAAAGAAGATGCAGATGCATTTTTACCTTCCATGGAAAGTATTCATCCTTTTCCAACATTGGAATCTTTACACCTGAATCTTTTTGGCCCATATTGACTGTTCTTGATCTTTAAACTTTCTGTATGTTGAAAGCCTGCTCTGATACCAATTGTTATTCCCTAGAACAATGTCAATATTTGTAGAAGGGGGGTTGAATACAAATATTAAAACTTTTTGTTGGTTCTAATATTTGTTCTTGAAGTTTGAGAATATAGAGAGAATATGTTCTAACAATTTAAGACTGAAACGTAAATTAAACAAGGAGATTTAAAATTACTGATGGATTGGTTTTTCCATCAGTGTATATTTTTGCTCAATGTTCCTAGGTTAAAAGAAACCTAGCTGCGTTTTTACAAGATTAGAAAACAAATCAACTGTTCTTACAAATGTGCTCTCAAGCTCGAACAATTGATTAAGAAATATTGTCTAACTTGTCTGTTTTCTAATAATGCTGCTACACTTGTTTATATACTACAAGTGTGCTTTTACAATTCCTGTACTAGGTTTGTTTCTACCTACCTTCCTTTTTCTTTTTGACATTTTACCAAAAAGGAGTTTGAAAGACAGCTTCTGATTGAGTCTTCACAGTCACTCTAGACTGTTTTCCGTAGGTGTGCTTTTCTTCATTGGATCTTCAACAGATATTCTTTCTGTGTTGTCACACGCAATTGATAAATTGCTATTAAGCATATCAATTGATCCATTCTTTAATCCATCAACTGGTGTACTTCTTCGATTGATCTTTCTATCCATCGATTGATAAAAGATGGCTTATCGATTGGTAGATGTTATCAATTGATATATCAATCGATGGGTCTTCACATCAGTTGATAGTCTTCAATGCTTGACTTGGCTTCTTCGATTGATCCCTCATCCATCGATGCTTCAATATCAATTGATCATCCTTCACTTGTGTAATTTCCTGTATTCACATAATTACAATTCAACAGTTTAATTTACACATCAATTGATGATCTATATCAATCGACTCTAACATCAATTGATGAACAAAATATCAATTGATTTACACCTTATAGATTGAAATAGACTAAGTACACTTATGCTACTATTCAAGTTATCAGTTGATTCACATAAACACTTCAACTGATAAATGGTTTCCTGATCAATTGATATTTATAACTTTCATATCAATTGATCAGTTACATCAAATAAAATTTCTATGATTCTAAGATTAATGTTATCATCAAATCACATGTAGATTCCTAACAAAAAGTATCAGCATCAAGGTTAAATTCAACCTCATCATCCACCTCTTTGTGGGCATCTACAACTCGTGCCGGAACTCTATGCTCTTCATCACCTCCATCTCCCCTAACTCCAACCCCAACTCCTGGGTAAGTTCAGCTGCAAACTGCTCAGTTTTAGAAGTTGATGTTTCATGAGATGAAGAAATTGGTTCTCTCTATTCTTTTCGCTCTCTTCTATCTGTTTTTGCATCAGGATCTCATGCTAGATTCTCAAATCTCCCTCACTATGCTCTTCTTTTGCAACACCTACAAAGGTGGAACTCTCTTTGCTCACACCCTCTCCTTTTTCCACCTCAGAAGAAATTGAGGGCCTCTTATTCACACTCTCTCCTTTTTCCAGGGTATGCAAACCTTGCCTCTTACACACCTCAACCACTCCACTCAATTCTAAAAGTGTATTGGCCACTTGAATTATTTCAACATATGGTTCAATAAGTGGAATGAAAGTTTCAATCGATGGATGAGGAATATCCATCGATTGATGAATATCAGTTGATTGGAGCTCGTCGATGGATATAAGGATATCCATCGATGGATGAGAGATAGTCAATGGATGTCGGATATTATCAATTGATTGGAAAAAATCTATTGACTTAGGAAAATTTTCAATTTCAACCTGTTCATCCAAGGTGTTATCCTTTTGTGGTGAAACAGGTGAGAGTGTTGGCTCCACCCTGAGTTGTAAAGAGGGTGAATTTGAAATATTGAAGTTATCAATCATCAAAGTTTCTAAAGAAATAGATTTTGAAGGAGATTGTGGAGAAGGAATAGATAATGAATGGAGATGTGCCTCAGAAAAATTCTGAGACACATCAGTTGAAGAAACTAAAGGCTCCACCAAATTTTCATTTGGTTTTGCAAGTGTGTGTGATCCCTATGCATTGCTACTTCCCTTCATTCTTCTTTTGTAAGGCTGAACTGCTTTGTATCCCTTATCCCCATCAGTTGATCTTGAATGATACCTCTTTTAAATAGCTACACCTTGTTGAGATGGTGCAACTAGGGATGAGCTTAAATCCTTTATTATAGCATCAATCTTTTGAGAGATTGGGCTGGAGGCTGGTTGGACATTATCACCCTCACTCACCTTATCCTTCTAGCTTTCTTGATGTTGGCCAGTTCCCTCACCCTTATCAACCACCTTCACATTCCCCTTAGTTATTTTTCTTTTCTTGGATTTTACAATAGTAGTGTTTTGGGAAACTACTGAGGTGGTTTGTTTAGATTTGGATTTAGAAGGTTGTACAACTTGGGTAAGAGGGATAGGGGTATTTCCAAGTCCCTCCGTTATTGCAGAAGGAAAAGAAGTAGGTATTTCTACCTGTAGATAAGGAATATCATGAGTTTTGAGAAATACTTATACAAAAGGAGGATAGATGAGGCACAACCTACTATGTAAGTTGATTCTCACCAAATCCTTGAAGATCCTTTTGTTTTGAGTCCATGCTTCTAATGTCTTCATTTCACCTGTGAACTCATATTCTCTAATAGCAGCATTTATAAACAACATAAAGAATCTAGCAAAATAGATGTTCTTCCTAGATGCCTTATTTCCTAATTTAGCAGTTAATTCATTGAGGAACAATGTGGTAAAATCAAAGTACTTATCAAATAGGATAGAATAAGCAACTTATTGCATACTTGTGGTAATTGCATCAAAATTACATATCTTTCCAGAAAATACTTTAATAATTGCATCAAAAAAGTAGCTCCATTCTTTCCTAAGATTCTTTCTAACAATTTCACCTAAACTAGCAGGAATATCTAGACATTCTAAAATAGTAGCACTAGAGATGAAGTAAGAATTACCTTTCCAGGTATAAGAGATTACATTACCATCCTGTGATACTTCTACAGATTTCCACAGTTCTTCAATAAGAGAGCACACAATGGTGGGTGTTTCACTGAGAGCCTTGGATACGTTGCATTCTCCCAAAAATCTCATCAGTGGATGGAAGTCAGTAGGAGCATCATCAATTGTCAAGCATGCTCTAAAATTGTTCTGCTCATAGATGAATCCCGTTGATGAAGAGATCTTATTTTGGGTTGCCATTGATTGTTCTTAACAAAATGAGTTAGAAAGAAACTTTAAGAAAAATGAGTAAAATCACCTTAAGAGTTCTTGAGAGAGAGAGAAATAGAGGTACATAGTTCAGAGATAGAGAATGCAATAGCAAATGAAAAATAAAATGAGAGAATAAATTGCAATTTATATTTTGAGATTAAAATGACTTGAATAGTCAGTTTGATTAAGAATATAACCGTTTAAAGATAGAAAGAATTAAAGCAAATTACTCTAAATGGCAATTGATTGATAAATACAAATGGATATATGCATCTATTGACATATAAAGTAAAGAATCAACGTCTATAATTTGATCAACGAATGTGTAAAACTATATAAATTATATTACCATCGATGGGTAAATTCATCCATTGATTCAGAATAATTAATTTATCAATCGATAAACAATTATCAGGGTAATTATCTATCGATAGATAAATATCCATCGATAGGTATATATTTTATCAGTTGATCAAATATATTCATTGATGGCTACATGATATCCATTGATAATTAACACAATTATCAATTGATCACTTTGTTTCAACAGATAAATGTGAACAATGGATTCATTGAGAAAAATAAGTGACTTAGCAAACATTTAGGGTTAAGCAAAATTAAGCATACCTAATTCATAGATTAATCTATTAAAAGTAGATTCATCTAGAGGTTTGGTAAAAATGTCTGCAAGTTGTTGTTCACTAGGGACATAATGTAATTCAACTGTACCATTCATTACATGTTCCCTAATGAAATGATACCTTATGTCAATGTGTTTAGTTCTGGAATGTTGTACATGATTTTCTGTTATTGCAATGGCACTTGTGTTATCACATAAAATAGGAATCTTGTTCATGTTGAACCCATAGTCAAATAATTGATTCCTCATCCATAATATTTGTGCACAGCAACTTCCAGCGGCAATGTACTCCACTTCTGCAGTTGAAGTTGATACTGAGTGTTACTTTTTGCTAAAACATGACACAAGTTTTTTTCCTAGAAATTGACAGGCGCCTGTAGTACTTTTCCTGTCTATTTTGCAACCTGCATAATCTACATCTGGGTAGCCTACTAGATTAAAACCAGAGTCTCTAGGATACCAAATACCTATATTTGATGTATGCTTGAGATATCTAAAATTCCTCTTAATATCCACTAAATGAGATTCTCTAGGATCAGCCTAAAACCTAGCACACAAACATGTAGAGAACATTATGTCTCGCCTACTAGCAGTTAAATATAGAAGTGAGCCTTTCATGCCTCTATAACTTGATATGTCCACTTTAGCTTCCTTAGTATTCAATTCAAGCTTAGTGACAGTGGCTATGGGAGTTTCTGCAGAAGAACATTCACTTAAATAAAAAAATTTCAACAAGTCATGAATATAGTTTATTTGATTTATAAAAATACCATCTTAACTTGTTTGACTTGCAACCCAAGAAAGTAAGTAAGTTCTCCCATCATGCTCATCTCATAGTTACTCTGCATTAATTTTGCAAAAGTTTTGCAAAGTCCCTCATTAGTTGAGCCAAATATAATGGCATCCACATAGATTTAGACAAGAATAATTGAGCCATTAACATTTCTACAAAATAGAGTTTTATCAACAGTACCTCTTGTGAAGTGATTCTCAATGAGAAACTGAGATAATGTGTCATACTAGGCCATTGGTGCTTGTTTCAAGCCATAGAGTGCTTTGAGCAGATAGTAGACAAAGTGAGGGAAATTTGGATCCTAAAAACCAGAAGGTTGTTCAACATAGACTTCCTCTTCTAATACTCATTTAAAAAATGCACTCTTCACATCCATCTGGTAGACCTTAAAATTAGCATGTTCAGTATAAGCTAGAAAGATTCTGATTACTTCCAGCCTTGCAGTTGGTGTAAAAGTCTCATAAAAATCAATTCCTTCTTCTTGTGAGTAGCCCTTTGCCACAAGCCTTGCCTTGTTTCTAGTCACAGTATCAGTTTCATCCATCTTATTCTTGAATACCCATTTTGTGCCAATTACTGATCTGTCTTTTAGTTTGGGCACCAACTTCCAGACTTTATTCATTTCAAATTGATTGAGTTCCTCTTGCATAGCTAAAACCCAATCAGGATCCTTGAGAGCATCTTCAGCTCTTTTAGGTTCTTCTTGAGATAGGAAACTGCTATGCAAACACTCATTTTGAGTAGCACTTATTGTCTGGACACCATCTTCTGCATTTTCAATGATTAATTCAAATGCGTGGCTTTTTGTCCATTTTCTTTGTAGAGGCAAATTTTGCCTTGATGATGAGGCTTCATGATCATGGGTATCGTACTCAAACTGATTTGAATTTGAGGATTGATCTTGAAACCCTCCCCTGAATTGGATACCCTAGATGTAGAGTGTTGATTATCCATTGAAGAATTATCAGTTGATTCATTATGAGTCGATGGATGTCTATCAACTGATAAATTATCTATTGATGCTGCGACATCAACTGATATTGGGTTTCTGAGTACTTGTGAATTTATGATTTCTACTTCTTCATCATCATCTACACTGTTTGATTCATTCTCAAAATACAGTGTGTCATAATTTCCTTTATCAAACAAGACTTGAATCTTTTTATCATCAAATACTACATGTATAAATTCTATAACAATGTGTAGTCTAAGATTAAAGACTTTATAGGCTATGCTTGATAGTGCATACCTAACAAATATAGCTTCATCAGGTTTGGCCTCAAATTTTCCTAGGTTTTCACCTTGATTCCTTAGAACATAACATTTGCAGCCAAAGACATGAAGAAATCCCACTTTTGAATTTTTTTCTTTCTTGATCAATTGAAAAGGTGTCTTTCTTTGAGCTTGATTCACTATGGAGATGTTTTGAATATAGCATGCTGCATTAATGGCCTCAGCCCAGATGTATGTTGGTAATTTAGCATCTTCCAACATAGTTCTAGCTTCTTCGATCAATGTCCTATTTTTCCCTCAACTACCCCATTTCGTTGAGGTGTTCTTGGTTCAGAGAAGGTGTGCATGATTCCTTCATATTCACATAACTCTTTCATTTTGGAATTCTTAAATTCTATTCCATTGTCACTTCTTATTTTCTTTACATTCTCAACTTCTCTGATGTGCTTGATGATGAGATCACTTGCTTCATCTTTTGAATGAAGAAAATAAGTCCATGAGAATCTAGAAAAGTCATCCATAACGACTAGAGCATACTTCTTCTTTGCAATGGACATGATGTTCACAGGACCAAACAAATCCATTTATAATAACTCAAGTGGCTTCTCAATTGATTATTTCAATTTTGACTTGAATGATGCCTTCCTTTGTTTTCCTTTCTGACAAGCATCACATAGTCCATCCTTGACAAATTCCATCTGTGGTAAACCTCTCACTTGATCTTTCTTGAGCAACTGATTCATGGCTTTGAAATTTAAGTGAGCTAATTTCTTATGCCATAGCCAACTCTCATCTGTACTTGCCTTAGAGAGAAGACAAGTCATTGAATCTGCACTTGTTGACTTGAAGTCATCTATGTACACATTTCCTTTTCTATTCTCAGTCATAACTAGGCTTCCATCTTTCTTGTTGGAAATTATGTATGCTTCAGTTATGAAGCAAACTTTATTTCCATTGTCACACAGTTGACTTATGCTTAAGAACTTGTATCTTAAGCCATCAACTAATGCAACAGGTTCAATAATGACATTCTCTTTTGAAATCAAGCCATATCTCATGGTGTATCATTTCTGTCATCTCCAAAAGTTACTCTAGGGTCAACTTTCTCCTCAAACTTTGTGAGTAGGGATTTATCTCCAGTCTTATATCTTGAAGACCCACTGTCCAAGTACTGAAGATTTCTTCTTTTTCCCTGCACACATCCAAAAACAATCAAGTTGATTTTGGTACCCAAGTTCCCTTGGGTCCTTTCTTATTAGTTGTTACCTTTGGTTTGGTTTCTAACTTTTGTACCTTTGGTTTAGGTGGTTTTACTTCCACTTCAACCTTAGGTGTTGGTTTCCTCACCTCAGGATTCTCAGTGCTAATAGTTGGAATATTCATGCTTGCAGAATTAGAGAAATTTGGAGCATAAAATTTGTTGTGCATATTCCAGGGCATAGCAGGCATATTCATGTTGGCAAATGCAAGATATGGATTAAACATATAAGGCATTGATGTATATTGAGCATGAATAGCATGAGTATCAACTAATTGAGGATAAACAGAATTGGAGTGTATGTTAGGCATGACAGACACATTGGATGTTGCAGGTATATTGGACTTGCATTGCACAGATAAATGATTCTTACTACCACCCTTAGCACATATCTTTCTAGGAGCATACCTTTCAGGTGTGTAGTTATTGTGCTTGTTTATGCCTACTTTACCATTTATGTTCTTTTTCCTCCTTTCATTAGGCTCAACATTATGTTTTACCTTTTCTAATCTTTCCTTCAATTGGTCTTTAGACAAGAACCCTATATTGGCCTTCTCAACTTTGATTTGAGGGTTTGAGGAGCTACCTTCTTTTACAAATTTAACAAGTCTGTTAAGCTTGGTTTTTAAAATAGATTGTTTAACAGTTGATGATTCCTTAATCGATGAATATGTTTAAATAACATTATCAATCGATGGATAATCATTATCAGTTGATTCAGGATTAGCAATCGATTGCTCCTTTTCCAAGGATTGATTTTTATCAATAGTTAATTTCTCAAGAGTCTCAGACAACATGATGAAAGAATTTATTTCATGAATTTCATTCATCTTTTTACCAGCTTTACTTGAAATGTTCCATTTGTCAATGGTTCTTAGTTCTTCTTCCAATTTTTCTTTCCATATTCCTATTTCCTTTTTATACTCAACTAATTCTTCTCCAGCATCTCTGTTTTCTACCTTGAGTCTGTCCATTTACACTAGCTCACTCTCTAGATGAATATTTCTTTCAGTAAGAGATTCTAAGGTGCTCTTGAGCTTAGTGTTCTCTTTGTTTAAAGATTTGAGAGTGACATGCAAATTATACAATTCATTAGACATTTCAGTAATGGTAATATTGCATTCATCCTTGGATAACTAAGATAGATTTGTAGAGATTACCTAATTCTTGGATAACTCAGAAGATTTGTAGAGATTACCTGATTCCTAGAAGAACTAGCTTCTTGATCATCATGATTGGCCATAAGTGCAAGGTTGATGTATTCATCTTCTTCCGAATCATCCTCAGCAACCCAGTCTTTTTCTTCTGTCACAAAAGCCTTTTCTTTCTGTTTGAGAAAATCAAAGTACTTCTTTTTGTAATCAATACCATCACTGAACTTTGATTTCTTTTCCATTTTTGGCTTTCTGCATTCATTACAAAAATGACCATCCAATCCACAGTTAAAGCATCTGAATTGAGTCCTGTCAACATAATTTTTGCCTTGTTTATTCTCTCTTTTAAACTAAGATCCAGGACTTTGCATAGGATTCCTCTTTAATTTGAGCTTTAAAAATTTCCTAGATAGAAAAGACAAATGATCATCTATTTCCTCCATTTCATCCTTAGTATATGACTCATCCTCTTCAACTATTTATTTTCTTTTGCTAGTTGAAGATTCATCATATCTAATACCACTTGCAACTTTACCATGACTTTCCTTCTTCCCTTCTTTGACAACAACATATTCACATGATTCTACAACTTGCTTATCCTTGACCACCAAGGCAACAGACTTTTCTTTCTTCTGACTTTTCTCAATCTCCTCATCTTGTTGTAGTTCAAACTCATAGGTTTTCAAGATTCCATACAACTTGTCAAGAGTATATTCTTTGAAGTTAGGAGATTGTCTTATAGAAACAATCATTGGTTTCCATTCCTTGAGTAAGGACCTCAAGAATTTGAGGTTGGTATCTTCAACAACATATACCCTTCCATATAGTTTTAGCTCATTCAATAGCATTTGAAACTTACTATATGTTTCATTGATTGCTTCACCACATTTGAAGTGAAAGGCTTCATATTTCTGAATCAAGAATTGCATCTTGTTCTGTCTTACTTCCTATGCCTTCACATAGAGTTTGAAGAGTATCCCAGACTTCTTTGGAGATTGTATAGTTGATAACATTGTCAAACATATCCTTGTCAAGACCATTAAACAAAATGTGCATAGCCTTTTTATCCTTGTGTACTTCCTTTTGACCCTCATCTGTGTATTCACTCACAGATTTTAGAATAAGCTTGTCTGGTGCTTGAGTACCATCTGCATTCACATTTGTAATTATCTTCATAGGCACATGTGACCTTTCTCTATGCAGTTGACATAGGAAGGATCAATGGATAACATATGCATGTGCATTTTGACTTTTCAGGGAAAGTACTCATCTTTTTCAAAAACTGGAATCTTCACCCCTGTGTCTTTTTGACCCATTCTTGGTGTACTTAGATCTTAAATTTATGTATGTTGAAAGCTATGCTCTGATACCAATTGTTATTTTTCTTAAGTACAAGAAGTTTGTAAAAGGGGGGTTGAATATAAACTTAATAATTTTTAAGTAATTCTTGCGGATTCAAGTTTGTACTTTGATAGATTTAGTGTTTGGAATTATATAGTGAAGAAAACTATTTAAACTATGGATTTAAGACTTAATATTTTGAAAACAAAACAAAGCAATTTAAAAATTAGTAGTGGATTGATTTTTCCACTAGGGTATTTTTGCTTTCAATTAACCTTGGTAAAATTACCAAGCTACTTACAAGATATGAAATTGAATAAGAGAAAAGCAATACAATTCATTCTAGCTTTTCTATGTTTTTCTTGTTTTTGTTCTATCTTACACACTTTGTTACAATGAAATGCTAAGATTATATATAGCAGCTCACATTCTACATCTTTTTTTCTATCGACTGATAAAATGTAAATTGAAAATTACATTTTACAATGTATTCAGTAAAATAGATTGTAGCTACTTTTCACAGTCTCCTTTTCATTTTTCTTGTTCTGGAAAAATCTTTGTCTTGATCTTTTCCTTGAAGACTGTGTTGCCTTGAAAGTCTTCACAATCTTGACAGGACTGTCTTCCATTGATTCAGTTTCAACAAAGATCTCATCACTTTTTTCTTTAACTAATTTAGGAAACCTTGATCATCTGATAATTGTTATAAAGCTTATCAGTTAATCTTCCTTAACCATCGATGGATAGGTTATCCACTGATCAATTGATGTATCGATGGATAATTAGGTTATCCATCGACTCATTATCCGTTGATTGTCTTGATGATTTCATCCGTTGATAGAGATCCATTGATTTGACTTTTATTGACCTTTATCCATCGAACAATATCTGTATCCATCCACTTCAATATACGTTGATCACTTCATTTGTGAGAATTCGGAATTAGAATATTTACAATTGATCAGCCATTTTTCACATCCGTTGAGGAGATATAAATTGAAGTCATTAAACCTCAGTCAATTACTTCACAACATCCATCGACATATTAACATCAATTGATAATGAAACATGAATCAAATGTTACAATTCAATTTATCAGTTGAGTAACAAGTTTCAACTTATAACTGATTTCCTAGTCAATGGATATTTATAAGTCATATATCCATTGACCAGTTACAATGACATTTAAATCTCTATTGTAATTCTAAGTAATTTATTATCATCAAATCTCATAATTTCTAATAGTGTTACGAACACAAAGAGAGTGTAATGATGATATCCGTATCTTAAAAAACAAAGATGTGAATGATAATAAAAAATATAATTGTCCCCATCACATGAACCCTAATTTAATACCATGAACCATACTCCTGAGCCCTTTCTTCTTCTCATCTTCTCTTTCTTCCTATCTTTCTCCTTCTCTTTCCACTTCTCCATGGTTGTCCAACTGTTCTTACATATCTTTTTTTCTAAACCCTAACTCCTTTTCCTTTCTCCTTTTTTTCACTTTTCTTTTAACTAAACGATATCAAGATCACAGAATTTGAGAGTGGAATGTAAACATAGAACGAAGAACTCGAACATATCTTTCCAGAATTATATTACTCATAAAAATCGAATATAATTTCAATTTACTATGAATATTTGAAGTTACAGCATATAAACCTGAATTAACACATCAGATTGCACAAAAGACATATTTCAACATGCTTATAGGTAGAATTTGAGAAAACGTAAAGAACGAAAGAGGTAGATAATCGAAATATCTTTCTAGAAACAATAAGATCATAACGATCCAATAAATAACGAAGGAGATATTTATTTAACAAGAATCAGAGTGGATATGAACTTTACACAATATACATATGATTTTGAATAACAAAACGAGAACAAAGAGAGTGTTACGAATACAAAGAGAGTATACCGAAGATATATGTATCTTAAAAAGCAAAGATATGAATGATTATCAATAAATCCATTTGACCTCATCACATGAACCCTAGTTTTAGATACCATAACACATCATCTTAAGCCTTTTCTTCTTCTCCTCCTCTTTTTTTTTTTTTGCTTCCTTTCTTCCTCCTTTCTCTATCTCTTAGAAGTAACATAACTCATTCTTTGCCAAAACCCTAACTCTTTTTTTCTTTTCCTTTTCTATTCTTTTTTTTTTCTTTTATTATCTCTTCTATCTTTAACTAATAAAATCTTAAAACAATATCCTAATATAAAAGAGCTATATTCATAAAACTAAAGTAATAATAAATCACTAATATTATTCTTAATATTAAATAATATAACTAAATATATTATAAAAAAATACAGCATGTTACATCGTGTCTTTTTATTTGTTTATATTATGAGTTAAGTATGACGAGTATCTTTTGTCTTTTTTGATTTATTTCATCATTCTTTATTCAGATATTTTATTTGTTCATATTAGCATTATTCTAACCCTTGTTCACTTACATTCTTTTATATCTGTATATGATCATTTCGCTCATTGTCAGTCTATGTTTTTTGATTTCCTCCGGCAGGTTAGATGGGCTATCTTTGGGGAAAAGTGCGAGCTACTGAATTTGAGAATTTTATTTAATTCTTAGTTTTATCTATTATAATTGATAAATATAGATTTAGATTTGAATTTGGATAGTTAGGTTGTAATTTTAAATTTTGGATTGTAAGTTATTGGATATTTAGCAGTTCTAATTTTTTATTGGATTTTTAGAGAATTTTATTTAAGTGAATAAGTTTGAGATTTCAAGGTAATATTTTAGACTTAATTGCATATTGATGGTTTATAGTTTAAATATATTGCACGTTGATGACTAAATGTTAAAAGCGCTAAAATTTGTGGCTAAATCTTTTCTTTCACATACTTAAGGCCCTCTGGCCATCTACCATCGATTAAATAATACTTTTATCTATAAAAAAAATATTTTGCATTTAAAATTAGTATTGATTTTAAAAAATGTTACCGATGTATATTTATTTATTTTTTAATATTTGTTGAGCAAATTTATATTATTTCACATAAAGATTGGTGCAACATAAATAAGTGATCACTACTTTTATTAAATAGTTTCCTTACCAAAATCCCTGGGATTCTGTCATAAAATTTTATGGAGTTATTTTTCTACTTCAGGTTATCAGTTATATCAAATGTTAGGCTCTTTAGGTTGTACGAGATCATGTAGAAATGCTCATATTTGTTAATAGAGAAATATTGGAAATGTTTTTGTTTTGTTTGAGTTTACGTTGTAGTTTACCATGCCCATTTTTTAAACGTTCTTGTTGGATATCTCATAAGCATATCATCTATGTTTCGTGAGACGATTGGATAAGTTTGATTTACAGAGTTTTCAGGATCCAGGACCAATTCTGTATGAGTTATGAAGTTGTAATTTTTTTTTGTGGTTGTGAAATTAATAGAATGGCGAATTAAGGAAAAAATAAATAAAAGATGGTATATTACCAAATCACCAATTGTACAAAAGAGACACAATGGTGACTCATCTTCTTTGTAGTCTTCACCATCATTCAAAATAATTTCTCATGTGTCAATGAAAAAGTAGTACATGTAAGTGTATAAAACACAATGCAACGTAACTCAATATGTAACCGAGGATACTAACTCAACCACTGAAGAAAGATAACTAATATTACATGAAGCACATGAATCGATTGTGAATCAGTTCTAATTTGAAAATGCATTACCCTAAGTATCAGTGGAAGCTTTGAAGACATTGGAGATTGCTTAAAGAAGTTCATTAACATGTTCAAGCCTCAACACTGAATAAAGTTTAAGTGGTTCAGAGATTCTATTTATATTAAAGGATATACATCAGTGAAGTCAGAAGATTTTAGTGAATTACAGAAGCATTCAATTACTAACAGGGAACATAACCAATTGCATAGTCATAAAGATGTTTTGATCAAGATCGTGTTAGTCCTTTGTGAACCAGAATAGTTGCACTAAACGTTAACACAAATGATATTGAGAACTGCATCTGAGAATCAGAAGAATTGGTTAAGGGATATCAATCAAAAGCAAAGAATCAAGTCGGTAAATAAAAGATAAATCAACTAAACGTGATTCAAGGCAGTAGGTGATATTGCTAAAGATAGGAAAATATTCTAAGTACAAAATACCCTCACCTCGACCGATTGTTATGGCACTAAAGGAAGTAATTAAAGAATTAATTATTTAATTAAACATGCCTATTGTTAAGGCACTACAAAGGTGAAATTAAAGAATAGCTGATTGTTATGGCACTTGGAAGAAAAGGGGACTGTTATACCACTAAGAATCTAACTGATTGTTATTAAAGCAAGTCATTCCAATTATTAATTCTTTAACAATCCAATCGATTGTTATGGCACTACATCCCTCCAGGCGATTGTTATCCCACTTATAGCAATCGATTGGTGTCCCACTCCTAAGCATCCGATTGTTACTACTCATTTAATTCAAATTCATTTAAATGATTTATTAATACTCTGATTGTTATTTTAAGACACAATAGTTATTATGTTTTAATGTCCAGATTGTTAGTAAAAAGAAATGGAAGCAATTCATTTTACTTGGCCTTCAATGAGCCACGTAGGAGAGTTGGTGAAAGTCTACACTTAAAGAGGGTAGAAGCTTTATTTCTGGGATTCATTCATTCCATACTGAGCAAGTCGAGAGAAAAGAACCAAATCATTCAAAGCAAATACATACACCCACAAGCCATAAATGAGAAGATAGTTCAGTTGTAATATTTGTATTGATTGCTTGTAAACACACCTTGTATCTGTAACAGACTAGTGAATCATTATAGCTAACCTCCGTGTTAGAAAGTGTAGCACCCCTCAGGGATTATATTAATAGAACGATATATTCTCCGAATGAACTGTGTTTATATTTCATGACTAGTGTTTGATTGTGCACCTGTTTAGAAGTCTAAAGTCCAAATAGTATTGTTAGGTCCCAAATTATCATAGAAGAGGGGGTTGAATATGATGTGAGTAGTTTTTAGCTTTTAATCACAGATTACTATTTGTGTTTTTGTGTTTTTGAGATTTAAATATGGATAGCCAAACAACACAAATGATTTAGGGAAATATTGGTATATTAATATATCCCTGAGGTGCTACACTCTAATCAAATGATTAGCTACAATGAGTTTACAATCAATTCATTTCCAGAAGATACAGTTAGTATTTATGATATAGCTTTAATGGACCTTCATAGGTTGTTGATAGAATTGAAGACGATGCACTCTCAAATTGATTCAGCTGTGAATCAATTTTATGTATTGTGTAGACATTAATAAAGGATTGTTGGAGGCACTTGTAGTGTAACCATGGTTGCGCTTGTAATTGATAAGCTTGAGGCACCTTGAGCTTAAACCTTGGTGGCGTCTTGAAGCTTGTCTTGGTGGCGCCTATTGAATAAGCTTGTGGCGCTTAGAGAGATTGTACTTGAGGTGCCTTGAAACTTGATGGCACCTAGAGAATGCTTGAAGGCGCTTTAAGTCCATTTCTTGGTGGTGCCAGGAAGCTATACATGAGGGTGCCATTATGATATTCTTGGAGGCGCCTTGAGTATTAGTTTTGAAGGTGCCTTGAAACATCAAAGCCTGGTGGTGCCATTTGTACAAGAATTTTGGTGGTGCCTTAAGCTAAAATTCTATTTACTTAGAAAATCTTCTATTAATTCTTGAGGGCGCCTAGCATATTCAATCCTTGGTGGCGCCAAAAGTACTTAGAGCATTTTCAAGAATCAATTCTTTTACTTGTTTGAATTGCATTCACTTTGCCTGTGCTTGACTTGACTTCAGAAATACCTTTTAATTTGATCATTGTATTTAATTCTGTGTCTGTCATTGATTCCACTTGCCGCTAACTGATTTCTTGACTCTGTGAATATAATTTTTTTCTTATTGTGCTGACGCCTAGTGCACTGGTCTGGTTCACAGATGACTAACACTGAATGAAATATTCTTCACTTGCATTTATAATATCAGTTAGCATTTCCTCAGTTGTTCCTTTGTTGCTTTCCACTGAAATCCTGATGCTCATACTTGTACCGTTACACTATCTTGATTCTGAAAACCTTCTGATCTTTTATTCTATACTGAGGCTTGAACATTTTAATGAACTCCTTTCATTGACGGTTCAAAGGATTCAGTCTTTAATTCCTTGTAGTAGTGCATACATGTTTCCTATTTGATTATCCTTAAGGATTCCTGTGCTTCACTGTTGGGTCCCGGAAGTATCGTAGAAGGGGGGTTGAATGCGATACTTACAACAATTTAAAATTCTTTTCAGAATTTACGGAATTAAATTATTGCTTTAGCTGAGGGTTCGAGTCCTTGTAGTGTTTGGGAGGCTGAGTTACTAGCTTTCTATTTTCATGATTAAACATTTAAGACTTAGAAAATTAGCAAGTAAGTAAAAAAGATTCAACTTAAATATGTATATTAAACTTGAATGAGTGTTACAATATTCCTAGAAAAAATTTGCATGAATTGTTCTACTTAAGGAATTAAAATCAAACTAGCACAGAAAGTCTTTGAATATAACTTTGCAGACAAATTGCTGAATTTGAAATTTTTTCTACTTCCGAAATTATGACGCTCAAGCCTCATATTTATAGAGGTTGAAAAGCTGATATGACTTTCTAGTACAGGACATTTTACAGACTTTATTTAAGTCTGTATGACATTTTTAATACTTATATGACATTTAAAATAGCTGGGTATGACTTCTCAAAAATCTGTATGACTTTTTTAATTAAAAAAATTGGTATGACTTTTTAATTAAATAAAATCTGCTCGATATGAATTTTTATTTTGCTTCAGCATGACCTTTTGAACAAAGAAAATTCGGTATGACTTTCTTTGATAGGCTTCAGTATGACCTTTTATCAAATAGCTTGGTATGACTTTTAATTCTCTCAGTAACACTTTTCTTTCAACAGCCTTTTTCATTTCTTTTCAATTTGATTGGACACGTGGCAGCCTTGGATTGGTTACATTGAAAACATCACCTACCATTTGAATTTGTAAAAGCAAAAGGGCTTATTTCGTCTTTTAGTGAAAACCTCCGTAGAAATATTTTTAGACCCGCATAGCTTATAATCTTTGATTAATAAATAAGTAATTTAATTAAAAAACTATAAAAATAAATATATAATATTATTTAGATATTTATAAATATAATTTACTAAATAAATAAAATATTTATTAATAAAAATAAATTCTTACGCTCTAAGATGCGGTCTTCTGAACGTCTGGAACCGAACTCCTTTTGACTTGGAAATGATAAATCATTTCCAACCGGGGTTCCACCTTTAAGAATATATGACTCTGCATTTCTTCCGTGTCAATTCTTTTTCCGTCTTTTCTTCAAGTCAGTACTGTCTGACATGTTTAGCTGTATCTACAGTTACAATTAGAAGTACCTCTATTACTGAAATAATCTGACTCTTTAAACTAGACAATACTTCTTTTCACCACTGCATGTACCCAATCAAATATTCAATCTTGGATTCTGACTCTTGTACACTGCATTCCAAACAGACCTGTATACCTTTGAGCTTCCAGCTTCTGTCTTCTTCATTCTAAAATAATTCTAAATTAATTAATCCTTTAATTAATTTAAGAAATAAATTAATTCTAAGTGAATCGATTTACTAATTAAATGAACTAATTAATTTAATTAATTAATAGAGAATTAAAGTAAAGTCTTGATTGTAGGACTATTATTGATGTAGATAAAACTCTTCTGTTCTTCAACAATAACCTTTCTACTAACCACTTGAACTTTTTGATGACGAATCTTCATTGACATTGTTGACACCCTATGCACTGGTCTGGTTCACGGATGACTAACTACAATGTTGATTCTCATTTCTGTTGTAGTGGTCTTTGTGTCCTGTCTTGTCCTGTCATGACTTCTTTTTGTTCTTCCTCTATATTCAATATTTATTATTTTCTTCGCTTTCTTATCTGAGTTGAGTTGTCATCTACTTATTACAAATAGGACTAGTCATATGACTTTCAATCTCCCCCTAATTGTTGTTAAACATTTAACACATAAATTCCTAGAGTATAACTCAGCTAACAACTAAGAAAATAATACGACATTTAAGAACTGTAAATAATAAATTATTTTCTGGTTCATATAATACATTTCCAGATTTCAATTATGAAAGATAAATATAATATATATGTTCCTCTAGACAGAACATATTTAACAAAGTTCTATCTTGACTTATCTATCATTATCAGCTTTAGAAGTATCAACTTCACCTTCTTCTAGAGTTTAACTTTTATGACCAGGTGTCATTGGTAGATCTTCAGTGGCTGGTTTCTCTGGATCAGATTTTACATTTCCAGATTTCTTAAGTAACTGAAATGAAAAATGTTTGTTCCTCTAACACTGAACATATTATACAAGTAGTATTATCTTCATTCCTCAGACTCATCACTACTCCCCCTTAGGATGACATGGATGAAGTCTTGTTCTCTTCTTACCATCTCTCCTCTGTTTCTCCAACTTCTGTCTTCACTTTTCTCCCAAGGTGAATTCATTCTCCCCTTACATGAATTATCCAAATATTTTAATAGAGGTAATAACCGACATGACATACATACAGCATTAAACCATCGCAAATATAAAAAATGAAAACTATGACATGTTATGCATTTTAGAAAATCCGGTTAATCCTATATACAAGAATTTTCTAAAATCAAATGGAATAGAAGAATCAAATAATCATTAGTTCTATCCAATCTAAGCATGTTGTTATATACCCTTTTTTTGTTCTTGTTCAACAATTCTCCCTCTATTTGGATCTTGTTGAACAATTCTCCCCTTTGGATCTTGTTCAAACTTCTCCCCCTTAGTTGAGTAATCCTCTTTAGAATCCTTAATATTAGAAGAAATTTTATCCCCCTTAGTTGAGTAACATTAGAAATATGTAACAGAGAATTGGGAATGGGATTTGGTAATTGTGGTAGTGTGTGATTTTCTTTTGTGTTTCTGACAAGTGTTTCGCTCATATACTCTCTAAGTGTTTCACTCATAGAATATATATTTTCACTCTTTTTCACTTGTGTTTCAATCTTTTCTCACAACCCTATATCTCTCTCAGTACGAAAGACACAGTCTTTTACACCTATAAGAAAGATCACCATAGCCCCTTCAAGAGAGGTCACTGGTGGTGCAATGGGGTTTCGTAAATCCCCGTCCTCAATTGAATCTATCAAAATATTTGATTTTAATAACTGAATCACTTCAGGAATAGATTCAATGAGTTGCTGAACATCTAAGATGATCTGTTCCGTTAGGAATCTAGATATGTTCCATCTGGGGAGGGAAACAAAGATCTATAATGAAGCAATTGATCCAAGTTTCCTCCTGACACCTGTGAAGGCATGTTGATTCAGTCAGAATCATCAATCATTCTTCATTCCTTGATATGGAAGTTTAGAATAATTATTTCCGTCAATTCATCCTTAGTGTGTGACAATCCTTACAATGCATTTGAATATATACATTTATAATTTGTAGTGTTTGAGAGTATCTAGATGAATTTCTCTCTTTACAAATGGCCTTGTCTGACAGGCCGAATTCAATAGACTCATCATGTTAAGATGACGAACCTAGTAACAGTTTGACATTTGTAAATCTATACCCTTTTGGGAGGATATAAATTAGTTATAGTTGCCTTGGTTTCAATTTCATATTCTAACTAGAGGCAGAGCTGCTGGAACACTCATAGATACCTCTCTTTTCTAGTGCACTAGAGGCACTTACTCTCTCACCCTCTTTAATTGAAAAAAAATTCTTTTCAGGGGTTTAGTAGATGAAGTTATATCTGTTTGAGTGTTTGTGGTTCTATGATCTGTGTTAGAGCTTATAAATTTTCAATCCATTGATCTTGTCCTATAACCATTGAGGGCTCAATATATCAATTATATATATATATATATATATATATATATATATATATATATATATATATATATATATATATATATATATATATATTTATAACAATTGATTAGAGAATATTTCAAGATCGAGATTACCTGCTTTACCTCGAGTCGATTGCTCTTGTTCGGCAGAACATATACATTATATCTAATAATTGTTACTCAAGCATATGACAATTATACTCATAACAATTATTTGTGATATATGTAAGCTCGAGAAAGTAGATGTAAAGAAATTCACAAGTCCTTTAGATATTGACATTTAATACTTATGATTCTTAGAACAATTTCTCGTAGATAAAAATAAATTTTAAAAATAAAAAAAATAAAATTAACTATGAAATAAAAATATGCCAATCTTATAGGGAAAAAAATAAATAAATATGCCAATTTTTGAAAAAAATAAAAATAAACTTACACATATATATATATAGAAATAAAGATCCTAAAAATTTGAAAACAAAAACAATATGTACCAATTGTTGAAAAAATATTATTATTTAAGAGCACGATACGAAATTTTTTTAAGATACATATCCCTTAATAAAATACGGGAAAGTTGTATCTGAGAAGAAAATTTCTATCCCTTATGAAATTCTTATAAGGCAAACTTCCCATAATTAAATGCGGGAATTTCTACCAAAGAAGAAATTCAACTTTATTAAGGAATTTATAAAAAATATATTTACAGTATGGATGCCAATTAAATAAAACTGTACAAAATAAAAAATGTTGCATGTACCTCTCACTGTGCACGCCATGCAATGTGTTCCTAGAATTTATCTATTTAGACTTACCATCAACGTGAGTGTCAATGGTGTGCTTGACTCATTACAAGGTGATCTGGCTGACGAGCGAATTTCAATGGACTCATCCTGTAGAGAGAATGATTCCAGAGACAGTTTTATTGCCTTTTCAGCTCTACATCCTTTCGAGACGATGCAGATGAGCTTACAGTTACCTCAGTTATATACTACTTTTCTTCTCTGGAGATAGAGCTGTGGGTGCACTTCCTGAAGGGTTTCGTGACACAAACGCAGCGGAATAAATGCGAAAAATAAATCAAAATAGCGAAACCCTCCGCAGGATCCATGCGAAAACAAAAAATTTAATTCGGAGATAAAGAATAAATACCTTTAGAAGCTTTAACAGTTCATTAATGGAAGATTAATGGAGGTTCAAAGCTTGTTTAATCACCACGTATCCCGCTCTCGCGATCTACGCTCTACGGTATCCACACGAACACTTTTCATGAAGGATTGATGTGTACTAGCACCCAAAAACTTCTTCTTTCTCTATCTTCCTCCTCTCTCAGAGCGGCTAGGGTTTTTGTAAAATCTCTATTTTATTAAATCAGCCCATAAAGAGATTATATAGAGAGAGGAATAAGTTTTCTAATTATAATCCAATTATAATTAATACTAATCCAAAATTCTAAATTATTTAATTAAGTCTCACTTAATTAATTAATTATTAATTTTGGAATTAGTTTAAGTAATTCATTTATTCTATTTATATAATTAATTAAGTCATACTTAATTAATATCATAAATAAAATAAATTACTTATTTAATTTAAATTCATAATTTAAATTATTTCTCCTTCAAGCGTTCTTTGTGTGTGACCCTGTAGGTTATTATTACGTTGGCAACAATTTTAATATCTAATTAAAATTGTAAACAATGAGTGGCATCTAGTAATACATCATTGCTACCCAAGTAATAATAATAAATCGGTGATTCGATTAAGCCTTTCGTGAATAATGTTCCATGTAATATAATCCCTTTAATCTTGATATTATAGATTAAACTCAAGGCATGTCTCGTGTCATCCTCTTCATAATTTAATCTTTATTTTCTTGATCGATGAGTAGACTATTAAAATCAAATCAACATTTGAGCACGGCCATGCATTTCATAGTCTCACTCAAACAAGAGGCCAATAATATCACTCCTAAAATTAGGAGGATTAAATCACATCTAGATCATTCATATTTCTCATACGATTCATAATATACCCAATGTCCACTTTTATCATCACCCGGTCAAAGGTAACTTTTAATGTAATTAAAGTATATTAATTCTCGTATAGAAATATAATGATTTCAGGTCTAAGGATCATTACACCATTATCACAGTGAGAATTACTTATGACACTTACTTAACATGTAGAATCTCACGGCGGTTCATTCCAGTGCCATGCATTGATACATGCACTTATGTTCTTGATTTTAGTATCCCCATACCTATGACCAATGAGATGTGGTCATCTGTCAAGAAACATACCAGTCTTTGTGCATTATTATTGTCCTTAAATAATAATACTCGACTAGGGAATTTTAGGAATAAAATACTATTCATATAATCTCATTTTTAAGTCACATACTTAAAGATATATAATATGTATCAAAATTCCAAGGACATTTATTATGCTTTCAATTTATTACGCAGTAAATAAAACATAATAAATAAATAATAATCAATAAAACATAATCCTTAATAATAAATATTTTCCTTAAAATATAAAAAGTATTGTCTCTAGAGCACAATTACTAACAATCTCCCACTTGCACTAGAGCCAATTACCCAAGTATCCAATACTCATGGAACTAGTGTGACTTTCGTGCTTCTGCTGCGACAAATCCTTAGTCAGTGTGTCTGCAATATTATTATTAGTATACACTTTACATATATGTATATCTCCTTGATCATTAATCTCATTAATTAGGTGATATCTCCTAAGTACATGCCCAAACAGCCTCCTTGGCTGCTTCACAAGCATCAATATACTCAGGTTCTATTGTAAAATCAACAATTGTCTTTGCTGTGAACCATTCCAGCATACAACATCTCAATAAAACACAAAGCCAGACAGAAACATTAAATTATCGTTATCTGTCTAGAAACCAGTATCACTGAAACCTTTTACAACTAGCTTCACATCTCCTCCATATAACAAGAATGAATCTTTAGTCCTCTTTAAGTACTTAAGAATATTCTTGACTGTCGTCCAGTGACCTTCACCTGGATTAGATCGGTATCTACTCATCATGGTTAAAGCATATGAGACATCAGGACAAGTACATATCATTGCATACATTATAAAACCAATTGCTGACGCATACGGAATTTTACTCATGCAGTCCCTATCATCCAATGATTTAGGACAAATTTTATTTTGAGATCACTATCCCATGAGACATTGGGACATATCCATTTTAGTCTCTTTGCATTTGAAATCGATGCAAAACTTTGTCAATGTATGTACTCTAAATTAGGCCGATCAATCACCTTGATCTATCTCTATAGATCTCGATCCCTAATATATATGTCACATCGCCTAAGTCTTTCATTGAGAAATTATTTCTCAACCAAGTCTTCACAGTCTATAGAGAAGGAATGTCACTCCCTATTAGTAATATATCATCAACATATAATACTAGGAATGCCACATGGCTCCCACTAAACTTCTTGTAAACACAAGTTTCATCTTCATTCTGAATAAAGTCAAACTTTTTTTGACTGTTTCATGAAAACAAATGTTCCATCTCCTCGAGGCCTGCTTTAATCCATAAATGGATCGACGCAACTTACATACATTTCCAGCATCCTTTAGATCAACAAAACCCTTAGGGTGTGTCATGTACACATCCATATCTTCTTCAAGGCTCTCATTTAAGAAAGCGGTTTTGACATCCATTTGCCAGATTTCATAGTCATAGTAAGCAGCTATAGCAAGCAAAATCCTGATGGACATGACCATAACAACTGGTGAAAAGGTCTCATCATAGTCAATACCATGAATTTTCTTAAAACCTTTTGCCACCAATCGTGCCTTATAGGTCTGTACATTAGCATCCATGTCGGTCTTCTTCTTGAAAACCCACTTGTACCCTATAGGTTTTACCCCTTCAGGTGGATCAACCAAAGTCCATACTTGATTAGTATACATGGATTCCATCTCAGATTTAATGGCATCCAGCCATCTCTTAGAATCTGGAGTGTTTATAGTATCTAGGTAGGTGAGAGGCTCATCTTCATCCACAAGCATCACATCACCATCTTGAGTCAAGAGAAATCCATATTATCTCTAGGGCTCATGGCGAATCCTACTAAACCTACGAACACCTGTGTTTCTTGAGCAGTATTATTTTTCTTGTACATTCTACTCAGGTTCCTCCACTGGTTCAACGTTATCATGTGGGTCTCAAACTTCATTGAGATCTATTATCCTCCCACTGTCTCTCAGCAGTTCGAGCAACAAACACTTTGTTCTCGGAAGGATTATAGAAAAAATAACCCCTTGTTTCAGTTGGGTATTCCACAAAATTACATTTGTCTGATTTTGGTCCTAGCTTGTCAGAGATTAGACGTTTCACAAACGCTTCACATCCCCAAAATTTTATAAATGACATGCTGTGACGTTGCTCAGTCCATATCTCATAAGGAGTCTTTTGAACCAATTTAGTAGGAACACAGTTAAGTGTATGTGGAGCCGTTTCCAGGGTGCAACCCCAGAAACTAATTGGAAGATTCATTGACTCAACATTGATCGCACCATGTCCAACAAGGTGTGATCTCTCCTATCAAAAAAACTTTTCTTTGATATTTTATACTTCATCTTTATAGTCTTTGAACTTTTCAAATGATTCGGATTAGTTCTTCAAAAGATACATATATCCGTATCTACTAAAATAATTAGTAAATTTTATGAAGTTAATAAAATCTACCTTTTGTCATCGTACACATATGACCACATACATCACTATGTATAAGTCATACCCATTCAATGATCCCTTCACCATGTCCGGTAAAAGGAGCTTTAGTCATTTTACCAAATAAACCAAGATTCGTATCCTTTGGTATGATTCATAATCAAATTTATCCATGAATGCATCCTTATGTATTCTGGAAATGCGTTTCTCATTAATATGGCCTCAGCGACAGTGCCAAAGGTAATATTTTATTTGAGTCACTTTAAAACATATAAATTGTTAATTAGATGTGCAACATTATAAGGCTCATCATCAAAATAGAATAAACAACTATTGTTATAAAATGAAAAAGCCTTTCTTGTCCAAACAAGAAACTGAAATAATGTCTCTGCCAATTGCAAGCACGCTATAACAATTATTAAGTTCTAAATTTTCCTTATAGGCCAAAAATTAAGTAACGAGTTCCTCGAACCAGAGCAACTATCTTTACTCCAATTCCAACCCGATACCTTAAGCTTGACCCTTATTGATCATCATCTTCCGATCTTCCAATTAAGCATGACAGTTTAATTTCCAGTCTCCCAACTTTCCACAGAAGTGACAATCGTCTTCTTTATCAACACCTCATTCAGACTTTAGAGTCTGCTTTAGGGATTGGACTTTGGTTTGACAACGGAACTAGATCAAATCTTCTCCTTGCCTTTCCATTTTCCTTTCCCTTTTGCATTCCCTATGTTTACCATCAATATAGTAGTAGTTCATGCATTTATCATATTACTTTCAGCAGTTCTCAACATGCTTAGCAACTCAATGGGTGTTTTACCAATCTTATTCACTTTATTGTTCATAACAAAATAAGAATAATATTTGTCCAAATATTGTAAGATCAAATCTAACTGTCTCCAGACCAATCTGGAAACCCAAAATATCAATGGTATTCATTATACCCTATAATCTGTAGAACATGTGGTGTAACCGGGTCTCATTCTCCCTACTTGTAAGTGTATAGTGCCCTTTCAAATATATCTTGTGCTCAATCGTTTCATAAGCATCTATATGCTTGTATTGCTTCTTAAGCTCAGCACATATATTTGCGAGCATGAGACATGAAACATCAGTCGCAACATCAATTAGCTTCCAATAAGCACTATGATTTGCACATGTTACATTCTCAACTTTAAGAGTAGGGGAAGAGATTTGACTAATATCGTGGTGCCCGAGGACGATCCTCAAGCTCCTATGTCAGTCAAGGAAATATATTCTCGTCAACTTGTCCTTCTCAAGAACTGATCGCATAGAGAAGTTGTTTGTGTTTATCATTTGATATCTACAATATTAAAGTGCATAAAATAAACTAGGTTGCAAATTTAATATTAATTATGTTTAAGTGATTATGGTATATCATCATATACCTCCCACTATTTTTATCAAACTAATAGCCCTTACTATTAATTTGGAAAGTATATCCCATAATTCTTTCTAGTGAGCCAAGATCCATATTTCGTCATGTCCTAAGTCAACCACTGGAAGTCCTTAGAAAATGATTATTTAGGTAGACAACAGTTGTCAAATATATCATATATAATTCTTGGATAGTTTGGTGAACAACGATTGATCTTATCTATCTAATAGACTTTTAACCAAACTCTATGCTTCTAAGTTCATAATAGTTGAATATAACCGATTATTTTCACTTATTATGACGACTCAGTTAAGTTAGACCCAATGATACAACGGCCGAATATAACCGTTTATATTCATCGCATCTCACCACGATAGATAGGAGTCCCCTGCCACTGACAGTCCTTCCCCTTATCGATCTAGGATTCGATGAGTGTTCATTCATTGGAAAGCATCCGAGTAAAACTTAATATTTTGTTAAGGGGTTTTAGAAAATTTATAACGATCATGATCACATCATAAAGAGATCCTCAATTTTTCCTTGAACCAAATATTTCAAATCGACATCTTAAATTGTTCATTTCCCAGGTAGATGGAGGATACCAATGGTCACACTTAAAACCCATCAGCCTTACGAATACGCATATCCGCTTTTGTCAGAAAATCCCAATTATAGATATCAAAAATCCATATTTAATTCCGTGTTTTAAAAATCCATATTTCATAAACACAAGAATCTCATGATCGTTTGTTAATTTTAAAATCTTGAATCGTTACAGATTTTATCTTGTTTAAGCAAACATGGCATGAGTGTCGTATCTAATACACACATGATTAATCAATATTAAGCATGCATCTCAATTATATCTACGCATACATACCAATACATGCAATCATATACATATATGTAATGTGCGTAAATTAAACGTGTTTGGTTATGGCCCCATCCTATATGATATTTCCAAGCTAATGGAAATATCAAGGTCAGTCTATGGTGGTTTAAAAATACTATCTATTACATGTCTTCTTTCTTCATTGCTCCATCATCCCCTTTTGGATCGTCTCCTTGCTTGCAAGTCTTCATTGATAATTACATTAAATAATAAAAAATAAAACTATTCTAATGAAATTACAAGAAGAACTCGAGTTACATTCGAGATAATTAAATTACAATGAATAAACGACATGCAAGTCGTATTTAGAAACCAAAACCATAAATCAAAACCACTATCCTATGGGTCTTTAGGCCATAACCATCCACCATGCTATCATATAACACATATAATATATCTCATATTATATAATCATATCATATAATCATATATAACAAATTTCGAAATTTCAGAAAATTAAAAACATATTTCTGAAGACAATAAATCGCTATTTCGAGGCCCTTAACGACGTCAAACCCGTCGGTGATAGCATAGCTATCAGTTTTGTTCATTGGCCCGATTCCAGTCAGAAAACACATATCGTTTACAAAAATCGAATACAGCAGTCAGATTTCTCCAAATCTGACGGTGTTTCAGAAATCGTATCATATACAATTCCCATAACAAAAACAAGCATATATCATATATACATATACATAGATACATACAATCATCATATGATTATATATTACATGAATATCATATATTCATAATATATACATACATATACTCAAAATTTTAGAAAATCAAATAATTTTCAGAAAATCATAAATCACCGTTTTGGAGGCTGTAACCACATCTAATGGCTTACAGACTCAGAGCGGACAATGTCAGTATTGCTCAGTGACCCGATTCCAGTCAGAAAACACATATCGTTTGTGAAAATCGGACAACGGACACAGATTTCAGAAAATCAACGGCAGCCGTTTCAGAATTCGTATCGAATACGATTCCCATAATAAGAACAAACATGTATCATATACATACATCAACATACATAATCTTCACATGATTATATATCATAAAAATATCATATATTCATAATATATATAAACATATACATATTGTATCAATATAAAATCATGATAGATCGCATACATGCTTATATATCAAAAACTGTTAAGCACATAACCGAATTAAAACGTTTCGCAAGTAGCTCTGATGCCATTGAAGGGTTTCGTGACACAAACGCAGCGGAATAAACGTGAAAAATAAATCAAAATAGCGAAACCCTCCGCAGGATCCATGCGAAAACAAAAGATTTAATTCAGAGATAAAGAATAAATAACTTTAGAAGCTTTAACAGTTCATTAATGGAAGATTAATGGAGGTCCAAAGCTTGTTTAATCACCACGTATCCCGCTCTCGCGATCTACGCTCTACGGTATCCACACGAACACTTTTCATGAAGGATTGATGTGTACTAGCACCCAAAAACTTCTTCTTTCTCTATCTTCCTCCTCTCTCAGAGCGGCTACGGTTTTTGTAAAATCTCTATTTTATTAAATCAACCCATAAAGAGATTATATAGAGAGAGGAATAAGTTTTCTAATTATAATCCAATTATAATTAATACTAATCCAAAATTCTAAATTATTTAATTAAGTCTCACTTAATTAATTAATTATTAATTTTGGAATTAGTTTAAGTAATTCATTTATTCTATTTATATAATTAATTAAGTCATACTTAATTAATATCATAAATAAAATAAATTACTTATTTAATTTAAATTCATAATTTAAATTATTTCTCCTTCAAGCGTTCTTTGTGTGTGACCCTGTAGGTTATTATTACGTTGGCAACAATTTTAATATCTAATTAAAATTGTAAACAATGAGCGGCATCTAGTAATACATCATTGCTACCCAAGTAATAATAATAAATCGGTGATTCGATTAAGCCTTTCGTGAGTAATGTTCCATGTAATATAATCCCTTTAATCTTGATATTATAGATTAAACTCAAGGCATGTCTCGTGTCATCCTCTTCATAATTTAATCTTTATTTTCTTGATCGATGAGTAGACTATTAAAATCAAATCAACATTTGAGCACGGCCGTGCATTTCATAGTCTCACTCAAACAAGAGGCCAATAATATCACTCCTAAAATTAGGAGGATTAAATCCCATCTAGATCATTCATATTTCTCATACGATTCATAATATACCCAATGTCCACTTTATCATCACCCGGTCAAAGGTAACTTTTAATGTAATTAAAGTATATTAATTCTCGTATAGAAATATAATGATTTCAGGTCTAAGGATCATTACACCATTATCACAGTGAGAATTACTTATGACACTTACTTAACATGTAGAATCTCACAGCGGGTCATTCCAGTGCCATGCATTGATACATGCACTTATGTTCTTGACTTTAGTATCCCCATACCTATGACCAATGAGATGTGGTCATCTGTCAAGAAACATACTAGTCTTTGTGCATTATTATTGTCCTTAAATAATAATACTCGACTAGGGAATTTTAGGAATAAGATACTATTCATATAATCTCATTTTTAAGTCATATACTTAAAGATATATAATACGTATCAAAATTTCAAGGACATTTATTATGCTTTCAATTTATTACGCTGTAAATAAAACATAATAAATAAATAATAATCAATAAAACATAATCCTTAATAATAAATATTTTCCTTAAAATATAAAAAGTATTGTCTCTAGAGCACAATTACTAACACTTCCGACATCATCCTTATTTGCTGCATCAAGTGCAGTTTCTTCCTTATCAACCTCTAACTTACACGAGTTCCTTATATCTCCAGGGATTAATATATAGAAGTGGATGAATTGGTGTTTTGTACTATGGTCTGGGTAAGAGATTGATGGATTTTCAACCTCTTGGTCAGTTTCTAAAGCCACTAGGGGCTAACTAGAAAGAACAAATTGAGATAAAAAGATAATCACCTTAACATTCCAAAACATATTTTTCATCCCAAGGAGAAGGAAAAATATAATAAGGAATGGTAATAGATTGCATTAAAGCACTCTCAATAAAAGAGTTTTGTCGGAACTAAAGATTTATCATTTAAGAGCATGATACAAGATTTTATTTAAGATACATATCCCATAATAAAACGCAGGAAAGTTGTATCATAGAAAAAAGTTTTTATCCTTTATGAATTTCCTATAAGGCAAACTTCCCATAATAAAACGCAAGAATTTATACCAAAGAAGAAATTCAACTCTCTTACCAAATTATATCTTGATAAAATGACTCTTTTCCTTTATACCTTAATACTGTACATTTTGAAAACAGTTTTGCAAACCATCCTTATCAGATAGAGGACTGTGATTTTCCGACTCATAATGCAATTATGATCTTCATCATTTTCGTCCACATGATATTATCCCTAACTTAAAATAGAAAATTTAATGACAATATGAGTGGATGTATTCTTAGCAATACAGTATAAGGCCTTCAAAGCAACAACCACTGTTTATGCATATTGAATTAATGTGAAACATACATTGAAACAAGTGTTTGAAAAAAATTATTTTACAAATGGTTGATACCTCGAAGTAAAAACAATTTTTGAAATATTTCTAAGTATATAAAATATTGAGAATTTTATATACACATAACTCAGAAAATACTTTCCCTTTTCAATATTAGTGATTTTTGAAATATGCACTGATTACTTAGATCAGTAATTCTAAATAATGTCACTAATATTAAAAGTGTCACAATTATTTGTAACAAAATATTTAAAAATATCAAGACAATTAAGCAAGATATCATTAACTGATACTCATAAAATATTTATCGTACAAATAATTATGATGCATATTATTTTAATTCATTTAAATCATGAGACTGATATGATATCGAATTGTGTGACATCATAATTTAAATCAATTAAGATAATATTCAAACTTATGCTAGAACAACTAATTACCACATATGCATATAACATTGTAAACATGATAATTAAAGTAGTAGCAATAAGCACGATGTACTGGATTTTAGATAAATTCACAAGTCCTTTAAATATGGAAAATTTAATACTTGTGAACTCATTTAAGAATTCTATGCAGATGAGATTTCCAACAAATATTCACATAAATAATATCCCAACTTCAGTAACCAACTTAGAAAAAATGAATTTATCAAGCTGTTTAACAAATATCTGCAAGTTATTCTTGTTAGTAATTGTGCTCTAGAGACAATATTTTTTTATATTTTAAGGAAAATATTTATTATTAAGGATTATGTTTTATTGATTATTATTTATTTATTATGTTTTATTTACTGCGTAATAAATTGAAAGCATAATAAATGTCCTTGAAATTTTGATACGTATTATATATCTTTAAGTATGTGACTTAAAAATGAGATTATATGAATAGTATCTTATTCCTAAAATTCCCTAGTCGAGTATTATTATTTAAGGACAATAATAATGCACAAAGACTAGTATGTTTCTTGACAGATGACCAAATCTCATTGGTCATAGGTATGGGGATACTAAAATCAAGAACATAAGTGCATGTATCAATGCATGGCACTGGAATGACCCGCCGTGAGATTCTACATGTTAAGTAAGTGTCATAAGCAATTCTCACTGTGATAATGGTGTAATGGTCCTTAGACCTGAAATCATTATATTTCTATATTGAAGGGTTTCGTGACACAAACGCAGCGGAATAAACGCGAAAAATAAATCAAAATAGCGAAACCCTCCGCAGGATCCATGCGAAAACAAAAGATTTAATTCGGAGATAAAGAATTAAATCTTTTGTTTTCGCATGGATCCTGCGGAGGGTTTCGCTATTTTGATTTATTTTTCGCGTTTATTCCGCGGCGTTTGTGTCACGAAACCCTTCAATTCTACTAAAGACTACTCTCGATATAAATGATACCTGGTGTCCATGCACTTGTTCCGTGAGTGGTGAAGAGATTATCCAGCAGAGTTGATGAAGTTTGATAGCTTCTATAATTACTTGCATATCTTTCTTTCAACCTGCATTATCTATATCTATTTAGCCAATTAGGTTAAACCTAGTATCTTTAGGGTACCTGATTCTTAGAATTGGTAATCCCTTAAGATATCTAACAATTCATATCTTAGCTATAAGATTAGATTCTCTAGTATCCACTTGAAAACTTGCACAGAGGCATATTGAGAATAAAATATATGGTCTTTATGCACTTGAATAAGTAATGAACTGATCATGTACCTACTTTGCATTAACTTAGCAAAAGTCTCTTGCCAAATTTTTGTTAGTAGACCCACATATAATATAATCATGGTATTCTTGCACTAATATTACATTATGTGTGTGTGCCTTGTATTTTAGAGAGATATGCGTATAACGACTCTTAAAATTTAATCATTTTCAAGTAATTATCAGTTAGAGTGTCATACTATGTCCTTGACGATTGTTTGATCTCTTACCTCCGTTATAGAGAGCTTTGTGAAAAGAATGATATACAAATTCCAATGGATATGAAACTTCAAGGTTCAGGAGTTGTTGTACATCAACTTGTTCAACCCTAATAGTATCAAGTCTCGTCTCTAGTGCTTTAGTTAGATCTTGAAAGTCCCGAAGATTCTGTTACCATCATCGTCGATACCTTCTGTAGCAACTAGTTTGGCTTTGTCCAACATAATAATGTCAAAAATCATCCAGTCTCTGAAAACCCTTACAGTACTAATTACAACTTTGTCTTGTGGCCTGGGTTCCAGATTCAGTAAATTCTGCCTTCGAACTGATTAAGATCATCTTGCATTGCAATCACCCAATCTAAATCAATCAATGCTTCTTCAATCTTCTTTAGGATACCAACTATTAGCAATTATTCTTTCCCAAAAAGTAACCATTTACTTTGCATAACACTTCTAGTCTTTACTCTAGTATCCGGATCACTAAGAACTAGACTCCAGGAATGACTCTGACTCCAAACCCTTTATCTCGGCAGATATGTTCTTAATGTATTCCTTTGATCTTCATTGTGTTGAGTATGACTAGTAGATCCTTCTTTTATTTACTCCCCTGAGTTGCTGCTAGGAAGTGTTGAAGATCCTTCACCTTGTTGAGTGGATTCTGTTAAAGTTCGTGAGTTGTGTAGATTCACTACCATTTCCACTACTAGGATCTGAATCATCATCATTAACATTGATTCCTTCTGCAACCTCAGTTTCATCACCAATATCTGAATATGACTTTGACAAGATGTCAAGCTTCACAGATTTAGAATAGCCTTTTACTTTAATGCTCGAGAGCTTGGTGTAATAAGACGACACATTCAGACTTTCAATCATCTTATGGTTTTACATCACATCTTACTTTGAAAGCTTTAGACTTCAATGAGTAGCCGAGGACAATTGTTCCATGAGGCTTAATTTCAAACTTGCCAAGATGCTCATATAAATCTTCAATAAATATCAATTTCCTCCAAACACACGAAAGAGCTTCAGTGTTTGCTTCTGGTTGGCCATTAACTCATATGATGTCTTTTCTCGATCTTGTTGAATATAGAAGCATGCTATGTTAATCGCTTTAGCTTCAAAGTACTTTTCTTCCAACTTGATCTACTTGATGTTATCAATCACCATATGTGATATATTATCTGTTGAATGCACGAACATCACCAATTCACTCTCAGTTGAGTTATCTTCAATATTTCTTGCTTAAAATCAAACACTTTTCTATTTCAGTGCTTTTCCAGAAAACCTTTGATAAAGAACTCCCTAGTGCCCTATAGATAGTGCTTAGTGCTTAAGTCCGTCGACAAGAAAGATATTTCCAGTGATGACAATTCCAAAATCATGATAGCCAAGTCTCTTGTACATCCTTTGCTGTCATCTCCAAAGGTTACCATTGGGTAGGCTTTCTCAATCAACTGTGATAGTAGAGCTTCAATGCTAGTAATATGCCTCGAACAATAAATGTCACGAAATCACATAACTTTTGACTTTCATTTCATACTCTGCAATCACAAATGATTAATCTTTTTGGTACTCAATCTTCAATTGAGTCCAGATGGGTTAGAGATATTACTTTCAATAGTGGTAACAACATCTTCAACCTTAACATACACAAAACTTATCTTTGATTGATCACTTCTCATTCACAGCAGCCTTGACAATGTAGTCTTAAGTCTATGAGATTAGTGATTCCAACCTATCTTAGGGTGGACTAGCAGTCTTTGCCCTATTGTGATTCTTATACATGTTTTGCCTAAGATTATGCAAGTCCTAAGATATGCATTTACAAATTTTAATAAACAAGCATGAAAAATAAGAGCACATGGTAAATATTCAACTTCAATGCATTATAGATAAGAATTATGCAATTCAGGCATGTTATGCATATTAGAAAATTCAGTACTATCTACTTTAACCATTCTACACAAATGTGACAGGTGTCAAACAGATTTACAGATATTCAATAATTTTCTAAAAGCACATGGAATAGACGAACTAACAAATTAATTACTAATTCTGTCTAATCCATTTCTGTTGTTGTCTAATATGGAATAGACGAACTAACAATTTAATCTATAAATTTACTGACTACTTAGATAATTCTACCATCTTTTAATCTTCTACTTCTAAATAAGCAATACAAGAAGTGATTTGACATTTAAGTGCAACTATGTGAGTGTGATCAATTCATATGAAAATAAACACATAAACAATTTCAAGAATATGCAGAATATTTGACTAAAACATTTTGAGCAATATCAAATTCCATATACACTTAACAAGTCATTTATCACAATAATAACAAATATAAAATATATGATCTATGACCTGTTTGTCTATTAGTAATTTTTACAAAATTAGCAGAGTTATTAAATCACAGAAGATTTAAATCAAGTTCCAGCAAATGTTCAGGATACACCTAATCGTCTAGAATAATCCTATCTAATTCTAGATATTCATTTTTCTGTATTGAAAATTATATATGAAATGTACTAAATTTAACTCATAAGTCCTAGGATGCAATATCTCATTCTTAACAATCAATCAAACATTTAAGTCCTGGGATGCTAACATGCTGTCATGAATCTAATACATTTCAAAACATAATAATCATACAGTTCTGAATTAGATAAAAGTATACTAGAATGCGTACCTTTGAAGTGCTTAGTGATTTATCTCCAGTATTGGTCATTGATGCCAGATATCCATGTGGTTCATCACTGTCACTGATAGAATCAACTTTGCATTTAACTTCACCAAAAAATGATTTCCCTTGCTTCAACCTTACTAATGCTTGGCATTCCCTCTTTTAACTCAACACAGTCTCTGTCATCATTTGCTTGTTCAGGCTTCTTGAATATTATAGCACAGCTCTGATCTTGTCTTGCTACTTTGAGCCTCATGTGTTTCTTCAGTTATGACCTCTAACGATTCTTAAATCCGTTTTGTATAAGTACAAAAACTAAAATAATCAGTAGAGTCAGAAAAAAAATTCTATAGAGTTCCATACTAATAAATCTATCCTATCTTTACATTGGATCAGTTTGTGGAACTATAACATGAACAGTCGTAACATCCACAATAAAATCCAAACGCTCCGGAATAAACCTACTAATACGAAATGACCACTTCCCTTGAAACTGGGTCATGTGCTCTGCGAATTAATTCTGAACCAAAACGGAGAATTTTTCAACTACAAACCCTTTTGGAAAAATGTACCAAGATTTTTAATAACTTTAGATTATAAATTAAATCAATATAAATTTAAATAATAAATTTACTTAAATTAAATATATAAAATAAATTTATTTAAATTAAGTTTATAAAATAAACCTTTTCAAGTTTAAGTAATAAACTAATTCAAATTCAATTTATATAATACATTTATTTAAAAAAAATTGTAACATAAATTTATCTAAATTTGAATTCATAAAATAAATTTATTTAAATAAATTTAAATAATAAAATTAAATTTATTTAAATTTAGAGATTAAATTTATTTAATTTAGATTTTTAAAATAAACTTATTTAAATTAAGTTTATAAAATAAACTTTTTCAAGTTTAAATAATAAACTCATTTAAATTAAATTCATAAAATTAATTTATTTTAAATAAAAATTCAAAATAAATTTATCTAAATTTAAATTTATTAAATAAAATTATCTAAACAAATTTAAATTATAAAAGTAAATTTAATTAAATTTAAAGAATAAATTTATTTAATTTAAATTTATAAAATAAATTTATTTAAATTAAGTTCATAAAATAAAAAATTTTCAAGTTTAAATAATAAAATCATTTAAATTAAATTCACAAAATAAATTTATTTTAAATAAAATTTATAAAATAAATTTATTTAAATTTAAATTTATAAAATAAAATTATCTAAACAAATTTAAATTATAAAAGTAAATCTATTTAAATTTAAAGAATAAATTTATTTAATTTAAATTTATAAAGTAAACTTAGTTATATTAAGTTTATAAAATAAACTTTTTCAAGTTTAAATAATAAACTCATTTAAATTAAATTCATAAAATAAATTTATTTTAAATAAAATTTATAATATAAATTTATCTAAATTTAAATTTATAAACTAAATTTATTTAACAAGGCCTCTAGACATTCAGAGTTCAAACAGCTTCGGTACCCTGAGCTTCACTGGACTGCATATCTTGATTTGTATATCAATCAACTTGCTCTGATACCAATTGTTGGGTCCCAGAAGTATCGTAGAAGGAGGGTTGAATGCGATACTTACAACAATTTAAAATTCTTTTCAGAATTTACGGAATTAAATTATTGCTTTAGCTGAGGGTTCAAGTCCTTGTAGTGTTTGGGAGACTAACTTACTAGCTTTCTATTTTCATGATTAAACATTTAAGACATAGAAAATTAGCAAGTAAGTAAACAAGATTCAAGTTAAATATGTATATTAAACTTGAATGAGTGTTACAATATTCCTAGAAAAAATTTGCATGAATTGTTCTACTTAAGGAATTAAAATCAAACTAGCACAGAAAGTCTGTGAATATAACTTTGCAGATAAATTGCTGAATTTGAAAGTTTTTCTACTTCCAAAATTATGAAGCTCAAGCCTCATATTTATAGAGGTTGAAAAGCTGATATGACTTTCTAATACATGACATTTTACAGACTTTATTTAAGCTGTATGACATTTTTAACACTTGTATGACATTTAAAATAGTTGGGTATGACTTCTCAAAAAACGGTATGACTTTTTTTAATTAAAAAAATCAGTATTACTTTTTAATTAAATAAAATATGCTCGATAGGATTTTTTCTTTTGCTTCAGCATGACTTTTTGAACATAGAAAATTCAGTATGACTTTCTTTGATTGGCTTTGGTATGACCTTTAATCAAATAGCTCTGTATGACTTTTAATTCTCTTAGTAAGACTTTTCCTTCAACAGCCTTTTTCATTTCTTTTCAATTTGATTGGACACGTGGCAGCTTTGGATTGGTTACATTGAAAAACATCACCTGCCATTTCAATTTGTAAAAGCAAAGGGGCTTATTTCATCTTTTAGTGAAAAATTTCGTAGAAATGTTTTTAGACCCGCACAACTTATAATCTTTGATTAATAAATAATTAATTTAATTCAGAAATTATAAAAATAAATATCAAATATTATTTAGATATTTATAAATATAATTTACGAAATAAATAAAATATTTATTAATAAACATAAATCATTACGCTCTAAGCCGCGGTCTTCTGAACGTTTAGAACCGCACTCCTTTTGACTTAGAAATGACAAATCAATTCCAACCGTGTTCCACCTTTAAGAATATATGACTTTGCATTTCTTCCGTGTCAATTCTTTTTCCGTCTTTTTTTCAAGTCAGTACTGTTAGGCATGTTTAGCTATATCCACAGTTGCAATTAGAAGTACATCTGTTACTGAAATAATATGACTCTTTAAACTAGACAATACTTCTTTTCACCACTGCATGTACCTAGTCAAAAATTCAATCTTGGATTCTGACTCTTGTACGCTGCATTCCAAACATACATGTATCCCTTTGAGCTTCCAGCTTCTGTCTTCTTCATTCTAAATTAATTAATCCTTCAATTAATTTAAGAAATAAATTAATTCTAAGTGAATCAATTTACTAATTAAATTAACTAATTAATTTAATTAATTAATAGAGAATTAAATTAAAGTCTTGATTGTAGGACTATTGTTGATGTAGATAAAACTCTTCTGTTCTTCAACAATAACCTTTCTAACCACTTGAACTTTTTGATGACGAATCTTCACTGACATTGCTGACACCCTGTGCACTGGTCTGATTCACAGATGACTAACTACCATGTTGATTCTCATTTCTGCTGTAGTGGTCTTTGTGTCTTGTCTTGTCCTGTCATGGCTTCTTTTTGTTCTTCCTTTATATTCAATATTTATTATTTACTTCGCTTTCTTACTTAGTTGAGTTGTCATCTACTTATTACAAATAAGACTAGTCATATGACTTTCATTCACATTAATATTATTTATATGTCTTTCTTTTTGTTTTGTGTTATCGTTACTTTATTACATACTACGTTACATTATACTTTACAAGTATATTCCGTAAAGAAAGTTAAAAACTGGATATATCGTATTCAACCCCCCTTCTACGATATTTGGGACTAACAATGTGTTTGCTTTCAAGGCTTGAATGTGATCCCTTATGCCCTTAATATCCTTCTATTCAAAGATTACCTCCTTTTTAAATGAAAATTAATAGGCATTTACGAGATTAATCAGTTAAGATTATATTTGGTTTTTAAGATATTAACCAGTTAATGCAACAAACACTTACAATAGATTCCTTCATTGATGCATATATCTCCACAATGCGATGTCTTGATATGTGTACTTAGCTATCATATTAATAACTCTGTCAATATAGGGTGATCGAGAGTATGGTCCCAATTTTTTTTTGTCTCCTACTTTTTTCCCTTTGAGCTCTCTTTGGAGTCACAAAATGATAACATATATGCTAATATATTATTATAGGAAAATATGAGAATTACCTTTATTATTATTAGGGAGAGTTACTTTTATTGTATTAATTTCCTTTATTATTGATTATATATTTGCTAAATAAACAATTGTGATATTGTAAAATAATTAAGTCTCATGCCTTCAAAATTGAATGAGAAGAAGAGAATTTGAGATTATTTTGTCATCATATCAGAGCTAGGTTATTAAGTGTGAGAAAAACAAATCCTAAAATAGTTTGTATATGTGATATCTACGAGAGTTCGTGGGTGCAAGAAATAAAAATCCTCCAAGAGTCTGGGGGATGTGAAAAAAAAGAGATATTCACGAGAGGTCGTAGATATGAGAAGGGCCTACAAGAGTTTGTGAGTCGATTTCAAAAAAAAAAAATGGCACAATATTGATGATGATAGAGTTATAGTGGGTTTGTGGAATAGACAGTCTCCAACCAAATACAATAAAAGTAGAGATTTTCAGAAGAATCATGACAAACAATAATGGTGACAACAATGAAAAAGATGGTGACGAGAAAAAAAATTATAAAGACAAGGTGAAGAATTGATTATAACGAGGATACGATTAGCAAATTTGAATTTGAGTGCGAGTGCGAGAGTATCATTGGACTTCTGAGGGCGTTAATGCTCGAGTGAGATTAACAATGCACTAATTACCTGATTGATTGAATAACTAAAAGTTATTATTTGTGTGAGCAGAAGGCATGAAGATTTTCCTCAACTTAATAGATGAGGTACGTGATGAAGCCAATGCCAGAATTGTCGAAAATCAAAAGAAAGCTTCATTTTACTAAAAACTTAGAGTTAAGGAAAGGTTCTTCTGCGAAGGAGACTTGGTCCTGCGAAAGATTGAGGCCTCTGGAACAGGTCCCAAGGGCAAGTTAGCCCCAAATTGGAAAGGGTCATACCAAGTGAAGGAAGTCACAGGGAAAAGGGCGTATAAGTTCCAGACCCCTGAAGGAGTTGAAATTCCAAGAAATTGAAATGCTGCAAACATGAGGATTTACTATGTTTAGTTAATGACTTTGGTTTTTGAACACGAACAACAAGCAAAAGCCCCTAAGGGCCGTACATAAATATATAAATAAAATATGATAGAAAAATAGAAAGTGCAAGTACATAAATAAAAGGCTCGAAGACAACAAGTGTTTACAAAAGCCACTAAGGGTTGAACATAAATACAGGATAAAACTCCTAAAAACTACTCCTCATCCTCTTCTTCCTCGCTACCCGAGGATTCCTCCTCGCTTGAAGACGCCTCATTTCTGGCTTTTATCCGTTCCTCATGCTCAGAAGAACTATAGTCAGAAGAACTCTCCTCCACCGACTTTTGAGGAGTTGCCTCGGGAACGACCTTTTTTGGCATGACGCGGCGAGGAGTTGGAGTAGGAGTAGGCTCGCGAGCTCTCTTTGACCTGACATTGGGGATACCTGTAGGGTTTCGTGACACAAACGCAGCGGAATAAACGCGAAAAATAAATCAAAATAGCGAAACCCTCCGCAGGATCCATGCGAAAACAAAGGATTTAATTCGGAGATAAAGAATAAATACCTTTAGAAGCTTTAACAGTTCATTAATGGAAGATTAATGGAGGTCCAAAGCTTGTTTAATCACCACGTATCCCGCTCTCGCGATCTACGCTCTACGATATCCACACGAACACTTTTCATGAAGGATTGATGTGTACTAGCACCCGAAAACTTCTTCTCTCTCTATCTTCCTCCTCTCTCAGAGCGGCTAGGGTTTTTGTAAAATCTCTATCTTATTAAATCAGCCCATAAAGAGATTATATAGAGAGAGGAATAAGTTTTCTAATTATAATCCAATTATAATTAATACTAATCCAAAATTCTAAATTATTTAATTAAGTCTCACTTAATTAATTAATTATTAATTTTGGAATTAGTTTAAGTAATTCATTTATTCTATTTATATAATTAATTAAGTCATACTTAATTAATATCATAAATAAAATAAATTACTTATTTAATTTAAATTCATAATTTAAATTATTTCTCCTTCAAGCGTTCTTTGTGTGTGACCCTGTAGGTTATTATTACGTTGGCAATAATTTTAATATCTAATTAAAATTGTAAACAATGAGCGGCATCTAGTAATACATCATTGCTACCCAAGTAATAATAATAAATCGGTGATTCGATTAAGCCTTTCGTGAATAATGTTCCATGTAATATAATCCCTTTAATCTTGATATTATAGATTAAACTCAAGGCATGTCTCGTGTCATCCTCTTCATAATTTAATCTTTATTTTTTTTGATCGATGAGTAGACTATTAAAATCAAATCAACATTTGAGCACGGCCGTGCATTTCATAGTCTCACTCAAACAAGAGGCCAATAATATCACTCCTAAAATTAGGAGGATTAAATCCCATCTAAATCATTCATATTTCTCATACGATTCATAATATACCCAATGTCCACTTTTATCATCACCCGGTCAAAGGTAACTTTTAATGTAATCAAAGTATATTAATTCTCGTATAGAAATATAATGATTTCAGGTCTAAGGATCATTACACCATTATCACAGTGAGAATTACTTATGACACTTACTTAACATGTAGAATCTCACGGCGGGTCATTCCAGTGCCATGCATTGATACATGCACTTATGTTCTTGACTTTAGTATCTCCATACCTATGACCAATGAGATGTGGTCATCTGTCAAGAAACATACTAGTCTTTGTGCATTATTATTGTCCTTAAATAATAATACTCGACTAGGGAATTTTAGGAATAAGATACTATTCATATAATCTCATTTTTAAAGTCACATACTTAAAGATATATAATACGTATCAAAATTCCAAGGACATTTATTATGCTTTCAATTTATTACGCAGTAAATAAAACATAATAAATAAATAATAATCAATAAAATATAATCCTTAATAATAAATATTTTCCTTAAAATATTATAAGTATTGTCTCTAGAGCACAATTACTAACAATCTCCCACTTGCACTAGAGCCAATTACCCAAGTATCCAATACTCATGGAACTAGTGTGACTTTCGTGCTTCTGCTGCGACAAAGCCTTAGTCAGTGTGTCTGCAATATTATTATTAGTATACACTTTACATATATGTATATCTCCTTGATCATTAATCTCATTAATTAGGTGATATCTCCTAAGTACATGCCCAAACAGCCTCCTTGGCTGCTTCACAAGCATCAATATACTCAGGTTCTATTGTAAAATCAACAATTGTCTTTGCTGTGAACCATTCCAGCATATAACATCTCAATAAAACACAAAGCCAGACAGAAACATTAAATTATCGTTATCTGTCTAGAAACCAGTATCACTGAAACCTCTTACAATTAGCTTCACATCTCCTCCATATAACAAGAATGAATCTTTAGTCCTCTTTAAGTACTTAAGAATATTCTTGACTGTCATCCAGTGACCTACACCTAGATTAGATCGGTATCTACTCATCATGGTTAAAGCATACGAGACATCAGGACAAGTACATATCATTGCATACATTATAAAACCAATTGCTGACGCATATGGAATTTTACTCATGCAGTCCCTATCATCCAATGATTTAGGACAAATTTTATTTTGAGATCACTATCCCATGAGACATTGGGACATATCCATTTTAGTCTCTTTGCATTTGAAATCGATGCAAAACTTTGTCAACGTATGTACTCTAAATTAGGCCGATCAATCACCTTGATCTATATCTATAGATCTCGATCCCTAATATATATGTCACATCGCTTAAGTCTTTCATTGAGAAATTATTTCTCAACCAAGTCTTCACAGTCTGTAGAGAAGGAATGTCATTCCCTATTAGTAATATATCATCAACATATAATACTAGGAATGCCACATGGCTCCCACTAAACTTCTTGTAAACACAAGTTTCATCTTCATTCTGAATAAAGTCAAACTCTTTTTGACTGTTTCATGAAAATAAATGTTCCATCTCCTCGAGGCCTGCTTTAATCCATAAATGGATCGACGCAACTTACATACATTTCCAGCATCCTTTAGATCAACAAAACCCTTAGGGTGTGTCATGTACACATCCATATCTTCTTCAAGGCTCTCATTTAAGAAAGCGGTTTTGACATCCATTTGCCAGATTTCATAGTCATAGTAAGCAGTTATAGCAAGCAAAATCCTGATGGACATGACCATAACAACTGGTGAAAAGGTCTCATCATAGTCAATACCATGAATTTTCTTGAAACCTTTTGCCACCAATCGTGCCTTATAGGTCTGTACATTGGCATCCATGTCGGTCTTCTTCTTGAAAACCCACTTGCACCCTATAGGTTTTACCCCTTCAGGTGGATCAACCAAAGTCCATACTTGATTAGTATACATGGATTCCATCTCAGATTTAATGGCATCCAGCCATCTCTTAGAATCTGGAGTGTTTATAGTATCTAGGTAGGTGAGAGGCTCATCTTCATCCACAAGCATCACATCACCATCTTGAGTCAAGAGAAATCCAATTATCTCTCGGGCTCATGGCGAATCCTACTAAACCTACGAACACCTGTGTTTCTTGAGCAGTATTATTTTTCTTGTACATTCTACTCAGATTCCTCCACTGGTTCAACGTTATCATGTGGGTCTCAAACTTCATTGAGATCTATTATCCTCCCACTGTCTCTCAGCAGTTCGAGCAACAAACACTTTGTTCTCGGAAGGATTATAGAAAGAATAACCCCTTGTTTCAGTTGGGTATTCCACAAAATTATATTTGTCTGATTTTGGTCCTAGCTTGTCAGAGATTAGACGTTTCACAAACGCTTCACATCCCCAAAATTTTATAAATGACATGCTGTGACGTTGCTCAGTCCATATCTCATAAGGAGTCTTTTGAACCAATTTAGTAGGAACACAGTTAAGTGTATGTGGAGCCGTTTCCAGGGTGCAACCCCAGAAAATAATTGGAAGATTCATTGACTCAACATTGATCGCACCATGTCCAATAAGGTGTGATCACTCCTATCAAAAAAAACTTTTCATTGATATTTTCTACTTCATCTTTATAGTCTTTGAACTTTTCAAATGATTCGGATTAGTTCTTCAAAAGATACATATATCCGTATCTACTAAAATAATTAGTAAATTTTATGAAGTTAATAAAATCTACCTTTTGTCATCGTACACATATGACCACATACATCACTATGTATAAGTCATACCCATTCAATGATCCCTTCACCATGTCCGGTAAAAAGGAGCTTTAGTCATTTTACCAAATAAACCAAGATTCGTATCCTTTGGTATGATTCATAATCAAACTTATCCATGAATGCATCCTTGTGTATTCTGGAAATGCGTTTCTCATTAATATGGCCTCAGTGACAATGCCAAAGGTAATATTTGATTTGAGTCACTTTAGAACATATAAATTGTTAATTAGATGTGCAACATTATAAGGCTCATCATCAAAATAGAATAAACAACTATTGTTATAAAATGAAAAAGCCTTTCTTGTCCAAACAAGAAACTGAAATAATGTCTCTGCCAATTGCAAGCACGCTATAACAATTATTAAGTTCTAAATTTTCCTTATAGGCCAAAATTAAGTAACGAGTTCCTCGAACCAGAGCAACTATCTTTACTCCAATTCGAACCCGATACCTTAAGCTTGACCCTTATTGATCATCCTCTTCCGATCTTCCAATTAAGCATGACAGTTTAATTTCCAGTCTCCCAACTTTCCACATAAGTGACAATCGTCTTCTTTATCAACACCTCATTCAGACTTTAGAGTCTGCTTTAGGGATTGGACTTTGGTTTGACAACGGAACTAGATCAAATCTTCTCCTTGCCTTTCCATTTCCCTTTCCCTTTTGCATTCCCTATGTTTACCATCAATATAGTAGTAGTTCATTCATTTATCATATTACTTTCAGCAGTTCTCAACATGCTTAGCAACTCAATAGGTGTTTTACCAATCTTATTCACTTTATTGTTTATAAAAAAAATAAGAATAATATTTGTCCAAAGATTGTAAGATCAAATCTAACTGTCTCCAGACCAATCTGGAAACCCAAAATATCAATGGTATTCATTATACCCTATAATCTTTAGAACATGTGGTGTAACCGGGTCTCACTCTCCCTACTTGTAAGTGTATAGTGCCCTTTCAAATATATCTTGTGCTCAATCGTTTCATAAGCATCTATATGCTTGTATTGCTTCTTAAGCTCAGCACATATATTTGCGAGCATGAGACATGAAACATCAGTCGCAACATCAATTTGCTTCCAATAAGCACTATGATTTGCACATGTTACATTCTCAACTTTAAGAGCAGGGGAAGAGATTTGACTAATATCGTGGTGCCCGACGACGATCCTCAAGCTCCTATGTCAGTCAAGGAAATATATTCTCGTCAACTTGTCCTTCTCAAGAACTGATCGCATAGAGAAGTTGTTTGTGTTTATCATTTGATATCTATAATATTAAAGTGCATAAAATAAACTAGATTGCAAATTTAATATTAATTATGTTTAAGTGATTATGGTATATCATCATATACCTCCCACTATTTTTATCAAACTAATAGCCCTTACTATTAATTTGGAAAGTATATATATCCCATAATTCTTTCTAGTGAGCCAAGATCCATATTTCGTCATGTCCTAAGTCAACCACTGGAAGTCCTTAGAAAATGATTATTTAGGTAGACAACAGTTGTCAATTATATCATATATAATTCTTGGATAGTTTGGTGAACAACGATTGATCTTATCTATCTAATAGACTTTTAACCAAACTCTATGCTTCTAAGTTCATAATAGTTGAATATAACCGTTTATTTTCACTTATTATGACGACTCAGTTAAGTTAGACCCAATGATACAACGGCCGAATATAACCGTTTATATTCGTCACATCTCACCACGATAGATAGGAGTCCCCTGCCACTGACAGTCCTTCCCCTTATCGATCTAGGATTCGATGAGTGTTCATTCATTGGAAAGCATCCGAGTAAAACTTAATATTTTGTTAAGGGGTTTTAGAAAATTTATAACGATCATGATCACATCATAAAGAGATCCTCAATTTTTCCTTGAACCAAATATTTCAAATCGACATCTTAAATTGTTCATTTCCCAGGTAGATGGAGGATACCACTGGTCACACTTAAAACCCATCAGCCTTACGAATACGCATATCCGCTTTTGTCAGAAAATCCCAATTATAGATATCAAAAATCCATATTTAATTCCGTGTTTTAAAGATCCATATTTCATAAACACAAGAATCTCATGATCGTTTGTTAATTTTAAAATCTTGAATCGTTATAGATTTTATCTTGTTTAAGCAAACATGGCATGGGTATCGTATCTAATACATACATGATTAATCAATATTAAGCATGCATCTCAATTATATCTACACATACATACCAATACATGCAATCATATATATATATGTAATGTGCGTAAATTAAACGTGTTTGGTTATGGCCCCATCCTATATGATATTTCCAAGCTTATGGAAATATCAAGGTCAGTCTCTGGTGGTTTTAAAGATACTATCTATTACATGTCTTCTTTCTTCATTGCTCCATCATCCCCTTTTGGATCGCCTCCTTGCTTGCAAGTCTTCATTGATAATTACATTGAATAATAAAAATAAAACTATTCTAATGAAATTACAAGAAGAACTCGAGTTACATTCGAGATAATTAAATTACAATGAATAAACGACATGCAAGTCGTATTTAGAAACCAAAATCATAAATCAAAACCACTATCCTATGGGTCTTTAGGCCATAACCATCCACCATGCTATCATATAACACATATAATATATCTCATATTATATAATCATATCATATAATCATATATAACAAATTTCGAAATTTCAGAAAATTAAAAACAGATTTCTGAAGACAATAAATCGCTATTTCGAGGCCCTTAACGACGTCAAACTCCTTACAGACCCGTCGGTGATAGCATAGCTATCAGTTTTGTTCATTGGCCCGATTCCAGTCACAAAACACATATCGTTTACGAAAATCGGATACAGCAGTCAGATTTCTCCAAATCTGTCGGTGTTTCAGAAATCGTATCATATACAATTCTCATAACAAAAATAAGCGTATATCATATATACATATACAGAGATACATACAATCATCATATGATTATACATTACATGAATATCATATATTCATAATATATACATACATATACTCAAAATTTTAGAAAATCAAATAATTTTCAGAAAATTATAAATCACCGTTTTGGAGGCTGTAACGACATCTAATGGCTTACAGACGCAGAGCTGACTTTGTCAGTATTGCTCAGTGACCCGATTCCAGTCAGAAAACACATATCGTTTGCAAAAATCGGACAACAGACACAGATTTCAGAAAATCAACGGCAGCCGTTTCAGAATTCGTATCGAATACGATTCCCATAATAAGAACAAACATGTATCATATACATACATCAACACACATAATCATCACATGATTATATATCATAAAATATCATATATTCATAATATATATAAACATATACATATTGTATCAATATAAAATCATGATAGATCGCATACATGCTTATATATCAAAAACTGTTAAGCACATAACCGAATTAAAACGTTTCGCAAGTAGCTCTGATGCCATTGAAGGGTTTCGTGACACAAACGCAGCGGAATAAACGCGAAAAATAAATCAAAATAGCGAAACCCTCCGCAGGATCCATGCGAAAACAAAGGATTTAATTCGGAGATAAAGAATAAATACCTTTAGAAGCTTTAACAGTTCATTAATGGAAGATTAATGGAGGTCCAAAGCTTGTTTAATCACCACGTATCCCGCTCTCGCGATCTACGCTCTACGGTATCCACACGAACACTTTTCATGAAGGATTGATGTGTACTAGCACCCGAAAACTTCTTCTCTCTCTATCTTCCTCCTCTCTCAGAGCGGCTAGGGTTTTTGTAAAATCTCTATCTTATTAAATCAGCCCATAAAGAGATTATATAGAGAGAGGAATAAGTTTTCTAATTATAATCCAATTATAATTAATACTAATCCAAAATTCTAAATTATTTAATTAAGTCTCACTTAATTAATTAATTATTAATTTTGGAATTAGTTTAAGTAATTCATTTATTCTATTTATATAATTAATTAAGTCATACTTAATTAATATCATAAATAAAATAAATTACTTATTTAATTTAAATTCATAATTTAAATTATTTCTCCTTCAAGCGTTCTTTGTGTGTGACCCTGTAGGTTATTATTACGTTGGCAACAATTTTAATATCTAATTAAAATTGTAAACAATGAGCGGCATCTAGTAATACATCATTGCTACCCAAGTAATAATAATAAATCGGTGATTCGATTAAGCCTTTCGTGAATAATGTTCCATGTAATATAATCCCTTTAATCTTGATATTATAGATTAAACTCAAGGCATGTCTCGTGTCATCCTCTTCATAATTTAATCTTTATTTTTTTTGATCGATGAGTAGACTATTAAAATCAAATCAACATTTGAGCACGGCCGTGCATTTCATAGTCTCACTCAAACAAGAGGCCAATAATATCACTCCTAAAATTAGGAGGATTAAATCCCATCTAAATCATTCATATTTCTCATACGATTCATAATATACCCAATGTCCACTTTTATCATCACCCGGTCAAAGGTAACTTTTAATGTAATCAAAGTATATTAATTCTCGTATAGAAATATAATGATTTCAGGTCTAAGGATCATTACACCATTATCACAGTGAGAATTACTTATGACACTTACTTAACATGTAGAATCTCACGGCGGGTCATTCCAGTGCCATGCATTGATACATGCACTTATGTTCTTGACTTTAGTATCTCCATACCTATGACCAATGAGATGTGGTCATCTGTCAAGAAACATACTAGTCTTTGTGCATTATTATTGTCCTTAAATAATAATACTCGACTAGGGAATTTTAGGAATAAGATACTATTCATATAATCTCATTTTTAAAGTCACATACTTAAAGATATATAATACGTATCAAAATTCCAAGGACATTTATTATGCTTTCAATTTATTACGCAGTAAATAAAACATAATAAATAAATAATAATCAATAAAACATAATCCTTAATAATAAATATTTTCCTTAAAATATTATAAGTATTGTCTCTAGAGCACAATTACTAACAATACCCTCCCCGTCAGTTTCCTCCTCCTCTTGTGCCTCAATCAGCTACTTTAGGGCTTCAGCAGACTAAGGACTTTTGAAGTCCGCCTTCGGGTCAAATAAACCCGGATGCTTTTCCAGCACCGCCTTCAGAGCATCATTCCTCCCAATAGTGTAGTGGGCGGGATATATCATGTCATCATGCTCCTTGATCAGGTCTTGGTATTCCTTCGAGGCCATATACTTATCGGTAGTAGCATTTTTGTCGGTCTGGAGTTCAACTATCTCAGTTTGAGCCTTTTGTAGGAGCTCCGTCTGTTGATCAAACTTGTCCTGACGGCCTTGCAGTATGGCCTCAGCTACAGTCAAAGCCTTTTTTGCTTCCCGGCCTACGTTTTTCACGTATCAGCTTGATGCAGGGAAGCCTAAAAATAAGCATTGGCCTGAAAAGCCAACAAACCAGGGTGAGTTATAGAAAGCCAACAAATTAGGGAAAAGCCAAGTACAAAGTGTCTAAGGCATATAAATGTGCAAAGTACCAAAATGCGCAAAGTATGAAATATTTAAGTAAGGAAACTCACTGAAACCAGTGCTTGTGCACCAAGAGCCCTAGTGCTCTCCTCGTCACGCCCCACCACTATCTCCTTGTAGTCATAAGGAATAATGGAGTGGATGGACCAATCCTTCTTGTGGTCTGTACACCCGACCACGGTATCAGTTTTTCTGAATCCCCATCTTGGCTTATAGGATAGTGATCTTGGGACCTTGGAAACTCCAGTGCCCGCAGCCTCGGTTGGCCCAGTGTAGGGCTGCAGGAAAGCTGGAGGCTCTTTCCCCTACCTTGGGTCATGCATCAACTTAAGCTGCTTCATTCAGCCTGTCTCCTGAATGGCTGGGATGGTCCACTCGTTGATTTGAAGCGCAGCTGAAAAAGAAACATCAAAACTTTAATACAACATTCGATAATCAAACAAGTCAAAAATCAACTAAGGTAGAAATGATATACCTTTACTAGAAGCCCTAGAAAGGCCAACTGCCTTCAACTTACGCTCGTCGAAGAGAGCCCAAAAAACTTCATTGGTCTCCCCTTGGGTAAGCGCGACATAGGCTCCTGCTCCGCCTTTGTGAGAACAATAGAATCGGCGCTCCCGTCGGCCACCTTCCCAAAAGTGGACCTAAAGAGGGTTCCCCAGTCTCCCCCTTCCCATTTTACTTAAACAAAATTTTCTTTCTAGTGCGGATTATTATCGGGAATGGAAGAGTTGTTGAATATATGGGGCATGTTAGGCCTATGACCTATGTGAACTCAACTCAATGACAGACTAGAGGAATTATTGAATTGAAATATTTTTCGAAACAGGGGGACTATAATTTTTATCTTCTTTTCTAGATAGAGAGCCATAAAACAATGGATGATCCTCCACCCATTGGGGGAGATTTTGTAAGGATTGATTTGAACATTAACCAAAAGAGTAGGAATAAACTTTTGCAAAAGAAACCTAAGCCCGGTTAACAGGGCATCTACGTAAATGAAAAGATAGTCGGGTTTCCAGTGATATGTTCTGTCACCAGGCCCAACTAAGGAAATAGTATTGAAGGGAGGAATATTAAACAACCTATTGTACTCTTCTATCAAGTCAGTATAAAAAAAACTTATTGCTATGACTATAAGAATCGATATGGGACTGACTAGGGTGTTCATCCCCCCGTTGATTGATCAAAATAATTAAAGAGATATAAGTTGAGAAAATGGGAATACGGTGGAGGGATTTACCTCTTTTAGCAGACCCCGCGGTCATTGCAGCTAGGCTTGAAGTCTTCTTGTCTGCCATAACACTCGTCGAACTCTTGAGTATCCTTGAAGAAGCTGAGAGGTGGATTTCTGAAAAAAGCTTGAGATCTCGAGTTTTTACAGAAATATGAGAGTGAAGAAATGAGAAGTGTAAATAATGAGTGTCCTCACATCACTCATATATAGATGGCCCAGCCGGTCACATGATCGTTTGAGTCCCTCATAAACAGGCAATTCCAGGTGACATGACCGTTGATGGGCAAATCAACCGGTGAAACTGGTGAGTGGGCTCAATTGACAAGGCCCAAGAGTTTCTAATTGATAAAAAATAGAAAAATAAAATTGTAGAATTATTTGGAAGGATCTAGAACATGGTCCCAAAACCCATAAGCCATGAAGGGCCACGATCCAACTTGAGGAGCCTTGAAGACCTATAAGTTAATTAATTAAAGGCCCATGAATCACAAAGGCCCAAGAGCCAATTTGTCAGCCTTTTAGACCTTTTAGAAAAAGACCCAACTAAGGCTTACATTGTCGAGGGCCCAAAAAGCCCAAAGTCTACAGGACTTAGTTCTCTGAAGGAACATAAAAAGTTTTCAACTTGGGTGTGCATATGGGGTTTAATTCAACCTCAATCCAAGTCGAAGAACATCAAGGTTGTGAGACCCAAAACAAATCGACCTGGATGAGCATTTGAGGTATAATTCGACTTCAATCCAGGTCGAAATGAAGCCAAAGCTTTGAGGCCTATCGACCTCAATTTCCAATCAACCTGGGTGTACATTTGAGGATTTGTTCGACCTCATTCCAGGTCGAAGGAACATTGAAGCCATGAGGCTTATCGACCTCAATCACATAAGGTCCATCGACCTCAATTCTCCATTGACCTGGGTATACATGTGAGATTTTATCCGACCTCGATCCAGGTGGATGGGAGTTAAGAAAGTGAAGCCTTTCAACCTCATTCCCAAATCGTCTTGGGAGGTGAATTGAGGTCCAAATCGACCTCGATCCAGGTCGAAGGGAGGTCAAAACTATAAAGCTCATCGAACTCAATTTGTCATCGACTTGGGAGGTTATTCGAGGTTTTGTTCGACTTCATTCCAGGTCGAGGGAACCAAGGCATTAAAGTCCTTCGACCTCAATCCCCAGGATCGACCTGGGTGAGGTATTGAGGCTCAATTTGACCTCGATCCACGTCGATGAAGGGCTCAATCCTCCAATCGACCTGGGGTGGAAATGAACCCCAATTCGACCTCAATCCAGGTCGAATTGACCAGGGTCCCTAAAAATTCCCATTTTTTAATTATTAAACACAAAGTCCTTGAGGACCAATATTATATAAAATTAATTCTTTTTAAAGGGGTTAATGAAGAAAAGGCTTGAGCCCAAAAATCAAAGTAAAATTGACTGAACAATGAGTCAAAAGCCCGATAGGTGCAGAGAACCCTTTGTGAAACTTTTACAAAAACTCACGAAGTTTTCCCAAAATTTAGGGGGCAAATGATATGGGTAAAAAATAACCCTAAGGAAATAATAAATATAACATTTATTATTTCATTTATTAGACCTAACATGGTCCAAAGGCTTGGATTAACTGGATCAAATGGATTTGTAATCCAAGGATCAATTGGATTTGTAAGTTCAGCCCATAAACTCTGCTGAAGTCATAGGCCCATTAAGCCTCCATTATTAATTAATTTCATAATTAATTAATAAGGGCCCAATAAAGGCACAAGAAGCCCGTTAAGCACCCTCATCTCTGAACGATCTAGAAACCCTATCACTTGGAAGAGTCCAATGGGGGCCCTCATCTCTGAAAGATCTAGAAACCCTATAACTTGGAAGAGTCCAACGGGGGCTCTCATTCTTGGAAGGTTCTAGAAAACTTATCACTAGGAGACTTGACCTCCAAGTCCCCTAACCCTAACGCACTTCCAAGTCCCTCATACGCCTATATAAAGGGTCTAATCCCTAAACATTAGAACTACGTTATTGGTTTGATTCTCAACACTCTTATATACGTAGGCAGTTAATGTGAACCTGAGATAGTCACGTAACGTTAGTGCATCCATTAAAGTTCGAAACCTCTCACCACTCATTAATTACAATCTGATTTTGATCCATAACACAACAAAATCGCACTGATTCGTTGATGTTTGTATGTTTGGTCTTTAGAAGGAAAAAAACATGTTATTGTATAAAATTTAGAATCTCAAATGAATTTAAAGTCATCGTACAACCCAATATTAATAAAATGGGGGAAATGACCTCTTAAGTAACAATTTAATAATAAAATGTCCAAATTATCACAATTTTTAAAACTAACCCTTGATATCACAAATAACCGCAACTTGCAGTTACGTTTATTTAAAACCTACTAAGCAAGTGTGTTGTGTGCATGTGCTCCATATACATTGTTTTTAAGTGGTGGGCCATGCATGTTTGTTAGTCAACAACATCGGTTATAATTCTATTAACACATTGTCGATATGCGTTTTCAGTTTTAATTTTTCAATAACGCAAGTTAACTTGCATTTTCAAATTTATATTTCTTTTTTGAAAAAATTATTATTATAAAAACGTAACCTGAAATTGCATTTTTAAGAAACTGAAGATAAAGTTGTGGTTTTTAGTGATAAAAAGGGCCATTTTTCTGAGTTATGATATTTAGGACCAATTTTTTTCAAATTGTGATACAAATGACTATTACCCAAAGAATGGATAGCCTAGAGCTATGTTGTTGTGAATCAAAGTTAAGGCTATACGGTTAAATTAATTCGGTTCGTCGCAGCACTTTTAATATGGCCTCTACGTTTGGGAATGTTACTAAAGAGTTCCAAATACGTTTGGGAATGTTACTAAAGAGTTCCAAATAATATGGTCGAGTTTATTTGATGTTGATACAATTATGAATAAGGGTACATTTGATAGAGCTGCACATAATCTTGCTAGAAGCTCTATTGTTATGGCTGTATGTTGTCATAGCCGGTAGCGGAGCCAGAAATTTAAAGGTCCATTTTTACAGGTCAGGGACTGTGGTGGCATGGCTGGGTACCAAGTCCCTCCGCCCCTTGTCATTGGCTGGAGTTGCTTCCTGCTGAAGTTGTTGCTGTTATTGCAGCAGATTCCAATATATTTGGATAAAATTTCACACCTTGCTTCAAAGAAAATAAGTAATCATAACTAGTAATGAGCTGGAGAATTGATTTCGGCTCGTGTAAGAAAAACCAGGGATCTCAAAGTCTACAAGTAAAGATGACTCCAGATGATCAAAATATGTCAATGTACTCTCTTCTAAGAGATAAGCGAAACAGCAAGAACATGTTGCAATCTGGCAAGTTAACTATTAACAAGAAGGATAAGATTGTGATCAGGACCTTCAGCATATTTGATGCTCATGCACGATCTTTTAGTCAATTTGTGTCGACATTATCTACTAGAGATGGTCAATGAAACAATTTTCCATCACCTCCGCAACTAAAACCCTTTTACAAATAGCTTAACAAAAGCAAAAACTAGCTTCTGCAGAATTCTAAACTTCCTCTCTGTTGGATTTCTATCCAAATTGTTGATCACGAACCCGTAGTTTAAGCTGACAGCAATATGACATAGCTTAACAAAAGGAAAAACTAGCTTCTGCAGAATTCTAAACTTCCTCTCTGTTGGATTTCTATCCAAATTGTTGATCACGAACCCGTAGTTTAAGCTGACAGCAATATGACATAGCTTAACAAAAGGAAAAACTAGCTTCTGCAGAATTCTAAACTTCCTCTCTGTTAGATTTCTATCCAAATTGTTGATCACGATTCACGAACACGTAGTTTAAGCTGACAGCAATATGACATGGCTTATAATGGCATTAGTAAGATCATTTTGAGTTAAAACTAATATTATATATATGTCGATCAACTCTCAGAACTTTGACCCATGTCTGTAATGGGAGGATTAAAAAATACAATTTTTGTGGTGAATGCCAAGACTGGACAGGAGATCTAAGCTGTGTCAAAAATTAGAGAACACAACTTCACCTGCTTCTGCTGCTGGTGCTGCTGCTGGAGTAGTATGAACAAAGATGACAATTTTGGAGGCCAAACGCGAGAGGATAAACAGATTGAAAAAGAGACTTGAAGAACCAATGTTGAGAAACTAACCAGGCAGAAACTCATAAATTCAATATACATAAATTAAGATAAAAGTTTTACCTGGCATGCAATTATGCAAATATGTCTTTATTTAAGATAACTTCACGTTTATATGGTCACATAGCATACAGATGGCCAATTAATTTGCCACGTATATATTTAAATATATGCAACATCATAAAAGGTTGATTTAGTAGAAGAAGTGGAAGTTCTGAGTTTGTAGGCTACTAATAGAGAAGATATGTGTATGATGGGGTATTTATCAATATCAATTAACCCCTACTAGAAACAAAAGCAAGTAGAAACTGCAATGTACTCCTTTTGTTCCAATATCAAGCTAAGCTAAAGCAACTATCATATTCCTATCTCTATAAACTTTCTGCTCTAAGCTGGCGACAATATAACCATCGCCTATTTACGGCTTTAGTACACCAATCTAGAGTAGAGCTAACATTACATATTTGTTAATTATTCTCAGAAATTTAAAAATGCTTTTCTTCTTTCACCCATGTCACTTATGGTAGAATAGTTTACATTTTTGGGGTGAATGCTAAGACTGTACAGAGACCTAAGGTTCACCAAGTATTAAAGGACAAAGAAAAAGCTGCTGCAGATGAAAACTTTGGAGGCGAAGCGTGAGAGAGAACAAATTGAAAAGGAAACTTGTGAAACAGTGGAATCAAGAAACTTACAGGGCAATAGGGCATTTAGCAAATAAAAAAAGAAAGAAACTAACAGGGGAAAATCTCCTAGTTCCAATGTACACGTAAATTAATAGCACTAAAGCCTTTGTTCCAGTTGCTTTATTCACAACATTCATTCATCAAAACCAACTACGACCGAGATGTAGGGTTTGATTGAACTTTTCTCGCTATGAGTTTTCTATTAGATTGTGCAGTGAGTTGGAGATTTGTTTTATAGACTGCTGAGCGTAATCAGTTGCAATTTTGTTTTACATGGCATGCTAGTATGTCAAGAATAAGACAACTCTGCGTTTATTTGATCATGACGAACACCTGATCAAATAAATTTCAACGGATATTTGGATTTACGCAACAACATAGAAAGTTGATGTAGCAGAAGTGAAAGTTAAGGCTACATATAGACAAATTATGATTATATATCATTCAACCCGAACAAAAAAAACAAAAAAACAAAAAGGTAAAAACTGCAATCCATGCCTTTTGTGCCAATATCAAGCTAAACTAATGCAACTACGACTTTCCTATCTCGATGAACTTTCCATCTTTACATCTTTTTCACCAACCAGCCCCCTAAAATGTTCGAATACATTTTAACAAATCTATGTAGGATTTAGTATAGAGTCAAATGGCAGGCAACAATATAAGGACAATTGCACATAAAAACCCACCGCATAGAGAGCACGAACTCCGATATATAATAATCAATACATAGACCATAATTCTTGACGAAAAATAAACATAAATCGAAACAAATACAGCATAAGTTGCATAACCATTTGATTCAGAGAGTCGAAGAGATGAAAATAACTTGTGTGTCTAGTCATGAACTACAAATTTAAATTTTGTACCCTCAGGGTAACATAAAACATGAAATACTACATACAAAAGTTTACAGTTGGAACAATTTATTAAAGTACGGGGAAAACAAATAGCTAGACCACACAACAAAGGTAAACAAGCAGGTTATAAGACGACTAATTACTTGCCACATATTAAAGAGCGTTTAAGAGACTTCTTAACAGGGCAAGGAAGCGGTGTCGGCCACATTGGAAGCACAACTGGGACCACCACACGCCAAGAGAGGTCTTCAACGACACTATCAGCCTCACAAGCGACATCCAACCGCTTAGCTCGAATGTTATAAGCTACAATACAAGACCGTTCCACACAACGGATATACACAACATCAGCATCAAATGGGTGGAAAGACAGAGGAATGAAGGTTGTCGTTGGCAACAAGTTACTCAACCTCTCATCATCTGAACAGAGATCACTACGGGTTACTTGAAACTCCATAAGCCACTCCCCTTTCTCATAATTTTCAAGCACCCACATGCTAAAACAGATGACCGCTGAAGGCTCTGGAGCTACTTCAAAGTATCTCAGCTTTCCTTGACTCGCATCACATAAACGATAAAGTCCATCATACTCGTCTTCATCCTCAGTGTTCCTGCCATCTGGGAATGGAATTAATTGGCAATGATTACTATTCCCATAAGGGTCAAAAGCTACCATCCCATGGCCCTGTACAAACCAATGCAGTATCCTGTTAAAATTGATGGGTCCAACGCCACGCCTAAGCAACCGAATCTTTCTAGAGCAAACTAGCCTATGAGCCGTCCACACACCAGTTTCGGACGCAAACGTCTCCAGATTGATATAGAAAGATTCTCCCAGAATGCACTCAACACGAACAGCCCTATAGCTAGTAACAACATTATCCTCATTCACTCTGCTAACAAGCCCTTCCCCGAAAAATACAGGGTGACGAATCAAAGCATTCTGTCTCCCTCTTGGAAGACTAACCCACTGCCTCGTCACAGGATCACAAACATAATAAACCAACGGACCCAACAAACAAAACATAACCAAACCATTACTAACTGCCAAAATCTTAAACTGGTCCGATTGTTGTTGCTCCTCCAAACTCGACAAAAACAACACCGAAAACTCCCTAGAAACATACACATCCGGACGAAGCCTCCTAAGAACCTCTCTAAATTCAGGCACATAAACATACCTATAAAACATCCTAAACGGGGAAGAAGCATTAAGTCTTCTCGACACATAAAACCTCGAACAAGAAGGATGCGAAATCAAACTCAACCACTGCTTACAAACACACTTATACCTAATCATAGATCTTACAGGCAACCTTATCAAAATCTCTAACAACACAGAGTCCGGAAAATCAGACAGATCATAAAAGAAATCAAGATCCATAGGAGACAATTCATTCTTGCTATTTTCATTATTATCATCCTCATCAGAACTTATAGTACCTGAATATGTAGCAAAGAAACGTCTGTATTCCTCTCTCCTCTTCCTTGATCTCTTCATTCGAGGTGGGCTTCTTAATATTTCATTTCTGAGGTTTCCATTTTCTTCGCCGCCGTTGTTTCCGGCGGCTCCGTCCATTTTCCAGACAACGCAATCAGCTATTCCAGTTAAAACTCTGAACTGCAGTTACATATCTTTCTATCTATCTATACTATGTTTGTATTTACTGCAGCTTGCCAACCGTGTGTTGTCACGGTGAATTTCGAATACTTACTGTGTCTTCTCTTACCTTGTTTTCTGTGTTTTAGCTGAGGGGGGGCAGTAAATAAATTTAAGATTTGTCAGCTTTTTTATCTAATACTTGCCCCAAGTAGGTAGGTATAATATTACCGTATTTTACTATTGTTTCCTGTTTTTACATTTTTACACAAATCGTCATATCAATTATACCGTAGGACTCCGTTCTTACATTTTGTGTTTCACGATTTACTTCCTAACTAAATCGAGATTTATTTTTGTATTTTGATATATTAATATCTCCATTTCGAACTGCCAAGATCAAATCAATACGTATATGGAGCGTTTGAATTTCCTTAATTTTAAAAATTAAGTGTTTAGTTATAAAAACAACAGTGTATATTTTATCTATGAATGAGATAAAAACCTTCACAAAAATAAGACGTTTTTCATATTTCGAATTTTTGTAAGCAATTTATATATTATTAATACCATTAATTTCTCTTTTCTATAAAAATTCAGATTAAAATACTGCACAAAGAATATATTGGTAATGGATCAAAATATCGAACAAAGAGAATTCTTTTTAATAAGTGAATTTAATAAGAAAAATAGAAAGAAAATTAATGTATTACCTTTGATAAATGTTGATTCAAAAATTTAATGTCATTCGATCATTATTTTATTTTATTTTTTTGCCAGTAAAAGGGAAAATTTTATTTCTTCAAATCATTATAAAGAACAGAATGGAAATCGTGATGGACATTCTCCATCATCCACCTACGCTCAGCTAGTGAAGAGCTATATCTCGCTAAGTAGTGAGCTACGCTATTCGCAGAACGTTTAATAAATCTTAACTTCACGTTTTGATTTTGTAGAACCATCAAGAAACTCCTACATTCTTCCACCACCCTCCCCAAATACGAAAGAGCAACGAAAGAACTACGGATCCACTGCACCACCTTCAAGCAGTCTGATTCAACAACCGCGTTCTGTTGTTTCGATTTCTTGATCCAACTAAGGGCCTCACGAATACCTATCGCTTCTGCAAGATCTGAAGACACTGTACCTTGGTAACAAGCTGAGTTGGCTTCTATTAGTTTGCCGTTATGATCTCGAACTACTGCAGCATGGCTGAATCTGTTTAAATCATCAAAGATTGCCGCGTCGGTATTTACCTTAACACTATTTAAATTTGGAGCCTCCCATTGTTCTCGACCATCCTCGTGATTTATAAAACCCAAAGAATTGTCAAAAGACCTATCTTGAACAAAACGCCACTGGTTAAGGACTAAGATTGCCGTAGCTAGCACCTCTGAAGCTTCTAAACTTTTTTGAGACCACACTAAGTCGTTACGATGTTTCCATAATGCCCAACAAATCATGACTGTGTTATTAACTGCAGCTGTATTTCTATGAGTGATTACCAACTGAAGCCATTCTGAGAAGGAGTGAAACTCATTTGTTATCATTGGCAATGCAGCTTTGTGCCAACAGCTTTGAGCGAAAGGACAAGTTACTAGGACGTGTAGAACTGACTCTGTGTCGGTGTTACAGCTGGGACAAACAATATTCACTGAGACTCTTTTGCTGCGGAGAAGATCTTTCGTAGGTAAGCAGTTAGTTGCAGCACGCCAAAGAAAGTTTTTGACTTTCGATGGTATCTTGAGGTTCCATAAAATTGACTGCAATTTTTTTTATCCGTGAGTATGCATTAGAGAAGAAACAAAATAATTATTTCTTTCTATTGAATATCTAAGAACAATAAATAGAACTAGAGACATCCACAAAATCATGGAGTCCAGAAACGAATAAAAATAGAGATACATTTGGATCTTGATTCATTACTACTTCCATTTTTTACGACAAATTTAACATTTTAATGCTGATAAATCAAAGAATATTAAAGGAAATATTGTATTAACGACTAACGGAATCACGATTTAATGAGGGAGAAACATTTAGATATTAAAAAAGTCTTATAATTCAGGAACATAACGAATATATAACAATTATTGTTAGGAATCTATGTGTATTTGATGATAACTTTAATTTTAGAATCATAGAAAATTTAATTGATGTAACTGACAATTGATATGATGATTATAAATATCAATTGATGAGGAAATCATTTATCAGTTGATGGATACAAAGAAGAATCAATTGATACAAGTGAAGGGTGGTCAATTGGTATGGAAGCATCAATGGATGAAGGGTCGATTGATATCAAGTCAAGTCAAGATTGAAGACCATCAACTGATATGAAGACCCATTGATTGATATGTCGATTGATAACATCTATCAATCTATAAGTCAAAAACAATTATCAATTGATGGATACAAAGATCAATCGAAGAAGAATATCAGTTGATGGATACAAAGAAGAATCAATTGATATGCTTAACAATAAATTATCAATTTATAGGGACTTCACAAAGAGATAAATTGTCAGGAATCTTCAGACTAAAGTATTGTTATGGCTACATTGATTGTGCAGACTTAGATTGAAGCTGTTTTTCCAAGACTGAAGACATTTCTCAAAATAGAAATAGACAGAATGGAAAGATAAATTTGTAAACATTCCTAGAATATGTATTTTTGTTTTACTCTATTCTTGAGATTGTAAACATTCTTGTAATATATAAACAAGAGTAGTAGCATTGTTAGAAAAGGGAGAAGTTAGACAATATCTTTGAATCAACTGTTCAGCTCTAGAGCACTTTGTAAGAACAGTTGATTTATTTTCTAACCTTGTAAAAGTAGCTGAGTTTCATTAACCAAAATTATTTGAGCAATATATACACTGATGGAAAAACCAACCCATCAGTAATTTTTAAATATCATTGTTCATTTACTTTCAGTTTCAGTTGTTAATTATATTTCTCTTAAACACTTACAACATCAAGAACAAATATTAAAACTCAAAAAGTTTTAATAATTTGTATTCAATCTCCCTTCTACAAATTATATTGACATTATTCTGGGAAATAACAGTTGGTATCAGAGCCTAGGCTTTCAACATACAGAAAGTTTAAGATCAAGAACAAGTTAATATGGGACAAAAGGATTCATGTGTGAAAATTCCAGTGTTAGAAAATGGTGAATACTTTGCATGGAAAGTTAAAATGCGTTTGCATCTATTTTCTCTTGACCCTTCCTGTGTTAACTGCACAGAGAAAGGTCCTCATTTTCCTATGAAACTAGCCATAGGTGTGAACATAGATGGCACTCCTACTTTTGATAAACACATTCCAAAACTCACCACTGAGTTTATCGAAGAAAATTAAAAGAAGGTGCTCAAAGATAAAAAGGCCATGAACATAGTGTTCAATGGTCTAGACAAAGACATGTTTGACAATATAATCAATTATACTACTTCAAACGAAGTATGGAATACACTTCAAACTCTTTGTGAAGGAGCTGAGTAGGTTAGGAAAAATAAGATGCAACTCCTGATTCAAAAGAATGAATCTTTTCATTTCAAAAGTGGTGAAGACATCAATGACACCTATAGCAGATTCCAAAAGTTGTTAAATGGATTAAAGCTATATGGTAGGGTTTATGCAACTGAGGATACAAATCTAAAATTTCTTAGATATCTTCCAAATGTATGGAAGGCAATGATTGTCTCAATTAGACAATCTCAAGACTTTAAAGTTTACACTCTTGAGAAACTTTATGGTATTCTCAAGACATATTAGTTGGAAATCCAACAAGATGAAGAGATTGAGAAGAGTCAAAGAAAAGAGAAAACTGTGGCTTTGATGGTAAAAAAATGAATACATGAAAGGGAACAGTGAAAGTGGCTGTGTTGAAGGTTCTGTCATGATGGCTGCTGATGCTGTTGAAGAATCATTCAAAGGAAAGGGCAAATGTGAAGAAATTGAAACATGCTCTCAGGATGATTTGGATGAGATTGATGAGTACCTTGCATTTCTATCAAGGAAATTTTCAAAGCTAAAATTCAAAAGTAATCCAAATGCTCAAAGGCTTGGATCAGAGTTTTGAAATAACAATCAAAATAAAATTTTGGTTGATAGATCAAAATTCAAATGCTTTAACTGTGGATTGATTGGTCATTTCTCAAATGAGTGCAGAAAGCCAAAACAAGAAAAGAAGACAAAGTCATATGATGGCATTGACTATAAAAGAAATATTTTGAGCTTCTTAAACAAAAAGAAAAGGTTTTTGTTATTGAGGAGAAAGACTGGGCTGCTGAGGACAGTGATTCAAAAGAATTCATGAATCTAGAACTAATAGCCTACCATGAAGATGAAAAAGCTAGTTCATCATCAAATCAGGTACTAGCCACTATTTTTTCTGAGATTTCAAAAGATGAATGCAATAGTACCATCAATGAAATGTCTAATGAACTGTACAATTTGCATGTCACTTTAAAATCTCTAAACAAAGAAAGCCTCAAGTTAAGGAACACCATTGATGCCTTAACTAAGAGGAATGCATTTCTAAAAAATGAACTTATTTGTTTAGATAAATACAAGAAGGAAAGTAAGGATGCTAGAGATGAGCTAGTGAATAGTTTAATAAGAGAATAATTGTTAAAAGAACAATTGGCTAGAGAAATTGAAACCATTAATAAATGGAATAGGTCTGTTAAAACTCTTAAACAAATTATTGATGTTCAGGGTTTAGATACTCTAGGATAATTCCCTAAATCAGTAGGCAAGCCATTGGTTGATACTTTAATGGATAAAGATCAATCAACTACTAATCCTTCATCATTTGATAAGGGTTATCAATTGATTGATGCTGAATCAATTGATAGGAATCCATCGACAAGTCAATTATCAATGGCTAACAAGAATCAAGTTTGTGAAGGAAACTGAAATCAAGAATCAAGTTGAGACTAAGGTTGAGAAGATCAACATAGGTAGCTTATCTAAGAAACAGTTAAAAGCAAAATTAGAAGAAATAACACCTGTTGAAATCATTCACCCTAAGTCTGAGAAAAAGAAAAAGAATAGGAATGGAAAGGTCGGCATAAACAAGCACAACAATTACACTCCTGATATGTATGCAACTAGAAATGTTTGTGCTAAATGTGGTAGTGTGAATCACTTGTCATGCATTGTAAGAAAGGAAAGAACTCATTACCTGCAAATGATTTAAGTGCACATACTATGTCTGCAAATGCCATGCTTACCAATCCTATGCTCATGAATGCCATGTCTTCTAATTTGGTTGCACCCAATGTTCATATGTCGTATGCACAAGTTCCATACATGTATAATCCCTTCTTTGCATATGCCAATAAGAACTTGCCTGAAATGCCATGGAACATGCATGTACCTGATATCAATCATGTTAGTCAAAATTTCAAGTCTGGAAACATGCATGATATGTCTGCCATGATTTCTAAGTTATTTGAGCCTCAGAAGTCAACTCCCAAAGTTAAAGTAGATCTAAACCCACCAAGACAAAAGGACCCAAAGTTGGCAACCAAGGCTCAGGCTGTAACTAATAAAAAAGGACTCAATGCAACTTGATTGGTTTAATTGTGTGCAAGGAAACATGAAGAAAAATCTCTGGTATCTAGATAGTGGATTTTCTAGGAACATAACTGAAGATATGTCCTTGATCTCAAAGTTTGTGGAAAAGGCTGGCCCAGGAGTTATTTTGGAGACAACAACAAAGGTTTTAATCTGGGATATGGCTCAATTGCAAGTGAAAATGGTGTCATTGAACCTGTAGCACTAGTTGATGGATTGAGGCATAATTTGCTGAATATTAGTCAATTGTGTGATAATGGAAATGGTATGTGGTTTTCAACTGAATCATGCATCATAACCAACAAAGAATCTGATGAAATTCTCTTAATTGGTGGAAGAAAAGGAAATGTCTATGTGACTGATTTTAACTCTATAAAGGAAAATTCAATGACATGCCTGCTTAGCAAAACCAATAAAGATGAAAGTTGGATTTGGCACAAGAAGCTAGTCCATTTGAATTTCAAAGCCATGAATCAATTGGTTAGAAAGAATCTGGTTAGAGGCATTCCACGGATGGAATTCATCAAGGATGGACTATGTAATGCTTGTCAAAAAGGAAAGTATCATTCAAGTCAAAGTTAGAATCATCAATTGATAAGACTATGGAATTATTGCACATGGACTTGTTTGGTCCAGTCAATATCATGTCAATTACGAAGAAGAAATATGCTTTAGTCATTGTTGGTGACTTCACAAGATACAATTGGGTACATTTCTTACACTCCAATGATCATGCAAGCAAATTCATTATTAATCATGTGAAGAATGTTGACATTGGCACTGAATGGAAGGTCAAGAAAATAAGAAGTGATAATGGTACTGAATTTAAGAATGCAATAATGATAGAATTCTGTGAAGAAAAAGGTATCACTCATAATTTTTGTGCGCCAAGGACTCCACAACAAAATAGAGTTATTGAAAAGAAGAATAAGACCTTAATTGAAGCTACTAGAACTATGTTATAAGAAGCAAAACTTCTTACATATTTTTGGGTAGAAGCAATCAACACTGCATGTTACATTCAGAATATTTCCATGGTCAATCAACTACAAGGAAAAATTTCATATCAATTGATGAAGAAAGACAAGAAGCCAATAATTAATTTTCTTCATATGTTTGGCTGCAAGAAAGACAAGAAATCAAGTACCTAGAAATTCCCCATCAATTGATGTCAATGCATCGATAAATAACTTATCAGATGACAATCATCAATCAACTGATAATACATCAATTGATAACCATTCAATGGATAGCAACTCTGCTCAACAATCTTCAAGTAGGGTATCCATCTCAAGGGGAGGGTTCTCAAATAATCAATCACATCACAATCATCATGTTAATTCTAATGATCATAAAACATCATCCTCAAGGACAAATTTGCCACCACAAAGGAAATGGACCAAAATCTATCCCTTTGAGTTGATTATTGGAGATGCAAATGATGGTGTCAAAACTAGAAGTACAACTCAAAATGAATGCTTGTATAGCAGCTTCATGTCTCAAGAAGAACCAAAAAGGATTGAAAAAGCCTTGAATGATCCTGATTGGATAATAGCTATGCAAGAAGAGTTGAATCAGTTTGAAAGGAACTAGGTATGGAAGCTAGTGCTTAAACCAAAGAACAATTCTATTATTAGTACAAAATGGGTATTTAGAAATAAAATGGATGAAACTGGTACAGTGACATGGAATAAATCAAGATTGGTGGGAAAGGGCTACTCACAAGAAGAAGGCCTATATTTTGATGAAACATTTGCACCTGTTGTAAGATTGGAAGCAATTAGAATCTTTCTATAATATACTACCCATGCTAATTTCAAGGTGCATCAGATGGATGTAAAGAGTGCTTTTCTCAATGGAAAATTAGAGGAAAAAGTATATGTGGAACAACCTCCTGGTTTTGTTGATCCTGTTCATCCTGGATTTTTGTATTATCTCCTCAAAGCACTGTATGGATTGAAACAAGCACCTAGAGCTTGGTATGGCACACTATCTAAATTCTTGATTGAGAATCACTTTACAAGAGGTACTGTTGATAAAACTCTCTTTCATAGAAATGTCAATGGCTCTAATATTCTTGTTCAAATCTATGTAGATGACATTATTTTTTGCTCAACTGATGAGAAACTATGTCAAAAGTTTGGTAAGTTAATGCAGAGTAAATATGAAATGAGCATGATGGGAGAACTTACCTATTTTCTTGGTTTCAAGTCAAACAAGTTAAAGATGGTATTTTTATAAATCAAACCAAATATATTTCTGACTTATTAAGGAAATTTGATTTAAATGAATGCTCTTCTACAAAAACTCTCATGACCACCACAACTAAACTTCAATTGAATACTAAGGAAGCTAAAATGGACATTTCAAGTTATACAGGCATGGTTGGCTCATTATTATATTTAACTGCAAGCAGGCTAGATATAATTTTTACTACATATCTTTGTGCTAGGTTTCAGGCTGATCTTAGAGAGTCTCATTTGGTGCTATTAAAAGAATATTCAGATATCCCAAATGAACACAAACCTTAGAATTTGGTATCATAGAGACTCTGGATTTGATCTAATTGGTTATTCAGATATAGACTATGCAGGTTGTAGAATTGACAGAAAAAGCACTATAGGCACTTATCAATTTCTAGGAAATCAGCTTGTTTTATGGTTTAACAAGTAGCAAAATTTAGTGTATACATCCACTGTCGAGGCTGAATATATTGTTGCTGGAAGCTATTGTGCACAAGTGTTATGGGTGAGGAATAAATTGTTCGATTATGGTTTTAATTTAAGCAAAATTCCAATATTCTGTTATAACACAAGTGCAATTGCAATTACTGAAAATTCAGTTCAACACTCAAGGACCAAGCACATTGACATAAGGTATCACTTCATTAAGGAACATGTAATGAATGGTATTGTTGAATTACATTGTGTTCCTAGTGAAAGACAACTTGTAGACATCTTTACCAAACCATTAGATATATCTACTTTCAATATAGATTGGTCTACGATTTAGATATGCTTAATTATGTCTAATCTTTAAAATGTTTGAAAAGTAATTTCTTTTTGTAGTAGTTAGTCTGGAGCCATTGATTATGTTAATCTGTTGATTTTTCCATAATCAATTGATAATCATTTTACCTATTAATGGATATGTTAGTTACCAATCAATTATATGGAATTGTTAGGGTCCATGTCATCAATCGACCTGCATAAAATCTAGTTGTTGATTACTTATTTTTTGAATTGATGAATACATACAATCCTGTATGTATTCGATTGCCAAAATTAATAATTTCTTCTTTTACTTTTAAATCCAACGGTCAATTGAGTTCCATTTTGAGAAAGAAATCGATTGAGAAATCAGTAACTTTTCAAAAATATAAATAGTGAGATTAAAATTTCTTTTAACTCTTTGTTGGGTCCCGGAGATCGTAGAGGGGGGGTGAATACGATTCCCAAATTAAAATTATGTCTTTTAATTATTTTTGGGACAATTAAAATTTTACTTTGGTTCAAACCTGGTTACTGTTCATTGTCTTCTTGAAGCTCAAAAATTCCATTAGAAATAGCCAAGGCCAAGAACAGAAAAACATCCAAAACACACAACACAACAAGATTCAAGAATATGTCTTTATATTCATTGAAGTGGGGTAAATGCTACAAACAAGTTCAAGAACACAATAAAGAAATGATTCTTGGATCCTCTAAACATATACAAGTTATAGATCTAGGAGACAAAAATCAACCCTATCTTCTAAACAAGATTTAGCAAGTGTTTATAATAGAAAGATAAAGGAGTGGTGTAGATAAATAAAATCATGGCCCCAAAATATTCAAGATCTAGTTTGGCCATGGGGGAGAGAAAAATAATTTTTTTCTCTCTCTCCCCTTTTCAATTCTTCATCCGGATGCACACACACCCACACTTAAGATGGAGACTTGGGTTTCTTTTTTATTATTGAAAAAGGTGTTGCTTTTTGCTATTTCCTTTTGCTTTTTGTTTTTCCACCTTTTACTCTTGTCCACTCAAATCTTATCTTCAAAGTCATGTGCCAAGCATGCCTTTGAAAATATTTAATGTAAAAGTAATATTTAAATAAATATATATAATATAAATAAAGAATGTCTTTATTTATAAAATATATAAATAAATAAATAAATAAATACTTTATTTAATTAAATTAAATATTTCCATTCCACTCTTCAATTTGTGTAGACTTCCTTATCCAAATACTTGGCCTCGTATACGTGACTCTACCACGTCCAAGTATTTGGCCTTTTAATCTGTGAAGCTTTAGTAAGATCCAATCAGGTTGTGCCGTCTGTCCCTTATCCATTAGGCTGGCATTTCTCCAACACTGATTTACCATCTTTGTTGATCCTCCACATGACTCAAGAAAACCAACAACTTTAGAATGATTAAAACCATATTAACCGACGAGAGCTTGCCTCCAATGTACTAACACTTTATGCAACAGTCTGGTTCATAAGTGACTAGTCTTGATAGGGGCTCTTGATTCCGAACATGATTCCACATTCTTCTTTGCAAACCTTACTTGTAGTTTCGATTGTAATGCACTAAAATCTTCAAGACTAAGACAATCTTCTGTAGCTTCCACATCCTTGAATAGATGTCAATTTCTTTTATTCTCCAATAAGGCCTGAACATGTTAATGAACTTCTTCCATTGAGCTTCAAGTCTGTAGATGATCCTTTGATACTTTGTCTTAACTGAACTCTGTGATCCAAGATTTCTGTGCACCTTCATATTATTACATGTCCTGTTATATTGTTGAGTTATCATCAACCATTACATAGAGATTACATTTAACATTTCTAGTACACATGAAAGTGCAGTGAGTTACTTCCTTTCACTCCTATCTCCCCCTATTTGGTTGATATGGAATAGCAATCAAATACTATTTCCCTTTACAATCTCCCCCAAAAGCAATTAAATAAAATTAACTACTAGAGGATAACCCAACTAACATACAAGAAATAATTAAAGTACTGGACATGAAAATAATATACAAAAGGTTCTGGAAAGATATAATCAGTTAAATCCAGATTTCCTGAGTTGCTGAAAATGAATGATGAATTTCTGAATTTCATTTTCCTTTAGCTTCCTCCACTTCAATGTTCTTCAAAGATGGGGTTCTTTTAATAAAGAAACAAATCATTAGTAAAGACTTCTGAACAATCATTCTTATTCATCTTGCAATTCGAACTAGAACATACAGCTGATGTTCCTCATAAGAGGTCAACTCATTCTCCCCTTAAGGTTGTTCTCTCTTGGAATGAAAGTCACTTCCTCTTTTTCTTCAGGATATTCTATTTCCAGGAAACATATTTTTCTTTCTTCCCTGCACTACTCCACTGACTTCATCTATCACTGAAACAAGAAATAGAACACACTTGGACACTTCTCAGATGCCCCTTGAAAATCTCCTTAACATTCTTCTTTACCCAGAAAACTCCTACTTAGCAAAAACTCCCCCTGAGTTAATACTCTTCAAAGAAATCTTCATTTTCATTCATTGATCGTGCTAGAAAGAATTCTTATGCCGAACCTCTCCTAAGAATGTTCCAAGGACAGATCTTCAAACAAATAGAGATAAATCCCTTAGATATCTTTTCAGAATAAGATATAGTATTGCAAACCAAGATGTTAAGATTCTCCATAACTTCTCCTCAATTGACAAAAAGTAACTTCTCCACTTCAGATGAAAAATTAGTTAAATCTACAACACCTTTAGGGATTAGGCTCCAACCAATTACTAAGAAACTCCCCCTTAGTAATTTCTCCCTTGCATCACTAAGGTTTCAATTTTATCTAATTCTCCCCCTTACTTCATGCAAGCTCCAATCCACCCTTGTGTCTTTAGATATCCTCTAAGTAACTTCCACAAGATAGGATTGACAGATCTCGTTTCTTGTATCACCAAATTATCCCCCTTAGTTGAGAATATCCTTTAAAACAATAAAAGTATCATCTTCATCCAATCGAATAAGAGACTCTCCTCCAATTGAACATAAAATCCTCCTTAGGCCTAAAAATTAATGTCTCCCCCTTTGAGATTGAGAACAACATGAATTAATAGACCCAAAGGTAATAGTTTGGACATTCCCACTAAGCTTCAGCTAGACTCTTCTTCAGCTTGTCTTCCAGAAAAGAATCTCTTCAACATTTCAGAGCTGGAAAATTCAGTAATAGGATTCAAGCATAGTAGCAAGGTTAATGTTTGGTCTATGGTTTCCTCACTTCTACTATGTTCTGTTGGTGTTTACACTGTCAAGCGTAAGTGTTCCACTCGTTTCTCTCCCTATTTCTCTCACTCAAGAGTATCACTCCCTCACTTCACTCAAGTGTTTCTCTCCCTTACTTGCACTCATTCCATTTATAGCAATTTGTACCTGCAAGTAAATCCATGCTAGTCTCACCAAGATATTATGGATCATTGACTATAGCATGTTGTCGATCACTAAAGATCTAGGTTCTGAGATGGAATCTCAGACAGGGTTTCAGTTAGGCCGTCACCCAACTCACCATGAGCAAATCCATGCACACGTGGCTTGTCGTCGGGGAATAACCCTTCTGAAATTGAAATCTCCTCCATTCCAAGAGTGACTGAAATCCCAACACCCTGGTCCTCAAAAGACTCATCAAATTGGTAAACCAACTGAATCATAGTCTATGAGTTGTTGCTCAGCTACTTTCAGCATCAACAATCTCCCCATATGCAAATCCATGCACTGGATCATTGAATGTGGTATGCGTACTAGCAGCTATCTAAGCATCAACCGACTCCCCATATGTAAATCCATGCACTGGATCGTTGACGGTGATATGCCTTTAAGTTTTGAGCGATCCATGTATTCCAGAATTTGAATTCCTGGGAGAGTAGACGTGTACAAACATCTCTCTCAATCACCTGTAAAGATGAATTAACTCACTATTTTCAGTCATAGAAAACTATTATTGATTGCCTCTCAACATCAACAGATTGCTCTGCGGATGTGAAATCCCGTTAGGGAATTAGGATTGTTCCTCCTAGGAAGGTTGACAAGGATTGTAATATATGGCAAGAAATCCAAGTTTCCCTCAAATGCCTGTGAAGGTGGCTCAACAACTTCATTCACCATGAATGGTAAACAAAGAAGTTTAGGGGTTTTACCTATACCTCACAATGTGCACTTCTTGCAATGTGTCCTCACAATTGTTAGTCCCAAGAGAGGCTAGAGAAATGTTAGTTCCTATAACATCCCTTAGAAGCAAAAACTTTAGGATTACCATCAGCGTGAATGCTTTTGGTGTGCTTGACTCATTACAAGGTGCTCTGGCTGACGAGCGAATTTTCAATGAAATCACCTTGTTGAGAGAGTTCATTCAGAAATGGTTGAATTGCCTTTTCAGCTCTGCATCCTTTTGAGAGAATACAGATGAGCTACAGATACCTCAATTTGTATACTTCTTTCCTTCTCGAGAGGTAGAGCTGTGGGTGCACTACCGACACATCCTTTGCTGCAATTAATGCAGTTTCTCCCTTAACAACCACTAATCTACATAAGTTCCTTATATCACCAAGGGTTGAAAGTTTGAATTAGAATGATAGTGTTTGGTACTAAGGCCTTGGTTAGAAATTGATGGATTATTCAACTTCTAGACCTTCCCCTATAGCCACTAAGGCCAAGCCATTACGGCTAAATAGATAGAGTTGATCAGAGCTATATAAAATTTGGTAGAGTATGATTAAAATTATTCTCTATTCCTTCTCAGAAATATAGCATCGGAGCAATGTGTCCTCATGAAACAATGCACCAGAGCTAAAATGTGGGAATTAATAAAGAATGGGTAAAAGAATATTAAGCCAAATTTCATAAAATCACAATTTTGAAAAAAAAAGTTTAACAGATTAACAAAAGTGTTCTTTTGAATTTCTCTTAGACAAATATCCAATTGAAATTCAACTCTTTTAACAAAAACATTTTGATTAATAACTCAAATTTATTTCATCTTGCTCACTGTATGTTTTCAGAAATTGTTTTGCAATTCATTCTTATCTGATATTATCTCCGACTTAAAATATAAATCATTTAAAAAAATCGAATGAATGCTTTAGTCATACAGTCCAAGGCACTAATCCCAAAGCAAACAATCATTGTTTTAATACTACAGGTCAATGTGAAATAGACATTAACAAGAGTTTTGAAAAACGTTTTACCAATAGTTGATACCTCAAGATCAAAACAATTTACTCAAATAAAATAGCATGATACCATGCAACCTAAGTTACAAGTTATCAAGTAACTTAGAAAAAATTTTCATCTCCAGAATTTCTACTTGGCTCTAAGTAGAAACTTATCTAGAATTTCTAGATAGGAATTTCTACATAGGTTCCCTAGTAAGTACTTAGAGAAATTATGGGCTTCAACAATTAACGAAACACCTACTGCTTCCTTTCTAGATGACTAGTGAACCAAAATAAATAATAATTTTTTATTTTCGTACCCTCTTTAATCTCAAAAATAAAAATAGATCCAATCGATTTGTATGTCAATCGAGTAGCTCTGATACCAATTGTTGGGTCCCGGAGATCGTAGAGGGGGTGAATACGATTCCCAAATTAAAATTATGTCTTTTAATTATTTTTGGGACAATTAAAAATTTACTTTGGTTCAAACCCGGTTACTGTTCATTGTCTTCTTGAAGCTCAAAAATTCCATTAAAAATAGCCAAGGGCAAGAACAGAAAAACATCCAAAACACACAACACAACAAGATTCAAGAATATGTCTTTATATTCATTGAAGTGGGGTAAATGCTACAAACAAGGTCAAGAACATAAGCTCAAGAACACAATAAAGAAATAATTCTTGGATCCTCTAAACATATACAAGTTATAGATCTAGGAGACAAAAATCAACCCTATCTTCTAAACAAGATTTAGCAAGTGTTTACAATAGAAAGATAGAGGAGTGGTGTAGATAAATAAAATCATGGCCCCAAAATATTCAAGATCTAGTTTGGCCATGGGGGAGAGAAAAATAATTTTTTTTCTCTCTCTCCCCTTTTCAATTCTTCATCCGGATGCACACACACCCACACTTAAGATGGAGACTTGGGTTTCTTTTTTATTATTGAAAAAGGTGTTGTTTTTTGCTTTTTGTTATTTCCTTTTGCTTTTTGTTTTTCCACCTTTTACTCTTGTCCACTCAAATCTTATCTTCAAAGTCATGTGCCAAGCATGCCTTTGGAAATATTTAATATAAAAGTAATATTTAAATAAATATATATAATATAAATAAAAAATGTCTTTATTTATGAAATATATAAATAAATAAATAAATACTTTATTTAATTAAATTAAATATTTTCATTCCACTCTTCAATTTGTGTAGACTTCCTTATCCAAATACTTGGCCCCGTATACGTGACTCCACCACGTCCAAGTATTTGGCCTTTTAATCTGTGAAGCTTTAGTAAGATCCAATCAGGTTGTGCCGTCTGTCCCTTATCCATTAGGGTGACATTTCTCCAACACTGATTTACCATCTTTGTTGATCCTCCACATGACTCAAGAAAACCAACAACTTTAGATTGATTAAAACCATATTAACCGACGAGAGCTTGCCTCCAATGTACTGACACTTTATGCAACGGTCTGGTTCATAAGTGACTAGTCTTGATAGGGGCTCTTGATTCCAAACATGATTCCACATTCTTCTTTGCAAACCTTACTTGTAGCTTCGATTGTAATGCACTAAAATCTTCATAGACTAAGACAATCTTCTATAGCTTCCACATCCTTGAATAGATGTCAATATCTTTTATTCTCCAATGAGGCCTGAACATGTTAATGAACTTCTTCCATTGAGCTTCAAGTCTGTAGATGATCCTTTGATACTTTGTCTTAACTGAACTCTGTGATCCAAGATTTCTGTGCACCTGCATATTATTACATGTCCTGTTCTATTGTTGAGTTATCATCAACCATTACATAGAAATTACATTTAGCATTTCTAGTACACATGAAAGTGCAGTGAGTTACTTCCCTTCACTCCTATGTCCCCTTTCACTCTTACTTGCTTTTTCTAACTGATTCTCTCTCTCTTTTTCTGCGAACTCAATCCCTAACTTTCTTTATTCTCAATCTCTAATATTCTTAATCTCTCAAGTCTAACCAATAATCTCCAAGTACAAGAAATGGCATATTCATCTGCTTCTTCATCCAAGAAGATTTCACATGCTGAATTTTACTATGAGTTAAACAACTTTGTAGCCTGCACAATTGTGGAAGAAGCTTCATAGGGATTTCATCCTATGATGAGATTATTAGAAAGTTACAAAATGAAGAAGGCACTACATGAAGCACTAAAGATTTTTTACAAATTGGTGGAGGAATTCTGGGCCACTGCAGAGGTTGCCAAGGACTACTCAATCATTTCATTCGTGTGCAAGGGAGATATGTATACACTACTACTATTTCTATTGATGAATTCTTAAATTTACATGTTAATAATAATAATAAAGCATAAACAGATGAAGATATTAGAAAAATGCTTAGGTCTGTTAATTATGTGGAGCCTGACATCAGTTTAGGTGGGAAGCATCTTATAAAAAATGGTCTTATTTCTTTGATGCAATTTAAATGCTTTAGTGGTAAGATTAGTACCTTTGATGTTATAACAACTAGTATACAGGAAATATCATATAATATATTGTTTGATAAATATTTTATCATGTCATTAATTGTAATTAAAGAGATTACTTCAAAATTGGGTGATAAATCTAATAGGTCTAACCATATATAGTATGATGTTTATTAACCATTTTGTAAAGAACATTGAAATCACAAGGGAAACAGAAACTCTGGATTGCTGGATCCAAAACAAAAGGGTCTTCAAAGACTTGGTAATGATCAATCTTCACAGTGATGTGGAATTGATCTATCCACATTTTGTTCATTTATTTATTTCTAACATATCTTCTTCTCAACCTCAAGTTTCTTTGCCTTCTGTGGCTATGAAGGGTGTAAGTGATGAACCCAGCCCTCCTACCCAAGCCACATACCCTATTCCTAAATCCAAGTCTAGAAATCCAACCTCAACAAGTTCTCAAAAACCTATTGTTGCAAAACCAAAGAAATGAAAAACACTCATGGATGCTAGATTAGTTGGAGGAGGTACAAGTGAGAGAATGGGGGTAATTAAGAAACCTAGAAGAATAAGGAGAGTGAAGATTTATAACTCAAACCTAGCAATTCCAGAGTCTCCCAAAAGACTATGGAAGTTAAAAAGGATTTTACCACATCTCTATTGGCGTACTCTCAAAAGGGTGTTAATATTGAAAAGAACCCACAGTCAGGGGCACAACACAAAGATGATGACACACAAGCCAAAAACCCTAAGTCTTATGAAAGAAAGAAGAGAAAGGTAACCTTTGCATAAGGGGATGCACACACTACAAAACCACATGAAACTGTGGTGGAGCCTTCAAACTCTCAGTTTGATGCATCTTAGGTAAATTTTGAGATGCAACCCCGTTCTCTCTTTATTCCAATTCCTTCTATTCCTCTTTACCCATCTCAACAAATTTCTTCAGAAAATATTCTGATAGACAATCAGACATTCTCAAATTCTCCTTCTTTAATATTCAAAGAGAAGCCAACACCCTCTCTTGAATTTTTTTCTAAGATAATTCAGGATTCCATCTCAAAATGTTATTTCAAATATCTCTTCTCAAATCGTTACCTCAAATGTTTATATTCCATTAATTGATGTTCCCTCATTAATTGATATTCAATCATCGACTGATAAGTCATCGATTGATACTCAAGATCAATCGATGGATATGCATCAATCAATGGATGTTCCAAACACATCAACTGTAATTTTCACTATATTAATTGATACTCAATCAATTGATGTTGCACAAATACTTCTAGGAATGAGTGAGTTGAGTGAGAGGTAGGATTGCCGTCTGGCGAAAGGAGAGGGAGGGAGTGAGGTCATTCCTATATCTTCTAGGAATGTGAGTGAAACATTTAAGGGTCCCATATTAGAAGGTGTACATGTTATGAGAGAGGGAGAAGTGAGGTTATAAGATGAGATCATGATGCAAAATAGAGAGATGAGTGAGAGTGACTTAAGAATTTTTCAATATGCACAGGAAATTGAAAATGAATTGATGTCTAAAAGTGAGGAAGTTAGGGAGTCTAGGGTAGTTGCAAACATTAATGTAGCTAGTGGAAGTGGAGTCAATAAAGAGGATGAGAAAGTGGTGAATGAGGCTTTAGATGATGAAGAGGTTGATGTTGGTGATTTGGATCCAAGCAAATTTGTCCATCCTGATCCTAGATACCAAGATTTGGCTACATCAAGTAACAAAAGTTCAAAACAAATCTTGGGGATTGAACATACTAAACAAAGGACTAGGAGTCTCAAGAAGAGTCTAGTAAATGTCATTGATTTTGTCATATAGCACCTGAAGAGTTAGAGGATGATTTTGATGAAGAGCCTTAGATGAGTACAATTGAGGGATCTCTAGAGACTGCTGAAATTGAGATTCTCTCTCAATACAGAAGGGTAATGGTGGAAGTTGAAATTGTAGATCCTATTCAAAGAAGAATTTCCAACTGTATGAAGGATCAGTTGAAGACTCAAAAGATGACAGTGACATGAGTTAAGAGAGAATTGGAAATTCTTAAAGGATCTATCACCTCTAGCAAAGATGCAATGGAAAGAAGATTGGATGAAAAACTTCCATTGAACACTCTAGCTCAAATCAAAGATAAACTTTTCAAAGAATCCAAGAACTTCACAGCCTTGGAGAAAAGAGTGAACTCTATGGAAAAGAAGATGGATGACATCATTAAAGGTCAAGTCATTCATGCCTCAATTCTTCAAAAATTTCTTGACAGAATGCCACCATCTCCTTCAACTGATGATAACCAAAAGGGGGAGAATGATAAGAAAGATAAAGATGGTGAGGGTAACAAGGATGGTAATAGTGGTGTTGGTGGACATGAATTTGCTAGGAGCAATAAGGTTGAACATAGCAGAGTGGGAAGAAGTGGTGCTAGTGGAAGTGGAAGCAATAGAGGATAATCTTCAAAGTCATCTAAGTCACCCAAAGATGACTTAGAAAAGAAAAGAAAAGATGCAAAGAAATTTGAAGATTATCTAGAGGCTAGAAGAATATCTAAAGAGAAAGAAACTCAAGAGTTGATTGAGAAAGCAAAGAAGAAGATTGAAGATTTAAAGAAGAGTACTGAGTCGGTGACAAAGGCTACACAATCTGGAAATTTGGATGAGTTTATTGCTCAAACAAAGGCTGTCAATGAAGGTGCAAAAGAGGCTGCCAAAGAAGTCAACTCAAATGAAGAAATCTTCTTAAATCAAGAAGCCCTAGAAGAGAAAAGAAAGAGTAAAGCCATCATGGCTAAAGAAGAAAAGAAAAAGAAACATGAACCAGTTTTTCAGAAGCTACTTCAAGGAGCCATTATTTCAGGAATCTCAGATGCTGCTAGGAGATAAAAAGAAAATGAAGAGATTGCAAGGCATATTGAGTTGGAATGGAATATGGAGGATGAAGTAGATGAACTACCATTGAAAAAAAAGAAAAAAGTTGCAATGGCCGAGAAGAAGTCAAGTATCCCTCAAGGTGAAACTCAAAAAATTGTGGTTCAGAAAAACCCATAAGTAATTCAAGAGGAAATCAAGGAGGAAGTGATGGTTGAAGGATACAAAATAACAAGAATACCAATTATAAATGTGAAGGGATTGATAGGAGTAAGAACTCATCCTGCAACCTCCAATCATAAAGAATCCATGAGGTTGGAGTATGAGAATGGTGCAAAAGTTTCTTACTCAATGAAGGTGATAATGAAGTAGGGTTAGAATGTGTAGAAGTAAATTCTACCACTTCTAAACAAAAGGTACAAACTCAATGTCACAATTACTCAGGAAATTCAACATTAGATCAAAAGCTAAGGAGGGCAAAGGTTGAAGTTGAACCTGATTCAACCCTCAAGTTATGGAAGTCTCAAGTCAAGAAGGTGGTTTTAGAGCCAAAGTATGCCATGATTTTTACAGATGTGAAAGGAAATACAAAGTACTTTGATATCTGCAAATATCTGGACAAAATCACAAATGAAGAAAATCTTTATTTGATGACGCAGCTTGGAGAAACTGATAAGGATGAAGAAATTTTGAAGAGTTCTTTTATGAGGCAATTAAAAGAAAATGCTGAGAAAAAGAAGAAGTGATTGATAAATAAAGACTATGAAGAATTGAAGACATTAGAGCATCTTGCAGAAATTATTCATCAACTAGTACCTCTAAATTTAAAGTGCTATTAAGTTTCATGACTCTCTCTGATTGTATACACTTAAGGGTTTTGGTTATCATCAAATTAGATTTATGCCTATTAATATCAAAGACACAAATAGGGGGAGATTGTTATGAATCTATTTGTATGATGATAACTTTAATCTTAGAATAATAGAAACTTTTATTGATGTAACTGATCAATTGATATGATGATTATAAATATCAATTGATCATGAAACTATTTATCAGTTGAAATGTTTATCTGAATCAACTGATAATATGGATTGTAGCATAGTTGTACTTAGTCTATTTCAATTGAAATGACTAAGATCAATTGATGTTGCTTTCAACAATTGATATCTAGAATTGATTGGTATAGGTCATCAACTGATGTATAACTTAGGCTGTCAAATTGTAAATATTTGAAAACATGAATTTTATACAAGTGAAGGGTGATCAATTGATATGGAAGCATCAACGGATGAAGGGTCGATTGATATCAAGTCAAGTCAAGATTGAAGACCATCAACTGATATGAAGACTCATTGATTGATATGTCAATTAATAACATCTATCAATTTATAAGTCAAAAAAAATTATCAATCGATGGATAGAAAGATCAATTGAAAAAAAATATCAGTTGATGGATACAAGGAAGAATCAATTGATATGCTTAACATCAAATTATCAATTGATAGGGACTGCACTAAGAGACAAATCGTCAGGAATCTCCAGACTCAAGTAATGCTTTGGGAGACAGTCTACATTGACTTCGAAGACTCAGATTGAAGTTGTCTTTCCAAGACTGAAGACATTTCTCAAAATAGAAATAGACAGAATGGAAAGATAGATTTGTAAACATTCCTAGAATAGGTATTTTTGTTTTATAGGTTCTTGAGATTGTAAACACTCTTGTAATATATAAACAAGAGTGGTAACATTGTTAGAAAAGAGATAAGTTAGACAATATCTTTGAATCAACTATTCAGCTCTAGAGCACTTTGTAAGAAGAGTTGATTTATTTTCTAACCTTGTAAAAGCAGTTGAGTTTCATTAACTTAGATTATTTGAGCAATATATACACTGATGAGAAAACCAATCCATCAATAATTTTTAAATATCATTTTTCATTTATTTTTCAGTTTCAGTTATTAATTATATTTCTCTTAAACACTTACAACATCAAGAACAAAGATTAAAACTCAAAAAGTTTTATTAATTTGTATTCAATCCCCCTTCTACAATTTATGTTGACATTGTTCTGGAAAATAACAATTATCCAATATAACTATTTCCTAACATTTGATTTAGTCATAGTAGATTATGGCAATTGATTTCTACGAGAATACATGTTTTGAAAATGACATAAAATAACATTATTGTCAATTTTTCTAAATATTTCCTTCTCGATGTATACTACTAGAGTATTATTCATCCACTCGTTTCCCATTCAATTTCGTGAATCCATATTGGTTGAAACTAGTCTTTCAATAGAAGCAGCAGGGGCGGGTAATATCAATGCCAATTCAATCAAACAATATACCAATAGATAAACTTAAGCTTTCCTAGTTTCAATCATTTTATTCGAAAGACTGCACATATCTCCAATTTCAGCAAATTCTCTTTATCTTTTAACATCATAAATGTACATATCAAGTTGCGTTTGAATCATCAAAAGCTCAGTCAATGAAATTTTTTTTGGATAAAATTCAACAAGATATATTAACTTATGAATATTAAAGTTAGAATATGAATCTTGTAGATCATGACATGCTTTAGAAAGAAGTAGATATGTGCTAGCTTCAGGAAGTTCAAGCATTCAATTCTTCAGAAATCAAATCAACAACCTAGTTTACACAAAAAAAAGAAATAAGAAAAGTAATAAAAGAGTAAGATAATGAAATAGATTTGAGTAAATTAGTTGCATCATAAACAATTTTAACCCGATAATGATGATAAGTTGCAACACTTTGTTCATCTCATTCCATTTGGACATGAAACTTTATAACATCTTCCATATTAATAATCACAATGTTATTTGCCATAAAAAAAGTAATTTCATTCAGAAGATATTCTCATCTTCTCTCCCGAAAGTCTTGCAAGTGTCCCTTTACATTCACATTTAAATGCATAGCTTCAACAATATTTTTGATATGGGTAAAAAACAGCCCTAAGAAAATAATAAATATAGCATTTATTATTTCATTTATTAGACCTAGCTTGGTCCATAGGCTTGGGCCTTTGAAACGAACAAGGAAAATAAATCCAAGGATCAACTGGATTTGTAAGTCCAACCTACAAGCTTTGTTGAAGCCATAGGCCCATTAAGCCTTTGTTATTAATTAATTTCATAATTAATTAATAAAGGCTCAGTAAAGGCCCAAGAAGCCTGTTGAAGGCCCTCATATTAGAAGGATCTTGAAACCCTATTTATTAATTAATTTCGTAATTAATTAATAAAGCCTCAATAAAAGGCTTGAAGAGTCCTACGAGGCCCCTCATCTATGGAAGGTTCTAGAAACCCAATCTCAAAGATAAACCTCACCTACTAGAGTCCAACTATGGCTCTCATTCCTTGAAGTTTTCAACAACCTTGTCACTAGGAGACTTGGCCTCCAAGTCCCCTAATTCTAATATGATTCCAAGGCCTCCGTGCGCCTATATAAAGGGCCTAACCCCTCAACATTAGAACTACGTTATTGGCTTGATTCTTACACGCATTAAGATATGTAGGCAGTTAACGAGGACCCGAGATAGTCGCAAAATGTTAACACAACCATTAAAGCTTGAATCTCCCCCAAACCCTAGCATTAATTACGTATTAAATACACCTCATTTTTAATCCATAATATTTGGCGCCATCTATGGGAAGAGAATAGCAACCATGGCAAGAACACGAAGTACCGCGAGCATCTACGAAGGAGAGATCCCTGACACCACTATTGACACCAACGTTCCTCTTATCGTAACTCAGGAACAATGAGTTATTGTCCTGATCACCTCCATTGAGGACCCTGAAACAAGCGCCGGTCGTATGGGACCCCTGAGCGTAATCGTTCGTCCTTCTAATCCTCACATGTCAATCCATGCCTCTGTCCCTCCACTCCAGGTAATTCCACCCCTCAATACTACTTTTATTGCTCATCTCCCATTGCAGGTCTCCACTACGACTTTGCCTAACAACCCTCAATATGCGCTTCCATCTAACTATGAGCCCTCTTATGAGCAAGGGTTGCTGCCCCCACAAGGCTCACATCGGGGGAATCGAGATTTTTCTGGACCCCACTCGACTGATGATGGAACAACTGATGAGGACGTTAATCCTAGAAGGAGGTGACCTAGTAAGGAGCCCCTTGGAGGAAAGAGTACCCAGCCCCGAGGGCCTCAAAACACTGACTCAACAACTAAGAAAAGACCCGGAAAGGGAGCTAGCAAGGCAGCAACTCCCGAGAGCTGAGGGGGCTGGAGGATCATCAAGGAATGCATATGTGATAGATCTAGATGAGCCCCTTGCAAGGAGGCAAACAAAGACAAGTCATGTTAGGGCTGACCCCCAAGACTTATTGCCCCTTGGAGATCCTAATGATCCCACACACCCCTTTACAGAGAATATTATGAATGAGAAGATATCAAGGAAGTTTAAGATGCCTACAATTAAGGCCTATGATGGAACGGGAGATCCCTCAAATCATGTTCTCACATTCTCTAATGCACTGCTGCTGCTGCCCATCAATGACGCCATCTAGTGTAGGGCTTTCCCTCAAACTCTCAGTGGTATGGCTCAAAGGTGGTTTAGTCGTCTACCCCCTAACTCTGTTGGGTCATTCAAAGATCTAAGCAGGGCCTTCATTGGTCAGTTTATCAGCAACAAAACTCATGAGAAGAGCTCAGCTTCAATAATGAATATGCATCAGGGAAAGAATGAATTCCTGAGGGACTATATGAACAGATTCACTAAGGGGGCCTTGAAGGTCCCTGATCTAGACCAGAATGTAGCTATGATAGCCCTACAGCAAGGGACCTCAAACGAGAATTTCAGGAGGTCTTTAGCCAAGAGGGCTCCAGAAAGTATGAATGAGCTCTAAGATAGAGCTGGGAAGTATATCAAGGATGAGGAAAGCTTGAAGAAGACTACCGACTCATCCAGAAATGAGTGGAGTAGCAAAAAATGAAAGCAAGATCAGTATGATATCAAGGATGAGTATGATATTGAGGATAAGTATCCTAGAACCAATAAAGACTCTGACTATACCCCAAGAACAGCTGGTCAGGGGCCAAGGTTTACCGAGTATGCAAGGTTAAACTTACCAAGAAGTGAGATCCTGTTGGACATTGAGAAAAACAGGGAACTTCAATGGCCGAAGCCACTAAAGACTGATCCTAAGAAGAGGAATTAGAATCTGTATTGCAAGTTTCACAAGGATGTTGGGCATGACACAAATAATTGTAGGCAGTTGAAAGATGAGATTGAGTTCTTGATCAGAAGGGGAAAACTCAGAAAGTTTATCAAAGAAGATGATAGAAACAACAATGATAATCGACACTATAATGAACAACGAACGGATTATGATGATCGTGACAAGAAGATACAGCCTCGAGGCCCGGTAATAAACGTGATCTTTGGAGGTCCAACAGCGGCCGAGACTTCAAGTAACTCGAGAAAGGCTTATGCTCGACAAGTTCTACAAATTATGGGGGAAGCTCCAAAGAGTGCAATGAGCGAAGTATCAATTTCTTTCGATGATTCTGATTTGAAAGGGGTGAACTTCCCCATGATGACCCGTTGGTCATAATACCTGTGATAGGAAAATCTTCGGTAAAACGAATCATGATGGATAGTGGAGCTTCAGTACACATCCTGTTTCATGATGCCTATCTCAAAATGGGATAAACCGACTCTCAACTGACTCCCTCTGACATGCCTATATATGGGTTCAATGGAGTCGAGTCTAAGGTAGAGGGAACAATTCGATTTCCTGTGACTATAGGGCAGGAGCCCCATGAGTCCACTCAAATGTTGAACTTCCTCATGATCAAGGCTGTGTCCTCTTACAATGGGATCATCGGACGAAGAGGGATACATGCGTTCAAGGCTGTTGCCTCAACTTACCACCTCAAACTTAAATTTCCAAATAGGAATGGAGTTGGCGAGGAGAAAGGAGAACAGAAGATGGCAAGGAGATGTTATGTAGCCTCGTTAAGGTCCGACGGAGTCGGGGGGCAAGTACTCCCGATCGAAGGCGTGGATACGTGGAAGTAGTAGACAATTCCTTCAGGAGTTATATTTAGAAGGATTATTAAGTAGAAATAAGGTTCTATGAAACCACTAGGAACCAAGAAGTTGTTACCCCAAGTGGGAAATAGTTTCTTATCATATAAGGGTGGAACCCTCTTTGACTTGAAGATATACTTCAAGATATTTTAATGAAAGTTTAATTAGTATCCTTGAACTCTCTTGTTATGTTATATACTTTGTACCAATGCACATAACGTAAAAATGAAAAAGAGAATACATGAACATAATAAAAGTGTCGAGTACTGAAGGGGTTCAAGGTACGAGAATAAAAGATAAAAGCCACGCATGGCCAACGCGGATAGTAAACGGAAAAGCCTTGAGGGGCCTGGGTAAGGATGAAGGATTCCCCAAGAAAATAAACATTGGAGGAAACCAAGGTTCAGAAACCCATCAATTATGTCACTTAGATTCTGCGTGGCGCAGAGTTGAATAACTCAAAGATTGAGAAATTTGATTTAGCATTGATAATGGCTTCAAGAAAGCTACGCCTATACTCCCAGGTGCACGTCATTGAGGTCTTAACAGGCCAGCCCCTTGGAAGCATAATTTGAGCTAAGGGCCGAAGTGAGCTCTTTTAGAACTCAATCTAGGTCTATGGGAGGTCAAACCATGTAGGGCTCATCGAACTCAATCCCATTTCGACCTAGGTGAGAAATTAGGCCTTTGTTCGAACTCAATTCAGGTCTATGGGAGGTCAAACCCTGTAGGGCTCATCGACCCCAATCCCATTTCGACCTAGGTGAGAAATTAGGCCTTTGTTCGACCTTGATCCAGGTCTATGGGAGGTCAAACTGTGAAGGGCTCATCGACCTCAATCCCATTTCGACCTAGGTGAGGAATTAGGCATTTGTTCGACCTTGATCCAAGTCGATGGGAGGTCAAACCCTGAAGGGCTTATCGACCTCAATCCAGCCCCTTGAAGCCAAATTCGACCTGAGCCTCAAGCTTGTCAAATTCGACCTGGGCTTGAAATTGAGGTTTATTAGACCTCAATCCAAGTCTATTTGATATATGGCTCAAATGAGGCTCGAGGCCCCTCAAGTCACTCAAACGAGGTTCAAGACCCCTGAAGTCAATCAAACGAGATTTGAGACCCTTCAAGTCACTCAAACGAGGTTTGAGACCCCTCAAGTCAGTCAAATGAGATTTGATACCCCTCAAGTCACTCAAACGAGGTTTGAGACCCCTCAAGCCAGTCAAACGAGGTTTAAGACCTCTCAAGTCACTCAAACGAGGTTTATTAGACCTCAATCCAGGTCTATTTGACATGGGACTCAAATGAGGTTCGAGGCCCCTCAAGTCAGTCAAACGAGGTTTGAGACTCCTCAAGTTAGTCAAACGAGGTTTGAAGCTCCCCAAGCCAGTCAAATTCGACCTGAGCTTGAAATTCAAGTTTATTAAACCTCAATCCAGGTCTACAAGAATATAAAAATAAAAATTATTATTATTTAATAATAATAATAATAATAATAAAATTCGGGTTGGACTTTATTCGAATAAAATTTTATCTGAGTGGGACAACTCATTTTATCCGAGTAGGACACCTCTGAATCGAGGAATTATTTATCCAAAAATTAATTGGGTAAAAATAAAAATTGTTATTATTTAATAATAATAATAATAAAATCCGGATTGGACATTATTCGAATAAAATTTTATCCGAGTGGGACACCTCAATTTATCCGAGTAGGACACCTCTGAATTGATGAATTATTTATTTAAAAATTAATTGGGTAAAAATTGAAATTATTATTTAATAATAATAATATCTGGGTTGGATTTTATTCGAATAAAATTTTATTCGAGTGGGACACCTCCAAATTAGGAACCCGATTATTTCAAAATAAATATTATTATTTATTAAAGATATTTGGGAAAAATTGAAGTGGAAAAAGGAAAAAAAAACAGAAATCGAGCTGAATTTGAGGTCGAAGGTCCATCTCCAAATTCCCTTCGACCTGGACCCGCAATCAACACTTATTTCAACTTCAAATGAGGTCGACTTGGGTGGCCAAATTGCTAAATGGTCACCCAAGTTTGGCACAACTTACGAAATGCCCCTTGAAGTTTGAAAACTTACGATTATCTCCCTGAAGTTTATAAACTTGCGAATTCTTCCCTAAAGTTTGAAAGTTGATGATAACTTACTTAAAGTTTATAAACTTACGAATTCTCCCATGAAGTTTGAAAGCTGACGAATGCTTCACTGAAATTTGGTTATTTTTATAAAGTTCCCTGAAATTTGTAAGTTGACAAATCAAACCCTGCAAAATTACAAGTTGATCCCTAATGGAAAAATGCTTATGAATACATAAAAAATTCCTAAATTATTAGGAAAAATATCTGTGGGTACACAAACATTCCTATATTATTAGAAAAAATACCCGTGGGTACATAAAAAATTCCTAAATTATTAGGAAAAATACTTGTAGGTACATAAAAAATTTCTAAATTAATAGGAAAAATAACCGTAGGTACATGAAAATTCCTAAATTATTAGGAAAAATAAATGTAGGTACATAAAAATTCTGAAATTATTAGGAAAAATACATGTGGGTACACAAAAAATTCTAAATTATTAGGAAAAATACCCGTGGGTACATAAAAAATTCCTAAATTATTAGGAAAAATACCACAGGTACATAAAAATTCTAAAATTATTAGGAAAAATACATGTGGGTATACAAAAAATTCCTAAATTATTAGGAATAATTAGAAAAAATACCCGTGTGAACATAAAAAATTCTTAAATTATTAGGAAAAATACATGTTGGTACACAAAAATTCTTAAAATATTAGGAAAAATTAGGAAAAATACATGTGGGTACACAAATAATTACTAAATTATTTGGAAAAATACTTGTGGGTACACAAAAAATTCCTAAATTATTAGGAAAAATACCCGTGGGTACATAAAAAATTCCTAAATTATTCGAAAAAAATACCCGTGGGTACACAAAAATTCATAAATTATTAGGAATAATTAGGAAAAATACATGTGGGTACACAAATAATTCCTAAATTTTTAGAAAAATACCTGTGGGTACATAAAAATTCCTAAATTATTAGAAAAAATACATGTGGGTGCTTAAAAAATTCCTAAATTATTATCAAAAATACCTGTGGGTACACAAAAATTCCTAAAATATTAGAAAAAAATAGGAAAAATACCTGTAGGTACACAAATAATTCCTAAATTATTAGGAAAAATACCCGTGGGTACACAAAAAATTCCTAAATTATTAGGAAAAATACTTGTGAGTACATAATAATTCCTAAATTATTAGGAAAAATTACGAAAAATATCTGTGGGTACATAAATTTTTTTGAATATTACGAAAGATACTTGTGAACACCGTATGATCCCCAAAATATTTGGGAAAAATACAGAAACACCTATGGGTGATATAAAATCATGAAAATTGATTAACAATGGAAGATTAACATGAAATTCGACCTCAATTAAGGTCGAAGTGAAGTCAATGCCTTGAGGCTGATCGACCTCAATTGCTAGTCGACCTAGATGTACATTGCAAGTATAGTTCGACCTCAATCGAGGTCGAAATGAAGGTAGAGCCTAGAAGGTCTGTTCAACTTTTAAAATCAAATTCGACTTCAAACGAAGTCGATGATCGACCTCGAATCCGAAATTGACCTGGAGGCATATTTAAAGTTATAATCGACATCGATCCAAGTCGATTGAATAATAAGCCATGAAGGCCTATTCGACCTCAACCGTTCGACCTCAAGGAATTTTGAGGCTTAAATCGACCTCAATCGAGGTCGAATTCAATCTTAGTCACTTAGTTCGACCTCAAGGAGCCATGAAGGCCTATTCGACATCAATCCCCCCTATCGACCTCGGTATAGATTTAAGGCTTAGTTCGATCTCAAATGTGGTCGAAATCGAAGTAAAAGTCGAGAAGGCCTACTGGACTTTGAAGTTCCATTCGACTTCAAGTGAGGTCGATGATCGACCTCGATTCTCAATCGACCTCGAAGTGATATGAATGTATAGTTCGACCTCATTCCAGGGTGAATTGGTCAGAATCTCAAAAATTTCACATTTTTTAAGTTTGTTAAAAATAATATCCTTGGGGGACTAATGAAAGGCAGAGTGTTTAAACTTGTAACACTATAACTTATGTAACTCAACTAAAAGAAAAGATACTTAACCAGAAGACAATCAAGAACATGAAGTCACAAAGAAATCAATGTTAACCATGAAGACAAGGTAATTGATACAATTCAATTTGTTAACTATGATCAAACAAAGAAGAAATCATTGAAAGAAGTTCAAGACAAAGTTGTTCATGCCTCAGTGATTTGTAACTTAAAGATTCAAGATCATAACTATCAGTATCAACAAGGCTAATTGATTTCAGGTGAACAAGAAGAAAAGCAATGATTGGAAAGCCACATTACTAATTGAAAATGGTAATCTATTCAAAAAGCAGAGACACTATCAAGACTAGTCACTTATGAATCAGACCATTGCATCAAGTGCCAGGACATTGATAGTATGTTTATGTCAGTAATAGAGATCCAAATTCAAGAGCTTGTTGAAAAATTTGGAAGACATAAAGAAATCACAAGTTCAAGATGCTGCATTGAAGTTTCAAGTTAAAGCCCAGAATTTTTCTAAGTATAGAATATTCGAGATGGCCAAGTAGAATATTCGAGATAGAATATTCGAGATAGAATATTCGAGATAGAATATTCGAGATAGAATATTCGAGATGGCCAAGTAGAACATTCCTATGTAGAATATTCGAGATAGAATATTCGAGATGGCCAAGTAGAACATTCCTATGTAGAATATTCGAGATAGAATATTCGAGATGGCCAAGTAGAAGTTCTCAAGTAGATGTTCTACATGGAGGGCAGTTTCAACATGGCACATGGCATCATCTAATTGGCAGATTTCCAAGCTTTCAAGATAAGATAAGATTTATGTGGATATCATTAGGCCACGTATATTTTAATCTTTGAAGACTACAAGACATAAATTACAAGTAGTATAAATAGAAGTACTTGTGTATTATTTTAAAGAGAGCAATATTTTCAAGATAAACACTTGTAAAAGAGAGAGAGAGTATTCACAGAGCTTAGTATCATTTACTACCCTCTTTACTTCTAGTGTACTGTGTAATGAATGTTGTAGCAACCCTTTCAAGTTATATATAAGACATATATTCCTTGAATCATTGTGTTCATTTATTACATAGTATTTATTGCTTCATTAATTCGAAAAGTTGTATTCACCCCCCCCTCTACAACACATTTGGACCTAACAATTGGTATCAAAGCTTCATGTTTAATATACAAAACATAGATCCTTATGTTTGGTAGAAGATTAGTGAGTTTTCATCTACAGATCTACTTTTCTAGTTCTTCTCGAAAAGAGTGCTCAAATTTGTTTAATAGAGAAAACTCACTCAAAAAAAATTATTTAAATACTCCGGGAGTAATTATTTAGCTTGGGAGGACTTTAGATAATTTTTGTGAATTATTCTGGGTACTTTGATTTTTGGTGTTCTTCAAGGAGTCATTACTGTTCTTGATAAAGAAGATAAACCCAGCAACTTTTGATTATCTTTTTCAAGAGACATAAAGTTAAAAAGGTGTTATTGGCTTTTGATTTGACATAAATCTCACAACAAAAAAATGTTACAGAAGATATTCAGTACGTAGCACGTGGGTTAGGTGAGTTAGGTGAGAAAAGCTACAAAAGTCAAAAAGTGTGAAAAGTAATATTGTTTATTCAATATTAAAAGTGACCTGCAGAAAATTTCTTCCAAGGACAAAAGTTCTACTTGGAATATTCTACTTGAATATTCTACTTGAATATTCTACTTGGAATATTCTACTTAAATATTTTACTTGGAATATTCTACTTGGACAGAAGTTCTACTTAGAGAAATTCGACTTGGGCAGTTCTACATAGATATTCTACTTAACCTAGTCTTGGGTACTTAGAATTTTTTTTTGGTGTCCAGAATTTGAACCTTGATTTATTTTAAGATAATTTAATTTTCTTTTAATTACTACTCAAGTAATAATAAAAATTTATTATCTTTACTTTAAATCCGCATTAAGATGGCACCTAAAAACAATTTCAAGATTCCAATGTTCGACCGAGATCATTATGAAGAATGGGTGTTAAGAATGAAACTTTACCTTGAGTCCGTCAATCCTGAATATCTGGAAGTCCTCGATAAAGGTAAATTTGTACCAATGGTTGTTGTTCCTGAGCATATGGAAGGAGATGTGGTAGTACCACAACGGTCTGAGCCTAAGAAGGCAGTAGACTTTTCAGATGCTGATAAGGAGCAGATATCTTTCGACACATCCGTTCGACAAACACTGATGGAATCCCTAGATCTTGAGATGTTTAACGTAGTTAAAGGACTAACCACAGCAAAGAAGATTTGGGATAAGCTAGAGGTCGTCATGGAAGGTACCTCTGAGGTCAGAAGCAACAAAACACTTATACTCAAGATGGAGTATGACACTTTCAGGATAAGAAAAGGTGAAAGTATAACCGATGTCTATCTAAGATTCAGTCAGTTGGTTTTGGATTTGAATCTGAGAGGTGTAACTCTCCCCGTGGTTGAAATCAACACGAGATATCTGAGGAACCAGCCAAAAAGCATTGAACATAGAGTCTACGCTGTTAGAGAAACCAGAGATTTACACACAACTACTCTGGAAGAATACTATGGAATTCTAAAGACCTATGAGCTGGAAACACTTCAAGATCAAGCATGGGATAATGATTCAAGAGGAAAAGAAGCTACATCAGGGTTAGTTGCTGATGAGGTAGAGTCTAAAAAGGCAATGGTTGCAGAAAAGCCTAGGTCATCACCTGCATCACCTCAAGTTGAAAATGATGATGAGTGCACATCAAATAGTGATGACGACTACTTCAGCCAAGAAGAGCTGGACAACATGGATGACAGTGTCGTGGCATACATGGCAAGGAAGTTCAGCAATATCAGATTCAGAAAGAGTAACCGACCGCAAAGTAAATCTTCATCTTATTATCGGGTTACTAGGGGTGGTGGTAGTTCACAAGGCTACAAAGGAAAAGGCAAGAGTACCAGCTACAAATCTCCTTTGGATTTCAAAATGAAGTTCAAATGTTATAACTGTGGTGAAGCTGGACACTTTGCTACAGATTGCAAGAAGCCTAAACAGACATATCCAAAAGAAACTTATGAAGCCCTCAAAAGCAAGTATGAGGCCCTAGTGAAGGAAAGACATGGAAAAAGAGCTTTAGTTGTCACAGAAGGCAGAGCGTGGGATGATTCAGATGAGGAAGAAGTTACTCATACAACAAACTTTGCCCTCATGGCTGAAACGTCAGATGAACCAGAGGTACCAGTTCTAACCCTTAAGGAAGAAATGTCTCTAGATGATTATAAGGTGCAGAACGGGGCTCTTAGCGAAGAGATCTATATGTTGTGCAAAAGCCTAAATACTTCTCAAAAAGAACAGAAAACAATTGTTGCCAAATGCAGAATGCTTGAGGCAAAAGTGGAAGAATTAGAGGCCGTTTGCACTATAGATACTTCCCTAAGAGACTCTATTAAAACTTTGGAACACAAGCTCAACCTTAAAGATGAAATAGAAGCATGTCTTAGGAATAAACTAGCTGAATTAGAAACAAAATGCGAAGCTTATAAACTAGCAGCTAGTAAAGTGAATGTTGATAGTAGCACATTTAACAAGATAACTGGTGTTGGTGTAGGACTTGACTATTCTAACTTATCAAAGAAAGAAGGGAAAAGGCCTGTAGCCACCAGTCCCAGTGATATTAAAAAAGAAGTACCTACAATTCTCAAATCTGCTATTAAACCAATATTCAAACACTTTACTCCTCGAGAAGAAGAAGAGACTGATTTACTAGTTAGATATGAAATGGAGATGGAAGATCGGAAGAAAGAACAACATGTAACTCCTACTAAATCAGTTAAAATCAAATCCCCTAGAGAAGAATCTAGACCAGGATTAGGAGCCAAGGCTGTTAAACAACAGGTTAAGAAAGAAAAGGTTGAAAAAGAGGTTAAGGTAGAAAGAATAAAGAAAGCATGTTATCACTGTAAATCCACTGAACATCTTTCTTATGCATGTAAATCTAACATGAATATTCCTGTTGCACATGCCATGCCTGTACCACACACAATGATTAACATGCATCAAAATCATGTACAATGTGGTCAACCTAACTGTATGCCATGCACTTTTAATATCATGCAAACCTTCGTGAACTTGATGAATGCAACTAGTCAAACATGTCTAAATACTGCTACTAGTTCTAATGTCAAGAAGAAGAATATAAGAGCTAAGACTGCAAGTCCTCCTAAAGTTAGGAATGACAAGCCTTCTCCTAAGACTAACAAATCTGTTAAGTCTGACAAGGGAAAAGACAAAGTCGAAAGCTCTAAGAATGTTAAAGAAAGTGCATCTCCTGTTGTTAAAACTGATAATTCTCGATCTTATAGAAAAGCCGGGCCCAATCAATCTTGGGTTCCGAAGAATGTCTAATCAATCTGACATTGCAGGGCATTAAGCGAAACAGAAATAAAGTTATATGGGTGCTAGATAGTGGAGCATCAAGGCATATGACAGGAAACAAGTCCCTGCTTACAGAGTTGGTTATGAAAGCTGGCCCTTATGTTACCTTTGGAGATGACAGCAAAGGTGTGACGAAGGGATATGGCAAACTGAAGACCGGCAATGTCATCATTGAAGATATTTCTTATGTTGAGGGATTGAAGCACAATCTGTTGAGTATCAGTCAGTTCTGTGACAAAGGATAGGAAATTGTCTTCAATAAGAAAGGCGTGTCAATCACTCACATTAAGGAAGTTTCATTGGCTTTAAGAGGAGTTCGTAAGGCAGATCTTTTTGTTGCAGACATGGATTCGGCAAATCAGAATGAAGTCACCTGTTTCTACAGCAAAGCTTCAGATGATGAAAGCTGGTTATGGCACAAAAAGCTATCTCACTTAAACTTTAAAACGATGAATGCTCTCGAGAGGCGAGAATTAGTGAGAGATCTACCACTGATGGAGTTTGCTCCTAAAGGACTCTGTGAAGCTTGTGACATGGGAAAGTCAAAGCGAGCATCACATAAAAGTAAAGAAATTTCTAGTATCACTGAGCCTTTACAACTTCTTCATATGGATTTGTTTGGCCCAGTGAATGTCCTATCCTTATCTAGAAAAAAATATGCTTTGGTAATCGTGGATGACTTCTTCAAGTATACATGGGTATTGTTCGCAATGACGAAAGACGAAGTACCTTTCCTAATCATTGATCACATCACTCAAATTGAGAATGTTTCAACACTTACTGTAAAGAAGATTAGAACAGACAACGGTACTGAATTTAAGAATGCAGTGCTGAATGACTTCTGTGTATCTAAAGGAATACGTCGTCAGTACTCAGCTCCGAGAACTCCACAGCAAAATGGAGTAGTTGAAAGGAAGAACAGAACTTTGGTTGAAGCAGCAAGAACATTGTTGTATGATTTAAAACTTCCTCTTTACTTTTGGGCCGAAGCAGTGAGTACAGTGTGTTACACTCAGAATAGAACCCTGATCATAAAAGATAAAGAAAAGACACCATGTGAACTAATGAATAACAGAAGACCTACAATCAAATACTTTCATGTCTTTGGAGCTAAATGCTATGTGCTTATAGATAATGAAAATCTAGGCAAATTTGCAGCAAAAGCTCGTGAAGGAATCTTTGTTGGTTATTCTACAGATGTGGTGGCAGCTTATCGGGTATTCTTAGTGAATGATCGAAAAGTGACAGAAAGCTACAACGTCAGATTCGACGATACCAAACTCCCATCAATATCTAAAGATTCTAGTGAACCAGAGTCCCTTAAATTTCAGAATATGGACTTAGATGAACTAGAAGATGAACCTGAGTTGGTTGTCATTTCAAATGTTCCAAGTGTTCGTGAAGAAACATATGAGCTTAATGAACAATCGAATCCTACAAGATCAGAAGAAACTTCTTCCACACGATCCGGCAACAACTCAGGGGGAGTAAACAGCAGCTCAAGGACAAGTGTTCAAGGCTCAAGACGAGATGACACTAGTTCTGTAGGAGCTGGCACTAACTCAGGGGGAGTTAGTGGAAATACCACAAGTAGTCAACACAACAACTCAGAAAGTCAAGCTGAATCATCAAGACAATTTCCAAGATAACGAGTATGGAGTAGAGACCATCCGTTTGAATTAATAATTGGTGATCCAGATGCTGGTGTGACTACTAGAAGAACTGCAAGAGCTGACATGGCTAATATTTGCTTATATTCTGGGTTCTTATCCAAGCTTGAACCTAAAGAAATAGAAGAAGCTCTTATTGATACTGATTGGGTGATTGCAATGCAAGAGGAGCTCAATCAGTTTGAAAGGCAGAAAGTTTGGAAGCTAGTACCCCGACCGAAGAACAGATCAGTAATTGGAACTAAGTGGGTATTCAGAAACAAACTGGATGAAGACGGGCTTGTAACACGAAACAAGGTTCGTTTGGTAGCGAAGGGTTATTCTAAAAAAGAAGGTATTGATTATGATGAGACCTACGCTCCAGTTGCAAGACTTGAGGCAGTCAGGATGTTCTTGGCTTTTGCAGCACACAAGAACTTCAAGGTTTTTCAGATGGATGTGAAAAGTGCCTTCCTGAATGGAGAGCTAGAAGAAGAAGTATATCTGGAACAGCCACCTGACTTTGTTGATCCAGAACTTGTAGATTTTGTGTACCTTCTCTTCAAAGCTGTCTATGGCCTCAAACAATCCCCAAGACGATGGTATGAAACCCTATCCTTGTTCTTAATTGCAAGTGGTTTTACTAGGGGAGTAATTGATAAAATATTGTTCTATAAAAATGTAAAAAGTGATTTAATACTTGTTCAAGTCTATGTGGACGATATTATTTTTGGGTCATCTAATGAACGCTTGTGCGAGAAATTTGCCAAGTTAATGCAGGATAAGTATGAGATGAGCATGATGGGAGAGCTGTCCTTCTTCCTTGGATTACAGATCAGTCAAAGAAAAGATTGAATCTTTATCTGTCAGTCCAAGTACATCAAAGATTTACTCAAGAAGTATAATTTAGAAGATGCATCAACAGCTAAGACTCCCATGGCAACAGCCACGAAGCTTGATGAAGACAAATCAGGTAAACCAGTTGACATCACAAGCTATCGAGGTATGATTGGCTCACTCCTCTATTTAACTGCAAGTAGACCCGATATTATGTTCGCAACTTGTTTGTGTGCAAGGTTCCAAGTGGATCCTAGAGAATCGCATCTCATAGCCGTCAAACGAATCTTTAGGTATCTCAAGGGAACATCAAATCTAGGGATTTGGTACCCAAGAGATATAGGTTTTAATCTAATTGGCTATTCGGATTCAGACTATGTAGGTTGCAGGATTGATAGAAAAAGCACATCTGGTGCATGTCAATTTCTTGGCAGAAGATTGGTGTCCTGGCAAAGCAAAAAGTAACACAAAGTATCTACTTCTACTGCTGAAGCTGAGTACATTGCTGCTGGAAGCTGTGTAGCTCAAATACTGTGGATAAGGAACCAATTGAAAGATTATGGCATGGAGCACAAAAAGATTCCAATCATGTGTGACAACACAAGTGCCATTGCCATGACCAACAATCCTGTAGACCACTCAAGAACCAAGCATATAGATATCAGGTATCATTTCATTAGAGAACATGTCGAGGAGGGGACTGTGGAGCTACATTTTGTGCCCACAATGCAACAAATTGCAGATATATTCACTAAACCTCTTGATGAAGTAACATTCAATAGGTTGGTTGGTGAATTGGGAATGCTTAACACAAGTTAGTGATTTCTCCTATCTGCAAAATTTCAGTTTTTAATCATGAACATAAGTTTTTAGTCTTGTCATTTGCCTATTTTATTGATACAAAGTTGAAAACATATGTAAATAATCTCTACAATTGCTCAAAATATCACTTCTGCATGCTAATTAATCATTATGGACTTAGACTTTAAAATGATTAAGTAGTGAGTATTTTAGGATGCATGTTGTGTTATTTTACATGAATTCATTGTGTTTTATGCGTAATTATTGGTTCAATCTTTGAATTTATGCTGGTATGATTGCATGATCATAGGGGGAGTTAAATTCATATTATTCTAAATTTTTTTATGATTTTTAGATGAATTTACCTGTGTTTTTCATGTAATTTTGTTTAATTTAATAGGCCTTAGAATTGTCAAGGAATGTTTTTATTATTTCGAATATTTATCTTAATTTGGCAAAATTTAATTGTTGTTGAAAAAATTGCCAAATTATTCTGACTATCTTCAAAATTAAAAATTTTGAAAATTCTAAGTCTGGGAAGAATATTCGAGATAAGGTCTATCTCGAAATTCATCTCGAAATTCGACTTGAATTTCGAGTTACAGTTCCCCGTGTGCCTGTTTCAAATTCCAAGTCTGGGAAATTGTTCGAGTTAATCTCTATCTCGAACATTATCTCGAATATTCGACTTGATGTTCGACTTGAGTCCTATCTCGAACATTATCTCGAATATTCGACTTGATGTTCGAGATAGATCCTATCTCGAACATTATCTCGAATATTCGACTTGATGTTCGAGATAGACCTTATCTCGAACATTATCTCGAATATTCGACTTGATGTTCGAGATAGACCCTATCTCGAACATTATCTCGAATATTCGACTTAATATTCGAATTAGACCTCAATTTCAATTTTCTCTCAAATCTTATTCTTGGAATTTCGAGTTGGGACTCCAAAGTGGGTTTTTAATGCTGTTTTTACTTGTTCAAGTGATTAACTGTTCGTGTTGGTGTCATCTCGAACATTATCTCGAATATTCGACTTGATGTTCGAGATAGACCTATCTCGAACACTATCTCGAATATTCGACTTGATGTTCGAGATAGTGTTCGACTTGATGTTCCCCTGTATGTACTTAACATTTTTTTTCTATTTTCACAGGGATATTCTCGTCTTTGCACATATATTCCTATATATACAACATTAACCCGTCTTTCTTTTCACTTTTACCTAATCGTTTTAACCCTAAATTTTTACAGCCCCCACCCTCCCTCCCTGCGATTTCAAACAGTCTTTGCCCTGTTCATTCGAGTTGTGTTAAAACTCTTACATATCTCGAACTGCTGCCCGTTTTCAATTTACTATTCTCTGTTTGCCCTGTATTTGTGTATTTGGACCTGTCTGTTCATCTGTTCAGTTTGTCATATACACACACATATACACACATCTATCACGGTTATCTACAAACATAGTTTAGTTTTTATATCACTGATTTGGAGTTGCAGTATTTACTGGACTGGATTTTGTTTGTTTTGATTTTGATCATAATTCATTCCGTAGTTTAGTTCAAATCGGCTGTTCATCTTCTCGATTCTCTAAAAGGAATTAATTAGATTACATTTTTTTCCTTAAGTGTTTACCTTCATTATTTCTTTTCAAAATATCACATTAACTCAAGGAAAATTATTTTACAAATGGCTCACCAATTTCTTCTTGCGAAAAATAATTTTTATAACATTAGTACGGAAATTGGTGATCAACTCCCACGTTTCAAGTTTTGGATATGATTTCTTAATTTGTACTCCAAGGCTAGTGTTGCTTTTACTGCTAAACCAACACTAGTCCATGATGCTTTACAGCAATTATGGACTAGTGCGGTTACTTTCGGGAGTAAATCTACCCCCTATGGTTTCAGGTTTACCTTGGCGGGTCATGAATTTGAAGTCACGGAGGAAGTGTTCAACCGGGTTCTGGGGTTCCCAGTAAGCGATGTTTATGACCCCGAACCTAACACAGCTGAGCGTATTAAATTCTTTGAAGAAATTGGATGCTACCCTCCTTCTGGACGGATCTCAACTGGCGCCATCCAGAAACAATACTTCCATGTGGAATGGAACTACTTTTTCGAGGCCATCACCAGATGCTTTCGAGCACGCGAAAAAGATTTTCATCAGATTCCAATTCCCATGCAGGTATTTGCCGTTTCCCTTGCTCGTGAATTAAATATTAATTATGGCAGGATCATTCTTTACGAGATCGTGACTGCTATGGGAACTCCTGCAAGTCGAGACCTGACATCTACTAACGTTGTCTGTTGGTATCCTCGGTTCCTACAAATGCTTATTAATCACTTAGTACCTATTGATGCTTTATCTGTGAGACAGGCATTTGCCACAAGTGCGACGTCTGCATCCTTGGGCATGGGCACCAAGTCACTCACGACGATTGCTAATCAAGATAAGCATCATGGTAAGCCGATGTCTATTCCTGATAACATTCACGTATGGGTTAAGTTTGATGCAGGTATCACTTCCATGGCGGGGACCTCCCACATTTCATCACATGCTCAGAATCCCTCTGCCCATGCTGACGCATTCCAGGGGATTCCGGACGAGAATATTAGTGATGAAAATGATGATGAAAATGATGATGACGATGATGATGGGCACTCTCACGTACAATCATATGCCGGCCAGAGGACCAGACACTCTACTCCACCTGCCGGACAAGGTAATGAAGAAGGTACTTTCTTTGAACAAGAGCAACTCTCTGTTTACACTACTGATACTTCTTCCCCTAAATCTGATTCCATGGCCCAAGATTCTGCTAGCCCGCAGGATCTATCCCCGGGCAAGAGCTATATTTCTGATTCGGAGTCTGACACATTTGCTTCCTCTCTTTCACCCTCGCTCACGGGAGTTAAAAGGCAGGCAACTTTAGATTTAGGTGAGGGTTCTGAGAGTGACCCTGAAGTGCAGCCCCTTATTCGGAAGAAACCTAAATTTTCTCATGCTGCAACTTCTACAGCCCAGTCCCACCCTAGTGTGTCTATCACAACCACTCCACCTCACGCGAGTGGTTCGCCCCGTGCACATTCAACACATAGGGAAGATGGTGAGGATTCTATGCCTTCTGAAGAGCCTGTTACTTCAGAGCGGCAACAAGCTTTCAATGCTTTCGAAGTACCTTCACCGGTACATACTGATGCTGCAGAGAGGATCGGTTCTGATGTTGTACTAGAACACTCTGCAGCCTCTCAACCTGAGATTCCACCTCAGGATATGACAGGAACAGATCCCATAACTGCTACTCACTTTACTTATCCAGTTTCTGCAGGTACTGCTTTCTCTTTCAGGACTATTGTTGAAGACATACACGAGCGTGAGACAGGGAGTGTGTGTGAGCGTTTAGGGAGTGAGGGACCTTCATTTTTAAGGCTCGAAACCGAGCGACAAATACTAACAGAATGATTTTTAGAGCGAGGACACCCAGACCAAACACCGTCCCTTTATCTTGAAAATCTTGACACGCGTATGACAGCAATTGAAATTGAAATCAAGCAGTTCGGGCAGTCAATGGGGCAATTGGGGATCAATATTGGTGACAATCAACGAGCTCTTGATGATTACGCAGCACGGATGGCCAGTCAAGCAACAGCGATGGATGAATTGACAAATAAGGTGAATGACTTGGGCCATGCTGGTGGTATCTTGGGCAGCACTCTGAATGAGAGAATGGGAGCAGTGGAGAGCATAATGCATACCATGGCGACAGAGATCAACAGGATGATGTATGCAGTTAGAAGCTTTGTTCCTCCCGAGTGCTTTGACGAACAATTCACTCAGCCTCCCCCTGATCATGATGATACTGGTGGTGCTGGAGGTGCTGGTGGTTCTCATGCAACTGCTGGATCTGGCGAGAAAGGTGGTGTTGGGGATAACTCACCTAAGGGGGAGAGTGGTAAGGAGACGAGACAGCAGTCGGTAATAATTGAAGAAATTGAAGAACAAACTGCTGATGTTGTCAAAGAAAATGAGCCAGTGAATGAAGAAGAGGCTCAAAGAAAGAGGAAGGGTAAGGCAGTGGTGGCTGAACAAGAAGAGCCATTCATTGACTTGATTCGTCATTAGGAAGAGGCACATGCAGTACTTGATTCAGATTCTGATATGGAGGATGTTCCGTTAGCACATGCTATTAGAAGATCTTTGAAGGAACAAGGTGGAGGTGCTGGAATGTCTTCCGGACAGCCTGAAGAAATACCTGTTGATAAGGAAACTCTAGAAGCCCAACAGCTGGCCTTGGAACAAGCTCAGTTCTATAAAATGAAGATGATGCAGGATGAGGCTGTTTTTCTTGAAAAGAAAGCGGAGCTTAAGGAGAAACAGTATGATCATGAGCTTGCAAGGTTAGCTGATCCTCAAGTAGATCTGGACAAGAAAAGGATAGGACGGAAATGGGATGATGCAAGGAAGATTCTATCGGGAGTTTGTACAAAAGGAACTCATAACAAAGAGGCGGAAGACTTGTTCTACAACTTGAACTTGCAGAATCCACTGATTGTTGACTACATAAATGCTTTGAAAAGGTTGATCTCAAAAGTCAGAGTTGGATATAATGCAATGGTTAAGGAATGGCAGGTCATCTTGTCTTTAGTCGAATGAGTCCCGACATCTTTCTTGTATGTGGATGATCAATTCATCTCGAGAAGATCTGCGTCAGAGTTGTTCTTGCTAGCAACAAAAATTCAATATTCTCAAGCTGAGGAGCTTAGCATTCTGTATAGGGATCAGTTAATGCAGCTAGCAGAGGACAAGGGACCAGAATTCTCAGCGAATCCTGATATTGTTCGGATGGTTGTTGATGGAAAGATGAAGAGGGTGTGCTTAGAGGAAAATGACCTAATGGCTCTATCAGTAGAATCCCTAAAGGCGGTATGCAGGCAAATGATGAGTAAGGGATTCACTTCTGACATCAAGGAGAAGTCAGTGGAGTTCATTGAGAGGGTCATATTCAAGATGAGCAATGAAATCTGGAAGTGTGACATTATTGCTCCAAACCCTCTAGACAATGTAAAGATTGAGCCGGAGCTAATTGAAAGAAAGTGGAATATTCTACAAGCTGTTAAGAATGTAGATGAAGCTCTGACTCTTCCTTCTGGATCTCTGGAACAAGGAGAAATAAGGGAGGCAGTTAGTGTTCCAGGGAGAGATAGTGTATACTGGATACACTCATATGACGATGACACAGCTGATGCTTTAGCATTCATAGACGCAGACCAAAATCAAACATTGTTGCATATGAGTAGGAAATGGCTGCTGCAGACTCAAGATGCTGCTTTTCTGGAGAGAGTTTTAGAAGTATTCAAATGGGGCGAAGTGGAGAATGAGAATGTAGATGAGAAGCAGAGATTCCTGAAGTACTTATCTGAAGTAGTAGTGGAAAAGAAGAGAATGGAGCGAGATGCGGCTAGTGTCCACAATACTAACCGTGTTAAGGGCTACCCTAAAATGATCTATTGTCAGTTTAAGGCTGATAAGTCTCATTGGAAGTCACAGCTCATAATGAAAAATTTTGAGGACATTCCAAAGATCAGAACTACTCAGGAGGTGGACAAAGTCAGAAGGCTTTTCAGGCATCCTTATCCAGAGCCCAGGAATCCTTTAGAAATGAAAGTGGTAAGTCTGTTGAATGCAAGGTGGAAGCAGCTTCATGATCCAGTTTACAAGAAATAACAACAGAAGGAAAGGCGCAGAAGGTTGAAGGAGGAGAAGCGCCAAGCTGAAGAAGTTAGGAAGAAGAGACGGAATTAGAATTAACGGTCAGAGTGGTGTGAACTTGAAGTTGGAAAAACTTCATATCTTTTTGGTTGCTTTAACTCACTTGAGGAAAATTCACCTGATCACGGTATGCGAGATAGGCTAACGTACCATACTGTAACCGTGAATCAGAGTGGATCCAATAAGGTGATATAAGTTTGATTGAAAGGTTTGAAATAATCCAGGTGATAGGAATCACTCAAATGATCTTTAATTCGAAGTTCGAATTTTCTGTCTAGCTTAAGTTTTATTTATTCTAGTTCTTTGAATTGTTTTCAAGTTTATTTCAGTTGTAATTCAAACAAGACAGTAATGTTATTTATCTTTTTCTCGTCTCATTGTTTAGTTTAGTTATCCCTTTGTTAATTTGAATGTCATTGTTAGACTATCAAATAGGGGGAGATTGAAAGGCAGAGTGTTTAAACTTGTAACACTATAACTTATGTAACTCAACTAAAAGAAAAGATACTTAACCAGAAGACAATCAAGAACATGAAGCCACAAAGAAATCAATGTTAACCATGAAGACAAGGTAATTGATACAATTCAATTTGTTAACTATGATCAAACAAAGAAGAAATCATTGAAAGAAGTTCAAGACAAAGTTGTTCATGCCTCAGTGATTTGTAACTTAAAGATTCAAGATCATAACTATCAGTATCAACAAGGCTAATTGATTTCAGGTGAACAAGAAGAAAAGCAATGATTGGAAAGCCACTTTACTAATTGAAAATGGTAATCTATTCAAAAAGCAGAGACACTATCAAGACTAGTCACTTATGAATCAGACCATTGCATCAAGTGTAAGGACATTGATAGTATGTTTATGTCAGTAATAGAGATCCAAATTCAAGAGCTTGTTGAAAAATTTGGAAGACATAAAGAAATCACAAGTTCAAGATGCTGCATTGAAGTTTCAAGTGAAAGCCCAGAATTTTTCTAAGTATAGAATATTCGAGATAGAATATTCGAGATGGCCAAGTAGAACATTCCTATGTAGAATATTCGAGATAGAATATTCGAGATAGAATATTCGAGATGGCCAAGTAGAACATTCCTATGTAGAATATTCGAGATAGAATATTCGAGATGGCCAAGTAGAAGTTCTCAAGTAGATGTTCTACATGGAGGGCAGTTTCAACATGGCACATGGCATCATCTAATTGGCAGATTTCCAAGCTTTCAAGATAAGATAAGATTTATGTGGATATCATTAGGCCACGTATATTTTAATCTTTGAAGACTACAAGACATAGATTACAAGTAGTATAAATAGAAGTACTTGTGTATTATTTTAAAGAGGGCAATATTTTCAAGATAAACACTTGTAAAAGAGAGAGAGGGTATTCACAGAGCTTAGTATCATTTACTACCCTCTTTACTTCTAGTGTACTGTGTAATGAATGTTGTAGCAACCCTTTCAAGTTATATATAAGACATATATTCCTTGAATCATTGTGTTCATTTATTACATAGTATTTATTGCTTCATTAATTCGAAAAGTTGTATTCACCCCCCCCTCTACAACACATTTGGACCTAACAACTAATTTATATAATATTAATTCTTTGAAAGGATTAATAATGAAAAGGTCTAAGCCCAAAACTCGAGATAAAATTGATTGAAATGAGTCAAAAGCCCGATAAGGCACTAAAAACCCTTTGTAAAACTTTTACGAAAACTCATGAAATTTTCCCAAAAGTTGGGGAGCAAATAATATAGGTAAAAAATAGCCCTAAAGAAATAATAAATATAGCATTTATTATTTCATTTATTAGACCTAGCTTGGTCCATAGGATTGGGCCCTTGAAACGAACAAGGAATTGAAGGCCTCGTACCTAGCAAATTACCTCATATGTCTCTAGCATTTTTAGTAAAAGATCTAGGAATTGAAGGCCTCGATAGTCAAAACCCTGAATTAATAAGGTCATCCCTTTCAGGATTAGACAAGATTAAGGAATTCCAAAAAGAATTCTACAATAATAGATGAATTTATACCTTCTTGAAACTCAGATTTTAACAAAATCTTAACAGCTCCTAAATGGATTGTGCTGATTGTTGATCTAATCTTAGAGTCAATTTTTAAAAGGTTTTTCCTAATCTCTTATCTATTGATAAGCGAAATGAAAACTGCACCTTTGGTATCTTTTATATCTACATGCATTTCTTTTATGCTGACAAAATAAAAGATATTATTTTTTATTTTCAAAATATTTAGAGAGAAAGGTATTCTAAATATTTTTTCTTTTTTCAAATCAAGTTTTAAATTCTTTATTTTTGAAATCATTTCTTGTTTTACTAAAAAGACTTCCTTAAAATCCTTTTTCATTTTCTAAAAATGATATTTCAAAATTATCATCAGAAGTCTGAGGATCATCTTTTTCTTTTTCTCTTAAAAGATTCATAACAAAGCTCTGATACCAAGTTGCAGATAGTAGGTTTAATCTACATCATCAAGTATAGAAGGACCGACAGTCCACCTACCATTTCCTAAATAGCGAGGAAATTAAATATTAGGGTTTTTTAAAGTAGTAGAACTACCGGCTTCATCCGGGTTTAGATTAGGATTTTCTAATCTTTCTAGAGATCTATTTATAACTCTAATTAAACTTTGTATTTCTACAGAGTTATTATTGTAGAATTTTTTTCCGAATTTCTTAATCTTGTCTAGTCCTGAAAGGGATGACCTTATTAATTCAGGATTTTGACTATCGAGGCCTTCAATTCCTTGATCTTTTACTAGACTAAAGAAGTCTAAGTTGTTACACATACGGGTGTTTCTTCTAGTCTAGACTAACCAGAATGCCTCTACAAATGTATTGTTTAACATGAGAATGATTTGTTGATTTTTTAACAAATTATTAAAAGATAGAGGTTATATTCATATGTTTTAGAACAATAATAAGATAGTTTTTTCTAAAACATGCAAGATATATGGATAAAAATTACCTCTAATCGATTAATTCGTTTCCCTGTTTCCCGTTAATCTTTTTCGTAGGACTCGCCTTTATCCAAGCTTATTTCTGAGAATTATTTCTCTTCCTCTGAGCCTATATCAGAGAATACATCTTCTAACTCGATATATTCTGTTTTTTTGTAATCTATTTGCCCAAAATTTAATCATTCTAACTCAATATATTCTGATTTTTTGTAATCTATATTGTGATGACTATTAGTCAAGGCATAGATTACAACATAAGATAAACTAAGTTTCCTCTAGTGGCACCTAAAATATAATCTCTTCGATCTTTGATTCTTAGGCCCTAAATCTTTTAATATATCAAGGTTTTTACATCACTCATTCCTACCACTATCCCACTCTTTGTACCAAAGTCAAAAAAGAGGTAGAAAAGTTTAGCGTTATGGTCACATGTGATAAATGCTCCCCAACCACTATAGCACTATCCATATTTTAGAGACACGGGCAGAACACATTCAGGTCTTTTGAAAATTTTTGTTGTGTATATGTTGATGATATTCTTATTTTTAGTGATAATGAACCGGATCATCTCACACACTTAGCATCGGTATTAAAGAAATGCCAAATACTTGGTATTATTTTGTCCAAGAAGAAAGCTCAAATCTTCAAGACAAAGATTAATTTCATAGGATGCTTTCATCCAATTCTTAGTCTGTTTGGGATCTAAGGGATTTTATGAGCCAACTGAATCTAATAATCTTTTGAATAATTTCTTTTCTAAGTTTAGAATTAAATTATCAGAAATAAAATGCAATTCTTTAAACTTTCTTATGTTATCCTTTCCCTTTCTAAAAGTTGAATTTTATTAGGGCTAATGTTGATATCAGCTGGTTTCTGAATCCTCGAGTTATTTTTCATATATTTAGGAAAACCTCTAATACCAACTCTTTTAGTTATTGTTATTTTCTTGATATATACTTTTTATCCTGAAAGGGTTAGTATAATCATTTTTGTAAATTGGGTAAAAGGTCCATATAATTGACAAAAATTATTGCCTAAGATAAGATCGACACCCGATTCTTGCTGATAAATTGTAGGAATATGAAATATTTCTCCTACAATTAATATATCAAGGTTTTTACATATCTTATTAATGGAAATGGTGCCTCCATTTTCTATTTTTACTTGTATGGTCTTTCTGCGTTAACCCAATGTTCCTCTGGAATAACATATTTACTTGTTATGAACAAGCTTGCACCTGTATGAACATAACAATGTAATTCTATCTTTTTATATCCTGCAAATTTTAATTTACCTGAGTTATAAATAGAATTTGGGTTAGTGATATTTGGCATCACCAATTCATGTACTTTTTCAGTCTGATTCTGATGAAGTGGATTTATTAATCTCCAATTCTTCTGATCCGGGGTCTAATTCTTCTTCTAAGATATATACTTCTTTTATATCTTCATAAGGTTCTTCTATAGTGATGAATCTCAACACCTGCAATTTTTCTTACCTGCAATTTTTCTTACCTTTTGGGCAAAACTTTTGTTTTTTGTCAAATGATAAGCAAGTTCTAAAATCAAATTAGGAACCATTCTGAAAAAACTCAGAATGGTTCCTAATTTTACCTTAAGCTTATCTTCCCGATTAATGCAGAACAATTTATTAATAAGGATTAATAATTTTTGTTCTACCAATTCCTGAAGATCATATTTCTCCAAGGTAGCTTTCATGGCTTGGCTTGGTGTGTAGATTAGTTCTTTAACTTCTCCAATTTAAACCCTAATAATGAATTTCCTCGCTATTTAGGAAATGGTAGGTGGTTCTAAATTTTCTTCAGAACTGAAAGCTTCAATCGTATTTAGAGTTTCACATTCATTAAAACCAAATAAAGATTTTAACTTACTGTTTGTCTCTGTTTCTCTGTTGGAAATAGAGTCATCATCTATTTCCATTAATCTGATTGCTTGTTCCAAAATGTCAACGTTGTCATCTGTAACTTACAATTCTTCATCTTCTAGATTCTTCTAGAAGAATTCTTCTACTGTTATGTAACCGTTGGCTTCGATTCATAGCTCATCAATAGATGTGAACAATATATGGCTGACAAATTGTAAATATTCAAAGTCAAAATTCTAACAAATGAAGTGATCAAAAATAAAAGAGTTGATGGATACTGATCAATGGATGTGATTTGATGGATGCAAATCAATGGATATTCAAATACATCTACGGATCTATATCAACGGATAATTATGTCAAAAAGAGTCGATAGATAAAAAGAGTAATTGATGGATATGAATTAATGGATAATCAAATATCATTTTATAATACCTTTGATCAACGGATAACCTATATGTCGATGGATAAGAAAAGAAGGACCGATTGATAAACTTGACGACATTTATCAGCTGATAAGGTTTCCAGAAATGGCTAAAAAAAATTTGGCTAAAATCTTTGCAGAACTCTGTATCATTAGAATACGGTCTTTGGATTGTGAAGACTTTCAAGAAACACAGTCTTCTACGAAAGCAACTGGACTGGACTCTTTCCAAAAACAAGATTATGAAGCAGATGTTTTATATTCTTATATAAACAATGTAAAATATTATTTGTATCATATCAGTGAATATGAATAGAAAAATAGGTTATGCACTACTATATATATGTAGTACATAGAAACTAGAAAAATAGAGAGTGAAGCATTGAACACCCAACTAAGAAAACACCTTAGCAAATAGAAAATATTGTAATTTTTCTGTGTTCTTAACTTTATTTTTCTTATAAGCAGCTGAGTTCTTAGACTCATATTATTTGAAAGTAAAATTCTTGCTAGTGGAAAAATCAATTCACTAGTAATTTTGAGATTGCTTTTCAAACTTATATTTTTACTATTATTCTATTGTTCTTCCAAGTTTACTTACTAAAACAATTAATCTACTATAACACAAACTCTTTTTCCACAAAGAATTAAGAAATTTCAAAGAGTTTGTATTCAACCCTCCCTCTACAAACTTAATGTATGTTCTAGGGTAAATAACAATTGGTATTAAAGTCAGGTTCTCAATATAAAGAAAGTTTAAAGATCAAGCACAGTAACAATGGGTCAAAATTACACAGGACTGAAGATTTCAGTATTGGAAAAGGAAATCTACTTTCACTAGAAAGTTAAAATGCATCTACATTTGTTGTTTTTGAATATCTATGAGGACTATGAAAATAGTCACTAGTGTAAATGTTGATGAAACTCAGGCACCAGACAAACTCATTCCAAAACATGTGACTGAGTACACATATGGCGATTAAAAAGAAGTGCACAAGGATAAAAATTCCATGAACTTACTATTTAATGGTCTTGACAAAGAAATGTTTGATAATGTTATGAATTGCACAACCTCTAAGGAAGTTTGGGACACTCTTCAAACACTATGTGAAGGCACATAACAAGTAAGGAAGAACAAGATGCAACTCTTGATCCAAAGATATGCGGCCTTTCACTTCAAAAGTGGTGAGTCAATTACTGAAACAAATAGAAAGTTTTAAAAGCTTCTAAATGACCTAAAACTAAATGGAAGAGTGTATGCCACTGAGGACACCAACCTCAAATTTATGAGGTCCTTGCCTAAAAAGTGGAAACCAATGACTGTTTTCATAAGGCAATCTCAAGATTTCAAGGACTACAATAGACAAGTTGTATGGTATTTTAAAGCCTATGAATTGGAAATATATCAGGATGAAGAAATTGAGAGAAGCCAAAGGAAGGACAAAGCAGTTGAACTTGTTGAAAAAGAAGAAAGAAAAGTGATTCGTGGAAAAGCTATGAGTAGCAGTTGGCATGAAGAATCATACCCAATAACCTTTTCCATCTATCATCACCTTTATTGTTTCATATATATTAGAGACTTTCCTCGTAGACATACATAACCTTAAGTTCATAAACATTTCATTATTAAGAATTTTTCGATTTTTTGAAATGATATTCCCCCAGTCTCCTATAATCTCTCCCTAGGACTCCTTGTTCTAGGCTGATATTAGAAGACCATCATAATTAATACATGGTATAATTAAATCTGAGTGATACACCTTCCTTACCTCCATAAAATAGTCTCCTAGAAAATTTATGTCCTGAAACTTCTTTTTCATTATAATAAAGGAAATAAGTAATTTTGTAAAAGTTATACCTCTAATTTGAATAAACCTGTAACCATGACAATATAGCTTCTCTTGTATCAAATCAGCATTCATTGACTATGTGGTAATCCCAATAAGGCTTCTTTCCAGTTCTTCCTCAAATTTGTCATCTACCCTTCCTTGCACAGTTCAATGAGTCGGTTGTTCCACTATAGAAATTTAAATTATACCCTTCCTTTGTACCCTTCCTTTTTCTCTTTATTGAAATTTAAATTTTGTCTAGGAGTAGCCTAAAGACCCTAACCTCTTTTATAAGGAATTTCTGCTGACACCTTCATATTCGCTAATCGTACCAGCATTTTCTTACCCCTAAACAAATGCCCATTGGACCTTATTATCAATTCCCTAGCTTCCTGCATTGTTGGCACAATCATGAAACATATCATGTGATTAAATTTATCTCATTTCTTTGGTAAGATGAATTCTTTTGTGTATCTCTTTTTATTAAAGAACCATCATATCTCCTTCACAATTAGTTCCTTCAAAATGTTGTGGACCATAATTGAAACACATTTTTGGCCTACAATTTTTTAACTTATCATGTCCTCCTTCCTCATGAAGTTACCCTTAGAGCTCCCCTCGTTCATTTTTATCTCCATTCCTTTTTGTGAGCCTCAGCATAAGACTTTTTTTGTCCGCTTCCCTCTCATTTCCTAAACCAAATTTCTGATCTACTCTAATATGCACTGTTAATCTTTTCCATTCAACTTATTCCTCTGAATCTGAAACCATTGTTCTGATCTTCTCCTATTTCATAAATCATCGATCTTACCTTCCTGATTCAAATTTGAAATTTGAATGTTGTTTTTCTCTTTCCTTCTTCCACTTTGTTCTTTATTATTTATCTCTTTAATATTCCGCTCTCTATCTATCATAGACCGAGGTTCTATTCCAAAACTGATGCATTAAAAGATGTTCAAATTTTGAATTGTAGATTTTCTTGCATATCTTACTAAATCGGCGGTGGAGTTACATGCCCAAAAATATAAAATGAAAATATTTATCTATATATATAATAGCGGTGACGTGATAGTATAATTTTTCTTAAAGTAATTTTCAAACATCCTCAATAATCAAGTTCCTGATTTTATGGCACATCATTCAGCATAGTAGTAGATAAGCTAATAGTGAGCATGTCATGTATTCATTCCCCACACCAACGCTTCAATTAATTAGTTTAGTTGATGTTTGAAAATTATTATAATTTTTAATTTTATAAATATGATACATCTTGCCAATTAGTCAATAATGTTGCCTAGATAAATAGACTATTATAGAAGGGGGTTGAATATAATAGTATCAAAACAATCGATTATGAACACAAATATGTTGAAGAAATACTGTTTTGTATTAACTTTTGATGAACTGAATACAAAACTCTCTCAAGAAAATCAATGTTCTTAAGAGCTGCTAGGTTATGAGAATGATATAACTTGAATGAATTTCTTGCAATTGTAAAACTTAATTCTGTGTTTATATAGTACATAGCTACAAATCCAAATACAAGAAAGATAATGATCATTATTCAATTTCCATCTTTATCTTCTAAAAGATCACTTTTAGTAAGATAATAGAATTGTATTTGAATCCCTCCTTCTTTATCCAAATCAAATTCTGATTTGTCTGTTTCTATACTTGTCAAACTTTGATCATAAACTTTGTCGGTTGATAATCTCTAATTGAGTATACTCTGATTGAGTAAACTCTGTTTGAGTAAACTCTGATTGAGTAAACTCTGTTTGAGTAAAATCTGATTGAGTAAACACTGTCGACAGCTTCTAAACTCTGATGACATCATCTTATACTCTAATCTTCAGTAAACTCTGTTTGTGGTAATCTCTGACAGCATCATTGTTCGTATTTCTAACAATCTCCCCCAATTTATGCTTTATTCAGTAAAACATAAATTCAACTTATGATGTCAGAAACCATATAGACAAATGTACCAGAGTTTGAGTTTTTCACCTTGACTTAAATTCTCTTGTATGAAAAATCTTTAGACAAAAACTGATCAAGTAATTTTTTTCCAGCAATCTTCAATAATTCAATCAGCTTCTCCTTCAGCTCTTTTATTTGATCACTAGAATCGTCAATCTGGAAAATTGTAGCTCTTAAGTTATATATTAATGTTTTTTCCATTCTATCATCTAGAGGTATGCAACAAACTTTCTGTCCATCAAGGTTTAGTATTAGTGTAGGAATTCCCAACACCATATTAACATTTGCATCCCCTTTAACCATCTCTTTCTCTGTCCTATCTTCAAGCACATATCTTGGTCTGTACTCCTCAGAATTTACCATCAGCAGCCTTTCATTCTACTTCTTTTCATCAATAACTCCTTCCAAAATCTTCACCCACTTAGCAGTAACTTTATTTTCATCATTCAACAGGTAGAGAACATACTCAAGTTCCTTTGATGATTATGGATTATATCTTCTTCATCTATCTTCATTATTCTTCCATTTTCAAGAAAGTACAACAGCTTCTCTTTTGGAACAGCACCATCAAAGTTATCTTTTACAATATGAAGAACAATTAGCTTGTCCAAATGATTTTGTGATAACTTTTCCTCAGGTTTTTCTTCAAAGAAAAAGGATTTCTGAAAGTGTTTGCTTCACCTCTGTAGAATTTAGCTTGAGAATCACCAATATCACCTTTGTTTTTACTAATTCTGGCATTGAGAGTCAAAGTTTTAGATTTAGTTCACAAAAGATTAGGGTTCCTCTTTCTGCACAGAGATTGTTGTTCTTTTTCTTCATCTTCAAAACTTGTTCCTCCTAGTAGAAATGTAGTACCGAGCATAGTGAGAGGAGTTTTAGGTTTTGTTGTATCTTTCTTTTGAATTATTGGAGTTGGCTTTGTTGAAATTGGTTTCGTTATAGTTAGATTTGCTTAAATGGTCATCTTCTTCTGAACTTGAGTCTTTTTCACATATTTTCTCTTATTTGACTGGACTTGAGCATTGTCAGTACCAGTTTTCTTGACTTCTTCTTCAACAACAACTGGAACCATTCCTGGATTTTCTTCTTCAAATAATTTCATTACCAGTTCTGCATCCTTCTTATTTCTTTCTTAAATCTTCTCAGGCTTTTCTTCTTCTTCAAGCCTCTTTACCAATTCTTCATCAAGATTCATCAGAGTTTGCTTACCAGAGTTTACACCAGATTCTGAAGGAATTAGAGTTTAATCAGTTAGAGTTTGTAAACTTTGTCCAATTTGTAAACTATGTCCAATTTGTTCTACCTTATGACTCCCTTGTCTTTTTTCCCCACCACTACCATCACAATCATCTTTCCCTGGTTTATCTGATTGTAGCACAACATCCTCCTTGCATTTGTCTTTTGATACTTTCTCCCCCTTTCTGACATCAAAAGAGATAGTCTACATTCTTATACTTAGAAGATTTTCTGTAAAAAGTGAAAATAGAGTCTAGATGAAGATCAGAGTTTGGGAGGTGATAAGAGTCTATAGACTATCGGAGTCTATAATCTGTCAGAGTCTATAAATGATCAGAGTCTATAGTCCATGTTATCTGCCATTAAGTACACTAAGTTTGGAGAATGGGGGGTTGAATACAAACTTAAGAATTAATTATATTTCTTGCGGAATGAAGTTTGTTTCAAGGATAGTGTTTTTGTGTATAGAGAGAACTGATGTAACTAAGAACTTGATAAGAAAATATTGAAAACAAAACACAACAATGTTAAAAATTACTAGTGGATTGGTTTTCCACTAGTATGTTTTTGCTTTCAATTGATCTTAGTACGAATACCAAGTTGCTTACAAAGTGATTTTTTGAACTCAGAAAAGCATTACAAGATACTACCTATTTTTTTTTGCTTTTTGAGTTCTTGATGTTTTTTACACTCTACACTTTGCTACTGTGTGCTTCTAACAACTATTTAGAAGTTTTCTTCACACCTAATTTCTATCGACAGATAGCAATATAAAATTTCAACTTATATTGTTTACATGAAAATAGAAACTAGCTACTTGCACAGTCTTCTTTTTGAACTGACTACTCCTGGAAGTATCTTTGTCTTGATACATTCCTTGAATACTGTGTTGCCTTGAAAGTCTTCACAATCCTGACATGACTGTCTACCATTGATTCAGTTTCTGCACAGTTCCCATACTTCTTGTCTTTAACCAAATTGGGAAACCTTAATCAACTGATAAATGATGTTAAGCTTATCAGTTGATTCTCCTTTGCTTATCCATCGATGGATAGGATATCTGTTGATCAGTTGATGTGTCGATGGATAATTGAGTTATCCATCGACTCCCTATCCATTGATGGTTCCTTATCCGTTGAATGCCTTCATCCATTGATGACTTGTATCTGTTGATAGCTTTCATCCGTTGAGTAGTGTCTTCATCCATCGACTCCAACATCAGTTGATCACTTCACTTGTGAGAATTCTGACTTAGAATATTTACAATTGATCAGCCATTCTTCACATCTGTTGAGAAGCTAGAAATTGAAGTCAATAACATCAGTCGACTACTTCATAGCATCCATCGAGGCAATACAATCGATTGATAGTGAAACATAAATCAATGCTACAATCCAGTTTATCAATTGATAAACAAGCTTCAACTGATAACTGGTTTCCTAGTCAATGGATATTTATAAGTCATATTCATCGACCAGTTACACATAAATTTTAAGTCCCTACTGTAATTCTAAGAAATTTGTTATCATCAAAACTCATAATTCCTAACAATCTCCCCCTATTTATGAATATGTAAAATATGCATAAATTTTATGTTGATGATAACAAAACTCCTAAACATTTTTATTCTTAGCAATAATTACAATATTGACAAAGATAGTTTGAGATAGAGTAATCAGATACCAGTAAAAGATGAATTCTGATAATTTTGATGATTGAGATTGAATCTTCTATCTTCTTCTTTTTCCCTTTGACTCATTCATTTTGTCTTCATTTTCTTTCATCTTCCTGTATAGAGTTCCCTTCAAGATCTTCTAATCTTCCACCCTGTAGTCCAATTGACTTGCTAGATGATTCAATTCCAGATTAGGCAGTTTGTCTATTTCTTGACAAATGTCAATACACTTTTCTCTGCCTTCTCTGTCCTTATATATCATCAAGTAGAATGGCTCATGAAGCACTTTTCTTCCTTCAGGGTTCCAAATCTTTATCCTGTCATCCCTTTCTTCTTGAACCGGTGCCTCCCTCATCTTCTTCATTCTCTCAAGGATGGCCTTTCCTAGCTCTTCAGTGAGATAATACTTCCTGTTGAGCATAGTGTAGATTTTCCTTAAGATGCCATATCCTTGATCCAGGACTTGATTGAATGTAAAAGTTGAATGTGATCCATCTTCATATTCAATGTGAAGAAGATCAACATCCTTCTTCCTTTGTCCTTTTGCTGCAATCATTTCTTCAGCTTTGATTGGCATAAAATTTTCAGATTTGTGTTTGAACACCTCTATCTCTCTAGCTTGATTACTCCCAGAAGCTTGACCTTCAACCTTGACTTCTTTTGGCTTCTCCTCTGTCTTCAATATCCAATTTTCTCTTAACTCCAGAAGTTCTTGGTGCATCTACAGGCTTGTTTGCTCTTTGCTTCATTCTTGGCCTCCTTTCACCTTCTTTTCTTCTGGCTTCTTTAATTAGTCTATCCTCCTCATCATATTCCCTTTGCAATTGAATATCTAATTCTTCTTGAGATTTTTCTTGTTGCACCCTTTCTTTTATGCCAACTACTATGGCTTTGCTCAACAATTTTTCATCTCCACCTGTGACAGCTTCCACTTTCTTTTTGCCATCTTCATTCAGTTTGCCCTTTCCTTTCTGTCACCAGGTTCTGAGCTACTTGAATTGATCTCCTTGATTTTGCTGGCAGTTGAATCAAATTGCCTTACAATGTTCTGAGCTAACTCCTTCTTTGGATCTGTAGACTTTGTCACCACAGCTTCACTTTCCTGCTTCTCCCCCTTTTTGTTATCAACAACTGGCTCTTGTGCTAATGACTGGGACAAGAGAGGAGTTTCCAAGAGTTTGCCTAGGAGATTGATTTGAGTGGTTTGATTCTTCAGGATTTGCTGCATGTGGAGCTCCATGGCAGTTACTCTTTTCTCCAATGCAACTACCTTGTCCTTGGCTGAATACTCAGTATCTAACCTTTGTTTGATTCTTGTCAACATTGTGAGGCTGAGTCTAGAATCAATGGTGGTGTCAAAATGCATCCTAGAACTGTCAATTGCTTCCATTATCTTCTTCAACTCATATTTGGAGCCTGTGACATGCATCTTCTGGATCTTCAGGTTGTCTCTGTAGAAGTTCAGAATTCTTCTTTGCAAGGGATCTACCACATCCACCTCATCCATTGATCTTCTATAGCGAGAGATGATGGCCTTTTCTGTGTCAGACAAGCTAGTTTCATCACTGGCCACTTGTGGATCCATAAGCTCATCATCAGAGCTATTTTCAAAATCTTCAGGGTTCATGTGAGATACATCATCAGGTTGACTGGCCAAAAACTCCTTTCCAGTCCTGAATTGCTCTTCTGTCTGCACCAAACCCAGCATTTGCTCAGCTACTTGATTAGATGCTGCTGCTAGTTCTTGATAATGAGGATCTCCATGTTGAAAGGTTGAAGCATCAAGATTGACTTCAATTTCATCCTCCACCTCCAGGTTGACTTCTGCAACTCCTGCAGGAAGTCCATGGCCTACAACTCCCCCTGACTCTAGCCCCAACTCCTGGGTGAGTTCTGCTGCAATCTGCTCAGTTTTAGAAGTTGATGCTTCATGAGATGGTGAAATTGGTTTTTCTCTATTCTTTTCTCTCTCACTCTCTTCTCTCTTTTCTTGCATCAGGATCTCATCCTGGATTCTCACCTCTCCCTTACTTTCCTCTCCTTTTGCATCACCTGCTAAGGTGGAACTCTCTTTTCTCACACCCTCTCCTTTTGCCACCTCAGAAGAATTTGAGGGCCCCTCATTCACACACTCTCCTTTTGCCAAGGTATGCAAACCTTGCCTCTCACACACCTCACCCACTCCACTCAATCCTAGTAGAGTATTGGCCACTTAAAGTGTTTCATTGGATGATTCATGAATTAGAATTAATGTTTCAATCGATGGATAAGAAGTATCCATCGATGGATGAATATCCGTTGATGGGAGCTCGTCGATGGATGTAAGGATATCCATCGATGGAAGTGAACTAGTCAATGGATGTTGGAAATTATCAGTTGATTGAATAATATCCATTGACTGGAGAGAATTTTCAGTATTTTCCTGATCAACCATGGTGTTAACCTTATTTGGTGATGCAGGTGAGAGTGTTGGCTCCACCCTGAGTTACAAAGAGGGTGAATTTGAAACAATGAAGTTGTCAATCAACACTGTTTCTGAAGAAATAGATTTTGAAGGAGATTGAGGAGAAGATACAGATATAGAATGGGGCTGTGCCTCAGGAAGTTTCTGAGACACATCAAAAGAGGATAGTGAAGGCTCCACCAAATTTTCATTTGGCTTTGCATGTGTGTGTGTACCATGTGCAGTATTTGTAACCTTCTTTCTCCTTTTGTATGGCTGTATTGTTTTCTGACCCTTATCCCCATCTGATGGTCCTGGTTGAGACCTCTTTTCAATAGTTACACCTTTTTGAGAAGATGCACCTAAGGATGTGTTTAAGTCCTTTACTACAGCCTCAATCTGTTGGGAGATTGGGCTGGTGGCTGGCTGGTTTCTCTCAATCTCACTCTCCTTATCCTTCTGGCTTTCTTGATGTTGGCCAGTTCCCTCACCCTTATCAACCACCTTCACACTCCCCTCAGTGGTTTTTCTTTTCTTAGATTTTACAACAATAGTCTTTTGAGAAACTACTGAGGTGGTTTGTTTAGACTTGTGTTTGGAAGGTTGTGCAACTTGGGTAGGAGGGATAGAGGCATTTCCATCTCCCTCCATTGTTGCAGAAGGCAAAGAAATTTGAGGGTTTGAGGAAGAAGGTAAAAGATTGAGATTCTTAAGATATACCTGCACAAGAGGAGGATAAATGAGACACAACGTAGGATGTAAGTTGATTCTCACAAGATCCTTGAAAACCCTCTTGTTTTGCATCCATGGCTCCAAGGACTCCATATCTGCACTAATCTTGTATTCTCCGATAGAGGCATTAATAATCATCATGAAAAATCTAGCAAAATAAATGTTATTTTTCCTAGATGCCTTGGTTCCTAACTTAGCAGTTAATTCATTTAGGAGTAGTGTGCCAAAATCGAAGTATTTATCAAACAGGACAGAATAAGCAATTTCTTGCATACTAGTAGTAATTGCATCAAAATTACTTATTTTTCCAGAAAACACTTTAATAATGGCATCAAAGAAGTAACTCCATTCTTTTCTTAGGTTTTTCCTAACAACTTCTCCTAATCCTGTTTCAGCATTTGCATAATTAACAGATTCTAGCATGTACCTAATTTCTTCTTCAGTTGGAGGCTTATCACAATTATTTGCAGGTAATTCTAAGCATTCAGATAAAGAAGTACTAGTAATGGTGTAGGAATTACCTCTGCAAGTGTAAGTGATTACCTTCCCGTCTTGTGATACTTCTGCAGAGTTTCACAGTTCCTCAACAAATGAACACACAATTGTGGGTGCTTCGCTGAGAGCTTTGGACACTTTGCAGTCACCCAGGAATCGCATCAAGGGATGGAAATCCACGGGAGCATCATTCAACGTCAGGCATGCTGTGAAGTTGTTCTGCTCATAGATGAACCTAGTGGAGGAAACAATCTTCTTTGTGGTGCCATTTGTTAGTTTATTCTTAAGAGATTAAAGAGAACTTGGAAGAGATTTAGAGAATTCGAGAGAATTAGAGAAAATGAGCTTGAGAAAGAGACAGAGATTAGAGATAGAAAATAAAATAGCAAGTAAGAATGAATTGTTAATTGTAACTGCTATTTATATTTTCTGATATTAAAATGACTTTAAAAAAAATTTAATTAAGGATATAACCGTTGATGAATGAAAGAAAGTAGTATGTTACCCTAAATGGTAATTATCCAACGGCTATAATCTGATCAACGGATGAATAAAACTGTAGAAATTCTATTACTATCGACGGATAAAATAAAGAGTTAATCATTTATCAATCGATCACTCACTACCAGAGTAATTATCTGTCGATAGATAAATATCCATCGACAGGAATAAAATTTATCTATTGATCAAATAAGAAGTAATTTATCCATCGATAAACAATTACTGAGGTAATTATCTGTCGATAGATAAATATCCATTGATGGAATAAAATATCCATTGATAATTAACACATTTCTCAATTGATTACTTGATTTCAACAGATAATTGTGAACAATGGCTACAAAACAAAGAAAACTTGACAGACATTTTAAGATTGAGCATACCTAACTCAGAGACTAATCTATTAAAAGTATATAGATTCATCTAGAGGTTTGGTAAAGATGTCTGCAAGTTGTTGTTCACTAGGGACAAAATTTAATTCAACTATACCATTCATTACATGTTCTCTAATGAAATGATACCTTATGTCAATGTGTTTGGTTCTGGAATGTTGCACAGGATTTTTTGTTATTGCAATAGCACTTTGAAAGGCAGAGTGTCTAAACTTGTAACACTATAACTTATGTAACTCAACTAAAAGAAAAGATACTTAACCAGAAGACAATCAAGAACATGAAGTCACAAAGAAATCAATGTTAACCATGAAGATAAGGTAATTGATACAATTCAATTTGTTAGCTATGATCAAACAAAGAAGAAATCATTGAAAGAAGTTCAAGACAAAGTTGTTCATGCCTCAGTGATTTGTAACTTAAAGATTCAAGATCATAACTATCAGTATCAACAAGGCTAATTGATTTCAAGTGAACAAGAAGAAAAGCAATGATTGGAAAGCCACATTACTAATTGAAAATGGTAATCTATTCAAAAAGCAGAGACACTATCAAGACTAGTCACTTATGAATCAGACCATTGCATCAAGTGTCAGGACATTTGATAGTATGTTTATGTCAGTAATAGAGATCCAAGTTCAAGAGCTTGTTGAAGAATTTGGAAGACATAAAAAAATCACAAGTTCAAGATGCTGCATTGAAGTTTCAAGTTAAAGCCCAGAATTTTTCTAAGTACAAAATATTCGAGATAGAATATTCGAGATGGCCAAGTAGAACATTCCTATGTAGAATATTCGAGATAGAATATTCGAGATGGCCAAGTAGAACATTCCTATGTAGAATATTCGAGATAGAATATTCGAGATGGCCAAGTAGAAGTTCTCAAATAGATGTTCTACATGGAGGGCAGTTTCAACATGACACATGGCATCATCTAATTGGCAGATTTCCAAGCTTTCAAGATAAGATAAGATTTATGTGGATATCATTGGGCCACGTATATTTTAATCTTTGAAGACTACAAGACATAGATTACAAGTAGTATAAATAGAAGTATTTGTGTATTATTTTTAAAAAGAGCAATATTTTTCTAGATAAACACTTGTAAAAGAGAGAGAGAGTATTCACAGAGCTTAGTATCATTTACTACCCTCTTTACTTCTAGTGTACTGTGTAATGAATGTTGTAGCAACCCTTTCAAGTTATATATAAGACATATATTCCTTGAATCATTGTGTTCATTTATTACATAGTATTTATTGCTTCATTAATTCGAAAAGTTGTATTCACCCCCCCTCTACAACACATTTGGACCTAACAATTGGTATCAAAGCTTCATGTTTAATATACAAAACATAGATCCTTGTGTTTGGTAGAAGATTAGTGAGTCTTCATCTATAGATCTACTTTTCAAGTTCTTCTCGAAAAGTGTGCTCAAATTTGTTTGGCAGAGAAAACTCACTCTAAAAATTATTTAAATACTCCAGAAGTAATTATTTAGCTTGGGAGGACTTTAGATAATTTTTGTGAATTATTCTGGGTACTTTGATTTTTGGTGTTCTTCAAGGAGACATTACTGTTCTTGATAAAGAAGATAAACCCAGCAACTTTTGATTACTTTTTCAAGAGACATAAAGTTAAAAAGGTGTTATTGACTTTTGATTTGACATAAATCTCACAACAAAAATGTTACAGAAGATATTCAGTACCTAGCACGTGGGTTAGGTGAGTTAGGTGAGAAAAGCTACAAAAGTCAAAAAGTGTGAAAAGTAATATTGTTTATTCAATATTAAAAGTGACCTGCAGAAAATTTCTTCCAAGGACAAAAGTTCTACTTGGAATATTCTACTTGAATATTCTACTTGAATATTCTACTTGAATATTCTACTTGAATATTCTACTTGAATATTCTACTTGGAATATTCTACTTGGACAGAAGTTCTACTTAGAGAAATTCGACTTGGGCAGTTCTACATAGATATTCTACTTAGCCTAGTCTTGGGTACTTAGAATTTTTTTTTATCCAGAATTTGAACCTTGATTTATTTTAAGATAATTTAATTTTCTTTTAATTACTACTCAAGTAATAAGAAAAATTTATTATCTTTACTTTAAATCAGCATTAAGATGGCACCTAAAAACAATTTCAAGATTCCAATGTTCGACCGAGATCATTATGAAGAATGGGTGTTGAGAATGAAACTTTACCTTGAGTCCGTCAATCCTGAATATCTGGAAGTCCTCGATAAAGGTAAATTTGTACCAATGGTTGTTGTTCCTGAGCATATGGAAGGAGATGTGGTAGTACCACAACGGTCTGAGCCTAAGAAGGCAATAGACTTTTCAGATGCTGATAAGGAGCAGATATCTTTCGACACATCCGTTCGACAAACACTGATGGAATCCCTAGATCATGAGATGTTTAACGTAGTTAAAGGACTAACTACAGCAAAGAAGATTTGGGATAAACTAGAGGTCGTCATGGAAGGTACCTCTGAGGTCAGAAGCAACAAAACACTTATACTCAAGATGGAGTATGACACTTTCAGGATAAGAAAAGGTGAAAGTATAACCGATGTCTATCTAAGATTCAGTCAGTTGGTTTTGGATTTGAATCTGAGAGGTGTAACTCTCCCCGTGGTTGAAATCAACACGAGATATCTGAGGAACCAGCCAAAAAGCATTGAACATAGAGTCTACGCTGTTAGAGAAACCAGAGATTTACACACAACTACTCTGGAAGAATACTATGGAATTCTAAAGACCTATGAGCTGGAAACACTTCAAGATCAAGCATGGGATAATGATTCAAGAGGAAAAGAAGCTGCATCAGGGTTAGTTGCTGATGAGGTAGAGTCTAAAAAGGCAATGGTTGCAGAAAAGCCTAGGTCATCACCTGCATCACCTCAAGTTGAAAATGATGATGAGTGCACATCAAATAGTGATGACGACTACTTCACCCAAGAAGAGCTGGACAACATGGATGACAGTGTCGTGGCATACATGGCAAGGAAGTTCAGCAATATCAGATTCAGAAAGAGTAACCGACCGCAAAGTAAATCTTCATCTTATTATCGGGTTACTAGGGGTGGTGGTAGTTCACAAGGCTACAAAGGAAAAGGCAAGAGTACCAGCTACAAACCTCCTTTGGATTTCAAAATGAAGTTCAAATGTTATAACTGTGGTGAAGCTGGACACTTTGCTACAGATTGCAAGAAGCCTAAACAGACATATCCAAAAGAAACTTATGAAGCCCTCAAAAGCAAGTATGAGGCCCTGGTAAAGGAAAGACATGGAAAAAGAGCATTAGTTGTCACAGAAGGCAGAGCGCGGGATGATTCAGATGAGGAAGAAGTTACTCATACAGCAAACTTTGCCCTCATGGCTGAAACGTCAGATGAACCAGAGGTACCAGTTCTAACCCTTAAGGAAGAAATGTCTCTAGATGATTATAAGGTGCAGAATGGGGCTCTTAGCGAAGAGATCTATATGTTGTGCAAAAGCCTAAATACTTCTCAAAAAGAACAGAAAACAATTGTTGCCAAATGCAGAATGCTTGAGGCAAAAGTGGAAGAATTAGAGGCCGTTTGCACTATAGATACTTCCCTAAGAGACTCTATTAAAACTTTAGAACACAAGCTCAACCTTAAAGATGAAATAGAAGCATGTCTAAGGAATAAACTAGCTGAGTTAGAAACAAAATGCGAAGCTTATAAACTAGCAGCTAGTAAAGTGAATGTTGATAGTAGCACATTTAAGAAGATAACTGGTGTTGGTGTAGGACTTGACTATTCTAACTTATCAAAGAAAGAAGGGAAAAGGCCTGTAGACACCAGTCCCAGTGAGATTAAAAAAGAAGTACCTACAATTCTCAAATCTGCTATTAAACCAATATTCAAACACTTTACTCCTCGAGAAGAAGAAGAGACTGATTTACTAGTTAGATATGAAATCGAGATGGAAGATCGGAAGAAAGAACAACCTTTAACTCCTACTAAATCAGTTAAAATCAATCCCCTAGAGAAGAATCTAGACCAGGATTAGGAGCCAAGGCTGTTAAACAACAGGTTAAGAAAGAAAAGGTTGAAAAAGAGGTTAAGGTAGAAAGAATAAAGAAAGCATGTTATCACTGTAAATCCACTGAACATCTTTCTTATGCATGTAAATCTAACATGAATATTCCTGTTGCACATGCCATGCCTGTACCACACACAATGATTAACATGCATCAAAATCATGTACAATGTGGTCAACCTAACTGTATGCCATGCACTTTTAATGTCATGCAAACCTTCGTGAACTTGATGAATGCAACTAGTCAAACATGTCTAAATACTGCTACTAGTTCTAATGTCAAGAAGAAGAATATAAGAGCTAAGACTGCAAGTCCTCCTACAGTTAGGAATGACAAGCCTTCTCCTAAGACTAACAAATCTGTTAAGTCTGACAAGGGAAAAGACAAAGTCGAAAGCTCTAAGAATGTTAAAGAAAGTGCATCTCATGTTGTTAAAACTGATAATTCTCGATCTTATAGAAAAGCCGGGCCCAATCAATCTTGGGTTCCGAAGAATGTCTAATCAATCTGACATTGCAGGGCATTAAGCGAAACAGAAATAAAGTTATATGGGTGCTAGATAGTGGAGCATCAAGGCATATGACAGGAAACAAGTCCCTGCTTACAGAGTTGGTTATGAAAGCTGGCCCTTATGTTACCTTTGGAGATGACAGCAAAGGTGTGACGAAGGGATATGGCAAACTGAAGACCGGCAATGTCATCATTGAAGATATTTCTTATGTTGAGGGATTGAAGCACAATCTGTTGAGTATCAGTCAGTTCTGTGACAAAGGATAGGAAATTGTCTTCAATAAGAAAGGCGTGTCAATCACTCACATTAAGGAAGTTTCATTGGCTTTAAGAGGAGTTCGTAAGGCAGATCTTTTTGTTGCAGACATGGATTCGGCAAATCAGAATGAAGTCACCTGTTTCTACAGCAAAGCTTCAGATGATGAAAGCTGGTTATGGCACAAAAAGCTATCTCACTTAAACTTTAAAACGATGAATGCTCTCGCGAGGCGAGAATTAGTGAGAGATCTACCACAAATGGAGTTTGCTCCTAAAGGACTCTGTGAAGCTTGTGAAATGGGAAAGTCAAAGCGAGCATCACATAAAAGTAAAGAAATTTCTAGTATCACTGAGCCTTTACAACTTCTTCATATGGATTTGTTTGGCCCAGTGAATGTCCTATCCTTATCTAGGAAAAGATATGCTTTGGTAATCGTGGATGACTTCTCCAAGTATACATGGGTATTGTTCGCAATGACGAAAGACGAAGTACCTTTCCTAATCATTGATCACATCACTCAAATTGAGAATGTTTCAACACTTACTGTAAAGACGATTAGAACAGACAACGGTACTGAATTTAAGAATGCAGTGCTGAATGACTTCTGTGTATCTAAGGGAATACGTCGTCAGTACTCAGCCCCGAGAACTCCATAGCAAAATGGAGTAGTTGAAAGGAAGAACAGAACTTTGGTTGAAGCAGCAAGAACATTGTTGTATGATTCAAAACTTCCTCTTTACTTTTGGGCCGAAGCAGTGAGTACAGTGTGTTACACTCAGAATAGAACCCTGATCATAAAAGATAAAGAAAAGACACCATGTGAACTAATGAATAACAGAAGACCTACAATCAAATACTTTCATGTCTTTGGAGCTAAATGCTATGTGCTTATAGATAATGAAAATCTAGGCAAATTTGTAGCAAAAGCTCGTGAAAGAATCTTTGTTGGTTATTCTACAGATGTGGTGGCAGCTTATCGTGTATTCTTAGTGAATGATCGAAAAGTGACTGAAAGCTACAACGTCAGATTCGACGATACCAAACTCCCATCAACATCTAAAGATTCTAGTGAACCAGAGTCCCTTAAATTTCAGAATCTGGACTTAGATGAACCTGAAGATGAACCTGAGTTGGTTGTCATTTCAAATGTTCCAAGTATTCGTGAAGAAACATCTAAGCTTAATGAACAATCGAATCCTACAAGATCAGAAGAAACTTCTTCCGCACGATCCGGCAACAACTCAGGGGGAGTAAATAGCAGCTCAAGGACAAGTGTTCAAGGCTCAAGAGGAGATGAAACTAGTTCTGTAGGAGCTGGCACTAACTCAGGAGGAGTTAGTGGAAATACCACAAGTAGTCAACACAACAACTCAGAAAGTCAAGCTGAATCATCAAGACAATTTCCAAGAAAACGAGTATGGAGTAGAGACCATCCGTTTGAATTAATAATGGGTGATCCAGATGCTGGTGTGACTACTAGAAGAACTGCAAGAGCTGACATGGCTAATATTTGCTTATATTCTGGGTTCTTATCCAAGCTTGAACCTAAAGAAATAGAAGAAGCTCTTGGTGATGCTGATTGGGTAATTGCAATGCAAGAAGAGCTCAATCAGTTTGAAAGGCAGAAAGTTTGGAAGCTGGTACCCTGACCGAAGAACAGATCAGTAATTGGAACTAAGTGGGTATTCAGAAATAAACTGGATGAAGACGGACTTGTAACACGAAACAAGGCTCGTTTGGTAGCGAAGGGTTATTCTCAAAAAGAAGGTATTGATTATGATGAGACCTACGCTCCAGTTGCAAGACTTGAGGCAGTCAGGATGTTCTTGGCCTTTGCAACACACAAGAACTTTAAGGTTTTTCAGATGGATGTGAAAAGTGCCTTCCTGAATGGAGAGCTAGAAGAAGAAGTATATCTGGAACAGCCACCTGGCTTTGTTGATCCAGAACTTGTAGATTTTGTGTACCTTCTCTTCAAAGCTGTCTATGGCCTCAAACAATCCCCAAGACGATGGTATGAAACCCTATCCTTGTTCTTAATTGCAAGTGGTTTTACTAGGGGAGTAATTGATAAAAAATTGTTCTATAAAAATGTAAAAAGTGATTTAATACTTGTTCAAGTCTATGTGGACGATATTATTTTTGGGTCATCTAATGAGCGCTTGTGCGAGAAATTTGCCAAGTTAATGCAGGATAAGTATGAGATGAGCATGATGGGAGAGCTGTCCTTCTTCCTTGGATTACAGATCAGTCAAAGAAAAGATGGAATCTTTATCTGTCAGTCCAAGTACATCAAAGATTTACTCAAGAAGTATAATCTAGAAGATGCATCAACAGCTAAGACTCCCATGGCAACAGCCACGAAGCTTGATGAAGACAAATCAGGTAAATCAGTTGACATCACAAGCTATCGAGGTATGATTGGCTCACTCCTCTATTTAACTGCAAGTAGACCCGATATTATGTTCGCAACTTGTTTGTGTGCAAGGTTCCAAGTGGATCCTAGAGAATCACATCTCATAGCCGTCAAACGAATCTTTAGGTATCTCAAGGGAACATCAAATATAGGGATTTGGTACCCAAGAGATACAGGTTTTAATCTAATTGGCTATTCGGATTCAGACTATGCAGGTTGCAGGATTGATAGAAAAAGCACATCTGGTGCATGTCAATTTCTTGGCAGAAGATTGGTGTCCTAGCAAAGCAAAAAGCAACACACAGTATCTACTTCTACTGCTGAAGCTGAGTACATTACTGCTGGAAGCTGTGTAGCTCAAATACTGTGGATGAGGAACCAATTGAAAGATTATGGCATGGAGCACAAAAAGATTCCAATCATGTGTGACAACACAAGTGCCATTGCCATGACCAACAATCCTGTAGACCACTCAAGAACCAAGCATATAGATATCAGGTATCATTTCATTAGAGAACATGTCGAGGAGGGGACTGTGGAGCTACATTTTGTGCCCACAATGCAACAAATTGCAGATATATTCACTAAACCTCTTGATGAAGTAATATTCAATAGGTTGGTTGGTGAATTGGGAATGCTTAACACAAGTTAGTGATTTCTCCTATCTGCAAAATTTCAGTTTTTAATCATGAACATATGTTTTTGGTCTTGTCATTTGCCTATTTTATTGATACAAAGTTGAAAACATAAGTAAATAATCTCTACAATTGCTCAAAATATTACTTCTGCATGTTAATTAATCATTATGGACTTAGACTTTAAAATGATTAAGTAATGAGTATTTCAGGATGCATGTTGTGTTATTTTACATGAATTCATTGTGTTTTATGTGTAATTATTGGTTAAATCTTTGAATTTATGCTGGTATGATTGCATAATCATAGGGGGAGTTAAATTCATATTATTATAAAAAAATTTTAATTTACCTGTGTTTTTCATGTAATTTTGTTTAATTTAAGAGGCCTTAGAATTGTCAAGGAGTGTTTTTATTATTTGCTTTGATAAAAATCCTTGAATTGATATTTATCTTAATTTGGCAAAATTTAATTGTTGTTCAACAAAAAAAAATTGCCAAATTATTCTGACTATCTTTAAAATTAAAAATTTTGACAATTCTAAGTCTGGGAAGAATATTCGAGATAAGGTCTATCTCGAAATTCATCTCGAAATTCGACTTGAATTTCGAGTTACAGTTCTCCGTGTACCTGTTGAAAAATATTACAAGTCTGGGAAATTGTTCGAGTTAATCTCTATCTCGAACATTATCTCGAATATTCGACTTGATGTTCGACTTGAGTCCCATCTCGAACATTATCTCGAATATTCGACTTGATGTTCGACTTGAGTCCCATCTCGAACATTATCTCGAATATTCGACTTGATGTTCGACTTGAGTCCCATCTCGAACATTATCTCGAATATTCGACTTGATGTTCGACTTGAGTACCATCTCGAACATTATCTCGAATATTCGACTTGATGTTCGACTTGAGTCCCATCTCGAACATTATCTCGAATATTCGACTTACTGTTCGAGATAGTGTTCCCAGGTTTGTACTTGTAATTTTACCCATTTTAATGGAATTTTGTCTTGATATTCGAGATGGGATTCCCTGGTGGGTTTATTAAGCTGTATTAATTGATCAAGTGATTATTTGTTCGAGTTAGTGTCATCTCGAACTTTATCTCGAATATTCGACTTGATGTTCGAGATAGTTCCTATCTCGAAACTCATCTCGAATTTCGACTTAGATGTTCGAGATAGTGTTCGACTTGATGTTCCCCTGTATGTACTTAACGTTTTTTTTCTTTTTCACAGGGATATTCTCGTCTTTGCACATATATGCCTATATATACAACATTAACCCGTCTTTCTTTTCACTTTTACCTAATTGTTTTAACCCTAAATTTTTACAGCCCCCACCCTCCCTCCCCGCGATTTCAAACAGTCATTGCCCTGTTCATTCGAGTTGTGTTAAAACTCTTACATATCTCGAACTGCTGCCCGTTTTTCAATTTACTATTCTCTGTTTGCCCTGTATTTGTGTATTTGGACCTGTATGTTCATCTGTTCAGTTTGTCATATACACACAGATACACACAACTATCACGGTTATTCACAAACATAGTTTAGTTTTTATATCACTGATTTGGGTTGCAGTATTTACTGGACTGGATTCTGTTTGTTTTGATTTTGATCATAATTCATTCCGTAGTTTAGTTCAAATCGGCTGTTCATCTTCTCGATTCACTAAAAGGAATTAATTAGATTATTTTTTTTTCCTTAAGTGTTTACCTTAATTGTTTCTTTTCAAAATATCACATTAACTCAAGGAAAATTATTTTACAAATGGCTCACCAATTTATTCTTGCGAAAAATAATTTTTATAACATTAGTACGGAAATTGGTGATCAACTCCCACGCTTCAAGTTTTGGATACGATTCCTAAATCTGTATTCCAAAGCTAGTGTTGCGTTTACTGCTAAACCAACACTAGTTCATGATGCTTTACAGCAATTATGGACTAGTGCGGTTACTTTCGGGAGTAAATCTACCCCCTATGGTTTCAGGTTTACCTTGGCGGGTCAGGAATATGAAGTAACGGAGGAAGTGTTCAACAGGGTTTTGGGCTTTCCAGTTAAAGATGTTTATGACCCTGAACCTTCAACGGCAGATCGTCTCAAATTCTTTGAGGAGATTGGATGTTATCCTCCTTCTGGACGGATCTTAGCTGGCGCCATCCAGAAACAATACTTCCAAGTGGAATGGAATTACTTTTTCGAGGCCATCACGAGGTGTTTTCGGCCGCGCGAAAAAGACTATCATCAGATTCCAATTCCCATACAGATCTTTGCCGTTTCCCTAGCCCGTGAACTGGACATTAATTATGGAAGAATAGTTCTTTCCGAAATAGTGGCTACAATGGGATCATCTGCAAACAGAAACCTTGCAACTACTAACGTTGTATGCTGGTATCCTCGTTTCTTACAAATGCTCATTAATCATTTAGTACCGACTAATGCTTTAGCTGTAAGACAGGCATTTGCAACGTGTAAAACATCTGCATCACTTGGCATGGGCACCAAGTCACTCACAACAATTGCTAATCAGGATAAACATCACGGTAAAGCGCTGATTATTCCTGCTAATATTCAAGTGTGGCTTCAGTATGATGCAGGTATTACTACTATGGCGGGAACCTCGCACGTATCATCACATGCTCAGAATCCATCTGCACATGCTGACGCATTTCAAGGGATTCCTGAAGAGCCTCAAAGTGATGAGGATGATGATGGCCACTCTCACGGTCAATCCTCTGCCGGTCCAAGGGAAAGACAACCTACTCCACATGCTGATCCTGATCCCTTCGCTGGACAAGGTAATAAAGGAGGTAACTTCTATAAACAAGAGCAACTCTCTGTTCACACTACTGATACTTCTTCAACTAAATCTGATTCCATTGCCCAAGATTCTGCTAGCCCGCAGGATCTATCCCAGGGTGCGAGCTATATTTCTGATTCTGAGTCTGAAACTCTTGCTTCTTCTATTTCACCCTTGCTCACGGGAGTTAAAAGGCTGGCATCTGTAGATTTAGGTGAGGACTCTGAGAGTGACCCAGAAGTGCAGCCAATTTTACGGAAGAAAGCCAAATTTTCACATGCTGCAACTTCTTCAGCCCAGTCCCAACCTAGAATGTCAATCACACCCACTCCACCTCACGCGAGTGGTTCTATCTTTGCACATTCTACACCTAAGAATCTTGGTGAGGATCTGGAGCCTTCTGAAGAGCCTGTTGTTTCAGAAAGGCCAGAAGCTTTCATTGCTTCAGAAGTACCTTCACCGGTACATACTGATGCTGCAGAGAGGATCGGTTCTGATGTTGTACTAGAACACTCTGCAGCCTCTCAACCTGAGATTCCACCTCAGGATATGACAGGAACAGATCCCATAACTGCTACTCACTTTACTTATCCAGTTTCTGCAGGTACTGCTTTCTCTTTCAGGACTATTGTTGAAGACATACACGAGCGTGAGACAGGGAGTGTGTGTGAGCGTTTAGGGAGTGAGGAACCTTCATTTTTAAGGCCCGAAACCGAGCGATAAACACTACCAGAACGATTTTTAGAGCGAGGACACCCAGACCAAACACCGTCCCTTTATCTTGAAAATCTTGACACGCGTATGACAGCAATTGAAATTGAAATCAAGCAGTTCGGGCAGTCAATGGGGCAGTTGGGGATCAATATTGGTGACAATCAACGAGCTCTTGATGATTACGCAGCACGGATGGCCAGTCAAGCAACAGCGATGGATGAATTGACACATAAGGTGAATGACTTGGGCCATGCTGGTGGTATCTTGGGCAGCACTCTGAATGAGCGAATGAGAGCAGTGGAGAGCATAATGCATACCATGGCGACAGAGATCAGCAGGATGATGTATGCAGTTAGAAGCTTTGTTCCTCCCGAGTGCTTTGACGAACAATTCACTCAGCCTCCCCCTGATCATGATGATACTGGTGGTGCTGGAGGTGCTGGTGGCGCTGGACCCTCGGGTTCTGGTTTTGGTGGTTCTCATGCAACTGCTGGATCTCGCGAGAAAGGTGGTGTTGGGGATAACTCACCTAAGGGGGAGAGTGGTAAGGAGACGAGACAGCAGTCGGTAATAATTGAAGAAATTGAAGAACAAACTGCTGATATTGTCAAAGAAAATGAGCCAGTGAATGAAGAAGAGGCTCAAAGAAAGAGGAAGGGTAAGGCAGTGGTGGCTGAACAAGAAGAGCCATTCATTGACTTGAGTCGTCATCAGGAAGAGGCACATGCAGTACTTGATTCAGATTCTGATATGGAGGATGTTCCGTTAGCACATGCTATTAGAAGATCTTTGAAGGAACAAGGTGGAGGTGCTGGAATGTCTTCCGGACAGCCTGAAGAAATACCTGTTGATAAGGAAACTCTAGAAGCCCAACAGCTGGCCTTGGAACAAGCTCAGTTCTATAAAATGAAGATGATGCAGGATGAGGCTGTTTTTCTTGAAAAGAAAGCAGAGCTTAAAGAGAAACAGTATGATCATGAGCTTGCAAGGTTAGCTGACTCAAGTAGATCTGGACAAGAAAAGGATAGGACGGAAATGGGATGATGCAAGGAAGATTCTATCGGGAGTTTGTACAAAAGGAACTCATAACAAAGAGGCGGAAGACTTGTTCTACAACTTGAACTTGCAGAATCCACTGATTGTTGACTACATAAATGCTTTGAAAAGGTTGATCTCAAAAGTCAGAGTTGGATATAATGCAATGGTTAAGGAATGGCAGGTCATCTTGTCTTTAGTCGAAGGAGTCCCGACATCTTTCTTGTATGTGGATGATCAATTCATCTCGAGAAGATCTGCGTCAGAGTTGTTCTTGCTAGCAACAAAAATTCAATATTCTCAAGCTGAGGAGCTTAGCATTCTGTATAGGGATCAGTTAATGCAGCTAGCAGAGGACAAGGGACCAGAATTCTCAGCGAATCCTGATATTGTTCGGATGGTTGTTGATGGAAAGATGAAGAGGGTGTGCTTAGAGGAAAATGACCTAATGGCTCTATCAGTAGAATCCCTAAAGGCGGTATGCAGGCAAATGATGAGCAAGAGATTCACTTCTGACATCAAGGAGAAGTCAGTGGAGTTCATTGAGAGGGTCATATTCAAGATGAGCAATGAAATCTGGAAGTGTGACATTATTGCTCCAAACCCTCTAGACAATGTAAAGATTGAGCCGGAGCTAATTGAAAGAAAGTGGAATATTCTACAAGCTGTTAAGAATGTAGATGAAGCTCTGACTCTTCCTTCTGGATCTCTGGAACAAGGAGAAATAAGGGAGGCAGTTGGTGTTCCAGGGAGAGATAGTGTATACTGGATACACTCATATGATGATGACACAGCTGATGCTTTAGCATTCATAGACGCAGACCAAAATCAAACATTGTTGCATATGAGTAGGAAATGGCTGCTGCAGACTCAAGATGCTGCTTTTCTGGAGAGAGTTATAGAAGTATTCAAATGGGGCGAAGTGGAGAATGAGAATGTAGATGAGAAGCAGAGACTCCTGAAGTATTTATCTGAAGTAGTAGTGGAAAAGAAGAGAATGGAGCGAGATGCGGCTAGTGTCCACAATACTAACCGTGTTAAGGGCTACCCTAAAATGATCTATTGTCAGTTTAAGGCTGATAAGTCTCATTGGAAGTCACAACTCATAATGAAAAAATTTTGAGGACATTCCAAAGATCAGAACTACTCAGGAGGTGGACAAACTCAGAAGGCTTTTCAGGCATCCTTATCCAGAGCCCAGGAATCCTTTAGAAATGGAAGCGGTAAGTCTGTTGAATGCAAGGTGGAAGCAGCTTCATGATCCAGTTTACAAGAAAGAACAACAACAGAAGGAAAGGCGCAAAAGGTTGAAGGAGGAGAAGCGCCAAGCTGAAGAAGTCAGGAAGAAGAGACGGAATTAGAATTAACGGTCAGAGTGGTGTGAACTTGAAGTTGGAAAAACTTCATATCTTTTTGGTTGCTTTAACTCACTTGAGGAAAATTCACCTGATCACGGTATGCGAGATAGGCTAACGTACCATACTGTAACCGTGAATTAGAGTGGATCCAATAAGGTGATATAAGTTTGACTGAAAGGTTTGAAATAATCCAGGTGATAGGAATCACTCAAATGATCTTTAATTCGAAGTTCGAATTTTCTGTCTAGCTTAAGTTTTATTTATTCTAGTTCTTTGAATTGTTTTCAAGTTTATTTCAGTTGTAATTCAAACAAGACAGTAATGTTATTTATCTTTTTCTCGTCTCATTGTTTAGTTGAGTTATCCCTTTGTTAATTTGAATGTCATTGTTAGACTATCAAATAGGGGGAGATTGAAAGGCAGAGTGTCTAAACTTGTAACACTATAACTTATGTAACTCAACTAAAAGAAAAGATACTTAACCAGAAGACAATCAAGAACATGAAGTCACAAAGAAATCAATGTTAACCATGAAGATAAGGTAATTGATACAATTCAATTTGTTAGCTATGATCAAACAAAGAAGAAATCATTGAAAGAAGTTCAAGACAAAGTTGTTCATGCCTCAGTGATTTGTAACTTAAAGATTCAAGATCATAACTATCAGTATCAACAAGGCTAATTGATTTCAAGTGAACAAGAAGAAAAGCAATGATTGGAAAGCCACATTACTAATTGAAAATGGTAATCTATTCAAAAAGCAGAGACACTATCAAGACTAGTCACTTATGAATCAGACCATTGCATCAAGTGTCAGGACATTTGATAGTATGTTTATGTCAGTAATAGAGATCCAAGTTCAAGAGCTTGTTGAAGAATTTGGAAGACATAAAGAAATCACAAGTTCAAGATGCTGCATTGAAGTTTCAAGTTAAAGCCCAGAATTTTTCTAAGTACAAAATATTCGAGATAGAGTATTCGAGATGGCCAAGTAGAACATTCCTATGTAGAATATTCGAGATAGAATATTCGAGATGGCCAAGTAGAACATTCCTATGTAGAATATTCGAGATAGAATATTCGAGATGGCCAAGTAGAAGTTCTCAAATAGATGTTCTACATGGAGGGCAGTTTCAACATGACACATGGCATCATCTAATTGGCAGATTTCCAAGCTTTCAAGATAAGATAAGATTTATGTGGATATCATTGGGCCACGTATATTTTAATCTTTGAAGACTACAAGACATAGATTACAAGTAGTATAAATAGAAGTACTTGTGTATTATTTTTAAAAAGAGCAATATTTTTCTAGATAAACACTTGTAAAAGAGAGAGAGAGTATTCACAGAGCTTAGTATCATTTACTACCCTCTTTACTTCTACTGTACTGTGTATTGAATGTTGTAGCAACCCTTTAAAGTTATATATAAGACATATATTCCTTGAATCATTGTGTTCATTTATTACATAGTATTTATTGCTTCATTAATTCGAAAAGTTGTATTCACCCCCCCCCCCTCTACAACACATTTGGACCTAACACACTTGTATTATCACAAAAGATGGGAATCTTGTTCAAGTTGAACCTATAGTCAAATAGTTGATTCCTCATCCACAATATTTGTGCACAGCAACTTCCAGCAGCAATGTACTCAGCTTCTGCAGTTCAAGTTGACACTGAATGTTGCTTTTTACTAAACCATGACACAAGTTTGTTTCCTAGAAATTGACAGGTGCCTGTAGCACTTTTCCTGTCTATTTTGTAACCTGCATAATCTGCATCTGAGTAGCCTATTAGATTAAAACCAGAATCTCTAGGATACCAAATACCTAAATTTGATGTACCCTTGAGATATCTAAAAATTCTTTTAATAGCCACTAAATGAGATTCTCTAGGATCAGCCTGAAATCTAGCACATAAGCATGTAGAGAACATTATATCTGGCCTACTAGCAGTTAAATACAAAAGAGAGCCTACCATGCCTCTATAACTTGAGATATCCACCTTAGCTTCCTTGGTGTTTAATTCAAGTTTAGTGGTAGTGGCCATGGGAGTTTTTGTAGAAGAACATTCACTTAGGTCAAATTTCTTTAATAAATCATGAATGTACTTTGTTGGACTTATAAAAATACCATCATTAACTTGTTTGACTTGCAACCCAAGAAAGTATGTAAGCTCTCCCATCATGCTCATTTCATATTTCTTTGCGTTAATTTGGCAAACTTTTTGCAAAGTCCCTCATTAGTTGAGCCAAAAATAATGTCATCCACATAAATTTGTACAAGAATAATAGAGCCATTAACATTTCTACTGAATAGAGTTTTATCAACAGTACCTCTTGTGAAGTGATTCTCAGTGAGGAACTAGGATAAAGTGTCATACCAGGCCCTTGGTGCTTGCTTCAAGCCATAGAGTGCTTTGAGTAGATAGTAGACAAAGTCAGGGAAACTTGGATCTTCAAAGCCAAGAGGTTGTTCCACATAGACTTCCTCTTCTAGTACCCCATTCAAAAAGGCACTCTTCACATCCATCTGATAGACTTTGAAATTAGCATGTGCAGCATAAGCTAGAAAGATTCTGATTGCTTCTAACCTTGCAACTGGTGCAAATGTTTCATCAAAATCAATTCCTTCTTCTTGTGAATATCCCTGTGCCACAAGCCTAGCTTTGTTTCTAGTCACAATACCAGTTTCATCCATTTTGTTTCTGAATACCCATTTTGTACCAATTACTGATCTATCTTTTGGTCTGGGCACCAGCTTCCATAATTTATTTCTATCAAATTGATTCAGTTCTTCTTGCATAGCCAAAACCCAATCAAGATCCATGAGAGCCTTTTCAATTCTTTTGGGTTCTTCTTGAGATAGAAAACTGCTATACAGACACTCATTTTGAGTAGCACTTCTTGTCTTGACACCATCTTCTGCATTTCCAATGATTAGTTCAAATGGATGGCTTCTTGTCCATTTTCTTTGAGGAGGTAAATTTTGCCTTGATGATGAGGCCTCATGATCATTTGTATTGAACTCAAAGTGATCTGAATTTGTAGATTGATTTTGAAACCCTCCCCCTGAAGTGGATACCCTAGATGTAGATTGTTGATTATCCGTTGAGGAATTATCAGTTGATGCATTATCAGTTGATGGATTTTTTGTTTTCCCAGTCGTACAAGTAGAAGGGGGGGTTGAATACTTGTATGTCTTTTCTGCCCGATTTAAAATCAAATTAAGAACAAACTCAAACACAAAAATATGAATAAGTACTGTTTTGTATTATTGATTTGTGAATACAAAACTCTCCTAGGGTGTACACAAACCCTAGCAGCTTCTCTCTGTTTATCACAGCAACTCTCTCTATTTCTATGCTCTCACAAAATTTCACTCAGATGATTTTGTTTCGACTTCCACACTTTTACAATTAGGTTACATAGAGTATATATAGAGAGCTGCCTATCAACTAATAACAGAAAGATAAATTACAATAGGAATAGAATTCCTAATTATTAGTTGACAGTTTCCTTCTAGAATTCTCTTTCTTTCCCACAGCATATCTGCAATATATTTATCCTGATCTTCGAAGACTTTCCATTCCTGTGATCTTCTTCCAAATTTATCCTCAACTGTATAGACTTTGAAATCTTCAGACTCTGATGATCTTCAGACTCTGATCACATGTAGACTCTGATAGATCACAGACTCTGATAGTCTATAGACTCTGATCACCTTCCAGACTCTGATCTTCATGCAGACTCTGGTTTCACTTTCTACAGAAATTCTTCTAAGTACAAGTAACATGAATGTTGACCATCTAGACTCTGATTATTCATTTCAGAGACTAGAAAGACTTATTACAGATAAACTAATCTAAACCCTGTTCTAGTATTTTGTACATCATCAAATGAATATATCCCTAACAATCTCCCCCTATTTATGCTTTATAAAATGTAAGCATAAATCAAGGTTTGATGATGTCAAAACTAAAGAATAAAACTAATAATCTAGAACAGTATAAAAGAATTAAAAAAGAAAAAGAATTACTTCTCATTTAATCTTCTCAAAGGCTGGATTGTTCTTCAAAAATGAGTTTAGCATATTTTCTTCCACAATTGCAAGAGCTTCACCAATAAACTTTTTTTAATTTCTTCATTTCTTCATTTGAACATTTAATTTGACAGTAAGCTGCTCTCAGATCATTTGCACTGCTTTCTTGATCTTTTAAGTCCTTCAACATCAGAACACTAACTTTCCCACTCATAGGCTGAAACCCAAAGTAATGACCCACACCTTCTTGAAATTTAATCTGTTTTTCCTCCAATGGCATGACTTGATCATTTCCCTCAGTATCAACATATTTTAAAGAAAATTTGCCCATTTGTCGATTTGCCTGTCTGTGCAAAATCAGCTTCCTATCAATCTCCTTGAACCATTTGTGTGTGACAGCTTCTTTGCTCTTGTTAACTTCATAAGCAATTTGAAGTAGGAATCTAATATACTGTAGTTCCTCAGCCTGTTTGAAAAAGATAAAATTTGACTGACTAATCCATCTTACACTTCCACCTTCTAAGAAGTAAACCAGCATCTCATTCTTCACCTTTTCTGTACCTCCCTGACCTCCTTGTATCTTCTTTTCAAAAACATTATACACAATTTGAGCAGACACCACTTTATTTAAGTGCTTCTGAGTGATCTTCTCAAATTGCCTATCTGTCAAGGATTGAGGATCCCTGGTTAGAGTAGATGTTCTGTCAATGTCAGATTCTTCAAATCCTCCAAGACCTATCTTCTTTTTAGCTCTAAGTTGCAGATTTGATTGACTGCACTTCCAGTATGAAGGTTCTTGAGTTTGATCAGAGTCTGACTTCTTTCTTTGCTTATCAGAGTCTGACTTAGACTCTGATTTCCCATGTCTAGTCCCTGACTGATGTGTTTGAGTTTTCGATACTCCAGATTGCTTTTGTTGCACACCATCAGGACCCTTAGAACCATGAGAACTATCTCCATCATCACCATCTCTCCTCCTTTTAACTCCCCTTGATTGATTCTTGCATCCCTCATCCTTATGTCTCCTGGAGGACTCACCTTGCTTCACCTTCTCCCCCTTTTTGACATCATCATTACTAGTAACAGCCAAAAGAATCTGTTCAAGAACAGTGGAGATATTTGCCTGGGCTGCAATAACTGAATCAACCTTAGTGGTCAAATCAGAAACTGTAGTTTGAAGAGAGGCTTGAGTGGAAGTGATAGCAGCTAGAGCAGCTTTAAAAGCGACCTCTTTGGATAATTGAAGAGAGTGAATTCTGTCAAATCTTATACTGAGCAGAGAAGTTGCATTATCAACACCAGTGAGCTTTGTTTGAATATGAGAAATGTCCTGAACCACACTGGATAACTGAGCAGCAACATCAGGCAGCTTAGCTTTAACAGCTCCATCCAAGACTTGATCTTCTTCACCAGGATAGTAACCATGTTCCCGGTGAAAAGATTTTTTCTGAAAAGCCTTAAGTCTCTCAGAAAGATGAATATCCAAAATACACTCAAAAGAATCTTTATCATTGATGCCTCTTTGCTGTGCAGACTCCCAAGACTGAGGAAACACCTGATCAAAATAGATAAAAGAAGGAGTAACAAGATCATCATCTGTAGAATGGCATTCCTCAGCAACAGGCTCTGGCTTTGTGAATGGAGGTGTAGACTCTGGTGGTGGTGTAGACTCCGAAACTGCAAACGGGACTACAGACCCTGACTCCTCCTGAGAGTGATCAGAGACTGTAGACTCTGGAAGTCTAGCCCTTATAGGCATTATTAAAAGAGGTTCTTCTGACTTCAATGGTGCAGCCTCAGTGAAAATGACAGGGTTATCCACCAAAGCCTCCATGACTCTATCTGCTCTCCTTGCTAGAGAATCCACCAGGTGAAGTTGGGGTCTCTGTGTAAATGATTTCTGAGCAGCAAGAGCCTCCTCCTGTTTGCCAATCTGCACAATCAAACATAGTGAATTGTCATCCATCCCCTGCTCCAACTCATTGGACCAACTCTTTGGAAAATCTTGATCCCAATAAGTAAAGCTAGGTTCAGGATACCCTATTCTCTCATGCTCACAGTGGGGTTGGACAACCACTTTCTCAATCTCACTCAGGCTCTCTACAGCCTTTTCTATCTCTCCTTTTGCCTGGTCCAGTGCCAGCCTCTCAGAAATTTTTTCACTCAATTTGGAGGGTGCACTCAATAAACCTACAGAAGAAGGGTTGAGAGATAAAAATGGTGCTTCAATACCTGAACCACCTTGATGGAGGGGAACCCCTTCAAATGTCTGAAGGCTAGGGGTTTCCACCAAGGGGTGAGCATCAACAGATTCTGAACCCTTACTAGCATCTTCTCTCTTTTCAGAGTCTGTTGGCTCCAGTATTCCAGTCTCAGGGTCTACTCTAGACTCTGACTGCTTCAGCATGACTTCATTAGAAGCCAGAGTCTGAGTGTCACCATCTTTGACTGTTAGTGCATGAGACTCCCCCTCAAGGTGGATAGACTCTGATAGAATAAATTGGGAAATTTCTTCATGAGCATCCATCAGATTCTGTCCTCCCATATCACTGGGGTTCTCATCAGCTCTTTGGTGAGTTGTCAAGGAGGGCTCAACAGCATACTCCCCTGCCCCACTATCACCCAACCTCTGACTAGGTGGTTCTTGTGTGGGTGAGGCAGACTGAGCATCTCTATCACTAGTCACCACTGGTGCACTAGTCCCATCCTCCAACTGCCTTGTACCACCTGCTACCTCCTATTGTTCTTCAAGAATAAATGCATCCAACTTGTGATGAAAAGCCCTGAGATGGATTGCATTGATTGCCTGGGCATCTGTGAGATTGAAGAGGTCCTGCAGTTCCCTTCTTACTCTTTGAAAATATGTGCCCTTAAATTGATCCAGTCTACTTTGGTAGGTTGGATAGATGTATTTGTTGGCAATTGTACCTATATTATGGACAAGATAGTCAGCCACCTGTCTTGACAGAGGTTGAATTTGAGAGATCCATTGAATGGCTGTCCTGTAGGTAACTCCATTTTCCCAAATTGCTTCATAGTTAAAAACTGATTGCTCACTTTCAGTTTCCAACTCAGCAACAGACTCTGAGGCTCTCCTTTTGTGGACCTTAAGCTTTTTAGGCTTCTTTGGAATTTGCTGTTCAGAGTCTGACACACCTAGTGCTTTGAGAACTGCATTTGTTCTGCCTTCTATGAGCCCAGCTGCTTGTTCTTGGAATGAAGAGTTGAATAGGTAGCTATAAAGATTTTTGACCACATCCTGTGCAGACATTTGTAGCTCCTGTTCCATTCTCTTCCTTAGGGCTTCATAGGTTGAAAGAAAATCCAAGATTTGAGATTTAGTCTGATATTGCTCTGGATCTTCAACTGATTCCACCAAAGGATATAAGAATATCAGTGCCTCATCACTTGGAGTAATGATCTCATCAATTAGGCACGAGGCTGCATCCAATGGCATTCCTTCCCAAAATGTGTCATGATCAGAGTCTAAAGGCAGTCTAGACTCTGACTCAACATTAGACTCTGGTTCAGGTGTTTTCTTGATTTCAGAGTCTGGCTCTGCAGGAGCCTTGGGAGCATCTGTTTCCTGCAAAACAGGGTTAGTACTAATAACAGGCTTGTGTGTGTGTGCAGAATAAGCCTTCCTTAACCTTCTGTACTTCTTAGCAAAAGATTTCTCAGGAGACTCAATATGAGAATCCTGAGGTGCTCCCCTATGTTTTTCAGAGTCTGTAGCCTTTTGAGAGTCTACAGACTTGGCTTGAAGGTTAGAATCAAGTGTATCATGACCTTCCTTTAGCAAAGAAAGTCCTTCAACAACTTGCTTCTCTAGTGGATTGAGCTCCTCATCACTGTGCTCATCTATAAGCCTAGATTGAATCAATTTTCTTCTCTTTACAACTGGTGCCTGTTGAGAGACACCAGAGGTTGGTTTCTTTTTGGATTTTGGTTTGGAAGATTGTATAATTGAAGGGGATTGGGTGACTTGGGTAGGTGCAGGGGGACTCTCCATTACTTGTTCCTGCACCATTTCACCACCAAAAAATGAAGCATTATAGATAGAAGGTTTGTAGGATGAGAGTTTTACCTGCATTACCTGTGGATATGTCATTGCAGGTAGACTCTTCTTTTTGTCATCAATTCTCTTAATGTCAGAGAATATCCTCCTTTGCTGTTTGTATGCCTGCACACAGCAATCATCTGCCAACTTGGTTGACATGTCAGGAATGAAGTGATTGAGGAGAATCATAAGAAATCTATGATAGTAGACTTTCTTTCTCCCCTCATGCACATTATTTAATTTTGCTCCCATTTGAGTGAGCAACATATCACCAATGTTGATTATTCTATCAAATAGGAGACTATGACCAATTTGATAAGTAATAGCAGTAATAGCATCAAATCCACTACACTTACCAATAAAACACTTAGCAATTTGATCGAAGAAAAATGACCATTCTTTCCTTAAGTAAGGCCTAGTTATCTTGCTCATGTTATCTAAGCTAGCAGAATAACCTATTGCCTTAAACATGTTTTTAATGTCATCATCAGATACAATTTCATCAAAAGTAGACTTAACAGGCAGTTTAAACACAGAATTAAGCACATCTGAAGTGACATCAAATGTAGTCGAACCAAAGGTAAACATTATTTTACCTGGTTGATCCTGAGAAGGATCAACTACCTTTGCAGTGCTCCATGCTTGTGATACAGCATCCATGTGAATGACTGGTGATGCCTTGAGAATGTAGTGTAGCTCGGATTGCTCCAAGAAATCCATCACAGGGTAGTAGTCAGCGTCTACCCCTTTCCTATCTCCAAGAGCAGCAACATGATTTGTGGTCATGAACTCGAAATCCCCAAATGTGAACGCAATCGCCTTGGGTCCTCTCATGACAGTAGAAACGACAGCCATTAAAGTTGTTAAGTTGAAAGTGATGGAGAAGCTTGAAGAATTTAGCTAGGGTTCGTAAAAAGCTCTGTGAATATTTTTGCCTTAGAAATCAATTGCAATAAACAAGTGAGTAAATTGTATGAAAAATTCTATTTTGTTCAAGTTGCATACAATACACACGAGTCTACAGCCTATATCCGGTCAAAAATAACTGTTACCGCCTATTTCAAGTCATTTGAACATTTTAAATGCAATCAGAGTCTGCAGGCGCGAATTTTAACCGTTTCAGAGTCTAGGCGATAATTTTCTCAGAGTCTACTGACTTTCAGAGTCTACAGACTCGTCAGAGTCTAGACTCTGTCAAGGTAAAATACCAAACAAAATGTTGCACTAACAATTAATCACAGTGTGTTAAGACAGGGACTATAATTAAGGTACATACCTTGCTTCTTTAATTTTGATCACTTACATATTTAACATACCTAATTCACCTACCAGTTTGAGAAAGGTAGATTCATCAAGTGGTTTTGTCAAAATGTCTGCAATCTGTCTGTCAGTTGGAACATAGTGAAGTGTCACAGTACCATTTTCAACATGTTCTCTAATAAAGTGATACCTGACATCAATGTGCTTTGTTCTGGAGTGTTGGACTGGATTCTCTGCAATTTTAATAGCACTAGTATTATCACAATACATAGGAATATTTGAGAATGTTAGTCCATAATCAAGTAATTGATTTCTCATCCACAGGATTTGAGCACAGCAACTTCCAGCTGCAATGTATTCAGCCTCAGCTGTTGAGGTTGATACAGTCTGTTGTTTCTTGCTAAACCAAGAAATTAATCTGTTGCCAAGAAACTGGCATTGTCCTGTTGTGCTTTTCCTGTCTACTTTGCATCCTGCATAGTCAGAATTTGAATAACCAATTAGTGAAAAATCTGACTCTCTAGGATACCAAAGTCCAAGAGTTTGTGCCCCCTTGAGATATCTAAAAATTCTTTTCACAGCTATTAAATGTGATTCTCTAGGGTCAGCTTGAAATCTAGCACATAGACAAGTTGCAAACATTATGTCTGGTCTACTAGCAGTTAAATATAACAATGAGCCAATCATACCTCTGTAGCTAGTGTTGTTAACTTTCTTACCCTTTGGGTCAGAGTCTAGCTTTGTGGCAGTTGACATGGGAGTTTTAGCAGTTGCAGAGTCTTGCATATCAAACTTCTTCAACAGTTCTCTTACATACTTTGTTTGATTGATGAAAATTCCATCATCATTCTGTTTGACTTGAAGCCCCAAAAAGAAGTTTAATTCTCCCATCATACTCATTTCATAATTTGACTGCATTAGTTGACTAAACTTTTCACAGAGTTTATCATTAGTAGATCCAAATATAATATCATCAACATAAATTTGGACAAGCAAAATATCACCTTTACATTTTCTAATAAAGAGAGTTTTATCAATGGTACCTCTTGTGAAATCATTTTCCAGAAGAAATTTTGAAAGAGTTTCATACCATGCTCTAGGTGCTTGCTTCAATCCATATAGTGCCTTGTCTAACCTGTAAACATGATCAGGAAACTTTGGATCAACAAATCCTGGTGGTTGCTCCACATAGACTTCTTCTTCCAATTTTCCATTTAAGAAGGCACTTTTCACATCCATCTGATACACCTTGAATTTTGAATGAGCTGCAAAGGCAAGAAACATTCTGATAGCTTCCAATCTTGCTACTGGTGCAAAAGTTTCATCATAGTCAATTCCTTCCTCCTGTGAGTATCCTTTTGCAACTAGCCTTGCTTTATTTCTTACTACAGTTCCATTCTCATCAAGTTTATTTCTATACACCCATTTTGCACCAACCACTGATCTATTTCTAGGTCTTGGTACAAGTTTCCACACTTTATTTCTCTCAAATTCATTCAATTCTTCTTGCATTGCAATAATCCAATCAGGGTCTTGCAAGGCTTCCTCAATTTTCTTGGGTTCATTCTTTGAGAGAAAACAGCTATAAAGACATTCATTTTGAGTGGTTATTCTTGTTTGTACACCACTCTCAGGGTCACCAATTATTAAGTCAGGAGTGTGATCCCTTGTCCATTTTCTAGCTGGTGGAAGATTGGTTCTTGAACTTGAAGCTCCCCCTAAGTCATTTGCATCTTCTGTATTTGAGTGAAATTCAAATGAAGAGGCTCCCCCTAAATTGCTTGACTCTGACAAGGCTTCAGAGTTGCTTGACCCAGACCCTGATGAGTTAGACTCTGTTTGTCTAGACTCTGTCTGGGTAGACCCTGACCTGTTAGACTCTGAATTATTTGGAGTTGAATTTTCTGACTCCCCCTCAGAGTGTGCAGATTCCTGTGTTGGTTCAGGAGTTGTTTGAGGGTCTTCATCCTCTTCTTCTTCATTTATCTCAGAACTTTTTAGATTTTTAAATTCCAGTGTAGTAGACTCTGACTCATCCTGCAATCCTGTAAATTTTTTATCATCAAATGCAACATGAATAGATTCCATAACAATTTTGGTTCTGAGATTAAACACTCTGAATGCTTTTGTGTTTGATGCATATCCAAGAAAGATTGATTCATCTGCCTTGGCTTCGAATTTGCTTAGATTTTCAGGATGTACTTTCAGTACATAACACTTGCATCCAAATATGTGAAAGTGTTTTACACTTGGCTTCTTGTCCTTTATCATTTCATAGGGAGTCTTTCCATGCATGTTTATTAGAGTGCAGTTTTGAGTGAAACATGCTGTATTGACTGCCTCAGCCCAAAAATATACTGGCAGCTTAGACTCTGCCAACATTGTTCTGGCAGCTTCTATGAGTGTCCTATTCTTTCTTTCCACAACTCCATTTTGTTGAGGAGTTCCTGGCGCAGAAAATTGTTGAGTAATTCCCTTTGATGCACAGTGGTTCTCCATGATTGAATTCTTGATTCAGTACCATTGTCACTCCTCAGAATTCTTACTATTTTCTTTGATTTTCTTTCCAGAAAAGTGATATGATCTATTATGTGTTGAGAAGCTTCATCCTTTGAATGTAGAAAGAAAACCCATGTGAATCTTGTAAAATCATCTACAATAACAAGAGTATATTTATTTTTGTTAATTGACATAACATTTACTGGACCAAATAAATCAAGATGTAGTAAATAAAAGGGTTCAGAAATGGTATTTATTGTCTTGCTCTTGAAGGATGATTTCCTTTGTTTTCCAAGTTGACAAGCTTCACAAAGTCCATCTTGTACAAAATCAACATGTGGTAATCCTCTTACAAGATTCTGTTTAACCAACTTGTTGAGTGTTTTGAAGTTGATGTGTGACAGTTTCTTGTGCCATTTCCAGCTTTCTTCAGTTGAGGCCTTGCTGTATAGACATGTGACTTCATTGTTTATGCAATCCTCCAAGCTGGCTTCATAAATGTTACCATGTCTGTATCCTTTGAAAACCACAATGCCTGTTTCTTTGTTAGTCACAAGACACTCTTTGTTGTCAAAGCCAGTATGGTAACCTTTGTCTCCAAGTTGACTTATGCTTATTAAATTATGCCTTAAGCCATCAACTAGAGCTACTTGTTCAATGATGACATTCCCAAGTACAATCTTGCCATATCCCAGTGTTTGTCCTTTGTTGCCATCTCCAAATGATACTTCTGGGCCAGCCATTTCCTCAAAGTCTGTAAGCAGGGATTTCTTTCCAGTCATATGTCCTGAGCATCCACTGTCCAGGATTAGGGTTACTTTCTTTACCCTAGCTCCCTGCATACATAAAGCAACTAGTTAGATGTTTTGAGGACCCAAACAGTTTTGGATCCTTTTCTACTATTTTTAGGAGAAACAGGCTTAATAATTTTCACCTTTGGCTTACATGTCTCTTTTGTTGCTCTAGACTGTGGTGGAGTCTTATCAGTGTCATACCAACTCTTATCAATAGAAGATTTTAGCTCATAAAAATTGTAATACAAATCATGATAGTCCCTACACATATATATAGAATGAAATATGCTACCACAGTGATAACAAGGTTTCTGTGGTATGTAGTGACTTTTCAGAGTCTGAGAAGGACTAGACTCTGATTTCTTCTCAATCTTTGCTTTACAATCTATAGCCAAATGGTTGTGGTTGCCACATCTATAACACTTCTTTCTAGGAGCATTAGGATCCTTTTGGTAATTGTTTGCCTTATTAATTCCTTCCTTACCATTCCTATTTCTCCTAGTTTTGGTAGACTCTGATAAGTTCTCTAGCCTTTCTTTTAATTTTGACTTAGACAAGTACCCTATATTAATAATTTTCTTAGAGTTATTTGCTCCTGTTTCATCTGTCTTTTTGTTATCAACAGGGGGACTAATGACAGATGAGTTTGTGGTTTCAGATTTTTCTTTAGGTGTCACAAACTTAACAGGAACAAATGTACTTTTGTCTTTAGTCTTATTAACTTGGCTAGCTTCTTCACTGTTATCATTCTCAACAATAGGTCTTTTGTCTTGACTCTTGTCATAGCCTAGACCAGCAGTTTGACACACATTTTGATTATTGAGAATTTCTTGAACTTTTCTACCAGAGTCTGTCCAGACTCTAAACTTGAGTCTCTCTTCTTCTAGTTCTTTCTTAACATAGTCATAGGCCTTCAAGATTTCAGTGTAGTTATGACTATGTTTCTCAGAATCCTTTTTGTATTGTTCCATTAATATTAACTCAGACTCTAAATGATCATTCCTTTTAGTCAAGGTCAAATTTTCCTCTCTCAACCTTTCACTTTCACTAGTGAGAGACCTACATGTTATCATTATTTTATTGACCTCACTTTGCACAGTTTCTATACCATCAGAGTCTAAATTAATTAAGGATTCAGGAGTAAAGATTGATACCTGAGTTTTAGGAGATGAGGGTTCTTTGGGAGATTGTGATTTTCTTGAGGAGGATGCCATCAGTGCTAGATTTTCATAATCAATTTCATCCTCTGAGCTTGAATCTGCCCAATCCTTTCCAGTTGATAGAAGTGCTTTTCCTTTTCCTTGACTTTTTGACTTTCTGCATTCACTAGCAAAGTGGCCCAATATTCCACAGTTGAAACATTTGACCTTTGCTTTGTCAAGTTTGATTATTGTACCCTTGCTCTTCTCAACCTTCTCATCTTCCTTCTTGAATGATGGCCTCTTGCTAAATTTTCCAGTTCTTTTGTTAAATTTCATTCTTTTGAAATTTTTTGCAAACATAGCCATCATTTGACTTAGGTCAATCTCTTCATCAGAATCAGAGTCTGTGTCAGTAGACTCTGACTCCACAACAGCTTTACCCTTCTTCCTTGAATCCTTGATTCTAGCTTCTGTGGGTTGTTCCTGTTGTTCTTTCTCAGACTCCAGTAAGAGTGCCACAGATTTTGTCTTCACAGACTTCTTATTCTTCCTCTGTTGCATCTCCAAATCATATGTCTTGAGTCTGCCATACAATTCTTCTAGAGTTAGTTCATCCAAATCTCTAGCTTCTCTTATGGCTGTAGTCTTATTGTCCCACTCTTCAGGAAGTGCTCTCAGAAACTTGGTATTCGTATCTTCAGAATCATAAACCTTACCAAGCATAGCCATCTCATTCAGGAGTTTTGTAAACCTATCATACATCTCAGTGATAGATTCTCCAGATTTTGCTTCAAAGTACTCATACTCTTGAATGAGCAAAGACCTAGCATTCTTCTTGACATCTTTAGTCCCTTGACAGTGCACCTCAAGTTTTGTCCACATCTCCTTAGCAGTCTTGCATGATATGACACAGTTAGTTAGAACAGAATCTAAACTGTTAAAGAGAATGTTCTTTACTTTTGCCTCCTTAAGGACATTTTCTTTGTCCTCTTTTGTCCATTCAGCCTTTGGTTTCTCAACGAGGTGTTCTTCAGTTATTTTGCCTTCCTCATTGATTTGAGGCACAATTTTTAAGGGCACAAAGGGTCCTTCATTAATCCTGTCAAGATAGTCAGGGTCTGTTGCTTCCAGATGGTGCAGCATCTTAACCTTCCAGTGGGTGAACTCGTTTCTCTTAAGCATAGGAATCTTAGAATTGCCATCTTTGTTTCCAGACATCTTTGATCGATTTTAAACGTTAGGCTCTGATACCAATTGTTTTCCCAGTCGTACAAGTAGAAGGGGGGGGTTGAATACTTGTATGTCTTTTCTGCCCGATTTAAAATCAAATTAAGAACAAACTCAAACACAAAAATATGAATAAGTACTGTTTTGTATTATTGATTTGTGAATACAAAACTCTCCTAGGGTGTACACAAACCCTAGCAGCTTCTCTCTGTTTATCACAGCAACTCTCTCTATTTCTATGCTCTCACAAAATTTCACTCAGATGATTTTGTTTCGACTTCCACACTTTTACAATTAGGTTACATAGAGTATATATAGAGAGCTGCCTATCAACTAATAACAGAAAGATAAATTACAATAGGAATAGAATTCCTAATTATTAGTTGACAGTTTCCTTCTAGAATTCTCTTTCTTTCCCACAGCATATCTGCAATATATTTATCCTGATCTTCGAAGACTTTCCATTCCTGTGATCTTCTTCCAAATTTATCCTCAACTATATAGACTCTGAAATCTTCAGACTCTGATGATCTTCAGACTCTGATCACATGTAGACTCTGATAGATCACAGACTCTGATAGTCTATAGACTCTGATCACCATCTAGACTCTGATCTTCATACAGACTCTGGTTTCACTTTCTACAGAAATTCTTCTAAGTACAAGTAACATGAATGTTGACCATCTAGACTCTGATTATTCATTTCAGAGACTAGAAAGACTTATTACAGATAAACTAATCTAAACCCTATTCTAGTATTTTGTACATCATCAAATGAATATATCCCTAACATTTTTGTCAACTGATAAATTATCCATTGATGCAGTAACATCAACTGATATTGGGTTTCTGAAAACTTAAGGTTTTATAATTTCTTCCTCTTCATCATTTACATCATTTGATTCATTCTCAAAGTGCAGTATGTCATGATTTCCTTCATCAAACAAGCCTTGAATCTTTTTATCATCAAATACTACATGTACAGATTCCATAACAATGTGTAGTCTGAGATTGTAGACTCTATAGGCTATGCCTGATAGTGCATACCCAATAAATATGGCTTCATCAACCTTGGCTTCAAATTTTCCTAGGTTTTCACCTTGATTTCTTAGCACATAGCACTTGCAGCCAAAAACATGAAGAAACCCTACTTTTGGCTTTTTGTCTTTCTTGATCAATTGATAAGGAGTCTTCCCTTGAGTTTGATTTACTAAGGAGATGTTTTGAATGTAACATGCGGTGTTTATGGCCTCAGCCCAGAAATATGTTGGTAGTTTGGCATCTTCTAACATGGTTCTAGCTGCTTCAATTAATGTCCTATTTTTCCTTTCAACTACCCCATTTTGTTGAGATGTTCTTGGTGCAGAGAATGTGTGTATGATTCCTTTTGATTCACAGAACTCTTTCATTGTGGAATTTTTGAATTATGTCCCATTGTCACTTCTTATCTTCTTTACATCCAATTCAAGGTTTTTCTCAACTTCTCTTATGTGTTTGATGATGAGATGACTAGCTTCATCCTTTGAATGTAGAAAATAAGTCCATGAGAATCTTGAAAAATCATCCACAATGACTAGAGCATACTTCTTCTTTGCAATAGACATGATATTTACAGGACCAAACAAGTGGTTTTTCAATTGATGATTCCAATTTTGACTTGAATGATGCCTTTCTTTGTTTTCCTTTCTGACAAGCATCACAAAGTCCATCCTTGACAAATTCCATTTGTGGTAAGCCTCTCACTTAATTTTTCCTGACCAACAGATTCATGGCTTTGAAATTCAAGTGAGCTAATTTCTTATGCCACAGCCAACTTTCATTTGTACTTGCCTTAGAGAAAACACAAGTAATTGAATCTGCACTTGTTGAGTTGAAGTCAGCTATGTACACATTTCCTTTTCTATTCCCAGTCATAACCAGGCTTCCATCTACCTTGTTGGAAATTATGCATGTTTCTGTTGTGAAACAAACTTTATTTCCATTGTCACATAGTTGACTTATGCTTAACAAGTTATGTCTTAAGCCATCAACTAATGCAACAGGTTCAATGATGACATTCTCTTTTGAAATCAAGCCATATCCCATGGTTTACCCTTTACTGTCATCTCTAAAAGTTACTCCAGGGCCAGCTTTCTCCTCAAACTTTGTGAGCAGGGATTTATCTCCAGTCATGTGTCTTGAACACCCACTGTCCAAGTACCAAAGATTTCTTCTTTTTCCCTGCACACAGTCAAAACAGATCAAGTTGATTTTGGTACCCAAGTTGCCTTGGGTCCTTTCTTATTAGTTGTTATCTTTGGCTTGGTTTCCAATTTTTGTACCTTTGGTTTAGGTGGTTTTACTTCCACTTCAACCTTAGGTGTTGGTTTCCTTACCTCAGAATTCTCAATGCTAATATTTGGAATGCTCATGCTTCCAGAATTGAAAAATTTTGGTGCATGAAGATTGTTAAGCATATTCCATGGCATAGTAGGCATATTCATGTTGGCAAATGCAAGATATGGATTAAACATATAAGGCATTGATGCATACTGAGCATGAATAGCATGAGAATCAACTAAATGAGGAAAAACAGAATTAGAATGCATGTTAGGTATAACAAGCACATTGGTTGTTGTAGGCATGTTGAGTTTGCATTGCACAGATAAATGATTTTTACTACCACACTTAGCACATATCTTTCTAGTCCTGCATATTTGTCAGGTGTGTAGTTATTGTGCTTATTTATGCATACTTTACCATTTCTATTTTTCTTCTTCTTTTCATTTGGCTGAATATTAGGCTCTATCTTTTCCAATTTTTCTTTCAACTGATCTTTAGATAAGAACCCTATATTAGCTTGTTCAATTTTGACTTGAGATTTAGAGGAGCTACTTTCTTTGACAAATTTGACAGGTCTGCTAAGCTTGGTTTTAACAACACACTTCTTAGCAGTTGATGATTCCTCAATAGATGGATAATTATCTGTTGGAATAACGTTATCAATCGACGGATGATTATCCATTGAATTGACATTATCAATCGATGGATAATTCTTATCAGTTGATTCAGAATTAGCAATCGATTGCTTCTTTTCCAAAGATTGATCTTCATCAATGGCTAATCTCTCAAGAGTTTCAGACAACATGGTGAAAGAATTTGTTCCATGAATTTCATTCATCTTCTTACTGGCTTTACTAGACCTGTTCCACTTGTCAATGGTTCTTAGTTCTTCTTCCAATTTTTCTTTCAAATTCTCTATTTCCTTTTTGCTCTCAACTAGTTCATCTCTAGCATCTTTGTTCACTACCTTGAGTCTGTCCATTTGCACTAACTCACTCTCTAGGAAATTGTTTCTTTCAGTGAGAGTTTCTAAGGTTAATTTGAGCCTAGTGTTCTCTTTGTTCAAGGACTTAAGAGTGACATGCAAATTATACAATTCATTTGACATTTCATTAATAGTAATATTCCATTCATCTTTGGATAACTCAGATAGGTTTGTAGAAATTACCTGATTGCTAGATGAACTAGCTTCCTGGTCATCTTGATTGGCCATTAGTGCAAGGTTGATGTGTTCTTCTTCTTCTTCAGAATCCTCCTCAGCAGCCCAGTCCTTTTCTTCTATCACAAAAGCCTTTTCTGTTTGTTTAAGCAAGTCAAAGTACTTCTTCATATAGTCAATACCATCACTAAACTTTGACTTCTTTTCTAGTTTAGGCTTTCTGTATTAACTTGAAAAATGACCAGCCGATCCACAGTTGAAGCATCTGAATTGAGTCCTGTCAACAAGATTTTTGCTTTGTTGAGTGTCTCTCCTGAACTGTGATCCAGGCCTTTGCATAGGATTCCTTTTGAACTTGAGTTTTGAAAATTTTCTTGATAGAAAAGCTAAATGCTCATCTATTTCATCCATTTCATCTTTAGTGAATGACTCATCATCCTCACACATTTCTTTTCCTTTCCCAGTAGAAGATTCATCATATCTAACATTATTTGCACCATTGCCATGAGCTTCTTTCTTTCCTTCTTTGACAGGAGTAACTTCACCTGATTCTGCAACTTGCTTATCCTTGGCAACAAAAGCAATGGACTTTTCTCTCTTCTGACTTTTCTCAATTTCCTCATCTTGTTGTAGCTCCAACTCATAGGTTTTCAAGATGCCATACAACTTATCAAGAGTATATTCTTTAAATTCAGGAGATTGTCTTATAGAAACAGTCATTGGTTTCCATTCCTTGGGTAAGGACCTCAAGAATTTGAGGTTGGTGTCCTCAACAGCATATACTCTTCCATATAGTTTAAGCTCATTCAGCAGCTTTTGAAACCTACTATATGTAACATTGATTGCTTCACCACTCTTGAAGTGAAAGGCCTTATATTTTTGAATCAAGAGTTGCATCTTGTTCTTTCTTACTTGTTCAGTGCTTTCACAGAGGGTTTGAAGAGTATCCCAGACTTCTTTGGAGGTTGTATAGTTGATAACATTGTCAAACATATCCTTGTCAAAACCATTAAACAAAATGTTCATAGCCTTTTTATCCTTGTGTACTTCCTTCTCATCTTCATCTGTATATTCACTCACTGGTTTAGGAATGTGTTTGTCTGGTGCCTGAGTACCATCTGCATTTACACTTGTAACTATTTCCTTAGGCACATGTGGACCTTTCTCTATGCAGTGAACATAGGAAAGATCAATGGATAGCAGATGCAAGTGCATTTTCACTTTCCAGGGAAAATACTCATCTTTTTCGAGAACTGGAATCTTAACTCCTGTGTCTTTTTGACCCATACTTGATGTACTTTTAGATCTTAACTTTCTGTATGTTGAAAGCCTGCTCTGATACCAATTGTTATCTGCCCTTAAGTACACTAAGTTTGGAAAAGGGGGGGGGTTGAATACAAACTTAAGAATTAATTATATTTCTTGCGGAATGAAGTTTGTTTCAAGGACAGTGTTTTTGTGTATAGAGAGAACTGATGTAACTAAGAACTTGATAAGAAAATATTGAAAACAAAACACAACAATGTTAAAAATTACTAGTGGATTGGTTTTCCACTAGTATGTTTTTGCTTCAATTGATCTTAGTACGAATACCAAGCTGCTTACAAAGTGAGTTTTTGAACTCAGAAAAGCATTACAAGATACTACCTTTTTTTTTTCTTTTTGAGTTCTTGATGTTTTCTACACTCTACACTTTGCTACTGTGTGCTTCTAACAACTATTTAGAAGTTTTCTTCACACCTAATTTCTATCGACAGATAGCAATATAAAATTATAACTTATATTGTTTACATGAAAATAGAAACTAGCTACTTGCATAGTCTTCTTTTTAAACTGACTAGTCCTGGAAGTATCTTTGTCTTGATACATTCATTGAATACTGTGTTGCCTTGAAAGTCTTCACAATCCTGACAGGACTGTCTACCATTGATTCAGTTTCTGCACAGTTCCAATACTTCTTGTCTTTAACCAAATTGGGAAACCTTAATCAACTGATAAATGTTGTTAAGCTTATCAGTTGATTCTCCTTTGCTTATCCATCGATGGATAGGATATCTGTTGATCAGTTGATGTGTCGATGGATAATTGAGTTATCCATCGACTCCCTTTCCATTGATGGTTCCTTATCCGTTGACTGCCTTCATCCATTGATGACTTGTATCTGTTGATAGCTTTCATCCGTTGAGTAGTGTCTTCATCCATCGACTCCAACATCAGTTGATCACTTCACTTGTGAGAATTCTGACTTAGAATATTTACAATTGATCATCCATTCTTCACATCTATTGAGAAGCTAGAAATTGAAGTCAATAACATCAGTCGACTACTTCATAGCATCCATCGAGGCAATACAATCGATTGATAGTGAAACATAAATCAATGCTACAATCCAGTTTATCAGTTGATAAACAAGCTTCAACTTATAACTGGTTTCGTAGTCAATGGATATTTATAAGTATATCCATCGACCAGTTACACATAAATTTTAAGTCCCTACTGTAATTCTAAGAAATTTGTTATCATCAAAACTCATAATTCCTAACAGTCCATTAGAGTCTATAGTTTGGCAGAGTCTGAAGGTTTCAGAGTCTATGAAGTCAAAGCTGAATTTGGAAGATGATCACAGAAAAGGGAAGTCTTCGAAGATAAAGCCAAAGATATTACAGATATGATATGGAAAGGAACGAGAATTGAAGAAGGAAACTGTCAGCTAATTATTAGGAATTATATTCCATTTGTAATTTGTTTTTCTATTATTAGTTGATAGGTAGCTCTCTATATAAAGACTCTATGTAACATAATTACGTGTGTGAACTAAGAAAAAGTTTTCAAGAGCATAGAGATAGAGAGAGTTGATGTGAGATACACAGAGAAGCTGCTAGGGTTTGTGTACACCTTAGGAGAGTTTGTTTTCATACATCAATAAAACAAACAGTTGTTATTCATATCTTTGTGTTTGATTTTTGTTCTTAATTCAAATCTTTAATACATATTGAGTTGATTTTAATTAGGCAAAAAAGTAAACAAGTATTCAACCCCCCCCTTCTACTTGTGCAAATAGGAAAACAATTGGTATCAGAGCCTAACGTTTAAAATTGATCAAAGATGTCTGGAAACAAAGATGGCAATTCTAAGATTCTTATACTTAAGATAAACGAGTACACCCACTGGAAGGTTAAGATGCTGCACTATTTGGAAGCTATAGACCCTGACTATCTTGAAATGATTAGTGAAGGACCCTATGTGCCCTCAAAGATTGTGCCTCAAATCAATGAAGAAGGTAAAATAACTGAAGAACACCTCATTGAGAAACCAAAGGCTGAATGGACAAAAGAGGACAAGGATAATGTCCTTAAGGAGGCAAAAATCAAAAACATTCTCTTTAACAGTTTGGATTCCGTTCTTACAAACTGTCATATCATGCAAAACCACCAAGGATATGTGGACAAAACATGAAGTGCACTGTCAAGGGACTAAAGATGTCAAGAAGAATGCTAGGTCTCTGCTAATTCAGGAGGATGAGTACTTTGAAGCAAAATTTGGAGAATCTATTACCGAGATGTATGATACATTTATAAAACTCTTGAATGAGATGGCTATGCTTGGTAAGGTTTATGATTCTGAAGATACAAATACCAAGTTTCTGATAGAATTCCTGAAGATTTGGACAATAAAACAACAGCAATAAGGGAAGCTAGAGATTTGGATGACATAACTCTAGAAGATTTGTATGACAAACTAAAGGCATATGATTTAGAGATGCAATAGATGAATAATAAGAAATCTGTAAAGACAAAATATGTGGCACTCTTAATGGAGTCTAAGAAAGAACAACAGGGAGAATCCAAAGAAGCTAGAATCAAGGATTCAAGGAAGAAGGGTAAAGCTGTTGAGGAGTCAGAGTCTACTGACATAGACTCTGATTCTGATGAAGAGATTGATCTAAGTCAAATAATGGCTATGTTTGTAAAAAAATTCAAAAGAATGAAATTTAATAAAAGAACTGGCAAATTTAGCAAGAAGCCATCATTCAAGAAGAAAGATGAAAAGGTTGAGAAGAACAAGAGCATAATAATCAAACTTGACAAAGCAAAAGTCAAATGTTTCAACTGTGAAATATTAGGAAACTTTGCGAGTGAATGCAGAAAGCTAAAGAGTCAAGGAAAAGGGAAAACACTTCTATTAACTGGAAAGGATTGGGCAGATTCAAGCTCAAAGGATGAAATTGATTATGAAAAATCTAGCATTGATGGCATACTCCTCAAGAAAATCACAATCTCCCAAAGAACCTTCATCTCCTAAAACTCAGGTATCAATTTTCACTCTTGAATCCTTACTTAATCTAGATTCTGATGGTTTATCAATAGTGCAAAGAGAGATTAATAATATACTAATAAACTATAGGTCTCTCACTAGTGAAAGTGAAAGGTTAAAAGAAGAAAACTTAACCTTGACACATAGAAATAATCATCTAGAGTCTGAGTTAAAATCAATGAAATTAATAGAGTGTTCATAGCGTCTTGGTACTTGAGAGGCTCATCTTCATCCACAAGCATCACATCACCATCTTGAGTCAAGAGAAATCCATAATATCTCTCGGGCTCATGGTGAATCCTACCAGACCTACGAACAACATGTGTTTCCTAAGCAGTATTGTTTTCTTGTACATTCTGCTCAGGTTCCTCCATTGATTCAATGTTATCATGTGGGTCTCGAATTTCATCGAGATCTATTATCCTCCCACTGTCTTTCTTAGACAGCATTTCTCTTTCAAGGAACACTGCAGTTCGAGTAACAAACACTTTGTTTTCTGAAGGATTATAGAAAGAATAACCCTTTGTTTCAATCGGGTATCCCACAAAATTACATTTTTCTGATTTAGGTCCTAGCTTATCATAAGTTAGATGTTTCACAAATGCCTCACATCCCCAAATTTTCATAAATGACATGCCATGACGTTTCTCAGTCCATATCACATATGGAGTCTCGGTTTTAGTAGGAACTCGATTAAGTGTATAAGCAGCTGTCTCCAGGGCGTATCCCCAGAAACTAATTGGAAGATCTACATGACTCATCATTGATCGTACCATGTCCAACAAAGTATGATTCCTACTTTCAGAAACTCCATTCCATTGTGGTGTTCCGGGAGGAGTGAGTTGTGATACAATACCACACTCTTTTAATAAACTCTAAAATTCATGGCTTAAGTATTCACCTCCACGATCAAATCGTAGAGTCTTAATACTTTTGCCAGTTTGCTTTTCTACTTCAGCTTTGTATTTTTTGAATTTTTCAAAAGAATCGGATTTGTTCTTCATAAGATACACATATCCATATCTATTGAAATCATCAGTAAACATGATAAAGTAGTAAAAGCCACCTCTTGCCATAGTACGCATAAGACCGCATACATTACTATGTATAAGTTCAAATCGTTCAGTGGCCCTTTCACCTTGTCCAGTAAAAGGAGCTTTTGTATTTTCCAATGAGATAAGGATCACATTCTTCGTATGATTCAAAGTCAAACGTATCCAAGTATCCATCCTCTTGTAACTTGGAAATACGCTTCTCATATATATGGCATAAATGACAGTGCTAGAGGTATGTTTGATTTGAGTCATTAGATTTAAGACGTTTGTTATTCACATTATAGATAGGAGTGTCTAAATCAAGAACATATAAACCATTAAATAAACGTACAACCCCATAGGTAACATTATTTAAAGAAAAAAAATAACTATTGTTCTAAATTGAAAATGCAAAACCTTTCTTATCCAAACAAGAAACTGAAATAATGTTTCTACAAATTGCAAACACGTAAAAACAGTTTTCAAGTTCTAAAATAATCCCAGTAGGCAACGATAAATAATAAGTCTCTACAGCTAAGGCAACAACCTTTGCTTCTTTGCCAACTCGTAGGTCGACCTCTCCCTTTGCCAAAGTCCTACTCATTTGCAGCTCCTGCACATTTATACAAATGTGAGAAACACATCCAGTATCCAATACCCATGATGTAGAAGTAGACAAATTGACCTCTATAACATAAATACTTGAATCAGAAGCTTGACCAGCCTTCTTCTTCTTCAGATCCTCCAAATAAGCATGACAGTTTCTCTTCCAATGACCTGGTTTACCACAATAGTGACAATCACCCTTTGCAACAACACCCTTAGGCTTTAAAGCCTGTTTGGGATTGGTCATTGGCTTGGGACCATAAGCATATCCAATCTTCTTCTTTCCCTTCCATTTGCCTTTCCTTTTAGCCTTAACTTTGTTGTCTACCATCAACATGGCAGCAGGTTCAGCCTTTTTCATGTTAGTTTCAGCAGTTCGTAACATGGCCAATAATTCAGTGGGTGTTTTGTCTATCTCATTCATATTGTAGTTCATAACAAAATGAGTATAGTTGTTGTTCAAAGATTGCAAGATCAAGTCAATCTAAGCTTCCGGACCAATCGGGAAACTCAAAGTATAAAGATACTCAATATAACCTATCATCTTTAGAACATGTGGTTGAACATGTTCACACTCTCTCTGTTTACAAGCATACAGTGCTTTGTTCGTATCGAACCTTTCTTGCCGAGCCTGTCCCTCAAATATTCTTTGAAGGTGTTCAATCATCTCATAAGCATCCATATGCTCATGTTGTTTCTGAAGCTCAGCACTCATGGTTACAAGCATGAGACACGCAACATCATTCACATCATCAATATGCTTCTTATAATCATTTTGCTGAACACGAGTTGCATTCTCAGCAGGAGGAGCAGGTGAATGAATTTCAATGACATGAAGCTTTCGCTCCTGCCTGAGGACATTCCTCAAATTTCTATACCAATCAAGGAAGTTAGTTCCTGTCAACTTGTCCTTCTCAAGGGTTGCTCTCATAAAGAAGTTATTTATGTTGTTTTCCATTAAATATCTACAATGTTTAAAATGCATATTAGTTAGTTGCAGAAGTTTAATTATGTTCAAGTGATTATCATATACATTCATAATATATATCTCCCACTATTTTTATCAAATCAATAGCCCTAACTATTAATTCGGAAAGCATTTCATTAAATCTTTCTAGTGAGCCAAGATCCATATTTCATCCATGTTTTAGGATAGCGTTGGCTAATACACCCAAAACATGACTATTTAGGTAGACAACATTAGTCGATTATATCAAATATATCTCTTTGATAGTTTGGTGGAACAACACTTTGTAGACATTTATCCAATAAATCTCACCAAACTCTATGCCTCTAAATCCACAATCCTATTGTGATGATTTAGTTAAGTTAGACCCAATGTTTCAACAAACTAAGTCACTTACTTATCACGTCTTCCCATGATTGATAAAAGCACCTTGCTTTGGCAAACCCACACCTTCTCAATCTAGATCTTGACGAGTATTAAACATTGGAAGGCATCCGATTAATTTAATATGTATTTTAGGATTTTAATATTTATATAAACGATCATGATCCCATCATAAAGAGATTCTTAATTTTTCCTTGATTAAATAATCCATTTTAATATTCGTCAATGGTTCGATTTCTAGATCGTCGGAGAAGTCACAAGCGATCTCACTTAAAACCCAACTTTCTTACGAATAATAATTCACTTTTGACAAAATTTCCCCATATCAGAAAAAGAAAATTCATATTCAATACCATGTTTCATAAACACAAGAATTTCATGATCGTTTGTTTAATTTTAAAATCTTGAATCGTTACAGATTTTATCTTTCTTAAACATGCATGACATGGGTGTCATATCTAATACAAACATCATTCCAACATATATGTATCTATACATGCATTCATATACATATATGTTTTTTACATAAATTAAACGTGTTTGGTTATGGCCCCATCCTATGTGATATTTCCAAGCTAATGGAATTATCAAGGTCAATCTATGGTGGTTTCAAATACTACACCATTACATGTCTTTATCTTCTTCATTCCTCCATCATCTGGATTGCCTCCTAGCTTCCTTGCTTTCAAGTCTCCATTGAACAATTACATTGAATAATAAATACATCTATTCTAATGAAATTACAAGAAGAACTCCAGTTACATTTGATATTAACAATTACAATGAATAAATGACATGCAAGTCGTATTTAGAAACCAAAACCATAAAACAAAACAACTATTCTATGGGTCTTTAGGCCATAACCATCCACCATGTTATCACATAATACATGTAATATATCTCAGATTATATAAACATATCATATAATTATATATAAAAAAATTTAAAATTTCAGAAAATCAAATAAATTTTAGAAAATAATAAATCGTCGTTTCGTGTCCTGTAACATCATCAAACGGCTTACAGATGTGAAGTTGACGTCGTCAGTATTGCTCAGTGACATGATTCCAGTCAGAAAAAACATATCGTTTATGAAAATCGGACATTAGACACAGATTTCAGAAAATCTCCTGAGCCGTTTAAGAATTCGTATCAAATACGATTCTCATAACAAGAACAAACATGTATCATATACATACAGCAATACACACAATCATCCCATGATTATACAACACATACATATAATATATTTAAAAATCATATAAAACATATATATCAACATATAGTCATTGCATATCATATATATGTTTACATACATCGAAAAACTATTAAACACATAACCAAATCATCCCATTATACACGTAGCTCTGATACCATTGAAGGGTTTCGGGCATGAAAACGCAGCAGATATAACGTAAAACAATAAAAAAAACCTATCGCAGGATCCATGTATAACTTTGGATGATTATGGTGAAGAAGTCTGTATCTTAACAAAGCTTTCCGTATGATGTTTAATGGAGGTCCATAAAAACGAATCACAACAGCCCTTTGTTGCAAAGATCTGCTCTCCAAAGAAATCCACACAAACGCCAGATCGTCCTACGATCACCGGAGTCGGTACTAGCCGAATTGTTTGCCTCTTCCTCTCTCTCTTCTTTTCTCTAGCCTCTCTTGATGTTGAGCAGCTAGGATTTTTCTCTAAAAATGAAATTTGATGATTAACCCTAATACTATACATCATTATGTATATATAGGGAGAGAGAGATTTTGGGCCTAACCCTAATCCATGTGGTTTCCAAAACCCATTATGATTTTAGGTTATTATTATTATTAAATCCGAATTCTAATATAATTAATCAAGTCCCACTTAATTAATTCAATGATTAAATTTGAATTAATAATAATAATATATCTAAATTCGTAATTTAAATAAACCTCCATTTTGACGTTCTTTGTGTGTGACCCTTTAGGTTATTATTACGTTGACAATAATTTTAATATCCAATAATAAAATTATAAACAATGAGCAGCATCTAGTAATACATCATTGCTACCCAAGTAACAATAATAATTGGTGATTCAATTAAACATTTTGTGGATAATGTTCCACGTAATATAATCCATTTAACCTTATATTATAGATCAAAATCGAGGTATGTATAGTGTCATCATCTTCAACATTTAATATTGGTTTCCTTGATTAATGAGTAGACTATTTAAATAAATCAATATTTGAGCATGACCATGCATTTCATAGTCTCACTCAATCAAGAGACCAATAATATCACTCCTAGAATTGGAGGGTTAAATCATATATCTATCATCCATATTTCTCATACGATTTATAGCATACCCAATGTCCACCTTTATCATTATCCGGTTAAAGGTAACTTTGAGTGTAGTCAAAGTATATTAATTCTCGGATAGAAATATAATGATTTCAAGTCAGAGGATCATTACATCATTATCACAGTGAGATTTCTTATGACACTTATTAACATGTAGAATCTCACGGCAAGGCTTTCCAGTGTCATGTATTGATACATACACTTATGTTCTTGATTTTAGTATCACCATACCTATGACCAATGAGATGTGGTCATCTGTCAACAAACATACTAGTCTTATTGCATTATTATTGTCCTTAAATAATAATACTTGACTAGGGAATTTTAGGAATAAAATACTATTCATATAATCTCATTTTTAAGTCACATACTTAAAGATATATATTACGTATTAATATTTCAAGGACATTTATTATTCTTTTAATTTATGATGCAGTAAATAAAGACATAATAAATATCAATTAAATAATCACATAAAACATAATCCTTAATTGTTTTTAATAAAACATTAAAGTATTGTCTCTAGGACACCAATACTAACATCCTGGTCTAAAGAAATTGTCTTCTTTTTCTTTCTTGTGAATGACTTAGAACTTCCAGATACTGGAGATGATTTACTTTTCTTGACAGCCATCTCCTTCATGACTTCCTCAACTAACTCCATCACTCTTTCATAAGAAATCTCCTTAATTATGTGCTTTGGAGAGTGAATAGGAGAATCAGAGATTGCTAATGGAGTAGTTTCAACTGTAGCCAATTCATCAGTTGTTTCTTTATTTCCAGCATCACCATCTATCTCAGCATCACCATCAGACTTTATCATATCAACAAAGTTTATTGTTGCATCAGAGTTTATGGCTTGAACTTGATCAGAGTTTATCTGATTAAAGTTTAGTACATCAGTGTTGACAGCCTTGACCAATCTTCTCTTTTTCTTTGAAGGCTCTAAGATGGGGTTTACATGAAATGGCTTCATGAATGGAGCAGGTGGAATCTCAGAAGCTGGTTTGAATGATTTCTTTAATGGAAAAAACTAAGCCTTCATCACTATTATCAGAGTTTATAGGTTCATCAATTAATCTTCTTTTCTTGGGAGAAGACTCTGAGACAGATTTTCCCTTTCTTTGTATCTTTGGGCCTTGTTGGTGAGAGGTTTGTTTTACAACTACAGTTTTTTGAGAGACTACAGAGGTTGACTGTTGTTGTGTATCCGTGTTTGGTTGTTGATTTGGGTTAGAATCAGAGGGTGTTAAACTCTTATTCATAGTCACTGATAAAAATTCCCTCTCATACACAGTAGGCCTTCTCTCATTTAAGAGAAGCTTGACCCATGTGGGATAAAACAAGTTTTGTAATTTACCTTCATTGTCCTTTTTGGCATCTTTCCTTGTTAGGTCAGCAAAAATTCTCTTGTTCATACAAAAACTAGCTAAACTCTCATCATCATCAAAACTTACATCAGGCATGAGATAGCTAAAAATCAATTACAAAAATCTAGCATAGTATATAGTGTGTGCATCATCACTAAACTTACTAGCTATTTGCCTAATCAATAAATAAGGAAAATTAAAGTTTAGATTATGGGTCAGAGAATACCCAATTTATTGTGAGAGTTGTGGAATGGTATCAAAATTGGTACATTTGGCAGTGAAAGCTCTTGTGATGTAGTCAAAGAAAAAACTCCACTCTTTGCGTAGATTCGGCCTTGTGAGGCTTCCTAACTTAGATAAGTTGCCTCCATAGCCTATTGCTTTAAAGAATTCCTTTATTTGCTCATCATCAACTATATCATCATATGCAGCCACTTCAAGAAGGTGAAGGGCTTGACAAACAACTTCTAGAGTTATGGAATATCGTCCATTGCTTTGAAATGTAATGATAGGCTCCTCATCATCACTAGCATTATTAAACTTAGTCTTGGTCAGAGTTTGTGGAGTGATAGCCTTCTTGGAGAGCAGACCCAATACTGCTTTGTTGTAAAAAGTCCTAAATGACATGAAAATCTTATGGTGCATCTGATTTACTTAACACAGAGATGTAGTTAGTAGCAGCAAAGGTGAAATTCTAGAAAGATAGACCTTTGGATGCCATTGTTACAGAGATTTATAGTTTGTAGATATTAAGACTAAAAAATGAGAGAGAAAAATAGTAAGAATAAAATGCAGTTGTATAATTGAAAGTTAAAATATGAATTAATCTATTCCCTCTCAATGGCATATACTCTATAGTGGGACACATGGCATGATTTGATTGGTGGAGTAATGAGTAGTGCAAGTCTCAAAATACAGCAAATGTGTGTGTATCTGTGTCTAAATATGAAACATTTTACATGACAGACACGCGCCATATGATTACTCCAATCAGAGATTAACAAATATGATGTCACATAATTAAATATGATGTCATAAATAAAATAATCAATAATAGCTCAGAGTTTAGCAGGTAGACTAAGATCAGAGTTTACAGAAATCAGAGTTTGTTGTATTCCCTGACAGAGTTTACCACATACTCTGACAGTTTACACTAAACACTAATAGCTTGAGATAATCAGAGATTAGATTTTTCAAGGATCAGAGTTTACTTCAATCTCTATCCGAGTTTATCACATACTCTGACAGAGTTTACCATAAACACTGATTGTATCTGCTACTTGCTGTCTGGAGTTGAGCCACTTGTCCCCATGCCCAATTCAGAAACCAATCTTATAAAAGTTGTTTCACACAGAGGTTTTGTGAATATGTCTACTAGCTGTTGATCTGTTGGAACAAAATGCATTTCCATTGTTCCTTCCATGACATGTTCTCTTATGAAATGGTATCTGATACTGATGTGCTTTGTCAGAGAATGTTGAACTGGATTTCCTGTCATTGCAATAGCACTTTGATTATCACAATAAATAGGAATTTTTGAAAAGTTCAAACTGTTAGTGTTGGTGTCCTAGAGACAATACTTTATGATAAACAATTAAAGATTATGTTTACTTGAGTATTTAATTAATATTTATTATGTCTTTATTTACTGCGTTATAAATTGAAAGCATAATAAATGTCCTTGAAATATTAATGTGAATTATATATCTTTAAGTATGTGAGTTACAAATGAGATTATATGAACAATATTATATTCTTAAAAGTCCTTAGTCGAGTATTATTATTTAAGGACAATAATAATGCAATAAGACTAGCATGTTTGTTGACTGATGACCACATCTCATTGGTCATAGGTATGGTGATACTAAAGTCAAGAACATAAGTGCATGTCTCAATGTATGGCACTGGACAGACCCGCTGTGAGAATCTACATGTTAATAAGTGTCATAAGAAATTTTCACTATGATAATGATGTAATGATCCTTTGACTTGAAATCATTATATTTTATACGAGAATTAATATACTTTGATTACACTCAAAGTTACCATTAACCGGGTAATGATAAATGTGGACATTGGGTATGCTATGAATCGTATGAGAAATATGAATGATAGATATAGGATTTAACCCTCCTATTTTAGGAGTGATATTATTGTTCTCTTGATTGAGTGAGACTATAAAATACATGGCCATGCTCAAATATTGATTTGATTAATAGTCTACTCATTGATCAAGGAAACCCGGATTAAACGTTGAAGAGGATGACACAATACATGCCTCGAGTTTGATCTATAATATAAGGTTAAAGGGATTATATTACATTGTACATTATTCACGAAAGGTTTAACTGAATCACCAATTATTATTATTACTTGGGTAGCAATGATGTATTACTAGATGCCGCTCATTGTTTATAATTTTATTATTAGAAAATAAAATTATTGTCAACGTAATAATAACCTAAAGGGTCACACACAAAGAACGTTTAAATGGAGTGTTATTTAAATTATGAATTTAAATACTGTTATTATTATTAATTCAAATTTATTTATTTAATTAATTAAGTGAGACTTGATTAATTATATACATATTAGAATTCGAATTTAATAATAATATAAATCCAAAATCTGAATGGATTTTAAGAAGTCCAATCAGAATAGGGTTTTGGCCCAAGTCCCTCTCTCCCCTATATATATACATAAAGATGTATAGTTTAGGGTTAACAATTAAGATAATTCGTTTTTAATAAAACCCTAGCAGCTCTACATTTCTGAGAGGCTAGAGAAAGAGAGAGACAAAGAGGCAGAAAACAGGCTAGTACCTAACTCCGGTGATCATTAGACGATACGACGTTCGAGTGGATACTTATAGAGAGTAGATTTCTGTGAAGGGCTGCTGTGATTCATCGCTTATGGACCTCTATAATCATCATAAGGAAATCTTTAATAAGGTACACATCCGATTCTCCATAATCATCCGTCAATTATACACGGATCCTGCGTTTGGGATTCGTTATTTTTTTTTATTTAGCGTAATTCAGCTGCGTATATGTGCCCGAATCCCAACACAAACCATAGTCTAACAGTTAATTTCTCATCCATAAAATCTGAGCACAACAACTTCCTGCAGCTATATATTCAGCCTCTATTGTTGATGTTGAGATTGATTTTTACTTCTTGCCAAATCATGAGACATGTCTTCCACCGAGAAATTGAAAACTTCCATTAGTGATTTTCCTATCAATTTTACATCCTGCAAAATCAACATCTGAATAGCATATAAGTTTAAAGTCAAACTCTCTAGGATACCATAGGCCATGATTAATGGTGCCCTTGAGATATCTAAAAATTCTCTTAACAGAAATCAAATGTGATTCCCTTGGATTTGTCTAAAATCTAGCAAATAGACAAGTTGCAAACATGGTGTCTGGTCTACTAGTTGTCAAATAAAGAAGTGATCCAATCATACCTCTGTATGTTGTTATGTCTACAGGCTCACAGTATCTTGATCAAGCTTGGTTGCAGTAGCCATTGGAGTTGTAGCAGATGCAGAGTCTTGCATTTGAAACTTTATGAGTAGATTCTTTGTATATTTGGATTGACTTATGAAAATGCCTTCATCAGTCTGTTTCACTTGCAAGCCTAAGAAATAACTCATCTCTCCCATCATGCTCATTTGATACCTAGACTGCATTAACTTTGAAAATCTTTCACAGAGTTTCTCATTAGTGGATCTAAATATAATATCATCAACATATATTTAAACCAATAATAAATCCTTACCTTCAGTTCTATAAAACAAGGTTTTATCAATTGTACCTCTTGTGAAACTGCTTTCAAGTAGAAATTGAGCCAGAGTTTCATACCAGGCTCTAGGAGCTTGCTTGAGTCCATATAATGCTTTATCTAACCTATAGACATGATTTGGATATTTTGGATTTACAAAGCCAGGAGGTTGTTCAACATATACCTCCTCCTCAAGCTCACCATTTAAGAATGCACTTTTAACATCCATCTGATATACTTTGAATTTCTTGTGTGCAGCATAATCAAGAAAGATTCTAATTGCTTCAAGTCTTGCTACAGGTACAAAGGTTTCATCATAGTCAATGCCTTCTTGTTGAGAGTAACATTTGGCAACTAGTCTTGCTTTATTCTTGGTTATAATTCCATCAGAGTCTGTCTTGTTTCTGAACACCCATTTTGTTCCAATAATAGATCTGTTCTTTGGTCTTGGAACCAGAGTCCAAACCTCATTCCTTTCAAACTCATTTAATTCTTCCTACATTGCAGTAACCCAATCTACATCCTTCAAAGCATCTTCAACTTTCTTTGGTTCTGTTTGAGAAAGAAACTATGATATAGACATTCATTTTGAGTAGCTTTTCTTGTCTTTACTCCACTTTCTAGATCACCAATAATCAAATCAGGTATGTGATCTTTGGTCCATTTCCTTGGATGTGAAAAGTTTTTTGAACTAGATGTTCCCTCATGATTTGTGCCTTCATAGTATGATTCCTCGGTAAATGCTGATCATCCTCCTAAAGTTGTGCTTTCACCAGTGTTTGATGGATCAGTGTTTAGGCTTTCAGAGTTTGATGGATCAGAGTTTGTGTCTGTCAGAGATTGGTTAGACTCTGAAATTTCAATTATTGAGGTTGGTTCTCCAATTTCAGTAAAAGATTGATGTTGCTCCCCCTCAACATGTGCATAATCTTCAATTGCTGTGTCTGTTTTATTTGAAACAGAGTTTAGAGAATCAGAGATTACCTTATCAGTGTTTGGCTCATCAGAGTTTAGAGCATCAGAGTTTCGTTCATCAGAGTTCGTGTCTTGCAGTTTATTTTCAAATATTAGAGATTCCTGAGCATCTTCATCATGTAGCCCTGTTATTTTTCCTTCACCAAAAGAGACATTAATAGATTACATGACTACCTTAGTTCTCAGATTGAACACCTTGAATGCCCTTGAAGTAGTTTTGGAAGTTGTTGCATAACCAACAAAAATACCTTCATCTGCCTTAAGTTCAAACTTTTTCAACTCTTGAGGATGTGTTTTAAGAATAAAGCACTTGCTTCCAAATATGTGAAAGTATTTCAAACTTGGCTTCTTCCCCTTCATCATTTCATATGGAGTCATATCATGTTTATTTATTAAAGTGCAATTTTGAGTGATGCATGCAGTATTCACAGTTTTTGCCCAAAAATAAGTAGGTAGCTTTGCTCCTTCTAACATTGTTCTAGCAGCTTCAATGAGGGTTCTGTTCTTTCTCTCAACTACACCATTTTATTGAGGTGTACTAGGTACTGAGAATTGTTGAATGATTCCTTTAGTTGAACAAAATTCCTCCATTGCATAGTTCTTAAACTCTGTTCCATTGTCACTCATTAGATTCTTTACCTTGTGTGGTGATCCATTCTCAATCATGGTGATATGATCAAAAATGATCTAAGCTGTTTCATCCTTTTTGTGTAAAAAATACACCTAGGTAAATCTTATCTAGTCATCTACTATCACCAAAGTATATTTCTTCTTTCCAATGGACAATATATTGACAGGACCAAACAAATCAAGATGCAATAGATGGAATGGTTGATTAATAGAATATTCAGTCTTGCTCTTGAAAGATGTCTTTTTTTTTTTGCCTTTTAACATGAATCACAGAGTCCATCAGGATGAAATTGAACTTTTGGAAGACCTATTACTAGATCCTTCTTCATCAATTCATTTATGTTTCCAAAGTTCAAGTGACATAGCTTTTTTGTGTCAATTCCAGCTTTTCAATGATGATGCTTTTACAAGTAAACAAGTTAATGGATCATCAGATTTTACCTACAAGTTAGCTTCAAATAAATTGTTATGTCTGTGACCAATGAAAACCACTTTGCCAGCCTTTTTGTTTTTGACTTCACAATGTGTTTCATAAAATTCCACAGAATAACCTCTGTTTGTCATTTGACTCACACTTAACAGATTATGCTTGAGTCCTTCAACCAGAGCTATATTTTCAACGATGACATTTCCAATAACAATATTTCCATATCCCAGTGTTCTTCCTATGTTGCCATCTCTACAAGATACTGCTGGTCCAGCCTTCTCCTCATACTCTGAAAGCATGGAGTTATTTCCAGTCATGTGTGCAGAACATCCACTATCAATTACTAAGATGTTTTTCATGTTTCTCTGCAATCATTTAATGCAAATTAATTAGTAGCTTTGAGAACCGAAACAAGTTTGGATCCTTTCTTTTTGAAATTATTAACATTTGCAGCAGAAGTAATTTTATCAAAGTTTAAGTTAACAGAGTTTGCATTTTTAGAGTTTATGTTTCTTATGTCAGATTTTATCACATACTGTTATTTAGCAGAACAACTAAAAAAACTGGAGTTTTATTCAAATGAAGCAATAGTTCATAATAATTGAAATACAGACTATGATATTCTTTACATGTATAAATAGAATTCTATAAACTACCACAGTGAAAACAAGGATTTTGTGGTCTATATCTAGTCTGTTTCATATCCTCTGATCTAGGTCTCTCAAGTTCCCTTTTTTTATTCTATCTGCAGTCAAAAGCAAGATGATTAGAATTTCCACAGATGAAACAGACTTTTTCTAGGGGCATCAGGAATATTCTTATAGTCATTTTCCTTAGAAATTCCTACTTTCCATTTCTATTCCTCTTGACTTTTTAGGTTTATTTTTGTTTGTGACTGCCTTCAACTTTTCCTTAAGTTGCTTCTGTGAGAGTAACCCAATATTTACTGGTTTATTCTCTGACACACTATTCTATTTGGTTTTGTGATTATTAGAGCATTCACCAGAGTTTCCCTTTTCATTACTAGATCTAACAAAATTCATAGTTTTACTCAATTTTCCTTTTATTCCTGTGTATGTCATATCATTCTTAACATGTGTCTCATTGTCAGATTCATAACCTAAAGCAGATGTCCAATTCTTATTAGAAAGCATTTGTTGGACTTTCTTGCCAGAGTTTGTCCAAACTTTGAAAGTCTCATTTCTTTAGCTATCTCAGCTTTTAAATATTCAACTTGTATTTTCAGCTGAGTTTGCATGTGTATATCATTCTCATAGCCTTTCTTAGTGATAAGCATGTGTGTATGTTCATATTTAAGAAAGTCATTCCTAACAAACATAGTTTGTATTTCAAATTTTAAACTTTCATTCTCAAGTGACTGTGATTTAAAACTAATATGTAGGGTTCTAAGTAAAGATTTTAATTCATGAATATTTTCAGTATTAATATTAAAAATAGATTCTGGTACCTTGTCAGAGTCTACATGCTTCCATTCTTCAAAATTTTCTTGACAGAATGCCACCACCTCCTCCAATTGATGATAACAAAAAGGGGGAGAATGCAAAGAAGAAGGATGGTGATGATGATGGCAAAGTCAGGGGTGGTGGTGGTGGTTCTAGTATGGATAAATCAAGTGGCGTTGGTGGTTCTGCAATAAAAAGGACTACTAAAAATGGAAGCAACAGGGATAAACAATCTTCAAAGACATCTAAGTCATCTAAGTCACCCAAAGATGACTTTAACAGAAAAAATAATAATTCAAGAAGTTTGAAGATGATCTAGAAGCTATAAGAATTTCTAGGGAAAGAGAAACTCAATCAATGATTTAGAGGGAAAGGAAAAGAATTGAAGATCTAAGGAAGAGCACTAAGTTGGTGACAGAGGCAGCAGAAAGAAGGAACTTGGATGAGTTCATTGCTCAGACAATAATAGTAAATGAAAATGCAAAGAAGGCTGCCAAAGAAAGCAATTCAAATGCAGGAAAATTTCTATCAATTGATTTTGAAGCCCTTGAAGAGAAGAAAAAGAGTAAAGCCATAATGATTGAAGAAGAAAAGAAAAGAAAGAAGCCAGTTGGCCAGAAGCTTCTTCAAGGAGCCATTTCATCAGGATTTTCAGATGCTACAAGAAGAGAAAAAGAGAATGAAGAAATTGCAAGGAAAATAGAAATGGAATGGAATATGGAAGATCAATTAGTAGAAAAACCACTGAGAAAAAAGAGTAAAATAGACATGGCTAAGAAAAAGATAAGTTCTACTCAAGAAAAAGTGGTTCAGGAAAACCTCCAGGTTAAACAAGAAGAAATCAAGGAGGAGGTAACAATTGAAGGCTATGATATGAAAGGAATATCAGTGACAAGTGAAAAAGGGTTGATAGTGTAGGGTTTCGTGACACAAACGCAGCGGAATAAACGCAAAAAAATAAATCAAAATAGCGAAACCCTCCGCAGGATCCATGCGAAAACAAAAGATTTAATTCGGAGATAAAGAATAAATACCTTTAGAAGCTTTAACAGTTCATTAATGGAAGATTAATGGAGGTCCAAAGCTTGTTTAATCACCACGTATCCCGCTCTCGCGATCTACGCTCTACGGTATCCACACGAACACTTTTCATGAAGGATTGATGTGTACTAGCACCCGAAAACTTCTTCTCTCTCTATCTTCCTCCTCTCTCAGAGCGGCTAGGGTTTTTGTAAAATCTCTATCTTATTAAATCAGCCCATAAAGAGATTATATAGAGAGAGGAATAAGTTTTCTAATTATAATCCAATTATAATTAATACTAATCCAAAATTCTAAATTATTTAATTAAGTCTCACTTAATTAATTAATTATTAATTTTGGAATTAGTTTAAGTAATTCATTTATTCTATTTATATAATTAATTAAGTCATACTTAATTAATATCATAAATAAAATAAATTACTTATTTAATTTAAATTCATAATTTAAATTATTTCTCCTTCAAGCGTTCTTTGTGTGTGACCCTGTAGGTTATTATTACGTTGGCAACAATTTTAATATCTAATTAAAATTGTAAACAATGAGCGGCATCTAGTAATACATCATTGCTACCCAAGTAATAATAATAAATCGGTGATTCGATTAAGCCTTTCGTGAATAATGTTTCATGTAATATAATCCCTTTAATCTTGATATTATAGATTAAACTCAAGGCATGTCTCGTGTCATCCTCTTCATAATTTAATCTTTATTTTCTTGATCGATGAGTAGACTATTAAAATCAAATCAACATTTGAGCACGGCCGTGCATTTCATAGTCTCACTCAAACAAGAGGCCAATAATATCACTCCTAAAATTAGGAGGATTAAATCCCATCTAGATCATTCATATTTCTCATACGATTCATAATATACCCAATGTCCACTTTTATCATCACCCGGTCAAAGGTAACTTTTAATGTAATCAAAGTATATTAATTCTCGTATAGAAATATAATGATTTCAGGTCTAAGGATCATTACACCATTATCACAGTGAGAATTACTTATAACACTTACTTAACATGTAGAATCTCACGGCGGATCATTCCAATGCCATGCATTGATACATGCACTTATGTTCTTGACTTTAGTATCCCCATACCTATGACCAATGAGATGTGGTCATCGGTCAAGAAACATACTAGTCTTTGTGCATTATTATTGTCCTTAAATAATAATACTCGACTAGGGAATTTTAGGAATAAGATACTATTCATATAATCTCATTTTTAAGTCACATACTTAAAGATATATAATACGTATCAAAATTCCAAGGACATTTATTATGCTTTCAATTTATTACGCAGTAAATAAAACATAATAAATAAATAATAATCAATAAAACATAATCCTTAATAATAAATATTTTCCTTAAAATATAAAAAGTATTGTCTCTAGAGCACAATTACTAACAATCTCCCACTTGCACTAGAGCCAATTACCCAAGTATCCAATACTCATGGAACTAGTGTGACTTTCGTGCTTCTGCTGCGACAAAGCCTTAGTCAGTGTGTCTGCAATATTATTATTAGTATACACTTTACATATATGTATATCTCCTTGATCATTAATCTCATTAATTAGGCGATATCTCCTAAGTACATGCCCAAACAGCCTCCTTGGCTGCTTCACAAGCATCAATATACTCAGGTTCTATTGAAAAATCAATAATTGTATTTGCTGTGAACCATTCCAGCATACAACATCTCAATAAAACACAAATCCAGACAGAAACATTAAATTATCGTTATCTGTCTAGAAACCAGTATCACTGAAATCTCTTACAACTAGCTTCACATCTCCTCCATATAACAAGAATGAATCTTTAGTCCTCTTTAAGTACTTAAGAATATTCTTGACTGTCGTCCAGTGACCTTCACCTGGATTAGATCGGTATCTACTCATCATGGTTAAAGCATACGAGACATCAGGACAAGTACATATCATTGCATACATTATAAAACCAATTGCTGACGCATATGGAATTTTACTCATGCAGTCCCTATCATCCAATGATTTAAGACAAATTTTATTTTGAGATCACTATCCCATGAGACATTGGGACATATCCATTTTAGTCTCTTTGCATTTGATATCGATGCAAAACTTTGTCAATGTATGTACTCTAAATTAGGCCGATCAATCACCTTGATCTATCTCTATAGATCTCGATCCCTAATATATATGTCACATCGCCTAAGTCTTTCATTGAGAAATTATTTCTCAACCAAGTCTTCACAGTCTGTAGAGAAGGAATGTCATTCCCTATTAGTAATATATCATCAACATATAATACTAGGAATGCCACATGGCTCCCACTAAACTTCTTGTAAACACAAGTTTCATCTTCATTCTGAATAAAGTCAAACTCTTTTTGACTATTTCATGAAAACAAATGTTCCATCTCCTCGAGGCCTGCTTTAATCCATAAATGGATCGACGCAACTTACATACATTTCCAGCATCCTTTAGATCAACAAAACCCTTAGGGTGTGTCATGTACACATCCATATCTTCTTCAAGGCTCTCATTTAAGAAAGCGGTTTTGACATCCATTTGCCAGATTTCATTGTCATAGTAAGCAGCTATAGCAAGCAAAATCCTGATGGACATGACCATAACAACTGGTGAAAAGGTCTCATCATAGTCAATACCATGAATTTTCTTGAAACCTTTTGCCACCAATCGTGCCTTATAGGTCTGTACATTAGCATCCATGTCGGTCTTCTTCTTGAAAACCCACTTGCACCCTATAGGTTTTACCCCTTCAGGTGGATCAACCAAAGTCCATACTTGATTAGTATACATGGATTCCATCTCAGATTTAATGGCATCCAGTCATCTCTTAGAATCTGGAGTGTTTATAGTATCTAGGTAGGTGAGAGGCTCATCTTCATCCACAAGCATCACATCACCATCTTGAGTCAAGAGAAATCCATATTATCTCTCGGGCTCATGGCGAATCCTACTAAACCTACGAACACCTGTGTTTCTTGAGCAGTATTATTTTTCTTGTACATTCTACTCAGGTTCCTCCACTGGTTCAACGTTATCATGTGGGTCTCAAACTTCATTGAGATCTATTATCCTCCCACTGTCTCTCAGCAGTTCGAGCAACAAACACTTTGTTCTCGGAAGGATTATAGAAAGAATAACCCCTTGTTTCAGTTGGGTATTCCACAAAATTACATTTGTCTGATTTTGGTCCTAGCTTGTCATAGATTAGACGTTTCACAAACGCTTCACATCCCCAAATTTTCATAAATGACATGCTGTGACGTTTCTCAGTCCATATCTCATAAGGATTCTTTTGAACCATTTTAGTAGGAACAATGTTAAGTGTATGTGGAGCCGTTTCCAGAGTGCAACCCCAGAAACTAATTGAAAGATTTATTGACTCATCATTGATCGCACCATGTCCAACAAGGTGTGATCCCTCCTATCAAAAACCTTTCTTTGATATTTTCTACTTCATCTTTATAGTCTTTGAACTTTTCAAATGATTCGGATTAGTTCTTCGAAAGATACATATATCCGTATCTACTAAAATAATTAGTAAATTTTATGAAGTTAATAAAATCTACCTTTTGTCATTGTACACATATGACCACATACATCACTATGTATAAGTCATACACATTCAATGATCTCTTCACCATGTCCGGTAAAAGGAGCTTTAGTCATTTTGCCAAATAAGCCAAGATTCGCATCCTTTTGTATAATTCATAATCAAACTTTTCCATGAATGCATCCTTATGAATTCTGAAAATGCGTTTCTCATTAATATGGCCTCAACAACAGTGCCAAAGGTAATATTTTATTTGAGTCACTTTGGAACATATAAATTGTTAATTAGTTGTGCAACATTATAAGGCTCATCATCAAAATAGAATAAACAACTATTGTTATTTAATTAAAATGAAAAAGCCTTTCTTGTCCAAACAAGAAACTGGAATAATGTCCCTGCCAATTGCAAGCACGTTATAACAATTATCAAGTTCTAAATTTTCCTTATAGGCCAAAAATTAAGTAACGAGTTCCTCGAACCAGAGCAACTATCTTTACTCCAATTCCAACCCGATACCTTAAGCTTGACCCTTATTGATCATCATCTTTCGATCTTCCAATTAAGCATGACAGTTTAATTTCCAGTCTCCCAACTTTCCACAGAAGTGACAATCGTCTTCTTTATCAACACCTCATTCAGACTTTAGAGTCTGCTTTAGGGATTGGACTTTGGTTTGACAACGGAACTAGATCAAATCTTCTCCTTGCCTTTCCATTTTTCTTTCCCTTTTGCATTCCCTATGTTTACCATCAATATAGTAGTAGTTCATGCATTTATCATATTACTTTCAGCAGTTCTCAACATGCTTAGCAACTCAATGGGTGTTTTACCAATCTTATTCACTTTATTGTTTATAACAAAATAAGAATAATATTTGTCCAGAGATTGTAAGATCAAATCTAACTGTCTCCAGACCAATCTGGAAACCCAAAATATCAATGGTATTCATTATACCCTATAATCTTTAGAACATGTGGTGTAACCGGGTCTCACTCTCCCTACTTATAAGTGTATAGTGCCCTTTCAAATATATCTTGTGCTCAATCGTTTCATAAGCATCTATATGCTTGTATTGCTTCTTAAGCCTAGCACATATATTTGCGAGCATGAGACATGAAACATCAGTCGCAACATCAATTTGCTTCCCATAAGCACTATGATTTGCACATGTTACATTCTCAACTTTAAGAGCAGGAGAAGAGATTTGACTAATATCATGGTGCCCGAGGACGATCATCAAGCTCCTATGTTAGTCAAGGAAATATATTCTCGTCAACTTGTCCTTCTCAAGAACTGATCGCATAGAGAAGTTGTTTGTGTTTATCATTTGATATCTACAATATTAAAGTGCATAAAATAAACTAGATTGCAAATTTAATATTAATTATGTTTAAGTGATTATGGTATATCATCATATACCTCCCACTATTTTTATCAAACTAATAGCCCTTACTATTAATTTGGAAAGTATATCCCATAATTCTTTCTAGTGAGCCAAGATCCATATTTCGTCATGTCCTAAGTCAACCACTGGAAGTCCTTAGAAAATGATTATTTAGGTAGACAAAAGTTGTCAATTATATCATATATAATTCTTGGATAGTTTGGTGAACAACGATTGATCTTATCTATCTAATAGACTTTTAACCAAACTCTATGCTTCTAAGTTCATAATAGTTGAATATAACCGTTTATTTTCACTTATTATGACGACTCAGTTAAGTTAGACCCAATGATACAACGGCAGAATATAACCGTTTATATTCGTCGCATCTCACCACGATAGATAGGAGTCCCCTGCCACTGACAGTCATTCCCCTTATCGATCTAGGATTCGATGAGTGTTCATTCATTGGAAAGCATCCGAGTAAATCTTAATATTTTGTTAAGGGGTTTTAGAAAATTTTACACGATCATGATCACATCATAAAGAGATCCTCAATTTTTCCTTGAACCAAATATTTCAAATCGACATCTTAAATTGTTCATTTCCCAGGTAGATGGAGGATACCAATGGTCACACTTAAAACCCATCAGCCTTACGAATACGCATATCCGTTTTTGTCAGAAAATCCCAATTATAGATATCAAAAATCCATATTTAATTCCGTGTTTTAAAAATCCATATTTCATAAACACAAGAATCTCATGATCGTTTGTTAATTTTAAAATCTTGAATCGTTACAGATTTTATCTTGTTTAAGCAAACATGGCATGGGTGTCGTATCTAATACATACATGATTAATCAATATTAAGCATGCATCTCAATTATATCTACGCATACATACCAATACATGCAATCATATACATATATGTAATGTGCGTAAATTAAACGTGTTTGGTTATGGCCCCATCCTATATGATATTTCCAAGCTAATGGAAATATCAAGGTCAGTCTATGGTGGTTTTAAAAATACTATCTATTACATGTCTTCTTTCTTCATTGCTCCATCATCCCCTTTTGGATCGCCTCCTTGCTTGCAAGTCTTCATTGATAATTACATTGAATAATAAAAATAAAACTATTCTAATGAAATTACAAGAAGAACTCGAGTTACATTCGAGATAATTAAATTACAATGAATAAACGACATGCAAGTCGTATTTAGAAATCAAAACCACTATCCTATGGGTCTTTAGGCCATAACCATCCACCATGCTATCATATAACATATATAATATATCTCATATTATATAATCATATTATATAATTATATATAACAAATTTCGAAATTTCAGAAAATTAAAAACAGATTTCTGAAGACAATAAATCGCTATTTCGAGGACCTTAACGACGTCAAACGCCTTACAGACCCGTCGATGATAGCATAGCTATCAGTTTTATTCATTGACCCGATTCCAGTCAGAAAACACATATCGTTTATGAAAATCGGATACAACAGTCAGATTTCTCCAAATCTGACGGTGTTTTAGAAATCGTATCATATACAATTCCCATAACAAGAACAAGCGTATATCATATATACATACACAGTGATACATACAATCATCATATGATTATACATCACATGAATATCATATATTCATAATATATACATACATATATTCAAAAATTTTAGAAATCAAATAATTTTCAGAAAATAATAAATCACCATTTTGGAGGCTGTAACGACATCTAATAGCTTACAGACACAGAGTTGAAAATGTCAGTATTGCTCAGTGACCCGATTCCAGTCAGAAAACACATATCGTTTGCGAAAATCGGACAACGAACACAGATTTCAGAAAATCAACGGCAGTCGTTTCAGAATTCGTATCGAATACGATTCCCATAAAAAGAACAAACATGTATCATATACATACATCAACATACATAATCATCATATGATTATACATCATATGAATATCATATATTCATAATATATATAAACATATACATATTATATCAATATAAAATCATGATAGATCGCATACATGCTTATATATCAAAAACTGTTAAGCACATAACCGAATTAAAACGTTTCGTAAGTAGCTCTGATACCATTGTAGGGTTTCGTGACACAAACGCAGCGGAATAAACGTAAAAAAATAAATCAAAATAGCGAAACCCTCCGCAGGATCCATGCAAAAACAAAAGATTTAATTCGGAGATAAAGAATAAATACCTTTAGAATCTTTAACAGTTCATTAATGGAAGATTAATGGAGGTCCAAAGCTTGTTTAATCACCACGTATCCCGCTCTCGCGATCTACGCTCTACGGTATCCACACGAACACTTTTCATGAAGGATTGATGTGTACTAGCACCCGAAAACTTCTTCTCTCTCTATCTTCCTCCTCTCTCAGAGCGGCTAGGGTTTTTGTAAAATCTCTATCTTATTAAATCAGCCCATAAAGAGATTATATAGAGAGAGGAATAAGTTTTCTAATTATAATCCAATTATAATTAATACTAATCCAAAATTCTAAATTATTTAATTAAGTCTCACTTAATTAATTAATTATTAATTTTGGAATTAGTTTAAGTAATTCATTTATTCTATTTATATAATTAATTAAGTCATACTTAATTAATATCATAAATAAAATAAATTACTTATTTAATTTAAATTCATAATTTAAATTATTTCCCTTCAAGCGTTCTTTGTGTGTGACCCTGTAGGTTATTATTACGTTGGCAACAATTTTAATATCTAATTAAAATTGTAAACAATGAGCGGCATCTAGTAATACATCATTGCTACCCAAGTAATAATAATAAATCGGTGATTCGATTAAGCCTTTCGTGAATAATGTTCCATGTAATATAATCCCTTTAATCTTGATATTATAGATTAAACTCAAGGCATGTCTCGTGTCATCCTCTTCATAATTTAATCTTTATTTTCTTGATCGATGAGTAGACTATTAAAATCAAATCAACATTTGAGCACGGCCGTGCATTTCATAGTCTCACTCAAACAAGAGGCCAATAATATCACTCCTAAAATTAGGAGGATTAAATCTCATCTAGATCATTCATATTTCTCATACGATTCATAATATACCCAATGTCCACTTTTATCATCACCCGGTCAAAGGTAACTTTTAATGTAATCAAAGTATATTAATTCTCGTATAGAAATATAATGATTTCAGGTCTAAGGATCATTACACCATTATCACAGTGAGAATTACTTATGACACTTACTTAACATGTAGAATCTCACGGCGGGTCATTCCAATGCCATGCATTGATACATGCACTTATGTTCTTGACTTTAGTATCCCCATACCTATGACCAATGAGATGTGGTCATCGGTCAAGAAACATACTAGTCTTTGTGCATTATTATTGTCCTTAAATAATAATACTCGACTAGGGAATTTTAGGAATAAGATACTATTCATATAATCTCATTTTTAAGTCACATACTTAAAGATATATAATACGTATCAAAATTCCAAGGACATTTATTATGCTTTCAATTTATTACGCAGTAAATAAAACATAATAAATAAATAATAATCAATAAAACATAATCCTTAATAATAAATATTTTCCTTAAAATATAAAAAGTATTGTCTCTAGAGCACAATTACTAACAGATAGGAGTATGTTAGGTCCGTAAGGATGGGGTATTAGCTAGAAGGGGGGGTTGAATAGCTTAATACCCTTTTAAAAATTAGAGCTTGGCGTTTTAAAATTTTCTCTTCTCTTTTAAAAATGTTACTAGTCAACTAGTAAATCAAGTGCGGAAATTAAAAGAGAGTAAAGAAATATAGCACCACACACAAGATTTTTATCCTGGTTTGCGATGACGCAATCCCCTAACGGATCCGCTCACCCCTAGTCCAGTCCCCGAGTCCCTCCCTGAACTCGAGATTTTCCCACTATAAAAAGATTCACTCCTTATAGCGGCGGAGAAGCCTGTTACAACCACTATGTATTTATCTCGGACCTTAACTCCCCGTTAACCCCTCAAAATACAATAGCAAACCCTACTAGACTAATCTTGGAGCGTAACTCCCCGCTACCTCCTCACAATCTAAGTAGAACCCTTACAAGTTTATCTTGGAGCGTAACTTCCCGTTACCTCCTCAAATACAAGTAAGAAAAATAAATTACAACCCTGCGTAGACTACGTTCCTCTAACCCTCTGTAGGTCTTGGATCTTAGATCTTAGGTCTTGGATCTTTCCTTTCCTCACGGTGCAGAGACACCCAACTTCCCGTCGGCGTGCCTAGGACTTGGGTCTTAGAACAAGGATCACCTCACTTCACTTCACCTCACTAACAAAAGTCTAGACAACCAGTACTACGACTTAATAATTCCTGTTTAAGAAAAGAAGATTGGTGGACTAGTATATTACTATACTAGACCGGAAACAAACAGATATATATAATATAGCCGAAGCAACAGAATATATAAATGTGAGTCGGGATAAGTCTCTTCGTGAGAAGGACGAACCACACGTTGTGTGTGAACGTGTATGCAGTAAATTAAGTGCGTATGCTAAAGTAAAGAGCGTTATGTAAAGCGTATGAATGCAAGCACTTAAATTAAATATATAATATATATAGGATATATAAGGCTGAAAATAACTAAGCCAAATATATTGTGACTTGAATAAGATCAAGAACGTTTTATGAGTGGGTTGTTTATAAGGTCTTGGAAATTAAAACAACTAAACTATGACCTTTAAACAAACACCGGATATACCACTAAGATTCAACGAGGATGTTTCGTTTATGTCGTACCTCGACTTATACGAATAGTATCTAACTCGGAATCAAAGTTGGATTAACTTCAAGAACTCAACAAGTTAGGTTTGTTTACGTCGTACCTCGACTTATACAAATAACCCTTAACTCGGTGTTCGAAGTTAAAGAATAAACTTACAAATATTCTACGAGTTTGCTTTGTTTATATCTCTAAGTGAGATTTATACGAAAGAGTATAACTCGGAATATAAGTTCGTTTCTTTCACGAATAATTCAACAAGGAGTCCTTTTATTTATGTCATACCTCGACTTATACAAATTGGTCTCAACTCGGAATTAATGTGAGTTTAAACTTGACAAATATTCTACGAGAGAAAGCTTCGTTTATATCTCTAAGTGAGATTTATACGAGTATTTTTATCTCGGAATATAAGTTAGTTTCTTTCACTTAATTGTTCCACAAGGAGTCCTTTTGTTTATGTCGTACCTCGACTTATACAAATTGGTCTCGACTCGGAATTAAGTGAGATTAATACTCTATTTATTTCAAACAAGGAGAAGTTCGTTTATGTCTAATAATTTAGACTTATACGAATGGAATCTCAACTCGGAAATAAAATGAGTTAACTTGCAACTTATCAACAAGGAGTCCTTTTGTTTATGTCTCTAAATAAGACTTATACAAGTAGGTCTCAACTTGGAATAGAAGCTAGTTTAATTACCAAATTCAACAAGGAGTCCTTTTGCTTATACCTCTTTATGAGATTTATACAAATCGGTCTCTACTCGGAACTTAAGTAACTTAGAGTCATTATTAATCCCGGAAGCCTACACCGAGGATATAAACAACTTTGTTGTGAAGAGCAAGAGATCAATTTAAAGCTCTTCCAACGGTTATCACAATTTATATAGAAGACAACGAACAAACAATTTAAGCACGTAACTATATAAATCGTAGACAAGGCTAACTATATAATAGATCTAACAAACAAACCAAGCAAGCACAAATCTATTTATAATCTGCCTAATATGTGTACTAACACATAAAAATGGAATCAACTTGTAACCCTTAAGATCTAGAGAGAAATCAAGAGAAAAAGCCAATTTTGAAGCCAAAACACACAAAAAGTAGTCGCCGGAAAAAGTCGCCGGAAAATCGCCGGAAAGTGAACTTTTGGTATAACTTTGGGGGCAACTAACCAAGTCTAAGGGCAGTAGATATATGGTCTTTGGGTAGCCTAAAGGGACTTGTATGGTTGGTGTGTGATTAGTGCAAGTATATGGGTTTTTAAGCTTGAAAGGGGTAAGATCTATGTAAGAACTAAGCTTAAAGGGCAAGAACTCTTGGAGATGAAAAGCTACTGATCTTGAGAGCTTCTTGGGAGAGAAATTTGCAGCATATACTTGGCACTAAAAGGCTTGAGAAATGGTGTGGGGGGAGGGCTTTATTTATAGGCCAAAAATGAGCATTTTTGATTTATTTAATTAGGGGACAAGGGGACAAAGCTTGGCATGTGATAAGGTAAGGTACTTAACTGAAAAGTGCTGTCCCCCCAGCTGTATTTACCCACATAGTTGCCTAGAAAAATGTGCTAGCCTCATTCAGTAAATTATTTAAGCGAATAAACACAATATCGAACGATACGTTGGAAATATGACGTTTTTCAAAATATGCTCCAAAAATTATGAAAATCTGGGAACCATCTGGGAATGATCCCAATAGGTCATGGTCAAAATCCTACTCAATTTGGAGTTGACCTTCATTGACTTTTAATTGACCGAACAAACAATCCCGAAATCGGGAATACAGGCCAAAAATAAAAGTCACCCAAAAATTATGAAAAAAATCCTAAAATTCTTTTTCAATATTCTAATGACATTCCCCAAGTTTCAAGTCATTTGGACATGTGTAGATACTACTTTGAGAAAAAGATCGTTTTGTTGTCCCTACAGCCCGAAACAATACTCGATAGCCGTTTGTCGGAACTTGTCAACGTTTGGACTAAAGTTTTGACTCAAAACATATTCAAATGTAATATTACTAAAATAATAATGACTATGAAGTCCAAGGAATATTTAATTTGAATTAAAATACAAATTATCCAAAGAATTAGGACAATTCAGGGTTTTAGGGATAAAATCTGTATTTTATATCTAGGCAGGACTTTGTTGAAGATAAATTGAACAAATATATTTATAGAATATATTAAAAATATATTCCCTTGAAAACCTTTAAAACAAACACTCTTTTGAATAGATAACACATTTTCTGTTTCGTAAAAGCAGTGTTAAAATACTGTATTTGTTCATCTTCAGTATAAGCCTCAAAATATAACATATATAACTTAGATTTGATTTTATCATTATTTTGATAAATCTTATCTAAATATATGTAGAGAGAAAATCATTTGGTTTTGTTTATAAAAGCAGTTTGACCCAATTTGACTTTCTTCTCGTTGACTGTCACTTCGAATAACCTAAGGGAGGATTACTATATTAATTAGTAACTTCCTAATGCTAATTTAATTTACACTTATCATTAAGACAAAATAATCAAAACCTAATCCATAAGACTGTAACTCACAATCTTCCCCTTTTTGATATTTTGTCGAAACATTGTAGTGTAAAATTAAATATGTGTGTGACAGTCCTAAACTCCCCGTACGTGTATGAACCTATCTAATTTATGCATTTTTAGATTATTAAAACTAATTAACACTTCCCCTATAGTGTTGAAAATCTTTCTTGATTTTAAATGCTTATCAGATATATAAGCAAATTATTATGCAGCAGTTAGGATGCACAGAGAAAAATTGAGTATATATACCCTTTGATAAGTGAGCACTTATCATTATTCCAGTTTCAGCTTATATACTCCAATTTCCAAAAACAGATTTGTTGTATGCCTTCCATTTGATAAGAATTTTTTTTAATTCTTTATCAATTTTCGATTCCTTATAAGCTGCAGAATATTTGTATGTTAGAGTATTATTCTTGAATAATATCATTCTAATTTAAACACTCTCTTCAAAAAAAGAAAAAATTGTTGAATTTGATAAATAAACATTTTGGTTTTAATCAAATTCATTTTACACTCTCTTCCCGTTGATTACTTACTCTTCCCCTTGATTACTAAAATTCATATTTTACACTTTCTTCCCCTTGATTTGACAATGAATATCAAAAAGCATTTTAATTTCTAACTACAATTGTCGAGAAATATTTTCACTTGAGTGAAACTTCTATGCTTTTAGAATTAAAGAGCTAGAGTGAAGAACCTTCCCTTTTTAATTTATTCATTACCGAATAAATTAGTTCAATTGATCCTTGTTTGAATTCGAAAGAAAATTCGAACATTACATTTGATTGCCTCGACCTGGAAAAAAATTGACATGTAGGATGTCCAAACTTTGAATTATAACAATTCAGCTAAAGGAACCTGTATACAATTTGTTTGTTTAGCATAAAAGAAATTTATCTATGCCCTGTAGAAACCATCTATAGCATAATAAATTGTATCAACCAAAGCACAAGGGGGAGGGGGAAATTAAGTAACAACACTTAATGTAGCAATCCTGTAGCAGTTAAAATATACAACACTAATGTATATATTAGAAGTGCTACACCTAAGAAAATATTGTAGCTGCTCTAAGATCCTGCAAAAAAAATAAATATTCAACAGACATATACTAGCAACCAAACTTAATGTGAACATGTGGCAATTAGAGCCATTCTCTGTCTTGTGTACCTGCAAGCTAAGTTTGTCAGTAAGAGAATAAAGAAAATGTGCTTATAAAATGAAATGACAGAGTTATCATAAAAGACAAGTCATTCATTTCAACTTCTGCAAAGCAAGATGAAGCAATACATAGCATGAAGTATTTCTAACATGACCTTGAACCAACTGAACTATAGGTCATCTTACATACTCCTTAGCAGACACAAAAGCAGTGCACACTTAATATTACTGATACAGATAACTTAAGCAAAAGTAGGCATAGCAGATATACTAAACAGCCAGTCAAGACAACACAACAACAGATAATGCAGATAGACATCTCCACAGCACAGTGTCCAGCTTCCATATTAGGAATCAGATTTCAAATCATGCAACAATGTCATCAAAACCTGAAATATCAGGTAAAGATTCACTTGCACCCCCTACTTCCATGTCCCTGGGACCATCCACAGCTACTGGCCCTACATCTCTTACCACCATCTCAGGAATATTACCATTTTCATTCTCAGCTAGGGGCAGAAGTGGAAGATCCATCAATCCAAGTTGGATATTAATCAGTTGGGTCAACCCTGCATCTATTCTACCAGCTCTAGTGACTGAGTTGGATAATATTTCCGCCAAAACACCTATTTTAGTCTCAGTTAACTCAAGTTTATCAGCTAGAGCCTTAATTTGCTCTTGTAGAGACTTAAAGACTGCCTCAAACGCACTGTGACTCTTCTCAAGATTGAGAATTTTAAGTTCTAAGTCAGGCACAGATACAGTTGCAACATTAGCAGCTGTAGTGACAACATGTGAAGAAATAATAACATTTGGAGGAGGGTTTGAGGCTGAGGGGGTTGGAAGACTGTTATAACCAGGTAAGGGGATCATGGTTCTTACAGTTTTGTCAGTAATGGTGCTGGCAACTTGAAAATATGGAAGTTGATTAAGGTTTAACTTGAAGTAGTCAAACACTTTAGTAAGGAGGAGTCCATAAAACATGTAACCCTTTTTGAAACCATTAATCATTTGGAGAAGAATGGTGTAAGAGAGATTGAAGGTTACTTTTTGGCTAGATAGTTTGTACATGAGTTTGATTTCTGTAAAAGACATCAATGTGCCAGGTGTAGTGTTTGGAAAAATGTTTGCCCTCATGATTAAAGCTAAGTTCTGGAAATCAGGTGTAAAGTGCTCATAAGATATCCCCTTATCTTCAACAAAAAGATTTTGGGGCACTTCAACTGCACAGAAAACAGATAGATAGAGTTTAAGTTCCATGGCATTGAAGGTGAATTCTTTGAGTATATCAATGTTGGCTAGGTTTAAGAGTTTGAGACTGAGTTTGAGAGCTTTGCACAGCTCAATGTGATCAAGAAGAAGTGCTTTCCCATTTACAACAGAGGTAACAAAGACTATATCCCCAACCCCATACCTAACCTCCATGTTGTCATAGAACTCAGTCACCATATTTGGAAGCACTTTTCTGTTTGGATAAAACAACATAGGCTCCCAATTTGATTTGGCAAAAAGTTGATAGAGTTCAGTTCTCTTATCAAGGTGAATCAGGCATCCTGGTTGAAGTTTGGATTTGCTAGGCCTAGTGTCTGGGTTGTCATAGGTGGAAGTGGGGTGATTTTGCTTTCTTGGTTTCTTCCTATTCCTATTTATGGAAGGAGAAGGATCTGTGGTGTTAGAGATTTGACCAAGACACAAGGTGGTGTTTACTAGGTTAGGATCAAACTCCATTAATTACAAACACAGGAAGTGAATGCAAGAAATAAATGCAGATGAGTTTTAAGTGCAAGAAGACAAGTTTGTTTAAGAATATGAGACACAGATGAATAAATGCACAAGTGTGAAGTCACAACTGAGGTTACTGCACTCATTTATACACAATCACATAGACATACAGTCAATAATAGATACAAACTTGCATATATCACCAAAAGATTACAAGTACCAGATTCTAGGCATGTAGGAACTAGAACAGCAGTAGTACAACTTATGCAGCACATAGATTATGCAAGCAGCAGTTAGTCCAGTCTATATATTGTTTGCACAGTGAAAATGCAGACATGTAAATTCTCAGAGAACATGAGGCTACATATTTAGATCATAGACTACACAGGAAATAGAGTAGGCATGCTATAACTGTTGCAAAACTGAGTTTAGGCAGGTAGTAGTTGACATTGAATCATTTTATAGATACAATGGCAAGGTATACTTACTCTAGCTGGTTGTAAAATAAAATTAATTACTTCAGTTATAGCTGCACAATAATTACCAACCAAGGCAGTGAATAGTGACAGATAAGTGACAGATTGAGAACATGAATCAGAGTATATATTTTAAGACTGATTTTCTGCAGAGAATATGACATAAAACATTTAGATCAACTAAGTGCAGTCAAGTACAGGGGGCAAGTAGCAGAAAAACTGTCAAACATAGTACACTGAATAGTAACATAGTACACAGGAAAGGACAATTGTCACCATGCTCATTTAATGATCTGCAGGTTTCCTTATGAAACAAATTCATTTCTAATTCTGACAGCACAATGAAATATATCAGTGGAATACATATGCATAAGTGTGTGTGTGTGTGTTTTATGAACAGCTATTACAAAATTGAACAAGACACAGAGTTCATATAACACACAGTTATGTAATTCAACTAATATCATACTTATTTGATGTAATCATACTTTGATTTAATTCCAATAAGGTGGAACACATATGTCATATTTTAATTATATTCAGATTTTATTCAATGTATGATCAAGACTAGATAAATTCCTGGTTTTCAAGTAAGCTAGTCACTTTGCTAGTTGTGAAGTACTTAATAAGACATATACTAAATACACATGTATATATATATATATATATATATATATATCAACCATGTAAGTTATTAAGCATGCTGAAGATTCAGGACCAAATCACATCTATAGCAGGTATAACAGAGATTGCTATAGTGTACAGGTCACCACAGATATGGGCACAGAGCACAGAGCACAGATATGAGCACAGAGTGACAGGGAGATAATTACATCTTAACATTACAAATCACACAGAAACAGAATCAAGCCAGCTAATATACTCTCAATAATTAGCATCATCTTCACATTCAATTATTACATTAACTCAGCTCATGTTAATCACATAATCAAGGCAGAGATTTCACACAAACATTTAGACATATAAATTTACCAATTCATAACAAAGAGATAATGCAGAATGAACATACATTGCTAGAGTGGCTGTTTAATCTGGGAACAGATCAAGGAGTGCTCACAGGACACTCCAGGCAGTCCATAATTAAGGAGCAGTGTGTGCTAATTGTGTCCTAGTATGATGCAGTGAGTAAAATTATGACATAAGTCAGCAAATTGAATTTAGATCATTTGAAACCTTGCACAAAAACACAGTTCATGTATACAAAAAAAAACAAACATCATTAAGACATTTTATCAAGTAAGACAGGAAAATCAATGTTGCATGTGATTCTCCTCAAGTAGATTAGCTAACAGTTTACTGTATAGCTAAGAACCAACACCAGAACTAGAACTGTCAGTTATAACAAGAAAAGCATTTGAAATCTCATAGACTCTGTTCTAGCTTCAAATTTTAGTACTCAAGATAATTTCCAGTGATCCAGATGAAATACAATTATCTCTAGTACATACCAACTGCAATTGCCAACTGTTACTAGGTAAAGCAGATACCTCATATAGACAATTGTGAGGCTAGCAGATAATATATTTCACAATCAATCAATCTAAGCATGTAGTTTAATTTAATATGATAATTGCACACAAAATCAGATCAATATCATGTGGATATGGACTACACACATTGCATCAATTTGCAATTCCCAGTTATGCACATTATTGTGAATTTAATTCGAGAGTTTTGATTTTATACCAAAGCTGTGGGGTGAATTCACACAGCTTAATCAACTAAACCTTGCACTCCACCCTCATTACTCCTTAACTCATGATGTTTCAGTCCCTAGAACCATTAGTTCGACTGTTTGACCATGACACACTGAGTCACCAATAATTTTTCTCCGAGTTCTACATAATCATGCTTGTACCTGCAAAACTTGACAAGAATTAATTAGTAACAGTCAAAACCCATACAACTACATCTAACTATTTAGTGAAATAATATAGTAATGTAGTTTAGGAACAGAGAATCTAAATCTTCATGCTACTCTTCTCAGGATAGCATCGATATGTGCCAAAAATACCTCAAAATCGATCATTCACTCTGTAAGCTTTCAATCTTCAAATTAGGGTTCTTGACTCAGGAAACAATCGAACTCAGTCGTGATGATTCCATGATAAGCGGACGATTTTGAAGGTGTGGAACTCCAAATCTTATGTTGCTCAAGTGCAGAGGAACTCCAAATCAACAGATGCGGTTTCAACATATTAGGGTTTGTGAGGATTGACAACATTAAACTTAACCAGTCACCGAATTGGAATGGAATGATAGATTTAGTCTTGAAGAGTACGAATTCGTGACCAGTTTTAGTGAAGAACTCATGGCTTAGCTTGAATTGAAGGTGCAGTTTCTAGGGCTTGAAGGAGATTGAATCTTGGGAGATTGAGGTTGTACGGCTTCAAGAACTAAAAAATAGAAAAATACAATTTCTATTTATATTTTCTAAAGCAACGGTCCTGATTTAATCCATAACTGATCAACAGTTGAGATTAAACCCTGAAAAATTGAATTAAAATTGTGTTTTATATAATTAGAACAATTATAGTATTACAATTTTAACTTTGCATAAATTTTATACTTTTAATTACAAAATTTTGTAATTGATTTGTATAAAATAATGTGTCTAATATAAAATTATTTTACAATTTTAATTACATCAAGAAGTGTAATTAAATGTTATAAAATAATTAATCACCAAGAATGATATTTTTATTAACACAGAAATTTATTTTTAAATTTCCATTAAATAAAATATTTCTTAGGGTATTTTGATTAACACTCACTATTTTCCCGAGTTTTGAAATACGAGGTATTCCAAGGCCAATCAATAGTTGTGTTAACCAATATTATTTTATTGAGCTTAATTTCACAATAAAGCTTGAACAACTTATAACTAAACCAATTATTGACAAATCTGAATTCCATATAGAAATCCGGTCAAATAAGAGCCTTAATTACAAGCGGAGCAAATTTCACTGAAAATTAATTCAACAAAATTAGAGACACTCAGTGTCTTTACTTTGGGCACACTAGCATTCCTAACTCCAGACGGAGTTTATTGAATCTTTCGGAGCTCAAAGGTTTCGTAAAGATATCCGCAATATTATGTTCAGTATCAATATATACCATCTTAATATTGCCTTTCGAGACATGATCTCTTAGAAAGTGATGTCGAATATCAATGTGTTTTGATAATGAGTGCAACACAGAATTTTTGCTCAAATTTATTGCACTTATGTTATCACACTGAATTGATACTGCATCAAATTTCACAATGTAGTCAGCTAGTGTTTGCTTCATCCAAAGGATTTGAGCACAACATTTTGCAGCTGCTATATATTCAGCTTCTGTAGTAGATATAGACACAGAATTCTGTTTCTTAGAAAACCAAGAAACTAGACATCCACCTAGAAACTGACAAGTACCACTTGTGCTTTTTCTGTCAATCAAGTGTCCGGCATAATCCGAATCAGAAAAGCACACTAGGTCAAATGGTTGTCCTTTTGGATACCATAAACCCATATCAATGGTCCCTTTAAGATATCTAAATATCCGCTTTACAGCAGACACATGAGATTCCTTAGGGTTGACTTGAAAGCGGGCACACTTACACACACTAAACTGTATGTCAGGCCTACTTGCAGTAATATAAAGAAGACTGCCAATCATTCCTCGATATTTCTTTGTATCCACAGAAATACCGTTAGGATCTTCAGTCATCTTTAGTGCAGGTGACATAGGGGTACTGATGGTTTTACAGTTTTCCATCTCAAATTTCTTGAGCATTTCCTTGCAATATTTCGATTGTGAAATATGAATGCCTTCATTGGATTGCTTAATTTGCAGTCCTAAAAAGAAATTTAATTCCCCCATCATGCTCATTTCAAATTCTTTACTCATAATATTTGAGAAATCCTTACATAGAGATTCTTTGGTAGAACCAAATATAATATCATCTACATAAATTTGAACGAGCAAGATGTCATCATTTTCATACTTCGTAAAAAGAGTGGTATCAACAACTCCTATTTTGAAACCATTTTCAATAAGGAATTTGCTTAACCTCTCATACCAAGCTCTAGGAGCTTGCTTTAACCCGTATAAAGCTTTGTACAATTTATACACGTACTCAGGATGTAAGTGATCTTCAAATCCAGGTGGTTGTCTTACGTATACTTCCTCTTCTAAGACACCATTAAGGAAAGCAGATTTAACATCCATTTGATAGACCTTGAAACCTCTATGACACGCGAAGGCTAAAAACATTCGAATCGATTCAATTCGAGCCACGGGAGCATAGGTTTCATCAAAATCTATTCCTTCCATTTTAGTATAGCCTTGAGCAACTAATCATGCTTTATTTCTTACCACTGTTCCACTTTCGTCTAACTTGTTACGAAAGACCCACTTTGTTCCAATAATGGAAGTATCAGGGGGTTGTGGAACTAGTTCCCAAACTTTATTGTGAGAGAATTGGTTTAATTCTTCTTGCATGGCAAAAGTCCAATCCTCATCCAATAAAGCTTCCTTTGCGGTTTTAGGTTCTATTTGTGATAGAAAGGCCATATGACTTACAATGTTTTGAACTTGAGCACGAGTTTGAACACCTTTAGTTAAATCCCCTAAGACATAGTCTATCGGATGATTTTTAAGCAATGGTATTTCCATAGGCAATTCAAGTTCGTCCTCATCTTTTTCAAGAGGATTCTTTGAGATTGTAGGTTCAAGATTCATATTTCCAATTTGTCGAATAACATTTTCAATATCACTTGAAATATGACCATTTGAATCTGGTTCCTCTTCTATCAAATCTTTAAACTTTGAGTTTGGTTTAGATTCATCGAATGCAACATTCATTGATTCTTCCACAACCAAAGTATTAAGATTAAATACTCGATAAGCTTTGCTATTCACAGAATATCCTAGAAAAATGCCCTCTCCAGATTTTGGGTCAAATTTCGTTAAATAATCTTTGGTATTCATGATATAGCATTTACTTCCAAAAACTTTGAAGTAATTAAGCTTAGGAGTTTTACCAAAATAGAGCTCATATGGAGTTTTCATTTTGATCGGTCGTAGTAATACTCTATTAAGAACATGGCAAGCAGTAGACATAGCTTCGGCCCAAAAATATTTTGGTCGACGATATTCATTAAGCATAGTGTTTGCCATTTCTTGCAACGTTCTGTTCTTCCTTTCAACTACCCCATTTGATTGAGGTGTATAAGGTGCAAAAAAGTTATGAGTAATACCATACGCTTCACAAAACTCAACAAATTTCGAATTCTCGAATTCCTTCCCATGATCAGTCCTTATATAGATGATCGATTCATTTTGTTGATTTTGTATGCGTTTGCAGAGAGCGGCAAATGATTCAAATGCATCACTCTTTGATTTTAGAAACTCAGTCCATGTAAATCGAGAGTAGTCATCAACTACCACGAGGGTGTATTGACTTCCTCCAAGACTTTGTACTGGGACTGGTCCGATAAGATCCATGTGTAATAGCTCAAGTGGTCTAAAAGTAGACACCATGAATTTGGCTTTATGAGATGCTCGAATTTGTTTGCCAATTTCACAAGCTTCACATATATGATCTTTAACGAAATTGAGTTTCGGTAATCCACGTACATGTTCTTTCGAACATATAGTTTTAATGAGTTTCATGTTAACATGGCCCAACCTACGATGCCATAAACATGGATCCTCATTAATGGAAACCAAACATACATTCTCATATTTCGTAGTGTCACACGTATATACATTTTTATCACGTGGACAATTTAGAGCCAGTCTTCCGTCTACATTGTAAATAGAACAATGTGATGAACGAAAAACGACTTTGCAACCATTATCACATAGTTGACTTATAGATAGCAAATTGTATTTTAGTCCCGTGACTAATTGTACGTTTGTTATTTTGAATCGTTCATTTCCAATATCCCCAATGCCAACGATGTCACCCTTACTACTATCTCCAAAGGTTACACTTCCTGCGGCTACCTTTCTAATGTTGTTCAACAATGACTTATTACCGGTCATATGTCGGGAACATCCACTATCAAGATACCACACATCTTTCTTAGCAGTAAGGCATACCTGCATAACAGATCAGTCAAACCTTTTGGTACCCCTTTGTCTTAAGGGTCCTTGGGTTAGTACATCATAAGGCATATGTGAAATAGCATTAACAAATCTAGGCATGGGATAATATTGCACATCATCATATAACCTTCTAGATGCTTCATTCCTAGCAGAGATATGATACGGATTTCTTCTAGGAGTATATTTGTTATATTTAACATGATTATGACTCTTACTATGTGGAAATATGGTAATAATCGAATTTCTTGAATTAGCATTATGACTCAATCTAGCATGAAAATTCGCATTTCTAGGCATATTAGCTTTTAAGTTACGAAATTGACCATTGTAGTTAGGATTTTGAGTCTTAGAGCTATTTTGAGAAACATTATCCTTTCTAGTTAAACTAGAGCTAGGATGAACATTTTTCATGTTCCTTGGTCTATAGATTATTGGTTCTTGATGATACCAAAACTTTGGTTGACTTTGAACATTCGTTTTTGGGTCATTCCTCTTTTGTGATAATTTCTTATCATTTCTATTTTTAGAGGTTGATCCTTTAGGAACCCATTTGTACTTCCCCTTAAGTTCACCTTCTATAGCTTTGCAATATAAGCGAGTATGTCCACTTACATTGCAATACGTACACTTAGGTGTAGGTGACTTAGGTGTAGTATTAATCGAAGGTCTAGGTTTATGTTCTTCCTTTTTAGGAGGACCATTATGTTCATAACCCAATCCTTCACGATTAATTGATTCCCGGGTGCCAAATACCATTCTTTCTAAGATGGCACTGCCCTTAGTGAATTGTTTCAAAGTAGCTTCAAGATTTTTCTTTTCTTTAACCAAGGTATTAATCTTGTTGATCAAGAAACTCTCTTTATCCATGACTTGAGATAAGAGCTTTTGGTTTTCATCTTTAAGCCTTTGACTTTCCAACTTCATCGTTTCTAATTCCGAGACAAGTCTTTGACGACTTTCGAGTTCAACATCTGCCTTATTTTTAAGTTTGGCATAATCGATGTTTTTACTCATTAATTGAAGTTGGTAGTCAAATTTTTGTTCTTTTAAGGCTTCATTAAGCTCTTCCTCTCGATCTCCCGTAAGAGACTGTTCGAGGTCATTTATACGATTGCATTTTGAAGAATTCTCATGAATCAGTGATTCATTTTGAATTTTTAAATTTAAAAGATCAACGTGGAGCTCACGATTGCATTCGTCTAAATGAATCTTATCATTCTCAATCTTTTCAGCTTGTCGAATCAGAGACGTATTTTCGACTACTAGAGTACGAATTTGATCATCATTTTCGTTTATCTCGATTTTCAAGCTTTCATTAAGAGAGAGAATATTAGTAACGTACTCCATATCTTTAACATGTACGTCGGTCAAACTAGTGACCTCTGTTTGAAGTTGGAGACACAAATCCTCATATTTTTCTTTTTCGGATTTGGTCTTGGTATAGTTTCGGTTCAATTCGTCATAACCAACTTTCAGATCTTTAACCAAATTTCTAAGCTCAGAAATATCCATGTCATAATGATCAATCTTAGACAATTTAATAGCATTACTACTATAAGACGAAATTGAAATTGGTTTAGATATTACCTCTTGTAGAGAAGTGGAGGCTTCCGTAGAAGTAGTTTCGTCTCCGATTGCCATTAAGCAGAGGTTAACAATTTCTTCATTCTTTTCCGGAGTTTCCTCATCCTCGCTTAAATCCCATCCACTTTCAGCAACAAGGATTTGTCCTTTAGACAAATTTGGACATTCCCTTTTAAAATGACCAGGTTGTTTACATTCGAAACAAACATTCTCATTTTCTTCGGGATTTGCCTCTTTAGGCTTAGGTGTATAATTACTCGTAAATTTTAAGTTATTATTATAGGCATTATTTGCTTGTTGTTGTACACCTTTGCCTTTAGCATAGCTCGTGCTAGTGAAATTGTTCTTATAATTCGGCCTACCCTTAGAGTTGAAAACTCGTTGTGGGTTACCGGATTTAAGAAAACCTTTTCCGTATCTTTGAGCTTTGCTTTGTAAAACACGACGGAGTTGTCTCGTTAGTAAAGCAATTTCTTGCTCGTCGAGATTCTCTAACTCTTCGTTTAAGTCGTCGTCGTTTTCATCTTCATCGATAAGTATTGCTTTTAGAGCCATACTTTTCCTCTTCTCTTCAGTTTTAGGAAGAGGCTTATCCGGAGCATTGTCTTCTTCGTATGCACGAAGGTTGCCGAATAAACTATCGATGGTATATGCATTCAAATTATGCATTTCTTTTATAGTGGTAACTTTAACTTTCCAACTCGGAGGTAAAGCTTTTAACACCCTTCGATTTTTCTCATTAACCGAATAAGCTTTTCCGAGTTGTGCAAGTTCATCAATAATCCGAGTAAATCTCGTTTCCATATCGATGATGGTTTCACCCTCGAGGAGTTTAAAGTTCTCGTATTCTTGGATAAGAGTATCCATTCGAGAGTCTTTAATATCCATTGTTCCCTCGTAGGTAATAACCAATTTGTTCCACATTTCTTGTGCCGACTTGCAGTTGTTAACTCTTTTGTATTCTTTTTCTGCAAGTGCACTTGTTAATACCATTTCCGCTTTCGCGGCTATGTTCATTAACTCTTCTTCTTCACGGGTGTATTCACTGACTTTCTTTTCGATGACAATATCGTCAACTACTTTAGTCGGAACAACAACACCGTCCTCGATAGCCATCCACACTTTGACACCTTGGGATTTAGCATAAATTCTAAATCTCGTTTTCCAGGTAGCAAAGTTGGTGCCGTCGAATAAGGGAGGTCTCGAACTTGAGAGACCTTCACCACAACCAATGGTACTCAAATACGCCATAAAAGATCAACTTTTTGTCGCGTTCGTAGGCACTGAAAAAGGCCACGGAACACAGTTAAAAGCACTGCTCTGATACCAACTGTTAGGTCCGTAAGGATGGGGTATTAGCTAGAAGGGGGGGTTAAATAGCTTAATACCCTTTTAAAAATTAGAGCTTGGCGTTTTAAAATTTTCTCTTCTCTTTTAAAAATGTTACTAGTCAACTAGTAAATCAAGTGCGGAAATTAAAAGAGAGTAAAGAAATATAGCACCACACACAAGATTTTTATCCTGGTTTGCGATGGCGCAATCCCCTAACGGATCTGCTCACCCCTAGTCCAGTCCCCGAGTCCCTCCCTGAACTCGAGATTTTCCCACTATAAAAAGATTCACTCCTTATAGCGCCGGAGAAGCCTGTTACAACCACTATGTATTTATCTCGGACCTTAACTCCCCGTTAACCCCTCAAAATACAATAGCAAACCCTACTAGACTAATCTTGGAGCGTAACTCCCAGCTACCTCCTCACAATCTAAGTAGAACCCTTACAAGTTTATCTTGGAGTGTAACTTCCCGTTACCTCCTCAAATACAAGTAAGAAAAATAAATTACAACCCTGCGTAGACTACGTTCCTCTAACCCTCTGTAGGTCTTGGATCTTAGATCTTAGGTCTTGGATCTTTCCTTTTCCTCACGGTGCAGAGACACCCAACTTCCCGTCGGCGTGCCTAGGACTTGGGTCTTAGAACAAGGATCACCTCACTTCACTTCACCTCACTAACAAAGTCTAGACAACCAGTACTACGACTTAATAATTCCTGTTTAAGAAAAGAAGATTGGTGGACTAGTATATTACTGTACTAGACCGGAAACAAACAGATATATATAATATAGCCGAAGCAACATAATATATAAATGTGAGTCGGGGTAAGTCTCTTCGTGAGAAGGACGAACCACACGTTGTGTGTGAACGTGTATGCAGTAAATTAAGTGCGTATGCTAAAGTAAAGAGCGTTATGTAAAGCGTATGAATGCAAGCACTTAAATTAAATATATAATATATATAGGATATATAAGGCTGAAAATAACTAAGCCAAATATATTGTGACTTGAATAAGATCAAGAACGTTTTATGAGTGGGTTGTTTATAAGGTCTTGGAAATTAAAACAACTAAACTATGACCTTTAAACAAACACCGGATATACCACTAAGATTCAACGAGGATGTTTCGTTTATGTCGTACCTCGACTTATACGAATAGTATCTAACTCGGAATCAAAGTTGGATTAACTTCAAGAACTCAACAAGTTAGGTTTGTTTACGTCGTACCTCGACTTATACAAATAACCCTTAACTCGGTGTTCGAAGTTAAAGAATAAACTTACAAATATTCTACGAGTTTGCTTTGTTTATATCTCTAAGTGAGATTTATACGAAAGAGTATAACTCGGAATATAAGTTCGTTTCTTTCACGAATAATTCAACAAGGAGTCCTTTGTTTTATGTCGTACCTCGACTTATACAAATTGGTCTCAACTCGGAATTAATGTGAGTTTAAACTTGACAAATATTCTACGAGAGAAAGCTTCGTTTATATCTCTAAGTGAGATTTATACGAGTATTTTTATCTCGGAATATAAGTTAGTTTCTTTCACTTAATTGTTCCACAAGGAGTCCTTTTGTTTATGTCGTACCTCGACTTATACAAATTGGTCTCGACTCGGAATTAAGTGAGATTAATACTCTATTTATTTCAAACAAGGAGAAGTTCGTTTATGTCTAATAATTTAGACTTATACGAATGGAATCTCAACTCGGAAATAAAATGAGTTAACTTGCAACTTATCAACAAGGAGTCCTTTTGTTTATGTCTCTAAATAAGACTTATACAAGTAGGTCTCAACTTGGAATAGAAGCTAGTTTAATTACCAAATTCAACAAGGAGTCCTTTTGCTTATACCTCTTTATGAGATTTATACAAATCGGTCTCTACTCGGAACTTAAGTAACTTAGAGTCGTTATTAATCCCGGAAGCCTACACCGAGGATATAAACAACTTTGTTGTGAAGAGCAAGAGATCAATTTAAAGCTCTTCCAACGGTTATCACAATTTATATAGAAGACAACGAACAAACAATTTAAGCACGTAACTATATAAATCGTAGACAAGGCTAACTATATAATAGATCTAACAAACAAACCAAGCAAGCACAAATCTATTTATAATCTGCCTAATATGTGTACTAACACATAAAAATGGAATCAACTTGTAACCCTTAAGATCTAGAGAGAAATCAAGAGAAAAAGCCAATTTTGAAGCCAAAACACACAAAAAGTAGTCGCCGGAAAAAATCGCCGGAAAGTGAACTTTTGGTATAACTTTGGGGGCAACTAAACAAGTCTAAGGGCAGTAGATATATGGTCTTTGGGTAGCCTAAAGGGACTTGTATGGTTGGTGTGTGATTAGTGCAAGTATATGGGTTTTTAAGCTTGAAAGGGGTAAGATCTATGTAAGAACTAAGCTTAAAGGGCAAGAACTCTTGGAGATGAAAAGCTACTGATCTTGAGAGCTTCTTGGGAGAGAAATTTGCAGCATATACTTGGCACTAAAAGGCTTGAGAAATGGTGTGGGGGGAGGGCTTTATTTATAGGCCAAAAATGAGCATTTTTGATTTATTTAATTAGGGGACAAGGGGACAAAGCTTGGCATGTGATAAGGTAAGGTACTTAACTGAAAAGTGCTGTCCCCCCAGCTGTATTTACCCACATGGTTGCCTAGAAAAACATGCTAGCCTCATTCAGTAAATTATTTAAGCGAATAAACACAATATCGAACGATACGTTGGAAATATGACGTTTTTCAAAATATGCTCCAAAAATTATGAAAATCTGGGAACCATCTGGGAATGATCCCAATAGGTTATGGTCAAAATCCTACTCAATTTGGAGTTGACCTTCATTGACTTTTAATTGACCGAACAAACAATCCCGAAATCGGGAATACAGGCCAAAAATAAAAGTCACCCAAAAATTATGAAAAAAATCCTAAATTTCTTTTTTAATATTCTAATGACATTCCCCAAGTTTCAAGTCATTTGGACATGTGTAGATACTACTTTGAGAAAAAGATCGTTTTGTTGTCCCTATAGCCCGAAACAATACTCGATAGCCATTTGTCGGAATTTGTCAACGTTTGGACTAAAGTTTTGACTCAAAACATATTCAAATGTAATATTCCTAAAATAATAATGACTATGAAGTCCAAGGAATATTTAATTTGAATTAAAATACAAATTATCCAAAGAATTAGGACAATTCAGGGTTTTAGGGATAAAATCTGTATTTTATATCTAGGCAGGACTTTGTTGAAGATAAATTGAACAAATATATTTATAGAATATATTAAAAATATATTCCCTTGAAAACCTTTAAAACAAACACTCTTTTGAATAGATAACACATTTTCTGTTTCGTAAAAGCAGTGTTAAAATACTGTATTTGTTCATCTTTAGTATAAGCCTCAAAATATAACATATATAACTTAGATTTGATTTTATCATTATTTTGATAAATCTTATCTAAATATATGTAGAGAGAAAATCATTTGGTTTTGTTTATAAAAGCAGTTTGTCCCAATTTGACTTTCTTCTCGTTGACTGCCACTTCGAATAACCTAAGGGAGGATTACTATATTAATTAGTAACTTCCTAATGCTAATTTAATTTACACTTATCATTAAGACAAAATAATCAAAACCTAATCCATAAGACTGTAACTCACAGAGTAAGAACTCACCCTGTAATCTCTAACCAAGAAGAATCAATGAGGTTGGAGTATGAAAATGGGGTTAAAATCACTTATTCAGTAAAGGTGACAATGAAGCAAAGCTACAATGTTCTGAAGACCATTCTTCCTCTACTCAACAGAAAATACAAACTCAATACAATAATTGCTCAGGAAATTCAACATCAAATTTCGAAGCTAAGGAGATCAAAGGCAGAAGCTGAACCTGATTCACCCCTTAAGTTATGGAAGTCTCAAGTCCAAATGGTGGTGTTGGTGCCAAAATATGCAATGATTTTTACAGATGTGGAGGGAAACACAAAGTTCTTTGATATCTGCAAATATCTGGACAAAATCACAGATGAAGAAATTCACTACTTTATGAGGCAACTTGGAGAGACTGACAGAGATGAAGTAATTTTGAGGAGTTCATTCATGAGACAATTAAAGGAAAATGCTGAGAAGAGAAAGAAGAAAAACTAATTGGATTATGAAGATGGTGAAGGCATTGGAGCAGCTTGCTGAAGTTATTCATCAAACTGGTACTTTCAAAATTCAAAGTGCTATTTAAATTTCTTGATTCTATATGAATGAAAATAATTAAGGGTTTCGTAATCATCAAGTAGATTTATACATGTTCATGTCACAGACACAAATAGGGGGAGATTGTTAGGAATCTACATGTAATTTGATAATAACTTTAATCTTAGAATCATGAAATTTTAATTGATGTAACTGATCAATTGATATGAAAATTATAAATATCAATTGATCAGAAAACCATTTATCAGTTGAAATATTTATGTGAATCAACTGATAATTTGGATTGTAGCATAGGTGTACTTAGTCTATTTCAATCGATAATGTGTAAGTCAATTGATATTATTCCCATCAATTGATGTTATAGTCGATTGATATAGATCATCAACTTATGTGTAACTTAGACTATCAAATTGTAATTATTTGAAGACAGGAAATTATACAAGTGAAGGATGATCAGTTGATATTGAAGCATCGATGGATAGAAGATCAGCCGAAGAAACCAAGTCAAGTATTAAAGACCATCAACTGATGTGAAGACCCATTGATTGATATATCGATTGATAACATTTATCAATCGATAAGTCACTATTTATCAGTCGATGGATATAAAGATCAATCGAAGAAGAACATCAGTTGATGGATAAAAGGAAGGATCAATTGATATGTTTAACAGTAAATTATCAATTGATCAAGACAACATAGAAAGGCTATTTGTTGAAGATCCAAAGGACAAAAGCACACCTATGGAAGAAAGTCTATTATGACTGTGAAGACTCAATCTGAAGTTGTCTTTCAAACCTTTTTCTAAAATGGAAAAAGGTAAAAGGGAAGATAGGTAGAAACAATCCTAGAATAGGAATTGTAAAAACACACTTGTAGTATATAAACAAGTGTTGTAGCATTGTTAGAAAAAGTACAAGTTAAACAATATTTCTTGAATCAACTGTCCAGCCTTAGAGCATTTTGTAAGAACAGTTGATTTATTTTCTAACCTTGTAAAAACGAAGTTAGGTTTTTATCTAACCTAGGAACATTGAGCAAAAATATACACTGATGGAAAAACCAATCCATCAGTAATTTTAAAATCTTTTTGTTGAATTTTTTTTCAGTTTTACTTTGTTTAAACATATTCTCTCGAACTCTCAATCATCAAGAACAAATATTAAAACAAACAAAAAGTTTTGATATTTGTATTCAACCTCCCGTTCTACAAATATTGACATTGTTTTGGGAAATAACAAACTCCAAGTTACTTAAGTTTCAAGTCAAGACCAATTTGTATAAGTCGAGGTACGACATAAAAAAAGGACTCCTTGTTGAACTTTTGTACTTAAAGCTAGCTCTTATTCCGAGTTAGAACCGATTTGTATAAGTCTCTTTAGAGATATAAATAAGAGGTTCCTTGTTGAATATTAGTAAGCTATCTCATTTTATTTCCGAGTTGAGTTATAATTCGTATAAGTCTATATTATTAGACATAAATGAAGATCTCCTTGTTTGAAATAAATAGAGTTATAAACTAACTTATATTCCGAGATAAGAATATTCATATAAATCTCATATATTATTTAGAGATATAAACGAAACTCTCTCGTCGAATATTTATAAGTTTAGGCTCACTTTAATTCTGAGTCGAGAATTTTTGTATAAGTCTATATATTAAGACATAAACAAAAATACTTCTTATTTGAATTATTAAGTGAAAGAAACTAACTTATATTCCGAGTTGTGTTCCCTTGTATAAATCTCTATTACTTATTAAGAGATATAAACAAAGTACACTCGTAGAATATTAGTAAGTTTAATTAACTTCAAACACCAAGTTAAATGATACTTGTATAAATCTCATATTATTATTTAGAGATATAAACAAGCCTTACTTGTTGAGTTCTTGAAGTTAAGCCTACCTAGATTCCGAGTTAGATATTATTCGTATAAGTCGAGGTACGACATAAACGAACCATCCTCGTTGAATCTTAGTGTAATATTTGGTGTTAGTTTAAAGGTCATAGTTCAGTTGTTTTATTTTCAAGACCTTATAAACGACCCACTTACACAACGTACTTTATATAAATCAAGTAAATATATTCGGCCATTAGTTTAGAACATATACCCCGACTTTATATATCGGACAAAACTAAAAGATAATAAAAAGGAAAATGTACATGATCTCATTCAAGTCACAATATATTTGGCTTAGTTATTTTTGGTCTTAAATATCCTATATATATTATATTATATATATTATATATATAAGTTAAGTGTTTACATTCATACACTTTACATATCGTAGTTTATTTTAGCATACACACTTACTTTATTGCATAGACGTACATACACTACGTGTGGTTCGTCCTTCTAACGAAGCGGCTTACCCCGACTAACATTTATATATTCTGTTGCTTCGGCTATATTATATATATTTGTTTGTTTGTTCCCGGTCTAATACAGTAATATACTAGTCCACCAATCTTCTTTCTTAAACAGGGTCATTAAGTCGTAGTACTGGTTGTCTAGACTTTGTTAGTGAGGTGAAGTGAAGTAAAGTGATCCTTGTTCTAAGACCCAAGTTCTAGGCACGCCGATGAGAAGTTGGGTATCTTTGCACCGTGAAGAAAAGGAAAGACCAAAGACATAAGATCTAAGATCCAAGACCTACAAAGGGTTAGGGAACATAGTCTACGCATGCTTTATATTTTCTTACTTGTATTTGAGGAGGTAGCGGGGAGTTATGCTCCAAGATTAGTCTAGTAGATTTTGCTATTGTATTTTGAAGGGTTAACGGGGAGTTAAGATCCAAGTTAAATACATAGTGGTTGTAAATGCTTATCCACCGTTATAAGGAGTGAATCTTTTTATAGTGGGAAAATATCGAGTTCAGGGAGGGACTAGGGGTGAGCGGATCCGTTAGGGAATTGCTTCATCGCAAACCAGGATAAAAATCTTGTGTGTTGTGCTCTATTTCTTTACTCTCTTTTAATTTCTGCACTTGAAATACTAGTTGACTAGTAACATTTTTAAAAGAGAAGAGAAAATTTTATAACGTCAAACTCTAATTTTTAAAAGGGTATTAGGCTATTCAACCCCCCTTCTAGCTAATATACATCCTTACGGACCTAACACTTTTAAAATATAAATGTTGTAATATACTTATTAAAATTTGAAAATAATAATAATAAAAATTATTTTTCCAATATAGCTATTGATTATAGCTAATATCATTAAAGTGAATTGCTTTACAAGTTTAAATTTTTTTACATAATATCTATTTTGTACTATTTTTAACTAACCATTTTAACACCTCCGGTTGGAAATGCTAAGTTGTATTCTATGGAGTGACAGTCATTATGGCTTATAGTTGTACCTGATTATTTATAAATGATTTATACAAATAAATTATTATTTTAAATATGAATAATTAGTACTCCCTCCGTCCCATTGAGAAGTATACACTTCTCATGGGCACGGAGACCAAGACATCCATTATAAAATGAGTAAGGTTAAATGAAAAATGAGTAAAGTGGTGGGACCTATTAATATTTAATAATAAATTTGAGATAGTGGAGGAAAGTAATGGGTGTAATAGTATTTTTATATTATGAATTTGAGATAGTGGATGAAAGTTAGTGGGTGTAATAGTATTTTTTATTATTAAAACTTTACTATTTTTGAAATGTATACAAATGAGAGGGACATCCAAAAAAGGAAAGTGTATAGAATTGAATGGGACAGAGGGAGTAGAAGGGAACAGGGAACATTGATCCATACATTTAAGCGAGGCCTAGCCTAGGTAGCTGCTGCCTGCTAGCACATCACATCTTTCCTATTAGGGTTTTCTCATCTTTCTTTTCAATCATCTCCAAATCATTTGTCGCCATTCCACCTAATATTACTGTTTCCCAACAATGTACTGCTGCATTATATATAAAATATACACACAATTTATACTTGTACAGTTCAATTTTGTAGGCCGAAATTAGCGGGTTTTTTGAAACGAAAATAATTATTTCGTAATAATTGTCAAAAACAATTATCTAAAATAAATTTTTATTTTTTTGAAATGATATCCTCTATTATTAGGCCTGGATACAAATAGAAAAAAATATGATATTAAATTTTTTTAAATGCATAAATTTTCAAAAACAATTTATACTAATTGAGGATGAAGGAGAATATTAACTGCATTGTGATATACTCGCATATGAGGATATAGTAAATCATGAATATAAATTTATCGCATTCATCAGTAATTACAATGGTGCCTGTGAGGATATTTGTTCAATTTGATCTCAATTATAGTAAATCGAAAAATTTATTTGTCATTTTCTAAAAATATTAAATTTTCATTGTACTAAATACATATATGTATCAAGCAGTTAGAACTTAAAATAATAGTAAAATTTAACAGCAGTACAAATTGAATAAAACAATCGAATCTAATACTCATATGTTATTGTTCTCCAAGACTCCAACACAGGTGTACACGGCATATACATGTAAGTATAGTGCTAGCAATTAGGAGTAGTATAGGGATGTTGTTCACAAGCTCCATCAGTCGCCCTGAAATCAAGACTATTCTCAGTTCAAAAATACGGAGTACTAATGTAATTACTCCTACTAGTATTCGGTCCATTTGAAATGAATTTAAATATGTGAAAAAGTACCGGGAGTAGTTCAAAAGTTCTGTATGTGGCTTTTGGTGCCTCGAATTAAGGACCCTACTAATAAATTTTGAGTCAGATTTACGGTCCTATCCCCATTGACTGCACTTTTTCAAATTCTATGGTTAATTACTTGCCGAAGAGATGACAAAATAATTTGATTTAATAGATATTCAATTTTATTGAATTTAAAATTTATCTTTTTCATTCAAAAATTTGAATATAAATTTCAAGTGTATTAAATAAATTTTCATTTTATCATTTCATCGTTATTCAATATTTAATATTTAAATTAATATTTCACTATTTTATTAATAAATTTAAAATAATATTAGTATCTTCGTACATTAAACTTATATTTTTTAATATGTGAAGTATTAGTAATGATAATTAATAATTCAAGTACTCGTGCAATATATTACATGTAATTATTTTTATTAAACCTAATCATTTCTAATTATGAATATAATTATTATTGTTTGCTTGTATTTGTGATATTAAACTTAATTATATTTATTTTAAATATTTAGATACTTAAAATAAACCTGATTTTATTATATATTTGAATTTGAATATGATTTTACCATAACACCTGATATATTTTATTAATGTCCAATAATTCATTTTCAATAGGCTGCATTAATATCGAAGAAGAAAACGATTTTGCATGGAATTTCATCATATTCGCTTAATAAGGAATCTTTTTTCATTTTCAATAATCACAGTTAAGTCCCATGTGCAGAAAATCCATGGGTTGTGGTATTGTTTCGATTATTTTACAAACGTTTTTCTAGTGCATGTCCAAGAACATACAATAAAATATTAGTTGTCAAATTTTAATTTGCTTTTACTCATTAATGATAATGCACTCCTGTGTTAGCCATGATAAATAGACTTTTATAGAAGGGGGTGGAATATAATAGTACCAAATAATCGATTAAGGACACAAGTATATAAAAGATGAACTGTCTTGTATGATCCGGCTCCTAAAACCCATCTTAATTTGAATGAACTGAATACAAAACTCTCTCAATAAAAACAATGTTCTTAAGAGCTGCTAGGTTATGAAAATGATTATTATATATATTACATTAATGTTAACCTACTTCTGTGTTTATATAGACACAATTACAAATTCAATTACAAAACAGATAATGATAATGATAGTTTTCATAAGGTAATATAATTGTATTTGAATTCCTCCTGCATTTTCCAAATCAAATTCTGATTTGTCTATTTCCTTCTTTGACAAACTCTGATCATAAACTCTGTCGGTTAATAATCTCTGATAGAGTATTATCTGTTAGAGTAAAATCTGATTGACAACTTCTTAAACTCTGATGATGTCAACTTAAACTTTGTTCTTGATATTCTCTGACAGCATCAATATCTTCTTTTCTAACAATCTCCTCCAATTTATGCTTTATTAAGTAAAACATAAATTATACTTATGATGTCAGAGACATAGAGATAAATGTACCATTATTTGAGTTTTCCCTTTTGACTTATATTCTTCTGTAAGAGAAATCTTCAGATAGAAATTTGTCCATTAACTACTTCTCAGCATTCTTCAATAACTCAACCAGCTTTTCTTTTAATTCTCTCATCTGATCAGAAGAATCATCAATCTGGAATATTACAGCGCTCAAGTTGTATATTAATAATCTTTCCATTCTGTCATCTAGAGGAATGCAATAGGCTTTCTTTCCATTAGGATTTAGTATACGTGTAGTAATTCTTAATACCATTTTAACCTTTGCATCCCCTTTTGCCATTTCTTTCTTACACCCATCTTCAAGCAAGTATCATGGTCTATACTCCTCAGAGTTTATCATTAGCAGCCTCTCATTCTTTTTCTTCTCATTAACTACTCCTTCAAGAATCTTCACCCATCTAGATGTAGCGCCATTCTCATCATGTAGGAGATAAAGAACATATTCAAGTTTTTTAGATGACTTATGAATTAAATCTTCTTCAGCAATCTTCATCACTCTCCCATTCTTCAAGAAATATAAAAGCTTCCCTTTAGCTTGAGCACCATCAAAAATGTCCTTTACTATGTGAACATATATCAATTTGTCCAAAATGTCTTGTGTCAAATCTTCCTCAGCTTGTCTTTTAAAGAAAAAGGATCTCTGAAGGTATTTGTTTCACCCCTGTAGACTTTGGCTTGAGAATCACCAATACCATCCTTGTTTTTATCATGTCTGGCATTGACAGTTAAGGTTTCATATTTAGTCCACAAAAGATCATGATTTTTCTTTCTGATCAGAGTTTATTATTCCTCTTCATCATCTTCAAAACTTGTTTTACCTGGGAGAAATGTTGTACCAGACATAGTAAGAGGAGTTTTTAACTTAGCTGGAGCTTTCTTCTGGATTGCAGGAGTTGGTTTTATTTGAACAGTTTTGAACACGATTGTCTTTTCTTGAGTTTCAACAGGTTTAGGTATAGTTTTCTTTCTTTGAGCGTACTCCTTCCTTTGAACTAGAGTCTTCTTCACATACTTTCTTTTCTTCTGAACTTGATTATTGTCAGTACCAGATTTCTTCACTTCTTCTTCTACAGTAACCGGATCCATTCCTGGATTTTTTTTCTGAAAACAATTTCCTTGCCAGCTCAGCATCCTTCATGTTTTGTTCTTCAATTTTATCAGGCTTTTATTCTTCTTCAAGCCTCTTTGCTAATTCCATATCAGCATCCATCAAAGTTTGTTTGTTATCAGAGTTTATGCCAGAGTTTGATGAAATCAGAGTTTGAGTAATAGTAAGAGTTTTTCCAGTCAGAGTTTGTTTTCCATCCTTATGACTCCCTTGATTTTTATCACCACTACCACAATCACCATCACATTCTCCAAGTTTATCAGAGTTAATTGTTGCATCCACTTTGCATTTATCTTTGGAACTTTGTACTTTCTCCCCCTTTCTGACATCATCCCCTTTTTGGTAGTTAAGATGTCCACAATTGTATGCAACATTGTTTGCATGGAGGAAATAGTAGTAGCAATCTTATCAACTTTGGCTTCTAGAGCATCCTGTTTATTAGAAACTATTTTAAGCTTTAATTCCAAGGCATGTTGTGAAGCAGAGACAGAAGTTTGCATAGAAGCACTAGTCTTGCTAACATAGTCTTTTAAATCCCAAACTTCACTATGAAGACCCTTAGTTAAGATAGTAGTGGCCTTTAAAATAGTCTTCGGCTCTGCAAAATTCAATTCAAAATCAACCTTTTGAAGTAGTTCATGAACATGTGGCCAGGAAATATCTTCATTAGAAAATTTCTAAGACATATCTCAGATGGATTGTCTGTGAGAGTTAAGAAGATCATTATGAGATGGTTCTCCCTTGGAACAAAAATCCCCCCTTACTCCTTCTGCATTCAAAGCAGTTTCAATTTCACCATTGAGGGTTTCAACAACCAGATAGTCAGGATACACCATCCTTAATCTCCATGTGCATCAAAGGCATCAACAGGCCATTTCTTGGAGTTATACCTTTGAGTGAATGGAATTGATAGATCTGTGACTTCTTCATCCTAAAAAATTGGGTCATCAGAGAATGTATCCTCATCATCAGAGTGTGCAGCAGTATCAGAGTTTGGCAACTCAGAGTTTAAAGATTGAGAAGCAGTCATACTCTGAGTACCTGCAAAATAATAGAACACCCTAAATCACTCTTTTCTTTTAAAGTAATCTCATTACTTCTCATATCATACATATCATAACTTTTAATATTCATAGTTTGCTCACTAGAAGTAACTAACTTCTTTCTCAATTCTAACTCTCCTTTTGCCAGATCAGTGTCTGCCTCTCATTGTTAGATCTGAAGGGTTTCGGGCATGAAAACGCAGCGGAATTAACATAAAAACAATAAAAAAATCAAAACCCAATCGCAGGATCCATGTATAACGTTGGATGATTATGGTGAAGAAGTCTGTACCTTAACAAAGCTTTCGTATGCTGTTTAATGGAGGTCAAGAAAGATGAATCACAGCAATCCTTTGTTGCAAAGATTTGCTCTCTAAAGAAGTCCACACGAACGCCCGATCGTCCTACGATCACCGGAGTCGGTACTAGCCGTATTGTTTGCCTCTCTCTCTCTCTCTCTTTTTCTAGCCTCTCTTGATGTTGAGCAGCTAGGGTTTTTCTCTAAAAACGAAATTTGATGATTAAACCCTAATACTATACATCATTATGTATATATAGGGGAGAGAGAGATTTTGGGCCTAACCCTAATTCATGTGGTTTCCAAAACCCATTATGACTTTGGATTATTATTATTATTAAATCTGAATTCTAATATAATTAATCAAGTCTCACTTAATTAATTCAATAATTAAATTCGAATAATAATAATACTTATTAAATCCGAATTCTAATATAATTAATCAAGTTCCACTTAATTAATTCAATAATTAAATTCGAATAAACAATAATATATTTAAATTCATAATTTAAATAAACCTCTGTTTTGACGTTCTTTGTGTGTGACCCTTTAGGTTATTATTATGTTGGCAATAATTTTATTATCTAATAATAAAATTATAAACAATGAGCGGCATCTTGTAATACATCATTGCTACCCAAGTAACAATAATAATTGGTGATTCAATTAAACCTTTCGTGAATAATGTTCCATGTAATATAATCCCTTTAACCTTATATTATAGATCAAACTCGAGGCATGTATAGTGTCATCCTCTTCAACGTTTAATCTCGGTTTCCTTGATCAATGAGTAGACTATTTAAACAAATCAATATTTGAGCATGGCCATGCATTTCATAGTCTCACTCAATCAAGAGGCCAATAATATCACTCCTAGAATTGGAAGGTTAAATCCTATATCTTTCATTCATATTCCCCATACTATTCATAACATACCCAATGTCCACCTTTATCATTACCCGGTTAAAGGTAACTTTGAGTGTAATCAAAGTATATTAATTCTCGTATAGAAATATAATGATTTCAAGTCAGAGGATCATTACATCATTATCACTGTGAGATTTCTTATGACACTTATTAACATGTGTAATCTCACGGCGGGTCTTTCCTGTGTCATGTATTGATACATACACTTATGTTCTTGACTTTAGTATCACCATACCTATGACCAATGAGATGTGGTCATCCGTCAACAAACATACTAGTCTTATTGCATTATTATTGTCCTTAAATAATAATACTTGACTAGGGAATTTTAGGAATAAAATACTATTCATATAATCTCATTTTTAAGTCACATACTTAAAGATATATATTAAGTATTAATATTCCAAGGACATTTATTATCCTTTCAATTTATAACGCAGTAAATAAAGACATAATAAATAATAATTAAATAATCACATAAAACATAATCCTTAATTGTTTTCAATAAAACATTAAAAGTATTGTCTCTAGGACACCAATACTAACAAGATCTTTTTTCACACATTTTACCTTAGGCTAACTGGAAAGGCTCAAAGCACATTGTCCTACAGAAATAAGAGGTGGCTGAGAAATGACTTATGTGGTTACATGAATAGAGGTAACCTTTTTAAGACTATCCATGATCATCCCAACAGTAAAAGTTGAAAATATAAATTCTGAGCTTATACTATCAGAGAATAGAAATTCTGAAGAAAAATCAGAGTTTATACCTTGAGTAATTGTGAAAGTTGATAGAGTTTCTATAGGCTGTGCAGAAAGAGGTTGCACCAAAATAGCATCAGAGATTGCCAATGAAACTGCATCAGAGTTGGAATTCCCAGCATCAGCGACAACAAGATCTTCTGTCAGTGTTTGAGTGCCTTCATCCAAACTTTGATTTGATGGTTCTTGTGTGGCAGGGGCCTTAATAACTGTTTCAACCCTTTGAGCTGAAGGTTCTTGTGGGTTGTATCCCTGATCCTTGCTGGCTTCATTTGCTTCTTGTGTGGCTGCTGTTAAACTTTGAGCAACAGGTTCTTGTGGGACTGACCATGTTGATATTGTTGCCTCACTTTGAGAGGCAGGTTCTTGTGTATCTTGGGCAAAAGAGACTGTCTTCTTCTTCTTTGTCCTTGAGAAGAGCTTTGAACTTAGAGAAACTGTAGATGATTTAGATTTCTTTTCAGTCATCTCCTTCCTGACATCTTCAGCTATCTCCCTCACCCTTTCATAAGAAATCTCTTTAATAATCTATTTTGGAGAGTGAACAAGGGAATCATATATTGTTACTGGGGCAACTTCACTTGCAGTATGTGCATCAACGTTTGCATCACCACCAATTAACTCAGACTTCATCATATCATCAGAGATTATTTTTGCATCAGAGTTTAATACTTGAAGTTGAGCAGAGTTTGGCTGATCAGAGTTTAAGACATCAGAGTTTAATAGATTGTCAGAATTTACTACTTCAGAGTTTGATGCCTTAAGCAATCTTCTTCTTTTCTTTTTGGGTTCAGGTATTATATTGACATTAAATGGTTTCATGAATGGAGCTGAAGGAATCTCAGAAGCTTTCTTCACTGTCTTCTTCAATGGAAATAGGAAACCTTCACCACTTTTATTAGACTCTGTGTGCTCATCAATTAATCTTCTTTTCTTTGGAGAAGACTCAGAAACTGATTTTTCTTTTCTTTTCTTGCTTGGCCCTTGTTGAGAGGTTGGCAACAGTATTTGGGGATCAGTGTTTGGTTAGTGGCTTGGGTTAAAATCAGAGGGTGCTAAACTCTGATTCATAGCCACAGAGAGAAAATCCGTCCCATACATAGTAAGCATTCTCTAATTTAAGAGAAGCCTGACCCATATGGGATAAAAGAAGATTAGGCAATTTACCTTCAGCTTTTTTCTTGGCATCTTTCCCAGTTAAATCTGTAAAAATTCTTTTGTTCATACAAAAGCTAGCTAAACTTTGATCATTCTCAAAACTAATATTAGGCAAGAGATAACTAAAAATTAATTATAAAAATCTAACAAAATATACAGTATGAGCATCATCACTAATCTTGCTAGCTAACTACCTAATTATCAAACAGGGAAAATTAAAGTTTATGTTATGGGTTAGAAAATACCTAATTTGTTGTGAGAGCTGTGGAATATCATCAAAATTTATGCATTTGGCAGTGAAAGCCCTTGTTATGCAGTCAAAGAAAAAGCTCCACTCTCATCGTAGATGTGGCCTTGTCAGACTCCTTAGCTTGGATAGGCTTCCTCCATAGCCTATTTCTTTAAAGAATGCCTTGATTTGCTCATCATTCACAAGGTCATCACACACAGCCACTTCAGGAAGATGAAGGGCTTGACGAATAACTGCAGGAGTAATTGAGTATTTGCCATTACATTGGAATGTTATAACTAGCTCTTCATCATCACCATAATTGTTAAACTTTGCAGTTGACCAGATTTTGATCAGAGATTGAGCAGAGATGTTATTGAGTTCCTGAAGAGCATACTCAATATAGCTTTGTTGTAGAAAATCCTGAACCACATGAAAATTTTGAGGAACATTAGTGTTAGTCAAGAGTGATATGTAATTTGTAGCAACAAATATGTAATTTTAAAAAGAGAGTCCCTTGGATGCCATTGATGAACATAGATTTACAAATATGAGAAATTAGGGTTTTAGAGAATGAGAGAGAAAATAAGATCCAGATAGATAATTCAAAGTGAAAATATAAATTAAACTATTCCCTCTCATTTGCATATACTCTGTAGAGAGAAAATAAGATCCAGATAGATAATTCAAAGAGTAATGAGTAGTGCAATTCTCAAAATACAGCATATGTGTGTGTATTTGTGTATAGATATGAATCATTTTTCATGAAATGCCTGCGCCCTAATGATTACTCCAATCAGAGATTAACAAATATGATGTCACAAAATTAAATATGATGTCATAAATAGTATCTCATAGTTTAACATGTAGACTTAGTGAAAGGCATATGACAAGGCCTATTTATAATAAGTAGATGACAACTCAACTCAAGTAAGAAAATGAAGTAAGTAGTAAATACTGAGGAAGGAATCAAGACGAAGAATGTCAACTAGACACAAAGAATCCTAATATCAGAAGTGTTCTAATGAAGCTGCTACTCTACACCGGAAGAAGTTCATTAATATGTTCAAGCATCGATGAAAAATAAAGGAGTAGTATTTCAGAAGAGTTCAGAAGATACAGAAGATTTCAAGTGCCTACTACAAAGAGATTCCAAGATAAGAAATAATGAAGACAAAGCTAGAGGACAAGACAAGACACAAAGACCACTACAGCAAAAATGAGAATCAACATTGTAGTTAGTCATCCGTGAACCAGACCAGTGCACAGGGTGTTAACAATGTCAGTGAAGATTCGTCATCAAAAAGTTCAAGTGGTTAGAAAGGTTATTGTTGAAGAACAGAAAAGTTTTATCTACCTCAACAATAGTCAAGCCTTTAATTTAATTCTCTATTAATTAATTAAATTAATTAGTTAATTTAATTAGTAAATTAATTCACTAAGAATTAATTTATTTCTTAAATTAATTAAAGGATTAATTATTTTAGAATTATTTTAGAATGATAGAAGAAAGAAGTTGGAAGCTCAAAGGGATACAGAAACAGCTAAACAGGCCTGACGGTACAGACTTTAAGACAAGACGAAAAAAGTATTGACACGGAAGAAATGCAGAGTAATATATTCTTAAAAGTGGAACCCCGGTTGGAATTGATTTATCATTTCCAAGTCAAAAGGAGTTCGGTTCCAGACGATCAGGAGAACGCAGCTTAGAGCGTAAGGATTTATTTAATTAATAAATATTTTATTTATTTAGTAAATTATATTTATAAATATCTAAATAATATTAGATATTTATTTTTATAATTTCTGTATTAAATTTATTATTTATTAATCAAAGACTATAAGCTGTGCGGGTCGAAAAGCATTTTTACGGAGCCATATCACTAAAAGACAAAATAGGCCCTGGTTATTTCAATTTGAAGGGGCAGGTGGTTTTTGTTTTAAAACAACCAATCACAAGTTGACACATGTTCAAACAAGTGGAAAAGGAATGAAAAGCCTGCAGAGAAGTAAGTCATACCGAGAACAATTCAAATAAAGTCATACCGAGAGAATTGATTCTTGAGTCATACCGAAGAATTCTTAGAAGAGTCATACCGAGAATTTTCTTTTTAATATAAGTCATTCTGATTTATATTAATTAAGGAAAATTCGAATATGACTTAAGAATAAGTCATACCGAATTTTCTTTGTTCAAAAGGTCATGCTGAATTGATTTTTTATTTAATTAAAAAGTCATACCGATTTTTTAATTAATAAAATAAGTCATACCGAATTTCTGAAAGTCATACCGAGTGAAATAAGTCATGCCCAGCTTTCTGAAGAGTCATACAAGGCTTATTTTCATTAAATTAAGTCATAGTGAAAAAGGTCATACAAGCTTAGAATTCCTCTATAAATATGAGGAGTTGTCTTCATTTTTCAGGGTTCAGAAAATCAGTTCAAATTCAGTAATTTGTCTGCATTGTAATATTCACAGATTTCTGTGCTGAGTTTGGAATATAATTGTAAAACACGAACAATTCATGTCAAATTTGTTCTAGAACTTTTATCAATTATATAATAGTTTTCTAAATATTAATTTTATAATACTAATCAAGTTAAAATTATATCTTTCACTTGAACAGTATTTCGTTATAATTAATATTTCGCGAGCAATTAAATAATATTTTTAATCCAAATATTCCGCGATTAAATATTGATATTGTATTCAACCCCCCCTTCTACAATATCAGGGACCAACAATTGGTATCAGAACTGGTTGATATTTTTCATATCAGATCCAAATCAAATTCCGCGAACTCATAGAGATCTCAAAAATTATTTTAAATTCGAAATAATTTTTTATTCGAAATAATTTTTTTTCCGAAAAATTATTTTTGATCAAAAATTATTTTAAGTCAAAAATTAAAATATTTTTTTGAAACACTTAATTTTTAATCTTATTTAAGGATGAGTACTCAAAGAGTTAGTAGCATTAAAATTCCACAATTTGATAAAGACAATTATAATCTGTGGAAGAGAAAGATGACCTTGTTTCTTCGAGCTGCAAATCCTAAGTACAAGGATATTTTAAAAACTGGTGTTGTTGTTCCAATAAATATCTTTCCTGAGCATATGGAAGATGGTGTACTCATTCCGCACAGATAATTTAAAAAATATATTTCTGAGTACACTGAGACAGAAAAGGAACTAGATATATTGGACACTAATCTGCAGTTAATTTTAGTGGAATCTCTTGATCCCGGAATGTACAATCATGTTGTTAATTGTAAAAATGCTAAACACATCTAGGAAACGATAGAGATACTAAATGAAGGAACAGAAGAAGTAAGGGAGAACAGATTGGAAATCTTAACGTCTCAATATGAGCATTTTAGATCAAATCTAGGAGAAGGTATCTCTGAAGTTTTTGAGAGATACAACAAGCTGATAAATGATCTAAATCTCAATGGCAAACAATATACGAAGAAGGAGATCAGTAGGAAGTTTTTGCTGACAATGCCAGTACACCTAGAGCATAGGATAACAGCCATCAGAGAGTCAAGGGACATGAATGAAATTTCTTTGGAAAGACTTTATGGCATTCTGAAGACCTATGAGCTAGAGCAGATTCAACAGAAAGAAATATATTGTACAGGCAAGGTGGTCAGCAAGTCTACAGCTCTTGTAGCAGAAGAACCAGAGTACAGAAAAGTTAAGACTGAATCTTCTTCAGTCAACATCATTGATCAGGGTATTGTTGCAGAAGTTGGTGCAACTCTAGTGAATTCAACTGATAGTGAATTCTACTCAATGGAAGAACTCGATCAACTTGAGGATGAATCTCTGGCTCTGATTGCTAGAAAATTTGGAAATACAAGATTCAGGAGGAACCCTAGTTTCAAATTCAAGCCTATGGCAAACAGATTTCAGACAGGTGGTTCTTCTAGCTCATCCAACACAAAAGGTGGATACAAGACAGGGATGGTAGACAGAAGCAAGATCCGTTGCTTCAACTGCAATGAAATGGGACACTTTGCTACTGATTGTAGAAAGCCCAAGCAGGAAAGAAAGAAGGATTCATATGACGAGCTCAAATAGAAATATGACGCTCTACTGAAGAAGCATCAGGGAAAATCATACTTAGCAGCAGGAAAAAGCTGGGATGATTCCGACAATGATGAAAAAGATCAAATGGGAAATCTTGCTCTAATGGCCTCTTCTTCTGAAGGATCACAATCTCCACCTCGACAAGGAATTGAGGTAAACCCTAGCTGTCCTAAGATGTTTAAATTGCTAGGTGAGAATTTAACTGATGCTAGAGATCGAATAAAAGTTTTAATTCTCGAAAACAAAGTTTTATCAGAAGAGAATTTTGAACTGAAAAAGCTGAAACTTATAAATGTTAAATTGACTGAAGATGTTGCATTTCAAGTTAATAGAGTCAACTGCTATGTTGAGATTGAAGCTTTTTTAAAGAATAAAATTGAAGAAGAAAAGCAAAGGTGTCTAGCTTATAAAAATTCCTCTTATATTGTAAAGAACCTAGTTGACCAACAGGAAATAAACCGAAAAGTTGGAATAGGTTTCGAGTACAATAAATCTGTAGGAAAGCCAAGCAACATTACCCCGTTCAAGCAAAGCGCTGAAGAAAGGGGTATTCCTCATGTTGTTAAAGACACACCCAAACCTCTTTTCATAACACCTATTGCTGAACCTATCCTTGAGAGCTCTATGCTGATAGCTTATGAGATGCAGTTAGAGGATCTCGAGGAAGAGAAGAAAAGAGAAGAACAGACTAGGGACATAAAAGGAATAAATGTCCAGAAAGCGAAATATGTACCTAAAAGACCAATAGAAAATGTGAACTCTGCTAGTTCATCCACTCCTGGTTTAGGTGCTAAGAACTTAAAGAATGATTTGAACAGACCTAACAATAAGTTTGTTAGAAGTAGGGATAGTAACAACAGATGCCATTCTACTGAAAACTTTAAATCTGCTGAAAAAGTTAAAGTAGAAATTGTTAAAACTCCTACTGCTGTGAATAACATGCCTGCTATTGATGTATGCCATAAACCTTGTGGTATGTTAAATTGTATGTTATGTGCTTTTAATGCTATGACTACTTATTTCAAATGCATGACTACTAATAAAAAGAACATGACACCTAGACAATACATCAATAATAAATTTACTAAATCCAAGACTGCTATTCCTTCACCTGTCAAGAAGGAAAAATATATTCCTAAGTCTAAACAAAAAGTTGTTAAGACTGTTTATAGGAAAGTAAGTACAGTCAAGGAGGATGCGGCTGTTGTTCGAAAAGGATCTGTTGTCAAAGCTGACAAAGGTCAATTCTTTAAGTATGCCGGGCCCAATCAATTTTGGGCTCCGAAGACGAATTAATCCGTTTGATATGTGCAGGGAGTTAAACAGGAAAACCGGGTTGTATGGATCCTAGACAGCGGATCGTCAAGGCATATGACCGGAGATAGAACCCTGCTATCAGACGTGATTGAAAGAGCTGGCCCAATCGTTACCTTTGGAGATAACAACAAAGGAATGACTACGGGATATGGCAAGTTAAATACTGGAAATGTTATCATTGAAAACGTCTCTTTGGTGGAAGGACTTAAGCACAATCTACTCAGCGTCAGTCAATTCTGTGATAGAGGTTACAAAGTAAACTTTATCAAGGAGAAGTGCTTAATAGCTCATTCTAAAGAAGACAGACTAGCCTTGCGTGGAGTAAGGAAAGGAAACTTGTACGTAGCTGATTTCAACTCGGGAATTGAAGATGAAGCAAACTGTTTTTATTCAAAGTCTTCATCAGAAGAAAGCTGGCTATGGCACAAGAAACTCTCACACCTGAACTTCAAAACAATGAACTCTCTAGTCAAGAGGGATTTGGTGAGAGGACTGCCTCCGATGGAATTTACACAAGAAGGATTGTGTGAGGCATGTCAGAAAAGGAAGTCAAAAAGAGCAACTCACAAAGGCACAGACACTACAAATATTACTGAACCACTGCAGCTGCTTCATATGGATTTATTTGGTCCAGTCAATATCATGTCTATGTCAAGGAAGAAATATGCCTTAGTGATTGTAGATGACTTCACAAAGTACACGTAGGTTTTATTCTTGAACTCTAAGGATGAAACTCCACAGTTGGTGATTGATCATGTAAAGTTGATTGAGTTAGATTCAAAGCTACCTGTCCGGGCAATCAGATCAGATAATGGAACAGAATTCAAGAATGAAATTCTGAATAGCTTCTGCTCAGACAAAGGGATAACAAGACAATTCTCAGCGCCAAGAACTCCGCAACAGAATGGAGTAGTAGAAAGGAAGAATCGAACCTTGATTGAAGCTGCAAGAACAATGTTAAGTGAATCAAGGTTGCCTATCTACTTCTGGGCTGAAGCAGTAAACATAGCTTGTTATACCCAGAATCGAACTTTAATCAACAAGGATCATATGAAGACGCCCTACGAATTAATGGCTGGCAAGAAACCAACACTCAAATACTTTCATGTATTTGGAGCTAAATGTTTTGTGCTAAAAGATGGAGATGAACATCGTGGCAAATTTGAGGCCAAGGCACATGAAGCAATTTTTGTCGGCTACTCAAAAAGAGCATATAGGGTGTACATAATTGATCAGCACCAAGTAAAAGAAAGTGTCAACGTATCATTTGACGACACTAAACTCCCAAGCATCCAAAATGAAGATCCTTCTGAGTCATTAAAATTTGACAATCATCCAGACTCAGATTCGGATAATGAAAAAGAGCCTGAGGTTGCAGCAGGAAATGATGATGACAATAATGATGGTAATGATCCAGGTAATAGTGGTGGAAACAATGGAAACACTGGAGATACTACTAATACCAGTGGTGGATCAACAAGTCATCCAGGCAGCAACTCAGGGGGAGATGAAGGATCAACTGGCACAACATAACATCACATTGAATATAGAGGCGAATCATCAAGATCAAACCTACCAAGGGAAAGGATATGGAGCAAAGATCATCCCTTTGAATTGATCATAGGTGATCCAGATGTTGGTGTTAGAACCAGAAGTGCAACTTCAAATGAATGTTTATTTTCGGTTTTTCTATCTCAAGAAGAACCAAAGAAAATTGAAGATGCTCTAACTGATCCAGATTGGGTTCTTGACATGCAAAAAGAACTCAATCAGTTCGAAAGGCAAGAAGTATGGACACTGGTACCCATGCCTAAAGATAGATCTGTTATTGGCACGAAATGGGTATACAGGAACAAGTTAGACGGTGATGGCATTGTTACAAGGAACAAGGCCAGACTGGTTGCAAAAGGTTACTCCCAGGAAGAGGGAATTGATTATGATGAGACCTATGCACCAGTTGCAAGACTTGAAGCCATCAGGATATTTCTGGCATTCGCAGCACATTCCAATTTTAAAATTTATCAAATGGATGTGAAGAGTGCATTTCTGAATGGAAAGTTAGAAGAGGAAGTATATGTGGAACAGCCTCCTGGCTTTGAAAATCCAGAGTTTGCTGATTTTGTATATTTCTTATTCAAAGCCCTCTATGGACTCAAGCAAGCACCGAGGACATGGTATGACACTCTCTCTCAGTTTTTACTTGAAAACGGTTTTACTAGAGGTGTCATAGATAAAACTCTCTTTTACAAATTACATGATAAAGATATGGTATTTGTCCAAGTTTATGTTGACGATATTATATTTGGTTCTTCTAATGAAAACTTGTGCAAGAGATTTGCTAAGTTAATGCAGAGTAGGTATGAAATGAACATGATGGGTAAGCTGTCATTCTTCCTTGAATTGCAAGTGAAGCAAAAGGAAGATGGGATTTTTATTTGCCAATCAAAGTACGTAAGGGATCTTCTAAGGAAATACAATCTAGAAGATTCTACACCGGTAAAAACCACTATGCCAATAGCCACCAAGCTTGACAAAGATGAAACTGGTAAGAAAGTTGACATCACAAGCTACAGAGGTATGATAGGCTCATTATTATATCTAACTGCTAGTAGACCCGATATAATGTTTGCAACATGCTTATGTGCAAGGTTTCAATCTGATCCTAGAGAATCTCATCTTATAGCTGTTAAAAGAATTTTTAGATATCTGAAGGGTACACCGAATCTTGGAATTTGGTACCCTAAAGGTACAGGTTTTGAACTAATAGGCTATACAGATTCAGATTATGTAGGATGCAGGATGGACAGGAAAAGTACTTCTGGAAGCTGTCAGTTTCTAGGACAACGGTTGATTTCCTGGTACAGCAAGAAACAACACTCAGTATCTACCTCGACAGCCGAAGCAGAATACATTGCAGCAGGTAGTTGTTGTGCACAGATCTTGTGGATAAGGAATCAACTGAATGATTATGGACTTGCGTTAACTAAAATTCCAATACTTTGCGATAACACAAGTGCCATAGCAATTTCCAACAATCCTGTACAACATTCAAGAACCAAGCACATAGACATAAGGTATCATTTCATCCGAGAGCATGTCATGAACGGAACTGTGGTGTTACATTTTGTACCCACAGAAGATCAAATTGCCGACATCTTCACGAAACCACTTGATGAATCCACTTTCTCTAAGTTGGTTAGTGAGTTAGGGATGTTAAACATGAACTAATTATTGCATGTTGTTTTAAATTGCATATTTATTTTCAAGCACTGTAAATACACTTTATATATTCCTTAAAAAAAATATCAAAAACAAACAAACAAATTGAAAAAGAAAACTCAAAAAGATTTTCCTTTTTTTTGTACAGTTGTTATTTCATTGGCATCTTTACTGTAAATATATTGTATATTATGTTTATTTTCCAACAATTAGTATATATTGTTTATTATTTTCAACAATTGGTCTCAACAATTGGTATATTTAAGTATGTATAGTTTTATTTGTTTTACAACTTGGCATCTTTATCTTTATTATTTTTATGTTTATTTTTATATAAATATGTGCTGATTATTCTCAAGTCTCTTTTGAGAAGTAGGAAAGATCTATGAGCATTGATAATCCAATCGATTCTAAAAGTGAGATCCTAATCATTGGCATCAATCTCTAACCAAGATCTTAGAACCAAACACACAAACACTATCACTTCCATCTCTCTAACCATTAAACAGAATACCTAATTGTTCAGAATGAGGGAGTCAATGCCTTGATTGCATTTGATAAGGTTGGTGATGTGAGTGAACCAACAGCTCTGTCTCCAGAAAGGTGATTCATATATAAACTGAGACAACTGTTAGCTCATCTGTGTTCTCTCAAAAGGATACAGACTTGGAAAAGGCAAAACTGTTACTAGGTTCATTCTCTCATCAGAGTGAGTCTATTGAATTCAGCCTATCAGCCAAGGCTATCAGCAAAGAGTTAATTTCATCTAACATTTTTCAAGAAACCACATATTTTGTCTTATGTTTTAGGGACCAACACCAAGGGACCAACAATGTAAGGACTTACTTGGGACCAAAAAGCGACCAAGAGGGAGCATTTGAAATGTCACAGGAAGGATGAATTGACGATAACAATTATTCTAAACTTCCATATCAAGGAAGGAAGAATGATTGATGATTCTGACTGAATCAACATGCCTTCACAGGCGTCAGGAGGAAACTTGGATCATGTGCTACGTTTTAGATCCTTGTCTCCCTCCCCAGATGGAATATATCTGGATTCCTAACGGAATAGATCATCTTAGATGATCAGCAACTCACTGAATCTATTCCTGAAGCAATTCAGTTTTTCAAAGTCAAATGTTTTTATAGATTCAATTGAGGACGGGGATTTACGAAACCCCATTGCACCACCAGTGACCTCTCTTGAAGGGGCTATGGTGATCTTTCTTGCAGGTACAAAAGACTGAGTCATCCGTACTGAGAGAGATATAATGATGTGAGAAAAGAGTGAAACACAAGTAAGGAATAGTGAAAATATATATTCTATGAGTGAAGCACTTAGAGAGTATATGAGCGAAACACTTGTGAGGAACACAAAGTAAAATCACACACTAGCACACTTACCGAATCCCTTTCCCAATTCCATGTTACAGATTTCTAATGTTATTCAACCAAGGTGGAAATTTCTTCAAAAAAAGACCAACAATTGTTACCTATCTACAATTAGGGGGAGAATTATTAAGAGGATTACTCAACTAAGGGGGAGAATTATTAAGAGGATTACTCCAAAATGTTAAAGTGTTCAACTAAGGGGGAGTAGATCAAAAGGGGAGAAGTAAACAAAGACTTTTGCCAGAAGAGGATTACTCAATTGTTGAACAAGAAAAGTTGGATAATTTACGAAAAGGGAAAATGAATCTACCTTGGGTGAGAAGTAAAAACAAAAGTTGGAAAAATAAAGGAAAAGTGGTAAGAAGAGAACAGACATCATCTCTGACATCCTAAGGGGGAGTAGTGATGAGTCTGAGAAATGAAGATAATACTACATGTATAATATGTTCAGTGCTAGAGGAACAAACATCTTTCATTTCAGTTAACTCAGGAAATCTGGAAATGTATTATATGATCCAGAGAACAATTTATTTACTTACAGTTTTTAAATGTCATATTAGTTTCTTAGTTGTTAGTTGAGTTATCCTCTAGGAATTTGTGTGTTAAATGTTTAACAACAAATAGGGGGAGATTGAAAGGCATATGACAAGGCCTATTTGTAATAAGTAGATGACAACTCAACTCAAGTAAGAAAATGAAGTAAGTAGTAAATACTGAGGAAGGAATCAAGACGAAGAATGTCAACTAGACACAAAGAATCCTAATATCAGAAGTGTTCTAATGAAGCTGCTACTCTACACCGGAAGAAGTTCATTAATATGTTCAAGCGTCGGTGAAAAATAAAGGAGTAGTATTTCAGAAGAGTTCAGAAGATACAGAAGATTTCAAGTGCCTACTACAAAGAGATTCCAAGATAAGAAATAATGAAGACAAAGCTAGAGGACAAGACAAGACACAAAGACCACTACAGCAAAAATGAGAATCAACATTGTAGTTAGTCATCCGTGAACCAGACCAGTGCACAGGGTGTTAACAATGTCAGTGAAGATTCGTCATCAAAAAGTTCAAGTGGTTAAAAAGGTTATTGTTGAAGAACAGAAGAGTTTTATCTACCTCAACAATAGTCAAGCCTTTAATTTAATTCTCTATTAATTAATTAAATTAATTAGTTAATTTAATTAGTAAATTAATTCACTAAGAATTAATTTATTTCTTAAATTAATTAAAGGATTAATTAATTTAGAATTATTTTAGAATGATAGAAGAAAGAAGCTGGAAGCTCAAAGGGATACAGAAACAGCTAAACAGGCCTGACGGTACAGACTTTAAGACAAGACGAAAAAAGTATTGACACAGAAGAAATGCAGAGTAATATATTCTTAAAAGTGGAACCCCGGTTGGAATTGATTTATCATTTCCAAGTCAAAAGGAGTTCGGCTCCAGACGATCAGGAGAACGCAGCTTAGAACGTAAGGATTTATTTAATTAATAAATATTTTATTTATTTAGTAAATTATATTTATAAATATCTAAATAATATTAGATATTTATTTTTATAATTTCTGAATTAAATTTATTATTTATTAATCAAAGACTATAAGCTGTGCGGGTCGAAAAGCATTTCTACGGAGCCTTATCACTAAAGGACAAAATAGGCCCTAGTTATTTCAATTTGAAGGGGCAGGTGGTTTTTGTTTTAAACAACCAATCACAAGTTGACACATGTCCAAACAAGTGGAAAAGGAATGAAAAGCCTGCAGAGAAGTAAGTCATACCGAGAACAATTCAAATAAAGTCATACCGAGAGAATTGATTCTTGAGTCATACCGAAGAATTCTTAGAAGAGTCATACCGAGAATTTTCTTTTTAATATAAGTCATTCTGATTTATATTAATTAAGGAAAATTCGAATATGACTTAAGAATAAGTCATACCGAATTTTCTTTGTTCAAAAGGTCATGCTGAATTGATTTTTTATTTAATTAAAAAGTCATACCGATTTTTTAATTAATAAAATAAGTCATACCGAATTTCTGAAAGTCATACCGAGTGAAATAAGTCATGCCCAGCTTTCTGAAGAGTCATACAAGGTTTATTTTCATTAAATTAAGTCATAGTGAAAAAGGTCATACAAGCTTAGAATTCCTCTATAAATATGAGGAGTTGTCTTCATTTTTCAGGGTTCAGAAAATCAGTTCAAATTCAGTAATTTGTCTGCATTGTAATATTCACAGATTTCTGTGCTGAGTTTGGAATATAATTGTAAAACACGAACAATTCATGTCAAATTTGTTCTAGAACTTTTATCAATTATATAATAGTTTTCTAAATATTAATTTTATAATACTAATCAAGTTAAAATTATATCTTTCACTTGAACAGTATTTCGTTATAATTAATATTTCGCGAGCAATTAAATAATATTTTTAATCCAAATATTCCGCGATTAAATATTGATATTGTATTCAACCCCCCTTCTACAATATCAGAGACTAACACTTAGATCAGAGTTTATAGTAATCAGAGTTTGCATTCACCATTAGAGTTTACCATATACTCTGACAGAATTTGTCATAAACACTGATAGCTGGTGATCAGAGATTAGATGTTCCAATGATTAGAGTTTACATTATTTTATATCAGAGTTTACCACATACACTGACAGAGTTTATCATAAATATTGATAGTCAGCTACTTGCTATCTGGAGTTGAGCCAATTGTTATCACTCCTAATTCAAAAACCAATCTTGTAAAAGTTGCTTCATACAGAGGCTTGGTGAATATGTCTGTTAATTATTGATCTGTGGGAACAAAATGCAATTCAATTGTTCCTTCCATGATATGTTCCCTTATGAAGTGATATTTAATACTGATGTGCTTTGTCAGAGAATGTGGACTGGATTTCCTGTCATTGCAATTGCACTTTGATTATCACAGTAAATAGAAATTTTTGAAAAGTTAAAACCATAGTCTAACAGTTGATTTCTCATCCATAAAATCTGTGCATAACAGCTTCCTGCAGTTATATATTCAGCCTCTGCTATTGATGTTGAGATAGATTTTTGTTTCTTACTAAACCATGAAACAATTCTTTCACCTAGAAATTGACAACTTCCACTAGTATTTTTCCTGTCAATTTTACATCCTACAAAATCAGCATCTGAATAGCCTATTAGTTTAAAGTCAGACTCTCTAAGATACCATAAGCCAAGATTGATGGTGCCCTTGAGATATCTAAAAATTCTTTTAACAACAATAAAATGAGGTTCCCTTGGATTTGCCTAAAATCTAGCACATAGACAGGTGGCAAACATGATATCTGGTCTACTTGCAGTCAAATAGAGAAGTGTGTTAGTAATTGTGCTCTAGAGACAATACTTTTTATATTTTAAGGAAAATATTTATTATTAAGGATTATGTTTTATTAATTATTATTTATTTATTATGTTTTATTTACTGCGTAATAAATTGAAAGCATAATAAATGTCTTTGGAATTTTGATACGTATTATATATCTTTAAGTATGTGACTTAAAAATGAGATTATATGAATAGTATCTTATTCCTAAAATTCCCTAGTCGAGTATTATTATTTAAGGACAATAATAATGCACAAAGACTAGTATGTTTCTTGACAGATGACCACATCTCATTGGTCATAGGTTTGGTGATACTAAAGTCAAGAACATAAGTGCATGTATCAATGCATGGCACTGAAATGACCCGCCATGAGATTCTACATGTTAAATAAGTGTCATAAGTAATTCTCACTGTGATAATGGTGTAATGATCCTTAGACCTGAAATCATTATATTTCTATACGAGAATTAATATACTTTGATTACATTAAAAGTTACCTTTGACCGGGTGATGATAAAAGTGGACATTGGGTATATTATGAATCGTATGAGAAATATGAATGATCTAGACGTGATTTAATCCTCCTAATTTTAGGAGTGATATTATTGGCCTCTTGTTTGAGTGAGACTATGAAATGCACGGCCGTGCTCAAATGTTGATTTGATTAATAGTCTACTCATTGATCAAGAAAATAAAGATTAAATTATGAAGATGATGACACGAGACATGCCTTGAGTTTAATCTATAATATCAAGATTAAAGAGATTATATTACATGGAACATTATTCACAAAAGGCTTAATAGAATCACCGATTTATTATTATTAATTGGGTAGCAATAATGTATTACTAGATGCCGCTCATTGTTTACAATTTTAATTAGATATTAAAATTGTTGCCAACATAATAATAACTTACAGGGTCACACACAAAGAACGCTTGAAGGAAAAATAATTTAAATTGTGAATTTAAATTAAATAAGTAATTTATTTTATTTATGATATTAATTAAGTATGACTTAATTAATTATATAAATAGAATAAATGAATTATTTAAACTAATTCCAAAATTAATAATTAATTAATTAAGTGAGACTTAATTAAATAATTTAGAATTTTGGATTAGTATTAATTATATTTGGATTATAATTAGAAAACTTATTCCTCTCTCTATATAATCTCTTCATGGGCTGATTTAATTTATGAGACAGATTTTTACTAAAACCCTAACCGTTTTGAAAAAAGAGGAAGATAGACAGAGAGAAGCAGTTTTCGGGTGCTAGTACACATCAATCCTTCATGAAAATTGTCCGTGTGTATACCGTAGAGCGTATATCGCGAGAGCGGGATACGTGGTGATTAAACAAGCTTTGGACCTCCATTAATCTTCCATTAATGAACTGTTAAAGCTTCTAAAGGTATTTATTCTTTATCTCCGAATTAAATCTTTTGTTTTCACATGGATCCTGCGGAGGGTTTCGCTATTTTTATTTATTTTTCGCGTTTATTCCGCTGCGTTTGTGCCTCGAAATCCTTCAAAGTGATCCAATCATGCCTCTGTATGTTGTAATATCTACAGGATCACCAGTATCTTGATCAATCTTGATTGCAGTAGCCATTGGAGTTGTAGCAGATGCAGTGTCTTGCATTTGAAACTTTATAAGTAGATTCTTTATGTATTTGGACTGATTTATGAAAATTCCTTCATCAATCTATTTCACTTGCAACCATAGAAAATAACTCATTTCTCCCATCATGCTCATTTGATACCTAGATTGCATTAGCTTTAGTAGAACGAAATATAATATCATCAAAATATATTTGAACCAATAATAAATCTTTACCTTGAGTTCTATAAAATAAAGTCTTATCAATTGTACCTCGTGAGAAACCACTTTCAATTAGAAATTGAGCCAGAGTTTCATACCAGGTTCTTGGAGCTTGCATGAGTCCATATAATGCTTTATCCAGACATGATTTAGATATTTTAGATTCACAAGGCCAGGTGGTTTCTCAACATATACCTCTTCTTCAAGTACTCCATTTAAAAATATAATTTTAACATCTATTTGGTAGACCTTGAATTTCTTGTGTGCAGCATAAGCAAGAAAGATTATGATTGCTTCAAGTCTAGCTACAAGTGTAAAGGTTTCATCATAATCAATACCTTCCTATTAAGAGTAACCTTTGGCAACTAATCCTGCTCTGTTCCTTATTATAATTCGATCAGAGTCTGTCTTGTTTCTAAACACCCACTTTGTGCCAACAATTGATCTATTCTTTGGCCTTGGAAAAAGGGTCCAAACCTCATTTCTTTCAAACTCATTTAAATCTTCCTAGATTTCAATAACCCAATCTGCATCCTTTAGAGCATCTTCAACTTTCTTTGGTTCTTTTTGAGAAAGAAAACTATGGAATAGAAATTCATTTTGAGGAGCTTTCCTTGTCTGCACTCCACTTTCTAGGTCACCAATAATCAAATCAGGTGGGTGATCTTTGGTCCATTTTCTTGGATGTGAAAAATTTGTTGAACTAAATTCCCCCCCATGATTTGTACCTTCATAGTATGATTCCTCAGTAAATGCTGATCTTCCCCCTGAAGTTGTGCTTCCATCAGAGTTTGATGACTCAGAGTTTAACTGCTCAGAGTTTGAATGATCATAGTTAGAGTGACCAGTGTTTATGGTTTCAGAGTTTGATTAATCAGAGTTTAGGATTTCAGAGTTTGTATTTATCAGAGTTTGGTCAGACTCTGAAATTTTAATAATTGAGATTGGTTCTCCAATTTCAGTAAGTGATTGATGTTGTTCCCCCTCAATATGTGTAGAATCTTCAACTTCTCTTTCAATTATGTCTAAATCAGAATTTAAGGAATCAGTATTTAACTCATCAGAATTTACCTTATCAGTGTTTCTCTCATCAGAGTTTAGCTCATCAGAGTTTGTGTATTGCATTTCATTTTCAAAAGTCAGAGATTCCTGAGCATCTTTATCATGTAACCCTATTATTTTACCTTCATCAAAAGAGACATTAATAGATTCCATGACTGCCCTTGTCCTTAGATTAAATACTTTGAATGCCCTTGAAGAGGTTTTAGAAGTTATTGCATAACCAACAAAAATACCTTCATCTGCTTTGAGTTCAAACTTTTTCAATTGTTCAGGATGTGTTTTGAGAATAAAACACTTGCTTCCAAATATGTGAAAGTATTCACATTTGGCTTCCTTCCCTTCATTGTTTCATATGGAGTCATTCCATGTTTGTTTATTAAAGTACAATTCTGAGTAATGCATGCAGTATTCACAGCTTCTGCCCAAAAGTAAGTAGGTAGTTTTGCTCCTTCTAACATTGTTCTGGCAGCTTCAATGAGAGTCATGTTCTTTCTTTCAACTACACCATTTTGTTGAGGTGTTTCAGGTGCTGAAAATTGTTGAATGATTTCTTTAGTTGAACAAAATTCCTCCATTGAAGAATTCTTAAACTCTGTTCCATTGTCACTCCTTAAATTCTTTACCTTATGAGGTGATCCATTTTCAATCATTGCGATATGATAAAAAATTATCTCAGTTGTTTCATCCTTTTTATGCAAAAAGTACACTCATATAAATCTTGTGTAATCATCTACAATTACCAGAGTATATTTCTTCTTTCCAATAGACATTATGTTGACATGACCAAATAAATTAAGATGCAATAGATGAAAAGGTTTATCAATAGAATTTTCAATTTTGCTCTTGAAAGATGTCTTCTTTTGTTTGGCCTTCTGACATGAATCACTTAGTCCATCAGGATGAAATTGAACTTTTAGAAGACCTCTTACTAGATCATTTTTCACCAATTCATTTATATTTCCAAAGTTCAAGTGACACAGCTTTTTGTGCCAATTCCATCTTTCCAAATATGATGTCTTTCCAAGTAAACCAGTTAAGGGACCATCAGAGTTTACCTCCAAGCTTGCTTCAAATAAATTGTTATGTCTGTGACCAATGAGAATCACGTTGCCATCCTTTTTACTTTTCACTTCACAATGTGTTCCATGAAATTCCACAGAATAACCTATGTCTGTCATTTAACTCACACTTAACAAATTATGCTTGAGTTCTTCAACTAGAGCTACATTTTCAATGATGACATTTTCAATAACAATATTGACATATCCCAGTGTTCTTCCTATATTGTCATCTCTATAAGATACTGTTAGACCGGCTTTCTCCTCAAACTCTGAAAGCAGAGATTTATTTCCAGTCATATGTGTAGAACATCCACTATCAATCACTAGGATATTTTTCCTCTTTTCCTGCAATCATTTAATGTAAATTAGTTAGTAGATTTGGGAACCCAAACAAGTTTGGATCCTTTCTTTTGAAACTTGTTAGCTTTTGCAACAGAAGTACTTTTATCAGAGTTTATGTTAACAGAGTTTGCACTATCAGAGTTTGCATTTTTAGAGTTTATTTTTCTTCTGTCAGAGTTTATATTTCTTTTATCAACTTTTATCATATATTTTTATTTGACAGCATGATTAGAAAAGACATGAGATTTATTTAAATGAGGCAACTGTTCATAATAGTTAAAATACAAACTATGATATTCTTTATATGTGTAAATTGAATATCATAAACCAGCACAGTGAAAATAGGAATTTTGTGGTCTATATCTAGTTTATTTTCTAGCCTCTGAACAAGGTTTCTCAGGTTCCTTCTTTTTATTTTATTTGCATTCAATAGCAAGGTGATTAGAATTACCACATGTGAAAAAGGTTTTTCTAGGAGCATCAGAGATATTCTTATAGTTATTATCCTTGGAAATTCCTACTTTACCATTTCTATTTCTCTTCACCTTTTTAGGTTTATTTTTATTTGTGACTGCCTTCAACTTTTCTTTAAGTTTCTTCTGTGAGAGTAACCCTATATTTACTGTTTTATTCTCTGACACACTATTTTCTTTACCCTTATTATTATTAGAGCATTCACCAGAGGTTTTCTTCTAATCATTACTAGCTCTAACAAAATTCACAGGTTCACTCAATTTTCTTTTTGTGTGTGTCTTAGTATGCGTCTCCTTATCAGATTCTTAACCTAGGGCAGATATCCAATTTTTGTTAGAAAGCATTTGTTGGACTTTCTTACCAGAGTTTGTCCAAACTCTGAAAGTTTCCTTTTCTTTAGCTATCTCAAATTTTAAGTATTCAAATTGTATTTCTATCTGAGTTTGCATGTGTATAGAATTTTTACAATCTTTCTTAGTGCTAAGCATGTTTAAAATTTCAGATTCAAGAAAGTCATTCCTAGCAGTCAGTGTTTGTATTTCAGATTTTAATCTCTCATTCTTAAGTGACTGTGATTCTCTATGCTTCTTCTAGAAGTTCCCTTATTTTCTGTTCTTCCTATATTTCATTCTCTTAAAGCCTCTGACAATCATAACAACCATCTCCATCATATTAGAGTATGTGAACTCATCAGAGTTTGTCTCAGACTCTGATTCACTACTTTCCTTGACCATTACAGCTTTTCCTTTTCTTGATGAGACTTTCAAAACTTTCTCTTTTAGTTCTTCAGCTTTTTTCTCAACATTCAAAGCAACAGATTTTGCCTTGCTGCTTTTCCTATTCTTCCTTTGTTTTAATTCCATGTCATGAGTCTTCAGTCTTTCATAGACTTCATCTAGAGACATCTCATCCAAATCATCCCTATCACTTATCAAGGATGTTTGTAGATCTCATTCTTCAGGAAGAGCCCTTAAAAACCTGGTGTTTGAATCCTCATTATCATACACCTTATCAACCAATGCCAAATTATTCAACAGAGTAAGAAATCTATCATAGTTATCAGTGAAAGACTCATTCTGTTTTGCCTCAAAGTATTCATATTCTTGAATTAGCACAGATCTTCTATTTTTCTTTATCTCCTTGGTTCCTTGACATTGAACCTCTAGTGCATCCCAAATTTCTTTGGCAGTTTTGCATGCAATTACCCTATTAGACATCATAGAGTCAAGACTATTATGCAAAATATTCCTTACTTTTACATCTTTCAAGACTTCTTATTTTTCTTCATTGGTCCACTCCTTTTTGTCCTTCAGAGTATAATATTCAGGAACTTGTCGTCCTTCCACAATTATTGATGACACTAGCTTGGTTGGTAGATATTGTCCTTCATTAATTATGTCTAAATAATCAGGATCTGTGGCTTCCAAGAACATCATCATCTTTACCCTCTATGTAGGGTATTCAGCCTTCTTCAAGATTGGAATTCTGATACTTTCATACTTGTTTCCAGACATGTTTATATGATCTTTCAGTTGTAATTAACAACCTTCCTCTGATACCAATTGTTACCCACATAAATAGACTACTATAAAAGGGGGTTGAATATAATAGAACAAAATAATCGATTAAGGACACAAGTATATAAAAGATGAACTATCTTGTATTAATTTAAATGAACTGAATACAAAACTCTCTCAAGAAAAATAATGTTCTTAAGAGCTACTAGGTTATGAGAATGATTATTATATATATTACATTAATGTTAACCTACTTCTGTATTTTATATAGACAAATTTACAAATCCAATTATAAAACAGATAATGATAATGACAGCTTTTATAAGGTAATATAATTGTATTTGAATTCCTCTCACTATCCAAATCAAATTCTGATTTGTATTTTTCCTTCTTTGACAAACTCTGATCATAAACTCTGTCAGTTAATAATCTCTGATAGAGTATTCTCTGTTAGAATATACTCTGATTGACAGCTTCTTAAACTCTGATGACATCAACATAAACTTTGTTCTTGATATTCTCTGAAAGCATTAGTGTTTGCTTTTCTAACATCCTGTAAGCACAAAAAACACAGCCAATAAAAATAAGTCAGCTCATAAAAGTATCATGAAAGTAAAAATAAGAGATTAACCTGTGCTCATGGACACACAATAGAAAGACCCTTTTAAAAATTATGTAATTAAATATATTATTAAAAATTGTAACTAAAATTTTCTCGAATGTATGCATTTGATATATACTTATTTCACTCACTAATTTGTTGTCTTGGCGGAAACAGCATCCTTATTCTTTTAGAGTAAGGACATGGTGTTCGTACATCTTAACATGTCCAGACCCCTGCTCTAAGTGCTCTAAGTGGGATATACTGTATGTGATGATGATGATGAATATGATTTTACAAGACCTGATCGAACTCTACCCACAGTAATTAAACGCCTGCTGCCATAAATTTGGTTTTCTTCAATTACTTTTTTACCGTCCTCGGAGTTTTCCAAAAAAAAAATATTAGTGCACATCTATCTGGATTATGATTTAATTATTTAAAATTTTTATTATCCATATTTTTGTAGTGAATTCAATATATTTCAATATTATATTTGTATTTAGCCTATATATTATATAATTATATTAAAAATCCTATTTACAATACAATTTTTATAAAATAGAATTATATCAAATACATTCTACTTCAATATCTCTAACTTTATCAAAAAAATTTAATTTAGATAAAATTATAACTCATTATTTATATCTGATAACTAAATATTTAAATATTATTATTCTCTTATAAAATACAGATAAATGTGCAGCAAACTGTAGCAATGAAATATTTAAAATAAGAGAATGTCACTTTCTAGTCATTTTCCCAGCCATAAGAGCAAGTCCAGTGCAATGTCATCAGAGCTGCTATTTCTATAATATAGCATTAAATATAGAACATAGCATTCCAAGGCAATACTATAGGAGGTGCTAAAATAGAAAAGTACTGTACTTAGTTTATAGAATCAGGCCCCAAGGGTGGGCTCAGTTGGTTAAAGAGAGAAATATCATCTTCTTGGTTATAGGTTCGAATCTCACGGGGAGGAGAATGTGTGATTATGTCATCCTCGGTCAGAACCCGTTGCACTTGTGCGGTTTATCTGATTCACGTGGTTTGCAGGCTATTGCGTGAGCCCTACGAGTGCGGGTTCATACAGTTAAAAAATATATATATAGAACGAGATGTAGCTATAATTGCCACATAAGCATATAATTGCTACATAAGCATGCAAGTGGGAAATTGGAGGGAAATGAATATAAAAACACTTATTTTAGCAAATTTAATGTTATACTTTACATTATTGGTTGAAAAAATACTTAATTTTACATCCGTTGGTTTTATTTTGAAACCATGCATTAGAGCATGAAATCTATTTTACCAGTAAAGTATATTTTTTGATTCCATATCATAAGTCTTAACATTGAACTTGGTGAGGAATTGTGTTTAAAATAGGTAGTATTTGTGAAGAGAGTACACAATAATACAGACTGTCAGGCATACATAAATACAAGAGTATACATGCATACACCTTTTGAACTGAAAAGTCAAAAGTCAAAATTAGAGGATGACAACAATTAAAGGCATGTTGGAATTTAGCGGTGAAGTTGGTTTAGCAAACCACATGCATGTACCGCTTTGCACTGCAGATTGCTGTACAGATTGCTGTAATCATTATTATATGATTGAGTTTATATATACTGTATTATATATCTGTATACACACTAAAATATATCAAATTAGATTCAAATATCTGGATGAAATCCTACAGAAATCTTCACTCACAAAGGTACATATATAAATTATTACACACTCATTAAAAAAAAGAATAACTAAATTGTGAAATGAAGCACACAATTACATATTAATATTAAAATCTATCGTAAATAGCTCTGTTTGGGGTAGTGAAGATTGGAAGAAATGGGTTGAGAGGAATGAAGCCTGGTCCGATGCCGTCACATTCATACATGTTAAGATCTTCAATTTATATATGAAAGTGTGTGTGAATACACACACATAAGATCATCATGAGAGGTGAATGCATCGAGCCAGCCAACATCCCCCACAAACACTTACTTCTTCTTGTATCCCTTAACCTAATGGAAAAGGGAGGGTTTTGAATAACAAAATAAATGGTGAATTGGTGATATAAATATTTGTATGGATATATATATAAGGCTAGCTAGGGAGCTAGGTAGTGAAGGAGAGGAAGAAGAATTGAGAAAAAAATGAATGAAAGATGGAGAAGCGAGGGTAGGGAGTGATTTATAGGTAGATGAGGAGGTGAGTCGATCCCCTTTAGCTTTTAGTAATTCCAACACCCCAACCTATATCTAACTTCGTAATAATTGATTATAAAACTAATTTATCATGATAATATTTATATTTATAATAACTGATGAAATAAAATATATTGTAAAAAAAAATGAAAGAAATTTGACCACGCAGTTGACCTCCCCTCACGTTTTTTCTACCGGGACCAAAAAAGAAAACAAAAGGAGAAAAATATAATTACACTTTTATTTTTTATGTTTTAGAGTTGTTTTAAGAGGGGGAAAAAGTGTAATCATATATTTATTTATTACTAGATTATTTAATCGTGCTATGCACACTGATAATTTATAATCTATATATTCACAAATATTATTATAATAATGAAATATAATAATTATATATATAATTATTTTAAATTTAAAACTTTAATGTAATAAGTTTAAATTTTTTATTATTTTAATTTCTTCTTTATTATTATTTATAATAGTTATATGTGTTAATTTTTATTTAGGATTTACTTTATAATAATATTTTATGTATAGTAATTCATAAATAATTTTATTTTATATTCTGTATATCTTAGATTTTATTCAAAATTACTTTTTTTAAACTACTTATAATATTGTATATATCTTTTATTTATTAACTTACTCATATTATATATTTTTTTTCTTTCAAATATAAGATATATTTAAATTTTATTATTTAATTATGTGTATATCAATTTTTACATAAAAAACATGTATTATGTTATATCAATATTTGATATGAGCATTGGATACCAAATTAAGATTATAAATTGAAACATATATCTGAATATCAACTTATATATCATATAATATATGAATTACATTAGCAAACTTACCAAAATATTTCAAATTTTGATAAATTAAGATTACCATAAATATTATATATCATATTAATGATAATTATTAAAATGGTTAATGATAATTATCAAAATTGATTAATTAATAATATGGATCTTGTCCGAACTTAAAATGAATTATCCAATGGATCAAGTTAAAATTATAAATTTCATCCAAGCCTAAATACGCATATGAAACTAAGGAATGAGTTATTCAACAATTTATAATATATAGATTATAATTTGTATAATTTGAAGCCATTTGAATCATGAATTCAACCCCGTTAACGAGATTGAGAAGATATATTAATACCAAAATGTATTAGAATCTCATTTTCAATCCCCTTAATAAATGATTCAAATTCCAGGATAAAAAAGGCCTCTTAAATTTCTAAAATTTAGAAAGAAATTTTTTGGCATAAATTAACTCATATTTTATATTCTTTCTTTAAAAAAAATTAAGAACATAAGAAAGAAAATAAATAACCGCATTGTTTTTCTTTGTTCTCCGAATTCAAACTTAAGTTTTGTCCATTTTTACTTAATTTTTTTAAAAATATGTCTTATCACAAAAATTTCATTCGAATATAAATACAAATAAAAAATACAAATACAATATAAACGCAACATAATTGTTCTATTTTTAACATTAATTTGTGTTGAAACTATAAAAAAACAAGAATAAATAATTAATTTAACTTCTAAAATAAAGAAAACTATGATATAGAATTAATTTAACAAAACATAAATAAATACTCCAAAAAAGAAAGATAAAATATTATTGTGTAATCGAGCTCGAATAACGAGAGTCAGGGAGACAAATATAGTCTACAATATATATAGTGGCACAGGTGGAAGGTAATGATGCCTTAATGATAAGTGAGTAGGCTTTCTGTTTGTACAGGAAATTTTTTAACAGAATTTAATTTTGACTGAATCGAAATAAATGTACTTTAGCTCTGTAAGTGTTCACTGTTCAAGAGCCTATTTTGAGATATTTACTCACAAAATTGAAACTTTTGTTGTTAGAACAAGTTATATATTCCTAGATATACTTTTATTAATGCTTCTTCTATTAGATATATACTGAACTGTTCATTTAAATTATATATGATATTTTCTTTTTTATTGAGAATCTTGAATGCATATTTTAACATTGTTTGTATATTATATATTGTGTATAATCTAGTATCAAATGTGATAAGATTGTCAGTGTCTATATATAATATAATAAGTGTCTATATATAATATAATAAATGTTCACAGTTTAAGTGGAGTTAAACAAACCACTCGAATAACTTACGTATTATTTGGAAATAACCTATCTTGATTATTGAATAATACTTGTATCGAAGGAGGCAACCAAGAACTAGGGTTCCAAGATCTCAAAGTTAGAAGGGAGGCAATCTTGGGAGGATCGAAGGTCACACTTCGCTCAAGGTGAATACGAGAATACAGTAGAAGACGTGGATTTGAATCTCTTGCGCTGTAGTGATTAATGTTAATTTTCTATTCAAACTTGTTTATTTTCATATTATAAAACGTAGCATCATGCATGATTCGATTGTTCCAACAATTGGCATCAAGAGCCAGATTCTAGAGTTCTGCGTTATATGATATGATGTCCATGTCGTAATTATGTATGCATATAGTGGTGGATTTGTATTGTTTTTTTGATGTTGGTACGGATTAAAAATTAGGTGTATTTAATATGTAATTAATGCTAGGGTTTGAGAGAGTTTCGAGCTCTAATGGCTGCACTAATGTTTCGTGACTAACTCAGGTCCTCGTTAACTGCCTACATATCTCATTGGGTGTGAGAATCAAGCCAAAAACGTAGTTCTAATGTTGAGGGGTTAGGCCCTTTCTATAAGCGCACGAGGGCCTTGGAATCATATTAGAATTAGGAGACTTGGTGGCCAAGTCCCCTAGTGACAAGGTTGTTGAAACCTTTTAGGAATGAGGGTCCTTCATGGACTCTTTCCACGTTAGGGTTTCTAGATCCTTCTAGGATGAGAGCCTTCGACAAGCTTCTTGGGCCTTTACCGAACCTTTATTAATTAATTACGAAATTAATTAATAACAAAGACTTAATGCCCTTCAACAGAGCTTGTGGGCTGGACTTACAAATCAAGTTGATCCTTGGATTAAAAATCCAGTTCATCATAGGATTTATTTTCCTAGTTCATTTCAAGGGCCTAAGTCTTTGGACCATACTAGGTCTAATAAATGAAATAAAAAATGCTATATTTACTATTTTCTTAGGGCTATTTTTACTCATATCATTTGCCTCCCAACTTTTGGGAAAACTTCGTGAGTTTTCGTAAAATTTTCACAAAGGGTTTTCAGTGCCAGATCGGGCTTTTGACTTGTTTTAGTCAATTTTATCTCGACTTATGGGCTCAGGCCTTGTCATCGTTAATCGTCTTTTAAAAGAATTAATATAAACAAATTGGTCCCCCAAGGACTTTATTTTTAATAATTTAAAAAATGGGAAATTTTCGAGATCCTGACCAATTCGACTTGGAATGAGGTCGAATTGGTGCTCATTTCCCATTCTAGGTCGATTCCTGGGTGTGAGGTCGAACAACTTAATGACTTAACTATATCGACCTGGAATGAGGTCGATTTAGACCTCAATTTCACTTCCAAGTCGATGGGATTCGAGGTCGAATTGGGCTTCTGCCTTGTATTCCTTTCGACCTGGTTCGAGGTCGAACTACGCCTTAATATCACTTCGAGGTCGATTGAGAGTCGAGGTCGATTGAGAGTCGAGGTCGATCATCGACCTCATTTGAAGTCGAATGGAATTTCAAAGTCCGTAGGCCTTCTTGGCTTTGACTTTGATTTCGACCTCGATTGAGGTCGAACTATGACTAAAATTCATACCGAGGTCGATTTTGGATTTGAGGTCGATTATTGACCTGAAATGAGGTAGATTTATTCTTCACTTCTCCTCCCAGCTTGATTTTGGAATGAAGTCGATTGGCCCCTTGTCTATGGATCTAATTCGACTTCGATTGAGGTCGAATAATACTTTAAATTTATTACCAAGTCGATGTATAGTCGAGGTTTACATTCGACCTCATTTGAAGTCGAATGTGACATTGAGGTCGAGTACGCCTTTTGGGCTTTATCTTCATTTTGACCTCGATTGAGGTCGAATTATACTTCAAATGTTCATCCAGGTCGATTAGCAATCGAGGTCGATTGGCCTCTTAACTTTAGTTTCATTTCGACCTCAATTGAGGTCGAACTATACCTCAAATTTATATCCAAGCAGATTTTTCTTATTTTCGAACACTTAAATGACTTTCAACTTGGTTTAAAGTCGAGAAGGCCTGCTGGGATTTATGTTCATTTCGACCTCGATTGAGGTCGAATTATACTTCAAATATACACCCAAGTCAATTTTTCTTATTTTACAATACTTGGGTGACTTTTGACTTGGTTTGAGGTCGATTAAAACCTTGTTTTACCTCCCATGTCGATATTGTCTGAGTTACAAAACCTTTGTTGTGTTTGACTAGATTGAGGCCGAATTGTCCCTTAGTTCTCCCTCCAGGTCGATTTGTTGTGGGCTTCATTCCTCAATGTTCTTCGACTGGGATTGAGGTCGATATGAACCTCAAACGCCCACCTAGGTCGAAAATATTTGTCCCCAGTGATTTAAGTTAGTTGAGACTTATGGGCTTTGGGCCTTTTGGGCCCTCAACGATGTGGGTTCTAATTAGGCATGTTATTGAAGAGTCTAATAGGTTTCTCAAAACAATGTGCCTTCAAGGTTTTTTGGATCATGGGCCTTTATTGATTAACTTACGATCCTTCCATCTTTATTGGGCCTCTGGGCCTTGGACTTTCTAGATTCTAGGCCTTCGAGGCTTTTATTACTTAGGTAGTGGGCCTTCATGGCTTATTGGTCATGGACTTCATAGGCCCAAGTTATAAAACATTCTTCTGAGTTCTAGAAAAACCCTCTCTTTTTTATTAACCTTTGGGCCTTCGTTTATGGGCCTCATTATATGAGCCCTTTAACCGGTCGTACCGGTTGATTTATCCTTCAACGTTCATGTGACCTAGAAACACCTATTAAAAAGGTGAATTTAAACGGTCAAGTGACCGGCTAGAGGGTTATATATGAGTGGTGTGAGGGACTTCACTACCCATACTTCTCATTTCTCACTTCTCAAATTTTTTATATACTTTAGCTCTCAATCTTTTAAGCAGTTTCAGCCCTCAGTCCACTCAAAGATATTCACTAGCTCGAGAATCAAATAGCGGATAAGAAGATCTCCCGACTGGCAGCTATGAACACGGGGTCTGTTAAAAGAGGTAAACCCCTTCGTCAAATCCCTATATTTTCACTTATATGTCTTTGATCGATATGATAAATCAAATAGGAGATGAGTATCCTAGTCAATCCTATCTAGATTCGTATACCCATAACAACAAATTTTTTGATACCGACATAGTAGAAGAATATAATCAATTGTTTAACTTCCCCCCTCTCTTTACTATTTCTCAGGTGGAGCCTGGTGACAGGACCTGCCATTCTAAACCCAGTAGTTTATTTGTTTATGTAGACGCCCTGTTAGCGGGGCTTAAGTTTCCTTTGCACGAATTCATTCCAACTCTTTTAGCCGATGTTCATATACACCCTTGCCAAATCATACCCAATGGATGAAGACTCATCCATTGTTTTATGGTTTTATGCTTAGAGAAGATCAAAATGACTGTCCCCCTTTTTCGTAAAATCTTTCAATTGAAAAATTCTTCCAGCCTTTCCTTGGGCTGGGTTCACATAGCTCATAGACCCAACAGACCCCATATCTTTGACAACTCCTCCATTCATGATAAAAACCTTCATTGGAAAGAGAACTTCGTTCAAATCAAATGGGAATGGGGAGATTGAGGGACTCTCTTTAGGTCCACCTTCAGTAAAGTAGCGGATGGGAGCATCAACTCCATTATGCTCTCAGAGGAGAAGCATACAGCCTATGTCAAGCTCACTCAGGTGGAAACCAAGAAAGTTTCTTGGGTTCTTCTTTATGAGTCTAGGTTGAAGGCTCTGGGCCTATCGAGGGCCTCAAGTAAAGGTATATTGCTTTACTTAGGTTTGCCTTCTTTTTACTTTTACTGTTTGATTGCTTTACTAATGTATCTATGTCCCCTTTTCAGCTACTGCATAAATTAACGAGTGAACCATTCTACCCGTGGAGGAAAGAGGCTGCATGAAGCAGCATAGTCTGATGAACGACCCCATACAAGGGAAAAAGCCTCTGGCCTTTTTACAGCCTCACACTGGGCCAACTGAGGCTGATGGCAGTCGGTCTATCAAAGTGCCCAAATCCCTGGCTGACAAACCAGGCTGGGGATTTAAGAAGTCAGATACTGTGGTCGGTTGCACAGATCATGCAAGGGATTGGTCTATTTACTTCCTCATTCCTTGTGACTACAAGGACATTGTGTTGGGACATGATGAGGAGAGCACAAAAACTCTTGGTGCACAAGCATTGGCCTCGGTAAGTCTCATTTTACCTACTTCGTATTTTATGCCCACAACATGCACTCACTTTTTTATTTAGAATTCTCTTTATTCACCCTGACTTGTTGTTTTTTAGGCCAATGCCTACTTTCAGGCTTCCTTACACCAAACGGAGTCGTGGAAGGCTCAAGCTGGAAAGCACAAGAAAGAGCTTACGGTGGCAAATGCCAAGATCAAGCATCTAGAGGAAAAAATGGCCGAGAAGGATTAGCTACTAAAGCAGACTCAGGCCGAAATAATTGAACTCTGGGCCGATAAAAATGCCGTTATCGACAAGTATATGGCCTCGGAGGAATATCAATACTTGATCCAACAGCATGATGACCTCATTTACCCTGCCAACTACACAATTGGGTGGAATGAGGCATTGAAGGTGGTGCTGGAGAGGCATCCAGGTCTGTTTGACCCTAAGATAGACTTCAAAAGTTTTCAATCAGCCGAAGCTTTAAAGCGGTTGATCGAGGCTCAAGAAGCAGAAACCGAAGGGGACAACAGTCGTGACGTCAGACAAAAGGGGGCTCCCGACCTTAGTCTCACTCATTTCGCTCGTCGAATCATGCCAGAGAAGGCTATTCCTGTGGCGACTCCCTAAAAACCAGTGGAGGACAACTCTTCTGGAGAACATGAGTCAAGTGAAGACGGAGAAGATTCGTCTTCGCCTAGCGGGGAAGAGTCTTCGGAGGAGGAGGAATCGTCTAAGTTGTTAGGATTTTATTTTTGTATTTATATTGGCCCTAGTGGCTTGTAAAAACATTTGGCCCTCAGGCTTTTATTTATGCAGTTGCATTTTATACATTTTCGTCCTTCACTTTTGCCTTTGTTTTGTTTGTTTTTCGTGTATAACTTGAACATAAAAAACAAATACTCTTGAGGCTTGTAAAAGACTTATCGTAAATAACTAACGTCATATGAGGAGAATGAAAAACATTCCTTAGAAACTACCAAGTTTTCAAATTAAATTTAGTGTTAAAAACATGCCTTACCTTCGAGGCTAAAAAATCGACACTTACACGCTTTTGAAAATCAAAGTAAAAAATCTAAACATAATAGATTATTAAGTTAGATGCATTCCAGCTTCTTGGGATTTCAACCCCTTCAAGGGTTTGTAGCTTATATGCGCCTTGCCCTATAACTTGCTTCACTTAGTATGGTCCTTCTCAATTTGGAGCTAGCTTGCCTTTGGGACCAGCTACAGATGCCTCGATCTTTCGCAGGACTAAGTCTCCTTCACGGAAGAACCTTTCCTTGACTCTAAGGTTGTGATAGAATGAAGCTTTCTTCTGATTTTCTACAGTCCTAGCATTAGTTTCATTTCCTAGCTCATCTATCAGGTCTAGAGCTAACTTCATGCCTTCATCATTAGTGTCATTCTGAAACCCTTGCATTCTTGGTGACGTCTGAGTAATTTCGACGGGTACCACTACCTCAGCCCCGTAGACTAGTTGAAAAGGTGTTGCCCCTGTTGAAGCCTTACAAGTGATTCTGTATGCCCATAAGATTAGGAGTAGCTCGTCAACCCAAGTTCCCTGAGAGTGCTGAATCCTCTTTTTAAGTACATCTAGGATAATTATGTTGACAACCTCAGCTTGCCCATTTTACTGTGGGTATGCTACCGAAGTGAAGCGCAATTCAATGTTATAGTTTCCACAGTATTCTATGAAGTCCTTGTTGTTAAATTTAGTCCCATTATCCGTCACCAGGATTTGGGGTAATCCATACCTGCATATAACACTCTCCCAGAAGAATTGTGTTACATTCTTAGTGTCAATCTTGGCCATGGGTTTGGCTTCTATCCATTTGGTAAAGTAATCAATGGCGACTATGAGAAACTTTCTTTGCGCACTGGCCATAGGAAACGGGCCTAAAATATCCATTCCCCACATGGCAAATGGGAGTGGAGAGTTAATAGATGTTAGCATCTCAGGAGGCTGCCTAACGACGGGTGCAAACTTCTGGCAGCGGTCACACTTCTTAACGTAAGCTTTAGCATCTCTAAGCATTTCATGCCAATAGAATCCTAGTCTCATGACTTTATAGGCAAGAGCCCTACTTCTAAGGTGTTGCCCGCATACACCTTCATGAACTTCCCTTAGGGCTGCTTCAGCCTCATGGGGTCTTAAACATTTTAAATAGGGTATTACGTATGACTTCTTGTAGAGAATTCCCTCTGTAAGGGCATACTTCAAGGCCCTTACTGACAGTTTGCGTGCCTCAATAGGATCAGATGGTGTCTTTCCCGTCTCCAAATAAAGCTTGATAGGATCCATCCGACAGGCCTCTAGCTCGATCGGGGCTACCAGTTTAACGTTAATACTTGGGGTCTTCAAGACTTGGAAATAAACATTGCCGGAACAACTATCATTCTCTAACGATGCAAACTTAGATAAGGTATCAGCCTTCACATTCTCCTCTCTCGGAATATACTTGAAGTGACATTCTTCAAATTGCGTGGCTTGAGCCTTAACAATCCTCAAATATTTGGCCATAGTTTCTTCTCGGGCCTCAAACTCCCCATTTACTTGAGAGATCACTAACCTTGAATCACCACATACTCTCAACTTGTTCGCCCTCAGGGTTCTGGCCAGACCAAGTCCAGCTATCAAAGCTTCATACTCTGCTTCATTGTTTGTAGTGGGGAAATCCAATTTGATTGCATACTCAACAATGAATCCATCAGGGCTTTGCAAAACCAAGCCAGCACCGCTAGTGCTCGTTTTTGAAGCTCCGTCAAAAAAGAGGAGCCAATATTCTTTGAGTTCCTCCTCTTTTTTCTTGTTCTTTTCAGTTTCTTTGTCTTCCTCCTACCCCCCGACTTCTTGGTTGGGAAAGGTACACTCAACCACGAAGTCAGCTAGAGCTTGAGCCTTGATGGCCGTTCTTGGCTTGTATCTGATTTCGAACTCTCCAAGCTCAACAGCCCATTTAATTAGCCTCCCACTGGCCTTGGGGATGTGTAATATGTTTCTCAAAGGCTGGTCTGTCAAGACTTCAATAACATGCGCCTGGAAGTAAGGGCGTAGCTTCCTCGAAGCCATTACTAATGCTAGGGCAAACTTCTCGACCTTCGAGTAGTTCAGCTCTGCTCCATGCAGAATCTTGCTAACGGAATAAATGGGTTTTTGAACCTTTGCTTCTTCCTTCACGAGAACAGCGATCAGGGCCGAACTAGAGATGGCAAGGTATAGGTACAGTACTTCTCCAGGATTTGGTTTGGCAAGCAAAGGTGGCTCAGCCATATATTTTTTTAACTCTTCAAAAGCTGCCTGGCTTTCATCGTTCCAGTCGAAATTTTTAACCTTCTTGAGGGCCTTAAAAAATGGCAGGCACTTTTCTCCTGACTTGGATATGAAACGCCCCAGGGCTGCTACCCTTCATGTGAGTTTTTGGACATCTCTTACTATCTTGGGTGACTCCATATCCAAGATTGCTTGAATTTTATCAGGATTGGCCTCAATGCCTATTTTGGAGACCATCAGGCCTAGAAATTTTCCAGAACCTACACCAAAGGCACACTTGGCCGGGTTTAACATCATCTTGTGGGTTCTCAGAACTTCAAATGCCTCAATTAGGTGCTTAAGATGATCTGCCTTGTCTAAGCTCTTGACTAACATGTCGTCAACATAGACCTCCATGGTCTTACCGATGAGGTGCTTGAAGATTTTATTTACAAGCCTTTGATACGTGGCTCCTGCATTCTTAAGTCCAAAAGCCATAACCAGATAACAGAAAACACCAAAGTAAGTAATGAACGATACCTTAGGGACGTCATTGGGGTCCATTTTAATTTGGTTGTAGCCACTAAATCCATCCATGAAGCTAAGCATCTCGTGCCCAGCTGTGGCGTCTATCATCGTGTCTATCCTAGGCAGAGGAATACAGTCCTTAGGACAAGCGTCATTTAAGTCGGTGAAGTCTACACACATTCTCCACTTTCCGTTGCTTTTTTTGACCATTACTGGGTTAGCCAACCATTCAGGGAATTGAATCTCTTCAATGAATCCAGCTTCCAATAATTTCTCTACTTCCTGATTAATGGCCTCCTGTCTTTCAGGGGCAAAACTTCTTTTCTTCTGTTTGACCGCTGTCCTTCCAGGATTTACATTCAGCTGATGTGTTATAAGCTTGGGGTCTATTCCTGGCATGTCAGCTGTTGTCCAAGCGAAAACATCCCTGTTATCTTGCAGGAAATATATCAGCTGTTCTTTCAGGTCTTTGGGGAACGAAGTCCCTACATAAGTTACCTTCTCAGGGTTTAAAGGGTCCAAAGGAGCAGTCTCCAAGTCTTCTGCGGGTTTACCCCTCCTTTCTTCTTGATCCCTGACATCCATGTCTTCAATAGGGAGGACCTGCCCCCCAGTTCCACTAGGCTTCAAGGAAGCTACATAACAACTTCGAGCCATTTTTTGATCTCCTTTCTCTTCTCCTACTCCATTCCTAGTCGGGAATTTCAGCTTCAGATGGTATGTAGAGGCTATCGCTTTGAAAGCATGCAGCCCAGTCCTACCAAGGATCACATTGTAAGTGGTGCTAGCCTTGATAACTAGGAAATTTAGCATTTGAGTAGACTGTTGAGGTTTTTCGCCCATAGTCATGGGTAGTTGTATGATTCCTTCTATCCAGGATTCGACACCATTGAAGCCATAGATTGGCATGTCAGAGGGGGTCGGTTGTGAATCATTATATCCCATCTTCACAAAGGCTTCATAAAATAGGATATCTACAGACGATCCACCGTCTACCAAGACTCTCTTCACTGGAGAGTTTCCTATGACAAGGATGATTACCAAGGGATGATCGTGGGGAAACTTTACACCTTCTAAGTTAGAATCATCGAATGACAAGGGGACCTCAGTCCTTGCTCTCTTCGGAGGTTCTCCAACGATGCTCATCACCTCTCGGGCATATGCCTTTCTGGAATTCCGAGAGTTACCTACCGCAGTTGGCCCTCCTGAGATTACGTTGATCACAGGCCCTCTGGGTTGATGGTTTCTATCCTTGGGGTCAGTGTCCCTTCGTTTGTCGTTGTGACTCTTGTCCTGTCTAGCACCCTCCTTGGTGTATTTTTCTAAATTCCCACTTCTAATTAGGAACTCAATCTCATCTTTTAACTGACGATAATCGTTAGTGTCATGTCCCACATCCCTGTGGAACCGGCAGTACGCGTTCTTGTTCCTCTTCTCAGGATCAGTCTTTAATGGCTTCGGCCATCGAAGGTCCTTACCCTTCTCAATGTCCATTAATATTTGGCTACGGGCAGTATTCAGCCTTCCATATTCCGTGAACCTGGATCCTCCCTTCTTCTTGGAGCCATTATCATCATGCTTAGCATACTTGGCATCGGCAGTATACTCAGCATCATTGGGTCGCTTCTTAGAGTAGGTGTTCGAGGCTTGAAACCCTTGGGCTTTCCTCATACTTTCCTCCGCCTTGATATATTTTTCAGCCCTTTCTTGGAGCTCATTCATACTCTCAGGGGCCCTCTTAGCTAATGATCTTCTGAAATTTTCATCAGAAGTCCCTTGCTGTAGAGCTATCATAGCTACCTTCTGGTCTAAATCAGGGACCTTCAAGGTTTCTTTTGTGAACCTGTTCATATAATCTCTCAAGGACTCATTCTTTCCCTGGTGCATGTTCATTAGCGAAGCTGAGCTTTTTTCGTGTGTCTTACTGCTGATGAGTTGTCCGATGAAGGCCCTGCTCAGATCCTTGAACGACCCAACAGAGTTTGGAGGTAGACGACTGAACCACCGCTGAGCCATACCACTCAGGGTTTGGGGAAACGCCCTACATTTAATAGCGTCGTTCACAGGCTGCAGCAACAGTGCATTAGAGAACATGAGAATATGATTTGAGGGGTCCCCGGTTCCATCGTAGGCCCTAATTGTAGGCATCTTAAACTTCCTTGATATCCTTTCATTCATGATACTTTCAGTGAAAGGGGGAGTAGGGTCATCAGGATCTCCAAGGGGCAACAGGTCTTGGGGGTCAGCCCTAACATGACTTGCCCTTGTTTGCCTCCTAGTCGGGGGTTCGTCCAAATCTATCACAGGCGCGTTTTTTATTGACCCTCCAGTAACTTCAATTCTGGAACGTCGTTGCCTGGCTAACGCCTTTTCCAAGTCCTTCCTTAGTCGCTGTGCTTCAGTCTCATGAGCTCGTATCCTCTCTTGTAGGTTTGTGGAGTCAGTGTTTTGAGGCCCACGGGGCTGGGTACCCCTTCCTCCAAGAGGCTCCTTGCCAGGTCGCCTCCTTCGAGGATTTATATCCTCGTCAGAAGACTCCTCATCGTCCGTAGAGTAAGGCCTAGAAAAATCATGATCTCTTGGTTGCGGGGTATAGTGGGGCAACAGCCCTTGCTCGTATGGAGGCACGTAGTTTCTCGGGAGCCCATAATGAGGGTCGGGTGTAATGGTAGACGAGACATGCAAAGTAGGGGGAGCAATAAAAGTTGTGCGAAGGGGATGAATTACCTGGAGTGGAGGAATCGAAGCATGGATGGACACGTCAGGGTTGGAAAGGTGAACAACAACGCTTAAAGGTCCAGCTCGTCGAGTACTTGTTTCAGGGTCCTCAACAGAGGTGGTAGGAACAGTAGTTCCTTGCTCATGTGTCACGACGGGAGAGTCATTGTTGTCGACAGCGGTGTCAGGGATATTTCTTTCGAGGGTGCTTGTAGTCCTACGTGTTCTTGCCATGGTTGTTATTCGTTTCCCACAGACGGCGCCAAATGTTACGGATTAAAAATGAGGTGTATTTAATGCGCAATTAATACAAAGGTTTGGGGGAGCTTCAAGTTTTAATGGCTGCACTAACGTTTCACGACTTCCTCAGGTCCTCGTTAACTGCCTACGTATCTCTTTTTTGTTTAGAGAATCAAGCCAACAACGTAGTTCTAATGTTGTGGGGTTAGGCCCTTTATATAGGCACATGGAGGCCTTGGAATCAGATTAGAAGTAGGAGACTTGGGCCAAGTCTCCTAGTGTCAGGGTTGTCTAAACCTCTTAGGAGTGAGAGTTCTTGTGGGACTCCTCCCATATTTGAGTTTCTAGATCCTTCTAGGATTAGGGCCTTCAACAGGTTTTTCGGGCCTTACTTAAGCCTTTATTAATTAATTACGAAATTAATTAATAACAGAGGCTTACTGGGCATATGGCTTCAACAGAGCTGATGGGCTGGATTTACAAATCCAATTGATTCTTGGATTACAAATCCAATTGATCCTAGGACTTATTTTCCTAGTTCGTTTCAAGGGCCCAAGCCTTTGGACCATACCAGGTCTAATTAATGAAATAATAAATGATATATTTATTATCTCCTAAGGGCTATTTTTACCCACATCATAATCCTAGAGTCAATTTGGGTGGTCACAGCAGGACCTCAAGAAGTGGTGCAAGAGGTAGTGGAAGCTATAAGGATCAATCTTTAAAATATTCCAAAGATGACATGGAACAGAAAAGGAAAGATGCTAAGAAATTTGAAGATGATGTGGAAGCTAGAAGAAATTCTAGAGAAAAGGAAACTCACCTAATGATTAAGAGGGAAAGACAAAGTTTTGAAACCCTAAAAAGGAACACTGAGTTGGTTGCAAAGGCTGCAGAGTTAGGAAAATTAGATGAATTTATTGCTCAAACCAGAGCAGTAAATGAAAGTGCAAAGGGGGCTACTCAGGAAAGCAACTCAAATACAGAAGCTTTTCTTCAATTGGATGTTGAAGCTCTTAAAGAAAAGAAGAAAGGAAAAGTAATAATGATTGAAGAAAAGAAGAAGAAGAAAACTGAACTAGTAGGCCAAAAGCTACTTCAAGGAGCCATCACTACAGGAATCTCAGATGCCTCTAGGAGAGAAAAGGAGAATGAAGAGATTACTAGACAGATGGAAATGCAATGGCATTTGGAAGATCTATAGACAGAGCAACCATTGAGAAAAAGGAGAGAAATAGCAATGTCCCAGAAAAGGGCAAATTCATCTCAGAAGATGGTGGTTCAGGAGAATCCTCAAGTCACTCAAGGAGAAACCAAGGAGGAAGTGACATTTGAAGGATACCAATTAAAAGGAACTCCAGTTGTAAGTGAAAAAGGATTAATTGGAGTTAGAACCCATCCTGCAACTTCAAATCAAGAGGAATCCATGAGGTTGGAGTATGAAAATGGTTCTAAACTCACTTACTCAATGAAGGTGATTATGAAGCAGGGCTACAATGTGTTGAAGACAAGTCTACCTCTTCTAAACAAAAGGTACAAACTCAATGTGACTATTTATCAGGAAATCCAACAACAAATCTCAAAGCTGAGGAGAGCAAAAGATGAAGCTGAACCTGATTCTCCTTTGAAGCTATGGAAATCTCAAGTCAAGAAGGTGGTGTTGGAACCAAAGTATTCCATGATTTTTACAGATGTGGAAGGCAATACAAAATTCTTTGATATCTACAAATATCTGGACAAAATCACAGATGAGGAAATCCAATATCTTATGAGGAAACTTGGGGAAGCTGATAGAGATGAAGCAATATTGAGGAGAACTTTTATGAGATAACTAAAAGAAAATGCTGAAAAGAAGAAGAAGAAGAAGAAGTAATTGAACATTGAAGACCATGAAGAATTGAAGACATTGGAACAGTCTGCAAAGAATAATCATCAACTGGTATTTCCTAAAAGTGCTATAAAAATTTCTTGATTCTATATGAGTGATTATTGTTAAGGGTTTTTGTTATCATCAAGTAGATTTATGCCTGTTCAGGTCACAGACACAAATATGGGGAGATTGTTAGGAATCTACATGTAATTTTATGATAACATTAATCTTAGAATCATAGAAATTTTATTTGATGTAACTGATCAATTGATATGAAAGTTATAAATATCAATTGATCAGGAAACCATTTATCAGTTGAAATGTTTATCTGAATCAACTGATAATTTGGATTGTAGCATAGGTGTACTTAGTCTATTTCAATCGATAAGGTGTAAATCAATTGATATTTTATTTATCAATTGATGTTAGAGTCGATTGATATATATCATCAATTGATGTGTAAATTAAACTGTCAAATTGTAATTATGTGAAGATAGGAAATTAAACAAGTGAAGGATGATCAATTGATATTGAATCATTGATGGATGAGAGATCAATCGAAGAAACCAAGTCAAGAGTTGAAGACCATCAACTGATGTGAAGACCCATCGATTGATATATCGATTGATATCATTTATCAATCGATAAGGCAACTTACTTATCAATCGATGGATATCAAGATCAATCGAAGAACATTATCAGTTGATAAATAAAGGAAGAGTCAATTGATATGCTTAAAAGCAAATTATCAATTGACTGTGACAAAAAGGCAATCTGTCAGAGATCCAAAAAGGCAAAAGAACACCTATGGAAGACAGTCTATGATGGCTGTGAAGACTCAATCAGAAGCTGTCTTTCAAACCTTTATTCTAAAATAGAAAAAGGTAAAAGGAAGGTAGGTAGAAACAATCCTAGAATAGTAATTGTAAAAGCACACTTGTGGTATATAAACAAGTGTAACAACATTATTAGAAAATAGACAAGTTAGACAATATTTCTTAATCAACTGTTCTAGTTTGATAGCATATTTGTAAGAACAGTTGATTTGTTTTCTAATCTTGTAAAAGTGCAGCTAGGTTTTTTTTAATCTAGGAACATTGAGCAAAAATATACACTGATGGAAAAACCAATCCATCAGTAATTTTAAATCTCTTTGTTCAGTTTATTTTTTTTGAGTCTTAATTTATTTGAACATATTCTCTCTAATTCTCAAACATCAAGAACAAATATTAGAACAAGCAAAAAGTTTCATTATTTGTATTCAACCCCCCTTCTACAAATATTGACATTGTTCTAGGGAATAACAAATATCATATCATTTCATGTATTGCTTGTTAGGGATTAGAATCTAAAAAGATGATAGAATTATCTAATTAGTCATTAACATCTGCAGATTTGAAGCTTAATCTAAAACTGACTTAGGTAATTAGATATAGTTAAAAATATTAGACAACAACAGAAATGGAGTAGACAGAATTAGTAATTAATTTGTTAGTTCTTCTATTCCATGTACTTTTAGAAAATAATTGAATATCTGTAAATCTACTTTACATTTATTACACTTGTGTAGAATGATTAAAGTAGATATTATTGAATTCTCTAATATGCATAACATGCCATAATTGCATAATTCTTATCTAATACATTGAAGCTGAATGTTTACCATGTGTTCTTATTTCCATGCTTGTTTAGTTAAATTTGAAAATGCATATCTTAGGACTTGCATAATCTTAGACAAAGCATGTATAAGAATCACAATAGGGTAAAGACTGATAGTCCACCTTAAGTTAGGTTGGAATCACTAGTCTCATAACCTTAAGACTACTTTGTCATGGCTGCTGTAAATGAGAAGTGATCAGTCAAAGATAAATTTGTGCATGTTAAGGATGAAGCTGTTGTTACCACTGATGAAAGTAATATTTCAAACCCATCCGGACTCAATTGAAGTTGAGTACCAAGAAGCTTAATCATTTGCGATTGCAGAGTATGTAACAAAAGTTATGTGATTTCGTGACATTTATTGTTTGAGGTATATGATTAAGATTGGAGCTATGGCATCACAGTTGGTTGAGAAAGCCTACCCAATGGTAACCTTTGGAGATGACAACAATGGTTGTACAAGGGATTTGGCTATCATATTTTTGGAATTGTCATCAATGGAAGCATCTTTTTTTGTCAACGGACTTAAGCACTATCTACAGGGCACTAGGGAATTCTTTGTCAAGTGTTTTCTGGAAAAGAATTGAAAAAGAAATGTTTTTGATTTCAAGCAAGAGAGATGGAAGCTCACTCATCTGAGTGATGAAGTTTGTTCGTAGCTGACATGATGTTTATATGCAAAGGTGATGTGAGTTTCTTAGTAAATCTTCATCAGTAAAGAGTTAGTTATGACATAAGAAGCTCTCACACTTGGTGAACAAGACAATGGATTCTTTGATAAAGAAGAAATTGGTGAGAGGACTGCTTCGTATAGAATTCTATCTAGAATGATATTTTGAAGTATGTCATATAAGGAAGTCAATGAAAACATCACACTGAAGCAAATCATGTCATGGAAGAAATATGCTTAGTGGTAGTTGGTGACAACCCTAATTACAAGTTGGTGATGTTCGTGCATTCAACAGATAATGTATCACCGATGTTGATTGATCATACCAGGAAGACCAAGGTGGAAGCAAAGTAAGCTGTGAGAACTTTGAAGTCAGATATTGGAACTGAATTTCATGAATGAAGTTCTAAATGAAGTCTGCACTTATAAAGGTACTTTGAAGCTGGAGCAATTGACACAACATGTTGCTTTAATCAACAAAGATTGTGAAAAGACATCATATGAGTTAATAGCCAACCAGAAGCAAATACTGAAGCTCTTTCATGTGTTTGAAGGAAATTGATAATGTTGAAGATTTAGATGAGTATCTTGGCAAGTTTGAAGCTAAGGTTCATGGAACAATTTTCCTCGGCTACTCATTGAAGTTGATAGCTTTCAAGACATACGTGATTGAAAACCAGAAGGTGATTAAAAGTCTGAATGTATCGTTCTACTACACCAAGCTCCCAATCATTCAAATGAAAGACTATTCTAAATCTTTGAAGTTTGACATCCCGCCAGAGTCAAATTCAGATACCGATGTTGAAACTGAGGTTGCAGAAGGAATCAATGATAATGATGATGATTCATATCTTATTAGTGGAAATGGTAGTGAATCTCCACAACTCATGAACTTTAACAGAATCCATTAAATAAGGTGAAGAATCTTTAACACATCCTAGCAACAACTTAGGGAGAACAAATAAAAGAAGGATCTACTAGTCGTACTCAACAAAATGAAGATCAAAGGAATACATCAAAAACATATCTGCCAAGACAAAAGGTTTGAAGTCAAAGTCAATCCTAAAGTCTAGTTTTTAGTAAATCGGATTATAGAGTAAAGGCTAGAAGTGATAATCAAAATGAACATATATTTTTCGGGACCTAACATCTAGAATCCCAAAGAATACTAAAGAAGCACTGATTGATCCAGATTGAGTGATTGCAATGCAAGATGATCTCAATCAGTTCGAAGGTTGAAATTTACTGAAGCTGGAATCCAGACCACAAGACGAAGCTGAAATTGGTACAATAAGGGTTTGCAGAATCTGGATAATTATTGGCATTGTTATAAGGGACAAAGCCAAATTGGTTGCTACAGGTTACTATAAAGTAGAAGGTATCGATGATGACGGAAACATAATCTTCGGGACTTTCAAAATCGAACTACAAGCACCAGATACGAGACTTGATCCTATTAGGGCTGAACAAGTTGATGACCTAATAATAGTATATCCCTAGCACCTGTTGAGCATACAAGCATGAATATCTATCAGATGAATGTGAACAAGTGCACTCCTGAATGGTGAGTTAGAAGTTGAAATTGATATACAACATTTCCTGGAATTTAAAGTTACAGATACATAGAAATTTGTATATCATTCTCTTCCCAAGTTCTCTATGAATGGAGTTAGGGATTCAAGCAAATTGTCAAGGACATGGTATGACACTCTAACTGCTAATTACTTGAAAATGATTTTGTATTAGAGTAGTTATACACATATGTGTCTCTAGAATACATGGCACACACAATGTCATATATGTGCTAATATACCATGATTATATTATATATGGGTCTAGTAATGTAAATTTGGTAAGAGATTTTTGCTAAGTTAATGCAGAGTAGGTACAAGATGAACATGTTGGAAGAGTTGCAATTCTTTTTAGATTATAAGTAATTCAAAAGAATGATGGCAATTAAAGTAAGTCACGGATCTTTTGAAGATGCGCAATTTGGAAGGTTCTAGACATGCCAAGACTTCGTGCCAATAGACCACTAAGCTTGATCAGGGTAAATCAGGTATATGAACTGAAGTGACAAGCTATAGAGGTATGATCAGCTCATTACTTATTCAAGTGCATAAAGACCATATATTTTATTCTCGATGTGCCTATGTGCAAGTTTCCAAGTAGATACTAGAGAATCGTATCTTATAGCTACGTTATGAATTGTTAGATATCTTAGGAGATCACCAATTCTTATAATTAGGTATCCTGAAGATAATAGGTTTAACCTAATTGGCTATATAGATATATGATGCAGGTTGTAAGAAAGACAGAGAAGTCATTCCTAGAAGCTGTCAATTTCATGGAAGAGGTTGATTTCTTGTTAAAATAAGATGAAACATTCAACAAACATAGATGCAGCAAAGACGAAATTTAAAGCAACTAGTGAATGTGATGCTCTGATCTTCTAGACAAGGAAACCACTCCAACTCCAACAACTCTATTGGATACTCTCTACACCAATTAAGGAACAAGTGCATGGACACCAGGTATTATTTCTTTCGAGATTGTCCTTAGTAAAATAACTTGCAGATTTTTACTAAATAACTTGATGAATTTATTTTGTCTAAGTTGTTTAGTGAACTTGTGATATTATTTATATGCATATTTGTTGGAAATACCATCTGCAAGGAATTCTTAAATGAGTTCACAAGTATTAAATCGTCTATATTTAAATGACTTGTGAATTTATTTATAATCCAGTACCTCATACTTTTTGCTATTAGTTTAATTATCGTGCTTACAATGTTATATTCACATGTGGTAGTTAAATGAATTAGCATAAGTTAACAGCATAATTATTTGTATGTTAAATTTGATGAATATTGGTAAATGATATCTTGCTTAATTGCTCTAATATTTTTAAATATTTTGTTACAAATAGTTGTGACACTTTTAGTATTAGTGATATTATTTAGAATTTTTGTTCTAAGTAATTAATGCATATTTCAAAAATCACTAATATTGGAAGCTGAATTATTTTCTAAGTAATGTGTATAAAATTCTCAATGTTTTATATACTAAGAAAATATTTCTAAATTATTATTTTATTTGCGAGGAGTTGTAATTAAGATCACAAGTATTAAATGTCTATATTTAAAGGACTTGTGAATTTCTTTTCAACTATATCCTCGAGCTTACGTATTTCATTAATAATTGTTATGAGTATAATTGCAATATGCTTGAGTGACGATTATTAGATATAGCGTAGGAAGTTATATGCTAATATTCAATTTTATGAATATTTAGTATTTAACGAAATTATTTTATCTTATTAAAATTATAAATTGAAGCAATTCAATGTTTATTAGTTTCATAATTTTGATTTGATAAAATATTAGAAGCATAATTTCTTGCATTTTGAAATTATTGATAAATATCAAGAAATGATATTTTGCAATTAATTGTGATATTTTTAATATTAGTGATAATACATGTTGCTTATCTGAAATCACTAATAATAAAAATATGTCTAAATGCTTATTGTTCTACTGAATAATTTCCATATATTATTTGATTTATATATGAATGTCTGTGGTAACTGTTTAGTATTGCATGAACATTCATATTAGTTTTCTTTCTTTGACTGAATTTTAAACATGGATGTATTTAAAAGAAATTCTTGTCTATTTCTTTTCCAAAATGTCTTATCTTACAATACATTCACTTTCTATCAGTTTTAAAGAAGAAAACATTAAAATTATTTTTTAAAACTTCTCTTCAGCCCTGCTTTGATTTCTAAAACATAGTGTGTTAATCAATTTTTATTGAGGATAATCTTTCTCTAAATCTCTAAATCTTTTATCCTCTCTCCAAAGCTGGTTTTAAATGCTACATTTACAAAACCTTTTTCTCTCTTAATTTTTTCTTTTAAAGTGGCAGAAACTTTGTGACTGCTATTTTATTCGGAGAAATTATTTTTACTTCGAGGTATCAACCATTTGTGAAAGGATTTGTTTTTACACACTTGTTTCAATGTATGTTTCACATTGATTCATAGTACCTAAATAATGGTTGTTGCTTTGAAGGCCTTGTACTATATTGTTAAGCATACATCCCACCACAATTGTCATGTATTTATTTCAAGACGGAGATATTATCAGGCAGACGATAATGATGTAAATCATAATTGCATTATGAGTCGGGAAATCATTGTCTTCTATCTGATAAGGATGCTTTGCAAAACTATTTTCAAAACTTACAGTACTTCGGTTTTAATGGAAAAAAGTCATTTTATTGAGATATAATTTGGTAAGAGAGTTAAATTTCTTCTTTGGTATAAATTCCTGCATTTTATTATGGGAAGTTTACCTTATAAGAAATTCATAAGAGATAGAAATTTTCTTCTTTGATACACTTTCCCGTATTTTATTATGGGATAAGTATCTTAAAGAAAATTTTGTACAATGCTCTTAAATGATAATTTTTTTGATCTGACAGAACTCTTTAACTTAATGAAATCTATTACCATTCCTTATTATATGTTTCCTTCTCTTTGAGATGAAAAATATGTTTTGGAATGTTATGGTGATTATCTTTTTATCTTGATTCATTCTATCTGTTTAGCCCCAGTGGCTTTAGAAGCTGGTCAAGAGGTTGAAAACTCATCAATCTCTTACCCAGTCTATAGTACCAAACACTAATTCATCCACTTCCATATTCTAACCCTTGGAGATATAAGGAACTTATGTTAGTTAGAGGTTGATTAGGGAGAAACTGCACTTGATGCAGCAAATAAGGATGAAGTCAGAAATGCACCCACAGCTCTACCTCTAAAGAAGAAAAATAATCTATAAAATGAGGTAACTGTAAGCTCGTCTGCATCTTCTCAAAATGATGTAGAGCTGAAAAGGCAATAAAACTGTCTCTGGAATCATTGTCTCAACAAGGTGAGTCCATTGAAATTCGCTCGTCAGCCAGAGCATCTTGTAATGAGTCAAGCATACCACTAGCACTCACGCTGATGGTAAGCCTAAATAGATAAATTCTAGGAACAAATTACAAGGTGTGCACAGTGAGAGGTATAGGCATTCATAGGATATACACACTCTAATTTGCCATTGTCCAATGTATCTACCTCAAACAAAAGTTAATCTTCTGCATCCCGAAAGGGAGATCTCTTGTTCAGATTTATCTGGGCTTGAGAGACAACTACTTGGCAAGAATTCTTCGGATGAGTCAAGTAGGGTATTTTATACAAAATTCCCATCACCGGGTTATGAGGGAAATGCAGGCTCTAAATTGCCATTCATTATATTGCCTACTACGTCGCCCCTCCTGGAAGGAACATTTCCGGATACTGAAAAGGAATGTCTAAATCCCGTTTACGGAGAAGGTGTGAGGCAACTCCTTGATAGAACAAGGCAGGATTACCTAACATATTTTAAAATCTTGGGATAACCCATCTCAGAGATGTGAGGCTCCACTAGACAGTGATTTAGAAAATGCTATTGAGTCTGGTGCTGAGACTGTGCTTATGCACGATAGATCAAGAACATATCTAAGAGGCAATTCTCCACTTGATAGTGATTCAGTTCATTATGATGAATCAGGTGATGAGAATATAAATGAATTGATGGATTTCACTTGCAGGTACAGAAGGCTATATCTGGAATGCAGAGTGAAAGTGAGAGAAAGAAACACTTAAGTGAAAGTGAGGGAGAGATACACTTGAATGAGAGATAGGGAGAGAAAGAGTGAAACACTTCAAAGTGCTCGACACTTTAGTGTAAACACCAATAGAACGTAGTAGAAGTGAGGAAACCATAGACCAAACACTTACCCTTACTACTTGCTACTTCTGAAAGAAAAGCTACTATATTTTCTCAATCAATGACAGACGAGAACCTTCTTTAGAAGACAAGCCATTTGAAAGATCATGGGCCATTGGAGGATTCCTCAACTAAGGGGAGAATTTAATAAGAAAAAGGAGAAGGTCTTAGTCTAATCTTCGTATCCTTAGGTGAAGTTAATATCCTTAGGGGGAGAATTTAGACAAGAAAAAGAAGAAAATCTTATCTTCTGATCCTTATGGGAAACAACAGAATATGGGAGAATCAAGAAACTGTATCTTATACTTGAAAGGAGTTGTCAGTAGAGGATTTCTCATCCAAGTGGTATGTACAGAAAATAGTTGACACTTCCATTGTTCATCTGAAGGGGAGAAGAAGTAAAAGAAGAAGAATCACATTCTCCGGGGGAGAACAGTACTTGAGCTATATTCTATGTTCTATTGAAGATGTTCCCAAGAATTTTAATTCTTATGAAGCTCTGTTCATGATAAGTTCTTTAAGTTCAAATTATGAAGGATTTTGAAGCAGAGGAATCTCAAACACAGAGAAAATGAAGATGATACTACTTGAATATCAGTTTAGTGCTAGAGGAACAAACATATTTGATTTCAGTTACACAAGAATTCTGGAAATGCAGAATCTGATCCAGAAAAACAAGTGGCATTATTTACAAGTCATGGACCATCACTTTTTCTAGTTGTTAGTTGAGTTATCCTCTCTGGGATTTGTTTGCTAAGTTTAACAATCAAATATGGGGAGATTGTTGGGGAGATTACGAAGTTGTATAAAGAGTAATCGTGATAACTCAACACTAGAACATGACATGTAAATAATACTATGCCTACACAAAAATTAGGAAGAAATGAAGATAAGGAAAATACAGTGAATCAATACAGAAGAAGAAGTTTTGAAGTCTACTACAGGTCATTGAAAGAAGTTCATTAATTTGTTCAAGCCTTAGTGAAGAATAATGTGTGAAGACTTTCAGGGTTTCAGAAGTGTTGAAGATTCAGTATAAAAGTGCCACTAGAAGATTTCAGTGATCCAGCATTGATTGAAGATAGACAGTGTTCGAAGCATAGGAATTTAGAAAAATTGAAGACATGGTAAAGACAAAGGATTAAGAAGACAATTGCAGTCTTGGAATTATACTCACGGAAACAAGTTCATTTGTATGTTCAAGCGTCAGTGAAGAACAGAATGATGTATTCAAGATTGTGGTAATAATGAAGACGTTGTCTAAGTACCATAAAAGATTCTAGTGAAAGTACTATATTTATTGACAGTCAGTGTTCGTAACAATGAAGTTGCTACAAACTTAACAATGGAAGTAAGGCTATAATATGAAGACCTGGATTAAAGTTAATCGTCTATGAACCAGAACAGTTGGACTAAGCGTCAGCAATTTATGAAAGGAATCTGAGTATTATTTAGAGAAGAATTGTTAAGTTGAAGAACGTACTTGGAAAGAACGGTTATTTATTAAGGTACGAAAAGTGATTTGTAGAGGCTACAACCAAACACCTAAACAACTCAAAGGGTGCAGGTTACAAAGTGTCATAACCTTGGTACGAAAAGTGAAAGTTTCCAAACTACAGTCGAAGAACGAAAACAACTCAGGGTACAAGGTGTAATGTGATAAGACTTTGGTACAAGAAATAAAAGTTGGTGAACTTCAGTCAAGGAATAAATAGAGGGTCAAAGTGCAGTGACTAAACAAGACTTTGACCATATAAATTAATAAGGTGCGACAAAGAATTCGAGCGCCACAAAGAATTCAAGCGTAACATATGTGGGGCCACTTGACTTGGTTAAAATGATACTACATTTCTATGTAGTATTACATGTATAGGGTACAACAAAATAGTCTTGGTGCAACAAAATCCATTGGCGCCACATAGCCCTCAGCCAATCAAATTCAAGTAACCTACTTTATTGATTTAAAGTCTACACAGATAAAAGAAGGAAAGTCACTCATTAAATGATCGTCTTCTTCAACACAAATAAAATCTAGAGAGCTACTGCCATGGCTGGAGCAAGAGACTTAAATTTATACACACCCATATCTTGCTTCCGGTTAGATATTAGGACCTGGTTCTTTAATGAAAAATGCTCAGGGATCTAGATATCACTCCCTACGGATTCAGTTTTTCCTTGTACTAATTTAGATATATTTGTATAGGAACTGAGCCTTATATTTTTGTCTTAGTAGCGAAGAACCCATTTTGTTCTTTGGAAACCAATTATATTTTTAACTGGGTGTAGCACCCCTCTGGGTTTATATACGAAAGATATATTCCCGGAAACTTGTCGCGTTTATTTACTTACTAATTTCCTAGATCTTAAATCATTATTCAGAAAAATAGAAAATTAGTAAGCCAGCCTCCTTAACACTATTCATCTCATGATTTCAAACCCACTAACTGAACTCTAAATTATTTATCCATAAAAGATTTGAAAGAATTTTTTTAATTTAGTGAGTATCATATTTAACGCCCCTTCTACGATACTTTCAGGATCCAACACACGACTTTGTGAGCAAGAGCCCTGCTTCCAAGGTGCTGGCCACATATACCTTCATGAACTTCCTTTAGGGCAGCTTCAGCCTCATGGGGTCTCAGATACTTCAAGTAAGGTATCACGTATGATTTCTTATAAAGTATTTCTTCTAGGAGGGCATACTTCAAGGCCCTCACTGATAGCTTACGTGCCTCCACGGGGTCGGTTGGTGTTTTCCCTGTTTCCAAGTAGAGTTTGATGGGATCCATCTAACATGCTCACAGCCTAATCGGGGCTATTAATTTAACATCAATGCTTGGGGTCTTTAAGACTTGGAAATAAACACTGCCAAAATAACTCTCAATCTCTGATGATGCAAATTTAGACAAGACATCAACCTTCACATTCTCCTCTCTGGGGATATAATCAAAGTGGCATTCCTCAAATTGCGTGGCTAGAGCTTTAAAAATTCTCAAATATTTTGCCATAGTCTCTTCACGGTCCTCAAACTCCCCATTTACTTGAGAGATTACTAGCCTTGAATCGCCACATACCTTCAAGTTCTTTACCCTCAGGATTTTGGCCAGGCCAAGCCCAGCTATTAAAGTTTCGTATTCTGCCTTGTTGTTTCTAGTTAAAAATTCCAACTTAATTGCATATTCGACAAAAAACTCATCCGGGCTTTGCAAAACAAGGCCAGCTCCGCTAGTGTTCATTTTTGAAGCTCCGTCAAAAAAGTTGAGTTCTATCAATTGTGGATGTTTATTAGGATGGTATGCGTACAACGAAAGTTGGCGGTTATCAGTTTTGAGGGTCTGATCAGTTATTATCACTTTCACATGCTAGGTTGAAAAGGCATAAGATTCTAGATGAGATAGTTAATGAAGTTAAAAATCCCATGTTTGTTTCATATAAGTAATTCGTTAAGTTTTAATCATTAGTGTAATCAAAACTCCAATTGTTCATTTTCTTAGCTGTGAAAAATAACTATACTCTGGTGTATAAGTGGGCTAAACCTAAGCAAGTCGAGTCTCTGTGGGAATGTATCCTACTTATTACTGTATTACTTGTGACCACGTTCTCTTGCGTGGATAAAGTGTGAACAAGTTTTTGGCGCCGCTGCTGGGGACTCGGTTCATTATTTTGTTTAGTTAATGTGCTTATCATCAATGGTCGTTAGATATCACTGACTGGGAATTGTTACTAATCATTCTTGTTTGTTCCGTGATTTCAGATAATTGATCGTGTATGTGTACGCGTTCTTAAGCGAGTAAGGAACAACTGGAAGAACACTTATACGAAGAGAGGGGAATTGAAGTTCCAGAAATTGAGCCAGGAATAGTGATGGGGGAGCCAGTGAAAGCTCTAAAGGATTACTCCCAGCCGAAGATCAATGACATTCAGTCAAGCATTGTTAGGCCGACTATTGCGGCTAATAATTTCAAAATCAAGCCGGGCACGATTCAAATGGTTCAGAATTCTGTGCAGTTTAGGGGTTCACCGGCTGAGGACCCTAATATGCATATTAGAGACTTCATCGAGATCTGTGATACCTTCAAAACCAACGGGGTTTCTGAAGATGCTATAAAGCTGAAGCTGTTTCCGTTCTCTCTACGAGACAAGGCAAAGAGCTGGTTGCACTCGCTGCCAGCAGGTTCTATAACTACTTGGGAGGAACTCGCACAAAAGTTTCTGACAAAATTCTTTTCTATGGCTAAGACGGAAGCCATGAGGAACGCTCTTACACAGTTCAATCAACATTCTGGAGAAACGTTGTGTGAGGCTTGGGAAAGGTATAAAGAAATGCTTCGAAAGTGTCCTCATCATGGGATGCCAGATTGGATGGTCATTAACGGTTTCTATAATGGGTTGAATCATTCACGACCTATGCTTGATGTAGCATCTGGAGGAGCTCTTTGGGCCAAGAGCTACGAAGAAGCTTATGACTTGATTGAAATGATGGCTGCTAACGAGTATCAGAATCCTACTCAGCGATTACCATAGAGTAAAACTGCATGAGTTTTTGAAGTGGACGCTGCCACGGCTATAACAGCTCAGCTACAGGCTTTATCTATGAAGGTGGATGCATTGTTCAAGGCAGGGATTCAGCAAGTCGCTATGGTTTGTGACTTGTGTGCAGGTGCTCATGAGACAACTCAGTGTGCTATTTCTAGCGATTCGGCACATTTTGTCAGCAACTTTCAGAGGCCTACACAACCGGCGCCTAATACATATCACCCCAATAACAGGAACCATCCTAACTTCAGTTGGAGCAACAATCAGAATTCCATGCCGCAACCATCGCAAAGTCAGCAATTCGGACCAAGGACTTTCAACAATTCTGGTCCTCAACAATCCTATGCACCAAGGAAATCATACAACCCTCCTGGTTTCCATCAACAACCTCAAGGAGGACAAGGGCATTCGAATGAAAAGTCAGAGATGGAGGAATTGAGAATGATGTATAAGAGTCAAGCTGTAACTCTGAAAATGTTGGAAAACCAAATTGGTCAACTAGCAAGTGATCTTCTAAACAGACCTCAAGGACAGTTACCAAGTGACACAGAGGCTAATCCAGGCAAGAAAGAAAGCAAGGAACAGATACACGCTATTACATTGCGCTCTGGAAGGGTTACAAACAATTAGGCGGTCGAAATTCCACAAAACGAAGAACATCAGCATTCTGGACAAGAGGTGGAGAGCGGGCGCGCTTCCTTAGGCGCGGGCGCGCTTCCCCTCACTGCCGAAGTGGAAAATTCTATAGAAAATGTTGTGCAAGAAGAGCCGATCAAGAAAAAAATGAGTAATTCAGAGGAGAAAAGCAGTTCAGAGAAAGAGAGTGATAACAAGGAAGTAATTCCTCCTCCATCATTCCCTAAAAGGCTTCAGAAGCAGAAATCGGACAAACAGTTTGCTAAATTCATGGAAGTTTTCAAGAAACTACACATCAACTTACCTTTTGCTGAAGTGCTGGAACAAATGCCAAGCTACGCCAAATTCATGAAGGGCATTCTGTCGAGGAAACTGAATCTAGAGGAGTTAAACACCGTTGCTTTGACGGAAGAGTGTAGTGCAGTATTGCAGTAGAAGTTGCCACCAAAGTTGAAGGATCCTGGTAGTTTCACTATACCATGCATAATTTGGAATTTGTCGTTCGACAAATGTTTGTGCGATTTGGGAGCAAGCATCAACCTCATGCCATAATCTGTATTCTTACAACTTGACCTTCCTGAGCCAAAGCCGACCAACATGTCACTACAGTCGGCAGATCGTTCAATCACTTATCCGCGAGGAATTATCAAAGATGTTTTGGTGTAAGTCGACAAACTAATCTTTCCAGCAGATTTTGTCATCCTTGATTTTGAAGAAGACAAGAAGATCCCTATCATTCTTGGTAGACCATTCTTGGCAATGGGAAAGACGTTGATTGACGTACAGAAGGGGGAACTCACTATGAGGGTGCACGATCAGAATGTCACATTCAATGTGTTCAAAGCAATGCAATTTCTAACAGAAGAAGAACAATGCTTTAAAGTAGACATAGTGGAATCTGCTGTGCAAGCAAAAATTGAACACATGCTCATGAATGATACGCTGGAAAAGGCTTTAAGTGGGGACTTTACATTTGAAGATGATGAGGCTGAAGAACAAGTACAGTTTTTGAATGCTTCCCCCTGGCAATGAAAGTTTGAGAGACCAGTGGAATCTTTGGGTTTATCTGAGTTGAGAGAATCACATCAGCGATTGAAACCATCTATCGAGGAAGCACCGAAGCTAGAGCTCAAACCATTACCTGAGCACTTAAGGTATGCTTCTCTTGGGGAATCATCTACTTTGCCTGTGATTATTGCTGCTAATCTCACAGGTCCTGAAGAAGAAAAGCTGTTGAGGGTTCTCAGGGAATTCAAATCAGCCATTGGTTGGACTATTGCAGACATCAAAGGAATCAGCCCTGCCTATTGCCAGCATAAGATTCCGCTGGAAGAAGGAAGTAAGCCAACAGTGGAACATCAGAGACGGCTAAATCCACTCATGAAAGAAGTAGTGAAGAAGGAAATTATCAAGTGGTTGGACGCAGGGATTATCTATCCTATTTCTGACAGTGTTTGGGTGAGTCCAGTTCAATGTGTGCCGAAGAAAGGAGGCATGACTGTGGTAACTAATGAGAAGAATGAAATCATTCCTACGCGGACAGTTAATGGTTGGAGAATTTGCATGGACTACCGGAAGTTGAACAAAGCTACTAGGAAGGATCACTTTCCTCTTCCTTTCATTGATCAGATGCTAGACCGACTCGCCGGCCATGATTACTATTGCCTTCTGGATGGATATTCGGGTTACAATCAGATCTGTATTGCTCCAGAGGATCAGGAGAAGACGACATTTACATGTCTGTTTGGTACCTTCGCTTTTTGAAGGGTTTCTTTTGGGTTATGTGGTGCACCTGACACTTTTCAGAGGTGCATGATGGCAATTTTTCAGACATGATTGGTAAGACAATGGAAGTCTTCATGGATGACTTTTCAGTATTTGGTTTTTCTTTTGACGAATGTCTACACAATCTTGGCATGGTTCTGAAAAGATGCGTGGAGACTAATCTGGTCCTCAACTGGGAGAAGTGCCATTTCATGGTACAAGAGGGAACTATTCTTGGACACAAGGTGTTGCATCGAGGCCTGGAAGTGGATAAAGCCAAAATAGAGACCATTGGAAACCTTCCACCTCCCAATTCAGTGAGAGGAATTCGTAGTTTCCTCGGTCACGCAGGTTTCTACAGAAGATTCATCAAGGATTTCTCCAAAATTTCCAAACCTTTGTGTAAGCTATTGGAGAAGGATATTCCCTTCAAATTTGATGATGATTGTTTGATAGCTTTTGAGACATTGAAGAAGAAGTTGAGTTCAACACCGGTGATCATTGCTCCAGATTGGAATGAACCATTTGCTATGATGTGTGATGCTAGCGATTTTGCAATGGGGGCTGTTCTTGGCCAAAAGAAAGATAAGCTTTTTCATGTTATCTACTATGCAAGAAAGACACTCAATGATGCGCAATTGAATTACACAACCACGGAGAAGGAACTGTTAGCCATTGTGTATGGCTTTGAAAAATTCAGATCATACTTGCTTGGTACGAAAGTGACGGTGTATACTGACCATGCAACTATTAGATATCTGCTCTCCAAGAAGGATTCTAAACCCCGCTTGATTCGATGGGTTCTTCTATTACAAGAATTCGACGTGGAGATCAAAGATAGAAAGGGGACAGAAAATCAAGTAGCTGATCACCTCTCACGATTGGAAGATCTTGGTAAATCATCACAATATAGTACTCTCATCAATGAATCTTTTCCGGATGAACAGTTGTTTGGAATATAAGAAGAAGAACCATGGTATGCTGATATTGTGAATTATCTTGTGAGTCAAATTGTTCCACCCGAGTTGTCTTCAGCCCAAAGGAAGAAATTCATGCATGACGTCAAGTGGTTTCGTTGGGACGAGCCATATCTGTTTAAACAAGGGGCTGATCAGGTTATCAGAAGGTGTGTACCATATAGTGAGACAGAAGGTATTCTGAAGGATTATCATGCCACAACTTATGGAGGCCATTATGGAGGTGAAAAGATAGCGACTCGTATTCTGCAGGCAGGATTTTATTGGCCATCACTCTTCAAAGATGCTCATCAGTTTATAACCAGGTGTGATCGTTGCCAGCGAGTAGGCAACATTTTGAGAAAGGATGAGATGCCCCTTAATGTGATGCTAGAGGTGGAAATTTTTGATGTGTGGGGAATCGACTTCATGGGCCCATTCATTTCATCATGCAATAACCAATACATCTTGCTAGTTGTGGATTACGTCTCCAAATGGGTTGAGGTCAAGGCCCTCCCGACTAATGATGCCAATGTAGTGCTCAACTTCCTTCACAAGAACATTTTCACCAGATTTGGGACTCCAAGAGTCATTATCAGTGATGAGGGTTCTCACTTTTGCAATCAGAAGTTCACTAATTTGATGGCAAGATTCAAGATCAACCATCGGGTGGCGACAGCATACCACCCTCAAACCAATGGCCAAGCTGAAGTATCAAACCGTGAGATCAAACGCATTTTGGAAAAGGTGGTAAGTCCTTCTCGTAAGGATTGGTCATTAAAACTGGATGAAGCCGTGTGGGCTTATCGAACTGCGTTCAAAACACCTTTGGGTATGTCGCCATATCAACTTGTCTATGGGAAAGCTTGTCATCTCCAAGCGGAACTTGAACACAAGGCTTATTTGGCATTGCAAAAGTTGAATTTTGATTGTAAAGCCGCGGGGGAAAAACGGATGGTGCAGATCAATGAGATGGATGAGTTTCGTCTACAAGCTTATGAGAATAACAAGCTCTACAAGGAGAAAGTGAAAATATGGCATGATCGTCGGTTGATAACAAAGGTATTTGTTCCTAGTCAGTCAGTTTTATTATTTAACTCTCGTCTGCGATTGTTTCCAGGAAAACTTAAGTCAAGGTGGTAAGGACCTTTTGTTGTGAAGACTGTGTTTCCACACGGAGCCGTGGAAATTTTTGAAAAAACATCAGATCAAGCGTTTAAAGTCAATGGTCAGAGATTGAAGCCTTATGTGGGAGAAAGAGTAAATCGCGAAGCTGAAATCGCGATTTTGTCTACCTCGGAATGAGGACCTGAAATCACGTCCGGCTAAATGACGCTAACGACAGCGCTCGTAGGAGGCAACTTACGGCTTGAATGGCTATATATATATATATAAATAAAAAATTAAGAGTAGCCCTAGGAGTGGGCGCGCTCCAACAGCCGCGGGCACGCTGGTGCCGCTGTTATAAAAAAAAGAGACAAAAATCATTCACAAAAACAAATAAAGCCCATGCAGATCTATTTTGTAGCCTTTTAACATGCCCTAACCCTAATTCCCACATTCAAAACTCCCAAACACTTATCCTTGTCCTTTAACTCCTATTCTAGCAAAATCTCTACATCTCACCTATACACACAACTACAAATCAACACATGGCACCCAAGAGAGCTAGGCGAGCAGGAGCTTCCAGTACTTCTTCTTCGAGTGGGGGAGTCTTGCCTCAGTTAAATTCACCGGAGGCTCAAACTGAATTTGCGCGATTAATGACCAAATCTGTGGTCAAGGAGAGAGGATTTACTCCGGGTGTTCTTGATGGGTCTTTGCTTGCGATGATTGGTGAGCGCAGTTGGGAAACCGTGTGTGAGGCTGTGGAGGCGATACCATTGAGTGTCGTTAGGGAGTTTTATGCTAATGTCAAGCAAGAGAAAAATGGGTATTATACAGTCCGAGGGTATGTGGTGGACTATACTCCTGCCGTTATTACCAAGGTTTTGAAATTGCCGGCACAGCAGGAAGGTGAGGAAGATTTTGGGTTGAAAACTCGTGAGGAGGTTGACCTTGAGGCCATTCTGCGAGATATGACAGTTCCAGGCACTAATTGGAAGCCCAGGGTGGGCTCTTCTGAGCCGGTTACCTTCTCAACTATGGCGTTGAACCTGTATGCTAAGGCCTAGAACCTGTTTCTGTGTACTAATATTGTGCCATCGTCGCATTCTCATGAGGTGACAGTGGATCGAGCTATTTTGTTGTGGGGAATTCTAAGAGGGAAATACATCGACCTAGGCTCCCTTATCTATAGGCACATGATCAGATTTTTGCAGGACAGTACCACTGGAGCGATTCCTTATGGCTCAGTGGTTGTTCGTCTGTGTGTTGATGTGGGTATTAACTGGCCGGCAGAGGAGCAGTTGCAACTACCTGCAAGTACCATTGATACGGCGGCGATAGCCCGGCTGGCTGAATGGGACGGTGGATTACCGCATGCCAGAGGTTTAGGGTATATTGTGAATGGTGAAGTACCACCTAGACAGCAGAGGGAGGCTAGGGCTGGATCTTCTAGGGCACAACGAGATGTGGCTAGTGCTGGCATGGGTGAGGCTCATTTTAGACGGTTGGCGCGGCGGATGGACGTCGTTGATGACAGCCAGAGCCGGTTTGCTTCTGACCTGACTCAGGCTCTCGGTGCAGCTTTCCTGGCTACTGGTGTACAGGTAGATTGGCCTGTTTATGGAGCTGGCACCCTGTATCCACCATCGGATTCACCCGATGAGGGTGACTCTGCTGAAGATTGAGGTATATCTGCACACTTTCTTTGTTTCTTGCCTTCAATGGGGACATTGAATATTTTAAGTTTGGGGGTGGGAAATGGAGATTGTAGTTAGATGCATATAGGACATGTAGTTGTAGTGTTTTTTCATGCATTTTGTTTAATTGTCCATATAGAGCATTTTATTTGCATTTTTTGTTATGTTTACCTTGTGAGTTCATTTTAGTTGCATTTCATAGCATACATATGTCATGATCCCTTAGGACGAGCTAATTCTGATTGTTAGGTCGATGTCAAATTGAGTGTGGTATTGATGAGCAGAGGAATGATTTACAGTCCTTATGAAATTGATTTGCATGTTTCAGAAGCACATTCTTTACACAGTCTCATCGGTTGCTTTTGGGCTGGGTTGAGTCATGCCTGTTTAGTTGTTTTAGATTTAATCGCCTGTTTATATCTAGAATGTTTGTTATTCCCTTGATAATGTAAGGACGCCAAGGTATAAGTTTGGGGAAAACAGGGATTCATGCTAATTGTTAATAGTTGTCGAAAATGGCTAGGCGTCAAATGGCTAGTAGACGACTCATATTTTTATGAGTAGTCTAGGGTTGGAATTGAGAATTTCCATTCCAGATTGTATTTATATAAAATATATATATATATATATATATATAGAAAAAGAAAGAAAAAAAAGAGTCGTGTGAATAATTTCGAGGAAAAATTAACCAGGGTGAGCTCTTTAATACTCGAGCAATTAAGTTCGCGGGGACTTTGTGCCTAGTGACCTAAGGCTTTTTATAGTCTGGGATTCACTGACCTAACGCTCGCTACATGGGTATTATTTTATAAGCCTTTAGGGGTCTCATCCATTGCACGGTTAATTAAGCCTATGTTTTGGGTTATGTGTCGTAGTGGTTGTTTAGCAATAAAGTATGGTTCCATGTCTAACTCAAATGAATGACGGAGGTGTTTGCATGTTATGGAGTGTTTACCGCTCATTCTTTTTATAAACATGTGATTGTCTTGGCGAAAAATAGGTATGATTTTGGTCTAGTGTAAGAGTAAATTTGATGAGCATCGCACACACCCACGTTCTGTTCATGTAGTATCGGTATACGGGGGCTTGGTCGAGCTCTGTTCGGATGTATTGCATCTCTTTGAGGTTTTTGCTTGTCGATTGGTTTTGGTGAGTTCGAAGGGGTCCTTGCATTTTCATATTAGTTGCATTCATGCATTGCATTGCATTAGATTGTTTAGAGTCTGTTTTTGCTTGGGGACAAGCATCGGTTTAAGTTTGGGGGTGTGTTAGTGGACTTTTTGTCCACTATATACGTCCCAATTCGGCTTAAATTGATCGTTTTTGCCCAAGTATGTAGTATCTTTTATGTGTTTTGTGTCTTTGGTGTGCAGATTACAGGTCGGAGCAGGATTGAGGAATAATTGCATAATTTGGCGGTATATGAGCTGGGATTTCAAAGGACGAGAGTCAAGGCTTGAGTTGAGATCAAGAGAGGGCGAGACGAGTCGTTAAAAGAGCAAACGGACAAAAAATCAAACTGCTGGACAGAAGCTGCTAGCGCGCCCGCGCCTCACCAAGCGCGCCCGCGCCTCAAGGGAGATAACGTGCGCCCGCGCTCCATCAAGAGCGCCAACGCCCCAGTCGAAGTTAAATTATTTATTTTGCAGTTGGTTAGCTTTTAAGGCCCAGCAAGAAGCAGGCCCATGGATATTTGGTTTTTATGTAACCTAGTAAAAAACATCAAGATGAATGGATTATCATTATCGTATTATTAGAAAAAAAAGTAGTACCTTGTGAGACACCATGGAAGAGAATTAGGTCATCAAGCTACCTCGGGTGATTTAGTTCGAACTATTTCTTTTATAATTTTCTACAACGTGGATGATCGGTTGTTTCATATACTCTTGCAATTAGGGCTGCAAACGAACAGAGTCGAGCCGAGTTTTGCCCGAGCCGAGCCGAGTTTGACTTTTTTTTTAAACGAACCGAGCCGAGCCGAGTTTGACTTTTTTTTAAAACGAACCCAGTCGAGCCAAGTTTCCTAATAAATGAGCCGAACACGAGTTTTTCGCGAACAAATCGAGTCGGGTCCGAGTCGAGTCGAATTCGAACCGAGTCCGAGCCGAATCGAGTTGTTCGCTAACAAAACAAATATTTTTTACTCAATTAAGTCCAAATAAAAAAAATTACTTTTACGGATTGTTGTTTCTATTTTTTAAGAAATATTTCTCGATGATCCAACCGTACGGATGTCAAGATATATTTAATATAATGATATCCCCAAATTTTAAAAAAATAAAAAATTAATTTGGTTGGAGATCTTAGTATATCACTACTATATTGACTAGTACTCGTAACTAGTGCATTGTCACGAATTGTTGTTTCTATTCTTTTAAAATATTTCTCGACAATCCAACCGTACGGATGTCAAGATATATATAATATAATGATATTTCCAAATTTTAAAAAAATAAAAAATTAATTTGGTTGGAGATCTTAGTATATCACTACTATATTGACTAGAATTCGTAACTAGTGTTTTGTCACGAATTGTTCTTTCCATTTTTTTAAAAATATTTCTCGATGATCCAACCGTACAGATGTCAAGATATATTTAATTTAATGATATTCCCAAATTTAATGTATTATATTTATTAATATATATATATATATATATATATATATATATTATGTATAATAATACAAATGTAACATATTTAATTATGGTCAATTTCTCTATGTGATCGAAGTTGAATAGGTCATAAGTTGATTTTTTAAATTCTTGATGTTGAATTCCAAATTTCATATTTGTGTTGTGACTTGTGAGAAAAATGGCATGGTTTAATCAATTTTTTAATTTTGACAAATTAAATAAAATTGATATTCATTTTCTAATCAATTTAAGAAAATTTAAGAAAATTAATATATATAATTTTTTTAATGAGATTGTAATAAATTTAAGAAAATTATAAAATTATAAAATTATAAAATTATGTATGTTATATATATATATATATATATAGTCACATAAAAATTAATATATTTAATATGATTCAAATAATCAAATGTAAATACATTATAATATATGTGTGTGTGTGTATATATTTATACATATCATAATAAAAACATAATATAAAATTTGAATTTGTGTTAATTATTATATTTAGAGATTTTAAAAATAAAATGTTCAAGAATTAAGACACATCAGTACATCACAGATTCACAATTTACACATCAAACTATAAATATTTTAGGCGGTAGATATTATATTATACACTTATTCTTTTTTTCAAAATATATATATATTATGAATAATTTCATATAAACATTAATATATTAAATATGATATAAATATTTAAATTATTCATAATATTTTTTTATTTATAATATATATAAATTTTATCCGAGCCGAGCTCGAGCCGAACAGGCATAAAGCTCGGCTCAGGTTCGTTTACTAACCGAGCGGATTTTTATGTTCAAGATCAGGTTCTTTTAATAAACGAACAGAGTTGAGCTCACTTAAACGAGTCGAGCTCGAGTTTTGTTCACGAACAACTCTGTTCATTTGCAGCCCTACTTGCAATTAATATCAGTATTTTATTTATAATTAGTTATCTACTATGTTTTCAATTGAACCCATGATGGCGGATAGTCCAATTATGGACTAAGCGTTGTCATGGAATTTTAATGGATTTTTCTATCGATTCTAGATATTGATTGTTTTTATGCCAAAGTGTGTGATTGTTATGGATATTCTAGTATGGTTAAGCTTATTCATTGTAAATGCGTCGCGAACATTTATGATTGTGTGTTAAACCCTCGTGAATGCGAAAGTGGATCTAGGGTTTAGAACATGCCATGCTAGCATAGGTTTTTGCATGTTAAGAGCATGTATAAATTTGTGGTGTAATTCTAACTGTATTGCACTGACTATGTGATTTTATGGATACTTGTGCTTATGCCATTATGTTTTCAATCTCTATAGACATATAGGGACTAAGTATAGTGGTTGACTATTTGACTTCTATCAATTGTGGATGTTCATTAGGATGGTATGCGTACAACGAAAGTTAGCGGTTATCAGTTTTGAGGGTCTGATCAGTTATTATCACTTTCACATGCTAGGTTGAAAAGGCATAAGATTCTAGATGAGATAGTTAATGAAGTTAAAAATCCCATGTTTGTTTCATATAAGTAATTCGTTAAGTTTTAATCATTAGTGTAATCAAAACTCCAATTGTTCATTTTCTTAGCAGTGAAAAATAACTATACTCTGGTGTATAAGTGGGCTAAACGTAAGCAAGTCGAGTCTCTGTGGGAACGTATCCTACTTATTACTGTATTACTTGTGACCACGTTCTCTTGCGTGGATAAAGTGTGAACAATTGGCCTCAATGCCTCTTTTGGAGACCATCAGGCCTAAAAATTTTCCAGATCCTACACCAAAGACATACTTGGCCGGGTTCAACATCATCTTTTGGGCTCTCAGAACATGAAATGGCTCCTTCAGGTGCTCAAGATGATCGGCCTTGTCTAGTTTTTTTATTAACATGTCATCAACGTAAACTTCCATGGTCTTACCGATGAGGTGCTTGAAAATTTTGTTCACAAGCCTGTGATACGTGGCTCTTGCATTCTTAAACCCAAAAGCCATAACTAGATAACAAAAAACACCGAATTCAATGATGAACGATACCTTAGGGACATCATCGGGGTGCATTTTGATCTGGTTGTAGCCATTAAAGTCATCCATGAAGCTAAGCATCTCGTGCCCAACTGTGGTATCTATCAATGTGTTTATCTTTGGCAAGGGAAAACAGTCCTTAGGACATGTATCATTCAAATCTGTAAAGTCCACGCACATTTTCCACTTTCCATTACTTTTCCTGACCATCACGAGGTTAGCCAGCCACTCAGGAAATTGAATTTCTTCGATAAATCCGGCTTCCAACAACTTCTCTACTTCTTGCTTACTGGCCACTTGCCTTTCAAGAGCAAAACTTCTTTTCTTCTGTTTGACTGATGTCCTTCTAGTATTCACATTCAATTGATGCGTTATGAGCTTGAAGTTTATCCCTAGCATGTCGGCTGTTGTCCAAGCAAAGTCATCTCTATTATCTTACAAGAATTGAATCAGCTTTTGTTTCAGGTCCTTGGGGATCGAAGTCCCCACATATGTCACCTTCTCATTACCTAGAGGATTCAGAGGAGCAGGCTCTAAGTCCTCTATGGGCTTACCCTTTCTTTCTTCTCGATCCCTGAGATCCATGTGTTCGATAGGGATAACCTGCCCCCTAGTGCCATTAGGCTTCAAGGCGGCCACATAACAACTCCTGGCCATTTTTTGATATCCTCTCTCTTCTTCCACTCCGCTCCTATTCAGGAATATGAGCTTCAGGTGGTACGTAGAGGCTATCACCTTCAATGCATGCAGCCCAGTCCTCCCAAGGATTGCATTGTAGGTAGTTCTTGCCTTGATAACTAGGAAATTCAGCATTCGAGTGGACTGTCGAGGTTCTTCGCCCATAGTCTTGGGCAATTGTATAATTCTCTCAATCTGAGATTCCACTCCATTGAAACCATAGATAGGCATGTTGGAGGGGTCAGTTACGAATCATTATACCCCATTTTTAACAAAAACTTCGTAAAATAGGATGTCTAAAGACGACCCATTGTCTACTAAGACTCTTTTCACATGAGAGTTTCATATGACGGGGGTAATTACCAAGGGATTATCGTGGGGAAACCTCACCCCTTCCAGGTCAGAATCATCAAACGACAAAGAGACCTCAGTCCTTGCTCTCTTAGGAGGTTCTCCTACAATCCTCATTATTGCACGGGAATATGCCTTCCTGGAATTTCAGGAGTTACCTGTAGCGGTTGGTCCACCTGAAATCACATTGATCATGGGCCCTCGGGGTTGATTATTTCTGTCTTTGGGGCCTGACTCCCTCTGTTTGTCATTGTAACCTCTATCATATCTAGCACCCTCCATGGCATATTTTTCCAACTTTCCTCTTCTAATCAGAAATTGTATCTCATCTTTTAACTGACAGAAATCATCAGTGTCGTGTTCCACATCCCTATGGAACTGGCAATACACTTTTCTATTTCTCTTTTTAGGATTAATCTTTAGTGGCTTCAGTCATCGAAGGTCTTTTCTCTTCTCAATATCCATCAGTATTTGGCTACGGGCGGTGTTTAGCCTCGCATACTCGGCGAACCTGGATCTTCCTTTCTTTTTGGAGTCATTTGCATAATCATTCTTTGCGTACTTGGTATCGACAATATACTCAGTATCGCTGGCTCGCTTCTTAGAGTAGGTCTTCGAGGCTTGAAACCCTTGGGCTTTTCTCATACTTTCCTCGGCCTTGATATACTTTCTAGCTCTCTCTTGGAGCACATTCATACTCTCATGGGCCCTCTTGGGTAATGACCTCCTAAAATTTTCATCAGAAATCCCTTGTTGTAAGGCTATTATAGCTACCTTCTGATCTACATCGGGGACCTTCAAGGCTTCCTTCGTAATTTAACACTAAGGCGAATATAAATTATTTATACGTCACCCATCGTGGCATATAATTTATGGTGTCTAGAGTGTTATGGAGATTACTAGAACAAAATTCTAAAATTAATTATGAATATTGGAAGGTACATACGTCACCCAACGTGGCGTACTAAGTTTCATGGAATTCAAATAATAAAAAGACCCTATTTTTTGATAGATTTCACGCTCAACTAGAAAGAGAATCTAAAATAACACATCTTTTGTTAGTATTGGTGTCCTAGAGACAATACTTTTAATGTTTTATTGAAAACAATTAAGGATTATGTTTTATGTGATTATTTAATTAACATTTATTATGTCTTTATTTACTGCGTCATAAATTGAAAGAATAATAAATGTCCTTAGAATATTAATACGTAATATATATCTTTAAGTATGTGACTTAAAAATGAGATTATATGAAAAATATTTTATTCCTAAAATTCCCTAGTCAAGTATTATTATTTAAGGACAGTAATAATGCAATAAGACTAGTATGTTTGTTGACAGATGACCACATCTCATTAGTCATAGGTATGGTGATACTAAAGTCAAGAACATAAGTGTATGTATCAATACATGACACTGGAAAGACCCGCCGTGAGATTCTACATGTTAATAAGTGTCATAAGAAATCTCACAGTGATAATGATGTAATGATCCTCTGACTTGAAATCATTATATTTCTATACGAGAATTAATATACTTTGATTACACTCAAAGTTACCTTTAACCGGGTAATGATAAAGGTGGACATTGGGTATGCTATGAATCGTATGAGGAATATGAATGATAGATATAGGATTTAACCCTCCAATAGGAGTGATATTATTGGCCTCTTGATTGAGTGAGACTATGAAATGCATGGCCATGCTCAAATATTGATTTGTTTAAATAGTCTACTCATTGATCAAGGAAACCGAGATTAAACGTTGAAGAGGATGACACTATACATGCCTCGAGTTTTATCTATAATATAAGGTTAATGGGATTATATTACATTGCACATTATTCACGAAAGGTTTAATTGAATCACCAATTATTATTGTTACTTGGGTAGCAATGATGTACTACTAGATGCCGCTCATTGTTTATAATTTTATTATTAGATAATAAAATTATTGCCAACGTAATAATAACCTAAAGGGTCACACACAAAGAACGTCAAAACGGAGGTTTATTTAAATTACGAATTTAAATATATTATTGTTTATTCGAATTTAATTATTGAATTAATTAAGTAGGACTTGATTAATTATATTAGAATTCGGATTTAATAAGTATTATTATTATTCGGATTTAATTATTGAATTAATTAAGTGGGAATTGATTAATTATTTTAGAATTCAGATTTAATAATAATAATAACCCAAAGTCATAATGAGTTTTGGAAACCACATGGATTAGGGTTAGGCCCAAAATCTCTCTATCCCCTATATATATACATAATGATGTATAATATTAAGGTTTAATCATCAAATTTCGTTTTAGAGAAAAATCCTAGTTGCTCAACATTAAGAGAGGCTAGAGAAAGAGAGAGAGAGAGAGAGAGAGAGAGAGGCAAACAATTCGGCTAGTACCGACTCCGGTGATCGTAGGACGATCGGGCGTTCGTGTGGACTTCTTTAGAGAGCAAATCTTTGCAACAAAGGACTGCTATGATTCATCTTTCTGGACCTCCATTAAACAGCATACGAAAGTTTTGTTAAGGTAGAGACTTCTTTACCATAATCATCCAACGTTATACATGGATCCTGCGATTGGGTTTCGATTTTTTTATTTTTTTTACGTTAATTCCGCTGCGTTTTCATGCCCGAAACCCTTCAATAGCATCAGAGCTACGTGTATAATGGGATGATTTGGTTATGTGTTTAACAGTTTTTCGATGTATGTAAACATATATATGATATGTCATGACTATATATTGATATATATGTTTTATATGATTTTGAATATATGATATTCATGTGTTGTATAATCATGGGATGATTGTGTGTATTGCTGTATGTATATGATACATGTTTGTTCTTGTTATGGAAATCGTATTGGATACGAATTCTGAAACGGCTTCGGTAGATTTTCTGAAATCTGTGCCCAGTGTCCGATTTTCGCATAACGATATGTGTTTTCTGACTGAAATCATATCACTGAGCAATACTGACATATTCAGACTCGCGTCTGTAAGCCGTTTGACGACGGTACAGGCCCCGAAACGGCGATTTATTATTTTCTAAAATTTATTTGATTTTCTTAAATTTTGAAATTTATTATATATGATTATATGATATGTTTATATAATCTGAGATATATTACATGTGTTATGTGATAACATGATGGATGGTTATGGCCTAAAGACCCATAGGATAGTGGTTTTGTTTTATGGTTTTGGTTTCTAAATACGACTTGCATGTCGTTTATTCATTGTAATTGTTAATCTCGAATGTAACTCGAGTTCTTCTTGTAATTTCATTAGAATAAATTTATTTATTATTCAATGTAATTGTTCAGTGGAGACTTGGAAGCAAGGAAGCTAGGAGGCGATCCAGATGATGGAGCAATGAAGAAGATAAAGACATGTAATAGTGTAGTATTTGAAACCACCATAGATTGACCTTGATAATTCCATTAGCTTGGAAATATCACATAGGATGGGGCCATAACCAAACACGTTTAATTTATGCACAATACATATATGTATATGAATGCATGTGTAGATATGTATATGTTGGAATGATGTATGTATTAGATACGACACCCATGCCATGTCTTCTTAAGAAAGATAAAATCTGTAACGATTCAAGATTTTAAAATTAACAAACGATCATGAGATTCTTGTGTTTATGAAATATGGATTTTAAAACACGGAATTAAATATGGATTTTGATATCTATAACTGGGATTTTCTGACAAAAGCGGATATGCGTATTCGTAAGGTTGATGGGTTTTAAGTGTGACCATTGGTATCCTCCATCTACCTGGGAAATGAACAATTTAAGATGTCAATTTGAAATATTTGGTTCAAGGAAAAATTGAGGATCTCTTTATGATGTGATCATGATCGTTATAAATTTTCTAAACCCCTTAACAAAATATTAAGTTTTACTCGGATGCTTTCCAATAAATGAACACTCATCGAATCCTAGATCGATTAGGGGAAGGACTGTCAGTGGCAGGGGACTCCTATCTATCGTTGTGAGATGCGACGAATATAAACGGTTATATTCGGCCGTTGTATCATTGGGTCTAACTTAACTGAGTCGTCATAATAAGGTGAAAATAAACGGTTATATTCAACCCTTATGAACTTAGAAGCATAGAGTTTGGTTAAAAGTCTATTAGATAGATAAGATCAATCGTTGTTCACCAAACTATCCAAGAATTATATATGATATAATTGATAACTGTTGTCTATCTAAATAATCATTTTTAAGGACTTCTAGTGGTTGACTTAGGACATGACGAAATATGGATCTTGGCTCACTAGAAAGAATTATGGGATATACTTTCCAAATTAATAGTAAGGGCTATTAATTTGATAAAAATAGTGGGAGATATATTATGAATATATCATAATCATTTGAACATAATAAATAACTCAGACGATCTAATGTTTATTTTATGCATTTTAAACATTGTAGATATTTAAATGTCAAACAATACAAATACTTTCTCCGTACGAGCAACCCTTGAGAAGGACAAGCTGACAGGAACTAACTTCCTGGATTGGTACAGGAATTTGAGGATTGTCCTCAGGCAAGAGCGTAAGCTCCATGTCATTGAAATTCCTTCACCTTCTCCTCCTGCTGAGAATGCAACTCGCGTTCAGCAAAATGCTTATCAGAAGCATATTGATGATTTGAATGATATTGCATGTCTCATGCTGGCAACCATGAAAGCTGAGCTTCAAAAACAACATGAGCATATGGATGCTTATGAGATGATTGAACACCTTCAAAGAATGTTTGAGGGACAAGCTCGTCAAGAAAGGTTCGACACGAGCAAAGCACTATATGCTTGCAAACAGGGAGAGCGTGAACCTGTTCAACCACATGTTCTGAAGATGATAGATTATATTGAGTATCTTGATACTTTGGGTTTCCCGATTGATTTGGAAGCTCAGATTGACTTAATCTTGCAATCTTTGAACCGCAACTATACTCATTTTGTTATGAACTACAATATGAATGAGATAGACAAAACACTCACTGAATTGTTGGTCATGTTACGAACTACTGAAACCAACATGAAAAGGCTGAACCTGCTGCCATGTTGATGGTAGATAACAAAGGTAAGGCTAATAAGAAAGGCAAATGGAAGGGAAAGAAGAAGATTGGATCTGCTTCTGGTCCCAAGCCAAAGGCTAATCCCAAACAGGCTTTAAAGCCTAAGGGTGTTGTTGCAAAGGGTGATTGTCACTACTATGGTAAACCAGGTCATTGGAAGAGAAACTGTCATGCTTATTTGGAGGATCTGAAGAAGAAGAAGGCTGGTCAAGCTTCTGATTCAGGTATTTATGTTATAGAGGTCAATTTGTCAGCTTCTACATCATGGGTATTGGATACTGGATGTGGTTCTCACATTTGTATAAATGTACATGAACTACAAAGGAGTAGGACTTTGGCTAAAGGAGAGGTCGACCTACGAGTTGGCAATGGAGCAAAGGTTGCAGTTTTAGCTGTAGGGACTTATCATTTATCATTGCCCACTGGGCTTATTTTAGAACTTGAGAACTGTTTTTGCGTGCCTGCAATTTGCAGAAACATTATTTCGGTTTCTTGTTTAGACAAGAAAGGTTTTGCATTTTTAATTTAGAACAATAGTTGTTCCTTTTCTTTGAATAATGTTACCTATGGGTTTGCACGTTTATTTAATGGTTTATATGTTCTTAATTTAGACACTCCTATCTATAATGTGAATAACAAACGTCTTAAAATAAATGACTCAAATCAAACATACCTCTGGCACTGTCGTTTAGGCCATATAAATGAGAAGCGCATTTCCAAGTTACATAAGGATGAATACTTGGATAAGTTTGACTTTGAATCATACGAAGCCTGCGAACCTTGTCTCATTGGAAAAATGACTAAATCTCCTTTTACTGGACAAGGTGAAAGGGCCACTGAACGATTAGAACTTATATATAGTGATGTATGTGGTCCTATGCGTACTATGACAAGAGGTGGCTTTTACTACTTTATCACGTTTACTGATAATTTCATTAGATATGTGTATCTTATGAAGAACAAATCCGATTCTTTTGAAAAGTTCAAAGAATACAAAGCTGAAGTAGAAAAGCAAACTGGCGGAAGTATTAAGACTCTACGATCTGATCGTGGAGGTGAATACTTAAGCCATGAATTTAAGAGTTTATTAAAAGAGTGTGGTATTGTATCACAACTAACTCCTCCCGGAACACCACAATGGAATGGAGTTTCTGAAAGGAGGAATCGTACTTTGTTAGACATGGTACGATCGATAATGAGTCATGCAGATCTTCCAATTAGTTTCTGGGGCTATGCCCTGGAGACGGCTGCTTATACACTTAACCGAGTTCCTACTAAAACGGTTCAGAAGACTCCATATGAGATATGGACTAAGAAACGTCATAGCATGTCATTTATGAAAATATGGGGATGTGAAGCGTTTGTGAAACGTTTAACTTCTGACAAAATAGGACCTAAATCAGACAAATATAATTTTGTGGGATACCCAATTGAAACAAAGGGTTATTCATTCTATAATCCTTCTGAGAACAAAGTGTTTGTTGCTCGAACTACAGTTTTTCTTGAAAGAGAAATGCTTTCGACGAAAAACAGTGGGAGGATAATAGATCTCGATGAAGTTTGAGGCCCACAAGATAACATTGAACCAATGGAGGAACTTGAGCAGGATGTACAAGACCACAACACTGCTCAAGAAACACAGGTTATTCGTAGGTCTAGTAGGATTTGCCATGAGCCTGAGAGATATTATGGATTTCTCTTAAGTCAAGATGGTGATGTGATGCTTATCGACGAAGATGAGCCTCTCACCTACTAAGATGCTATGAACACTCCAGAATCCAAGAGATGGCTGGATGCCATGAAATCTGAGATGGAATCCATGTATACTAATCAAGTATGGACTTTGGTTGATCCACCTAAAGGGGTAAAACCTATAGGGTGCAAGTGGGTTTTCAAGAAGAAGACCGGCATGGATGGTAATGTATAGACCTATAAGGCACGATTGGTGGCAAAAGGTTTCAAGCAAATTCATGGTATTGACTATGATGAGGCTTTTTCACCAGTGGCTATGGTCAAGTCCATCAGGATTTTGCTTGCTATAGTTGCTTACTATGATTATGAAATCTGACAGATGGATGTCAAAACCGCTTTCTTAAATGGGAGCCTTGAAGAAGATATGGATGTGTTTATGACACAGCCTGAGGGTTTTGTTGATCCAAAGAATGTTGTAAAGGTATGTAAGCTGCGTCGATCCATTTATGGATTGAAACAAGCCTCAAGGAAATGGAACATTCGTTTTGATGAAATTGTCAAAGAGTTTGGGTTTATTCAAAATGAAGATGAACCATGTGTTTACAAGAAGGTAAGTGGGAGCAATGTGGCATTCCTATAATTATATGTTGATGATATATTAATAATAGGGAATGACATTCCTTCTTTACAGGCTGTTAAGACTTGGTTGAGTAAGAATTTCTCAAATAAAGACTTAGGCGAAGCGACCTATATTTTAGGTATCAAGATCTATAGAGATAGATCAAGAAGAATGATCGGCCTAAGTCAGAGTAGATACTAGTCTAATCCAGGTGAAGGTCACTGGACAACAGTCAAGAATATTCTTAAGTACTTGAAGAGGACTAAAGATTAATTCTTGGTATATGGAGGAGAAGATAAGCTGGTTGTAAAAGGTTACACCGACGCTAGTTTTTAGACAGACAAGGATGATTCGATTTCTAAGTCTGGATTTGTGTTTTGTCTAAATGGAGATATTGTATGCTGGAATGGTTCACAGCAGAGACAGTTGTTGATTCTACAATAGAGCCTGAGTATATTGATGCTTATGAAGCAACCAAGGAGATTGTTTGGGGATGTACTTAGGAGATATCACCTAATTAATGAGATTAATGATCAAGGAGATATACATATATGTAAAGTGCATACTAATAAGAATAATGCAGACCCACTGACTAAGACTTTGTCGCAGCAGAAGCACGAAGGTCATACTAGTTCCATGGGTATTACATACATGAGAGATTGGCTCTAGTACAAGTGGGAGATTGTTAGTATTGGTGTCCTAGAGACAATACTTTTAATGTTTTATTGAAAACAATTAAGGATTATGTTTTATGTGATTATTTAATTAATATTTATTATGTCTTTATTTACTGCGTCATAAATTGAAAGAATAATAAATGTCCTTGGAATATTAATACGTAATATATATCTTTAAGTATGTGACTTAAAAATGAGATTATATGAATAGTATTTTATTCCTAAAATTCCCTAGTCAAGTATTATTATTTAAGGACAGTAATAATGCAATAAGACTAGTATGTTTGTTGACAGATGACCACATCTCATTGATCATATGTATGGTGATACTAAAGTCAAGAACATAAGTGTATGTATCAATACATGACACTGGAAAGACACGCCGTGAGATTCTACATGTTAATAAGTGTAATAAGAAATCTCACAGTGATAATGATGTAATGATCCTCTGACTTGAAATCATTATATTTTGTTAGGCCCCGGAAGTATCGTAGAAGGGGGGTTGAATACGATACTCACTAAATTAAAAAATTCTTTCGAATCTTTTGCGGATAAATAATTTAGAGTTCGGTTAGTGGGCTCGTGTTCTTGAGGTGAATAGTATTTACGGAGCTGCTTACTAATTTTCTGTGTTTAGGATTAATCATTTCGGTTCTAGAAAATCAGCAGGAAAATAAACAACACAAGATTCGGGGAATATATCATTTGATAAATATAAACCCTGAGGTTGCTACACCCGGTCAACAAATCCGGTCCGAAGAACAAGTTCTTCGCTGCTTAACAAAAACATATAACTCTCAATTTCCTATACAAGTATTTCTAGATCAGTACAAAGGAAACTAAGACCGTAGAGAGTGATATATAGTGGCCCTGAACATTTTTCATTAAGGAACCGTGAAAGGCAGAGTGTTTAAACTTGTAACACTATAATTTATGTAACTCAATTAAAGAAAAGATACTTAACCCGAAGACAATCAAGAACGAGAAGTCACAAAGAAATCAATACAAATGAAGACAAAGTAATTGATACAATTCAACATGTTAAATATGATCAAACAAAGAAGAAATCATTGGAAGAAGTTCAAGTCAAAGTTGTTCATGCCCCAGTGATTTGTAACTCAAAGAATCAAGATCATAACTATCATTATCAATAAGACTAATTGATTTCAAGTGAAAAAGAAGGAAAGCAATTGTTGGAAAGCCACATTTCTAATTGAACATGGTAATCTATTCAGAAGCAAGAAACCTATCAAGACTAGTCACTTATGAACCAGACCAGTGCATCAAGTGTCAGGACATTGGTAGCAAGTTCATGTCAGTAGTAGAGATCCAAGTTCAAGAGCTTGTTGAAGAAAATAGAAGACATGAAGAAATCACAAGTTCAAGATGTTGCATTGAAGTTTCAAGTTGAAGCCCAGAATTTCTCTAAGTACTTACAAGGGAACCTATGTAGAAATTCCTATCTAGAAATTCTGGATAAATTTCTACTTAGAGCCAAGTAGAAATTCTCGAGTTGGAAATATTTTCTAAGTACTCAACTCAGGAAGCTATCTCGAATTTCCTATGTCGAAATTCCTAAGTCGAATTTCCTATATAGAAATTCTGGAGGTGAAAATATTTTCTAAGTACTCAGGAAGAAGGCTATCTCGAATTTTCTATGTAGAAATTCCTAAGTAGAAATTCCTATGTAGAAATTCTACTTAGAATTCGAGATAGAGCCAAGTAGAATTTCCTATGTAGAAATTCTACATAGAGGACAGTTTCAACATGACACATGGCATCATCCTGGTGGCAGATTTCCAAGCTTTCAAGACAAGATAAGATTCACGTGGACAACATTGGACCACTCATATCTTATCTTTTGAAGACTACAAGTCATAGATTACAAAGTAGTATAAATAGAAGTACTAGTGTAACTTATAAAAAGAGAGCAATATTCGAGAGAAACACTTGTAATAAAGAGAGAGTATATTCACAGAGCTTAGTATCATTTACTACCCTCTTTACTTCTGTTGTACTATTGTAATGAATGTTGTAGCAACCCTTTCAAGTTATATATAAGACATATATTCCTTGAATCATTGTGTTCATTTATTACATAGTATTTATTGCTCCATTAATTCGAAATGTTGTATTCACCCCCCCCCTCTACAACACATTTGGACCTAACAATTGGTATCAAAGCCTTATGTTTGACAAACAAAACATAGATCCTTGTGTTTGGTAGAAGATTAATGAGTTTTCTCTTCCAGATCTAATTTTCGAGTTTCTCTTGAAAAGTGTGCCTTAATTTTTTTTTCGGTGAAAACTCATCCTAAAAATTATTTAAATACTCCAGGTGTGATTATTTAGCTTGGGTGGATTTTAGATAATTTTTGTGATTTAATCTGGGTATTTTGGTTTGTGGTGTTCTTCAAGTGTTCATCATTGTTCTTGGTAAAGAAGACAAAACCAACAACTTTAGATCTCCTTTTCAAGAAGGCAAAAAGTGTAAAAGGTGTTATTGGCTTTTGATTGGACAATTTACTCACAGAAAAAGAATTGTCAGAAGACTCTGTACCTTTCACGTGGGTGTTAGGTGAAGTTAGGTGAGATAAGTCATAAAAGTCAAAAAGTGTGAAAGTGACCTGCAGCAATTTTTTTCTCCAAGGCAAAAGTTCTACATAGAATATCTACTTCAGAATTTCTACTTAGAAATTTCGACTTACAGAATTTCTACTTAGAAATTTCGACTTGACAGAATTTCGACTTGGTGAAATTTCGACTTGGCAAAAGTTCTACATAGAAATTTCGACTTAGCCTAGTCTTGTGTACTTAGATTTTTTTTTGTGACCAGTTTTTGAACTTTGATTTATTTTGAGATAATTCAATTTTCTTTTAATTACTACTCAAGTAATAAGAAAAGTTTATTATCTCTACTTTAAATCTATATTAAGATGGCACCTAAAAATCAATTCAAAATTCCAATGTTCGACCGAGATCACTATGAAGAGTGGGTGTTGAGAATGAAATTATACCTTGAGTCCATTAATCCTGAATACTTGGAAGTCCTTGACAAAGGTAAATTTGTTCCAATGGTGGTTGTTCCTGAGCATATGGAAGGAGATGTGGTTGTACCACAGCGGTCTGAGCCTAAAAAGGCAGCGGACTTTTCAGATGCTGATAAGGAGCAGATAGCCTTTGATACATCCGTTCGACAAACCTTGGTGGAATCCCTCGATCACGAAATGTTTAATGTAGTTAAAGGACTAACTACAGCCAAGAAGATCTGGGATAAGATAGAGGTCGTCATGGAAGGTACAGCTGAGGTTAGAAGTAACAAGACACTCATACTCAAGATGGAGTATGACACTTTCAGGATAAGAAAAGGAGAAAGCATAACAGATGTCTATCTAAGATTCAGTCAGTTGGTGTTGGATTTGAATCTGAGAGGTATAACTCTCCCCATGGTTGAAGTCAACACGAGATATCTAAGGAACCAGCCAAAAAGCATTGAACATAGAGTCTACGCTGTAAGAGAAACCAGAGATTTGCATATAACTTCTCTGGAAGAGTATTATGGAATTCTAAAGACCTATGAGCTGGAGACCCTTCAAGATCAAGCATGGGACAATGATTCAAGAGGAAAAGAAGTGGCATCAGGATTGGTTGCTGATGAGGAAGAGTCTAAGAAGGCAATGGTTGCAGAAAAACCTAGATCATCACCTGCATCTCATCAAGTTGATAATGATGATGAATGCACCTCAAATAGTGATGATGACTACTTCACCCAAGAAGAGCTGGACAACATGGATGATAGTGTCGTGGCATACATGGCGAGGAAGTTCAGCAATATCAGATTCAAAAAGAGTAACCGACCACAGAGAAAATCTTCATCTTTCTATCGGGTTACAAGGGGTGGTGGTAGTTCTTCAGGTTACAAAGGAAAAGGCAAGAGTTCTAGCTACAAATCTCCTTTGGATTTCAAAATGAAGTTCAAATGCTATAACTGTGGTGAAGCTGGACATTTTGCTACGGACTGCAAGAAGCCGAAACAGACTTATCCAAAAGAAAGTTATGAAGCCCTCAAAAGCAAGTATGAAGCCCTGGTGAAGGAAAGACATGGAAAAAGAGCTTTAGTTGTAACAGAAGGTAGAGCTTGGGATGATTCAGACGAGGAAGAAGTTATTCATGCAAACTTTGCCCTCATGGCTGAGACATCAGAGGAACCAGAGGTACCAGTTCTAACCCTTAAGGAAGAAATGTCTATTGATGATTATAAGGTGCAGAACGGGGCTCTTAGCGAAGAGATCTATATGTTGTGCAAAAGCCTAAACACTTCTCAAAAGGAACAGAAAACACTTGTTGCCAAATGCAGAATGCTTGAGGCAAAAGTGGAAGAGTTAGAGGCTGTTTGCACTGTAGATACTTCCCTAAGAGACTCTATTAAATCTTTGGAACACAAGCTTAGCCTTAAAGATGAAATAGAAGCATGTCTTAGGAATAAACTAGCTGAGTTAGAAACAAAATGCGAAGCTTATAAACTAGCTGCTAGTAAGGTGAATGTTGACAGTGACACATTTAAGAAGATAACTGGAGTTGGTGTAGGTCTTGATTATTCTAACTTATCTAAGAAAGAAGGGAAAAGACCTGTAGACATTAGTTCCAGTAAGACCAAGACTGAAATACCTACTTTTCTTAAATCAGCTGTCAAACCCATCTTTAAACACTTCGTTCCTCAAGTAGAAGAAGAGACTGAATTATTAGTTAGATATGAGATAGAGATGGAAGATCGAAAGAAAGAACAACCTGTAACTCCTATTAAATCAGTTAAAATCAAATCCACTAGAGAAGAATCTAGACAAGGATTAGGAGCTAAGGCTATTAAACAACAGAAAAAGGAAAAAGGCATAAAAGAGGTTAAGGCAGAACGTGTTAAGAAAGAGTGCTATCATTGTAAATCTACTGAACATCTTTCTTACGCATGCAAATCTAACATGAATATTCCTATTACTCATGCCATGCCTGTACCACACACAATGAATAACATGCATATGAACCATGCACAATGTGGTCAACCTAATTGTATGCCATGCACTTTTAACGTCATGCAAACATTTGTAAACTTGATGAATGCAACTAGCCAATCATGTCAAAATTCTACTGCTAGTTCTAATGTCAAAAAGAAGCATGTTAGAGCTAAGACTGCCAGTCCTCCTAAAGTTAGGAGTGACAAACCTTCTCCTAAGACTAACAAAATTGTCAAGTCTGAAAGAGGAAAAGACGAAGTCGAAAGCTCGAGTAATGTTAAAGTAGGTGCATCTACTGTTGTTAAAACTGATAATTCTCGATCTTATAGAAAAGCCGGGCCCAATCAAACATGGGTTCCGAAGAACGCCTAACCAATCTGTCATTGCAGGGCATTAAGCGGAACAGAAATAAAGTTATATGGGTGCTAGACAGTGGAGCATCGAGGCATATGACAGGAAACAAGTCCCTGCTTACAGAGTTGGTTATGAAGGCTGGCCCTTATGTTACCTTTGGAGATGACAGCATTGGTGTGACAAAGGGATATGGCAAATTGAAATCTGGTAATGTCATCATTGAAGATGTTTCCTATGTTGAGGGATTAAAACACAATCTGTTGAGTATCAGTCAATTTTGTGACAAAGGATACGAAGTTATATTCAACAAGAGAGGTGTATCAATCACTCACATGAAGGAAGGTTCGCTGGCTTTAGGAGGAGTTCGAAAGGCAGATCTGTTTGTTGCTGATATGGATTCAGCAAACCAGGATGAAGTGACCTGTTTCTACAGCAAAGCGTCAGATGATGAAAGCTGGCTATGGCATAAGAAGCTGTCTCACTTGAACTTCAAAACGATGAATGCTCTCGCAAAGCGAGAACTGGTGAAAGATCTACCTCAAATGGAGTTTGCTCCTAAAGGACTCTGTGAAGCCTGTGAGATGGGAAAGTCAAAGCGAGCATCGCACAAGAGTAAAGAAATTTCTAGTGTCACTGAGCCTCTGCAACTCCTTCATATGGATTTATTTGGCCCAGTGAATGTCCTATCATTGTCTAGGAAAAGATATGCTTTGGTAATCGTGGATGACTTCTCCAAATATACATGGGTATTGTTTGTAATGACAAAAGACGAAGTACCTTTCCAAATCATTGATCACATCACTGAGATTGAGAATGTATCAACACTCACTGTGAAGACGATAAGATCAGACAACGGCACAGAATTTAAAAATGCAATACTGAATGACTTCTGTGTTTCTAAAGGAATACGTCATCAGTACTCAGCCCCGAGAACTCCACAACAGAATGGAGTAGTTGAAAGGAAGAATAGAACATTGGTCGAAGCAGCGAGAACTTTGTTGTATGAATCGAAACTTCCTCTATACTTTTGGGCCGAGGCAGTGAGTACAGTGTGTTACACTCAGAATAGAACCCTGATCATAAAAGATAAAGAAAAGACACCATGTGAACTAATGAATAACAGAAGACCAACAATCAAATACTTTCATGTCTTTGGAGCTAAATGCTATGTACTTATAGATGATGAAAATCTAGGCAAGTTTGAAGCAAAGGCACGTGAAGGGATATTTATTGGTTATTCTACAAATACGGTGGCAGCTTATCGGGTATTCTTAGTGAATGAACGGAAAGTGATTGAAAGCTACAATGTCAGATTCGACGATACCAAACTCCCATCAATTTCTAAAGATAACAGTGAACCTGAGTCCCTAAAATTTCATAATCTGGACTTGGATGAAATTGAGGATGAACCTGAGTTGGTTGTTACTTCAAATATACCAAGTGATCGTGAAGTTATGCCTGAGTCTATTGGACAATCGAATTCTACGAGATCAGAAGAAACTTCTTCCGCACGTTCTGGCAACAACTCAGGGGGAGTAAATAGCAGCTCAAGAACAGGTGATCAAGACTCGAGGAGAAATGACACTAGTTCTGTAGGAGCTGGTACTAACTCAGGGGGAGTTAGTAGAAACAACACAAGTAGTCAGCACAACAATTCAGAAAGTCAAGCTGAATCCTCAAGACAATTACCAAGAGAACGGGTATGGAGTAGAGACCATCCGTTTGAATTAATTATTGGTGATCCAGATGCTGGTGTGACTACTAGAAGATCTACAAGAGCTGACATGGCAAATATCTGCTTGTACTCTGGGTTCTTGTCCAAACTAGAACCTAAAGAAATAGAAGAAGCTCTTGGTGATGCTGATTGGGTGATTGCAATGCAAGAGGAGCTCAATCAGTTTGAAAGGCAGAAAGTTTGGAAGCTGGTACCCCGACCAAAGAATAGATCAGTAATTAGAACTAAGTGGGTATACAGAAATAAACTGGATGAAAACGGACTTGTAACTCGAAACAAGGCTCGTTTGGTAGCAAAAGGTTACTCTCAACGAGAGGGAATTGATTATGATGAAACCTACGCTCCAGTTGCAAGACTTGAGGCAGTCAGGATGTTCTTGGCCTTTTCAGCACACAAGAATTTCAAGGTTTTTCAGATGGATGTGAAAAGTGCCTTCCTGAATGGAGAGCTAGAAGAAGAAGTGTATCTGGAACAGCCACCTGGCTTCATTGATCCAGAACTTGAAGATTTTGTGTTTCTTCTCTTCAAAGCTGTCTATGGCCTCAAGCAATCCCCAAGACGATGGTATGAAACCCTATCCTTGTTCTTAATTGAAAATGGTTTTATTAGGGGAGTAATTGATAAAACATTGTTCTACAAAAATGTAAAGGGTGATTTGATACTTGTTCAAGTGTATGTGGACGATATTATTTTTGGGTCATCTAATGAGCGCTTGTGCGAGAAATTTGCCAAGTTAATGCAGGATAAATATGAGATGAGCATGATGGGGGAGCTGTCTTTCTTCCTTGGATTACAGATCAGTCAAAGAAAAGAAGGAATCTTTATCTGTCAATCTAAGTACATCAAAGATTTACTCAAGAAGTACAATCTTGAAGATGCATCAGCAGCTAAAACTCCCATGCCAACAGCCACGAAGCTTGATGAAGACAAATCAGGTAAACCAGTTGACATCACAAGCTATCGAGGTATGATTGGCTCACTTCTCTATTTAACTGCAAGTAGACCCGATATCATGTTCGCAACGTGTTTGTGTGCAAGGTTCCAAGTGGATCCTAGAGAGTCACATCTCATAGCCGTCAAACGAATCTTTAAGTATCTCAAGGGAACACCAAATCTAGGGATTTGGTACCCAAGAGATACAGGTTTTAATCTAATAGGCTATTCGGATTCAGACTATGCAGGTTGCAGGATCGATAGGAAAAGCACATCTGGTGCTTGTCAATTCCTAGGCAGAAGATTGGTGTCCTGGCAAAGTAAAAAGCAACATACAGTATCTACTTCTACTGCTGAAGCTGAGTACATTGCTGCTGGAAGCTGTGTAGCTCAAATACTGTGGATGAGGAACCAATTGAAAGATTATGGCATGGAACATACAAAGATTCCAATCATGTGTGACAACACTAGTGCCATTGCCATGACCAACAATCCTGTAGATCACTCCAGAACCAAGCACATAGACATCAGGTATCATTTCATCAGAGAACATGTCGAGGAGGGGACTGTAGAGTTACATTTTGTACCCACAATGCAACAAATTGCAGATATATTCACCAAGCCTCTTGATGAAGTAACATTCAATAGGTTGGTTGGTGAATTGGGGATGCTTAACACAAGTTAGTAAATCCTCCTATCTGTAACATCCAAGTTTTGATCATTTACATATGTTTGTTTTTCTTATTAAATGCCTAGTGGAAAACATATGTAAATAATCTTTAAAATTGCACAAAATATCACTTCTGCATGCCATTTAATCATTTTGAACTTAGACTTTAAGATGTTAATTAATGATTATTATATGGTGTATGTTGTGTTATTTTTCATAAATTCACTGTGCATTAATTGAAATTATTGATCAAAACTTTGAATTTATGCTCATAAATTGCATGAACATAGGGGGAGTTAAATTCATGGATCTCTAAATTTATCATGATTTTAAATGAATTTTTCTATGATTTTCATGTAATTTTTATATAATTTAAAGCCTTAGAATTGTCAAGGAATGTCTCTTTTAATGGTTTTTATTAAAAATCCTTGAATTGGTATTTATTTTAATTTGGCAAAATTTAATTATTGATTTTCCAGAAAAATTGCCAAATTTTACTAAGTACCTTCAAAATCTCGAGATAGAGTCTATCTCGAAACTCATCTCGAAATTCGGCTTGAATTTCGACTTTGAGCTTCCAGTAATGAAGTTTTGAAAATTCTAAGTCTGGTAAATTTTTCGACTTAGTGTCTATCTCGAACCTTATCTCGAAATTCGACTTATAGTTCGAGATAGAGTTCCAGGTGTAAGAGATTTGAATTTTCTAAGTCTGGGAAAATATTCGACTTAGGGTCTATCTCGAAATTCATCTCGAAATTCGACTTGAAGTTCGACTTAGGGTCTATCTCGAAATTCATCTCGAAATTCGACTTGACTTTCGACTTAGGGTCTATCTCGAAATTCATCTCGAAATTCGACTTGAAGTTCGACTTAGAGTCTATCTCGAAATTCAACTCGAAATTCGACTTGAAGTTCGACTTAGAGTCTATCTCGAAATTCATCTCGAAATTCGACTTGAAGTTCGACTTAGGGTCTATCTCGAAATTCATCTCGAAATTCGACTTGAAGTTCGACTTAGGGTCTATCTCGAAATTCATCTCGAAATTCGACTTGACTTTCGACTTAGGGTCTATCTCGAAATTCATCTCGAAATTCGACTTGAAGTTCGACTTAGAGTCTATCTCGAAATTCAACTCGAAATTCGACTTGAAGTTCGACTTAGAGTCTATCTCGAAACTTATCTCGAATTTCGACTTGAAGTTCGAGATGGGTCTTTCCTGAGAGGTTTAATGCTGTTTAAATTTGTTCAAGTGAATTTAATTCGAGTTAACCTCTATGTCGAAACTTATCTCGAATTTCGACTTGATGTTCGAGATAGAGTTCGACATAGAAGTTCGACTTAGAAGTTCGACATAGAGTTCGACTTAGATTACCCTGTGAGTACTTAAGTTTTTTTCATTTTCACAGGGATATTTTTGTCATTTCACTCTATTGCCTATATATACAAAATTAACCCGATTTTACTTTCACTTTTACCCTATTGTTTTAAAACCTAATTTTTACAGCAGCCCTCCCTCCCACCCACGACTGTTCATAGTTGTGGTTGAATCTCTTACATATAACGAACTACTGTCCATTTTGTTTCTTGATTTTACTATCTGCATCGCGTTTAACCGTTTATATTGTGCGTAGTTTTGTGTTTCCCATCGTAACTGTTCATCTTCACAGATACATACATACACACGATTTACACACACTTCTCACATAAATATTATTACTGCGGATTTTGTTTTCACAGTGGTTTGTTACTGATTCTTGTTTAATTCCGTAGTTTAATTTTCACTACCACATCACAGTTGTGTTCTCAATTAAAAGGGATTAAAACGTTTTTTTTAAACAAAACCAAATGACTCACCAATTTTCTCTTGCAAAACATAATTTTTATAATATTCCGACTGAAATTGGTGATCAACTCCCGCGTTTCAAGTTTTGGGTACGATTCCTTAATTTGTACTCCAAAGCTAGTACTGCTTTTACTGCAAAACCTACACTGGTCCATGATGCTTTGCAGCAGTTATGGACTAGTGCAGTACCTTTTGGGAGTAAATCGACCCCCTACGGTTTCACTTTTACCTTGGAGGGTCAAAATTTTGAGGTTACAGAGGCTATTTTTAATACAGTTCTTGGTTTTCCAGTCAAGGATTCTTATGACCCTGAACCTACAGCGGCTGAGCGCCAGAATTTTTTTGAAGCTATTGGATGTTATCCTCCCCCTGGACGACTATCCACTTCAAATATTCAAAAACAATTTTTTCATGTGGAATGGAATTACTTTTTCGAGGCCATTACTAGATGCTTTCGGGCACGAGAAAGAGATTTTCATCAAATTTCCATTCCCATGCAATTTTTTGGTGTTTCCCTAGCCCAGGAACTAAATATTAATTATGGCAGGCTTGTTCTGTCCGAATTAGTGGCTACAATGGGATCACCTGAAACCAGAGACATTTCACACAATGATATTGTCTGCTGGTATCCCCGTTTCTTACAAATGCTAATCAATCATCTCGTGCCTTCAAATGCTTTATCAATTCGGCAGGCATTTGTTCGAAGTCCCACCTCTGCACCTCTAGGCATGGGCACTAAGTCACTAACAACTATTGCTAACCAGGATAAACATCAGGGTAAACCTATGTCTATTCCTGAGAACATTCAAGTGTGGCTCTCTTATGATGCAGGTGTAACTACTCTCGCGGGGACTTCACAAATCTCATCACATGCTCATAATCCATCTGCCCACAATGAAGCATTTCAAGGGATTCCTGATGAGCATATTGATGACGAACAAGATGAGGGCCAATCTCTCAGTCACTTCACAGCCAGGCAAAGGGAACAGCAACCGTCTCCTAAGACAACACATGCTGCTTCTGATTCCTCTGTTGGCCAAGGTAATGAAGGAGGTACTTTCTTAGAACCTAACACTCCTTCTTCCTCTAATTCTGATTCCGTGGCCCAAGATTCTGCTAACCCGCAGGATCTATCCCAGGGTGATAGCCATATTTCTGCGTCTGCTTCTCTAACTTCTTCACTATCACCCCTGTTAACGGGAGTTAAAAGGCCGGCACCTTTAGAATTAGGTCAGAGTACTGATGAGAGTGACCCTGAAGTGCAGCCAGTTTTCAGGAAGCGAGCCAAATTTTCACAAGCTGCTACTTCAAAAGCCCAGTCCATCCCTAGCGTGTCTATCACAACCACTCCACCTCACGAGAGTGGTTCTCCCCTTGCACAGTCAACACATAGGATGGTTGCTGAGGATTCAGTGTCTTCTGAAGAGCCTGTTCCTTCAGTTAGGCCAGAAGTTTTACGAGCTTCGAACGTACCTTCACCGGTACGTCCTGATGCTGCAGAGAGGATCGGTTCTACTGTTGTACTTGAACACTCTGCAGCCTCTCAGCCTGAGATTCCACCTCAGGACAAAACAGGAAACATTGATCCCATAATTGTTCCTCATTTTTCTTATCCAGTTTCTGCAGGTACTGCTTTGAATCTGAGTGCTATTATTGAAGACATACACGAGCGTGAGACAGGGAGTGAGTGTGAGCGTTTAGGGAGTGAGGGACCTTCATTTTTAAGGCCCGAATCTGAGCGTCAAACACAAACAGAACGATTCTTAGAGCGAGAACACCTAAGCCAAACACCGTCCCTGGTTCTTGAAACTCTTGCCACACGTATGTCAACTGTAGAAAATCAGATGGAGCAGTTTGGGCAATCTATGGGGCAGTTAGGGGTTAATGTCGGCGATAACAAGCGAGCTCTTGATGACTACGCAGCACGACTGGCAGGTCAAGCCGAAGCTTTAAAAGATATGACGAACAAAGTCAATGACCTGGGCCATGCTGGTGGTGTCTTGGGCAGCACTCTGTATGACAGAATGGGGAGTGTTGAAAGCGTTCTGCATACACTGGCAACGGAGGTCAGTCGAATGATGTATGCAGTTCGGCATTTGGTTCCTCCGGAGTGCTTTGAAGAACATTTCACACAACCTCCCCCGGCTGATGATGATGGTACAGGTGGTGCAGGTGGTGCTGCTGGACCTTCTGGTTTTGGTTCACATGCTGGTGGCTCTGGTGTACCAGGTGATGTTCAGGATAACTCACCTAAGGGGGAGAAAGGAGGTAATGAGACGACACAACAGTCACCCCGTGCTGAAGAAGAGATTGATCCGATGGTGACTGATGAGGAGGCTCAGAGGAAGCGAAAGGGTAAAGCAGTGATGGTTGAACAAGAAGAGCCATTCACTGACTTTGGTGATCAACAGGAACACGTGCAAGTTGATTCAGATTCTGATATGGAAGACGTACCTCTAGCACATGCAATTAAGAGATCTTTGGAGGAACAAGGTGGAGGTGCTGGGGCGTCTGCTGAAGAGATTCCTGTTGATGAGGAGACCCTGAAAGCTCAGCAGTTAGCTCTGGAACAAGCTCAATTTTTCAAAATGAAGATGATGCAAGATAAAGCTGTTTTTCTTGAGAAGCAAGTGGAGCTCAAGGAAAAGCAGTATGATCATGAGCTTGCCAGACTAGCTGACCCTCAAGTTGATCTGGACAAAAGGAGGATTGGACAGAAATGGGACGATGCACGAAAGATACTGATGGGGTCGTGTGCACATGGAGTTCATAATAAGGAGGCAGATGACTTGTTCTTCAACTTGAACATGAAGAATCCGATGACGATGGACTATATAAATGCTTTGAAGAGAATGATTTCTAAAGTCCGTGTTGGATACAAATCGGTGGATAATGAATGGCAAGTTATTTTGTCTTTAATTGATGGAGCCCCGATGTCTTGTATGTATGTCGATGATCAGTTTATGTCGAGAAGATCTGCGTCGGAGTTGTTCTTGCTAGCAACTAAAATTCAATATTCTCAAGCTGAGGAGCTAAGCATTCTGTATAGAGATCAGTTAATGCAGTTAGCAGAGGACAAGGGACCAGAATTCTCAGCCAATCCAGACGTTGTCAGAATGGTTGTTGATGGAAAGATGAAGAGGGTTAGCATGGAAGAAAATGACTTGATGGCTCTATCGGTGGAATCCCTTAAAGCTGTTTGCAGACAAATGATGGGTAAGGGATTCACCTCGGATATTAAAGAAAAATCAGTGGAGTTCATTGAGAAGATAATCTTCCAGAAGAGCAGTGAAATATGGAAGTGCGATGTCATTGCTCCAAATCCTCTTGATAACGTGAAGATTGAGCCAGAGCTAATGCAAAGAAAATGGGATATTCTACAAGCTGTGAAAAGCGTAGATGAAGCTTTGACTCTTCCTTCAGGACCCCTGGAACAAGGAGAGATAAGGGAGGCAGTTGGTGTTCCAGGAAGAGAAAGTGTATACTGGATTCATTCTTACACAGATGATACAGCTGATGCTTTGGTGTTCATTGATGCAGACCAGAATCAAACCTTCTTGCATATGAGTAGGAAATGGCTGCTACAGACTCAAGATGCTGCATTTCTAGACAAAGTCAGAGATGAATTCAAATTTGGAGATGTAGAGGATAGGTTTGCAGATGAAAAGCAGAGACTGTTAAAGTACTTGTCTGAGGTAGTAAAGGAGAAAAGGAGAATGGAGTCAGATGCGGCTAGTAGGTTCAATACCAACCGTGTCAAGGGCTACCCTAAAATGATATACTGTCAGTTCAAAGCTGATAAAGCTCATTGGAAGCCTCAGCTCATCATGAAAAACTTTGAGGACATTCCGAAGATCAGAACTACCCAGGAAGTTGATAAACTAAGAAGGCTTTTCAGACATCCATATCCAGAACCCAAGAATACTCTGGAAATGGAAGCAGTAAGTTTGCTGAATGCGAGATGGGCACAACTACACGATCCAGTATACAAAAGAGAACAGCAAAGGAAAGAAAGGCGCAGAAAACAAGAAGAAGATAAGCGCAGTGCTGTTAAGGAAGTTAGGAAGGGGAAACGGAATTAGAGTTAAAGTTCAAAGGGATGTGAACTTGAAGTTGGAAAAACTTCATATCTTTTGGTTGCTCTAACTCACTTGAGGAAAATTCACCTGACCACGGTATGCGAGATAGGCTAATTCACCTTACTGTAACCGTGAATCAGAGTGGATCCAATAAGGTGATATGAGTTGGACTGAAAGGTATGAAATAATCCAGGTGATAGAGATCATCTCAATGGTCTTTAATTCGAGGTTCGAATTTTCTTTCTAGCTTATATTTATTTTCTAAAGTTCTTTGTATTGTTTTCAAGTTTTTATTCAAGTGTAAAATGTGCAAGACATTAATGTTACTTATCTTTTCTCGTCTCATTATTTAGTTGAGTTATCCTTCTTTAATTTGAATGTCATTGTTAGACAATCAAATAGGGGGAGATTGAAAGGCAGAGTGTTTAAACTTGTAACACTATAATTTATGTAACTCAATTAAAGAAAAGATACTTAACCCGAAGACAATCAAGAACGAGAAGTCACAAAGAAATCAATACAAATGAAGACAAAGTAATTGATACAATTCAACATGTTAAATATGATCAAACAAAGAAGAAATCATTGGAAGAAGTTCAAGTCAAAGTTGTTCATGCCCCAGTGATTTGTAACTCAAAGAATCAAGATCATAACTATCATTATCAATAAGACTAATTGATTTCAAGTGAAAAAGAAGGAAAGCAATTGTTGGAAAGCCACATTTCTAATTGAACATGGTAATCTATTCAGAAGCAAGAAACCTATCAAGACTAGTCACTTATGAACCAGACCAGTGCATCAAGTGTCAGGACATTGGTAGCAAGTTCATGTCAGTAGTAGAGATCCAAGTTCAAGAGCTTGTTGAAGAAAATAGAAGACATGAAGAAATCACAAGTTCAAGATGTTGCATTGAAGTTTCAAGTTGAAGCCCAGAATTTCTCTAAGTACTTACAAGGGAACCTATGTAGAAATTCCTATCTAGAAATTCTGGATAAATTTCTACTTAGAGCCAAGTAGAAATTCTCGAGTTGGAAATATTTTCTAAGTACTCAACTCAGGAAGCTATCTCGAATTTCCTATGTCGAAATTCCTAAGTCGAATTTCCTATGTAGAAATTCTGGAGGTGAAAATATTTTCTAAGTACTCAGGAAGAAGGCTATCTCGAATTTTCTATGTAGAAATTCCTAAGTAGAAATTCCTATGTAGAAATTCTACTTAGAATTCGAGATAGAGCCAAGTAGAATTTCCTATGTAGAAATTCTACATAGAGGACAGTTTCAACATGACACATGGCATCATCCTGGTGGCAGATTTCCAAGCTTTCAAGACAAGATAAGATTCACGTGGACAACATTGGACCACTCATATCTTATCTTTTGAAGACTACAAGTCATAGATTACAAAGTAGTATAAATAGAAGTACTAGTGTAACTTATAAAAAGAGAGCAATATTCGAGAGAAACACTTGTAATAAAGAGAGAGTATATTCACAGAGCTTAGTATCATTTACTACCCTCTTTACTTCTGTTGTACTATTGTAATGAATGTTGTAGCAACCCTTTCAAGTTATATATAAGACATATATTCCTTGAATCATTGTGTTCATTTATTACATAGTATTTATTGCTCCATTAATTCGAAATGTTGTATTCACCCCCCCCCCTCTACAACACATTTGGACCTAACAAACCGACCACTGATACATCTCCGGTGAGGAGGTATAGATTTTTATGGTGTCTCTCCTCTCCGGCTTCGCCTTCTCTCTCTCTGGTTATTTTCGTTGTGTTGTAGAAGACAGACTCAAATGAATGGCTCTGCTTCAATTTATGTGTAGACTTTTTCAATACAGCTACGTGGCTTCATGTGGTCCAAGTAACTGAGTTGATTCTTCACTTCTTGAATTAACAACCGTCGAGACATTTTATTTATAACCATCGGTGAGTCTGTTGATAACCGTCGAGACTGAAATAAATCACTTAAAACAATTTTGCTCAAGGATATCAATGATAGGTGGCATGCTGTGGCTGGCTGTAGATTAAACAATCTTAAACCCTCAACTATCGAAGTGCCATAACTATCGAGACTTAACCGTCGATGGAATAAATAATCTGGATATTTATCTGAGTCCCTTAACTATCGAGATGCTGTAACCGTCGACGAAACAGTCAAACCCAATAACTATCGACTCAATATAAATTATTAAACCATAACTATCGACTCAGAATGAATTATTGAAACATAACCGTCGAGAGAAATGAATTAATAATTTATCCAAAATGGTAACCGTCGAGTGATTTGCTAACCGTCGGTAAATAAGACGAAATAGCCAAACAGGAAACCCAACCGTCGGAAATAAGACAAAACAGCCAAACAGCCTATAACCAACTATCGGTAAATAAGACGAAACAACCAAACAGCTAAAACCAACTGTCGGTAATTCACCTTAGCCGTTTTTCCAACGATTCGAAGCTCTGTAATATTTCTTTTCACTGCAACCAAGTTAATAAATTTACCTTTACTACTTGAACTTGATTTTCTCCGAGCTTTAGCACACAACGGTTATACAGCCAATTCTTTTCTAACATAGATGCAGTTCTCAATTCCTTTTGTGCTGACGTTTAGTGCGACTGGTCTGGTTCACAAACGACTAACACGAACTTGATCTTCACATCTTCTTGACTATTCAATTGGCCCTGTTTCTCTAGCTGTTAAGAAGTGCTTCTATTGTAAGTACATTGGAATCCTCTGGCACTTATGCTGAACCATAAACATATCTGAAACCCTGAACATCTTCGAACTTTATCCTTCACTGAAGTCTGTACATATGAATGAACTTCCTCCAGCAATCTATAATAGACTCCAAGATTCCATCTAATATTTTGATTCTTTGTATTTGCCGTATATTCTATCTTCTCGATTCATGTACTTGAGCTCTGCAATTCATTGCTTGACTGATTTGCAGATTTGGATCACTAGAATCTTTCTGGTACTTTGACAACCGCTTCACTGCTTTCACATCCTTGAATACTTCAACCTTTATTCTTCACTGAGGCATGAACATATTAATGAACTTCTTCCAGTGAGCTAATGCTTCAAGTCTGTAGATTTCTTCTTTATCCTTTGTCTTTACCAAGTCTTCATGTCTTCCTGATTCCGGTGATAACTTCATATTATTTACACGTCCTGTTCTTGTGTTGAGTTATAACCCCATGTTACATATAGGTCTATACATACAGCCTTTCAATCTCCCCCTATTTGTTTGGTACAGATTAACAAGCAAATCCCTAGAGGATAACTCAACTAACTACAAGAAAATATTAATGCTCTAGACTTGTAAATAATACTACTTGGGTTCTGGATCATATAATACATTTCCAGATTTCTATAAAGTAAAGAGAAATAGAAAATGAATGTTCCTTTATCACTGAACGTATCTTCAATAGATATCATCTTCATTCCTCGGTGTTTGAGCTTTTCTCTTCTTCAAAATCCTTCATTGCTTGACCTACAATGAACTTATCATAAACTGAGCTTCATAAAAATCAAAATTCCTTGGAACATCTTCAATAAAATATAGAACATTGCTCAAATAATGTTCTCCCCCTGAGAATGTGATTCTTCTTCTTATTCTTCTTCTCCTTTTAGAAAATCAATGGAATAGTCCTCTGTTCTTCCCACTTGGATTAGGAATCCTCTTCTGACAACTCCTTTCAAGTATAGAATACAGCTTCTTGATTCTCCCATATTTCTGTTGTTTCCCCTCAGGATCAGAAGATAAGATTTTCTTTTTCTCGTCTCAAATCTCCCCCTATGGATATTAACTTCTCCCAAGGATGCGAACCCCTTTTCCCCTTAAGGATCCAGGAACTTCCCTTAATGATCCAGGATACGAACCCCTTTAGGATATTAACTTTTCCAAAGTACGAAGATAAGACTTGATTAACTTCTCCTTTTTCTCCCTATAAATTCTCCCCCTTAGTTGAGGAATCCTCCAATGGCCCACTTTTGAATGGTTTGTCTTCCAAAGAAGGTTCTCGTCTGTCATTGATCGGGAAAAATATAGTAGCTTTTCTTCCAGAAGTAGCAAGTAGCAAGGGTAAGTGTTTGGCTTAAGGTTTCCTCACTTCTACTACGTTCTGTTGGTGTTTACACTTTAGTGTCGAGCATTTTAAGTGTTTCACTCTTTCTCTCCCTATCTCTCACTCAAGTGTATCTCTCCCTCACTTTCACTTAAGTGTTTCTCTCCCTTACTTTCACTCTGCATTCCAAATATAGCCTTCTGTACCTGCAAGTGAAATCCGTCAATTCATATATTCCCAACACCTGATTCATCAGAATGAACTGAATCACTATCAAGTGGAGAATTGCCTCGTTGAGGTGTTCGTGATCTATCATGCCTAAGCACTGTCTCAGCACCAGACTCAATAGCGTTTGCTAAATCACTGTCTAGTGGAGCCTCACCTCTTTGAGATGGGTTATCCCAAGATTTTAAAATCTGTTAGGGAATCCTGCCTTGTTCTATCAAGGAGTTGCCTCACACCTTCTCCGTAAACGGGAGGTGGACATTCCTTTTCAGGATCTGGAAATGTTCCTTCCAGGAGGGTCAACGTAGTAGACAATGTAATGAATGGCAATTTAGAGCCTACGTTTCCCTCGTAACCCAATGACAGGTAATTTGTTAACATGCCTATACCTCTCACTGTGCACGTCTTGCAATGTGTTCCTAGAATTTATCTGTTTAGGCTTACCATCAGCGTGAGCGCTAGTGGTGTGCTTGACTCATTACAAGTTGCTCTGGCTGACGAGCGAATTTCAATGGACTCATCCTGTTGAGAGAACGATTCCAGAGACAGTTTTATTGCCTTTTCAGCTCTGCATACTTTTGAGAAGATGCAGATGAGCTTACAGATACCTCAGTTTGTATACTACTTTTCATCTCTGGAGGTAGAGCTGTGGGTGCACTTCCGACGTCATCCTTATTTGCTGCATCAAGTGCAGTTTCTCCCTTATCAACCTCTAACTAACATGTGTTCCTTATATCTCCAGGGGTTAATATATGGAAGTGGATGAATTAGTGTTTGGTATTAAGGCCTGGGTAAGAGATTGATGGGTTTTCAACCTCCTGGCCAGCTTCTGTAGCCACTGGGGGCTAAACGGATAAAATCATTTAAATAAGATAAAAAGATAATCACTTTAACATTCTAAAAAATATTTTTCATCTCAAGGAGAAGGAAAAATATAAGAAGGAATGGTAAACGATTGCATTTTAGCACTTTTAATAAAAGAGTTTTGTCGGTTCTAAAAATTTATCAATTAAGAACATGATACCAATAGAAATTTTCTTCAAGATACTTATCCCATAATAAAACGCGGGAATGTGTATCAGAGAAAAATTCTATTCCTTATGAATTTCTTATAAGGCAAACTTCCCATAATAAAACGCGGGAATTTATACCAAAGAAGAAATTCAACTCTCTTACCAAATTTTATCTCAATAAAAATGACTCTTTTCCATTAAACCTAAGCACTGTATGTTTTGAAAACAGTTTTACAAAACATCCTTATCAGATAGAGGACTATGATTTTCCGACTCATAATGCAATTATGATTTACATCATTTTCGTCCATCTGATAGTATCCCCGACTTAAAATAAAAACATGATAATTGGGGTTGGATGGATGCTTAACTATACAGCACTAGGCCTTCAAAGCAACAATCATTGTTTAGGTACCATGAATCAATGTGAAACATACATTAAAACAAGTGTTTAAAAACAAATCATTTTACAAGTGATTGGTACCTCGAAGTTAAAGCAATTTTTCAAAAGAGAGAAAAAGCTTTTAAAGATAAAACTATTAAAACTAGCTTTTGGAGAGAGGATAAAATATTTTGAGATTTAAAGAAAGATTATCCTCAAGAAAAGTTTGATTCACACCCTAGGATTGGAAAAATAAAGTAGGGCTGTAAATCAAATGATTTTCAAAAGAGAAGTTTTGAAAAAGAATTTTGAAGTTTTCTTATCTAAAACCGATAGAAAGTGAATGTATCTTTGAATAACACATTTTGAAAAAGAAATAGACAAAAATTTCTTTTAAATACATTCAGGATTATAAATCAGTTAAAGACATAAAACTAAATATATTAATACTAACGGCTTTTTCAAAAACCAATATTTACTTAGTATAAAGACTAAGCAAATCCATTAGTATTAATATATCACAATTATTTTGTAATAAAATATTAATCAATCATCACAAAGTAATAAAAGAGAATATTTATACTACGAATAATTATGCTTCGAATTTAATTTAATATACTTAAATCATGGAACCAATATATCACTGAATTGTTTTATATCATCATGATTTAAACAAATCAAAATAAATTAAATACTTATGATGCACTAAGCAATTGTCAATCACATGCATATATATCAAATAAACATAGCAATCATTCAGTAGAACAATAAGCATTAAGACATATTTTTATTATTAGTGATTTCAGATACGTAACTTGTGTTATCACTAATATTAAAAATATCACAATTAATTGCACGATGATACCAATTATTTGATATTTATCAATAATTTCAAGATGCAAGAAATTGTGCTTCTTATATTTTATCAAATCAAAATTATGAAACTGATAATCATTGAATTGCTTCAATCCATAATTTTAATAGGATAAAATAATTTCGCTAAATATTAAAATATTCATAAGATTGAATATTAGCATCTAACTTCCTACACTATATCTAATAATTGTCACTCTAGCATATTACAATTATACTCATAACAATTATTAATGATATACGTAAGCTCGAGAAAATAGTTGAATAGAAATTCACAAGTCCTTTAAATATTGACATTTAATACTTGTGATCATAATTACAACTCCTCGCAAATAAAAACAAATTTAGAAATATTTTCTAAGTATATAAAACATTGAAAATTTTATACACATAACTTAGAAAATACTTCGTCTTCCAATATTAGTGTGTTTTGAAATATGCATTAATTACTTAGAACAGAAATTCTAAATACTGTCACTAATATCAAAAGTATCACAATTATTTGTAATAAAATATTTAAGAATATCAGAGCAAAATATCAGAGCAATTAAGCAAGACATCTTGACTAATACTCATCAAATATTTAACATGCAAATAATTATGCTTCTTACTTATGCTAAATAATTTAACTACCACTTATGTATATTGCATTGTAAGCATGATAATTAAACTAATAGCAATAAGTATGAGGTACTGGATTTAAAAATAAATTCACAAGACCTTTAAATATGAACAATTTAATACTTGTGAACTCATTTGAGAATTCCTTGCAGATGGGATTTCCAACAAATATGCAAATAAATAATATTCCAAGTTTACTAACCAACTTAGATAAAATGAATTCATCAAGTTGTTTAATAAATATCTGCAAGTTATTCTTCTAAGGACAATCTCGAAAGAAATGATACTTGGTGTCCATGCGCTTGTTCCATAAGTGGTGTGGAGAGATCAACAGAGTTGTTGGAATTGACAGCTTCTAGGAATGACTTCTCTGTCTTTCTTACAACCTGCATTATCTATATCTATATAGCCAATTAGGTTAAACCTAGTATCTTTAGGGTTCCAGATTCTAAGAATTGGTGATCCCCTAAGATATCTAACAATTCATAACTTAGCTATAAAATAAGATTCTCTAGTATCCACTTGAAAACTTGCACATAGGCATATCGAGAATAAAATATATGGTCTTTATGCACTTGAATAAGTAATGAGCTGATTACCTCTATAGCTTGTCACTTTAGTTCATATACCTGATTTGCCCTGATCAAGCTTAGTGGTTTGTTGGCAAGAAGTCTTGGCAGGTCTAGAATCTTCTAAATTGCGCATCTTCAAAAGATCCCTGACTTACTTTAATTGCCATCATTCTTTTGAATTAATTATAATCCAAAAAGAATTGCAACTCTTCCAACATGCTCATGTTGTACCTACTCTGCATTAACTTAGCAATAAACTCTTGCCAAAGTTTTCATTAGTAGACCCACATATAATATAATCATGGTATACTTGCACTAATCTTAAATCATGTGTGTGCCTTGTATTCTAGAGAGATATATGTATAACTACTCTAATATAATCATTTTCAAGTAATAAACAGTTAGAGTGTCATACCATGTCCTTGACAATTTGCTTGAATCCCTAACTCTGTTAGGTCATTGTTAGGCCCTATTGTTAGGTCCTAAGAGGATCAAGTCTCGTCTTTGTTGCTTGCTGTTAGATCTTGAAAGTCCCGAAGATTCTGTTTCCATCATCGTCGATACCTTCTGCTTGATATTAACCTGTAGCAACCAGTTTGGCTTTGTCCCTCATAACAATGCCAATTATTATCCAGTTTCTGTGAACCTTTACTGTACCAGTTTCAGCTTCGACTTTTGGTCTGGGTTCCAGCTTCAGTAGATTCTGCCTTCGAATTGATTGAGATCATCTTGCATTTGCAATCACCCAATCTGGATCAATCAGTGCATCTTTACTATTCCTTGGGATACCAAATGTTGATTGTTGGGTCCCGAAAAATATATGTTCATTTTGATTAGCACTTCTAGCCTTTACTCAATAATCCGGATCACTAAGAACTAGACTCTAGGAATGACTTTGACTTCAAACCCTTTGTCTCGGCAGATATGTTCTTGATGTATTCCTTTGATATTCATTGTGTTGAGTATGACTAGTAGATCCTTCTATTGTTTTGCTCCCCCTGAGTTGCTGTTAGGATGTGTTGAAGATCCTTCACCTTTTACAGTGGATTCTGTTAAATTTCACGAGTTGTGTAGATTCACTACCATTTCCACTAACAGGATCTGAATCAACATCATTATCATTGTTTCCTTCTGCAACCTCAGTTTCATCATCAGTATCTGAATTTGACTCTGATGGAATGTCAAACTTCAAAGATTCAGAACAGTATTTCATTTGAATACTTGGGAGCTTGGTGTAGTAGGTCAACACATTCAGTCTTTCAATCACCTTCTGGTTTTTAATCACAAATGCCTTGATAGCTTTCGACTAAGTCTTTTCACGATCTTTGTTGAATACAGTAGCATGCTGTGTTAATTGCTTCATCTTCAAAGTACCTTTTTCAGTGCAGAATTCAGTTAGAACTTCATTCGCGAAATTCAGTTCCATTATCTGACTTCAAAGTTCTCACAGCTTACTTTGCTTCCAACTTGATCTACTTGAAGTGATCAATTACCATCTGTGACATTTTGTCTGTTGAATGCACGAACATCACCAACTTGTAACTAGGGTTGTCATCAACCACCACTAAGCATATTTCTTCATTGACATAATTTGCTTCAGTGTGATGTTTTCCTTGACTTCCCTATGTGACGTACTTCAAAATGTCCTTCTGGATAGAATTCCATATGAAGCAGTCCTCTCACCAATTTTATCTTTATCGAGAATCCATTGTCTTGAATATCAAGTGTGAGAGCTTCATGTGCCATAGCCAACTCTTTACTGATGAAGCTTTACTGAAAAGTTCACTTCACCTTTGCATATAAACTCCATGTTAGCTACGAACAAATTTCCTCACTCTCAGTTGAGTGAGCTTCCAACCTTCTTGTTTGAGATCAAACACTTTTCCTTTTCAATGCTTTTCCAGAAAACTCTTGACAAAGAATTTCCTAGTGCCCTGTAGATAGTGCTTAAGTCCTTCCACAAGAAAGATGCTTCCACTGATGACAGTTCTTAAATCATGATAGCCATATCCCTTGTACATCCTTTGCTGTCATCTCCAAAGGTTACCATTGGGGAGGCCTTCTCAACCAACTGTGATGTCAGAGCTTTAATCTATGTCTTTTGTTACATACTCTGCAATCACAAATGATTAAGCTTCTTGGTACTCAATTTTAATTGAGTCCAGATGGGTTAGAGATATTATCAGAGATAACAACAGCTTCAATATTCATAAAAGCACATGGATAGAAGAACTAACAAATTAATTACTAATTCTGCCTAGTCCATTTCTGTCGTTGTCTAACATTTTTAACTATCTCTAATTACCTAAGTCAGTTTTAGATTTATCCTCGAATCTATAAATGTTACTGACAACTTAGATAATTCTACCATCTTATCCCTAACAAGCAATACATGATCTAATATGACATTTAAGTGCAACTATGTGAGTGCAAGCAAATCATGTGAAAATAAGCACATAAACAATTTTAAGAATATGCAGAATATTTGAATAAAACATTATAAGCAATATCAAATTCCACATATACTTATCAAGTCATTTATCACAATAAGAACAAATATAAAATATCTGATCTATGACCTGTTTGTCTATTAGCAATTTTCACAACATTAGTAGAGGTATTAAATCACAGAAGATTTAACTCAAGTTCCAGCAAATGTTTAGGGATACACCTAACCGTCTAGAACACCCTATCTAATTCTAGATATTCATTTTACTGCATAGAAAATCAAGTATGAAATGTACTCACTAAACTCATATAACTAAGCATGAAATCTTATTCTTAGCAATCAATTAAGCATTTAAGTTCTAAGATGCTAACATGCTGACACGAGCCTAATACATTTCAAAACATAATAATCATACAATTATGAATTAGATAAAGATATACTTGTTAGTAAGTGTACCTGTGAAGTGCTTAGTGATTCATCTCTAGTGTTGCTCATTGATGCCAGATATTCATTTGGTTCATCACTGTCACTGATAGAATCATCCTTGCATTTAACTTCACCAACAAATGATTTTCCTTGCTGCATCCTCACTAATGCTTGTGATTCATGCTACAACTCAACATAGTGTCTGTCATCTTTTGCTTGTACAGGCTTCTTCAAACTGTATAGCAAACCCCTGTTCTTGTCTTTTATAATCAACCATCCCTGTCTTGCAACCGCCTCTTGAACTGATCTTGAAAATCTCCTTTATGGAATCTATAGGTAAGGACCTTAGATTTAGAATTGGGATTCCGTCTGAATGTGATGTCACTGAACTTTCTGTTGCCCTGCAGGCTTGACTTGCAGTCCAGTTCTCAAGATATTCCAAAGTGTCAAATTCACATGCAACACCTTGACCACTACCTCGAGCTACAACATCTTCAATTCAGCTTCTAGGATCATTTCATTTCTGTTCAGAGGTTCTCAACCTTGACTTCAATCAAATTTGGTTCCTAGGTCACAAATACAGTGGATATGCTAACAACCTGCTTTACCAAATATTATCTTCTTTAGCTCTTGTTCTAGTTCATAGGCTTTCAGCACATACAGGTCTTCTACAGACAATGTGGTTGTATCCTAAAATCCCTGTTGGCTGTATCCCTACGTTCCAGATGATCTGCAGTGTTAGCACGAACGTCCTGTAATCTCCCTGTAGAATAATCTTTAAGGCTTGTACTGAGATTCCAGGTAGTCCAGTCTGTTCTCCTTTACTACTTCAAACCCCTTAGATTTTTCATCCAAAAATACAACTCAAATTACCCAAAAACTGTACCCAAATTAATCTCTTCTTTTGCAGCTTCCAAAATATTAGTGGGATCCTATGGAGTAAACCTCTGAGGAAATTAATACCACTATTTCTTCAACCTGTTCCAGAATAACCTTCATTGGATAATCTTCAGTCAATTCTTGTTGTCTTCAATACCCGGAAAAATCTTCAACTACTACCTCTTGAGCACCCTCGAATTAATATTTAAGAAAAATTTAAATTTATAGAATTTTTAATTTTCTTAAAAAATAAATTAATCAAAAATAAAAATTTACAAGTAATTAATTTTCAAGAATATTTGAAATTTCTTAAAAATTAAAAATCCGTAAATTAATATTTTAAAAAAAAATTAGTTTTCAAGAATCTTAATTTTTCTGTAAAAATAAATAAATCTAAAATAAAAAATTAAAGAGTACAAAACTTGGGGTACCAAATGACAATTTGGTGCTAGGTGTCGACTTTCTTGACCAAGGCTCAATTCTGTGTGTGTCGAATCCATGTACTGCCTTGTACAATTAAAATAGCTAAGTGTCGAAACAAGCCTTAGCACTCTAACTGTACAAGTAACATGAACTGGCCTAGAAAATGGTTAACAAAATGGTCGAGTGACTATTTAAAAAAAATTGACCAGGTTTTAATAAATTTGAATTATAAACTTAATTTTATTAAAATTTATAAAATAAACTAATTAAAATTTATACCATAAACTAATAAAAGTTTATAAAATAAATTTAAAATAGGAATTTATAAAATAAACTAATTAAAATTTATAACATAAACTTATAAAAGTTTATAGAATAAATTTTATAAAAGTTTATAAAATAAATTAATTTAAATTTATAATATAAATTAAATTAAAGCCTTGTCCAATTCCATCACTTAGATTTAATCACAGGACAATTTGTTGTCGACACATAGCTGAGTATGCACTACTGCTCCTGAAAACCCTCTTTAAACATAAGTGTCGAGTTGGTAACACCTGTACTAGTACTAAGTGTCGATGGCCTGCAGTTGTGTGAATGCCTTAGACACCAAGTACACATTCTTTAGTCACAAAATCACCAAGTCACCGAACTAGATGGCCAACTCTTTAAAACAAAATGGACCATGTTTATTTGTTAAATAAATTTAAATCTTAAACTTTATTAAACTTATAAAATAAACTAATTAAAATTTATGACATAAACTTATAAAAGTTTATAAAATAAATTTTATAAAAGTTTACAAAATAAATTTTATTTAAAATTTATAAAATAAACTAATTAAAATTTATAACATAAACTAATAAAAGTTTATAAAATAAATTTTATAAAAGTTTACAAGATAAATTTTATTTAAAATTTATAACATAAACTAATTAAAATTTATAACATAAACTAATAAAAGTTTATACAACAAATTTTATAAAGTTTATAAAATAAACTTATTAAAAGTTTATAATTAAACTTATTTAACAATGCCTCCGTTTGAGTTCAAACAGCTTCAGCACGGTGAGCTTCACTGAGTTACGGATCCTGATTTGTATATCAATCAGCGAGCTCTGATACCAATTGTTAGGCCCCGGAAGTATCGTAGAAGGGGGGTTGAATACGATACTCACTAAATTAAAAAATTCTTTCGAATCTTTTGCGGATAAATAATTTAGAGTTCGGTTAGTGGGCTCGTGTTCTTGAGGTGAATAGTATTTACGGAGCTGCTTACTAATTTTCTGTGTTTAGGATTAATCATTTCGGTTCTAGAAAATCAGCAGGAAAATAAACAACACAAGATTCGGGGAATATATCATTTGATAAATATAAACCCTGAGGTTGCTACACCCGGTCAACAAATCCGGTCCGAAGAACAAGTTCTTCGCTGCTTAACAAAAACATATAACTCTCAATTTCCTATACAAGTATTTCTAGATCAGTACAAAGGAAACTAAGACCGTAGAGAGTGATATATAGTGGCCCTGAACATTTTTCATTAAGGAACCGACCACTGATACATCTCCGGTGAGGAGGTATAGATTTTTCTGGTGTCTCTCCTCTCCGGCTTCGCCTTCTCTCTCTCTGGTTATTTTCGTTGTGTTGTAGAAGACAGACTCAAATGAATGGCTCTGCTTCAATTTATGTGTAGACTTTTTCAATACAGCTACGTGGCTTCATGTGGTCCAAGTAACTGAGTTGATTCTTCACTTCTTGAATTAACAACCGTCGAGACATTTTATTTATAACCATCGGTGAGTCTGTTGATAACCGTCGAGACTGAAATAAATCACTTAAAACAATTTTGCTCAAGGATATCAATGATAGGTGGCATGCTGTGGCTGGCTGTAGATTAAACAATCTTAAACCCTCAACTATCGAAGTGCCATAACTATCGAGACTTAACCGTCGATGGAATAAATAATCTGGATATTTATCTGAGTCCCTTAACTATCGAGATGCTGTAACCGTCGACGAAACAGTCAAACCCAATAACTATCGACTCAATATAAATTATTAAACCATAACTATCGACTCAGAATGAATTATTGAAACATAACCGTCGAGAGAAATGAATTAATAATTTATCCAAAATGGTAACCGTCGAGTGATTTGCTAACCGTCGGTAAATAAGACGAAATAGCCAAACAGGAAACCCAACCGTCGGAAATAAGACAAAACAGCCAAACAGCCTATAACCAACTATCGGTAAATAAGACGAAACAGCCAAACAGCTAAAACCAACTGTCGGTAATTCACCTTAGCCGTTTTTCCAACGATTCGAAGCTCTGTAATATTTCTTTTCACTGCAACCAAGTTAATAAATTTACCTTTACTACTTGAACTTGATTTTCTCCGAGCTTTAGCACACAACGGTTATACAGCCAATTCTTTTCTAACATAGATGCAGTTCTCAATTCCTTTTGTGCTGACGTTTAGTGCGACTGGTCTGGTTCACAAACGACTAACACGAACTTGATCTTCACATCTCCTTGACTATTCAATTGGCCCTGTTTCTCTAGCTGTTAAGAAGTGCTTCTATTGTAAGTACATTGGAATCCTCTGGCACTTATGCTGAACCATAAACATATCTGAAACCCTGAACATCTTCGAACTTTATCCTTCACTGAAGTTTGTACATATGAATGAACTTCCTCCAGCAATCTATAATAGACTCCAAGATTCCATCTAATATTTTGATTCTTTGTATTTGCCGTATATTCTATCTTCTCGATTCATGTACTTGAGCTCTGCAATTCATTGCTTGACTGATTTGCAGATTTGGATCACTAGAATCTTTCTGGTACTTTGACAACCGCTTCACTGCTTTCACATCCTTGAATACTTCAACCTTTATTCTTCACTGAGGCATGAACATATTAATGAACTTCTTCCAGTGAGCTAATGCTTCAAGTCTGTAGATTTCTTCTTTATCCTTTGTCTTTACCAAGTCTTCATGTCTTCCTGATTCCGGTGATAACTTCATATTATTTACACGTCCTGTTCTTGTGTTGAGTTATAACCCCATGTTACATATAGGTCTATACATACAGCCTTTCATATTTCTATACGAGAATTAATATACTTTGATTACATTCAAAGTTACCTTTAACCGGGTAATGATAAAGGTGGATATTGGGTATGCTATGAATCGTATCGGGAATATGAATGATAGATATAGGATTTAACCATCCAATTCTAGGAGTGATATTATTGGCCTCTTGATTGAGTGAGACTATGAAATGCATGGTCATGCTCAAATATTGATTTGTTTAAATAGTCTACTCATTGATCAAGGAAACCGAGATTAAACGTTGAAGAGGATGACACTATACATGTCTCGAGTTTGATCTATAATATAAGGTTAAAGGGATTATATTACATGGAACATTATTCACGAAATGTTTAATTGAATCACCAATTATTATTGTTACTTGGGTAGCAATGATGTAGTACTAGATGCCGCTCATTGTTTATAATTTTATTATTAGATAATAAAATTATTGCCAACGTAATAATAACCTAAAGGGTCACACACAAAGAACGTCAAAACGGAGGTTTATTTAAATTATGAATTTAAATATATTATTGTTTATTCGAATTTAATTATTGAATTAATTAAGTAGGACTTGATTAATTATATTAGAATTCGGATTTAATAAGTATTATTATTATTCGAATTTAATTATTGAATTAATTAAGCGGGACTTGATTAATTATATTAGAATTCAGATTTAATAATAATAATAACCTAAAGTCATAATGGGTTTTGGAAACCACATGGATTAGGGTTAGGCCCAAAATCTCTCTATCCCCTATATATATACATAATGATGTATAATATTAGGGTTTAATCATCAAATTTCGTTTTAGAGAAAAACCCTAGCTGCTCAACATCAAGAGAGGCTAGAGAAAGAGAAAGAGAGAGAGAGAGAGGCAAATAATTCGGCTAGTACCGACTCCGGTGATCGTAGGACGATCGGGCGTTCGTGTGGACTTCTTTAGAGAGCAAATCTTTAAAACAAAGGACTGCTGTGATTCATCTTTCTGGACCTCCATTAAACAACATACGAAAGCTTTGTTACATACTTCTTCACCATAATCATCCAACGTTATACATGGATCCTGCGATTGGGTTTCGATTTTTTTTATTTTTTTTACGTTAATTCCGCTGCGTTTTCATGCCCGAAACCCTTCATCTTTGAGTATTCTTACATTGGTGTCTAGGAAAACGGGTAACTTTCCTGGCCATTTAGGTTGTGTCAAGAAAAGTGGTTAGCCTCTTGACAATGCTTCCACCAGTCGGGCCAGTCAGTCTGAATACTCTTTAGATTTATAATTTTAGTAGTATCTTATTGTTAGGAGCATGAATTTATCATAGTCAAAGACACATCTAGTATTATTATTAATAATTTAAGATTTAATAATGGTATACACTTAGCTATGAAAAATAATATAGACCACCATAACGTGGCTAATTATTTAGTAGTAGGACCGAAGTAACATTTAAATAAATTTTGGTGGTATATAAGTCAGCCAATGTGGCATACCAGAAACCTATTGTGTTTAAGTGTTGGTGTTTTAATTTTAAATAATTGTTAAAGGAACCAATTTTTTTTAAACACCCTCTAATTATGTGTTATATGCATGATTCTCATGATATAATGGGCTTTAATCCACTTTTTACCATACTTAAGGATAACAAACTTACTGGACCTAACTATATCGAATGGAAACGTAATTTGGACATTGTGTTGACTGGCGAGGAGTAGAAATTTTGCATTAATGAACCCAAGCCAGATTAGCCTATGAAAATGCTTCTGAAGTTGAGAAGGAGTATTATAAGAAGTAGACTAAGGCTGATGAGATGTCGCGATTTTACATTCTGGCAGCAATGTCAGGTGTTTTGTAGCATCAACATCAGGTTATGGCCACTGCTTCAGATATGCTCTTTAATCTTAAAGAACTTTTTGGAGATCAGAATAGGGCTGCGAGGAAAGTAACGATGAAATCTTTAATGAACACTCAGATGGCTGAAGGGACACCTGTAAGGGATCATGTTCTCAGGATAATGTCACATCTGAATGAGATGGAGATCTTTGGTGCTAATATTGATGGGGAAACCCAGATCAATATCATCCTTATGAGTTTGCCCAGAAGTTTTGAGCAGTTCCTCTTGAATTACACCATGAACAAGTGGATGTATAGTCTTACGAAACTTCTGACAGAACTTCAGGCAGCTAGAGGACTTTTTTAGCAGAGTGTCCAAGTTAATGTGGTTGAGAAACCTTCTTCTTCTAAGCCGAAAGCCAATAAGAAGAAAAAGGCTTAGACACAGAAAGTTGTGAAAGCAGTGGGAGTTCAAGGTGGTGCTGTGAAAAAGCCCAATGATAAGTGATTCAGGTGCAAGTAATCGGGTCACTGGAAACATAATTGTCCTCTTCCTAAGAAGACAAACAATACTTGTATGTCTCTTTATCTAGTTACAGAAACGTATATAGCTGCTATATCTACGAGCACTTAGTGTGTAGATACAAGAGGCACTGATCATGTTTGTAATTCTATGCAGGGATTCCAGCAATCCATAATGCTTAGAGATGGTGAGATATATGTGTTCATGGGAGATGCTACGAAAGTAATAGTAGTTGTAGTGTGAGATGTTAATTTATCTTTTGGTGATGATAGGAGTTTGGTTTTAAAGATTTGTCTTTATATACATTCATTTAGAAATAATTTAATTTTGGTTTCTAAACTTACTTTAGATGGTTATAATGTTTGTTTGGATCATAATGTTTCTATTATGAGGAACAAACTAGTTATATGTTCTGGTACATTGCAAGACAATGTATACATAATTACTCCTAATCAACTTGCACTGCAACTACAACATATGGTGTTAAATAACACATCTTTTATCACAACTAAAAGAAAGGCACGTTCTTCTTTGAACCAAACATATCTTTGGCACTTAAGATTATGTCATATTAACTTGAGGAGGATTCAAAGACTGGTAGTAGATGGGCCTTAAGGCTCATTGTCAGGGGAGCTATTTTTAGTCTGTGAATCCTGCTTTGAAGGTAAAATGACCAATAGGCCTTTTAAGACAAAGGGGAATAGAGCCAAAGAAGTGTTAGAACTGGTTCATAATGATTTATGTAGACCAATGAATATCCAAGCAAGAGGTGGTTATGAATATTTTGACACCTTTATTGATGATTATTCCTGATATGGATTGTTAGGTCCGAAATCATCATAGAAGGGGGGGTTGAATATGATATGGTAGATTTTTTATTTAATTACGGATTAAATGTTTGTGTTCTTGAGATATGAAAATGACAGATATTGAAAACAAAGATTCGGGGAAATAAAAGTATATTATTAATTCCCTGAGTGCAACACTTTTAATCAGTATGATTAGTTTCAATGGGTTCAATCAATGTTACAACAAAAATAAAGTTAGGTGTGTTTAATGTAGAGTTTTAATGGAGTTCCCGTCTGTATGTCTTTTTGTTGAAAATGAATGAATTTCTTTTTGATTGAATTGATTTCACCCATATATATTCTGTATTCTTTTTGGAAATTGATTTCCAACAATGTTCAAGTCCCATGTTGCGCTTGCAAGAGTGTTGGTGGTGTGTAGGCGCCACTAATATGTATGTTGCGCCTTGACATGTTTGTTGCGCCTGTATGACTTTGTTGTGCCACTATATCAATTTAATTGCGCCTATACAGTTGTACCCTTGTATAGGCGCCACTAATGCCTTAGAAACATCACACAATGTTTTGTTGCGCCTATTGTTCTTTTGTTGCGCCTGCACAACATTTGTAGTGTGTAGGCGCCACAAAATTTATGTTGCTCCTTGATTATGTTGCGCTATAACTTTTATTGTGCCTGCACTCCCATTCCCTTGTGCAGGTGCCACAAACCTTCTTTTTAACTTGACTTAGCTTCTAGTCTTGGTTTATTGCGCCTAAGCTTTTATGTTGCGCCACTAGAGTATAGGAGCCACCGAATGCAATATTACTTGCCTTAGCATATTCCTTGAATTCTTGAAGTAAATACTACTTGGTTTCCACTCTTCTGGCTTGATCAACTGATTTTCTTCTGATTAATCAAGACAATTCTTTTTTTGTTATGCTGACGCTTAGTGCACTGGTCTGGTTCACAAATGACTAACACTGAACTGAATTCCCTTGATTTCTGTTCTGCTTCAGCTGATTAACTTTGGACTGTTGCATTGCCTCTGATCATTGAAACCCTTTGACATCTCTACTTAAATCATTACACTATCTTTAGTCTAAAATCTTCTGAACTCTTATTTGTTGCTGAGGCCTGAACATTTTAAATGGACTTCTCTCGCTGACATTCAGTAAGCCTATCATCTTAAATGCTCTGCAATGATGCATGTATGAATCCTGTTTACATGTCCTTCTGAAAGTCATATTACTAGTCCTATTTGTAATAAGTAGATGACAACTGAACTCAGATAAGAAAGCGAAGTAAATAATAAATATTGAATATAGAGGAAGAACAAAAAGAAGCCATGACAGGACAAGACAAGTCACAAAGACCACTACAGAAGAAATGAGGATTAACATTGTAGTTAGTCATCCGTGAACCAGACCAGTGCACAGGGTGTCAACAATGTCAGTGAAGATTCGTCATCAAAAAGTTCAAGTGGTTAGACAGAAGACAAAGCAAAGGCGGAAAGATTTCGGAGCTAACAAAAAGGTTATACAAGTCGAGATAGTATTTTAATTCTACCATCAAATGTTAATTAATTATTTAATTTATTTAATTAAATTAATTCAAGCTGAATTCAATTTAATTTATAAATTATTTAATTAAATTAAGTAGAATTAATTTATTATAAAAGATATGACTTGGTATGACTTTTAATAAAGTCTAAAAGAATTTATTAAAAGTCATACCGAAATTCTGTTTAAAATAAGTCATACCGAATGCAAACAGAGAAGTCATACCGAGCTTGTTAAATAAGTCATACCGAGAATCTGAAGAAAAAGTCATACCGAGCTGTTCTGTTGAAAAGTCATACCGACCAAGCTGATGAATATGTCATACCGAGCTGCTGTTAAAAGTCATACCGAGCAGAGATTTCAATCAGTCATACCGAGCTTATTCAATGAGTCATACCGAGTTTTGATTTATTATATGACAAGTCATACCGAATTGTTTTCTTTATTAAATAAGTCATACTGATTTATTTAATTAAAAGAAAAATCGAATATGACTTTAAGATAAGTCATACCGAATTTTGAAGAGTCATACCGACAGAAATAAGTCATGCCCAACTTTCTGAAGAGTCATACAAGGCTTAATTTGATGACAAAAATGTCATATTGAGATAAGTCATGCTGGCTTTCCACCTCTATAAATATGAGGCCAGGGGCTTCATTTTTCAGAGTAGAAAAATAGTCAAATTCAGCAATTTGTCTGCAATGTCATATTCACAGACTTTCTGTGCTAGTTTGGTTTTAATTCCTTAAGTAGAACAATTCATGTCAAATTTGTTCTAGGAATTAAATGTTTATTCTACCGAATATTGTAATACCCTTTCAAGTTTAATATACGTATTTAACTTGAATCTTGTTTACTTACTTGCTAATTTCTATATCTTAATTGTTATATCATAAAAATAGAAAGTTAGTAAGTCAGCCTCCCAAACACTACAAAGACCCGAACCCTCAGCTAAAGCAATAATTTAATTCCGCAAATTCTGAGAAGAATTTTAAATTGTTGTCAGTATCGCATTCAACCCCCCTTCTACGATACTTCCGGGACCCAACAATTGACATCAGAGCAAGCTGATTGATATACAAATCAAGATCCACAGTTCAGTGAAGCTCAGGGTACCGAACCTGTTTGAACTCTGAATGTCTAGAGGCCTTGTTAAATAAATTTAGTTTATAAATTTAAATTTAGATAAATTTATTTTATAAATGTTATTTAGAATAAATTTATTTTGTGAATTTAATTTAGATGAGTTTATTATTTAAACTTGAAAATGTTTCTTTTATAAACTTAATTTAAATAAGTTTACATTATAAATATTAATTTAAATAAATTTATTCTTTAAATTTAAATAGATTTCCTTTTATAATTTAAATTTGTTTAGATAATTTTATTTTATAAATTTAAATTTAGATAAATTTATTTTATAAATGTTATTTAAAATAAATTTATTTTGTGAATTTAATTTAAATGAGTTTATTATTTAAACTTGAAAAAGTTTGTTTTATAAACTTAATTTAAATAAGTTTACTTTATAAATTTTAATTTAAATAAATTTATTCTTTAAATTTAAATAGACTTACTTTTATAATTTAAATTTGTTTAGATAATTTTATTTTATAAATTTAAATTTAGATAAATTTATTTTATAAATGTTATTTAAAATAAATTTATTTTGTGAATTTAATTTAAATGAGTTTATTATTTAAACTTGAAAAAATTTGTTTTATAAACTTAATTTAAATAAGTTTACTTTATAAATTTTAATTTAAATAAATTTATTCTTTAAATTTAAATAGACTTACTTTTATAATTTAAATTTATTTAGATAATTTTATTTTATAAATTTAAATTTAGTTAAATTTATTTTATAAATGTTATTTAAAATAAATTTATTTTGTGAATTTAATTTAAATGAGTTTATTATTGAAACTTGAAAAAGTTTCTTTTATAAACTTAATTTAAATAAGTTTACTTTATAAATTTTAATTTAAATAAATTTATTCTTTAAATTTAAATAGATTTCCTTTTATAATTTAAATTTATTTAGATAATTTTATTTTATAAATTTAAATTTAGATAAAGTTATTTTATAAATGTTATTTAAAATAAATTGATTTTGTGAATTTAATTTAAATGAGTTTATTATTTAAACTTGAAAAAGGTTTATTTTATAAACTTAATTTAAATGAATTTATTTTATAAATTTAATTTAAGTAAATTTATTAGTTAAATTTATATAGATTTAATTTATAATCTAAAGATATTAAAACTTGGTCCATTTTTCCAAAAGGGTTTGTAGTTGGAAAATTCTTCGTTTTGGCTCAGAATTAATTCCCAGAGCATATGATCTGGTTTCGAGGAAAGTGGTCATTTCGTATTAGTAGATTTATTCCGGAGTGTTTGGATTTTATTGTGGATGCTAAGATCGTTTATGTTATAGTTCCACAAACTGCTCAAATGTAAAGATAGGATAGATTTATTAGTGGGGAACTCTGAAGAATTTTTTTTCTAACTCTAATGATCATTCTAGTTTTTGTACTTATACAAAACGGATTTAAGAATCGTTAGAGGTCAACTGAAGAAACATATGAGGCTAAAAGTAGTAAGGCAAGATCAGGGCTGTGTTACACTATTCAAGGAGCTCCCGAGCATTAAAATAAAAATCTATTCTGAATTTGTGAAGCTTGACATCTAGTCAGAGTCATATTCAGATATTGATGATGAAACTGAGGTTGCAGAAGGAATCAATGTTAATAATGATGATTCAGATCCTAGTAGTGGAAATGGTAGTGAATCTACACAACTCATGGACTTTAACAGAATCCACTCAACAAGGTGAAAGATCTTCAACACATCCTAGCAGCAACTCAGGGGGAGCAAATAAAAGAAGGATCTACTAGTCGTACTCAATACAATGAAGATCAAAGGAATACATTAAGAACATATCTGCCGAGACAAAGGGTTTGGAGTCAAAGTCATTCCTGGAGTCTAGTTCTTAGTGATCCGGATACTAGAGTAAAGACTAGAAGTGCTATGCAAAGTAAATGGTTACTCTTCGGGAAAGAACAATTGTTAAACAGTTGGAATCCTAAAGAAGATTGAAGAAGCACTGATTGATCCAGATTGAGTGATTGCAATGCAAGATGATCTCAATCATTTCGAAGGCAGAATCTACTGAATCTGGAACCCAGGCCACAAGACAAAGTTGTAATTGGTACTGTAAGGGTTTTCAGAGACTGGATGATTTTTGGCATTGTTATGAGGGACAAAGCCAAACTGGTTGCTACAGAAGGTATCGACGATGATGGAAACAGAATCTTCGGGACTTTCAAGATATAAATAAAGCACCAGAGACGAGACTTGATACTATTAGGGCTGAACAAGTTGATGTACAACAACTCCTGGACTTTGAAGTTTCATATCCACCGGAATTTGTATATCATTCTCTTCACAAAGCTCTCTATGACGGAGGTAAGAGATCAAGCAATCGTCAAGGACATGGTATGACACTCTAACTGCTAATTACTTGAATATGATTTTATATTAGAGTCGTTATACACATATCTCTCTAGAATACAAGGCACACACGCATAATGTAATATTAGTGCAAGTATACCATGATTATATTATATGTGGGTCTACTATGCATAAAGACCATATATTTTATTCTCAATATGCCTATGTGCAAGTTTCCACGTGGATACTAGAGAATCTAATCTTATAGCTAAGATATGAATTGTTAGATATCTTAAGGGATTACCAATTCTAAGAATCAGGTACCCTAAAGATATTAGGTTTAACCTAATTGGCTATATAGATATAGATAATGCAGGTTATAAGAAAGACATGGAGGTAATTACCAGAAGCTGTCAAACTCCATCAACTCTGCTGGATAATCTTTTCACTACTCACGGAACAAGCGCATGGACACCAGGTATCATTTATATCGAGAGTAGTCCTTAGTAGAATAACTTGCAGATATTTGCTAAACAGCTTGATAAATTCATTTTGTCTAAGTTGGTTAGTAAAGTAGAGATATTATGTATGTGCATATTTGTTGGAAATCTCATATGCAACGAATTCTTAAATGAGTTCACAAGTATTAAATTTTTCATATTTAAAGGACTTGTGAATTTATCTGAAATCCAGAACCTCGTGCTTATTGCTACTACTTTAATTATCATGTTTACAATGTAATATGCATATGTGGTAATTAGGCATTCTAGCATTAGTTTGTATATTATCTTAATTGATTTAAATTATGATGTTAGACAATTCAATGTCATATCAGTCTCATAATTTAAATAATTAAAAATAATATGCAGCATAATTGTTTGTATGATAAATATTTTATGAGTATCAGTTAATGATATCTTACTTAATTGTTTTGATATTTTTCTCTGATATTTTTAAATATTCTATTACAAATAATTGTGACACTTTTAATATTAGTGACATTATTTAGAATTACTGATCTAAATAATCAATGCATATTTCAAAAACACTAATATTGGAAAAATGGAAGTATTTTCTAAGATATGCGTATATAAAATTCTCAATATTTTATATACTTAGAAATATTTCCAAAATTGTTTTTACTTCTAGGTATCAACCATTTGTAAAATGATTTGTTTTCAAACACTTGTTTCAATGTTTGTTGCACATTGATTCAAAGTACCTAAACAGTGGTTGTTGCTTTGAAGGCCTTCTACTGTATTGCTAAGAATACATCCACCCCTATTGTAATGAAATTTTCTATTTTAAGTAAGGGATAATATCAGGTGGATGAAAATGATGAATATCATAATTGCATTATGAGTCAGAAAATCATAGTCCTCTATCCGATAAGGATGGTTTGTAAAACTGTTTTCAAATCATACAGTATTAAGGTATAAAGGAAAAGAGTCATTTTATCGAGATATAATTTGGTAAGAGAGTGAATTTCTTCTTTGGTATAAATTCCCGCGTTTTATTATGGGAAGTTTGCCTTATAGGAAATTCATAAAAGATAGAAACTTTCTTCTCTGATACAACTTTCCCGCGTTTTATTATGGGATATGTATCTTAAAGAAAATTTCGTATCTTGCTTTTAAATGATAAATCTTCAGATCCGACAAAACTCTTTTATTGAAAGTGCTTTAATGCAATCTATTACCATTCCTTATTATATTTTTCCTTCTCTTTGGGATGAAAAATATGTTTTGGAATGTTAAGATGATTATCTTTTTATCTCGATTGGTTCTTTCCAGTTAGCCCTTAGTGGCTTTAGAAACTGGCCAAGAGGTTGAAAACCCATCAATCTCTTACCCAGGTCATAGTACCAAACACCAATTCATCCACTTCCATATATTAACCCCTGGAGATATAAGGAACTCATGTAAGTTAGAGGTTGATAAGGGAGAAACTGCACTTGATGCAGCAAATAAGGATGATGTCGGAAGTGCACCCACTGCTCTACCTCCAGAGAAGAAAAAGAGTATATAACTGAGGTAACTGTAAGTTCATCTGCATCTTCTCAAAAGGATGCAGAGCTGAAAAGGCAATAAAACTGTCTCTGGAATCATTCTCTCTACAGGATGAATCTATTGAAATTCGCTCGTCAGCTAGAGCACTTTGTAATGAGTCAAGCACACCACCGGCACTCACGCTGATGATAAGCCTAATTAGATCAATTCTAGGAACACATTGCAAGGCGTGCACAGTGAGAGGTACATGCAACATTTTTTAGTTTTGTACAATTTTATTTAATTGTCATTCATACTGTAAATATATATATATTTTCCTTAAGAGAATTGAATTTCTTCTTTGGTACAAATTCCCGCATTTTATTATGGGAAATTTGTCTTATAGGAAATTCATAAGTGATAGAAACTTTCTTCTCAGATACAACTTTCCCACGTTTTATTAAGGGACATGTATCTTAAAGAAAATTTCGTATCATGCGCTATAATAATATTTTTTTTCAACAATTGGTATCAACAATTGGCATATTTTTTTATTTTTTTCTATACGATTGGCATATTTTTATTTTATAGTTTATTTCATTTTATTTTTAAATTTTATTTTTGTCTACGAGAAATTGTTCTAAGAATCATAAGTATTAAATGTCAATATTTAAAGGACTTGTGAATTTCTTTACATCTATTTTCTCAAGCTTACATATATCTCTGATATAATGTATGAAGTTAAATGCTAATTTTCATTTCTATGATTATTTAGTATTTAGCAAGATTATTTTATCTTATTAAAATTATGAATTGAAGCAATTCATCGTTTATTAGTTTCATAGTTTTAATACGATGAGATATTAGGAGAGTAATTACTTGCTTTTTGAAATTATTATTAATTATCATATTTTGATAGTTTGTTATTATTTCATTACAATTAATTATGATTTTTGTTGTTAGTGATATATATATATTGTTTATCTGAAAATCACTAATAATAAAAGCATATCTGTGTCCTGCCAAACAAGAGCAATCGACTCGAGGTAAAAGCAGGTAATCTCGATCTTGATATATTGTTTAATCAATTGATATAAATATATATACAATTGATATATTGAGCCCTCAGTGGCTATAGGACAAGATCAAGGGATTGAAAACCTACAATCTCTAACACAGATCATAGAACCAAACACTCAAACAGATACAACTTCATCTACTAAACCCCTGAAAAGAAAATGTTTATCAATTGAAGAGGGTAAGAGAGTAAGTGCCTCTAGTGCACTAGAAAAGAGAAGTATCTATGAGTGTTCCAGCAGCTCTGCCTCTAGTTAGAATATGAAATTGAAACCAAGGCAACTGCTAACTAATTTATATCCTCCCAAAAGGGTATAGATTTGTAAATGACAAAACTGTTACTAGGTTCATTCTCTCAACAGAGTGAGTCTATTGAATTCGGCCTGTCAGCCAAGGCCATTTGTAAAGAGTCAACTTCATCTGGACACATTCAAACACTGCAAACCATAAATGTATATATTCAAATGCATTGTAAGGATTGTCACACACTAAGGATGAATTGACGGAAACAATTATTCTAAACTTCCATATCAAGGAAGTAAGGATGATTGATGATTCTGACTGAATCAACATGCCTTCACAGGCGTCAGGAGGAAACTTGGATCATTTGCTACATTATAGATCCTTGTCTCCCTCCCCAGATGGAACATATCTGGATTCCTAACGGAATAGATCATCTTAGATGATCAGCAACTCATTGAATCTATTCCTGAAGCAATTCAGTTTTCAAAGTCAAATATTTTAATGGATTCAATTGAGGACGGGGATTTACGAAACCCCATTGCACCATCAGTGACCTCTCTTGAAGGGGCTATGGTGATCTTTCTTGCAGGTACAAAAGACTGTGTCATTCGTACTGAGAGAGAGAAACAGTGTTGTGAGGAAAGAGTGAAACACAAGTGAGAAAGAGTGAAAATATATATTCTATGAGTGAAACACTTAGAGAGTATATGAGCGAAACACTTGTGAGAAACACAAAGTAAAATCACACACTAACACAATTACCAAATCCCATTCCCAATTATCTATTATAGATTTATAATGTTACTCAAGTAAGGGGGATGAAATTTCTTCTATTAATAAGGATTCTGAAGAGGATTACTCAACTAAGGGGGAGAAGTGTTGAACAGTTCGAACTGTTGAACAAGATCCAAAAAGGAAGAAGTAGATCCAAAAAGGGAAAAGTGTTGAACAAGATCCAAATGGGAGAATTGTTTAACAAAGACTTTTACTAGAAGAGGATTACTCCATTGTTGAAAAGGGGGTATATAACAACATGCTTGGATTGGATCCATTTGATTTTAGAAAATTCTTGTATATAGGATTAACTGGATTTTCTAAAATGCATAACATGTCATAGTTTGCATTTTTTATATCTACGATGGTTTAATGCTGTATGTATGCCTTGTCTGTTGTTACCTCTATTAAATTGGTTGGATAATTCACGTAAGGGAAGAATGAATTCACCTTGGGAGAGAAGTGAAGACAGAAGTTGGAGAAATAGAGGATAGATGGTAATAAGAGAACAAGACTTCATCCCTGCCATCCTAAGGGGGAGTAGTGATGACTCTGAGAAATGAAGATAATACTACATGTATAATATGTTCAGTGCCAGAGGAACAAACATATTTCATTTCTAAGTTCACTCAAGAAATCTGGAAATGCAGAATCTGATCCAGAGAAACCAGTAACTGAAGATCTACCAATGAAACCTGATTACAAAAGTTAAAACTCTAGAAGAAGGTGAAGTTGATACTTCTGAAGCTGGTAATGATAGATAAGTCAAGATAGAACATTGTTAAATATGTTCAGTCTAGAGGAACATCTATCTTATTTATCTTTCATAATTGAAATCTGGAAATGTATTATATGATCCAGAAAACAATTTATTATTTACAGTTCTTAAATGTTGTATTTATTTTCTTAGTTGTTAGTTGAGTTATCCTCTAGGAATTTGTGTGTTAAATGTTTAACAACAAATAGGGGGAGATTGAAAGTCATATTACTAGTCCTATTTGTAATAAGTAGATGACAACTCAACTCATATAAGAAAGCGAAGTAAATAATAAATATTGAATATAGAGGAAGAACAAAAAGAAGCCATGACAGGACAAGACAAGTCACAAAGACCACTACAGAAGAAATGAGGATTAACATTGTAGTTAATCATCCGTGAACCAGACCAGTGCACAGGGTGTCAACAATGTCAGTGAAGATTCGTCATCAAAAAGTTCAAGTGGTTAGACAGAAGACAGAGCAAAGGCGGAAAGATTTCGGAGCTAACAAAAAGGTTATACAAGTCGAGATAGTATTTTAATTCTACTATCAAATGTTAATTAATTATTTAATTTATTTAATTAAATTAATTCAAGCTGAATTCAATTTAATTTATAAATTATTTAATTCAAACAGAGAAGTCATACCGAGCTTGTTAAATAAGTCATACCGAGAATCTGAAGAAAAAGTCATACCGAGCTGTTCTGTTGAAAAGTCATATCGACCAAGCTGATGAATATTTCATACCGAGCTGCTGTTAAAAGTCATACCGAGCAGAGATTTCAATCAGTCATACCGAGCTTATTCAATGAGTCATACCGAGCTTTGATTTATTATATGACCAGTCATACCGAATTGTTTTCTTTATTAAATAAGTCATACTGATTTATTTAATTAAAAGAAAAATCGAATATGACTTTAAGATAAGTCATACCGAATTTTGAAGAGTCATACCAACAAAAATAAGTCATGCCCAGCTTTCTGAAGAGTCATACAAGGCTTAATTTGATGAGAAAAAGGTCATATTGAGATAAGTCATGCTGGCTTTCCACCTCTATAAATATGAGGCCAGGGGCTTCATTTTTCAGAGTAGAAAAACAGTCAAATTCAGCAATTTGTCTGCAACGTCATATTCACAGACTTTCTGTGCTAGTTTGGTTTTAATTCCTTAAGTAGAACAATTCATGTCAAATTTGTTCTAGGAATTAAATGTTTATTCTACCGAATATTGTAATACCCTTTCAAGTTTAATATACGTATTTAACTTGAATCTTGTTTACTTACTTGCTAATTTCTATATCTTAATTGTTATATCATAAAAATAGAAAGTTAGTAAGTCAGCCTCCCAAACACTACAAAGACCCGAACCCTCAGCTAAAGCAATAATTTAATTCCGCAAATTCTGAGAAGAATTTTAAATTGTTGTCAGTATCGCATTCAACCCCCCTTCTACGATACTTCCGGGACCCAACACCTTCTGGATTCCCGTGCTGCATATTAGTATTATTTATCTGTCTTTATTTCTTAGTTAAGTTATCATTATTACTATTACATACTACATTATGTTATGCTTTACAATCTCCCCCTATTTAGTTGTTAGAATTCTACAAGCAAATCCCGTGAGAGGATAACTCAACTGATACTTACAAGAAAAAGTAAAGTGTAGAAAGACAGTAAATAATATTAATTACATTCTGGATTAGATTTTACATTTCCAGATTTCTTTGAGTATAATAGAAGTTTGTTCCTCTAGCCTGAACAAATAAATCTATGATCTTCTGCTTCTTTGTACTGAGTCCTACTTGTTCTTTGATCTTGTTTCAGAGTAGTACTTTCTAAGTTCTTCTTCTTTCTGCTCCAACCTTGCCTTCACTAAATCTCCAGCTTCCACTTCAAGAGTATTGACTGGAGGTGGTTCTTCTAACTTCTTCAAAACTTCAGTTAGAAAAGCGGTTGAGTTTGTCTTGGAGATTGACTCGAAGGATAGAGACTGTCTCTTTTAAAACATGAACACTGGTATCCTCTTGGGAAAGCCCTTTTTGTCTGATTTGACAATGGATCTCTTCACCCTTGAAAAAACGTTTCGGATAATTTCAGAATTGTTTCTCCTTAGTTCTGATAGCTCCTTCTTCTTATCCACTCCATTCTTTTTGAATAGGAAGTGGTTTTTTCCATTTTCTTCCGTCTGAATGCAAGGTTCAAAATCTCTTATGGTTTCGAGTACCTCTGTGCCATCCTCTCTTCTCACATACACCGGTTCTTGGTAATATCTGGTCGTTTCTATTAGATATCTCCCTGATATTTTAATTGCTCTGTTCAGCTTGAATGCGTAGATCAACTTAGCAGCCTTTAAATCTTCTTTTGTTCTATTTTTCTTTCTTCTGAGCCTCCCTTCTACATACTGCATGAACATTACATGGCTTGAATCCAGACATTCATCTGACAAAGTTAAGTTTTGAAGTGTTATTGCTTTGTAGTATTTGACCACCAGAGGCTTTTCAAATGCTTCGACATCGATCTCTATTATCTTATTCTCAATCAGATCTCTCAGTATCTCATTTTTTTTATGCCCACCAAAGATGACTTTCCTCTTCAGCACATATAACTCCACGATATTCATCTTTTCAAAGCTCTTTGTCGATAAAATATTTGACCCTAGTGTTTTTGAATTTAGGAACATTTTCCACCCGTACTTGGACGCATTTACTGACACGCTTGTGATTTCTTCCGATAGCATAGCATATAATTCAAGAACATCTTAGAATTTTTCCCTCATGGTCTTGAAGAGATCAAGGACTTCTCTTTCTTTCTTCTGAGTAATGGTTAACTCCTTCTTCTTCAGTAGACTTCTTGCTTCATCCCAATCAGGACCAACTTTTTCTTCAATGTCCTTAATTCTATTTCTTCTTTCCATAGCGTGTTGTACTCTCTTCCACTTTCTTCTCATCAATTCTTGAGCCTGAACTATATCTTAAGTAACAACTTCGTCTATACCGACCAGAAGACAGTCATTATCAAAAGCATTTTCCTCTATAAACTCCTCCTAAACATCTATTCCTGCAGCCTTTGCAGTTTCTTCGATTTCCATATTTGTTGGAACATCCATTGGCACATAAGATTCAAATATTTCTCCTTCATCCAGTTGCCTCGCTCCTGGCCTATAGAAAATATCTGACTCTCCCTGAGCTGTGTGTTCCATGATCATTTCAGCTCCAACTTTTTCTTGTGCTAACCTCTCCCCCTTAGTTGGGTTATCCTCCCTTCTGATTGGGGTAATCTGAGTTGTTGGAATTGGTTGAGTAGAAACTGGAACTTTCTGAGCCAACAGTTGTTTAACTAAATCTTTGATTTCTTTCATTTCTGCCCTCTACTGCTCTTGCACCTCCAAGATCTTTTGATTGAGTAGTGAATTTCTGTTACTTGGGCCTCTAGATTTAAAATCCTTTGGTTGTGTGCAGTGTGTGCAATGTGTGGGGTGTTTATTTGGTTAGTGAGTGTCTCACTCCTCACTGTTTCTGTTTGAGCACGACCCTCAACACTCACACTCGGATAATCAGGGTCAGGGAATTGAAGATCGCTAAGGTTAAGTATTTCACTCATCTCTAAGATAACATCCTGATCTTCAGTACCTACATCAAAATCCCTATCCCTTCTATGGGTAGGTTGCCACTCCGCCTGACCACTATGGGTGGGGAGAACTCTTTTTACAAGAACTAGGGGGTTGAGTCTCAGTGTGGTCACCACTATGGATTCTGTAATGATTGGCAATAGTATAGAATCTGTGATTCCAGCTGAAGCCATTGAAGGCCTTACCTGCTCAGAGACACCCTTAACAGGTTCTACTGCCGAAACAACAGATACTCTATTAATAGAGTCCACATCCCCTCTATGGGTGTGTTATCCCACCGCCTAACCTGATAAGGCGGGGATGACCTCCTTTGTAGGAGCTGGACTTTGAATTTCCAGGGGGTCACCACATCAGGCAATATAATGTATGAGAATTGAGAGCCTGTGGTGCCCCGCAAAGCCTGTGATGGCGCTTCAACTTGTAGTGGTGATGCTGCTGACGCAGCTACTCTTTTAATGGAGAACTCTTCCCTTCTATGAGAGAGTTGCCTTTCTACTTCACCCACTGGGGGAGGGAAACTATCATGAATAAGATCTGGAGATGTTAAGTCCAGGGAGGTCACCACATTTGACAATGTAATGAACGACTCATGAGAGTCAGTGATGCCCCCAACTGTTTGTAAAGATAGGTTCTGAATTGGATCTACCAAAACAGTACTAGCTACTGAAGTAGCGGAAATTATTACAACCTCTGGTTCTGTTCCCGTACCTTTCGGGATTTTATCAATTTCAGAATTAAGGTCACGAAGGAAGAGAAAGGTCTCAGAGATTGGAGAATCAGATTCTTGGCTTACAGATGCCTTAGGTTTAAAATTCATTTTTCTACATTTTTGAGAAGGCAGAGCTATAGGAGATATTTGAAAAACTTCCTGATCCGGTCGGGACTCACTCCTATCATCTAATTCAATGGTTCTTTTTCTGGTTTTGGGAGATGAAAGAAGGAGCTGGACTTTGAATTTCCAGGGGGTCACCACATCAGGCAATATAATGTATGAGAATTGAGAGCCTGTGGTGCCCCGCAAAGCCTGTGATGGCACTTCCACTTGTAGTGGTGATACTGCTGATGCAGCTACTCTTTTAATGGAGAACTCTTCCCTTCTATGAGAGAGTTGCCTTTCTACTTCATCCACTTGGGGAGGGAAACTATCATGAATAAGATCTGGAGATGTTAAGTCCAGGGAGGTCACCACATTTGACAATGTAATGAACGACTCATGAGAGTCAGTGATGCCCCCAACTGTTTGTAAAGATAGGTTCTGAATTGGATCTACCAAAACAGTACTAGCTACTGAAGTAGCGGAAATTATTACAACCTCTGGTTCTGTTCCCGTACCTTTCGGGATTTTATCAATTTCAGAATTAAGGTCACGAAGGAAGAGAAAGGTCTCAGAGATTGGAGAATCAGATTCTTGGCTTACAGATGCCTTAGGTTTAAAATTCATTTTTCTACATTTTTGAGAAGGCAGAGCTATAGGAGATATTTGAAAAACTTCCTGATCCGGTCGGGACTCACTCCTATCATCTAATTCAATGGTTCTTTTTCTGGTTTTGGGAGATGAAAGAAGTGTTTGTTGTTCTCTGGCAGTGGTTAGACCTGGTTGATCTGCCAGTTCATTGCCAGCTTCGATGGTCATTGAGGGCTCTTATGTGTGCATTGCCGTTTGAGGCACAGTATGAGATATTGTGACAAATTCTTCAGTTAGGAAAGCCGAAAAGTCAAAGTCAAGAAGTGTACCTTCATCCATTTGTTCATCAGAAATGTTAGGGATGTACAACTCTGTATTCTGAGGCTCTTCCACTTCTGCCTCAACAACTATCTCCTCTGTTTGATTTTCAGGGTTCTTCCTTTGATCTTTAGGAATTGGTTCCTGCTCGTATTCAGAACCAGCTTCTTCCATAATTTCATCTTCTTTATGAGTTCCTGGTTCTTCTTCTTCTATTGCTGTTGTGCTTCTTGAGTCACTTGAAGTTTCAGCTTCATTGTCCTCTTCAGAGATTACTACCTCTTCTTCTTCTTCTTCTTCTTCTGTTGTAGTTTCTTTTTCTTCTTCTTCTTCTTCTTCTTCTGTTTCCTCTCCATTAACCTGTCTGAGAAGATCAAAGTCATTGGAGCAGGAGTATACTTGTTAGGATAGTCCTCCTCATTCTATAGCAGCAGAATAGTCTTGAACTGTAGCGAGGGTGACTCTTCAAATTAACTGTTCTGAAACTCTTGTAGTTGATCAGCTCTTAGCACTTGATTCAACACCAGCTGCAAAAATTTGGGATACAGACATAAGTTTTCCATCTTTGCCTGGTTCTTGAGAATCTCTGCCATGATCAGCTTACTAAAATTTATTCTTGACCCAGAAGCGACTGCGTAATCCCATGGAAGCCACCTGTCTCTAGTGCAAAGCCATGAGACAGGATGTTGAAAAACAGGTTCAATTCTTTAGCTAGGTGATTCTTGTAAATCTTCTTCAGAATATTACTGTCCACTATGGTGCACTGCAGGAACATGAAGAAATGTTCAAATCTGCCTGAGATGGTTCATCTTCAAAATCTTCAGTTGGAAAATAAAGTGCATGATTTATGTCATTCTCTGTTGTTCGCACCTTCTTTCTCAGAATTTTGCAAGTGAAGGCTGAGATTCCATCTGCAGATGTATCCTGAGCAGACCTATATACCTGTCTTAATAAATTTCTATTCAAAGGAACAAAAGTCGTTAGTGCATACCGGACTACAAACTGCTCATTTAAAAACCTAGCCTAATTAACTAAGTCTCTTGCCTCGGTCCAATCATCTACTAAAATTGATAAATAATTAGTCCTTTTAATCTCAAAATTGCATGCCATTTTATCAAATTGAGAGGTAATTTTTATGAATTAAAATTACTAATTAATATCTAATAATTTTAGTAAGTTACGAACCAAACCCTATTTTTTAAAATTATTTGGATTTTCATAAAATAAATATATAATTGGCTCCTAGTAATTTTAAGCACACTTTTAATTTAATTATAATTTTTAATCGATTTTTAACAATTAAGAACCCTAGTCATTCAGTTCGAGTTTTAAAAAAAATGAGAATTTTATAATCTTAACCACAGTCAATGGGACCACTTGCAAATGATAGTCCTATATGAGGGGTCCACAAATCTGGTCTTAGATTAAAAAATCGACAAAAATTGACTTAGTTTAGTTCGATTAAAAATGGTGGATCTGAGTTGTTTTTCTTGCGCCTGGGATGTTGTAAGTACTGTGTAAGTATGTAAATAAGCGCAACAAAAAAACACACATATATATACGAGCAAAAGAAACAAAAAAAATTTCTAAGTGCTTATGTTGCGCCTGCATAGTGCTTGCACTGTGTAGGCGCCACAAAAAATCTAGCGCAACAAAATATTTATGTTGCGCCTCCACAGTGTAAATACTGTGTTGGCGCCACATAATTTATCTAGCACCACAAACCTCTTAGCAACAAAATCTAAGTGGTTTATTGCGCCATTACAATGGTAACACTGTGTTGGCGCAACAAAACTTTAAAGCGCCACTTGATTTTCCAAGAAAATATTCTAAGTACTTGTGGTTGTTTATGTTGCGCCTACACAGTGCTTGCACTGTATAGGCGCCACTAAAGAGTTTAAGTGCCACAAGGTAAAATAAAATCTCAAGTGCTCTTTGGATTTTGCTACTAATAAATAAATAATATTTATGAATAATTTGTATAATTAATCAATAATAATTAGTTACTCACAAATATTATTTCATAAAATATTTATTAATAACAATAATAACATCAATTGTTAAAATTATTATCATAAATAAATTATGCTTCTTATTATTTTACTTTTATTTTAAATATAAGAATAAATATAAATATTCATCCTTTTTATTTAAAATAATATTTAAATATATAAGTGCCAAGAATTTATCAATTAAATACAAGCACTTAAATATTTTTTAAGATCAAAATTAAAAAAATATCAAATTAATAATATTAGCAGGCATGCACAAGGTATTTATCTATAATTTAATCTTAATAACTGGAAAATAATTTGGTAATAAATTCACAAGTCCTAAAAATATTAACATTAATTAACCAGTAAATTTATCAGCTTCAAATTGCAGTTTTAGATTACTAACGAAATAGTTAGTAGAATTTAACATCCCAAGTTCACAAACCAGTCTAGTGAAAGTGATTTCATCCAGTGGTTTAGTGAATATGTCTGTAATTTGTTGCTCTGGAGGTACAAAATGTAACTCTACAGTACCATTCATGACATGCTCTCTTATGAAATGATACCTGATATCAATGTGATTGATCCTTGAATGTTGAACATGATTGTTTGTGATGGCTATGGCACTTGTGTTGTCACAGAATATTGGAATTTTGCTCTGCAACAGTCCATAGTCTTGAAGTTGGTTCCTTATCCACAATATTTGTGCACAGCAACTTCCAGCAGCAACATATTCAGCTTCAGCTATTGACATTGCAACTGAGTGTTGCTTCTTGCTATACCAGGACACCAATCTTCTACCAAGGAATTGACAACTCCCTGATGTACTTTTTCTATCAATCCTACAACCTGCATAATCAGAATCTGTATAGCCAACAAGGTCAAAACCTGTATCTTTAGGGTACCAAATTCCAAGATTCAAACTTCCATTAAGATACCTAAAAATTTGTTTAACAGCTATAAGATGTGATTTTTTTGGGTTAGACTGGAACCTAGCACACAAGCATATAGCAAACATAATATATAGCCTACTTGCAGTTAAGTAAAGTAATGAGCCGATCATACCTTTGTAGCTTGTGATGTCTGCCTTCTTACCAGGTTTATCTTGATCAAGCTTAGTGGCAGTTGCCATTGGGGTTTTGGCTGTTGATGCATCTTCAAGACCATACTTCTTCAATAGATCTCTGATGTACTTGGTTTGGAAAATGAAGATTTCATCTTTCCTTTGGCTTACTTGGAGTCCAAGGAAATAATTCAGCTCACCCATCATGCTCATTTCATACCTACTCTGCATTAGCTTAGCAAATCTACTACACAACTGATCGTTAGTAGAATCAAATATAATGTCATCCACATATACTTGTACCAATATCATGTCATTTTTATGCATTTTATGAAATAGAGTCTTATCTATGACACCTCTAGTAAAACTATTTTTAAGTAAGAATATAGATAGAGTGTCATACCATGTCTGAGGTGCTTGCTTTAAGCCGTAGAGTGCCTTGAAGAGAAAGTATACAAAATCTGTGAATTTTGGATCTTCAAACCCTGGGGGTTGTTCCACATACACTTCTTCTTCAAGATCTCAATTCAAGAATGCACTTTTCACATCCATTTGATATACTTTAAAGTTGGAGTGTGCTGCTAATCCCAGAAACATCCTGATAGCTTCAAGACTTGCCACTGGTGCATATGTTTCATCATAATCTATTCCTTCATCTTGGAAATAACCTTTAGCAAACAGTCTGGCTCTGTTCCTCGTAACAATGCCATCTTCATCTAGTTTATTTCTGAATACCCACTTTTTGCCAATTATTGATTTGTTCTTTGGCATGGGTACCAGCTTCCAAACTTTTTATCTCTGAAACTGATTGAGTTCTTCTTGCATAGCTATAACCCAATCTGGATCTTCCAATGCTTCTTCCATTTCTTTGGCTCTATTTCAGAGATAAAACCAGAGAATAAACATTCATTCTGATAAACATGTCTAGTTTTGACTCTAGCATCTGGATCTCCTAGAATCAACTCAATAAAAGATTATCTAGGTACAACATAGCTACTATGGATTACTTCTAAGTCTTTAGTGGTGTCTATGCAAGGCAACCAATGTATAGGCGCAACTAACTTGAAGATAAAGGCACAACAAACATTCATAGGCGCAACAAAGAACATAGTGGCGCCTACACACCACCAACACCCTTGCAGGCGCAACATGGGACTTATACATTGTTGGAAATCAATTTCCAAACAGACTACAGATTATATATGGGTGAAAATCAATATGGACAGTAAAGAATTCATTCATCTTCAATAAAAGACATACATATAGGAACTCCATTAAAGCTCTACATTAAACACACCCAACTGTATTTCTGTTGTAACATTGATTGAACCCATTGAAGCTAATCATACTGATTAGAAGTTTAGCACTCAGGGATTTAATAATATACTTTTATTTCCCCGAATCATTGTATTTCATTTATTGTCATTTTCATATCTCAAAAACACAAACACATATTCCGCAATTAAACAAAAAATCTATCATATCATATTCAACCCCCCCCCCCTTCTATGATGATTTTGGACCTAACAACAGAAATCTACAATGAAGATCAGGTAACTACATGTATCAAGATATTTGATGGAATATTGAAGATCACTGAAAGAATTTCATTACCATGATCAAGCCTCAATGAAGAATAAGTAATTCAGTGTTTCAGAAAGTATTAAAGATCAAACGGTTAGTGCCAAAAGATTTCAGTGAAGACCAAAAGCAATAAAGAGATGCAACAATCATGTCAACTGATTTAATAGAGAAGATGATGATCAATGCAGTGTTAGTCACTTGTGAACCAGACCAGTGCACTAAGTGTCAGCACAAAAAATTTGATTAACATATTCAATATACAAGAAGAATTGACAGAAGCCAAGTATGAAAGTCAAAAGAATACAATTAAAGTTGTACATAGAAGAAGAATTTGGCACATTCCTTCAAGATACCAAAAAGAATCTTAGTAATGTATTCTAAATGAAGAAATTCGACACTTGCTTTTACAAGGTTAGGAAATTCGACACATGACTTCTTGGATGACAAAAAGATTCTAATTCAATTCTACAATGAAGTAAAATCGACACATGCTCATACTAGATGGTAGAATTCGAAACATAGGATCTTAAAATGATGTGAATTATTCTAAGGCATGAAATTCGACACATGAATTATACATGGGAACTAAATTTGACACAAGATGTCCTAGAAGGTCAAAATACTCTAAGTCGTACAAGATCAAGTCAAATTCGACACATGCTTCTACAACACTTAAGAATTTGACACATGCCACTACAAGACTTACGAAATTCGACACATGTTTGAATAACCTCAAAATTACTAAGGCAAGCATACATGAAGCTAGGATTCGACACTTCAACTTCTATCAAGACTAGATTATTTTCTAAGCACAGTATACAATGCAATACTCTTCGACATATAGAAAATTATCCAAGGGTCAACTCAAGTAAACACAGAAGAAGAATTAGTCGACACTTAGAATTGTATTTCACTTTATTGTAAAGTCTACTTATAAACAAAATGTATTTTTATTTTTAATGTAATCAGAACACAACACACAGAAAGATATACAACTTAAAGAGAGACAGAGAGAAAACACATAGCCATTAAAGCTCGTATTTATTTCTTGTTGTGAGATTCATTGTAGCTCATACACCTGTGTGAGAGTGTAGCACCTTGGGTTTATATAATACAAAGTATATTCCTGAAATTTGTTATTGTTGTTTAAAGTTATAAATGTTGTATTTATTGCTCACCAAGAACAGATCTATAAATACGAACCAAAATGAAAAACTACCAATATCGTATTCAACCCCCCTTCTACGATAGTTTGGACCTAACACTTCTCTTTTCAAAATCTTTTGATTTACAACCCTACTTTATTTTCCAAAACATTGGGTATGAATCAATTTTTCTTGAGGATAATATTTCTATAAATCTCAAAATCTTTTATCCTCTCTCCAAAGCTGGTTTTAAATGCTACATTTTCCAAACCATTTTCTCTCTTAGTTTTTCCTTTTAAAGTAGTAGATTCTCTGTGATTAAAATCCACTATTGTGACTTCTTTTTTATTCAAAGAAATTGTTTTTACTTCGAGGTACTAACCATTTGTAAATTTATTTGTTTTCAAACACTTGTTTCAATGTATGTTTCATATTGATTCATAGTACCAAAACCGTGGTTATTACTTTGAAGACCTTGTACTGTATTGTTAAGCTTACATCCACCCTCATTATCATGTATTTATGCTTTAAGTCGAGGATACTATCAGATGGACAAAAATGATGAAAATCATAATTACATTTATGAGTCAGAATATCATTGTCCTCTATCTAATAAGGATGTTTTGCAAAACTGTTTTCAAAATGTATAGTACTAAGGTTGAATGGAAATGAGTCATTTATCGAGATATAATTTGGTAAAAGAGTTGAATTTCTTCTTTGGTGTAAATTCCCGTATTTTATTATGGAAAGTTTGCCTTCTAGGAAATTCATAAGGGATAAAAACTTTCTTCTCTGATACACTTTCCGCATTTTATTATGAGATATGTATCTTAAAGAAAATTTTGTATCATGCTCTTAAATGATAAATCTTTAGTTCCGACAAGACCCTTTTTCTAAAAGTGTTTTAATGCAATCTATTATCATTCCTACTCATATTTTTCCTTCTCCTTGAGATGAAAAATAAGTTTGGGAATGTTAAGATGATTATCTTTCTTGTTGGCTCTATCCGTTTAGCCCCCAATGACTTTAGAAGCTGGCCAAGAGGTTAAAAACCCATCAATCTCTTACCCAGACCAAAGTACCAAAATATAAATTCATCATTGTCCATATATTAACCCTTAGAAATATAAGGAAATTATGTAAGTTAGAGGTTGATAAGGGAGAAACTGCACTTAATACAGTAAATAAGGATGAAGTCGGAAGTGCACCCACAGGTCTACCTCCAGAGAAGAAAAGTAGTATACAAATCCAGGTATCTATAAGCTCGTCTGCATCTTCTCAAAAGGATGCAGATTTTAAAAGGCAATTAAAACTCTCTGGAATCATTCTCTCAACATGGTGAGTCCATTGAAATTCGCTCGACAGCTAGAACACCTTGTAATGAGTCAAGCACACCAACGGCACTCACGTTGATGGTAAGACTAAATAGATAAATTCTAGGAACACATTGCAAGGAGTGCACAATGAGTGGTACATGCAACATCCCTTAACTTCATTATTTACCATTTGTTACGGTAGATAAAGTTGTTGAAATAGCAGAGCCTTCATAGGTAGATTCTGTGCGAGACATGCCTTCACAGGCTATTGAGGGAATCATGGGTTCTCAATTGCCATTCATTACAGAATCCAATGTGGTGACCCTCTTGGAAGGAACATTTCTAGACCCTAAATAGGGAAGTCCACCTCCCTTTTATGGAGAAAGTGTGAGGTAACCCCTTGATATAGCAAGGTGGGATTCCCAACAGATTTTATATCTAGGGATAACCCATATCTAGAGGTGAGGCTCCACTAGACAATGATTTAGCAAAAGCTATTGAGTCTGGTGTTGAGACAGTGCTTTTGCATGAGAGATCAAGAACACATCTACGAGGCAATTCTCCACTTCATAGTGATTCAGTTCATTCTGATGAATTAGGTGCTAAGAATATAAATGAATTGACGGATTTTACTTGCAGGTACAGAAGGCTATATTTGGAGTGCAGAGTGAAAGTAGGGGAGACAAATAATTGAGTGAAAGTAAGGAAGAGATACACTTGAGTGAGAGATAGGGAGAGAAAGAGTGAAACACTTCAAAGTGCTCGACACTAAAGTGTAAACACCAACAGAATGTAGTAGTAGTAGTAGTAAAGAAACCATAGACCAAACACTTACCCTTGCTACATGCTACTTATGAAAGAAAAGCAACTTTGTTTTCCCAATCAATGTCAAACGAGAACCTTCTTTGGAAGATAAGCTATGAGACAATTATGGTCCAGTGGAGGACTCCTCAACTAAGGGGGAAAATTTAATATACAAGAAAAAGGAGAAAGTCTTACATTCGTATCCTTAGGGGAGAAGTTCATATCCTTAGAGGGAGAATTTAGACAATAAAAAGAAGTTTCTTTTGATCTTTATGAGAGAATTAAGAAAAAAAATATAGGAGAATCAAGAAACTATATCATATACTTGAAATGAGTTGTCAGTGGAGGATTCCTCATCCAAGTGGGATATATAGAAAAGAAATGACACTTCCATTGTTCATATAAAGGGGAGAAGAAGAAAAAGAAGAAGAATCACATTCTCAGGGGGAGAACATTACTTGAGCTATATTATATGTTCTACTGAAGACGTTCCCAGGAATTTTGATTCTTATAAAGCTCTATTTATGATAAGTTCTTTGAAGTTCAGGCTATGAAGGATTTTGAAGTAGAGAAATCTCAAACACAAAGAAATGAAGATGATACTACAGGAATATCAGTTCAGTGGTAGATGAACAAATATTTTTTCATTTCAGTTACTCAAGAAATCCGGAAATGTAGAATCTGATCTAGAAAACCCAGTAGCATTCTTTACAAGTCTCGGACCATTACTTTTTCTAGTTGTTAGTTGAGTTATCCTCTCTATGAGATTTGTTTACTAAGGTTAACAATCAAATAGGGGGAGATTTTTTGTGAGATTGCGAAACTGTATGAACAGAAGTTGTGATAACTCAACACTAGAGCATGACATATAAATAATACTATATCTACACGAAAATAAGGAAGAAATGAAGATAAGGCAAATACAGTGAATCAAGACAATAGAAAAGGTTTTGAAGTTTACTACAGGTCACTAAGAGAAGTTCATTAATATGTTCATGCCTTAGTGAATAATAATGTGTAAAGACTTGCAGTGTTTTAGAAGTGTTGAAGATTCGGTATAAAAGTATCACTAGAAGCTTTCACTGTATTAGCATTTATTAAAGATAGACAGTGTTCGAACCATATGAATCTAGAAGAATTGAAGACATGGTAAAGACAAAGGTTAAAGAAGGCAGTTGTAGTCTTGAAGTTATACTCACCGAAAGAAGTTTATTTATATGTTCAAATGTAAGTGAAGAATAGAGAATAAAGTATTCAAGATTGTGGTAGTAATGAAGACGTTGTCTAAGTACTAGAAAAGATTCTGGTGAAAGTACAATGTTTATTGATACATAGTGCTCGAAGCAAGGAATAACTGAGGAAATGTTAACTGATATTTACATACAATTAAAGAGAATTTAATTCTGTGTTAGCCATCTGTGAACCAGACTAGTGCACTAAGCGTCAGCATAACGAGAAGAGAATTATCTTTACAAAGATTAAGGAATCAGTTAGCTGCAAAGAGGAATGGAAGACAAACAAAGAAATAAATATAGTGAGAAGGTCAAAAGGTATTTCTAAAGTGAAGTCAAGCTTAAGTCAAAGTCAAAGTCAAGGATCAAGTCAAACAAAGTCTAACAAGTGAAAGAACTGATTCATGAATTGGCTAAGTATTGAAAAGAGACCTCAAGAGTACTACAAGAGTACAGACACCCTCAACATGTTCAAAGAGCATTAATCTAATACTACGGGCGCCACAAAGCATCTAATACTACGGGTGCCCCCAAGCTTCTAATACTACGGGCGCCCCCCAAGATTTTAATACTACGGGCGCCCCCAAGCTTCTAGTACTACAGGCGCCCCCAAGCTTCTAATACACTAGGAGCCCCCAAGCATCAACTCCTCCAGGTGCCACCAATGAAGATCAATTATATAAAGCGCCCTCAACAATCTCCTTTGTAAAAGTCTACACTATATAAACAAAATGACTTGCCCATTTTGAGAAGCTGAAAAATATACAACCAGACACAGAAAGATATAGAGAGAAAATAGAAGCCGGAGAAGAAGAGATACAAAGCCATACACATACATTCTTCACCAGAGTTTTATAATCTAACCGGTTCATTGTGTTGCAAATATATAGGGCTATTATAAAACACTCTCTGGAAGATTGATTTCCTTTTGTACAAACACATAATTAAACATCGCAATAGGAATCAGTCATATCTTTTTATTGTAGCGAGAACTAATTTGTTATTCGGAAACCAGTTTATTTAAAATCGGGTGTAACAACCCCTCTGGGTTTATATACGAAAGATATATTCCCCGAAACTTGCCTCGTTAATTTACTTGCTAATTTTCTAGAACTTGTATGTTTATTCATAAATACAGAAAATTAGTAAGCAGCTCTCCTAAACACTACAAATATCCAAACCCACTCTTAAACAATAATTTATTTATCCGCAAATTCCGAAAAGAATTTAAATTATTGTGAGTATCGTATCCAACCCTCTTTCTACGATACTTCGGGACCTAACAATATATCTTACTTCTTGTTTTATAAACTGTATTCCAATCTGTACTAGCATTTTGACTCATGCCGTATTTTTTCTTCTAGCAGGTACTTAGGGAAAATCTTGGGATGTGTGATGGAGAGCTACCCGTATTCCACTTATTAGGGCGTTTGAACTTTCAATATTATTGAGACTTTATTTATTGTCAGAGATTTTAGATTTATTCGTATTTATTTGTATTTATCGTTTTGAATTGTTTTGGAGATTTTAATATTATTTTAGAGACCCGTTGGACCTATTTAATTATGGTAATGTGGATATTAGTACTCTGTATATACAGGTTTGTGATTTGAAAAGTAACTCCTTATCTCATTTTAGGAAGGGGGTGTTACATATTTAAATAATATAAATTTTATTTTTCTAGTCAAAATTTATTTTAAATTTTACTTTATACAAAATTAATCAAACAAATACGTCTAACTTAAAAAATATCACTTTTAAGTTAAAGCGCATAAATTATATTTTAAATTAAATGTAACTTTTTTAAAAATAACTTAAACCGGCCCTAGAATTTTGATGTGAATACAAAGCCAGGAGTAGGATTTCATAGTTTTTTTTTGTATTTTTTATAAAAAAAACCGTGGATAAATAGTTGATAATAATCAATTGTTAGGAACCAACTACCATATAAAATTTGGTGAATTTTGTCTCATTTGCAGTAGAGATTAGAAAAATGTTATTTCGGAAAATGTTAATAATATATGAATTCTTCTAAAAAAAAAGTGTTAACAAGATAATAATCTGTTTGCTTCGGAGCTGCATGCAGACTTGAATTGCATATATGGTATTTATTTGTTAAAGTTATAATTTTTGACTTTCAAGAAGAAACACCCTTGTTTGAGAGAATGACAAATGCTTGGGGAGACGAGAAGCAGCAGGCACGTAATTAGCAAAAAAAAAAAAAAAAAGTAGCAGGCACGTACAGTTCGTTGCTAACATTAATTTAATTGATGTTTGGATCCATTGCAATGCACCGTAGATTAGAACAAGGATAGTAACCGAGTCTAATGGATAGTTGCATGAAAGCTAACCGTGACTTCTTTTGGTACTTAAAGTGCTTGTTTGGTTGCACGTAGAAATTAATTTTTTTATAGAAAATAAGAGCTCCTTGGTATTTAAAATTAATGGGAAGTGAGAAAAGTTGATCTGTTGATGTGATAATTTAAATTCATACAAATTTCAAATAACCAAGGATGGGTAAATAACTTTTCACATATGAGTATCTAAAGTTCCTAGAAAATTAAACCTCCATTATTTTATTTAACTAAACAACTTAATTAAAATCTACTTCCCAGCAACTTTAACTTCTAAATATTCATATGTTAACGAAACGACCTCTAAATAGTTTAAAACCTAATTTGTTTGGATGCAATCGAGCTACGTTACTGCAACTTCTTCCTGTTATCATCCCTCCATTGAGAAAACTTGCATCATGCATCATATTGAATCATGTACAGGCTAATGTCGATGACCAAATAATACGATAATATTACAGGAAAATAATATATAATATGATGAGTACATGATTAGTGTAAATACCGGTGTAGTAATTATACAATAAAAAAAATCAACTATAATATGTGCCGATACAAACATGCTAATTTAAGCACCACATTTTTCCTAACTAGTATTGTGTTCTCAAGTCTAGTTCGAAGCCAAACTTGTAATTATGCAGAACTGAAATTTGAACAGCTCTTCAACCGTGTGTAAAAATACAAAAAAATACATCAAAAGTAACAAATTAAGAAATTTATATGTGGGGTGTGTTTCAGCTGACCTGTTCTCCGATCAAGTCTAATCCAACAACAAGGAAAGACAAACCTTGGAATAGTAAGTAGTAGAAATGGATGCCATGTGCCGATAACAGGCTTCTTGCAGCTGCAGTGAGTAGAAGAGATGCAAGTGCAAGTTCCTTTCTATACAGCCTGTTTTTCTTTTTCACTACTGGAGCCTCCTGTTCTTTCAGTTTACCCAACATTTCTAGACCAGATTCCGAAAGTCTACGTTGAATTTTCTCTTCACTTAACGTTTTCAATTCTCTTTCACCAAGTGCAAACAGGTCAGATTCAGATGATCTACCTGTCTTTTTTGTCACTATCCATTCATAAGAACTTCCCAATTGAAATAACCCGGAGATCATTGCATTGAATTTTGTCACGGACATTGTGTTCTCGAAAAGTAGGTATGGCATCAAAAAGGGGAAAGATTTTGGTGCTGGAAGTATGTTTAAAATGGACATGGTTATAGGGACATAACAGATAACCCAAACAGGTAGCTCGGCCTCAGGTATGAACATGGTTAGCGGTAGTATGATACAAAAAAGTGTAAATGAGTAAAATGGAAGAATCAATTTCCTCAAAAGAAAGAAGAGAAGTATCAAATTGGCTTTCTTCCATTTGGATATCTGCACAAACAAACATATATCCCATCATTTAACTAGTACTTCTCAACAATAGAAAACAAAATGATGAATACGAATTTGACAAACCTTGGAAGTCAGGACTGCAGGAAGACATACTCTAAACAACTGCATTGGACCAGAATGCCAACGGTGTTGTTGCTTTTTGTATGCTTCATAAGACTCAGGTAATTCACAGAGAACTCTGACATCATTTAGATAGATAAATTTCCATCCATTTAAGTGGGCTCGGACTGCAATATCCATATCCTCTACAGTCGTTCTTTCAAGCCAACCTCCCGACTCTTCTAATGCCTTAATCCTCCACACACCAGCTGTACCATTGAATCCGAAAAAATTGAGAAAATAACCATTTACTTGTTGCTCAACCTCAAAATGGAAGCATAAATTAATATTTTGGAGTCTTGTGAGTAAATTCTCCTCCTTGTTCACAAAAGACCAGCGAGCCTGAACAAGGCCTAAATCGGGGTTTCCCTGTCAAACGCAGCCCAACTGAATAATTAGATTTCAGATATTTAAAATACATAAGCAAACTGATAAATGAGAAGGAAATAAAGTAATTTGCACCTTAAAATGAGGTACAGTCAGTTTAAGGTAATCGGGATTGGGCTGGAAATCTGCATCGAATATGGCAACAAATTCGTAATCCTTGACATAGTCACAGGACATTGCTGATTTTAGATTGCCGGCTTTGTAACCAGTTCTAATGAACCGGTGTCTGTAGATTATGTTAACCCCTTTTTCTTTCCATGAAGAGACCTCATTTTTAATTAGTAGCTGTAAAAGTGAATCATCAGAATCATCAAGGACTTGAACAAGGAATCGGTCCTTTGGCCAGTCCAGTTGACAAGCAGCAGATATTGATGTTGCAAACACCTGAACCAACCAAACATTGCATCAGATGAAATGGTAACTTGAAAATGCAAGGAAATGCCACCTAAAATATTGAAATCCAATAAAATTTTCTCTTTTGATCAATTCTGAGAGCATCATCTTAAAGCAAGACGTTAATATGCTACTGAAAGTAAGATATTGAACAGGAATTTTGTATCGGATTATGCAAGTGGGATAAGTGATTAATTACAATTTAGCTATTCAAGTACTAGGATTACACTTGTTTAGGATTTATTAGAGCATGTCATCTGTTAGAGAGTTAGTAACCATATTCGGTCAATTCAGAAATGCATAGCCCATATCCAAGTGGAAAAGGTCAAAGGAGCACATGGTTGTAGTTAAATCATTTTGTTAGCCAGCAAATTAAAGACTCTGCAGAAAGCCATCATGTCATTTTTTAATTATAAATTCAAAATTTCTACCTGAAAGCAGAATTGCAATATGTCAAAAACAGCATGCTAAAGTTTAATTATTTTCTTGAAATCAAGATTAGGATGGTCTATAGCAGATGAAAGCCCATATGAACATGACTTCTAACAAATTCCATATTGCAAATCTGAATTGACAAATGTCAAAAAGAGATCATCATATGCCCTGCGTATATTAGTAATCGAGAAGCCTCTTCTTGGAGGCAATAGATTAGAAAACATAAATGCAACATAACATATTAGCATGGACTGAATCAAAATAGACTAAAAAAACACAACTAGATCATGATGTAAACACAGATGGAAATTGTAAAGTAGTATCCTTTACCTCTTTCTCATTGCACATTGGAATCTGAACAAGAACCATCGGAAAACTCGAACAATCCTCAACATCAAATGCATCACCTTTAATCTCTGGCTTCAACCTCTTAAACTTAATCAAAAAACACCCGATCCCAAGCGCAAGTCGATCAACCGATTGAATCATGAAAAGTACAATGCAAAACTTAGAAAGCATCATAATTGCAGGAGCAACATAATGAACCCTGAAAGAAATCCAAGACATATAAGACAAGTGAACAAGGCCTTGAACTTCCCATGGATGAATCATTTTCAAATCCCATCTTTGAAAATAAGCAGTTACTTCAATAACCAAAGCAACCACAGAAATAGCAAGAAACACCCTTATAAAACTATACAATCTTCCTCTATATTTAGGAGCTTCTTCACCAACATCATCAGATAAAGCTACCCTTTTCTTAATCAAAGAAAAGATAGCCTTAAAAGATGTAACTAACCATGAAATACAAGAAAAGAGTCTTTGAACTCTTAGTAAAAAGAACCAAGTGACTTGTCTAGTGCTAGCAGCTTTTTGTTTCTCTTGAAACACTGATGACTTTGAATCATTGATTTCTATTAAAGAAATGTTACTGGCCTTCTCAATGGTCACAACCACAGAACTGGGTGCCATTAGTTTTACAAAAAGATCAAATCTTTGAAAGTTTTAGCAAATGGGGTTGACAAAAAATTGAGTTTTGAGATGCAACAACAAATCATGGTGCCATTATATGTGATAATGAGACAGAACAAGAAATGCCCATTGCAGTTTCATATACAATATGGATATATATACATACAGACACTAGTTTAATGTTTAGTGTTTGAAGGTAATAGCTGGATCTTGAAATGTAATAATAGCAGTATAAAAGTAGGAGGAGGAAGTATCCGTGAATCGAGTAAGTATGTGCAAAAAGGCTGGATGCACAACTCTTTACAAGTCAAAGCCTCAAAGGAGACAGAGAGGTGATGGAATATGCTGCTACTACTGGGGATTGGGAGGTGCTAATTATATATTGTAGTAAATTAGTAATTATTAATCTTGGTTGTAAACAGCCCATTTTACATACACGGTGGTGGAACAAATGGAAGGTTCGGACACTAATGTAACTAGGAGTAAACTATAATAAAATTGAGTCGATTTTTATTCTTTTTATAAATGAATTGAGTGGAGTACATTTATTTGATCAAATGAAAAGTAATGTAAAAACTTTATTCAAGATCGATTCAATAATAAGTTAACTGAATAAAAATTTATTCGCGAATAATTTCAGTTGAATTGAAGTTCACAAATATATAACCAATCACAATTTATAACCAATCACAAATATATTACCAACCACAACTTATAAAATACAAGGTTATAAACCGATGCACGGAATAATAAATATTTAAATAATTAATTTTTTATTTTTATTGATATTGATATTAAATATATAATTTTATAATATTAAAAATTTATGTAAATATTATACATTCTCTTATTTTATATAAATTTATTTTATTTAATATAAATATGTTATAATTTGGAACGTGTTATAATAAATATATAATAGGACCTTAAAATTTTAGTTAATATAATTATGTATATAGTTACGGCTCATATTATAATAAGTAAAATTATATCTAATACATGTATATTTTTTAGGCTCGTGGCCGAGTATCGTATCGAACGACCAAAAATTATAATAATATAGTATATATAACTGCCACAATTTGTAATTAAAAATTTAAATTATCAAATAACACTTAGTTATCTTAAAATTATGCAAATTACACTTAAATAATTAAAATATATCCAGAATATATACTTATTATATATATATATATTGTATTTTATGAATGTAACAAGTTTTAATTTAAATTCTTCAAAAATGCACTAGTTCATAATTATAATTTTTATATTAAATTCTTGATGTTGAAATTTGATCAAATTTTAATTTTACTTTTTCAAATTATAAATATTATGTAAACAAATAAATAATAAATTAATTTTGAATAATGTGAAGCACATAGAATTAGAGATAAGTAAATTATGATGATACTTTCATCATGAAAAATGTAATTCTTATTTTACATTCTATTACGTACTGTAGTAATTGTTACTCTGGGTTGTAAACAGCCAATTTTAAATTAATATTTTCTTATTTTAAAATTATCATTAATTTTTGAATTTATTTATAGATTTCAATTTTATAAATTACAATTATACTGAATATCATTAATATTAAACATCTATTTAGAAAAAAAAATTATAAAATTATAAAATTACTTTTTATATATCTTAAATTATATATTAAAAACATGTATTTTCAAAAAAGAAGTATGAAAAGACAATACAGCCAGGCAGGCAAAGCATGTTGTAGAAGCGTGTGGTCAAATCTCGTAACAACTATATTATATTAATATTGAATGCGGAGTAGGACAACTCGTTCACAACATTTTACTCTTCCTTTTTTCAACTAAAAAACATATAATTAGTTGTAAATATCATTAGACATAATTTTCTAGGTTGCTTACTACAAAAAACGATATTGACATTCTGTTGATTCAATCTTAAATTTTATTCGCAATATATAACTTTTATATTTTGCTAACTGATTTGGTTTTATTTTAACTTTTTTTTTGGACAAAAATAACATTTTCCATTCATGAATTGTATAATGATACAATACGGAGAGGAGGAGGTTCCTTTCATTCTAAAAATTTATTATCTAACCGAAAGACATTGAAAGACATATGTTTAGAAGCCTATTTGTTTAGCGAGATGACAACTCAACTCAAACATAGATAATTTGCAAGTAAATACATTATCTGTCACATGAATCTTCAGATGGTATTATTTGATAAGAAAAAGAAGATCAAAGTCAACCTACAAACTTGAAGTAGTATTACATTGAAAGAAACTCAATTTATTTGATCATGCCTCAGCAGAGTATTTAAGTTTCAAGAAACTACAGTGTCAGAAGATTTTAATATTGTGTGACATCAAATATAGTCAAGTCAGAAGGAGCAGAAGTGAACCATTATAAAATTTGAGTGAAGAATTCTATTTGTTGTGAATCACTCATGAACTAGACAGTACACGGAGTGTTGATAAAATACATAGAAAGTTCTTTATTACAGAAGAAGTGGTCAACTACAAACATTAGTGTGAAGACAGAAGATTTAAAATTATATCATCAACAGTTGTGGAGTCAAGAATTTTATTTAATTCTCTATTAATTGATTAAATTATTTAGTTAATTTAATTTATAAATTAATTCAACCAGAATTAATTTATTCCTTAAATTGATTAAGAAATTAATTAATTTAGAATTATTTTAGAATGAAGAAAACTTTAATTTAATTCTATTATCAAAAAGATAATTTATTATGTATCCTATTTAATGAGATTAATTCAAAAAGAATTAATTTAATTTACAAGATATATAATAAAAGTAATATAATTTAAATTAAAAAGAAAACAAAAAAAAAGAGAAAGAATGAAGATATACATTTCAAGAACAACTCAAGTCGGCAGAATCTATTCTCCGGAAGACTTTTTAAAAGTCTCTCCGAGATTTTTTAAATAAGTCTCCCCGAGTGATATAAGTCTCCCACAGGATTAAAAGTCTTCCTGAGTATTATTTAAAAAAGTCTCTCAGTTATTCAAAAGTCTTCCAAGGTTAAGAAAGTCTTCCTGAGCCAGAAAAGTCTCCCAAGAGAAAGTCTTCCAGCCAAAGAAAAGTCTCCCCGATAAGAAAAAGTCTCCCAAAGCTGAATTTGCCTATAAATACAAGTTTAAGTCAGTAGATTTAATACAATTCAATTAACATTCTATTTGGCTAAAAACAAATTCTAAAGAGCATTTCATGTCAAAATTACTCTAGAATTTTAAGAGCTAATTAGTGAATATTTTCTGATTTAATCTTGTAACCAGCCTCAAGTTTAACATAAGTATTTTACTTGAACTGTGTTTCTTTGATTATTATTTTGTGATAATAATTAAAATTGTTTAATTAAAAATTATCAGAAACAGAAATTAATATTTATTAGAGATTGTACTCAACCCCCCCCCCCCCTTTACAATCATTTGGACCTAACAATTGTTATCCGAGCCATCTGATTGACATAAAAATCAAGATCCTAATATTTTTACGTATTAAAAATTTCAAAACTTTTAATTCATTAAAAAATCAAAACTTTTAATTTATTAAAAATTTGAAATTTTTAATTTCTTAAAAAATTCAAAATTTTAAATTTCTTAAAAATTCGAAAACTCTTTAACTCCTAAAAATCTCAAATCTTTTTAATCTTCTATTATTTTAAGATGAGTACTCAAAGAGTGAGTAGCATTAAAATTCCTTCATTTGATAAAGATAATTATAATATTTGGAAGAGGAAGATGACCTTGTTTCTTCGAACTGCAAACACTAAGTACAAGGATATTTTGAAGGTTGGCGTTACTGTTCCAATAACAATCATTCCTGAGCATATGAAAGATGGTGTACACTGAAAATAGAAAAGGAACTGGATTCTTTGAACACCAGCCTGCAGTTAATTTTGGTGGAATCTCCTGATCCCGGAATGTACAATCATGTTGTTAATTGCAAAGATGCTAAACACATCTAGGAATCGATAGAGATACTGAATGAAGAAACATAAGAAGTGAGGGATAACATATTGAAAATCTTAACGTCTCAATATGAGCATTTTAGATTAAATTCTGGAGAAGGTATCTCTGATGTTTTTGAGAGATACAACAAACTTATAAATGATCTAAATCTCAAAGGCAAACACTATACGAAGAAGGAGATCAATAGGAAGTTTTTGCTGACAATGCCAGTTCACTTAGAGCATAGGATTACTGCCATTAGGGAGTCAAGGGACATGAATGAAATTTCATTGGAAAGACTTTATGGCATACTGAAGAACTATGAGCTAGAGCAGATTCAACATAAGGAAATATATAGTACATGCAAGGTGGTCGGCAAGTCTACAGCTCTTGTAGCAGAAGTACCAGAATACAGAGAAACTATGATTGAATCTTCTTCAGTCAAAGTCATTGATCAGGGTATTGTTGCAGAAGTTGGTGCAACTCAAATGAATTCATCTGAAAGTGAATTCTACTCAATGGAAGAACTTGATCAACTTGAGGATGAATCTCTGGCACTGATTGCTAGAAAATTTGGAAATACAAGATTCAGGAGAAACCCTAATTTCAAATTCAAGCCTATGGCAAACAGATTTCAGAGAGGTTGTTCTTCTAGCTCATCCAATATAAGAGGTGGACACAAGACATGGATGGTAGACAGAAGCAAGATTCATTGCTTTAACTACAATGAAATGGGACACTTTGCTATGGATTGTAGAAAGCCCAAGCAGGAAAGAAAGAAGGATTCATATGACGAGCTTAAACAGAAATATGAAGCTCTACTGAAGAAGCATCAGGGAAGATCATACTTAGCAGAAGGAAAAAGTTGGGATGATTCTGACAATGATGAAGAAGAAGATATGGGAAATCTTGCTCTAATGGCCTCTTCTTCTGAAGGATCAAAATCTCCACCTCGACAAGGAATTGAGGTAAACCCTAACTGTCCTAAAATGTTTAAATTGCTATGTGAGAATTTAACTGATGCTAGAGATCAAATAAAAGTCTTAAATCTCAAAAACAAAGTTTTATCAGAAGAGAATTTTGAATTGAAAAAGCTGAAACTTATAAATGAGAAATTAACTGAAGATGTTGCATTTCAAGTTAATAGAGTCAACTGCTATGTTGAAATTGAAGCTTTTTTGAAGGATAAAATTGAAAAATAGAAAGTCAGGTGTCAAGCCTATAGAACTGGTTCATTTGTTATGAAAGACCTAGTTGACCAACAAGAGATTAAACGGAAAGTTGGGATATGTTTTGAATATAATGAATCCGTAGGAAAGGCTGCAACATCACCCCTTTTAAAGAGACTGCTATAGAGAGGGGTATTCCACATGTTATTAAGGACACTAAGAAACCTCTTTTCATAACTCCTATTGCAGAACCAGTTCTTGATAGTTGTGTAATAGTGTATTATGAAATTAAACTTGAAGACCTTAAAGAGAAAGAGAAAGTACAGGAAAAACCTGTTAGGGACATAAAAGGAATAAATGTCCAGAAAGCTAAATATATACCTAAAAGACCAATTGAAAATGTGAACACTACTAGTTCATCCACTCCTGGTCTAGGTGCTAATGAGCTTAAGAAAAATCATAGCAGACTTAATAAGTTTGTTAATAATAGGAATAGTAACAATAGATTTCATGCTATCGAGAACTTTAAAAATGTTAATAAAGTTGAGGTAGAAACTGTTAAGACTCCTGCTATTGTAAATAAAATGCATACTATTGATGCATGCCATAAACCTTGTGGTGTAGATAACTGTATGCTATGTGCTTTCAATGTTATGTCTTCATATTTTAAAAGCATGCATGCTATGAATGTCAATACTACACCTAGACAGCACATAAATCACAGGCATGCTAGATCAAAGACTGTCAGTCCTCCTATTTCACAGAAGAAGACATTCTCTCCTAAGCCTGCATACAAAGGTGTTAAGGTTGTTTACAAGGAGAAATGTTCAGTCAAAGTAGTAGATGAGTTTGTCAAGTTAGGTTCTGTTGTTAAACCTGGCAAAGGACAGTTTTTCAAATATGCCGGACCTAATCAATGTTGGGTTCCGAAGAAGGCCTAACTCATTTGATGATTGCAGGGTGTAAAACAGGTCAACCGGGTTATTTGGATTCTCGATAGTGGATCCTCACGACACATGACCGGAGATAGAGCCCTGTTATCAAATGTTGTTGAGAGAGTTGGCCCAGTAGTTACCTTTGGAGATGACAACAAGGGTATGACTAAAGGATATGGCTGTTTAGAAGCTGGCAATGTCGTCATTGATAATGTATCTTTCGTGGAAGGTCTCAAACACAATCTTCTGAGTATCAGTCAGTTTTGTGACAAGGGATACACAATGAACTCTGTGAAGGAGAGGTGTTTGATTTTTCACAAGAAGGATGAAATGCCTGCTCTTCATGGAGTAAAGAAAGGAAACTTGTGCGTAGCCGATCTGAACTCAGGTTGCAGAAATGAAGTCAATTATTTTTATGCTAAGGCTTCGTCAGATGAAAGTTGGTTATGGCACAAGAAGCTCTCACACCTTAATTTCAAATCTATGAATTCTCTAGTTAAAAGAGAATTAGTGAGATGACTGCCTCAATTGGAATTCACACAAGAAGGACTTTGTGAGGCATGTCAGAAAGGGAAAGCAAAGAAAACATCACATCTAAGCACTGACACATCTAGTATTACTGAACCACTGCAATTAATTCACATGGATTTATTTGGTTCAGTCAATGTAATGTCAATATCACATAAAAGATATGCCTTGGTGATTGTTGATGACTACTCAAAGTATACATGGGTTTTATTCCTGCACTCAAAGGATGAAACTCCTCAAATGGTGATTGATCATATCAAGATGATTGAGTTGGATTCGAAGCTTCCAGTTAGAGCTATAAGGTCAGACAATGGAACTGAGTTCAAGAATACAGTTCTTAATGACTTTTGTGTTGAAAAGGGAATAACAAGACAATTCTCATCACCTAGAACTCCGTAACAGAATGGAGTGGTAGAAAGGAAGAATCATACATTAATTGAAGCTGCAAGGACTATGCTGAGTGAATCAAGGCTTCCAATGTACTTTTGGGCTGAAGCTGTAAATACTGCATGTTATACCCAGAATCAGACTCTGATCAACAAGGACTTAATGAAGACACCCTACGAAATAATGGCTAACAAGAAACCAACGCTCAAGTACTTTCATGTATTTGGTGCTAAATGCTTTGTACTTAAAGATGGAGAAGAACGTATTGGGAAGTTCGAGGCTAAAGCTCAAGAAGCTATTTTCGTTGGTTATTCTAGAAGATCTTATCGGGTGTATATTATTGATCAACATCATGTCAAAGAAAGTGTCAATGTAACTTTTGATGACATAAAATTCCCTAACATCCAAAATGTTGATCCATCTGAAATTCTTAAGTTCAGCAATATGCCAGACTCACACTCAGATGATGAAAACGAACCTGAGGCTGCAACAGGAAACAACAATGTTAATAATAATGATGATCAAAGTGCTAGTGGTGAAAACAGTGGAAACTCTGGAGATACCACTAATACACATGGAGATTCATCAAGAGATCCTAGCAGCAACTCAGTGGGAGGAGATGAAGGATAAGCAAATCAAACACAACATCACAATGAAAATCAAGGCGAATCATCAAGATTTAATCTGCCAAGTTAGAGAATTTGGAGTAAAGCTCATCATTTTGAGTTAATCATTGGTGATCCAGATGTTGGTGTTAGAACAAGAGGTGCTACACAGAATCAATGCAATTATTCTAGGTTTCTATCTGAAATGGAACCTAAGAATATAAAAGAAGCACTGTCTGATCCTAATTGGGTGATTGCTATGCAAGATGAACTCAATCAATTTGAATCTCAAGATGTTTGGAAACTGGTACCTAGACTGAAAAAAGTAACTTTTAATGTAGTCAAAGTATATTAATCCTCGTATAGAAATATAATGATCTCAAGTCAGAGGATCATTACACCATTATCACTGTGAGTCTTTCTTATGACTTTATTAAACATGAAGAATCTCACTGTGGGTCTGTCCAGTACCATATACTCCTGCATGTACCTATGTGTTGACTTTAGTATCCCCATACTTATAATCAATGAGATGTGGTTATCTTGTCAAACAACATACTAGTCTATTTATGTATTATTATTGTCCTATAATAATAATACTCGACTAGGGACATTTAAGAATATGATATATTATATAATCTCAAGTTCAAGTCATGTACTAAACTATACAATGTGTATCATGATTCTAAGCACATTTATTATGCTAACAAATATATCGCAGTAATTAAAGTCATAATAAATACGTTTATTGAATAATCAATTGACATAAAGGTTTATCAAAATAAACATTGTATTGCCTCTAGGGCACCTACACTAACAGTTCTTTCTCAGACTCCATTAAGAGTGCCACGGATTTTTCCTTCACAAACTTCTTATTCTTTCATTATTGCATCTCTAAATCATATATCTTGAGTCTGCCATACAATTTTTCTAGAGTTATTTCATCCAAATCTCTAGCTTCCCTTATGGTTGTTGTTTTGTTGTCCCACTCTTTAGGAAGGGCTCTCAGAAACTTGGTGTTTGTATCTTCATAATCATAAACCTTACCAAGTATAGCCATCTCATTCAGGAGATTTGTGAACCTATCATGCATCTTAGTAATAGATTCCCCAGATTTTGCCACAAAATACTCATACTCCTGAATTAGCAGAGACCTAGCATTCTTCTTGACATCTTTAGTCCCTTCACAGTGCACTTCAAGTTTTTTCCACATCTCCTTAACAATTTTGTATGATATAACACAGTTTGTAAGAACATAATCCAAACTGTTAAAGAGAATATTTTTGACTTTTGTCTCCTTAAGGACATTCTCCTTGTCCTCCTTTGATCACTCAGCATTTGGTTTTTTAACAAGGTTCTCTTAAATTATTTTACCTTCTTCAGTGGATTGAGGAACAATCCTTGAGGTCACATAGGGTCCTTCACGAATCCTGTCAAGATAGTCAGGGTCTATAGCTTCCAGATGATGCATCATCTTAACCTTCCAGGGGTGTACTCGTTTCTCTTAAGCATATGAATCTTAGAATTGTCATCTTTGTTTCCAGACATCTTTGATTGATTTTAAACATTAGGCTCTAATACCAATTGTTTTCCCAGTTACATAAGTAGAAGGGGGGTTGAATACTTGTGTGCTCTTTTTGCCTGACTAAAATCAACTCAATATGAATTAAAGCTTTGAATTAAGAACAAAGATCAAACACAAAGATATGAATGAATACTGTTTGTATTATTAATGAGTAAATACAAACTCTCATAGGGTATACAAAAACTCTAGTAGCTTCTCTGTGTTTCTCACAATAACTCTCTCTATCTATATGCTCTCACTAAAGTTCCGACTTCAATCGCACACTTACAATTAGGTTACATAGAGTGTTTATATAGAGAGATGCCTATCAACTAATAATAGAAAAATCAAATTACAATAGGAATAAAATTCCTAATTATTAGTTGGCAGTTTCCTTCTGAAATTCTTTTTCCTTCCCATAGCATATCTGTAATATATTTGCATTTATCTTCGAAGACTTCCCTTTACTGTGATCACCTTCCAAATTCAGCTTCAGCTTTATAGACTATAAAATCTTTAGACTCTGACAGACTATAGAATCTGATAGACTATAGACTCTGATAGACTATATACTCTGATCACCTTCCAGACTCCGATTTTCTTCCAGACTCTGATTTCACTTTCTACAGAAAATCTTCTAAGTACAAGTGGCCAGAATGTTGACTATTTAGACTCTGATTATAAAAGTTCAGAGACTAGAAAGACTTATTACAGATAGACTATGCTAAACCCTGTTCTAGTATTTTATACATCATCAACTAAATATATTCCTAACAAAAAAATATGGAAATGCATCCAACTGGAATAAAATAAAAAAATTTATTCCTCCTTTTTTGAGAAAAAATAATAAAATATTTAAATAATAATAATAAATTTTGAAAAATATCTGAATTGTCACAATTATAAAAGTGAGAATTACTTATGACACTTTTAATATGTAAAATCTCACGGCTGGTTAATCTAGTGCCATATACTATTACATGTACCTATTGTTTTGACTTTAGTATCACCAGATCTATAACCAATGAGATGTGGTCATCAGTCAACAAACATACTAGTCTCTATGCATTATTATTGTCCTAAAATAACAACACTCGACTAGGGATATTCAGGAATAATGATACTGTACATATAATCTCATTTTTAAGTCACGTACTTAAAGATATATAATACGTATCATTATTTCAAGGACATTTATTATGCTAACATTTATAACCTAGTAAATAAAATATAATAAATAAATAATAATCAATAAAACATAATCCTTAATAATAAAATACTTTCTTTAAAATATAAAAGTATTATCTCTAGGGCATAATTACTAACAATCTCTCACGCGCACTAGAGCCAATTACCCAATTATCAATTACTCATGGAACTAGTGTGACTTTCGTGCTTCTGCTGCAAAAAAGCCTTAGTCAATGGGTCTGAAATATTATTATTAGTATGCAGTTTACATATTTGAATATCTCCTTGATCATTAATCTCATTAATTAGGTGATGTCTCCGAAGTCCATGCCCAAACAACCTCCTTAGCTGTTTCACAAGCCATCAATATACTCAGGCTCTATTGTAAAATCAACAACTGTCTTTGCTGTGAACCATTCCAATATACAACATTCCAATTTAAATAGATAAAAGACAAAGCCTGACATAAAAACTAAATCATTATTGTATGTCTATAATCAGGCATCACTAAAACCTCTTACAACTAGCTTCACATCTCCTCCATATAACAAGAATGAATCTTTAGTCCTCTTTAAGTACTTAAGAATATTCTTGACTCCCATCTAATGACCATCATATGGATTAGACTGCACATGCTTGTCATGGTTATGGCTTACGAGACATCATATTGAGTACATATCATCTCATACATTATTGAACCAATTGTCGAAACATATGGAACTTTACTCATACGATCCTTATCATCCAATGATTTAGGACAATTTTATTTTGAGATCACTATCCCACGAGACATTGGGACATCCATTTTAGCCTCTTTACATCCCAAATTGTGCAATACATTGTCAATATATGTACTCTGACTTAAGCCAAATGATCATTTTGATATATTACTATAAATCCAGATCCCTAAAACATAAGTCATATTGCCTAAGTCTTTCATCGAGAAACTATTTCTCAACCAATTATTCACAGTCTATAAAGAAGGAATGACATTCCCTATTAGTAATATATCATCAACATATAATACTACATAATAGGAATGCCACATGACTCCCACTAAACTTCTTGTAAACACAAGTTTCACCTTTATTCTGAATAAAGCCAAACTCTTTTTGACTGTCATCAAAACAAATGTTCCATCTCCTTGAGGCCTGCTTTTATCCATTAATGGATCGACGTAACTTACAAACCTTTTCAGCATTCTTTGGATCAACAAAACCCTCAAGTTGTGTCATGTACACATCCACATCTTTTTCAAGGCTCTCATTTAAGAAAGCAGTTTTGACATCCATTTGTCAGATTTCATAGTCATAGTAAGGAGCTATAACAAGCAAATTACTGATGGACCTGACCATAGCCATTGGTGAAATGGTCTCATCATAGTCAATACCATGAATTTTCTTGAAACCTTTTTCCACCAATCGTGCCTTATAGGTCTATACTTTACCATCCATGTCAGTCTTCTTCTTGAAAACCCGCTTGCACCCAATAGGTTTTACCCTTTAGGTGGATCAACCAAAGTCAATACTTGGTTAGTATACATGTATTCCATATCATACTTCATGGCTTCTAGCCATCTCTTAGAATCTGGAATATTCATCGTGTCTTGGTAGATGAGAGACTCATCTTCATCAATAAGCATCACATCACCATCTTGAGTCAAGAGAAATCCATAATATCTCTCGGGCTCATGACGAATCCCACTAGACCTACGAACAACCTACGTTTCTTGAGCAGTATTGTTTTCTTATACATTCTGCTCAGGTTCCTCCATTGGTTCAACGGTATCATGTGGGTCTCGAACTTCATCAAGATCTATTGTCCTCCCACTGCCTTTCTCAGAGAGTATCTCTCTTTAAACACTTTGTTCTCGGAATGATTATAGAAAGAATAACCCCTTGTTTCAGTTGGGTATCCCATAAAATTATATTTATCAGATTTTGGTCCTAGCTTGTCAGAGATTAGACATTTCACAAACGCTTCACATCCTCAAATTTTTCATAAATGACATACTGTGATGTTTCTCAGTCCACATCTCATACGGAGTCTTTTGAACCATTTTAGTATGGTTAAGTGTATATTGAGCCATTTCTAGAGTGCAACCCCAGAAACTAATTGGAAGATTCATTAACTCAATATTGATCACACCATGTCTAACAAGGTGTGATCCCTCTTGTAAAAAAAACATTTTCTTTGATATTTTCTACTTCATCTTTATAGTTTTTGAACTTTTCAAATAATTCAGATTTGTTCTTAAAAAGATACATATATCCTTATTTACTAAAATATTTAGTAAATTTTATGAAGTTAATAAAAGCTACTTTTTGTCATCGTACTCATATAACTATATACATCACTATATATAGGTCATACTCGTTTAGTGACCCTTTCACCATGTCCGGTAAAACGAGCTTTAGTCATTTTTCCAAATAAACCAAGATTCACATCCTTTTGTATAATTTATAATCAAAAATGTGTTTCTCATTAATATGACATCAACAATAGTGCCAAAGATAATGTTTGATTTGAGTCACTTTAGAACATATAAATTGTTAACTAGTTGTGCAATATTATAAGCTTCATCATCGAAATAGAATAAAAAACTATTGTTATTTAATTAAAATGAAAAGGTCTTTCTTGTCCAAACAAGAAACTGATATAATGTCTCTGCTAATTGCAAGCACGTTATAACAACTATCAAGTTCTAAATTTGCCTTGTAGGCCAAAAGTTAAGTAATGAGTTCCTCTCACAAGAGCAACTACCTTTACTCCAATTCCAACCCGATACCCGGATCTTGACCCTTACTAATCATCTTCTTATCATCTTCCAAATAAGCATGATAGTTTAATTCCCAGTCTCCCAATTTTCCACAGAAGCGACAATCGTCTTCTTTATCAACACCTCATTAAGACTTTAGAGCCTGTTTTGGGATTAGACTTTGGTTTGACAACGGAACTGGAACAAATCTTCTCCTTTCCATTTTGCATTCCCTGTGTTTACCATTAGTATAGTTGTAGTTCATATATTTATCATATTGCTTCCAGCAGTTCTCAACATGCCTTGCAACTCAATGGGTGTTTCATCAATTTTATTCATTTTGTTATTCATAACAAACTAAGAATATCTGTTGTCCAGAGATTGTAAGATCAAATCTAGTTGAGCCTCCAAACCAATCTGGAAACCCAAAATGTCAAGGTACTCATTATACCTTATAGTCTTTAGAATATGTTGTGTAATCGGGTCTCACTCTCCCTAGTTATAAGTTTATAGTGCCCTTTAATTGTCAAATATATCTTGAAGAGTGTGTCCCTCAAATATCCTTTGAGGGTGCTCAATCGTCTCACAACCATCTATATGCTCATGTTGCTTCTTAAGCTCATCACTCATAGTTGTAAGCATGAGATATGAAACATCAGTCGCAATATCAATTTGCTTCCAATAAGCACTATGATTTGCACATGTTACATTCTTAGCTTTAAAAGCAGGGGAAGAACATCGTGTTGCCCAAGGACGATCCTTAAGCTCCTATGTTAGTCGAGGAAATTTGTTCTCGTCAACTTGTCCTTCTCAAGAACTAATCGCATAGAAAAGTTATTTGTGTTTATCATTTGATATCTACAATATTAAAGTGTATAAAATAAACAATATTTCAGATTTAATATTAATTATGTTTAAGTGATTATGGTATATCACCATATGCCTCCCACAATTTTTATCAAACTAATAGCCCTAATTATTAATTCGGAAAGAATTTCTGTAAATTCTTCTAGTGAACCAAGATCCATATTCCATCCATGTTTTAAGTTAGAGTGGCCTAATACACCTAAAACACGACTATTTAGGTAGATAACATTTGTAGATTATATCAAATATAACTCTTGGAAAGTTTTGTGGAACAACCATTTGTACACATTTATCCAATAAATCTCACCAAACTCTATGCCTCTAAACCCACAATCATATTGAGATGATTTAGTTAAGTTAAACCCAACGTTTCAACAAACTAAGTACCCTTACTTAACACGTCTTCCCATGATTGATAAGAGCACCTTACTTGGGAAAACCCACTCCTTCTCAATCTAGATCTTAACGAGTATTAAACATTGGAAGACATCCAATTAACCTAATATGTTTTTAGGGATTTTATTGTTTATGTGAACGACCATGATCCCATCATAAAGAGATTCTCAATTTTTCCTTGATCAAATAATTCATTTCAATATTCGTCAATGAATTGATTTCCAGGTCATCGGAGAAGTCACAAGCGATCTCTCTTAAAAACTGACTTCCTTATGAATTAAATTAATAATCCGCTTTTATCAAAATCCCCCCCATATCAGAAAAAGAAAATTCATATTTAATATTGTATTTTATAAACACAAGAATCTCATGATCGTTTATTCAATTTTAAAAATCTTGAATCGTTACAGATTTTATCTTTCTTAAGAAAGCATGGCATGGGTGTCGATCTAATACATACATGATTAATCAAAATTAAGCATGCATCTTCATTATATCTACGCATACATACTAATACAGGTAATCATATACATATATGTAATGTGCGGAAAATAAACGTGTTTGTTTATGGCCCCATCCTATGTGATCTTCCAAGCTAATGAAAAAATCAAGGTCAATCTATGGTGGGTTTAAAATACTATACTATTACATGTCTTCTTCTTACTTCATTGCTCCGTCATCCCCTTTTGGATCGCTTCCTTGCTTGCAAGTCTTCATTGATAATTACATTGAATAATAAAAATAAAATTATTCTAATGAGATTAGAAGAAGAACTCGAGTTACATTCGAGATAATCACATTACAATGAAGAGACGCATTCAAGTCATATTTGGAAACCAAAACCATAAATAAAAAACCATTAACTAAAGGGTCTGAAGGCCATAACCATACACCATGCAACACATAACACATATAATATATCTCAGATTATATAAACATATCATATAATTATATATAACAAATTTCAAAATTTCAGAAAATCTAATAAATTTCAAAAAATAATAAATCACCATTTTGGGACCTATAACTACATCGAATGACTTACAAATGCAAAGTTGACTTTTTCAGTATTGGTCAGTGACCCGATTCCAGTCAGAAAATACATATCGTATCTGAAAATCGGACAACAGACAGATTTCAGAAAATCTACGGCAGCTGTTTCAGAATTCGTATCGAATACGATTCCCATAATAAGAATAAACATGTATCATATACATACAACAATACACACAGTCATCATATGATTATACAAATATATATACATATTGTATAAATATAAAACCATGGTATATCGCAGACATGCTTACATATAAAAAATTGTTAAGCACAAAACCGAATTAAAACATTTTATAAGTAGCTCTGATGTCATTGAAGAGTTTCGAGGCACAAACGCAGTGGAAAAACACGAAAAATAAATAAAAAAACGTAATATAAATCAAAACCCTCCGCAGAATCCATGCGATAATAAAAGATTTAATTCAGAGATAAAGAACAAATACCTTAAAAACTTTAATAGTTCATTAATGAAATATTAATGGAGGTCCAGAACTTATTTAATCACCACATATCCCGCTCTTGCAATCTACACTCTACGGTATCCACATGAACATCTTTCATAAAGGATTGATGTGTACTAGCACCCGAAAACTGCATCTCTCTATATCTTCCTCTCTTCTCAAAACGGCTAGGATTTTAGTAAAAATATGTGTCACCTATTAAATCAGCCCATAAAGAGAATATATAGAGAGATGAATAAGTTTTGTAATTATAATCCAATTATAATTTATACTAATCCAAAATTCTAAATTATTTAATTACTAATTTTGGAATTAGTTTAAGTAATTCATTTATTCTAATTATATAATTAATTAAGTCATATATAATTAATATCATAAATAAAATAAATTACTTATTTAATTTAAATTATTTCTTCTTCAAGCATTATTTGTGTGTGACCATGTAGATTATTAGTACGTTAGCAATAATTTAAATATCTAATTAAAATTGTAAACAATGAGCGGCATCTAGTAATATATCATTGCTACCCAAATAATAATAATAAAATCGGTGATTCGATTAAGCCTTTTGTAAATAATATTCCATATAATATAATCTCTTTAATCTTGATATTATAGATTAAACTCAAAGCATGTCTCGTGTTATCTTCTTCATAATTTAATCTTTATTTTCTTGATCGATAAGTAGACTATTAAAATCAAAGAAACATTTGAGCACGGCCGTGCATTTCATAGTCTCACTCAAATAAGAGGCCAATAATATCACTCCTAAAATTAGGAGAAATCTCATCTAGAACATTTATATTTCTCATACGATTCATAATATACCAAATGTCAACTTTTATCATCACCTGGTCAAAGGTAACTTTTAATATAATCAAAGTATATTCATTCTCGTATAGAAATATAATGATTTCAGGTCTAAGGATCATTACGTTATTATCACAGTGAGAATTACTTATGAAACTTTTAACATTTAGAATCTCACGGTGGGTCAATCCAGTGCCATATACTCTTACATGCACCTATGTTTTTGACTTTAGTATCACCATAGCTATGACCAGTGAGATGTGGTAAATCAGTCAACAAACATACTGCTAGTAATTGTGCTCTAGAGACAATAATTTTTATATTTTAAGGAAAATATTTATTATTAAGGATTATGTTTTATTGATTATTATATATTTATTATGTTTTATTTACTGCGTAATAAATTGAAAGCATAATAAATGTTCTCAGAATTTTGATACGTATTATATATCTTTAAGTATGTGACTTAAAAATGAGATTATATGAATAGTATCTTATTCCTAAAATTTCCTAGTCGAGTATTATTATTTAAGAACAATAATAATGCACAAAGACTAGTATGTTTCTTGACAGATGACCACATCTCATTGGTCATAGGTATGGTGATACTAAAGTCAAGAACATAAGTGCATGTATCAATGCATGACACTGGAATGACCCGCCATGAGATTCTACATATTAAATAAGTGTCATAAGTAATTCTCACTGTGATAATGGTGTAATGATCCTTAGACCTGAAATCATTATATTTCTATAGGAGAATTAATATACTTTGATTACATTAAAAATTACCTTTGACCGGGTGATGATAAAAGTGGACATTGAGTATATTATGAATCGTATGAGAAATATGAATGATCTAGATGATATTTAATCCTCCTAATTTTAGGAGTGATATTATTGGCCTCTTGTTTGAGTGAGACTATGAAATGCACGGCCGTGCTCAAATGTTGATTTGATTTTAATAGTCTACTTATCGATCAAGAAAATAAAGATTAAATTATGAAGAGGATGACACGAGACATGCCTTGAGTTTAATCTATAATATCAAGATTAAAGGGATTATATTAAATGGAACATTATTCACGAAAGACTTAATCGAATCACCGATTTATTATTATTACTTGGGTAGCAATGATGTATTACTAGATGCCGCTCATTGTTTACAATTTTAATTAGATATTAAAAATGTTGCCAACGTAATAATAACCTACAGGGTCACACACAAAGAATGCTTGAAGGAGAAATAATTTAAATTGTGAATTTAAATTAAATAAGCAATTTATTTTATTTATGATAGTAATTAATTATGACTTAATTAATTATATAAATAGAATAAATGAATTATTTAAACTAATTACAATATTAATAATTAATTAATTAAGTGAGACTTAATTAAATAATTTAGAATTTTGGATTAGTATTAATTATAATTGAATTATAATTAGAAAACTTATCCTCTTCTCTATATAATCTCTTTATGGGCTGATTTAATAAATGAAACATATTTTTACTAAAACCCTAGCCGTTTTGAGAAAAGAGGAAGATGGAGAGAGAAGCAGTTTTCAGGTGCTAGTACACATCAATCCTTCATGAAAAGTGTTCGTGTGGATACCGTAAAGCGTAGATCGCGGTAGCGGGATACGTGGTGATTAAACAAGTTTTGGACCTCCATTAATCTTCCATTAATGAACTGTTAAAGCTTCTAAAGGTATTTATTCTTTATCTCCGAATTAAATCTTTTGTTTTCGCATGGATCCTGTGGAGGGTTTCGCTATTTTGATTTATTTTTCACATTTATTCCGCTGCGTTTGTGCCTCGAAACCCTTCAATGGCATCAGAGCTACTTGCGAAACGTTTTTATTCGGGCACATGCTTAATAGTTTTCGATATGTAAGCATGTATGCGATCTATCATGATTTTGTATTGATACAATATGTATATGTTTTTATATATTATGAATATAAGATATTCATAAGATGTATAATCATGTGATGATTGTGTGTATGGATATATTTATATGATACATGTTTGTTCTTATTATGGGAATCGTATTCGATACGAATTCTGAAACGGCTGCCGTAGATTTTCTAAAATCTGTGTCCGTTGTCCGATTTTCGCAAACGATATGTGTTTTCTGACTGGAATCGGGTCACTGAGCAATACTGACTATATCATCTCTGCGTCTGTAAGCCATTAGATGTCGTTACAGGCCCCAAAATGGTGATTTATTATTTTCTGAAAATTATTTGATTTTCTAAAATTTTGAGTATATGTATGTATATATTATGAATATATGATATTCATGTGATGTATAATCATGTGATGATTGTATGTATCACTGTGTATATATATATGATATATTCTTATTCTTGTTATGGGGATTGTATATGATACGATTTCTGAAACACCGTCAGATTTGGTGAAATGTGATTGCCGTATCCGATTTTCGCAAACGATATGTGTTTTCTGACTGGAATCGGGCCAATGAACAAAATTGATAGATTTGCTATCATCGATGGGTCTGTAAGGCATTTGACGTCATTAAGGGCCTCGAAACAGCGATTTATTGTCTTTAGAAATATGTTTTTAATTTTCTGAAATTTTGAAATTTGTTATATATAATTATATGATATGTTTATATAATCTGAGATATATTATATGTGTTATATGATAGCATGGTGGATGGTTATGGCCTAAAGACCCATAGTATAGTGGTTTTGATTTATGGTTTTGGTTTTTAAATACGACTTGCATGTCGTTTATTCATTGTAATTTAATTATCTCGAATGTAACTCGAGTTCTTCTTGTAATTCCATTAGAATAGTTTTATTTTTATTATTCAATGTAACTATCAATGAAGACTTGCAAGCAAGGAGGCGGTCCAAAAGGGGATGATGGAGCAATGAAGAAAGAAGACATGTAATAGATAGTATTTTTAAAACCACCATAGACTGACCTTGATATTTCCATTAGCTTGGAAAGATCACATAGGATGGGGCCATAACCAAACACGTTTAATTTACGCACATTACATATATGTATATGATTGCATGTATTGGTATTTATGCGTAGATATAATCGAGATGCATGCTTAATATTGATTAATCATGTATGTATTAGATACGACACCCATGCCATGTTTGCTTAAGAAAGATAAAATCTGCAACGATTCAAGATTTTAAAATTGAACAAACAATCATGAGATTCTTGTGTTTATGAAACACGGTATTAAATATGAATTTTCTTTTTCTGATATGGGGAGATTTTGTCAAAAGCGGATTATTAGTTTAATTCGTAAGGAAGTTAGGTTTTAAGTGAGACCGCTTGTGACTTCTCCGACGACCTGGAAATCAATCCACTGACGAATATTGAAATGAATTATTTGATCAAGGAAAAATTGAGAATCTCTTTATGATGGGATCATGATTGTTCATATAAACAATAAAAAATCCCTAAATACATATTAAGTTAATCAGATGTCTTCCAATGTGTAATACTCGTCAAGATCTAGATTGATAAGGAGTGGGTTTGCCAAAGCAAGGTGCTTTTATCAATCATGGGAAGACGTGATAAGTAAGTGTACTTAGTTTGTTGAAACATTGGGTCTAACTTAACTAAATCATCACAATAAGATTGTGGGTATAGAGGCATAGAGTTTGGTGAGATTTATTGGATAAATGTGTACAAATGGTTGTTCCACCAAACTTTCCAAGAGTTATATTTGATATAATCGACAAATGTTATCTACCTAAATAGTCATGTTTTGAGTGTATTAGCCAACGCTATCTTAAAACATGGATGAAATATGGATATTGGCTCACTAGAAAGATTTAAAGAAATGTTTTCCGAATTAATAGTTAGGGCTATTAGTTTGATAAAAATAGTGGGAGGTATATGGTGATATACCATAATCACTTAAACATAATTAATATTAAATTTGCAATATAGTTTATTTTATACACTTTAATATTGTAGATATCAAATGATAAACACAAACAACTTCTCTATGCGATCAGGTCTTGAGAAGGACAAGTTGACGAGAATATATTTCCTTGACTGACATAGGAGCTTGAGGATCGTCCTCGGACACCACGATGTTAGTCAAATCTCTTCCCATTCTCTTAAAGTTGAGAATGTAACATGTGCAAATCATAGTGCTTATTGGAAGCAAATTGATATTGCGACTGATGTTTCATGTCTCATGCTCGCAAATATATGTGCTGAGCTTAAGAAGCAACACGAGCATATAGATGCTTACGAGACGATTGAGAACAAGATATATTTGAAAATAAAAGGGCATTATACACTTACAAGTAGGGAGAGTGAGACCCGGTTACACCACATGTTCTAAAGATTATAGGGTATAATGAGTACCTTTGATATTTTGGGTTTCCAGATTGGTCTGGAGACTTAGTTAGATTTGATCTTACAATCTGTGGACAAATATTATTCTTAGTTTGTTATGAACAATAAAATAAATTAGATTGGTAAAACACCTATTGAGTTACTAAGCATGTTGAGAACTGCAGAAAGCAATATGATAAATGCATGAACTACTACTATATTGATGGTAAACATAGGGAATGCAAAAGGGAAAGGAAAATGGAAAGGCAAGGAGAAGATTTGATCTAGTTCCGTTGTCAAACCAAAGTCCAATCCCTAAAGCATACTCTAAAGTCTGAATGAGGTGTTGATAAAGAAGATGATTGTCGCTTTTGTGGAAAATTGGGAGATTGGAAATTAAACTGTCATGATTATTTGGAAGATCTGAAAAAGATGATCAATAAGGGTCAAGCTTCAGGTATCGGGTTGGAATTGGAGTAAAAGTAGTTGCTCTGGTTAGAGGAACTCGTTACTTAACTTTTAGCCTATAAGGAAAATTTAGAACTTGATAATTGTTATAACGTGCTTGCAATTGACAGAGACATTATTTCACTTTCTTGTTTGGACAAGAAAGGCTTTTTCATTTTAATTAAATAACAATAGTTGTTTATTCTATTTTGATGATGAGGCTTATAATGTTGCACAACTAATTAATAATTTATATGTTCTAAAGTGACTCAAATCAAATATTACCTTTGACACTGTTGTTGAGGCCATATTAATGAGAAACGCATTTCCAGAATACATAAGGATGCATTCATTGATAAGTTTGATTATGAATTATACAAAAGGATGTGAATCTTGGATTATTTGGCAAAATGACTAAAGCTCCTTTTACCGGACATGGTGAAGGGGTCATTGAACGGGTATGACTTATACATAGTGATGTATGTGATCATATGTGTACGATGACAAAAGGTAGATTTTATTAACTTCATAAAATTTACTAATTATTTTAGTAGATACGGATATATGTATCTTTTGAAGAACTAATCCAAATCATTTGAAAAGTTCAAAGACTATAAAGATGAAGTAGAAAATATCAAAGAAAAGTTTTTTTTGATAGGAGGGATCACACCTTGTTGGACATGGTGTGATCATTGTTGAGTCAAGGAATCTTCCAATTAGTTTCTGGGGTTGCACCCTGGAAACGACGCCATATACACATAACCGTGTTCCTACTAAAACGGTTTAAAAGACTCCTTATGAGATATGGACTGAGAAACGTCATAGCATGTCATTTATGAAAATTTAGGGATGTGAAGCGTTTGTGAAACGTCTAATCTTTGACAAGCTAGGACCAAAATCAGAAAAATATAATTTTGTGGGATACCCAACTGAAACAGGGTGTTATTCTTTCTATAATCCTTCCGAGAACAAAGTGTTTGTTGCTTGAACTGCTATGTTCCTTGAGAGAGATGCTCTCTAAGAAAGACAGTGGGAGGATAATAGATCTCGATGAAGTTCGAGACCCACATGATAACATTGAACCAATGGAGGAACCTAAGCAGTATGTACAAGAAAACAATACTGCTCAAGAAACACAGGTTATTCGTAGGTCTAGTAGGATTCACCATGAGCCCGAGAGATATTTTGGATTTCTCTTGACTCAAGATGGTGATGTGATGCTTGTGGATGAAGATGAGCCTCTCACCTACCAAGAGATGGAACATTTATTTTCATGAAACAGTCAAAAAGAGTTTGACTTTATTCAAAATGAAGATGAAACTTGTGTTTACAAGAAGTTTAGTGAGAGCCATGTGGCATTCCTAGTATTATATGTTGATGATATATTACTAATAGGGAATGACATTCCTTCTCTATAGACTGTGGAGACGTGGTTGAGAAATAATTTCTCAATGAAAGACTTAGGCGATGCGACCTATATATTAGGGATCATGATCTATAGAGATAGATCAAGGAGATTGATCGGCCTAAGTTAGAGTACATACATTGACAAAGTTTTACATCGATTTCGAATGCAAAGAGGCTAAATGGATATGTCCCAATGTCTCATGAGATAATGATCTCAAAATAAAATTTGTCCTAAATCATTGGATGATAAGGACCGCATGAGTAAAGTTCCATATGCGTTAGCAATTGGTTTTATAATGTATGCACTGATATGTACTTGAAAGGGGAAATAGGAGTGAAGAGAAGTAACTCACTGCACTTTCATGTGTACTAGAAATGTTGAATGTAATCTCTATGTAATGGTTGATGATAACTCAATAATAGAACATGACATGTAATAATATGCAGGTGCACAGAAATCTTGGATCACAGAGTTCAGTTAAGACAAAGTATCAAAGGATCATCTACAGACTTGAAGCTCATTGGAAGAAGTTCATTAACATGTTCAGGCCTTAGTGAAGAATAAAAGATATTGACATCTATTCAAGGATGTGGAAGCCACAGAAGATTGTCTTAGTCTATGAAGATTTTGGTGCATTACAATCGAAGCTACAAGTATGGTTTGCAAAGAAGAATGTGGAATCATATTTGGAATTAAGAGCCCCTATCAAGACTAGTCACTTATGAACCAGACAGTTGCATCAAGTGTTAGGACATTGGAGGCAAGCTCTCGTCAGTTAATATGGTTTTAATCATTCTAAAGTAGTTGGTTTTCTTGAGTCAAGTGGAGGATCAACAAAGGTGGTAAATCAGTGTTGGAGAAATGTCAGCCTAATGGATAAGAGACAGACGGCACAACCTGATTGGATCTTACTAAAGCTTCACAGATTAGAAGGCCAAATACTTGGACGTGGTGGAGTCACGTATACGGGGCCAAGTATTTGGATAAGGAAGTCTACCCAAATTGAAAAGTGGAATGGAAATATTTAATTTAATTAAATAAAGTATTTATTTAATTATTTATATATTTTATAAATAAAGATATTCTTTATTTATATTTTATATATTTATTAAATATTACTTTTACATTAAATATTTCCAAAGGCATGCTTGGCACATGACTTTGAAGATATGATTTGAGTGGACAAGAGTAAAAGGTGGAAAAGTAAAGAGCAAAAAGTAACACCTTTTTCAATATATAAAAAGAAACCAAGTCTTTATCTTTGGTGGGTGTGCATCCGGATGAGAAAAGAAAAGGGGAGAGAGAGAAAAATTATTCTCTCCCCCATGGCTAAACTAGATCTTGAATATATTTGTAGCCATGATTTTCTTTATTATACCACTCCTCTATTCTTCTATTGAAAACACTTGTTAAATCTTGTATAGAAGATAGGGTTGATTTTTGTCTCCTAGATCTACAAAATGTTATAGTTTTAGAGGAGACAAAAATCACTTATTTGTTGTGTTCTTGAGCTTATGTTCTTGAACTTGTTTGTAACATCTACCCCACTTCAATGAATATAAAGTTATATTCTTGGATCTTGTTGTGTTGTGTGTTTTGGATGATTTACCGTTCATTATCTTGGTTATTTTAATGGTGTTCTTGAGGTTGAAGAAGATGATGAACAGTACCCGGGTTTGAACCAAAGTAATTTTTATGTTGTCCCAAAAATAATTAATAGTCATAATTTTAATTTGGGAATCGTATTCACCCCCCCCCCCCCCTCTATGATCTCCGGGACTCAACAATTGGTATCAGAGCTACTCGATTGACATACAAATAGATTGGATATATTTTTATTTTTGAGATTAAAGAGGGTACGATTGGTTCACTGGGCATCCAGAAAGGAAGTAGTAGGCATTGAAGTTTCAAGTTGAAGCCCATAATTTTTCTAAGTACAAAATGTTCTAGATAGCCAAGTAGAACATTCCTATGTAGAAGTTCTACTTAAATGTTCTAGATAGCCAAGTAGAACATTCCTATGTAGAAGTTCTACTTAGATGTTCGAGATGGCCAAGTAGACCATTCCTAAGTAGAATATTCGACTTAGAATATTCGAGTTAGAAAATTCGACTTAGAATATTCGAGTTAGAATATTCGACTTAAAATATTCGACTTAGAATATTCGACTTAGAATATTCGACTTAGAATATTCGACTTAGAATATTCGTCTTAGAATATTCGAGTTAGAAAATTCGACTTAGAATATTCGATTTAGAATATTCGAGTTAGAATATTCGAGTTAGAATATTCGAGTTAGAATATTCGACTTAGAATATTCGACTTAGAATATTCGAGTTAGAAAATTCGACTTAGAATATTCGAGTTGGATGTTCGAGTTGGATGTTCGAGTTGGATGTTCGACTTGGATGTTCGAGATAGAAATTTCGCGATAGAATCTATGTAGAACATTTCTATGTAGAAGTTCTACTTGATGTTCGAGATAGAGTCTATGTAGAAATTCCTATGCAGAATTTTTACTTAGAAGGCTGTTTCAACATGACACATGGCTACATAGCTTAACTTTTATTTAAACAAAAATTATTTTTCTCTCAAATTGTTTTTAGTTTAATAATTAATTTAATAATTAAATTTGAATTTAATTATTTAAAATATTTTGGAAATAATTTTTAAATTTTAATAATTTATTTTTCAAGTTTATTTTACATCTTGGAAAATATTTTATTTTTTTTAAATTTTAGAGTCAAATATTTTATATTTTTAATATTCTTAGTTAAGAATTTTATTAATTTGAAAACTAAAATTAATCTTAAAATTCAATTTAATTTCTTTTGAGTTTGATATTCTTAAAAGTATTTTGAGAATTATTTTTGAGATTTAATAATTTATTTTTTAAAAAACTTTAATTATAAATTTTATAAAACTCTTTGGAAAATATTTTTGGCTTGAAATAATTTATTTTCATGTACATTTTAAATGTTTTGAAAATTTAGTATTTCTATTTCAAAATTATGTTTTCGAGTTGTATTAATTAATTATAATTTAAGCTTGGAAGTTTTAATTATAAATCATATAAAACTTTTTAGAAAATCATTTTGGTTGAAATAATTTATTTTCAAGAATATCTTAGATGACTTAAAAATTTATTATTTTTATATCAAACATATATTATCAATCTATTTTATTTTAATTATAATTGAAACTGTTTTGGATTATAAATTCTATAAAATTCTTTGGAAATTAATTTTGATTTGAAATAATTTTTTTCCCAGGATTATTTAATATACCTTGAAAATTTTGTTATCTCTATATCAAAACTTTCTTTTCGAATTATTTTATTTTATTTATAATTTGAAATTGAGAAATTTATTATTATTTATAAAAAAAATGAATTTTCAATTTATTTTAATTATTTAAATTCCTAAAAAAAATTAAATACTTATTTTTGAACAAAATGTTTTATTAAACGAAACAACAGGAGTTGATTCTTCGTTCGTTGAGGACAAACGAATTGACTGAAGAACATTCTAATGGAGTTGAGACCTGATCTTACCATTGGAGATGTATTTCTACATCGGTCTACTCAGTGGATCATTTGGTTATTGAAAGGGGATTAGTTCATTTAGGGAAGTGTCTTCGATCAGTGGTTTTCGAATCAATGTCTGAAGAATTTGGGATTTTAAAAAGGAATTCAGTTTATCGGTCAAAGAACCAAAACAACAATTGAAGATTTGGTTAAAGGACATCAGTGGCAGAAATACACAAGGTTTGATTATCACTAACATATGATAATCAAGCGGTTATTGCTACACATACAAAGAAGAGTGATCTTTTCAAGCAGAACATGAGACATTCTATGTCGGGGTTTTTAAGCAGAACAATCAAGTATCAGTTTGGGTTGAAGCAGGAACATCATTTGTTATTGAGGTCAAATGCTAGGATACTTTCATGAGTGTTAGTAGAATAGAAATTGATTTGGATCAATTGATTATCACTCGAGATGGAATGCTAAGCATCGCTCATGTATACTTTCTAACTAGTTTTTATACTTGTTTGATTCAATTATAGAGTATTAAGTGCTGAGCTGCATTATATTATAAGTTTGATATAATGCATGTCTCACCTTGATTTCTATATAAATTAGATAACTTATGCTAGTTTGTTAGTGTTGCTTGTTTATCAGTATTTGACTTCATGATTAGATCTTGTGTGATTTAATGCTTGCTCTACGATAATTGATCATGTTAGCATATAGAGTCTTAGGTATTTGTAGGGGTACATTTACCGGAAAGAGTATTTGCTGCATGCTAAGTGCCTTGATGTTTACATTGTCTATAATCTGTTTATACTCGCATGGTTGTATTAAATGCTATATATGATCATGTGCTTGTTAAGATGAGTTTGTTTCTAATTTGGGAATTGCCTAGGGGTCAGTATAATAAACCATGAATTAAAATTTTAAATTTAAATTAACTCAGGTAATTAGAGATAATATAATGTTAAAGTGAACAACAAAGGTGATTTAGAAGAATTAGGAATCTGAGTGATTGATTCTTCTATGACTACATATATGTACGACATGATTCTTATAGACTACTAGTCCACCTTAAGTTAGGTTGGGATCACTGAGCTCATAGCCAAGACTACTTGTTGAGGCTGATATAGATGAGGAGTGATCAGTTAGATAAGAATGAGCATGTTGAACTGGAATGCTTTGTTGTAAACTATGTTTAAAAATATCTCTAACCCTTGGACTCAATCAAATTGAGGACCACGTGTCTTAATCATTTGTGAATGCAGAGTATCTTTCAACATGTACAAGTTATATATCTCTGACATTTTCATGTTCGAGGCATGTAACTACTTTTGCTTTGGTATTCAAATGGTTAAGCAAGGTTACCTATTTTTCTTGAATGATCTGAAGAACAATATTAAGGAAGACCTATGGAATTCTTTGCGAAGGGTTTCCTAATATCAGTTCGAGGATGAACAGTATTGATCGGGGTCAAGAGAAATAGAAGCTCACTCTACTGGAAGTGAGGTTATTGCTGACACGAAATGTAATGTTTATGATGAAGTCAACTATTCGTTGAAGTTTATCAGAATGGAGTTAGCTGCAACAACAAGTGATGCTCTCACACTTGGTTTATCATCTAATACTTGGTTTATCAAGATAACGGATTCGACGGTAAAGATGAAGTTGGTGAGAAAGGACTACTTCTAATGAAATTCTTTTAAGAAGGACATTAGTGAAGTATGTCAGTTGAAGGGAAGTCAAGTCAAAGGCTACCCTGTTTAGTTTTGGTGTTTGTTCGTGCATTCGATAGATGAAGCATCTCAGTGATTAATCACATTCAAAGGATTAAGCAGATTGCTTTGAGAACACTTTGAGGGCAGGTAATGGAATTTGTTGACGAACGAAGTTCTATGTTATGTCTACACTGAAAGGAGTATTCTAGAATAAAGTTCAGTTTCCGGACTTCATGACCAAATGGAGGAGTTGATAGGGAAATCCAGACCTTGAGTGGAATTACAAGGATAATGGATAGAGTTAAGGTTTCCTATTCACTACGGCTGAATCAGTTGACACAGCAAGTCTAATCAGCAAATGTAAAGAGAAGACATCAAGTAAGATTAATCATGCCTGAAGTCACATGGTGTGATGGAAGGCTATCTTATTTGGAGTTAAGAGCTTACACAGAGTCTGTGATTGATTTAAGATGATCAAGATGCAGTGAACATCATCATCAAACTCCCTAGCATTCGTTTGATTTTAGCTCTAAATTTCTAAAGGTTGACATCCTGTTTAGGGCTCAAGATCAGATGACACCAGATGAAGAAAAGCTGCAAGCAGCATCACAGGGGGAGCATCAGTAAGTTGGATCAACTAGTCGTGTTTGATGTTCAAAGGCTAGCAGTGCTCATTGAGTAAGAGTTGAGATTCTTAGGAACACTGAGTGATCCAGATTGAGTGATTACATATTAGAAAGGAAATTGTCAATTTAAAGATAATGCAAGAGGATCTCAATCATATTTGAAGAAGTCTACTCTACCCACAGAATATCTAAGGAAACATTAAGGACACATCTGTCATAACAAAGGGTTTTGTGTAACAACATTTCCTAGAGTCAGTTCTTGATGAATCTGGATAGTAGAGTAGTGATTGGTAGTGCCGTGCATGTATAAGAGTATTTCATTGGTTTTTCTGAGTGAATTCAATGAAGACTAAAGATGCACTAACTAATCAAGATTGAGTAGGGTTCGAATCAAGGAACTAACTCAATTGAACCAGAGGCAGATACACTTAGCACAAGGAATCAATCCACATGAAGACTTGGTATTGATACAGAAGTAGAAGGGTAGATCAGAGTTTTTGAAGGTTCTACTCTGCTAGTGTCAGGACTACTGGTTTCTAGAGTGCTGAGTTTAGTGAAGCTGCTGCCAAGACCAATATCTACAAGGAAATATTTGGGTGTTGAAGGTAATGAAGTTTCCGTCTGGATGAGCGTGGTTTTGTTTCGAGGAACAATGTTAACTAGTAGCTGAAAAGTTATTCTTGTCCAAATGGAGTAAACGTTCAATCTCGAAAGGAGTAAATGTTCGATCTCTCGAGCAAAGAGGAGTAATTGTTCATTCAACGATCATACACCAGTAAAAGCTCTATTGACTAAGGTATGTCACTCTAGTCTAATATTAATTTATTTAAATGTAATGTTTATAGAGAGTGTTCATGCTATTTAGATGTCTACGTCCTCTAGGAACTGATTAATGTTTGGCTTGTGACCACCCGGGACCCAATATTATCGCTATGAGATTACCTATGATCACCCGGGACCTAGGGACCTAACAATGTAGCATCTCTTTGTATAGTCAATTTATATCCAGGACCTCGTACTTTATGTTGTCATATGTTATTCATGCTATATGTATAAAATATTTTAGCATAAGTATTTGTATATATTAATTAATTGTAATTTTATTTACTTTTAATTGTTTAATGCTAATATTAATGGAACCACTTAATATGTAGTTTAAGTGATGTAATTCATGTCTTTTGCAAAATCCATTAATATTAGTTGTCATTCTTTTGATATTGAAAGTAATTTACTACATCGCGAGGGGTTGTCAAAGATCATAAATTTTAGCATTAATATTTAAAGGTATTTGATCTCTGATGCAACTAGTACTTCGAGCTTACATACATTCTGATTGTCATGAGTATTTTCAATATGCTTATGTGATAATTATTGAGATGTAGTGTAAAAAGTTAAATGCTGTCATTCGGTCAATGTATGTTCAGTGTTTAGCGGATGCTTATGTTTTATGCTTTAGAATTACCATGATCTATATTGCAATATGTGTTTGTTTCAAGCGAGAAATGGTAATTGTCTAGCATAATGTAAGTATCTTATGTGCTTGATTGTTTTGTAGTAAGATGCACTTTATTACAAAATGATTGAATGATGTTAGTACTTTTGAATGTCTTGTCATTCATATCTTCGATAATTCATTTGTATTAACATATGTTTTTCATTCTTTAGAACTTGAATGCATAAAGAAATTTCTTGTCTATTTCTTGTTAAAAATGTTTTATCTAAACATGCATTCATTTGCCAGAGAATGAAAAGCCACTAAAAGTTTTTTTTATAAAAAAACTCCCTTTGAAAGAGAACATTTCTTGAGGATTATCTTTCTATTTCAAAATCATATATCCTCTCTCTCTCTCTAAATGTTTTGTAATGAAAACTGTTTTCTCTCCACGATTTGTTTAAATAAAGTTACTTGATAACTTATAACTTAGGTTGCATGGTATCAGACTATTTTATTTGAGTAAATTGTTTTGATCTTGAGGTATCAACTATTGGTAAAACGTTTTTCAAAACTCTTGTTAATGTCTGTTTCACATTGACCTGTAGTATTAAAACAATGGTTGTTTGCTTTGGGATTAGTGCCTTGGACTGTATGACTAAAGCATTCATTCGTTTTTTTCCAGATAAGAATGAATTGCAAAACAATTTCTAAAAACATACAGTAAGCAAGATGAAATAGATTTGAGTTATTAATCAAAATGTTTTTGTTAAAAGAGTTGAATTTCAATTGGATATTTGTCTAAGATAAATTCAAAAGAATACTTTTGTTAATTTGTTAAACTTTTTTTTTCAAAATTGTGAGTTTATGAAATTTGGCTTAATATTCTTTTACCTATTCTTTATTAATTCCCACATTTTAGCTCTGGTGCATTGTTTCTTGAGGATACATTGCTTCGATGCTATATTTCTGAGAAGGAATAGAGAATAAGTTTAATCATATTCTACCAAATTTTATATAGCTCTGATAAACTCTATCTATTTAGCCGTAATGGCTTGCCTTAGTGGCTATAGGGGAAGGTCTAGAAGTTGAATAATCCATCAATTTCTAACCAAGGCCTTAGTACCAAACAATATCATTCTAATTCAAACTTTCAACCCTTGGTGATATAAGGAACTTATGTAGATTAGCGGTTGTTAAGGGAGAAACTGCATTAATTGCAGCAAAGGATGTGTCGGAAGTGCACCCACAGCTCTACCTCTCGAGAAGGAAAGAAGTATACAAATTGAGGTATCTGTAGCTCATCCATATTCTCTCAAAAGGATGCAGAGCTGAAAAGGCAATTCAACCGTTTCTGAATGAACTCTCTCAACAAGATGATTTCATTGAAAATTCGCTCGCCAGCCAGAGCACCTTGTAATGAGTCAAGCAGACCAAAAGCATTCACGCTGATGGTAATCCTAAAGTTTTTGCTTCTAAGGGATGTTATAGGACCTAACAGTTCTCTAGCCTCTCTTGGGACTAACAATTGTGAGGACACATTGCAAGAAGTGCACATTGTGAGGTATATGTAAAACCCCTAAACTACTTTGTTTACCATTCATGGTGAATGAAGTTGTTGAGCCACCTTCACAGGCATTTGAGGGAAACTTGGATTTCTTGCCATATATTAGAATCCTTGTCAACCTTCCTAGGAGGAATAGTCCTAGTTCCCTAACGGGATTTCACATCCGCGGAGCAATCTGTTGATGTTGAGAGGCAATCACTAACAGTTTTCCATGACTGAAAATAGTGAGTTAATTCATCTTCACAAGTGATTGAGAGAGATGTTTGTACACGTCTACTCTCCCAGGAATTCAAATTCTGGAATACATGGATCGCTCAAAACTTAAAGGCATATCACCGTCAACGATCCAGTACATGGACTTGCATATGGGGAGTCGGTTGATGCTTAGATAATTGCTAGTACGCATACCACATTCAATGATCCAGTGCATGGATTTGCATATGGGGAGATTGTTGATGCTGAAAGTAGCTCAGCAACAACTCGTAGACTATGATTCAGTTGGTTTACCAATTTGATGAGTCTTTTGAGGATCAGGGTGTTGGGATTTCAGTCACTCCTGGAATGGAGGAGATTCCAATTTCAGAAGGGTTATTCCCCGACGACGAGCCACGTGTGCATGGATTTGCTCATGGTGAGTTGGGTGACGGCCTAACTGAAACCCTGTCTGAGATTCCATCTCAGAACCTAGATCTTTAGTGATCGACAACATGCTACAGTCAACGATCCATATGAAAGGCATAGGTGTACTAACTTGTAACACTTAATTACTATGTAACTCAACTAGGTAAAAGATAAAACAACAGCAAAACAAGGGAAACTGAAGAAGTACATGGAATCAATCAATTGAAGAAATGGTAATGATACTTGGTAACTACAAGTAACTAATTTGGTTAATCAAGAATGCCTAAGTGAGAAGAAGTTCAATCTCAGTATTGCTCATGCCCTAACTTATGTAATGGAGAATCAAATTAATATCAAAGAAGTATCAAGAAGACCAAAGTGATTTCATGTAATGTATCTCAACAACTGGATAATGTAAAGGTTAATCAACAAATGAGAACTGACATTCAGAAGCAAGAACCCCTACAAGACTAGTCACTTATGAACCAGACCATTGCATCAAGTGTCAGGACATTGGAGGCAAGTTCATGTCAGTAATAGAAGATCTCATTTGAATTGAGTGAGGAAAAGAAATTGAAGAAGCTATGGAAACTTGCTCATAAAGGTTAATCCACAATTAGTCACTAAAAAAAGTCAACATTGGATGAGTGCATATTTGCTAAGGCAAATGTCGATCCACAGCAGATCGAGATGCGGATCGAGATTGATAATTGAAGAAAAACATTGCAAGGCAAATCTCGATCCACGGCAGATCGAGATCGAGATTCTCACAGATCGAGATCGAGATTCTCATAGATCGAGATCGAGATTTTCACAGATCGAGATCGAGATTGTCGACCAAGATCGAGATCGAGATGGGTCCAGGCCGAGATCGAGATGCGGGTCGATATGTAACATTTAATGTTCAAGGGACAAGTGGCTTATTGTGAACGGTTGATCCGGAGTGGTTGGGAAAGTACTTTTTGTTGTCAAGTTCCTGATTGGGCCACGTACACAAAAAGGACAAGATAAAGACTACACGACATTATAAAAGCAGCACCTTGTTTTTATTTGTATAAGATTATTTATCCATCTCTGTATTTTTTCTACGATATATTTCAAGAGAGAGCATTTACTGTAAAACAATAGTGAGAGAGAGGATCAGTTGAATCAAGCTTTAATTGCTGTATTTATTGTTCAACTGATCATGATGATTTTATGAATGTTGTAGCAAATCCCTCAATGAATATAAAAATATATTCTTGAAATTCTGTGTCATCATTTATTACCTGCATATTTGTATATTCTCTCATTTATTTTAAACAGTTGTATTCACCCCCCCTCCCGTCTACAACACTTTGGACCTAACAATTGGTATCAAAGCTACTGTTAAACACATCTAACAGAGATCCTACCGTGTTGTTTGAGTTGGTTCTTGAAAATCCCAGATCCAATTTTTTTTTGAAGTTTGTGCCGAAAGCTTTTATTTGTTTATTCTTGAAAAATTCATAGATCTAAAAAGTTCTGAGTCAGGGTGTGAGGAATATTTGTACAACATTCCAAAACATTGTACTTTAGAGCTTTGTGGGTTTTCTTGTGGTCAAAGATCTGGTTATAAAAGAATATTTGATTGGTTGACTAGGTAACTTAAATCAACTGTTTGACTGAACAAAAAGGATATATTCGAACTTCTGTCAACTAGAAAGTGGACAACTTTTTTGTTTGGACTTGAAAAACTGGTGGACCCTGCTACTGTTCCTGTGATTAGAACTAACTTGCTTGAATCTTAAGTGCAAAACCCATTGGATATTAAGTGTTGGATATTTAAAGTGAGATAATCAATTTTTCAAGTAAATACAATTTATTGTAATTTGAAAAGTGTATTATCTTAATTTTAAACTTTATTAAAATGGCCGCCGCACACAGATTTAAGATACCTCCGTTTGATGCACAACATTATGACGAATGGACCGGAAGGATGAAAGCCTACCTTAAATCAATAAACAAGGTATACTTGAGAATATTAGAGAACGGTCCATACATACCCATGAAAATTGAGCCAAAGCGAATGGAAGGAGGGATACTAATACCATCCCGGTCTGTTCCTAAAGAGGAAATGGAGTTTTCAGACGTAGATAAAGAATTGGTTGGTATGGATGCGTCGTTACGCAATGTCATAATTGAATCCCTAGACTCAGAGTACTATGTTCAGATAAAGGGATTAAAAACAGCTAAAGCCATGTGGGATAAACTGGCTGTAGTGATGGAGGGGACCGAGGAAGTTAGAGATAATCACAAGCGCATTCTGATATCTGAATATGAATCGTTCAGATGCGAACGAGGAGAAAGTGTAGCGGATGTTTACAAACGTTACAGTAAATTACTTATCGAGCTGAGTATAAGAGATAAAGTCTATCCACTGGCAGATTCAAATATCAAGTTTCTCTTGAATTTGCCTAAACATCTGGAACACAGGATCACTGCCATTCGAGAGTCAAGAGACTTCAAAAATACTTCTCTCGAAAAGCTGTATGGTGTTTTAAAGACCTACGAGCTGGAGCAGGAACAAAATGACAAAAGAAGATCCTACAATAGTGGAGAATACAAAGCGGTAAGTGAGTCTGGACTTGTAGCTGAAGAGTCTGCTGTAAAGGCACTTGCAGCTGTCTCATTGAAAACTGCTAATCCTGAAAGGGTGGTATTAGACATTGAAGATCCATCCGAAGAAAGTGAGGATGAATACTATACCCTTGAAGAGCTAGACAAATTAGAAGACAAGTCATATGCTTGTATTGCTCGAGAATTTGCTCATATCAGCTTCAGGAATTCAAGAAGAGGTAAAGGACGATTTGGTAGTTCTTTCAGCCGAAGAGGCAGCAGCAGCAGCAGAGGTAGTAGTGTAAGTGGTCGGGGAAGTTACAGCGGTCGAGGTAGCACATCTGGTAGTGGCTACAGACCTAACCTGGTAGACAAGAACAAGTTCAGATGCTACAACTGCAATGAATTGGGACACTTTGCAACAGAGTGCAAGAAGCCCAAGTACGTTCATCCCAAGGAATCCTATGCTGATCTGAAAAAGAAATATGATGCCTTGGTTAGCAAGCAACAGAAGGGAAGCCGGGCGTATGTTGTGACGGAAGGGAAGGGTTGGGACGAGTCTGATGAAGATGAAGATCAGGAGCTATGCAACTTCGTTTTAATGGCAAGATCTTCAGAACAATCAGAGGTACCAATTCTAACCGTAAATGAAATGTCTATTTCTGAGTACCAAAATGAATTAGCTGCCATGACTAAAGACATGTACAATCTCCAACTGAATCTAATCGCTGTTAATGAGAAAAATGCTAAACTCTCCCTTAAAAATAGACTTCTCGAGGCCAGGGTAGAGGAATTAGAATCACGAGAAAGTACAGAAAGGCAGTTAATAAATCAGGTAACCGTTTTAGAACACAAGCTTAAGATTAGGGAAGACCTTAACGAAGAACTTAAAAATGAATTAGTTGAGCTTAAAATAACATGTCAATCTTTTAAAGAAGCAGCTAATAAAGTTTTCGTAGAAAGGGACATGTACATGAAACTGACAGGCAAGAGTAAAAATGAAAAAGTAAACATAGGACTTGACTACACACAGAAAAAGAAAAATAGGGCTGCTGAGTTGTTAGAGCCAGTGTTAGTCAAAGAAGATGTGCCTGAGGTTCTAGTGAATGTTAGAAAACCTATCTTTAAGCAGTTTGAGCCTAGGACCATAGATCATGTTGCTATTAAAATTGAACATGAGATTAAAATGGAAAAAGATTCAGAAGAAAAAGTAGTAGAACCTACAACTTCTAAGAGAACGAGTAAGATTGCTTATGCTAAGAGAGGTGTAGGAACCAAGAAGGCTAAGACGGTGTCATATAAACAATGTGTAGCAGGGTCAGACCAAATGAAAACACCTGTAGAGGCAGTTAATACTGAACCTGTATCTGTATCCACATCTACACGAGCTAGGAAGGCATGCTATATCTGTAATCAAACTGATCATTTGTCTTACTATTGCCCGTCCTATGTAGAGGAAGTAAAACCTGTTGGTTGTAATACCATGCCTGCAACTACTGCTTTGCCTAACATGTATGCAAATCATGCCAAATGCAATAATCCTAATTGTATGCCATGTGCTGTAAACATCATGCATGCTTATTTTAATTTGATGAATACTGCTAGTGCATCTGTTGAACATACATTTAGTAGTGGTAAGAAAAAGCATGATGGGTCAAAGGCTAAGACTTCAAGTCCTCCTAAAGTTAGGAGTGACCAGTCTACTCCCAAACCTGACAAACCAGTCAAGGTTGACAAGGGGAAAAGACAAAGTCAAGATGAATGCCCCTGATGGCAACAAGGCAAAGCCTTCTGTATCTGAAAAGAAAAAGAAAATTATTGATGCCGGGCCCAAACAACATTGGGTTCCGAAGAACGCCTAACCTTTCTGGATTTGCAGGGCAGTGAACAAGAAAAGAGTAAAGTCATATGGGTGCTAGACAGTGGAGCATCAAGGCATATGACCGGCAACAAGTCCCTGCTAACAGATTTGGTGTTGAGAGCCGGCTCCGTGGTTACTTTTGGAGATAACATCAAGGGTTACACCCGGGGATATGACAAGATTGTTTATGTAAATGTTATCATTGAGGACGTGTCTTTTGTGGAAGGATTGCGACATAATCTTCTCAGTGTTAGTCAGTTCACCGACAGGGGTTTTGACGTCAACTTTGGGAAGCATGATTGTTCGATTCGAAGTAAAAAGGATGGAAGCCTTGCTCTCAAAGGAGTAAGGAAGTCAAATTTGTTCATAGCCGACATGAATTCTGCTGATCAGTCTGAAGTCACGTGTTTCTACAGCAAGGCTTCTGCTGATGAAAGTTGGCTATGGCATAAAAGATTATCTCACCTGAACTTTAAAGCAATGAATAATCTCATAAGGAGAGAATTGGTGAGAGGGCTGCCGCAGATGGAGTTTACTCCAGATGGACTCTGCGAAGCATGTGAGATGGGAAAATCGAAAAGAGCCTCGCATAAGGATAAGCAAGTGAATAGCATTACCGAGCCCCTACAACTACTTCACATGGATTTGTTTGGACCCGTTAATGTTATGTCAATGTCAAGGAAAAGATACGCGCTGGTGATTGTCGATGACTTTTCCAAATACACATGGGTGATGTTTGTGACATCGAAAGATGAAGTGCCATATGAGATCATTAGGCATGTACTGGTAATTGAAAACGTAGCAAGTCTGACTGTGAAGACTATCCGATCCGACAACGGGACAGAATTCAAGAACTCAGAGTTAATGGATTTCTGCATATCTAAAGGGATCAGACGACAGTATTCAGCACCGAGAACACCGCAGCAGAATGGGGTGGTAGAAAGGAAGAATAGGACACTGGTTGAAGCAGCTAGGACAATGCTGTATGAGTCAAGACTTCCTTTGTATTTTTGAGCTGAAGCAGTTAGCGCGGCTTGTTATACACAGAACAGAACCCTGATTATAAAGGACTATAATGAGACGCCGTATTATCTGATGAATAAATGAAAACCATCTATCAAGTACTTTAACGTGTTTGGTGTCAAATGCTTTGTGTTAAGAGACAATACACAACTTGGAAAGTTTGATGCCAAAGCAGATGAAGGGGTTTTCGTTGGATATTTTCTTGAAGTAGTAGCAGCGTACAGGGTGTTTGTGCTTAATGATCGCAAGGTGGTTGAAAGCCTTAATGTCACATTCGACGACTCAAAGCTCCCTTCTATACTAAAGGAAGACAGTGAGCCCACTTCCCTAAGATTTGAAAATATGGATATTGATGAAGTGGATACAGTTCCTAAGTCTGTAGTGCAGGGTAGTGATCCAACGATAAATAATGTAATTAATCAAGAGTCTAGTGTTTCGCCAATACAAAACACTAGGGCTGAGGGATCACCTTCCGTTAGACCTGATACTAACTCAGGGGGAGTAAGTATGCACTCAGGGGGAGCAGCTCACTCAGGGGAAACTAGTACTAGCTCAGGGGGAGCTAGTGAAAGTGCTTCTAGACTAAGTCACCTTCACTTACAAGATCAAGCTGAGTCATCAAGAACATTTGCTAGGGATCGTACTTAGAACAAGGACCATCCGTTTGAACTAATTATTGGTGATCTAGATGCTGGAGTGACTACTAGAGGAAAAGCTAGAGCTGAAATTGCCACTGAGAATGAATGTCTATACTCAGTGTTCCTTTCCCAGATGGAACCTAAAGTGGTGGAAGAAGCTCTAGATGACGCTGATTGGGTGATTGCTATGCAAGAGGAACTCAATCAGTTTGAAAGGTAGAAGGTGTGGAAGCTGGTACCCAGACCAAAGAATAGATCTGTTGTTGGAACAAAATGGGTATTCAGAAACAAGCTGGATGAAAACAGACTTGTAGCACGAACTAAAGCTCGCCTGGTTGCTAAGGGTTATACTCAAAGAGAAGGAATTGATTATGATGAAACCTACGCACCAGTAGCAAGGCTAGAGGCAGTAAGGATGTTCTTAGCATTCGCAGCACATCATGGTTTTAAAGTCTATCAGATGGATGTCAAGAGTGCATTCTTAAACGGTGAACTGGATGAAGAAGTGTATGTCGATCAACCTCCCGGGTTTGTCGACAACAAATACTGTGATTATGTTTATCGTCTCTTCAAATCAGTATATGGCCTTAAGCAGTCTCCGCGGAAGTGGTATGAAACTCTGTCAGACTTCTTACTAGAAAGTGGTTTCACCAGAGGAGTAATCGACAAGACGCTTTTCTACTAGAAATGCAAAGATGATCTAATAATGGTGCAAGTATATGTGGATGACATTATCTTTGGGTCTGCAAATGAGAAGTTGTGCTAAATTCGCAAAGTTAATGCAATCGAGGTATGAGATGAGCATGATGGGAGAGCTGACGTTCTTTCTGGGTATTCAAGTTAGTCAGAAGAAGGACGGGATATTTATCTGCCAGACCAAGTACATTCATGATCTATTGAAGAAGTATGGTCTCGAAGATGTATCACAAGCTAAGACTCCTATGGCAACAGCCACGAAGCTTGACGAGGATAAAGCGGGTAAACCTGTAGACATCTCAAGCTATCGAGGTATGATCGGCTCACTTTTGTATTTAACTGCTAGCAGACCTGATATTATGTTCTCTACATGCTTATGTGCAAGGTTCCAAGCGGATCCTAGAGAGTCACATCTCATAGCCGTAAAGCGTATTTTTAGGTATCTCAAGGGAACATCAAATCTCGGGATTTGGTACCCAAGAGATACAAGGTTTAATCTTGTTGGCTATTCGGATTCAGATTACGCAGGTTGTAGAATAGATAGGAAGAGCACTTCAGGAAGCTGTCAGTTCCTTGGAAGAAGGTTGGTGTCTTGGCAAAGCAAGAAACAACACACAGTATCTACCTCGACAGCTGAAGCAGAATATATTACTGCTGGAAGCTGTGTGGCCCAGATACTGTGGATGAAGAACCAACTCAAGGACTACGGTATGGAAGTATCTAAGATTCCTATCATGTGTGACAACACATGTGCTATTGCAATGACCAACAACCCTGTGGATCACTCCAGGACCAAGCACATTGATATCAGGTATCATTTTATTAAAGAGCATGTAGAAAATGGAATTGTAGAGTTGCATTTTGTGTCTACTGAACGTCAAATAGCAGATATATTCACTAAACCTCTAGACGAATCAACATTTTCTAGATTGGTTGGTGAATTGGGGATGCTTAACACCTGTTAGTTTTGCTACCTATCTGTTATAATTCAGTTTGTGTACATATTATTGTTGTGCATGAATATTCATAATTAATAATGTGTACTTAATTTCAAAAATGTATGCGTTGCATGTCATAAGGGGAAGTTAGAAAGTTTCCTGAAATTAATCTTGTGATGATCTGTGTATCTATATGATTAATGTCAAATGAAGTGATGGGATTTAATGCTAGACTTAATTTTGAAATGCATGATTTATTTGCTAAATTCCCTGTCATTTCAAAATTGTAATCTCTAAAATGGTATGAAAATTTGTGGTGAAATCTTACGAATTTTACATATAAATGTTTAATTCCTGTAATTTCATTGAAATTTTCCAAGGCAAATCTCGATCTGTTTCTGGATCGAGATCGAGATCGACTTGCGAAAATTGCTTAAAAAGTTTAAGGTAAATCTCGATCTGTCCACATCGAGATCAAGATCGAGATGTAGATCGAGATCGACATCGAGATCGACATCGAGATGTGGATCGAGATGCGTATCTCGAGATCGAGATGTGACTTGTCTCTTCAGTTACCTTTTTTTTAAGCGTGCCTATATATAAATAGCATTATATAGACTGTTCATTATTTCCATTAACTTTCTCTCTCTCTCTCTCTTTCAAAAAGTTTAAGTTCATTCATATACACACGCATATACATACATGCACAACATCCTCTTCCCTGCCATTGCACCAAGTTTTCTTGTGATTTTCTTAAACAAAAATCACTAACTGTTACTTGAAAGCATTAATCACTAAAACAAAACTCTGCCAAAATTTTGTTTAAAATAAACTGTTGAACTCTTTGCGTTTTTTTTCTACATCATTCTGTGATATTAGTGTTCTTGCAAATCGTTTTTCAGTTTTCTTTTCATTCGAGTGAGTTTGTTGTTCTTAGTTTCGTGCTTTCTTGTTCTTCACTTATTGTGTGTTCTTGAGTGGAATAGTTATGTGTATTACCGTTTAATCCATAAAGTGCAACTTAACCGCCCTGTCTTGTGTTTTTCCGAAATATAAGTTTTTTCTCATAGCTAAAACAACAACAACGGCTGTTCACTTTAATTTTCTAAAACTCAATCGTCAATCATTAGTGGGGAGTTAAGTGGTCATTAGTAGGGAAGTTAATTTGTTTTAAATTGTGTCACTAATTACGTGGGGTAATTAGTGGGGATAGTGTACGTTTTTTTTTGTTTAAATTTAGAACTTGTTCTCTAAATTTCCATTGCAAAACCATTTTCAGAACATTTCTTTTCTCAAACACAAATTTAAAATGGCAAATCCAAATTTCACAATTCCCAAAACCAACTTTGTTAATCTCTCTGTTGATCGAGCAACTGGTAGATTCATTCACTATCAGTTCTGGATTGAGTCCCTCAACAACTCATCCATAATAAGTCATGCTTTAACCACCTCTCCCATTCTGAATATCGAAGCCCTTCAAGCTGCTTACTCAACATTAGAGATTCAGGGTGGTAAAGCAAATCCAACAGGCTTATCCTTCACTATCGGTGGTGCTAAATATGAGGTTAGTCTGCAGAAGTTCAATGAGATAATCGGGCTTCCTTCAGAAAATTTTGCTCTGGAACCCACTATGGAGGATATGTTACAATTATTCACGGAGATAGGTTGTCGCCCTACCACGGGTCCTATCAAGGTAACAAAGGTTAACACCGGTATGCTACCAGCTAAGTGGGATTATGTAGTTCAAGCCATTCAACGCTGCATGTTCCCAAATGACAAAGACTACAGGCCGATAAACAACAGCTGTCGGGTAATACTATACGGAGTGGCCAACAACAGGAAGGTGAATGTGGGCAAACATCTGTTGATTCAGTTGCTTGAGAGGTGGGCATTGGAAAAGAATGCATCTAGGAATCCGGAAGATGAACCAATTAAATGCTGGATGCCAAGATTCCTTCAGATGGTTCTGGATGACGTCCTTTCAGAGGAGCACATAAGAGTATTTCAAGGCTTTGAAAGGATGGCATGTTTTGATATGACCTTAAAGAGTATCTCCACCATGGAAACCCAGCAAAAGTCAAGACTTTTTGAGTTGTGCCTGACTCCGTATTTCCAGGATCTGCAAGATGAGTATGCTAGGATGCACGCTTCTCAGTTTACCGCAGTAGAAGCTGAGAGTAGCGGTAACGAAGTTGCAGGTGGAGGTCAAGTGTCTGGAAATTTTGGAGAAGCAGGTGTGGATGTTGACATGGCCGATGCAAATGTAGTAGAAACTGGAGCCGACAAGGATGACGACCTTCTGGGTCAGGTACCTATTCTTGCTGATCTTGACCAATCGTCAATTCAACCAAGCCCTATTTTCTACAGCCGTGGGCTTGAAAACCCCCAGGCTCTATCCCAGGCTGCAAGCCCTTCTGTTCACAAACATACAGCCATCCCTAAAACTGGTGATAAAAGGAAGGCAAGCTCATCTGAGTCGAGTGAATCGAGTGGAGGGAGTGTCGGAGTTGAGAGAGTAGTCACATCAGCAGCTCTGCCACCCTCAAAGAAGCAAAAAGTGGATTCTAACCCAGTGGCAACTGCGCAACCTATTAGGGATAGTTCACCTCTCACAGCCACTATACCTCACGCTGGTGGCTCACCTCTCCAAAACATTCCAACACGTTCGCACTCGCCTAGGCATATTGGTGAGAGTCAAGGAGGGGGTCCAGCTCAACAGCCAATAGGAGCTGGCCCTACCTCCCCTGAGTTGTCCGCTCAGGGATCTTTGAGCAATTTCTCGGAAGAGGAATGGCAAACTGAGACTCGCCCTTCTGATGCTAGGATCTCAGGAAGTTTATATGTGGAAGAGTTTGTCGAATCCAGTACGGATGACTCTTCCTCATCTGAATCAGAAAACAAGTTGCTCGCAGAGCAACGACATCTAGTGACTGGTGGGTCTACGCCTCTAGAATAGCCCAGCGAACCAGAAAAGGTTCTTGGTGAACAAGGGGATGACATGGTCATAACGCCATCTCCTAACGTAGACACAGCGCTTAAAGGTTCAGTCTCACTGACCGATATCGCCGACCAACTCACCGCTAGTCCCCAGCGACTAGTCGATGAGGCTCTAGTACTGTTAGGCTCTAAACACGAGGGAGAGACAGGGAGAGTAGATCCCTTCTCTTTAGGGATCTTGAGTGAAACAGAACCCGGTGAGAGGAAACAGTTTAACCCAAGCCAAACACCGTCCCCCAAAATCAGGATCTAGTGAAGAAGGTGGAGGCTTTGGAGGCTGGAGTTGCTGGTGTTACTGCTGCTGTCTCTTCTCACTCGGGAAGATTGGAGGTCGGAGCTCAGTACATGGAGAACCTGATTGCCGTCCAAAATCAAATGATTGAAAAGATGAACAATCTTGGATTGGTACAGGTGGAGGTTGGGCAGTCAGTCGATGATGTCACTCATGGCATGTCTCAGGTCTGGACGAAGCTGAATGAACTACTTGATGCTGTCTTTGGACGTAACAGGGCTGGACCTGGTCCTTCAACCGGTGGTGGTGGTGACGATAAAAATGATGATGATGCTCCTGATGAGGATAACCCACCTAAGGGCGAGAAGGAGGATCAGGGTCTGAAAAAGCTTACTAGTAAGGGTCCGGTGATCGAGTCCTCAAATAAATCTGGTGAAAAGGTGGAGGAGGCTCAACCGGCTCTTAAGGACAAAGGCAAGCAGAAGATGGTAGTTGAAGAAGAAGCTGAGAAAGAAACACCTCTCGTCGATGTATTTATGGGAGACTTTATTGAAGATTCTGATGATGACGAGATGGTTGTAGAAGCCTTAGTGGCAAGGAGGTTGAGACTCGAGCAACGGGCAAAAGAGTGGGAACGAGAAAGAGGTCTAAATCCTGGTGGATCCGGCATAGGAGTTGCAGGTGATGCAGGAGACCACTCGGTTGCTGACGAGCATGTGCCAAAAGAAGAAGTTGATGAAGTAGTGAAAGAAGCGGAGATGCAAGAAGAGATTTTCAGGGAAGCCAGAAAAAGAGTGAATGAAGAAGTGCTTCAAGGAATAGTGGAAAAGGAACTAATGGCAAAGGAGAAGAGAGCGGCTCAGAAAACTCAGCATGAGTATGAAATGAAAAAGATCAAAGATCCTAAGGTCCAGGCTGACATAAGGAGGGAAGGTCCCGAGTGGGACAAGGCTAGAGAAGCCTTAGCTGGACCAAGAGCCTATGCTCCTGACTCAGAAAGATTGAGTTTCCTTCTCTACAAGCTAGAAAATCTAAACCCTGGGCTGCTGAACTATCTAAACTGTATAAGACAGGGATGCACCTCCGTACAAGTCATATTCAAGGAGAAGGCATGGAATCTGATGATTACTTGGACACCCATAACAAGAATCGAGCCGTGTATGGTCGATGAAGCTTTCTTCCATGCAAGGGGTGCAAGTGAACTGGTAGAATTCGCTCATAAGGTAGACACCTCTGTCAAGACTGGAGTACTGTTTAAGGAGAAACTGTTGAAGATGGCTGAAGACAGAGGGGTTGACATTATTCTAAATCCCTACCAGATCAGATACGTCCATGACAAGGTCTTGAGGATCGTAAATCTGCATGACTCGAAACTGACCCCGAGCGGAGATGTACTGAAGGTAGTTGCAAAGCTAGTCCTCTCAAAGGGTTTTCTAACAAAGGAAAAGAAGCTGGTGGCTAAGGACTTGGAGAAGTTGATAAGAAGGCAAGATGTTAGATACAAGTTGCCTGAAGCCAAACTACCAGTGGTTAAGAAGGAGCCTGAAGACTATGCATTCGAGCAGCAAGAAGAGGCAATAAAGGAGTATGTGCAGAGATACGGAGATCCAAGTTTAGACATTCCTGAAGAAGGAGAAATAAGGGAGGAAGCTAGTGCAGTGGTTGGTGCAAATGTCAAGTTTGTCAAAAGCAAAGCTGAGAATGAGAATGTTCTGCTGATCTATACAGACAAGCATCAGGTGGAAACCGTCATTGAGATCAAGTACGACATCTTTGCAGAACACAGTCATGAAACACTGTGTATCATAAGGGAATTGATTAATGAGATGGATGATGTTGACGAGTTTGATCAGGATTATCTAAGAGTCACGTTTGATAACTTCTGTAGGAGAAGACAACAGCTAGACATTCAGAGACTACAGCAATGCACCACCGCTATTGTCATTGGATACCCTAAGCAGCTGGTCATAAGGAAGAAAGGGGAAAAGGGGTATCCTGACAAAGTCACTAAGCTGAGGTTTGAAGACATTCCCACGAAGCTTACCACTCGCAGCATGGTTGAGAGGTGGTTGAGGTTGTTTCGAGACTACAAGATCAGAAATCATGTGGAAGCGGAAGGACTTAATCTTCTCAAGAAAAGGATGGATGAAGTCTGCAATCCTGAGTTCATGAAGAAAGAAAAAGCAGCCAAGAAGAAAGCTCGTGAGGAAGAGGAGCGCAAGAAATCGAAGTTTTAATGTATTATGCTTGTAATGTTTCTTTGCGTTATAATTTGTTTTCTTGTTTTCCTGCATTGTAAGTATATTATCTGTTTTCTTGTGTAGTGTAAGGTAGAAGTTAGCTAGCTAAGTGTCTTGAAACTGGTTTATATTAGGCGTCAATTATTTCGCGAAGTTCGGTGGTGGTAATACTGCTAAAAGGATTTCAGAAGGATAATTGAAGATTGAGTGGACCGTGCTCTTAAGTACTTAGAGAAAATCTCTAGAAGAGCATGAAGCCATTTGATCGAGCCAACAGGTGTCCAATTTTGGCACTTGAAGTATCAGTAATAGACATGAAGCTAGTTAATCAAGCCAAGCATTATGCAAGTTGACATGATCTTTTATGAATGTTATTTTATCTTTTGCAGTCCCAGGTTAGTTGAGTTATCCTCATTATGAATTTGGTTGTCATTGTTAGACAATCAAGTAGGGGGAGATTGAAAGGCATAGGTGTACTAACTTGTAACACTTAATTACTATGTAACGCAACTAAGTAAAAGATAAAACAACTGCAAAATAAGGGAAACTGAAGAAGCACATGGAATCAATCAACTGAAGAAATGGTAATGATACTTGGTAACTACAAGTAACTAATTTGGTTAATCAAGAATGCCTAAGTGAGAAGAAGTTCAATCTCAGTATTGCTCATGCCCTAACTTATCTAATGGAGAATCAAATTAATATCAAAGAAGTATCAAGAAGACCAAAGTGATTTCATGTAATGTATCTCAACAACTGGATAATGTAAAGGTTAATCAACAAATGAGAACTGACATTCAGAAGCAAGAACCCCTAAAAGACTAGTCACTTATGAACCAGACCATTGCATCAAGTGTCAGGACATTGGAGGCAAGTTCATGTCAGTAATAGAAGATCTCATTTAAATTGAGTGAGGAAAAGAAATTGAAGAAGCTAGGGAAACTTTCTCATAAAGGTTAATCCACAATTAGTCACTAAAGAAAGTCAACATTGGATGAGTGCATATTTGCTAAGGCAAATGTCGATCCATAGCAGATCGAGATGCGGATCGAGATTGATAATTGAAGAAAAACATTGCAAGGCAAATCTCGATCCACGGCAGATCGAGATCGAGATCGAGATTCTCACAGATCGAGATCGAGATTCTCATAGATCGAGATCGAGATTTTCACAGATCGAGATCGAGATCGAGATTGTCGACCAAGATCGAGATCGAGATGGGTCCAGGCCGAGATCGAGATGCGGGTCGATATGTAGCATTTAATGTTCAAGGGACAAGTGGCTTATTGTGAACGGTTGATCCAGAGTGGTTGGGAAAGTACTTTTTGTTGTCAAGTTCCTGATTGGGCCACGTACACAAAAAGGACAAGATCAAGACTACACGACATTATAAAAGCAACACTTTGTTTTTATTTGTATAAGATTTTTTATCCATCTCTATATTTTTTCTACGATATATTTCAAGAGAGAGCATTTACTGTAAAACAATAGTGAGAGAGAGGATCAGTTGAATCAAGCTTTAATTGTTGTATTTATTGTTCAACTGATCATGATGCCTTTATGAATGTTGTAGCAAATCCCTCAATGAATATAAAGATATATTCTTGAAATTCTGTGTCATCATTTATTACCTGCATATTTGTATATTCTCTCATTTATTTTAAACAGTTGTATTCACCCCCCCCCCTCTACAACACTTTGGACCTAACACCATAATATCTTGGTGAGACTAGCATGGATTTACTTGCAGGTACAAATTGCTATAAATCGAATGAGTGCAAGTAAGGGAGAGAAACACTTGAGTGAAGTGAGGGAGTGATACTCTTGAGTGAGAGAAATAGGGAGAGAAATGAGTGGAACACTTACGCTTGAAAGTGTAAACACCAACAGAACGTAGTAGAAGTGAGGAAACCATAGACCAAACATTAACCTTGCTACTATGCATGAATCCTGTTACTGAATTTTCCAGCTCTGAAATGTTGAAGAGATTCTTTTCTGGAAGACAAGCTGAAGAAGAGTCTAGCTGAAGCTTAGTGGGAATGTCCAAACTATTACTTTTGGGTCTATTAATTCATGTTGTTCTCAATCACAAAGGGGGAGACATTAATTTTTAGGCCTAAGGAGGATTTTATGTTCAATTGGAGGAGAGTTTCTTATTCGATTGGATGTAGATGATACTTTTATTGTTTTAAAGGATATTCTCAACTAAGGGGGAGAATTTGGTGATACAAGAAACGAGATCTGTCAATCCTATCTTGTGGAGGTTACTTAAAGGATATCTAAAGACACAATGGTGGATTGGAGCTTGCATGAACTAAGGGGGAGAATTAGATAAAATTGAAACCTTAGTGATGCAAGGGAGAAATTACTAAGGGGGAGTTTCTTAGTAATTGGTTGGAGCCTAATCCCTAAAGGTGTTGTAGATTTAACTAATTTTTCGTCTGAAGTGGAGAATTTACTTTTTGTCAATTGGGAAGAAGTTACTTGTCGTACTAAGGGGGAGAAGTTATGGAGAATCTTAACATCTTGGTTTGCAATGCTATATCTTATTCTGAAAAGATATCTAAGGGATTTTGCTCTATTTGTTTGAAGATATGTCCTTGAAACATTCTTAGGAGAAGTTCGGCAGAAGAATTCTTTCTAGCACGATCAATGAATGAAAATGAAGATTTCTTTGAAGAGTATCAACTCAGGGGGAGTTTTTGCTAAGTAGAAGTTTTCTGGGAAAAGAAGAATGCGAAGGAGATTTTCAAGGGGCATATGAGAAGTGTCCAAGTGTGTTCTATTTCTTGTTTCAATGATAGATGAAGTCAATGGAGTAGTGCAGGGAAGAAAGAAAAATATGTTTCCTGGAAATAGAACATCCTGAAGAAAAAGAGGAAGTGACTTTTATTCCAAGAGAGAACAACCTTAAGGGGAGAATGAGTTGACCTCTTATGGGGAACATAGAGAGCTGTATGTTCTAGTTCGAATTGCAAGATGAACAAGAATGATTGTTCAGAAGTCTTTACTAATGATTTGTTTCTTTATTGAAAGAACCCCATGTTTGAAGAACATTGAAGTGGAGGAAGCTAAAGGAAAATGAAATTCAGAAATTCATCATTCATTTTAGCAACTCAGGAAATCTGGATTTAACTGATTATATCTTTCCAGAACCTTTTGTATATTATTTTCATGTCTAGTACTTTAATTGTTTCTTGTATGTTAGTTGAGTTATCCTCTAGTAGTTAATTTTATTTAATTGCTTTTGGGGGAGATTGTAAAGGGAAATAAAATTTGATTGCTATTCCATATCAACCAAATAGGGGGAGATTGAAAGGTGAAAGGCATATGACTAGGCCTATTTGTAATAATTAGATGACAACTCAACTCTAGCTATTAAAGAGAAGTAAATAACAAACACCAAACGGGAATCAAGACGAAGACAGTCAACTAATCCCAAAGGATCTAAGTATCAGAAGAATTTCTATAGGATTGCTACTCAACACTGGAAGAAGTTCATTTATATGTTCAAGCGTCAGTGAAAATAAATAATGTGGTAGTACTTCTATAGAAGACATAAGATATAGAAGATTTCAAGTGATTACTACAGTAGATTCCAGAAGAAGATTGAAGTCAGTGAAGCAGCAATAATGACAGAAGGCCTCAAGTTTAAATGTTAATAAATGAAGAATATTTATTAGTATGACACAAATGAACCAGACAGTACATTTGTGTGTCAACTTAAATAATATTTATTCTTCATTTAAATCAAGAGGTTTCAAGATCAGAAGACAAAGAAAAATCAAGAAGACTACAGTTTAATCGGATCTCTATAATATTTTAATTCTACAATCTAAGTAAGTTAATTATTTAATTTATTTCAATTAAATTAATTCAAATTGAATTTAATTTAATTTATAAATTATTTAAATTAATTTAAGTAGAATTAATTTATTAGAAAAGAAATGAATTAATTTGACTTATATATATATATATTTCGAATATGACTTAAATAAGTCATACCGAATATGACTTGAATAAGTCATACCGAGTATGACTTAAATAAGTCATACCGAGCTATATATATATATGTGTGTGTTAATAAGTCATACCGAGTCTGCTTTATTAAAGGTCATACCGGACAATTCTTTTATTATATTAAAAAGTCATACCGATTTTTTAATTAATAAAGAAAAAGGTCATACTGAGTTTTCTTTGGAAAAAGGTCATACCGAATGTTTTTTATTATATTAAAAAAAGTCATACCGATTTTTTTAATTAATAAAAAAGTCATACCGACCAAAATAAGTCATGCCCAGTGTTTAGAAAAGTCATACAAGACTTAATTTAATTAAATTAAGTCATATTGATAAAGGTCATGCTGAGCATTTTCATTCTCTATAAATATGAGATGAACGCTTCACTATTTCAGTGTTAGAAAATCAGATCAAATTCAGAAATTTGTCTGCATTGTAATATTCACAGATTTCTGTGCAAGTTTGAATATAATTGATTAAAATCAAACACTTCATGTCGAATTCTTTCTAGATTATTTTATCAGTTATAAACTCTAATCCTCAGATAAATTTTGTAATACTTTTCAAGTTAAATTTATATCTTCTACTTGAACAATATTTCATTAAAATTTATATTTCGTAGTTATTTAAAATAATATTTTGAAATCCTAAATATCGCGAAGATTTTCAGATATTGTATTCAACCCCCCTTCTACAATATCAGGGACCAACAAAAAGGGAAATAGGAGTGAAGAGAAGTAACTCACTGCACTTTCATGTGTACTAGAAATGCTGAATGTAATCTCTATGTAATGGTTGATGATAACTCAACAATAGAACATGACATGTAATAATATGCAGGTGCACAGAAATCTTGGATCACAGAGTTCAGTTAAGATAAAGTATCAAAGGATCATCTACAGACTTGAAGCTCACTGGAAGAAGTTCATTAACATGTTCAGGCCTCAGTGAAGAATAAAAGATATTGACATCTATTCAATGATGTGGAAGCTACAGAAGATTGTCTTAGTCTATAAAGATTTTAGTGCATTACAATCGAAGCTACAAGTAAGGTTTGCAAAGAAGAATGTGGAATCATGTTTGGAATCAAGAGCCCCTATTAAGACTAGTCACTTATGAACCAGACCGTTGCATCAAGTGTCAGGACATTGGAGGCAAGCTCTCGTCAGTTAATATGGTTTTAATCATTCTAAAGTAGTTGGTTTTCTTGAGTCAAGTGGAAGATCAACAAAGGTGGTAAATCAGTGTTGGAGAAATGTCAGCCTAATGGATAAGGGACAGACGGCACAACCTGATTGGATCTTACTAAAACTTCACAGATTAGAAGGCCAAATACTTGGACGTGGTGGAGTCACGTATACGGGGCCAAGTATTTGGATAAGGAAGTCTACACAAATTGAAGAGTGGAATGGAAATATTTAATTTAATTAAATAAAGTATTTATTTAATTATTTATATATTTTATAAATAAAGATATTCTTTATTTATATTTTATATATTTATTAAATATTACTTTTACATTAAATATTTCCAAAGGCATGCTTGGCACATGACTTTGAAGATATGATTTGAGTGGACAAGAGTAAAAGGTGGAAAAGTAAAAAGTAAAAAGTAACACCTTTTAAATCCTAAATATCGCGAAGATTTTCAGATATTGTATTCAACCCCCCTTCTACAATATCAGGGACCAACAATTGGCATCAGAGCTGGTTGATATAGTTTCATATCAGATCCAAATCAAATTCCGCGAACTCATAAAAAACTCAAAAAATATTTTAAATTCGAAATAATTTTTCATTTGAAATAATTTTTTTTCTGAAAAATTATTTTTGATCAAAAATTGTTTTAAGTCAAAAATTGAAATATTTTTTGAATCACTTAATTTTTAATCTTATTAAATATGAGTACCCAAAAAGTGACGAGCATAAAAATTCCACAATTTGACAGAGAACACTACAACTTGTGGAAACACAAAATGCTACTGTTTATCGGGATTGCAAATCCCAAGTATGCATTAGTCATGGCCAAAGGTGTTGAGCCCCCTATATCAGTTATTCTCGAACATACGGTTGATGGGGTCGTAATTCCCCACAGACAGTTTCTGAAAAGTCCGACAGACTATACAGATGAGGAAGCAGAAGCCGTGTCCCTTGATAATAACTTGAAGCTTATACTAATTGAATCCCTGGACTACGTAATGTACAATCAAGTAGTTAATTGCAAGAATGCAAAACAGATCTGGGAAACAATTGAAATTATCAATGAGGGAACTGAAGAAGTAAAGGAGAATAGACTGGAAATCCTGACCTCCCAATATGAGCAGTTTAGATCTAACCTTGGTGAGGGTATCTCTGAGGTATTTCAAAGACTAAACAAACTGATGAATGAGCTTAATATGAACGGAAAGTTTTATCAGAACCAGGAGGTAAACAGGAAGTTTTTGCTGACCTTACCAGAGCATCTGGAACACAGGATTGCAGCTATCCGGGAATCTAGGGACATGAAGGAAGTAACCCTAGAAAGACTCTACGGAGTGTTAAAGACTTATGAGCTGGAGCAGATCCAAACCAGAGAAATGTACGGGAGAGGTAAGCTACTGAGTTCCTCCAAGGCATTAATAGTAGAAGCACCAGAGAAAGTAGAAGCGAAGGCTGTTGCACCTTCTAACAGTTCAACAGAGTATGTGGTTCCAGAATTTGGACATACTTCTGACAAACAAGAAGATGGTGATTTCTACTCACTAGAAGAACTAGATCAGCTGGAAGATGAATCTCTAGCTATGATTGCCAGGAAGTTTGGCAACATGAGATTTCGAAGAAACTCTTCATTCAGAGTGAAGCCTAATTTTGGAAGATTCCAAAAAGGAAGTTCTTCGACAGCAGTATCAAAAAGTGGCTACAAGACTGGCTTAGTTGATAGAAGCAAGTTTCGTTGCTTCAACTGTAATGAGCTAGGTCACTTCGCAACTGAGTGCAAGAAGCCTAAGCAAGGGAAAAAGAGAGAGTCTTACGAAGAGCTCAAAGAGAAGTACGATGCTCTCGTGAAAAAACATCAGGGAAAGTCCTATCTGGTAGAGGGCAGAAGCTGGGATGACTCAGATAATGATGATGAGGAAGAGCTGGGAAATCTTGCTCTTATGGCTTCATCCGAGGAATCACTATCTCCCACCCGTCAAGGAGGAATCGAGGTAAATCCTTCATGCCCTAAAATGTTTGCATTGCTAGGTAAAGAACTAGATGGCGAAAGAGATAAGGTTAAGAAACTCAGACTCAAAGTCAAAGAGTTAGTTGATGAGACTGAAGTTTTTAAACAGTTAAAAAGAAATCATGACAAGTTGACTGTTAAGTTGACTGAAGACTTAGCTATTCAAGTTAGTAAAGTCAGTTGTCATGTTGTAACAGAAGCTAATCTCAGAAACCAGATAGAAGAAGAAAAAAAGAAGTGTCTTGCATATAAGAATTCCTCATATATTGTAAAGAACCTAGTTGACCAACAAGAAATAAGTCGTAAAGTTGGAATAGGCTTCGAGTACAATAAATCTGTAGGAAAGCCAAGCAACATAACCCCCTTTAGAAAAAGTGCTGTAGAAAGGGGTATCCAACATGTTGTTAAAGACACACCAAAACCTCTCTTCATAACACCGATAGCTGAACCTATCCTTGAGAGCTCTGTACTGATTGCATATGAAATGCAGTTGGAAGATCTTGAGGAAGAGAAGAAGAGAGAAGAACAGGTTAAGGACATAAAAAGAGTTAATATCCAGAAAGAAAAGTGTGCACCAAAGACACCAGTGAAAGATGTGAGAACCTCTGATTCCCCCAGACCTGGTATAGGTGTAAAAGACTTAAAGAATAAAATGAACAGACCCAACATGTTTGTTAACAGTAGGAATAGTAACAATAAATTCCATTCTACTGAAAACTTCAAAAATTCTGATAAAATTGAAGTAGAATCTGTTAAGCCCCCTACTGTATTAAATAACATGCCTACTATTGATGCTTTCCATAAACCTTGTGGTATAATGAATTGTATGTTATGTGCTTTTAATGCTATGACTGCTTACTTTAAATGCATGATAGCTAAGAAAGATAACATGACACCTAGACAACATATCAATAGTAAATTTGCTAAATCCAAGACTGCGACTCCTTCACCTGAAAAGAAGGAATCATATATTCCTAAGTCTAAATAGAAAGTTGTTAAGACTGTTTTTAGGAAGGTAGGAACAGTCAAGGAAGAAAATGATGTTATTCGAAAAGGATCTGTTGTTAAAGCAGACAAAGGACAATTCTTTAAGTATGCCGGGCCCAATCAATTTTGGGCTCCAAAGACGAATTAATCCGTTTGATATGTGCAGGGAGTTAAACAGGTAAACCGAGTTATATGGATCCTGGACAGTGGATCTTCAAGGCATATGACCAGAGATAGAGCCCTGCTATCAAACATGGTTGAAAGAGCTGGCCCAATAGTCACCTTTGGAGATAACAGCAAAGGAATGACTACGGGATATGGCAAGTTAAATACTGGAAATGTTATCATTGAAAACGTCTCTTTAGTGGAAGGACTTAAGCATAATCTACTGAGCGTCAGTCAATTTTGTGATAAAGGGTATAAGGTAAACTTTATCAAAGAGAAATGCTTGATAGCTCATTCTAAAGATGACAAACTGGCCTTGCGTGGAGTAAGGAAAGGAAACTTGTACGTAGCCGATCTCAACTCAGGAACTGAAGATGAAGCAAACTATTTCTACTCAAAGGCTTCATCAGAAGAAAGCTGGCTATGGCACAAGAAACTCTCACATCTAAACTTCAAAACAATGAACTCTTTAGTCAAGAGAGACTTGGTGAGAGGACTGCCTCCAATGGAATTTACACAAGAAGGCTTGTGTGAGGCATGTCAGAAAGGGAAGTCAAAGAAAGCAAGTCACAGAGGCACAGACACTACAAACATCACTGAACCACTTCAACTCTTACACATGGATTTATTTGGTCCAGTAAATATTTTATCTATGTCAAGGAAGAAATACGCCTTAGTGATTGTGGATGACTTCACAAAGTATATGTGGGTTTTATTCTTGAACTCTAAGGATGAAACTCCTCATTTGGTGATTGATCATATAAAACTGATTGAGTTAGATTCAAAGTTACCCGTTAGGGCTATCAGATCAGATAATGGAACAGAATTCAAGAATGAAGTTCTGATTGATTTCTGCTCAGACAAAGGGATAACAAGACAACACTCAGCTCCAAGAACTCCGCAACAGAATGGAGTTGTAGAAAGGAAGAATCGAACCTTGATTGAAGCTGCAAGAACTATGCTAAGTGAATCAGGTTTACCTATCTACTTTTGGGCTGAAGCAGTTAATACAACATGTTATACCCAGAATCGAACCTTGATCAACAAAGATCATATGAAAACTCCCTATGAATTAATGGCTGGCAAGAAACCTACTCTAAAGTACTTTCATGTATTTGGAGCTAAATGCTATATGCTAAAAGATGGAGATGGACATCATGGCAAGTTCGAGGCCAAGGCACATGAAGCTATTTTTGTCGGGTATTTAAGAAGAGCATATAGAGTGTACATAATTGATCAGCATTAAGTAAAAGAAAGTGTCAATGTTACTTTTGATGACACTAAACTCCCAAGTATCTAAACTGAAGATTCTTCTGAGTCATTAGAATTTGACAATTATCCAGACATGCATTCTGATGAAGAAGAAGAACCTGAGGTTGCAACAGGAAATAATGATCCAGGTAATAGTGGTGAAAATAATGATCATACTGGAAATTCTACTAATACCAGTGGTGGATCAACGAATCGTCCTGGCAGCAACTCAGGGGGAGATGAAGGATCAACTGGTAGAACACAACATCACAATAAATATCGAGGCGAATCATCAAGATCAAACCTACCCAGAGAAAGGATATGGAGCAGAGATCATCCTTTTGAATTGATCATAGGTGATCCAGATGTTGGAGTTAGAACCAGAAGTGCAACTTCAAATGAATGTTTATTTTCAATTTTTCTATCTCAAGAAGAACCAAAGAAGATTGAAGATGCACTAATTGATCCAGATTGGGTTCTTGCCATGCAAGAAGAGCTCAATCAGTTTGAAAGACAAGAAGTCTGGACACTGGTACCCAGGCCTAAGGATAGAACTGTTATTGGCACAAAATGGGTATACAGGAACAAGTTAGACGGTGATGACATTGTTACAAGGAACAAAGCCAGACTGGTTGCAAAGGGTTACTCTCAGGAAGAGGGAATTGATTATGACGAAACCTACGCACCAGTTGCAAGACTTGAAGCCATCAGAATATTTCTGGCATTCGCAGCACATTCCGAGTTTAAAGTCTATCAAATGGATGTGAAGAGTGCATTTCTGAATGGAGAGCTAGAAGAAGAAGTATATGTGGAACAACCCCCTGGCTTTGAAAATCCAGATTTGGCTAATTTTGTGTATTTTCTATTCAAAGCTCTTTATGGGCTCAAGCAAGCACCGAGGACATGGTATGACACTCTCTCTGTATTTTTACTTGAAAATGGTTTCACTAGAGGTGTCATAGATAAAACTCTCTTTTATAAATTGCATGAAAAAGATATGATATTTGTCCAAGTTTACGTTGACGATATTATATTTGGTTCTACTAACGAAAACTTGTGCAAAAGATTTGCTAAGTTAATGCAGAGTAGGTATGAAATGAGCATGATGGGTGAGCTATCTTTCTTCCTTGGACTGCAAGTAAAGCAAAAGGAGGATGGGATTTTTATTTGCCAATCAAAGTATGTAAGAGATCTTCTAAGAAAATACAGTCTAGAAGATTTTTCACCGGCAAAAACCCCAATGCCAACAACCACCAAGCTTGACAAAGATGAAACTGGTAAGAAAGTTAACATCACAAGCTACAGAGGTATGATAGGCTCATTGTTATATCTAACTGCTAGTAGACCCAATATAATGTTTGCAACTTGCTTATGTGCAAGGTTTCAATCTGACCCTAGAGAATCTCATCTAATAGCCGTTAAACGAATTTTTAGATATCTAAAGGGTACACCAAATCTTGGAATTTGGTACCCTAAAGATACAGGTTTTGAACTAATAGGCTATACAGATTCAGATTATGCAGGGTGCAGGATGGACAGGAAAAGTACTTCTGGAAGCTGTCAGTTTCTAGGAAGACGATTGATCTCCTGGTACAGCAAGAAACAACACTCAGTGTCCACCTCGACAGCCGAAGCAGAATACATTGCGGCAGGTAGCTGTTGTGCACAGATCTTGTGGATAAGGAATCAGCTAAATGACTATGGACTTGCGTTGAACAAAATTCCAATTTTCTGCGACAACACAAGTGCCATAGCTATTTCCAACAATCCTGTACAACATTCGCGAACCAAGCACATTGACATAAGGTATCATTTTATCAGAGAGCATGTCATGAATGGAACTGTGGTGCTACATTTTGTACCCACAGAAGATCAATTAGCCGACATCTTCACAAAACCACTTGATGAATCCACTTTCTCAAAGCTGGTTAGTGAACTCGGGATGTTAAACAATGGCTAATTTTTTGTTGCTAGGAATTAATTTAAGCTCATAAATATTAAATGTTAATATTTAAAGAATTTATGAGACTTGAATTAATAAAATCCTAGGGCTTATGAATTTTTGGAAGATTATCATAAGATTAAATTAATATTCTTAAAAGATAATTATTTCAATTATAGCATAAGTACTTATATTTACTTTAAGCATTTGTAAACATTTGTATGTAAATTAATGTTCATTTTAACAAATTATTATTATACATAAATATAAATGATTATGTTATTAATTAGTCAATTAATTTACTCATTAAATTAATTCAAACTTGAGTTAATTTAATTCCTAAATTAATTAGAACAATTATTAATGTAAATATTTATTATATGTCTTTAATAATTTATTAGTATGTAAATTATTGTTATTTATCTCATAGTTTCTATAAGAGAATTGCTTGTTAATATTTATTTTATAATTATTAATTTATCTAAAATTCGAATAAGATTTTTATTATTTTATTTCGAATTTAGAAACAATTAATAATATAAGTAATTATTCTTTATTTATCTATAAAAACTCAGCTTGACTTATTTTTTAAAAGAAATTCGGCATGACTTTTCTCCTTAAAAGAAAGTCATTCCGAGTTCATACAACAATAAGTCATACCGAACTATTTACAAGTATTTTGCTACAGCATGACTTATTTAAAAAAAAATCGGCATGATTTTTTATAAAAAGTCATACCGAGCTTTAACTTAGATAAGTCATGCCGACAATTTTTTTTCTTCATATTTTCTCTGGTATGACTTTTTAAAAGTCATACCGAGACTTATTTGTTTTACAAAGTCATATTGATCACTTCTCAAGAACAGATACACACACACGCGTATATATTCATCGGTTCTTCAGCCACTTTGACAAAAATCGATCGATTTCTATCATAACAACTGATATAGTTTCTTATTCTTGTTGATTACAAGCTTTTACTTTCGTTTTACTGACAAAACTCGAACAAAACAGCTAAAACTCTGCCCGATTTTCATTAAAAATCAAGTGACTGTTCGTATTTTTGGACAAAATCGAAGCTTTGTGATTTCTGTGATTAAAGAACTGCTGTGTAATTGTTAACTGTTTGGAATCGAATTGGAGTATTAATAGCAATTAGGATTTTAATTTTTAAGTGTAATTTTTTGAATTTTTACTTGTAATTGTTATTTTTAATTTGTAATCGCACTTTGTAATTTGTTTAATTGTAATAGTTTAAAGAAAAATGGCTGGTTTTTGCGAATTAGTAAAGACAAATTTTGTAGGATTTTTTAATCCAGTGAATTGCTCAGTCGAGAGGTTTCAACCATGGATCGTTTTTATGAATAAACACTCACTAGTAAGGACTGCAATATCTCTGGACGCCCCGTTGCAAGTGTTAGCACTTAGGGCTCTGTACTCCACTGCTAGGAACAGGAGTACTGCAGATAGAGTTCAATTTTCTTTCACCATAGGAGAACGTGAATACATGGTGACTGAAGAAGATGTGAACAGAATCTTGGGCTTTCTAACAGACAATTTCATGGATCCACCCACTCTACCAGAAATTCTAGAATTTTTCTATAACATTCGATATCATGGTGAGATCAATTTGGTAAGACTGTCTAAAGCCAGGTTGGTAAGCGAGTGGGACTACTTCTTTCACACTCTAGCACAAGTGTTTGCACCCACAACAAAGAATAACTTCAACAATATATCTTCACTACTGCAAATAATTGGGTATTCTGTGGCCCACAACCGGAGGATAAATTTTGGAAAGTTGATTCTGAAAGAAATAATCAAGAAAATGGGGAAACCAGAAAGCAGGGAACAGGATATTCAAGTCTACTATCCGAGGTTCCTGATGTTATTCTTGAATGACTTGTTGTTGGATGAAGACAAAGCTTTATTTCAAAATAGTCCTGTAGAAGATTCTCCAACTTCTCAGAACAACTTCTTTGCAAGGCTCCACAACAACCCCAAGTTTCAAGATGTGCCAGTGGTAATGACAGATTATATGGCTGGGATACTAGATCTAATTGCTAATCCTGTGCAGGATCAAGAACAAGAACAAGTGCCAATGCAAGGAGATCATCCTGTCTAACTTCTACTTGAAGCTGCTCAGCATGTTGAACAAGAGGCACTGGATCAACAGGTAATGTCTCAATCACTGACCTCTAGTTTCCTACTAATAAATATATCTACTGCACTTCTAGATTTATCTGTGGCGGACTATAATTGTGGTCTTACACTTCAGGACATCGGCTATGAACCTGACAACACACAGGTTCAAACCCAAGCTGTCATAGAACCTCAAACAGTTTATCCTTCTCTAACTTCTTTAATTCACCTCAGAAAAAGGAAGAAACCTGTTAGGAAAGTGAGAGGTAGAAGTGATTCAGGAAGTGAACCAGCAGCTCTGTCTCCACTTTCTAAAAGATTGAGATCTGAACCCGAGACAACTGTAGACCCGGTCCTATCCTCTCAATGGGATATGGATTTTGAAACGGCTATCCAAGAGTCTCTAGATACACTCGATCAAACGGGTGATTCTATTCGCCGTACAGCCACGACATCCGCTTCAGATTCAGATTCTCGCACACTGCTAGCTCTCACGCTAGCAGGTCCTCCACTTGAAGAAACTCAAACACAAGAGAGCACAATGATTTTTGAACAAAATGTTTTTGAAGAAAACTCGTCAGTTGCCACATTTATAGTGGATCAAGACATTTTGGATGCAGTGCGGCATCAGTTACCCTTAGAGGTACTAAGGGGCACCACAGATCTCAAGAGCCATTGAATACATTATCTAAGGTGGTGACCCCCCTGGATTTCTTACATCCAGTTCTCATTAGAGAAGGTCTCGAATCCACTGGTGGATTTGAGAGGCAACCACTCCATAGAGGGAGATGGGACTCCATTCACGGAGTAGCTACGTCAGTAGCGGAGCCAAGGCAAGTTAATCTTGTTGAGGACGCGCCTTCATAGGCATCAGAAGAGCATTTCGACTCTTCAAAAGCTATTGTTGTATTTACAGGTACAACATCTGGATCTGGAAAGGAGCTAAACACGAGTGATGTGAGGCAAACACAGAGTGAAACACCTGCACAGAGTGATAGTGAGATAAACATGAGTGCAAGTGAGATGAGTGCACACACACAAAGTGAACTGTTATCCAAAATGGAAGCTCTCCAGAATGAAATGCAAATTGTTCAAGCTGATTTATTAAAATTTAAAGCACAAGCAGAAGAAAATTCAACATCTGTCTCTGTAACACAGCAGCTGTCAATAGTGCGAAAAGATGTTGAAGATATCAAATCCTCCATTCTTCTAAAAACTCAAGACATCCAGAACGTTCAGAATCTAATTGCTGAGGATATGAAAGAAGTGAGCAAACTGCATGAAAGAATTGATGACGTTGAGAAAAACTTAACCCTCACAATCATTGAAAATGAAAAGATTTCTACTCAACGCTTCAGCAAACTGGATGATGGCATGACGCATCTGAATGAGGGAATGAAGCAAGTATATTTGACAATGCAAAAACTGATGACATCCTTTGAAGCCTCAAAAACTCAAGAGGATCCCTCAACTAAGGGGGAGAAATCAAAGAAGAAAGTAGCTGAAGATGAAGGGGCTACTATGCAAGACAAAGGGAAAGCTAAGCTGTATTCTGAAGAACAGTTTCAATCATTTAATCCAGAACCAGAAGAACAGTATTATGCTCAAGAGCAATTCGTTGATGACAGTGCTCATGATGAATCAAACATTCCTGACTACTGCAGAGCTGAGGAAGAAACTGCATTTGATGAAGAATTTTTGTTTCAAAAAGAAAAAGAAGTTGATCCAGCCTATGAAGAGGTAATAAAGAAACTTAAAGAAGACATCAAGGCAAGCCAAGCAAAGACTGAAAATCTGAAAGCTCTAGTCATGGAAAAATCTCAGGCAGAAAGAGAAGAGAGCCAACAAAAGCAAAATTTGTGGGCTATAGCTGTTAGAAAGAAGAAAGAAGATGTGCGCTTAAAAATAGGGAAGAAATGGGAAACTGCCAGAGAGATCATGGACAAACTTCAGAAAGGTCCATTTGAAGATTACAAGTTACAGTTCTTAATTAATCGTCTGCAAGAGTCAAATGACTGTCTGGATAACTTCATGAAAGCAATCAAAGAAGAAGTTGACTACATCACTGTGATTGTGGATAACATTCTAGATGACTGGCAGATTCTGTTATACACACACAAGAATGGCACATTCAGAGTCTCTATGGAATTCTTTCGTCAAAGATCTCTATCTGTAATATGGACGTTGATGAATAAAGTCAAAAGAAGTTCAGAAGAAAATGAACTTTTAAGGGACAAACTTCGAGAGATAGCAAGAGTTGTTAGTCCACAAATCTTAAACGACCCTCATGAGGTAAGGTTCTACAACAATAAGCTTTATCAAATTATGAAGCTGGATGAGGAGTCACTAAAGGGCTACACAGTTAAATACATGATTGAAGTTGAAACAATGTTGAGATCCAAGGGATTCAGGTCCCAGGCTAAGTTGGATGCAGCTCAAAAGATCAGAGACTACTGCCTATCAAAGAAAATTCAATCATACATCAGGCAGATGCATAAAATTGATTCAACACAGCCTTATGACATAGAAGAAGAGGAAGTAGATCCTGTTAAACAGGAAGTGTTTTGGCAGTTAGCAAGAGCTGAGCAAAGAAGGTTGTATGGAGAATCCACCACAACAGATCAATCAGTATCTGAAGAAGTACCAAGGACACCAGTTCATAAAAGTTCAAATCTAGAAGAAGGTGAAGTTGATACATCAGAAAACTGAAGACTTAGATAGAACAAGATAGAAACTTTGTAATATTTGTTCAGTGCTAGAGGAACATCTATCTTGTATTTATCTTTCATGTATGAATCTGGAAAATTGTTAAATATAAAACCAGAACTTTTGTTTATTATTTACAGTCATTACATGTCGTATCTACTTTCTTAGTTGTTAGTTGAGTTATCCTCTAGGAATTTGTGTGTTAAATGTTTAACAACAAATAGGGGGAGATTGAAAGGCATATGACTAGGCCTATTTGTAATAATTAGATGACAACTCAACTCTAGCTATTAAAGAGAAGTAAATAACAAACACCAAACGGGAATCAAGACGAAGACAGTCAACTAATCCCAAAGGATCTAAGTATCAGAAGAATTTTTATAGGATTGTTACTCAACACTAGAAGAAGTTCATTTATATGTTCAAGCGTCAGTGAAAATAAATAATGTGGTAGTACTTCTATAGAAGACAGAAGATATAGAAGATTTCAAGTGATTACTACAGTAGATTCCAGAAGAAGATTGAAGTCAGTGAAGCAGCAATAATGACAGAAGGCCTCAAGTTTAAATGTTAATAAATGGAGAATATTTATTAGTATGACACAAATGAACCAGACAGTACATTTGTGTGTCAACTTAAATAATATTTATTCTTCATTTAAATTAAGAGGTTTCAAGATTAGAAGACAAAGAAAAATCAAGAAGACTGCAGTTTAATCGGATCTCTATAATATTTTAATTCTACAATCTAAGTAAGTTAATTATTTAATTTATTTCAATTAAATTAATTCAAGTTGAATTTAATTTAATTTATAAATTATTTAAATTAATTTAAGTAGAATTAATTTATTAGAAAAGAAATGAATTAATTTGACTTATATATATATATTTCGAATATGACTTAAATAAGTCATACCGAATATGACTTGAATAAGTCATACCGAGCTATATATATATATATATATATATATATATATATATATATATATATATATATATATGTTAATAAGTCATACCGAGTCTGCTTTATTAAAGGTCATACCGGACAATTCTTTTATTATATTAAAAAGTCATACCGATTTTTTAATTAATAAAGAAAAAGGTCATACCGAGTTTTCTTTGGAAAAAGGTCATACCGAATATTTTTTATTATATTAAAAAAAGTCATACCGATTTTTTTAATTAATAAAAAAGTCATACCGACCAAAATAAGTCATGCCCAGTGTTTAGAAAAGTCATACAAGGCTTAATTTAATTAAATTAAGTCATATTGATAAAGGTCATGCTGAGCATTTTCATTCTCTATAAATATGAGATGAACGCTTCACTATTTCAGTGTTAGAAAATCAGATCAAATTCAGAAATTTGTCTGCATTGTAATATTCACAGATTTCTGTGCAAGTTTGAATATAATTGATTAAAATCGAACACTTCATGTCGAATTCTTTCTAGATTATTTTATCAGTTATAAACTCTAATCCTCAGATAAATTTTGTAATACTTTTCAAGTTAGATTTATATCTTCTACTTGAACAGTATTTCATTAAAATTTATATTTCGTAGTTATTTAAAATAATATTTTTAAATCCTAAATATCGCGAAGATTTTCAGATATTGTATTCAACCCCCCTTCTACAATATCAGGGACCAACAAAAAGGGAAATAGGAGTGAAGAGAAGTAACTCACTGCACTTTCATGTGTACTAGAAATGCTGAATGTAATCTCTATGTAATGGTTGATGATAACTCAACAATAGAACATGACATGTAATAATATGCAGGTGCACAGAAATCTTGGATCACAGAGTTCAGTTAAGATAAAGTATCAAAGGATCATCTACAGACTTGAAGCTCACTGGAAGAAGTTCATTAACATGTTCAGGCCTCAGTGAAGAATAAAAGATATTGACATCTATTCAATGATGTGGAAGCTACAGAAGATTGTCTTAGTCTATGAAGATTTTAGTGCATTACAATCGAAGCTACAAGTAAGGTTTGCAAAGAAGAATGTGGAATCATGTTTGGAATCAAGAGCCCCTATCAAAACTAGTCACTTATGAACCAGACCGTTGCATCAAGTGTCAGGACATTGGAGGCAAGCTCTCGTCAGTTAATATGGTTTTAATCATTCTAAAGTAGTTGGTTTTCTTGAGTCAAGTGGAAGATCAACAAAGGTGGTAAATCAGTGTTGGAGAAATGTCAGCCTAATGGATAAGGGACAGACGGCACAACCTGATTGGATCTTACTAAAGCTTCACAGATTAGAAGGCCAAATACTTGGACGTGGTGGAGTCACGTATACGGGGCCAAGTATTTGGATAAGGAAGTCTACACAAATTGAAGAGTGGAATGGAAATATTTAATTTAATTAAATAAAGTATTTATTTAATTATTTATATATTTTATAAATAAAGATATTCTTTATTTATATTTTATATATTTATTAAATATTACTTTTACATTAAATATTTCCAAAGGCATGCTTGGCACATGACTTTGAAGATATGATTTGAGTGGACAAGAGTAAAAGGTGGAAAAGTAAAAAGCAAAAAGTAACACCTTTTTCAATATACAAAAAGAACCCAAGTCTTTATCTTTGGTGGGTGTGCATCCGGATGAGAAAAGAAAAGGGGAGAGAGAGAAAAATTATTCTCTCTCCCATGGCAAAACTAGATCTTGAATATATTTATAGCCATGATTTTCTTTATTATACCACTCCTCTATTCTTCTATTGAAAACACTTGTTAAATCTTGTATAGAAGATAGGGTTGATTTTTGTCTCTTAGATCTACAAAATGTAATAGTTTTAGAGGAGACAAAAATCACTTCTTTGTTGTGTTCTTGAGCTTATGTTCTTGAACTTGTTTGTAGCATCTACCCCACTTCAATGAATATAAAGTTATATTCTTGGATCATGTTGTGTTGTATGTTTTGGATGATTTACCGTTCATTATCTTGGTTATTTTAATGGTGTTCTTGAGGTTGAAGAAGATGATGAACAGTACCCGGGTTTAAACCAAAATAATTTTTATGTTGTCCCAAAAATAATTAATAGTCATAATTTTAATTTGGGAATCGTATTCACCCCCCCCCCTCTACGATCTCCGGGACCCAACAGTACTCGTCCTGATGTCTCGTATGCTTTAAGCATGACGAGTAGATACCGGTCTAATCCAGGTGAAGGTCACTGGACGGCAGTCAAGAATATTCTTAAGTACTTGAAGAGGACTAAAGATTCATTCTTGTTATATGGAGGAGATGTGAAGCTAGTTGTAAGAGGTTTCAGTGATGCTAGTTTCTAGACAGACAATGATGATTTAATGTTTCTGTCTGGCTTTGTGTTTTATCTATTTTTATTGAGATGTTGTATGCTGGAATGGTTCACAGCAGAGACAGTTGTTGATTCTATAATAGAGCCTGAGTATATTGATGCTAGCGAAGCAGCCAAGGAGGCTGTTTGGGCATGTACTTAGGAGATATAAATATATGTAAAGTGCATAATAATAATAATATTGCAGACTCACTGACTAAAGGCTTTGTCGCAGCAGAAGCACGAAAGTCACACTAGTTCCATGAGTATTGGATACTTGGGTAATTGGCTCTAGTGCAAGTGGGAGATTGTTAGTAATTGTGCTCTAGAGACAATACTTTTTATATTTTAAGGAAAATATTTATTATTAAGGATTATGTTTTATTGATTAATATTTATTTATTATGTTTTATTTACTGCGTAATAAATTGAAAGCATAATAAATGTCCTTGGAATTTTGATACGTATTATATATCTTTAAGTATGTGACTTAAAAATGAGATTATATAAATAGTATCTTATTCCTAAAATTTCCTAGTCGAGTATTATTATTTAAGGACAATAATAATGCACAAAGATTAGTATGTTTCCTGACAGATGACCACATCTCATTGGTCATAGGTATGGTGATACTAAAGTCAAGAACATAAGTGCATGTATCAAAGCATGGCACTGGAATGACCCGCCGTAAGATTCTACATGTTAAATAAGTGTCATAAGTAATTCTCACTGTGATAATGGTGTGTAATGATCTTTAGACCTGAAATCATTATATTTCTATACGAGAATTAATATACTTTGATTACATTAAAAGTTACCTTTGACCGGGTGATGATAAAAGTGAACATTGGGTATATTATGAATCGTATGAGAAATATGAATGATCTAGATGAGATTTAATCCTCCTAATTTTAGGAGTGATATTATTGGCCTCTTGTTTGAGTGAGACTATGAAATGCACGGCCGTGCTCAAATGTTGATTTGATTTTAATAGTCTACTCATTGATCAAGAAAATAAAGATTAAATTATGAAGAGGATGACACGAGACATGCCTTGAGTTTAATCTATAATATCAAGATTAAAGGGATTATATTACATGGAACATTTTTCACGAAAGGCTTAATCGAATCACCGATTTATTATTATTACTTGGGTAGCAATGATGTATTACTAGATGTCGCTCATTGTTTACAATTTTAATTAGATATTAAAATTGTTGCCAACGTAATAATAACCTACAGGGTCACACACAAAGAACGCTTGAAGGAGAAATAATTTAAATTTTGAATTTAAATTAAATAAGTAATTTATTTTATTTATGATATTAATTAAGTATGACTTAATTAATTATATAAATAGAATAAATGAATTATTTAAACTAATTCCAAAATTAATAATTAATTAATTAAGTGAGACTTAATTAAATAATTTAGAATTTTGGATTAGTATTACTTAAAATTGGATTATAATTAGAAAACTTATTCCTCTCTCTATATAATCTCTTTATGGGCTGATTTAATTTAAGAGACAAATTTTTACTAAAACCCTAGCCGTTTTGAGAAAAGAGGAAGATAGAGAGAGAGAAGCAGTTTTCGGGTGCTAGTACACATCAATCCTTCATGAAAAGTGTTCGTGTGGATACCGTAGAGCGTAGATCGCGAGAGCGGGATACGCGGTGATTAAACAAGCTTTGGACCTCCATTAATCTTCCATTAATGAACTGTTAAAGCTTCTAAAGGTATTTATTCTTTATCTCCGAATTAAATCTTTTATTTTCGCATGGATCCTGCCGAGGGTTTCGCTATTTTGATTTATTTTTCGCGTTTATTCCGCTGCGTTTTGTGCCTCGAAACCCTTCAATTCTAATATCAACAAAAAAATTATTAAACTTAAAATTATTAAAATTTTAATAAATATAGTACCATATATTAAAATTATTTAGAAATGAATTGCAATTAAAGTATCATATATTAAAATTATTTAGAAATAAATTACAATTAAAGAATTTAAATGAATTCTAATTATATATAAGAAAATTGAATTTAGAAGTTAGAACCTAGTAAATGGAACTTAGAAGTTAGAACCTAGTGAATGGAACTTATAAGTACACAAGGATATAAATGATAATATAATAAAAAAAATAAAAAAATTTGAAAATATAATCAAGCCTTGCCCGAGCCGAGCCAAACTAAGTTCGAGCCTTATCGAGTCGAGCCCGTAAAAACTTGGCTCGACTCGAGTATTTAGTCGAACCCAAAAGTCTGTTCGAGCTCGAGCTCGATAACGAATTTGAGCCGAGCCGAGCAGGATTGATCGAGCCGAACCCTAGCCAAGCTCAAAAAAGCTCGGCTCGAATTACAGCCCTAATTAAAAGATCAAGACAGCAGTGTAAATGATCTGGGAGCAGCTTATTATCAAATCAAGTGTGAAAATAAAGAAATGATGAAATTGAAGAGATTTGTAGGTGAAGCTTTGGCTGATGTAGGAGAGAATATGCTAAATTCATTTATGTCAAGAAATCCAGCTTTTGAGAAGATAAAATGAGAAGTAATTCTTTTTCTTGTGTATATTTATTCTGTTCTAGATTAATTATTTAATTCTTTAGTTTTGACATCATTAAACATTGATTTATGCTTAAATTTTATAAAACATAAATAGTGGGAGATTGTTAGGAATATATTCATTTGTTGATGTACAAAATATTAGAAAAAAGTCTAGCATAGTTATATCTATAATAGAACAAGTCTCTCTAGTCTCTGATCAAGTGAATGTAAATCAGAGTCTAGTTAGTCCCCGTACAGGTATCAAGGTTAATTATACTTAGAAGATTGTCAAAAGAAATATAACCAGAGTTTGGGAGTCAATCAGATTCAAGAAGTCAATCAGAGTCTGTAGACTATCAGTGACTGAAGATCATCAGAGTCTAAAGTCTTTTAGAGTTTATAAAACTGAAGATGAATTTGGAAGGTGATCATAGTGAAGGAAAGTCTTCGAAGATAAATGAAAATATATTACAGATATGCTATGGGAAGGAAGGAGAGTTAAAGAAGGAGTCTATCATCTAATATATAGGAATTTATTCCTGATTAATTGTAATTGCTTTATCAATTGATAGGCAGCTCTCTATATAAACACTCAATATAACCTATTGTAATTGTCAAATTTTTGTGAGAGCATAGGGATAGAGAGAGTTTCTGTGAAAATACAAAGTAGCTGCTAGCTAGGGTTTGTGTACACCCTAGGAGAGTTTGTATTCATTCATCATTAATAAAAACAATATTCCTTTACAACTTTATGTTTGATCTTTGTTATTTATTCGAAGCTTAAATCTATTGAGTTGGATTTTAAAGCAGGTAAAAAGAGAACACAAGTATTCAATTCCCCCTTCTACTTATGTAACTGGGAAAACCCTATTCGAATATTCAAAATGAACAACTCATTTTTTAAAGTATAGACTTCACAATAATTGAACTCCTTGAAATGTGTCGACCTTGCTTGAGCTGAAATGTGTCGACCTTTTCTTCTTTGTGTAACACCTAGAATATAATCTATCCATAACAAATGTGTCGACTGGATGTTGCCTTGTACACAGAAAATGTGTCGATCATGTCATAGTATGTAGCACTTGAATTAATCTTTATTTGTTAGAAATGTGTGGACCATTTCACCTTCATGTAGTGCCTTAGTAAATATTGAGGTCTAAATCAAATGTGTCAACTTGCATTGTATCTTGTACATGACTTGGAATATATTGCTTGATCTGTAAAATGCACAAGATAATAACCATTGTGAATCCAAATGATTTCAGCTGCTCGGAAAATCTTAGTATCATTAACGTTGTTCTAGAAAGAGATGTATGACCAGGGGTACAAATTAGAAGTAATGCATATAAGAATAAAAAATGTGATGATTAGGGTTTAACTTGAGACGAATAGTTGATCGAGACTACACCATCTTCAGTGTAACCAAGTATTCTTTTCAAATTGCAATTGGCTTCCTCACTGTAAAACAATCAAATTAAAGGAACAAGGCGTGAGAGGAGGATATAACACGTTGTGTCAACCCAAGTGACCCTTGTATGTAACTTAAATTTCTTCATATTAAATATAAAACATATTATAACACATATTAAATGTGTCCACTAGGTTGTCAGTGGGTGCAAGGACTGTATAACATTTTAACTCTCTTTAAAATGTGTCGAATTTGTTCTCCTCTTGTGCGTTCAATTTTTTTTTCTTCTTCAAAAAGTGTCGACTCTCTAGCACTCTTGAAGATATGTGTCGATTCTTTTACCTTGTTACAGTGTCTTGGATTCTTCAAAATGTGTCGAACAGTTTGTTTATATAGAAATGTGTTGACCTCTTTTGAAATGTATTGCCTTAGATAAATTTCATAGCTACAAACAAAATGTGTCTGCCTTTTCATCCCTTGTTGTCTTAGAAAATTTCAAGCACTTGCAGCTTTAGTTCAATTCCTTCTCAATTCTTTCCTCATAATAAATATAAAACTCCTTTTCATTTGTGTGACGCTTAGTGCAATGATCTGGTTCACGAACGACTAACATTCATCATGATCTTGATCTTCATATCTTCATTTAATCCAATTGAAAGGAGTATTACAGTTCTTTATTGCTTCGAACATTCACTAAAATCTTCTGGTACTGACTACATGAATCTTCGATACTTATTAGAAACTCTGAGACATTTATTCTTAACTGATGCTTGAACACTAACATGAACTTTTTTCAATAGTCTTCAAAATTTCTTCTAATATTTTGATTCTTCATGATTAATTAATAATATTTACAAGTCCTTTACTCTAGTTGAGTTACTGTTCCTCGGTTTCATATTTTGTTACACCATACTTTACAAGAAATGTAACCATTTGTTTTGTTAAACGATCATCTAACAAAATAGCTCATTGCCTTGCTAGAGCTTCTTGTTATCTTGTTGATTGTAATACAGATGTGGACAGTGGTCCATGTGACTTACTACTTATGTTAGTAGCTGAAAGTTATTAGTAATGAAATTGCATTTATGTCAAAAAAAATAATATATTCTATTACCAAGTTGGTAAAAGACCAGGATGTAGACCATCAGATATTGTGGTCGAACCTAGCTAAACGTCTTGTGTCTCTTTTACATTTATGCAGCTAATTTTTCTGCATTGCATTCATTCGAGTTTACTATAATAAGTTTTCATATTATAATCAGTAGCCATATTATAATGCACGACAGACTACTTACATTACAATCAGATATAACGGTTCGGTAAATTTTAAAATTCGACATAGTCAGCTAGCTAATACACCTATTCACCTTTTTACATAAAGAATCGAATATATGATAAATGTCTAATATTATATAAATAATTTTATGTACATTTAATAAATAATTTTTAAAAATATACACACATTCTATTATTAAAATCTAGGCAATTAATTAATTATAAAATAATTAAAAAATAAAAATGATAAAATTGCAATAAATTGTATGTATGTACAATTTATTAAACTCTGAATAATCAATGCAATTATAATGATATAAATATTTATAAATTATATACTACACTTAATGTTTATGTTTATATATTTAATCAACACTATTTATTATATTAATATTATAAAAGAAAGAACTATAAATACAATTTATTATAAAAATAATTTTTTAATTTGTACAAATATATATACAAAAACATCCTAAATTTTAATAAGTAATAAAATTTCTCTCAGTTTAAATTGTCTGATATTTAATTCAGTAAATAAAAATGAATATATTGTATATTTAAATATAAATATATACTCAAATTATTCAAATAAATCATAAATACATGTATAGACATTAATTTTTTAAAATATTTGAACCCGTAAATTTAATAGACCTTGTGCGATCGCACGGTTAAATTCAAACTTTATGCAGGACCGACCAGGATTAATGCCATTTCAATTCCAAAGTTTAGCTCTTGTTAGAGTTTCCATATCACTTGTTAATTAATAAACACAATGCATACACAATCGATGCGACATAAACATAATTTCTAAATGTCACTAGAGATTTCCTTTGTATACTGGCGAGTAATTACCTCAATATCTTTTTTTCAATTTTATACATTATCTTCATTTAATCTTATATAAATATTAAATAAGATATCCTTACCTTATTTACATATAATCATTTATTAATTTTGTACCGCATCTTCATGTAATCTTATATAAATATTGAGTAAGATATATTTACCTTATTTAAATCAATCAACTAGCAAGAGATATAAATTGAATAAAGAATTAGTCCATAAAATTTTATATAATTTAAATTATAAAATATTTATATAATGATATTAAATTAATATATTTATAAAATTTATTTATTTATTATTTTTATTAATATAAATTAATTATTGCTCAATTAAATTTATAATAAAAACTAATATAATAAAATAAAATTTATGAAATTAATTATTAAATTGATTTTAATTATATTTTTAACTATTTTTATAATTCATATAGAAAATAGAGTAAAAGACAAATTTATGAATATATAGATAAAAAAAATTTACTAATTAAATTATATTTATGAAACTTATCAAGGATGTGACTTGCCCAAAATTTCTAAATTTAATCTAATTATAAAACTCTCAACATCTATATAAAGGTAATCCTGATTTTTAGAATTACGTGGTTTTTTAACTAAATTTAGCGAAGTTCCGCATAAAAATAGTGTCTGGTACATTTTCAATATAAATTAATTATCATAACTTTAAAAGTTGATTTATATATAAATTATTTTTTAATTATCATATATAATATAAAAATTATCATATATAATATAATTTTTTTAAAATTATGAATGAAAAAGAAGAATCTCCTGCAAGTTTTTATTCACATGCAATTTGTTTTTAATTATTTTTTATATTTTTTTTATTAAAACTGTAATATAAGCTTAAATTGAAAAACTAAATTTTAAACTAACTTCAAAACCCTAAAACGAAATTAAAATAATATATTGATATGTTAATATGGAGTATATTCATATGAATTTTTTTAAGCAATTGTAATGTGATTGTTCATAGTATAATTCATTTCATATAAAATAAGAAATTTATATAATTGAAAATTAAAATAAAAATATTAAAATTGTTATTTAATAAATAAAATAATAATATGAATAGTTATATTAATATATTATTATTAATAATAATTTTGTGAAGATTACTTATATGAATATATTATTATTTATTTTTAAAATATTATATTCATATTTTTATTTATATTATTATAATAAATACATTACTAGTATTTAATGCAACTCTAATTAACAGTCAAGAGAGTTGATGCATAAAAAAAGTTATTATACCATAAATGAGACATAAGAAAGTTAACGCATAAAATGATTTATAAGTAATTCAAACATCAAGCCTGCTAAAACCCATTGGGTACTCAATTTAACCAACCAGAGTGCTTACTGATAATTACATTACGCTTTACATTTATAACAAACAAACAAACTAACTGAAACACAAACGAACAATGGAATCGATAATTAAGTGCAAATATTCCAGCTACATGGGTAAGCTATAAAATTACAGAGATAGAAACTGGGGCTGGCAGTGTAATGGGGCTAGATGAAGATGCACCCCAGCAACCAGACAATTGTATTAGAACAGCCTTATCTGGTGGAGCTCCACAGAGGAAAAAATTAAGACACATCACAAGCAGTTAGTTTCTGAGTAACATTGCTTTGTCTTGGCTGTTTGAGGAGGGCCACGTGATTTTACTGTCCATTCGATCGACTCTCCATGTGATCAGCTACCCTGGCCATCGCGATGCCTTAATATCGATTGATCAAGTTCTTGATCAAGACAATGTGATTGTGTCTGCAATTTAAATAAATTAAGACATAAACAATGTAATTATAGAGAAACTGTATACTATATTCACAAATCAGATCTCTATTTGCATGCAAAAGTACAGTATCAGTTCATAATCCATCTTGTTTTATAGCAAGTGGCTTAAGAAAATCTCTAATTATTAAACTAATTGTGCTTCAACCCAAATAATTTGTGGCGTGCTTGTGTTTGATAACTTACAAGTATCTACTTAATTAGTGAAGTTCAAAGTTTTATATCACTTACACATGATCTGCCTTTTTAAACGGAGCAGCACACTCAAATTTCTTTTTTAGTCAACTTCCCCAAGACATGGAAAATTCTACGTACTACTTAAAAATAATTGCATGTTATAGAGTAAAACTTCATTTTCGGTATTTATTCAACTTGCAGTATTTGTAATAGCGATTAACAAAGAAGCTTCAAAACTTCAACATTGTGGATGCCAATTCTCGTCACGGACTAGATATCAAACAAAATATTATATATATTTAAATATTCGTATAGAGATATATAAGATGAAGAACACATATATATGATCATTAATGCAGGATATTAGTCTTAGAGTTTTTGGTACTTGTTTTTTTTTAGAAACAATTCTAAGAGTAAATTAGAACTTGGGAGTTGGATCATTTTCAAGGTGCCTACGTATTTCTATGTATAAAAATAATTAAAAAAATTTATATATTATATTTCTCATTATCAATAAATTTATTGTGAGTTAAAAAATAATAACTCGTTGGCACTTGTATTGTGAGTTTAACATGAGCGATACCCATACGAGATCGGATTTATATCTGTTACCAACAGTAAGCTAGTCGATATCTAACGCTGTTAACATAAAAAAAGATCGAGATTTTGAGTTTCAGTAAAACTATAACATTACACAAAAAATATAATAAACAAATTTATACGTGGCACCACATTCGAATTTGAAGCGCATCCAACTCAAATAACTCCTTGCTTTTCGGATATTCTCATCCATATGATTTGCATCTTTTTAACGCTGATCCATTAAAAATTATTGGCAACTAGGGTGGGCCTGCTCTGTTAAGGTCACTGTAATGGCCCAAGAATAAATTGTCTAGTTGATTGTAGCCCGAGAATAAATTTGGTAACCTATCAGAAAAACTGACCCCATGCCCATAAATGTATGAAAGGCTGAAAGTTATACTTGTTCTTTATTGCTAAATAAAAGCTATACAGGTTTTGATCCAGGGATAAGTATAACTGTTTGAATTTTTTATGATCAAATTAACCAAAATTTAATTGAAAATTAAATATAATATATAATTGAAAAAAATATATCATCAAAAATTATATTTAATCTATTTTAAAATATATTTTTCAGTTTTCTGAAATTATAAAGTAATAATTTTTAATTCTCGATAAAAGTTGAGTAAAATTGACTACAAAAAAATCAAATAGGACAATTAATTTGGGACGGAGAGAATAGTAAAGAGAAATATTACATACTCTAAAATTTGTAACAAATATTGTCTTAAATATTGAGTTGTCAATTATGTAATTGATAATTTTTTTAATAATAATATGAGACTCCAAGTAGGAATATATGTTTTCTTTAATAAAAATTTACCGTATATAATTCACATTTCACCTCATCTAGGAAAAAAGGTTTGAAATTAATTTTGGATAGTAAACGTGCTTGTTTGGGAGTGTTTTGTTGTGCATAGTTTCCGAAAATAAGCAGAGTATACTTACTTTTTATAGAAAAGGTATTTATTTTGTATATTTTTTAAACTAAATATTTATTTTTTTAATTGATTTATACTTTATTTTCATAATGTGAAAATTTGTGTAAATTCTTGAATTTTAGTTAATTCATTCTTATAATCTATTTTTAATATATTATATTTAAAATTACATATTTAAAATCTCACTTACAATTTAATATCATATACCATACTTATACCAAGCACGATATTCTTAATATTTTCAATTTTATCATTCTAAAACTCATAATGAAATTTATTTAAAAGTTACAACTCGTTATTTACATTGAATTTTATTAAAATTATAATTTATCTATATTAAATTTTATTAAAATTATAAAAATTAAATATTTTAAAATACAATTATAACCAAAATACTAGATGTTAATAAAATTTGGAGATATTGAGATTTTTTTCATTCGATCACTCAATTTTAATTAACTCAAAATTTGATTAATTGAATTTTTGAAATAGTTCTTAATTAAATGATATTCTTAATATTAACTGAAAACTTGATTAATTCAACTTTTAAAATAGTTCTTAATTAAATGATATCATTGATATTATATATTAATACTTACAATTTAATATCATATAACAAAAACCTACCGATCAGGGTATATTTATACATCTCATTTTTATTATCACTCAAATATATGACCGAACTGTTTGAAAATTACAAATTACAATAAATATTTTTAGGGATAAGTTAGGCAATATAATTAAGTAAAAATAATATTCTTTTTGAATTTTGATACATAAATTAAGATCTAAAAAATATAGTTAAACTTGTTATAAAATTTATATTTTTATAGAAAATAAATTTTAAAATTTTTATTTTTATTTAATATAAAATTTTAAATTCAATAATATGTCTAACTATATACTCCTTAGTCTCATTCATTTTATCCTCATTTGATTTGTTTCAACCTCAAATAAAAAAATTCTCTTTTCTTACGTTTACAAATTCGAAATTGAATTTATAATTAAAATTTATAATTCAATAAATATTGTTAGGGATTGTGGTGTAATCAACTAGAATTACTTAGTTTTAATTTATAAGAAATTAAGTAAAATGTATTATCATATATATATTGACAATATGTCTTGTCGTCACTTGTAACAGTATGTTTAAAATCCAAGTAGGTGACAGTAAATCTCAATAGTTACTGTCATGTATAAATACAATAACGTGATCCATGAAGTAGAAGTTCACAAAATGTTTAGGCACAGCATGAGTCAAGACTTTGATAGTAACATTCTACAACTCAAGCCTATGACATCATATTCAAGTGACAGTACAAAGGAACAGCCGACAACAACTATTCCAATGAAAGTAAACTTGGGGGAGAATGAAGATTCACAGACATCAAATTGTACTGACATCACGTTTAACGGGGATAGGTGACAGCAACTTTGGAGACAACAAGTTTCAAGGATCTATAAAGCCTTGACAACAACATATGTGGAGCCAAAGATCCTGTCACTAGAGAGGAGCTAAAAGTTGACAGTAAACTTTTAATAAAGCTGACAGTCTGTTCCAGGTAGCAGATTAGATAGTGAAAGCACAAGGAATGATTTAGATATTACTATCTTGTAACGATCGAGATAATTAAATCTATTTGAATAATATGAGGTATATGATTTATGTGTTTTAATGTGTTAAGATATGATATGTGGTCATTTGATATGTCTAGTTGACTGTCTGTTTGACCGTATTATGCTTAAGTGTTTTAATTAAGTGATTAATTGATTTTTCATGCTTAATTGAGTGACTGTTTGATTTTTATAAAATTATTGGTGTGTCCAATAATTATGAAATTTTATATGTAGCTTCTATGAGATTTTAGAGACTTTCTAAATATAGTGATGTATTTAATTCTAGTCCCAGTGATGTTATATAAATCTTTCATTCCTGTTTTATTCTAGAGATATTACTCTTCTAAATTCCATATTTAATTATTGAAATGCCCAAAAATCATGAAACCTGTTCCAAAATGTTTCTTAAATATTTTGAGACTTGTGAAAAATAAAAGTTTATTTTATTCGAGCCCAAATGTATTTTTAAAGATTTTCCTACTCTTAATTTCTATTTCTGTGCTAAAACTTCAAAGATTTTTATTTAATTATTTATTCATCAGAAAAATATTTCAAAAATATGGGTGAGCTTCTAAATTCGTATTCTTTATTTTAAAAATATAAAACTTATTTTTTACCCTGTTTCTCTCAAAATTCGATTTTAAAGTATTTTAAATCCAGAAACTAGCAGCTGTGAAATTACTTGTCTGCCCTTAGCTTTATAAAACACAGCAACACTTCTTTCTTCCCCATTTTGCTCTGTGCTTCAGTTGTAGGTCAGTAGTTACATTTCTCCTGGCGATTGCTACTGCTACCTTCCATTTTCATGATTGTTACTAAAATATACTTCAAGTTTTCTAGCAATCGAGTCTCATATGTGCATAAAATCAATTGTTCTTCAGTTAGTATATGAATATATATATGTGAGCCGTGTATATATATGATCGGGGTTTGTAATGGAGTTGCATGCAAAGCTTGGGTCTAGTTTGTTTCATGTTATATCAGTCATAATTGGTAATTTACGGAGTCTAGAAGCTGTGGCTTTGAAATTGGACTCGATTGAGCCATTTTTCTTGTAAGCTACCGTCGCCGGTGATGAGCTCCGGCGAGCCGGCGACCATGCTTTGCGATGATATGGGTAGTTGGTATGAGTATTGGTTGCTGTGAGTCTTTAATTTGGGTGGATGATTGTTGCATGTTAATATTTTAATTTTTCCGGCTATAAGCTTGCAAATTTCCGATTAGCAGTTGTAGTGTACATGCATATGTGTGTGTTGAGCCTTGCGAGTGTATGCATGACTGGGTTTTCCTTATATATGATGTTATGGGTTTTACTTGGAGCTTTACTGCAGTTATGTTTTTATTTTTCGTGCATTGCCGACTAGAAATTCATGAAGAGATCGGTTGTTCTCGATTGTCTTGTAATTGATGGTGGATGAGCTATGCTATGAACTAGGAATAATTAGTTGGAGTCTCAACTGTTGGGTGTTAGTATTTAGTTGCAAAACAGGGAAATCATTGGATGTTATGTGTGTGTAAATCGAATATGAATATATATATATATAAGTGAACTAGTATTTGATTGGCAATTGTATTAAGACTAATTGATTAATTCCTATAAGTTAATTGAGTAATGTATGAATTGTGTTAATTAATTAGTTGAGAAGTGGAGATTTTCGAATATATAATGTTTGAGTTTTCAATATGATGTGTAAATGTAGATGTGAAATTGAGACGTCCGAATGAATATGCTTATTTGCTATGACAATGTGAGTTGTACTTGGGGAGTTTATAAAAGCACTACTAGTAATATGGTTTGTAATTGGTGTTATGTATATACATAATTGCTTGTGTGCACTATTATTGGTATTAATTGGGTCGGTTGTATTCCGACAGGTAGCTCCAATTACAGGGGAAGTGCTGCCAAAATTTTCTAAAACTAAAACGACTTTGTAAAATACTATTGGCACACCACTTCTGTATAGGAAAGACTATCAGTCAAGAATACTGTGAATCAATATATGTGTCTATGTGCTATTTGCTTGCCAGTATAGAAGTGAGTATATAGCAGAGTATGTCTACAGTGGATTGTGCATATGTGTTAAAGGGTTACACTATCGAAAGGGTAGAATAGTTAGACGTTAATGAAAACGTCGAGAGTTTATGAGATACTGAAATAGTATTATTTATGTGTAGCTACGAAGGACGTTGAGGTGAAAGACAGAGGGAAAGCTAAAGTAGAGAGTTAGTGTCTGGTGTAGACGATCTACCTGTTCAACAGCTGTAGCATTCTATTTAAGGCAAGTAACTACTGCCTAATCTCTTCCAACTTAAACACTGTTTTATGAACTGCATAGTGAACTATTTTATAAACTGCTTTATGACTCTACAACTGTGTTACCTTATTTTAACTGGTTACTTAAACTGCAACCTTATACCAGTTTTGATTGCACTTTAAACTTTTCAATTCCTGAACTTCTATCGACAACCTATAACCTAGTTTTAATAATCTTAAATCAGTCACTTTGAACTATGACTTATATCCACACCATTTTTCCTTAAGTATGTTTACTTGAACTTAAATTCTGAACTTACCTTGTTGCTATTACCTAACTACTGTTACAATTAAATGCCTTACAACTGTTTTCAAAACAACTGTTATACTTGTGAATTGACCCTGCAACCTGACTTTACAACTATAGCCTGGTTTTTGATTTCCAGTTCATGACTTCAGCTTACCCTATTACAAAAGAGACTTGTTTGAGATTTATCCTGGAATAAATTTTACCTCTGTCTATTGATCCTTAAAAAAAATGGATTTAAATATGGAATCCGACTTTCAAGAAGTCTTTTTCATCAAATGATTTGGTAATTTTTAAAAGAAAGGTTTTGGTTATTATAGGAATTCCGATCAACATGGTTTCTGCGGATTCCTATAGGTTGGAGGCGTAAGAGGCCGAGTGACGCCGGTCCAGCACTTTTTATGTGAAGACTATAATGAGATAGTCAATGGCTATAATGAGATAGCTCAAGGCCAATGGCAATAAGTGCCTTTATGAGTACTCTTTATGTCCAGAGGGACTTTAGTCCGTTATGGGGACTTTACGTGGCTGATCACCCGTATTGTCTGGCGTTGTGAGAAAACTTCAACCAAAATGAATTGTTTCTAAACAGTAAAGGTCCTAATGAGAGGACAGTTTTTATAAATAGTTTGAAAAGCAAGGTCCTAAGGAGAGGACAGTTTTATGAAATGTTTTGAGAGAATTAGTCCTAATGAAAGGACAGTTTTATACAAATGGACTTTGAAATGATTAGTAATGAATAATGAAATGCCTTGTTATAACCTGTCATATACAGCTTCAACTGTCAGATATACCTTGATTTGACTGGTTCCAACTGTTGTACATTACTTCCTGTTATCCATCTAACCCTGCAGATTACTCCTATACTTGCAATTGATTATTACTTTCCAGTTTCTTATTTACCTTGCACCAGTTATTGAAATTATTTAACCCTGCCAGTGGTTTTATAAAAGAAAGTTTTACGAGTAATGAATACTCTGACGAGAATTTTTAATTACAATTATGGGACAATGAGGTCCAGCAATGATTTTAAAGCATGGTTTTAAGAAAAGACTTTCTAAATTATGTATATAAGCCTGTAGAACTGTTTTTAACCTATATGGTTACTTGCCGAGCTTTTGTAGCTCATTCTTTTATTTTCTAACATCTACAGCTTCTGAGAATCATTGTCCGTATTAAGCAGACTGCCAGGAAGAATATGTCATACATGAACTATGTGAGGCTGGCTGAGATTGAACAGGTAGGATCGAGGCAGAGTTGGAAGGAAAAGACTTTGTTTAGTCTTGTACTTTTATTAGTAGATTTTGAGATGTTTCAGGAATTGTAATATTATTTTGGTTACTGTAAATGTAAATATAAAGGGATGTAGTTGTGTGCTTGTTTCATACCATTACCTTGAAAGGTCCAGGCGAGTAGTCGGGGTCATATTTATGCTTATTCTTTATTATGGTGATTTAGGGTGCATGCATTTAGAGTTAGTGACTCCCCGATCTAGACCCCGGGTCGGGAGGGCGCTACATATCTAGTCTGTCAAGCCTACTACTGCAACTTGAGAAAAGACAATCAAAAAGATAAGGTGTACATCAGGAGTCAAAGATTTCTATCATCTCAGCACAACTTTATCTACAAATGGAATGAAGCCAAGGATGAACCATAAAGCTTAGTTTCTATTTTGAGCTTTATTCTAGGACGAAGGAAAAGTGTGCGTGTAAGTGAGATATATATTTTAGTATAAATACACATATCTCAAAAGCATTTTTCCTTATGCAACTGAGTTAGGTTTTCTCTCAAGCAAGAAACATTAGCAAATCCATTGTTCTTGTTTCATTATAGCTGGAATTATTTTCCAATCAGTTGTAGCAAACAAAAATTAATAAAATTAAATTTTGAAGTTAAACACCTGTCTTTAATTGCTTGCTTATCGTTGTTTGCATTTCTTACTTGATACTATTACTTCTTGTTTGTTGTTAGCAAGATTAGTGATAATTTATCAAGTTGCATTCAACCCCCCCTTCTGCAACACTCATACTGTTTAAAAACTAGTATCAGAGCGGCAAGTTAGATATACATAACTTGAAAAGATCTAAATATTAATGCACAGAAAGTAAGCAGCATAAAAATACCCACCTTTGATGAAGAACACTACAACCTTTGGAAAAAAAATGATGTTGTTCATAAAGACAGCCAACCCACTTTACCTTGGAATTCTGGAAAATAGTCTTTTTATTCATCAATCATATGTACCTGAAACCACAGTGGAGCATGAGACAATACCTGCACATTGGGTTCCTAAAAAGGTTTCTGAGCACAATGATACAGAAAAGGAAAAAGTTTCTCAAGATGATTGTTTGTAGTTTATAATCATTGAGGCTCTTGACAATGTTATGTACAATAATATTGTCAGCTGTACTAGTGCAAAACAAATATGGGAAACCATTGAGATTCTGTGTGAAGGAACAGAGAAGGTGAAGGATAATCAAAGACAAATACTGGTGTCTCAGTATGAGTCCTTCATGCCCAAACCAAATGAAGGGTTGATAGAGATGTTTGAGAGATTTAACAGGTTAATCAATGATCTTTAGCTGCATGGCAAATTCTATGATAAGAAGGAAATTAACATGAAATTTATGTTAACACTTTCTGATCACTTTGAGCACAAGATCAGTGTCATAAGAGAAGGAAGAGACATGTCTAAAGTTTCTCTTGAAACCTTGTATGGTATTCTCCAAACTTATGAGCTAGAGCTGTTACAGAAAAGAGCTATTCAAAGAGGCCAAAGAGTAAAGATGACCAACACTTCAAATGCTCTAGTGGCTCAAGATCCAAAGTTTCTACAGCTACATGAGTCCCAACATCAACAACAAATCAAGATTGAAGAGGTTATTGATGAAGATGAAAGTGTTATTCTTGAACTCAAGGATGGTGATGAAGATAGGTTCTACACCTTGGATGAACTTGACAACATGGAAAACAAAACCATGACATATATGGCAAGGAAGTTCTCTAACCTGAGATTCAAGAAGAATAGGAATTTTAAGCCCAAAGGACAAAGCTCCAGGTTCAACAAAGGAAACACTTCAAAATTTGGAGGAAGTGGCAAAGGTGGATACAAGACAGGAATGGTGGACAGATTTAAAATAAGATGTTAAAATTGTAATAAGATGGGACATTTTACAACAGAATACAAAAGGCCAAAGCAAGTGAGAAGAAATGATAATGACTATGAGGAACTCAAAATAAAGTATGAGGTTTTGCTCAAAAAGTAACAAGAAAGGGTATTTGTGGCTGAAGGCAAGTGCTGGGAAGAATATGATGATGAAGATGAAGATGAAGAAGAGTATGGAAATCTTGCTCTCATGGAAAATTCAGAAGAAGACTCACCTACTTCATCTAGTCAGGTACCCATTCTTACTACTGTAGATATGACTGCATCTCAATATAAGAAAACTATTGAAAGTTTAAGTTCTGAAATTTTTAATATTCCTACAAGCATGCTAGCTGCTAATGAAGAAAATGCTAAGTTAACTAGTGATTATGAACTATTGAAATGCAAAAATGAAGAACTAGAACTTAAGCAGGTTGTTTTTAAGTCCCTACAACATGAAAATGAAATTCTCAAGAAAAAGATAGTATGTGCTTCCCAGATTGAGGAATTTCTCAGAAAACAGATTTCTGAAAATGAACTTAAAATCAAGGCTTACATGAATTCTTATTCATTGTTAAAATCATACCATGCTGATAATACTGAAAATCAAAAGGTAGGTATAGGATTTAACTATGAAAGGAAAATTGGTAAGAAACATGTTGTAGATGAAGACTCTAGTTCTGAAAAACCTACTGTCAGACCCTCTATATTGAAAAGAGTTAAGAATCCCCTATTCGAAAAGGCTAAGTTTGAATTTGATGAGGAATCACTAATTGTTATTTTCCTTAAGTACACGAAGTTTGTAGAAGGGGAGGGGGGTTGAATACAAACTTAAGAATTTTAAGAAATTATTACGGATTCAAGTTTGTACTTTGATAGATTTTAGTATTTGGAAATATATAGTGAAGAAAACTATTTAAACTATGAATTGAAGACTAATATTTTGAAAACAAAACAAATCAATTTAAAAATTACTAGTGGATTGGTTTTTCCACTAGTGTATTTTTCCTTTTAATTAACCTTGGTAAAATTACCAAGCTGCTTACAAGATGTGAAATTGAACAAAAGAAAAGAAAATGACAGGACTGTCTTCCATTGATTTAGTTTCTGCAAAGTTCCCATTTCTTTTGTCTTTAACTAATTTGGGAAACCTTGATCAACTGATAATTGCTGTAAAGCTTATCAGTTGATCCTCCTTTTCTTATCTATCAATGGATAGGTTATCCATCGATCAATTGATGTATCGATGGATAATTAGGTTATCCATCGACTCCTTATGCATTGATGGTCCTTTATCCGTTGATTGCCTTTATTCGTTGATAGAGATCCATTGATTTGACTTTTATTGACCTTTAACCATCGAACAGTGTCTTTATCCATCGACTTCAATATCTGTTGATCACTTCATTTATGAGCATTCTGACTTATAATATTTATAGTTGATCAGCCATTCTTCACATCCGTTGAGAAGCTATAAACTAAAGCCAGATAGATATCAGTTGACTAGAACTTAGCATCCATCGAGGCATTACAATCAATTGATAAATAAGAAACATGAATCAACTACTGTAATCCAGTTTATCAGTTGAGTAACAAGTTTCAACTGATAAATGGTTTTCTAGTCAATGGATATTTATAAGACATATATCCATTGACTAATTATAATGAAATTTAAATCTCTGTTATAATTCTAAGTAATTTGTTATCATCAAATCACATAATTCCTAACAATCTTCCTCTATTTATGAATATGTGAAATATGCATAAATTTTTTTTTGATGATAACAAAACTCCTAAACATTTTCATTCTAGCAGGAATTACAATATTGACAAATGTAATTTTGAGACATAGTGATCAAATACTAGTAATAAATGAATTCTGATAACTTTAATGTTGAGTCTGAATCTTCTACCTTCTTCTTATTCCCCTTGATTCATTCATCTTATCCTCATTTTCCTTCATCTTTCTGTATAGGGATCCCTTCAAAATCTTCTCATCATCAACCCTGTAGTCTAGTTGGCTTGCAAGATAATTTAATTCCAGATTGGGCAGTTTGTCCAACTCTTGACATATATCAATACATTTTTCCCTGCATTCCCTGTCCTTGTAAATCATCATGTAGAATGGTTCATGAAGTACTTTCCTTCCTTCAAGGTTCCAAATTTTGATTATATCATCCCTTTCTTCTTGAAGAGGTACATCCCTTATCTTCTTCATCTTTTCCAAGATAGCTTTACCTAGCTCTTCAGTTAAATAATATTTCATGTTAAGCATGGTATATATCTTCCTTAGGGTGTCATAGCCTTGTTCCATGACTTGATTAAATGTGAAAGTTGAATGTGACCCATCTTCATAGTCAATGTGAGGTAGATCTACATTTTTCTTCATTTGTCCTTTTATTACATTCATTCCCTCAATTTTGATTGAAACAAAATTTTCAGACTTGTATTTGAACACCTCTATTTCCTTGGATTGACCACTCCCAGATGCTTTACTCTGATAATTTATCTCCTTTGGCTTCTCCTCCTTAGCCACTTCTTCATCAACTACAAGTTTCCTTTTAACTCCAGAAATTTTAGGTTTGTCTGCAGGCTTCTTTGCTCTTTGTTTCACCCTTGGCCTCTTCTCACCTTCTTTTCTTCTGGCTTCTCTAATTAGTCTATCCTCATCATCAAATTCTCTTTGCATTTGAATGGCTAGTTCTTCTTATGATTTTTCTTGTTGTTTCCTTTCTTCAATGCAAACAACTATTGCTTTTGACAATAATTTTTTACCTCCACCGGTGACAAATTTCTTTTTCAGCTTCTTGCCATCTTCAATTAGAATTCATTTGCCTTTTCTATCACCAGGTTTTGAGCTACCTTCTTCCACCCTTATTTCTCCTTTCTTCACAGCCTCAAGAATTTCTGGCATTAGAGAAATTGGCTTTTGTGCATCAATTGCCTTGTTTTTTCTTGCAATTGAATCAAATTGTTGCATAATTTGTTGAGCCAATGCCTTCTTTGGATCTTTCTTTTGAATAATATTATATGTGTTCTTGACCACAGCTGAAATCTCCTTCCTTCTTAACTCTTCATCCTTCTCCCCCTTTTTGTTATCAGCAACAGGCTCTTGCTCCAAGGATTGAAAAATTAGAGGGGTTTTCAAGAATCTACTCAGGAGTTTGATTTGAGTGACTTGATTTTTCAAAATTTGATCCATGCTAACTTCCATAGCATTCACTATTTTCTCCAATTCCACAACTTTGTCCTTGGTTGTAGACTTAGTGTCAAGCCTTTGTTTGATTCTTGTCATCATGGTTAGACTGAGCCGAGAGTCAATGGTAGTGTCAAAGTGTGTCCTTGCACTGTCAATCTCTTCCCTAATCTTCTTAAACTTATACTTGGAACCTGTGACATGAATCTTTTGGATTTTTAAATTGTCTTTGTAGAAGTTGAGAATTCTTCTATGTACAAAGTCCTCCACATTTGTCTCAGCCATTGACCTTCTGTAGTGTGAAACTATTGGTCTTTCAGTATCAGCCAAACTTGTTTCATCACTAGCCATTGCAGGCTTCATCATATCATCATCAGAATTAGATTTAAAGTCTTCAGGATTCATGTGAGAAATATCATCAGGCATTCTGGCCAAATTCTCCTTTCCACTCCTGAAAACTTCTTCAGACTTGACCAACCTCACTCACCTTATCCTTCTGGATGGCTGACTGGACACTCTCACCCTCACTCACCTTATCCTTCTGGCTTTATTGATGTTGGCTAGTTCCCTCACCCTTATCAATCACCTTCACACTCCTCTCAGTTGTTTTTCTTTTCTTGGATTTTACAACAATAGTCTTTTAGGAAACTGCTGAGGTGGTTTATTTAGATTTGGATTTCGAAGGTTGTGCAACTAGGGTAGGAGGGATGGAGGTATTTTCAACTCCCTCCATTGTTGTAGAAGGCAAATAAGTAGTTATTTCTACCTATGGATAAGGAATATCATGAGTTTTGAGAAATACTTGTACAAAAGGAGGATAAATGAGGCACAACCTACTATGTAAGTTGATTCTCACCAAATCCTTAAAGATCCTTTTATTTTGAGTCCATGTTTCTAATGTCTCCGTTTCACCTGTAATCTCATATTCTCCAATAGCAACATAAAGAATCTAGCAAAGTAGATGTTGTTCTTCCTAGATGCCTTATTTCCTAATTTAGCAGTTAACTCATTTAGGTGCAATGTGTTAAAATCAAAGTATTTATCAAATAGGATAGAATAAGCAATTTTTTACATACTTGTGGTAATTGCATCAAAATTACTTATCTTTCTAGAAAATACTTTAATAATTGCATCAAAGAAGTAGCTCCATTCTTTCCTAAGATTCTTTCTAGCATAATTAACAGTGGCTAGCATATTCCTAATTTCTTCATCGGTTGGGTTTTTTTTACAGTTATTAGCAGGAATATCTAGATATTCTGAAATAGTAGCACTAGAGATGGTATAAAAAATACCTTTGCAAGTATAAGAGATTACCTTACCATCCTGTGATACTTCTACAGAGTTCCACAGCTCTTCAACAAGGGAGTATATGATGGTGGGTGCTTCACTGAGAGCCTTGGATACCTTGCATTCTCCTGAAAATCTCATTAGTGGATGGAAGTCAGTAGGAACATCAAAAATTGTTAAGCATGCTATGAAATTGTTATGTTCATAGATGAATCCCGTTGATGAAGAGATCTTCTTTTGGGGTGCCATTGATTGTTCTTAACAAAATGAGTTGGAAAGAAACTTGAAGAAAAATGAGTAAAATCGCCTTAAGAGTTCTTGTGAGAGATACAGAATTCAGAGATAGAGAATGCAATAGCAAGTGAAAAAAAATGAGTGAATAAATTTCTATTTATATTTTAACATTAAAATGACTTGAATAGTCAGTTTAATTAAGAATATAACCATTGAAAGATAAAAAGAATTAAAGTAAATTACTCTAAATGGCAATTGATTGATATATACAAATGGATATATGCATCTGTTGACAGATAAAGTAAAGAATCAATGGCTATAATTTGATCAATGGATGTGTAAAAACTGTAGAAATTCTATTACCGTCGATGGGTAATTACATCCATTGATTCAAAATAATTAATTTATCAGTTGATAAATAATTACCAGGGTAATTATCTGTCGATAGATAAAATTATCCATCGATAGGTATATATTTTATCAATTGATCAAATACATCGATAGCTGAAAAATATACGTTGATAGTTAACATATTTATCAATTGATCACTTTATTTTAACAGATAAATGTGAACAATGGCTACACTGAAAAAAATAAGTGACTTGGCAAACATCCAGGACTAAGCAAAAATAAGCATACCTAACTCACAGACTAATTTATTAAAATTAGATTCATTTATAGATTCGGTAAAAATGTCTACAAGTTGTTGTTCACTAGGGACAAAATGTAATTCAATTGTACCATTCATTACATGTTCCCTAATGAAATGATACCTTATTTCAATGTGTTTGGTTCTGAAATATTGCACAGGATTTTTTGTTATTGCAATGACACTTGTGTTATTACAGAAAATAAGAATCTTGTTCACGTTGAACCCATAGTCAGATAATTGATTCTTCATCCATAATATTTGTGCACAGCAACTTCCAACAACAATGTACTCAGCTTCTGCAGTTGAAGTTGATACTGAGTGTTGCTTTTTGCTAAACCATGACACAAGTTTGTTTCCTAGAAATTGCCAGGTGCCTGTAGTACTTTTCCTGTCTATTTTGCAACATGCATAATCTGGATCTGAGTAACCTACTAGATTAAAACTAGAGTCTCTAGGATACCAAATACCTAAATTTGACGTGCCCTTAAGATATCTAAAAATCTTCTTAATAGCCACTAAACGAGATTCTCTAGGATCAGCTTGAAACCTAGCACACAAACATGTAGAGAACATTATGTCTAGCCTAGAAGCAGTTAAATATAGAAGTGAGCCTACCATTCCTCTATAACTTGAAATGTCCACTTTAACATCCTTAGTATTCAATTCAAGTTTAGTGGCAGTGGTCATAAGAGTTTTTGCAGAAGAATATTCACATAAGTCAAATTTCTTCAACAAGTCATGAATGTAGTTTGTTTGATTTATAAAAATACCATCCTTAATTTGTTTGATTTGCAAACCAAGAAAGTAAGTAAGTTATCCCATCATGCTCATTTCATACTTACTCTGCATTAATTTAGCAAACTTTTTGCAAAGACCCTCATTAGTTGAGCCAAATATAATGTCATCCACATAGATTTGGGCCATTAACATTTCTACAAAATAGATTTTTATTAACAGTACCTCTTGTGAAGTGATTCTCAATGAGAAACTGAGATAAGGTGTCATACCAGGCCCTTGGTGCTTGTTTGAAGCCATAGAGTGCTTTGAGCAGATAGTAGACAAAGTCAAGGAAATTTGGATCTTAAAAACCAAGAGGTTGTTCCACATACACTTCCTCTTCTAATACTCCATTCAAAGATGCACTCTTCACATCCATCTGGTAGACCTTGAAATTAGCATGTGCAGCATAAGCTAGAAGGATTATGATTTCTTCCAGCCTTGCAACTAGAACAAAAGTCTCATCAAAATCAATTCATTCTTCTTGTTAGTAGCCCTTTGCCACAAGCCTTGCCTTATTTTTAGTCACAGTACCAGTTTCATCCATCTTGTTCCTGAATACCCATTTTGTACCAATTACTGATCTGTCTTTTGGTTTGGGCACCAGCTTCCAGACTTTATTCCTTTCAAATTGATTGAGTTCCTCTTGCATAGATAAAACTCAGTTAGGATCCTTGAGAGCATCTTCAACTCTCTTAGGTTCTTCTTAAGATAGGAAGCTTCTATATAAACACTCATTTTGAGTAGCACTTCTTGTCTTGACACCATCTTCTGCATTTCTAATGATTAATTCAAATGGGTGGCTTTTTGTCCATTTTTTTTGTGGAGACAAATTTTGTCTTGATGATGAGGCTTCATGATCATTAATATTATACTCAAACTGATTTGAATTTGAGGTTTGATCTTTAAACCTTCCCCCTGAATTGGATACCCTAGATGTAGAGTGTTGATTATCCATTGAAGAATTATCAGTTGAAGCATTATCAGTCGATGAATGTCTGTCAACTGATAAATTATCCATTGATGTTGTGACATCAACTGATATTGGGCTTCCGAGTACTTGTGAATTTATGATTTCTACTTTTTCATCATCATCTATACCATTTGATTCATTCTCAAAATGCAGTGTATCATGATTTCCTTCATCAAACAAGACTTGAATCTTTTTATCATCAAATACTACAAGTACAGATTTCATAACAATGTGTAGTCTAAGATTATAGACTATATAGGCTATGCTTAATAGTGCATACCCAACAAATATAGCTTCATCATCCTTGGCCTCAAATTTTCCTAGGTTTTCACCTTGATTCCTTAGAACATAACATATGCAGCCAAACACATGAAGAAATCTCATTTTTGGCTTTTTGTCTTTCTTGATCAATTGATAAGGTGTCTTTCCTTGAGCTTGATTCACTATGGAGATGTTTTGAACATAGCATGCTGCATTAATGGCCTCAGACCAGAAGTATGTTGGTAATTTAGCATCTTCCAACATAGTTCTAGCTGCTTTAGTCAATGTCTTATTTTTCCTCTCAACTACCCCATTTTGTTGAGGTGTTCTTGGGGCAGAGAAGGTGTATACGATTCCATTATATTCACAAAACTCCTTCATTGTGAAATTCTTAAATTATGTTACATTATCACTTCTTATTTTCTTTACATCCAATTCAAGATTTTTCTCAACTTCTCTGATGTGCTTGATGATGAGATCACTTGCTTAATCTTTTGAATGCAGAAAATAAGTCCATGAGAATATTGAAAAGTCATCCACAATGACTAGACCATACTTTTTTACAATGGATATGATGTTCACAGGACCAAACAAATCCATGTGTAATAACTCAAGTGGCTTCTCAATTGATGATTCCAATTTTGACTTGAATGATGCCTTCCTTTGTTTTCCTTTCTGACAAGTATCACATAGTCCATCCTTGACAAATTTCATATGTGGTAACCCACTCACTTGATTTTTCTTGACCAACTAATTTATGGCTTTGAAGTTTAAGTGCGCTAATTTCTGATGTCATAGCCAACTTTCATTTGTACTTGCCTTAGAGAGAAGACAAGTCATTGAGTCTACACTTGTTGAGTTGAAGTCAGCTATGTACACATTTCCTTTTCGATTCCCAGTCATGACTAGGCTTCCATCTTTCTTGTTGAAAATTATGCATGCTTTAGTAGTGAAGCAAACTTTATTTCCATTGTCATATAGTTGACTTATGCTTAACAAATTGTGTCTTAAGCCATCAACTACTGCAATAGGTTCAATAATGACATTCACTTTTGAAATCAAGCCATATCACAAAGTGTATCCTTTGTTGTCATCTCCAAAAATTACTCCAGGACCAGCTTTCTACTCAAACTTTATGAGCAGGAATTTATTTCCAGTCATATGTCTTGAACACCCACTGTCCCAGTACCAAAGATTTCTTCTTTTTCCCTGCACACATCCAGAAACAATCAAGTTGATTTTGGTACCCAAGTTTCCTTGGGTCCTTTCTTATTAGTTGCTACCTTTGGTTTAGTTTCCAACTTTTATACCTTTGGTTTAGGTGATTTTACTTCCACTTCAACCTTAGGTGTTGGTTTCCTCACCCCAGGATTCTCAGTGCTAATACTTAGAATATTCATACTTGCAGAATTAGAGAAATCTGGAGCATGAAAATTGTTGTGCATATTTTAGGGCATAATAGGCATATTCATGTTGGCAAATGCAAGATATGGATTAAACATATAAGGCATTGATGCATATTGAGCATGAATAGCATGAGGATCAACTAATTGAGGATAAACAGAATTAGAGTGCATGTTAGATATGATTGACACATTAGATGTTGCAGGCATATTGGACTTGCATTGCACATATAAGTGATTCTTACTACCACACGTAACACATATCTTTCTAGGAGCATACTTGTTAGGTGTGTAGGTATTGTGCTTGTTTATGTCTACTTTACCATTTCTGTTCTTTTTCCTCATTTCATTAGGCTCAACATCAGGGTTTATCTTTTCTAATCTTTCCTTCAATTGGTCTTTAGAAAAGAATCCTATATTGTCCTTTTCAACTTTAATTTGAGGTTTAGAGGAGCTACTTACTTTTACAAATGTAACAGATCTGTTAAGCTTGGTTTGTAAAATAGATTGTTTAACAGTTGATGATTCCTTAATTGATGGATAATTATCCGTTGAGATAACATTATCAATCGATGAATAATCCTTATCAGTTGATTTAGGATTATCAATCGATTACTTCTTTTCCGAGGATTGATTTTCATCAATGGCTAATTTTTCAAGAGTCTCAGACAGCATGGTGAAAGAATTTGTTCCATGAATGTCATTCATCTTTTTACTAGCATTACTTGACATGTTCCATTTGTCAATGATTCTTAGTTCTTCTTCCAATTTTTCTTTCAAGGTTTCTTTTTCCTTTTTACACTCAACTAATTCTTCTCTAGCGTCTCTTTTTTCTACCTTGAGTTTGTCCATTTGCACTAGCTCACTCTCTAGATGAATATTTCTTTCATTAAGAGATTCTAAGGTAGTCTTGAGCCTAGTGTTCTCTTTGTTTAAAGACTTGAGAGTGACATGCAAATTATACAATTCATTTGACATTTTAGTAATGGTAATATTCTCTACTGGTGAAACTACAGTGATTGGGCATGACATGAAAGAAGCTGATATTTTCATGGTGAGAAGGATGTTGATAGTTTTCAAAGATTTAGATTTAAAGAATAAAGTTTTAGAGGAGCATTAATCAGGAAATTCTTAGAACTCATGGACTCATTCAAACCTCATCCATTGGATTCTAATGAAGTTGAAGAACCTGAACCTAGAGTCTATCCAGATGGTGTGATATTTGTTAATGATGATGGAGTGATGGAATTCTGGAATATGGCGTCTCTTCAAGACAAGAAGGTTGAGTTACTGTCCAAATTGAAGGATCAATTGAAGGAACTTCCTTATTCAGAAGAGAAAAACTTTGTGGAAGTTATTCAAGTCTTGATCACCAAACTAAAGGAGATTGAATTTGCTAAATAGATGGACTATGAAAGAACTCAGAAGTGTCTTCTCAAGAATCCTAACAGGATGATCTTCTACAACACAAGTGGATCAGCTGAAGAGATTACCTTTGATCACTTGAAGAGATTGGCTGAGCATGTTCCTCAAATCATTGAACTCATAAAGAAACAACTGCTCAATATCACAAATTTTGAGATAATTGATTTGAAGAATAGAGCACTGAATATTTGTAACTTTAAGAGGAAAGAAGAAAGGGAAAAGGGGAAGAAGTTTGACAGTGAAGTTGAAGCTACCAAGAAAAAGGTGGAGAAAATCACTAAAAGGATAAAGGAGGCTGAGATTGACATAAAGCATGTCAAGCTGAATGATCAATTCTCAAGAAGGCCAAACTATGTTTCTCCAGTCTTATTTGGACCCCTGAGAATCATAATTGATAGTATTGAAGTGGAGGCTACTAATTTCAGGGTACTCAATAATAAAAATCTTAGAAGAATCTTCAGACACACTACAGGATCATTCCGAGAGTTTGAAAGAGATCTAATAAAACTTGTTTGGAAAATCATTGAGTCAAGGGAAGAAGAAGATGAAGCTATAGACAAACTTAGAGTGAAGCAGATTTTCTCATCTACAAAAGCCAGATTTGTCAAAGACATGTTTGGGATGAAGTATCTATGCATCTCCAAAGGACCAGCTGAGAACTACTATACCTATCAAGATTTGAAGGATCTATCTTATAGAATGGTAAAGCTAGTCTTAGATTGTGTCTCTGATCATGCCAGGACAGATGAAGAAAAGTAGGCTCTAAAAGCTCTTGAAGGTCTTCATGACAAAATGATTCCAATAAAGAAATGAAGATGAAGCTTAAACTAAAATTTGAAGAAGTGCTCAGTCTAGAGGAGCTTAGTTTGAGATAAATTTGTACTTGTAATTTTTCCTGAATATTTTTTTTGTACAAACACTTCAGTTATGTTAGTTGAGTTAGCATCTGCAATTTACTTTGATTTATCTTTATTTTATATAAAAACAAATTAGGGGAGATTGTTAGGGATTGTGGTGTAATAAACTAAAATCACTTAGTTTTAATTTATAAGAAACTAAGTAAAATGTATTGTCATATGTATATTGATGGTTTGTCTTGTTATCTCTTGTAACAGTATGTTTAAAAGTCAAGTAGATAACAGTAAGTCTTAATAGTTACTCTCTTATACAAATACAATAACGTGATCCATGAAGTAGAAATTCACAAAGTGTTCAGTTACAGCATGGTCAAGACTTTGACAGTAACATTCTACAAATGAAGCTTATGATAGCATATTCAAGTGACAACACAAAGGAACAGACGATATCAACTATTCCAATGATAGTAAACTTGGCGGAGAATGAAGATTCACAGACAACACGTTTAGTGAGGATAGTTGATAGCAGCTTTGGAGACAGCAAGTTTCAAGGATCTATCAAGACTTGACGCAACATACGTGGAACCAAAGATACTGTCACCGGAGAGGAGCTAAAAGTTGACAGTAAACTTTTAGTGAAGCTGACAGTCTGTTCTAGGTAGTAGATTAGATAGTAAAAGTACAAGGAATGATTTAGATATCATTATCTAGTCTTTCAAGCCTACTACCGCAACTTGGGAGAAGACAAGCAAAAAAATAAGATATGCAACTTTAGCATAATTTTATCTACAAATGGAATGAAATCAAGGTTGAACCATAAAAGTTTAGTTTCTATTTTGAGTTTTATTCTAGGATGACGGAAAAGTGCGCGTGTAAGTGGGATATGTATTTTAGTATAAATACACATATCTTATATACCTTTTTCCTTATGCAACTGAGCTAAGTTTTCTCTCAAACAATAAACATTAGCAAATCCATTATTCTTGTTTCTTTGTAACTGGAATTATTTTCCAGTTAGTTGTAGCAAACAAAAATTAATGAAATTAATTTTTGAAGTTAAACACGTGTCTTTAATTGTTTGCTTATTATTGTCTGCATTTTTTACTTGATACTATTACTTCTTATTTGTTATTAGCAAGATTAGTGATAATTTAACAAGTTGCATTCAACTCCCCTTCTGCAATACTCATACTCTTTAACAAATATAGTTTTTGAAAATGATTTTAAAAAATTATATTTATTATATAATGTAAGTAAGTTTAATTTAAAAATTGGTCAATTTGATAAAATTTAACAAGGTCATAAAATGAATGGGACATAAAAAGTATTTTTCTTTTCATCTGAACATATATATCAAAAATGAAAACGACGCAATAAATAAGTAAAATAATAATTTTCTTGATCCTTTATATAAGTCATTGAATTCTTTACACCTAACTTTAAGTATTTGGACACATAATTAGAATTAATATTTTTATAAATTTTTTAGAATAAAAATATAAGTATTATATTTTGATGTAGAGAATAAAATCATGCGTAAAGAGTCTAATAACTTATAAAGGACTAGAAGGAATATATCTCTCCTATTATCGTACAACTTACATATTTTAAAAAACCCATTAATTTATTATTTCAATTCAACCGAAAATATTTTAAAAATAACTTACATATTATTATATCTAATATCCATTTTTTAATAAAAATATCCATATTTTTATTTTAATACTTTGTTTAGAAAAAACTAAATAATATATATTATTAATTTAAAACAACAGTCCCAGTGATATACCTCGTTTATTTTATTCATGTAATATCTTATTTCAAAGAAATCCATATATAATATCTTATTTTAAAATTTTATATTCATACTATAATAATCGAGTTAAAAAACTAAACAATCAAGATTATTATTTAAGAAATATAGGCCCTATGAGCCAAATAAAGACCAAACAAAAATTTTAATATTTTAGTTTTAGTAAAATATAATATAGAGTTGAGAATAATATTTAATAAGAAAAAACTAAAGAAAATATATAGCAAAAAGAACAACAAATACGAAAATAATCAAACTAAAATAAAGTTTTGTAAGGAAGGTTGTATGATCCCGTAGTTTTCGACATTTCATTTCATTGGCGCAACACTTCATAGTATAAGGATCGAGAAATGTCATTCACGAATTAAAATAAATCATATGTCTTTAGATTGACTGGTTCTCGTTTTAGATCATTCACCTTGTAAATCTCATTCGGATAATCCCCGTAATTTCCAACATAAATTGTCATACAAGAAGCACCATATAATATAATTGAAGATGATGAAATTGGCACTGGCCACTCTACTTTAGTTTCTCAAACACTCCATTCTGGTTCCTAAAACTTAACTTTCATCTTCCCATTTTCGATAATTCTGTTGAACAAATAAAGAAACGATCATATGAATGGTTCTCCCTTTGGTTCTTTGGGTTGATAAAAGATGGACAAACACCCTTCTCTCCGGAGCTCGCTGGATCTTCGGAAAGAACTTCCTCTACGAGTGGGTGTCTAATTGGATGTGGTCATTGTAGAGAACCAAAAGTCAGAAATCTAGGATTTGGTTTCTTGTTAGAAAGGGCATCAACGGCACTCTAAGTTCATCCGTGGCTCCAACTCATCTTGGAATTAGGACTTGGAATGATTGAAAATACTTTATGAACTGTATGTAAAAATATGTAGCAAGAATAATGAAGTATCGCATATTCGCATGACAACATTACTGAACTCCTCTGTCGAATCTTAAAGGACTAGCAACATTAAGGTATGAACTACCTAGAAAGTAGCAGACCATCTTACTTCATTGGCCTAACATAAAACTTAATAACTTATTTGTTCCAGAATAAAATTACTAGCCTAAGATATTACCTGGTCTCATTTTAGATCATTCATTTCTAATCCATTCCTCCCCTTCACAAATTACAACTTGAGAAGCACTCTGTTAATGAATAACTGGTTACACTCTCTTCAAGTACAGGCCTCGTAATGAGGCTAAATTATAATATCTGGTAAGAACAATCTATATTCCATCCATATTTTGAAGGGCTAAGGTCCCTAGCAAGCGATTGTGGTAACATATATATCCGTACATAACAGAGAGCACAAATCGTAAAAATCTTAGAAAGGTTGCCTTGTGTGCGGATAGGGGTTAGTGGGCCTCTTGTATTCACATAAAAAAAATTCAGCAATACTGCTATCCGCAGTTAATAAGCATGAATATATATTACAATAAATCGCTCGTCATGAACCCGAACCCAATTTTTAACTTCCCAGAACCACTAAAAATATATCATACTGTCGGATCATTTACTGAAAATCTGGTCTAGACTCCAGAATAATTTGATTAAATAAACTTGCATTCACAAGTATTAGTGCTATATACGCAGCAAAATGCAAATTCATGAAGCCAAACCATTGTAAAACAAATCAGACAGGAAACCAATACAATATGTGCATACCTCTCCTATTCCTAATCTGAACTTCAATGTCCTATGTATCATACAGTAACAGTGAATAGTGTTGGACAATCCTAGAAGTGTGTTTTGCCTACTAGCAAGATGAATAAGGGTTATGGTTATTTAGCAAATAAAAAAAAGATGAATAAGGGTTAAAGACCTTCGCTAGAACCAGTGGTGGTGCTCTTAACTGATCTATGCGACTAAGCCCATGCCACAGAGATCTGAAAGCTTATACAAAGCACATAGAATTACTTAGTCATACCATGTATTGCAAAATGGATGACCACTCTCATTTGTATACAAGGGGACGCCTGCTTTGGAGCGGAGAAAGTGTTAATAGTTCAATATTATAAACTGATAACTGAAACGCCAAGGCTAAATTTGTTAATATAGGACCATAAAAATAATCTACAAAGTTGTACAACAAAAGGGTTCAAACATGTAGAAAAATGTCAATTATTTAAGACTAAATTAAAATGGTTTTACATGCTCATGGTTCGACTGCATTACCCAGCACATAAGAGAAGAGCTCACGAACAGGAGAGTATTCAACCAACCCAATTTCCATTGCATACCCAGAAACCGGCAACTTCAAGTCCCTCAAAACAGTAAATGCCTCAGCCATACGAGTCCTTGACACCTCTTCAGCAACAGGACAATAAGGAATCCACGAATCAGCACGATACTCCTCACCAATTTCAACGCCCTCCTTCTTCATAGCATCACACAACTGCAAATGAAAGTGAAGCAGCGACAAAGACGGATTTGGAGCAAGAAAAAGCACATTGTTGTCGCTCGGAAGTGCTCCAATAGAGCGAAAAGACAAGGGCACGGGTTCTTGCTTTGAAGCGAAATTCTTGACAATGTTTTCAAGCTTCACAGGTTCAACATATGAACTAGAAAACAAAGTAATGTGTGGCCTTGATTCAATCTCAATAAGCTGAGTACTAATCTGGCGCCGAGCAAGAACATTCCAAGCTTTCAAGACCTGGTTTTCGAGGGCTGGATCAAAGTAAAGCTCAACCGCATAGCCTTGTGACATTTTGCTAAAACTCAACTCCAAAACCAAAAGATACCTAGTCAATTAACATAAACATATCCTCATATGCAAAAATCAAGATCTGGGTTGCTCCCTAACACTAAGAAAGTGACAAATAACATACTTAAACATATACAAATCAATAGATACAAATCAAATAATCAAGAATTGATTTATCAATCAAAAACTAAAACAAGGGTAGAAACTAATAGACCCCACAATCAATCACAATATAATTATAACATATGCAAATAAAAAAAAGGGATACAAACTTTATAGATAATGAAAAAGCAAACCCTAACCTCAATATGAAACAAGGCTGCAACAGCACATACCCAGTTGGGGAGAATCACAATAAAGAGAGATTATTATTATCAAGTGGGGGTGGACCGGTGTTTATGGAATTTGAGGGTTTTATTTTATTACTGCTAGTATTTTATTTTGCATTTTTTAATGAAGGAAAATACACAATGGCAGGGAATAGAATAGAAAGTGGTCTAAGCAAGGCTAACGAGTGATGACTAATATTTTTCAATTGTTTTTCTCTGGAGTCCAAACTTCGATCTTATGGTTCAATTATTTTTGGATATATAACAAAAAAAATTATATTTTTTACGATTTTATTATATTTTTAATTTTTTTACAAAAATACTGTCTGCAAATTTGTAACCAAATGCAAACTTTTTTTGAAAAAATTAAAATTACTTGTAGTTGCATTTGAGGTTTATTTTAGTTAAATCAGGTTGCATTGGTTGCAAAACCGTATTTTGCCAAAAAATTCAAAAATCATATTTTTGCAAAATATTAAATGCAAAATCATTTTTTTGAAAAAAAAATAAAATTTTGGTATTTTTCAAAAAACTACATTATTTTTTGTTAAACGATGTTGAAATTATAAGTGAAACATAGTTCGAAAAAATACACTCTATATAAATTAAATTGGGTGCTGATACAAGCCAATCATTTACTGGATAAATTTTTTCCGGTAAATGACTTTTTAATCCTTGGATCAACTCCTGACCCGATTAAATAAAGAACAGAGTCCAACCGTTGTTAATAATAGAGGTTCGACCCTTCTCTATCAAAACTTACAACTCATACACACACACACACACCATCTTCGAGGGTTAAAAAGTTCCAACACATAATTAGTAAGTTTACGCATAACATACTTAGAAATCATTATAAATGATGTTCCCCACAGAATTCAGTATTGGCTTTATTTACCAAAAAATAAAGCCAAGGAAAAGCATCCATTAACCAAGTGGTTGATATGGATCCTAGAGATCCCAAAGACTCGTTTTATAAATCAACGTGTCAACCATGGGAGGATACCGATCTCATCGAGATCATGGTAGAACACCCGACAAAGTCATCAAAGTGGGAAAAAAATATCGAGCCCAACTTAAGACAAGGAATTATCGACCTCTTAGAGAGTATGCCGTATCTTTGCTTGGGAACCAAAAGATATGCTCGGAATTCCGGAGATCATTGCTCGTCATTCTTTGCATATCAAAAGAAGCGACTAATACTTTCAAAGGAGAAATAAGAGTCTAATAATGTAGAGCTCGATAGCATCTCGAGGCCAGCTTCATTGAACTAGTTCAGTTTCCTAAATGGATTTCTAACGTCATCTTAGTAAAGAAAAGCAATGAAATGTGAAGGATTTGTGTCAATTACTCCAACTTCGACAAGGCATGCCCAAAAGACTTCTACCCCTACCTAACATAGATAATTGATCGATGCAACCTCGGGGCATGAGTTATTATAATTCATAGATGCTTTCTTGGGTTACAATAAAATTAAGATGGACAATAATGATTGGAAAAAAACAACATTCATCAATCATCGAGGTGTCTATGACTACAAGAACATGCCCTTTGGCCTCATTAATGCGGGTCTGACATTCCAAAGAATGATGGACGAGATATTTGTGCACCAGATAGGTCGCAACATAGAAGTATACGTTGACGACATGATTGTCAAATCAGTCAAATAGGTCGACCGTATGATTGACCTCGAAGAAAGTTTCAAGACAATTCGCCATCACCACACGAGATTGAATCCCACAAAGTGCTCCTTTGGGCTTTCGGCATGAAAGTTTTTGGGCTTTCTCATTTCAGAGAGAGGAATCAAGGCTGACCCTAATTAAATCAAAGTTATTCAAGAAATTGATAAACCCTCTACATTAAAAGAGGTACAAACCTTAGCAGGTTGCATTGCCACTCTTCGACGCTTTATCCCACAGTCCGCTCAACGTTGTCTCCCATTCTTCAATGCCATAAAAACAGCCTCGAAGGCTCATAAACTCGAGTGGACCCAGGAATATCAAAAAATTTTGGACAAGTTAAAAGCATTCATCTCACGACCTCAAATTCTACTATAGCATTTATCCTCGTCACAAAGACAGGAACGAAAGAGCAACATGTTTATTAATCAAGCTACACTCTAAAAGAGGCAGAAACACGATGCTTAAATATTGAAAAATTAATGTTTGCATTAGTTATCTCCAGTAGGAATTTAAGACACTAATTTCAAGGTCGTACCATCATAGTCATGCCAAATCAACCCCTGGAAAGAATCATGCATCGAACTGGCCTCGAGGGCCAATCTCCATCCGGCCCGAGGAAATTTATAGGTTAAAGAACTCGTCCTTAGAGAGGCAGCCACATCTATTCCAACAATCTCAGGAAAGCTCAAAACTTCATGAGAAGGATCGTTCAAGATAAAATGAATTGTACGACTAGGCACATATGAGCTCCTATTATACAAGACCAGCCTATCAAAAACACATGGAGTACAATCCATATGAAAAAGTCTCACCCATTGACGACATTAACAGTCGACCTGAAATACAAATAGTTCGAAGTAAAGAAGTCAACTATGATACTTCTTTCGTTCGTATCCCATTATAAATGAAGTAAAAAGGGGTCATTATGAGATCTCCCTCGTCTTTTATTTATCTAATTATGTATGAAGTTCTGAGTTATTGTCGATATAATTTTGTTCTATTTCGTTTTTGACATATTTTTTGGTTCTGCATTCACAAGTCCTATGAAAAGTATTTCTAAATTTCATTTATAACATTCACTTTGCATAAAACTTTACACATAAAAGTCTATTTCTTCAACTATGTGATATATGATTACATTTGAAGTTTATTTCAACATTAGTTTTAAAGCAAACATATTACTTTCGTGCCTTGTATAATAAAATCATATTACTATAGCATACCAGTTCACAAATATCTTAGACAAATTTTCGTCAAAAGCATTATCATCAGACCATTAAAGGTCAATAAAAGTATTATTTTTCCTTAGTACAAATTTGTAGAAGGGGGTTGAATACAAACTTAAGAATTTTATAGAATTCTTGCGGATTCAAGTTTGCACTTTTAATTGTTTGAGTGTTTGGAAATAAAGATTATTAAGAATGCTTTGCAAAGTAGAATTAAACTTAAATGCTTGAAGACAAAACACAACTTTTAAAATTTACTAGTGGATTGGTTTTTCACTAGTGAATGTTTTGCTTTCAATAAAACTTGGTCTAGAAACCAAGCTGCTTATAATATTGACAAAGATGATTCCTATATTTTCTAAGCTTTTCTTATTCTGTTATGTTTTATACTCCTTGCTACTATGAACTACTCCACTATATATAGTAGTTCATACTTTACATCTATTTTCTATCGATTGATAAATGTATAAAATACATTTTATAATATTTTCACAAAAATAGAATGTAGCTTCTTTTCACAGTCTTCTTTGAACTTTGTTTTGTTCTGAAAAAGTCTTTGTCTTGATCTTCTTCTTGAAGGTTGTGTTCCTTTGAAAGTCTTCACAATCCTGATAGGACTGTCTTCCATTGATTCAGTGTTTGTAAATATTTCATTCCATTTGTCTTTAACTATTCTAGGAAACTTTGATCAACTAATAATTGTTGTGAAGCTTATCAATCGATCTTTCTTTGCTTATCCATCGATGGATAGGTTATCCATTGATCAATTGATCTATCAATGGATATTTTAGTTATCCATTGATGGTCTTTTATCCGTTGATTTCCTTGGAGTTTTCATCCATTGATAGAGATCCATTGAATTAACTTTTGTTGATTTTTATCCATCAAACATCATCATTATCCATTGATCACTTCATTTGAGAGAATTCTAACTTAGAATATTTATACTTTGTCAGCCATTCTTCACATCCATTGATGAGCTATCAATCGAAGTCAATAGATATCAGTTGACTAGCATAATGCATCTATCAATGTATTATAAATAATTGATAAAACAAGAAACATGAATCAATTGGTACAACCCAATTTATCAGTTGATTAACAACAACTTCAACTGATAATTGGTTCCCTAGTCAATGGATATTTATAAGACATATATTCATTGATCAGTTACAAATAAAATTATTAAGTTTATAATTCTAAGTAATTTGTTATCATCATACTACAAGATTCCTAAAAATCTCCCCTTATTTATGAATATGAGAAATAAACATAAATTTTCTGTTGATGATAACAAAACTCCTAAACATTTTCATTCTAGCAGGAATTATAATATTGACAAATTTAATTTTGAGACAGAGTTATCAAATACCGGCAACAGATAGATTTTAATAACTTTGATGTTGAATCGGAATTTTCTATCTTCTCCTTCTAATCCTTGACTCATTCATCTTGTATTCATTCTCTTTCATATTTCTGTATAGATATCCCTTCAGAATCTTCTCATCCTCAACCCTGTAGTCTAGTTGGCTTGCAAGATAATTTAATTCCAGATTGGGCATCTTGTCCAATTCTTGACAGATATCAATACATTTTTCTCTTCCCTCCATGTCCTTATAAATCATCATGTAGAATGGTTCATTGAGCACCTTCTTCCCTTCAGGGTTCCAAATTTTTATTCTATCATCCATTTCCTCCTGAAGTGGTACCTCCCTTATTTTCTTCATTTTTTCTAGGATTGCTCTGCCAAGCTCCTCAGCTAGATAATATCTTCTGTTGAGTAGAATGTAAATCTTCCTCAAGGAACCATAGCCTTTTTCCATGACTTAGTTGAAGGTAAAAACTGAGTGTGAACCATCTTCATAATCAATGTGAAGACGATCCACATCTATTTTCCTTTGCCCTTTAACTGCAGTTATTCCTTCACTTTTGATTGAAACAAATTTGTCTGGCTTGGTTTTGAATACTTCAATTTCCTTGGCTTGACTACTTCTAGATGCTTGATTCTTGTTCTTTGTCTTCTGTTCATCCTTAGTCCCTTCCACTGCATCAACCATCAATTTCCATTTGACACCAGAGGTTTTAATAGGTTTGTTTGCCCTTTGCTTCTTCTCAGCCTCTTTCTTTCTCTTTTCTTCTCTAATAAACCTATCTTCCTCATCAATTGCTTTGGACAATAGTTTATCTCCCCCACCTGTGATAGACTCCTTCTTCTTTCCATCTTCAATTAGAATTCTTTTCCCTGTTCTATCACCAGACTATGAGTGAATCACATATGACTAGGCATATTTCTAATAATTAGATAACAACTCAACTCCGTTAAGAAGAATCAGTAAATAATAAATATGATAATAGGAATCAAGACGAAGAAAGTCAACTAGACACGAAGAATCAGATTATCAAAAGTATTTTTCTGAGATTGCTACTCAACATTGGAAGAAGTTTATTAATATGTTCTAGCGTTAGTGAAAAATAAAGTGGTAGTATTTCAGAAGAACTCAAAAAATACAAAAGATTTCTAGTGGCTACTACACTAAGATTCCAGAAGAAAAAAACATAAAGGAAAGACAGTAAAGCTAAAGAAGGACAAAAGACCATAACTTAAAGTTAAAAGGTGGAGAATATTTATTATAGTATGGTATAAATAAACCAGACAGTACATTTGTGTGTCAACTAAATTAATAAATATTCACCATCAAGCTTAAGTGGTTTTTATGACAGATGACATAGTTAAGACGGAAAGATTTTAGAGCTGACAGTATGGTTATACAAGTCAAGATAATATTTTAATTCTACTTTCAAAAGTTAGTTGATTATTTAATTTATCTAATTAAATTAATTCAAGTTAAATTTAATTTAATTTATAAATCAACTAATTAAATTAAGTAGAATTAATTTATTATAAAAGATATGACTTAATATGACTTTTAATATAATTCAAAAGACTTATTAGAAAGTCATACCGAATTATATAATAAAAGTCATACTGAATGACTTTAGAAAAAGTCATATCGAATTCAATTGAAAAAGTCATACTGAGCAGATTAAAGAAAGTCATACTGATTTTAGTTAATCAAAAAGTCACACCGATTTTTTTAATTAAAAAAAGTCATACCGATTTTTGAGAAGTCATACCCAACTAATTTTAAAGTCATACAAGTATTAAAAATGTCATACAGACTTAAATAAGGTTTGTAAAATATCATATTCTAGAAAGTCATACAAGCTATAAAATTTCTCTATAAATATGAGGTGAGCACTTCATTATTTGTGTTAGTTGAAAACATTCAAATTCAGAAATTTGTTTGCATTGTAATATTCACAAATTTATGTACAAGTTTGGATTATTATTGTTAAATCAGAACAATTCATGTCAAAATTATTCTAAAAATTTAAAAAGTTATATAAACTTTCATCGTATTAATTTAGTAATACTTTTCAAGTTAAAATCATATCTTCTACTTGAACATTATTTCATCACAATTAATATATCATGAGAAATTAAAATAATATTTTTTAACTCAAATATTTCGTGATTAAATATTGATATTGTATTCAACCCCCTTCTACAATATCATGGACCAACAGTGAGCTACTTTAATCCAACCTTATATCTCCTGTTTTAACAGCCTCAAGAATTTCTGGCATTAAAATGATTGGCTTCTCTACATCAATAGCTTTGTTATTACAGATTAAACTCGAGGCATGTATTTAGTCATCCTCTATAACATTTAATCCGGGTTTACTTGATCCATGAGTAGACTATGAAAACAAATCATTATTTGAGCACGGCCATGCATTTTATAGTCTTACTCAATCAAGAGGCCAATAATATCTCTCCTAATTATAGGAGGGTTAAATCCTTTATCTATCATTCATATTTATCATACGACTCATGATATACCCGATGTCCACTTTTATCATCACCTGGTCAAAGGTAACTTTTAATGTAGTCAAAGTATATTAATCCTCGTATAGAAATATAATGATCTCAAGTCAAAGGATCATTACACCATTATCACTGTGAGTCTTTCTTATGACTTTATTAAACATGAAGAATCTCAATGTGGGTCTGTCCAGTATCATGTACTCCTACATGTACCTATGTATTGACTTTAGTATCCCCATACTTATAACCAATGAGATGTGGTTATTAGTCAAACAACATACTAGTCTATTTATGTATTATTATTGTCCTATAACAATAATACTCGACTAGGGACCTTTTAAGAATATGATATATTATATAATCTCAAGTTCAAGTCATGTACTTAAACTATACAATGTGTATCATGATTCTAAGGACATTTATTATGCTAACAAATATATCTCAGTAATTAAAATCATAATAAATACGTTTATTGAATAATCAAATGACATAAAGGTTTATTAAAAAAGAAACATTGTATTGCCTCTAGGGCACCTACACTAACAATAGCTTGATCAAGATGAACCTTGTAAAAAGGTAGACATCACAAGCTACAGAGGTATGTTTGGCTCATTACTCTACTTAACTGCAAGTAGGCCAGATATTATATTTTCTACATGCTTGTGTGCTAGGTTCCAGTCTAACCCTAAAGAATCACATCTTATAGCTGTTAAAAGGCTTTTTAGGTATCTTAAGGGAAGTCTGAATCTTGGAATTTGGTACCCTAAAGATACAGGTTTTGACCTTATTGGCTATACAGATTCTGATTATGCAGGTTGTAGGATTGATAGAAAAAGTACATCAGGGTGTTTTCAATTCCTTGGTAGAAGATTGGTGTCCTGGTATAGCAAGAAGCAGCACTCAGTTGCAATGTCAACAGCTGAAGCTGAATATGTTGCTTCTGGAAGTTGCTGTGCACAAATACTGTGGATAAGGAACCAACTTCAAGACTATGGACTATTGCTGAACAAAATTCTAATATTATGTGACAACACAAGTGCCATAGCCATCACAAACAATCATGTTCAACATTCAAGGACCAAGCACATTGATATCAGGTATCATTTCATTAGGGAGCATGTCATAAATGGTACTGTAGAGTTACATTTTGTACCTGCAGAGCAGCAAATTGCAGACATCTTCACTAAACCACTAGATGAAATCACTTTCACTAGACTGGTTTGTGAACTTGGGATGTTAAATTCTACTAACTAATAAGCTATTAATCAAAAATTACAATTTGAAGCTGATAAATTCACTAGTTGATTAATTTCAATATTTTTAGGACTTGTGAATTTATCTACCAAATTATTTTCCAGTAATTAGGATTTTAAAATTAGGTAAATATTTTGTGCATACATGTTAATTATATTGTTATTTATTTAATTTTAATCTTAGAAAATATTTAAGTGCTTGTATTTAATTGATAAATTCTTGGCACTTAAATATTTTAAATATTAATTGAAAGTTTTTTTTAAAATAAAAAGGATGAATATCTATATTTATTCTCATATTTAAAATAAAAGTAATATAATAAGAAGCATAATTTATTTATGATAATAATTTTAACAATTAATGTTATTATTGTTATTAATAAATATTTTGTGAAATAATATTTGTGAGTAATTAATTATTATTGATTAATTATACAAATTATTCATAAATGTTATTTATTTTTACTTAGCAAAATCTGGGAACACTTAAGATTTTATCAAAGTACTTTGTGGCGCTTCAATAGATTAGTGGCGCCTATACAGTGCTTTGACTGTATAGGCGCAACAAAATTTTCCCCAAGTACTAGAATATTCAGGTAAACTCAAGTAGCGCCTATAGACTTTGTTGCGCCTACACAGTGCTTACACTGTGAAGGCGCAACAAAGCACATAATAGGATTTTGATCTAAGTGGCGCCAAAAATCTTTGTGGCGCCTACACAGTGCATTCACTGTGAAGGCGCAACAAAGCAGCATTTCAAGTTAGTTGCGCTAAGATGGATTGTGGCGCCTATACAGTGCAAGCACTGTGCAGGCGCAACAAAAGTACTTAGCCATTTCTATATCTGTTTTGAGGCGCCTATAAATATCAAGGTTTTTTTTCTGCGCCTCATTTTATACATACACAATATACATACTCTTGAAGGCGCAAGAAAAACTCCACAAATCTACTTTTTTAATCGAACAAAACTAAGCCAATTCCTGTTCAAATTTGATTCTATAACCAGATTTGTGTAATCCACAGTAAGGACTATCATTTGCTAGTGGTCCCATTGAATTTGGTTAAGGTTTTTAAAATTAACAGTTAACAATATTCGAACAAATTGGCTAGGGTTTATGACTGTTAAGAATCGATTAAAAATTATAATAAAATTAAAAGTGTGCTAAGATTACTAGGAGTTTATCATTTATTAATTTCAAGTCACTCTTAGTAATTTTAATTTTGTTTAGGGTTTTAGTCCATTATTCTTGTTTAATTCAATTTTAATTAGTAATTTTAATTCGTAAAAATTATCTTTCATTTTTAATAAAATGGCAGGTCATTTTGAGATTAAAAAGACTAATTATTTATCTGTCGCAATAGAAAATTGGACTGAAGCAGGGGAGTTAGGCAACTGGGCTAGGTTTTTAAATGAAAATTCTATAGTTCGTTATGCACTAACTACTGATGTTCCTTTAAATAGAAATCTTCTGAGACAGGTGTACAGGTCTTCTAAAAACACATCTGCAGATGGAATATCAGCTTTCACTTGCACAATCAAGCAGCAAAAAGTGCGAATAACAGAGAATGACATAAATCAAACACTTCATTTGCCAACTGAAGATTTTGCAGATGATCCATCTCAAGAAGATCTGAACAATTTCTTCATGTTCCTGCACTGCACTAGAGTAAACAATAATCTTCCAAAGAAGATTTACAAGAATCATCTACCCAAGGAATGGAATCTGTTTTTCAACATCCTGTCTCATGGCTTTGCACCATAGACAGGTGGCTTCCATGGAATCACAAACTTCAATAAGGTGATCGGACATGCAGTGGCTTCTGGAACAAGAATTAATTTTGGGAAGATGATCATGAAGGAGATCCTCTATAATCAGGCAAAAATGGAAAATTTATGTCTGTATCCAAGATTTCTGCAGCTGGTGCTGAACCAAGTACTGACTGCTGATCAACTTCAGTCCTTTCAGAACAGTGAATTGGAAGAGTCACCCTCTCTTCAGCTAAAAACAATTTTAAGGCTATGGAATGAGGCTGACTATCCAAACAGGTATACTCCTGCTCCACTGACTGACCCTATCAGAGATTTCTTTGATCTTCTTAGACAGGTTGATGAAGAAGAAGAAGAGGCTGCATCTAAAGCAGACAGAGAGACAACCTCTGAGAAAGATCATGTATCTGAAACTGATGAATCAGCTCATGAAAATTCAAAAGAACAATCATCTCAAAAGGAGAATGAAGCTGAAACATCAAATAATTCAGGAAGCAAAGAAGCATCTGAAGAAGAACCAGGCACTGAAAAAGAAGATGAAAGTATGGAAGAAGCTGGTTCTAAACATGAGGAAGAACCAATTCCTGAAGAAAAAGAAAGGATTAACCCTGAAAATCCAACAGAGGAGGACAATATTGAGGACATAGTGGAAGGAGATCAAACCACAGAGGTGTACATCCCTATCATTGATGATGAACAGATGGATGAAGGTACCCTTCTTAACTTTGACTTTTCTGCTTTTCTAACAGAAAATTTTGTCACACTATCTCCTACTGAGCCTGAAACGGCAATGCACACACAAGAGCCCTCAGTGGCCATAGAAGCTGGCAAAGAACTAGGTCAAGACCAACCAGTTCTAACCAATGCCAGAGATCAACAAACACTCCCCTCATCTCCCAACACAAGGAAAAGAACCATTAATGTAGATGATAGGGAGTCCCTACCTAATCAGGAAATTATTGAAATATCCCCTACAGCTCTGCCCTCTCGAAAAAAATATAAAATAAATTTTAAACCTAGGGCAACTGTGAGCCAGGAACCTGATTCTCCAATCTCTGAAACCCTTCTTTTCCTTCGTAATCTAAATTCTGAAATTGACAAAATCCTGAAAGGTAAGGGAACAGAAATAGAGATGGAAACATTTTTCGCTACTTCAGTAGCTAGTACTGTTTTGGTTAATCCAATTCAGAACCTGTCTTCACAGACAGAAGGGGGCATCACTGACTCTCACGAGCCATTCATTACATTGTCAAATGTGGTGACCCCCCTGGATTTAAAATCTCCAGATCCTAATCAGGATGTTTTCCCTCCCCAAGTGGGTGAAGTGGAAAGGCAATTCTCCCATAGAAGAGAGAAGAGGTCTCCATTCAAGGGGTAGCTGTGTCAACAGCATCACCACTTCAAGTGGAAGTGCCTTTACAGGTGTCGCGGGGCACCACAGGCTCTCATTTGTCAATCACTACATTGCCTGAGGTGGTGACCCCCTTGGAGATTCAAATTCCAGCTCCTACTCAGGTGGTCCTCCCCATCTTCACAGGTTAGGTGGAGGGACAACACACCCATAGAAGGGATGTGGGCTCTATTAATAGAGCATCTGCTGCTTCGGTAGTAGAACCTGTTCAGGGTGTCTTTGAGCAGGTAAGGCCTTCAATGGTTTCAGCTGGCATCACGGATTCTGCAACTATGCCAATCATTATAGAACCCATAGTGATGACCACACTGGGTCTTAAACCCCCAGTTCCTGAAAAAGGAGTTCTCCCCACCCAAAGTGGTCCGGCAGAGAGACAACCTACCCATAGAAGGGATAGGGATTTTAATGCAGGTATAGACGATCGTAGTGCTTTTATGAAATTGAGTGAAACACTTAACCTTGGTGATCTTATATTCCCTGACCCTGATTTCCCGAGTGTGAGTGGTGAGGGTCGTACAAACACAGAAACAGTGAGAAATGAGACACCTACTACCCAAATAAACACCCCACACATTGCACACACTGCACATAGCCAAAGGATTCTAAATCTGGAGGCCCAGGTAACTGAAATTCACTATTCAATAAGAAAGATCCTGCAGGTGCAGGAGCAATAGAGAACAGAAATCAAAGAAATCAAAGATTTGGTTAAACAACTGCTAGATCATAAAGTTCCTATTTCTACTCGATCAACTTCAACAACTGAAGTTACTCTAGTCAGAAGGGAGGATAACCCAACTGAGGGGGAGAGAATAGTACAAGAAAAAGAAATTGGAGCTGAAATGATATTGGAGTATACAGCTCAGGGGGAGTCAGATATCTTCTATAGACCTGGAGCGAGACAACTTGAAGAAGGAGAAATATTTGAACCCTATGTGTCGCTCGATATTCTAACAGAGATTGAAATCGAAGAAACTGCAAAAGCAGTTGGAATAGATGTTGAGGAGGAGTTTGCTGAAGAATATGCCTTTGATAATGATTGTCTTCTAGTTGGTGTAGATGAAGTTGTGACTCATGGTATAGTTCAAGCTCAAGAACTGATGAAGAGAAAATGGAAGAGAGTACAGCATGCGATAGAAAGAAGAAATAGAATTAAGGATATAGAAGCAAAAGTTGGCCCTGAGTGGGATGAAGCAAGGAATCTACTCAAGAAAAAAGAGTTATCTTTAACTCAGAAGAAAGACAGAGAAGTCCTTGATCTCTTCAGAACCATGAGGGAAAGATTTGAAGATGTTCATAAATTCTATGTTATGCTATCGGAAGAGATAACAAGCGTGTCAGTTAGTGCATTCAAACAAGGATGGAAAATGTTCATAAATTCAACATCACTAGAGTCAAAGATTTTGTCGACAAAGAGCTTTGAAAAGATGAATATTGTAGAGTTATATGTGCTGAAAAGGAAAGTCATCTTTGGAGGGCATAAAACAAATGAGATACTGAGAGATCTGATTGAGAAGAAGATAGTTGAGATCGGTGTCGAAGCATTTGAGAAGCCTCCAGTGGTCAAATACTAAAAAGAAACAACTCTACATAATCTAACTTTGTCTGACGAATGTCTGGATTCAAGCCATGCAATGTTCATGCAATATGTAGAAGGGAAACTCAGAAGCAAGAAGAATAGAATAGAAGAAGATCTAAAGGGTGCTGAGTTGATCTATGCATTCAGACTGAACAAAGCAATTAAAACATCAAGGAGATACCTAATGGAAACGACTAGATACTATCAAGAACCAGTGTTTGTGAGAAGAGAGGATGGCACAGAAGTACTTGAAACAATAAGAAATTATGAACCTTGCATTCAGATAGAGCCGAATGGAACAAAATACTTCCTTTTCAAGAAGAATGGAGTGGATAAAAAGAAAGAGCTATTAAAACTGAGGAGAAACAATTCTGAAATTATCCGAAAAGTCCTTTCAAGAGTAAAAAGATCAACTGTCACGTCAGATAAAAAGGCTTTAAGGATGATTGAAGATGGTCTAAGGGAAAAGCTGACAGAAGAGTCGATGCATGACACTGACAGAGTCAAAGGTTTTCCAAAAAGGATAACAGTGTTCGTGTTTTCAAAGAGACAATCTCTGGCCTTCGAGTCAATCTCCAAGACAAACTCAACCGCTTTTCTCACTGAAGTTTTGAAGAAGTTAGAAGAACCACCTCCAGTAAATACTCTCGAAGTGGAAGCAAGAGACATAGTGAAGGCAAGGTTGGAGCAGAAGGAAGAAGAGCTAAGAAAGCATTACTCTGAAACAAGATCTAAACACAACCAAGACACAGTACAAAGAAGCAGAAGATCATAGAATTATTTGTTCAGGCTAGAGGAACAAACTTCTATTGTACACAAGAAATTTGGAAATGAAAAATATAATCCAGAATGTATTTAATATTATTTATTGTCTTTCTGCACGTTACTTTTTCTTGTAAGTATCAGTTGAGTTATCCTCTCACAGGATTTGCTTGTCGAACTCTAACAAACAAATAGGGCGAGATTGTAAAGCATAATGTAACGTAGTATGTAATAGTGATAACGATAACTCAACTAAGAAACAAAGACAGATAAATAATACTAATATGCAGCACAGGATTCCAGAAAGACATGCAAACAGAAATCATACATAAATCACTGCATATCATTCAAGATGTAAAGTTTACTGAACGACAGTAAGAGAAGTTCATTAATATGTTCAGGCATCTGCATCAAATAAGTGTTCAGTAGATTTCAGACTAAAGGCAGTGCAATGATTCAAGTATAGTTGTCAAAGGATTTCAGTGATCAGAAGCAACGAAACAGTCCAAAGTTAGTCAACTGAAACATAACAGAAGTCAAGAGAATTTAATTCAGTGTTAGTCGTTTGTGAACCAGACCAGTGCACTAAGCGTCAGCACAATAAGAAAAGAATTGTCTTAGTTAATCAGAAGAAAACCAGTTGATCAAGCCAAAAGAGTGAAAAACAAGCAGTAATTACTTCAAGCACTTCAAGAAATATGACAAGGCAAGCAATAGTGCATTTAGTGGCTCCTACACTCTTGAAGCACTCTAGAGGCGCCACTAACTTTGTAAAGCCACATCAAACCAAGTTAAAAGCTAAGGCAAAGAAGAAGTGAAGATTTGTGGCGCCTGCACAAGGGAATGGGTGTGCAAGCGCAACAAAACATGTTAATGGCGCCACAAAGTAAAAGAGGAATGTTAATGGCGCCTACACACTGCAAACCATGGGTAGGCGCAACAAAACATCTCACAGGCACAACAATTCAAATGGAATTGTTCTCAAGTAGTTTGTGGTGCATGCACAAGGGATTGAGAGTGCAGGCGCAACAAAAGCTTGAGGCGCAATAAAGATCACAAGGCACAACAAAAGTTTACAAGGCACAACAAAGGACTTGAACAATTGTGGAATTCAATTTTCCAAAAGTCTACAGATTATATATGGGTTAAATCAAAGAGAAAAATTATTCATTCATCTTCAACAAAAAGAGATACAGACGGGAGCACCATTAAAGCTTGACATTAATATCACCCAACTGTATTTCTATTGTAATCTAGATTGAACCCATTGAAGCTAATCATTTGATTAGAAGTGTAGCACCTCAGGGATTTAATAATACATTGTTATTTCCCCGAATCGTTGTGTTTCATTAATTTCCATTTTTATATCTTAAAGAACACAAACATTTAATCCGTAATTAAATGAAAAATCTACTATATCATATTCAACCCCCCCCTTCTATGATGATTTTGGACCTAACAATAATACTCAAATTCCTTTCCCAAACTGCTAACGCCTAATGCAACTGGTCTGGTTCACAGATGACTAACTTCAATCCAGGTCTTCGTATTATTGCCTTATGTACATTGTTAAGTTTGCAGCAACTTCATTGCTTCGAACACTGACTATCAATAAACATAGCACTTTTACCTGAATCTTTTCTGGTACTTAGACAATGTCTCTATTACTACCACAATCTTGAATACTTCATTCTCTGTTCTTTACTGATGCTTGAACTTATAAACGAAATTCTTTCAGTGAGTATAACTTCAAGACTGCATATGTCTTCTTTAACCTTTGCCTTTACCTGTCTTCAATTCTTCTAGATTCCTATGCTTCGAACATTGTCTATCTTCAATCAATACTAATACACTGAAATCATCTAGTGGCACTTTTATACTGAATCAACAACACTTCTGAAACCCTAAAAGTCTTTACACATTATTCACCGAGGTTTGAACATATTAATGAACTTCTTTCAGTGAACTGTAGTACAATTCAAAACCTCTTCTAATGTCTTCATTCATTGTATTTGCCTTATCTTCATTTCTTCCTAATTTCCATGTAGGCATAATATTATTTACTTGTCATGTTCTAGTGTTGAGTTATTACGATTAATATTCATATAACTTCGTAATCTCACCAACAATCTCCCCCTATTTGATTGCTAAACTTAGCAAATAAATCTCATAGAGAGGATAACTCAACTAACAACTAGAAAAAGTAATGGTCCGAGACTTGTAAATAATGCTACTGGTTTTTTCTATATCAGACTCTGCATTTCCAGAATTCTGGAGTAATTAAAATGAAAGATGTTTGTTCCTCTAGCACTGAACTGATATTCATGTAGTATCATCTTCATTCCTCTATGTTCGAGCTCTCTCTGTTTCAAAATCTTTCATAGTTTGAACTTAAAGAACTTATCATGAACAGAGCTTCATAAGAATCAAAATTCCTAGGAACATCTTCAATAGAACATAGAACATAGCTCAAGTAATGTTTTCCCCCTGAGAATGTGATTCTTCTTCTCCGTTTAGATGAAAAATGGAAGGGACAATCCTTTTCTGTATTTCCAACTTGGTTGAGAAATCCTCTATTGACAACTCATTTTCAAGTATAGGATACAGTTTCTTGATTCTCCATTAAGGATCAGAAAAAACTTCTTTTTCTTATCTAAATTCTCCCATAAGGATACGAAGGTAAGATTTTTTATTCCTTTTTCTTGTCTACTAAATTCTCCCCCTTAGTTGAGGAATCCTCTACTGGACCATAATTTTCTCATGTCTTGTCTTCCAAAGAAGGTTCTCGTTCATCATTGATTGGGAAAACATAGTAGCTTTTCTTTTACAAGTAGCAAGTAGCAAGGGTAAGTGTTTGGTCTATTCTTTCCTCACTTCTACTATGTTCTGTTGGTGTTTACACTTAAGTGTCGAGCACTTAAAAGTCTTTCACTCTTCTCTCCTTATCTCTCACTTAAGTGTATCTCTCCCTCACTTTCACTAAAGTGTTTCTCTCCATCACTTTCACTCTGCATTCCAAATATAGCCTTCTATACATGCAAGTGAAATCCATCAATTCATTTATATTCTCATTCCATGATTCATCAGAATGAATTGAATCACTATCAAGTGGAGAATTACCTCGTAGAGGTGTTCTTGATCTATCATGCATAAGCACTGTCTCAGCACCAGACTCAATAGTTTTTGCTAAATCACTGTCTAGTAAAGCCTCACCTCTTTGAGATGGGTTATCCCAAGATTTTAAAATCTATTAGGGAATCTTGCTATGTTCTATCAAGGGGTTGCCTCACATGTTTTCCATAAACGGGAGGTGGACATTCCTTTTCAGAATCTAGAAATATTCCCTCCAAGAGGGGCGACGTAGTAGGAAATGTAATGAATGGAAATTTAGAGCCTATGTTTCCCTCATAACCCGATGAGAGGTATTTTATATGAAATACCCTACAAGTCTCATTCGAAGAATTCTTACCAAGTAGTTGCCTCTCAAGCCCAGATAAATCTGAACAAGAGATCTCCCTTTCGGGATGCAGAATATTAACTTCTGTTTGAGGTAGATACCTTGGACAATGTAATGTATCGAAAATTAGAGTCTGTATCTCCTCTGAATGCCTATACCTCTCACCATGCACGCCTTGCAATGTGTTCATAGTATTTATCTATTTAGGCTTACCATCAGCGTGAGTGCCAGTGGTGTGCTTGACTCATTACAAGATGCTCTGGCTGACGAGCGAATTTCAATGGACTCACCTTGTTGAGAGAATGATTCCAGAGACAGTTTTATTGCCTTTTCAGCTCTGCATCCTTTTGAGAAGATGCAGATGAGCTTATAGTTACCTCAGTTTATATACTACTTTTCTTCTCTGGAGGTAGAGTTGCGGGTGCACTTCCGATTTCATCCTTATTTGTTGCATCAAGTGCAGTTTCTCCCTAATTAACCTCTAACGAACATGTGTTCCTTATATCTCTAGGGTTAATATATAGAAGTGGATGAAATAGTGTTTGGTATTATGGCTTAGGTAAAAGATTGATGGGTTTTCAACCTCTTGTCCAGTTTCTAAAGCCACTAAGGGCTAAACGGATAGAGTCAATGAGAAAAGATAATCATCTTAACATTCCCAAACTTATTTATCTTCTCAAAGAGAAGGAAAAATATGAGTAGGAATGGTAATAGATTGAAATTTTCTTTAAGATACATATTCCATAATAAAACGCGGGAAAGTGTATCAGAGAAGAAATTTTTTATCCCTTATGAATTTCTTATAAGGCAAAATTCCTATATTAAAAGGCGAGAATTTACACCAAAGAAGAAATTCAACTCTCTTACCAAATTATATCTCGATAAAATGACTCATTTTCATTAAACCTTAGCACTGTACATTTTGAAAACAGTTTTGCAAAACATCCTTATTAGATAGAGAACTATGATTTTCTGACTCATAATACACTTATGATTTACATCATTTTCGTCCATCTGATAGTATCCCCGATTTAAAATAAATACATGACAATGAGGGTGGATGTATGCTTAGCAATACAGTACAAGGCCTTCAAAGAAACAACCACTGTTTTGGTACTATGAATCAATGTAAAACATACATTGAAACAAGTTTTTGGAAACAAATTTCTTCGAATAAAATAACAGTCACAATGTTTCTGCCACTTTAAAATGAAAAATTAAGAGAGAAAAAGTTTTTGAAGATAAAACTTTTTAAAAAAATAGCTTTTGAGAGAGGATCAAAGATTTTGAGATTTCAAGAAAAATTGATTCACACCCTAGGTTTTAGAAAATAAAGTTGGGCTGTAAATCAAAAGATTTTCAAAAGAAAAGTTTTGAAAAATAATTTTGAAGTTTTCTTATCTAAAACTTATAGAAAGTGAATGTATTGTAGGATAAAACATTTTGGAAAAGAAATAGACAAGGACTTCTTTTGAATACATTCAGGTTTAAAATTCAGTCAAAAAAATAAAACTAATAGTAATACTCATGCAATGCAAAACAGTTAGCACAAACATGCATATATAAAAATCAAAACATGACAATTATTTAGTAGAACAATAAGCATTTAGACATATTTTTATTATTAGTGATTTCAGATAAACAACATGTATTATCACTAATACTAAAAATATCACAATTAATTACACGGAAACATCAACAAAATATCATTACGTGATATTTATCAATAATTTTGAAATGCAAGTAATTATGCTTCTAATATTTTATCAAATTAAAATGATGAAACTAATAAACATTGAATTGCTTCAATCCATAATTTTAATAAGATAAAATAATTTCGCTAAATACTAAATATTCATAAAATTTAATATTAGCATATAACTTCCTACGCTATATTTAATAATCGTCAGATAAGCATATTACAATTAACATTGAATTAGTGATATACGTAAGCTCAAGGAAATAATTGAAAAGAAATTCAAAGTCCTATAAATATTGACATTTAATACTTGTGATCATAATTACAACTTCTCGCAAATAAAATCAAATTTAGAAATATTTCCTAAATATATAAAATATTGAGAATTTTATACACATTACTTAAAAAATAATTCAGCTTTCAATATTAGTAAATTTTGAAATATGCATTGATTACTTAGAACATAAATTCTAAATAATATCACTAATACTAAAAGTACCACAATTATTTGTAATAAAATTTTAAAAGTATCAGAGCAATTAAGCAAGATATCATTGACTAATACTCATCAAATATTTACCATACAAATAATTATGCTTCTGACTTATGCTAGAAAATTTAATTACCACATATGCATATAACATTGTAAACATGATAATTAAACTAGTAGCAAAAATCACACGAGGTACTGGATTTAAAATAAATTTACAAGTCCTTAAAATATGGAAAATTTAATACTTGTGAACTCATTTATGAATACCTTGCAGATGAGATTTTCAACAAATATGCACATAAATAATATCCCAAGTTCACTAACCAAATTAGACAAAATAAATTCATCAAGTTATTTAGCAAAGATCTACAAGTTATTCTACTAAGGACAACTCTCGAAAAGAAAATGATACATGGTGTCCAGGTGCTTGTTCCTTGACTAGTGTAAAGAGTTCAGCAGAAATGTTGGAGTTGAAGTAGTTTCCTTGTCAAGAAGTTCATAGCATCATATTCATTAGTTACTTTAATTTTCGCCTTTGCGGCAGTTATCTGTGTTGAATGCTTCATCTTATTTCAACAAGAAATTAACTTCTTCCATGAAATTGACAACTTCTAGGAATGACTTCCATGTCTTTCTTACAACCTACATCTTCTATATCTATATAGCCAATTAGGTTAAACCTAGTATCTTCAGGGTATCAGATTCCAGGAATAGGCGATCCCTTAAGATATCTAACAATTTATGTCTTAGTTATAAGATAAGATTCTCTAGTATACACTTGGAAACTTGCACATAGACATATCGGGAATAAAATATATGGTGTTTATGCACTTGAATAAGTAATGAGTTGATCATACCTCTATAGTTTGTCACTTCAGTTCATATACCTGATTTGCTCTGATCAAGCTTAGTGATTTGTTGAAGTCATAGCAGGTCTAGAATCTTCCAAATTGTGCATCTTCAAAAGATTTTTGACTTACTTTAATTGTCAACATTCTTTTGAATTACTTATAATCCAAAAAGAATTACAACTCTTCCAACATGCTCATCTTGTACCTATTCTGCATTAATCTTAGAAAAAATCTCTTGCCAAATTTTCATTAGTAGACCCACATATAATATAATAATGGTATACTTGCACTAATATTGAATTATGTGTATGCCTTGTATTCTAGAGAGATATGTGTATAACAATCTTACTAAATCATTTTCAAGTAATACAAAAGTTAGAATGTCATACCATGTCCTTGACGATTGCTTGATTTCTTACCTCCGGAGAGCTTGTGAAGAGAATGATATACAAATTCTAATGGATATGCAACTTCAAAGTCCAGGAGTTGTTATACATCAATTTCAACGTCTAACTTACCATTCAGGAGTGCACTTGTTCACATTCATCTGATAGATATTCATGCTTGGATGCTCAACATGTGGTAGGAATATCTTGTTATTAGGTCCTCGTCTTGTTGGTCCTAATATGATCAAGTCTCATCACTAGTGTTTGCTGTTAGATCTTGAAAGCCCCGAAGATTCTGTTTCCATCATCATCGATACCTTTTAGTTGATAGTAACCTATAGCAACCAGTTTGGCTTCGTCCCTCACAACAATCCCCATAATTATCCAGTCTCTGAAAACCCTTAGAATAACAAATATTGTCTTGTCTTGTGGTCTTCGGTTCTAGCTTCAGTAAATTCTGTCTTCGAACTGATTGAGATCATATTGCATTTGCAATCACCCAATCTGGATCAATCAGTGCACTCTTCTTTGGGCTACCAACTGTTAACAATTGTTCTTTCCCGATTAAAAACCATTTACTTTGCATAGCACTTCAAGTCTTTACTCCAAAATCCGGATCACTAAGAACTAGCCTCCAGGATTGACTTTGACTTCAAACCGTTTATCTTGGCGGATATGTTCTTAATGTATTCCTTTGATCTTCATTGTGTTGAGTACGACTAGTAGATCCTTCTGTTATTTGTTCCCCCTAATTTTCTGCTAGGATATGTTGAAGATCCTTCACCTTATTTAGTGGATTCTGTTAAAGTTCATGAGTTATGTAGATTCACTACCATTTCCACTAATAGGATCTGAATCATCATCATTATCATTGATTCCTTCTGCAACCTCAGTTTCATCATCAGTATCTGAATATGACTCTAACAAGATGTCAAACTTCAAAGATTCATAATAGTCATTCATTTGAAAGCTTGGGAGCTTGGTGTAGTTGAGCGATACATTTAAACTTCTAATCACCTTCTTATTTTCAATCACATATGTCTTGAAAGCTTTTGACATCAATGAGTAGCCGATGAGAATTGTTCCATGAGCCTTAACTTCAAACATGCCAAGAAACTCATCTAAATCTTTAATAAATATCAATTTCCTCCAAATGCACGAAAGAGCTTCAGTGTTTGCTTTTGGTTGGCCATTAACTCATATGATGTCTTTTCATAATCTTGTTGATTAAAGCAGCATGTTGTGTTAATTTTTTCAGCTTCAAAACACCTTTATAAGTACGGACTTCATTTAGAACTTCATTCGTGAAATTCAGTTCCACTATCTGACTTCAAAGTTCTGATAGTTTACTTTTCTTCCAAATTAACCTTTCTAATGTGATCAATCACCATCTGTGATATATTATCTGTTGAATACACGAACATTACTAAATTGTAATTAGGGTCATCATCAACCACCACTAAGCATATTTCTTCAATGACATAACTTGCTTCAGTGTGATGTTTTCATTGACTTCTCTATATGACATACTTCAAAATGTCCTTCTGAATAAAATTTCATATGAAGCATTCCTCCCACCAATTTCTTCTTTATCAAAGAATCCATTGTCTCGAATATCAAGTGTGAGAGCTTCTTATGCCATAGCTAACTCTTTATTGATGAAGCTTTACTAAGAAACGCATTTCACCTTTGCATACTGAATCTATGTCAGCTACGAACAATTTTCCTCACTCCCTGTTAAGTGAGCTTCCAACCTTCTTGTCTGAGATCAAACACTTTTCATTTTCAATGCTTTTCCAGAAAACCCTTGACAAAGAATTACATAGTGCCCTGTAGATAGTGCTTAAGTCCGTTAACAAGAAGATGCGTCTAGTGATGATAATAAAAAAATCATGATAGCCAAGTCCCTTGTACATCCTTTGTTTTCATCTCCAAAGGTTACCGTTGGGTAGACTTTCTCAAACAACTGTGATATCAAAGCTTCAATCTTAATCATATGCCTCGTGCAATAAATGTCACGATATCACATAACTTTTGCCTTATGTTACATACTCTGCAATCACAAATGATTAAGCTTCTTGGTACTCAACTTCAATTGAGTCCAGATGGGTTAGAGATATTACTTTCAACAGTGTTAACAACAGCTTCAACCTTAACATGCACAAACTTATCTTTGAATGATCACTTCTCATTTACAGCAGTCTTGACAAGGTAGTCTTTAGGCTATGAGGTTATTGATTTCAACCTAACTTAAGGTGGACTAGCAGTCTTTATCCTATTGTGATTCTTATACATACTTTGACTAAGATTATACAAGTCCTAAGATATGCATTTTAAAATTGAAATGAGCAAGCATGAAAATAAGAACACATGGTAAACATTCAGCTTCAATGCATTGGATAAGAATTATACAATTCAGGCATGTTATGCATATTAGAAAATTTAGTACTATCTACTTTAACTATTCTACATAAATGTGACAGATGACAAACAGATGCACATATATTCAATAATTTTCTAAAAGTACATGGATAGAAGAACGAATAAGTTAATTACTAATTCTTTCTAATACATTTCTGTTTTTGTCTAACATTTTAACTATCTCTAATTATCTAAGTTAGTTTTAGATTAATCCTCGAATCAACAAGTCTCACTGACTACTTAGATAATTCTACCATCTTTTAATATTCTAATCCCTAACAAGCAATACATGATATGATATGACATTTAAGTCCAACTATGTGAGTGAGAGCAAATCATATGAAAATAAGCACATAAACAATTTATCAAGTCATTCATAAGAACAAATATAAAATATATGACCTATTTGTCTATTAGCAAATTTCACAACATTAGCAGAGGTATTAAATCACAGAAAATTTAATTCACATTCAAACAAATATTTAGGGATACACCTAACAGTTTAGAACAACCTATCTAATTCTAGATATTCATTTTATTGCATAGAAGATCAAGTATGAAATGTATTAATTTAAACTCATGGATCCTAGCATGCAATATCACATACTTCGCAATCAATTGAGCATTTAAGTCCTAAGATGCCAACATGCTGGTATGAATATAATGCATTTCAATACTTCAAACTTTTACAGTTCTGAACTAGATAAATGTATACTAGTTATAATATGTACCTATGAAGTGCTTAATGATTCATCTCTAATATTGGTCATTGATGGCAGATATCCATATGGTTCATCACTGTCACTAACAAAATAATCTTTGCATTTAACTTCACCAACAAATGCTTTCTCTTGCTGCATCCTCACTAATGTTTGAGATTTCTTCTTTAACCCAACACAGTGTATGTCATCATTTGCTTGTACAGACTTCTTTAAACTGTGTAGCAAAACTCTGATCTTGTCTTTCTATTTTACATCATCTATGTCTTGCAACCGCCTCCTGAACTAATCTTGAAAATCACCTTGATGGAATCTATAGGTAAGGACCTTAAATTTAGAATTGGAATTCCGTCTGAATCTAATGTCACTGAACTTCTAATTGCCTTGTAGGCTTGACTTACAGTCCAGTTCTCAAGTTATTTCAAAGTGTCAAATTCACTTATAATACCTTGACCACTACCTTGAGCTACTACATCTTCAATTCAGCTTCTCAGATCAATTTCGTTTCGGTTCAGAGGTTCAAAACCTTGACTTCAATCAAATTTGGTTTCTGGGTCACAAATACAGTAGATATGCCAACAACCTGCTTTATCAAATATTAACTTCTTCAGCTCTTGTTCTAGTTCATAGGTCTTCAGCACACAAACAGTTTCTCTAAGGATGATTTGGTTGTATCCTTAGATCCATGTTGGCTATAATCCTACGTTCCAGATGATCTGCAGTGTTAGCATGAACTTCATATAATCTTCCTGTAGAATAAACTTTAAGGCTTTTACTGTGATGTCAGGTAGTTCAGTCTATTCTCCTTCACTACTTTAACCCCTAAAATTTTTCATCCAAAATTCAACTCAAATCAACAAAAACTGTACCCAAATTGATCTCTTCGTTTCCAGCATCCGAATAACCAGTGGGATCCTATGGAGTAAACATTTGAGTAAATTAATATCAAATCTTCTTCAACCTGTTCCAGAATTAACCTCATTGGGTTTTGTTTAGTCAATTTTAGTTGTCTTTAATATCCGGAAAAATCTTTGACTACTAACACTTGAGCACCCTCGAATTAATATTTAAGAAAAATTTAAATTTACAGAATTTTTAATTTTCTTAAAAAATAAATTAATCAAAAAAAATATAAATAATTAATTTTCAAAAATATTTGAAATTTCTTAAAAATTTAAAAACCGTAAATTAATATTTTAGGAATAATTTTAGTTTTCAAGAATTTTAAATTTTATGATAAAATAAATATTATTAAAAATTAAAGGGTATAAAATTTGGGTTAGCAAAGAATATTTTGGGGTACCCAAAGCTTGAGGGAGCTGAATACAAGAGATGCTGAGGGCGCTGAACATATATGTTCTTGAAGGCGCTTACACAAATAATTCCTTGGGGCGCATGTAGTGTATGTTGTTGAGGGCACTTCGTGAAACAAACAACAAACTTTGGAGGCGCTTACACACATAGCTTTGGTGGCGATTTCAGTAAATTGTCTTGGATGCGCATCAATTCTTCATGGCGCTTGCTCGGACCCCGCGCGTGTTCATGACTTTGATCGAAATTTAACCAAGTAACTTTTCCCACGCGTGGAATCACATGGCAATTTGCGTGTAAACCTCAAGTCCAGGTTACCTTGGATGTTTGACCAGTACATATACTTCAAAATGGACCACCAAAATGTTTTATAAATTTAAATCTTAAAGTTTATTAAATTTATAAAATAAAATAATATAAATTTATAATATAAACTTATAAAAGTTTATAAAATAAATATTATAAAAGTTTATAAAATAAATTTAATATTAAGTTTATAAAATAAATTTAATATTAAGTTTATAAAATAAACTAATTAAAATTTATAACATAAACTAATAAAAGTTTATAAAACAAATTTTATAAAAGTTTATAAAATAAATTTAATATTAGGTTTATAAAATAAACTAATTAAATTTTATAATATAAACTAATAAAAGTTTATAAAACAAATTTTATAAAAGTTTATAAAATAAACATATTATAACTTTATATTTAAACATATTTAACAAGGCCTCCTTACAAAAGCACAGTGAACTTTACTGAGATAAGGGATCTTGATTTGTATGTCAATCAGGAGGCTCTGATACCAATTGTTAGGTCACGAAGTATCGTAGAAGTGAAGTTGAATACGATACTCATAATAATTTAAATTATTTTCGGAATTTACAGATAAATAAATTATTGCTTCATAATGGGTTTGGTCATTTGTAGTATTTAGGAGAGCTGCTTATTAATTTTCCGTGTGTCCGGATAAATCAATTTGATTATAGAAAATTAGCAAGAAAATAAACGGGACAAGTTTCGGGGAATATATCTTTTATATATAAACTCAAAGGTTGCTACACCCAGCTAAAAATATAATTGGTTCCCGAAGAACAAAATGAGTTCTTTACTACTAATACAAAATATAAGGCTCAATTCTTATACAAATATATCTAAATTAGTAAAAGGAAAAACTGAGTCCATAGAGAGTAATATTTAGGAACCCTAGGCATTTTTCGTTAAAGAACCGGGTCCTAATATTTAACCGGAAGCAAGGTATGAGTGTGTATAAATTATTTTTTCTTGCTCCTGGCCATGACTGTTGCTCTCTAATATTTTTTGCTGAAGAAGACGCATTTCAAAATGAATGGATGTCTTCTATTTATAGTACAGACTTAGTTCAATAAAGTAGCTGCTTGAATTTGATTGGCTGAGCTTGGGGGCGCCTTTACGCAAGATGGCTTGGAAGAAAGCTCCCCCTAAAGGGTTTCGGGCATTAAAACGCAGCGAATATAATGTAAAAACAATAAAAAACCGAAACCCTATCTCATGATCCATGTATAACGTTGGATGATTATGGTGAAAGAAGTTTGTACCTTTATAAAACTTTCTGTATGATGTTTAATGGAGGTCCAGAAACAATGAATCACAACAGCCCTTTGTTGCAAAGATCTGCACTCCAAAGAAGTTCACACGAACGTCCGATTGTCCAACGATCACCGGAGTCGGTATTAGCCAAATAGCTTGCCTCTCTGTCGCTCTCTTTCTCTAGCCTCTCTTGATGTTGAACAGCTAGGCTAGTTTTTCTAAAAAACAAAAATCTTCTGTAACCCGAATATATATATGGGAGAGAGAGATTTTGGGTCTAACCCTAATCCATGTAGTTTCAAAAACCCATTATAATTTTGGATTATTATTATTATTAAATTCGAATTCTAATATAATTAATCAAGTCCCACTTAATTAATTTAATGATTAAATTGGAACTAATAATAATATATCTAAATTCTTATTAAATCCGAATTCTAATATAATTAATCAAGTCACACTTAATTAATTCAATAGTTACATTCGAATTAATAATATATCTAAATTCGTAATTTAAATAAAGCTCCGTTTTGACGTTCTTTGTGTGTGACCCTTTAGGTTATTATTACGTTGACAATAATTTTATTATCTAATAATAAAATTATAAACAATGAGCGGCATCTAGTAATACATCATTGTTACCCAAATCAATAATAATTGGTGATTCAATTAAACCTTTTATGAATAATATGCAATGTAATATAATCACTTTAACCTTATATTATAGATCAAACTCGAGGCATGTATATTGTCATCCTATTCAACGTTTAATCTCGGTTTCCTTGATCAATGAGTAGACTATTTAAACAAATCAATATTTGAGCATGGTTATGCATTTCATAGTCTCATTCAATCAAGAGGCCAATAATATCACTCCAAAAATCGGAGAGTTAAATCCTATATCTATCATTATATTCCTCATACGATTCATAACATACCCAATGTCCACCTTTATCATTACCCGGTTAAAGGTAACTTTGAGTGTAATCAAAGTATATTAATTCTCGTATAGAAATATAATGATTTCAATTCAGAGGATCATTACATCATTTTCACAGTGAGATTTCTTATGACACTTATTAACATGTAGAATCTCATGGCGGGTTTTTCCAGTGTCATGTATTGATACATACACTTATGTTCTTGAATTTAGTATCACCATACCTATGATCAATGAGATGTGGTCATCTGGGTTGACTCTCAGTCAACGAATTCAACAAGACTGAAACCCTTGAATCAAGGAGACTCAAGAACGCGACCGGGGAGCCGCTAATACTAGCTAAAATAGACTCCACAAAACATTACAGTTTTGGAGTGAAAAATGGGCCTTAAAGGCACCAATACAACTGGGAGGAATATCGGAGTCGGACGTTACCTCCCGAACCTGGAGTTATCGACTCAGAATAAATCCAAAATATCCGAGTCATCGCTCGCTATTTATTATTTAATGAAAAATAATAATCAAAGACGCTTAGACAACTCCAGAATATTTTTAAAGAACAAATAACTATTTTATTAATATTTAAGAGGCCTAGAATAGTCCTCGAAAAATATTAAAAGGATTTAAAAAAATTAAAATATTTAATCCCAATATAATCAAGATTATTTAATATTTAAATAATCTTAAACGATTCAACATATTTAAATAATATTTAATCAACATTAAATAATATTTAAATAAACCAAAACGAATTGAAAGTATTTAATCAGTAGTTAAATACTTTTAAATGTCCCAAAATATTTAAATAATATTTAATCAATATTAAATAATATTTAAATAATTTCAACGCCCTGAAAGTATTTACTTAACCTTTAAATACTTTCTATATTCTTTAAATAATATTTAATAAACTAAATATTATTTAAAATATTGAACCTCGACTAACCGTCGAGACACACTAGACTACTCCCGGTCGACCATCGAGCACCAAAAAGATGTACTCGACACCAGATTCAGTTATACAAAACTGAAAACAAACGTCCTCTAACTTTTTAAGAAGTTCAGAGGCGGCTCAGAATTAGGTTGAAAGGATCTAGTCCTACTCGCAAGGAACTACCTTAAACAACCTATGCATACATATGTCATACATCAGAATCAATGTGATAAAGTGTCAGATACTTGCATACTCTAAATTTTCGAGAAGTTCAGAGTAGCAGAAGAATCAAGTTATATATGAACAAGACAATTCAAGGTGAAATGCCGACGTGCATTTCCAATAACAATCATGAGCTAAGTAGTTCCAAACACAACAAAATGTATAATCGAAGAACTTATCATTAAGTCAAAGATTCCAAAAATCTTGGCATCACCATGAATTAATAATATTCTGATATGGAATTAAACGATAGAGTCGGAAACTTGCCTAGAGTCCAAGGAATGCCATTCCAGCTTCTCCACGCTCCGGGTACTCTATAATCATATAAGAACCCACTCTTAGTATACATATGCATGTATCATGTTAATTATAATTTATACAATTACTCTACATTTCGCCCGGTACTTCACCTCCTCGGGCCTAGTTTAGCTACTCGTAAAACTATCCTCTCAATAGTTTTTAATCAAGTTCCTTGCACCTGATGGATTCAAACAATTTTAACAATTCAGGTTTTAATCTTTTTACCCAAATTCTTCTTTCCAGGTGCTCATATATGTTCCTAGTATTTTAAATAAAACTTTCTAGATTTATGGAGTCTCTTAACTAGGGTGATCACAGCTCCAAAGTTAGTAGAAAACAGGGCTGTTAAGTTTTTACGTCACCGTTACTAATTAATTCATATCTTTTCGCTCGTAACTCCGATTGACATGAATTTTACGCCTACACGATCTTGAGATCATTATCTAACTGACCATGTATAGAAATCACAAAACAAAACAGGGTAGCCCCTTCGAAGGTCTATGAACAGTTGAGGTCAGAAAAAAAAATGGCGTGGTTATGTTTGTACACTCGTCATTTCCTCAATTTTTAAACTGTTTAAATTCATCCCAAACAACTCCAACACAATTTATACAACTACTTGCACATATGAAGACTCAATCCCAAGTGGTTTCACAATTATACAAGTATCCATTTGTTACCAATAAATCATCAAAACACAGCCACTAGCTTTACTCATTCAAGCCACAATTCATACTACTCCATAACAACCAATTCAATTCATAATCAACTTCAAGCAAACCCAAACTCCTCAAACAATATTATAAAATAATTAACTTCTCAAAACTAAGCCAAAACAGTTTTTATACTAGAACAAAACTCATCCAAATGACAACAAGAACAATTAGTTTATCATGCTTGAAAACTACCCCCAATTGCCTGAATATACTACAACAAACATCCATATCTCTTTCAATTAAAGTTCAACAATTACTAAATTTTGCACACTTCTAATAAAGAGATTTATGAACAACTTTCATCATTTGGCCCACATCAAATAAGGTCTTTAACATTTCCAAAACAATTCTCCAAAACAGGGCAGACAAATCTGGAAACTAAAAATGCTCCTTGACATACTCTACTCAAACATTTTTCATAAATCGAAAAATAAACATTTTACTATCAAATTGCTACAGCCTCTTCCTTAGTCACCTATACACGTTAAATAAAAATTTCAGTTCGAATTAAAGAGTTTACCTAGGTGAAACATTGCTCCATATTTCAGTGTTTAGTCAAATTCGGAGGTTATGTACAAGCTACACTAAAACTGCCATAACTCCTAGCTCGTAAATCCGATCGAGGCAAAATTAGCGCCCAAATAAACTAGAAAATATAAGGAACAATTTTGTCACATAACCACTACACAAAACAGTGCTCAAACATCCCAGTTTATTCGGCAAAACAGGGCAGTGCAGATTTCATGACAACGAAACATAATTCCTCATCCTCTTCCATACACTTCACTCAACCATTAATCAATTATTAAAAATCAAACACTAACCCATCAATTGAACTTAGTTGAATTCGTAATTATGTCCCAACAAACCCAATACAATAATAACAAGCTTAATAATCATAATCAAGGCTTAAATAAAAGGGTTATACCTCTCAAACAAAACCCAAGCTTCAATCCAACTTTTCCCCAATTTCTTTTCTTCAAACCCTAACTTGATTTTCTTCCCCTCTTGCTCTTCCATGGCTGAAATGAATGGAGGAAAAGAATTGTTTACTTGCTCTCTTCCTTCTCCTCTTTCTCTCTTCTCTTTTTCTCTTCTTCTCTCTTTTCTCTCCTCTCTCCTCTCTCTCTCTCTCTCTCTCTCTGCTTCTCTCGGCTAAATGAAAGTGAATGGGGGTGTTGGCTGATTTTTGTGGGTAAAATGAGTGAAGTGGTGGTTTATAAGCCCCACAATTAAAATTCTAGCCTTACTCCTTGTTTTTGCTACCCCACTCGGCTAAATCATAATTCTAAGTTAGAAATTCTAATTTGTAAAAATTCAATTTCTAACATAATTAAATAATAGAATACTTTTGAAGATTTATGGAAAAAGAATTAGAATTAAATCTAAATTTTCCAAATTGATAGGCATTTTACAAATCATTAAATCTTTTAATGATTTTGAGAATAAAATTTATTTTAAAAATAAATAAGAATGAGAATAAAAATATTCATTGAATGAAATCATTTTTTCGAATACCCCGTATATTAATATTACGGCCTCACATCTCAAGTACCTTATGAAGAAAATAAATCTATAAAATCATTTATTCAAAAATGAAAAATTTTATCCAAAAATCTTAATAACCCCAAGCGTCAAAAATACGGGTTATTACAACATTTGTCTTTACCCTCTCTTCAATTCTTCTAGATTCATATGCTTTGAACACTATCAATCTTCAATCAATGCTAATACACTGAAATCATCTAGTGGCACTTTATACTGAATTAGCAACACTTCTAAAATCCTGAAAGTCTTTACACATTATTATTTACTAAGACTTGAACATATTAATGAACTTTTTCAGTGACCTGTAGTAGACTTCAAAACCTCTTATAATGTCTTGATTCATGTATTTTTCTTATCTACATTTCTTCCTGATTTCTGTGTAGACGTAGTATTATTTACTTGTCTTATTCTAGTGTTGAGTTTTCACGATTACTATTCATACAACTTCGTAATCTTACCAACACATTTCTATGAAATAAAGTTTTATCAACATTACCTCTTATGAAGTGATTCTCAATGAGAAACTGAGATAAAGTGTCATACCAGGCCCTTGGTGCTTGTTTCAAGCCATAGAGTGCTTTGAGCAGATAGTAGACAAAGTCAGGGAAATTTGGATCTTCAAAACTAGGAGGTTGTTCTACATAGACTTCCTTTTCTAATTCTCTATTCAAAAATTCACTCTTTACATCTATCTAGTAGAGTTTGAAATTTTCATGCGCAACATAGGCTAGAAAAATGGATGACTTTTTGTCCATTTTCTTTATGGAGGCAAATTTTGCCTTGATGATGAGGCTTCCTGATCATTAGTATTGTACTCAAACTAATTTGAATTTGAGGATTGATTTTGAAACCCCCTGAGTTGGATACCCTTGATGTAGAGTGTTGATTATCCATTGAGGGATTATCAGTTGACGCATTATCAGTTGATGAAGTTCTGTAAACTGATAAATCAACCATTGATGCAGAGACATCAACTGATGTTGGATTTCTGAATACTTGTGAGTTTGTAGGTTCCATCTCTTCATCACTATTCACACCATTGGTTTCATTTTCAAATTGCAGTGTGTCATGATTTCCTTCATCAAACATGCCTTAAATCTTTTTATCATCAAATACTACATGTACAGATTCCATAACAATGTGTAGTCTGAGATTGTAGACTCTGTAGGCTATGCTTGACAGTGAATACCCAACAAATATAGTTTCATCGGCCTTGAAATCAAACTTTCCAAGATTTTCACCTTGATTTCTCAGAACATAACATTTGCATCCAAAGACATGAAGAAACCCCACTTTTGCCTTTTTGTCTTTCTTGATCAATTGATATGGAGTCTTTCCTTGAGCTTGATTCACTATGAAGATGGTTTGAATATAGCTTGTTGCATTAATGGCATTAACCTAGAAATAGGTTGGTAATTTAGCATCTTCCAACATAGTTCTAGCTGCTTCAATTATGGTTCTATTCTTCCTTTCAACTACCCCATTTTGCTGAGGTGTCATTGATGCAAAGAAAGTATGACTAATTCCTTTGGATTCACAAAACTCTTTCATTGTAAAATTCTTGAACTCTCTTCCATTATCACTCCTTATTTTTTAACATCCAATCCAAGACTTTTCTCAACTTCTTTGATATTCTTAATGATGAGATTACTTGCTTCATCTTTAGAGTGTAGAAAATAAGTCGATGAGAATCTTGAAAAATCATCTACAATGACTAGTGCATACTTTTTCTTTGCTATAGACATTATGTTGATAGACCAAACAAATCCATATGTAAGAGCTCCAAGGGCTTCTCAATTGATGATTCCAATTTAGACTTGAATGATGACTTCCTTTGTTTTCCTTTTTGACAAATATCACATAGTCCATCATTGACAAATTTCATCTGTGGTAAACCTCTCACTTGATTTTTCTTGACCAACTGATTCATGGCTTTAAAATTCAAGTGAGCTAATTTATTATGCCACATCTAACTTTCATTTGTACTTGCTTTTGTGAGAAGACAAGTCATGGAATTTGCATTTATTGAGTTGAAATCAGCTATGTATACATTTCCTTTTATGTTCCCAGTCATGACTAGGCTTCCATCTTTCTTATTGGAAATTATATATGCTTCAGTTGTGAAGTAAACTTTATTTCCATTGTCACATAGTTGACTGATGCTTAACAAATTGTGTCTTAAGCCATCAACTAGTGCAATAGATTCAATGATGACATTTTCTGTTGAAATCAAGCCATATCCCATGGTGTAACCCTTGCTGTCATATTCTTTGAACATCCATTATCCAAGTACCAAAGATTCCTTCTTTTTCCCTGCATACATCCAAAAACAATCAAGTTGATTTTGGTACCCAAGTTGCTTTGGGTCCTTTCTTATTAGTTGCTACCTTGGGGTTTCAACTTTTTTACCTTTTGTTTAGGTGGTTTTGCTTCCACTTCAACCTTGGGTGTTGGTTTCCTCACCTCAGGATTGTCAATATTAATAGGAACATTCTTGCTTGCAGAATTAAAGAAATGGGATGCAAGAATATTGGTATTCATATTCCATTTCTGTTCTATTTCTATTTGTCAATGGTTTAAAGTTTTATTTCTAACTGTTCCTTCAAAGTTTCTATTTTCCTTTTACACTCAACTAATTCCTCTCTAGCATTTCTGTTTTCTACCTCGAGTCTATCCATTTGTACTAGCTTTGTCTCTAAATGTGTGTTCCTTTCAATTAGCAAATCTATGGTATTTTTTAGTCTAGTGTTTTCTTTGTTCAAGGACTTAAGAGTGACATGCAAATTATACAACTCATTAGACATTTCAATAATTGTAATATTGTATTCATCTTTGGATAGCTCAAATATATTAGTAGATATTACCTGATTGCTAGAAGAATTATCTTCTTGGTCATCATGGTTGGCCATGAGTGCAAGTTTGATGAATTCCTCTTCTTCAGAATCATCCTTAGCAGCCCAGTCCTTTTTTTTTTGTTACAAAAGCCTTTTCTTTCAATTTAAGCAAAACAAATTACTTCTTTTTATAGTCAAGACCATCACTGAACTTTGATTTCTTCTCCATTTTTTGGCTTTCTGCATTCATTTAAAAAGTGACCAGCAATCCACAATTAAAACATTTGAATTGAGTCCTATCAACAAGATTTTTACTTTGTTGATTATCTCTCTTAAACTGGGATCCAGGCCTTTGCATAGGATTCCTCTTGAATTTGAGTTTGGAAAATTTTCTTGATAGAAAAGCCATATGCTCATCTATTTCATCCATTTCATCCTTAGTATATGATTCATCATCTTCAAATATTTCTTTTCTTTGTTAATTGAAGATTCATCATATCTAGTGCCACTTGCAGCTTTACCATGACTTTCCTTCTTCCCTTCTTTAACAACAACATCTTCACAGGATTCTGTAACTTGCTTATCCTTGACCACCAAGGCAACAAACTTTTCCTTCTTCTGACTTTTCTCAATCTCCTCATCTTGTTGTAGTTTCAACTCATAAGTCTTCAGGATTCCATACATCTTGTCAAGATTATATTCTTTAAAGTCAAGAGATTGTCTTATAGAATCAGTCATTGGTTTCCATTCCTTGGGTAGAGATCTTAAGAACTTGAGATTGGTATCCTTAACAACATATACTATTCCATATATTTTTAGTTCATTCAGAAGTTTTTGAAATCTACTATATGTGTCATTGATTGTTTCACCACTCTTAGGGTGAAAGGCCTCATATTTTTGAATCAAGAGTTGCATCTTGTTCTTCCTTACTTGCTCAGTGCCTTCACATAGAGTATAAAAAGTATCCCAGACTTTTTTAGATGTTGTACAGTTGATAACATTGTAGATCATATCCTTGTCAAGACCATTAAACAAAAGGTCCATAGCCTTTTTATCCTTGTGTACTTCTTTTTCATCCTCATCTGTGTATTCACTCACATGTTTTGGAATAAGCTTGTCTGGTGCTTGAGTACCATCTACATTCACATATGTAACTATTTTCATAGGTACATGTGGACCTTTCTCTATCCAGTTAATATATGAGGGATCAATGGATAGTAGATGCAAGTGCATTTTCACCCCTGTGTCTTTTTGACCCATACTTGATGTACTTGGATCATAACTTTCTGTATGTTGAAAGCTGAGCTCTGATACCAATTGTTATTTTCCCTTAGTACAAGTTTGTAGAAGGGGGGTTAAATACAAACTTAAGAATTTTGTGGAATTCTTGCGGATTCAAGTTTGTATGTTTAATTGTTTGAGTGTTTGGAAATAAAGATTATTAAGAAAGCTTTGCAAAGTAGAATTAAACTTAAATTCTTGAAAATAAAACATATCTTTTAAAATTTACTAGTGGATTGGTTTTCCATTAGTGAATGTTTTTGCTTTAAATAAACCTTGGTTTAGAAACCAAGTTGCTTACAATATGAAAATTTGAACAAAGAAAAAAAATACAAGATGATTCCTATATTTTCTAACATTTCTTGTTCTGTTATGTTTTCCACTCCTTGCTACTATGAACTACTCAACTATATATAGTAGTTCATACTCTATATTTATTTTCTATCGACTGATAAATGTATAAAATACATTTTACAATGTTTTCACTAAAATAGAATGTAGCTTCTTTTCACAGTCTTCTTTGAACTTTGTTTTATTCTGAAAAACTCTTTGTCTTTATCTTCTTCTTAAAGGTTGTGTTCCTTTAAAAGTCTTCACAATCCTGACAGGACTGTCTTCCATTGATTCATTTTCTGCAAAGATTCTATTCCATTTGTCTTTAACTGTTCTGGGAAACTTTGATCAACTGATAATTTCTGTGAAACTTATTAATCGATCCTTCTTTGCTCATCCATCGATGGATAGGTTATCCATTAATCAATTGATCTATCAATGGATATTTTGGTTATCCATCAATTCTTTATCCATTGATGGTCTTTTATCCGTTGATTGTCTTGGAGCTTTCATCCATTGATGGAGATCCATTGAATTGACTTTTATTGACTTTTATCGATGGAACATCATCCTTATCTATCGACTTCAATATCCATTGACACTTCATTTGAGAGAATTATGACTTATAATATTTACACTTTATCAGTCATTCTTCACATCCATTGATGAGCTATCAATCGAAGTCAATAGATATCAGTTGACAGCACAATACATCCATCGATGTATTACAATCAATTGATAAAACAAGAAACATGAATCAACTGCTACAACCCAATTTATCAGTTCATTAACAACAACTTCAATTGATAATTGGTTCCCTAGTCAATGGCTATTTATAAGACATATATTCATTGACCAGTTTCAAATAAAATCATCAAGTTTGTAATTTTAAATAATTTTTTATCATCATACTACAAGATTCCTAATAAAAAGCGTAAACCACCATACATTACCGAGCCAAGATAAACTTAAGTATCGATATGACAATCATGTAAATATTCAAATGTTATATGTTTCACGAGGCATCCCCCATCTTCTCGGCTTCAGGCACACTAGTCTCCATTGACTTCTCAGCTTCATCAGCAACAGTTTGGTTCGCGACATCTAAATCTACATATGGGTCTTCACTATGAGGAGGCACTAGAACTTCATACAACACCTTGTTAGCTTCCACTTGGCGATGTTTGGCCAGGTAAGCATAAAAATCCTCAAATTTGTGACATATTAGATCAACTCCGGCTACTTCCATGCGATTAGAAGAAAATCCATATCCTTTTCCAATAGCATCGGCTAGATCTTCAGACCCCTTCTTAACTTCACCCTACAATCGTGCCACATCATCATTCAGATGAATATTGGTCTGAATAAGGGCTTCATTCTCGTTTTCTAAATGGGTCAACATGGATTGTAAACGTTCATTATTTTCCTTCATTTTTGTACCAGCTGAAATCAAATCGTCCATCTCAGTAGACTTGGAGGACAGTTGAGTCTTCAAGCCATACAATTTTTCAGCAAACTTTTCACTTTACTGACAAAGAGCCTTCCTCTTATCTGATTCAAGATTCTGCACATGCTCCTCGAGACCAACCACCACATCTTGATCTCCGAAAATACTTTTCTCATCTTCTTCGTATGCTTTCATCACTCGGCAAATATCATACAACAACTACATTGTTGGTTCCTGATATTTTAGAAGGGGGGTTGAATACAATATCTGTAAATTGTTTCGAAATTTCTGATTTAAAATATTATTTTAATTTATCTCGAGATTTTATTCTTAATGAAATATTGTTAAAATAGAAGATATAATTTTTTAACTTGAATAGTATTACAATAATTATCTGATGTGAAGTGTATATAATTGATAAAATAATCTAGAACGAATTCGACATGAAGTGTTCGAGTTTAATCAATTATATTCCAAACTTGCACAGAAATATGTGAATATAACAATGCATATAAATTTCTGAAATTTGAATGTTTGATCCTTTTACAATCACTAAATAATGAAGCCAAAACCTCATATTTATAGAGGTTTAGCTCAGCAAGACTTTTGAATAAAACTTATGCATACAAATTTCTGAAATTTGAATGTTTGATCCTTTTACAATCACTAAATAATGAAGCCAAAACTTCATATTTATAGAGGTTTAGCTCAGCAAGACTTTTGAATAAAACTTATTTAAAAAAATCAAAAGACCTTTTAAAATAAGCCTGTAAGACTTTTAAGAACTGTTGGGCAAGACTTTTTAATCTCGGTAAGACTTTTCAAAAACTCGGTAAGACTTTTGAAAAGTCTTGTCGAGCCAAGTGTTTTCTCGGTAAAACTTTCTTAAAAGGTCTTACCGATTTAATTCGGTAAGGCTTTTTTTTAAAAGGTCTTACTGGAAAAATTCGGTAAGACTTTTGAAAAAGTTCTTAGCGATTTAATTTCGGTAAGACTTTCTTAAAAGGTCTTACCGAGATAATTCGGTAAGACTTTTTTTAAAAAGTCTTACCGAAATAATTCGGTAATACTTTTGAATTAAATACAGTAAGACTTTCTTAAAATATAAACTTAAATCTTCTTTTAACTAAATTAATTCCACAAATTATTAATAAAATAATTTATAAATTATATTAATTCAAGGTGAATTAATTTAAGTAGATAAATTAAATTATTAATTAACTTTTGATAGTAGAATTAATTTAGTTTCTTCACTGCACAATCCTTGATGATTTGACTTGAGTCTTCCTGTCTTCTGTCTGAAAATCACTTGAGCTAGGTGATAAATATTTATTTAATTAGTTGACACACAAATATACTGTCTGGTTCATTTATGTCATACTAAATAAATATTTTTCACCTCTTTAACATTAATAGCTGTGATCTTCTGTCTTGTTCTTGCTTCTTGCTTTGTCTTCAATAACTTCTTTTCTTGGAATCATCCTGTAGTAGCCACTTGAAATCTTCTGAATCTTCTGAACTCTTCTGAAACATTACTTTATTATTTTTCGCAGACTCTTGAACATATTAATGAACTTCTTCCTGTGAATAGTAGCAGCTCCATTAGAATAATTCTGATTCTGGGGATTCTTTGTGTCTAGTTAACTTTGACTGGCTTGATTCCTATTTTCATAATTATTATTTACTTCTTTTTCTTATTGAGTTGAGTTGTCATCTAATTATTACAAATAGGTCTAGACATATGCCTTTCAATCTCTCCCTATTTGTTGTTAAACATTTAACACACAAATTCCTAGAGGATAACTCAACTAACAACTAAAAAAGTAATGCGGCATGTAAAATCTGTAAATAATAAAGAGTTCTGGTATTATATTTAACAATTTTCTAGATTCTTGTTTTGAAAGATATATAGAAGATAGATGTTGCTCTAGCACTGAACAAATATTACATAATTTTCTATCTTGATCTATCTAAGTCTTTAGTCTTCAGACATATCAACTTCACCTTCTTCTAAATTAGAACTTTTGTGCACTGGTGTTCTTGGTACCTCTTCAGCTTCTGATGTTCCACTTGCAATGGGTTCTCCATGTAATCTTCTATGTCTAGCATGAGCTAATTCCCATTGTACTTCTAGCTCAACTGGATCTACTATCTCTTCTTCCACATCATATGGCTGAGTTGAATCTATATTTGGCATTTGCCTAATGTACGAAGGAATTTTCTTTGACAGACAGTAGTTTCTGATCTTTTGTGCAGCATCCAACTTGGCCTGGGATCTGAATCCTTTCGATCTCAGCATTCTCTCAACTTGAATCATGTACTTAATTATGTAGCCTTTTAATGACTCCTCATTTAATTGCATGATTTGATACAACTTGTTTGAAAAAAATCTTACCTCATGAGGATCAAATAAGATCTGAGGACTAGCAGCTATTGCAAAGACTCTGAGTCTATCCCTTAGCAACTCATTTTCTTCTGAGCTTCTCTTCACTTTATTCAATAATGTCCATGTCACTGATAAACTCCAAGGATATTCTGAATGTATCATTCCTGTGTGTGTAAACTAATATATGTCAGTCTTCAAGAACGTGATCCACTATTATAGTGATATAGTCCACTTCCTCTTTCAGAGCTTTCATGAAGTTATCAATGTTGTCATTTGACTTTTCTAGACGCTCAATTATTGATTTCAGATGCTTGTCTTCGAATGGACCCTTCTGTAGTTTGTCCATTATTTCTCTTGCAATATCCCATTTCTTCCCAATTTTCAGTTGCACGTCCTTCTCTTTCTCTCTCACAGCCACAAAGTTTTTGTTTTTCCTGACTTGCTTCCTTTTCAGCCTGTGCTTTTTCCTTGACTAGCTTTTAATTTTTCTGTTTTAGCATTGCTCGCCTTGATTTCTTCTTTTAATTTCCTCATGGCCTTTTCATAGGCTGGATCAGACTCTTTCTCTTTAGGGAATAGAAATTATTTTTCAAAAGTAGTTCCTTCTTCTGCTCTACAGTAGTCAGGATAGTAAGATTCATCATGAGCACTGTCATCAATGAATTGTTCTTGAGCATAGTATTGTCCTTCTGGTTCTGGATCATACGATTGAAACTGCTATTCAGAATAGAGCTTTGCTTTTCCTTTATCTTGAGTGGCACTTTCATCTTCAGCTACTACTTTCTTCTGTCCTTTTTCCCCTTAGTTGAGGGATCCTCTTGGGATTTAGACGCTTCAAAGGATGATATAAAATTCCCCATAGTCAGATAGACCTGCTTCAGACCCTCATTCAAATGTGTCATACCATCATCTAGCTTGCTGAATCTTTTGGAGGGGATCTTTTCATTTTCAATTATGGTTAAGGTCAAGCTTTTCTCAACTTCATCAATTCTTTCATGCAATCTGCTTACATCTTTCATATCCTCAGCAATGAGACTTTGCAAGTTCTGGATATCTTGAATTTTCTGAAGAATAGATTATTTGACATTTTCAACATCTTTCTGCACAATTGTCAGTTGTTATGTTACAGAGGCAGACTTGGTTTCTACATGTGTTTTTTCTTTGGCCAACTCAGCCTGAACAATCCGCATTTCCCTCTTGAAAGCTTCCATTTTGGATAAAAGTTCATTGTGTGTGTCCACTCACCTCGCTTGCACTCTTGTTTGATTCTAAACTATGTACATGTGTTTCGCTCGGTGTTTTCCTCACTTCACTCGTGTTTTGCTCCTTTCCAGTTCCAGTTGCTGCACTTATATATAAAACAATAGTTGTTGAAGTGTCGAAATGTTCTTCTGATGCTTGTGAAGGCGCATCCTCAACAAGATTATCTTGCATTGGCTCCGCTACTGACGTAGCTGCTCCGTGAATGGAGTCCCATCTCCATCTATGGAGTGGTTACCTCTTAAATCCACTAGTGGATTCAAGAACTTCCTTTGAGTAACCTGGATGTAATAAATCCAGGGAGGTCACTACCTTAGACAATGTAGTGAGTGGCTCGTTAGAGTCTGTGGTGCCCCTTAATACCTATGATGGTATCTGATGCTGCACTACATCAAAAAAGTCTTGGTCCACTGTAAATGTGGCATCCGACCAGTTTGTTTCAAAAATATTTTCTTCATTTCTAGATGTGCCCTCATCTGATTGTGTTTCTTCAAGTGGAGGTCCTGCTAGTATGAGCGCTAGCAGCGTGCGTGACTCTTCACAAGATGCCGTGGTCGGATGGTGAATTTTAATAGAATCACCCATTTGATCGAGTGAGTCCAGTGACTGTTGAATTGCCTTTTCAAATTCCATATCCCACTGAGAGGATAAGGAAGAGTCTACAGTTGTCTTAAGTTCAATTTTAGATCTTTTAGAAGGTAGAGACAGATCTACGGGTTCACTCACTATGACACCTCTAGCTCGTACTTTCCTAACAAGTTTCTTCCTTTTTCTGATTAGACTCAATTGATGGGTTCCGAGGCATAAAACGCAGCGGATAAACGTAAATATAACGAAAATTTTCGGAACCCAAACGCAGGATCATGTATAAGAATTGACGGATTATGGTGATAATCGAATCATACCTATTAAGATTTTGAATGCCACGAACTCAACGGAGATCCTTGCTATCACGATTTGTGTCTTCCTCTCGAAAGCACCTCTATGGTATCCACACGAGCACCTTCAAGAACGTCTCACGATCTTGAACACGGAACGGAAGTACTAGCCTCCTTTGATAGGTTTCGAATTCTCTCTGCCTCTTCCTATGCTGCCTCTTCTGCTAGGGTTTACACAAAACGTGCAAGCCATTTAACCTATCATTATCTATTTATAATGATTGGTTAATGGGCCTTTTTAGCAAAAACCTAACCCATGTAGGCATAGGATTAAATAATAAAACATGCTTCTATTATTTAATTAATAATTAAGTCACACTTAATTATTATTGGCAGAAATATAATTCTTCAAATTCGAATTTATTTCAATTAATTAAGTCTCACTTAATTAATATAATAAATTCGAATTAATCATCAATTAATTTAAATCTATAATTTAAATTAACTATTCCTCTAGGTGCTCTATGTGTGTGACCCTATAGGCTATTATTTAATTAGCAATAATTTTATTCTCCAATAAAATTATAAACAATGAGCGGTATCTAGTAATACATCATTGCTACCTAATTAAACAATAATTAAATCGTGATTCGATAAAACCTTTCGTGATTAATGTTTCCGTGTAATATAATCCCTTTAACCATATATATTATAGATTAAACTCGAGGCATGTATTTAGTCATCCTCTTCAACATTTAATCCGGGTTTACTTGATCCATGAGTAGACTATGAAAAACAAATCATTATTTGAGCACGGCCATGCATTTTATAGTCTCACTCAATCAAGAGGCCAATAATATCTCTCCTAATTATAGGAGGGTTAAATCCTTTATCTATCATTCATATTTCTCATACGACTCATGATATACCCGATGTCCACTTTTATCATCACCCGGTCAAAGGTAACTTTTAATGTAGTCAAAGTATATCAATCCTCGTATAGAAATATAATGATCTCAAGTCAGAGGATCATTACACCATTATCACTGTGAGTCTTTCTTATGACTTAATTAAACATGAAGAATCTCACTGTGGGTCTGTCCAGTACCATGTACCCCTACATGTACCTATGTATTGACTTTAGTATCCCCATACTTATAACCAATGAGATGTGGTTATCTGTCAAACAACATACTAGTCTATTTATGTATTATTATTGTCCTATCATAATAATACTCGACTAAGGAACCTTTAAGAATATGATATATTATATAATCTCAAGTTCAAGTCATGTACTTAAACTATATAACGAGTATCATGATTCTAAGGACATTTATTATGCTAACAAATATATCGCAGTAATTAAAGTCATAATAAATACGTTTATTGAATAATCAAATGACATAAATGTTTATTAAAAGGAAAAATTGTATTGCCTCTAGGGCACCTACACTAACAATCTCCCACTTGCACTAGAGCCAATCACCCATGTATCTAATACCCATGGAACTAGTGTGACCGTCGTGCTTCTGCTGCGACAAGCCTTTGGTCAGTGGGTCTGCAATGTTATCATTTGTGTGCACTTTACATATGTGTATGTCACCCCTCTCATTAATCTCTCGAATGAGGTGATATCTCCTGAGTATATGTTTGGTTCGGGAGTGAGCTCTAGGTTCTTTAGCTTGTGCAATGGCTCCATTATTATCACAGTATAGATCAATGGGATCTGCGATTGATGGAACCACTCCCAATTCAGTAATGAATTTTCGAATCCAAACTGCTTCCTTAGCCGCTTCACAAGCTGCAATGTACTCAGCCTCCATTGTAGAATCAGCTACTGTTTCTTGTTTTGAACTCTTCCAACTTACAGCACCTCCGTTTAGACAAAACACAAAACCAGACTGTGATACAGTATCATCCCTGTCTGTTTGGAAACTTGCATCGGTGTAACCTTTTACTACTAGTTTCTCCTCTCCTCCATACACCAAGAATGAATCTTTAGTCCTTTTCAAGTACTTTAGAATATTCTTGACAGCCGTCCAGTGACCTGCACCTGGATTAGATTGGTATCTGCTCGTCATGCTTAAAGCATACGAAACATCTGGGCGAGTACATACCATCGCATACATGATGGATCCAATTGCTGAGGCATATGGAACCTTACTCATGCGGTCCTTGTCATCCAATGATTTCGGACACTGATCTTTAGAGATCGTTATCCCTTGAGATACGGGGACATATCCCCTTTTTGCATTTTACATACCAAAACGGTGCAAAACCTTATCGATGTATGTACTCTGACTTAGACCGATCATCCTTCTAGATCTATCCCTATAGATCCTCATTCCTAGAATGTAGGATGCATCTCCTAAGTCTTTCATAGAGAAATTACTCCCTAACCAAATCTTAACAGCCTTGAGAGAAGGTATGTCATTCCCCATTAGTAGTATGTCATCAACATATAGTACTAAGAATGCCACATGGCTCCCACTAACCTTCTTGTAAACACAAGGTTCATCCTCGTTTTGAACAAATCCATACTCTTTGATAGTTTCATCAAAACGGATGTTCCATCTCCTAGAGGCTTGCTTTAATCCATAAATGGATCGACGTAATTTACATATCTTGCTAACATTCCCTGGACTGACAAAACCTTCAGGTTGTGTCATGTACACATCCACATCTTCTTCAAGGCTTCCATTAAGGAAGGCTGTTTTGACATCCATTTGCCAGATTTCATAATCATGGAATGCTGCAATAGCAAGCAAAATCCTTATGGATTTGACCATAGCCACTGGTGAGAAGGTTTCATCATAGTCAATACCATGAATTTGCTTGAAACCTTTTGCAACTAGCCTTGCTTTATAGGTCTGAACATTTCCATCCATGTCAGTTTTCTTCTTGAAAACCCATTTGCACCCTATGGGTTTTACCCCTTCAGGTGGATCAACCAAAGTCCATACTTGGTTTTCATATATGGATTCCATCTCGGATTTCATGGCTTCTAGCCATCTCTTAGATTCTGGACTGCTCATAGCATCTTGGTATGTGAGAGGCTCATCTTCATCTATGAGCATCAAATCACCACATTGAGTCAAAAGAAATCCATATCTCTCTGGCTCATGGCGAATTCTACCAGTTCTACGAACAACCTGTGTTTGTTGAGCGTTATTATTATCCTGCTCTTGTTCCACTTCAGGTTCAATGCTATTTTGTGGTTCTCGATCTTCATCGAGGTCTATAGTTCTCCCACTGTTTCTTTTGGAAACAAAATCCCTTTCCATGAAGACAGCATCTCGAGCAATAAACACTTTTTGCTCAGAAGGACTATAGAAATAATACGCCTTTGTTTCTTTAGGGTATCCCACAAAATTGCACTCTTCAGATTTAGGTCCAAGCTTGTCAGATACTTGACGCTTCACAAACGCCTTGCATCCCCAAACTTTCATAAAGCTCATGCCTGACCGTTTCTTCTCCCATATCTCATATGGAGTCTTTTGAACCTTCTTAGTAGGAACACGGTTAAGTGTGAAAGCCGCTGTTTCTAGAGCATAACCCCAGAAACTAATTGGAAGATCTGCATGACTCATCATCGATCGCACCATGTCCAACAAGGTGCGATTTCTCCTCTCTGAAACTCCATTCCATTGAGGTGTACCTGGCGGAGTGAGTTGTGATACAATACCACACTCCTTTAAATAATCTTTAAATTCAGTGCTCAAGTATTCTCCTCCACGATCAGATCGTAAGATTTTAATACTTGCACCTCCGCCAATTTGCTTCTCTACTTCAGCCTTGTATTCTTTGAACTTTTCAAAAGAATCGGATTTATTCTTCATAAGATATACATATCCATATCTACTGAAATCATCAGTAAATGTTATGAAGTAGTAGTAGCCTCCTCTAGCCATCACACGCATTGGGCCACATACATCACTATGTATTAGCTCCAAACGTTCAGTGGCCCTTTGACCCTTACCAGTGAAAGGGGCTTTAGTCATTTTACCAAGCAAACAAGATTCGCATTCTTGGTATGATTCAAAATCAAACTTATCCAAATATCCATCCTTATGTAATTTGGATATGCGTTTCTCATTTATATGGCCTAGACGACAATGCCAGAGGTATGTTTGATTTGAGTCATTAACTTTAAGTCGTTTGTTTTCTATATTACAGACAGGATTATCTAAGTCAAGAACATATAAACCATTAAACAAACGCGCAACACCATAGGTTAAATCATTCAAAGCAAAAGAGCAACTGTTGTCCTTTATTGTAAACGAAAAACCTTTCTTGTCCAAACAAGAAACAGAAATAATGTTTCTGCGAATTGCAGGCACGTAATAACAATTCTCCAGTTCTAAAACTAGCCCAGAGGGCAAAGATAAATAATAGGTTCCTACAGCTAAAGCAGCAACTCTTGCTCCGTTGCCAACTCGTAGGTCCATTTCTCCTTTAGCCAATGTCCTACTTCTCTGCATTTCCTGCACATTTATACAAATGTGAGAAGCACATCCGGTATCCAATACCCAAGATGTAGAAATAGACAGATTGACTTCTATAACATATATACCTGAATTAGAAGCTTGCTCAGCCCTCTTCTTCTTCAGATCCTCCAAGTAAACTGAACAGTTTCTCTTCCAGTGACCAGTTTTCTTACAGTAGTGACATTCACCCTTAGCGACCCCACCTTTAGGCTTTAAAGCCTGTTTAGGACCTGACTTTGGCTTGGGTGTAGAATCAGAACCTGTCTTCTTCTTACCCTTCCACTTGCCTTTCCCTTTGGCCTTACCTTTATTGCCCACCATCAGTATGGGAGCAGGTTCAGCCGTCTTCATGTTGGTCTCATATGTTCTCAACATAGCCAACAATTCAGTAGGTGTTTTGTCAAACTCATTCATATTGTAGTTCATAACAAACTGAGTGAATTTGTTGTTCAAAGAATTCAAGATTAGGTCAATACCAGTTTCCGGACCAATCGGGAAACCCAAAGTATCAAGATACTCAATGTAACCAATCATCTTCAGAACATGTGGGCCAACTGGTTCATTTGCCCCTTGTTTGCAGTTAAAGAGTGACTTGCTCGTGTTGAACCTTTCTTGACGAGTTTGGCTTGCAAACATGCTTTGCAAGTGCTCATTGATAGTATATGCATCCATATGCACATGCTGTCTTTGAAGCTCAGCACTCATAGTTGCTAACATAAGACACGCAACATCAGTTGCATCATTCTCATCCTTTGTGTGGGCCGCTCGTTCCTCAACAGTAGCGCCCTCAGGAAGGGGACCTGCCGGAGGAATATCAATGACATGAAGCTTGCGCTCCTGCCTGAGGACAATCCTCAAATTCCTCTGCCAGTCTAGGAAGTTGTTTCCTCCTGTCAGCTTATCCTTCTCAAGGACAGATCGTACGGATAGTGTGTTTGTGTTGTTTGTCATTACTTGGTATCTACAATGATAAAAGCACAAAATTAAACATTAGATTGTCTGAGTTATTTATTATGTTCAAATGATTATGATACATTCATAATATATCTCCCACTATTTTTATCAAATCAATAGCCCTTACTATTAATTTGGAAAGTATATCCCATAATCCTTTCTAGTGAGCCAAGATCCATATTTCGTCATGTCTCAAGTCAACCACTGGAAGTCCTTAAGAATGATTATTTTGGTAGACAACATTTGTCAATTATATCATATATAATTCTTGGATAGTTTGGTGAGCAACGATTGATCTTATCTATCTAATAGATTTTTAACCAAACTCTATGCTTCTAAGTTCATAATGGTTGAATATAACCGTTTACTTTCACCTTATTATGACGACTCAGTTAAGTTTGACCCAATGATACAACGGCCGAATATAACCGTTTATATTCGTCGCATCTCACCACGATAGACAGGAGTCCCCTGCCACTGACAGTCTTTCCCCTAATCGATCTTGGATTCGATGAGTGTTCATTCATTGGAAAGCATCTGATTAAAACTTAATATTTTGTTAAGGGGTTTAGAAAATTTTACGACGATCATGATCACATCATGAAGAGATCCTCAATTTTTCCTTGAACTAAATATTTCAAATTGACATCTTAAATTGTTCATTTCCCAGGTAGATGGAGGATACCAGTGGTCACACTTAAAACCCATCAGCCTTACGAATACGCATATCCGTTTTTGTCAGAAAATCCCAATTATAAATATCAAAATCCATATTCAATTCCGTGTTTTAAAAATCCATATTTCATAAACACAAGAATCTCATGATCGTTTGTTGATTTTAAAATCTTGAATCGTTACAGATTTTATCTTGAGTCGTTACAGATTTTATCTTGTTTAAACAAGCATGGCATGGGTGTCGTATCTAATACATACATACATACATGATTAATCTAATTAAAGCATGCATCATTCATACATCAATATGTAAAGTGCAGTATGTAAACGTGCTTGGTTATGGCCCCTTTCCTATGTGATCCTTTCGAGCTAATGAAAGGATCAAAGTCAATCTATGGTGGTAAAATATAAATACAATTACATGTCTTCATTCTTCTTGTATCCACTAGTGCCTGCTCCTCTTCTTGGATCATCTTTCAGTCTTCAAGTACATTACATGGAATAATTGAATACAACCTAAGCTAATGTACTTACATAAGAAAACTCGAGTTACATTCGAGGTTAAACAATTACAAGAATGAAGAAAATGACATGCAAGTCGTATTTATAAAACCAAAACCAAAAACCATTAATCTAGGGGTCTAAGGGCCATAACCAGCACCATGCTCAAGTACACAAAATAAAATATTGCGGGGTTCCGGGGGCGGCAGCCCCTGGGCGGGGGTCCGGGGGCGGCAGCCCCTGGGCGGGGTCTGGGGCGGCAGCCCCAGGCGGGGTCTGGGGCGGCAGCCCCAGGCGGGGTCTGGGGGCGGCAGCCCCCGGCTGGGGTCGAAATCAGAAAATTTTTTTATTTTCGAAGACCAGTCCTATTCAGAAATCATCAATTTCTGAACTACAGATCATATCTGTTGGCCCTTTTTCCCACTGCATCTTATACAGTTTCAGAAGCATGTATCATATACATACTTATCATATCCCAGTTAACAGATCATGTCCAACATAATCTGTCCACCAGTTTATATCACTATACAAACTGACCCTCATGCATAATATACAAATCGCAATATGGCATATAAATCAGTCATGACAAATCATTAACATGCTAGTATCATCACCACATATTACAATTCGAATATACATGAAGAACATAGCATGGCAGAAGCATGGCAGTAACAAAGCAGTAGCATGGAAGTGGCATGGCAGTCACCAAAACAGGCATATTTGCATCAAATACAGTTAACACGTAACCAAATCAGTCCCTTATACACGTAGCTTTGATACCATTGATGGGTTCCGAGGCATAAAACGCAGCGGATAAACGTAAATATAACGAAAATTTTCGGAACCCAAACGCAGGATCATGTATAAGAATTGACGGATTATGGTGATAATCGAATCATACCTATTAAGATTTTGAATGCCACGAACTCAACGGAGATCCTTGCTATCACGATTTGTGTCTTCCTCTCGAAAGCACCTCTATGGTATCCACACGAGCACCTTCAAGAACGTCTCACGATCTTGAACACGGAACGGAAGTACTAGCCTCCTTTGATAGGTTTCGAATTCTCTCTGCCTCTTCCTATGCTGCCTCTTCTGCTAGGGTTTACACAAAACGTGCAAGCCATTTAACCTATCATTATCTATTTATAATGATTGGTTAATGGGCCTTTTTAGCAAAAACCTAACCCATGTAGGCATAGGATTAAATAATAAAACATGCTTCTATTATTTAATTAATAATTAAGTCACACTTAATTATTATTGGCAGAAATATAATTCTTCAAATTCGAATTTATTTCAATTAATTAAGTCTCACTTAATTAATATAATAAATTCGAATTAATCATCAATTAATTTAAATCTATAATTTAAATTAACTATTCCTCTAGGTGCTCTATGTGTGTGACCCTATAGGCTATTATTTAATTAGCAATAATTTTATTCTCCAATAAAATTATAAACAATGAGCGGTATCTAGTAATACATCATTGCTACCTAATTAAACAATAATTAAATCGTGATTCGATAAAACCTTTCGTGATTAATGTTTCCGTGTAATATAATCCCTTTAACCATATATATTATAGATTAAACTCGAGGCATGTATTTAGTCATCCTCTTCAACATTTAATCCGGGTTTACTTGATCCATGAGTAGACTATGAAAAACAAATCATTATTTGAGCACGGCCATGCATTTTATAGTCTCACTCAATCAAGAGGCCAATAATATCTCTCCTAATTATAGGAGGGTTAAATCCTTTATCTATCATTCATATTTCTCATACGACTCATGATATACCCGATGTCCACTTTTATCATCACCCGGTCAAAGGTAACTTTTAATGTAGTCAAAGTATATCAATCCTCGTATAGAAATATAATGATCTCAAGTCAGAGGATCATTACACCATTATCACTGTGAGTCTTTCTTATGACTTAATTAAACATGAAGAATCTCACTGTGGGTCTGTCCAGTACCATGTACCCCTACATGTACCTATGTATTGACTTTAGTATCCCCATACTTATAACCAATGAGATGTGGTTATCTGTCAAACAACATACTAGTCTATTTATGTATTATTATTGTCCTATCATAATAATACTCGACTAAGGAACCTTTAAGAATATGATATATTATATAATCTCAAGTTCAAGTCATGTACTTAAACTATATAACGAGTATCATGATTCTAAGGACATTTATTATGCTAACAAATATATCGCAGTAATTAAAGTCATAATAAATACGTTTATTGAATAATCAAATGACATAAATGTTTATTAAAAGGAAAAATTGTATTGCCTCTAGGGCACCTACACTAACATCAATGAAGTTGGAGAAGGAGAAACTGTTTGAGGTTCTATCTCAGCTTGGGATTGAAACTGTGTATTGTCAGGTTCATAGCCGAAGTCCTGAAGTGAAAGACTACAATCATAGTCCGCCACAGATATATTTAAAGGTGCATTATGTGTATATATAGGTAGGAAATTAGAAGCCAGGGTTTGAGATATTACATGTTGTTCATGTGCCTCTTGTTCTGCCTGATGAGCAGCTTCAATTAGTAGCTACGCAGAACTTTCCATCTCTATTGGCACTTGTTCTGGCTCTCGCTGATGCGGTTGAGCCTATGCTGGATTGGCTATATGATTGAGAATGCCAGCCATAAATTCTGTTGTATGAATGGCTACCCCTTCAAATTTGTTCTTATTACTTAACCTTGTGAACAAATTTTTCTGAGTTGAAGGGGATTCTTCCACTGGGCTGTCTAAAAATCTAGCTTTGTCCTCCTCTTATGTCAATGTGCTTGGTTCGTGAATGTTGCACAGGATTGTTGAAAATAGCTATAGCACTTGTATTATCGCAAAAAATTGGAATTTTGTTCAACGCAAGTCCATAGTTATTTAGCTGATTCCTTATCCACAAGATCTTTGCACAACAGCTACCTACCGCAATATATTTTGCTTCGGCTGTCGAGGTAGATATTGAGTGTTATTTCTTGCTATACCAGGAGATCAAACGACGTCCTAGAAACTGAAAGCTTCCAGAAGTACTTTTCTAGTCCATCCTGCATAATCTGAATCTGTATAGCCTATTAGGTCAAAACCTGTATCTTTAGGGTACCAAATTCCAAGATTTGGTGTACCCTTCAGATATCTAAATATTCGTTTAACGGCTATAAGATGAGATTCCCTAGGGTTAGTTGAAACCTTGCACATAAACATGTTACAAACATTATATCGGGTCTACTAGCAGTTAGATATAATAATGAACCTATCATACCTCTATAGCTTACGATGTCAACCTTCTTACCAGTTTCATCTTTGTATAGCTTGGTGGCTGTTGGCATTGGGGGTTTTGCCGGTGAATAATCTTCTAGACTGTATTTTCTCAGAAGATCCCTTACGTACTTTGATTGGCAAATAAAAATCTCATCCTCCTTTTGCTTTACTTGTAATCCAAGAAAGAATGACAGCTCACCCATCATGCTCATTTCATACCTACTCTGCATTAACTTAGCAAATCTTTTGCACAAGTTTTCGTTAGTAGAACCAAATATAATATCATCAACATAAACTTGGACAAATATCAAATCTTTTTCATGTAGTTTATAAAATAGAGTTTTATCTATGACACCTCTAATGAAACCATTTTCAAGTAAAAACTCAGAGAGTGTGTCATACCATGTCCTCGGTGCTTGCTTGAGTCCATAGAGAGATTTGAATAGGAAATACACAAAATCAGTAACTTTGGATTTTCAAAGCTGGGGGCTGTTCCACATATACTTCCTCCTCTAGCTCTACATTCAGAAATGCACTCTTCACATCTATTTGATAGACTTTAAAATTGGAATGTGCTGCGAATGCCAGAAATATCCTAATGGCTTCATGTAATATTCCTAAATTCCAGGTACTTTTAAAACTTTTGTTAATAAATAGTAAATACGCGTTAGAGGTAAAAATGGTTGCGTTACCTGACTTATGTATCGAAAAGTAAATTTTCGAAGTCGTATTATTAAAGTGTGATATAAATGAGTGTATGTAACTCTCACTAGAACTTGGAGATTCGTAACTCAAAAATATTTCATAGTTCGTATTTTTAAGTTAGTTTACGTAATATACGTAGTACTTCCTTAGTATATTTTATCCGGAGAATCGCATTCGAACCCTTTCGAATAAATAGGATGGAGTTTAAATAATAATATATATATGATGAATAAAAATTAGGAGTGAAGTTTTGATGGGTATTCAATTTATTAGAATTCCCAGAACGAGTAATAGTTATTAAATTCGTCATAGCAAATCGTTACGAAAATGTATCCTAAATTACTTCCTTAAATTAATAATTAATCAAAATTTGAAGCAAAACAAATGCAAATACTTGCACTTAGTGATGTGTTAAGAAAACTAGAAGTAACATTGACCAAAGTCAAGGAAGACTTTTGTTGACTTGACCCTTGGATAGATTAAAAAGACAAGAGCCAAGCTAGTGTTAATATAAAACAAAAATAGAAAAAGAAAATCAAGAATACCAAGCTCTTGAAGAAGCATTCGGCCAAGCTAGGGAAGAAGAAGAGAAAAATTCATATCTTCATCAATTCTTGCCAGATCATTGTGTTTAGTAGCTTAAAAGAAAGGTATAACTCTTACCTATCTTCCATATGAATCCTACACATAGTTATCCACTAGAACTCTTGATTTCTCATGAAGAACAAGAACATGAATAGTAATTTTTCATAAAAATAAAATCTTAAACTCATGTTTTATGATTGCTTAAGCTTGGTTGATGTTAGTTAAGTGTTCTTTATGCTATGGGTAGTTGTTTAAGAGCATGTTAGATCATAGAATACTTGAAACACTTGTGTGGTGGTTGTAGTATGTGTTATGCCATGTTTGGGTTATGATCTTAGAATAAAACATGGTAAATTTGTGATCTTAGTTGTTAAACAAGTATCTTGATTGGTTAGGGTTTGGGTAGTGGAAATTGTATGGGTTGATTATGAATTGAATTGGTTTTATGGAGTAGTATGAATTGTGGTTTGAATGAGTAAAGCTAGTGACTGCGTTTTGATGATTTATTGGTAATATTTAGAAGTTAAAATAAATGTTAATTGGCTTGGGATGTCTTGAGTACATGCCCAAGCATTGTTATAAAATGTTTAAGAGTTGTGAGAGTTGATTTGAGCAAGTAAAGAAGTGGTAAATGATGAGCATACAAACAGGTCATGTCTGCCCTGTTTCTGCCTCCCAACTGATCAAGGGACCCGACGGGGCTATATGTCCATTCTTGATCAGTTATGGACTTGGTTATAAATAGGGTAGTCTCTAGATCGTTTAGGCGCAAAATTCATGTCAATCGGAGTTACGAGCGAAAAGATATGAATTAATTAGTAACGGTAGCGCAGAATCTTAACAATCTGTTTTTACCTAACTTGGAGGGTATGATCACACTAGCTAGGCTACTCCATTAAATCTGAAACTTTTATCTAAAATACTAGGGACATCTGGAAAGACTTGGGAAGAGGTTTCGGAGTAAAAATATTAAAATCCAATTTATGAAAATTGTTGGAGTCAAGTTGATGCAAGTAGGAAAGCCTTGTAGAACTTGTTGTTTTGACCTTAACTAAATAAAGTCATAAGTAAGGTTTCGAGGCTAGTTTATAAAACGAACTTTAAATGAAAGTTGTTAAGAATTGTGATGAGTTCATGACTAACTAAAGAACCGGGCTAAAACTCGTTAGCAAGATAAGCTAATATGCATTCATGAGTAGGTATAAGCAGAGTTAAAAGCTGTTATAACTAATTATGAACCGTGCTTTCATTCTTATAGCGACTCGTGCCAAGGAAGGACCAACCAACTGCCGCACCAACAGCAAAGGCAAGTTCTTAAACTCTTGACTTTATAATAGCTTATTGGTTATAAAGCCCGTGGTGTTTGAAATTCTGTTCAATTAGAACTATACACCCTGTTGTTGAATTATTTGTTTGCGACTCTGAACTTCTCAAAAAGTTAGAGGACGCATCATATTAGTTTTGCATAACTGAATATAGTGTCGAGTACATCTTTTTGATGCTCGATAGTCGATCGGGAGTAGGCTATTACTTTTCAACTTATAGTCGATATTTTCAGGGATTTTCTCTAGAATAAATATTTGGATTACTAACTAGTAATATATAGGGATTAAATAAATTTTGATTAATATCCCTTGAATATTTTAAATAATATTTAGCTTTATTAAATATTATTTAAAGAGTACATATAGTATTTAAATAATGATTAAATACTTTCAGTTCTTTTGAATTATTTAAATATTGCGAAGCATTCAAAACTAGATCGTTTAATTATATTTATATTCTACTAATTATTTTAAATAAAATTAAATATTATCTTAATATTATTTAAATATTGGGAATTTTAAAAGACAATTATTGTCAACTGATTTTATCCGAAACAATATTTAAAAATTGTTTTACTCTGATTATTTTTAATCATCCCGAGCTACTGAGATTCGAGGGTTAGCAGAGTACCCGAATCACTACTAAAATATTTTGAGGACCTCTAAAAATATTTTGGAGCTTTCGGGAAACTCTTTAAATATTATTTTTAATTAAATATAGATTATTTAATTACCAATAAAATATTCTGCAAATATTTTTGGGCTAACAACCCCACACTAGAGAAGGAATGAATAATCCTGACATTCTTCCCATATATAGAATAGGCGTGGTGAATGCTCCAGTATCTTCCATTTTCTTCCAATTGGAATTTGACGTTGCACTGTAACGAAAGCCCAGGTGCTTAGTTATCGATAGTGTTAACGAGAATTATAGCAACCTATTATTCTTTGGCACAGTATTTATAATTGTTTATCATTCACATACAAGTTGCATTTGTTACTCTGATACACATATCACTGTTGTTTCCTTTATTATTGCCATGTTGTTGATTATATACTTGCTGAGCATTGTAGCTCATTCTTGCTTTTTTTTTACCTTTCCAAACACCACAGCTGCAGAACATGTCTCGCTTGGTATGCCGAACCTTGAGAAAAAGCGTGAGAAGGGCAAGGACCCCGTATGACCGACCTCTCGGCTCAATTCCCAAGGTAGGGAAAATGAGCAAGATAGGGTTGCAGCTTTTGATAGTTAGATTTATCTATAAATACTGTTTATGTAAATACATGTAACTTAATGTAACTTAATCTAACTTTTGGGCTGCTATTATAGTTTCTTGCAGAAGCTATAATCAGTAGTACGAACTCAATATTTTGATAACCAGGAATGTAATGATAAGGATTTAAATATGTAAATTAATGTGATTTCATTTCTAGAAACTATGGCTCGAGTGTGTGTTAAAGTGTTTGGGGTTATCAGCATGTTATTCACTATAGGGTTTATTAAACTGTTATTATATAATTAATGATTTACAATTGCATGAATATGGGAAATTGGACCGTGGCAACCTGGATCTCGGACCCCGGGTCTGGGGGTGCCACAGAGATGGTATTAGAGTCTTAAGTTATAGTACTCAGAAACGAGAAGCATAATGGCAATAAAAGTAATTAAAATAAATGATTAAAAACTTTAAAAAGACTAAAAGCCAAAAAGGGAAGTTATTCACCATATGTTAGTGACTAGTTATTGTTGTATTGTAGATACCCGACCCTGAGGCATATGAGGCCCAGCATGACAGAGTGTTGCTAGGAGAGGATGAGGACCCTGAGGAGGACCCCGAGGAGGATCCTATAGAGGTTCCCGTAGAGGAGGACGCAGTGCCAGCAGTACCAGCACTCACCCTCCCAGTAGATGATCAGGTCGGGCCAGCAGAGGTCGTGTACAGAGATATCCATATGATACCACCGCCTGTAGTGATTCCACCTTCACCCCAAGTTAGTCCTATACCTTCCGAGGATGATGAGCCAGAGGGACTCGTCCCAGATTCCCTAGAGTTAGAGTATGCTCCATTCGACACACCATCACCACCACCAGTAGCACCGCCGCCACCACCTCCACCTCCATCAGCTGTAGGGGAGCCAGTGCCGTCATGGATAGTGTCTTCCCTCATAAGGGATCAGGATATCTCGATCGGTCGCGTAGACGAGTTGAGGCGCATTGTAGAAAGGATGATTCCAGGGCGTGTTGGATCTCAGAGTGGCCTACCTCTGAATGGCGTTTCTCAGGATGGCATTCCATAGGACATTGAGACAGGCCTTACCGGGATTCAGATGTGGGCACGGTATTTTCACGAGTTGAGGGCACCCATAGGGGGAGGGCCGATAGGGAGTAGTGATGTGGATGAGATGGTAGAGGGTGTGATGGGTCAGGTTCTGGACTTGATCCGCGGTAGGTTCTCATGACTTATATGGGATGATATAGTCTTCTAGTTTCAGATTTTGGCATTAGATATAGATGTGCCATTTTTGGGGGAGTAATATTTCATGTATATAGTAGTATTCCCACTCTGACTAGAAGCTAGCTTGTTGACTTACTTTTGATGTAACCAGAAATGATGACGGATGATGTAATCAAGAACTTATTTATATATATGTTGTTTCAGTTCCCCTAAATGCAGTCTTATTTTGTTTACTGTATTTATGCACCTTCTTGTCCTTGATATAGAAATTGTATAGAAATAACTTGTGGGGAGGCATAAAGAACATTATGTGTCTTTATATGTTGTATAAACCGTGTTAAATGTAAACGCAAATCATTATTCTTATGAAGGTTTAATGTAACGTATAATGTGGTGACTAGGCTAATAGTTAGTTGAAAATATTGTTTGATTTTATCAGAAAATGCCACCAAGAAGGAATACCGGATTGCATCCTGTAGACAGTGGGGATTCGCGTGAGCAAACTATGCATGAGGAGGAAAGTGACTCAGAAGACTATAACGAGTTTGATAAGGAGGAATATGCGGAAGAAGAGTATGTAAGTTCTAGCTCTTCGGGTCATAGCCAGAATCAAAGTCCGAATGAATTGGAGGGCAATGAGAGTCAGGGTCACCAAGGGGAAAGCCGAAATAAGGACCCCATGAACTTATTCGTGGATTTTATCAGGCAACATGTTAACCCCAATACAAATCAGTCTCCACCAGTTCCCCGTAACTCAGTCGCTAATTCCTTCCGAGCTTTTAAATCCTTGCGACCACCCGAGTTTCAAGGGACTGCAGACCCAGTTGAGGCGAGGGCCTGGTTAAAGGAGATGGAAAAATCATTTGAGATACTACAGATAGAGGAGGGATAAAAGACGGTCTTCGCCACTTATCTTCTGAAGGGGGACGCAAACTTCTAGTGGGAAGTTAAGAAGAATTTGGAGGGAGAAGGGGCAGTAGCTTGGGAAAGGTTCTCTCAGCTGTTTATAGAGAAGTATTTCCCCAAATTCATGGAAAACCATATGGAGTTGAAATTTCTGGAGTTGAAGCAGAATAACCTAACCGTAGCTGAGTATCAAGCAAAGTTTACTGAATTGTCGAGGTTCGTGCCAGATTTTGTGAACACGGATGAGAAAAGGGCTAGGAGGTTTCAGCAAGGATTAAAGCAGTGGATTCAAAATCGTGTGGCAATACTTGAGTTGACCGACTATGCCATGTTGGTGTAGAAAGCTTTGATTGTAGAGGCTGGGAGTGATTTGATTCAAAAAGAGAGAAATGGAAAGAAGATTAAGGCAGAAAGCCAACGAGGAGGTTCAGCAAGTGGGAACTTCCCGAGTAAATTTAATCGGGGACAAAGATCTCAGTTTCGGAGGAATGTCGGGTTCAAGAAAGCCGAAAGTGTGAGCGTTAACCAGGGCGGCAGGCAGTCAGGGGTGGCATACTCCAATCAATTACGACCCCCACTGCCAGATTGCAAGACATGTGGAAAGAAGCATATGGGTATGTGTAGCAAGTCAGGGGTTACCTGTTTCAAGTGTGGACGAGTGGGGCATTTTGCAAATATTTGCCCTCAGAATAGCATGGTTTGTCACAACTGCGGATGGATGGGGCAGGTAAAGAAGGACTGTAAGTTCTCTGGACCAGCGGTAATGAGACAAAGCGGGGCTGCTTCCAATAAACTTTGCCAGGACTTTCAACATGACTGTGAGGGATGCTGTGAGAAACACGGATGTTATCGCAGGTACACTTTTACTTAATTCCGTCAATGCAAATGTTTTGTTTGACTCCGGAGCAACCAAGTCTTTTATATCTCGAGACTTTGCGCATAAATGGAACCTTCAGTCAAAACCGTTAAACAATCCCTTACGCGTAGAAATAGCTAATCAGGAGGTCATTCCTGTTAGTCACGTATGTAATAACTGTGAACTAGAAATCGAAGGGCAGCGATTCGTCCTAGACTTGATTCCATTTTCGCTAGGGGAGTTTGATGTCATATTGGGAATGGACTGGCTGGCAAGTTGCGAAGCTAGTATTGATTTCAAGGGAAAGAAAGTAAGAATAAAGTTACCCAACCAGAAAGAAGTGGTGTTAGAGGGCAGAGACAGACTAATAAGTTCTTGACTAAGATGCAGGTCAAGAGGTTATTACGCCAAGGGTGTGAGGCCTACTTAGCCTATGTAGTAGACACAGAGAAGGAATTAACCAGTATAAGTGACATAGCGGTTGTCAATGAATACGAAGATGTGTTTCCTGATGACCTTCCAGGGTTACCATCCGACAGAGATATAAAGTTTGCCATTGAGTTAGCGCCAGGGACAGCACCTGTGTCAAAGGCTCCTTACCGATTAGCCCCTGTAGAAATGAAAGAATTAGCCACCCAACTACAAGAGCTATTAGAAAAAGGGATGATTTGACCAAGTGTGTCTCCATGGGGTGCACCAGTGTTGTTTGTCAAGAAGAAAGATGGAAGTATGAGATTATGTATAGAGTATAGGGAACTCAACAAGCTAACCATCAAGAATAGATACCCCTTACCAAGAATAGATGATTTGTTTGACCAGTTAAAGGATGCCGTTTACTTTTCAAAAATTGACCTAAGAACTGGATACCACCAACTGAATATTAAACCTGAAGATGTGCCAAAGACAGCATTTCGTACACGGTATGGGCACTATGAGGTTTTGGTGATGTCCTTTGGATTAACCAACGCCCCCGCAACCTTTATGGATTGTATGAACCGAGTTTTCAAGAAGTATCTCGACAAGTTTGTCATAGTCTTCATAGACGACATATTGATCTACTCAAGGACACGGGAAGAACATGAAGAACATTTAAGGGTAGTACTGGAAATATTGAGGAAGGAGAAGCTCTACGCTAAATTTTCAAAATGTGAGTTTTGTTTGAAGGAAGTTCAATTTTTGGGACACGTGATAAGTAGTAAGGGTGTTCTAGTTGACCCTGCTAAGATTGAAGCTATTTCGAATTTGGAAAGGCCGACGACGCCAACTGAAGTAAGAAGTTTTGTGGGATTAGCAGGATATTACAGGAGATTCGTCCAGGACTTTGCGAAGATAGCTACTCCACTGACGAAACTCACCCGTAAGAACGAGAAGTTTGAGTGGACTGAGAAATGTGAAGAGAGTTTTCAAGAACTGAAAAAGAGGTTAATTACCGCGCCAGTGCTAGCCCTACCAGACGAAAAAGTTGATTTTGTGATTTTTAGCGACGCATCTCCTAAGGGACTAGGATGTGTATTGATGCAACATGGCAAGGTAATTGCTTATGCGTCTAGACAACTGAAAGAGTATGAGATAAGATATCCAACCCATGACCTAGAATTAGCAACGATAGTTTTCGCATTAAAGGTATTGAGGCATTACCTATACGGAGAGAAGTGCGAGATTTACACAGATCATAAGAGCCTTAAGTACATTTTCACGCAAAAAGAGTTAAACATGAGGCAAAGAAGGTGGCTAGAGCTGATCAAGGATTACGACTGTTCGATTAACTACCACCCTGGGAAGGCCAATATGGTGGCCGATGCCCTAAGTAGAAAAGGAAGGTTGAGAATGATGGTTTCTTCTGAGGAATTGATACGAGAGTTTGAACGGATAAAATTTGAAGTGAAGTTTTCTGAGGATGGTACGGATACATTATTTGAGATACGGGTTGAGTCGGAATTGATTGAGAAAGTAAGAATATGTCAAGAAAAGACGATGGAAGAAAAAGAGAAAAAGATAATTGGGGATGAATGAAGATGTGTTAAGGATGAGAGAGGAATCCTAAGATTTGGTAATAGAATTTGGATTCCTGATGTTCAGGAACTGAAAGATGAGGTGTTGAATGAGGCACACAACTCTAGGTTTTCTATTCACCCCGGAGGTACTAACATGTATAAGGATCTGAAGGAGCACTATTGGTGGCCGAATATGAAGAGAGACATCGCTGAATGGGTAAGTAAGTGTTTGACCTGTCAGAGAGTGAAAGCGGAGCACCAAGGAACGAGTGGACTTTTACATCCCCTGGAGATTCCAGAGTGGAAATGGGAGCAGATTGCAATGGATTTTGTGGTGGGGTTACCAAGAACGAAAATGAACCACGATGCTATCTGGGTAATAATTGACCGATTAACAAAGTCAGCACATTTTCTTCCTATCAATGAGAGATATTCAGTTGAGCTTTATTTGAAAGAGATAGTGGTACATCATGGAGTTCCAGTAGGAATTGTGTCGGACAGAGACCCCGGATTCAATTCTAGATTTTGGAGAAGCTTCCAAGACTGCTTGGGAACAAGACTGAATATGAGCACCGCTTACCATCCCCAAACTGATGGACAAAGTGAGAGAACAATCGAAACAGTAGAAGATATGTTGAGAGTCTGTGCCATAGATTTCAAGGGTAGTTGGGATGATCATTTGCCATTAATTGAGTTTTCCTACAACAACAGTTATCATGCCAGCATTGGGATGCCCCCTTACGAAGCCTTGTATGGAAGGAAGTGTCGATCACCACTGTGTTGGGACGAAGTAGGTGAACGTACGATGTTGGGACCCGGATTGGTCCAGCAAACCAAAGAGATAATAGATCTTATTAGAAAAAGACTAGTGGCAGCTCAAGATAGACAACGCAAGTATGCAGATCAAGCCAGAAGAGACAGAGAGTACGTAGTGGGAGATTCGGTGTTACTAAAAGTATCCCCGTAGAAAGGTCTGATGAGGTTTGGCAAGAAAGGGAAGTTAAGCCCTAGATTTATTAGACCGTTTGAGATTCTGAAGCGCATCGGGAAGGTAGCATATGAGTTAGCCTTACCCCCAAATCGGCAACAGGTTCATAACGTATTCCATGTGTCCATGTTAAGACAGTATCACCCGGATGCCAAACACATAATAGAGTACGATAATGTGGAAATCCAACCAGACTTATTCTATGTAAAGCAGCCAGTGGAGATCATGGATAGAAAGGAACGAGTGTTGAGAAACAAGGTCGTCAAGCTGGTACGAGTGTTGTGGAAGAATCAGAATGTAGAAGAATCAACCTGGGAATTAGAAAGTGCCATGCTAGAAAAGTACCCTCACCTGTTTTCAAGTTAGATTCCGGGACAGAATCCTTTTAAGGAGGGGAGACTGCAATATTCCTAAATTCCAGGTACTTTTAAAACTTTTGTTAATAAATAGTAAATACGCGTTAGAGGTAAAAATGGTTGCGTCACCTGACTTATGTATCGAAAAGTAGAGTTTCGAAGTCGTATTATTAAAGTGTGATATAAATGAGTGTATGTAACTCTCACTAGAACTTGGAGATTCGTAACTCAAAAATATTTCATAGTTCGTATTTTTAAGTTAGTTTACGTAATATACGTAATACTTTCTTAGTATATTTTATCCGGAGAATCGCATTCGAACCCTTTCGAATAAATAGGATGGAGTTTAAATAATAATATATATATATGAATAATAATTAGGAGTGAAGTTTTGATGGGTATTCAATTTATTAGAATTCCCGGAACGAGTAATAGTTATTAAATTCGTCATAGCAAATCGTTACGAAAATGTATCCTAAATTACTTCCTTAAATTAGTAATTAATCAAAATTTGAAGCAAAACAAATGCAAATACTTGCACTTAATGATGTGTTAAGAAAGCTAGAAGTAACATTGACCAAAGTCAAGGAAGACTTTTGTTGACTTGACCCTTGGATAGATTAAAAAGACAAGAGCCAAGCTAGTGTTAATATAAAACAAAAATAGAAAAGGAAAATCAAGAACACCAAGCTCTTGAAGAAGCATTCGGCCAAGCTAGGGAAGAAGAAGAGAAAAATTCATATCTTCATCAATTCTTGCTAGATCATTGTGTTTAGTAGCTTAAAAGAAAGGTATAACCCTTACCTATCTTCCATATGAATCCTACACATAGTTATCCACTAGAACTCTTGATTTCTCATGAAGAACAAGAACATGAATAGTAACTTTTCATAAAAATAAAATCTTAAACTCATGTTTTATGATTGCTTAGGCTTGGTTGATGTTAGTTAAGTGTTCTTTATGCTATGGGTAGTTGTTTAAGAGCATGTTAGGTCATAGAATACTTGAAACACTTGTGTGGTGGTTGTAGTATGTGTTATGCCATGTTTGGGTTATGATCTTAGAGTAAATCATGGTAAATTTGTGATCTTAGTTGTTAAATAAGTATCTTGATTGGTTAGGGTTTGGGTGAAGGAAATTGTATGGGTTGATTATGAATTGAATTGGTTGTTATGGAGTAGTATGAATTGTGGTTTGAATGAGTAAAGCTAGTGACTGCGTTTTGAAGATTTATTGGTAATATTTGGAAGTTAAAATAAATGTGAATTGGCTTGGGATGTCTTGAGTACATGCCCAAGCATTGGTATAAAATGTTTAAGAGTTGTGAGAGTTGATTCGAGCAAGTAAAGAAGTGGTAAATGATGAGCATACAAACAGGTCATGTCTGCCCTATTTCTGCCTCCCAATCAAGGGACCCGACGGGTCTATATTGCCATTCTTGATCAGTTATGGACTTGGTTAGAAAGAGGGTAGTCTCTAGATCGTTTAGGAGCAAAATTCATGTCAATCGGAGTTACGAACGAAAAGATATGAATTAATTAGTAACGGTAGCGCAGAATCTTAACAATCTGTTTCTACCTAGTTTGGAGGCTATGATCACACTAGCTAGGCTACTCCATTAAATCTGAAACTTTTATCTAAAATACTAGGGACATCTGGAAAAACTTGGGAAGAGGTTTCAGAGTAAAAAGATTAAAATCCAATTTATGAAAATTGTTGGAGTCAAGTTGATGCAAGTAGGAAAGCCTTGTAGAACTTGTTGTTTTGACCTTAACTAAACAAAGTCATAAGTAAGGTTTCGAGGCTAGTTTATAAAACGAACTTTAAATGAAAGTTGTTAAGAATTGTGATGAGTTCATGATTAACTAAAGAACCGGGCTAAAACTCGTTAGCAAGATAAGCTAATATGCATTCATGAGTAGGCATAAGCAGAGTTAAAAGTTGTTATAACTAATTATGAACCGTGTTTTCATTCTTATAGCGACTCGTGCCAAGGAAAGACCAACCAACTGCCGCACCAACAGCAAAGGCAAGTTCTTAAACTCTTGACTTTATAACAGCTTATTGGTTATAAAACCTGTGGTGTTTGAAATTCTGTTCAATTAGAACTATACACCCTGTTGTTGAATTATTCGTTTGCGACTCTGAACTTCTCGAAAAGTTAGAGGACGCATCATATTAGTTTTGCATAACTGAATCTAGTGTCGAGTACATCTTTTTGGTGCTCGATAGTCGACCGGGAGTAAGATATTACTTTTCAACTTATAGTCGATATTTTCAGGGATTTTCTCTAGAATAAATATTTGGATTACTAACTAGTAATATATAGGGATTAAATAAATTTTGATTAATATCCCTTGAATATTTTAAATAATATTTAACTTTATTAAATATTATTTAAAGAGTACATATAGTATTTAAATAATGATCAAATACTTTCAGTTCTTTTGAATTATTTAAATATTGCGAAGCATTCAAAACTAGATCGTTTAATTATATTTATATTCTACTAATTATTTTAAATAAAATTAAATATTATCTTAATATTATTTAAATATTGGGAATTTTAAAAGACAATTATTGTCAACTGATTTTATCCGAAACAATATTTAAAAATTGTTTTACTCTGATTATTTTTAATCATCCCGAGCTACTGAGATTCGAGGGTTAGCAGAGTACCCGAATCACTACTAAAATATTTTGAGGACCTCTAAAAATATTTTAGAGCTTTCGAGAAACTCTTTAAATATTATTTTTAATTAAATATAGATTATTTAATTACCAATAAAATATTCTGCGAATATTTTTGGGCTAACAACCCCACACTAGAGAAGGAATGAATAATCCTGACATTCTTCCCATATATACTTGGGTCTTTCGGGACTTATATCCGGTTTTAATCCAATACTCTTCATTAAGGTTATTATATTTTAATATTAGCGGCTCCCCGATCGTGTTCTTGAGTTTTCTTGATTCGATTATTTGTATATTACTCATTAGTTGACTGAGAGTCAGAGCACATACTTCAGGATTGCTTCCACCTCGTTTCAGGAGCCAATCTATTATCTAATGTTGAAATCGTATGAATATTTATTGTTGTTCGGGAAGGTTGGATTAAATTTCCTTCCATACCTGTTGATTTGAATAAATCCTAGAGAGGATTGTTGTTATTCTAGAAGGTTGGATTAAATTCCCTTCTAGACTTGTTGATTTCTAAATTATTCAAAGGGGACTAGGATAAAAGTGTAAGAGGCTTGTGTGCGGCACAGTCCATCTAGTGTAAGAGGCCGAGTGACGCACGGTCCAGCATTTAAAGGCCATGTGTTGCCTAGGGTGATGACCAGTTGACGATCATCCTTCTTCTAGTAGAAAAGGTTACTTAACTATTATACTATACGACTGATCATCGTATACAATAGGTGTGGTGAATGCTCCAGTATCTTCCCTTTTCTTCCAATTGGAATTTGACGTTGCACTGTAACGAAAGCCCAGGTGCTTAGTTACCGATAGTGTTAACTAGAATTATAGCAATCTATTATTCTTTGGCATAGTATTTATAATTGTTTATCATTCACATACAGGTTGCAGTTGTTACTCTGATACACATATCACTGTTGTTTCCTTTATTATTGTCATGTTGTTGATTATATACTTGCTGAGCATTGTAGCTCATTCTTGCTTCTTTTTTACCTTTCCAAACACCACAGCTACAGAACATGTCTCGCTTGGTACGCCGAACCTTGAGAAAAAGTGTGAGAAGGGCAAGAATCCCGTATGACCGACCTCTCGGCTCAATTCCCGAGGTAGGGAAAATCACATGATCAATCACCAATTATCACTTAAAGGTTTGACTAATCCTGATTATGACAATGCTTCGGTAATTTGTCTTTAGTTTCTGCAAAAATACTTGAAATAAGCTAAGTGTTAATGTCGATAACTCTCATGTCCTCTTCACTTCTCGATCAGTCATATTATAGACTTCTCGACATTTGCCTCGATGACTTTACGACATACAGCTTAACTGACTTCTCGACATGCTCCTCTCTGACTTCACGATATCTATTTCTCTACACATCATGATTCGAGTTTGAGTGCCTTCATAACATATCCACTTCTCGATATCAGTACTTTGCTTCTTCAACTTTCTTTGGTTCATTTTGAGGCAAAAAGCAAGCATATAAACATTCATTCTGAGTTGCTCTTCTAGTCCTTACTCCTTCATCAAGATTTTCAATAATTTGATTTGTAGTGTATTCTCTATTCCATTTTGTTTCATGAGCCACAACTCTTGGATTTGAACTAGCTTCTTCTTGATTGTTGTTTATATTTGTTGTTGGTCCTTAAGAAGCTCCCCATGTGTCGATGCTAGGATTGTGTGGAGAATTTTAAAGTTGAATATGACTGAAATCTTCTGTATTTCTTTCCTCATTAGTGCCACGAGAGAAGCCTACATATGAACTCTCATGTGCATTGCCATCTTTCAACTTCTACTTCATTTTCAAACCTCAGATTTTCACAATTTTCATCCTCAAGATCCATGATAGGAAACTTAAAGCCATCAAATGTCACATTTTTACTTTTAATTACTTTTTGTTATTCAATCACATAGAATCTATATACAATTTTGTCCAAAGAATAACCTATAAACACTAGTACAAAACTGCTTTTTCGCATTGTATCTTTTGCGTCACTTTTAGACAGAAGCGATGCTTACTAATTTTATGTGTCTGTTATTTGTTAAGGCGACGCTTTAAGCATAGATAACAGACTTCTTGCGTCGGTGATTAGCTTAGTCGACGCTTATTACCATATGTATTTGACTTCTTACGTCGGTTATTTATTTGACCGACGCTTATGAAATTTTTATGCATCGGGTATTTAACTACCGACGCTAAAAAATATTTTCTGCGTCATACTTTTTACAACCGATGCAAAAAACTGTTCTTTTGCATCACCCATTCTAGAACCGACGTACATTATCATATAAAATAGCTAATAAAAATATTTTTATTCAATACTTATAATTACAAAAATAAAAAAACAGGTTTAGTTTTGAATATTATTATCATAGTTTTATAATTCTAGTCTCAATTTAATTTTCAAAAATTAAATTAACTTGGCTTTGACCAATTATTATTCATTATATATTTATAATTTTAATAATTTATAAATTTCTTTTTGAAATATTTTAATCAAATTTTTTTATAATATATTTGAAATATATTAAATATTTAGAATATTGAATAATTTAACATTTAAAAAGTTAAATAAAATAAAAATTTTGGTAATTGAGGACTATAAGCTAACATTAATATTATTATGTTCAAGATTATTTAAAATAAATTATATTTTAATCATATTAATAAAATATTGAACTTAATAAGATATGATATTTAGTTTAGAAATATTCAAATAGAAGTTTAAAATTCAAATATCTTCAATAATATACTAAAATTTTGTAATTAATTTATTATATGTTAAAAATTAATAAAAGTAAAATATTTTATAGTAAACAAATAAAATAAAATATTTTTTTAATAATAAATAATATATTTGATATTTGAAAACCAATTATGATTTCTATAATTATACAAAAAGTTATTATATACAAGCTTAAATTCTCAGCATATTTTAAATGTATATTTATTATAGTTATATGTTATGTTATTTTAAATTATATAAAAATATAATTATCTTTATAGTTATATTAATTGTGAATTTATACTTTTAATTTAAAATACGTACATATATAAAAAATATTATAATAACATTCTTAAGTATTTTTTCACTAATTATGCTTTTCGAATTTCAATTTAATCTCCATTAAAAAAATTAGTTTAATTAAAATAACAAAATTAGTTAAATTTTAAAAATAATACAAAAACATATATATTTATATTAAATTTAAAATTTTCTATGTATGCATGTTTGCTCGGTATATATATATATAATTGGTATCATGCTCACCCAACATAATGGAAGAGCTGCCCACGGGGCCTTATTTTAACCATAATGTGCCAAGTTCAAGTTTGACTTGTTTATAAATGATTCATCTAATTTTCATCGAGCCTTTCATGAGCATCAATATCATTTATAGTCCTATTTATAATTATAACCATAATGTTTCCTTACCCAAAAGTAATGTTAACCAAAGTCCATATTTTGACCCTGTACTTAGAAGTAATAACCATTATATTCTGTTAATTGTAATTTTTTGAAGCTGTATAATTTTTGACTTTCCAATGATTTTGCAAAAAATACTCTTTGAAATTATTAAAAGTCACCGCTATATAAAGGTTGGCACTTGTGTTTTGCTGAAATTATATAGTTGCGTATTTACTAATGTTTTTGTTTGAGATTATGATTCTTTTTTCACTTCTCCATGTACTTGTGTAAAACCAAGCCTCTGCATATTTGGGATGAGGAAGGTGAGCAGTTTTTGCATCGAATTTTAACGAACCTGACGCAAAAGGCATCCTAATATGTGTCGGTTAATGTATCTTTTGCATCGCTGTTTAGGCAACGCCGTGGGAAAATACCTATTTAACCGACGCAAAAAAGCTATACTTTTTGCATCCCCTTCATGTACATTGCCAAAACCCGACGCAAAAAGCGTATTTTAACCGACGCAAAATGCCTATTTTGTACTAGTGAAATATGCCGTCATATGCTACCACATGAGTTGATCCTTTGTCAAGTCTCCTAAATTTTCAATGATGATCTGTGGAGCTTCATCTTTGGAATGTAGGAACTCCACTCATGTATATTTTGAGAAGTCATCTACCATGACAACGGCATATCTCTTTTTGGACATAGACGTGACACATTCACAGGACCAAACAGATCCATATGAATCAGCTGCAGACGTAATGTGATTGAGGACATTCCTTTGCCATTGTGACTTGATTTCTTCATTTTTTCTTTTTGATAGGCCTCACACAATCCTTCATTACAGAACTCAAGTGCAGGCAAATATTTGACCAACTCTCTTTTTATAATAGAATTGATGTTCTTGAAATTTAAGTGGGATAGTCTTTTATGTCGTAACCAACTTTATTTTTCTGATGCCTTAGAATAGAAATAACAAATTTTCTCCTTGTTAGCAGAATTCATATTAGCTACAAACAAGATTTCTTTTCTTACACCACACATTACAATTTTTCTAGTTTTTCTATGAGAGACCAGACATATTTCCTTGTCAAACTCAACTTTTAGGTCCTTATTACAGAACTGTGAAATACTTAACAGGTTTTGCTTCAATCCATCTACCAGAGCTACATTTTCAATGGCAACATTTCCATGAATCAATTTGCCATATCCCATAGTATAACCAATGTTGTTGTCTTCAAAGGTTACCAAAGGACCAACCCCTTCAATGAAATGTGATAACAGGGTCTTGTCACTAGTCATGTGCCTTGAGCATCCACTGTCCAAGATCCACATGACCTCCTTCTTCTTACATGTCCCTGCAATAAAAAAAGATCATGTTTTCTTTGGTACCCAAACTAAGTTGAGTCCTTTTTGCTTAGTTGGATACTTGTTAACGTGCTTAGTAACAATTTTAGGCAAGTTATCATGCAAGTTTTCAGCTTTCACATCCTTGTTACCAGTTCTACTACTATCAGTGCCTGATGCATTTCTTGGTGACAAGGAGTGTTTTCTATTCTAGATAGATGTTGTAGACTTATGCCTAGTTGATTCCATGTTTAGACTTATAAACCCTCAAGACATTGTTTCCTAAATCTAAAGCATGTATTCATGATATTCATGTTACAAGGTATGCAATTAAACTTATCATAGAATTTCTGATTATCATGCATAAAAGGCTTAACATATCCACAGACAAATTTAGCATTATTAATAGCAGGTTTTTTGCACACATGAGTAAGATGATTTGCAGAACCATATTTGTTACAAATTTTTTCAGGAGCATTTAGGACATGTGCATAGTTATTATGTTTGTTAATGACTACTTTGTCATTTCTATTGGATGTCTTCTTTTTAGTATGCATGATCACAATTTTCTTTATTTCATCCAGTTTTTCAGCAAGAATTGGTATAGACTTGCCTTTGACTACTTTTTCTTCTTCAACACTAGATTTAGAAGTTTTCTCTTCTTGCTCATCTTCGTCACTTAACTGTTGCTTGATAACCAAGGATTCTTCATCAAATTCAACAGTAGACTTCTTAAAGATTGCTACTTTCAAATTTCTGAGGATGTGAAGATTTGTAAGATTTTCAATCTTTTTTCCTATTATTTAGTAATATTTCTTTTTCTTTTAGTTCTCATAGTAAAACCCAACTCCTACCTTAAGAGTTTTTTTTGTTCTTCTCATGGAATTCCTTTACTAGGGTTAATGAATTTTGGTAAGCTTTAATTTTCAATTCATTTTCTAAAATTGGAACTCTTAGAAATTCTTCAATTTGTTCAGCACAAGTGATTTTATTTTTCAAATAATCATTCTCCTATTTCAAGGATTTCATGGTAACCAACAAAAGATCTATTTTTTCATTCTTGACAACCAACTCAGGATTCACCTTAAGCAATCTATTTATGTCTTCATTAAGAGCAGTCATACTATTGTGTATGTTAAACATTTCAATAATTAGCTCTTCTACATTTTTCTTGTACTATAAATTAGACATATCAATAGAATTTAATGTTGGTATGTGTATGTTTGAGGGTGATGTTGTATCATTTGACTTGGCCATGAGGCCTAAGTTTCCATATTCTTCATCTTCGTCCTCATCAGTGTCATCCCAGCACTTTCCTTCTGTTATGTAAGATTTTTCTTGATTATTTTTGGCTTTCTACACTCTGTAGCAAAGTGACCTATCTCACTACAGTTGTAGCATTTGATTTTTGATCTATCCATATTTCTAGTTTTGTAGCCTTCTTTGAATCTACTTCTTGGAGCTTTGCATTTGCTTGAGGAGGCAAAGTTTGGTATTGGTTTAAATTCTTTGTTCTTCTTAAACCTAAGATTTTTATACATCTTTGCCATGAAGGCCATGGATTTATTATCCATGCTCTCTAACTCCGCAATGGTGTGGAACTCATCCTCATCATTTTCACTTTTGACAGATTCACCATCTTCAATGTCTTATTGTACAACCTCTTCAAGCTTTATCTTCTAACTTGTACCAGGCTTCTCTAGCTTCACAAGGTCACTAGTAACAAGGGCACTTAAGACATTTGCTATTTTTCCTCTATTGGCTAAAATGGATTTTTTTTGAAAGAATTCCAGTTCATAACTCTTTAATATTCCATACAATGTTTCAAGGGACAATTTTGTCAAGTCTATTCATTCTCTTATTGTAGAGATTTTATGCTCGAGAAGGGTTAGAAGAAACTTCATGTTCTTCTCTTTAATTCATAGAACTTCCCATGTAGCTGCAAATCATTGATTAACTTATTGAACATTTTGAACATTTCAAAGACTTATGTTATGCCTTCATTTTTCTTGGACATAAAAGCCTCATATTATGAAACCAATAGCTGCCTTGTTGAACCTTTCAAAGGCTTCTGTTATGCCTTCATTTTTCTTATGACCTATTATGCGCCTTCATAGAGAATTTCAATAGTTTCCTAGAAATGCTTGGCAGAGGTGCCATTGATAATGTTGTTATACATAAAAATGTCCAAAAACTCTATCAGTATGAGCATCAAGCTAATGTTAAGAGACACTTTTTACTTCTCTGTATCAGTGTACTAAGCTGGGTCCTTGGGTATTCATGTTACTCATATCACTTCAGAGCAACTAGTTGTCTCAGGAACTAGTGTCACAGGCATGAAGGGTCCATTTTTTAAGATCTTAGGATACATTGAGTTTACAGCCCTAATAAACATAAACATTTTTCTTTTCCATAGATTGTAGTTTTCTCTATTAAATGTAGGAATCTTGATACTACTAAGTTTATGTGAACTCATTTTGATCTTTTTACTATTTGTATGTCAACAACCTGAGTTCTTATACCACTTATTAGGAATGATATCCTAGAAACTTATACAGGGGGTGAATGTATAAATGATAACTTTTATGATTTGGTTACCTCTTTTTAATCTAACTGATTTACAATCTTAATTATATGTGTTTGAGTATGCATAATTCAAAGCAAAAGAATACAAACAATGAACTTTCAATCTAATTTGTATTAGAATTGAAATTATTATAAATCTGAAATTTGGTTTGAATTTCAGGTTATTGTTCTTGAGAGAAAACAAGGAATGTAGATTTTCAAAAATTAATTCAAATGAAATATTGCAATCTGCTAAATAGACAATATGTCTCATTTGCACATGCTTCATAGAACTCTATACTATAACTAGAAACAGACAAGAGATATTTACATTTGATACAACCTATTTCTTACTATGTCTTGGGTGGTGATAATTTTTTGAGAGTTTACAGAATCTTAATGAGAGTCTCATTTTGTAGATTCATCTTCCCTAAGACAAGATAACGAACATAATTCATATTTTGATATTTATTTCTCTAATATCCGTCTATGGTGTGTGTTTGTACATATTGTCATCTAGGCTAATTGGATCCTTACGGAGTCTAGTTGTCTCACTCATTCATCATACTCTCAGAAGGCTAGCATGCATATGTTGTTATTTAAGGTCAATGACTAGTATAGGCTGGGATGGTTTTGACATATTCAGGTTAATGGTTTGATTTCCATGTTTCATGAAAATAGCTTGGTTCTAAAAGCATATATCTGGTAGCACTTAAGATAGTTTCCCAACCCATTTGGCTCTAGGAGTAAGAAACCTAATCCTAATAGGTTTCTTACACCCGAAAAACTACGTTTGGATTGATCCTTGTAAATAAAGTATGTAGACATATTGTAAGAGACAAATATGCTATCTTGCTATCAAGAGAGAACTAACTTTCAAGAATCTCGTGTGCTAAATTTTTCATCATATAATCTCAGCCAACAACATACACCACATCTCCAACATTCTACGTTGTTCATCATCATCATCATCATCATCATCAAATACCATCATAATTTCAACACACTCCCCAAATTTTATTATTACCAAATTTCTCAGTTAACGGTTAGTATTTAGATGGGGTTACTTAGTCAGTAATCGAGTCTATCTTTTTAGCATTGGTTTTATAATTAAAATACATCTTTTAAAAAATATACAAACCTTATCCCCTTCAAACATAAATACGAATAAAATATATGAAATGGTACATAAGCATATTTTCACTATTGATATTAAATAAAATTAAAATTATTGTTAAAACAATAATGATAAATTTAAACCATACAAATTAGTTGGATCAAAATTTTAAAACTTAAACTTTTCTAGTTAATACATATAAACCTTATCTCATTCAAAGACAAATAAAATATATAACAAACTATATAATTTTTTTATAGAGTATATAAGAATATTTCTACGCATGATAATAAATAAATTTAATTTTAAATTATATATAAAAAGGTTGTAAAATAAAAATTTTGAAATATTAAAAAAATATATGTATTATAGGGAAGACAGTCTATTAAATCCATTAAGTGTAGATTTATTCAGTAAAGGCCTTGACATATAATTTCAAGCTCTTAAAAGGGCTCGTTTGTTTCGTTAATTTTATGTTTACATTATAATTTAAAGCTGCTTGTATCTAAGTAATAGATAAATTTTCAAGTGAAATATTTATTTTTGATTTAAAATTATGATTAACTAGAGTTACTTAATTATTTTTGGTAAATTACTATTTTTTTATATTAAATAGTTGTGTAATTTGCGATAACAATGGTCATTTAGGTACCGATTCACTTATGTTGTTGTGTAGTGACAACAAAAATTTGGAATTTGGAGTTCATGGGTTTAAAATTAAAATTTAACAAACCAAATATGGTAACTCATTTTTTATCTTTAGAACTTATAATTACATGACCAAGTTACATCAAAATAAATGAGGCCTATTCTGTATGTGGCTTGACTCATATTTTTAAGCCCGTCCTTAAAATATGGAATTAGACTTTATATTTTTACATTCATTTTTTCATATGCAATCATCAATATAATTAACTCACTTCAACTGTGTTATTTTACTCTCATTTCTTTGTATATTCTGTTATTAGAGTAATTTGATTACAATATTATGAAGGCCTTTTACTGAAATAGTGATATAAAAGTAATGAAATAGTGATAGAAAAACAATGATTTGCTTGTCCAAGAAGGTTCATAACCGAACTTTAATTAATGCATATAGCGATGTTATGATGGTTGGACTGAATTCGCAGGAATCCCAGAGAATAAGGATGCCACAAATCTTATTACACCACCCAAATAAATCGGAATGTTGTATCAATACTGAAGTTTACGTGCTCTCTTTATGTAATGGCATTTTCGAACCCTCTTGTCAACTGTCAATCTACCTTATTTATAGGGATCAAGTCCCACATGTCGTTCTCATCTTTTAGGTTTCTTAATCACACAGATAAGTCATAATTTTATTAATTGTCATCTAAACACTAATATGATAGAGTTTGAGTAGAAATAAGAGTCGTAACTATAATATCTTGTATATTTTTATAATATAATTAGTTATATTATTTAATATTAAGAATAATATTACCGAGTTATTACTGATATTATTATTTGAATATGCATATTTTTATTTTATTTTTAGGATATTATTACATGGTACTCTCTTTTTTAACAACAAGAAAATTGAAAAGGGAGAGAATTAGGTTTTGTAGAAAAGAAACTTACATTACTTTTAATAGAGGGGAAAAAGAAGAAAAAGAAAGAAGAAAAGTGTTGGTATTGAAAGGTTGTTATGATTAGGGATCGTGAGTTTCTCTACAAGTATTAAAATTCATAATCATGGAGTTTTAAGATATAGATATACTTCATTTTTCAGTCTGTATCTCGTTATTCTAAATTTGCATATTTGAATTCTTAATAAATTTGTATCTGATTCGTTATTCATCGGAATGTTATGATTTTGGACCTAATGGAAAGCTCTTTTAATTATCTACAACTTTCGTTCTTTAAGTTTTCTGGAATTCCACTTGAAATATGTTAAAATCTGCCGTTTGTGTAATTTGGTTGGTTATTTTGAGTTGTTCTGCTGTAACTTCGGAAATTCGTAGTACATTGATCTTTCATCTGATAATTATGCTTAATATCATTCTAACAGAGTTTTTTCGAGCTGTGCATTTGTTGTTTACTTTAAGTAAATAAATTTGGGATTTTAAAATTGGTATCAGAGCTAAAATTTATTGATTCTGTAGATTTGCCTTTAGGCGCTACTTGTGATATTTAGGTACGTGTAAGATAGAATTTCAGGATTTTAAAGATTTACCTTTAGGCTCGACCTGTGAGTATGGGTAGACAGTAGGCTTGTTAGTTAGTTAAAATATTATTTATTTCATATTTCTTGGATATCTTTCATTGCGATCCTTAATCGTAAGTGTGTGTAATGTGAAAGCTAATAAAAAAGATGAAATGTGAAGACTCAATCGTAAAAATATTTGAAGAAAAATTCTGTGTATAGAAGGCAACAATAATGATCTCTTCATTAGTTTCTACATAATGTGTGATATCTTGTTAAATTTAACTATGTATATAAAGATTTTTAGAATTATTATCAAACTAACAGTGATGGAAGGATACTGACGACACCTAATGATAATAGATGAAGTTTCAAGGTAATCGTCAAGTAAGCGGCCGACTTAGGACTTTTAGTAGAAGTCAACGAGGAACACTATGATTTTAGTTTTGGTATTGAAGAATTATTGTGATTAGAGATCGTGAGTTTTTCAACAAGTATTCAAATTCATAATCTTAGAGTTTTAAGGTACGGATATTTTTCATTTTTCACTCTGTATCTCGTTATCCTAAATTGGTATATCTGAATTCTTATTAATGTTATGATTTTAGACTTTTTGAAAAGATCTTTTGATTATCTACAACTTTCGTTCTTTACGTTGTCTGAAATTCCACTTGCAAAGATGTTAAGATCAGCCGTTTGTATAATATAATTGGTTATTTTGAGTTGTTCTGCTATAACTTCGAAAATTCATAGTAAATTGATCTTTCATCCGATAATTATGCTTAATATCATTCGGGAAGAATTTTTTCGAGCTCTGCATTTGTTGTTTACTCAAAGTAAATAAATATAGGATTTTAAAATTGGTATCAAGGCTAAAGTTTATTGATTCGGTAGATTTGTCTTTAGGCTCTGCTTGTGATATTTAGGTAGTTTTATGACATAGTTTCAGGATTATGAAGATTTACCTTTAGGATCAAACTGTGAGTATGGGTAGATAGTAGATTTGTTCAGTTAATAATATTATTTGTTTCGTATTTCTTGGATATCTTTTCATGCAATCCTTAATCATAAGTGTGTGCAATATGAAAGCTACTAAATAAAGATGAAATGTGAAGACTCAATCGTAAAATGTTTTGTGTTATGAATCATGTAATTTGATGATAACATTTTCTATAAAATCATAAATTTGATGTCAACATTTGTAACTAATCGATGAATATAAGTCATATAAGTATCCATTGATTAAGTAGTCATTTATCAATTGAAGGTAATTGTAATCAACTGATAAATTGGTTTGTAGAAGTTGATCTAGATTTCTTATAGATCCATGTATGTACAAAAGAAAATCAATCTAACAAAGAGTGTTTTATAATAGCTCTATATATTTACAACATAATGAACTATAAAACTCTGGTGAAGAAGGTATGAGTATGGCTTTGTATCTCTTCTTCTCTAGCTTCTGTATCTCTTTGTGTCTGTGTGTATTCACTCATACCAAATGAATTAGATTTATTTGTTTATATAGTGTAGGCTTTATAATAATTGAACTATAATCATGAGTGTCGACAAATTCTCCCCTGTATGTTGACTTGAGTTGACCCTTGGAGAATTCTCTATGTGTCGAAGTATGTTTCCTTATATAGAGTACTTCAAAAATTATCCAGCCTTGAGGGAAGTACATGTGTCGACTTTGTCACACTCTAGCATGCATTAGAATTATTTCAATTCCTTAAGACATGTAAGTATCGAATTCTAGAAATGTCTCGAATTCCTTTCCATGTAATATGCCTTAGAGAAATTGTCATCATGCCAAGAACTTATGTGTCGATTTCTTGTCCCTTGTTTGAGTATGTGTCGATTTTTATCCCATGTATGACTTAGATTTTTTTTAGGCATTTAAAGGCTCTGTGTCGATTGTTTAATTTGACTTAGTCAAATTACCATTTGATCACCAACCTTGTGTACCTCTTCCACTTGGTCACTTGCGGTTTGGTTGTTGAGCTGTTCGGCTGTTTGAATATTTATCTGTTCAGCTGTTTTTTTTTGAACCCTTGAACCTTTACAAGCGCTTCAATCCTCGACACTTTTCTTCCACTTCCTTCACTCCACTCACTTAGTCAATGCTCTACTTTATAGATATAATTACCATTATCTTTCGTGTTGATGTTTAGTGCACTGGTCTGGTTCATAAATGACTAACACAGATCCTAATCTTCACATCTCATTTAAATCAAATGACAAGAGTGCTGCAGTTCTTTATTGTTGTGAACACTGACTATCAATAAACATAGTATTTTCACTGAAATCTTTTCTGGTACTTAGACAACATCTTCATTACTACTTCAATATTGCAAACTTCATTCTATGTTCTTCACTGATGCTTGAACATATAAAAGAACTTCTTTCAGTGAGTATAACTTCAAGACTGCATCTGTCTTCTTTAACCTTTGTCTTTACCCTATCTTCAATTCTTCTAGATTCAACAAATAGGCATAGTCATATGCCTTTCAGTCACTATTGGGCCAGCTTTTTCAATCACATCTGATAGCAGGGCTCTATCACCAGTCATATGCCTAGAACAGCCGCTGTCGAGAATCCACATGACACGCTTGTTCTTTGCTATACCCTGCATCCATAGATTGATTACTTTTTCTTTGGTACCCAAACTTGATTGGGTCCAAGAGGCTTAGTTGAATAAACAAATTTAGCTGCAGAAACTTTCTGGTCCTTGTCTTTCTCATCGATTGTTCCCTTGTCCTTTGATTTAGCCTTGACATGGGTGTCTTTAGGCTTAGGGACAGGGGTTTCCTTCCTAGACTTAGGAGGACTAATAGTCTTGCCCTAACATATTTTCTATTCATGTTCACATCTGAATTCATGCATGTACTAGATGAATTATTCATTAAGTTTATGTATGCAGACATGATGTTGAAAGCACATGGCATGCATTCTACTTTACCACATGGTTGATGAGGGAAAGACATGGCAGGCATTTTAGAAGTTTCTTCTTTTACTACTTTTATCTTTTTGCATGCATGCATAAGATGACCAATAGAATTACAATTATTGCAAACTTTTCTAATAGTTTTGGGAGAGTAGGCATAATCATTTTTCTTGTTAACACCTACTTTTCCATTTCTGTTAGCTTTCATTTTTTCATTCTTGTTACCTAAATCACTTTTAATCTGTTCTTTAGGGTCTACAATTTTTACAGAATTTTTAGGCAATTCCTTTTTACTTTCTTCCTCTTTTTTCTTTTGATCCTCAGCAAGGATTTCTTCTTTCATTAAGATCTCCTCTTCATTTAAGGGTTCCATGACAAACTTCTTATATAGTGGCTTGGTGACATTTTTCAACACATGTGGAATGTCTTGCTTCACAGGACTTCCCTCAGCAATTGATTCTACATGCATCTTTCCTGCCTTTTTATCATAGTCAAAACCTATTCCAGTTTTCTGACCTATGACCTGTTTATCTATTGTCTCCTTTACAATATTAGCAGATTTCTTATAAGCTTGAAGTTTTAACTCTAACTTAGAAATTTTATTCCTAAGAGTAGTTTCTACTTCCTGGTTGCACTTGTCTCTATTCTGAAGATATTCTATTTTTTGTTTCAGATCTTCTAGATTGACACATGCAAGCTCTAGTTCTTCATTTCTAGCTTCTAGTATTTTATTCTTTAGAACTAGTTTAACATTTTCTTCTTCAGATGCAAGCATGCTTGTATGTATGTTAAACATTTCTATACTGAGATCTTCTACAATTTTCTTCTATTCAGATTTGGACATGTCAATGGAGGAGAGAAATGATACCTTCGATGATTGAGGGCAGAGATTTTGTGTTCCAGGTGTGCTGGCAGTGTCAACATGAATTTCCTATTGATCTCCCTACGTGAGTAGGCCTTCCCATGCAGCGACAAGTCATTTAACAATTTGTTGTATCTCTCAAAGACTTGAGTGATACTTTCTCCTGGCAGTGACTTGAAATCTTCATATTGGGAAGTAAGAATATCAAGCCTGTTCTCCTTCACTTCTGCTGTACCTTCCATCAGCAGATCAATTGTATCCCACATCTGTTTGGCACTTGTGCAGTTAATCACTTGATTTAACATTGTAGTGTCCAAAGAATCCATCAGGATGCATTGAAGATGATTATCCCATGCAACTCTCTCGTTATCAATGTCAGTAAACTCTGAAGGTTCTTTTGGGGTAAATCCTTGCGGAATCCGTTCACCGTCTTCTGAAACTGTTTCTGGTGTAAGCTTCTGAGGAACATAGGGTCCATTTTCCAAAATTCCCAAATATTGAAAATTTGATGTTTTAATGAAAATGGACATCTTCTTCTTCCATAAGATGTATTCATTTTTGTCAAAGGCTAGGATTTTAATGCTATTGAGTTTTTGGGTACTCATGGTTATAAGAATTTTAAATCTTAAGAAATAATTAATTTCTTAAAAATGAAAATCAATTCGAATAAAAATTAAATTTCTAGTAATAAAATTTTAATACGAATTCTTGATGATTGATAGTTTTTTTTAAATTAGTGAACTTAAAATCATTGTAAAATTCAAAATTGAATTTTCTTTTAAAAAAAAAGTAATTTCAATATAAATTTTTCTAGATCTAAAAATGCACTTTTTCGAAAAACTATTTTTGGATCTTGATTTGTAACTTCAATCAACAAGCTCTAATACCAATTGTTAGGTCCAAAATCATCATAGAAGGGGGGTTGAATATGATATGGTAGATTTTTCGTTTAATTGCGGATTAAGTGTTTGTGTTCTTAAGATATAAAAATGGCAATTAATGAAACACAACGATTCGGGGAAATAACAATGTATTATTAAATCCCTGAGGTGCTACACTTCTAATCAAATGATTAGCTTCAATGAGTTCAATCAAGATTACAATAGAAATACAGTTGGGTGATTTTAATGTCAAGCTTTAATGGTGCTCCCGTCTGTATCTCTTTTTGTTGAAGATGAATGAATTGCTACTGTCTATATTGATTTTACCCATATATAATTTGTAGACTTTTGGAAAATTGAATTCCACAATTGTTCAAGTCCTTTGTTGCGCCTTCACAGTGTGAGTGGTGTGCAGGCGCCACTAGAAAGGTTTGTTGCACCTTGGAACCTTTATCGCGCCTCTATGTAAATGTTAGTTGCGCCTGTACAGTGGTTTCCCTGTACAGGCGCCACTAATACCTTAGAAACATTTAGAGGTTGCGCCTATTACCTGTTGTTGCGCCTGCACACTGTTTGTAGTGTGTAGGCGCCACAACCCTTCACTAGTACTTGGAAACTATACAAGTTGCGCCTATTAGACTTTTATTGCGCCACAATGTGAGATGTTGCGCCTGCACTCCCATTTCCCTGTGCAGGCGCCACAAACACTTCACTTAGGATTCTCTTGAGCTTTCAACTTGATTTGTTGCCCCTAAGTAATATTTGTTGCGCTTCACACATTGATCCACCTGTGTAGGAACCACTAAATGCAGTATTACTTTCCTTAACATATTTCTTGAAGTAATTACTACTTGGATTCCACTCTTCTGGCTTGATCAACTGATTTTCTTCTATTTAACCAAGACAATTCTTTTCTTGTTGTGCTGACGCTTAGTGCACTGGTCTGGTTCACAAACGACTAACACTGAATTGAATTCCCTTGACTTCTGTTTTGTTTCAGCTGATTAACTTTGGACTATTGCATTGCTTCTGATCACTGAAACCCTTTGACAACTATACATAAATCATTACACTGTCTTTAGTATGAAATCTTCTGAACTCTTATTTATTGCTGATGCATGAACATATTAATGAACTTCTCTCGCTGACGTTCAGTAAGCCTTTCATCTTGAATGCTCTGCAATGATCTAAGTATGCTTTTTGTTTACATGTCCTTCTGGATTCATGTGCTGCATATTAGTATTATTTATCTGTCTTTGTTTCTTAGTTGAGTTATCGTTATCACTATTACATACTACGTTACTTTATGCTTTACAATCTATTAATTGAAAGTAATTGTAATCAACTGATAAATTAGTTTATAGCAGTTGATCTAGAGTTCTTTTAATTATCAGTTGATTGTAATAATCGATGGATGTGTAATAACTAGTCAACTAATATCTATTGGCTTCAATTGATAGCTCTTGAATGGATATGAAGGATGCCTGATAAAGTGTATATATTCTAAGTCAGAATTCTCATAAATGAAGTGATCAACAGATGAAGAAGTCGATGAATGTTGGTCGATGGATGCTAGTCAATGGATATCAATCAATTGATCTTCATCAACGGATGAATTCATCAAAAGCAATCAATGGATGAAGAAGCAATCGATGGATAGGGATTGATGGATACTCAAAATATATATTGATAAATCAATTGATCAACGGATAACTTGTCTGTCGATGGATGAGCAAAGAAGGATCAATTGATATACTTTACGACAATTATCAATTGATCAATATTTTCTGAAATGGTTAAAGACAAGATAGATGGAATCTTTGCAAGAGTCCAAATCAATGGAAGACAGTTCGTGTCAAAACTTTGAAGTCTTTCAAGAAACGCAGTCTTCAAGGAAAAAAATAGGACAAAGAACTTTTCCAGTAAAAGGCCAAGGCTTATGATTACTTTGGGAGAAGCTACATTCCATTTTAGTGCAAACATTGTAAAATGTAATTTGTACTCTTATTTGTCGATAAAAATAGATTTGTACTACTATATATCAAGTAGTGGTACATTGTAACAAGTAAGGTAGAAAGACAGAATATATAAGTAAGAACGGCACCTTAGAAGATAGAAAAAGTTGTAGTGTTTTCTGTGTGTTCTTTCATATAATTGTAAGCAACTTGGTTTTAGACCAAGATAAATTGAAAGTAAATCAATTCATTAGTGAAAAAAATAATCCACTAATAATTTTTAAACACTAGTTTTCAATTGCTTAGTTTATAATACTTTGGTGTTCTATTTTAGTTTAAGTTTCAAACACTCAACAATATAAAGTACAAACTCTTTTAATTTGTAAGAATTTTCAAAAAGTTCTTAAGTTTGTATTCACCCCACCCCTCGCCCCCGTCCCCCATCCCCCTCCCCCGTCTACAAACTCATTGTTAGATCAATGGTAAATAACAAATTTGAAGGAAATTTAGGTTTATGCAAGGCAACAATAATGAACTCTTCATCAGTTTCTACATAATGTGTGATATTTTGTTAAATTTAATTGTGGATATAAATATTTTTAGAATTATTATCAAAGTAACGGCGATGGAAGGATGTTGATGACACCTAATGGGAATAGAGAAACTTTCAAGGTAACTATCAAGTAAGCGGCCGAGTTAGGACTTTTAGTAGTAGTCAGCGAGGAACACCATGATTTTAGTTAAATACAACGTCAACATGGAGCTATTTAAGAGATTATAGAAAACAGTTTATGTACGTTATTGCAACCTTTTTTCTAGTAGAAGTGTGAAATTTCTATTAGGATGGAAGAATGTAACATTTGGTATATTTTTATAATATATTTAGTTATATTATTTTATATTAAGAATAATATTAGTGAGTTATTACTGATATTATTATTTGAATATGCATATATTTATTTTATAATTAAAATATTATTATTATAGGTTATTCTCTTCTTTGAAAAAAAGAAATTAGAAAAGGAAGATACCCACCCTGGGTAGCTCAAGTGGTAAGTGCGAGATTGTGTGGTTATGCACACGGTCTCGGGTTTGATTCCCTACGAAAACAATTCAGATTTAAGTCGGTGGCCTTGGCGGTGAGATGTTGAGTTAGTCATTCACTGGAATTAGTCGAGGAGCGCCAAAGCTGGCCCGGACACCTAGTATAACAAAAAAAAATTAGAAAAGGGAGAGAGTTAAGGTTTGTAGAAAAGAAATGTACTTTACTTTTAACAGAGGGGAAAGAGAAGAAAAATAAAAAGGAGAATAAGAAGAAAGAAGAAAAGTTTTGGTATTGAAGGGTTATTGTGATTAGGGATCGTGAGTTTCTCTACAAGTATTCGAATTCATAATCTTGGAGTTTTAAGGTACGAATATTCTTCGTTTTTTACTCCGTATCTCGTTATCCTAAATTTGCATATCTGAATTCTTATTAAATTCGTATCGAATTTGTTATTCATCGGAATGTTATGATTTTAAACTTTTTGAAAAGATCTTTTGATTATCTATAACTTTCGTTTTTTATATTTTCTGAAATTCCACTTGCAAATACCTTAAGATCAGCCGTTTGTGTAATACGGTTGGTTATTTTGAGATGTTCTGCTGTAATTTCGGAAATTCATAGTAAATTGATCTTTTATCTGATAATTATGCATAATATCATTCTGGAAAGGTATTTTTGAGCTCTGCGTCGATAAATTCTGTGATTTTGATATCTTAAATATCAAATTACTTGTAAAATTAGGTGTTGATTCTTCTTAGGAAGCTCACATTTGTTTATTTTCTATATTCGTTACTTATTCGTTTTTGACGAATCTCATTATTCTGGAAAGATCTCGGAATCCTATACAAACTTCGTGTTCTGCATGTTATGGAAAGAGCGCGAGTTACGAAATTTGAAGAGTTTAATTGTAATTTTTTATTTAATATTGTAAGTTGTTAAATATTGAGAAGATGTAACATTATATCAGATTTTGAGTTGATTTTATTTAAGTGAATAAGTTCGAGATTTTAAAATAACTCACGTGGGGCTCATATTTTATCATCTACTATGCAATTATACCAGAATATACATATATTTCATGTATATATTTATTACTCGTAATTATCACGTTGGAGTGAGTAGAGCCCCTCTAAAACACCGATTCTGAAAAGATAAGACGTGCTCTCAAAATTTAAGAGGTTAAGTTCATCTTCCAATACAATTATGTTGCTCTCCCAAAGTTTTAGATCCCTAAACTTAAAACCAACTCATGTGATATTTTGAGCACAATAAATTTAACTTATAAAATATCTTAAATAGATGTCGAAAATCAAAATTCCCATAATAAAAAAATTCCAATTCTTTGTTTTCAAATATTACATCAAAAGCTTATAATAAATACTCAAATATTTTTCCATTTTCTAACGATCCAACCTCTCACAAATAGACATGTTAGTTACTCCCTCTGTCCCACTTCAAGTGTCTCATTTGACTTTTCAACAGTCAAAATTAATTAACTTTGATCAAAAATTAGAAATATCACAATAAATTTAACTTATAAAATATCCTAAGTAGATGTCGAAAATCAAAATTCCCATAATAAAAAAATTCCAATTCTTTGTTTTCAAATATTACATCAAAAGCTTATAATAAATACTCAAATATTTTTCCATTTTCTAACTATCCAACCTCTCACAAATAGACATGTTAGTTACTCTCTCCGTCCCACTTCATGTGTCTCATTTGACTTTTCAACGGTTAAAATTAATTAATTTTGACCGAAAATTAGAAATATATATTTATAATTTTAAAAATCTGAAAAGTACAATTTAAAGAAAATTATATAAACTTTTCAATGATATATATTTTATAATTTTTTTAATTATATAATATATGTAATATTTGGTAAAACATAAAAAAAAAATACCTTTAAATGTCAAATCAGCGGCCGGATGGAGTATATAGTATTATTTAATCAACAAGTTGCATGGGAGGTCAAAATAATTATAGAATGTTTGCTTCTGGATGCAAAAGATTAGAATTATAAGTTTAAAAAAAGTAGAGAGGAACCTTACTTCTAATAGCTGCAAAGTATAGCACAACAACAAAAAGCAAAAGAGTACCGGTGCCTACATTTTGGCTTGGCTTGATGGAAGGAGCTTGATAGCTATCAGAAGACTAGAAGTCTAACTGCAAAAGAACGACAAAAGAGTACAAGTATAGCAAGTGTATAGATCAAAAGTCAGACCGCATGAAGAAGTGTAACTGCAAGAATATTGACGTGGTGGCTTTGAATTGTTGACATTCTAGAGGAATATATTAATTTAGGTAGATCAAGGCCATGTTTGAAAGTTAAAAATTTGAGGAAAAATTAAAGGATTGAACAAAATTATAGATTTGAGTAAATGAATTCTCTAATTATTGGTGTTTGTTAGTTAGGGGTCTATGCTAATTAATTTTGAAAAACTATTTGGAGAAATTTTTTCAATTAAAAAATTCTCGCGTATATATTTAAAATACAAACAACCATATATCAAATAGTTTCATATATTCAAAATAGTTTCTAATTAATTTGTAAGCATACTTTTTTTATTAAAAAAAATTTAAGTAAATATTTGAAACTTTTTTTCCCAAATATGTTTTTAACAAATAATCAATGTAACTAAGTTTTTAAGTAGAGTAAATTAAATTTTGGTAACCAATGTTTGCACCAAATTTCAAAATGATAGCTCTATTTTGAAGTTTTCAAATCAGTGACCAAAGTTTTTATTAGGTTTTCAAAATAGTGGCTCTAGTTTAAGATTTATATATCGGTGACCATTATTTTCACCGAATTATAAAAAGATGGTTGTACTTTAATAGTTTGACAAATACAAAACAAGAGAATCGTGCTCCTAAGGATGACCTTAGGGAATTACCTAAGGTTAAATTGATTTTCAATATAAATACACCAGAGTTTGATTGTAATTATAGAAAATTTTATATATTTATAAAAATACCACGACATTTTTACACTAGAAAACATTCTAACCTAAGGTAATTTTCCTAAAATCAACCTTAGGGTTTTTTTTCTCAACATTAAAATCATATAATATTATGTGGAAAATATTAAGTTATAATTTTAAAAATATATTTGATGAATAATAAATAATTTTCAAATTTAAAATATGGAGTCGATATTAAATAATTTGCAGGCTCTATAATTTTTTTAAAATATTTTTTAGCTTAAAAAAGCGTTTATACTCAATGTTTAAAAAGTGTTAAAGTAAAATTCGAGTTAGTTTATTGAGTTAAATTTGAACTAGTAGATATGAATTAGTTATAGTTTTATGGATGACACAATAGTTATATGTTATCAAAATTATTTAAATAACTTTAATGTTTTATATTTGTTATTTGATTTATTTTATTAAAAACACAAATAATGTTTTGAAATTCGGTGATAACTATAACCACCATTATGTAACTCCCAAAACAGAGTCACTCTTTTAAAAACCTAATTAAAAAGTTAGCCACAAATTTACAAATTTGAAAATAGAGCTATTATTTTGAAATTTAGTACAAATTTTGGCCCACAAAATTTAACTTACTCATTTAAGTATTCATATATAGTTTCAATTTTAATCTTGCACTCTTCTACTCCTAGTAAATATGATTAAGTTTTAGTGTTATAATATTTTTAGAAGATTCGATAATTTTAAAATATTTCATGCTTATATGTGATGGATATGTGATTCTGTTTGATCCGTCCTTTATAATATATGTGTACTATTTCTTCTGCTAATTTCAAATAAGCATCAAACAGGATGAACTCATGATTTATTATTATAATGTTATGTAAAGTATAGTTTAAGTAAATTAACATGATCAACATGAAAATAAAAGTCTTCGAACTTTTTGAGTGTAGTACATCCAAATTAATAAACACTCATTGCTTAGTATTTAATATGATATGCATTGAGATTTTCAGATAGCAATTGCAAGACTTTTTTAATGCTGTAACATCTGCTACTTGTGATTTTTAAGCTTATCAGTATATATGAAGAAGGTTTCTATGCAAGTAAGACATCCACACACAGTACACAAATGGATATTAGCATTAGCCACTGCATGTGTTATTCTATCTCTATCCCTTTTTTTCATGATAACTCTGATCACTTCACCCTACGCCATTCTTCAACGTTATGCGGCAGCCACTTCAGCCTTTTTCGTCGTATCGAAGGTCCAGCCTGCAGTTAATGTATCCAACACTCCCCTGCCACTGCCCCTGCCACCTCCTCGCCTTGCTTACCTCATCTCTGGTTCCAAAGGCCACCACAAAATGCTTCGTCGTACGCTTCTGGCTCTGTACCATCCCTATAATCAGTATGTTGTTCATCTGGACGCTGAATCGTCCCCTTACGAGCGTTTGGATTTGCTCAATTTCGTGAAAAACTGCTCCACCTTTGTTCAGTTTGGCAATGTAAGGATGATCACTAAGGCAAATCTTGTCACCTACAGGGGTCCAACTATGGTGGCTAATACACTTCATGCTGCAGCTGTGTTGTTGAGAAATGCTGGAGAGTGGGATTGGTTTATTAATCTCAGTGCTTCGGATTATCCCCTCGTTACTCAAGATGGTATGTGTAAAGTACGATTCCTCATATATATTTGTCATTGTTGATATAATTGTTGTAATTTGTGACTCGAGTAATGATTTTTTTGGTGACTCTGTAGATCTTCTTGATGCATTTTCTAATTTACCGCGGGACTTAAATTTCATTGATCATACCAGTAAAATTGGGTGGAAAGAGTAAGTACCGATTGTTTTAACACTTCGTATATTATAGTTTGGTTGTTTCTTTTGAATTTATGTTGATTTTGTGAGTACTGTAATGATTGATGAAGGGATATGAGAGCAAAGCCAGTAATCGTTGATCCGGGGTTGTATATGACAACAAAGAGTGATGTCTTCACTGTTACACAACCTAGAAGTTTGCCAACAGCATTCAAGCTCTTTACAGGCAATTATTTCACAATACTTTGCTTATTTTAAATTATAATCTGCAAGTGAGAGTACACGAATTTTCATTTGCATTGCTATTTTTCGTACTTGTATATATTGCTGAAATCTTAGTTTACCTGACTTTATTATACTGCCCATGGTCAAACCAAAGCTGTATAAAATCATTTGTTCTACTATATTTAGCTCAATCAAAAGCTCTGTATTAAATCATTTGTTCTATTAAGTCTTTTTTTTGTTGCTAAGTCTACATGTTTGGTAGAGGGATGGATGTTAGGTTGTTAAAGTTTTTGTAGCTATTAGATCATGGTTTGATTAACAGCAATGGTTTTAGTCTTGTTCCCGGTACCCTTTTTGCTTTTCTTGAAAAGGAATTTTAATCCAAAATTTGGAATTACAGAGTTTTCCATTTCATTTCCGCATGTCCTGCATTACCAGTATCTGGCATGACTCGGTGTATTTTGTTTCTGATCACATATCGAACTTCTAAAGCAGCAAACAACTGCTGCTACCAACAATATTGATCGCTTATGGGAATACCATATTGGAATATAAGCCAATTTCTTGTGCTTTTTAATATGAATACAGATTTGCCACTATTTATTCCTAATTACAATGATTTGAAATGTGGATACAAGCTTGAGGATATAGGCCTACAACCTCCAGTTGCTGTCAGTCATTCATTTCTAAAAGATAATGTCACCAAAATTGGATGATATAATTTGCTAGTTCATTTCATAGAAGATGCCATATAATGTCATAAATTGATTGTAACAACTTTTATTTTTTTTATATATTTACAAATTTTTGTGTAGGGGATGGGGGTGAACACTATTTACAGGAAGCATCAGGTTATTAAACCGGTTATTTGAGATTTATTTTTCACGCTTTGTTATTACAGGATCTGCGTGGATGGCACTTTCTCGGCCTTTCATAGACTACTGCATCTGGGGATGGGACAATTTGCCCAGAACGGTTCTCATGTACTATGCAAATTTTGTCTCCTCCCCGGAAGGCTATTTCCACACTGTCATCTGTAATGCTCCTGAGTTTAGTAATACCACAATGAACAGTGATCTGCACTTCATATCGTGGGACAATCCGCCAAAGCAGCATCCCAAGTACCTTACTGTAGATGACATGCAAAGGATGGTTAACAGTAATGCACCATTTGCAAGAAAGTTCAACCAAGATGACCCAGTGCTCGATAAGATTGATTCTGAACTGTTGTCTCGAGGTCAAGGTATGATAGTTCCGGGTGGGTGGTGCTTAGGTAGTCGAGAAAATGGCTCTGATCCCTGTTCTGTTGCGGGTAATATAACACTTTTCAGGCCCACCCCTGGAGCAAAAAGGCTAAAAACTTTGATCAGCTCACTCTTATCAGATGACAAATTTCGACCAATGCAGTGTAAATAGCCAAATTTGTTTCAAAATGTGAATTTCTGTTTAGTTCTAACCATTAATATCTGATATATGTTATGGCCGGATCAGATACACGGCAATTCCCATTGCACAATAGGGATGAAGCTGCATATTAGAGGGAACCAACTGAGCCTTTACCTATGTCAAAGTTGTGTGGATACCCAGTTGTACAGATGAGATGTACCTGATAAAATACTATGCCAAATGTATGTAGTAGAGGTATGGGCTTGAGTTCCTTGTTCCTTTTGCAAATGTATGTAAAAAGAAAAACTTTATTGGCTTGGGGCCTTGGGCCATATCTGAAACAGCTGAAAACTTTTAGTATAAACTTATCTTGCTAGTGATATGTTGCCCCAAAATTTTTATAAACTAAAATCTCTTATCTATTTCCCAATGATTAGTGACAAGACAATTTTATAGATGGAAACCAAGATCATGGACATGAATGAGTAAATGTCGACGTTGTCTAGTGAAACCAAAACTACAGATTAGTGCTGATAAATTTCTAGCTAGTTTAGCAACACAACTGACAGTGTACCAATTTATTCTAAACATTAAGTTGCAAGAAGAGCAGGGATTGACGTCCAAGAAGATGGGAGATAAAAGAAATATGGGTGGTAATACTATGGAAATTGATCATGGTTGGACCTGAAAAGTGCTCAGAAGGATTATTGGTACAACAATTCTACCTACAACACCACCTGAAAAGTTCTCTGTAATCAATCCTCAAGGTGTTGCTAATGTAGTACCTTGGGTTTTGATTTTTGAATATACCAAACAAGGCAAAAGAATTATCAAAGAATAAATGAGCTAGGAAGATAAAAATGAAGAATGTTGAAAGATTACAATATTGCTTGTATTGGCATGCTTAAACATTCAGACGTACTAGTATGCAGACTTATCACTGAGAATAGTCTCATTCATGATTCATCAATAAGCAAATTTGAAGATAAATGGAGTATATGTTGAGCCTAGCATTCTTAAAATTATCTTATAAGTTGAATGAACAGATATCAATAAACAAACATTTATATCTCTACTGATCAATGTCCTTTCTTCCGATAATTTATAACCACAAAAGCCAGAAAAATAAAAATAAAATCTTTACAAGTGACTTAAAATAACGTCAAAATTAAGCAGCTAAAAAATGACCCAAGATCCAACTTTTTGGAAGATTTCGTTGATGGAAACAAAGCATAACTGACGAGTTAAAAAATTTTCACACATGTTGGTAGTTTAGGGCGTCCTGGATCTTATAGTCCCCCCCCCCAAAAAAAAAATTAATTGTGAATTTATATTATATGGCTATCATTTCTCCTCTTATATTTATATTTGATTATAACAAATTTGATACTGTGATACTCCTAAGTAGAGGTGGCCAAACGAGCGGGCCAGGCGAGCCGTGCCGGTTCGCCGGCGAGCCGGTTTGATCACCTCTTGACTCGGGCACGGCACGCCGGTTTAGGCGAGCTGTGCCGAGTCGGGCCGAGTCGGGCCGGTTCAAGAAATGTTAAACTCGTGTACAGCTCGTCGGGTTAAGCGGGTTAGGCGTTTTTTTTTAAAAAAAAACTTTTAAAAATATTATTTAAATATTACATTTTATTATAATTATATTATATTTATTTTAAAATTTCAATTATTTTAAGTTACAAGTATAAAAACGTCCTTCTAAAATTATTAAGATGATAAAAATTGTGTATGAGACATATTCTGAAAATACAACTAAAAATATGATATATTTGTAAACAACTTTTAAATTTGGGACATATGAGAAAATACCTTTTATATTAATAAAGTTAAAATTTTAAAAAATAAATTCGTGTTATATAAAACTTCTGAAAATAATTTATTAACTTCCGTGCCGAGTTGGCGGGCCGAGACGAGCTTCCAGGTTGCCAATTCATTATTTCATTATTTATGTTTCAAAATTCAAATAGTCAAATATTAGAAACAAAGGTAAGGATAGTTTTAAAAATATATAAATATAAACAACTATTTCGAAAAGATAATAAAAAAATATTTATCATATAACAAATTTTATTCTTAAAAGTAGGGACGAGTAATAATATAAATACACAAGATAACTAAAAATTAACATTCGTTATATTATTTTCCCCCATTAAATTAGGCTACTAAAATATAAATATAATTGAACCATAAATATTACATTGTTTATATATTTATCGTTGTTAAGATTTTATACGAATATGAGGATAGCAATAATCTTATTATTTTTTAAGTTTTATAAACAAAATTTCTTTGAAGTAAATACCAAATTATATTTAATTAATTTAATAAAAAATATAGTTATTATGAAGAACACAATCATTATTTAAGATATATTACGGGAGAAGTAAATAATTATATTAAAAAAATAGGAAAGATTTCGAAAGTATAAAAAAATTGTTTTGATTAACCAAACGGGCGAGTCGTGCCGAGTTGGACGAGCCGTGCCGAGTTGGCGTACGAGCCGTGCCGAATTGGCGAACGAGTCATGCCGAGTTGGACGAGTCGTGCCGAGTTGGCGGACGAACGGTGCCGAGTTGGCGGACGAGCCGTGCCGAGTTGGCGTGCTGTGCCGAGTTGGCAGACGAGTCATGCTGAGTTGGCGGGCGTGCTGTGCCGAGTTGGCAGACGAGCCATGCTGAGTTGGCGGGCGTGCCGTGCCAAGTTGGCGTACTGTGCCGAGTCGAGTTCAGCTCGCCCGGATTTCCCGTGCCGGTCCATGCCGTTTACGGTTCACGACTTTCAGACTCGTACTCGGCTCGTTTTCTAGGCGGTTTGTGCCGGTTTTTGACTCGGCCCGGTTGCGAGTCGGTTTTCACGAGTTAAATGGCGAGCCGAGGCGGGTCGGGGCGAGCCGACCCGCCGGTTTGGCCACCACTACTCCTAAGTACGAACTCAAGTAATTACGTTACACATTTGTACACTAAAATGAGGTCATCATCATGAACACTATTCTCTTTAAACTAGATTATAGGTTGATGCTACGCACAGGGTAGCGGAGTATTTTATAATTTATATATTAATAGATATATGATTTTATACATAATAAATTAACATAAAGACAAATTGAACCAATAAAATAATTTTAAAATAATTTATTAATTAATGCTAAAAATAAATGAATTTGTGTTATTATTAAAAATTAAACCTTTAGCCTCATATATTATATCTATTTTTTTTTTGACTGAATATTAAATCTAAGTTTATAATGAATTCTTACATTTATTTTTAAAACCTTATTACATAAATCACACACCTAGCATCATCTCTTATCGTATATTTATTTTTTATTATATATATATTATTTCATATTTAATTTTTATTTAGGACTTCTACATATTTAATTTTAAATACTGTATATCTTAAATTTTATTTAAAATAACTTTCTTTCAAAATAATTATAATATTGTGTGTTAATAATTTACTCATATCATAAATAACAGGTCCAATCACAAACTTGATAGACAATCGGTAGAGGGTTCATGTTTCTCGACAAAATCAAATCAAAACTCGGCCCTATTTTCGGTTCATACATGAAACTAAACCTAATGAATTAGGTATGAGTTCTGTGATTTTTCGACCAAAGTTTAATTTTTATACAAAATGAAAATATTTAAAAAATATTATTTATAAATACCTCTACCAAGGACATTGAAATACGTGCAAAAAAAAGCGACTCGCATAAAATGGGACGGAGGGATTAATAATGATAATGTGAAATTAAGTAAATTAAATAATTTTATATTTAAGATTAAATAATACTATTTTAAGAAAATTAATATAAGTACAATAAATTATTACTTTTATGCATTATAATAAATGAATTTAAAAATTAATTTAGTTTAATATTATACTGTATATGCTATGTGGTAAAGTAATAATATGCATTAATGAGCTTACTAAAAGTGCAAGCTTAATTCAAATATTCATTAACATAAATATTACTAATTATAATAATGATATTTAAAATTTATATACACATTTTCTATAATTAAAAATGGGTTAAATAAGAATATGGATCTTATACAAACCTAAAACTGGATACATAATCTAAAACTGGATAGTTCATGGATTAAATTATAGTTTAAAATTATATGCAACAATTTATAATATATGGATTTTATCCAATTTAACCAGCCTAATATAATGGTTTGTTTGATTTCATCTGATTTTACCAATACACTAGAATATTCAATAAACAAATAATCTTATTAAATAAATAATTTTTCCGATTCCAACATAACAGAGACAGTGTATTTTTTATTTCGATAAATGAATAATCTCGAGGTTTAACTGTAGTTTTTTTTTTGCCAAGAAGAAAATAGACTTTCATTACTTTAAATCTTTCTCAAGTACATGGATTATTTCTGGAGAGACTTCAGTAGCCTTCCAAATGCGATCAGCTACAGAATAACTACAGCTTACAAAAGCATGAGCCAAGTTATTCACAGAACGCTTTACAAACCTAAGACAGACGCCTTTGTTTTTTACCTCCTTCAAGAGATTTCTGCACTCTTGAATCAAAATCCCAAAGTACAAACACATTACCGCACTGCCTCTGATTGCTTGAACAACAACTAGACAATCCGTTTCAACTACGACATCCTTCAGCTGCTCCTCTTTGATCCAGCTCAATGCTTCCCGAATCCCCATGGCTTCAGCACTTTCTGGGGTAGTCCAGCCTTCCTTGCAACTGGATCGAGCCTCTATCAGCTCTCCTTTGTAATTTCTTGCAGCAAACGCGAAACTGAACCTGTTTGAAGCTTCAAAGACCGCAGCATCAGTATTAATCATAGTCTTGTTTTCAGTTGGGGGAGACCATAGCTCAGCACCGTCATCTGGGTTTAATAATCCCCATGACCTGTCGAAAAACCTGTCCTGAGCTTCTTTCCACTGACTAAGAACCACTCTAGCTTAATACACGGCCTCTTGTACTTCAATACTTTTCTGGTTCCATATTAAATCATTCCTGCAATTCCATATCGTCCAACACAGCGTGGCACCGAACTGACGTTTTGAATCACTCCACGCATTAAAAACATCCAGAGCCCATTCAGAGAATGAATTCTGAGTTGTGTCTGCTATATCAATACCTGCCATCTCCCAGCAGGATCTTGCAAAAGAACAGTCCAGAAGCACATGACTCGTGCTCTCCGCTCCCCTATTACATAAAACACATTCTACATTAATATTGACCTGCTTCATACGAAGCATTTCCTTCGTTGGAAGACACCCTGTCATAGCTCGCCACAGAAAGATTTTGATTTTTGGGGGGACTGTTAAACTCCACAACCTTTTCCAAAATCCAAGATTGCCACCTTGGTTTACCAGCGGTTTTGATTCTTGAATTAAGGTATACGTTGTTTTAACTGAGAAGTTGCCATCTTTTTCCTTTGTCCAGAACCAGCTATCCTCATTGTTGTCTGATAGAGGCGTAGCTAAAATAAGATTAACATCCCTTTGGTTAAACAAGTGCTTAACCAGGTCTTCATCCCATCGTCTTTCATTTGGAATCATCAACATAGCCACTGTATGATTCTCTATATCTGAACTATCCGTTGACACATACGGATTGTAACATCCCGACTTTTTGGGATATTAAACTTATATCGAAAAGCCACTAAAAGAAAAAAATGCATATTTATTGATGGCAAAAGACAAGTCAACGTACAACTGAAGGTCAAATAATAAATAATGTTCACAAATAAGAGACGCAGCTCTTACAATAAACAATACTAGAACTTAGATATAAAATTAAAATGTCCCATAGCATGCTTGAAGCGTCTTTATTCATCCCAAATATAACCTGAAATATTAGAAAGGAGTGAGCTACAAAGCTCAGCAAGTAACTAACCTCGCCACTAGTCTGGTCAAGTAAGTACAGTAACAACAAGTAAACTGAATATATCAATTTGAAACAATTTTCGATATACAATACGATAACAATTTCGATACAAAATCCGAAAACATTTTTATCCCCACAGTTTAATACTCAGGCCACTTACCCGATGACACGGTCCTTAACACAAAATTGCTAATACTGCGCCCCTTACTAAGGTATCGATAAAAGTGCACATCCCCGAAGGGCCCAAAAGTGGTGCGCCCTAGTAAGGTATCGAAGGCTAGTTCCGGAACTATAACGCAAGTACTAACGGGTCCAATACAAAGACTAAACTGGGGTACTAAAATATTACATTTTAACGATAACGAAATTAAATTAATACCACTTGACCATATTTTGATAAAATAAAATATGGCACATAAACAATAATTTTCAGAGTTTAAACATATAAATATACATTTTGAAAACTAACTAAAGGTTCGGAGAGAAACTTACCTCAATCAACAATCAAGCTATTCACGAAGAGATCCTAAATTAATCACATATTCAACAACAACAACAACGAAAAATAACATATTAGTATTGTTGACCAAATCCATTGACAAATATATGTGCTACAAAACTATAACTAAATAATAAATATAACAATATATAAAAGAGGTGTTTGATACAAAAATTTGTGCTAACATAATGACAATATAATAAAATGGTGGTGATATAATAAAATAGTACCGATGCAGAAATGTAATCATTATTAAAATTTACAAAAGGGTTTTGACCCAAAATGGCTAAAATACTACATACTATACAGGAGAGTAGGTAGCACCATAACCATTTATAACCTATACGATATAATTATACAATTAAGGTTCTGTCAAACTTTACATTGTAAATAAAGTCTGACATAACCCAATCTTAAAACAAGTCAAAATTACTATATAATATACAGTAGTAGCACCATAGTCATTCGTAATATTACAATACAACTATACAAATAGGGATCCGTCAATCTTTACATTTTAAATAAAGCTTGACATAATCAAATCTTGAGAATAAGTATCAATAACATGGCTAACTGATGAGTAATTGAATCAACATAATATACATACATATATATATATACACCAAATATTATAACTAAGATTTGTTTACAAAAACTCAATGTAATATATATGAATTATATATCACATCAAGAAATTGTTATGGACATAAAAATATTGCTAGAGAAACAAGACATTACCTAGAGTGAAACTATCTGACTAACTTTGTGTGTCTTTTTCTTTAACCCAAAGCCTCTATTTATAATATTCCTGACCCTTAACACAATCCCTAATTGATGTCAAAATTAATACTCATAATATCAGTATAATAACCAATTCAAATTTCAAAAACTTTCCGAAATAAAAGATAGCCATATATATTCTAATTAAAACAAAAATAACTATTTTAATACTTTTATAATCATATATTTTAACTATATATAATATACAAAATCACACCCATACATATATAATTAAATATATATATTCAATAACTAAAATTAATATATAGAAAAAAAAATGAGGATATTACAACACTGATTCCCTTTATTAAACCACGGCACTCATAGTCTTTAATCAGAGCTGACAGACCCTCCATGCATATCAGAAATAAGTATGAAGAGAGAGGATCACCTTGGCGAAGCCCCCGTTGAGGGACTATGCTACCAAATTCCTTGCCTGAGTGGGTGATTTTATATCTCGCTGTAGTAACACACTGCATAAAAAGATTGACAATTGAGTTAGCAAAACCCAATTTACTAAGCATTGCTCGAATATAACTCCACTCCACCCTATCATAGGCCTTGCTCATGTCGAGCTTGAGAGCCATCCAGCCTTTTTTTCCTCGAGTTTTACGCTTCATGTAGTGCATAATCTCAAAAGATATCATAATATTGTCCGAAATTATCCGTCCCGGTATGAAAGCGCTCTGCTCTTCAGAGATAACCAAATCAATTACCTCTTTTAGGCGATTTGCTAGAACCTTTGAAGCTATCTTATACCTGACATTACACAGCGATATTGGTCTCAGATCGGTCATGTATTGGGGATTCTTCTTCTTTGGAACTAACACAATATTGGTATCAGTAAATTGATCGCACAGAGTACCAGATTCGACGAAGGATTTTACCATTTGAATTACATCACACCCCACCATGTTCCAATATTTATGAAAGAAGCCGGGGCTCATACCATCAAGGCCCGGTGACTTATCAGGGTGCATATGAAAGATCGCCTGCTTTACCTCATGATCTTCAACAGCTTTCATTAATGCTTCATTCTGATCCGTTGAAACTCTACTTCCAATACAATTGAGCACCGTTTGCCAGTTTGTTTCTGTTGTTGCAAAAAGATTATTAAAATAATCTTCCATCATCCCCTACAAACCTCCTTCCCAATCCACTTCGTCCCCTCTCTCATTTAGCAAGTATTCAATCTGATTATTTTTCCTTCTAGCTCGAGCTGTAGCATGAAAATTTTTACTATTTTTATCCCCCTCCCTTAGCCATAGTTGCTTCAACCTTTGCTTCCAAAAGATTTCTTGTTGAGTGAGGATTTCTAACAGCTCTTTTTTTGCCCATTGGTTCCTGTGAATTGCTTCACTGTCTCTGCGTCCTTTCGTACTTCTAATGATCTTCTTGCACTTGTCAATCTGTTTCTTAAAGTTCCCTGTGAATTCTTGCCCCCAACTAGAAACATCTTCCAAACATCTGCTTAATTTAATCTGCAACGCTTCGTGCTGATTTTTCTGCCATGAATCTTCCACTATAAGCTTGCAAACTGGCTCCCTTAACCAAACATTTTCGAATCTTTGTTTGCGAATCCTTGGCAATAAGGTTGCAACAACTGGAACTAACAAGATAGGGCTATGATCGGAAGTTGACACCTCGAGATTGACGAGCTTTGCATCCTTAAACAGGTTCAACCAGGAACTTGAGGCTACTGCTCTGTGAAGTCTAATTTCGACCCATTTGTCTGTGCCGTGACCTCTTTCCCAAGTGAAAGGATACCCTTGGAGCTCCATATCATGGAGATCACACTCATCGAGCACTTCTTGAAAACCATTAATCAACCATGCCAGATACAATGGACCTCCTCTTTTATCAGCTTGACCTAAAACGTTATTCATGTCACCTATTAACACCCAAGGAAGCTGCATTTACGTATACAACTGTCTAATAAGATCCCAAGTAGACCTTCGAAATGTTCTCTTTGGCTCACCATACAAACCAGTAAGTCTAAAAAGAGACCACCCCTGTATGTTAACAACCACATCAATATGATTGTTACTATATGATTGGATGGTGACTTCTTCTTTATTTCTCCAAAATATTGCTAATCCCCCTCCCTGTCCTTGACAATCGACAGCAAAGCCTCCTTCGAAACCTATATGCTTTCTTACTTTTTCCACTTTTTCTTTTTTACACAGAGTTTCACTAAGGAAAATAATATTGGGCTTCTTTTGGATCGTTTGATCCTTTAGGAATTGTAAAGCCCATGGGGTGCCAAGCCCATGGCAATTCCAGCTGAAAGTTGTCATAATTCTAGGCGGGCCCGATTCTCGGGTCCCGCTCCCAATCCGTTTTTTGGCCCAATAGCAATTCCATCCTGATCCATGATGTCATTTTCCGAATCTTGCTCAATTTCTGTAGTTATTCCCATAATTTCTGTTCCTTCACAATCTGTTCTCCTCTTTTTATTTTCTAAAATAATACTTTTGACACCTGTATTATTTTTCCCTCCAACTGCATTATCCCCACGATTTGAAATCCCTGATTCGTTGCTAATCAAATCCTTCTGTTGCAATCCAGCTCCTGATAATGTGCCTCCCCTATCACCCCCGGGATTTCAGGGATTGATATCTCAGGCCTAACAAACTTTTCCGGTGCCAGATTTTATTTGTCAACTGTAGTACTCTCTGATTCCGGCATGAATTCCTCACCATTCCTCAGCCATTTCGATCCTATCAAGTTATTATGTCTTCTTGGTTGTGCTCTCATCCACGGACCATATGGTCTAGTTATTTCGTTCTCTGGTGTATCGAACAACTTGCTGCAAAATTTATCTGCATGCCCAACTATTCCACATATGAAACAAAACGTCGGAACGTTTTCGTATTTGAAAGTGATCTAGCTCCAATCGTTTCCAGTCTTACGAACTTTCATTCTCCTTCTTAAAGGTTTCGTGATATCGATTGTAACCCTCATACGCATGTACTCCCTCCAGATGCCCTTATAATTACTTGGGCATAAACAAATAAACTTCCTACTTGATTCCCAATCTCCTGCATTACCTTCTCCAACATAAACCCTGGCTGCATATCATGTACTTGAACCCACAGGTCGATTGTGTCTAAGGGAACACATCGAGGATTCATATTCTCAGTCATACGACCTATGAGCAACACCTTCCTGTTAAAGGACCACAGACTCCCATCTATCACCCTATTCAGGTCAATTACATGATAGAATTGAAATAAGAACAGGTTTGCTTCTATGGCTTTTATATATACCCCTTTCCCCGGCTTCCACAACGCTGCAAGAGTATGTTGCATTGCTGTGAAGTCAAAGATCCCCTCTGTTAAGAATTTCCCCACCAGACATAACTTTGGATCCCCTAAAGGTTGCTGTACAGCGGATGTATCCTCTCCTATTCCCCCTAACGCTATGCCTCCTTCATCTTCTTCCTCCATACTTATGTCGTACATTGCTTGTGTAATATTCTCCATGGAATTTATCACAGAATTACAGAGTGCTTTTAGGACCTACCAACCGATACCAAAACTAATGACAATAAACTTGCAAACAGACTCAAACCATGGTAGATGCCAAGACTTTCAGGTTTAACTGTAGTTTAAATTATCGAAAATGAAGTAAAAGAACAATTTTATATACTCCTAATTCCTAAACCATGATGAATGAGGAACCGTTCTAGTCTTTTGTTCCTGCACAATACATGTACTACCCAAAGCAGATTTTACCAAACGTTTACAGAATAATTTAGATGCATGTAGTTCCAATCCACAACAGGACTAATGGTTGGATATTCTACTCATCCCTTTGGTACAATCGTCTAAATGCGACTTAAAAAAATATATAGTAATAGCAATCAAGTCGTTCTCTTTGAATACTACGTAGCATTCATAGTCAACATACGGACTTAACAAGCGATCACTTTAATTCCTTGTAGCTTTCTCCATCTTTAGTGATTATGAACTAATTAATCAGGTGGTTGATCACGTTATATATAGATTTAGAATACAACTGATGTATATTATAAATTTCGTAAATATGCCTATTTTTAACAAAATATGTGTTTAAACTCGCTGAATTTTAGTTTGCTCTCTTGATTATTATGGTTGCATTTCTATCAACTAATGTATAGCTTGCGCTTGGTTAATTACATAACTCAAGAGGTAGGTGACTTATCCTATATCGTCTCAGGAGGTTATGGGTTCGACTCTAGTTCATCTCGTAAATTGTTTGTCCCGGACTTCGAATTCTAAATTCGTTCGGAGTGTGTTCGATCCACTTAAAATATAAACGCAAAATCAGTTAGTGTTGTTTAATAACACCAGACATACAGTATACTAATTACAAGGGATTTAATTCCCAGCTGATGGAGACATCAAATGCATTGAGAATGACATAGACCGTCACGTCTAGTAATCATCGATGACACCGAAATTTATATATAAGAAAAATGGTCAGGACTCGGGACCATCAAACCATTTTTATATTTAAAATCATTTAGTATAAATAGTTATCGCTATTAAATTAGAAATTATTACTTATTTGTGTGAATGTGAGAGTTTATTATATTTACGAATCTATTTTTTCGCGTTTGTACTGTAAATTAATGGTGATGAACTTGCTAAGGACACTCTTAGAAGTTAGAATCAGTTTTCTCATACATACTATGGCAAGAGATATGCTTAAATGAATGGTTTACAAGTAAAACTAAGCCGAAGGCTTTGCAAATACAGAATATAAATCAACGGTGATTCCCAAGCCAGAAAACGTAGCTGAGTACAACAAAACACAAAAAATTGAAATCGAGGCCACAAGCCTTAACTTTTTACTTGTATTTATCAACCAACAACCTTTGTTTTCACATTTCTTTAGAGTAAGTTTTTATTTATATATAGGTTCTTATTTTCCCCTATATATAACAAACAACTTCCAATTAATTCACCAAGCAATTAACATACTCTGCTAAAATGGACAAGCAAGAAGAATGGCATTCATCTTTCAACTTTCCAACAATCGATAAGTGTGAGTCCATTGGACGCGATAAGCACACGGTGGTGGCAGACATGGACGGGACTTTAATCCGAGGACGGAGCTCATTTCCATATTTTGCTCTTGTTGCATTTGAAGTTGGTGGAGCTCTAAGACTTTTAGTCTTGTTATTAGCCTCTCCGTTGGCTGGACTACTATACTACAACATTTCTGAGTCTGCCGGCATTCAGGTCCTGATTTTTGCAACTTTTTGTGGGATGAAAGTGTCAGATATAGAGTCCGTTGCACGGGCTGTTTTGCCAAAATTTTACTCTGCTGACTTGCACCCGGAATCCTGGCGTGTGTTCTCTTCTTGTGGAACAAGATATGTGTTGACAGCCAATCCAAGGATCATGGTGGAGGGATTCTTGAAGGAGTATTTAGGGGCTGATGTTGTACTGGGAACTGAAATCGCAACATTTAGAGGTCGTGCCACAGGTTTTTTGACTAGCCCTGGTGTGCTTGTTGGTAATAACAAGGCGTTGGCACTGCAAAAGGCTTTCAGTCACACTTCATCACCAGACATTGGACTTGGAGATCGAAAAACCGATTTCCCTTTCATGAAACTTTGCAAGGTTTGTGTGGTAGTTTGTTGTGATTCTTCATTCATTCCTATCTTTATAAATGCGTATTTTGTCTTGAATAAAATTAGCGAGTAAAAGCAAAATCTTAGAATTAAAAGAATATTATTATTGCAGGAAAGTTATGTAGTTCCAGCACATCCTGAAGTTGAAGCTGTAACACATAACAAGTTACCAAAGCCAATAATATTTCATGATGGCCGTTTAGTGAAAAAACCAACTCCTCTTACAGCACTCCTCATCCTCTTCTGGATACCCGTTGGCTTCATCCTAGCATGCATGCGTATTGCCGCAGGTGCACTCCTCCCAATGCCCCTGGTTTACTATGCTTTCCGTGCCCTGGGGGTTCGTGTCACAATTAAAGGTACTCCACCACCACCTGTCCAAAATTCCAACAACCAAACCGGCAACTTATTCATATGTTCACACCGAACCCTGCTTGACCCTATCTTCCTCTCTGCTGCCCTTGGCCGACCTATCCCTGCAGTCACCTACTCCCTTTCAAGGCTCTCAGAGATTATTTCTCCAATCAAAACCGTCCGACTTACCCGCGATCGTGTCACCGACGCTAATATGATCAAGAAATTATTACAAATGGGTGATCTAGTACTATGTCCAGAAGGGACTACATGCAGAGAACCATTTTTACTTAGATTTTCAGCTTTGTTTGCTGAGTTAACGGATGAACTCGTTCCGGTAGCTATGTCAAATCGAATGAGCATGTTTCATGGAACAACGGCAAGAGGGTGGAAAGGGATGGACCCGTTTTATTTTTTTATGAACCCTAGTCCTGCATATGAAGTTACATTTTTAAATAAGTTGCCCAAGGAACTTACTTGTGGCACAGGACAATCGAGCCATGTTGTTGCCAATTATATACAGAGGGCCATCGCTTCAACGTTATCTTATGAGTGTACCAATTTTACAAGGAAAGATAAGTACCGGGCATTGGCTGGGAATGATGGTACGGTTGCTAGATAAATGTATGAACATAACAGCAGTATTTACTGTTATAACACTACTACAAAATTGTTCAGGAGATGGTACTTAATTAACGTTTTGAGAAAAAGTTGTATGAGTAGTGTATTTACATAGTGTTCTATAACAAAAAAATTGAAAAAACACTAAAATAGCGTTTTTTGGGTTAAACGCTACGTAAATATTCACTTAATACTTACATAGCGTTTCACAAAATGCTATATAAGTTAATGTATTTTAAGTAACATTTTTGCAGCACAATTCACGGTTAAAATGGTTGGATTCCAAAACAATAATCGTGGGGGTTGAGGACGGGTGTATTCTGACGCACGTAAACTAGGAATATAAGCAAAGTGTATAGGTTTAGGTTGTGCCCCCCAGCTATATAATTATAATTAAATAAGATAACTTTTTAGTTTTTCTCTGGGTTCTCAGAGTCTGTCTTGTCGTCATGACAAGTTTATAAATCCTTAATTCATATATTCCATTTCAATCACAGTAGAATTATAATTAATATATCTTATTCAGACGTCTACAAAATGGGGTCCAGCCAGCCAAGTTTGGAGAAACTTTATGAAAGGTTAACGATTGAAGATGATGAGGATGCAGAGCTCATTGTTAGGGTTGCAGAAGGACAGGAGAAGAAGGACGTATTTATCCTGGTGGGCCGCTTCTTAACTGAAAAAAACATTAATTTTCAGGCGATGCAGAATGTACTCGCTTCATTGTGGAGGCCTAAAGAAGGAATGGAGGTACAAGATATTGGAGGTTATAGGTACTCTTTTATGTTCTATCATATTTTAGATTTACGTAAAGTTCTTGAAGGGGGGCCATGGACATTTGAGCAGAATATGTTGATTTATCATCAGTTAAAGGAGGAGGAAAGCCCGGATCAAGTGGAGCTTAATGAAATGGAGATTTGGGTACAGATTCATGATATTCCTAAAGGGTTTATCTCTGAAAGCATTCTGACAAGTATTGGAAATTTTGTTGGTAAGTATGTGACGTCTGATCCGGCTAACTTTGATGGCACTTGGAGGCAATATGTTCGAGTTCGAGTGAATATAAACGTGCAGAAGCCATTAAAGAGGCGGATGAAGATCAATAGGGAAGGAGGATCTTGGAGTTGGGTACACTTCAAATATGAAAGATTGGGGAATTTTTGTTTTGTTTGTGGAATCATAGGTTACACGGAGAGGGAATGCAGTGTTCTGTATGCGCATCCTGATAAAGAAGTGGAACGTGGATATGGCACTTGGCTAAGGGCTCAAAATAGAAGTGTTAAACAAGGGGTAGGGGCACGATGGTTGAGAAGCAAGGATGGTGGTGATCGCTGGTCGGAAGGTGGTAGTGGGGGAAAGGATCAGGGGACTGGCAGCAGTAGTTCAGGGGAGGTGGCGAGATTCAAGGAGATTGACGGAGTTGTTAGAGAAAATAAGGGAGATAATCTATCAGTTGTTATAGCACCAAAAAATCAGGAAAGTGGGGATAAGGAATGGAACAATTTGAATTTAAGTGGACAAGTTGAAACTGTCAATAAAATTTTGGAGGCAAAAAGAAAGCGAGTTGACGTGGAGCATACCCAATTGGAATCTGGGCCTAGTCTAATGCAAACAGATGGGCCAGGAGGTGAGAAAGAAAACATTTTAACATCAGAAAGTGATCCAAAAAACTTGTATGGGGCGGGTCCTGGACTCCAGGCCCGCCGAGGATTATGAGTTGCTTAGCATGGAACTGTCGTGGTATGGCCAACCCACGAGCAGTTCGAGTTCTTAATGAAATCATCAAACAGTTCAGGCCAAATCTGATTTTCCTATCAGAAACAAAAGTTAAACGAAAGAAAATTGAGGCTTTGTGTAAGAAGATTCATTATGCTGGTTGTTTTGTGGTTGAGGCACAGAATAATGGTGGAGGGTTAGCTCTGATGTGGAAGAATGAGAAAGGAGTTCATATAAAAGGGAGCTGTAATCATTATATAGACTTTGAAGTTGTTTGTGAACAAGTTGGGAGGTGGAGGTACACAGGATTTTATGGATGCCCGGAGAGACAAAGAAGACAAGAATCATGGGAAATTCTGAGAACGCTTGCAGGGGAGTCCACGCTACCATGGTGTGTACTTGGTGATTTTAATGATATTATGTTTGATCATGAAAAATCTGAGGGGAGATCACAGCCGAGTAAACTGATGGAGGGTTTCAGAAGTGCAGTAAATGATTGTGAATTACTTGATTTAGGATTCGTAGGGAGTGAATTTACATGGGAGAAAGCAAGGGGGACACATAATTGGATGCAAATTCGACTTGACAGAGGGCTGACGAATGATGAATGGAAAACAATGTTCCCACGGGCGGAAGTTAAAGTCTTAGAGGTATCTACTTCTGATCATTTCCCTTTACTGTTGGAGCTTAATAAGAAAGTGTATATCCCACGAGTGAAAAGATTTCGTTTTGAAAATGCTTGGATCAAAGAGGATCAATGTTATAGAATTGTAAAGGATAGCTGGGTGGAAACTGCTGATTGGAGTATTATAGATAAGATGGCTCATGTAAGTTTGAAGTTAGAAGAGTGGGGAGGTGGATTAGTTAAAGACTTGCGGTTGAAAATCAAAGAATGTAGGATGGAAATGCAGAAATTCAGATCAAGAAGGGATGGATATGGAGTGAAGAAATATGATGAGGCTCGAGACAGATATCTGAAGTTGTTAGAAAAACAAGAGGTGTATTGGAAACAACGTTCAAAACAGTTTTGGCTAAGGGAGGGTGATCAAAATACAAAATTTTTTCATAGGTATGCCACTGGAAGGAAGAAGAAAAATTAGATCACGAAACTACAGAATTCAGATGGGGAATGGCAGGAGGAGAAGGAGGAGGTTCGAAACATTATTGTGGAGTATTTCTCTGAATTGTTTAAGAGCTCAGGAACGACGGACATGCTTTCTGAGTATGAAGAAGTTTCAAAAGTCTCTGCGCAGCAAAATGAAGAATTAGTTATGCCAGTCACGGTGGAAGAGGTCAAGCTGGCTGTATTTTCGATGCACCCAGACAAATCACCTGGAATAGATGGTTTGAATCCGTGTTTCTTCCAAACATATTGGCATGTGATCAGTACAGATGTAGTGCAATGTTGTCAGAGATTTATGGCTACAGGGGAGTTACCGGATACTGCCAATAAAACAGTGGTGTGTTTGATTCCGAAGATTAAACAACCACAAAAGGTAACTGATTTAAGACCGATCTCACTATGTAATGTACTTATTAGAATTGTATCTAAAGTAATGGCAAATCGATTGAAGGAATGTTTACCAAAGTTAATATCAGAACAGCAAAGTGCATTTGTAGGAGGCCGATTACTCACGGATAATGCGTTACTGGCATTCGAGTTGAATCATTATATTCAGAGGAAAAGGCAAGGAGCAAATGGAGTGGTGGGATTTAAGATTGATATTTCTAAAGCTTATGATAGATTAGAATGGCACTTTCTGGAGGGTATGATGAAGAAATTTGGTTTTAGTAGTATTTGGAGGGAGCGTGTGATGAAATGTGTTAGTACTGTGTCGTATAGCTTTATTCAGGAGGGAGAAGTTTTTGGGGAGATACAACCGCAAAGGGGAATCAGACAAGGGGATCCTATTTTTCCTTATCTATACATCTTATGTGCAGAAGGATTAAGTGCTATAATCCGCAGACATGAGAGGGTAGGATTGTTACATGGTTGTTCGATTGCTCGTGGTGCACCTCCAGTATCACATCTGTTATTTGCAGACGATTCGTATTTTTTCTTCAGAGCTACAAAATCTGAGGCATTGACTATGAACAATATTTTAAGGAGATATGAGAGATTGTCCGGCCAGGCAATAAATTTGGGAAAATCAAGTGTAGTTTTTAGCCCAAATACTACAAGGCTGGACAGAAGGGATGTAACAGAAGCATTGCATGTAGCTGAAGTCCCTGTTTCTGGGAATTATCTGGGACTGCCAATGCATATTGGAAGAAGAAAGAACAAGGCTTTTAAGTTTCTGGTTGATCGCATTAATTCCAAACTGGTAGGATGGGGTAACAAGTCAATTTCAAGAGGAGGGAAAGTGGTGCTTCTAAAAACTGCGGCACAAACGATTCCTAACTTCTGGATGAACTTATTCTTAATCCCACAAGACATATGCAACCAGATTCAAAAGCATATGAATGCTTTTTGGTGGGGAAGTGGAGGGATAAATAAAGGGATTAGGTGGCTGTCATGGAGTAAAATGTGTATTGCTAAGGAAGGAGGGGGATTGGGATTTAAAGATCTCAGTAATTTTAATATTGCTATGCTAGGAAAGCAAGGGTGGAGGCTGCTAACAAATCAAAATCCTCTAGTGACGAGTATAATGAAAGCGAAGTACTTCCCTAATTGTGATTTCTTGCAAGCTAAGCTGGGAGCTAACCCTTCTTATATGTGGCGTAGTATTCTTGCATCACAAGATATGGTCAAACAAGGGAGTAGAAGAAGAATAGGGGATGGAGAGCAAACTACGGTGTGGCATGTACCATGGCTCCCAGGAGAAAATAATGGGTTCTTGACTACTGAAATGCCCCCAGAGCTGGAACATATACGGGTGGTGAATTTGATGGAGACGGGAAGAAACAGATGGGATGAAGAAGTTCTTAATGATATATGCAACGAACATGATGTGCAGCTAATTAAGAGCATTCCAATTCCGACACAAAGTAGAGCTGACTCTTGGATATGGAATCTGGAGAAATCAGGTATGTTCTCTGTGAAGAGTTCATATAAAGTTTTGCAAGGCGTACAAGAATGGGAATATGCAAAATTCTGGAAAAATTTGTGGAAATTGGAATTACCAGGTAAGGTGATTACTTTCGCTTGGCGGGTGTGTCGGGGATGTCTGCCAACTGCAATAAATTTGGTTATGAAGCGTGTAGCTATAAATACTAAATGCTCATGGTTCTTAGTAAAGGATGAGGATGCAACTCACGTACTATTCGATTGTATCTTTGCAAGATCAGTCTGGGCTCAGGTGGGATTGCCAGAAGTTCGTGCAGTGGGATATGAGGGGCATGTAGAAGATATAATCCATCAATTTGCGGAGAATTGTTCACGAGGGACATTTGCTTTAATTCTGATGGTATGTTAGAATCTCTGGAGTCGCAGGAACAAATGGGTATGGGACAAAGTAAGCATTTCAGAGTTTGGTGTCCAAGCTACGGCAATGAACATGCTGCATGCATGGAAACGGAGATTGTTAGATGGTAACACCCAGAAAGTAAACATAGCTGGTACTTCGAGTAAATGGAGTCGACCACAGCAGGGATGGATCAAAGTAAACACGGATGCTGCAGTGTTTAGGGAGTGGAACAGCACTGGAATTGGCTGTGTTATCCGAGATAGCCATGGGGAATTTATACGGGCAAGAAATCAGAAGTTGCAGGCACTGTATAGCCCGAGAGAGGTAGAAGCTCTTGGATTGAAGGAAGCTTTATCGTGGGTAAAAAATCTAGGATACAAACGCTGTGTATTTGAGACGGACGCACAGGAGCTTGTGGAAGCATGCAAACGGGTTCAAGGAGATAGTTACTTTCACTTAATCGTATTAGATTGTATTGAGTTGTTTAAGCACTATGATGATGTGCTAGTAGAGTATGTGCCAAGGTCTGCGAATGTAGTGGCTCATGAATTAGCAAGGGCTACACATTTTATGTCAGACATTCATGAGTGGGTAGGTACCCCTCCTGATTATATTTGTGATGCTTTGATTATTGATTCAATTGAATAAAAGTAAGTACTTTTTCCTTCAAAAAAAAAAAGTAACATTTTTTATTTTTAAATTTTAAATTATTTACTTGCATAGCGTTTTATAAAGTGTTATATAAGTGAATGTATTTTAAGTAATATTTTTATTTTTTTAATTTTAAGTCATTTACTTACATAGTGTTTTATAAAGTGCTATATAAGTGAATTTATTTTAAGTAATATTTTTATTTTTTCAATTTTAAATTATTTACTTACATAGAGTTTTATAAACTGTTATATAAATAAACATATTTTAAGTATTATTTTTTTATATTTTTATTTTAAATAATTTACTTGCATAGTGTTTTTATGAAATGTTATGTAAGTGAATGTATTTTAATTGTTCATTTATATTTTTTAATTCAAAAAAATGTTATAGTGCTTATAAAATTAATATATTAGTTAATCTCCTATATCTATACTATACTACCGAACTTAAGAATTTTTGTAGTCGATTTGATTAACCCAATTTTGGGTCATTCCATTTTCTTTATTAATATTTTATTAATATTATATCTAAACTATAACTTAAATTTTATATATTAGTACCGAGAATATATTTACAATATACTTTTTCTGTAATATAATCATACTCAATACAATCTACTTACACATTTTACTTTCATCACTACTAAAACTCTTTAATTTGTATAAAATCACGACCCATTAGTTAGAATCTCATAATTATTATAAAAATATTATTTATATCTACATTAAATTTTATTTAATTTTTAATAAAATTCTATTAAAATTGAAAAAACATATGCTCTTACCAAATACAAAATATTTTATATATTTAATACATGTATTGGGTTAAATATCAAGTAGGTGACTAACTACGTTCAAATGTATCAAATATGTGACCGATTGCAAATTTGACTCATTTTAGTCACTGATTTCGAATTTTTTATCAAACTCATTTTCCGGCGAAATAAAATATGCACAAAAAATCCAGAAAGAAATCTATATGGAGTAAAATACCCCAACTTTGAACCTCCTAAACTCAGAATTATCGAAATTAAACTCAAAACTCAAAATTGAAATTAAATAAATTTGGGTGAAATTTTATTTAATTTTGATTTTTTTCCAGATTTTTTTGGGCATATTTTGTTTCACCGGAAAATGCTTGAGGTGGCCGGAAAAGGAGTTTGATAAAAAATTTTTGAGATCAGTGAGTGAAACGAGTCAAATTTACAATCAATCACTTAATTGATATATTTGGACGCAATCAGTCACCTACTTGATATTTATACACAAACACACACAAATATATATATATATATATATATATATATATATATCATTATTAAATAAAATCTTACTTATTATAACATGAGTCTAAACATATATTTATATTAAATAAACTTCTATTTATTATAACTAAATTTTACGTGCCAAGCACTATATAAATTAATATTAAATAAAATTATACTTAATGTACAGGAGGATTATTGGTGTTAGAATTGTATGTATGATTATATTCTTTTAAAATTATATTTTATTAAAATTCAACGGTTAAGATTATTTCTATGGTTCACTTAAAATTGGACGGTCAAGATCTTTTTTATGATACCGACCAAAACTTTTAATTTTTCGTCTTTAATAATATAGTATAGATAGATATTCTTTTGTGTTTATTCTTACAATGGGATGGACTAGTTCGTGTAGCTCCTATGTGTAAGGTAGCTATTCTTCCTCTTACGGTCTTGCTTTTTGGAAAAATGTAACAATATTATGATAAACGTCTTTGATATTGGAAAAATGTAACAATATTATGATAAACGTCTTTTTGGAAAAATGTAACAATATATCATTTAAAATGGTACACGTCTTTGATAAACTATTGTGAGCTTTAATCTCCAATATCTTTAACCTATCATTGCGTCACACATTTAAAAAAGGCACTACAGTGTTTGTCTATATTGATGAATAGAACTACATAAAACATTTGCTTGTTTTATGGAAGTAATTGGTGTTGATGATAAATTGTCATTGTAATATAAGTGATTTTAATTTGATGTTAATTTTCATTGTAGTATAAGTGACTTTAATTTGAAAATGCTTCTTATTTTTCTTATTGGTTTGTTCGGAAATGAGAGATGCTTTGGGGTCAGCAGTTATAGCAAGAATACAAAATTTCAGTTGTTTTGGCTCAGTTTTGGTTCTCATATATTATGCCTCTGTCACTGCGTGAAGTATTCATGTGTGTGCATTTGTCGTGTGTATAAAAATTTCTTTTGTTTCTTGATAAACAGAAGCAGTTGAAAGATGGCGCAAGCAAAAATTAAAAGATCGAAACCAGAGGGGTGGCTCGGGAAATATCTTGAATTCAACCATTCTGCCTAAGGAAGCAAGTAAAATATTGTCTTTTTAGAACTTTGTTATGTCTTAGAGGGTGAAGAAGACTTTGGTAAAATTTATATATTTAATTTCAATCACAATGTTCACTCTTGCAGTAGTGTTTTCGTGATTATGTAGTCTTCCTCCCTGCTATTTTTTCATTTTTGAAGATCTTATTTCTTAGAATGCAAAGGCGTGTGCTGTATGAATTGATAATGCACCCTTTCTATCCAGACAACCAACTATTAGCTGACAGGCAGCTTCCTCCCGAGTGCCATACTGAACTTCATACATATTATGGCAGGGCAGCTGTTCGCTGGGCCCTTACCTGTGCGTGCAACTATTGTCAAGCTTGTCTGGATCTAGTCCATAGTCTTTCCTAGTTAATAGAAGCTTCCTGTACATGTTTTTTGGTATTTAATTGTAAATATAGCGTTTTAAACTCGCATATGTGGTCTTCTGATAGGTTGTTGTTTTCTATATTCTAACATCAAAAGCCAAGTCATGTTAATGTGAACTTATGATAGTGATCATTAGGTGCTGGTTGCTTTCTAAATAATCTAAATGTCAAACTTCAACTTCATGTGTTTTAGATTTTTGGGGAGGTTGTGGAAGAAACGGAATGAAGCATTCCTTTCAAAACATGTGGGTTAGAATTTTAATTCAAATAACTTGGAATGGAATGGAATGGATTAACATCAACAGAGAGTGTTTTTTCATTTTTGTATCACATGAGCCCCGCACATCTTCACCTTCACTTTTCCGCAATGAAATTCGCTAAATTCATCAGAAAAATAAGATAAGCTTTGAAATAAAACCTTAATTCTATCTCCACTTTTCATTGGCACGTCCTCTCCCTCAGTCCTCTGTTGTAATCTTGACTGTACTCCAGCTGAGATTCCACCTCTCCTTATGCATTCTACCCTTGAATTTACTTCACCCACTGTATCAGCAAGTACATGGATGGCATAATTCTTTTCAAACCCCTCCGTTTCATTAGTAACAACTACTACAATGAATTGAAAATCCCCATTTGATTTGCATTTATAAACAATCCAGAGGGAAACACCTAAGAAGTTATTATCTCCCAAGTTTGATGGAATATCAAAAGATATTGTACATCCCTTGCTTTTATAGCTGAACCATTCTGCAATCTACCTGTTTGGTAGATCAGCTTTAAATGAAGAGTGTAGTCTTACCTGCAAGTCTGCAACAACATATAATATATATAATATGTATGTGAATAGATATAAAGAAGACTGATTCTGTTTATTGAGATAAAGAGATAGCGATCAACACCAACAAACCTGAAGGGAACTCTGTTTCAAACTAGTCGATTTCAGATTTCTGCACTTCAGAAACCATAAAGTATCCATTTCCTTGAACACTGACAAATCTGGCAGATCTCGTAGGCTTGTGCAATCATAAACTGAAAGTGTTCGAAGATGAGGTGGAAGTGGTGGAAGTGGTGGAAGTGATTGCAGGCTCATGCACCGCCATATCCTCAAATTCGTTAACCTTGACCCCGAAAAATTGGGTAGTTGTTCCAGTGTGGCATGGTTGGATACCGTTAATTGTTCTAAATTTAGAGGAACTTCTGGGAAGGACCCAACTCCCAAGACTTCTGCAGTTTTTCAAATGAAGAAACCATAGGTTGGAAAGCTTAGAAAGACTAAACGGTTTGCTTGAAGAGAAACTCTGGCCCTCATCTCTTAGAGTTAACTCTTTTATAGAAGAGATATCTAAGATCACTGGCAGCAATAATCTTACATCACATCAAAGATTTAAATCAAGACTTAAACCTTTCCATTTCATATCTTTTACTATACCAAGAAAATTAAATGTAGACGAGCCACTAATCATCACAGATAATTCCTCAAGTGATGCAAGATTCCCAATGCTATTTGGGATATATTTAAGTTTCCCGCACCATCTGCATCCCAAATTTCTTAACCTGCTCAGCAGTCCAATAGAGCCTGGAATTTCTACAATTGTTGTACCAGTTGCATCAAGGGATTCTAAGCACTGCATCATCCCCAATCGCTCAGGAAATCGCTCCAGATTTTTACAGAAACTCAGATTAAAACTCAGATTAAGGGTTCTAAGTGTTCTAAGTGTTAGAATAATATAAGATCCTGGTAAGTCAGTCTCCTAATACCTTGAGATTTTAGGAGAACTGGTAACTTAACATGGTATCAAAGCTAGGTTGGCGGGGGTCACAAGTTCGACTTCCTCCACCCCCAATATTCTCACAATTTAATGGAATCCACTCTTCATCCCAAAAAATGGGATTTCGAGTGAGGGGGAATGTTAAAATATAATATAAGATCCATTTGAGACCTTCCTCTAACACCTTAAGGTTTTAGATGAGCTTAATCAGACGGCCGAACGAGTCTGGCAATTCTTCAATTGCACAATATCTTGCATCAAACCACTTTAAACTTTCAATATCCCCAAAATGCTAAGGTAACTTTCTAAGGTTCTTACACCAGCTAATTCTCAACTCAACCAATTCTTTGAAGTGAGCAATTGAATCGGGCAGTTGTGCAATAGATGTATAACTTACATCAAGCATCTTTAGGCCTTTCAAATCACCCAATTGCTCTGGCAATCGTATGAGATTGTCACAACCACTCATATTTAAGCAGCCCAAGCTAGTCAAGTTCTTGACTGGTTCAGGCAATCTTCTTAGGCTGTGGCAATCACGCAAATCCAAATGGCCCAATTTACTTAATTTTCCGACACGCTCAGGAAATTCTTTTAAATTATGACATTCACCCAAATCTAAATGACTCAAATTAGTCAACTGCTCGATCGATGGGTAAATTTCCAGCAGGCTTTTACAACTGCGAAGCAATAACTTCTCAAGCAGTCTTAAATCTCTGAAATCATCAAGAGTCTTCAGGTTTTTTGAATAACTGACATCTATAATCTTCAAGTTCTGTTTTAAACGACATACAAGTCAGCGCAATTATATATATTTGAATGACATAAGAGAGGATATTCATTTTACATTCTTACCATGATGCCCTTGGGCAATGTCTTGAATTTGTTGAATGGCATATCAAGGGAGACTAGCTTTTGTGGACGAAAACTGATAGGTAAACATTTCCACGGACAATAAGACCATCGAATGCATCTCAACTTATGAAATGAATTTTCAAAATTCCCCTTGATGTCATGTGCGCCTGTTATTTCAAGTAATCTCAAGTTCAGAAATCTTTCAAATATTTTGGCGGATAAATGTCTTTCCGTCATGGTTAGGTTTAGGATGGGACCTTCAACTCTATTTGTTCCCTAAGGTCGATGCAAAAAACAATAAAAAGGATGGAGCAGCACACAAACCTTATGGCCATTTTTTTTAAGAGTTTACTTCAAACACATTCTTTATCACTATTTATTTATGTTTTTTTGGCATAATATATATTTTCAATACATTGTATAATTAAGTATTTGTGACCTATTTGATTTTTATTTGTTTCTTGACAGAATGACAGGTAACACATACATTGACTATAAACCGCTAATGTTAATGAAAATGAAGTAAATTCATTTCTAATTAATTCAACATGGAACATATCAATTTTGCACTCCTACGACATGGTACTATTTATATCTGGATCACAAATACAATAAGACTAATACGTACCTAAATTTCAATTAGAACTCAATATATAATTAGAGTAGAAATATATTGTTAATATAACATAAAATATTATACTTTTGCATTTCTTTCTAACAAAATAAAAATTAGTTTTTTGTTTTTCGATTACCTCCAGATTCTGCAAAGTATGGCATGCATTTCCGTGAAATAGGTACAAACGTCTGGACTTCCCATGTTTGGATTCTTCAATAATAACTTCCATCCCCATGTCTTGGATAAGAGTATGCATCTGAAATGTATTATTCTTATCAATTGTTATTAGGCATCTTTCCAGTAAAATTGGTATACCAGCTTCTGGAAAGAAATTGCATGATCGGAATACATGAACACCCTTGTCCTTATCCTTTCCAATGAAAAAGAATACAATATCTAGGAAAATTGCCTTCTCTGTCTTGTCACTTAATTCATCATAGCTCAATTTAAGGATGTTATGTATTTCTGGATTTATTCGAACTTTTTGAAGTTGAGCTTTCCAGTACGACACATCAGTTCTACCACGCAAAGAAGAACCCAAAACCTTAAGAGCTAAAGGAAGGCCTCCAGCATAGTTAACAATCTTTATTGAGAGTTCTCTTAAGTTTTCAGGCGGCATTGTTTTCCTAAAGGCATGATAGTTAAAGAGCTCTTACGATTCTTTTGGACCCAATTCCTTCACCTTGTATATATATATATATATATATATATACTTTTGATATATCTACTCTTAATTGATTGAGCAGGTTTACATCTCTTGTTATAACAATGATTGTATTTCCATCGGAGAACAAGTTGCAAATCCTTACAAGCGATTCTGAATGACTTGATTGGTCCAAATCATCGAGAACAATGAGGGCTTTCTTAGAAAAAAGAATTTGTTTCAATTGTCTTATTCCGCTTTTAACATCACGGACCATATAATCCTTCCTTCTAAGAAGTTCACTTAGTAATTGCTCCATTAAAAAAAGTAGGGGACTGCTACCTTTTGAATTTTGTTTAGCATTTTCAATAAAGGAGCTCAAATCAAAATTGTTTAAATATCTGTTGTAGAAGTTCGTAGAAGGCTTTGGCGGTTATAGTTTTCCCTATTCCGCCCATCCCACAAATCCCTCTTTAACAGTTTGGACTCTGTTCTTTCAAACTGTGTCATATCATGCAAAACTGTTAAGGAGATGTGTATAAAGCTTGAAGTGCACTGTGAAGGGACTAAGGATGTCAAGAAGAATGCAAAGTCTCTACTAATTCAGGAGTATGAGTATTTTGAGGCAAAATCTGGGGAATCTATTACTGAGATGTATGATAGATTCACAAAACTCCTGAATGAGATGACTATACTTGGTAAGGTTTATGATTCTGAAGATACAAACACCAAGTTTCTGAGAACTCTTCCTGAAGAGTGAGACAACAAAACAACAGCCATAAGAGAAGCAAACGATTTGGATGAAATCTCCTTGGAATAATGGTATGGCATACTCAAAACATATGATCTAGAGATGCAATAGAGAAAGAACAAGAAGTCTGTGAAAGTAAAATATGTAGCTCTCTTGATGGAGTCTGAAAGAGAACAGGAAGAACCCAAAGAATCCAGAGTTAAAAAATCAAAGTAGAATGATAAGACTGTTGTTGAATCTGAGTCTACTGAGACGGACTCTGATTCTGAAGATGAGATTGATCTGAGTCAAACGATGGCTATGTTTGCCAAGAATTTCAAAAGAATGAAATATAACAAAAGAACTAGAAAATTCAGCAAAAGACCATCATTCAAGAAAGAAGATGAAAAGGTTGAGAAGAGCAAAAGCACCATAATCAAGCTTGACAAGGCAAAAGTCAAGTGTTTCAATTGTGGAATATTAGGGCACTTTGCTAGTGAATGCAGAAAAGCAAAAAGTCAAGGCAAAGGAAAGGCACTTCAATCAATAGGAAAGGATTTGGCAGATTCAAGCTCAGAGGATAAAATAGATTATGATAATCTTGCACTGATGGCATTCTCCTCAGAAAAATCAGTGTCTCTCACTGGTACATCATCTCCAAAGACTAAGGTATCAATCTTCTCTCTTGAATCCTTACTCAATTTAGACTCTAATGGTATGAAAATTGTTCAAAGTGAGATTAATAAGATAATAACAAACTGTAGGTCCCTCACTAATGACAATAATAGGTTAACAGAAGAAAATTTAACCTTGACAAGTAGGAATAACCATTTAGAGTCTGAATTAGTGTTTATGGAAGAATATAAAAAGGATTCTGAGAAAAGCAGGCATAACTACACTGAAATCTTAAAAACCTATGACTTTTTTAAAAAAGAACTAAAGGAAGAAAGGCTTAAGTTCAAAGTGTGGACAGACTCTGGTAGAAAAGTTCAGAAAATTCTCAACAATCAAAATGTGTGTCAAACTGCTGGTCTAGGCTATGACAAGAGTCAAGGCAAAAGACCTATTGATGAGATGAATAATAATGAAGAAGCTAGCCAAGTCAATAAGACTAATGACAAGAGAACCTACACCCCTTTTAAGTTTGTGACTTCTGAAGTTAAGACTGAATTACCTAAAAAAACCACAAACTCATATGTCTATAATCCCCCTGTTTTTGACAAAAAGACAGATGAATTAGGAGAAAAAAACTTAAGAAAAATATAAACATAGGTTTCTTATTAAAGTCCAAGTTAAAGGAAAAGCTATATAACTTACAAGAGTTTGGGAAAGCTTGGAAGAATAAGAATGGTAAGGAAGGTATCATTAAGGCCAACAATTACCAAAATGATCCTAATGCTCCTAGAAAGAAGTGTAACAGATGTGGAAACCACAACCATTTAGCTTTAGACTGTAAAACAAAGATTGAAAAGAAATCAGAGTCTATTCATTCTCAGACTCTGAAAAGTCACTACATTCTACAGAAGCCTTGTTTTCACTATGGTAACATATTTCATTCAATTTATATGTGTAGGGACTATCATGATTTTTATTACAATTTTTATGAGCTAAAATCTTTAATTGATAAAAGTTGGTATGACACTGTCAAGACTCCACCAGAGTCTAAATCAACAAAGGAGATAGGTAAAACAAAAGTGAAAAATATTAAGCCTGTTTCACCCAAAGTTAGTAGTAAAGGATCCAAAACTGTTTGGGTCCCCAAAATATCTAACTATTTTGTTATATGTAAGCAGGGAACCAGGGTAAAAAGAGTGACCCTAATCCTGGATAGTGGATGCTCAGGACACATGACTGGAAAGAAATCTCTACTTATAGACTTTGTGAAGATGGTTGGCCCAGAAGTATCCTTTGGAGATGGCAACAAAGGACAAACACTGAGATATGAAAATATTGTACTTGGAAATGTCATTATTGATTAAGTAGCTGTAGTTGATGGTTTGAAACACACCTTGATTAGCATAAGTCTACTTGGAGATAAAGGTTACTATATTGGCTTTGACAACAAAGAGTGTTTCATGACGTACAAAGAAACAGACACTTTAGTGTTCAAAGGGCACCGACATGGTAACATATATGAAGCCATCTTGGAGGATTGCAATTACAAGGAAGTCACGTGTTTATATAGCAAGGCCTCAACTGAAGAAAGCTAGAAATGACACAAGAAACTGTCACACATCAACTTCAAAACATTCAACAAGTTGGTGAAACAGAGTCTAGTGAGAGGATTACCACATGTTGATTTTGTTCAAGATGGACTTTGTGAAGTATGTCAACTTGGAAAGTAAAGGAAAACATCCTTCAAGAGCAAGACAATAAACACAATTTATGAACCCTTTTATATATTACATTTTGATTTATTTGGTCCAATAAATGTGATGTCAATTAACAAAAATAAATATGTTCTTGTCATTATAGATGATTATACAAGATACACATGTGTTTTCCTTTTGCACTCAACGGATGAAGCTCCACAACACATAATAGACTATATTACTTTTTGGAAACAAAATCAAAGAAGACGACAATAAGAGTTCTAAAGAGTGACAATGGTATTGAATTCAAGAATTCAATCATGGAGGAATATTGTGCATCAAAATGAATTACTCAATAATTTTCTACACCAAGAACACCTCAACAAAATGGAGTTGTGGAGAGAAAGAATAGAACACTCATTGAAGCAATCAGGACAATGTTGACAGAGTCTAAACTGCCAGTATATTTCTAGGTTGAGGCAGCCAATACAACATGTTTCACTCAGAACTGTACATTAATTAATATGCATGGAAAGACTCCCTATGAAATGGTGAAGATCAAGAAGCCTAGTGTGAAGTACTTTCACATATTTGGATGTAAGTGTTTTGTACTAAAAGTACAACCTGAAAATCTAAGCAAATTTAAAGCCAAGGCTGATGAAGCAATATTCTTTGGACATGCACCAAACACAAAAGGCATTCAGAGTCTTTAATCTTAGAACTAGAATTGTTTTGAAATCTATTCATGTTACATTTAATGATAAAAAGATTACAGAATTGAAGGATGAGTCAGAGTCTACAATACTGGAATTTGAAAATCTTAAAAGCTCTGAAATAGATGAAGAAGATGAGGATGAAGAGTCTCAAATCACTCCTGAAAAAATACAGGAACCTGCGCACTCTGAGGGGGGAGCCAGAAAATACAACTCCAATCAACTCAGAGTCTAATAGTTCAGGGTATATCCAGATAGAGTCTAGACAGACATAATTAAGTTCTTCAAAGTCTAACTCATCAGGGTCTGGATCAGGCAAATCTGATTCCTTTTCAAAGTCAAGCAATTCAGAGGGAGCCTCTTCATTTGAATTTCACTCACATACAGGAAATGAAAATGATTTAGGGGGAGCTTCAAGTTCAAGAACCAATCTTTCACCAGCTAGAAAATGGGCAAGGGATCATAATCCTGATTTGATATTTGGTGAACCTGAGAGTGGTGTACAAACTAGAACAGCTTTTCAAAATGAATATCTTTATAGTTGTTTTCTCTCAAAGAATGAACTCAAGAAAATCGAGGAAGCTTTGTGCGACCCTGATTGGATTATTACAATACAAGAAGAATTGAATGAATTTGAGAGAAATAAAGTGTGGAAACTTGTACCAAGACCCAGATATAGATTAATTGTTGGTGCAAAGTGGGTGTTCAGAAACAAACTTGTTGAGAATGGAACTGTGATTAGAAACAAAGCAAGACTAGTTGCAAAAGGATACTCTCAGGAGAAAGGAATTGACTATGATGAAACTTTTGTACCCGTAGCAAGATTAGAAGCTATCAGAATGTTTCTTGTATTTGTAGCTCATTCAAAATTCAAGGTGTATCAAATCGATGTGAAAAGTGCCTTCTTGAATGAAAAATTGGAAGAAGAAGTCTATGTGGAGCAACCACCAGGATTTGTTGATCCAAAGTTTCTTGAGCATATGTACATGTTAGACAAGGCACTATATGGATTGAAGGAAGCACCTAAAGCATGGTATGAAACTCTATCAAAATTTCTTCTTAAAAATGGTTTCATTAGAGGTACCATTGACAAAACTCTTTTTATTAGAAAATAAAAAGATGATATTTTTCTTGTCCAAATTTATGTTGATGATATTATATTTGGTTCGACTAATGAAAAACTCTGTGAAAAGTTTAGCAAACTAATGCAGTCAAATTATGAAATGAACATGATGGGAGAGTTGAACTTCTTTTTGGGACTTCAAGTCAAACAGACTAATGATGAGATTTTTATCAATCAATCAAAGTATGTTAAAGAACTATTGAAGAAGTTTGATATGCAAGATTGTGCAACTGCCAAAACTCCCATGTCAATAACCACTAAGCTAGACTCTGACCCAAATGGTAAGAAAGTTTATAACACTAACTATAGAGGTATGATTGTCTCATTGTTATATTTAACCAGATATAATGTTTGCAACATGCATGTGTGCTAGATTTCAGGCTGATCCTAGAGAATCACATTTGATAACTGTGAAAAGAATTTTCAGATATCTCAAGGATGAACAAACTCTTGGACTTTGGTATCTTAGAAAGTCTAATTTTTCATTAATTGGCTATTCAGACTCTGATTATGCAGGATACAAGGTTGACAGGAAAAGCACAACAATCTAATGCCAATTTCTTGGTGTAGAAAAAATAACAAACAGTATCAATCTCAAAAACTGAGGCTGAATACATGGCAGTTGAAAGTTGTTGTGCTCAAATTCTGTGGATGAGAAATTAGTTACTTGATTATGGACTAACATTTTCAAATATACCTATGTATTCTGATAATACTAGTGCTATTAAAATTGCAGAAAATCCAGTCCAACATTCCAGAACAAAGCACATTGATGTCATGTATTATTTTATTAGAGCACATGTTGAAAATGTTACTGTTGAACTTCATTATGTTCCAACTGACAGACACATTGTAGACATTTTAACAAAACCACTTGATGAGTCTACCTTTCTCAGACTGGTAGGTGAATTAGGTGAAAGTGTTTGACCTAAAACCAATCATGTATGATGAGTTAGGAAAAACTTTCTGCTACTCTTATTTGATTTCATTTGATAATAATAAAGTATTTATGTTACAGGCTTAATCTATTTGAAGTGTATTAAATAAGATGTTCCATAGTTTAGAGCAAAGCTTCTAGAATTATAATGAGATTGTAATAATGAGATCTAGAAGATAATAGCTTTAGACTTAAACAGTTCCTGATCATAGGATAACTAATTGGAAATTGGTAAATCCGTAAAGATCATTACATACTATGCTAGCTCTCTTAGGAGGATGTATGTTCTCATAGACATTTGTGTGGTGACACTATTGTAGGGTTTCGTGACACAAACGCAGCGGAATAAACGCGAAAAATAAATCAAAATAGCGAAACCCTCCGCAGGATCCATGCGAAAACAAAAGATTTAATTCGGAGATGAAGAATAAATACCTTTAGAAGCTTTAACAGTTCATTAATGGAAGATTAATGGAGGTCCAAAACTTGTTTAATCACCACGTATCCCGCTCTCGCGATCTACGCTCTACGGTATCCACACGAACACTTTTCATGAAGGATTGATGTGTACTAGCACCCGAAAACTTCTTCTCTCTCTATCTTCCTCCTCTCTCAGAGCGGCTAGGGTTTTTGTAAAATCTCTATCTTATTAAATCAGCCCATAAAGAGATTATATAGAGAGAGGAATAAGTTTTCTAATTATAATCCAATTATAATTAATACTAATCCAAAATTCTAAATTATTTAATTAAGTCTCACTTAATTAATTAATTATTAATTTTAGAATTAGTTTAAGTAATTAATTTATTCTATTTATATAATTAATTAAGTCATACTTAATTAATATCATAAATAAAATAAATTACTTATTTAATTTAAATTCATAATTTAAATTATTTCTCCTTCAAGCGTTCTTTGTGTGTGACCCTGTAGGTTATTATTACGTTGGCAACAATTTTAATATCTAATTAAAATTGTAAACAATGAGCGGCATCTAGTAATACATCATTGCTACCCAAGTAATAATAATAAATCGGTGATTCGATTAAGCCTTTCGTGAATAATGTTCCATGTAATATAATCCATTTAATCTTGATATTATAGATTAAACTCAAGGCATGTCTCGTGTCATCCTCTTCATAATTTAATCTTTATTTTCTTGATCGATGAGTAGACTATTAAAATCAAATCAACATTTGAGCACGGCCGTGCATTTCATAGTCTCACTCAAACAAGAGGCCAATAATATCACTCCTAAAATTAGGAGGATTAAATCCCATCTAGATCATTCATATTTCTCATACGATTCATAATATACCCAATGTCCACTTTTATCATCACCCGGTCAAAGGTAACTTTTAATGTAATCAAAGTATATTAATTCTCGTATAGAAATATAATGATTTCAGGTCTAAGGATCATTACATCATTATCACAGTGAGAATTACTTATGACACTTACTTAACATGTAGAATCTCACGGTGGGTCATTCCAGTGCCATGCATTGATACATGCACTTATGTTCTTGGCTTTAGTATCCCCATACCTATGACCAATGAGATGTGGTCATCGGTCAAGAAACATACTAGTCTTTGTGCATTATTATTGTCCTTAAATAATAATACTCGACTAGGGAATTTTAGGAATAAGATACTATTCATATAATCTCATTTTTAAGTCACATACTTAAAGATATATAATACGTATCAAAATTCCAAGGACATTTATTATGCTTTCAATTTATTACGCAGTAAATAAAACATAATAAATAAATAATAATCAATAAAACATAATCCTTAATAATAAATATTTTCCTTAAAATATAAAAAATATTGTCTCTAGAGCACAATTACTAACAACTATATCTAGTATGTAGGTGCTTATTAAGGAATAAGTTCACTGAACATGACTCGATAAGTAGAAAAACTAATGGAGTTTACTCACGTGTCGATAGTTGTTTATTAAGTAAATAGTTGTACAAGTATCCTTAGACTTGAGATCGTTAGAGTGATCTCGTACACAATGATTTATGCTTTGGTTTAGTCCTTAGTCTCTAGGACATTCATTAGGTCCATTCTGGGCATAGTGATTTGTGTATGGAGATACTTAACGGATCAATAAAGGATCTGCCCCTTCCAGTAAAGGAATTGAATATCCTATGTTAATCTTAGATATGCAAGTTCAGGAATCTCTGGCCAGAGTGAATGAAATTAGAAAGTGTTTCTAATTTGCATTAAAAGGAACTTTGCATTATGAATAAGAAATCATATGATTAAATTAGATAGGCTTGACACGAGTTCCATGCCTTGTATTTAATCGGGATATTGAAGGGTAGAAGGAATTAATTGTACGGTAACTAATTATTGACAGGTTCTAAGTATTCTAAGCAATGATTTCATATTATCTGGATAGTCGCGATATGTTGAGAAGCATCACTCACGATGTAGAATAAATATAATTAATCAGATTAATTATATTTAATGAATTAATAGAATTCATATAAATAATAAATAAAATGTTTATTATTATTTATTTCTACTACCGGCTTAATATTGAACCTAAAGAGTCACACCATAAAAGAGATTAAATTATAGATGAAGGAATAATTAATAATAACTAGTCATTATTTATTTATGAAATAAATAATTACTTAGCAAATTTTATAAATTAATTAAATGAGATTTAATTGATTATAAATTATTTAAGATAAGATCTTAATATTATTAATTAAATATTTAATTAAATTAATTAAATATGAAGAGAGAATAATTTTCTAAAAGAGTTTAGAAAAAGGAATTAATGATTAAAATCGTTTTAATCATTAACTAATTAATTAATAAGATTAATTAATTAAAAAGGGAATTAATAATAAGATATTTATAGAAAATATCTCAGCTGAGATATTTGCCAATAAATATAGGATTATAAACCCTAATACTAAAAACCCTAATATTTGTGAGAAATATTTTAAAAGGGAGGCAACCCTAATTTCCTCTCTAGCCTCCTCCTTCATCTTTTAGTTTGATTCTTGGTGGATATCTTTAGAGCACTCCACACTTAAGGGGTGATTGCGGGGATTGAAGAACAAGATCTTCTGTAGCTGTTGCCGGAAAGCAATCGAGGTATTCTTCAATTTATAAAATAGTTTTGTATCTATATGTATGTATACATAGGAATATATGCAAATAAATGTTATTCAATGCTTCCGCTGGTGCATAAATTCCTACATTAGGGATGTTAAATATGTAAGTAATCAATAATTACAAGAAGAAAGGTATGTACTTTAATTATAGTCCCTGATTTATCAAACTATAATTTGTTATTGCAAAATTTTTGAGTTACTTTATCTTGACAGAGTCTAACCTCTAGACTCTGACGGGTCTATAAACTCTGAGAGACTATAGACTCTGAAGGTTTAGACACTTAGACTCGGAAACGGTTAGAATTCACGCCCGCAGACTCTGATTATTTTTGAACCGTTCAAATGACTAAAAATAGGCGGTAACAGTTACTTTTTACTGGTTACAGACTGTAGACTCGTGTGTATTGTTTGCAAGTTAAACAAAATAAATTTTTACATACAATTAACTCACCTGTTTATTGCAATCTATTTTCTAAGGCAAAACTTACTTACAGAGCTTCTCAAGAACCCTAGCTTTTAATTCCCAAGAATTTTCATTACTTGAATGGTTGCTGTTTCTACCGTCGTGAGGGGATCCAAGGCAATTGCATTCACCTTTAGGGATTTCGAGTTCATGACAACAAACCATGTCGCAGCCCTTGAAGACAAGAAGGATCTAGATACAAACTATTATCCTGTGATGAATTTCTTGGAACAAAATGAGCTTAGCTATATGTTAAAAGCATCTCCTATTATTCACATGGATTCTGTCTCCCAGGCTTGTAGCACTTCTAAGGTTGTTGATCCTACTCAGGATCAACCAGGTAAAATTATGTTTACCTTTGGTGATACTACATTTGATGTTACTACTGATGTTATCAATTTCGTGTTTAAATTACTTGTGAAACAACCTTTTGATGAAATTGTTGATGATTCTGAAATCAAGACCATGCTTAAATCATTAGGTTACACTGCTAGCACTGATAACAAGAGTAAGTTAACTAGGCCTAATTTGAGAAAAGAATAGTCCTTTTTCTCTGATCAAATTGTAAAATGTTTTACTGGTAAGTATAATGGTTTTGATGCTATTACATTTATCACTTATCAAATTGGTCAATGTCTTCTATTTGATAAAGTGATCAATATTGGTGATATGTTGCTCACTCAAATGGGAGCTAAATTAAACAATGTGCGAGAGGGGAGGAAGAAAGTCTATTATCATATATTTCTTTTGATTCTCCTTAATCACTTCATTCCTAACATGTCAACTAGGTTGGTAGATGATTGTTGTGTGTAGGCCTACAAACAACAAAGGAGGATTTTCTCTTACATCAAGAGAATTGATGAGAAGAAGGGAACCAACCTGCCTGCCATGGTGTATCCACAGGTAATGCAGGTAAAACTATCAAACCTACAAACCTTCTATTTATAACTCTTCTTTCTTTGGAGGTGAAATGATGCATGAATAAATTATGAAGAGTCCCCCTGCAACTACCCAAGTAGCCAAATCCCATTCCTCCAAACAATCTCACAAATCCAAATCTAAAAAGAAACCAACCTCGATTGTCTCCCAAAAGACACCAGTTGTAAAGAGGAGGAGATTGATATAAACCAGGCGTATAGATGAACAAAGTGATGAGGAGCATAACCCCTTAGAGAAGCAGGTTGTTGAAGAGATTTCTCTACTAAAAGAAGGTCATCATTCACCTGATTCTAGCCTAAAAGCCAAGATTGTAGACTCCCCACATGCTATAGTCTCTGAAACACCTAGGGATGCACCTCAGGATTCTCAGCTTGAGTTTCTTGAGAAATCTTTTGCTAAAAGTATAAGAGGTTGATGAAGGCTTATTCTACACACACACACAAACTTATTATTGGTACTAATCCTGTTTTGCAGGAAACCGTTATTCCCAAGGCTCTTGCAGAGCCAAACTCTTAAAGAAAGAAAACTCCTGAACTAGAGTTTAATGTTGATTCAGAGTCTAGACTGCATTCAGACTTTGATTATGATACATTTTGGGAAGGAATGACAAAGGAAGCAGCCTCAAGTCTTATAGACTCTATAATTGTTCCAAGTGATGAGGTGCTTATCTTTCTATATCCTTTGATGGAATCAATTGAAGATCCAGAATCATACAAGACACAACAAGTCTTAGATCTTCTCTCAACATATGATTCCCTAAGGAAGAGAATTGAGATGGAGCTACATATGTCTGCACATGATGTAGTCACCAATCTATACAACTACATCTTCAACTCTTCATTACAAAGTCAAGCAGCTGGGATCATAGAAGGCAGGACAATTGAATTTCTCAAAGCACTTGGTGTGCCATACTCTGAAAAACTAAAAATGAAGAAAGTCAAGAAGACAAAAGCCCTTAAAAGGAGACAATCAGAGTCTGTTGCTGAGTCAGACACTGAGATTGTGCAACCAGTCTTTGATTATAAAGCAAATTGGGATAATGGAGTTACCTAAAATATAACCATTCAATGGATTTCTCACTTTCAACCTCTATTAAGACAGGTAGTTGACTATCTTGTCCATAATATAAGTACAATTTCCAATAAATACATTTATCCAACCTATCAGAGTAGATTGGATCAATTCAAGGGCATATACTTTCAAAAAGTGAGAAGAGAACTGTAGAAACTATTTAATCTTACATATGCCCAGGCAATCAATGCAATCCGTACAAGGGCTTTTCATCACAATTTGGATGCATTTATTCTTGAAGAACAACATGAGGAAGAAGATGTTGGAAGAAATTTGGAAGATGGCACTAGTGCACCAGTAGTGACTAGTGACGAAGGTGCTCAGTCTGCCTCACCCATAAAAGAACCACCTAGTTAGAGGTTGGGTGATAGTGGGGCAGGGGAACATGCTGATAGGCCCTCTTTGACAACTCAAGAAATTGCTGATGAGGACCCCAATGATAAGGGAGGACAGACTCTGATTGATGCTCATGAAGAAATTCCACAATCAATTCTATCAGAGTCTATCCACTTTGAGGGGGAGTCTCGTGCACTAACAATCAAAGATAGTGACACTCAGACTCTGGTTTATAATGATGTCATACTGAAGCAGTTAGAGTCTAGAGTAGACCCTGAGACTGGAATACTAGAACCAATAGATTCTGGAAAGAAAAAAGAAGCTAGTAAGGGTTCAGATTCTGTTGATGCTTACCCCTTGATGGAAACCCCTAGCCTTCAGACAATTGAAGGGGTTCCCCTCCAGCAAGGTGGTTCAGGTATTGAAGCATCTCTTACTTCTCTCACACCCTATTCTGTAGGATTTTTGAGTGCACCCTCCCAAATGAGTGAAAAAATAAAAATGAGAGGCTGGTACTAGTCCAGACAAAAGGAGAGGTAGAAAAAACTGTAGAGACCCAGAGTGAGAATGAGAAAGTGGGTGCCCAACCCCACTGTGAGAATGAGAGACTAGGGTATCCTGAACCTAGCTTTACTTATTGGGATCAAGATTTTCCTAAAAGTTCGTCCAATGAGTTGGTACATGGGATGGATGAAAGCTTATTTATGCTGATTATGCAGATTGGCAGGAAGGAGAAAGCTCTAGCTCCTCAGAAATCATTCACACAGAGCCCACAACTTCATTTCACTACAAGAAAAACAGCATCACACAACACTGATCAGACAACACTCGGTCAAAAAAGCATTGCCCAGAATTAACATACAATGGTTTATTTTTGCCCTCGAAAAACCATGGTCTAATCCAGGTTTAATACAATGGTTTTTAGAACCGTTGTGAAAAAATACTCAAAATTGTGGAGGTTATGCAACTGTTTCTAAAGACCATTGTGTTATTATAATTCATACAATGGAAAACACAACTGTTGTTAAATATTATACAACTGTTTTACAAAAATATTGTTTTATTAGAATTCATACAACAAGTCAAATAACTATTGTTAAATGATGCACAACTGTTTTATTATACTATTATTTTATTAAAATTCACATAAGTGTTTTTGATATCATTGTTCATTAATATGTCATACAACAGTTTTTAAAACGAATAAACACTTGTATAATAAGCTCGATTTTTTAAAAAATTAAAAAATTTGATTTCTTTATGAATTTTGATTTTTGTATCCTATAACTTGAAATATATATTTATAATATGGATATGTATATATTTGTGAATACTAACTACCTATTCTTGTAGTTCCAACATGAGAATATGTATATCTTTTATGTTACGAGTTATGGGATAAACAATCACTTGGTGGTAAATCTACAATTATGTCATTATTAAAATTAAAATTAATTTTTTCGATGATCCGACCGTACGGATGTTAAGATCAATATGTATTAGTCATGTATAAAAAAAATCAATATATTTTCAATTTGTTTTGTATGTTTTTTTAACAAAACTAGTCAAAATAGTAAATAAATAATTTTCGTCTTATTATAAAAAGGTATTTTTTGTCTTGTAGTGTCAAACAAACAACGTTTTTTTTAGTAGTTGTGTTGTATGAGTTAAAAAAATACATCGATTTTCAACGTAAGACTGTTGTAGAATAAAATATTGTATGAAATGAATTGAGATAATGATTCTAAAAAAACCATTGTATTAATTTAATTAAGACAACAATTTTTAAAAAGAAAAAACCATTGCATTATGAGTTAGATTTTTTTAAAAATTAAAAAGATTAAATTATTTTATGAATTTTGATTTTTGTACCTATAAGTTGAATAATAAATTTATAATATTGATATGTATGCATTTATATTGTTTGTGAGTACTAAGTACCTAGTTTTGTGGTTCAGACATGAAAATGAGTATGCATTTTATGGTACAAGGACCTAGGCAATGACTTTGTGGTAGATCTACAATTTTCACATTATTAAATTAGTAAATAAAATAAAATCCTTAAAATTTAATACTTCATAAATTAATAATCTTTTTTGAAATAATAATTTTTCCTTGACTTAATAAAAAAGAGTATTAAAAATTATCAATATTAGTAAGTTAATTAAATAATATTTTTTCAATAAATTCTAAATACAAATAATACATAATAATAATAAAATAAAGAGAGTAATCATGTATTATAAATTTCAGTAATATATTAAAACTAATATTTCTTAATTTAAAATGAGTCATGGGCAAAATAAGAAGTTTTGGAATAATGCATGTCTTATTCAACTATTATATATGTAAAAATAAAGATATATTATATTAATGTTCATGTTTCGTATTCTAGTTTATATTAAAATCGAGATTTTTTAACCAAAAAAGTAAATACAAGGGGTCTTTAAAATTTTAAGCTTAAAATTTTATTTATTTTTATTGAAATATAGAGTTCTGGGTGTTTAAATTAATAGGTCACATTTTTACTATAATTAGATACATAATATAATTTGCAAGTAAAATTACTTACAATTTTTTTATTCATTTTAGATATTTAATAAATATATAAAATACTATTATTTACACACTAATTAGAAATATATCTATAAACATATGTTTGCAATGGTCCATGTTTATTGGCTCAAAGTGCATCACAAGGATCTACTCAAGCTAAAGATTGGAACCGTTGATTTGAATTAGGGATTTAATCTCCACCTTCCAAAATAAATTCATACAAATATGATATAACAACTTCATTCTCTTTTTCTATCACTTACGCCTCTTTTTCTCTCTAACCCTAGACTCTTCGAAAATCCGATGGCCGCCATCATCCCCTGCAAATCCCCCTTTCTCCCTGCCAAAAAAATTGAACTCCCCCCAAACCAAATTTCCCCATAACTATCTAGACACAGATCCTGACTATCACATTTATTTCCCATTTATTTCTCATTTCTCATTTCAGCTATAGATATATGACAATCAAGATGTTGATGATACTATTGTTCATCAGTACGGTAGGTAAAGCTTGGTAATTGTTGACCTAATTCAGAAGCTTGGTAAGCTGACCTCTTTTCATATTTGTAGTTTGTGTAAGTTCCTGTTTGTCGACTCTCCCCTATTTCTCATAGTACGTTTAGTTATTGTATTAATTATATGATTTAGCTAGTGAAAGTAAGATTTGGGTTTGTGTTGTTTTATTAGCAGAGACAGGTGGAGTTGTGTGTGGTTTGGATAAAGGAATCAATGCTAGCAGTATATGCCTAATTCTCAATGTTTGTGGTCTTATTCGTGTGTATGTGTATATATGTTTTGTAGTATTCACTTATGTATCCTGATTTGGATTATTCTTTTTTGCTTTGTTGATGTTGTATATGTTTTCTGCTTGGGACTGGTTTTATATGTTTGATAAATATTGATTACAGATTTTGATTATAACTATGGTAAGATGATGGTATTGTTCTTTAACTAGTGATCTCTTTTCATATTTGAATGTTGACAAATCAAGTGGGTAAAAGATCAGTCTGCTTGGAATCGGTCTGAAGGAAGAGATCACATACTTCCAGTTCACCATCCTTGGTCTTTCAAGTCTGTTCGGAAATATATAAAGAATGTTATTTGGCTGCTACCAGATATGGACTCCACCGAAAACTGGTCAGTATCTAGATCAACTATAAGCACATGTCCATTATTATGGTCTGTTTTGAGCGCATATATAATTGCACTTAATGTGTCAGGTACAAGCCTGGACAAGTTTCACTTGAAAAGAACCTTATACTTCCTTACGTTGCCAATCTCGATTTCAGTCTGCAATTAGTTTGTAAAGACATGGTTATGATACTATATGGTTCATCTGGCTTCTATGAACAATTTTTTTGTAGAGGCACTAACATAAAATTCATAATTTTATTTATTTCTTGGGAGATAGTACAAGTTGAGTGATACTAGGATTGCAAAAATTAAAAGAAATTAAGGCTAGTGATTTATCAGTAATGATATAACAAGTAATTGCAAGTCAACTTGATATGAGTGGTTTGAGTATTTTTTAACCTTTTGGATCATGTTGACTTGAAATAAAGTGCTGAATTTGGACTCTTTTCCTTTAAATCATCATTGATGTACTTCAGATTATGATACTTGGTTGTGTAGGGTCTTCTGAGTTTTTAGTAGGAGAGCATAATATGTAACCTTTCAGGGAGGAAAGATACGTGCTAAGCTTGTCGCAGAACTTAATCATGCTGACGATGTTGTTATAGAGGAAGGGACTGCAGGAGAGGTAGGGAAAGCAGCAACACATCTTGGTATGCGTACGTAAGTGTCAACTTATCTGTAAATGCTCCCTCACAATGCATTGTCCATTTGGGATTTTTTTACAAGGAAATATGTTGATTTCTGCAAGTGATTATGTTTTGTGTAGGATCTATAGACTGTAATGTTTTTTGTACGAGTTTGATAGTCTAATGTTTGATAAATATTAATTATATAGTTTGATTATAACTATGTGTTAATAGTATATGTAGAATCAGTGTAGAATGAGAAGAGTTTGCTCAATTACCTACATTACATAAGTAGTGAGTTTGATAAAATATTGTTTCTGCAATCTTCATTTGCTCTGCTGTGTGAATCAGAAATTGATTATTGAAGTGAATTGTTTTATTTTTTCCCTCATCCGTCATAGGGAGAAGTATGTTAATTAGAATATGGATCATTTTGCTAGTGATCTTATACATCTTATACATTTTATTTTGATTTCCAGACAGAGTGGTCCATGCTTTAAATCTCAACTTGAAAGCCATGGGTGCATCTGTAGCCCAGCCACATAATAGATGTAATTCCGACAATGCAAGTAAGCTATGGTAAGATTTCACTTATTTTTTGTTACCTTGAATGTATAATATATATTTCATGGGTAATGTTTAAGCAATCGTGTTTGTTTATAAACGCAGAAGCATCTATCAAGTATCTGAATCCTATTATAATGGCAGAAGCACAAGTTCAAGCTCAACAAAGACGAAATACAGTAGCAGCTATGAAGTACCATAATAGTATTCTAACAATGATTTGATTCTAACAAGTATAATAGGGTTTCTGATAGTATTGATGTTAGACATAGACATTTAGTTGCATGTTGTAATTCTCTTCGATAACTTTTATATATTAAACCATAGTTTCAATTGTTAAACACTTGTGTATTTCAATTTTTTTGAGACAATAATATAAAACACTTGTTTATTTCAATTATGTTTTGAGACAATGATATAAAACACTTGTCTATTTGAAAAACGAACCATTATTACATTGAATTCTTACAATAGAAATTGAGTTACAAACCATTGTAACAACTGGGTATAGTCAACAGATTCTTATTTACGAACCGTTGTGTTCATTATCTTTAGACATTTCGTCCTTATCGTGGAACCATTGTGATAATGTGATCTCGACAATGGTTTTTATTTTAGAAGCTGTTGAATATAGGAAGGAAGAACAACACTTCCTTTTACAGGAACTGTTGTGTTAAAGAATAATAAACATTGTTCTCATATTAACAAACGCTTGATTAACTGCAAGTCCTACAATAGTCAATTTACCAAAATCGTTGCATATACCACCCTTCTAACAACATTTTTTCATGATCTTGCTGTTGTCTTCCTTAAAGACAGACAACGATCGCGTACCGTTGTGTGATCTATGTATCAGACGGCGGCTCAATATTCAACGGTTTTTCATGGTAACACACAACGGGCAAAAATGCTTGTATAAAGCTGTTTTTCTTGTAGTGTTTAGTGGATTCTCTAGCTAGGAGAGTAGACAGAGTTATGGAGGCTTTGGTGGCTGCATCACATATTCAATCTGAGACTACAATATTGAAGTCAGGAGAACCAATTCTTATCATGCCTATCCAGACTAGGCTTCCAGAGTCTACAGAGTCTGATCACTCTAAGGAGGAGTCAAGGTCTATAGTCCCTTTTATAGTTTCAGAGTCTACTCCACCACCAGAATCTAAACCTCTTATTACAAAGTTGGAGCCGACTGATGCTGTGACTGATGATTCTACCTCTGAAGATGAATTTGAGGTGAATCCATCTTTCATTTATTTTGATCAAGCTTTTTCTCTCTCTTGGGAAATAACAAAGACTAGGGGAATTGATGATTTTGATACTTTTAAGTGCATTTTGGATATTCATCAATCTGAAAGAGTTCAAGCCTTTCACAAGAAATCTTTTGTTCAAGAACATGGTTATTATCCTAATGAGGAACAAGATGCTTCTCTCATTCAAGAAAGCAAGGATATAGCAGATGATAAGCAAGCAGCCATGAATAATATTATAAATCAATTGGCTGATGTGGTCACAAATATTTCATATATCACTACTAAGCTGACCAATGTTGACATCACCACTACTCTTCTCAAAACTACGTTTGAATCTTTAAATTCGGTTCAACAAACTAAGGATGTTACTGTAAAGGCATCTTTAGCTAATTTCAAGGCAACATAAACTAATCTTCAAAATGATGTCAATTCCCTTACTTCTAATGTTGATTCTGTGATTGCTGCTCAGGCCAACATCTACTCAGTACTGGAAAAAATTCTTTTGGCTGTCACAAGTGGTGATAATAACAAAAAGGGGGAGAAGAAAGAAGTTGGGAGTTCAAGGAGTAATAAGGATGATTCTTGCAAGGGTGACAAGTCAAGGGGAGTTAAAAAGAGGAGAGATGGTGATGATGATGAAGTTAGTGATAATTCTCATGATCATAGGGCTCCTGGTGGTGTACAATAAAAGAAGTATGAAGTGTTTGTTAAAACACAATCTCATACACACTAGTCAGGGACTGGACATAGGAAATCAGGGCCTAAGCTAGACTCTAAAAAGAAAAAACAGAGTATAGACTTTGATGAACAAAAGAAGGAAGAAATCAAGGAGCCAAGCTATTGGAAGTGTAGTCAAACCAATACATAATTTAGAGTTAGAAGAACAACAGGTCTTGGATGTATTTCAGCATCTAACATTGACAAGACTACTACTCTAGTAGCTGATCAACAATCTTTTACAGATAGTCAATTTGAAAAACTCACTCAAAAACACTTTAACAAAGTGGTGTATACTCAAATTATCTACAATGTTTTTGAAAGAAACTTTCCAAGAGGACAGGGTGGAACTGAAAAGATGAAAACTGAAATGCTGGTATATTTTCTGAATGGAGGAACTATAAGGTGGATAAGTCAACAAAATTTCATATTCTTCAAGAAGGCTGAGGAGTTATAATATATTGGATTTCTTCTGTCAATAGCAGCTGAGGTGAATAAGAGTAGGAGAGAAGTGGCCAATAAATGGATCAAAGAGATTGATAGACAAATAAACAGATGGGCAAATTTTCTCTGAAATATGTGAATCCTGAAGGGAAGGATCAAGACATGCCTCTGGAAGTAAAATAGATTAAATTTCAAGAGGATTTGGGTCACTACTTTTTGGTTTCAACCTATGGAAGAGAAGATTAATGTTTTGATGCTTAAAGACTTAACAAAGACAAGAATGCAGTGCAAATGATCTAAGAGCAGCGTACTGTCAAATCAAATGTGAAAATGAAGAAATGATCAAATTAAAGAAGTTTGTTGGTGAATATCTAGCTATTGTGGAGGAGAATATGTTGAAGTCATTTCTGAGAAACAACACAGCTTTTGAGAAGATAAATTGATAAGTAATTCTTTGTTCCTTATAAATTTTTATACTGTTCCAGATTAATTGTTTCATTTTTTAGTTTTGACATCATCAAACCTTGATTTATTCTTACATTTGATGATATACAAAATAGGGGGAGATTGTTAGAAATATATTCATTTGATGATGTACAAAATACTAGAACATAGTCTAGCATAGTTTATCTGTAACAAGTCTTTCTAGTCTCTGAACTTTTTCTATAATCAGAGTCTAGATACTCAACATTCATTTATAAATGTCATTTATACTTAGAAGATTTTCAAGAGAATTTAAACCAGAATCTGGATGAAAATCAGATTCTGGGAGTTAATCGGAGTCTATATGTTAGTAATTGTGCTCTAGAGACAATACTTTTTATATTTTAAGGAAAATATTTATTATTAAGGATTATGTTTTATTGATTATTATTTATTTATTATGTTTTATTTACTACATAATAAATTGAAAGCATAATAAATGTCCTTGGAATTTAGATACGTATTATATATATTTAAGTAAGTGACTTAAAAATGAGATTATATGAATAGTATCTTATTCCTAAAATTACCTAGTCGAGTATTATTATTTAAGGACAATAATAATGCACAAAGACTAGTATGTTTCTTGACAGATGACCACATCTCATTGGTCATAGGTATGGGGATACTAAAGTCAAGAACATAAGTGCATGTATCAATGCATGGCACTGGAATGACCCGCCGTGAGATTCTACATGTTAAATAAGTGTCATAAGTAATTCTCACTGTGATAATGGTGTAATGATCCTTAGACCTGAAATCATTATATTTCTATACGAGAATTAATATACTTTGATAACATTAAAAGTTACCTTTGACCGGGTGATGATAAAAGTGGACATTGGGTATATTATGAATCGTATGAGAAATATGAATGATCTAGATGAGATTTAATCCTCCTAATTTTAGGATTGATATTATTGGCCTCTTGTTTGAGTGAGACTATGAAATGCACGGCCGTGCTCAAATGTTGATTTGATTTGAATAGTCTACTCATCGATCAAGAAAATAAATATTAAATTATGAAGAGGATGACACGAGACATGCCTTGAGTTTAATCTATAATATCAAGATTAAAGGGATTATATTATATGGAACATTATTCACGAAAGGCTTAATCGAATCACCGATTTATTATTATTATTTGGGTAACAATGATGTATTACTAGATGTCGCTCATTGTTTACAATTTTAATTAGATATTAAAATTATTGTCAGCATAATAATAACCTACAGGGTCACACACAAAGAACGCTTGAAGGAGAAATAATTTAAATTATGAATTTAAATTAAATAAGTAATTTATTTTATTTATGATATTAATTAATTATGACTTAATTAATTATATAAATAGAATAAATGAATTATTTAAACTAATTCTAAAATTAATAATTAATTAATTAAGTGAGACTTAATTAAATAATTTTGGATTTTGGATTAGTATTAATTATAATTGGATTATAATTAGAAAACTTATTCCTCTCTCTATATAATCTCTTTATGGGCTGATTTAATAAAAGAGACATATTTTTACTAAAACTCAATCCGTTTTGAGAAAAGAGGAAGATAGAGAGAGAGAAGCAGTTTTCGGGTGCTAGTCCACATCAATCCTTCATGAAAAGTGTTCGTGTGGATACCGTAGAGCGTAGATCGCGAGAGTGGGATACGTGGTGATTAAACAAGCTTTGGACCTCCATTAATCTTCCAGTAATGAACTGTTAAAGCTTCTAAATGTATTTATTCTTTATCTCCGAATTAAATCTTTTGTTTTCGCATGGATCCTGCGGAGGGTTTCGCTATTTTGATTTATTTTTCGCGTTTATTCCGCTGCGTTTGTGCCTTGAAACCCTTCAATGGAATCAGAGCTACTTGTGAAACGTTTTAATTCGGTTATGTGCTTAATAGTTTTCGATATGTAAGCATGTATGCGGTCTATCATGATTTTGTATTGATACAATATGTATATGTTTTTATATATTATGAATATATGATATTCATATGATGTATAATCATGTGATGATTGTGTGTATTGATGTATGTATATGATACATGTTTATTCTTATTATGGGAATCGTATTCGATACGAATTCTGAAACGGTTGTCGTAGATTTTCTGAAATCTGTGTCCGTTATCCGATTTTCACAAACGATATGTGTTTTCTGACTAAAATCGGGTCACTGAGCAATATTGACATAGTCAGCTCTGCGTCTGTAAGCCATTAGATATCGTTATAGGCCCCAAAACGGTGATTTATTATTTTCTGAAAATTATTTAATTTTCTAAAATTTTGAGTATATGTATGTATATATTATGAATATATGATATTCATGTGATGTATAATCATGTGATGATTGTATGTATCATTGTGTATGTATATATGATATATTCTAGTTCTTGTCATTGGGATTGTATATGATACGATTTCCGAAACACCGTCAGATTTGGTGAAATCTGATTGCCGAATCCGATTTTCGCAAACGCTATGTGTTTTCTGCTTGGAATCGGGCCAATGAACAAAACTGATAGTCTCCCGACGGGTCTGTAAGGCGTTTGACGTCGTTAAGGGTCTCGAAACAGTGATTTATTGTCTTCAGAAATCTGTTTTTAATTTTCTAAAATTTCGAAATTTGTTATATATGATTATATGATATGTTTATATAATCTGAGATATATTATATGTTTTATGTGATAGCATGGTGGATGGTTATGGCCTAAAGATCCATAGTATAGTGGTTTTGATTTATGGTTTTGGTTTCTAAATACGACTTGCATGTCGTTTATTCATTGTAATTTAATTATCTCGAATGTAACTCGAGTTCTTCTTATAATTTCATTAGAATAGTTTTATTTTATTATTCAATATAATTATCAATGAAGACTTGCAAGCAAGGAGGCGATCCAAAAGGGGATGATGGAGCAATGAGGAAAGTAGACATGTAATAGATAGTATTTTTAAAACCATCATAGACTGACATTGATATTTCCATTAGCTTGGAAAGATCACATAGGATGGGGCCATAACCAAATACGTTTAGTTTACGCACATTACATATATGTATATAATAGCATGTATTGGTATGTATGCGTAGATATAATCGAGATGCATGCTTAGTATTGATTAATCATGTATGTATTAGATACGACACCCATGCCATGTTTGCTTAAGAAAGATAAAATCTGTAACGATTCAAGATTTTAAAATTGAACAAACGATCATGAGATTCTTGTGTTTATGAACACGGTATTAAATATGAATTTTCTTTTTCTGATATGGGGAGATTTTGTCAAAAGCGGATTATTAGTTTAATTCGTAAGGAAGTTGGGTTTTAAGTGAGACCGCTTGTGACTTCTCCGACGACCTGGAAATCAATCCATTGACGAATATTGAAATGAATTATTTGATCAAGGAAAAATTGAGAATCTCTTTATGATGGGATCATGATCATTAATATAAATAATAAAAAACTTTAAATACATATTAAGTTAATCGGATGCCTTCCAATGTTTAATACTCGTCAAGATCTAGATTGAGAAGGAGTGGGTTTGCCAAAGCAAGGTGCTTTTATCAATCATGGGAAGACGTGATAAGTAAGTGTACTTAGTTTGTTGAAACATTGGGTCTAACTTAACTAAATCATCACAATAGGATTGTGGGTTTAGAGGCATAGAGTTTGGTGAGATTTATTGGATAAATGTGTACAAAGGGTTGTTCCACCAAACTTTCCAAGAGTTATATTTGATATAATCGACAAATGTTGCCTACCTAAATAGTCATATTTTGAGTGTATTAGTCAACGCTATCTTAAAACATGGATGAAATATGGATCTTGGCTCACTAGAAAGATTTAAAGAAATGTTTTCCGAATTAATAGTTAGGGCTATTAGTTTGATAAAAATAGTGGGTGGTATATGGTGATATACCATAATCACTTAAACATAATTAATATTAAATTTGCAATCTAGTTTATTTTATACACTTTAATATTGTAGATATAAATTATAAACACAAACAACTTCTCTATGCGATAAGTTCTTGAGAATGACAAGTTGATGAGAATATATTTCCTTGACTGACATAGGAGCTTAAGGATCGTCCTCGGACACCACGATGTTAGTCAAATCTCTTCCCCTGCTCTTAAAGTTGAGAATGTAACTTGTGCAAATCATAGTGCTTATTGGAAGCAAATTGATGTTGTGACTGATGTTTCATGTCTCATGCTCGCAAATATGTGTGCTGAGCTTAAGAAGAAACACGAGCATATAGATGCTTATGAGACGATTGATCACAAGATATATTTAAAAATAAAAGGGCACTATACACTTAAAAGTAGGGAGAGTAAGACCCGGTTACAGCACATGTTCTAAAAATTATAGGGTATAACCTTTGATATTTTGGGTTTCCAGATTGGTCTGGAGACTTAGTTAGATTTGATCTTACAATCTCTGGATAAATATTATTCTTAGTTTGTTATGAACAATAAAATGAATAATATTGGTAAAACACACATTGAGTTGCTAAGCATGTTGAGAACTGCTGAAAGCAATATGATAAATGCATGAACTACTACTATATTGATGGTAAACATAGGGAATGCAAAAGGGAAAGGAAAATGAAAAGGCAAGGAGAAGATTTGATCTAGTTCCGTTGTCAAACCAAAGTCCAATCCCTAAAGCAGACTCTAAAGTCTGAATGAGGTGTTGATAAAGAAGACGATTGTCACTTCTGTGGAAAATTGGGAGACTGGAAATTAAACTGTCATGCTTATTTGGAAGATCTGATAAAGATGATCAATAAGGGTCAAGTTTCAGGTATTGGGTTGGAATTGGAGTAAAAGTAGTTGTTCTGGTTAGAGGAATTCGTTACTTAACTCTTAGCATATAAGGAAAATTTAGAACTTGATAATTGTTATAACGTGCTTGCAATTGGCAGAGACATTATTTCAGTTTCTTGTTTGGACAAGAAAGGCTTATGCATTCATGGATAAGTTTGATTATGAATTATACAAAATGATGCGAATCTTGGTTTATTTGGCAATATGACTAAAGCTCCTTTTACCGGACAAGGTGAAGGGGTCATTGAACGGGTATGACTTATACATAGTGATGTATGTGGTCATATGTATACGATGACAAAAGGTAGATTTTATTAACTTCATAAAATTTACTAATTATTTTAGTAGATACGGATATATGTATCTTTTGAAGAACTAATCCGAATCATTTGAAAAGTTCAAAGACTATAAAGATGAAGTAGAAAATATCAAAGAAAAGTTTTTTTTTGATAGGAGGGATCACACCTTGTTGGACATGGTGCGATTAATGTTGAGTCAAGGAATCTTCCAATTAGTTTCTGGGGTTGCACCCTGGAAACGGCTCCACATACACTTAACCGTGTTCCTACTAAAATGGTTCAAAAGACTCCTTATGAGATATGGACTAAGAAATGTCACAACATGTCATTTATGAAAATTTAGGGATGTAAAGCGTTTGTGAAACGTCTAATCTCTGACAAGCTATGACCAAAATCAGATAAATATAATTTTGTGGGATACCCAACTGAAACAGGGGGTTATTCTTTCTATAATCCTTCCGAGAACAAAGTATTTATTGCTTGAACTGCTATGTTCCTTGAGAGAGATGCTCTCTAAGAAAGACAGTGGGAGGATAATAGATCTCGATAAAGTTCGAGACCCACATGATAACATTGAACCAAGAGGAACCTAAGCAGAATGTACATGAAAACAATACTGTTCAAGAAACACATGTTGTTCGTAGGTCTGGTAGGATTCACCATGAGCCCGAGAGATATTATGGATTTCTCTTGACTCAAGATGGTGATGTGATGCTTGTGGATGAAGATGAGCCTCTCACCTACCAAGACGCTATGAACACTCCAGATTCTAAGACATGGAACATTTATTTTCATGAAACAGTCAAAAAGAGTTTGACTTTATTCAGAATGAAGATGAAACTTGTGTTTACAAGAAGTTTAGTGGGAGTCATGTGGCATTCCTAGTATTATATGTTGATGATATATTACTAATAGGGAATGACATTCCTTCTCTATAGACTGTGGAGACTTGGTTGAGAAATAATTTCTCAATGAAAGACTTAGGCGATGCGACATATATATTAGGGATCATGATCTATAGATATAGATCAAGGAGATTGATCGGCCTAAGTTAGAGTACATACATTGACAAAGTTTTACATCGATTTCGAATACAAAGAAGCTAAATGGATATGTCCCAATGTCTAATGGGATAATGATCACAAAATAAAATTTGTCCTAAATCATTGGATGATAAGGACCCCATGAGTAAAGTTCCATATGCGTTAGCAATTGGTTTTATAATGTATGCAATGATATGTACTCGTCCTGATGTCTCGTATGCTTCAAGCATGACGAGTAGATACCGGTCTAATCCAGGTGAAGGTCACTGGACGGCAGTCAAGAATATTCTTAAGTACTTGAAGATGACTAAAGATTCATTCTTGTTATATGGAGGAGATGTGAAGCTAGTTGTAAGAGGTTTCAGTGATGCTAGTTTCTAGACAGACAACGATGATTTAATGTTTCTGTCTGGCTTTGTGTTTTATCTATTTTTATTGAGATGTTGTATGCTGGAATGGTTCACAGCAGAGACAGTTGTTGATTCTACAATAGATCCTGAGTATATTGATGCTTGCGAAGCAGCCAAGGAGGCTGTTTGAGTATGTACTTAGGAGATATTACCTAATTAATGAGATTAATGATCAAGGAGATATACATATATGTAAAGTGCATACTAATAATAATATTGCAGACTAACTAACTAAAGGCTTTGTCGCAGCAGAAGCACGAAAGTCACACTAGTTCCATGAGTATTGGATACTTGGGTAATTGGCTCTAGTGCAAATCGGAGATTCTTAGTAATTGTGCTCTAGAGACAATACTTTTTATATTTTAAGGAAAATATTTATTATTAAGGATTATGTTTTATTGATTATTATTTATTTATTTTGTTTTATTTACTGCGTAATAAATTGAAAGCATAATAAATGTCCTTAGAATTTTGATACGTATTATATATCTTTAAGTATGTGACTTAAAAATGAGATTATATGAATAGTATCTTATTCCTAAAATTCCTTAGTCGAGTATTATTATTTAAGGACAATAATAATGCACAAAGACTAGTATGTTTCTTGACAGATGACCACATCTCATTGGTCATAGGTATGGTGATACTAAAGTCAAGAACATAAGTGCATGTATCAATGTATGGCACTGGAATGACCTGCCGTGAGATTCTACATGTTAAATAAGTGTCATAAGTAATTCTCACTGTGATAATGGTGTAATGATCCTTAGACCTGAAATCATTATATTTCTATACGAGAATTAATATACTTTGATTACATTAAAAGTTACCTTTGACCGGGTGATGATAAAAGTGGACATTGGGTATATTATGAATCGTATGAGAAATATGAATGATCTAGATGAGATTTAATCCTCCTAATTTTAGGATTGATATTATTGGCCTCTTGTTTGAGTGAGACTATGAAATGCACGGCCGTGCTCAAATGTTGATTTGATTTGAATAGTCTACTCATCGATCAAGAAAATAAAGATTAAATTATGAAGAGGATGACACGAGACATGCCTTGAGTTTAATCTATAATATCAAGATTAAAGAGATTATATTACATGGAACATTATTCACGAAAGGTTTAATCGAATCACTGATTTATTATTATTACTTGGGTAGCAATGATGTATTACTAGATGCCGCTCATTGTTCACAATTTTAATTAGATATTAAAATTGTTGCTAACGTAATAATAACCTACAGGTCACACACAAAGAACGCTTGAAGGGGAAATAATTTAAATTGTGAATTTAAATTAAATAAGTAATTTATTTTATTTATGATATTAATTAAGTATGATTTAATTAATTATATAAATAGAATAAATGAATTATTTAAACTAATTCCAAAATTAATAATTAATTAATTAAGTGAGACTTAATTAAATAATTTAGAATTTTGGATTAGTATTAATTATAATTGGATTATAATTAGAAAACTTATTCATCTCTCTATATAATCTCTTTAGGGGCTGATTTAATAAAAGAGACATATTTTTACTAAAACCCTATCCGTTTTGAGAAAAGAGGAAGATAGAGAGAGAGAAGCAGTTTTCGGGTGCTAGTACACATCAATCCTTCATGAAAAGTGTTCGTGTGGATACCGTAGAGCGTAGATCGCGAGAGCGGGATACGTGATGATTAAACAAGTTTTGGATCTCCATTAATCTTCCATTAATGAACTGTTAAAGCTTCTAAAGGTATTTATTCTTTATCTCCGAATTAAATCTTTTGTTTTCGCATGGATCCTGCGGAGGGTTTCACTATTTTGATTTATTTTTCGCGTTTATTCCGCTGCGTTTGTGCCTCGAAACCCTACATTATAGACTACCAAAGTCTGTAGTCTGTCAGAAATTGAAGATCATCAAAGTCTGAAGCCTTTCAGAGTCTATAAAACTGTATCTATATTTGGAATATGATCAACGGAAAAGGAAAGCTTTGAAGATAAAGACAATTATATTACAGATATGCTATGGGAAGTAAAGGGAATTTCGGGAGGAAACTGTCAACTAATAATTAAGAATTTTATTCCTATTGTAAGTTGATTTTATGTTATTAGTTGATAGGAAACTCTCTATATAAACATTCTATGTAACCTAATATTATTGTCGAATTTTGTGAGAGCATAAAGATAAAGAGAGTTGTTGTGAAAACATAGAGAAACTGCTATGGTTTGTGTACACCCTAGGAGAGTTTGTATTCATTATTCTTTAATACAAAAACTTATATTTTTATTCTCTGAGTTTTGATCTTTGTTAAAATAATTCAAGTTTGATTTTTCTGTAATTGATTGAAACTAAGGCGAAAATATTACACAAGTATTCAACCCCCCTTCTACTTCTATAACTGGGAAAATATGGTATATTCTATTAATATTCTTTAAATTTACTTTTTAATAAAATTAAAATATTACTATAATTGTTTTTAATAATTTATAATTTGAAAAATATATTTTTATATAGCTTACATATCAAATTTTTTAATTTATATTTACCTATTGAAATATGAATTAACTAGAATTCACCAATTAAAATAATTTATATATACCTTTTATCAAAACCTTCTTTTACGCTCAGCTTTGAAATTCTAATCATGTGAAATAAATATTTGATTTTGTACATAAAATCATATCTCTACTTAAATTCTATTTGACTACAACAAATGTTTTTGTTTTTATTATATTATATCCATACTTTTTAAATTTAATTTATAATAAAATCAGAGCACACATATAATTCGAATAAAATTCTATTATATTTCAAACTCTTTTTATTTATATTTTGTAATACAAAAGTACCAAATTTTACTATTAACATATCCTTTATTATTTATCATTTATAATTTTTCCATATAATTCCCTATTTGAATTTCATTCAATTTTAGTATTCATTTTTTATTTCTATTATATTATATCAATACTTTTTAAACTATTTTTGATAAAGTTAAATTTAATTATCAATCATTTTTCTTATAATTTATAATAAAAAATTAATTTTATATAATTTGCTTATCAATTTGTTTTATATAAACGTATCGTGCAATTAATTAAAATCACCATATCACATTAATTTATCTATACTTTGTTATTCCCTAGAACAATGTCAATATAATTTGTAGAAGGAGTGTTGAATGCAAATTATTAAAACTTTTTCTATTTTAATAATTGATCTTGTAGTTATGAGTGTTTGAGAGAAAATATATGTACAATTAAAATGAAAAGTATTTGAACAACAATATTTAAAATTACTGATGGATTAGTTTTTCCATCAGTGTATATTTTGGTTCAAATTCTCTAGGTTAATAAAACCTAGCTGCTTTTTACAAAGTTAGAAAAATGAATCAACTGATCTTACAAAGTACTCTAAGGCTTGAACAGTTGATTCTAAGATATTGTCTAATTTCTCCCTTTTTTCTAACAATGCTACCACACTTGTTTATATACTACAAGCGTGTTTACAATACCTAGAAAGAATATAAAATTATTAATTTAAACTAGGATTGTTTCTGATCTATCTTTCCTTCTGCCTTTTTCTATTTCGGGAAAAAGTACTTTCAGACTTGGAAAGAGAGCTTCAACTTGAGTCTTCACAGTCATCATAGACCGTCTTCCATAAGTGTGCTTTTGTCTATCAACTTGTCAACTTGTGATGTCTCAATCAATCGATAATTTGTTGTTAGGCATATCAATTGCTTCTTCCTTTTATCCATCAACAAATATTTTATTCTTCGATTGATCTTTATATCCATCGATTGATAAATGATGACTTATCGATTGATAAACGTTATCAATCGATATATCAATCGATGGGTCTTCATATTAGTTGATGATCTTCAATCTTCGACTTGGCTTCTTATCATTTGATCTTCTATCCATCGATGCTTCTATATCAATTGATCAACCTCCACTTGCATAATTTTCCTGTCATCAAATAATTACAATTTGATAGTCTAAGTTATACATCAGTTGATGACCTATATCAATCAACTCTTGTATCAATTAATGAGAATAATATCAATTGACTTATACCTTATCAATTGAAATAGACTAAATACACCTATGCTGCAATCCATATTATCAGTTGATCTACATAAACATTTCAACTGATAAATGGTTTCCTGATCAATCGATATTTATAATCTTTATATTAATTGATCAGTTACATCAATTAAAATTTCTATGATTCTAAGATTAAAGTTATCATCAAGTTATATGTAGATTCCTAACAATCTCCCCCTATTTGTGTTTGTGACATTAACATGCATAAATCTACTTGATGATAAAAATACCATTAACTATATTCATTCAGATAGAATCAAGAAATTTAATTACTACTTTGAATTTGAAAGTACTAATTGATGTGTAATTTCTGCAAGCTGCTCCAATGTCTTCTAATCTTCATGATCATCATTCTCCACTCACTTCTTCTTCTTTTTCTTCTCAACATTTTCTTTTAGCTGTCTCATAAAGAAACTCCTCAATACTGCTTCATCTTCATCAGTTTCTCCAAGTTGCCTCATTAGGTAGTGAATTTCTTCATCTATGATTTTGTCCAGATATTTGTTGATATTAAAGAACTTTGTGTTGCCCTCCACATCTGTAAAAAGCATAACATATTTTGGCTCCAACACCACCTTCTTGACTTGAAATTTTCATAGCTTAAGAGGTGAATCATGTTCAGCTTCAGCCTTTACTCTCCTTAGCTTTGAAATTTGATGTTGAATTTCCTGAGCAATTGTAACATTGGATTTGTACCTTTTGTTGAGAAGAGGTAAAATGGTTTTTAGGACATTGTATCTTTGTTACATTATCACCTTCATTGAGTAAGTGATTTTTGATCCATTCTCATTCTCCAACCTCATTGACTCTTCTTGGTTGAGTTCTTCCTCCTATCATCATTTTTTCACTCACCACTGGAATTCCTTTCATTTTGTACCCTTCAATTGCCACTTCTTCCTTGATTTCCTCTTGATTGATTTGGGGGTTTTCTTGAACCACTACTTCTTGAGTTGAATTTGCCTTTTTCTTAGTCATTGTAATTTTCCTCTTTTTTCTCAATGGTTGTTTTACCAATTGTTCTTCCATCTATCTAGCAATCTGTTCATTCTCATTTTCTCTTCTTGAAGCATCTGAGATTCCTGTAGTGATGGATCCTTGAAGTATTTTATGGCCAACTGGTTCACTTTTCCTTTTCTTTTCTTCTTCAATCATTATTGCTTTACCCTTTTCTTCTCTTCAAGGTCTTCAACATCAATATGTAGAAAAACTTCTGTATTTGAATTGATTTCTTTGGCAGCCTCTTTTTCACTTTCATTGATAGCCTTTGTTTGAGCAATGAACTCATCTAAATTTCCTGTTTATGCAGCCTTTGACAATAACTCAGTATTCTTCTTTAGACCTTCAATCTTCTTTCTTTCCTTTTCAATCATTGCTTGAGTTTCCTTTTCTCTAGATGTTCTTCTAACTTCTAGATCAAATTCAAATTTCTTTGCATCTCTCTTTTTCTTTTCTAAGTCATCTTTGGTTGACTTAGATGACTTTGAAGATTGGCCTCTGTTACTTCCACTTGCACCACTTCTTGCAACTCTGTTATGCCCAGCCAAATTGCTCCTAGAGGCTCCAACAACCCCTACACCACCATCACCTTCTTTATCGCCATCCTTATCTTTCTCCTTCTTTTTGTTATCATCAATTGAAGTAGGCGGTGGCATCCTGTCAAGAAACTTTTGAATAATTAAGGCATGAAGAACTTGACCTTTAATGATGTCATCCATCTTCTTTTCCATAGAGTACTCTTTTCTCTAAGTCTGTGAAGTTCTTGGATTCTTTGAAAATTTATCTTTGATTTGAGCTAGAGTATTCAATGGTATCTTCTCATCTAGTCTCCTATCCATGCCATCCTTGTTTGAGATAATATAACTTTTAACACTTTTCAACTCCCTTTTTACTCCTATTACTGTCATTTTCTGCAACTTCAATTAATCCTTCAAACAGGTTGCAATTCTCCTTTGAGTAGCATTTGTAATATCAACTTCCATATCTTCTCTTCTGTATTGAGAGAGAATTTCGTGCTCAGCAGCTTCTAGAGAGCCATCAATTGTACTCATCCAAGGTTCTTCATCAGAATCATCTCCCAACTCCTCAGGTGCCATATGGAAAACATCTATTGTATTGGGTATGTTCTCCTTAAGATTCCTGATTATTTGATCAGTATGTTCAATGCCAAGAATTTTCTCTGCATTTCTGTTGGATGAGGTAGCTAAATCCTGATATCTTGGATCGGGATGAATGAAGTTACTTGGATCCAATTCTCTAGCATCAACCTCTATATCTTCAACAACTACATCCTCCATTTTCTCAGTTTTCTTGTTGACTCCTCTCCCACCTGCTTCATAGTTAGGGACTCTCCCTATCTCCTTCACTCCTTCCTCCTCTGCCATCAGTTCATTTTCCAACTCTTGTGCATATAAAAGAATGTTTTTATCTCTCTCATGCATCTCTCTATTTTGCATCAGGATCTCATCCTAGAATCTCACCTCTCCCTCACTCATAACCTGTGCACCTATTAAGATGGGGACGTCAAGTGTTTCACTCACATTCCTAAAAGAAGTAGGAATGACTTCACTCAATCCCTCTCCTTTTGTCAGGCTACAATCCTGCCTCTCAATCAACTCACTCATTCCTAGAAGTGTTTGTGCAACATCAATTGATTGAGTATCAATTGATGTAAAGAAAATAACAGTTGATATGTTTGGGATATCCATCGATTGATCTTAAGTATTAATCGATGGCTTTTCAGTCGGTGGCTGAATATCAATTGATGTAGAAACATCAATTGATGGAGTAGAAACAGTTGAAGTATTAATTTGAGAAGTGATAATTGATATTACATTTGAGATGAAATCATGAATTTCCAGAGAGGAAAAGTCAGGAGAGAGTGTTGGCTTCTCCTTGAGTAACCAAAGAAGGAGAATTTGGAAATGTATGATTGTCTATCAGAACATTTTCTGAAGAAATTTGTTGAGGTGGATAAAGAAGAATAGAAGGAATTGGAATTGAGAGAGAATTAGGCTGCATCTCCACATTTATTGGAGATGCATCAAATTGACTTTGAGAAGGCTCCACCACAGTTTCCTATGGTTTTGCAATGTGTGATTCCCCTTGTGCAAAGGTTACCTTTTTCTTCCTCATTTCATATGATTTGGGGGTTTTGGCTTGTGTACCCTCTTATTGTTTCAATACTCCTGGTTGTGGACACTTTTCAATATTGACACCTTATTGAGAAGATGCCAATAGGAGTGTGGTATTATCCTTGTTAACATCTACAGCCTTTTGAGAAATTTTGGAGTGGCTTGGTTTAGGTTGCACATCCTCACTCTCCTTATTTTTCTGGGTTCTTTGATGTTCTCTAGTTCCCTCACCAAAACCATCTTCAACTACACTATCAACACTAGGTATTTTTCTTTTCTTGGATTTTGTAACAACAGGTTTTTGGGAACCTGTTGAGGTTGGTTTCTTAGATTTGGGTTTGAAAATCGGTTGTGTGGCTTGGGTAGGAGGGTTGGGGTCATTACTAACGCCCTCCATAGTCACATAAGGTAAAGAATATTGGGGTTGAGAAGTAGTTAAGTTATAAATAAATACTTGAACAAAAGTTGGACAGAACAATCCACATCACTGTGAAGATTGATCCTGACCATTTCTTTGAAGACCCTTTTGTTTTAGACCCAGCAGTCCAGAGTCTCTGTCTTCCTTGTAATCTCAATTTTTTTAACAAAATGGTTGTTGGTCCCTGATATTGTAGAAGAGGGATTGAATACAATATCTAAAATTGTCGCGGTATTTATGATTTAAAAATATTATTTTAATTAATCATGAAATATAAATTTTAATGAAATACTGTTCAAGTAGAAGATAATTTTTAACTTGAAAAGTATTACAAAATTTATCTGATAAAAATTATATATAATTGATAAAGTTATCTAGAATGAATTCGACATGAAGTGTTCGGGTTTAACAATTATATTCCAAACTTTGCACAGAAATTTGTGAATATTACAATGCATACAAATTTCTGAATTTGAATGTTTTTCAACGATTACTTAAAATATGAAGTGGAGACCTCATATTTATAGAGGTTTGTAAAGCTAGTATAACTTTTTCACTATGACCTTTTTAACATGAAAATAAGCCTTGTATGACTTCTGAAAAAGGCTGGGCATGACTTTAAAATTCGGTATGACTTTAGAAAATTCAGTATGACTTTTCTAAAGTCATATTCAGATTTTCTTTTATTTAAATAAATCAGAATGACTTATTTAAAAAGAAATCGGTATGACCTTTTATTAAAAAGCTCAGTATGACTTATTTTATATAATTTTGTATGACTTCTATTAATATAAATCGTTATGACTTTTATTAATAAATATCGGTATGACTTTTATTAATAAAATTCGGTATGACTTATTAAAAAGTCATTTGAATTATGTTAAAAATCATTCTAAGTCATATATTTTATAGTAAATCATTTCTACTTAATTTAATTTATAAATTAAATTAAATTCAACTTGAATTAATTTAATTAGATAAATTAAATAATCAATTAACTTTTGATAGTAGAATTAAAATACTATCTTGACTTGTATAACGGTGTAGTCATCTTCGAAGTCTTTCCGTCTTTGCTTTGACCTCTGTCATAAACCACTTGAACTAACTGAAGAATAAATATTATTTTAGTTGACACACAAATGTACTGTCTGGTTCATTTGTGCCATTCTAATAAATATTCTCCAATTATTAACTTTTAAGCTGTGGCCTTCTATCATTCTTTTATTTTACTGTCTTTCCTCTTCTTCTGGAACCTTTCTGTAGTAACCACTTGAAATCTTTTATATCTTCTGAACTCTTATGAAACACTACCACTTTATTTTTCATTGACGCTTGAACATATTAATGAACTTCTTCCAATGTTTAGTAGCAATCCCATAAATATATTTTTGATACTTAGATCCTTTGTGATTAGTTGATTGTCTTCGTCTTGATTCCTGTTTGATATTTATTATTTACTTCTCTTTATAGGTAGAGTTGAGTTGTCATCTAATTATTACAAATAGGTCTAGTCATATGCCTTTCAATGGTTAATAAACAACATACAAAATGTAGCATAATAAATATGATTATACCTATATGTCTTACTACCCAGTTTTGCTACAATTTCATTCATGATTACAGAAGATATATTAAAATATTTATCATGCATAATACTATAGGCTATTTCTTGCATACTGGTGGTTATTGCATCAAAACTACTAATTTTACCACTAAAGCATTTTATGACAGAATCAAAGAAATATGACCATTCCTTTCTAAGATGTTTTCTAATAACATGACCTAGGCCTCTTTCTGGTTCAACATAATTAATAGATTTTAACATTTTTCTTATTTCCTCATCTGTTGGTGCTTTATCAGTATTATTAGCAGGTATACTGAGACATTCATCAATAGATATTGTGTTTAAAGTATAATTATCTCTTTTACAAGTAAATGTAATTGTTGAGTTGTCCTTGGCCACTTTTGCACTTGTCAGAACTCTTCCAACAATTTACAAACTATCTTTGGTGTATCCGTGAGAGCATTCCTCACCTTGTAACTATCTAAAACTTCATCAATGGATGAAATCCCTGGGGTTTTTCTTCCAGAATTGTGCAGGCCACAAAATTGTTGAGTTCGTAGATGTATCCACCTTGAGAGAATTTATAAGATGAAGATGTCATTTTCTTGATGCTACTTGATGATTATACACACTTGAAAGATTTTGAGTAGATGTGGGAGTTTGAGAACTGAAAAATTAGAGATTGAGTTCATAAAGAAAGAGAGAAAGAGAATCAGTTCGTAAGAATGCAAGTAAGAATTAAAATGAATTTTAATCTCACTATTTATATTTACTGACTTCCCAATCGATTTCTTACCCAAAATAGAACTTAATCAACCGTTGAGTTAAAAAGTAAATGAATTAATTAATTATTTTGGCATTCAACTGTTATACGTACATGGTTGTATGTATTTATCAATTGATAAAATAAGCAATCAACGGCTAGATTTTGTACATGTCGATTGATGACATGGACCCTAAAGCTTTCATGTCATCGATTGATAACTAACTTATCTGTAGACCATTAGTATTATCCATCGATGAACAATTATATCATCAATTGATATATTTATCAATCGATAGATTAAAATATCCATTGATATGTACCTGTCTATCACTTGATTATTGAGAAATCAATATACCAACATAGTCAATGACTACTAAATAAAACTAAAAGAAATAAATAACTTTTCAGACATTTAAAAGATTAAACATAGTTAAATATACCTAAATCACAGACCAAACTAATGAAAGTAGATTCATCTAATGGTTTGGTTAAAATGTCTACAAGTTGTCTTTCACTGGGGACAAAATGTAATTCAACAATACCATTTATTACATGTTCCCTAATGAAGTGATACCTTATGTCCATGTGTTTGGTCCTTGAATGTTGAACTGGATTTTCAGTGATTGCAATTGCACTTGTATTCTCACAGATTATTGGAATTTTTCTTAGATTGAAACCATAGTTAAACAATTGATTCCTCAGCCATAATACTTGTGGACAACAACTTCTAGCAACAACATATTCAGCCTCTACTGTAGAAGTAAATACTGAATTTTGCTTTTTACTAAACCATGATACAAGCTTATTTCCTAGAAATTGACAGGTGTCTGTGGTACTTTTCTGTCAATTTTGCAACCTGCATAGTCTGCATATGAATAACCAATTAGATCAAATCCAGATTCTCTAGGATACCAAATGCCAAGATTTGGTGTTCCTTTGAGATATTTGAATATTCCTTTAATAGCAACAAAATGAGACCCTCTAGGATCAGCTTGAAACCTAGCACAAAGACATGCAACAAATATTATATTTAGCCTACTTGCAGTTAAATATAATAATGAGCTTACCATGCCCCTATAACTTGAAATGTCCACTTTAGCTTCCTTGGGATTCAATTCAAGTTTAGTTGTAGTGGCCATAAGAGTTTTTGCAGAAGAACATTCATTTAAATCAAATTTCCTTAATAAACCAGGGATATATTTGGTTTGATTTATGAAAATACCATATTTAACTTGTTTGGCCTGCAAACCAAGAAAATAGGTAAGTTCTTCCATCATTTTCATTTCAAATTTACTCTGCATCAACTTAGCAAACTTTTGACAATGTTTCTCATCAGTTGAGTCAAAAATAATGTCATCTACATAGATTTGAATAAGAATAATAGAACCATTGACATTTCTATGAAAGAGAATTTTATCAACAATATCTCTTGTAAAGTGATTCTCAATCAAGAATTTAGATAGTGTGTCATACCAGGCTCTAGGTGCTTGCTTCAATCCATATAGTGTTTTCAGAAGATAGTAACAAATTCAGGATAAATAGGATCCACAAAACCAGGAGCTTGTTCCATATATACTTCTTCTTCTAGTTCTCCATTGAGAAAAGAACTTTTTACATCCATCTGATAGACTTTGAAATTAACATGTACAACATATGCTAGAAAGATTCTGATTGCTTCCAACCTTGCAACAGGTGCAAAAGTTTCAGTAAAATATATGCCTTCTTCTTGTGAATAGCCCTTTGCCATAAATCTTGCTTTATTCCTTGTCACTGTACCAGATTCATCCATTTTGTTTCTGAACAACCATTTTGTACCAATGACAGACTTATTCTTGGTTTAGGCACCAACTTCCATACCTTGTTTCTTTCAAACTGATTCAACTCTTCTTGCATAACAATTATCCAATCAGGATCATCCAGGGCTTCTTCAATCCTTTTTGGTTCTTCTTAAGACAGAAAGCTACTATACAAGCATTCATTTTGAGTTGCACTTCTATTTTTGACACCATCATTTGCATCTCCAATAATCAACTCAAAGAGATGACTTTTGGTTCATTTTCTTTGTGGTGGTAAGTTTGTCCTTGAAGATGATGCTTTATGATCATCAGAATTGTCATGATCATTGTGATGTGATTGGCTATTTGAGAACCCTCCCCCTAAGATGGATACTCTACTTGAAGATTGTTGAGCATAGTTGTTATCCATTGAATGGTTATCAATTGATGTATTATCAGTCGATTGATGATTATCAACTGAAAAATTATCTGTTAATGCATTGACATCAATTGATGGGGAATTTCTGGGTATTTGATTTCTTGGAATCTCCAAATCATCATCACTTACTTCATCATTTCTAGTTGATTCATTTTCAAAATGCAATAGGTCATGGTATCATTCATCAAACAACCCTTGAATCTTCTTATCATCAAAGACTACATGCATAGATTTTATAACAATGTGTAATCTAAGATTGTAGACTCAATAAGCTTTAGTTGTTATTCCATATCTAACAAATATAGCCTCATCAGCTTTGGCTTCAAAGTTTCCCAAATTTTCACCTTAATTTCATAGGACAAAGAATTTGCAGCCAAAGACATGAAGAAAATTAATTGTTGGCTTCTTGTCTTTCTTCATCAATTGATATGGAGTTTTGCCTTGCAGTTGATTGACCATGGAAATATTCTGAATGTAACATACAGTGTTGATTACTTCTGCCCATAAATATGTAGGAAGTTTTGCTTCTTCTAACATAGTTCTAGCAGCTTCAATTAAGGTCCTATTTTTCCTTTCAACAACTCCATTTTGTTGTGGAGTTCTTGGTGAAGATAAATATTGAGTGATATATTTTTCTTCACAAAATTCTTTAATTGTGGCATTATTAAATTCAATACTATTATCTCTTCTTATTTTCTTGACCTTCTATTCAGTACCATTGTCAACATTCTTCACATGATTAATAACGAATTTGCTTGCCTCATCCTTGGAGTGTAAGAAATGTACCCAAGTGTATCCACAATTACTAAGGCATATTTCTTCTTGGCAATTGACATGATGTTGACTGGTCCAAACAAGTCTATGTGCAATAATTACAGACGTTTATCAATTGATGATTCTGACTTTGACTTGAATGACGTTTTTCTTTACTTTCCTTTTTGACAAGCATCACATAGTCCATCATTGGTGAATTCTATATGTGGAATGCCTCTAACCAGATTCTTTCTAACCAATTGATTCATGGCTTTGAAATTCAAATGGGCTAGCTTCTTATGCCAAATCCAACTTTCATCTGTATTGGGTTTGCTAAGTAGGCATGTCATTGAATTTGCCTTTACAGAGTTGAAATCAGTCACATAGACATTTCCTTTTCTTCTACCAGTTAAGAGAATTTCACCATATTCTTTTTTGGCTATGATGCATGATCCAGTTGAAAACCACATACCATTTCCATTATCACATAGTTGACTAATACTGAGCAAATTATGCCTCAATCCATCAACTAGTGCTACAGGTTCAATGACAACATTTTCACTTGCAATTGAGCCATATCCCATAGTAAAACCTTTGTTGTTGTCTCCAAAAGTAACTCCTGGGCCAACCTTTTCCATAAGCTTTGTGAGCATGGAAATATCTCTAGTCATGTGCCTAGAACATCTACTATCTAGATACCAGAGACTTTTCTTCCCGTTTCCCTGCACAAAATCAAAACAATCAAGTTTCTTTTGGTACCCAAGTTGCCTTGGGTCCTCTTTTATTAGTTTCATCCTGAGCCTTGGTTGCCAACTTTGGTTCCTTTTATTTTGGTGGGTTTAGATCCACTTTAACTTTGTGAGTTGACTTTTGAGGCTCAAACATCTTGGAACTCATGGCAGACATATCATGCATGTTTTCAGACTTGACATTATGACTAACATGATTAATATCAGGTGTATGCATGTTCCATAGCATTCCAGACAAGTTCATATTGGCATATGCAAAGAAGAGATTATAAATGTATGAAACTTGTGAATAAGGCATATGAACTTTGGATGCAACTAAATTAGAAGACATGACATTCATGAGCATATGATTGGTAAGCATGGCATTTGCAGATATGACATGTGCACTTAAGTCATTTGCAGTTATGAAGTTCTTTTCTTTCTTGCAATGCATAGACAAATAATTTACACTACCATATTTAGCACAGACCTTTCTAGGTACATACATATCAGGAGTATAATTGTTGTGCTTATTTATGCCTACCTTCCCATTCATGTTCTTCTTCTTTTTCTCAGACGTAGGGTGAATGATTTCAACATGTGTTATCCCTTCTAATTTCTCTTTTAATTATTTCTTAGATAAGCTATCAATGTTGATCTTTTCAACCTTAGTCTCAACTTGATTCTTGGTTTCCTTAACAAACTTAATAGGGGTGCTAAAGTTGTTCTTCTTGTTAGCCATTTATGATTTACTTGTCGATGGATGCTTATCAATTGATTCAGCCTCAATCGATTGATAATCCTTATCAGTTGATGAAGGATTAGCAGTCGATTGATCTTTATCCATTAAGGTATCAACCAATGGCTTGCTAATTTAGGGGATTTTCCTAGAGTATCTAAACCCTGAACATCAATAATTTGTTTGGCAGTTTTAGCAGGCCTATTCCATTTATTAATGGTTTTAATTTCTCCAGCTAATTGTTATTTTAACAATTCTTCTCTTTTTAAACTATTCACTAGATCATCTTTAGCATCCTTATTTCCTGCTTGAATCTATCTAAATAGATAAGTTCACTTTCAAGAAATGCATTCCTCTCTGTTAAGGTATAAATGGTGTTCTTTAACTTGAGGTTTTCTTTGTTTAGAAATTTCAGAGTGACATGCAAATTGTACAGTTCATTAGAAATTTCATTAATGGTACTATTGCATTCATCTTTTGAAAGCTCATAAAAGTTAATAGTTAATACCTGATTTGATGATGAACTAGCTTCCTCGTCTTCATGGTTGGCCATTAGTGCCAGATTCATGAATTCTTCAGAATCACTGTCCTCGGTAGCCCAGTCTTTCTCCTCAGTAACAAAAGCCTTTTCCTTTTGTTTAAGAAAGTCAAAATATTTCTTTTTATAGTTAATGCCATCATATGACTTTACCTTCTTTTCTTGTTTTGGCTTTCTGTACTCATTTGAGAAATGACCAGCCAATCCATAGTTAAAGCATTTGAATTTTGATTTATCAACCAAATTTTTGTTTTGATTATCATTTTTAAACTGCGTTCAAAGCCTTTGAGCATTTGGATTCCTTTTAAATTTTAGCTTTAAAATTTTCCTTGACAGAAATGCAAGGTGCTCATCAATCTCATCCGGATCATCCTGAGATCATGCTTCACTTCTTCACATTTACTCTTTCCTTTTCCTTTGAATGATTCTTCAACAGCATCAACAGCCACCATGACAGAACCTTCTACACAGCCACTTTCACTATTCTCTTTCTTGTCTTCATTTCCTTTGACCATCAAAGTCACAATCTTGTCTTTTATTTGACTCTTCTCAATCTCTTCATCTTGTTGTATTTCCAACTCATATGTTTTGAGAATACCATAGAGTTTCTCAAGAGTATAATATTTAAAGTCCTGAAATTATCTAATGGAAACAGTCATTGGTTTCCATTCTTCTGGAAGAGATCTAAGAAATTTCAAGTTTGTATCCTCAGTTGGATATATCTTTAATCCATTTAACAACTTTTGAAATCTGTTATACGTGTCGTTGAGGGCTTCACCACTTTTGAAATGAAAAGATTCATACTTTTGAGTCATGAGTTGTGTTAGGGATTGTGGTTCTATCAATGTAATCAACTAATATTTACTTAGATTAATTAATAATTAACTAAGTAAAAACATATTGCCATATATAGTTTGACAGTATGTTTAAAATGTCACTTGTAATAAAGATGTTCAAATAGTCAAGTAGGTGACAGTAAGTATCAATAGTTATTGTCAAATGTAAATGGAATAAATGATCAATGAGGTAGAAGTTCACAAAGTGTTCATGCACAGCATAGATCAAATTTCTGACAGTAACATTCTACATTCTGGAGCCTATGAAAGCATGTTCGAGTGACAGTAACTTTTGGAAACAGACGACAGCAACTATTCCTTGACAGTAAACTCGACAGAGAATGCAGATTCTATGACAGCAAGTTTTATTGACAGCAACTATCGCCTGACAGTAAACTTGGCGGAGACTGAAGATTCAAGACATCAAGTTTTCTGACAGTAGCTTTGGCGGGGAGAGTTGAGCATGTTTGGCGGGATGATCGACAGCATGTTTGGCGGAATAGTTGACAGTACCTTTGGATGACAACATGTTTTAGAAGACTGGTGTTCCTAATAGTAAAGTTTACGGTAACAAAGATGCTGTCACCAAAGTGAAGCTGAAGGTTGACAGTAACTTTCATGGAAGCTGACAGTCTGTTTCAAGTAGCAGACTAGGTTAAGTCATTCACAGATTGATCTTGATGTTTCTACCTTATCTGTCAAGTCTACAATTGCAACTTGAGATAAAGTAAGCAAAAAGGTGAAGCGTGCTCATGGTGTCAAGAATGTCAAATCCTCACAGAGTACCTTTATCTACATTTGGAATGAAGACAAGACTCATGAAGAAAAAGTGAGATTACCATTTCGAGTATTGTCCAGGAAACAAGAGAAAGTGTACTTGTAAGTGAGATATGTGTTGTAGTTTAAATACACACATCTCACAAACACTTTCTCCAACACACACAACTGAGCTTAACTTTTCTCAAGCATAGAAACTCTAACAATCTCTTGTTATTGTATCTATTGAAGCTGGAAATCCTTTCCATTCAGTTGTAGCAACAAAAATTATTAAAATTAATTTTTGAAGTAAAACACCGTGTGTCCATAGCTTACTTATCTGTTGTTTTGTAACTTAATACATTTGTTTTTGTTTGTTGTTAGCAAAAGTTTTTAAAATTTACTAAGTTGCATTCAACCCCCCCTTCTGCAACACTCATACTGTTTAACAACTGGTATCAGAGTAGCAGGTTAGACATACATAACCTAAAAAGATCTAAAAATGAGTGCACAAAAAGTTAGCAGTATTAAAATACCCATCTTTGACAAAGAACATTACAACCTCTGGAAAAGAAAGATGATGTTGTTCATAAAGACGGCCAACCCACTCTATCTTGGAATCCTGGAGAATGGTCCTTTTGTCCCTCAAACATATGTACCTGAAACCACAATAGATGGTGAAACTATACTAGCCTTCTGTGTTCTTAAAAAGGTTTCAGAGTACACTGATACTGAGAAGGAAAAAGTATCTCTTGATGATTTCTTACAATTTATTATCATTGAGGCACTTGACAATGTCATGTACAACAACATTGTCAACTGCACCAGGCAAATATGGAAAACCATTGAGATACTCTGTGAAGGGACAAAGGAGGTGAAATAGAATCAAAGACAGATTCTGGTGTCTCAGTATGAAGCCTTTATGGCTAAACCAAGTGAAGGGTTGACTGAGATGTTTGAGAGGTTTAATAGGCTAATTAATGACTTGCAGCTGCATGGAAAGTTTTATGACAAAAAGGAGGTAAACATGAAATTCATGTTGACATTTCCTGACCACCTAGAGCATAAGGTTTCTGCCATAAGAGAAGGAAGGGATTTATCAAAAGTTTCTCTTGAAACTTTGTATGACATTCTTAAAACCTATAAGCTATTGCAAAAGAGAGCCATCCAAGCTGGTCAAAGAGGAAAGATAGCCAACACCTCTAATGCTCTAGTGGCTCAGGATCCACAGCTGATGCAACTCAAAGAATCACAACATCAACAGCAAATCAAAATTGAAGAAGTCACAGATGAAGATGAAGGAGTAACTTTGGAACTCAAGGATGGTGAAGATGATGAGTTCTATACATTGGAGGAACATGACAACATGGAGAATAAAAAAATGGCCTATATGGCAAGAAAGTTCTCCAACTTGAGATTTAAGAAGAACAAAGCCTTCAAACCAAGAGGACAAGGCTCCAGGTTCAACAAGCCAAATATCTCAAAACCTGGAGGAAGTGGTAAAGGTGGATACAAGATAGGAACGGTGGACAGATCCAAAATAAGGTATTACAACTGCAGTGAAATGGGACATTTTGTAATAGAGTGCAAAAAGCCAAAACAAGTGAGAAGAAATGATAGTGATTATGAAGAACTCAAAGCAAAGTATGAAGCCTTGATGAAATAGCAACAGTGAAGAGCCTTTGTGGCTGAAGGAAAATGCTAGGAAGACTCAGATGAAGAGAAAGAAGAAGAATATGGAAATCTTGCTCTCATGGCAAGTTCAGGAGAAGGTTCATCCACTTTTTCAAGTTAGGTACCCTTTCTTACCACTGTTGATATGACTACATCCCAGTATAAGAAAACTGTTGAAAGTCTAAGTTCAGAGATTTTTAATATTCATACAAGCATATTAGCTGCAAATGAGGAGATAGTTAGATTATCTAGTGCTAATGAGTCATTAAAACTTAAAAATCATGATCTTGAACTAAAACAGAATGCTTTTGAGTCTCTTCAACAAGAAAATGAAATTCTTAAGAACAAAAATGTGTGTGCTTATTAGATTGAGGAATTCCTTAGGAAACAAATTTCTGAGAATGAATTAAAAATCAAGGCCTACAAGAATTCCTCTTCCTTGTTAAAATCTTACCATGATGATAACACTGAAAATCAAAAAGTAGGTATAGGTTTTAACTATGAGAAGAAAAATGGAAAGAAACATGCTATTGAAGAAGAAACAAACATACTGTCAAACCTTCTGTGTTAAAGAAAGTGAAGAATCCACTGTTCAAAAAGGCTGAGTTTAAATTTGATGAGGTAGCTTTGCTAATCAAACAAGAGATAGATGATGAGGACAAAGAAGCTGTCAATAAATCCCTTAAGGAAAAAGATACTGTCAAAATCCCCAAGACAGTTAGTATTGACCCTGATAGTAACCTTTGTTTAAAAGATACTGTCAACACTGGCTCAATAGTAAGTTTAAAAGATGCTGTCAAGACTGTAAGATCCAAACTTATTGTCAAGACAACTCCACCTAAACCTACTGTCAACACCAGCATGAAAGTAACTTCTAAACATACTGTCATGAAGACCAAGAAGAACAGAAATGGAAAATTAGGAATAAACAAAAAGAAAATTTATGATTACATTCCTAATGCTCCTAGAAAGCTGTGTAACAATTATGGGTCGTCTAGTCATCTAACTCATGTCTGTAACAAGGTTAAGTCTAATGTTAAGAATGCTATCTCCAGTAATGGAAACTTATAAAATATGCCTTTAAAGAACAGACAAGTAACTCACTGTGGTGATTTTGATTGTATATCTTGCAAAATGAATATGATGAGCATCTGCTTTAACATGCCTTTTGTTACTAATCAAGAATGTCTGTATAAGAATAATAAAACTAAAAAGGCAAAGACTCCAAGTCCACCTAAGGTTAGGATGGACAAGCAACCTAAGAGGAAAGGTACCAAACCAGTAATTAAATCAGAATGGGTAGCTACAGTACTCTTGCTAAAAGCAAGAGAAGAAAATTCAAAAAATCCAACTTCATACTGTGATCAAGCTAAACCAAATGGACCCAATGAAAGTTAGGTACCAAAAGTAACTTGAAATACTTTGCTTTGCAGGGCAACAGGAAAAATAAAAGAATCATGTGGATCATAGACAGTGGATGCTCAGGACACATGACAGGTGATAAAGCCCTGCTATCACAGTTCAAAGAAATGGCTGACCCTTATGTAACCTTTGGTGATAACAGCATTGGTTTCACAATGGGATATGACATACTAGAGGTTGGAAATCTGAAGATTGAGAAAATAGCTCTAGTGAATGGCTTGAAGCACAATTTATTGAGTGTCACTCAATTTTGTGAAAGAGGTTTCAAAGTTAGTTTTGATCAAGACAGATGCTCCATTGTCAACAAGAAGACAGGAGAAGAAGCTCTTCAAGGAGTAAGGAAAGGAAGCCTCTACATAGCTGACATGGACTCTGTAAGGAAATATAAAGTCTACTGTTTCTACAGTAAGGCTTCTCCATCTGAAAGCTGGCTATGGCATAAGAAGCTCTCTCATTTAAACTTCAAAGCAATGAATCATCTGATGAAGAGAGAGTTGGTGAAAGGGCTGCCTCAACTTGAATTCTGTCAAGAAGGATTGTGTGAGGATTGCCAGAAAGGGAAGCTAAAGAGAGCTGCTCATAAAAGCACTCTTAGTGGTTCAATAAATGAGGCTTTCCAACTAATTCATATCGACTTATTTGGTCCTGTGAATGTGTAGTCACTTGCTAGGAAAAGATATGCTCTATTAATGTTTGATGATTTCTCAAAATATACATGGGTGAGATTTCTAGCATCTAAAGATGAAGCTGCACAAGAAATTATTGACTTGGTTAGAGTCCTTGACAAAAATCCAAAATTCAAAGTGCAAATTTTAAGAAGTGATAATGACACTGAATTCAAGAATAGTGTCATGAATGATTTTTGCAAAGACAATGGAATTACTCAACAATTCTCTGCACCAAGGACACCTTAATAAAATGGTGTTGTTGAAAGGAAAAACAGAACTCTCATTGAGGCTGCAAGAACAATGTTGAGTGAAGCAAAACTTCATTCCTATTTCTGGGGTGAAACAATCAATACAGCCTCTTACATTCAAAACAGGACTGTAGTTAACAAGGCCTATGGAAAGACACCTTATGAATTGCTCACAAGAAGGAAACCAACTGTCAATTATTTTCATGTCTTTGGAAGCAAGTGCTATTTCATGAAAGATTCAACTGAGATCAAAGGAAATTTTGATACAAAGGCTCTTGAAGGGATTTTTATGGGATATGGAATTGACAGAACTGCATATAGAGTCTATATCATAGATCACAAGATTGTGGAAGAGAGTGTGAATGTCACCTTTGATGAAACTAAATTTCCTTGAATTGAAGGAAGTCAAGAGACAGAACCCTTAGCCTTTGAAAATCAAGGCTATTTAGAAGAGATTGAAGAGGATTCACCAAGGATTGATCACACAATTTCAGGTCCAACAATGGTTCCAAATCAGTCTGGAGAAAATGAAGGAACTGCCCAAACAACTGATTTTTCTGGGAATGTTCCAATGAATAGTGGACTTGAGGAAATTGATGCTGTTAACAGTGCAAGAACAAAAGGTACTGTCAATCAACAAAATGTTGAAGACTCTAGTGATTCTCAAAGAGGAACTAAATGGAGCAGGGATCACACCAATGATTTAATCGTTGGTAATCCAGGTACTGGAGTCAAGACAAGATGAAATGTGGCCAATGAATGTATGTACTCTAGTTTCCTTTCTCAAACAGAACCTAAAACTCTTGAAGAAGCCTTGGCTGATCCAGATTGGATTAATGCCATGCAAGAGGAGCTTAATCAATTTGAAAGAAGTTGTGTTTGGGAATTAGTACCTAGACCAAAGAACAAATCCATAATAGGCACTAAATGGGTTTATAGGAATAAGATGGATGACTGTGGCACTATCACAAGAAACAAAGCAAGGCTGGTGGCAAAAGGTTACTGTCAACAGGAAGGGACTGATTATGAAGAAACATTTGCTCATATTGCCAGACTAGAGGCAATTAGATTGTTCTTAGCCTTTGCTGCATACAACAACTTCAAGGTATTTCAAATGGATGTCAAAAGTGCTTTTCTTAATGGAGAGTTAGAAGAAGAAGTGTATGTTGAACAGCCCCCAGGCTTTGAAGATTCAAAAATGGGAAACTTTGTATACAGACTGCTCAAAGCATTGTATGGACTAAAATAAGCACCAAGAGCTTGGTATGATACTCTTTCCAAGTTTCTTCTTGATAACAGCTTTACAAGAGGGATTGTGGACAAAACTCTTTTCTACAAAAAGCATGGAAAAGATATCATTCTAGTTCAAGTGTATGTGGATGACATTATCTTTGGATCAACAAATGAAGACCTATGCAAGAAATTCTCTGAGTTGATGCAGAACAAGTATGCGATGAGCATGATGGGTGAATTAGTATTCTTTCTTGGACTCCAAATCTATCAAAGGAAAGATGGAATATTTATTTGCCAATCTAAGTATGTTAGAGATCTTTTAAAATGATTTGATATGGAAGACTCATCTCCTGCAAAGACTCCAATCTCTACTGCAACACAACTTGACAAGGATCCAAGAGGAAAGAAGGTGGACAACAAAATGAACAGAGGCATGATTGGCTCTCTTCTCTATCTAACAGCTAGCAGACCTGACATTATGTTTGCTACAGGTTTGTGTGCAAGGTTTCAGTCTGATCCCAAGGAGTCACATCTAATGGCAGTAAAAAGTATTCTAAGATATGTAAAAGGCACTCAAAATCTTGGCCTTTGGTATCCTAAAGAATCTGGTTTTGACTTGGTTGGTTACTCAGACTCAGACTATGCAGGATGCAGAATAGACAGAAAAAGTACAATATGGAGCTCTCAGTTTTTGGGAGAAAGATTAGTGTCATGGTTTAGCAAGAAGCAACATTCAGCGTCAAATTCAACTACAGAGGCTGAATATATTGCAGCTGCTAGTTGCTGTGCTCAGTTACTTTGGATGAGGAACCAGCTATTGGACTATGGGTTGACTCTGCAAGGAATCCCTATTTTCTGTGACAACACTAGTGCCATAGCAATTTCTTAGAATCCTGTTCAACATTCCAAAACTAAGCATATCGACATCAGGCATCATTTTATTAGAGAGCATGTGGAGGATGGCATACTCAAGCTAATCTATGTGCCCACAGAGAAGCAACTTGCAGATATTTTCACCAAACCATTGGATGAAAAGACTTTCAACAGGCTAGTGAGTGAATTGGGTATGTTAAATTTGACCTGTTAATGTAACTCTATTTAGTTGATAAAATTTTAGTTAACTAAATTTCAATGTGAATTAATGGCCTATAAAGGTGTTTTGATTTTTGTCACAGTGGAAAGACATGATGATATTTAACTGAGAGGTTAACTAATTTATTTTTAAGTAACTTAACTTCTACGTGAACCATAAAAGATGCTGTCAAAATACTTGACAATATGTTTTAATTCATACTGTCACATAATGATAAGTTATTGTCAAAAATCTGTGAAAATCTACTGTCACTTGGTTGATAAGTCTTGACAGTAAAGTCCGCGGGATTAAAACTTACTGTCAAACTCTATGGAACTTACTGTCAAACGGCTGAGAAAACTTGACAGTATGTTTCGCGAGATTAAAACTTACTGTCAAATCTTGTGAAACCTACTGTCAAAGGAATAAGAAATAATGACAACATAGGATGCGGGAGTAAAACATACTGTCAGATTATGAAACTTACTATCAATATCTCTTGACAGTATAGTTCTTCAATGACCCGCATAACATACTGTCAACAATTAACATTAGATTTATTCACTCATTATTATTTACTAATATAACTGTCAAGAGTGTTTGTCATTTTAGTGTAGAAGTTACTGTCGATGAATGGAACTTGAAGACAACTATCACTTAAAATCGTTTAAAATTCTTTCTTGACAGTACCTTTTCAAATAATATAAATACTCAGCTGAAATTTCTCTCACTCTTTACTTTACTTTATTTCTCTCATAACTTCCCACTCTCCTACATCCTTAAAACTCTCCAGTTTCTCTGCAACTTTTTGTTCTAAATCGTCTTCTAAACACCTAAATCTTTTATTCTTTCTCAACCTTAACATCAATTAACCATGTCTGGACCTCAAATTCTTTGCACCCTAGCTCAAACCAACTTTACCACCATGGCTTCAGTGGGTGAAGTTGGTGAAGCCTTCAAACCTTTTGTTGGCTTCATGAACAACTCATATCTCACATATGGCCTAACTGCAAGTCCACATCTCGAAATTCCTAGACTCTCTCAATTTTGGACCTCTGGTGTATGTGAGGGGGAGCAAGATTCTAGCTCTATCTCTTTTCAAATCGATGGTACTTCTTACACCATTGATTCCTCTCACATCAATGAAGCTCTTCATGTGGAAGAGACTGAAGGCTTGCTGTTTGAGGAGCCTGCAAGTGAAGAACAACTCACCAAGTTCTTCAAGTTGATTGGGTATGCTGGACCCAAACTAACTGCGAACAATGATGAATGGTATCCTTCAGGAGGCATGGACAGAAAGTACCTCAACAAAGAATGGAGCATGATTCTTGATGCAGTCTCCAGATCCATGTCAAGCAAAACAAGTGGATGGAATGAAGTGTCAGCGTACATCAGGAGAATTGTGCATTCCATGGTGCACAATTACAGAATAGATGTTGGAAAGCTCATGATGCCTCTATTCATGCTGGTGCTGAGAAAGAAAGAAGCAAGAAAACCGGTAATATACAATCCTAGACTTTTTATACTTATAATTAAATCTGTTATAGGCATAATTGATTTAGATAGTATTCAATGCATGGAGTCCCCAACTCTTAAGAAAAATACTCATTCTTTATTAACCAGTAAACCCCTTAACACTGAATTGAGTCTGTACATAATTGATTTCATGCTTGCAACCATTAAAAGTTTAAATTTAAAAATTGTTGGGGACTACCATGTATTTTTTTGAGTGATGAGAATGGTGTTGACCTCTCCATTCCTAACTCACACTCTAAACCTTTTGAAGGAGTCCGGCCTTCTAGAGTCTCCAAGTTTATAAACCAAGGGTCTGGTTCCTCTCAAAAGGACCAGGCCTCTAAAAGGATGAGAACCACTAAACCAAGGGTAGAAACCTTTCCACATGTAGGTGGTGAAACTGCACTAGATGCAACAAATAAGGGTGGTAGTAAGATTACAGAACCCACAGAGGGCCCTGGTGAGCCTAGGAGAAAGAAGGCAAGGGTATCAACCTCTGTAAGCCAGGGTGTGTCCTCTCAAAAGGGCACATCTCTTAAAAGGGACAAAAACTCATCTCTAGATGTCCCCTCTCAAAAGGAGGCATCTATTGAACTTGGCCAATCTCCCATGGCACCCTGTACAGAGTCTGCACAACAGGTTGAACTCACTCAACCTAAGCCCCCACTTGAAGATATTCACACTATAGGACTAGAAAATGTGGAACACAGTTCATTCAACTATAGTGCATCACACTTTGCCAACATTGAAGATCAAAATGTTGATGCACTATTTCAACAGTTGGATGAAACTGATCATAGCAATCCACAAGAACCTTCTGCTCACAGGGTAGAAGAGATTGATGTCACAGCCTCTGTAGCTGTTAATGACAAAGTTGCTGTCAGTCCTCATGACATTAACTTCTCTAAAGAAGCTGCCACATCCACAGTTGCTGTCAACACTCCTATTCAAGACAGAACCTCTCCAGTGGATGGCTCATCCCAACAATTAAGTGATGATGACTCTGCTATCATTTCTTCCCTGCTCAAGGTAAAATCTACAACTCTTGTGCAAGATGTACCTGCTCAGTCTCTTGCACCTAGGATGACTGAGGGTGTGAAAAGAAAAGGAGAGATAAAAGAAAAGAGAGGTGAGCCTAAAAATGATGGGCTGGGAAAATCCCAGGCAAAAGGAGAGGTCCCTGAGCAAGGCCAAAATAAAAAACAAGAAGTGGGAGCCCAAAAATCAAAGGCATTAGGCCTGGAGAGTGAGTTGGTGATGAGTGATGAGATCACTCATAAAAAACCAGAGAGTGTGAGAACCACTACAGCCTCCAAATCATCCAAAAAAACTGATGAAAGGTTGAAATCCCTTTCACACAAGTTTACTAAATTATCAAAGAACTTGGACACAGTGGGCAGGAATCAGGTGAAGCTGGTGAACGGGATGTCCAGTTTGGAGCAGACCATGAATGAAGGGTTCAAGGCTATCTTTGATAAGCTTTAGGAATTTCAAGTAAGATTTTCAACCCCTGCAGTTGCTACCTCAACTAAGGGGGAGAAAAGTGGTAAGGATGAAGTGTTTGTTGCAGATGAAAGAATGAGTGATAAGGTGGCTGTTGAGGAGACAACTCAAACTGCATCTCAGGGGGTGAGTCAACTAACATTGTTGTCTAGTGTGACTGCTGAGATTGCTACACAGCTTGAAGGAAATAAGGTGGAGAGACCAAAGGAGAAAGGAGTAGTGATAAAGGAGGGAGTTGTGAAGAAATATTATGTGGTAAGTGTTGCTGGAAAAGGGAAGGAGAAGCCTTTTCAAGATGAAGGTGATGATTTCATTTTAGAAGAAAGAGAAGATCTTGATGATGAACAAGCTACAATCCTGATGGTGGATGATAATGAAAACAGTAGAGTGTTTGAAGATACCAAGTTTAACAAAAGGATAAATGATCTAAGAGCCTCATCTAGCAGGGACCCCAAGAAATTTTATGATTCAATGAGACAATCAACAGTGGGAGCAGCTATGATGGTGTCTAGGAGCAACAAATGGGTAATCTCTGTTAGAACTGAAGGAGGTTTCAATTGGTGTGTAAGCATGGTTTATCTGAGTAGGCAGGAGATTGCAGTTATAGAAGCAATTAAACTCAAAATCAAAACAGATAAGTCATGGCTGAATGAAAATCTGAAAAGGACTCTGTAGAAGTTGATTGTTGAGAAGCTCCCAGAAGTAACTCAGGATCCTTTGGGAATCAAGTTCAGTAGCTCCACAGATGGAAAGTACAGATCTATGAATTTGGAAAGAGTGAGCATGTGTAGGCCAAGGTCTGTGAAGGAAGCTTTTGACTATTTCAAGCAACTTCCAAGGAATGAAGAAATGGATGAAGTGTTGAGAGTGCTGGAGGGAGAATTGAGGAAACATGAAGATTTGAGGTTGAAAAAGAGTGAGAAGAAAACTCAAGAGAAGAATGATGGAGATGATAATGAAAAGCCTGATTGAGGTGCAGGTAGTTCCAGTCAACACCACACTGGTAAAGGACCTTCTGGAAATGGAAATAAGGTGGAGTTAGAAGAGAAGAAGAAGGAGAATGAGTACAAAGATGGTGTTGAAGGGAAAGTGATGAAGACAGTAGTTCTTGGTTTTGAAATGGATGAGAAAGATGTTGTCAGGAGTAATAAAGAGAAACTTGTTGTCAAAGAACTTGCTGTCAAACATGACTTGACAGTAACCTCTCAAAAGTTACTGTCAAAGAAAGTATCCTTTTCCAAGAAGTATATGAAAGCAAGGGCAGAGAGACCTAAGCCTCATTCAAGTAGGAGGCCTAGCAGGAAAGGGTGGAAGCTTATGTATGAAATTCTACATGAGGATTGTCTGGATTTAGGAGGCCAACCATCAACAACATAGCAGAAGCAAAAGCAGAATCCTTGGTGAATGTGAAAGTTGAGTGGTCTGGGATGAATACTCTAAGAAAGATAATTCTCTTGTATCCAAATGGAACAGTTGAAGAATTGAGTTATGAGATGAGATGAGTAAACTAGTTTCTGGTCAGAAGAATGCTGATAATAACTCAATGATCAGACATGAGGACATAGTTAATAAGGAGTCTGTTGATAAAGAACTCATGGAGTTAATGGATTCTTTCAAACCTCATCATTTAGATTTCAATGATGTTGAAGAACTTGAAACAATTGTTTACTCTGATGGAGTAATATTTGAGGGTGAAGATGGAATCAAAGAATTTTGGAGCACAGAGTCTCTACAGGACGAGAATCTAGATCTACTTGAAAGGTTGGTAAAGCAGTTGGAAGGATATCCTTATCCTGAGGAGAACAGATACATGTCAAATGTTCTGAGAGTTATTCAAGCCAAAAAGAAGAGGGAGATTGAGAAGAAGTTTGAATATGAGAGGACACAGAAATGTCTTCTCAGGAATCCTGACAGAATTATCTTCTACAATACTGGTGGCTTTGCAGAAGAAATCACTTTTGAGGAGTTAAAGAAATTGGCTGTCAATGACCCTCACATCATTGAGCTCATCAAGAAGCAACTGCTAAATATAACAAATTATGAGATTTTTTGTTATTTGCCCTTAAGTACACTAAGTTTGGAGAAGGGGGGTTGAATACAAACTTAAGAATCATTTAAAGTTCTTATGGATTTAAGTTTGTTCAACAGAAGAGTTTGTGTGTATGAAAAGATTTGTAATTGAAGTAAGAATGTAATAATTAAAGTATTGAAAACAAAACAAACAATATTAAAAATTACTAGTGGATTGGTTTTCCACTAGTATGTTTTTGCTTTCAATTAATCTTGGTAAAAATACTAAGCTGCTTACAAAGTGTTTCTGCACAGTAATGCTTACAATCTGTCTCACACTTTTTTTTCTTGCTTTTCTACACTTTGCTACAATGAACTACTAACCACTATATAGTGGTTTTCTTCACTTCTAATTCCTATCGACAGATAACATTATAAAATTACAACTTACAATGTTTACATGAAAATAGAAATTAGCTACTTGAACAGTCTTCTTTGGACCTGTCTAGTCCTGAAAGTATCTTTGTCTTGATGCATTCCTCGAAGACTGTGTTGCCTTGAAAGTCTTCACAATCCAATTTATCAGTTGATAACCAAGCTTCAACTGATAATTGGTTTCCTATTCAATGGATATTTATAAGTCACATATCCATTGACCAGTTACAATGAATTTTAAATCTCTATTATAATTCTAAGTAATTTATTATCATCAAAACTCATAATTCCTAACAATCTCCCCCTATTTATGAATATGTGAAATATGCATAAATTTTCTATTGATGATAACAAAACTCCTATACAATTTTATTATAACAGGAATTACAATATTGACAAAAATAATTTGAGACAGAGTGATCAAATACCAGTAAGAGACAAATTCTGACAATTTAATGTTGAGTCTGAACCTTTTATCTTCTTCTCCTTCTCCCCCTTGACTCATTCATTTTGTCTTCATTTTCCTTCATTTTTCTGTACAAGGATCCCTTCAGAATCTTCTCATCCTCAACCCTGTAGTCTAGTTGGCTTGCAAGATGATTTAATTCCAGATTGGATAATTTGTCTATTTCCTGACAAATATCAATGCACTTTTCTCTGCCTTCCCTGTCCTTGTAGATCATCATGTAGAATGGTTCATGAAGCACCTTCCTTCCTTCAGGGTTCCAGATTTTGATTCTGTCATCCCTTTCTTCTTGAATAGGTGTCTCCCTTATCTTTTTCATCTTCTCAAGAATGGCTTTCACTAGCTCTTCAGTTAGATAGTACTTTCTGTTGAGCATGGTGTAGATCTTCCTTAATATGCCATATCCTTGATCCAAGACTTGATTGAATGTGAAAGTTGAATGTGATCCATCTTCATAAACAGTGTGAAGGAGATCAACATCCCTCTTCCTTTGACCTTTTACTGCAATCATTCATTCACTCTTGATTGGCACAAAATTCTCATATTTGGGTTTGAAAACTTCTATTTCTTTGGCTTGACCACTCCCAAAAGCTTGACTTTCAAGCTTCACCTCTTCTGGCTTCTCCTCCTTAGCCTCTTTTTCCTCAATAACAAGTTTTCTTTTAACTCCAGAAGTTTTTAGTTCATCTACAGGCTTGTTTGCTCTTTGTTTCATTCTTGGCCTCCTTTTACCTTCTTTTCTTCTAGCTTCTCTAATTAGCCTATCCTCCTCATCAAATTTCCTTTGCAGTTGAATAAATAGTTCTTCTTGTTGCTTTTCTTGTTGCTTTTCTTGTTGCTCCCTTTCTTTCAGACCAACCACTATTGCTTTGCCCAATAGTTTCTCACCTCCACTTGTGACAGATTTCTCTTTCTTCTTGTCATCTTCAATCAACTTTCCCTTTCCTTTTCTATCACCAGATTGTGAGCTACTTTCATCCACCCTTATTTCTCATTTCTCCAAAATGTCTGGCAATATGGCAATTGGCTCCTGTGCATCAATCTCCCTATTTTTGCTAGCAATGGAATCAAATTGTTAGGTCCAATAACATCATAGAAGGGGGGGTTGAATATGATGTTGTAGATTTTTGGCTTTTAATGCGGAAATATTTGTGTTTTAGAAGAAATGAACTTGACTGATAATAAAACACAAAGCTGGGAAATAACAAGTTATTATTAATTCCCTGGGGTGCTACAAATCTAATCAAATGATTAGCTGCAGTGGGTTCAAAACAATATTACAACAAATACAGTTGGGAGAAATAAGTGTCTGGCTTTAATGGAGCTTCCCGGCTGTGAATGTTGATAGCTTGAAGATGATTAATTTTTTTATTTTAAAACAATTGATTTGAACCCCTATTTATTTGTAGACTTTTTGGAAATAAATTCCCACAATGCTAAGTCCTGAGTGGCGCCTGCACAGTGGTAGTGGTGTAGGGGCGCCAATTGAAGCATGTTGAGCCTGTTGTCCTGAGTTGCGCCTTGGATGTGAGTTGCGCCTATACAGTGGTTACCCTGTATAGGCGCCGCTCATGCCTTAGAGTTTTCACAGCATGATGCGCCTTGTATATGTGAGTTGCGCCTATACAGTTGATGCACTGTGTAGGCGCCACTCACAAACTGTCGACTTAGACATTTGTAACAGCTGCTGTGTTGCGCCTTGAGGGTGAGTTGCACCTGTACAGTGTGTTCCCTGTACAGGCGCCACTCATCCCTTAGAATAAGTGCCTTGAATACTTGATAGACTTTGAGTTGCGCCTATACAGTGGTTACCCTGTATAGGCGCCACTCATGACTTGGGCACTATTTCTTGTGCCTTCACTTGACAGTATTGTTGCACCTTGAAATGTAGACTGCACCTCTTCACTGCTTCAAGAGTAATAACCACCAACTATAGTAATACCTTTCTTAGCATATTTAACTCGAATTCTTGAATTAATTACCACTTGAATTTTACTCTTCTGACTTGGCTTGATCAACTGATTTTCTTCTGATTAATTAAGATAATTCTCTTCTTGTTGTGCTGACGCTTAGTGCACTGGTCTGGTTCACAAACGACTAACACTTGAATGAATTTCCTTAATCCCTGTTCTGTTTCAGCTGATAAACCCTGGACTTTTGCATTGCTTCTGATCACTGAAACCCTTCGACAATTATACATGGATCACTGCTCTTTCTTTAGTATGAAGTCTTCTGAACTCTTATTCGTCACTGAGGCTTGAACATATTAATGAACTTCTCTCACTGACGTTCAGTAATACTTTCATCTTGAATGCTCAGCAATGATGAATGTATTATCTTCTTGATTATGTCCTTCTGGATTCCTGTGCTGCATATTAGTATTATTTATCTGTCTTTGTTTCTTGGTTGAGTTATCGTTATCACTATTACATACTACGTTACATTATGCTTTACAAAATTGTTGTACAATTTATTGAGCCAATGTCTGTTTGGCATCTTTCGTTTGGATGATAGACTCTGTATTCTTAATTACAGCTGCAACTTCATTTCTCCTCTCCTCAAACTTCTCCCCCTTTTTGTTATTAGCAACTGATTGTGCCATGGAGGCAGAAATAATTGGAGTTTCTAAAAGTTGGTTCAGAAGATTGATTTTGGTGACTTGATTCTTCAGAATTAAGTCCATGTTGTGCTCCATAGCAGTCACTCTTTTCTCCAATGCCACTACCTTGTATTTGGCTGTAAACTCAGTATCTAGCCTTTGCTTAATTTTGTTTAACATTGTAAGGCTGAGTCTTGAGTCAATTGTGGAGTCAAAGTGCATCCTTGAACTATCAATTGCCTCCCTGATCTTCTTTAATTCATACTTAGATCCTGTGACATGCATTTTCTGAATTTTCAAGTTGTCCCTGTAAAAGTTGAGAATTCTTTTGTGCAAAGGATCCTCTACATTCACTTCAGCCATGGATCTCCTGTAGTGAAAAATAATGGTCTTCTCAGTATCAGCCAAACTTGTTTCATCACTGGCCACATCAGGGTCTAGAAGTTCATCATCAGAACTATCTTCGAAGTCCTCAGGATTAATGTGGGATACATCATCAGGTTGACTAACTAGATGCTCCTTTCCACTCCTGAATTGTTCTTCTGTCTGCACCAATCCCAACATTTGTTCAGCTACTTGATTAGTGGCTGCTGCTAATTCTTGATAGTGTGGATCTTCATGGTGAAAGGTTGAAGCATCAAGGTTGACTTCAATCTCATCATCCACTTCCATGTGGGCATCTGCAACTCCTGCAGGGACTCCATTTCCCCCCATCTCCCCCTAACTCCAACCCCAACTCTTGGGTGAGTTCTGCTACAACCTGCTCAGTTTTAGAAGTTGATGCTTCATGAGATGGTGAAATTAATTTCTCTCTATTCTTTTCTCCCTCACTCTCTTCTCTCTGTTTTTCCATCAGGATCTCATCATGGATCCTCACCTCTCCCTTACTTTCATCTCCTTTTGCATCACCTGCTAAGGTGGAACTCTCTTTGCTCACACGCTCTCCTTTTGCCACCTCAAAAGAGTTTGAGGGCCACCCATGCACACACACTTCTTTTGCCAAGGTCTGCAAACCTTGCCTCTCACACACCTCACCCACTCCACTCAATCCTAGTAGAGTATTGGTCACTTGAAGTGTTTCATTGGATGATTCATGAATTATAATTAAGATGTCAATCGATGGATAAGAAATATCGATTGATGGATGAATATCCGTTGATGGGAGCTCGTCGATGGATGTAAGGATATCCATCGATCGAAGTGAACTAGTCAATGGATGTTGGAATTTATCAGTTGATTGAATAATATCCATTGACTTGAGAGAATTTTCAGTAGGTACCTGATCAACCAAGGTATTACCCTTATTTGGTGATACAGGTGAGAGTGTTGGCTCCACCCTGAGTTGCAAAGAGGGTGAATTTGAAATGTTGAAGTTGTCAATCAACAATGCTTCTGAAGAAATAGATTTTGAGGGGGATTGAGGAGAAGAAATAGATAGAGAGTGGGGTTGTGCCTCAGGAAAATTCTGAGACACATCAAAAGAAGAAACTGAAGGCTCCACCAAATTTGTATTTGGATTTGCAGGTGTGTGTGTTCCCTGTGCAATATTTTTATCCTTCTTTCTCCTTTTGTATGGCTGTAGAACTTTGTGTCCCTCACCCCCATCTAATGGTCCTGGTTGAGACCTCTTTTCAATAGTTGCACCTTGTTGAGAAGGTGCAACTAGGGATGTGTGTAGATCCTTTATTACAGCCTCAATCTGTTGGGAGATTGGGCTGGTGGCTGGCTGGATACTCTCAATCTCTCCTTCCTTATTCTTCTAGATTACTTAATGTTGGCCAGTTCCCTCACCCTTATCAACCACCTTCACACTCCCCTCAGTTGTTTTTCTTTTCTTAGTTTTTACAACAGTAGTCTTTTGAGAAACTACTGAGGTGGTTTGTTTAGATTTGTGTTTGGAAAGTTGTGCAATTTGGGTAGGAGGGATGGGGGCATTTCCATCTCCTTCCATTGTTGCAGAAGGCAAAGGAATTGAGATGCCAGAAGAGGTAAAAGAGAAATTGAATTTCTTGAGATGTACATGTACAAAAGGAGGATAAATGAGGCACAATTTATGATGTAAGTTGATTCTCACAAGATCCTTGAAGACCCTTTTATTTTGCATCCATGGCTCTAGTGTCTTCATATCTGCACTAATCTCATATTCTCCAATGGAGGCATTAATTAACAGCATAAAGAATCTAGCAAAATAAATGTTATTTTTCCTAGAAGCCTTGGTTCCTAACTTAGCAGTTAACTCATTTAGGAGTAATGTGCTAAAATTGAAGTACTTATCAAACAGGACAGAATAAGCAATTTCTTGCATACATGTGGTAATTGCATCAAAATTACTTATTTTACCAGAAAATACTTTAATAATTGCATCAAAGAAATAACTCCATTCTTTCCTTAAATTTTTCCTAATAACTTCACCTAAACTAGTTTCAGCATTTACATAGTTATCTAGCATGTCCCTAATGTCATTTTCATTGGGTGATTTATCATAGTTATTTTCAGGTAATTCTAAGCATTCAGACAGAGTAGTACTTGTAATGGTGTGGGAATTACCTTTGCAAGTATATGAAATTACCTTCCCATCATGTGAGACTTCTGCAGTGTTCCATAGCTCTTCAACAAACGAACAAACTATTGTTGGTGCTTCACTGAGAGCTTTTGACACTTTGCAGTCTCCCAGAAATCTCATCAATGGATGAAAATCTACGGGAGAATCATCCACAGTTAGACATGCAATGAAGTTGTTTTATTCATAAGTGAACCCAGTTGAGGAAACAATTTTCTTTTAAGGTGCCATTACTGATTCTTGAGAGATTAGAAAGAACTTGAAACCGGATGAGTGGATTTGTCAAACAAAAAGAAACTTGAGAGAGAGAGACAGAGATACAGCAATTAGAGATAGAAAATAAAATAACAATTGAGAATGAAACAATAATTATTGTTGCTATTTATATTTCCTGTGATTAAGAAGAATTGAATAGACAGTTTTAATTAAGGATATAGCCGTTGTGAGGAAAAAGGAGTTAAAGTTAATTACTATAAATGACAATCGATGGGTATATTCATCTGTTGACAAATAAGGTAATTAATCAACGGCTATAATTTGATCAATGGATGAATAAAACTGTAGAAATTCTATTACTATCGATGGATAATATAAACAATTAATCATTATTCGATCTATAAATAACTATAAGGATAATTATCTGTCGATGGATTAATATCCATTGATAGGAGTAAAATTTATCTGTTGATCAAATAAGAAAGAATTTATCAGTCGATAAACAATTACTGAGGTAATTATCTGTCGATAGATAAATATCCATCGATAGGAATATATTTTATCTGTTGATCAAATATATCCATCGATAGCTGCTAAATATCCATTGACAATTAACACAGTTATCAATTGATCACTTTGTTTCAACAGATAATTGTGAACAATGGCTACAAAAAAAAAAACTTGCCATACATTTCAAGATTGAGTAAAATTAAGCATACCTAACTCACAGACTAATCTATTAAAAGTAGATTCATCTAGAGGTTTGGTAAAAATATTTGCAAGTTGTTGTTCACTAGGGACAAAATGTAATTCAACTGTACCATTCATTACATGTTCCCTAATGAAATAATACTTTATGTCAATGTGTTTGGTTCTGGAATGTTGCACAAGATTTTCTGTTATTGCAATGGTACTTGTATTATCACAGAAAATATGAATCTTGTTCATGTTGAACCCATAGTCAAATAATTGATTCCTCATCCATAATAATTGAGCACAACAACTTCCAGCAGCAATGTACTCAGCTTCTACAGTTGAAGTTGATACTGAGTGTTACTTTTTGCTAAACCATGACACAAGTTTGTTTCCTAGAAATTGACAGATGCCTGTAGTACTTTTCCTGTCTATTTTGTAACCTACATAATCTGCATCTGAGTAGCCTATTAGATTAAAACCAGAATCTCTAGGATACCAAATACCTAAATTTGATGTACCCTTGAGATATCTAAAAATTCTTTTAATAGCCACTAAATGAGATTCTCTAGGATCAGCCTGAAATCTAGCACACAAGCATGTAGAGAATATTATGTCTAGCCTACTAGCAGTTAAATATAAAAGTGAGCCTACCATGCCTCTATAACTTGAAATATCCACTTTAACTTCCTTAGTGTTTAATTCAAGTTTGGTGGTAGTGGCCATGGGAGTTTTTGCAGAAGAACATTCACTTAAGTCAAATTTCTTTAACAAGTCCTGAATGTACTTTGTTTGATTTATAAAAATATCATCCTTAACTTGTTTGACTTGCAAACCAAGAAAGTAGGTAAGTTCTCCCATCATGCTCATTTCATATTTGCTCTGCATTAATTTGGCAAACTTTTTGCAAAGTCCCTCAATAGTTGAGCCAAAGATAATGTCATCCACATATATTTGTACAAGAATAATAGAGCCATTGACATTTCTACTGAATAGAGTTTTATCAACAGTACCTCTTGTGAAGTGATTCTCAATGAGGAACTGAGATAAAGTGTCATACCATGCCCTTGGTGCTTGCTTCAAGCCATAGAGTGCTTTGAGTAGATAGTAGACAAAGTCAGGAAAATTTGGATCTTCAAAGCCAGGAGGTTGTTCCACATAGACTTCCTCTTCTAATATTCCATTAAAAAATTCACTCTTCACATCCATCTAGTAGACTTTGAAATTAGCATTTGCAGCATAAGCTAGAAAGATTCTGATTGCTTCAAACCTTGCAACTGGTGCAAATGTTTCATCAAAATCAATTCCTTCTTCTTGTGAGTATCCCTTTGCCACAAGCCTTGCATTGTTTCTAGTCACAGTACCAGTTTCATCCATTTTGTTTCTGAATACCCATTTTGTACCAATTACCGATCTATCTTTTGGTTTGGGCACCAGCTTCCACACTTTATTTCTTTCAAATTGATTGAGTTCCTCTTGCATAGCTAAAACCCAATCAGTATCCAAGAGAGCATCTTCAACTCTTTTAGGTTCTTCTTGAGATAGGAAGCTGCTATACAGGCACTCATTTTGAGTAGCACTTCTTGTCTTGACACCATCTTCTGCATTTCCAATGATTAGCTCAAATGGATGACTTTTTGTCCATTTTTTTGAGGAGGCAAATTTTGTCTTGATGATGAAGATTCATGATCATTAGGGTTGTACTCAAATTGATTTGAATTTGTGGACTGATTTTGAAACCCTCCCCCTGAATTTGATACCCTAGCTGTAGAGTGTTGATTATCTATTAAAGGATTATCAGTTGATGCATTATTAGTTGATGGAATTCTGTCAACTGATAAATTATCCATTGATGCAGTAACATCAACTGATATTGGGTTTCTGAGTACTTGTGATTTTATAATTTCCGCTTCTTCATCATCATCTACATCATTTAATTCATTCTCAAAATGCAGTGTGTCATGATTTCCTTCATCAACCAGCCCTTGAATCTTCTTATCATCAAAAACTACATGTACAGATTCCATAACAATGTGTAGTCTATGATTATAGACTTTATAGGCTATGCTTGATAGTGCATACCCAACAAATGTAGCTTCATCAGCTTTGACTTCAAATTTTCCTAGGTTTTCACCTTGATTTCTTAGCACATAGCATTTGCAACCAAAGACATGAAAAAACCCCACTTTTGGCTTTTTGTGTTTCTTAATCAATTGATAAGGTGTCTTTCCTTGAGCTTGATTTACTATGTAGATGTTCTGAGTGTAACATACTGTGTTAATGGCCTCAGCCCAGAAATATGTTAGTAATTTAGCATCTTCCAACATAGTTCTAGCTGTTTCAATCAATGTCCTATTCTTCCTTTCAACTACCCCATTTTGTTGAGGTGTCCTTGGTGTAGAGAAGGTGTGTATGATTCCTTTAGATTCACAGAACTCCTTCATTGTGGAATTTTTAAATTCTGTTCCATTGTCACTTCTTATTTTCTTTACATCCAATTCAAGACTTTTCTCAACTTCTCTTATATGCTTGATGATGAGATGACTAGCTTCATCCTTTGAATGCAGAAAATAAGTCCATGAGAACCTTGAAAAGTCATCCACAATGACTAGAGCATACTTCTTCTTTGCAATGGACATGATATTTACAGGACCAAACAAATCCATGTGTAATAACTCAAGTGGCTTCTCAATTGATGATTCCAATTTTGACTTGAATGATGCCTTCATTTGTTTCCCTTTCTGAAAGGCATTACAAAGTCCATCCTTGACAAATTCCATTTGTGGTAAGCCTCTCACTTGATTTTTCTTGACCAACTAATTAATGGCCTTGAAATTTAAATGAGCTAATTTCCTATGCCATAGCCAACTTTCATTTGTACTTGCCTTAGAGAGAAGACAAGTCATTGAATTTGCATTTGTTGAATTGAAGTCAGCTATGTACACATTTCCTTTTCTATTCCCAGTCATAACCAGGCTTCCATCTTCCTTGTTGGAAATTATGCATGCTTCAGTTATGAAACAAACTTTATTTCCATTGTCACATAGTTGACTTATGCTTAACAAATTATGTCTTAAGCCATCAACTAGTGCAACAAGTTCAATGATGACATTCTCTTTTGAAATCAAGCCATATCCCATGGTGTACCCTTTACTGTCATCCCCAAAAGTTACTCCAGGGCCAGCTTTCTCCTCAAACTTTGTGAGCAGTGATTTATCTCTAGTCATGTGTCTTGAACACCCACTGTCCAAGTACCAAAAATTTCTTCTTTTTCCCTGCACACAGTCAAAAACAATCAAGTTAATTTTGGTACCCAAGTTGCCTTGGGTCCTTTCTTATTAGTTGCTGCCTTTGGCTTGGTTTCCAATTTTTGTACCTTTGGTTTAGGTGGTTTTACTTCCACTTTAACCTTAGGTGTTGGTTTCCTTACCTCAGAATTCTCAGTGCTAATATTTGGAATATTCATGCTTGCAGAATTGGAGAAATTTGAAGCATGAAAGTTGTTAAGCATATACCAAGGCATAACAGGCATATTCATGTTGGCAAATGCAAGATATGGATTAAACATATAAGGCATTGATGCATATTGAGCATGAACAGCTTGATAATCAACTAAATGAGGAAAAACAGAATTAGAATGCATGTTTTGTATACCAGCACATTGGTTGTTGCCGGCATATTGATCTTGCATTGCAAAAATAAGTGATTTTTACTACCACACTTAGCACATATCTTTCTAGGAGCATACTTGTCAGGTGTGTAGTTATTGTGCTTGTTTATGCCTACTTTACCATTTCTATTTTTCTTCTTCTTCTCACTTAACTTAATATTAGGTTCTATCTTCTCTAATTTTTCTTTCAATTGATCTTTAGATAAGAATACTATATTAGCCTTTTCAACTTTGACTTCAGATTTAGAGGAGCTACTTTCTTTGACAAATTTAAGAGGTCTGTTCAGCTTAGTTTTTAAAACAAATGGCTTAGAAGTTGATGATTCCTCAATCGATGGATAATTATCCATTGGAATATCATTATCAATCGATGGATGATTATCCGTTGAATTGACATCATCAATCGATGGATAATTCTTATCAGTTGATTCAGAATTAGCAATCGATTGTTTCTTTCCCAAGGATTGATTTTTATCAATGGCTATTTTCTCAAGAGTTTCAGACAACATGGTGAAAGAGTTTGTTCCATGAATGTCATTCATCTTCTTACTGGCTCTACTAGACCTGTTCCACCTGTTAATGGTTCTTAGTTCTTCTTCCAATTTTTCCTTCAAATTCTCTATTTCCTTTTTACACTTAACTAGTTCTTTTCTAGCATCTTTGTTTTCCACCTTGAGTCTATCCATTTACACTAGCTCTCCCTCTAAATAATTGTTTCTTTCAGTGAGAGTTTCTAAGGTGATTTTTAGCCTAGTGTTACTTTGTTTAAGGACTTGAGAGTGACATGCAAATTATACAATTCATTTGACATTTCAGTAATTGTAATATTGCATTATTCTTTGGATAACTCAGATAGATTTTGTAGAAATTACCTGATTGCTAGAAGAACTTGCTTCCTGATCATCATGATTGGTCATTAGTGCAAGGTTGATGTATTCCTCTTCTTCAGAATCATCCTCAGCAGCACAGTCTTTTTCTTCTGTCACAAAAGCCTTCTCTCTTTATTTAAGCAAGTCAAAGTACTTCTTCTTATAGTCAATACCATCACTAAACTTTGTCTGGATTTAGGAGGCCAACCATCAACAACATAGCAGAAGCAAAAGCAGAATCCTTGGTGAATGTGAAAGTTGAGTGGTCTGGGATGAATACTCTAAGAAAGATAATTCTCTTGTATCCAAATGGAACAGTTGAAGAATTGAGTTATGAGATGAGATGAGTAAACTAGTTTCTGGTCAGAAGAATGCTGATAATAACTCAATGATCAGACATGAGGACATAGTTAATAAGGAGTCTGTTGATAAAGAACTCATGGAGTTAATGGATTCTTTCAAACCTCATCATTTAGATTTCAATGATGTTGAAGAACTTGAAACAATTGTTTACTCTGATGGAGTAATATTTGAGGGTGAAGATGGAATCAAAGAATTTTGGAGCACAGAGTCTCTACAGGACGAGAATCTAGATCTACTTGAAAGGTTGGTAAAGCAGTTGGAAGGATATCCTTATCCTGAGGAGAACAGATACATGTCAAATGTTCTGAGAGTTATTCAAGCCAAAAAGAAGAGGGAGATTGAGAAGAAGTTTGAATATGAGAGGACACAGAAATGTCTTCTCAGGAATCCTGACAGAATTATCTTCTACAATACTGGTGGCTCTGCAGAAGAAATCACTTTTGAGGAGTTAAAGAAATTGGCTGTCAATGACCCTCACATCATTGAGCTCATCAAGAAGCAACTGCTAAATATAACAAATTATGAGATTTTTTGTTATTTGCCCTTAAGTACACTAAGTTTGGAGAAGGGGGGTTGAATACAAACTTAAGAATCATTTAAAGTTCTTATGGATTTAAGTTTGTTCAACAGAAGAGTTTGAGTGTATGAAAAGATTTGTAATTGAAGTAAGAATGTAATAATTAAAGTATTGAAAACAAAACAAACAATATTAAAAATTACTAGTGGATTGGTTTTCCACTAGTATGTTTTTGCTTTCAATTAATCTTGGTAAAAATACTAAGCTGCTTACAAAGTGTTTCTGCACAGTAATGCTTACAATCTGTCTCACACTTTTTTTTCTTGCTTTTCTACACTTTGCTACAATGAACTACTAACCACTATATAGTGGTTTTCTTCACTTCTAATTCCTATCGACAGATAACATTATAAAATTACAACTTACAATGTTTACATGAAAATAGAAATTAGCTACTTGAACAGTCTTCTTTGGACCTGTCTAGTCCTGAAAGTATCTTTGTCTTGATGCATTCCTCGAAGACTGTGTTGCCTTGAAAGTCTTCACAATCCAATTTATCAGTTGATAACCAAGCTTCAACTGATAATTGGTTTCCTATTCAATGGATATTTATAAGTCACATATCCATTGACCAGTTACAATGAATTTTAAATCTCTATTATAATTCTAAGTAATTTATTATCATCAAAACTCATAATTCCTAACAATCTCCCCCTATTTATGAATATGTGAAATATGCATAAATTTTCTATTGATGATAACAAAACTCCTATACAATTTTATTATAACAGGAATTACAATATTGACAAAAATAATTTGAGACAGAGTGATCAAATACCAGTAAGAGACAAATTCTGACAATTTAATGTTGAGTCTGAACCTTTTATCTTCTTCTCCTTCTCCCCCTTGACTCATTCATTTTGTCTTCATTTTCCTTCATTTTTCTGTACAAGGATCCCTTCAGAATCTTCTCATCCTCAACCCTGTAGTCTAGTTGGCTTGCAAGATGATTTAATTCCAGATTGGATAGTTTGTCTATTTCCTGACAAATATCAATGCACTTTTCTCTGCCTTCCCTGTCCTTGTAGATCATCATGTAGAATGGTTCATGAAGCACCTTCCTTCCTTCAGGGTTCCAGATTTTGATTCTGTCATCCCTTTCTTCTTGAATAGGTGTCTCCCTTATCTTTTTCATCTTCTCAAGAATGGCTTTCACTAGCTCTTCAGTTAGATAGTACTTTCTGTTGAGCATGGTGTAGATCTTCCTTAATATGCCATATCCTTGATCCAAGACTTGATTGAATGTGAAAGTTGAATGTGATCCATCTTCATAAACAGTGTGAAGGAGATCAACATCCCTCTTCCTTTGACCTTTTACTGCAATCATTCATTCACTCTTGATTGGCACAAAATTCTCATATTTGGGTTTGAAAACTTCTATTTCTTTGGCTTGACCACTCCCAAAAGCTTGACTTTCAAGCTTCACCTCTTCTGGCTTCTCCTCCTTAGCCTCTTTTTCCTCAATAACAAGTTTTCTTTTAACTCCAGAAGTTTTTAGTTCATCTACAGGCTTGTTTGCTCTTTGTTTCATTCTTGGCCTCCTTTCACCTTCTTTTCTTCTAGCTTCTCTAATTAGCCTATCCTCCTCATCAAATTTCCTTTGCAGTTGAATAAATAGTTCTTCTTGTTGCTTTTCTTGTTGCTCCCTTTCTTTCACACCAACCACTATTGCTTTGCCCAATAGTTTCTCACCTCCACTTGTGACAGATTTCTCTTTCTTCTTGTCATCTTCAATCAACTTTCCCTTTCCTTTTCTATCACCAGATTGTGAGCTACTTTCATCCACCCTTATTTCTCCTTTCTCCAAAATGTCTGGCAATATGGCAATTGGCTCCTGTGCATCAATCTCCCTATTTTTGCTAGCAATGGAATCAAATTGTTAGGTCCAATAACATCATAGAAGGGGGGGTTGAATATGATGTTGTAGATTTTTGGCTTTTAATGCGGAAATATTTGTGTTTTAGAAGAAATGAACTTGACTGATAATAAAACACAAAGCTGGGAAATAACAAGTTATTATTAATTCCCTGGGGTGCTACAAATCTAATCAAATGATTAGCTGCAGTGGGTTCAAAACAATATTACAACAAATACAGTTGGGAGAAATAAGTGTCTGGCTTTAATGGAGCTTCCCGGCTGTGAATGTTGATAGCTTGAAGATGATTAATTTTTTTATTTTAAAACAATTGATTTGAACCCCTATTTATTTGTAGACTTTTTGGAAATAAATTCCCACAATGCTAAGTCCTGAGTGGCGCCTGCACAGTGGTAGTGGTGTAGGGGCGCCAATTGAAGCATGTTGAGCCTGTTGTCCTGAGTTGCGCCTTGTATGTGAGTTGCGCCTATACAGTGGTTACCCTGTATAGGCGCCGCTCATGCCTTAGAGTTTTCACAGCATGATGCGCCTTGTATATGTGAGTTGCGCCTATACAGTTGATGCACTGTGTAGGCGCCACTCACAAACTGTCGACTTAGACATTTGTAAGAGCTGCTGTGTTGCGCCTTGAGGGTGAGTTGCGCCTGTACAGTGTGTTCCCTGTACAGGCGCCACTCATCCCTTAGAATAAGTGCCTTGAATACTTGATAGACTTTGAGTTGCGCCTATACAGTGGTTACCCTGTATAGGCGCCACTCATGACTTGGGCACTATTTCTTGTGCCTTCACTTGACAGTATTGTTGCACCTTGAAATGTAGACTGCACCTCTTCACTGCTTCAAGAGTAATAACCACCAACTGTAGTAATACCTTTCTTAGCATATTTAACTCGAATTCTTGAATTAATTACCACTTGAATTTTACTCTTCTAACTTGGCTTGATCAACTGATTTTCTTCTGATTAATTAAGATAATTATCTTCTTGTTGTGCTGACGCTTAGTGCACTGGTCTGGTTCACAAACGACTAACACTTGAATGAATTTCCTTAATCTCTGTTCTGTTTCAGCTGATAAACCCTGGACTTTTGCATTGCTTCTGATCACTGAAACCCTTCGACAATTATACATGGATCACTGCTCTTTCTTTAGTATGAAGTCTTCTGAACTCTTATTCGTCACTAAGGCTTGAACATATTAATGAACTTCTCTCACTGACGTTCAGTAATACTTTCATCTTGAATGCTCAGCAATGATGAATGTATTATCTTCTTGATTATGTCCTTCTGGATTCCTGTGCTGCATATTAGTATTATTTATCTGTCTTTGTTTCTTGGTTGAGTTATCGTTATCACTATTACATACTACGTTACATTATGCTTTACAATCTCCCCCTATTTGTTTGTTAGAGATCGACAAGCAAATCCTGTGAGAGGATAACTCAACTGATACTTACAAGAAAAAGTAAAGTGCAGAAAGACAGTAAATAATATTAATTACATTCTGGATTAGATATTACATTTCCAGATTTCTTTGTGTACAAAAGAAGTTTGTTCCTTTAGCCTGAACTAGTAAATCTATGATCTTCTTCTTCTTGGTACTAGGTCCTGTCTTTGCTTAGACCTTGTTTCGGAGTAATGCTTCCTCAGCTCCTCTTCTTTTTCTTCTAACCTTGCCTTCACTAAATCTCTTGCTTCTACTTCAAGAGTGTTAACTGGAGGTGGATCTTCTAGCTTCGTTAATATCTCAGTAAGAAACGCCGTTGAATTCATTTTGGAGATTGACTCGAAGGCCAGAGATTGTCTCTTTGTAAACACGAACACTGTTATCCTTTTCGGAAAGCCTTTTACTCTTTCAGTGTCATGCATTGACTCTTCTGCCAGTTTCTCCCTTAGTGTATCTTCGATTATCCTCAAGGCCTTTTTGTCTGATTTGACAGTTGATCTTTTTACCCTTGAGAAGACCTTTCGGATAACCTTAGAATTGTTTCTCTTAAGCTTTGACAATTCTGTCTTTTTGACCACACCATTCCTCTTGAATATTAAGAACTTTACTCCATTTGATTCAGTGTGAATGCAAGGTTCAGAGTCTGGAATGGATTCGAGTACTTCTGTGCCGTCATCTTTTCTAACAAACACTAGATCTTGGTAGTATCTGGACGTTTCCATAAGATATCTCCCTGAAGTTTGAATTGCTCTGTTCAGCCTGAATGCATAGATCAACTCAGCAGCATTAAGGTCTTCTGCAGTTCTGTTCTTCTTACTCCTGAGTTTTCCCTCTACATACTGCATGAACAGGAGATGGCTTTGGTCCAAACACTCGTCTGACAAAGTTAAGTTGTGAAGAGTTGTTGCTTTGTAGTACTTGACAACTGGAGGCTTTTCAAATGCTTCGACACCGATCTCCATTATCTTCTTTTCAATCATATCTCTCAGTATCTCATTTGTCTTTTGCCCTCCAAAGATGACTTTCCTCTTCAGCACATACAGCTCCACTATATTCATTTTATCAAAACTCTTTGTCGACAGTACCCTCGACCCCAGTGATGTTGTATTCATGTGCATCTTCTAGCCATTTTTAAGTGCACTGACTGACACACTTGAGATTTCTTCAGACAACATGAAGTAGAATTCATGAACATCTTCAAATTTGTCTTTCATGGTTCTGAAGAGATCAAGGACTTCTCTGTCTTTCTTATTAGAAAGGGATAGCTCCTTCTTCTTGAGCAAGTTCCTTGCTTCATCCCAATCAGGACCAACTTTTGCTTCTATGTCCTTCATTCTTTTCCTCCTTTCAATAGCTTGTTGTACTCTCTTCCATTTTCTCTTGATTAGTTCATGAGCCTCGGATACACCTCTCGTAATAACTTCATCCACACCAACCAGAAGACAGTCATTATCGAAAGCATATTCTTCAGCAAACTCCTCTTCGAAGTCTATCCCTTCAGCCTGTACAGTCTTCTCTATCTCAGCTTCAGTAGGAATATCCATTGGCACGTAGGGTTCAAAGATTTCTCCTTCTTCAAGTTGCCTCGCTCCAGGCCTGTAGAAGAAATCCATCTCCCCCTGAGCTGTATACTCCATTATCATTGCAGCTCCAACTTCTTTTTCTTGTTCTATTCTCTCCCCCTCAGTTGGGTTATCCTCCCTTCTGATCGGAGTAATCTGAGTTGTTGAAGTTGGCTGAGTAGAGACAGAAGCTTTTTGAGCCAGCAGCTGTTGGACTAGATCTTTCAATTCCTTCATTTCAGTTCGCTGCTGCTCTTGCACTTCCAAGATCTTGGATAATGAATGATGAATTTCAGTAACCTGGGCCTCCAGATTTAGAATCCTTTGGCTATGTGCAGTGTGTGTAGTGTGTGGGGTGTATATTTGGTCAGTGGGTGTCTCACTTCTCACTGGTACTGTTTGAGCACGACCCTCAATACTCACACTCGGCTGTTCGGGGTCAAGGAATTAAAGATCACTCAGGTTAAGTGTTTCACTCATTAAAGCATCCGAGTCTTCAAAACCTGTAAAGAAATCCCTATCCCTTCTATGGGTAGGTTGCCTCTCCTCCTGACCGCTTTGGGTGGGGAGAACTCCTTTTTCAGGAACTGGGGGATTTAGACCCAGTGTGGTCACCACTGTTGATTCTGTAATGATTGGCAATTTAAAAGAATCAGTGATGCCAGCTGAAGCCATTGAAGGCCTTACCTGTCCAGAGGCACCCTGAACAGGTTCCACTACCGAAGTAGCAGATACTCTAATAATAGAGTCCACATCCCTTCTATGGGTGTGTTGTCCCTCCGCCTGACCTGAAGAGGTGGGGAGGACCTCCGTTGAAGGAGCTGGACTTGCAATTTCCAGGGGGGTCACCACCTCAGGCAATGTAGTGATTGATAAATTAGAGCCTGTGGTGCCCCGCGAAGCCTGTGAAGGCATTTCCACTTGAAGTGGCAGTGCTGTTGACACAGCTACTCCGTGAATGGAGACCTCTTCCCTTCTATGGGAGAGTTGCCTTTCCACTTCACCCACTTGGGGAGGGAAAACATCCCGAATAGGATCTGGAGATGTTAAGTCCAGGGGGGTCACCACATTTGACAATGTAATGAGTGGCTCGTTAGAGTCAGTGATGCCCCCTACTGTCTGTGAAGACAGGTTCTGAATTGGATCAACCAAAACAGTACAAGCTACTGAAGTAGCGGATTTTGTTGCAACCTCTGTTTCTATTTCCGAACCTTTCAGGATTTTAACAATTTCAGAATTTAGATTACGAAGAAAAAGAAGGTTTTCAGAGATTGGAGAATCAGGTTCCTGGCTCACAGTTGCCTTTGGCTTAAAATCCATTTTACGACATTTTCGAGAAGGCAGAGCTGTAGGGGATATTTGAATAAATTCCTGATTTGGTATAGAAACAGTCCTATCATCTATTTCAAGTGATCTTTTTCTGTTTAGGGGAGATGAAGGAACTGTTTGGTGATCTCTGGCAGTGGTTAGAACTGGTGGGTTGCCAAGTTCATTGCCAGTTTTGACGGCCAGTAAGGGCTCAAGTGTGTGCATTGCCGTTTGAGGCACAGATAGAGGTGTGGATTCATTTTCATTAGAAAGAAAAGCAGAGAGATCAAAGTAGAGAAGTGAACCTTCATCCATAGCTTCATCAGACATACTGGGAATGTATACATCCGTAGTCTGTGGTTCTTCTTCTGCCACTGTCTCGACCACCAGCTCCTCTGTTGGATTTTTAGGGGTGTTCCTTTATTCTGCTTCAGGAACAGGTTCTTGTTCAGTCTCAGAACCAGCTTCTTCCATCACTTCATCTGCACTATCAGTGCCTGGTTCTGCTTCCACTTATTCTTCTGAGCTTCTAGAGCTGCCTGAGGTTTCAGCTTCACTGACCTCTTCAGGGATTGATGCTTCTTCTTCTAGATTTTCTTCATTTACCTGTCTAAGAAGAGCAAGATAATCCCTTATAGGTTCAGTCATAGGTGCAGGAGCATACCTATTGGGATAGTCAGTCTCAGTGTTGAGCAACACCAATGCTCTTAATTGTAGAGAGGGTGACTCATCCATTTGACTGTTCTGAAACATCCGGAGTTGATCAGCTTTAAGAACTTCATTCAACACTATCTGCAAGAATCTTGGATACAGGCAGAAGTTCTCCATTTTGGCCTGATTCTTCAAGATCTCAGCCATGATCAACTTGCCGAAGTTAATTCTGGTGCCTGTTGCCACTGCATATCCTATCACTTTATTGAATTGGGTAATGCCATGGAATCCACCTGTCTTTGGTGCAAAACCATGAGATAGGATGTTGAAGAACAGATTCCATTCCTTGGGCAGGTGATTTTTGTAGATCTTCCTTGGAAGATTGGAGTTTTCCTGGGTGCAATGGATGAACAGGAAGAAGTTATCTAGATCTTCCTGGGATGGATCCTCCTCAAAGTTTTCAGAAGGCAGATGCAGTGCTCTGTTGATGTCAGCTTCTGTAATCTGCACCCTCTGCTTCTGAATTTTGAAAGTGAAGCTCAGGATCCCATCTTCAGACGTGTCTAAAGCAGACCTGTATACCTGTCTTAGAAGATTTTTATTCAAAGGAACAGAGGTAGTTAGTGCATAACTGACTATTGAATTTTCATTTAAAAACCTAGCCCAGTTACCTAAGTCCCCTGCCTCAGTCCAATCATCTACTAAAATGGATAAATAATTAGTCTTTTTAATCTCAAAATGACTCCCCATTTAATTAAAAATGAAAAGTAATTTTTAATAATTAAAAGTACTAATTAAAATCAAATTATTTTAGTAAAATTTTGAACTAAAACCCTAATTTTTAAAAATTACTTGAATTTTCTTAAAATTAACAAAATAATAATTTCCTTGTATTTTTTTAGCACACTTTAATTTTAGTAAAAATTTAATCGACTTTAACAGTGACCAAAATGTTCAAAATGTTCAAAATGTGACAAAATGTGATTTTTAAAAACTGAACCAAATTGAGTGAAACCGATTGCAAATGACAGGTATGAACAGGGTGATCACAAAACTGATTTTAGTTTAAAAATCGGGCATGAAATGGTCAAGTTATGTTCGATTAAAAATTGTAAATCTGAGTATGTGTTCGAGTTGCGCTTCTCCTCTGTATAACCGTGTGTATAATCAAAAAGACAACAAAAATAACACTAACTCAGTTATATATATAGAGGCGCAGCAAGTAAATAAAAACACGTTAAGTGCTGAGTGGCGCTTGCACAATGGATGCACTGTGTAGGCGCCACTTAACTAGCTGTGCCACTTAAAATGAAAAAATTTGCCAAGTAAAGGTGAGTGACGCCTGTACAGTGGTTACACTGTATTGGCGCCACTTAGAAATAAAAACTAAGCCAATTTTCTCATATTATACGTGAGTTGCGCCTATACAGTGAATGCACTGTATTGGCGCCACTCAGGTTTATTTAGCAACACAAAATGAAGTGGTGAGTTGCGCCTATACAGTGAATGCACTGTATTGGCGCCACTTGATATTTAGCAATAAAAGTTCTAAGTACTAGAGAATGAGTTGCGCTCATACAGTGAGTACACTGTAGAGGCGCCACTCAGTACTTAAACAATTTTTCAAGTGGTTCCAAATTTTGTTACTAATAAACAATAATAACCATGAATAATTCGAATAAATAGACAAATAGTAATGAATTACTCACAAATATTATTTTCACAAAATATTCATAAATAACAATAATAACATCAGTTGTTAAAATTATTATTATAAATAAATTATGCTTCTAATTATTTTATTTTTATTTTAAATAAGAGAATAAATATGAATATTCATTCTTTTTATTTAAAATAATTTCAAATAATATTTAAATAAATAAGTGCCAAGAATTTATCAATTAAATACAAGCACTTAAATATTTTCTAAGATCAAAATTAAATAAATACCCCATTAATAAATTAAGCAGGCATGCACAAGGTATTTATCTAACATTTAATCTTAACAGCTGGAAAATAATTTTTGGTAGATAAATTCACAAGTCCTAGAAATATTGAAATTAATCAACCAGTGAAATTATCAGCTTCAAATTGCAGTTTTTAATTACCAACTTATTAGTCAGTAGAATTTAACATCCCAAGTTCACAAACCAGTCTAGTGAAAGTGATTTCATCTAGTGGTTTAGTGAAGATGTCTGCAATTTGCTGCTCTGTAGGTACAAAATGTAACACTACAGTACCATTCATGACATGCTCTCTAATGAAATGATACCTGATATCAATGTGCTTGGTCCTTGAATGTTGAACAGGATTGTTTGTGATGGCTATGGCACTTGTGTTGTCACAGAATATTGGAATTTTGCTCAGCAACAGTCCATAGTCCTGAAGTTGGTTCCTTATCCACAGAATTTGTGCACAGCAACTCCCAGCAGCAACATACTCAGCTTCAGCTGTCGACATTGCAACTGAGTGCTGCTTCTTGCTATACCAGGACACCAATCTTCTACCAAGGAATTGACAACTCCCTGATGTACTCTTTCTATCAATCCTACACCCTGCATAATCAGAATCTGTATAGCCAACAAGGTCAAAACCTGTATCTTTAGGGTACCAAATTCCAAGATTCAGACTTCCCTTAAGATACCTAAAAATCCGTTTAACAGCTATAAAATGTGATTCTTTAGGATCTGATTGGAACCTAGAACACAAGCATGTAGAGAACATTATATCTGGCCTACTTGCAGTAAGGTAAAGTAATGAGCCGATCATACCTCTGTAGCTTGTGATGTCTACCCTCTTACCAGGCTCATCTTTATCAAGCTTAGTGGCAGTTGCCATTGGAGTTTTGGCTGTGGATGCATCTTCAAGACCATACTTCTTCAAAAGTTCTTTGATGTACTTGGTCTGGCAAATGAAGATTCCAACTTTCCTTTGACTTACTTGGAGCCCAAGGAAATAGTTCAGCTCTCCCATCATGCTCATTTCATACCTACTCTGCATTAGCTTAGCAAATCTACTACACAACTGATCGTTAGTAGAACCAAATATAATATCATCTACATAGACTTGCACTAATATCATATCATTTTTATGCATTTTATGGAATAGAGTCTTATCTATGACACCTCTAGTAAAACCATTTTCAAGTAAAAATATAGATAGAGTGTCATACCATGTTCGAGGGGCTTGCTTCAGGCCATAGAGTGCTTTGAAGAGGAAGTACACAAAATCTGCAAATTCTGGATCTTCAAACCCTGGGGGTTGTTCCACATATACTTCTTCTTCCAGCTCTCCATTCAGGAATGCACTCTTCACATCCATTTGATATACCTTAAAGTTAGAATGTGCTGCAAATGCCAAGAACATCCTGATAGCTTCAAGCCTTGCCACTAGTGCATATGTTTCATCATAATCTATTCATTCCTCCTGGGAATAACCTTTAGCAACCAGTCGGGCTTTGTTCCTCGTAACAATGCCATCTTCATCCAGCTTGTTTCTGAATACCCACTTTGTGCCAATAATAGACTTGTTCTTTGGCCTGGGTACCAGCTTCCATACTTTTTGTCTCTCAAATTGATTGAGTTCTTCTTGCATGGCAAGAACCCAATCTGGATCTTCTAGTGCTTCTTCCACTTTCTTTGGTTCTATTTCAGAGAGAAAACCAGAGAATAAACATTCATTTTGGGAAGCACGTCTTGTTTGAACTCCAGCATCTGGATCTCCAAAAATCAACTCAAAGGGGTGATCTCTACTCCACACCCTATGTCTAGGCAGATTTGCCCTAGATGATTCAGCCTGATTTTCATTATTGTGCTGGGTCCTGTTTGTAGATCCTTCAGTTGCTCCCCCTGAGCTGCTGCTCGGTTGAGAATTAGATTCTCTGCCACTACTAGTAGTTTCTGTGAATCTTCCACTGTTTCCACTACTAGGGTTAGAATCATCATTGTTGATATTCTCATTTTGTGCTTGATTTACTGTTGCAGCTTCAGGTTCTACTTCACCTTTATCTGAATTCAAATTTTCAAACTGCAGAGTTTCAGTGTCGTCTGTTCTTTGTAGACTTGAGAGCTTTAGATCATCGAAAGTTACATTCATGCTTTCAATGACCTTTTTGTGATCAATCACATAAACCCTGTACGCCTTAGATTCTATTGAGTAGCCAAGAAAAATGCCTTCATGAGCCTTGGATTCGAACTTTCCCAGATGCTCATCATCTTTCAATACGAAGCACTTTGCTCCAAACACATGAAAGTATTTCAGTGTTGGTTTCTTGTTGGCCATTATCTCATAAGGAGTCTTGTCATGTTCTTTATTAATCAGGGTACGATTTTGAGTGTAGCAAGCTGTGTTGACTGCTTCAGCCCAAAAGTATAGAGGCAACTTTGCTTCATTCAGCATTGTTCTTGCTGCTTCAACCAAAGTCCTGATCTTCCTCTCTACCACTCCATTTTGTTGTGGAGTTCTGGGCGCTGAGAATTGTCTTGATATTCCTTTTTCCACACAGAATTCATTCAGGATTGCATTTCTGAATTCTGTTCCATTGTCAGACCTTATCTTCCTGACAGGTAGACCAGCTTCCAACTCAAGTTTCTTTAAGTGATTGATGATTGTTTGATGGGCTTCATCCTTTGCGGCTAGAAACAACACCCACGTGTACTTGGAGTAGTCATCAACAATTACAAGTGCATATCTCTTTCTTGACATAGACATGACATTGACTGGACCAAATAAATCCATATGCAGTAATTGCAGTGGTTCAGTAATGTCGGTTGAGTCTTTGCTTCGGTGAGATGCTTTCTTTGACTTCCCCTTTTCACATGCTTCGCATAACCCTTCTTGACAGAATTCCATCTCGGGCAGACCTCTAACCAATTCCCTCTTTACCAAGGAGTTCATTGTTTTGAAGTTGAGGTGAGAAAGTTTCTTGTGCCACAACCAATTGTCCTCTGTTGAAGCTTTGCTGTAAAAACATTGAACTTCGCCTTTGCTTGCAGAGAATAAGTCAGCTACAAAGAGATTCCCCTTTCTCACTCCCAGAAGAGCAAGCTTAGAATCCTTCCTGTTTTGGATAGCACATCTTTCTTTCTCAAAAGTTACCTTGTATCCCTTGTCAGTGAACTGACTGATACTCAGAAGGTTGTGCTTTAATCCGTCCACAAGAGAGATGTTTTCAATGATAACATTCCCGATTTCCAGATTGCCATATCCCGTTGTGAATCCCTTGCTGTTATCTCCAAAGGTCACTATTGGGCCAGCTTTCTCAATCACATCTGTTAGCAGGGCTTTATCTCCAGTCATGTGCCTAGAACATCCGCTGTCAAGTATCCACATGACACGCTTGTTCTTCGCTGTACCCTGCATCCACAGATTGATTACTTTTTCTTTGGCACCCAAATTTGATTGGGTCCAAGAGGCTTAGATAAGTAAAAAGATTTAGCTGCAGAAATTTTCTTGTCCTTGTCTTTCTCATCGACTGAACCCTTGCCCGTTGGATTAACCTTGACAGAAGTGTCTTTAGGCTTAGGGACAGGGGTTTCCTTCCTAACTTTAGGAGGACTGGCAGTCTTTGCCCTAACATGCTTTCTAGTCATGTTCACATCTGTATTCATGCAAGTACTTGATGATGTATTCATTAAGTTAATGTATGCAGACATGATATTGAAAGTACATGGCATGCATCCTACTTTACCGCATGGTTGATGAGGAATAGACATGGCAGGCATGGTAAGCATAACAGACATACTGGAAGTTTCTGTTTTAACTACTTTTACCTTATTGCATGCATGCTTAATATGACTAGTAGAATTGCAATTATTACAGACTTTCCTAGCATTGTTAGCACCTACCTTACCATTTCTGTTAGCTTTCTTACTTTCATTTTTATTGCCTTTTTCAATTTTAACTTGTTTCCTTGGTTCTTCAATTTTAACATATTTCTTAGGCATATTCTTCTTATCTACAACCTTTTCCTTTTTCTCCTCAGCAAGGAGTTCTTCTTTCATTAAGAGATCATCTTCATTTAGGGATTCTATGACGAACTTCTTATAAAGGGGCTTAGCTACATCCTTCAATACATGTGGAATGTCTTGCTTCATAGGACTTTCCTCAGCAATAGATTCTACATGCATTTTTCCTGCTTTCTTATCATAGTCAAAACCTATTCCTGCTTTCTGAACTATGACTTGTTTGTCTATTGCCTCCTTTACAAGATTCGCAGACTTCTTATATGCTTGAAGTTTTAACTCTAAATCAGAAATTTTACTTCTTAGAGCTGCTTCTACTTCCTGGTTGCACTTATCTCTATTCTGAAAGTATTCTATCTTCTGTTTAAGATCTTCTACATTCACACATGCAAGCTCTAGTTCTTCGTTTTTAGCTTCTAACAGTTTATTCTTAAGAACTAGTTTAGCATTTTCTTTTACAGATGCTAGCATGCTTGTATGAATATTAAACATTTCTATGCTTAGATCTTCCACAGTTTTCTTATACTCAGAATTAGACATTTCAACGGAAGAAAGAAATGATACCTTGGATGATTGAGGTGATGCCTCTGAAGAGTCTGCCATTAACGCAAGATTTCCATAAACCTCTTCTTCATCGTTGTCAGAATCATCCCAGCTCTTGCCTTCAGCTATATAAGCTCTTCCTTGATGCTTCTTCACCAGCGCATCATACTTCTGCTTTAATTCATCGTAGGACTCCTTCCTTTCATTCCCTTGTTTTGGTTTCCGGCATTCTGTTGCAAAATGACCGGGTTCTCCACAATTGTAGCATTTAAACTTGCTTTTATCTACCATCCCTGTCTTATAGCCTCCTCTGCTGTGAGACCCTGAAGACGATCCACCTCGATTACTGCTTTTGTCCTTGGAACCACTGTAACTTGAATTATTCTTAAATTTGTACTTTGGGTTCCTCCTGAATCTGAGGTTCTTGAACTTTCCCGCCATGTAGGCCATAGTCTTGTTTTCCAGTTGTTCAAGTTCTTCTATTGAATAGAAGTCGTCTTCATCACCTGGTTGATTAGATTCTAAAAATTCAGCTTCAACAATTTCTTCTTTTTCAACTGCAGGTGCTTCTTTGTTGGTCTCCTTGACAGTCATAGAACTGGCTACAAGAGTTGTCGTCTTTAACAGAGCTGTGTTCTTACTGTCCACTGTACCTGAGCCATAAATGATTTGTCTCTGCTCTTGCTCCATCTCATGAGTCTTGAGCTTTCCATATAGCATTTCAATTGACATATCATTTATATCACTTCTTTCTCTGATTGCAGAGATTTTGTGCTCTAGGTGTGCTGGCAGCGTCAACATGAATTTTCTGTTGATTTCCCTGCGTGTGTAAGCCTTCCCATGTAGAGACAAGTCATTCAGCAATTTGTTGTATCTCTCAAAAACTTGAGTTATACTTTCTCCAGGTAATGACTTGAATGCTTCATATTGGGAGGTAAGAATGTCCAGCCTGTTTTCCTTCACTTCAGCTGTACCCTCCATTAGCAGATTTATTGTGTCCCATATTTGTTTGGCACTGGTGCAATTGATCACCTGATTCAGCATTGTTGTGTCCAAAGAATCCATCAAGATGCATTGTAGATGATTGTCCCATGCTACTCTCTCTTTGTCAGTATCAGTAAACTCTGAAGGTTCCTTTGGGGTAAATCCTTGAGGAATCCGTTCTCCGTCTTCTGACACTGTCTCTGGTGTAAGTTTTTGAGGAACATAGGGGCCATTTTCCAGAATTCCCAGATATTGAGAATTACATGTTTTAATAAAAATGGTCATCTTCTTTTTCCATAAAATGTATTCATTTTTGTCAAAGGTGGGAATTTTAATGCTGCTTAATTTTTGAGTACTCATGGTTGTTAAGAATTTTAAGTCTTAAGAAATAATTAATTTCTCAAAAATTAAAATCAATTCGAATAAAAATTAAATATTGAGAAAATAATTTTTAATTCGAATTCTTGAAGATTGATAGCTTTTTAAAATTTCGTGAATTTAAAATCAATGAAAAATTCGAAATTGAATTTTCTTTAAAAAAAAAAAGAAAATTCAAGATAAATTTTTCTAGATCTAAAAATGCACTTTTTAGAAAAACTATTTTTGGATCTGATTTGTAAAGTCAATCAACAAGCTCTGATACCAATTGTTAGGTCCAATAACATCATAGAAGGGGGGGTTGAATATGATGTTGTAGATTTTTGGCTTTTAATGCGGAAATATTTGTGTTTTAGAAGAAATGAACTTGACTGATAATAAAACACAAAGCTGGGAAATAACAAGTTATTATTAATTCCCTGGGGTGCTACAAATCTAATCAAATGATTAGCTGCAGTGGGTTCAAAATAATATTACAACAAATACAGTTGGGAGAAATAAGTGTCTGGCTTTAATGGAGCTTCCCGGCTGTGAATGTTGATAGCTTGAAGATGATTAATTTTTTTATTTTAAAACAATTGATTTGAACCCCTATTTATTTGTAGACTTTTTGGAAATAAATTCCCACAATGCTAAGTCCTGAGTGGCGCCTGCACAGTGGTAGTGGTGTAGGGGCGCCAATTGAAGCATGTTGAGCCTGTTGTCCTGAGTTGCGCCTTGTATGTGAGTTGCGCCTATACAGTGGTTACCCTGTATAGGCGCCGCTCATGCCTTAGAGTTTTCACAGCATGATGCGCCTTGTATATGTGAGTTGCGCCTATACAGTTGATGCACTGTGTAGGCGCCACTCACAAACTGTCGACTTAGACATTTGTAACAGCTGCTGTGTTGCGCCTTGAGGGTGAGTTGCACCTGTACAGTGTGTTCCCTGTACAGGCGCCACTCATCCCTTAGAATAAGTGCCTTGAAAACTTGATAGACTTTGAGTTGCGCCTATACAGTGGTTACCCTGTATAGGCGCCACTCATGACTTGGGCACTATTTCTTGTGCCTTCACTTGACAGTATTGTTGCACCTTGAAATGTAGACTGCACCTCTTCACTGCTTCAAGAGTAATAACCACCAACTATAGTAATACCTTTCTTAGCATATTTAACTCGAATTCTTGAATTAATTACCACTTGAATTTTACTCTTCTGACTTGGCTTGATCAACTGATTTTCTTCTGATTAATTAAGATAATTCTCTTCTTGTTGTGCTGACGCTTAGTGCACTGGTCTGGTTCACAAACGACTAACACTTGAATGAATTTCCTTAATCCCTGTTCTGTTTCAGCTGATAAACCCTGGACTTTTGCATTGCTTCTGATCACTGAAACCCTTCGACAATTATACATGGATCACTGCTCTTTCTTTAGTATGAAGTCTTCTGAACTCTTATTCGTCACTGAGGCTTGAACATATTAATGAACTTCTCTCACTGACGTTCAGTAATACTTTCATCTTGAATGCTCAGCAATGATGAATGTATTATCTTCTTGATTATGTCCTTCTGGATTCCTGTGCTGCATATTAGTATTATTTATCTGTCTTTGTTTCTTGGTTGAGTTATCGTTATCACTATTACATACTACGTTACATTATGCTTTACAAAATTGTTGTACAATTTATTGAGCCAATGTCTGTTTGGCATCTTTCGTTTGGATGATAGACTCTGTATTCTTAATTACAGCTGCAACTTCATTTCTCCTCTCCTCAAACTTCTCCCCCTTTTTGTTATTAGCAACTGATTGTGCCATGGAGGCAGAAATAATTGGAGTTTCTAAAAGTTGGTTCAGAAGATTGATTTTGGTGACTTGATTCTTCAGAATTAAGTCCATGTTGTGCTCCATAGCAGTCACTCTTTTCTCCAATGCCACTACCTTGTCTTTGGCTGTAAACTCAGTATCTAGCCTTTGCTTAATTTTGTTTAACATTGTAAGGCTGAGTCTTGAGTCAATTGTGGAGTCAAAGTGCATCCTTGAACTATCAATTGCCTCCCTGATCTTCTTTAATTCATACTTAGATCCTGTGACATGCATTTTCTGAATTTTCAAGTTGTCCCTGTAAAAGTTGAGAATTCTTTTGTGCAAAGGATCCTCTACATTCACTTCAGCCATGGATCTCCTGTAGTGAAAAATAATGGTCTTCTCAGTATCAGCCAAACTTGTTTCATCACTGGCCACATCAGGGTCTAGAAGTTCATCATCAGAACTATCTTCGAAGTCCTCAGGATTAATGTGGGATACATCATCAGGTTGACTAACTAGATGCTCCTTTCCACTCCTGAATTGTTCTTCTGTCTGCACCAATCCCAACATTTGTTCAGCTACTTGATTAGTGGCTGCTGCTAATTCTTGATAGTGTGGATCTTCATGGTGAAAGGTTGAAGCATCAAGGTTGACTTCAATCTCATCATCCACTTCCATGTGGGCATCTGCAACTCCTGCAGGGACTCCATTTCCCCCCATCTCCCCCTAACTCCAACCCCAACTCTTGGGTGAGTTCTGCTACAACCTGCTCAGTTTTAGAAGTTGATGCTTCATGAGATGGTGAAATTAATTTCTCTCTATTCTTTTCTCCCTCACTCTCTTCTCTCTATTTTTCCATCAGGATCTCATCATGGATCCTCACCTCTCCCTTACTTTCATCTCCTTTTGCATCACCTGCTAAGGTGGAACTCTCTTTGCTCACACGCTCTCCTTTTGCCACCTCAGAAGAGTTTGAGGGCCACCCATGCACACACTCTCCTTTTGCCAAGGTCTGCAAACCTTGCCTCTCACACACCTCACCCACTCCACTCAATCCTAGTAGAGTATTGGTCACTTGAAGTGTTTCATTGGATGATTCATGAATTATAATTAAGATGTCAATCGATGGATAAGAAATATCGATTGATGGATGAATATCCGTTGATGGGAGCTCGTCGATGGATGTAAGGATATCCATCGATCGAAGTGAACTAGTCAATGGATGTTGGAATTTATCAGTTGATTGAATAATATCCATTGACTTGAGAGAATTTTCAGTAGGTACCTGATCAACCAAGGTATTACCCTTATTTGGTGATACAGGTGAGAGTGTTGGCTCCACCCTGAGTTGCAAAGAGGGTGAATTTGAAATGTTGAAGTTGTCAATCAACAATGCTTCTGAAGAAATAGATTTTGAGGGGGATTGAGGAGAAGAAATAGATAGAGAGTGGGGTTGTGCCTCAGGAAAATTCTGAGACACATCAAAAGAAGAAACTGAAGGCTCCACCAAATTTGTATTTGGATTTGCAGGTGTGTGTGTTCCCTGTGCAATATTTTTATCCTTCTTTCTCCTTTTGTATGGCTGTAGAACTTTGTGTCCCTCACCCCCATCTAATGGTCCTGGTTGAGACCTCTTTTCAATAGTTGCACCTTGTTGAGAAGGTGCAACTAGGGATGTGTGTAGATCCTTTATTACAGCCTCAATCTGTTGGGAGATTGGGCTGGTGGCTGGCTGGATACTCTCAATCTCTCATTCCTTATTCTTCTAGATTACTTAATATTGGCCAGTTCCCTCACCCTTATCAACCACCTTCACACTCCCCTCAGTTGTTTTTCTTTTCTTAGTTTTTACAACAGTAGTCTTTTGAGAAACTACTGAGGTGGTTTGTTTAGATTTGTGTTTGGAAAGTTGTGCAATTTGGGTAGGAGGGATGGGGGCATTTCCATCTCCTTCCATTGTTGCAGAAGGCAAAGGAATTGAGATGCCAGAAGAGGTAAAAGAGAAATTGAATTTCTTGAGATGTACATGTACAAAAGGAGGATAAATGAGGCACAATTTATGATGTAAGTTGATTCTCACAAGATCCTTGAAGACCCTTTTATTTTGCATCCATGGCTCTAGTGTCTTCATATCTGCACTAATCTCATATTCTCCAATGGAAGCATTAATTAACAGCATAAAGAATCTAGCAAAATAAATGTTATTTTTCCTAGAAGCCTTGGTTCCTAACTTAGCAGTTAACTCATTTAGGAGTAATGTGCTAAAATTGAAGTACTTATCAAACAGGACAGAATAAGCAATTTCTTGCATACTTGTGGTAATTGCATCAAAATTACTTATTTTACCAGAAAATACTTTAATAATTGCATCAAAGAAATAACTCCATTCTTTCCTTAAATTTTTCCTAATAACTTCACCTAAACTAGTTTCAGCATTTGCATAGTTATCTAGCATGTCCCTAATGTCATTTTCATTGGGTGATTTATCATAGTTATTTTCAGGTAATTCTAAGCATTCAGACAGAGTAGTACTTGTAATGGTGTGGGAATTACCTTTGCAAGTATATGAAATTACCTTCCCATCATGTGAGACTTCTGCAGTGTTCCATAGCTCTTCAACAAACGAACAAACTATTGTTGGTGCTTCACTGAGAGCTTTTGACACTTTGCAGTCTCCCAGAAATCTCATCAATGGATGAAAATCTACGGGAGAATCATCCACAGTTAGACATGCAATGAAGTTGTTTTATTCATAAGTGAACCCAGTTGAGGAAACAATTTTCTTTTAAGGTGCCATTACTGATTCTTGAGAGATTAAAAAGAACTTGAAACCGGATGAGTGGATTTGTCAAACAAAAAGAAACTTGAGAGAGAGAGACAGAGATACAGCAATTAGAGATAGAAAATAAAATAACAATTGAGAATGAAACAATAATTATTGTTGCTATTTATATTTCCTGTGATTAAGAAGAATTGAATAGACAGTTTTAATTAAGGATATAGCCGTTGTGAGGAAAAAGGAGTTAAAGTTAATTACTATAAATGACAATCGATGGGTATATTCATCTGTTGACAAATAAGGTAATTAATCAACGGCTATAATTTGATCAACGGATGAATAAAACTGTAGAAATTCTATTACTATCGATGGATAATATAAACAATTAATCATTATTCGATCGATAAATAACTATAAGGATAATTATCTGTCGATGGATTAATATCCATTGATAGGAGTAAAATTTATCTGTTGATCAAATAAGAAAGAATTTATCAGTCGATAAACAATTACTGAGGTAATTATCTGTCGATAGATAAATATCCATCGATAGGAATATATTTTATCTGTTGATCAAATATATCCATCGATAGCTGCTAAATATCCATTGACAATTAACACAGTTATCAATTGATCACTTTGTTTCAACAGATAATTGTGAACAATGGCTACAAAAAAAAAAAACTTGGCATACATTTCAAGATTGAGTAAAATTAAGCATACCTAACTCACAGACTAATCTATTAAAAGTAGATTCATCTAGAGGTTTGGTAAAAATATTTGCAAGTTGTTGTTCACTAGGGACAAAATGTAATTCAACTGTACCATTCATTACATGTTCCCTAATGAAATAATACTTTATGTCAATGTGTTTGGTTCTGGAATGTTGCACAAGATTTTCTGTTATTGCAATGGTACTTGTATTATCACAGAAAATATGAATCTTGTTCATGTTGAACCCATAGTCAAATAATTGATTCCTCATCCATAATAATTGAGCACAACAACTTCCAGCAGTAATGTACTCAGCTTCTACAGTTGAAGTTGATACTGAGTGTTGCTTTTTGCTAAACCATGACACAAGTTTGTTTCCTAGAAATTGACAGATGCCTGTAGTACTTTTCCTGTCTATTTTGTAACCTACATAATCTGCATCTGAGTAGCCTATTAGATTAAAACCAGAATCTCTAGGATACCAAATACCTAAATTTGATGTACCCTTGAGATATCTAAAAATTCTTTTAATAGCCACTAAATGAGATTCTCTAGGATCAGCCTGAAATCTAGCACACAAGCATGTAGAGAATATTATGTCTAGCCTACTAGCAGTTAAATATAAAAGTGAGCCTACCATGCCTCTATAACTTGAAATATCCACTCTAACTTCCTTAGTGTTTAATTCAAGTTTGGTGGCAGTGGCCATGGGAGTTTTTGCAGAAGAACATTCACTTAAGTCAAATTTCTTTAACAAGTCCTGAATGTACTTTGTTTGATTTACAAAAATATCATCCTTAACTTGTTTGACTTGCAAACCAAGAAAGTAGGTAAGTTCTCCCATCATGCTCATTTCATATTTGCTCTGCATTAATTTGGCAAACTTTTTGCAAAGTCCCTCAATAGTTGAGCCAAAGATAATGTCATCCACATATATTTGTACAAGAATAATAGAGCCATTGACATTTCTACTGAATAGAGTTTTATCAACAGTACCTCTTGTGAAGTGATTCTCAATGAGGAACTGAGATAAAGTGTCATACCATGCCCTTGGTGCTTGCTTCAAGCCATAGAGTGCTTTGAGTAGATAGTAGACAAAGTCAGGAAAATTTGGATCTTCAAAGCCAGGAGGTTGTTCCACATAGACTTCCTCTTCTAATATTCCATTAAAAAATTCACTCTTCACATCCATCTAGTAGACTTTGAAATTAGCATTTGCAGCATAAGCTAGAAAGATTCTGATTGCTTCAAACCTTGCAACTGGTGCAAATGTTTCATCAAAATCAATTCCTTCTTCTTGTGAGTATCCCTTTGCCACAAGCCTTGCATTGTTTCTAGTCACAGTACCAGTTTCATCCATTTTGTTTCTGAATACCCATTTTGTACCAATTACCGATCTATCTTTTGGTTTGGGCACCAGCTTCCACACTTTATTTCTTTCAAATTGATTGAGTTCCTCTTGCATAGCTAAAACCCAATCAGTATCCAAGAGAGCATCTTCAACTCTTTTAGGTTCTTCTTGAGATAGGAAGCTGCTATACAGGCACTCATTTTGAGTAGCACTTCTTGTCTTGACACCATCTTCTGCATTTCCAATGATTAGCTCAAATGGATGACTTTTTGTCCATTTTTTTGAGGAGGCAAATTTTGTCTTGATGATGAAGATTCATGATCATTAGTGTTGTACTCAAATTGATTTGAATTTGTGGACTGATTTTGAAACCCTCCCCCTGAATTGGATACCCTAGCTGTAGAGTGTTGATTATCTATTAAAGGATTATCAGTTGATGCATTATTAGTTGATGGAATTCGGTCAACTGATAAATTATCCATTGATGCAGTAACATCAACTGATATTGGGTTTCTGAGTACTTGTGATTTTATAATTTCCGCTTCTTCATCATCATCTACATCATTTGATTCATTCTCAAAATGCAGTGTGTCATGATTTCCTTCATCAACCAGCCCTTGAATCTTCTTATCATCAAAAACTACATGTACAGATTCCATAACAATGTGTAGTCTATGATTATAGACTTTATAGGCTATGCTTGATAGTGCATACCCAACAAATGTAGCTTCATCAGCTTTGACTTCAAATTTTCCTAGGTTTTCACCTTGATTTCTTAGCACATAGCATTTGCAACCAAAGACATGAAAAAACCCCACTTTTGGCTTTTTGTGTTTCTTAATCAATTGATAAGGTGTCTTTCCTTGAGCTTGATTTACTATGTAGATGTTCTGAGTGTAACATACTGTGTTAATGGCCTCAGCCCAGAAATATGTTGGTAATTTAGCATCTTCCAACATAGTTCTAGCTGTTTCAATCAATGTCCTATTCTTCCTTTCAACTACCCCATTTTGTTGAGGTGTCCTTGGTGTAGAGAAGGTGTGTATGATTCCTTTAGATTCACAGAACTCCTTCATTGTGGAATTTTTAAATTCTGTTCCATTGTCACTTCTTATTTTCTTTACATCCAATCCAAGACTTTTCTCAACTTCTCTTATATGCTTGATGATGAGATGACTAGCTTCATCCTTTGAATGCAGAAAATAAGTCCATGAGAACCTTGAAAAGTCATCCACAATGACTAGAGCATACTTCTTCTTTGCAATGGACATGATATTTACAGGACCAAACAAATCCATGTGTAATAACTCAAGTGGCTTCTCAATTGATGATTCCAATTTTGACTTGAATGATGCCTTCATTTGTTTCCCTTTCTGAAAGGCATTACAAAGTCCATCCTTGACAAATTCCATTTGTGGTAAGCCTCTCACTTGATTTTTCTTGACCAACTAATTCATGGCCTTGAAATTTAAATGAGCTAATTTCCTATGCCATAGCCAACTTTCATTTGTACTTGCCTTAGAGAGAAGACAAGTCATTGAATTTGCATTTGTTGAATTGAAGTCAACTATGTACACATTTCCTTTTCTATTCCCAGTCATAACCAGGCTTCCATCTTCCTTGTTGGAAATTATGCATGCTTCAGTTATGAAACAAACTTTATTTCCATTGTCACATAGTTGACTTATGCTTAACAAATTATGTCTTAAGCCATCAACTAGTGCAACAAGTTCAATGATGACATTCTCTTTTGAAATCAAGCCATATCCCATGGTGTACCCTTTACTGTCATCCCCAAAAGTTACTCCAGGGCCAGCTTTCTCCTCAAACTTTGTGAGCAGTGATTTATCTCTAGTCATGTGTCTTGAACACCCACTGTCCAAGTACCAAAAATTTCTTCTTTTTCCCTGCACACAGTCAAAAACAATCAAGTTAATTTTGGTACCCAAGTTGCCTTGGGTCCTTTCTTATTAGTTGCTGCCTTTGGCTTGGTTTCCAATTTTTGTACCTTTGGTTTAGGTGGTTTTACTTCCACTTTAACCTTAGGTGTTGGTTTCCTTACCTCAGAATTCTCAGTGCTAATATTTGGAATATTCATGCTTGCAGAATTGGAGAAATTTGAAGCATGAAAGTTGTTAAGCATATACCATGGCATAACAGGCATATTCATGTTGGCAAATGCAAGATATGGATTAAACATATAAGGCATTGATGCATATTGAGCATGAACAGCTTGATAATCAACTAAATGAGGAAAAACAGAATTAGAATGCATGTTTTGTATACCAGCACATTGGTTGTTGCCGGCATATTGATCTTGCATTGCACAGATAAGTGATTTTTACTACCACACTTAGCACATATCTTTCTAGGAGCATACTTGTCAGGTGTGTAGTTATTGTGCTTGTTTATGCCTACTTTACCATTTCTATTTTTCTTCTTCTTCTCACTTAACTTAATATTAGGTTCTATCTTCTCTAATTTTTCTTTCAATTGATCTTTAGATAAGAATACTATATTAGCCTTTTCAACTTTGACTTCAGATTTAGAGGAGCTACTTTCTTTGACAAATTTAAGAGGTCTGTTCAGCTTAGTTTTTAAAACAAATGGCTTAGAAGTTGATGATTCCTCAATCGATGGATAATTATCCATTGGAATATCATTATAAATCGATGGATGATTATCCGTTGAATTGACATCATCAATCGATGGATAATTCTTATCAGTTGATTCAGAATTAGCAATCGATTGTTTCTTTCCCAAGGATTGATTTTCATCAATGGCTATTTTCTCAAGAGTTTCAGACAACATGGTGAAAGAGTTTGTTCCATGAATGTCATTCATCTTCTTACTGGCTCTACTAGACCTGTTCCACCTGTTAATGGTTCTTAGTTCTTCTTCCAATTTTTCCTTCAAATTCTCTATTTCCTTTTTACACTTAACTAGTTCTTTTCTAGCATCTTTGTTTTCCACCTTGAGTCTATCCATTTACACTAGCTCTCCCTCTAAATAATTGTTTCTTTCAGTGAGAGTTTCTAAGGTGATTTTTAGCCTAGTGTTACTTTGTTTAAGGACTTGAGAGTGACATGCAAATTATACAATTCATTTGACATTTCAGTAATTGTAATATTGCATTATTCTTTGGATAACTCAGATAGATTTTGTAGAAATTACCTGATTGCTAGAAGAATTTGCTTCCTGATCATCATGATTGGCCATTAGTGCAAGGTTGATGTATTCCTCTTCTTCAGAATCATCCTCAGCAGCACAGTCTTTTTCTTCTGTCACAAAAGCCTTCTCTCTTTATTTAAGCAAGTCAAAGTACTTCTTCTTATAGTCAATACCATCACTAAACTTTGACTTCTTTTCCATTTTTGGCTTTCTGCATTCATTAGAAAAATGACTAGCCAATCCACAGTTGAAACATTTGAATTGAGTCCTGTCTACAAATTTTTTGCTTTATTGATTATCTCTCTTGAACTGGGATCCAGGCCTTTGCATGGGATTCCTCTTGAATTTAAGTTTTGAAAATTTTCTTGATAGAAAAGCCAAATGCTCATCTATTTTATCCATTTCATCCTTGGTGTATGACTCATCATTATCAACTGTTTCTTTTCCTTTCCCAGTTGAAGATTCATCATATCTAACACCACTTGCACTAGTGCCATGACCTTCTTTCTTCCCTTCTTTGACAGCTTCATCTTCACCAGAGTCTGCAACTTGCTTATCCTTGACCACCAAAGCAATGGACCTTTCTCTCTTCTGACTTTTCTCAATTTCCTCATCTTGCTGTAGTTCCAACTCATAGGTTTTCAAGATGCCATACAGCTTATCAAGAGTATATTCTTTAAAGTAAGGAGATTGTCTTATTGAAATAATCATTGGTTTCCATTCCTTGGGTAAGGACCTCAAGAACTTGAGGTTGGTATCTTCAACAGCAAACACTCTTCCATATAGCTTTAGCTCATTCAACAGCTTTTGAAACCTACTATATGTGTCATTGATTGCTTCACCACTCTTAAAGTGAAAGGCTTCATATTTTTTAATCAAGAGTTGCATCTTGTTCTTTCTCACTTCTTCAGTGTCTTCACATAGAGTTTGAAGAGTGTCCCAGACTTCCTTGGATGTTGTACAATTGATAACATTGTCGAACATATCTTTGTCAAGACCATTGAATAAAATATTCATAGCCTTTTTACCCTTATGTACTTCCTTCTCATCCTCATCTGTGTATTCACTTACAGGTTTTGGAATGAGTTTGTCTGGTGCCTGAGTACCATCTGCATTTACACTTGTAACTATCTTCATAGGCACATGTGGACCTTTCTCTATGCAGTGAACATAGGAAGGATCAATGGATAGCAGATGCAAGTGCATTTTCACTTTCCAGGAAAAAGACTCATCTTTCTCTAGAACTGAAATCTTTACTCCTGTGTCTTTTTTACCCATACTTGATGTACTTTTAGATCTTAACTTTCTGTATGTTGAAAGCTAGGCTTTGATACCAATTATTATTTGCCCTTAAGTACACTAAGTTTGGAGAAGGGGGGTTGAATACAAACTTAAGAATTATTTAAATTCTTGCGGATTTAAGTTTGTTCAACAGAAGAGTTTGAGTGTATGACAAGATTTGTAATTGAACTAAGAATGTAATAATTAAAGTATTGAAAATAAAAGAAATAATATTAAAAATTACAGGTGGATTGGTTTTCCACTAGTATGTTTTTGCTTTCAATTAATCTTGGTAAAAATACCAAGCTGCTTACAAAGTGTTTCTACACAGTAATGCTTACAATTTGTCTCACACTTTTTTTTCTTACTTTTCTACACTTTGCTACAATGAACTACTAACCATTATATAGTGGTTTTCTTCACTTCTAATTCCTATCGACATATAACATTATAAAATTACAACTTACAATGTTTACATGAAAATAGAAATTAGCCACTTGAACAGTCTTCTTTGGACCTGTCTAGTCCTGAAAGTATCTTTGTCTTGATGCATTCCTTAAAGACTATGTTGCCTTGAAAGTCTTCACAATCCTGACAGGACTGTCTTCCATTGATTCAGTTTCTGCACAGTTTCCTTCCTTTTGTCTTTAACTAAATTGGGAAACCTTAATCAACTGATAAATGCTGTTAAGCTTATCAGTTGATTCTTCTTTTCTCATCCATCGATGGATAGGATATCCATTGATCAGTTATTGAATCGATGGCTATTTGAGTTATCCATCGACTCCTTATCCATTGATGATCTCTTATCCGTTGATTGCTTTTATCCGTTGATGACTTGTATCCGTTGATAGCTTTTATCCGTTGAGTAGTGTCTTCATCCATCGACTCCAATATCAGTTGATCACTTCACTTGTGAGAATTCTGACTTAGAATATTTAGAATTGATCAGTCATTCTTCACATCAGTTGAAAAGCTATAAAGTGAAGTCAATAATATTAATCGACTACTTCACAGTATCCATCGAGGCATTACAATCAATTGATAAAGAATCATGAATCAAATGTTACAATCCAATTTTTCAGTTGATAACCAAGCTTCAACTGATAATTGGTTTCCTAGTCAATGGATATTTATAAGTCACATATCCATTGACCAGTTACAATGAATTTTAAATCCATATTGTAATTCTAAGTAATTTGTTATCATCAAAACTCATAATTCCTAACATTTTTTATTTGAAAAATAGAGCACTGGAGATCAGTGACTCTAAGAGGAAGAAGGAGAAGGAGAAAAGAAAGAAGTTTGATGATGAAGTCGAAGCTGCAAAGAGGAAAGTTGAACAGATTTCCAAGAGAATCAAGGAGGCTGAGATTGACATGAAGCATGCCTTGCTGAATGATCAATTCTCTAAAAGGTCCAGCTATGTTTCTCCAGTCCTATTTGGACCCCTGAGAATCATTGTTGATAGCATTAAAGTGGAGGCTGTCAATTTCAGGATGCTCAATAATGAAAATTTAAGGAAGATTCAGAATGGTTACAGGCTCATTATCTAGAGTTTGAAAGAGATCTGAGTAAAGTTGTCTGGGAGATCATTGAGTCCAGAGAAGAAGAGGATGAGTCCATTGACAAGCTCAGGGTGAAACAGATCTACTCTTCTACAAAGAAAAGATTGTCAAAGACATGTTTGGGATGAAGTTCTTATGCATATCCAAGGGCCATCTGAGAACTACTACACCTACAAGGAGCTGATGAGTCTTTCTCACAAAATGGTGAAGCTAGTCATAGATTGTGTTGCTGATCATGCCAAGACAGAAGAAGAGAAGAGGGAACTGAAAGTCCTTGAGGGACTGTATGGAAGGATGACAGCAGAGAAGAATTAGTTACTGCAGCTCAAGTTAAAATTGAAGATTTGCTGAGTCTAGAGGAGCTAAATTTGAGATAGAAGTGTACTTGTAATTTCTTTTATTTCCTGTACAAACACTTCTATTTTTATTAGTTGAGATAACATCTGCAGTTTTCTTTAAATTTGTCTTTATTCATCATATAAAAAAATTGGGGGAGATTGTTAGGGATTGTGGTTCTATCAATGTAATCAACTAATATTTACTTAGATTAATTAATAATTAACTAAGTAAAAACATACTGTCATATATAGTTTGACAGTATGTTTAAAATGTCACTTGTAATAAAGATGCTCAAATAGTCAAGTAGGTAACAGTAAGTATCAATAGTTACTGTCATATGTAAATGGAATAAATGATCAATGAGGTAGAAGTTCACAAAGTGTTCATGCACGGCATAGATCAAATTTATGACAGTAACATTCTACATTCTGGAGCCTATGACAGCATGTTCGAGTGACAACAACTTTTGGAAACAGACGACAGCAACTATTCCTTGACAGTAAACTCGGCGGAGAATGAAGATTCTTTGACAACAAGTTTTATTGACAACAACTATCCCTTGACAGTAAACTTGGCGGAGACTGAAGATTCAAGACAACAAGTTTTCTAACAGTAGCTTTGGCGGAGAGAGTTGACAGCATGTTTGGCGGGATGATCGACAACATGTTTTGCGGAATAGTTGACAGTACCTTTGGATGACAGCATGTTTTAGAAGACTGGTGTTCCTGACAGTAAAGTTTGCGGTAACAAAGATGCTGTCACCAAAGTGAAGCTGAAGGTTGACAGTAACTTTCATAGAAGCTGATAGTCTGTTTCAAGTAGCAGACTAGGTTAAGTCATTCACAGATTGATCTTGACGTTTCTACCTAGTCTGTCAAGTCTACAATTGCAACTTGAGATAAAGTAAGCAAAAAGGTGAAGCATGCTCATGGTGTCAAGAATGTCAAATCCTCACAGAGTACCTTTATCTACATTTGGAATGAAGACAAGACTCATGAAGAAAAAGTGAGATTACCATTTCGAGTATTGTCCAGGAAACAAGAGAAAGTGTACTTGTAAGTGAGATATGTGTTGTAGTTTAAATACACACATCTCACAAACACTTTCTCCAACACACACAACTGAGCTTAACTTTTCTCAAGCATAGAAACTCTAGAAATCTCTTGTTATTGTATCTATTGAAGCTGGAAATTCTTTCCAGTCAGTTATAGTAATAAAAATTAATAAAATTAATTTTTGAAGTAAAACACTATGTGTCCATAGCTTACTTGTCTGTTGTTTTATAACTTAATACATTTGTTTTTGTTTGTTGTTAGCAAAAGTTATTAAAATTTATTAAGTTGCATTCAACCCCTCCCCCTTCTGCAACACTCATACTGTTTAACAAGTTGTATCTTGTTCTTCCTGACCTGCTCAGTTCCTTCACAAAGAGTTTGGAGTGTATCACATACTTCTTTTGAAGTAGTACAGTTGATTACATTGTCAAACATGTCTTTGTCTAGACCATGAACAATATTTTCATGGCCTTTTTATCCTTGAGCGCCTCCTTTTCATCTTCTTCAGTAAACTCAGTGATGAGTTTTGGAATATGTTAGGAATCTACACGTAACTTGATGATAATTTTAGTTTTAGAATCATAGAAATTTCAATTGATGTAACTGATCAATTGATATGGAGTTTATAAATATCTATTGATAAGGAACCATTTATCAGTTGAAATATTTATCTGAATCAACTGATAATATGGATTGTAGCATATGTGTATTTAGTCTATTTCAATTGATAAGGTGTAAGTCAATTGATATTATTCTCATCAATTGATGATAAAGTCTATTGATATAGGTCATCAACTGATGTGTAACTTAGACTGTCAAATTGTAATTATTTGAAGAAATGAAAATTATACAAGTGAAGGATGATTAGTTGATATTGAAGCATCAATGGATAGAAGATCAATTAAAGAAGCCAAGTCAAAGAATTGAAGACCATCAACTGATCTGAAGACCCATTGATTGATATCATTTATCAATCGATTAGTCAATAACCTTTATCGATCGATGGATATCAAGATCAATCGAAGAAGAACATTAGTTGATGGATAAAAGGAAGAATCAATTGATATGCTCAACAACAAATTATCAATTAATTGGGACAGCACAAAAAGGCAATCTTTCAGAGACCTAAGGACAAAAGCATGCCTATGGAAGACTGTCTATGATGACTGTGAGACTCAAGTTGAAGCTGTCTTTCCAAGTCTGAAGTTTTTCAGCCTTAGAGCACTTTGTAAGAATAATTGATTTATTTTCTTACCTTATAAACGCATCTGGGTTTTATTAACGTAGAAAAATTGAGCAATATATACACTGATGGAAAAAACAATCCATCAATAATTTTCAAATATCTTTGTTTAATTTAGTTTCTGTTTCATTGTTCATATATTTTCTCTTAAACACATAAACTCCAAGAACAATTATTAAAACAAAAAAAGTTTTAATAATTTGTATTCAACCCCCCTTCTGTTATTCCCCAGAACAATGTCAATGTAATTTGTAGAGGGGAGGTTGAATGCAAATTATTAAAACTTTTTCTGTTTTAATAATTGATCTTGTTGTTATGAGTGTTTGAGATAAAAATATGAACAACAATATTTAAAATTACTGATGGATTAATTTTTCTATCAGTGTATATTTTTGTTCAAATTCTCTAGGTTAATAAAACCTAGCTACTTTTTACAAAGTTAGAAAAATAAATCAACTGATCTTACAAAATGTTCTAAGACTTGAACAATTGATTCTAAGATATTGTCTAACTTCTCCCTTTTTTTTCTAACAATGCTAACACACTTGTTTATATACTACAAACGTGTTTACAATACTTAGAAAGAATATAAAATTATTAATCTAAACTATGATTGTTTCTGATCTATTTTTCCTTCTTCCTTTTTCTATTTCAGGGAAAAGTACTTCAGACTTGGAAAGACAGCTTCAACTTGACTCATCACAGTCATCATAGACTGTCTTCCATAGGTGTGCTTTTGTCTGTCAATTTGTCAAATTGTCATGTCTCAATCAATTGATAATTTGTTGTTAGGCATATCAATTGATTCTTCTTTTTATCAATCAACTGATATTCTTCTTCGATTGATCTTTATATCCATCGATTGATAAATGATGACATATCGATTGATAGACATTATCAATCGATATATCAATCGATGAGTCTTCATATCAGTTGATGGTCTTCAATCTTTGACTTGACTTCTTATCATTTGATCTTTTATCCATTGATGCTTCCATATCAATTGATCATCATTCACATTCACTTGCATAATTTTCATATCTTCAAATAATTATAATTTGACAGTCTAAGTTACATATCAGTTGATGACCTATATCAATCGACTCTAGTATAAATTGATGAGAATAATATCAATTGACTTACACCTTATCAATTGAAATAGACTAAATACACCTATACTACAATCCATATTATCATTTGATCTACATAAATATTTCAACTGATAAATGATTTCCTGATTAATCGATATTTATAATCTTCATATCAATTGATCAGTTACATCAATTAAAATTTCTATGATTTTAAGATTAAAGTTATCATTAAGTTACATGTAGATTCCTAACATACTTTTATGGATCTACTAATTAGGGTGCGTAGAAATCAGGTATATGATGAAAAATTAAATTATGGTAATAAAAAAGCGAATTAAATTTTATTATATTTATCTTTATTTGTAAAATTACATGTAAATTTCTATTACAAAAAATATATGATGATGTTCTTTGATATTTAATGAATTTTTTTAATAAAAAAATATTAAATTCAACAAATGCATTCCACGACTCAAGTAAACAAAATACTGGCGTTTGTTATCATTTCAATCCATTTTTTCCTACCAGATATTAATAAATGAAACCCTTAACAACACCATAAAGATATACTCATGGATTTGTCAAAAAAAAAAAGATATACTCATGGAGATATAGATTAATAAGAATTTAATCATCATACTGATTTCTAACATTTATTTACTTAAATAATTATAAATTTAATATAATTATTTAAACTTATATTATGAAATTATATCTATTATATCATTTAAAATTAATTATTTATCATTTTAAAATTATTTAACCATATTAATTAATTTAATATTTTTAACTATCCACACATATATGTATATGTACATTTCTAATAAAAATATATAAATAAATTAATTTATAATATTTATTAATAGTCGAAACTTTTTTAATGATATATAATAGTACCAAATATAGAATAAAATTTAATTATTTAATTTTTTTTCAATTTATTATAAATAATTTTTATATTACAATCAACTTATACAATTGAGAATAAGAAACCTAAAATCCATCTTAGGTCATTTTTCCTAAAATAGGGAATAAAATAGCTCTATTTGATAATTATGGTATTTTGATTTAGAGAATCTTTGTAGATAATTGTGCATATAAAAATATCATAATTATTAAAACACAATTATTTTATTCACTATGTCAGGTAAGTTACCTGAGATGAATCTTAGGTTCCTTATTCTTTATACAATTTTACTAATTATTATCATAATTTTAAAATTATTACAAAATTGATCGTAATATATATAGTCAATATCAACCATATACATATTAAAACTAATTTCAACGATTTTAAGATATCAAAATAATTCGTATATCTATATTTATGTATAATATATTAATATATATATTTCACACATATAATTTTTTTATATATTAATCATACAAGTGTGAGTTCATTATATTTCTACTATGTTAAAAGAATATAAATAAGGAACTAATATTAGATTTATTTGTTTAAAAGTTTTGATGTAAAATTATATTTACATTTAATACATTTTAATTTAATAATTAAAATTATAAAATTATTTTGAAAATGAATTTAAAATTATTAAAATAATAAAATATAACAAAAAATTATTTTATTAAATATTTTTTTATCAAAATTTTATTGAATAATTTTAACTAAATCCGTGTTTCGCACGAGTTATGTGCTAGTTTATATTAAAAGCAGATAATAAACATGTATTGTAGAATAATTTTTTTCTTAAAAATGACTGGGTACGGAAAGAGTACTAATTTGAATCGATGTCATATATAGTAACTGCAACTCCATTAAATAATTAAATCTTTTTTTTGACAGATATTAAATATTTAAATTTTTTTGATTGATATTAAACAATTACAGTACATCTTATTCGGGCGGGACGAAGACTTTTCGACACCTAATTTTTTAAACAATTTTATTACCACAACTAAAATTGATACAACGTCCCGAAAACCACGTATGTTAGACGCAAAACCACGTACTGAAAACCAATGAGCAGCCCTTTGATTCCACCTTATTATACACCCAAATGGTAACAAAATCTTCAAGAAATTTCCAGTTTATATTAGTTCAACTCATAACTACATTCAACTCCAACTCTTCCATACATATACAACTTGTATCTCTCTCACCAACCCATCTTTGTTTCAAATAAACCATCATCATATTTTTCATTTCAACACATTTACATGGATTCTCATCAACTTTTTCTCCTGTTTTTTCTAATTTTACTCATCATTTCTCCTAGTTTTTCACACTCAGCTCTTCACTCTTCTGGACCAAAATTAATGTATGTACCCAAATGGCCAAATTTGTATATGGAATTTGTGTAGATGTATGTCAATGTCTGAATGTATATCTGTGTTTTTTGATCTTTCAGGCAAAGAGGGTCGTTGCTTAAATTGACAACTGATGCTTCTGTCTCTGCTACTTTTGATCCTACCAGAGTTACCCAACTTTCATGGCGACCCAGGTTTAATTTTTTTACTCTTGTCAAAAAATGGCCCTTGTTTATATTAATGTACTGATCATAAAGTTCATTTGTTATGCATTGAGTTACTTTGATATATTTGTAAGTTGTTTTAGTTGTATACTCTCTGAGTTCCGATTCAAATGTTTGACTTTTTAAAGTCAATTTTAAGTTTTGACTGAAAATTACATATATTATATAATTATAAAAAATTAAAAGAAATATATCATTAGAAAATATATTTAATCTATTTTAAAATTTAACTTTTTAATTTTCAAAAATATGTAAAAGAATAATATCTAATCTTCGGTCAAAGTTTAGTTGAATCAAACAAGTCATTTGAATTGAGACGGAGGGAGTATGTGTTTTGCAACTTCATTTTGAAACAAAATCAGCAGGGGCTTTATTGAGTTGCGAATTTGGGGTGTTGTTTTATTGATTTTGTTGTACTTGACTCTGTTTGGAATTGGACATGTACAGGGCGTTTATATACAGAAATTTTTTAAGTGATGAGGAGTGTGATCATCTTATTGCTCTGGTTAGTTTTTAATTTTTATACACTAGTTGCTTATTTCAGTTTATTTTCTCTGTTTTTTCCGTACTTATGAATTTTTTGTTTGTTGAAATAATTTTATTTAACTTGAAATAATGATGTGAAGAAAGAGTTAATCTGTAATTATTTCTTAATCATCTATATGTATAATGTGGGTCTCTCGGCAGCAAAATGAGATGATAAAAATATATTACATGCCAATATGCTATTTAGTAAAGCATTGAACTTTGAGTCTTTGATGATTTGTTAACTTTTTTTTTTGCTTTCTTGATTTTCTTTTTCTTTTAGGCAAAGGATAAGCTCGAAAAGTCCATGGTTGCAGACAATGAATCGGGTATGAGTATAAAGAGTGAGGTCCGGACTAGCTCTGGGATGTTTATGAAGAAAGCACAGGTATACACCAATACACAATTCACTGTTCGAATTTCAAGACGTTCTTTTTAGCAATTCCTTTTAGTTGTGTGTATGTGTGTGCGGCTTTGCTTGTGAGCATACATTGTTTGGGTATCTTACTCTAGGCAGTAGCTCTACTAGGGAACTTTGTTGATTATGATGTCATTTGGAGTGTCATAGCTATACAATTGACTGGATGCTAAACGAAACAATCTGTTGGTTGGTCTTAGTTCATCTATACTTTATGTTGTCTACAGATTTGAAGTAATTCTTTAATTATAGGATAATTTGACTAGTTTTGTAGTGTGGCTTTGATGTTGGATTGTCTCGCTAGTTCTTAAATTCGTGTAAATGATATTTTTTTATGTTGTATTACCCGCAGAGATTCGGTTTTCATCCTGCTTAATGTAAAGCTTAATAATATTTTGCGTGATTTTTGAAGGATGATGTAATTTCTGCTATTGAGGCAAGAATTGCTGCCTGGACATTCCTTCCTCCAGGTAAATTGGTCTCATTGCCATATCAATTTATGGCCTCATAATTTATTGGATGTGAAGATGAACTTATTCAGTCTTTGATTGTGATGTTGCTGATTAGAAAATGGGGAGTCTATTCAAGTACTGCATTACGAGCAGGGTCAAAAGTATGAACCACATTTTGATTACTTTCAAGACAAGTTCAATCAAGAATTGGGTGGCCACAGGGTTGCAACAGTGCTTATGTATCTATCTAGCGTCGAGAAAGGTGGAGAAACAGTTTTTCCAAACTCAGAGGTATATTCTTTTGTTAAAACTTCTATCTGTGATTATTATCTTATGGTTTAAAATTTTATTTCTGTTCCAATAAGACTAGGAGCTAACTTCAACATATACTTTTTTACAGGCAAAAGACTCACAGCCAAAGACAGATGACATGTCTGATTGCGCCAAAAAAGGTTACTCAGGTAGGAAACGAAAAAAGATGTTTGCTTCATAATTTCCACCCTATCTGAACGAAATATATCAGATTAACTAAGATGTTTGTTTTAGGATTTCCACCGTTTCTGAATGAAACATATCAGATTAACTATACGAGGGAAGCCTCCTTGATTAGTGGAATCTGAGTCTGGATTACGGTATTTAAAACTGTGATGCTTCACGGAGTTTATAATGTAAGAGTGATAGAGACTAATGAAAGAACCATGGGAAGTCTTAAAGGGACACACAAGGAATGCTTTGAACTCCCATGGTCCAATAGTGGCATTTAATTGTTTTGTTTGGGATTAATCAAGCCAATTGCTTTTCAGTCTGAAGTAATTTATATTGATGGAAAGACGTATCTGTAACTTATTATAATTTTGTCATTAATGCTGAGTTTTTTAATTTGTGTATTAGTACTATAATTAGTATCCTTTTAATATGGGGTTTCAAAAGCTAAGTTGCTTGGTTTTTCTGTAGGAATCCTTTATTGACTAGACGAAGTTGAATAAATGTATTCTAACAGTTTACTGTTTTCTTGTATTATTTTTGTTTGTTTGTTCATGTATGTGATTTTGATGGTTTTCTTTTGGTTTCCTTTTTTACATTGTTTGAGGTGGTAGATTGCATGTTTTTATTGATCTAATACATGTAATATGCTATAATCTCAGTGAAACCCAGGAAGGGAGATGCTTTGCTCTTCTATAGTCTTCATGTTGATGCCACTACGGATCCACTGAGCTTGCATGGGAGCTGCCCTGTGATTGAGGGTGAAAAGTGGTCTGCAACCAAATGGATTCATGTGAGGTCTTTTGAGAAATCAATGAAGAACAAACCAAGTGGAGACTGCTCCGATGACAATGAGAGATGCGCCCAGTGGGCTGCTGCAGGTGAATGTAAAAAAAATCCTCTTTATATGGTTGGCTCTAAGGACGAGCTTGGATTTTGTAGGAAGAGTTGTAAGGCGTGCTCTTCATAAGAATCCTTTACCAATATATTTGCAGTCTAACCTCCTCCTCTTTTGTTGAAAGCATATAGTTCTTAAAGTACAGTTGTAGGTGTACCTCAAGTAGAAGGAAGAAATATAGAATTATAAAAGATAGGTGGTTTGGTCATGTTTGGGAAGCCATGTTGGTTAAATGAATTTACATATTGTAGTGACACTGGCAGCTTTTGTTCAAGATTACTAGTCATGTTTAAGTAGTGTATGTTACTTTGTTTCTTCTACCGCGAAATAATTTATCTTGGGCACTGGAGAGGGGAGGAGAATGCTGATCTGTGCATATTATGGAGATATGAAAAAGAAAGTCATTTTTATTGTGTTTCTCCTTGAACTTATGAAATGAAATAGGTTACAAGTAATATCATGCAAATTCGATGAATTTATTATCAGTAATGTGGATTGGAGTAGATTTAAGCAGAACTAATATTTTTATTTGTACAAACTCGAGCTCCTTGTGTTCGGGTGAAATGAAATACAGAACATGACTTCTTTCTAGTATTATTTTGGATGTCAATGCAATGCAGAGATCACTTCTCTGTTTGGCTAAGGAAACAAATGGTGAGATACAAGTATCTCAAAATGGATTGTGGGAATGAAATGCATCTACTTAAATAACTGTTGTATTTGATACATTAGCTTGATTTGTACTTCGTTGGTCCGTGGAACATGCCAACCTTACATCGACAATCTTCTTGTTGAAGATGTGAGTATAGATAGTTTACTCAGAGCTGGGTCTAATCTACAATTTAAAAGAAAAAAATGAATATACGACATGTCAATTCGAGACGAAGGAAAAAATGTACAAAATTTTATGATAAATGTAAGGAGAGATGATGAGTTGTGGGAAGAGTAAGCTTTGTAGGGTGAAAATTTCATCTTAGTCTCCCTCTGGGCTCTGGTTTTTGTTCTTCTTCACAGATATGTGTATTTTTTTGATCCATTACTTCATACTTCAGCACCACCATACTAGAAAGGGTTATTTTTCAAATTAGGTTCAGATTTGATATTGGAAATATCAACCAGCTCTGATACCAATTGTTGGTCCCTCATATTGTAGAATGAGGGTTGAATACAATATCAATATTTAATTACGAAATATTGAATTTAAAAATATTATTTTATTTCTCACGAAATATTAATTGTGATGAAATATTGTTCAAGTAGAAGATATGATTTTAACTTGAAAGGTATTACAAAATTAATACGATGAAAGTTTATATAACTGTTTAAATGTTTAGAACGATTTTGACATGAATTGTTCTGATTTAACAATTATAATCCAAGATTGCACATAAATCTGTGAATATTTTTATGCATACAAATTTCTGAATTTAAATGTTGTCAATCAATTGAATTATGAAACCATTGGCCTAATATTTATAGAGGTGGTAGCTAGCAAGACTTTTGAATAAAAATTATTTAAAAAATCAAAAGACTTTATAAAATAGCCTTTAAGACTTTTTAAATTAGTTGGGCAAGACTTTTTCACTCGGTTAGACTATCTAAATGGTCGATAAGATTTTTGAAAAGTCTTATTGAATAATTCAGTAAGATTTTTGATTAAAGTCTTATTGAATAATTCGGTAAGACTTTTGAAAAGTCTTATTTGCATAATTTGGTAAGAATTTTTAAAGTCCTATTGAATTAATCCGGCGAGACTTTCTATAATTATGCAGCAAACCTTTCTTTAAATGTTAAATAAAATGTTCTTTTTAACTTAATTAATTCCACCAATTTTAATTAAATAATTTATAAATTAAATCAATTCAAGATGAATTAATTTAAGTAGATAAATTAAATAATTGATTACCTTTTGATAGTAAAATTAATTTAATTTATTCACTGCACAACCAGTGTAGATTTGACTTGAGTCTTCCTGTCTTCACTGTCTTCTGTCTGAAATATACTTGAGCTTAGTAATAAATATTTATTAAATTAGTTGACACACAAATATACTGTCTAGTTCATTTGTGTCATACTAAATAAATATTGTTTACTTTTTAACTTTAAAAGTTGTGATCTTATATCTTATTCTTGTTTCTAGCTTTGTCTCTAATATTTCTTTTCTTGGAATCTTTTTGTAGTAGCCACTTGGAATCTCTTGTATCTTTTGAATTTTTCTGAATTTCTACTTCTTTATTTTTCGCCGACGCTTGAACATATTAATGAACTTCTTCTAGTGAAAAGTAGCAACCTCAACAAAATAGTTCTAACAATCTGATTCTTTATGTTTAGTTTACTTTCTTAGTCCTGATTCATGTTATCATGTTTATTATTTACTGTTTTTCTTATCTGAGTTGAGTTGTCATCTAATTATTACAAATAGGTCTAATCATATGTCTTTCAGATACTCTTTATTTTATATACATATATATATATATATACATACATGTATATATACATATATATATATATACATACATATATATATGTGTGTGTGTGTCTTGTATCCTTCATAAATCGAAACTCTTCATTTTATTAATGGATTCATTCAAACAACTAATGCAAAACTATACAAGTGTACGAGTTATAAGGTAACCAACTGCGCCGCAAGTCCCAGTTTATAAATCGAGACTATTTTGTTTTTATTTTTAACGTTTCACCTTATTTCTGAACTAAATTGAACATTAGTTTTGATTTGTTTTCCCTCTTTGCCTAGCATGCTGATTGAATGAACTGCAGTCTTTGTGCCCGTCTTCTAACTAAACTAATATTTTAGGCAGTGCATATATGTTGGATGACTTAATTTTTGTAGCAACTGCATCCAACTCTAAATCCTATATCTACGAACACTTGAAATCTAACAAACTCATGTTATCATGTAAATTATATTTCCTGTATAATTAGTCTAAGGACTTCAAATTGTTTTAAAAATATTTAATGGCTTGTTTAGCAACATGAATTTCATTTGAAATCCTGAATTTAAGGATATGTTTGAATAATCAAAAATTTTGGATTTGGAATTCATTTGAAATCCAAGGTATTCAAATACAGTTGAACCTCAATTAAATAATAATCGATAGAATAATTAAAATAATATTTTTTTCCGATCACAACATAATTTTTACTCCGGATAAAGTAATATTTTTCCTTGGTCCCAAGGCTATTTTGTATTAGTACAAATTTGAGAATTTAAAATGATGACTCAAATTCTGTCATTTTAAATCCATCATTTGAAATAAAATTCATGTTCTCAAACACAATCTGAACAGTTTTGTAATTAGTTAATGAATTAATTATTAGTAGTAATTTTTTTTTCAAAAATCAAAACTTCAGTATTGGATATGTGTTCAGCACTGATAAAGTGTGCATGATTAGTATGCAACTGCTCTGGCTTGAAGTCACTTTGTTCTCCAGCTGAATAAGAAGATACTCGTGTGCACTTAGTTACTTACCACATGATCAACGATTAAATCCATAAAGATTTTCCCTTTTTCAGATATAATGTACCTATCCTAGATGGAAGATCATAAAGTTTCTTTCTTCTTCTTTCTGTTACTTTGTATGCTCTTCCTTTGCTCCACTCTGTTTTCATACTCTGCTCCTTTTCACTTCTTCTCTAATTCAGCTTGGACATGGAGTCACCCTCATCATATTACTACTGCTCACAATAATACGTTAACTTCTTTCTCGATCTTTTTCTCGTAAATTTTTTCTTGATCCTGCATTTACATATTTGGTTCATGAGTAGCTCATTTTTTTAAAACTCTTCTTTTAGACAAAGAGGGTCAGTGCTGAAGTTAACAACTGGAGTCGATTCAGCCGATATTTTTGATCCTACAAGAGTCTCCCAGATTTCTTGGCGACCCAGGTCACTCCACATTTTCATCTACAAAATTGCGACTTGTAAATGTATTTATATGTTTCTGCCTTGTTTTATGTTATATGTGTGACTGGACACTACATACACAGGGCGTTCTCGTACGATAAGTTTCTAACAGATGAAGAGTGTGATCATCTTATCAACTTGGTAAAGTTTATTGTTGAATTCACCACCTGTTTTTTTTTTTTTTTGTGCTAAGCGCATGCACCACCTCTTGTTTCTTTTATATTGTTAAGTGAAGGCTGAGGTGAGAATCAAACTCTCAGACACTAGGAGCACATTTGCCACGTGCACTGAACATTTAAATTATCTGTATCATTATACCATGCTGGTTGAAAATTTACATTTTTGTTAGTTTGGTATATTTTGGTCTAGTTTCCCTTAACAGTACAGCTTTTCATGTTTTTGATTTTTGACAAGGCCAAGGGGAGCCTGGAAAAATCAATGGTTGTGGACGACGAAACCGGTGAAGGTGTGGCCAGTGATGTTCGGACAAGCTCCGGCATGTTTCTTGACAGAGCGCATGTATGTATGTTCAGTGACTAACTCCTCTTCCTTTGTTTCGTATTCTGAATAGTTAACAAACTTTCTCATATTCATTTTCTGAATATTGAACAAAACTATATGCATCAAGTACATTACTTGAACCACTTGAATAGCAAAACACTGTTTGATAAACACCTTACCGTATAAGAGATGTTTGGGCTTTTCACATGTTTGCAGCTTTCATAGATGTGATCATACGAGCAGATTCGTTTTATAAAGTCTGAAAAACTTATACATCTATTAAAGCATAAGTGACATTAGATTTGAAAAGAACCCCAAATTTTTCCTGCATTCGAATTCAGGAAATTATATGTAAGCCTTAAATTACGATATATTCAACCATTAAGGACAACTGGACCTTTGATTTCTGCCCTCTCAGCTTTACAAAGAGATCTCCACCTAGAGACATAAACCCGAGACATGATCTTTACTCCGATGCTTATTAATATTAATTAATTTGATCATATGTACTATTCTCTCAATCATTAAGAAACATCTCAATCAGCTAGTATACTAGTTAATTCTCTCATAGACCTCTTTAGCGCTTTTTTTATGTGTAAAGATAAATTTGAATACTCACGCAAGCATGCCTCCACTAAGTCTCAAACCCACAACATTTTGCGACAGAGAGAATAGGGGTATCCACTAGGCTAACTTGTTAACTCCCTGGTAGGAGCTTTCCATGAGAGATTACCACCACTGTTTACTTCATATAGTGCTAGATTAAACAGCTCCAACTCCAAAATGACAAGTCAGTATGAACATTTTGTAGTACACATTGAAGATCATAAAATTTTAGATACGCAATTCTAAAGAGCATATGTGGGATAAACCTTTCCATTATGTGCATCTGCTGAAAGGCTGTGCATATACAAAAAAACGTTTGAGTTGAGGCAGGCTAATACAACAATTTAGATTTAGAAACATGTTACAGTTGTCAGCTTTTCTCTCGAATTGACCTTGCATGACATTAAATCTAAATATTTTTAAATTTAATGCTCATTCAGAGTGTGTGTTTGTGTGTGAGTGTGTGTGCCCGTGCTTGTTTATTTAAAACTGAAAACTTACTAGTGTCTTTAATACACCCTGAAAGGATGAAGTGGTTGCCGGCATTGAAAGAAGGATCGCTGCTTGGACATTTCTTCCTATTGGTAATATGGTGTCACCAATTTTGTTCGTGGTTTCTATTCTTAATTGCAAGATCTTGAATTCTATTTCTGAAATTGAAAATGGTGCTGTCATCAGAAAACGGGGAGCAGCTTCAAATACTTCATTATGAACATGGTCAAAAGTATGAGCCTCATGCTGATTTTTTCATTGACGACTTTAATGTACAAGCTGGTGGTAACCGAGTAGCAACAGTACTTATGTATCTGTCTAATGTTGACAAGGGAGGCGAAACAATATTTCCAGCATCCGAGGTAGATACTCACTTTTTTCTGGTAAAGCAACATTGCTATGTTTAACATATTTCTCCTCATCTACCGGCTAATGTCAATGTTTATTCTTTGTGCAGTCAAAAGATTTTCAGGCAAAGGATGATACTTGGTCTGATTGTGCTAAAACGGGTTATGGAGGTAACTAGTTTTAGAATCTTTAAGTCAGAGTTCTGCTGATAATTTTATAAATTATTTAAAGTAGGCATTGGACGTGCATTACAAAGATTGTGTTACCGTTTATTTATATAGTATAATAACTGCAGTGAAACCGAAGAAGGGCGATGCATTGCTGTTTTATAATCTGCATATAAATTTAACAGTTGACCCCATGAGCTACCATGGGAGCTGTCCAGTAATAGAAGGTGAAAAATGGTCTGCAACAAAGTGGATACATGAAAGGCCTTATGAAGAATCATTGGAGAAGGTAAGTTCGAGTGAGTGCATCGATGAAGATGATGATTGTGCTTTGTGGGCCAAGGAGGGTGAATGTGAAAAAAATCCACTATATATGGTGGGTACTAAGGATGATCCTGGAGCTTGCAGCAAAAGCTGTAATGCTTGCTCCGCATAGATATAATATAGCAGCATAGTACTGTCTAATCAAATTATAGTAAAATTTGAATGTCAAATTTTTAGCATAAATTTTAATCCAGAAAATTTGAGATAACCAAGCCTAAAAACATGGGAATAAAAAGAACTGTATAACCAAACAATCTTGTATTGTTGCATGTTTTGTTTTTCTCTCTTTTTTTGTTTCTCTTTTCTTAAAACACCTATTAGCAATGAAGAAAGACACAGGGCAGAACAAGTTACCTTAAAACTTTTAGATATGCAGTGAACAATACATTGCAGAGGTCGGCATATTCGTTCCGGCGACAGGGCTCCTCTGGCCGCATTTGGGACGACAGTTATTTATCAAAGTCATGTGAGCTACTGACGACTCCGCGGAAAATCCAAGAAAGCAGATTCAGCTACGAGCTTAAGAAGATGCAACGCCAATCTCCTATGTCATTGCAACGCCCATCTCTTATGTCATTGCAACAACAATCTTCTCTGTCGTTGCAGCAACGACAATCTTCCTCTTTGTCGTTGCAGCAACAGCAATCTTCTCTGTCGTTGCAACGCCAACCTTCTATCCCGTTGCAGCCAGCCCCCTCAAGAAAGCAAAGGGTTCAAAGGGCGAGGCCAAGGACGTTTGAATGCCTTGCATTTTTTAGGCGATGCGTCGGGTAGCCTGCCTCCAGATGCCTTGTTTCAGATTCTGCAGGGGTTTCAGATTCTTTTGCATTTTTCCTTATATTTTCCTGCACAACGCATGGTTCTGCCAATCTGAAATGCATTGTATATAATTGATAATACCTAATTAGGTAATCTTTCTGTATATACTTACATTTCCTTCAAAATCTTCATTGTACATATCTACGTACGAAGAATTATAATATTATTGCTTTACAATTTTCTTCCGAGTCTGGACTCATTTATATAGTGTTCATCTATATTCTAATGTCTATTTGGTCTAAAATGCCATACTCAGTGTCTGATTCACTTTCATAAATTCTTATACCCTGATAATAGTAGGAAGTATGATGTTAGTGCTCAAGACAACATAAAATCCCGTTAAATCGTCCTAACATGTTGAGGTTTTATGAGAATTACTAACTTAACATGATATCACAGTTCAAGTTGAGAAGGTCCCAATTTTAAAGAAATTCTTGCCAAGATGACAAGTTCTTTCCGTAGGTGCCTCTATATGAGCTTCAGGTGACCAATTATGAACTGGTACCATAGGCACCTTGATGGCGAAAGAGGCCCAAGAACAGGGGCATAACAAATATTTTGGAGGCCCCATGCAAAACTTTAAAATGGACCCTTCATATATATTTGGATATATATTAAAATCATTAAATTATATTTTTAAAATGAAATAAATTACCGAAACATACTATAAACAAAAAATAAAATCTAACAAATGTAATTAAAAAGAGATGTTCTTCTATTGCATGTTTTTTTAACAAAATTATTTCTAACACTTTTGGATGTCAACTTCATCTAAAATATCACTTTCAATTGTCATCAAACAATTTTATATAAGCTCGTATAAATTGGGGGCCCTATCCGGTGCCACCCCCGCCGAAGAAGCAGTCTATACAAAGATTTGGCGCCTTTCTATATTTGTAAATCAGTGGTTCCTGTATGGACAAGAATAAACAGAATAGGCCAATGGCTAATAAACATAAAAAAAGTACTTGGTAAATTTACAGTCAAATGGAATTTGATTGGATATTTCATATATTCAAGTCCAACTACATTCTGATATTGTGTTGTAGGACTTTAAACTAAAGTTTCTAATCCTTAGAAATAAACAAAAATTCAATCCTACTTGCTACTATCGTGAGTGTATTAGTGTAACATGTGAGTCCCATATTAAGGCAGACATATGAGGCACTTAAATCAGTTTATAGTTTTGAAGCAGAGTATCATTTCGGAGCGCACCAACAAATTATAATCTTTGGTACTATTGGTGGACGGTATAAATTTGACTAGGGTTATTACAGTGATAAAATCCATTTGAATTTTAAATATAGCTCCTCTAATTCTTCATGAAGTGCGGTTCAATTAAAATTCTGATGTATTTAATAAGAATTTTAACAAAAAAAAGATTTATCCGAAAGCTCGAAAGCTCAGTTCGAAATATTAAAATTTTCATTCCAAAGGGTTCGCGTATATTTAAGCTAATTTGGTAATTACATCAGTATTTGGACGTCCATAACCTTTTTCGTATAAACGAAAGAATAATGTGGAGTTAATAATGAGCCTCCAATTGAGTATTTGTACTATATTTTGTTAGGGACTGTGATGTTAACATTGTAATCAACTATAAGATATTTAGATTAATTAGAAATTTACTAAGTAAAACATATTGTCATATATATATTGACAGTATATTTAGTTGTCACTTGTAAAAGTATGTATAAAAACCATGTAGGTGATAGTAAGTCTCAATAGTTATTGTCTTGTAAAAATGTAATAAATGATCTATGAAGTAGAAGTTCACAGAGTGTTCATGCACAACATGGATCAAATCATTGATAGTAACATTCTGCAAACTGAAGCCTATGACAACATATTCAAGTGACAACATATTTGGAACAGACGACATCAACTATTCCCTTGATAGTAAATTTGGCGGAGATTGAAGAATTGAAGACATCAAGTATTACTGACAACAACTATTCTCTTGACAGTAAACTTGACGGAGATTGAAGAATCGAAGACAACAAGTTTTACTGAATGCAACTTTGGCGGGGATAGTTTACAGTAGCTTTGGACGTCAACATGTTTTAGAAGACTATCAAGCTTGACAGTAAAGTATACAGACTCAAAAATACTGTCACCAAAGAGAAGCTAAAGGTTGACAGTAACCTTTTGGTGAAACTGACAGTCTGTTTCAAGTAGCAGACAAAGTAGTGAAAATTCAAAGATTGATCTTGACATTTCTATCTAGTCTATCAAGCCTCTACTGCAACTTGGGAAAAGACATGCAAAAAGATAAAGCATGTTCAAGGAGTCAAGGATGTTAGTACATCTTAGAACAGATTTATCTACAAATGGAATAAAGACGAATTTGAATAGAAAAAATAAAGTTTCTATTTCAAGGTTTGTCCTAGGAATAAGAGAAAGTACACTTGTAAGTGAGATATTTATTTTAGTATAAACACATATATCTCACAAACACTTTCCCCAAGAAAAATATAACTGAACTTAACTTTTCTCAAGCATAGAAACATTAGCAAGTTCTTTGTTATTGTATCTATTAAAGCTGGAAACATTTCTAGTCAGTTGTAACAAATAATGAAAAATTAAAAAAATAATTTTTGAAGTTAAACACCTTTCTTCATTTACTTGCTTATTGTTATTTGTATTTCTTACTTGATATTATTACTACTTGTTTATTTTTAGCAGAATAAGTGATAATTTATCAAGTTGCATTCAACCCCCCTTCTGCAACACTCATAATGTCTAACAACTGGTATCAGAGTGGCAGGTTAGATATACATAACCTGAAAAGATCTAAAAATGAGTGCACAGAAAGTAAGTAGCATAAAAATACCCACATTTGATAAAAAAACACTACAACCTTTGGAAAAGAAAAATAATGTTGTTCATAAAACTAGTCAACCCACCTTACCCTGGAATTCTAGAAAATGGTACTTTCATTCCTCAAACATATGTACTTGAAACTATAGTAGATGGTGAAACAATACCAACCTACTAGGTTCCTAAGAAAGTTTCAGAGTACACTGACACTGAAATATAAAAGGTATCTTTGGATGATTACTTACAATTTATCATCATTGAAGCACTTGACAATGTCATGTATAACAACATTGTCAACTGCACCAGTGCCAAGTAAAATGAGAAACCATTGAAATACTCTATGAAGGAACATAAGAAGTGAAGGATAATCAAAAAAAGATACTGGTGTCTTAGTATGAAGTCTTCATGGCCAAACCAAGTGAAGGGTTGACTGAGATGTTTGAGAGATTCAACAGATTGATAAATGACCTCCGGCTGCATGGAAAGTTTTATGACAAAAAGGAGGTAAACATGAAATTCATGTTGACACTTCCTGACCATCTAGAGCGCAAAGTTACTGCCATAAGAGAAGGAAGGGATTTATCAAAAGTTTCTCTTGAAACTTTATATGCCATACTTAAAACCTATGAGCTAGAGCTGTTACAAAAGAGAGCTATTCAGTCTGGTCAAAGAGGAAAGATGGTCAACACTTCAAATTTCCTAGTAGCTCAAGATCCAAAGATACTGCAGCTCTAGGAGTCCCAACATCAACAACACATCAGGATTGAAGAGGTAACAGATGAAAATGAAAGTGTAACTCTTGAACTTACGGATGGTGAAGAAAATTTGTTCTACACTTTGGAGGAATTGGAAAACATGAAAAATAAAACCATGGCCTACATGGTAAGAAAGTTTTCTAATCTAAGATTTAAGAAGAACAAAGATTTTAAACCCAGAGAACAAAGCTCCAGGTTCAACAAGTCCAATGTCTCAAAACCTGGAGGAAGTGGCAAAGGTGGATACAAAACAGGATTGATTGATGGATCGAAGATAAGGTGTTACAACTGTAGTGAAACGAGGTATTTTGCAACAGAATGTAAAAAGCTAAAATAAGTGAGAAGAAATGACAATGATTGTGAGGACCTCAAAGCAAAGTATGATGTCTTGCTCAAAAAGCAACAAGGAAGAGATTTTGTGGCTGAAGGAATGTGTTGGGAAGATTCTGATGATGAAGATGAGGAAGAATATAGAAATCTTGCTCTCATGGCAAACTCTAGAGAGGGTTCATCCACTTCATCAAGTCAGATATCCATTCTTAATATTGTTGAGATTACTACTTCTCAGTATAAGAAATCTGTTGAAAGTTTAAGTTTTGAAATTTTTAATATTCATACAAGCATGTTAGTTGCTAATGAGGAAATTATCAAACTGTCAAGTGCTATTGAGTTATTGAGAATTTAGAATTAAGAATCATGAACTAGAACTTAAACATAATGCTTTTGAGTCCTTACAACAAGAAAATGAGATTCTTAAAAATAAGATTGTTTGTGCTTCCCAGATTGAAGAATTTATCAGGAAACAGATTTCTGAGAATGAACTCAAAATCAAGGCTTACAAGAATTCTTCTTCCCTGTTAAAATCATACTATGATGATAATACTGAAAATCAAAAGATAGGTATAGGGTTTAACTATGAGAAGAAAAATGGAAAGAAACATGATGTTGATGAAGACATTAAACATACTGTCAAACATTCTATTCTAAAAAAAGTTAAGAATCCCTTGTTTAAAAAGGCAGAATTTGAATTTGATGAGGAAACATTAGTGATTAAACAAGAGATAGATGATGATGATAATGAAGCTGTCACTAAGTCCTTTAAGGCAAAAGATACTGTCAAAATTCCCAAGACAACTAGTTTTGACCTTGACAGTAACAAGTGTTTAAAAGATGCTGTCAATACTGACAAAACAGTAAGTTCACAAGATGTTGTCAAGACTGTGAGATCAAAATTACTATCATGACACCTTCATCTAAATCTACTGTCAACACCAGTATGACAGTAACTTCTAAACATACTGTCATGAAGACTAAGAAGAATAGAAATGGAAAATTCGGAATAAATAAGAAGAACAATTATGGCTCTATTCCTAATGTTCTTAGGAAATTGTGCAACAATTATGGATCTTCTAGTCATCTAACTCATATCTGTAACAAAAACAAGTCTAATGTCAAGAATGCTACCTCTGTGAATGAAAATTTACACAGCATACCTTTAAAGAACAAACAAGTATCTCACTGTGGTGACTTTGATTGTATTTCATGTAAAATGAATTTGACGAGTATGTGCTTTAACATGTCTTTTGCTAATGACCAAAAATGCCTGCACAAGAATGATAAAATTGAAAAGGCAGTGACTCCAAGTCCTCCTAAATTTAGGATGGACAAGCCATCCAAGAACAAAGCAATCAATCTAGTAATTAAAACTGAATGGGTAGCTACATGAGTCATGCTAAAAGCAAAAGAAAGAACTACAACTGATCCAACTTCAAACTGTGATTTAGCTAAGTAAATTGGACCCAATGAAAGTTGGGTACCAAAAGTAACTTGAGATATTTTCTTTGCAGGGAAATAGGAAAAATAAAATAATCATGTGGATTATTGACAGTAGATGCTCAGGACACATGATAGGTGATAAAACCCTGCTATCACAGTTCAAGGAAATGGTTGGCCCTTATGTAACCTTTGGTGACAATAACATTGGCTTCACAATGGGATATGCCATACTGGAAGTTGGACACTTGAAGATAGAGAAAATATCTCTAGTAAATGGTTTGAAGCACAATCTATTGAGTGTAACTCAATTTTGTGAAAGAGGATTCCAAGTTAGTTTTGATCAAGATAGATGCTCCATTGTCAACAAAAAGACAGGAGAAGAAGCTCTTCAAGGAGTTAGAAAATGAAGCCTCTTTATAGATGACATAGATTTAGTAAGAAAAGACAAAATCTACTATTTCTATAGTAAGGCTTCTCTATCTGAAAGTTGGTTGTGGCACAAGAAGCTTTCCCATCTGAACTTTAAAGCAATGAATTATCTAATGAAGAGAGAATTGGTGAAAGGGCTTCCTCAACTTGAATTTTTGTCTAGAAGGATTGTGTAAGGATTGCCAGAATGGGAAGCTAAGGAGCGCTACTCACAAAAGCACTCCTAGTGGTTTAATTGATGAAGTATTTCAACCGATTCACATGGACTTATTTGGTCCTGTGAATGTGCAATCACTGACAAGAAAAAGATATGCCTTAGTGATGGTTGATGATTTTTCAAGATACATCTGGGTGGGTGAGATTTCTAGCATCCAAGGATGAAGATGCTCAAGAGATTATTGATTTGGTAAAGGTTATTAACAAGAATTCCAAGTACAAAGTGCAGACTTTAAGAAGTGACAATGGTACTGGGTTCAAAAATAGTATCATGAATGATTTATGCAAAGACAATGAAATCACTCAATAATTCTCTACACCAAGGACACCCCAACAATATGGTATTGTGGAAAGAAAGAATAGAACTCTCATTGAGGCTGCAAGAACTATGTTGAGTGAAGCAAAACTTCCTACCTATTTCTGGGGTGAAGAAATCAATACAACATGTTTTACTCAAAACAGGACTGTAGTCAACAAAGCCTATGGAAAAACACCCTATGAATTGCTCACAAGTAGGAAACCTACTCTCAATTACTTTCATGTCTTTGGAAGAAAGTGCTACTACATGAAAGATTCAACTGAGATTAAAGAAAAATTTGACACTAAAGCATTTGAAGGAATTTTTATGGGGTATGGTATTGACAGGACTGCGTACAGAGTCTACATCATTGATCACAAGACTGTGAATGAGAGTGTAAATGTCACCTTTGATGAAATAAAATTTCCTAGAATTGAAAGAAGTCATTGAACAGAACCTTTGGCCTTTGAAAATTAAGGCTATCTAGAAGAGATTGATGAAGATTCACCAAGAATTGATCACACAATTTCTGGTCCAATAATTGTTCCTATCCAGCCTGTAGACAATGAAGAAACTGCTCAAACAACTGATTTTTCTGGGAATGTTCCCATGAATAGTGGACTTGAAGAAATTGATGTTATCAATAGTGTTAGGAATTATAAGTTTTGATGATAACAAATTACTTAGAATTTCAATAGGGACTCAAAATTATTTTGTAACTGATCAATGGATATGACTTATAAATATCCATTGATTAGGAAACCAGTTATCAGTTGAAACTTGTTTATCAACTGATAAACTGGATTGTAGCATTGATTTATGTTTCACTATCAATTGATTGTATTACCTCGATGGATGCAATGATGTAGTCAACTGATGTTATTGACTTCAATTTCTAGCTTCTCAACAGATGTGAAGAATGACTGATCAATTGTAAATATTCTAAGTCAGAATTCTCACAAGTGAAGTGAACAACTGATGTTGAAGTCGATGGATGAAGACACTACTCAACGGATGAAAGCTATCAATGGATAATTACAGTCAACGGATAAAGAACCATCAATGGATAAGGAGTCGATGGATAACTCAATTATCCATCAACACATCAACTGATCAACAGATATCCTATTCATCGATGGATAAGCAAAGGTGAATCAACTGATAAACTTAACAGCATTTATCAGTTGATTAAAGTTTCCCTATTTAGCTAAAAGCCAGATATCACGGGAACAGTGCAGAAACTGAATCATTGGAAGACAGTCCTGTCAGGACTGTGAAGACTTTCTAGGCAACACAGCATCCAAGGAATATCTTAAGACAAAAGACACTTCCAGAGCTAGTTAGTTCTACAAGGAAAGCTGTGAAAAGGAGCTAGTTTCTATTTTTATGTAAACAGTATAAATTGTAATATTATATTATTATCAGTCGATAGAAAACTAGAGTAGTAGTTTTTGTATATAAAGCAAAAACACAGTAGCAAAGAAGAGAGAAGTTTTAGAAGAACTCAAGAAAATCAAAGTAGAAAATCAGGCAGAACTTGTAATGCTTTTCTAAGTTCTACATTCAACTTTGTATGCAGCTTAGTATTTTTACTAAGATCAATTGAAAGTAAAAACTCACTAGTGGAAAAACAATCCACTAGTAATTTTTAATCTTGTTGTTTCTGTTTTCAAACACTTTAGTTATCCAGTTCTTAGTTACATCAATCTAAATTAAACATTCTCTTTGTACAAACTTATTTCCGCAAGAAGTTGAATTAATTATTAAGTTTGTATTCAACCCCCCATTCTCCAAACTTAGTGTACTTAAGGGCGAATAACAATTGGTATCAGAGCAAGCTTTCAACAAACAGAAAGTCAAGATCTAAAAGTACATCAAGAATGGGTCAAAGAGAAACAGGAGTTAAGATTCCAGTTCTAGAGAAAGATGAATATTTTCCCTGGAAAGTAAAAATGCACTTGCATCTGCTATCTATTGATCCTTCCTATGTTCATTGCATAGAGAAAGGTCCACATGTGCCTATGAAAATAGTTACAAGTGTAAATGCAGACGGTACTCAAGCACCAGACAAACTCATTCCTAAATCTGTGAGTGAGTATACAGATGAAGATGAAAAGGAAGTACACAAGGACAAAAAGGCCATGAATATCTTGTTTAATGGTCTTGACAAGGACATGTTTGACAATGTCATCAGTTGTACAACCTCCAAAGAAGTCTGGGACACTCTTCAAACCCTCTGTGAAGGTACTGAGCAAGTAAGAAAGAACAAGATGCAACTCTTGATTCAAAAGTATGAGGCCTTTCACTTCAAGGGTGGTGAAACAATAAATGATACATATAGTAGGTTTCAAAAGCTGTTGAATGAGCTTAAACTATATGGAAGAGTTTATGCTGTTGAGGACACCAACCTCAAATTCTTGAGGTCCCTACCCAAAGAATGGAAATCAATGACTGTCTCTATAAGGCAATCTCCTGACTTTAAAGATTATACCTTGGACAAGCTGTATGGCATCTTGAAAACCTATGAGTTGGAGCTACAGCAAGATGAGGAAATTGAGAAAAGTCAGAAGAGAGAAAAGTCCATTGCTTTGATGGTCAAGGAAAAGCAAGTTGCAGAAACAGATGAAGATGCTGATTTCAAAAAAGGGAAGAAAGAAGGTCATGGCAATGGTGCAAATTATGTTAGATATGATGAATCTTCTACTGGTAAAGGAAAAGAACTTTGTGACAGTGATGAGTCACTCATCAAAGATGAAATGGATGAAATAGATGAGCATTTAGCTTTTCTATCAAGAAAATTTTCTAAACTCAAGTTCAAAAGGAATCCAATGCAAAGGCCTGGATCACAGTTCAGGAGAGACAATCAACAAGGCAAAAATCTTGTTGACAGAACTCAATTCAGATGCTTTAATTGTGGATTGGCTGGTCACTTTTCAAGCGAATGCAGAAAGCCCAAAGTTGAAAAGAGGTCAAAGTCTAGTGATGGTATTGACTATAAGAAGAAGTACTTTGACTTGCTCAAACAAAGAGAGAAGGCTTTTGTGACAGAAGAAAAGGACTGGGCTGCTGAGGAGGATTCTGAAGAAGAAGAAGAAGAACACATCAATCTTGCACTAATGGCCAATCAAGATGACCAGGAAGCTAGTTCATCTAGCAATCAGGTAATTTCTACAAATCTATCTGAGTTGTCCAAAGATGAATGCAATATTACTATTAATGAAATGTCTAATGAATTGTATAATTTGCACGTCACTCTTAAGTCTTTGAACAAAGAGAACACTAGGCTCAAATTAACATTAGAAACTCTCACTGAAAGAAACAATTTCTTAGAGAGTGAGCTAGTGCAATTGGACAGACTCAAGATGGAAAACAAAGATGCTAGAAATGAACTAGTTGACAGTAAAAAGGAAATAGAGAAGTTAAAAGAAAAATTAGAGGATGAACTAAGAACCATTGATAAGTGGAACAGGTCAAGTAAAGCCAGTAAGAAGATGAATGACATTCATGGAACAAACTCTTTCACCATGTTGTCTGAAACTCTTGAGAAAATAGCCATTGATGAAGATCAATCTTTAGAAAAGAAGCAATCGATTGATAACTCTGAATCAACTGATAAGAATTATCCATCGATTGATAATGCTATTTCAACGGATAATTATCCATCGATTGAGAAGTCATCAACTGCTAAGAAATGTGATATTAAAACTAAGTTTAACAGACCTATTAAATTTGTCAAAGAAAGTAGCTCCTCTGAAGCTAAAATCGAAGTTGAAAAGGCTAATATAGGATTCTTATCTAAAAATCAGTTGAAAGAGAAATTGGAAAAGATAGAACCTAATATTCAGCCAAATGAAAAGAAGAAGAAAAATAGAAATGGTAAAGTAGGCATAAACAAGCACAACAACTACACACCTGACAAATATGCTCCTAGGAAAGTATGTGCTAAGTGTGGTAGTAAAAATCATTTATCTGTGCAATGTAAACTCACCATGCCTACAGCAACAAATATACCTGCTATACCCAACATGCATACCAGTTCTGTTTTTCCTCATTTAGTTGATTCTCATGCTATTCATGCTCAGTATGCATCAATGCCTTATATGTTTAATCCATATCTTGCATTTGCCAATATGAATATGCCTGCTATGCCATGGAATATGCTTAGCAATCTTCATGCACCAAATTTTTTCAACTCTGCAAGCATGAGCATTCCAAATATTAGCACTGAGAATTCTGAGGTAGGGAGACCAACACCTAAGGTTGAAGTGGAAGTAAAACCACCCAAACCAAAGGTACAAAAATTGGAAACCAAGCCAAAGATAACAACTAATAAGAAAGGACCCAAGGCAACTTGGGTACCAAAATCAACTTGATTTGTTTTGACTGTGTGCAGGGAAAGAGAAGAAATCTTTGGTACTTGGACAGTGGATGTTCAAGACACATGACTGGAGATAAATCCCTGCTCACAAAGTTTGAGGAGAAAGCTGGCCCTGGAGTAACTTTTGGAGATGACAGCAAAGGGCACACCATGGGATATGGCTTGATTTCAAAAGAGAATGTCATCATTGATCCTGTTGCATTAGTTGATGGCTTAAGACATAACTTGTTAAGCATAAGTCAACTATGTGACAATGGAAATAAAGTCTGTTTCACAACAGAAACATGCATAATTTCCAACAAGGTAGATGGAAGCCTGGTCATGACTGGGAATAGAAAAGGGAATGTGTACATAGCTGACTTCAACTCAACAAATGCAGAATCAATGACTTGTCTTCTCTCTAAGGCAAGTACAAATGAAAGTTGGCTGTGGCATAAGAAATTAGCTCACTTGAATTTCAAAGCCTTGAATCTCTTGGTTAAGAAAAATCAAGTGAGAGGCTTACCACAAATGGAATTTGTCAAGGATGGACTTTGTGATGCCTGTCAGAAAGGAAAACAAAGGAAGGCATCATTTAAGTCGAAATTGGAATCTTCAATTGAAAAGCCACTTGAGTTATTACATATGGATTTGTTTGGTCCTGTAAATATTATGTCTATTGCAAAGAAGAAGTATGCTCTAGTCATTGTGGATGATTTTTCAAGATTCTCATGGACTTATTTTCTACATTCAAAGGATGAAGCTAGTCATCTCATCATCAAGCACATAAGAGAAAATGAGAAAAATCTTGAATTGGATGTAAAGAAGATAAGGAGTGACAATGGAACAGAATTCAAAAATTCCACAATGAAAGAGTTCTGTGAATCAAAAGGAATCATACACACATTCTCTGCACCCAGAACACCTCAACAAAATGGGGTAGTTGAAAGGAAAAATAGGACATTGATTGAAGCTGCTAGAACCACGTTGGAAGATGCCAAACTCCCAACATACTTCTGGGCTGAGGCCATAAACACAGCATGTTTTACTCAAAACATCTCCCTAGTAAATAAAGCTCAAGGGAAGACTCCTTATCAATTGATCAAGAAAGACAAAAAGCCAAAGGTGGGATTTCTTCATGTCTTTGGCTGCAAGTGCTATGTATTAAGAAATCAAGGTGAAAATCTAGGAAAATTTGAAGCCAAGGCTGATGAAGCTATATTTGTTGGGTATGCACTATCAGGTGTAGCCTATAGAATCTACAATCTCAGACTACACATTGTTATGGAATCTGTACATGTAGTATTTGATGATAAAAAGATTCAAGGCTTGTTTGATGAAGGAAATCATGACACACTGCATTTTGAGAATGAATTAAATGATGTAAATGACGATGAAGAGGCAGAAATTATAAAACCTCAAGTGTTCAGAAACCCAATATCAGTTGATGTTACTGCATCAATGGATAATTTATCAGTTGACAGAAATCCATCAACTGATAATGCATCAACTGATAACTCCTCAACGGATAATCAACAATCTACATCAAGGGTATCCACTTCAGGGGGAGGGTTTCAGAATCAATCTACAAATTCAGATCACTTTGAGTTCAATACAAATGATCATGAAGCTTCATCATCAAGGCAAAATTTGTTTCCTCAAAGAAAATGGACAAGAAGCCATCCATTTGAACTAATTATTGGAAATGCAGAAGATGGTGTCAAGACAAGAAGTACTACTCAAAATGAGTGTCTGTATAGCAGTTTTCTATCTCAAGAAGAACCCAAAAGAATTGAAGAGGCTCTCATGGATCCTGATTGGGTTTTGGCTATGCAAGAAGAACTGAATCAGTTTGAAAGAAATAAAGTATGGAAGCTGGTGCCCAGACCAAAAGATAGATCAGTAATTGGTACAAAATGGGTATTCAGAAACAAAATAGATGAAACTGGTATTGTGACTAGGAATAAAGCAAGGCTTGTAGCAAAGGGTTATTCACAAGAAGAAGGAATTGATTTTGATGAAACTTTTGCACCAGTTGCAAGGTTAGAAGCAATTAGAATCTTTCTGGCCTATGCTGCACATGCTAATTTCAAAGTCTACCAGATGGATGTGAAAAGTGCATTTTTGAATGGAGTACTAGAAGAGGAAGTCTATGTGGAACAACCTCCTGGCTTTGAAGATCTAAAATTTCCTAACTCTGTCTACTTTTTACTCAAAGCACTTTATGGCTTGAAGCAAGCACCAAGGGCCTGGTATGACACTCTATCTCAGTTTCTCATTGAGAATCATTTCACAAGAGGTACTGTTGATAAAACTCTATTCAGTAGACATGTTAATGGCTCTATCATTCTTGTACAAATTTATGTGGATGACATTATTTTTGGATCAACAAATGAGGAACTTTGCAAGAAGTTTGCCAAACTAATGCAGAGTAAATATGAAATGAGCATGATGGGAGAGCTTACCTACTTTCTTGGGTTACAAGTCAAACAGGTTAAGGATGGTATTTTTATAAATCAAACAAAGTACATTCATGATTTGTTAAAGAAATTTGAGTTAAGTGAATGTTCTTCTGCAAAAACTCCCATGGCCACTGCCACTAAACTTGAATTAAATACCAAAGAAGCTAAGGTGGATATTTCAAGTTATAGAGGCATGGTAGGCTCACTTTTATATTTAACTGCTAGTAGGCCAGATATAATGTTCTCTACATGCTTATGTGCTAGATTTCAGGCTGATCCTAGAGAATCTCATTTAGTAGCTATTAAAAGAATTTTCAGATATCTTAAGGGTACATCAAATTTAGGTATTTGGTATCCTAGAGATTCTGGTTTTAATCTAATAGGCTACTCAGATGCTGATTATGCAGGTTGCAAAATAGACAGGAAAAGTACTACAGGCACCTGTCAATTTCTGGGAAATAAACTTGTGTCATGGTTTAGCAAAAAGCAACACTCAGTATCAACTTCAACTGCAGAAGCTGAGTACATTGCTGCTGGAAGTTGCTGTGCACAAATTTTATGGATGAGGAATCAACTATTTGACTATGGGTTCAACTTGAACAAAATTCCCATCTTCTGTGACAATACAAGTGCCATTGCAATAACAGAAAATCCTGTGCAACATTCCAGAACCAAACACATTGACATAAGGTATCATTTCATTAGGGAACATGTAATGAATGGTACAGTTGAATTACATTTTGTCCCTAGTGAACAACAACTTGCAGACATATTTACCAAACCTCTAGATGAATCTACTTTTAATAGATTAGTCTGTGAGTTAGGTATGCTTAATTATGCTCATGCTTAAAATGTCTGTCAAGTTTTGCAGCCATTGTTCACAATTATCAATGGATATTTATCTATCAACAGATAATTACCTAAGTAATTGTTTATCGACGGATAAATCCCATCCTATTTGATCAACAGATAAATGTTATTCCTATCGATGGATATTTATCTATCGACAGTTAATTATCTTGGTAGTTAGTGATCGATCGATAAATGATTAATTCTCTATTTTTATCCGTCGATAGTAATAGAATTTCTACAGTTTTATTCATCCGTTGATCAGATTATAGCCGTTGGAGAATTACCATCAAGGGTAATAAACTACAGTCTTTTATACATCAACGGTTATCTGCTAATTAAAAAGTCCTTTCAAGTCTTTTTAATACTAGAAAATATAAATAGCAGCTACAATTAAAAATTCATTCTTACCTGCTATTTTTTTTCTAAACTATTCATCTCTGTCTCTCTCTCTCAAGCTAATTTTATCTAATTCTCACGAGCTCTCACAAATTCTTTCAAGTTCACTTTAATTTCTTGAATATCAACTGAAAGAATGGCACCACAAAAGAAGATCGTCTCTTCCACTGGGTTCACCTATGAACAGAACAACTTCACAGCATGTTTAACGGTGAATGATGCTCCTGTGGACTTTCATCCATTGATGCGATTCCTAGGAGATTGCAAAGTTTCCAAAGCTCTCAGCGAAGCACCAACAATCGTGTGTTCCTTTGTTGAAGAACTGTGGACCTCTGCAGAGATTTCATCAGATGGAAAGATAATTTCTTATTCTTGCAAAGGTAATACCTATACAATTAATAGTACTTCATTATCTGAATGTTTAGGATTGCCTGCAAATAATTGTGATAAGCCCCCAACTGAAGAAGAAATTAGGGACATGTTAGAATCCGTTAATTATGCAAATGCTGAAACTGGATTAGGAGAAGTTGTTAGGAAGAATCTTAGAAAAGAATGGAGTTATTTCTTTGATGCCATAATTAAAGTATTTTCTGGAAAAATAAGTAATTTTGATGCAATTACAATAAGTATGCAAGAAATTGCTTATTCTGTCCTATTTGATAAATATTTTGATTTTGGCACATTACTCCTAAATGAATTGACTGCCAAGTTAGGACCCAAGTCATCTAGGAAACATAATATCTACTTTGCAAGATTTTTCATGATGATTATTAATGCCTCTGTTGGAGAATATGAAATAAGTGCAGATATGGAGTCCTTGGAGCCATGGATGCAAAACAAGAGGGTCTTCAAGGATCTTGTGAGAATCAACTTACACCCTAAGTTGTGCCTCATTTATCCTCCTCTTGTACAGGTATATCTTCAAAATCTCAATCTTTTACATTCTTCTTCAAAATCTCAAATTTCTTTGCCTTCTGCAACAATGGAGGGAGATGGAAATGCCCCCATTCCTCCTACCCAAGTTGCACAACCTTCACAACACAAGTCTAATCAAACCACCTCAGTAGTTTCTCAAAAGACTACTGTTGTAAGAACTAAGAAAAGAAAAATCACTGAGGGGAGAGTGAAGGTGGTTGATAAGGGTGAGGGAACTGGCCAACATCAAGAAAGCCAGAAGGATAAGGAGAGTGAGATTGAGAGGAACCAGCCAGCCTCCAGTCCAATCTCCCAACAGATTGAGGCTGTAGTAAAGGACTTGAACACATCCCTAGTTGCATCTTCTCAAAAAGATGTAACTATTGAAAAGAGGTCTCAACCAGGACCATCAGATGGGGATAAGGGTCACCAAATAATACAACCATACAAAAGAAGAAAGAAGGTTACAAATTCTGCACAGGGCACACACACACTTTCAAAGCCAAATGAAAATTTGGTGGAGCCTTCCGTTTCTTCTTTTGATGTGTCTCAGAATCTTCCTGAGGCACAGCCCCATTCTTTATCTGAATTTTCTTCTCAATCTCCCTCAAAAACTATTTCTTCAGAAATAGTGTTGATTGACAACTTCATTGTTTCAAATTCACCCTCTTTGCAACTCAGGGTGGAGCCAACACTCTCACCTGCATCACCAAATAAGGTTAACACCTTGGTTGATCAGGCAAATACTGTTAGTTCTCTCCAGTCAATGGATATTATGCAATCAACTGATAACTTCCAACATCCATTGACTAGTTCACTATCATCGATGGATATCCTTACATCCATCGACGAGCTCCCATCAACGGATATTCATCCATCGATGGATACTTCTTATCCATCGATTGATCCCTTAATGTCAATTCATGAATCATCCATTGAAACACTTCAGGTGGCCAATACTCTATTAGGATTGAGTGGAGTGGGTGAGGTGTGTGAGAGGCAAGGTTTGCATACCTTGGCAAAAGGAGAGTGTGTGAATGAGGGGCCCTCAAATTCTTCTGAGGTGGCAAAAGGAGAGGGTGTGAGAAAAGAGAGTCCCACCTTAGCAGGTGATGAAAAAGGAGAGGAAAGTAAGGGAGAGGTGAGAATCCAGGATGAGATCCTGATGCAAGAAAAGAGAGAAGAGAGTGAGAGAGAAAAGAATAGAGAGAAACTAATTTCACCATCTCATGAAGCATCAACTTCTAAAACTGAGCAGATTGAAGCAGGACTCACCCAGAAGTTGGGGCTGGAGTCAGGGGGAGCTGTAGACTATGAAGTCCCTGCAGGAGGTGCAGAAGTCAACATGGAGGTGGAGGGTGAAATTGATGTAAATCTTGATGCTTCAACCTTTCAACATGAAGATCCTCATTATCAGGAACTAGCAGCAGCATCTAATCAAATAGCTGAGCAAATGCTGGGTTTAGTGCAGACAGAAGAGCAATTCAGGAGTGGGAAAGAGTTTTTGGCCAGTCAACCTGATGATATATCCCACATGAATCCTGAAGATTTTGATGAAAATTCTGATGATGACCTTCTAGATCCACAAGTGGCTAGTGATGAAACTAATTTGGCTGAAACAGAAAGGACAAGGTAATGGAATTGGAGAAAAGAGTAACCTCCATGGAACTTAGCATGCAGCAAATTTTGAAGAATCAAGTCACTCAAATCAATCTTCTGGGTAAACTCTTAGAGACTCCCATTCTCTCTCAGTCAGTAGCACAAGTGCCAGTTGCTGATAACAAAAAGGGGGAGAAGCAAGAAGCTGATGCATTGGAGAAAGCAAGTGGTACTGAAGCTGTGGTAAAGTCTACAGATCCCAAGAAGGAGTTGGCTCAAGACATAGTAAGGAAATTTGATGCAATTGCTAGCAAATTCAAGGAAACAAGTTCCAGTAGCTCACAACCTGGTGACAGGAAAGGAAAGGGAAAGCTAATTGAAGATGATAAAAAGAAAGCTGTCACAGGTGGAGGGGAAAGTGAAAAATTGTTGAGCAAAGCCATAGTAGTTGGCATAAAAGAAAAGGAGCAACAAGAAAGAAGACAAGAAGAATTAGCCATTCAATTGCAAAGGGAATATGATGAAGAGGATAGGCTAATAAGAGAAGCCAGAAGAAAAGAAGGTGAAAGGAGGCCAAGGATGAAGCAAAGAGCAAACAAGCCCAAAGATGCACCAAAATCATCTGGAGTTAAAAGACCATTAGCTGATGAAGACAAGGAGAAGAAGCCAAAACAAGTCAAGACTGAAGGTCAAGCTTCTGGGAGTAATCAAGCCAAAGAAATAGAGGTGTTCAAACACAAATCTGAAAACTTTGTGCCAATCAAAGCTGAGGGAATGATTGCAGCAAAAGGGCAAAGGAAGAAAGATGTTGATCTTCTTCACATTGAGTATGAAGATGGATCACACTCAACCTTCACATTCAACCAAGTTTTGGATCAAGGATATGGCATCTTGAGGAAGATCTACACTATGCTCAACAGGAAGTATTATCTAACTGAAGAGCTAGGAAAGGCCATCCTTGAAAGAATGAAGAAGATAAGGGAGGCACCTGTTCAAGAAGAAAGGGATGACAGAATAAAGATCTGGAATCCTGAAGGAAGAAAAGTGCTTCATGAGCCCTTCTACTTGATGATATACAAGGACAGGGAAGGCAGAGAAAAATGCATTGATATTTGTCAAGAAATAGACAAACTGCCAAATCTGGAATTAAATCATCTGGCAAGTCAATTGGACTACAGGATTGAAGATGAGAAGATATTGAAGGGAACCCTCTACAGGAAGATGAAGGAGAATGAAGACAAGATGAATGAGTCAAGGGGAAGAAGGAGAAAATAGGAGATTCAACCTCAATCATCAAAATTATCAGAATTCATCCCTGTCTGGTATCTGATTACTCTGTCTCAAACTTTACTTATCAATATTGTAATTCTTGCTAAGAATGAAAATGTTCAGGAGTTTTGTTATCATCAACAGAAAATTTATGCATATTTTAAATATTCATAAATAGGGGGAGATTGTTAGGAATTATAAGTTTTGATGATAACAAATTACTTAGAATTTCAATAGGGACTCAAAATTATTTTGTAACTGATCAATGGATATGACTTATAAATATCCATTGATTAGGAAACCAGTTATCAGTTGAAACTTGTTTATCAACTGATAAACTGGATTGTAGCATTGATTTATGTTTCACTATCAATTGATTGTATTACCTCGATGGATGCAATGATGTAGTCAACTGATGTTATTGACTTCAATTTCTAGCTTCTCAACAGATGTGAAGAATGACTGATCAATTGTAAATATTCTAAGTCAGAATTCTCACAAGTGAAGTGATCAACTGATGTTGAAGTCGATGGATGAAGACACTACTCAACGGATGAAAGCTATCAATGGATAATTACAGTCAACGGATAAAGAACCATCAATGGATAAGGAGTCGATGGATAACTCAATTATCCATCGACACATCAACTGATCAACAGATATCCTATTCATCGATGGATAAGCAAAGGTGAATCAACTGATAAGCTTAACAGCATTTATCAGTTGATTAAAGTTTCTCTATTTAGCTAAAAGCCAGATATCACGGGAACAGTGCAGAAACTGAATCATTGGAAGACAGTCCTGTCAGGACTGTGAAGACTTTCTAGGCAACACAGCATCCAAGGAATATCTTAAGACAAAAGACACTTCCAGAGCTAGTTAGTTCTACAAGGAAAGCTGTGAAAAGGAGCTAGTTTCTATTTTTATGTAAACAGTATAAATTGTAATATTATATTGTTATCAGTCGATAGAAAACTAGAGCAGTAGTTTTTGTTTATAAAAAGCAAAACACAGTAGCAAAGGAAGAAGTTGTTTTTTAGAACTCAAGAAAAGCAAAGTAGAAAATCAGGCAGAACTTGTAATGCTTTTCTAAATTCTACATTCAACTTTGTACGCAGCTTAGTATTTTTACTAAGATCAATTGAAAGTAAAAACTCACTAGTGGAAAAACAATCCACTAGTAATTTTTAATCTTGTTGTTTCTGTTTTCAAACACTTTAGTTATCCAGTTCTTAGTTACATCAATCTAAATTAAACATTCTCTTTGTACAAACTTATTTCCGCAAGAAGTTGAATTAATTATTAAGTTTGTATTCAACCCCCCCTTCTCCAAACTTAGTGTACTTAAGGGCGAATAAGAAATAGTGTAAGAGCAAAAGATGTTGTCAATGAACAAGGTATTGAAGACTCTAGTGATTCTCTAAGAGAAACAAAATGGAACAGAGATCACAGTAATGATCGAATCATTGGTGATCCAGGAACATGAGTCAAAATAAGAAGAAATGTTGCCAATGAATGCATGTACTCTTGTTTCCTTTCTTAAACTGAACCCAAAACTCTAGAAGAAAAATTGGCTAATCCAAATTGGATTAATGCCATGCAAGAAGAGCTTAATCAATTCGAGAGAATTTGTGTTTGGGAATTGGTGCCTAGACCAAAGAACAAATCCATAATAGGCACCAAATGGGTTTACAGAAACAAGATGGATGATTGTGGTATTTTCATATGAAACAAAGCAAGGCTGGTGGCAAAAGGTTATTGTCAACATGAATGGATTGACTTTGAAGAAACATTTGCTCCTGTTGCCAGACTTGAGGCAATAAAAATCTTTTTGGCTTTTGCTGCATTCAACAACTTCAAAGTTTTTTAAATGGATATAAAGAGTGTTTTTCTTAATGGATAACTAGAAGAAGAAGTGTATATTGAACAGCCCCCAGGCTTTGAAGATCCAAAAATGAAGAACTTTGTGTACAGACTACTAAAGGCATTGTATGGCTTAAAGCAAGCACCAAAGGCTTGGTATGATATTCTTTCCAAGTTTCTTCTTGATAAAAACTTTATATGAGGGATTGTGGAAAAAACTCTTTTCTACAAAAAAGCATGGAAATGATATTATTCTAGTTCAAGTATATCTTGATGACATCATCTTTGGTTCAACAAATGAAGATTTATGCAATAAATTCTCTGAGTTGATGCAAAACAAATATGAAATGATTATGATGGATGAATTAGTATTCTTTCTTGGACTTCATGTCTATAAAAAAGAAGATGAAATATTCATTTGCCAAACTAAGTATGTCAAAGATCTCTTGAAAAGATTTGATATGGAAGACTCATCTCCTGTAAAAACTCCAATCTCAACAGCAACTCAACTTGACAAGGATCCAAAAGGAAAGAAGGTGGACAACAAAATGTATTGATGAATGATTGACTCTCTTCTCTACTTAACAGCTAGCAGGCCTGACACCATGTTTGCAACAGGGTTGTGTGCAAGGTTCCAATCTGATCTAAAGGAGTCTCACTTAATGGCTGTAAAAAGAACTTTTAGATACATAAAAGGCACTCAGAATTTGGGCCTTTGGTATCCTAAAGAATTTGGTTTTGACTTAGTTGGATATTCAGACTCAGACTATGTAGGGTGCAGAATAGACAGAAAGAGCACAACAGGTAGCTGTAAATTTTTGGGAGAAAGATTGGTCTCATGGTTTAGAAAGAAGCAACATTCAGTATCAAATTCAACTGTAGAGGCTGAACACATTACAGCTGGTAGTTGCTGTGCTCAGTTACTTTGGATGATGAATCAATTATTGGACTATGGATTGACTCTGCAAAGAATTCCTATATTTTGTGACAACACTAGTGCCATAACAATTTCTGAGAATCCTGTTCAATACTCTAAAACTAAGCACATTGACATCATACATCACTTCATTAGAGAGAATTTGGAGGAAGGCACAATAAAGATGATCTATGTGCCCACAGAGAAACAACTTGCAGATATTTTCATCAAACTATTAGATGAAAAGACATTCAACAGGCTAGTGAGTGAATTGGGTATGTTAAATTTGTCTTGTTAATGTAATTATGTTTAGTTAATCAAAAAAATTTGTTAACTGAATTTCATTTTAAATTATTGGCCTCTTGAGGTGTTTTGATTTTTATCACAGTGGAAAGACATGTTGATATTTTACTGAGAGGTTAACTAATTTATTTTTAAGTAACTTAACTCAAATGAGGTTAATACAAGATATTGTCAAGTTTCTTGATAATATGTTTTATCCATACTGTCATATAGTAATAAGTTACTGTCAAATTCTGTGAAACTCACTGTCAAATGATTGAGAAGTTTTGACAGTATAGTACGCGGGAATGAAACTTACTGTCGAATCCTGTGGATCTTATTGTCAAATTCTTGAGAAGTCTTGACAGTATATTATGCGGGACTGAAACTTACTGTCAACATTTTGTGAAACTTATTGTCAATACTTATTGACATTATAGTTTTCTAAAATCCCCAAATAACATACTGTCAATAGTTAATATTAGGGTTATTCATTTATTTTATATATTCTCTAACCACTAATGCTACTGTCAAGAGTGTTTGTGATTTCTAGCGCATGAGTTACTGTCAAAAAACAAATGGATTAATAAATACAACTGTCAAATAAATCGATTAAAATTCATCTTTGACATCAACTTTTTCACATCATATATATATAAATAGCTAAAATCTATCAAATTCTTTATTTCTATCTTAAACTCTCTAACACCCTAAAAACCCTATATTTTCTCTATAACCTATTCTCTAAATTGTTCTTCATTTCTAAACCTTCAAATTCTTAACAATGTCTGGACCACAAATCATCTGCTCTCTTTCCCAAACAAACTTCTCCACAATTGCTTCAGTAGGAGAAGCTGGTGAAGCCTTCAAACCCTTCTTTGGCTTCATGAATAACTCTTACCTGCTATATGCTCTAAACACTAGTCCTATGTTAGAAATACCTCGGTTGTCGCAGTTATGGACATCTGCAACATGTGAGGGGGAACAGGACTCAAGATCCATCAAGTTTCAAATCAATGGGCTCTCCTACACCATTGACTCAACCCATGTCAACTCTGCTCTCCACACTGAAGCTGAGAAGGATGCCCCTTTTCAGTAACCTGTTAGTGAATAATAACTCTCCAAGTTCATCAGAATGATTGGGTATACTGGACCCAGGACAAGCCCTGATAGTGATGAATGGTACCCGTCGGGAGGCATAGACATAAAATATCTGAATAAGGAGTGAAACATGATGTTGGATGTTGTCTTAAGGTCCATGTCTAGCAAGACCAGTGGCTGGAATGAGGTGTCAGCCTACATTTGGAAGATTGTGCATTTCATGGTGCACAACGACATAATCGATATTGGAAAGCTCCTGATGCCATTATTCAAACTGGTGATTGGCAAGAAAGAAACAAGGAAGCCGGTAATTTATTATCCTAGATATTTTATGCTTATCATTAATTCCATTTTAGGCATAATTAATTTAGATAGTGTTCAATGCATGAAGTCCCCAACACTAAAAGAAATGCCCATTCTATGTTAGACATCAAACCTCTTAACACGAAATTGGAAATGTTTGTTACCGACTTCATGTTTTTAAAAATGAATTATTTGAATTTAAAAATTATTAGGGACTAAAATGTATTTTCATTGAGTGATGAGAATGGTGTTGACCTCACCATTCCTAACCCACACTCCAAACCATTTGAAGGAATTCGGCCTTCTAGAGTCTCTAAATCTGTTAGCCAAGGGTCTGGCTCCTCTCAAAAGGACCAGACACCTAAAATGAGGAGAATAACAAATCCTAGGCTAGAAACCATTCCATAGGTAGGTGGTGAAACTGCACAAGATGCAGCAAATAAGGCTGGTAGTTTATACACAGAACCCGTAGAAGGCCCTGGTGAGCCTAGGAAAAAGAAGGCAAGAGTACCAACCTCTGTTAGCCAGGGTGTATCCTCTCAAAAGGATACATCTCTTAAAAGGGATCATAACACATCTCTGGATGTCTCCCCTCAACAGGAGGCATCTACTTAAATTGGTCAGTCTCCCATGACACTTGTACCGAATCTACTCAACAGGTTGAACACACTTAACCTGAGCCCACACTTGAAGATATACACACAATAGGGCTAGAAAATGTGGAACACAGCTCGTTCAATTATGGTGCATCACATTTTCCTAAAATTGAAGAACAAAATTTTGATGCACTATTCCAAGAACCTTTGGATGAGACTGATCATAGAAATCCATAAAAACCTTCTACTCAAAGGGTGGAAGAGATTGATGTCACAGACTCTATAACTGTTAATGACAAAGCTACTGTCAATCTTCATGACAGTAACTTATCAAAAGATGTTGTCAATTCTCCAACTCAAGACAGAATCTCTCCAATTGCTAATTCTTCAAATGATGGTGATTCAACCTTCATCTCAACACTCCTCAATGTAAAATCTAAACCTTATGTGCAAGTTGTACCTGCTCAATCTCTTACAACTAGGATGAGTGAGGGTGAGAAAAGGAATAAGAGAAAAAGAATAGAGAGAAGTGAGCCTAAAAAATTAGAGAGGCAGGGAAAGACCCTGGCAAAAGGAGAGTGCCTTGAGCATGACCAGAAAATAAAAGAGAGCACCCAAATTTCTAAGACAATAGGCCTTGAGAGTGAGTTGGTGAGGAGTGATGAGATCACTCATAAAAACCCAGAGAGTGTATGCACCCCCACAACCTCCACATCATCCAAACAAGATGGTGAAAGGTTGAAATCCCATTCCTACAAAGTCAATAAACCATCAAAGAACCTGGATACAGTTGGCAGGAACCAAGTGAAGCTCATCAACAAAATTTTTGCATTGAAGAATATAATGAATGATGGATTCAAGGTTGTCTTTGCAAAATTAGAAGAATTCAACTCCAAGATTGCAGTTGATACCTCAACTAAGGGGGATAAAAATGGAGATAGAGGTGATGAAGTGTTTGTTGGTGAGGTTGAAAAGGAGAAAACTCAAGCTACATCTCAGGGGGAGAGTCAACTAGCATTACTGTCTAGTGTGACTGCTGAGATTGCTATAGAGCTTGGTGGTGAAAATGTGGAGAAATAGAAGACTGTTGAAAAACCTAAGGAGAAAGACATTGTGATAAAGGAAGGTGGAGTGAAAAAGGCTTATGTGGTCCATATAACTGGCAATGGAAAGGAAAAACTCTTTCACGATGAAAGTGATGATCTGATCATTGAAGAGAGAGAAGATTTTGATGACGAACAAGCTTCTATTCTTATGGTTGATGAAAATGAAAATAGCAAAGTTTTTAAAGATGCTAAATTCAATAAAAGGATCAATGATCTGAGAGCATCATCTAATAGAGATCCCAAGAAATTTTTTGATTCAATGAGACAGTCAACAGTTGGAACAGCTATAATGGTGTTAAAAAGCAACAAATAGGTAATCTCTATCAGGACTGAAGGAGGTCTCAATTGGTGTGTGAGCATGGCATATTTGAGCAGACAAGAAATTTCAGTGATAGAAGCGATCAAACTTAAGATCAAGACAGACAAGTCATGGCTAAATGAAAATCTGAAGAGGCCACAACAGAAGCTGATAATTGAGAAGTTATCAAAAATAACTCATAATCCCTTGGGCATAAAATTCAGTTGCACTAAAGATGGAAAATACAGGTCTATGAATCTTGAAAGGGTGAGAATGTGCAGGCCAAGGTCTGTAAAAGAAGCTTTTGTCTACTTCAAGAAGATTCCTATAAATGAAGAAATAATTTAAGTATTAAGGGTATTGGCTGATGAATTGAGGAGGCTGGAAGAGTTGAAGTCAAGGAAGAATGTGAAGAAGAATCAGGAAAGAATAGATGGAGACAATGATGATGAAAAGCCTGATGATAGTGCAGATAGTTCCAAGACCAACAACAACAATGATGGTGATGTAGGGACCTCTGGAACTGGGAATAAGGATGAAGAAGATGAGAAGCTAGTTGGTGAAATTGAGGGGAAAGTTTTGAAGACAGTAATACTTGGTTTTGAAAATGACAAGAATGATGTTGTCAGGAGAAATAAAAGTGAACATACTATCGAGCCTGTATTGACAATAACTTCAAAGTCACTGCCAAAAGAAGTGAGGGAAGAGTTATTGTCAAAGAAAATTTCATTGTCCAAAAAATACACAAAGGCAAGGGATGAGAGACCAAAACCACACTCTAGCAGGAAGCCTAGCAAGAAGGGTTGAAAGCTAATTACTAAGGTAATTCATGAGGATTGTCTTGAAATCAAGAGGCCTACAATTACAACTTGGCACAATTCAAGGCATAATCCTTAATCGAGGTGGATGTTGAATGGTCTGAAATCAACTCACTAAGTAAGTTAATTCTTTTCTATTCAAATAGAGCAACAGCAGGAATGAGTTATGAGATGAAAGATGCCAATTATTTTTTGATCAGAAATATGCTATTCATCATTCAAGGGACAAACATAAGAACTCAAGTCTTGAGAGGGATGTTGATTAGAAAGCTTCTAGACCTAATGGATTCTTTCAAAACTCACCCCTTGGATTTTACAAATGCTGAAGAACCTGAGATAATTGTATACTCAGATGGGGTGATGTTTATAAATGAAGATGGAATCAAGGAGTTCTGGAGTATGAAATCCTTGCAAGAAAAGAATATGGAGCTCCTTGAAAAGTTGGTGAAGCAGTTGGAAGAGTATCCTTATCTCGAGGAGAGTAGTTTCATGTTAAATGTTCTGAGGGTAATTAAAGCCAAGAAAAAGAAGTAATTTGAAAGGAAGATTGAGTATGAGAAGACTCAATAATGTCTTCTCAGGAACCCTGACATGATGATTTTCAATAACTCTGGTGGATTTGCTGAGGAAATCACTTTTGAGGAATTGAAGAAATTGGCTGAGAATGATCATCAAATCACTGAGTTAATCAAGAAGAAACTCCTCAATATCACTAACATTGAGATATTTGATCTAAAGAATAGAGCACTGGATATTTATGACTCAAAGAAAAAAAGAAAAAAAGAAAATGAAGAAGTTTGAAAGTGAGGTTGAAGCTACAAAGAAGAAGGTGAAGAAGATACAAAAGAGGATAAATGAGGCTGAGATTGACATGAAGCATGCAATGCTGAATGATCAATTCTCAAGAAGAGCTAATTATGTGTCTTCAGTCTTATTTGGGCCCCTGAGAATCATAATTGATAGCATTGAAGTGGAGGCTACCAATTTAAGGGTGCTAAATAATGAAAATTTGAGGAGGATTTTTAGACACTCTACAGGCTCATCTCTAGAAGTTGAAAGAGACTTAAGCAAAATTGTTTGGGAGATTATTGAGTCTAGAGAAGAAAAAGATGAAGCCATATACAAACTCAGAGTGAAACATGTTTTCTCTTCTACAAAAGATAGATTTGTCAAAGACATGTTTGGGATGAAATATCTATGTATCTCCAAAGGACCAACTGAGAACTACTACACCAACATAGACTTGAAGGATCTTTCTTACAAAATGGTGAAGCTAGTCTTAGATTGTGTTTCTGAACATGCCAAGACAGATGAAGAAAAACATGCACTGAAAGCTCCTGAAGGGTTGTATGGAAGAATGACTACAGAAAAAAAGTGAAGTTGAAGCTCAAGCTAAAGTTGAAGATTTGCTCAGTCTAGAGGAGCCTAGTTCGAGATAGATTTCTACTTGTAATTGTTTTTGAATATATTCCTGTACAAACACTTCAATTTTTTATTAGTTGAGTTAGCATCTGCAATTTACTTTGAATTTATCTTTATTTTTCATAAAAACAAATTGGAGGAGATTGTTAGGGATTGTGATGTTAACATTGTAATCAACTATAAGATAATTAGATTAATTAGAAATTAACTAAATAAAACATACTGTCATATGTATATTGACAGTATGTTTAGTTGTCACTTGTAAAAGTTTGATAAAAACCGAGTAGGTGACAATAAGTCTCAATAGTTATTGTCTTGTAAAAATGTAATAAATGATCTATGAAGTAGAAGTTCACAGAGTGTTCATGCACAACATGGATCAAATCATTGACAGTAACATTCTACAAACTGAAGCCTATGACAACATATTCAAGTGACAACATATTTGGAACAGACGACATCAACTATTCCCTTGACAGTAAATTTGACGAAGATTGAAGAATTGAAGACATCAAGTATTACTGACAACAACTATTCCCTTGACAGTAAACTTGGCGGAGATTTAAGAATCGAAGACAACAAGATTTACTGAATGCAACTTTGGTAGAGATAGTTTACAACATCATTGGCGGAGATAGTTGATAGTAGATTTGGACGTCAACATGTTTTAGAAGATCATCAAGCTTGACAGTAAAATATGCGGAGTCAAAAATACTTTCACCAAAGATAAGCTAAATGTTGACAGTAACATTTTGGTGAAGCTGTCAGTCTGTTTCAAGTGGCAGACTAGGTAGTAAAAATTCAAGGATTGATCTTGACATTTCTATCTAGTCTGTCAAGCCTACTACTGCAACTTGGGAAAAGATAAGAAAAAAGTTAAATCATGCTCAAGGATTTTAGTACATCTTAGAATAACTTTATCTACAAATGGAATGAAGATGAATTTAAATATAAAAAGTGAAATTTTTATTTCGAGCTTTGTCCTAGGAACAAGGGAAAATAAACTTGTAAGTGAGATATGTGTTGTAGTATAAATACATATATCTCACAAACACTTTCCCCAAGAAAAATATAACCGAGCTTAACTTTTCTCAAGCATAGAACCACTAACAAGTTCTTTGTTATTGTATCTATTAAAGCTAGAAACATTTCCAGTCAGTTGTAGCAAACAATCAAAAATTAATAAAATTAATTTTTGAAGTTAAACACCTTTCTTCATTTGCTTGCTTACTGTTGTTTGTATTTCTTACTTGATATTATTACTACTTATTTGTTGTTAGAAAGATAAGTGATAATTTATCAAGTTGCATTCAATCCCCCCTTCTGCAACACTCATACTGTCTAACATATTTTCAGAGTATTTTAGGCAGAATTTTTTTGTCATATTTTTAAATATATTTCATAACTTTAAACCTTTTAAAATATATTTTTGTACTATGTCCATAATTATTTAATTCATATTATATTATTTATTATATGTATTTAGGGGTCGTTTTATATTAGAATCTCAGTCCAATTTGGTGGTCCATATCAATTCACAAGAGAGTAAAGTTAGTGTTAGGTCCAAAATCATCATAGAAGGGGGGGGGGTTGAATATGATGTGCTAGATTTCATTTAATTGCGGATTAAGTGTTTGTGTTCTTTAGATATAAAAATGACAGATAATGAAACACAACGATTCGGGGAAATAACAATGTATTATTAAATCCCTGAGGTGCTACACTTCTAATCAAATGATTAGCTTCAATGGGTTCAATCACAATCACAATGGAAAATACAGTTGGGTGATATTAATGTTCAGCTTTTAATGGTACTCCCGTCTGTATTTCCTTTTTTTTGTTGAGGATGAATGAATTTCTCTGTCCATATTGATTTAACCCATATATAAATTGTAGACTTATTGGAAAATTGAATTCCACAAAGTTTAAGTCCTTTGTTGCGCTTCAAGAGTGGTAGTGGTGTGTAGGCACCACAAAACGGTTTGTTGCGCCTTTAAATATTTGCTGCGCCAAGTGAACTTTGTTGCGCCTACACTCTTGTTGCAGTGTGTAGGTGCCACAAAATCCCTTAGAATAATTAATGTGCCTCCAAGTAGACTTGTTGTGCCTGTAGACCCTTTGTTGCGCCTTCACACTGATTGTAGTGTGTAGGCGCCACAAACACTACACTTGAACTTGTGGCGCCACAACATGCTTTGTTGCGCCTGCACTCCCATTCCCTTGTGCAGGCGCCACAAACTTCTTGACTTAGGATAATCTTGAGCTTTTAACTTGTTTTGTTGATCCTAAGTAATGTTTGTTGCGCTTCACACATTGTTCCTCCTGTGTAGGAACCACCAATTGTAGTATTACTTGCCTTGTCATATTTCTTGAATTCTTGAAGTAACAACTACTTGAATTTCACTCTTCTGGCTTGATCAACTGATTTTCTTCTAATTAATCAGGTCAATTCTTTTCTTGATGTGCTGACGCTTAGTGCACTGGTCTGGTTCACAAACGACTAACACTGAATTGAATTCCCTTGATTCCTGTTATGTTTCAGCTGACTAACTTTGGACTGTTTCATTGCTTCTGATCACTGAAAACCTTTGACAACTATACTTAAATCATTGCACTTTCTTTAGACTGAAATCTACTGAACACTTAGTTGTTGCTGAGGCCTGAACATAGTAATGAACTTCTCTCGCTGTCATTCAGTAAACTTTACATCTTGATTGCTCTGCAGTGATGAATGTATTATTTCTATTTGCATGTCCTTCTGGATTCCTGTGCTGCATATTAGTATTATTTATTTGTCTTTGTTTATTAGTTGAGTTATCGTTATCACTATTACATACTACGTTACATTATGCCTTACAATCTCCCCCTATTTGTTTGTTAGAGTTCGACAAACAAATCCTGTGAGAGGATAACTCAACTGATACTTACAAGAAAAAGTAAAGTGCAGAAAGACAGTAAATAATATTAAATACATTCTGGATTAGATTTTTCATTTCCAGATTTCTTGTGTACAATAGAAGTTTATTCCTCTAGCCTGAACAAATAATTCTATGATCTTCTTCTTCTTTGTACAGAGTCTTGCCTGTGTTTAGATCTTGTTTCAGAGTAATGCTTTCTTAGCTCTTCTTCCTTTTCTTCTAACCTTGTCTTCACTAAGTCTCTAGCTTCTACTTCAAGAGTGTTGACAGGAGATGGATCTTCTAACTTCTTCAGAATCTCAGTGAGAAACGCCGTTGAATTTATCTTGGAGATTGACTCGAAGGCCAGAGATTGTCTCTTTGAAAACACGAACACTGTTATTCTTTTTGGAAACCCTTTAACTCTGTCAGTGTCATGCATCAACTCTTCTGCCAGTTTCTCCCTTAAAACATCTTCAATCATACTCAAAGCCTTCTTGTCTGATTTGACAGTGGATCTCTTTACCCTTGAGAAGACTTTTCGGATTGTTTCAGAATTGTTTCTCCTTAGTCTTGATAAATCCTTCTTCTTATCTACTTCATTCTTCTTGAATAGGAAGTATTTTGTTCCATTTGGCTCTGTCTGAATATAAGGTTCAAAATCTTTTATGGTTTCAAGTACTTCTGTGCCATCCTCTCTTCTTACAAACACTGGTTCTTGATAGTATCTGGTCGTTTCCATTAGGTATCTTCCTGATGTTTTAATTGCTCTGTTCAGTCTGAATGCATAGATCAACTCAGCAGCATATAAATCTTCTTGAGTTCTGTTCTTCTTGCTTCTGAGTCTCCCTTCTACATACCGCATGAACATTTCATGGCTTGAATCCAGACATTCATCTGTCAACGTTAAGTTGTGAAGAGTTGTTGCTTTGTAGTACTTAACCACCGGAGGCTTCTCAAATGCTTCGACACCGATCTCTATTATTTTCTTCTCAATTAGATCTCTCAGTATCTCATTTGTTTTGTTTCCTCCAAAGATGACTTTCCTCTTTAGCACGTATAACTCCACTATGTTCATCTTTTCGAAGCTCTTTGTTGACAGAATCCTCGATCCCAGTGATGTTGAATTGATGTACATTTTCCAACCGGGTTTTAAGGCACTTACTGACACGCTTGTTATTTCATCTGAAAGCATATCATAGAACTCATGAACATCTTCACAATTTTCTTTCAGGGTTCTGAAAAGGTCAAGGACTTCTCTGTCTTTCTTTTGAGTTAATTTCAACTCTTTCTTTTTGAGCAGATTCCTTGCTTCATCCCAATCAGGGCCAACTTTTGATTCAATGTCCTTCATTCTATTCCTTCTTTCAAGTACGTGTTGGACTCTTTTCCATTTTCTCTTCATTAATTCTTGAGCTTGATCTATGTCTTGAGTAATAACTTCATCTATACCAACTAGAAGACAGTCATTATCAAAAGCATCTTCTTCAGCAAACTCTTCCTCAACATCTATTCCAGCGGCCTTTGCTGTTTCCTCTATTTCTTTTTCAGTTGGAATCTCTATTGGCACATAGGGTTCACGAATTTCTCCTTCTTCAAGTTGCCTCGCTCCAGGCCTATAAAGGAAATCTGTCTCCCCCTGAGCTGTATATTCCAATATCATTTCAGCTCCAACTTCTTTTTCTTGTATTGTTCTCTCCCCCTCAGTTGGGTTATCCTCCCTGCTGATAGGAGTAATCTGAGCTGTTGAAGTTGATTGAGTAGAAATAGGGATTTTTTGAGCTAGCAGTTGTTTAACCAAATCTTTGATTTCTTTCATTTCCGTGTTCTGCCGCTCCTGCACCTCCAAGATCTTTCTTAAAGAAAAGTGAAGTTCAGTTACCTGGGCCTCCAGATTTAGAATCCTTTGGCTATGTGCAGTGTGTGCTATGTGTGGGGTGTTTATTTGGGTAGAGGGTGTCTCACTCTTTACTGTTTCTGTGTTTTCACGACCCTAAACACTCACACTCGGGAAATCAGGGTCAGAGAACATAAGATGACTAAGGTCAAGTGTTTCACTCGATTCCATAAAAGCACTTCTATCTTCTGTACCTGCATTAAAATCCCTATCCCTTCTATGGGTAGGTTGCCTCTCTACCGGACCACTTTGGGTGGGGAGAACTCCTTTTTCAGGAATTGGGGGTTTGAGACCCAGTGTGGTCACCACTATGGATTCTGTAATGATTGGCAGAGTTGAAGAATCCGTGATGCCAGCTGAAGCCATTGAAGGCTTTACCTGCTCAGAGACACCCTGAACAGGTTCTACTACCGAAGCAGCAGATGCTCTATTAAAATAGTTCACATCCCTTCTATGGGTGTGTTGTCCCTCCACCTGACCTGTAAAGGTGGGGAGGACCTCCTGATAAGGAGCTGGAATTTGAATCTCCAGGGGGGTCACCACCTCAGGCAATGTAGTGAATGACAAATTAGAGCCTGTGGTGCCCCGACGCCTGTAAAGGCACTTCGACTTGAAGTGGTGATGCTGTTGACACAGCTACTCCTTGAATGGAGACCTCTTCCCTTCTATGAGAGAGTTGCCTTTCCACTTCACCCACTTGGGGAGGGAAAACATCCTGATTAGGATCTGGAGATGTTAAGTCCAGGGGGGTCACAACATTTGACAATGTAATGAATGGCTCGTGAGAGTCAGTGATGCCCCCTACTGTCTGTGAAGACAGGTTCTGAATTGGATCAACCAAAACAGTTCTAGCTACTGAAGTAGCAGATATTGTTATAACCTCTGTTCATTTTTCTGTACCTTTCAGGATTTTATCAATTTCAGAATTAAGATTACGAAGGAAAAGAAAAGTTTCAGAGATTAGAGAATCAGGTTCCTTGTTCACAGTTGCCCTAGGTTTAAAATTCATTTTTCGTCGTTTTTGAGAGGGCAGAGCTGTAGGGGATATTTCAATAATTTCCTGATTCGGTAGGGACTCCCTATCATCTTCATCAATGGTTCTTTTTCTTGTGTTGGGAGATGAAGGGAGTGTTTGTTGATCTCTGGCAGTGGTTAGAACTGGTTGGTCTTGACCAAGTTCATTGCCAGCTTCTATGGCCACTCAGGGCTCTTGTGTGTGCATTGCCGTTTCAGGCTCAGTAGGAGTTAGTGTGACAAAATTCTCTATTAGAAAAGCAGAAAAGTCAAAGTCAAGAAGAGTACCTTCATGCATTTGATCATCAGAAATATTTGGAATGTACACCTCTGTAGTCTGATCTTCTTCAACTAAGTCCTCAAGATTGTCCTCCTCTGTTGGATTTTCAGGGATATTCCTTTCTTCTTCTTCTTGAATTGGTTCTTCCTCTTGATCGGAACCAGCTTCTTCCATACTTTCATCTTCTTTTTCAGTGCCTGGTTCACTTTCAGATGCTTCTTTGCTTTCTGAATCAATTGATGTTTCAGCTTCATTCTCCTTTTGAGATGATTGTTCTTCTAAATTTGCATGAGCTGATTCATCAGTTTCAGATACATGATCTTCTTCAGAGGTTGTCTCTCTTTCTGCCTCAGATGCATCTTCTTCTTCTTCATCAACCTGTCTAAGAAGATCAAAGTAATCTCTAATAGGATCAGTCAGTGGAGCGGGAGTATACCTGTTGGGATAGTCAGCCTCATTCCTTAGTCTTAAGATTGTCTTTAACTGAAGAGAGGGTGGAAGCCCCCTGTCTTTGGTGCAAAACAATGAGACAGGATGTTGAAAAACAGATTCCATTCCTTGGGTAAGTGATTCTTGTAAATCTTCTTTGGAAGATTGTTGTTTACTCTTGTGCAGTGTAGGAACATGAAGAAATTATTCAAATCTGTTTGAGATGGTGCATCTTCAAAATCTTCAGTTGGCAAATGAAGTGCCTGATTTATGTCATTCTCTGTTATTCGCACTTTTTGCCGCTTGATTGTGCAAGAGAAAGCTGATATTCCATTTGCAGATGTGTCTTTAGAAGACCTGTACACCTGTCTCAGAAGATTTCTATTTAAAGGAACGTCAGTAGTTATTGCATAACGGGCTATAGAATTTTCATTTAAGAACCTAGCCCAATTACCTAACTCTCCTGCTTCAGTCCAATTATCTGCTACGACAGATAAATAATTTGTCTTTTTAATCTCAAAATGACCTGCCATTTAATTAAAAATGAAAGATAATTTTTACGAATTAAAATTACTAATTAAAGTTGAATTAAACAATAATAATGGACTAAAATCCTAAATAGAATTAAAATTACTAAGAGTGACTTGAAATTAATAAATAATAAACTCCTAGTAACCTTAGCACACTTTTAATTAAACCACAATTTTTAATCGATTTTATTAGTCAAGAACCCTAGCCAATATTGTTCGAATATTGATAATTGTTAATCTTAAAAGCCTTGACCAAATTCAATGAGACCAAATTCAAATTAAAGAACTAATAGTGGGTCTCACAAAAATGATCTTGGATTAAAATATGGACAAGAAATGGCTTGCTATTGATCGATTAAAATTTGTGGAACTATGAGTTTTTCTTGCGCCTCCAGTGTATGTATGATGTGTATATATCAAATAAGGCGCAGCAAAACAACATATATGTATTTATAGGCGCCACAAAACTGAACAAAATATGCTTAAGTACTTTTGTTGCGCCTACACAGTGGTTGCACTGTGTAGGCGCCATAAACTATCTTGGCGCAAGAAACTGCTAGATAGTTTTTGTTGCGCCTTCACAGTGAACCCACTGTGTAGGCGCCACAAAGTACTCTGGCGCCATTTGAACAACAAAATCTGATTAAGTACTTTGTTGCGCCTTTACAGTGCAAGCACTGTGTAGGCGCAACAAAGTCTATAGGCGCCACTTGAGTTTTCCTGAAAAGCTTCTAAGTACTTGGGAACATTTTGTTGCGCCTATACAGTCAAACCACTGTATAGGCACCACTAAACTATTCAAGCGCCACTTAGTACTTGTATAAAATCTCAAGTGTTCCTAGATTTTGCTATAATTAAAATAAATAATATTTATGAATAATTTGCATAATTAATCAATAATAATTAATTAATTACCCATAAATTTTATTTCACAAAATATTTATTAACAACAATAATAACATTAATTGTTAAAATTATTATCATAAATATATTATGCTTCTTATTATTTTACTTTTATTTTAAATATAAGAACAAATATAAATATTCATCCTTTTTATTTAAAATAATTTCAAATAATATTTAAAATATCTAAGTGCCATGAATTTATCAATTTAAATGTAAGAACTTAAATATTGTCTAAGATCAAAATTAAATAAATAACACTATAATTAACATATATGCACAAAATATTTATCTAATTTTAAACCTACTTACCGGAAAATAATTTGGTAGATAAATCCACAAGTCCTAAAAATATTGAAATTAATCAACTGGTGAATTTATCAGCTTCAACTTGCAGTTATTGATTACTAACTTGTTAGTTAGAAGAATTTAACATCCCAAGTTCACAAACCAATCTAGTGAAAGTGATTTCATCCAGTGGTTTAGTGAAGATGTCGGCAATTTGCTGCTCTGTAGGTACAAAATGTAACTCTACAGTACCATTGATGACATGCTCTCTAATAAAGTGATACCTGATATCAATGTGCTTGGTCCTTGAATGTTGAACAGGATTGTTTGTGATGGCTATGGCACTTGTGTTGTCGCAGAATATTGGAATTTTGTTCAGCAACAGTCCATAGTCCTGAAGTTGGTTCCTTATCCACAGTATTTGTGCACAGCAACTTCCAGCAGCAACATATTCAGCTTCAGCTGTTGACATTGCAACTGAGTGCTGCTTCTTGCTATACCAGGACACCAATCTTCTACCAAGGAATTGACAACTCCCTGATATACTTTTTCTATCAATCCTACAACCTGCATAATCAGAATCTGTATAGCCAATAAGGTCAAAACCTGTATCTTTAGGGTACCAAATTTCAATATTCAAACTTCCCTTAAGATACCTAAAAATCCGTTTAACAGCTATAAGATGTGATTCTTTAGGGTTAGACTGGATCCTAGCACACAAGCATGTAGAAAACATAATATCTGGCCTATTTGTAGTTAAGTAGAGTAAAGAGCCTATCATACCTCTGTAACTTGTGATGTTTACCTTTTTACCAGGTTCATCTTGATCAAGCTTAGTGGCAGTTGCCATAGGGGTTTTAGCTGATGATGCATCTTCAAGACCATACTTCTTCAAAAGATCTTTGATGTACTTGGTCTCGCAAATGAAGATTCCATCTTTCCTTTGGCTTACTTGGAGTCCAAGGAAGTAATTCAGCTCTCCCATCATGCTCATTTCATACCTACTTTGCATTAGCTTAGCAAATCTACTACACAACTGATCGTTAGTAGAACCAAATATAATGTCATCCACATATACCTGTACTAATATCATGTCATTTTTATGCATTTTATGAAACAGAGTCTTATCTATGACACCTCTAGTGAAACCATTTTCAAGTAGGAATATAGATAGAGTGTCATACCATGTCCGAGGTGCCTGCTTTAAGCCATAGAGTGCCTTGAAGAGAAAGTATACAAAATCTGCAAATTCTGGATCTTCAAACCCTGGGGGTTGTTCCACATACACTTCTTCCTCAAGCTCTCCATTCAGGAATGCACTCTTCACATCCATTTGATATACTTTGAAATTGGAGTGTGCTGCGAATGCCAGAAACATCCTGATAGCTTCAAGTCTTGCCACTGGTGCATATGTTTCATCATAATCTATTCCTTCTTCTTGAGAATAACCTTTAGCAGCCAGTCTGGCTTTGTTCCTCGTAACAATGCCATCTTCATCCAGCTTGTTTCTGAATACCCACTTTGTGCCAATTACAGACTTGTTCTTTGGCCTGGGTACTAGCTTCCAGACTTTTTGTCTGTTGAATTGATTGAGTTCTTCTTGCATAGAAACGACCCAATCTGGATCTTCTAGTGCTTCTTCTACTTTCTTTGGCTCTATCTCAGATAGAAAGCCAGAGAATAAACATTCATTTTGAGAAGTACGTCTAGTTTGAACTCCAGCACCTGGATCTCCTAGAATTAACTCAAAGGGGTGATCTCTACTCCACACCCTATGTCTAGGCAGACTAGCCCTTGAAGATTCAGCTTGATTATCATTGTAGTGCTGGGTCCTGCTAGTTGATCCTTCAGTTGCTCCCTCTGAGCTGCTGCTTGGATGAGAATGAGATTATCTGCCACTACTAGTAGTTTCTATGAATCTTTCACTATTTCCACTACTAGGGTCAGAATCATCATTGTTATTATTCTCATTTGGGGCCTGATTTTCTGTTGCAGCTTCAGGTTCTATTTCACTTTCATCTGAGTTCATGTTTTCAAACTGCAGAGTTTCAGTGTTGTCTGTTCTCTGTAGACTTGGGAGCTTGAGATCATCGAAAGTTACATTCATGCTTTCAATGACCTTTTTATGTTCAATCACATAAACCCTGTGCGCTTTAGATTCCAGAGAGTAGCCAAGAAATATGCCTTCATGAGCCTTAGATTCGAATTTTCCTAGATGCTCATCATCTTTCAGTACAAAACACTTTGCTCCAAACACATGAAAGTATTTCAGTGTTGGTTTCTTGTTTGCCATTATCTCGTACAGAGTCTTGTCATGTTCTTTGTTGATCAGGGTACGATTCTGAGTGTAGCAGGCTGTGTTGACTGCTTCAGCTCAAAAGTATAAAGGTAATTTAGCCTCATTCAGCATTGTTCTTGCTGCTTCAACCAAAGTCCTGTTCTTCCTTTCTACTATTCCATTTTTTTGTGGAGTTCTGGGCGCTGAGAATTGTCTTGAGATACCTTTTTCAACACAGAATTCATTTAGGGTTACATTTCTGAATTCTGTTCCATTGTCAGACCTAATTTTTTTTTTTGACAGGCAAACCAGCTTCTACCTCTATCTTCTTTATGTGATCAATGATTATTTAAGGGGCTTCATCCTTTGTGGCTAGAAAAAACACCCACGTGTACTTAGAATAGTCATCTACAATTACCAGGGCATATCTCTTCCTTGACATTGACATGACATTTACTGGGCCAAATAAATCCATATGAATTAGTTGCAGTGGTTCAGTAATGTCTGAAGAGTCTTTGCTTCGGTGAGATGCTTTCTTTGACTTTCCTTTTTCACATGCTTCACATAAACCTTCTTGACATAATTCCATCTCTGGTAAACCTCTTACCAATTCTCTCTTAACTAAGGAGTTCATTGCCTTGAAGTTTAGGTGTGAAAGTTTCTTGTGCCATAACCAACTGTCCTCTATTGAAGCTTTGCTGTAAAAACATTGAGCTTCACCTTTGCTTGCAGAGAATAAGTCAGCTACAAAGATATTCCCCTTTCTCACTCCTTGAAGAGCAAGCTTCGTATCTTTCCTGTTTTGGATTGCACGTTTCTCTTTCTCAAAAGTTACTTTGAAACCCTTGTCAGTGAACTGACTGATACTTAGAAGGTTGTGCTTTAATCCATCCACAAGAGAGATATTTTCTATGATGAAATTCCCAATTTCCAGATTGCCATATCCCGTTGTGAATCCCTTGCTGTCATCTCCAAAGGTCACTATCGGGCCAGCTTTCTCAATCACATCTGATAGCAGGGCTCTATCACCAGTCATATGCCTGGAACAGCCGCTATCGAGAATCCACATGACACGCTTGTTCTTTATTGTACCCTGCATCCACAGATTGATTACTTTTTCTTTGGTACCCAAACTTGATTGGGTCCAAGAGGCTTAGTTGAATAAATAAATTTAGCTGCAGAAACTTTCTGATCCTTGTCTTTCTCATCGACTGTGCCCTTGTCCTTTTGTTTAGCCTTGACATTGGTGTCTTTAGGCTTAGGGACAGGGGCTTCCTTCCTAGACTTAGGAGGACTTGCAGTCTTTGCCCTAACATGCTTTATATTCATGTTCACATCTATATTCTTGCAAGTACTAGATGAATTATTCATTAAGTTTATGTATGCAGACATGATGTTGAAAGCACATGGCATGCATCCTACTTTACCACATGGTTGATGAGGAATAGACATGGCAGGCATATTAGAAGTTTCTTCTTTTAGTACTTTTATCTTTTTGCATGCATGCGTAAGATGACCAGTAGAATTACAATTATTGCAAACTTTTCTAATAGCTTTGGAAGAATATGTGTAATCATTTTTCTTGTTAACACCTATCTTGCCATTTCTATTAGCTTTCATTTTTTCATTCTTGTTACCTAAATCACTTTTAATCTGTTCTTTAGGATCTACAATTTTTACAGATTTTTTAGGCAACTCCTTTTTACTTCCTTCCTCTTTCTTCTTTTGATCCTCAGCAAGGATTTCTTCTTTCATTAAGAGTTCCACTTCATTTAAGGGTTCCATGACAAACTTCTTATATAGGGGCTTAGTGACATTTTTCAACACATGTGGAACGTCTTGCTTCACAGGACTTTCCTCAGCAATTGATTCTACATGCATTTTTCATGCCTTCTTATCATAGTCAAAACCTATTCCAGTTTTCTGACCTATGACCTGTTTATCTATTGCCTCCTTTACAAGATTAGCAGATTTCTTATAAGCTTGAAGTTTTAACTCTAACTTAGAAATTTTATTCCTAAGAGTAGTTTCTACTTCCTGGTTTCACTTGTCTCTATTCTGAAGATATTCTATTTTCTGTTTCAGATCTTCTAGATTAACACATGCAAGCTCTAGTTCTTCGTTTCTAGCTTCTAGTATTTTATTTTTTTGAACTAGTTTAGCATTTTCTTCTTCAGATGCTAGCATGCTTGTATGTATGTTATACATTTCTATACTGAGATCTTCTACAGTTTTCTTATATTCAGATTTAGACATGTCAATGGAGGAGAGAAATGATACCTTTGATGACTGAGGGGATGCCTCTGAAGAGTCTGCCATTAAAGCAATATTTCCAAAAGTTTCTTCTTCATCATTGTCTGAATCATCCCAGCTCTTTCCTTCAGCTATATAAGCTCTTCCTTGATGCTTCTTCACCAGTGCATCATATTTCTGCTTGAGTTCATCATATGACTCCTTTCTTTCTTTCACTTGCTTTGGCTTCCGGCATTCTGTTGCAAAATGTCCGGGTTCATCACAGTTGTAGCACTTGAACTTACTGCGATCTACCATTCCCGTCTTATAACCTCCTTTGCTGTAAGACCCTGGAGATGATCTACCTCGGTTGCTGTTTCTGAAACTGGAACCACTGTAACTGGAGTTACTCTTGAATTTGTACTTAGGGTTCCTCCTAAACCTGAGGTTCTTGAACTTCCCTGCCATATAGGCCATTGTCTTATTTTCCAATTGCTCAAGTTCTTCCATTGAGTAGAAGTCATCTTCATTACCTGGTTGAGTGTTATCTGTAAATTCAGCTTCCAGAATTTCTTCTTTCTCACCATCAGATTTCACTGTGCTGGTCTCTGTGACAGCAAAATCCTTAGCTACAAGAGTTGTAGTCTTCAACAGTGCTGTATTCTTACTGTCCACTATACTTGTACCATAAATGATCTGTCTTTGCTATTGCTCCATTTCATGAGTCTTGAGCTTTCCATATAAGATTTCAACGGACATATCATTTATGTCACTTCTCTCTCTGATGGCAGAGATTTTGTGTTCCAGGTGTGCTGGCAGTGTCAACATAAATTTTCTGTTGATCTCCCTACGTGAGTAGGCCTTCCCATGCAGTGACAAGTCATTCAACAATTTGTTGTATCTCTCAAAGACTTGAGTGATACTCTCTCCTGGTAGTGACTTGAAGGCTTCATATTGGGAAGTAAGAATATCGAGCCTGTTCTCCTTCACTTCTGCTGTACCTTCCATCAGCAGATCAATTGTATCCCCCATCTGTTTGGCACTCGTGCAGTTAATCACTTGATTTAGCATTGTAGTGTCCAAAGAATCCATCAGGATGCATTGAAGATGATTGTCCCATGCAAATATTTCTTTATCAGTGTCAGTAAACTCTGAAGGTTCCTTTGGGGTAAATCCTTGCGGAATCCATTCGCCGTCTTCTGAAACTGTTTCTTGTGTAAGCTTCTGAGGTACATAGGGTCCATTTTCTAAAATTTCCAAGTATTGAGAATTTGAAGTTTTAATGAAAATGAACATCTTCTTCTTCCATAGGATGTATTCATTTTTGTCAAATGCTGGGATTTTAATGCTGTTGAGTTTTTGGGTACTCATGGTTTTAAGAATTTTAAATCTTAAGAAATAATTAATTTCTCAAAAATTAAAATCAATTCGAATAAAAATTAAATTTCAAGAAATAAAATTTTAATACGAATTCTTGATGATTGATAGTTTTATTAAAATTACTGAACTTAAAATCTTTGAAAAATTCGAAATTGATTTTTTTTTTTTGAAAAAAAAAATTTCAATATAAATTTTTCTAGATCTAAAAATGCACTTTTTCGAAAAACTATTTTTGGATCTTGATTTGTAACTTCAATCAACAAGCTTTGATACCAATTGTTAGGTCCAAAATCATCATAGAAGGGGGGGGTTGAATATGATGTGGTAGATTTCATTTAATTGTGGATTAAGTGTTTGTGTTCTTTAGATATAAAAATGACAGATAATGAAACACAACGATTCGGGGAAATAACAATGTATTATTAAATCCCTGAGGTGCTACACTTCTAATCAAATGATTAACTTCAATGGGTTCAATCACAATCACAATGAAAAATACAGTTGGGTGATATTAATGTTCAGCTTTTAATGGTGCTCCCGTCTGTATCTCCTTTTTTTTGGTTGAGGATGAATGAATTTCTCTATCCATATTGATTTAACCCATATATAAATTGTAGACTTATTGGAAAATTGAATTCCACAAAGATTAAGTCCTTTGTTGCGCTTCAAGAGTGGTAATGGTGTGTAGGCGCCACAAAACGGTTTGTTGCGCCTTTAAATGTTTGCTGCGCCAAGTGAACTTTGTTGCGCCTTGTTATTTTGTTGCGCCTACACTTTTGTTGCAGTGTGTAGGCGCCACAAAATCCCTTAGAATAATTGATGTGCCTCCAAGTAGACTTGTTGCGCCTGTAGACCCTTTGTTGCGCCTTCACACTGATTGTAGTGTGTAGGCGCCACAAACACTACACTTGAACTTGTGGCGCCACAACATGCTTTGTTGCGCCTGCACTCCCATTCCCTTGTGCAGGCGCCACAAACTTCTTGACTTAGGATAATCTTGAGCTTTTAACTTGTTTTATTGATCCTAAGTAATGTTTGTTGCGCTTCACACATTGTTCCTCCTGTGTAGGAACTACCAATTGTAGTATTACTTGCCTTGTCATATTTCTTGAATTCTTGAAGTAACAACTACTTGAATTTCACTCTTCTGGCTTGATCAACTGATTTTTTTCTGATTAATCAGGTCAATTCTTTTCTTGATGTGCTGACGCTTAGTGCACTGGTCTGGTTCACAAACGACTAACACTGAATTGAATTCCCTTGATTCCTGTTATGTTTCAGCTGACTAACTTTGGACTGTTTCATTGCTTCTGATCACTGAAAACCTTTGACAACTATACTTAAATCATTGCACTGTCTTTAGACTGAAATCTACTGAACACTTAGTTGTTGCTGAGACCTGAACATAGTAATGAACTTCTCTCGCTGTCATTCAGTAAACTTTACATCTTGATTGCTCTGCAGTGATGAATGTATTATTTCTATTTGCATGTCCTTCTGGATTCCTGTGCTGCATATTAGTATTATTTATCTGTCTTTGTTTCTTAGTTGAGTTATCGTTATCACTATTACATACTACGTTACATTATGCCTTACAGTTAGTATATTCGCTTAATTTTTTTTTAAAATTTTACTTTTAAATAAAAAATTAAATTCTTATTTTAAAATCTCAATCCTTTTATATATTTATTGAAAATTACTTTTAGTTAAATGAAAATTTATTTTTTCACATTGCTTTAAAATATATAGAAAAAGTTAAAAATTCCGATAAAAGATTTATTTATTTATTTTAATTTATGAATCTTGATTTTAAAATCTAGAGAAAATTTTATATTTTATTTGTAGACTAAAACTTATGTTTATTTTTAATTGTTTATAAAATTTATATAAAAAAAATAAATTTTAAATAAAAAATTATGGTCTAATTTTAAAATCTCAAACTCCTGTTATAATTATTGAAAATTTACTCTCATTTTTTTGAAATTAAAAATTTTTCTTTTTAAATCTTGATTTTAAATATATTGAAACGTTTATAAAAATCAGAAAAAAATTATTTATTTTAAGTTCTCAATTTTGATTTTTATATCTATAAAAACTTAAAATTTTATTTACAAATCAAAAAATAAGTTTGAATAAAGTTTTTTTGTAAAATTTATAGAAAATTTAAAATTTATTTTTAAATAAAATAAATAATTTTTTTATTTAAAATCTTGAATTTTAAATATATAGAAAATTCATGTGTAGTAGGTTGATACGCAAGAGAAAATGAATTTACTTTTTAGCCCAACCGAGTTATATCGTTATAAGCTCTTATACCGTTACATGGGTTAAAAGGTATATAACGCTGACTTTGAGGGCTAAAAGGAACGAGTTAATACTTTAAGGTTTGATGGGTACATTAACCCACTCTTTAAGGGCTAAAAGGTCATTAAGCCTTCAAACAACGCTCATATACTTTAAAGATTTTTTTTATTTATTAAATGACTCAAATATATTCAAAACATTTAAAGAGACACTTGTTGAAAAAGGCTGAAGTATTTTACCTTTGATCAATAGTTTCACCACAATAGTTAAATACCACAACTTGCTTCATACAAAAATACTACAACTTGCACAAAAATAACATAATGAAATTTGACCCTTGTTGTACTTCTCGTATACCAATTTGGAATAATCGTAGGAACTGCGGTTTATTCGATATTCTCATGTCCCTTACTACAGTCTCATCCCTTTGGCAATAAATAGCCACATTCCATCACATTATTAGAAATGGTGGTAAGAAATAAGTATTTTCACTTTTGATTCAAGGCAAAGCAGTGCCAATTCTGAAAATCCTCAACCATGCTTTATTACTGAAATGTAACAGAGATATTGTTTCTCATCAACCATCATGGATAAAACAAAACCAATGTAGAAAACTCACGGGTTTGGCATGTAGTCTAAAAGGAAGCACAAGAGAATCGACTCACAAAATCTCAATGATTTCCCAGGTTTTGGAATGAAAAATCTTATTTATGTGGTTTTTACGATATTCCCTCCCCCTCATTAATTTCATTTCACCAATTTTCTTGCCCTCCTTCCCCAACACTATAATATTCTCGTTGATGTAGTTTATGATAAGTGTTGGGCCATAGCCCACTTAAACAAAGAAATAGAATGTATAATATGAAATAGGCCCATGAGGCCTTTTTAGCCGATTAAATAGTCTTACTTGGGGAGAAAGTCATGTGGACCCCCCAAAGACTCCTATAAATAGAATCATTCTCTCACATGAAAAAGGGGTTGGACAATTAGACTAGATATACAAAGAATAAATTCTATGTACAAATATATCTGGATATTAATAAGATAATCTCTTGAACATATTTGTACTCATAATTTGGCGATAGAAGGAGCTTTGTAGACTATTTCTAATTAGTTCAACAAATGGTGCAACCAATCAAATCACCAAAGTCACCGTATACGGTTGAGCTCCCGGAAGAAAAAGAAGATGAGGTTCGCCAAACCCCGTCCAAATTGCAACATAAAAAGTTGTTCCAGGTAGATATTGAATATAATTATTACTCTTTTGCAAAGGCCTATGAATTCCGACCCTATGGGCCGGAAACGCTGTCCTCTAGAGAAGCAACGAACCACTGTCCAGATAAAGTCTAAAACAACTGTACTCACGAGTGATGCTCGACTACATCTAGAGAAAATTCAAGCTCCTTAAATTCAGGCTGCGAACTTAGGTAAAGCTCCAATGGAGGTCGATGATGCTGAACTCAAGCGCCTACAATACAAGCGGCAAATACTAAATGATAAACTCGCCAAGTTGAGAGAGATCAAACGACTCCAGCTCCAACGAGCTACACTATCTCCACCACATCTAAATGATCGAACTGAAGAGGATGACTCCGACTTTGAAGAATAAGTGCAACAGCGAACTTCAAAACGCAGACGCCAAACGACCTCCTTTGATGGATCAAGGCGAAGTGAAAGTAGCTAAACATCCTGACGACTTGAGGAGATCACCCAACTCCAACAAGATATGGCTTTGTGCAAAGATTTTATTCGTACATAGTCAGGGGCAGAGCTCCCATCTGAAAGTCCCTTATCGGTAAAAATTGAGTCCATGGTTATCGATCAATATCTAAAAATTACTACTATATCGTAGTTTGATGGCTCAGTCAATCCAAATGACTTCTTCAACATGTTTGATGGGCGAATTACATTTTATAGCCATTCTGAGCTAGCTCGATGTCGATTTTTTAGCACATGTTTACAAAGAACAGCTCTTAAATGGTTCTCCAATCCGCCTCTTCGTTCCATTGATTCATGGGCCGCCTTAAAAGCCAAATTCATAACTAGATTCTCCAGTAATAAGAGAGGAAAAAGATCACGACCTCCCTTATAATCATTCAACAACGATATAAGGAGTAACTCTACGACTTCTTATCTCGGTTCCGAGTAAGGGTGGCTGAAATTCTGAATCTAATCGATCAACTCATCATCAACTACCTGGCCGCGGGAGTTGATAAATTAAGGCATGGCTTATTGCTAGAAGAGTTCTTTGAAAAAAAATCCCTGGCTCCTGCAAGCTCCGTTAGAAATATTTTAGCACAGGATTGCACTACAGGAAACAGTGGGAAACATTCAGTCTCCACGATCTAAATTTTCTCGATATGATCAGAGAAACGACATAGACAGGGATCGAGACTGTGATCGATCTCGACCGTGAGATTACCGCGATAAGGCCTCTTCAGGAATTAAGGTAGAATAACTAGCTGGTTCTTCAGAACTGGCCAAATCGACCACATCTCCCAAATCTAGTAAAACCTGGCAGCCTAGAAGCCGCGAGCCCAAAGAATTCACCAAGCTCAATACTAGCAAAGACACGATACTAGCAATCCTTAAAACAGAGCCCGATTATCGACCCCCGCGGCCGATGAAGGCAGATCGCCCACTTGCTCGAGAAATTATGATTTTTATGAGGATACAGGTCACACAACCGAACAATGTTATCAACTTATCAACCTAATTAAAAGTATAATTAAAAGTAAGATTAAAAGAGGTCAATTCATTCATTTCATCCAATCAGAGGATACTCACCAATGTGAAACCCACTTAGAATCAAACTGCATCAGTGATGTAATTTCGGGGGGCCACGTAGCTGGAGGCTCATCTAATAATACAAAAAAGTCATATGCCCGAAAAATATTTGATGTCAACCAAGGGTTCCCTAAACGCGCCAAGCCCAATCCAAGTTCGGTCTTTTTTTTCTAATGCGGATTATCTAGCAGGGCTCATAGATTACCATCAAGACGCCTTGGTAATTACAACACAAGTTGGAACAAATATGGTTAAAAAGATCTTGAACGACAATGGCAGTTCGGTCGACATCCTATACCATGGTGCATTCTCTAGAATGGACTTGGGAGATCGAAAGCTAGAAAATATTCAAACTCCCTTATTCGGGTTTATAGGAAATGAGTTTAAGATCGTAGGAACCATCGACCTACCGGTACTATTTGGAACATTACCACGTGGTCAATGCAGTATTGAGCTACAATTCCATTCTCGGACGAACTACTTTGACGGCCTTACGAGCTGTTACGTCCATCCCTCACCTTAACATGAAATTTCCCATGGATTTCAGTGTAGGGAAGGTCGTAGGAGATTATGCCACATCAAGACAATGTTATTTGACTTCAGTACTACAAAGAAAGAAAGACCCTGACCCATTAGTAAATTAGGTGGTCGAGATCGACCCCCATAGTCTGTTAGACAGATCTACAATCAACATGGACCATCCCGTTAAAGAAATCGAAGAGGTCGATCTCATTCAGGGACAACTAGGCAAGGTCATGACGGTTAACAAAAAACTTGATCCCCAACCAAAAATAGAAATCATCGATCTTTTAAGAAAATACTCAGAAATATTTTCATGTGAACCTAAAGACATGCCAGGAATTTTAGAAATGGCAGCTCGACATTCTTTCCATATACGAGATGGAGCCAAAGTAGTATGCCAAAAAAGAAGAATATTTTCGGCTGAAAAATAACATGCCATCGACCTCGAGCTCGATTGATTTCTAGAGGCAGGCTCTATGCCATCGACCTTGAGCTTGAGCCCGTTAAATTTCCGACCTAGATCTCTAACACGATCCTTGTTAAGAAAAGCAACGAAAAATGGTGAATGTTCGTAGACTACTCCGATCTCAATAGGGCTTGTCCAAAATGTTGGGTTCCGAGGCATAAAACGCAGCGGATAAACGTAAATATAACGAAAAATTTCGGAACCCTAACGCAGGATCATGTATAAGATTGGACGGATTATGGTGATAATCGAATCATACCTATTACGATCTTGAATGTCACGAACTCAACGGAGATCCTTGCTATCACGACTTGTGTCTTCCTCTCGAAAACACCTCTATGGTATCCACACGAGCACCTTCAAGAGCGTCTCACGATCTTGATTACGGAGTGGATGTACTAGCAAACCTTTGATAATTCGAATTGTCTTCCTGCCTCTTCTAGGGTTTTTCTATCAAAAACGTGTTGTGCCTCTTAACCCTACATTATCTATTTATAATGTTTGGTTAATAGGCCCATAGCAGCAAAACCTAACCCATGTAGGTCTAGGAAAATAATAAAACGAATTTTATTATTTAATTAATAACTAAGTCATACTTAATTATTATGGGCAGAAATACAATTCTAATTTGAATTTATATTATCTTAATTAATTAAGTCTCACTTAATTAATATAAAAATTCAAATAATTATCAATTAATTTAAATCTATAATTTAAATTAACTATTCCTCTAAGTGCTCTTTGCGTGTGACCCTATAGGCTATTATTTAATTGGCAATAATTTTATTCTCCAATAAAATTATAAACAATGAGCGGCATCTAGTAATACATCATTGCTACCCAATTAAACAATAATTAAATCGTGATTCGATAAAACCTTTCGTGATTAATGTTTCCGTGTAATATAATCCTTTTTAACCATATATATTATAGATTAAACTCGAGGCATGTATTTAGTCATCCTCTTCAACATTTAATCCGGGTTTACTTGATCCATGAGTAGACTATGAAAACAAATCATTATTTGAGCACGGCCATGCATTTTATAGTCTCACTCAATCAAGAGGCCAATAATATCTCTCCTAATTATAGGAGGGTTAAATCCTTTATCTATCATTCATATTTCTCATACGACTCATGATATACCCGATGTCCACTTTTATCATTACCCGGTCAAAGGTAACTTTTAATGTAGTCAAAGTATATTAATCCTCGTATAAAAATATAATGATCTCAAGTCAGAGGATCATTACACCATTATCACTGTGAGTCTTTCTTATGACTTTATTAAACATGAAGAATCTCACTGTGGGTCTGTCCAGTACCATGTACTCCTGCATGTACCTATGTGTTGACTTTAGTATCCCCATACTTATAACCAATGAGATGTGGTTATCTGTCAAACAACATACTAGTCTATTTATGTATTATTATTGTCCTATAATAATAATACTCGACTAGGGACATTTAAGAATATGATATATTATATAATCTCAAGTTCAAGTCATGTACTAAACTATACAATGTGTATCATGATTCTAAGGACATTTATTATGCTAACAAATATATCGCAGTAATTAAAGTCATAATAAATATGTTTATTGAATAATCAATTGACATAAAGGTTTATCAAAATAAACATTGTATTGCCTCTAGGGCACCTACACCAACAATCTCCCACTTGCACTAGAGCCAATCACCCATGTATCTAATACCCATGGAACTAGTGTGACCGTCGTGCTTCTTCTGCGATAAGCCTTTGGTCAGTGGGTCTGCAATGTTATCATTTGTGTGCACTTTACATATGTGTATGTCACCCCTTTCATTAATCTCTCGAATGAGGTGATATCTCCTGAGTATGTGTTTGGTTCGGGAGTGAGCTCTAGGTTCTTTAGCCTGTGCAATGGCTCCATTATTATCGCAGTATAGATCAATGGGATCTGCGATCGATGGAACCACTCCCAAATCATTAATGAATTTTCGAATCCAAACAGCTTCCTTAGCCGCTTCACAAGCTGCAATGTACTCAGCCTCCATTGTAGAATCAGCTACTGTTTCTTGCTTTGAACTCTTCCAACTCACAGCACCTCCGTTTAGACAAAACACAAAACCAGACTGTGATACAGTATCATCCCTGTCTGTTTGGAAACTTGCATCGGTGTAACCTTTTACAACCAGTTTCTCCTCTCCTCCATACACCAAGAATGAATCTTTACTCCTTTTCAAGTACTTTAGAATATTCTTGACAGCCGTCCAGTGACCTTCACCTGGATTAGATTGGTATCTGCTCGTCATGCTTAAAGCATACGAAACATCTGGGCGAGTACATACCATTGCATACATGATGGATCCAATTGCTGAGGCATATGGAACCTTACCCATGCGGTCCTTGTCATCCAATGATTTTGGACACTGATCTTTAGAGATCGTTATCCCTTGAGATACGGGGACATATCCCCTTTTTGCATTTTGCATACCAAAACGATGCAAAACCTTTTCGATGTATGTACTCTGACTTAGACCGATCATCCTTCTAGATCTATCCCTATAGATCCTCATTCCTAGAATGTAGGATGCTTCTCCTAAGTCTTTCATAGAGAAGTTGCTCCCTAACCAAATTTTAACAGCCTTGAGAGAAGGTATGCCATTCCCCATTAGTAGTATATCATCAACATATAGTACTATGAATGCCACATGGCTCCCACTAACCTTCTTGTAAACACAAGGTTCATCTTCATTTTGAACAAAGCCATACTCCTTGACTGTTTCATCAAAACGGATATTCCATCTCCTAGAGGCTTGCTTCAATCCATAAATGGATCGACGTAATTTACATACCTTGCTAACATTCCTTGGATCGACAAAACCTTCAGGTTGTGTCATGTACACATCCACATCCTCTTCAAGGATTCCGTTAAGGAAGGCTGTTTTGACATCCATTTGCCAGATTTCATAATCATGGAATGCTGCAATAGCAAGCAAAATCCTTATGGACTTGACCATAGCCACTGGTGAGAAAGTCTCATCATAGTCAATACCATGAATTTGTCTGAAACCTTTTGCAACCAGCCTTGCTTTATAGGTCTGAACATTTCCATCCATGTCAGTTTTCTTCTTGAAAACCCATTTGCACCCTATGGGTTTTACCCCTTCAGGTGGATCAACCAAGGTCCATACTCGGTTTTCATACATGGAATCCATCTCGGATTTCATGGCTTCTAGCCATCTCTTAGAGTCTGGACTGTTCGTAGCATCTTGGTATGTGAGAGGCTCATCTTCGTCTATGAGCATCAAATCACCACATTGAGTCGAGAGAAATACATATCTCTCTGGCTCATGGCGAATTCTACCAGTTCTACGAACAACCTGTGTTTGTTGAGCATTATCATTATCCTGCTCTTGTTCCACTTCAGGTTCAATGCTATTTTGTGGTTCTCGATCTTCATCGAGGTCTATAGTTCTCCTACTGTTTCTTTTGGAAACAAAATCTCTTTCCATGAACACAGCATCTCGAGCAATGAACACTTTCTGCTCAGTAGGACTATAGAAATAGTACGCCTTTGTTTCCTTAGGGTATCCCACAAAATTGCACTCTTCAGATTTAGGTCCAAGCTTGTCAGATACTTGACGCTTCACAAACGCCTTGCATCCCTAAACTTTCATAAAGCTCATGCCTGACCGTTTCTTCTCCCATATCTCATATGGAGTCTTTTGAACCTTCTTAGTAGGAACACGGTTAAGTGTGAAAGCTGCTGTTTCTAGAGCATAACCCCAGAAACTAATTGGAAGATCTGCATGACTCATCATCGATCGCACCATGTCCAACAAGGTGCGATTTCTCCTCTCTGAAACTCCATTCCATTGAGGTGTACCTGGCGGAGTGAGTTGTGATACAATACCACACTCCTTTAAATAATCTTTAAATTCAGTGCTCAAGTATTCTCCTCCACGATCAGATCGTAAGATTTTAATACTTGCACCTCCGCCAATTTGCTTCTCTACTTCAGCTTTGTATTCTTTGAACTTTTCAAAAGAATCGGATTTATTCTTCATAAGATATACATATCCATATCTACTGAAATCATCAGTAAATGTTATGAAGTAGTAGTAGCCTCCTCTAGCCATCACACGCATTGGGCCGCATACATCACTATGTATTAGCTCCAGACGTTCAGTGGCCCTTTGACCCTTACCAGTGAAAGGGGCTTTAGTCATTTTACCAAGCAAACAAGATTCGCATTCTTGGTATGATTCAAAATCAAACTTATCCAAATATCCATCCTTATGTAATTTGGATATGCGTTTCTCATTTATATGGCCTAGACGACAATGCCAGAGGTATGTTTGATTTGAGTCATTAACTTTAAGTCGTTTGTTTTCTATATTACATACAGGATTATCTAAGTCAAGAACATATAAACCATTAAACAAACGCGCAACACCATAGGTTAAATCATTCAAAGCAAAAGAGCAACTGTTGTTCTTTATCGTAAACGAAAAACCTTTCTTGTCCAAACAAGAAACATAAATAATGTTTCTGCGAATTGCAGGCACGTAATAACAATTCTCCAGTTCTAAAACTAGCCCAGAGGGCAAAGATAAATAATAGGTTTCTACAGCTAAAGCAGCAACTCTTGCTCCGTTGCCAACTCGTAGGTCCATTTCTCCTTTAGCCAATGTCCTACTTCTCTGCATTTCCTGCACATTTATACAAATGTGAGAAGCACATCTGGTATCCAATACCCAAGATGTAGAAATAGACAGATTGACTTCTATAACATATATACCTGAATTAGAAGCTTGCTCAGCCCTCTTCTTCTTCATATCCTCCAAGTAAACTGAACAGTTTCTCTTCCAGTGACCAGTTTTCTTACAGTAGTGACATTCACCCTTAGCGACCCCACCTTTAGGCTTTAAAGCCTGTTTAGGACCTGACTTTGGCTTGGGTGTAGAATCAGACCTGTCTTCTTCTTACCCTTCCACTTGACTTTCCCTTTGGCCTTACCTTTATTGCCCACCATCAGTATGGGAGCAGGTTCAGCCGTCTTCATGTTGGTCTCATATGTTCTCAACATAGCCAACAATTCAGTAGGTGTTTTGTCAAATTCATTCATATTGTAGTTTATGATAAACTGGGTGAATTTGTTATTCAAAGAATTCATGATTAGGTCAATACCAATTTCCTCAATAATCGGGAAACCCAAAGTTTCAAGGTACTCAATGTAACCAATCATCTTCAGAACATGTGGGCCAACTGGTTCACTTGCCCCTTGTTTGCAATTAAAGAGTGACTTACTCGTGTTGAATCTTTCTTGACGAGTTTGGCTTGCAAACATGCTTTGCAAGTGCTCATAGATAGTATATGCATCCATATGCACATGCTGTCTTTGAAGCTCAGCACTCATAGTTGTCAACATAAGACATGCAACATCAGTTGCATCATTCTCATCCTTTGTGTGTGCCGCTCGTTCCTCAACAGTAGCGCCCTCAGGAAGGGGACCTGCCGGAGGAATATCAATGACATGAAGCTTGCGCTCCTGCCTGAGGACAATCCTCAAATTCCTCTGCCAGTCTAGGAAGTTATTTCCTCCTGTCAGCTTATCCTTCTCAAGGATTGATCGTACGGATAGTGTGTTTGTGTTGTTTGCCATTACTTGGTATCTACAATGTTAAAAGCACAAAATAAACATTAGATTTTCTGAGTTATTTATTATGTTCAAATGATTATGATACATTCATAATATATCTCCCACTATTTTTATCAAATCAATAGCCCTTACTATTAATTTGGAAAATATATCCCATAATTCTTTCTAGTGAGCCAAGATCCATATTTCGTCATGTCCAAAGACAACCACTAGAAGTCCTTAAAAATGATTATTTAGGTAGACAACAGTTGTCAATTATATCATATATAATTCTTGGATAGTTTGGTGAGCAACGATATATCATATATAACCGTTTGATATATAACCGTTTGATATGTGCATATATAACGATATATTATATTTCTAGTGCTGAATGGAAAGTTAGAAGACGAATTAATCCGTTTGATATGTGCAGGGAGTTAAACAGGAAAACCGGGTTGTATGGATCCTAGACAGTGGATCGTCAAGGCATATGACCGGAGATAGAGCCCTGCTATCAGACGTGGTTGAGAGAGCTGGCCCAATCATCACCTTTGGAGATAACAGCAAAGGAATGACTACGGGATATGGCAAGTTAAATACTGGAAATGTTATCATTGAAAATGTCTCTTTGGTAGAAGGACTTAAGCAGAATCTACTCAGCGTCAGTCAATTCTGTGATAGAGGTTACAAAGTAAACTTTATCAAGGAGAAGTGCTTAATAGCTCATTCTAAAGAAGACAGACTAGCCTTGCGTGGAGTAAGGAAAGGAAACTTGTACGTAACTGATTTCAATTCAGGAACTGAAGATGAAGCAAACTGTTTTTATTCAAAAGCTTTAACAGAAGAAAGTTGGCTATGGCACAAGAAGCTCTCACACCTGAATTTCAAAACAATGAACTCTCTAGTCAAGAGGGATTTGGTGAGAGGACTGCCTCCGATGGAATTTACACAAGAAGGATTGTGTGAGGCATGTCAGAAAGGGAAGTCAAAAAGAGCAACTCACAAAGGCACAGACACTACAAATATTACTGAACCACTGCAGCTGCTTCATATGGATTTATTTGGTCCAGTCAATATCATGTCTATGTCAAGGAAGAAATTTGCCTTAGTGATTGTAGATGACTTCACAAAGTACACGTGGGTTTTATTCTTGAACTCTAAGGATGAAACTCCACAGTTGGTGATTGATCATGTAAAGTTGATTGAGTTAGATTCAAAGCTACCTGTCCGGGCAATCAGATCAGATAATGGAACAAAATTCAAGAATGAAATTATGAATAGCTTCTGCTCAGACAAAGGGATAACAAGACAATTCTCAGCGCCAAGAACTCCGCAACAGAATGGAGTAGTAGAAAGGAAGAATCGAACCTTGATTGAAGCTGCAAGAACAATGTTAAGTGAATCAAGGTTGCCTATCTACTTCTGGGCTGAAGCAGTAAACACGGCTTGTTATACCCAGAATCGAACCTTAATCAACAAGGATCATATGAAAACACCCAACGAATTAATGGCTGGCAAGAAACCAACACTCAAATACCTTCATGTATTTAGAGCCAAATGTTTTGTGCTAAAAGATGGAGATGAACATCGTGGCAAATTTGAGGCCAAGGCACATGAAGCAATTTTTGTCGGCTAATCAAAAAGAGTATATAGGGTGTACATAATTGATCAGCACCAAGTAAAAGAAAGTGTCAACGTATCATTTGACGACACTAAACTCCCAAGCATCCAAAATGAAGATCCTTCTGAGTCATTAAAATTTTACAATCATCCAGACTCAGATTCGAATAATGAAGAAGAGCCTGAGGTTGTAGCAGAAAATGATGATGACAACAATGATGGTAATGATCCAGGTAATAGTGGTGGAAACAATGGAAACACTGGAGATACTACTAATACCAGTGGTGGATCAACAAGTCATCCAGGCAGCAACTCAGGGGGAGATGAAGGATCAACTGGCACAACACAACATCACAATGAATATAGAGGCGAATCATCAAGATCAAACCTACCAAGGGAAAGGATATGGAGCAAAGATCATCCCTTTAAATTGATCATAGGTGATCCAGATGTTGGTGTTAGAACCAGAAGTGCAACTTCAAATGAATGTTTATTTTCGGTTTTTCTATCTCAAGAAGAACCAAAGAAAATTGAAGATGCTCTAACTGATCCAGATTGGGTTCTTGCCATGCAAGAAGAACTCAATCAGTTCGAAAGGCAAGAAGTATGGACACTGGTACCCAGGCCTAAAGATAGATCTGTTATTGGCACGAAATGGGTATACAGGAACAAGTTAGATGGTGATGGCATTGTTACAAGGAACAAGGCCAGACTGGTTGCAAAGGGTTACTCCCAGGAAGAGGGAATCGATTATGATGAGACCTAAGCACCAGTTGCAAGACTTGAAGCCATCAGGATATTTCTGGCATTCGCAGCACATTCCAATTTTAAAGTCTATCAAATGGATGTGAAGAGTGCATTTCTGAATGGAAAGTTAGAAGAGGAAGTATATGTGGAACAGCCTCCTGGCTTTGAAAATCCAGAGTTTGCTGATTTTGTATATTTCTTATTCAAAGCCCTCTATGGACTCAAGCAAGCACCGAGGACATGGTATGACACTCTCTCTCAGTTTTTACTTGAAAACGGTTTTACTAGAGGTGTCATAGATAAAACTCTCTTTTATAAATTACATGATAAAGATATGGTATTTGTCCAAGTTTATGTTGACGATATTATATTTGGTTCTACTAATGAAAACTTGTGCAAGAGATTTGCTAAGTTAATGCAGAGTAGGTATGAAATGAGCATGATAGGTGAGCTGTCATTCTTCCTTGGATTGCAAGTGAAGCAAAAGGAAGATGGGATTTTTATTTGCCAATCAAAGTACGTAAGGGATCTTCTAAGGAAATTCAATCTAGAAGATTCTACACCGGCAAAAACCCCTATGCCAACAGCCACCAAGCTTGACAAAGATGAAACTGGTAAGAAAGTTGACATCACAAGCTACAGAGGTATGATAGGCTCATTATTATATCTAACTGCTAGTAGACCCGATATAATGTTTGCAACATGCTTATGTGCAAGGTTTCAATCTGATCCTAGAGAATCTCATCTTATAGCTGTTAAAAGAATTTTTAGATATCTGAAGGGTACACCAAATCTTGGAATTTGGTACCCTAAAGGTACAGGTTTTGAACTAATAGGCTATACAGATTCAGATTATGTAGGATGCAGGATGGACAGGAAAAGTACTTCTGGAAGCTGTCAGTTTCTAGGACAACGGTTGATCTCCTGGTACAGCAAGAAACAACACTCAGTATCTACCTCGACAGCCGAAGCAGAATACATTGCAGCAGGTAGTTGTTGTGCACAGATCTTGTGGATAAGGAATCAACTGAATGATTATGGACTTGCGTTAACTAAAATTCCAATACTTTGCGATAACACAAGTGCCATAGCAATTTCCAGCAATCATGTACAACATTCAAGAACCAAGCACATAGACATAAGATATCATTTTATCCGAGAGCATGTCATGAACGGAACTGTGGTGTTACATTTTGTACCCACAGAAGATCAAATTGCCGACATCTTCACGAAACCACTTGATGAATCCACTTTCTCTAAGTTGGTTAGTGAGTTAGGGATGTTAAACATGAACTAATTATTGCATGTTGTTTTAAATTGCATATTTATTTTCAAGCACTGTAAATACACTGTATATATTCCTTAAAAATTATCAAAAACAAACAAACAAATTGAAAAAGAAAACTCAAAAAGATTTTCCTTATTATTGTACAGTTTTTTTTTCATTGGCATCTCTACTGTAAATATATTTTATATTATGTTTGTTTTCCAACAATTAGTATATATTGTTTATTATTTCCAATAATTGCTCTCAACAATTGGTATATTTAAGTATGTATAGTTTTATTTGTTTTACAACTTGGCATCTTTATTTTTATTGTTTTTATGTTTATTTCTATATAAATATGTGCTGATTATTCTCAAGTCTCTTTTGAGAAGTAGGAAAGATCTATGAGCATTGATAATCCAATCGATTCTAAAAGTGAGATCCTAAATATTGGCATCAATCTCTATCCAAGATCTTAGAACCAAACACAAACACAATCACATCCGTCTCTCTAAACCATTAAACAGAATACCTAATTGTTAAGAATGAGGGAGTCAATGCCTTGATTGCAGTTGATAAGGTTGGTATTGTGAGTGATCCAACAGCTCTGTCTCTAGAAAGGTGTTACATATATATAAAAGCTGAGACAACTGTTAGCTCATCTGTGTTTTCTCAAAAAGATACAGACTTGGAAAAGGCAAAACTGTTACTAGGTTCATTCTCTCAACAGAGTGAGTCTATTGAATTCGGCCTGTCAGCCAAGGCCACTTGTAAAGAGTTAATTTCATCTGACATTTTTCAAGCAACCACAAATTTTGTCTTATTTTTAGGGACCAACAATGGACCAACTCAATTGGCATTTTGGACCAACAATTTAAGGACATACTTGGGACCAAAAAGGGACCAAGAGGGAGCAATTGAAATGTCACAGTAAGGATGAATTGACGGTAGCAATTATTCTAAACTTCCATATCAAGGAAGGAAGAATGATTGATGATTCTGACTAAATCAACATGCCTTCACAGGCGTCAGGAGAAAACTTGGATCATTTGCTACATTATAGATCCTTGTCTCCCTCCCTAGATGGAACATATCTGGATTCCTAACGGAATAGATCATCTTAGATGATCAGCAACTCACTGAATCTATTCCTGAAGCAATTCAGTTTATAAAAATCAAATATGTTAATAGATTCAATTGAGGACGGGGATTTACGAAACCCCATTGCACCACCAGTGACCTCTCATGAAGGGGCTATGGTGATCTTTCTTGCAGGTACAAAAGACGGAGTCATCCGTACTGAGAGAGATATAGTGATGTGAGAAAAGAGTGAAACACAAGTAAGAAAGAGTGAAAATATATATTCTATGAGTGAAACACTTAGAGAGTATATGAGCGAAACACTTGTGAGGAACACAAATTAAAATCACACACTAGCACACTTACCGAATCCCTTTCCCCATTCCCTGTTACAGATTTCAAATGTTACTTAACCAAGGTGAAAATTTCTTCAGAAAAGGACCAACAATTGTTACCTATCTACAATTGGGGGAGAATTATTAAGAGGATTACTCAACTAAGGGGGAGAATTATTAAGAGGATTACTCCAAAATGTTAAAGTGTTCAACTAAGGGGGAGTAGATAAAAAGGGGAGAAGTAAACAAAGGCTTTTTCCAGAAGAGGATTACTCAATTGTTGAACAAGAAAAAGGGGTATATAACAACATGCTTGGATTCTATTCCATTTGATTTTAGAAGATTCTTGTAAATATGATTAACCGGATTTTCTAAAATGCATAACATGTCATAGTTTGCATTTTTTATATCTGCGATGGTTTAATGCTGTATGTATGCCATGTTTGTTACCTCTATTAAAATGGTTGGATAATTCAAGTAAGGGGAAATTGAATTCACCTTGGAAGAGAAGGGAAGACAGGAGTTGGAGAAACAGAGGAAAAGTGGTAAGAAGAGAACAGACATCATCTCTGTCATCCTAAGGGGGAGTAGTGATGAGTCTGAGAAATGAAGATAATACTACATGTATAATATGTTCAGTGCTAGAGGAACAAACATCTTTCATTTCAGTTAACTCAAGAAATCTGGAAATGTATTATATAATCCAGAAAACAATTTATTATTTACAGTTCTTAAATGTCATATTTATTTCTTAGTTGTTAGTTGAGTTATCCTCTAGGAATTTGTGTGTTAAATGTTTAACAACAAATAGGGGGAGATTGAAAGGCATATGACTAGGCCTATTTGTAATAATTAGATGACAACTCAACTCAATCTAGAATCAGTGGTAAATAATAAATATCTAACAGGAATCAAGACGAAGAATGTCAACTAGACACAAAGAATCCGAAAATCATAAGTGTTCTAATGAAGTTGCTACTCTATACCGGAAGAAGTTCATTAATATGTTCAAGCGTCGGGATTTATGGAGAAACAGTACTTCAGAAGAATTCAGAAGATACAGAAGATTCCAAGTGCCTACTACAAAGAGATTCCAAGAAAAGAAATAATGAAGTAAAGCATGAGAATAATAGAAGGCCACAGTTTAAAAGTTAATAATTGAAGAATATTTATTAGAATGACACAAATGAACTAGACAGTACATTTGTGTGTCATCTATAATAATATTTATTCTTCAGTTAGCTCAAGTGGTTTTATGACAGAAGACAAAGAAAAGACGGAAAGACCTCAGAGCGGACTACAGAGTTAAATAAGTCCTAATAGTATTTTAATTCTATAATTAAAATTAAGTTAATTATTTAATTTATTTAATTAAATTAATTCAAGTCTGAATTTAATTTAATTCATAAATTATTTAATTAAATTAAGTAGAATTGATTTACTATAAAAGAAATGATTCAATATGAATTAAATATGAGTCATACTGAGCTGCTGAAATATGAGTCATACTGAGCTGCTGAAATATGAGTCATACTGAGCTGCTGAAATATGAGTCATACCGAGCTGCTGAAATATGAGTCATACCGAGCTGCTGAAGGATGAGTCATACCGAGCTGCTGAAATATGAGTCATACCGAGCTGCTGAAATATGAGTCATACCGAGCAGAATTCAATGAGTCATACCGAGCTGCTAATGAATGAGTCATACCGAGCAGAATTCAATAAGTCATACCGAGCTGCTAATCTATGAGTCATACCGAAGCCACTTGCAATGAGTCATACCGAGCACTTTTGCAGTGAGTCATACCGAGTTTTAATATGAGTCATACCGACAGAATAAGTCATGCCCAGCCTTTTTATGAGTCATACAAGGGTTAATTTTAATTGAAAAAGGTCATATTGGGATGAGTCATGCTGAGTTTTCCACCTCTATAAATATGAGGAGTTGCTCTCATTATTTCAGTTGTTAAGTTAGAAAATCAGATCAAATTCAGTAATTTGTCTGCATTGTAATATTCACAGATTTCTGTGCTGAGTTTGGAATATAATTGTAAAACACGAACAATTCATGTCAAATTTGTTCTAGAACTTATATCAATTATATAATAGTTTTCTAAATATTAATTTTGTAATACTAATCAAGTTAAAATTATATCTTTCACTTGAACAGTATTTCATTATAATTAATATTTCACGAGCAATTAAAATAATATTTTTAATTCAAATATTCCGCGATTAATTTTAGATATTGTATTCAACCCCCCCTTCTACAATATCAGGGACCAACAAAGGCGTTTGTGAAGCGTCAAGTATCTGACAAGCTTGGACCTAAATCTGAAGAGTGCAATTTTATGGGATACCCTAGGGAAACAAAGGCGTATTATTTCTATAGTCCTTCTGAGCAGAAAGTGTTCATTGCTCGAGATGCTGTTTTCATGGAAAGAGATTTTATTTCCAAAAGAAACAGTGGGAGAACTATAGACCTCGATGAAGATCAAGAACCACAAAATAGTATTGAACCTGAAGTGGAACAAGAGCAGGATAATGATAATGCTCAACAAACACAGGTTGTTCGTAGAACTGGTAGAATTCGCCATGAGCCAGAGAGATATGGATTTCTCTTGACTCAATGTGGTGATTTGATGCTCATAGACGAAGATGAGCCTCTCACATACCAAGATGCTGTGAACAATCCAGACTCTAAGAGATGGCTAGAAGCCATGAAATCCGAGATGGATTCCATGTACGAAAACCGAGTATGGACTTTGGTTGATCCACCTGAAGGGGTAAAACCCATAGGGTGCAAATGGGTTTTCAAGGACATGGATAGAAATGTTCAGACCTATAAAACAAGGCTGGTTGCAAAAGGTTTCAGATAAATTCATGGTATTGACTATGATGAGACTTTCTCACCAGTGGCTATGGTCAAGTCCATAAGGATTTTGCTTGCTATTGCAGCATTCCATGATTATGAAATCTGGCAAATGGATGTTAAAACAGCCTTCCTTAACGGAATCCTTGAAGAGGATGTGGATGTGTACATGACACAACCTGAAGGTTTTGTCGATCCAAGGAATGTTAGCATGGTATGTAAATTACGTCGATCCATTTATGGATTGAAGCAAGCCTCTAGGAGATGGAATATCCGTTTTGATGAAACAGTCAAAGAGTATGGCGTTGTTCAAAACGAAGATGAACCTTGTGTTTACAAGAAGGTTAGTGGGAGCCATGTGGCATTCATAGTACTATATGTTGATGACATACTACTAATGGGGAATGACATACCTTCTCTCAAGGCTGTTAAGATTTGGTTCCATATGCCTCAACAATTGGATCCATCATGTATGCGATGGTATGTACTCGCCCAGATGTTTCGTATGCTTTAAGCATGACGAGCAGATACCAATCTAATCCAAGTGAAGGTCACTAGACGGCTGTCAAGAATATTCTAAAGTACTTGAAAAGGACTAAAGATTCATTCTTGGTGTATGGAGGAGAGGAAAAACTGGTTGTAAAAGGTTACATCGATGCAAGTTTCCAAACAGACAGGGATGATACTGTATCACAGTCTGGTTTTGTGTTTTGTCTAAATGGAGGTGCTGTAATTTGGAAGAGTTCAAAAAAAAAAAAACAATAGCTGATTCTACAATGGAGGCTGAGTACATTGCAGCTTGTGAAGCGGCTAAGGAAGCTGTTTGGATCCGAAAATTCATTACTGATTTGGGAGTGGTTCCATCGATCGCAGATCCCATTGATCTATACTGCGATAATAATGGAGCCATTGCACAGGCTAAAGAACCTAGAGCTCACTCCCGAACCAAACATATACTCAGGAGATATCACCTCATTCGAGAAATTAATGAAAGGGGTGACATACACATATGTAAAGTGCACACAAATGATAACATTGCAGACCCACTGACCAAAGGCTTGTCGCAGACGAAGCACGATGGTCACACTAGTTCCATGGGTATTAGATATATGGGAGATTGGATCTAGTGCAAGTGGGAGATTGTTAGTGTAGGTGCCCTAGAGGCAATACAATGTTTCTTTTAATAGACCTTTATGTCATTTGATTATTCAATAAACGTATTTTTTATGACTTTAAATATTGCGATATATTTGTTAGCATAATAAATGTCCTTAGAATCATGATACACATTGTATAGTTTAGTACATGACTTGAACTTGAGATTATATAATAGATCATATTCTTAAATGTCCCTAGTCGAGTATTATTATTATAGGACAATAATAATACATAAATAGACTAGTATGTTGTTTGACTGATAACCACATCTCATTGGTTATAAGTATGGGGATACTAAAGTCAACACATAGGTACATGCAGGAGTACATGGTACTGGACAGACCCACAGTGAGATTCTTCATGTTTAATAAAGTCATAAGAAAGACTCACAGTGATAATGGTGTAATGATCCTCTGACTTGAGATCATTATATTTCTATACGAGGATTAATATACTTTGACTACATTAAAAGTTACCTTTGACCGGGTAATGATAAAAGTGGACATCGGGTATATCATGAGTCGTATGAGAAATATGAATGATAGATAAAGGATTTAACCCTCCTATAAATAGGAGAGATATTATTGGCCTCTTGATTGAGTGAGACTATAAAATGCATGGCCGTGCTCAAATAATGATTTGTTTTCATTGTCTACTCATGGATCAAGTAAACCCGGATTAAATGTTGAAGAGGATGACTAAATACATGCCTCGAGTTTAATCTATAATATATATGGTTAAAGAGATTATATTACACGGAAACATTAATCAGGAAAGGTTTTATCGAATCACGATTTAATTATTATTTAATTGGGTAGCAATGATGTATTACTAGATACCGCTCATTGTTTATAATTTTATTGGAGAATAAAATTATTACTAATTAAATAATAGCCTATAGGGTCACACACATAGAGCACTTCAAGGAATAGTTAATATAAATTATAGATTTAAATTAATTGATGATTATTTAAATTTTATTATATTAATTAAGTGAGACTTAATTAATTGAAATAATATAATTCGAATTTGAATTCTGCCCTTAATAATTAAGTATGACTTAGTTATTAATTAAATAATAGAAATTCGGTTTTTATTATTTAATCCTAAACCTACATGGGTTAGGTTTTGCTGTTATGGGTTGCTGATTGGGCCTCTTAACCAGCATTATAAATAGATAATGATAGGGTTAAGAGGGATGACGTTTTTGAGAAACAAAACCCTAAAGGCAGCATCAGCAAGGAGGCAGAAAGAACAAAATTCGAAATCATCAAAGGAGGCTAGTACATCCATTCCGTAATCAAGATCGTGAGATGTTCTTGAAGGTGCTCGTGTGGATACCATAGAGGTGTTTTCGAGAAGAAGACACAAGTCGTGAAAGCTAGGATCTCCGTTGAGTTCGTAGAAGTCAAGACCAAGAAAAGGTATGATTCCGTTTCACAATAATCAGTCCGAACTTATACATGATCCTGCGTTTAGGGTTCTGAATTTTTGTTATATTTACGTTTAATCCGCTGCGTTTTATGCCTCGGAACCCAACACAGAGGCCGTAGTACCCGTGGAGATAAGCATGAATGCCGCTAGGATCGAGCTGTTTGACCCAGTATCTTCTCTAAAATATCTCCAACTGGACAACGATCTCCTCGAGGCCGCGTGATGAAATTTTTTAAAGTACGTCAATGACCTTGTCATGCGAGAATCCACAACTTCATTGTCAACAGCCTCTGTCAAACTTAAAACCCCATGGGAGGGTCCCTATAAAATAACTAAGGTCATTCGTTCAGGAACAGACGAGCTAGCACAGCTCGATGGAACAACCATAAAAAATTCATGATACACGATTAATCTAAAGAAATTTTTCTGGTAAAATCAAAAGTCAAGTTTCAAATTCAGGCTTAGTGACCATTTTTAATTTCTAACTCAAACAGGATGTTGGGTATCGAAAAGGGATCATTATGAGATCCCAACTAAAGCCCTCATCTTTATAATGAATTTCTCTGCTAATTTATGAAAATGCCTTTGTATAACTCTTGTATTACCCTTCTTTGTTCCCTTTATTTATCATTTTAACATGATGCATAATCAATGCTTATTGAGAACATTTGACATACTTTTAATTTTATTAGCATTAGCTTTAAGTGAATTGAATGCCTTTTTGATACCACTTGCATAGTCTTTTAAAAAACAAATGCATTTCATTGGCAGTTTATTAAATTGTTCCACTAAAGTTGGCCACTATTATACTTGTGTTTTAACAATTTTACTTAGCATGTTGTACAAAAAGCACACACTTACTTATATTTTACTTAGAATTTGCTTGCAATAATAAACAAATATCATCCATAGTCAAAAGATCATCCTCGATGAAACAAAACATGTTTGGCCATCCCATAAGGCCTTTGCGGGAAAAATAGAAAATATTTATAAGTACATCATCTTATGGGGCATCCCTCACCTTGGTCTGATCATCAATCTACGAAGGCTGTTTGTCAGAATCGACACCAAGCTGGTTCTCCTTCTGAAGATCAACTTGACTGGAAACCTGCTCAGATTCAGTCTTCTCAGTCTGCTCTTCTTCAGCAATGACCAGGCCAACACTAAACTCCTCAAACGAATGGCTAGTCAGATCAATCCCCGCCGCCTCGAGTCAGGCGTGTAAACCCAAATATCCCTCTTTCAGAGTAGATGCCATATCAGCACTTCCTTTATCGATCTCTACCTATAAAGCCTCCACACGATCATTCAGATGAACAGTAGTCTCACGCAAAACTTGATCTTCAGACTCAAGTTACGTAAATGACGATTAGACCTCCTCATATTCAGTCTTCACACGCCCCAACTCTTGATGGAGCTCAGCAATTCAATCCTTGTAGATCTTCAATTCAGCATCAAAAGCGGCCTTGGCAGTTACATCACCTTGTTCATCCTTCTCTGAAGCCAAAGTATTTATAGATTTTTCTAAATCAGCTACATTCTTTTTAGCTTGAGAAACGGAAGATTTAACTTCGTTCAAACTTTTTTCCATTTGCTCACGCTGAGATTTAGGATTGTCAGTCTCATAAGCTTCAATGATCCTCACATAATCAGACATAATATTCACAAAGAACAGAGCATATGGTAAACAAAACAAGACCACACAACCATACAGGACAAGAAAGTCAAGAAAGAAGCGATTACCCGACCAATACGAGCTCGAGCCAAACCAGTATTTTTAGCTCGAGAACGACCTATATATGAGGGTCATCTTGAGGGAAGCGGAATATCTGAAGCGATTGCAGAGGAGGACAACTTCCAGCACACCAACGCTCGAAAGGATCGACCTCCACTTGAACTTGTGGCCGAGGTTGAATAATATGAGGAAAAATCCAAAGGTGGAGTACTCATCTGCTCAACAATGGTCAAATGAGGCCTGACACGAACATTGACAGAGGATTCCCCAGCCGGCTCAATAAATTGATTTTCATCAAATCTTCGAGAAGATGAGTGACGTCGTGATTGATCATCCTTTTCAGACCTCTTTCGTTTCGACTCTCAAACATCCTCGACACCCACAAATTAAGCAAAAAGCTCATCCTCTATATTCTCGACCAACTAAAGCAAGTCTGATCGACTAGGTCCGTTACCACGACCTCCAACCGACTTCTTCAACAAAGCATAAACATCCTTCTTCATCTATGGTTGAATTCCCTTCTCCAAAACTCCACGCAAAGAAATTCCACACATTACAAAAAAAAGAGAAAAAATAATATAGGATGAGCAAAACACAATACAAGGCAGCAAATTTAATCAAAAATGAAGTATGACTCACAGTTACGAGTGGCTAAAAATGATGTATCTTCAAATCTCAAATAACCATATAAATATGCAGAACCATGGAAGTGATTTAAAAAGTTCTTGTCATAGGGTTCTATATGATTAAGATAATCGATCTTTGCAGAAGAAACCTCGCTGAAAGACTCAAACAGCTGGAGATCGGGCCCATGAGAAAACAACCATTTTTCATGAAACCTAGCATTAGATGACTTGGTATACACTAACTTTGCCCTTCCAGAATGACGTGGAGATATACCAAACCTTCTCTATACTTGGCATGATAGCATGAGAAGAACAAAAAAAGATGGGGCTCGATGTTGAACTCTGCACATCGAGAAATAAACTCAGAAACTTGCACAAAAGAGTGAGGAGACAGCTAGGCTAATCTGCAACCTAAGTGCTCATAAATACAAGCGTGGAAGGGATGCATAGGTAATCGAAGTCCAAACTTAAAATAAAGTATTGGAATTCCTTGGATCCCAAAATCAGGCATCATCCAGACTCTCTCATTAGCTCGAGGAACTCGATAACTATACCCATTTGAAAAATCAACACACTTTTTCAATAAAGCTTTATCCATAGGAGTAATGGTGTATACACTAGCATGACCATACGAAGCATTCTCACTAAAAAGCTCTCGACCTCTGACATATGTCTTCTCCTCAATAATCTTTATTTTCCGCTCTACTATTCGAGGGCTTAAGTCATGGTCGGGCACATAAGGCAGTTCATCTAAAAATTCAAAACCCTTCAAAGCCTCAGCACTTATTTCAGGAATATCTAAGAGATCAAGATTCAATTCGCCTTCATCATCAACTAAAACTATCTTACAGGGTCGAACACTAGATTCACCTTTATACAACGGTCTTTTTCCAGGGTTCCTACCACTATCGACATCATCATCTCTAGAGGGAGGCGAAATAATATGGTCACTAACGGTATCAGAGGAGGACATCTCTATATTACTACGGTTTGACAGAGCAATTAATCGCTAATACTAGAAGACCACAATTAAGATGACAGAGACAAAACACATGGAAGAAAAAGGAATAAGAGATAAGAAAAGATACGTACATATATGTTGTGTAAGGAATAGTGGCTGCAGTAGTTGAATGACTTCTTACTTGATAAGGGCTATGAATGAAATCCTCTCTCTCACAACAACTCAAGAAATAAGAAGGCGTGGGAATACAAAATGATGAAAGACAACTGCCAAAGCAATAATTACAAAAGATATGTGTATTACATGTGAAATATTTTTTGGGAACCACATAGGGAAACGTGCAATAATTGTAAATAATTTCCCATAAACCATAATCCGAGCCCACGAAGCAGACTACAGGCCCAAGAAAGAAAACTATGACCCAAAGAAATGAGTAAATCTAAATATCCTACAGAAAAATGTGGGGGGGGTGATATTGGGCCATAGCCCACTTAAACAAAGAAATATAATGTATAATAGGAAATATTCCTATGAGGACAATTTACCCTATTAAATAGTCTTACTTGGGGAGAAAGTCATGTGGACCCCCCAAGGACTCCTATAAATAGAATATTTCTCTCACAAGAAAAGGGATTGGACAATTAGACTAGATATACAAAGAATAACCTCTATGTATATATATTAATAAAATAATCTCTTTAACATATTTTTACTCATCAATAGGTTATTTACAGGTCAGGTTGTAGATAAAGAAATAAATGAAGATGACAATGTTGCCAATGATATCCATTGTAGGCCAAATGATGTGGTTCCAACCATTTCTACAACATCATTAAGGTGAAGTTCCTCTGCATATATTTGCTACATTATTCAATGATGAGAAATTGAGGATTATACACCCTATCATGGACACCGATTAGAGTTTTTCTATCGAGTTTATTTGTGGGTACTTGGAATGTCGCATGAAGATCTCCGGTTGAGAGTTTGGTAGTAGATTTGGATAATTGGTTAAACGTCAAGGATCATGCTAACGTATATGTCCTTGGGTAGGTTATAAAAGCCTATAATGCGTACATTCATAGTTATCAAAGTGTGCAATTCAAGAAGCAAATGTATATTCCTTGCAGATTTTAAGAAATTTTTCCCCTAATTGACAGAACTGTAATTGGAGTAGAAGACCTAACAGAAAGTCAAAAATGGAACCTATTTATCAGGCAAGCTCTTAATTGCAAGATTAGTTTTTCTAGTGATACACTTAAGTTGAAACCAATGGGGAGAGAAAGTTATCAATATACGAGAGTGTTAGAATGTGAGCAGAGAGTCTCTACTAAATGTGGAACATCAATCCCTTTGACAAGGCATCAAAATACATAATATGAATATCCAAATTAGAGTAGCATGTACATGATCATTACAAGAAAGAAGATGGTTGGGGTTTTTGTAAGTGTGTGAATGCAGAAGACTGTTGTCGATAGTTACCACATTAGCATTAGAGTTAGTTTCGTAGTTTGCGGGATCATGGGCTATTTGGGAAACAAAGGTTCAGTCTCAGTCAGAATGTCAATTGAGGGAACTACTTTTTGTTTCATTGCTACACATTTGGCTTCAAGTGAGAAGAAGGGTGATGAAGGAAGAAGGAACCGCCAAGTGTCTGAGATTTTCAGATGAATAACTTTCACTAGACTCGCTGATAATGTTGACAAACATCATCCTCCCACCATCTTAGGACACGAGTACGTTTTTCATACCGAACTGAATGATTGTATGATACTCCCTCATTCCTATAAATAACAAGAGTGCAGATTATGGTGTAATTGATCAAAATTAACATAGTTTCTTAAATTAATTAGTATTTTAGATAAAAAAAAATATTTTATAGAATTTTCATCTAAGAAAAGGTTAGTTTGACCCAAAATTCATAAACTCTGCAAATTTCTATGAGATAGGGGAAGTACACGGGAATAGAAGTCTCAAACTAATAATTAATAAATCTAAACAATTAGAATTCTTGTATTCCTAATCAACCACAAATTTTCAGGATTACGACATTTCACCCACTATAACCTAAGAATATCGTTTCTTTATTATGCAACATAACCCTTTTTCTCAACTGAAAGTCTCAAATAACTAAGTTGCTAATATGAGTTTAATATCAAGTTTATAAAGGGCAATAAAATGATTTCAGTAGATTAAATTAAACTTTAAATATCTGACATTTTGATATACGGTGTTGTATAACATTCAGATATTCTGGTTTGGAGATCTTACCTACAGGCTATACTCAAAAGATAACTTAGCCATGCAACTCATAAAAGAGAAAGACTGGGCAGAACTGCAAGAGTATGATCAGCAACAATAGAAATTAGAAGATGAAGGAGTGTTGGATTCTGTTGTATGGAAAAGGGGTTAAACAACTTTCTTACTTTCACAGTGAGAATAAGTTCTTTGATCATCGACATGTAAGTTATTTTCTCTATATATATAGTTCTCAAATCTGCCAATCTGAGGCCTTACATTTGTTCCAAGTAAATATATGTCCATATAATACTGTAAGAACTTCTACATAATGTGCTTATGATGAGCTTGCCTAAGTGGTATACTTACGTCACAGTACATATTCACTAAGGTGTAACCAAAATGAAATTGTTTTTGCTTAGTACTGGTCACACATCTATACAATTATTATTCTTACTGTTACTAATAACATGTGTTGTAGGGAGAAGGAGATAATCACATCTATATTAAGACAAAAGAGATATCAACATTGTAGTCATAGATTGTAACAAACACAGGACCAACATTTCGGTAAAGAACAAGAAGCCGAGCAGTTGCAACCCTTCAAGGCCTCAAAACTTATCATATCTAAACAAATAAGAAAAAATAACAATATTTGAGTTGAGTTAGTTTTTTCTTATTGAGTTCGAACTTTTATTATAAGTCGAGTTTAAAAATTATTGAGCCAAAACATTATGTTTTAGTTCAACTCAGATTGTATTCTTAATGAGCTTTTGAAATCATCGAGTTTTTTTAATGATTTTTGAGTTTATCGATGCTTATCAGCAAACTTATCGAGTTTTGAATGAATTTTCAAAAAATATTTTACTTTTGTTAGTTATGAGTTATATAAAACTTATACAGAGGGGGGTTTAATGTATATGTTGAATTCTTTTTTCTTTCTCTTCTTGAATCAAACTAAGTGAATGTTTAAGATTTCTTCAATGACTTTGTAGTTTAACTTGTTGTGTATGATTATTTTAAAAAATATTGCGGAAATAAAAAGCTTGAAACATACAAACAAATTAAATTTCAATCTAATATCTTACTATAATGAAATTTCTATAAATCTGAGATTCAAGTATGAATCTCAACTTCTTGTTCTTGAGAGAAAACAAGGTATGAATTTTGAAATTGTTCAACATACCAGACTTGTGAAGCTGTGATATGGCTAAATAGACAAATGTCTTGTTCGCACATGTTTTCACAGTCTGATTACTATAACTAGAAATAGACAAAACTTCTTTACATTGTACATAATCTATTTCTAGCTAAGTCCTTTGATTTGACAGACTGCTCCATTTTACTTTCTTCCTTCTGCCTTTGTCTTGTTCTCTCTTCAAGCTTCATTGTAGACTTGTCATTGTCTTCACAGGTTTTACTGACCCTCATCGTGACAATTCTTTAAATACTTGTCTTATTTTTTTTCACATTTCCTTGAAATTAGCTTAATTGAAGCAGTCGAATACTCCTTTGAAATCCCTTCGAGAAGTCATGATGTAGACTTCCTGATCAACTACTTCTGATACCTCTCGATTAGTTTATTTTGTTACTTCTCGATTGGCCTAGACTGTAGGGTTTCGTGACACAAACGCAGCGGAATAAACGCGAAAAATAAATCAAAATAGCGAAACCCTCCGCAGGATCCATGCGAAAACAAAAGATTTAATTCGGAGATAAAGAATAAATACCTTTAGAAGCTTTAACAGTTCATTAATGGAAGATTAATGGAGGTCCAAAGCTTGTTTAATCACCACGTATCCCGCTCTCGCGATCTACGCTCTACGGTATCCACACGAACACTTTTCATGAAAGATTGATGTGTACTAGCACCCGAAAACTTCTTCTCTCTCTATCTTCCTCCTCTCTCAGAGCGGCTAGGGTTTTTTTTATAAAATCTCTATCTTATTAAATTAGCCCATAAAGAGATTATATAGAGAGATGAATAAGTTTTCTAATTATAATCCAATTATAATTAATACTAATCCAAAATTCTAAATTATTTAATTAAGTCTCACTTAATTAATTAATTATTAATTTTGGAATTAGTTTAAGTAATTCATTTATTCTATTTATATAATTAATTAAGTCATACTTAATTAATATCATAAATAAAATAAATTACTTATTTAATTTAAATTCATAATTCAAATTATTTCTCCTTCAAGCGTTCTTTGTGTGTGATCCTGTAGGTTATTATTACGTTGGCAATAATTTTAATATCTAATTAAAATTGTAAACAATGAGCGGCATCTAGTAATACATCATTGCTACCCAAGTAATAATAATAAATCGGTGATTCGATTAAGCCTTTCGTGAATAATGTTCCATGTAATATAATCCCTTTAATCTTGATATTATAGATTTAACTCAAGGCATGTCTCGTGTCATCCTCTTCATAATTTAATCTTTATTTTCTTGATCGATGAGTAGACTATTAAAATCAAATCAACATTTGAGCACGGCAGTGCATTTCATAGTCTCACTCAAACAAGAGGCCAATAATATCACTCCTAAAATTAGGAGGATTAAATCCCATCTAGATCATTCATATTTCTCATACGATTCATAATATACCCAATGTCCACTTTTATCATCACCCGGTCAAAGGTAACTTTTAATGTAATCAAAGTATATTAATTCTCGTATAGAAATATAATGATTTCAGGTCTAAGGATCATTACACCATTATCACAGTGAGAATTACTTATGACACATACTTAACATGTAGAATCTCACGGCGGGTCATTCCAGTGCCATGCAATGATACATGCACTTATGTGTTGGGTTCCGAGGCATAAAACGCAGCGGATAAACGTAAAAATAACAAAAAAAATCGGAACCCTAACGCAGGATCATGTATAAGACTTGACGGATTATGGTAAACAGAATCATACCTATTCTTGTCCTGACTTTCACGAACTCAACGGAGATCCTTGCTATCACGATTTTGTGTCTTCCTCTCGAAAGCACCTCTATGGTATCCACACGAGCACCTTCAAGAACGTCTCACGATCTTGATCACGGGATGGATGTACTAGCCTCCTTTGATGAATTCGAATGACTGCCTTTGCTGCCTCCTTGCTCTGCCTCTAGGGTTTTATCATATAAAACGTACCATTCATTTAACCTATCATTATCTATTTATAATGATTGGTTAATGGGCCTTTTCAGCAAAACCTAACCCATGTAGGCATAGGATTAAATAATAAAACATGCTTTTATTATTTAATTAATAACTAAGTCACACTTAATTATTATTGGCAGAAATACAATTTTTCAAATTCGAATTTATATTATTTTAATTAATTAAGTCTCACTTAATTAATATAATAAAATTCAAATAATCATCAATTAATTTAAATCTATAATTTAAATTAACTATTCCACTAGGTGCTCTATGTGTGTGACCCTATAGGCTATTATTTAATTAGCAATAATTTTATTCTCCAATAAAATTATAAACAATGAGCGGTATCTAGTAATACATCATTGCTATCCAATTAAACAATAATTAAATCGTGATTTGATAAAACCTTTCATGATTAATGTTTCCGTGTAATATAATCCCTTTAACCAAATATATTATAGATTAAACTCGAGGCATGTGTTTAGTCATCCTCTTCAACATTTAATCCGGGTTTACTTGATCCATGAGTAGACTATGGAAAAACAAATCATTATTTGAGCACGGCCATGCATTTTATAGTCTCACTCAATCAAGAGGCCAATAATATCTCTCCTAATTATAGGAGGGTTAAATCCTTTATCTATCATTCATATTTCTCATACGACTCATGATATACCCGATGTCCACTTTTATCATCACCCGGTCAAAGGTAACTTTTAATGTAGTCAGAGTATATTAATCCTCGTATAGAAATATAATGATCTCAAGTCAGAGGATCATTACACCATTATCACTGTGAGTCTTTCTTATGACTTTATTAAACATGAAGAATCTCACTGTGGGTCTGTCCAGTACCATGTACTCCTACATGTACCTATGCATTGACTTTAGTATCCCCATACTTATAACCAATGAGATATGGTTATCTGTCAAACAACATACTAGTCTATTTATGTATTATTATTGTCCTATAATAATAATACTCGACTAGGGACATTTAAGAATATGATATATTATATAATCTCAAGTTCAAGTCATGTACTTAAACTATATAACGTGTATCATGATTCTAAGGACATTTATTATGCTAACAAATATATCGCAGTAATTAAAGTCATAATAAATACGTTTATTGAATAATCAAATGACATAAAGGTTTATTAAAGGAAACATTGTATTGCCTCTAGGGCACCTACACTAACAATCTCCCACTTGCACTAGAGCCAATCACCCATGTATCTAATACCCATGGAACTAGTGTGACCGTCGTGCTTCTTCTGCGATAAGCCTTTGGTCAGTGGGTCTGCAATGTTATCATTTGTGTGCACTTTACATATGTGTATGTCACCCTTTTCATTAATCTCTCGAATGAGGTGATATCTCCTGAGTATGTGTTTGGTTCGGGAGTGAGCTCTAGGTTCTTTAGCCTGTGCAATGGCTCCATTATTATCGCAGTATAGATCAATGGGATCTGCGATCGATGGAACCACTCCCAAATCATTAATGAATTTTCGAATCCAAACAGCTTCCTTAGCCGCTTCACAAGCTGCAATGTACTCAGCCTCCATTGTAGAATCAGCTACTGTTTCTTGCTTTGAACTCTTCCAACTTACAGCACCTCCGTTTAGACAAAACACAAAACCAGACTGTGATACAGTATCATCCCTGTCTGTTTGGAAACTTGCATCGGTGTAACCTTTTACAACCAGTTTCTCCTCTCCTCCATACACCAAGAATGAATCTTTAGTCCTTTTCAAGTACTTTAGAATATTCTTGACAGCCGTCCAGTGACCTTCACCTGGATTAGATTGGTATCTGCTCGTCATGCTTAAAGCATACGAAACATCTGGGCGAGTACATACCATTGCATACATGATGGATCCAATTGCTGAGGCATATGGAACCTTACTCATGCGGTCCTTGTCATCCAATGATTTCGGACACTGATCTTTAGAGATCGTTATCCCTTGAGATACGGGGACATATCCCCTTTTTGCATTTTGCATACCAAAACGATGCAAAACCTTATCGATGTATGTACTCTGACTTAGACCGATCATCCTTCTAGATCTATCCCTATAGATCCTCATTCCCAGAATGTAGGATGCATCTCCTAAGTCTTTCATAGAGAAGTTGCTCCCTAACCAAGTCTTAACACCATTGAGAAAAGGTATGTCATTCCCCATTAGTAGTATGTCATCAACATATAGTACTATGAATGCCACATGGCTCCCACTAACCTTCTTGTAAACACAAGGTTCATCTTCGTTTTGAACAAATCCATATTCTTTGACTGTTTCATCAAAACGAATATTCCATCTCCTAGATGCTTGCTTCAATCCATAAATGGATCGACGTAATTTACATACCTTGCTAACATTCCTTGGATCGACAAAACCTTCAGGTTGTGTCATGTACACATCCTCATCAAGGGTTCCATTAAGGAAAGCTGTTTTGACATCCATTTGCCAGATTTCATAATCATGGAATGCTGCAATAGCAAGCAAAATCCTTATGGATTTGACCATAGCCACTGGTGAGAAAGTTTCATCATAGTCAATACCATGAATTTGTTTGAAACCTTTTGCAACCAGCCTTGCTTTATAGGTCTGAACATTTCCATCCATGTCAGTTTTCTTCTTGAAAACCCACTTGCACCCTATGGGTTTTACCCCTTTAGGTGGATCAACCAAAGTCCATACTTGGTTTTCATACATGGAATCCATCTCGGATTTCGTGGCTTCTAGCCATCTCTTAGAGTCTGGACTGATCATAGCATCTTGGTATGTGAGAGGCTCATCTTCATCTATGATCATCAAATCACCACATTGAGTCAAGAGAAATCCATATCTCTCTGGCTCATGGCGAATTCTACCAGTTCTACGAACAACCTGTGTTTGTTGAGCATTATAATTATCCTGCTCTTGTTCCACTTCAGGTTCAATGCTATTTTGTGGTTCTCGATCTTCATCGAGATCTATAGTTCTCCCACTGTTTCTTTTGGAAATAAAATCTCTTTCCATGAAAACAGCATCTCGAGCAATAAACACTTTCTGCTCAGAGGGACTATAAAAATAATACGCCTTTGTTTCTTTAGGGTATCCCACAAAATTGCACTCTTCAGATTTAGGTCCAAGCTTGTCAGATACTTGACGTTTCACAAACGCCTTGCATCCCCAAACTTTCATAAAGCTCATGCTTGACCGTTTCTCCTCCCATATCTCATATGGAGTCTTTTGAACCTTCTTAGTAGGAACACGGTTAAGTGTGAAAGCCGCTGTTTCTAGAGCGTAACCCCAGAAACTAATTGGAAGATCTGCATGACTCATCATCGATCGCACCATGTCCAACAAGGTGCGATTTCTCCTCTCTGAAACTCCATTCCATTGAGGTGTACCTGGCGGAGTGAGTTGTGATACAATACCACACTCCTTTAAATAATCTTTAAATTCAGTGCTCAAGTATTCTCCTCCACGATCAGATCGTAAGATTTTAATACTTGCACATCCGCCAATTTTCTTCTCTACTTCAGCCTTGTATTCTTTGAACTTTTCAAAAGAATCGGATTTATTCTTCATAAGATATACATATCCATATCTACTGAAATCATCAGTAAATGTTATGAAGTAGTAGTAGCCTCCTCTAGCCATCACACACATTGGGCCACATACATCACTATGTATTAGCTCCAAATGTTCAGTGGCCCTTTGACCCTTACCAGTGAAAGGGGCTTTAGTCATTTTACCAAGCAAACAAGATTCGCATTCTTGGTATGATTCAAAATCAAACTTATCCAAATATCCATCCTTATGTAATTTGGATATGCGTTTCTCATTTATATGGCCTAGACGACAATGCCAGAGGTATGTTTGATTTGAGTCATTAACTTTAAGTCGTTTGTTTTCTATATTACAGACAGGATTATCTAAGTCAAGAACATATAAACCATTAAACAAACGCGCAACACCATAGGTTAAATCATTCAAAGCAAAAGAGCAACTGTTGTCCTTTATTGTAAACGAAAAACCTTTCTTGTCCAAACAAGAAACAGAAATAATGTTTCTGCGAATTGCAGGCACGTAATAACAATTCTCCAGTTCTAAAACTAGCCCAGAGGGCAAAGATAAATAATAGGTTCCTACAGCTAAAGCAGCAACTCTTGCTCCGTTGCCAACTCGTAGGTCCATTTCTCCTTTAGCCAATGTCCTACTTCTCTGCATTTCCTGCACATTTATACAAATGTGAGAAGCACATCCGGTATCCAATACCCAAGATGTAGAAATAGACAGATTGACTTCTATAACATATATACCTGAATTAGAAGCTTGCTCAGCCCTCTTCTTCTTCAGATCCTCCAAGTAAACTGAACAGTTTCTCTTCCAGTGACCAGTTTTCTTACAGTAGTGACATTCACCCTTAGCGACCCCACCTTTAGGCTTTAAAGCCTGTTTAGGACCTGACTTTGGCTTGGGTGTAGAATCAGAACCTGTCTTCTTCTTACCCTTCCACTTGCCTTTCCCTTTGGCCTTACCTTTATTGCCCACCATCAGTATGGGAGCAGGTTCAGCCGTCTTCATGTTGGTCTCATATGTTCTCAACATAGCCAACAATTCAGTAGGTGTTTTGTCAAACTCATTCATATTGTAGTTCATAACAAACTGAGTGAATTTGTTGTTCAAAGAATTCAAGATTAGGTCAATACCAGTTTCCGGACCAATCGGGAAACCCAAAGTATCAAGATACTCAATGTAACCAATCATCTTCAGAACATGTGGGCCAACTGGTTCATTTGCCCCTTGTTTGCAGTTAAAGAGTGACTTGCTCGTGTTGAACCTTTCTTGACGAGTTTGGCTTGCAAACATGCTTTGCAAGTGCTCATTGATAGTATATGCATCCATATGCACATGCTGTCTTTGAAGCTCAGCACTCATAGTTGCTAACATAAGACACGCAACATCAGTTGCATCATTCTCATCCTTTGTGTGGGCCGCTCGTTCCTCAACAGTAGCGCCCTCAGGAAGGGGACCTGCCGGAGGAATATCAATGACATGAAGCTTGCGCTCCTGCCTGAGGACAATCCTCAAATTCCTCTGCCAGTCTAGGAAGTTGTTTCCTCCTGTCAGCTTATCCTTCTCAAGGACAGATCGTACGGATAGTGTGTTTGTGTTGTTTGTCATTACTTGGTATCTACAATGATAAAAGCACAAAATTAAACATTAGATTGTCTGAGTTATTTATTATGTTCAAATGATTATGATACATTCATAATATATCTCCCACTATTTTTATCAAATCAATAGCCCTTACTATTAATTTGGAAAGTATATCCCATAATCCTTTCTAGTGAGCCAAGATCCATATTTCGTCATGTCTCAAGTCAACCACTGGAAGTCCTTAAGAATGATTATTTAGGTAGACAACATTTGTCAATTATATCATATATAATTCTTGGATAGTTTGGTGAGCAACGATTGATCTTATCTATCTAATAGATTTTTAACCAAACTCTATGCTTCTAAGTTCATAATGGTTGAATATAACCGTTTACTTTCACCTTATTATGACGACTCAGTTAAGTTTGACCCAATGATACAACGGCCGAATATAACCGTTTATATTCGTCGCATCTCACCACGATAGACAGGAGTCCCCTGCCACTGACAGTCTTTCCCCTAATCGATCTAGGATTCGATGAGTGTTCATTCATTGGAAAGCATCTGATTAAAACTTAATATTTTGTTAAGGGGTTTAGAAGATTTTACGACGATCATGATCACATCATGAAGAGATCCTCAATTTTTCCTTGAACTAAATATTTCAAATTGACATCTTAAATTGTTCATTTCCCAGGTAGATGGAGGATACCAGTGGTCACACTTAAAACCCATCAGCCTTACGAATACGCATATCCGTTTTTGTCAGAAAATCCCAATTATAGATATCAAAATCCATATTCAATTCCGTGTTTTAAAAATCCATATTTCATAAACACAAGAATCTCATGATCGTTTGTTGATTTTAAAATCTTGAATCGTTACAGATTTTATCTTGAGTCGTTACAGATTTTATCTTGTTTAAACAAGCATGGCATGGGTGTCGTATCTAATACATACATACATACATACATACATGATTAATCTAATTAAAGCATGCATCATTCATACATCAATATGTAAAGTGCAGTATGTAAACGTGCTTGGTTATGGCCCCTTTCCTATGTGATCCTTTCGAGCTAATGAAAGGATCAAAGTCAATCTATGGTGGTAAAATATAAATACAATTACATGTCTTCATTCTTCTTGTATCCACTAGTGCCTGCTCCTCTTCTTGGATCATCTTTCAGTCTTCAAGTACATTACATGGAATAATTGAATACAACCTAAGCTAATGTACTTACATAAGAAAACTCGAGTTACATTCGAGGTTAAACAATTACAAGAATGAAGAAAACGACATGCAAGTCGTATTTATAAAACCAAAACCAAAAACCATTAATCTAGGGGTCTAAGGGCCATAACCAGCACCATGCTCAAGTACACAAAATAAAATATTGCGGGGGTCCGGGGGCGGCAGCCCCTGGGCGGGGTCTGGGGCGGCAGCCCCAGGCGGGGTCTGGGGGCGGCAGCCCCCGGCTGGGGTCGAGCTGCCTATTCAGAAATTTTTTTTTTTCTTTCGAAGACCAGTCCTATTCAGAAATCATCAATTTCTGAACTACAGATCATATCTGTTGGCCCTTTTTCCCACTGCATCTTATACAGTTTCAGAAGCATGTATCATATACATACTTATCATATCCCAGTTAACAGATCATGTCCAACATAATCTGTCCACCAGTTTATATCACTATACAAACTGACCCTCATGCATAATATACAAATCGCAATATGGCATATAAATCAGTCATGACAAATCATTAACATGCTAGTATCATCACCACATATTACAATTCGAATATACATGAAGAACATAGCATGGCAGAAGCATGGCAGTAATAAAGCAGTAGCATGGCAGTTTCATGGCAGTCACCAAGACAGACATATTTGCATCAAATACAGTTAACACGTAACCAAATCAGTCCCTTATACACGTAGCTCTGATACCATTGTTGGGTTCCGAGGCATAAAACGCAGCGGATAAACGTAAAAATAACAAAAAAAATCGGAACCCTAACGCAGGATCATGTATAAGACTTGACGGATTATGGTAAACAGAATCATACCTATTCTTGTCCTGACTTTCACGAACTCAACGGAGATCCTTGCTATCACGATTTTGTGTCTTCCTCTCGAAAGCACCTCTATGGTATCCACACGAGCACCTTCAAGAACGTCTCACGATCTTGATCACGGGATGGATGTACTAGCCTCCTTTGATGAATTCGAATGACTGCCTTTGCTGCCTCCTTGCTCTGCCTCTAGGGTTTTATCATATAAAACGTACCATTCATTTAACCTATCATTATCTATTTATAATGATTGGTTAATGGGCCTTTTCAGCAAAACCTAACCCATGTAGGCATAGGATTAAATAATAAAACATGCTTTTATTATTTAATTAATAACTAAGTCACACTTAATTATTATTGGCAGAAATACAATTTTTCAAATTCGAATTTATATTATTTTAATTAATTAAGTCTCACTTAATTAATATAATAAAATTCAAATAATCATCAATTAATTTAAATCTATAATTTAAATTAACTATTCCACTAGGTGCTCTATGTGTGTGACCCTATAGGCTATTATTTAATTAGCAATAATTTTATTCTCCAATAAAATTATAAACAATGAGCGGTATCTAGTAATACATCATTGCTATCCAATTAAACAATAATTAAATCGTGATTTGATAAAACCTTTCATGATTAATGTTTCCGTGTAATATAATCCCTTTAACCAAATATATTATAGATTAAACTCGAGGCATGTGTTTAGTCATCCTCTTCAACATTTAATCCGGGTTTACTTGATCCATGAGTAGACTATGGAAAAACAAATCATTATTTGAGCACGGCCATGCATTTTATAGTCTCACTCAATCAAGAGGCCAATAATATCTCTCCTAATTATAGGAGGGTTAAATCCTTTATCTATCATTCATATTTCTCATACGACTCATGATATACCCGATGTCCACTTTTATCATCACCCGGTCAAAGGTAACTTTTAATGTAGTCAGAGTATATTAATCCTCGTATAGAAATATAATGATCTCAAGTCAGAGGATCATTACACCATTATCACTGTGAGTCTTTCTTATGACTTTATTAAACATGAAGAATCTCACTGTGGGTCTGTCCAGTACCATGTACTCCTACATGTACCTATGCATTGACTTTAGTATCCCCATACTTATAACCAATGAGATATGGTTATCTGTCAAACAACATACTAGTCTATTTATGTATTATTATTGTCCTATAATAATAATACTCGACTAGGGACATTTAAGAATATGATATATTATATAATCTCAAGTTCAAGTCATGTACTTAAACTATATAACGTGTATCATGATTCTAAGGACATTTATTATGCTAACAAATATATCGCAGTAATTAAAGTCATAATAAATACGTTTATTGAATAATCAAATGACATAAAGGTTTATTAAAGGAAACATTGTATTGCCTCTAGGGCACCTACACTAACATTATGTTCTTGACTTTAGTATCCTCATACCTATGACCAATGAGATGTGGTCATCTGTCAAGAAACATACTAGTCTTTGTGCATTATTATTGTCCTTAAATAATAATACTCGACTAGGGAATTTTAGGAATAAGATACTATTCATATAATCTCATTTTTAAGTCACATACTTAAAGATATATAATACGTATCAAAATTCCAAGGACATTTATTATGCTTTCAATTTATTACGCAGTAAATAAAACATAATAAATAATAATCAATAAAACATAATCCTTAATAATAAATATTTTCCTTAAAATATAAAAAATATTGTCTCTAGAGCACAATTACTAACAATCTCCCACTTGCACTAGAGCCAATTACCCAAGTATCCAATACTCATGGAACTAGTGTGACTTTCGTGCTTCTGCTGCGACAAAGCCTTAGTCAGTGTGTCTGCAATATTATTATTAGTATACACTTTACATATATGTATATCTCCTTTATCATTAATCTCATTAATTATGTGATATCTCCTAAGTACATGCCCAAACAGCCTCCTTGGCTGCTTCACAAGCATCAATATACTCAGGTTCTATTGTAAAATCAACAATTGTCTTTGCTGTGAACCATTCCAGCATACAACATCTCAATAAAACACAAAGCCAGACAGAAACATTAAATTATCGTTATCTGTCTAGAAACCAGTATCACTGAAACCTCTTACAACTAGCTTCACATCTCCTCCATATAACAAGAATGAATCTTTAGTCCTCTTTAAGTACTTAAGAATATTCTTGACTGTCGTCCAGTGACCTTCACCTGGATTAGATCGGTATCTACTCATCATGGTTAAAGCATACGAGACATCAGGACAAGTACATATCATTGCATACATTATAAAACCAATTGCTGATGCATATGGAATTTTACTCATGCAGTCCCTATCATCCAATGATTTAGGACAAATTCTATTTTGAGTTCACTATCCCATGAGACATTGGGACATATCCATTTTAGTCTCTTTGCAATTGAAATCGATGCAAAACTTTGTCAATGTATGTACTCTAAATTAGGTCGATCAATCACCTTGATCTATCTCTATAGATCTCGATCCCTAATATATATGTCACATCGCCTAAGTCTTTCATTGAGAAATTATTTCTCAACCAAGTCTTCACAGTGTGTAGAGAAGGAATGTCATTCCCTATTAGTAATATATCATCAACATATAATACTAGGAATGCCACATGGCTCCCACTAAACTTTTTGTAAACACAAGTTTCATCTTCATTCTGAATAAAGTCAAACTCTTTTTGACTGTTTCATGAAAACAAATGTTCCATCTCCTCGAGGCCTGCTTTAATCCATAAATGGATCGATGCAACTTACATACATTTCCAACACCCTTTAGATCAACAAAACCCTTAGGGTGTGTCATGTACACATCCATATCTTCTTCAAGGCTCTCATTTAAGAAAGCGGTTTTGACATCCATTTGCCAGATTTCATAGTCATAGTAAGCAGCTATAGCAAGCAAAATCCTGATGGACACGACCATAACAACTGGTGAAAAGGTCTCATCATAGTCAATACCATGAATTTTCTTGAAACCTTTTGCCACCAATCGTGCCTTATAGGTCTGAACATTAGCATCCATGTCGGTCTTCTTCTTAAAAACCCACTTGCACCCTATAGGTTTTACCCCTTCAGGTGGATCAACCAAAGTCCATACTTGATTAGTATACATGGATTCCATCTCAGATTTAATAGCATCCAGCCATCTCTTAGAATCTGGAGTGTTCATAGCGTCTTGGTAGGTGAGAGGCTCATCTTCATCCATAAGCATCACATCACCATCTTGAGTCAAGAGAAATCCATATTATCTCTCGGGCTCATGGCGAATCCTACTAAACCTACGAACACTTGTGTTTCTTGAGCAGTATTATTTTTCTTGTACATTCTACTCAGGTTCCTCCACTGGTTCAACGTTATCATGTGGGTCTCAAACTTCATTGAGATCTATTATCCTCCCACTGTCTCTCAGCAGTTCGAGCAACAAACACTTTTTTCTCGGAAGGATTATAGAAAGAATAACCCCTTGTTTCAGTTGGGTATTCCACAAAATTACATTTGTCTGATTTTGGTCCTAGCTTGTCAGAGATTAGACGTTTCATAAACGCTTCACATCCCCAAATTTTCACAAATGACATGCTGTGACGTTTCTCAGTCCATATCTCATAAGGATTCTTTTGAACCATTTTAGTAGGAACAATGTTAAGTGTATGTGGAGCCGTTTCCAGAGTGCAACCCCATAAACTAATTGGAAGATTTATTGACTCAACATTGATCGCACCATGTCCAACAAGGTGTGATCCCTCCTATCAAAAACCTTTCTTTGATATTTTCTACTTCATCTTTATAGTCTTTGAACTTTTCAAATGATTTGGATTAGTTCTTCAAAAGATACATATATCCGTATCTACTAAAATAATTAGTAAATTTTATGAAGTTAATAAAATCTACCTTTTGTCATCGTACACATATGACCACATACATCACTATGTATAAGTCATACCCATTCAATGATCCCTTCACCATGTCCGGTAAAAGGAGCTTTAGTCATTTTGCCAAATAAGCCATGATTCGCATCCTTTTGTATAATTCATAATCAAACTTTTCCATGAATGCATCCTTATGTATTCTGAAAATGCGTTTCTCATTAATATGGCCTCAACAACAGTGCCAAAGGTAATATTTGATTTGAGTCACTTTAGAACATATAAATTATTAATTAGATGTGCAACATTATAAGGCTCATCATCAAAATAGAATAAACAACTATTGTTATAAAATGAAAAAGCCTTTCTTGTCCAAACAAGAAACTGAAATAATGTCTCTGCCAATTGCAAGCACGCTATAACAATTATTAAGTTCTAAATTTTCCTTATAGGCCAAAAATTAAGTAACGAGTTCCTCGAACCAGAGCAACAATCTTTACTCCAATTCCAACCCGATACCTTAAGCTTGACCCTTATTGATCATCATCTTCCGATCTTCCAATTAAGCATGACAGTTTAATTTCCAGTCTCCCAACTTTCCACAGAAGTGACAATCGTCTTCTTTATCAACACCTCATTCAGACTTTAGAGTCTGCTTTAGGGATTGGACTTTGGTTTGACAACGGAACTAGATCAAATATTCTCCTTGCCTTTCCATTTTCCTTTCCCTTTTGCATTCCCTATGTTTACCATCAATATAGTAGTAGTTCATGCATTTATCATATTACTTTCAGCAGTTCTCAACATGCTTAGCAACTCAATGGGTGTTTTACCAATCTTATTCACTTTATTGTTCATAACAAAATAAGAATAATATTTGTCCAAAGATTGTAAGATAAAATCTAACTGTCTCCAGACCAATCTGGAAACCCAAAATATCAATGGTATTCATTATACCCTATAATCTTTAGAACATGTGGTGTAACCGGGTCTCACTCTCCCTACTTGTAAGTGTATAGTGCCCTTTCAAATATATCTTGTGCTCAATCGTTTCATAAGCATCTATATGCTTGTATTGCTTCTTAAGCTCAGCACATATATTTGCGAGCATGAGACATGAAACATCAGTCGCAACATCAATTTGCTTCCAATAAGCACTATGATTTACATATGTTACATTCTCAACTTTAAGAGCAGGTGAAGAGATTTGACTAATATCGTGGTGCCCGAGGACGATCCTCAAGCTCCTATGTCAGTCAAGGAAATATATTCTCGTCAACTTGTCCTTCTCAAGAACTGATCGCATAGAGAAGTTGTTTGTGTTTATCATTTGATATCTACAATATTAAAGTGCATAAAATAAACTAGATTGCAAATTTAATATTAATTATGTTTAAGTGATTATGGTATATCATCATATACCTCCCACTATTTTTATCAAACTAATAGCCCTTACTATTAATTTGGAAAGTATATCCCATAATTCTTTCTAGTGAGCCAAGATCCATATTTCGTCATGTCCTAAGTCAACCACTGGAAATCCTTAGAAAATGATTATTTAGGTAGACAACAGTTGTCAATTATATCATATATAATTCTTGGATAGTTTGGTGAACAACGATTGATCTTATCTATCTAATAGACTTTTAACAAAACTCTATGCTTCTAAGTTCATAATAGTTGGATATAACTATTTATTTTCACTTATTATGACGACTCAGTTAAGTTAGACCCAATGATACAACGGCCGAATATAACCGTTTATATTCGTCACATCTCACCACGATAGATAGGAGTCCCCTGCCACTGACAATCCTTCCCCTTATCGATCTAGGATTCGATGAGTGTTCATTCATTGGAAAGCATCCGAGTAAAACTTAATATTTTGTTAAGGGGTTTTAGAAAATTTATAACGATCATGATCACATCATAAAGAGATCCTCAATTTTTCCTTGAACCAAATATTTCAAATCGACATCTTAAATTGTTCATTTCCCAGGTAGATGGAGGATACCAATGGTCACACTTAAAACCCATCAGCCTTACGAATACGCATATCCGTTTTTGTCAGAAAATCCCAATTATAGATATCAAAAATCCATATTTAATTCCGTGTTTTAAAAATCCATATTTCATAAACACAAGAATCTCATGATCGTTTGTTAATTTTAAAATCTTGAATCGTTACAGATTTTATCTTGTTGAAGTAAACATGGCATGGGTGTCGTATCTAATACATACATGATTAATCAATATTAAGCATGCATTTCAATTATATCTACGCATACATACCAATACATGCAATCATATACATATATGTAATGTGCGTAAATTAAACGTGTTTGGTTATGGCCCCATCCTATATGATATTTCCAAGCTAATGGAAATATCAAGGTCAGTCTATGGTGGTTTTAAAAATACTATCTATTACATGTCTTCCTTCTTCATTGCTCCATCATCCCCTTTTGGATCGCCTCCTTGCTTGCAAGTCTTCATTGATAATTACATTGAATAATAAAAATAAAACTATTCTAATGAAATTACAAGAAGAACTCGAGTTACATTCGAGATAGTTAAATTACAATGAATAAACGACATGCAAGTCGTATTTAGAAACCAAAACCATAAATCAAAACCACTATCTTATGGGTCTTTAGGCCATAACCATCCACCATGCTATCATATAACACATATAATATATCTCATATTATATAATCATATCATATAATCATATATAACAAATTTCGAAATTTCAGAAAATTAAAAACAAATTTCTGAAGACAATAAATCGCTATTTCGAGGCCCTTAACGACGTCAAACGCCTTACAGACCCGTCGGTGATAGAATAACTATCAGTTTTGTTCATTGGCCCGATTCCAGTCAGAAAACACATATCGTTTACGAAAATCGGATACAGTAGTCAGATTTCTCCAAATCTGACGGTGTTTCAGAAATCGTATCATATACAATTCTCATAACAAAAACAAGCATATATCATATATACATATACAGAGATACATACAATCATCATATGATTATACATTATATGAATATCATATATTCATAATATATACATACATATACTCAAAATTTTAGAAAATCAAATAATTTTCAGAAAATCGTAAATCACCGTTTTGGAGGCTGTAACGACATCTAATGGCTTTCAGACGCAGAGCTAAAAATGTCAGTATTGCTCAGTGACCCGATTCCAGTCAGAAAACACATATCGTTTGCGAAAATCGGACAAAGGACACATATTTCAGAAAATCAACGGCAGCCGTTTCAGAATTCGTATCGAATACGATTCCCATAATAAGAACAAACATGTATCATATACATACATCAACACACATAATCATCACATGATTATATATAATAAAATATCATATATTCATAATATATATAAACATATACATATTGTATCAATATAAAATCATGATAGATCGCATACATGCTTATATATCAAAAACTGTTAAGCACATAACCGAATTAAAACGTTTCGCAAGTAGCTCTGATGCCATTGTAGGGTTTCGTGACACAAACGCAGCGGAATAAACGCGAAAAATAAATCAAAATAGCGAAACCCTCCGCAGGATCCATGCGAAAACAAAAGATTTAATTCGGAGATAAAGAATAAATACCTTTAGAAGCTTTAACAGTTCATTAATGGAAGATTAATGGAGGTCCAAAGCTTGTTTAATCACCACGTATCCCGCTCTCGCGATCTACGCTCTACGGTATCCACACGAACACTTTTCATGAAAGATTGATGTGTACTAGCACCCGAAAACTTCTTCTCTCTCTATCTTCCTCCTCTCTCAGAGCGGCTAGGTTTTTTTTGTAAAATCTCTATCTTATTAAATTAGCCCATAAAGAGATTATATAGAGAGATGAATAAGTTTTCTAATTATAATCCAATTATAATTAATACTAATCCAAAATTCTAAATATTTAATTAAGTCTCACTTAATTAATTAATTATTAATTTTGGAATTAGTTTAGGTAATTCATTTATTCTATTTATATAATTAATTAAGTCATACTTAATTAATATCATAAATAAAATAAATTACTTATTTAATTTAAATTCATAATTTAAATTATTTCTCCTTCAAGCGTTCTTTGTGTGTGATCCTGTAGGTTATTATTACGTTGGCAATAATTTTAATATCTAATTAAAATTGTAAACAATGAGCGGCATCTAGTAATACATCATTGCTACCCAAGTAATAATAATAAATCGGTGATTCGATTAAGTCTTTCGTGAATAATGTTCCATGTAATATAATCCCTTTAATCTTGATATTATAGATTAAACTCAAGGCATGTCTCGTGTCATCCTCTTCATAATTTAATCTTTATTTTCTTGATCGATGAGTAGACTATTAAAATCAAATCAACATTTGAGCACGGCCGTGCATTTCATAGTCTCACTCAAATAAGAGGCCTATAATATCACTCCTAAAATTAAGATGATTAAATCCCATCTAGATCATTCATATTTCTCATACGATTCATAATATACCCAATGTCCACTTTTATCATCACCCGGTCAAAGGTAACTTTTAATGTAATCAAAGTATATTAATTCTCGTATAGAAATATAATGATTTCAAGTCTAAGGATCATTACACCATTATCACAGTGAGAATTACTTATGACACTTACTTAACATGTAGAATCTCACGGCGGGTCATTCCAGTGCCATGCAATGATACATGCACTTATGTTCTTGACTTTAGTATCCCCATACCTATAACCAATGAGATGTGGTCATCTGTCAAGAAACATACTAGTCTTTGTGCATTATTATTGTCCTTAAATAATAATACTCGACTAGGGAATTTTAGGAATAAGATACTATTCATATAATCTCATTTTTAAGTCACATACTTAAAGATATATAATACGTATCAAAATTCCAAGGACATTTATTATGCTTTCAATTTATTACGCAGTAAATAAAACATAAAAAATAATAATCAATAAAATATAATCCTTAATAATAAATATTTTCCTTAAAATATAAAAAGTATTGTCTCTAGAGCACAATTACTAACATAGACTTCTCGACTAGATTGAACCTTGAAGACTTCTCGATCAGCCTAGACTTCTCAAATGGTTTACTACCAGTGTCTTTTATACTCCTCGAATGCTTCAATAGCTCACTTCTCGATGTGTTCCTTCTCTGGACTTCTCGATTGATTGTGACTTCTCTATTGATTCACTTGTCGATTTACTAAGCCTCTTTTTACTTCTCGATCAATTACTTATCCATTTTTTTGTTTGAGGCTTCTCTACCAGTTCCACAACTAACTTATTTACTAGTGATGTCTTCTCGATTGATCATTTGAGTTAGAAGAATTTTCATTCTACATTCTTTATTTGATGAAGTCTTCTTTTCCTGATGCATGATCCATTCTGAATCTTTTGTCAGACTTTTATTCTTGACCTATAGTTACAACCTTAAATTACAGTAGAAACAAACTTCTATCTGCAAATGTATATGATAATAACTAAGTCATACTCCTATACAACAAGTGCTAATAGTGTTTCATAACATGACAAGTATATACATTTGAATACAGTATGCTTGATTTGATCCAACAATCTCCCCCAATTTGGAAAAAGACATTTTTGCAAATTAATGCAAGATTTCAAGCCTACTTTTTTTTGTTTTTATAGATTTCATAATAAGCATCATTTTCTTCTTTATTTCTTTTGTTGATTTCTTTAATTGCATTAAGGCATTCTTGCTTGGCCATGATTTCTTCAATCAGAATTGAGCCTTTGACATAATCAGCTGCTATTTGTAAAGTTTGAGGAGGATAGTCCATGACAAATTTGTGTCTTACTTTGATAGTTCTTCCACTGTAAGTCTTGATCTCACTTCTGTTAGGCTCTGAGAAGATTCTGCATTTTCCTGCATTCCTCAATTATTTTGATTTTCTTTCTATTTCTTCATTTTCAATCCTTTTCTGCTCATCCATTCTTTTTCTGACAAAAACCTTGTCAAACTTCTTTTGATATTTCTTGGCCAAATATATAGAAACGTCCGTCATCTTGAGTTTATTGACCATACACTTTTCATCAAATAGGCTAATCACTCTTTTAATTTGATGAGTGGTTGAAGTTGATCTGTCATAGTAGAACTCCCTTATCTCTCCATCAACATTTGTAACAAAAATTTTGGAGTCTCTGAGTTCAGCCTTCATAATTCTTTTTGCTATAATCTTCTTAATTCTGACTTTGTCATAAACTTATTCAGTTTGAATTGGTTCAATGACAATTCCTTTGTTTGGTAAACTGAGTTGCTTCTTCCATTTAGGCCATCTCACTAGTGTAGAACTAGTGGATTTCTTGAAACTTGTTTTGGACTCAGTGTTGATTGGAACTTTTTATTTGGCTTTAGATTTTTGAATTGATCTCTTTTAATTTCCCTCATTATCACTCCATGAGCAGTCACCTTGACATGATGTCTTTTTGGTGATTTAGATTTGTTGGGAATTTGAGCAGTTTCAGAAATTGTGGTAGCCAAATTTGTATCCTGAATTTTGGTAGGAGTACTAACATGCCTATCAGTAACTTGCTGCTTATGAATTCTCTTTCTTTCATACTTATTTTATCTGCCCTTGTTATAATTCTTTTTATCCTTATCATCATCATCTTTTTTCTTGTCATTCTTCTTTCCGTCCTTATCACTCCAGGGTGCAGGCATATCATCTTTATTTCCTTGACCCTTGTCCTCGTCATCCTTCTTTTTCTTCTTCTTTAGTTCTTCATTTGCAAAGTCTGTGACTTGTTCATTCTTGAACTTTCTCATCTTTTCTAAGATTTGTTTATCTTCTTCTTGCATGACAGGCTTTTTCTAGAGTAAATCCATTAGGCTTATGATTTGAATCTTGTTCCCTTGATTCAAGTGCTGAGGGATCCTGAAGTGAGATAATCTTTCTGATTTAGCCATGTATATGATCCCATCAGGATTGTATTAGGCTTCAAGAAGAGTATGTGTGAAAGGTATATGACAAGGCCTATTTGTAATAAGTAGATGACAACTCAACTCAAGTAAGAAAATGAAGTAAGTAGTAAATACTGAGGAAGGAATCAAGACGAAGAAAGTCAACTAGACACAAAGAATCCTAATATCAGAAGTGTTCTAATGAAGCTGCTACTCTACACCGGAAGAAGTTCATTAATATGTTCAAGCGTCGGCGAAAAATAAAGGAGTAGTATTTCAGAAGAGTTCAGAAGATACAGAAGATTTCAAGTGCCTACTACAAAGAGATTCCAAGAAAAGAAATAGTGAAGACAAAGCTAGAAGCCAAGACAAGACACAAAGACCACTACAGTAGAAATGAGAATCGACATTGTAGTTAGTCATCCGTGAACCAGACCAGTGCACAGGGTGTCAACAATGTCAGTGAAGATTCGTCATCAAAAAGTTCAAGTGGTTAGAAAGGTTATTGTTGAAGAACAGAAGAGTTTTATCTACATCAATAATAGTCAAGCCTTTAATTTAATTCTCTATTAATTATTTAAATTATTTAGTTAAATTAATTAGTAAATTAATTCACTCAGAATTAATTTATTTCTTAAATTAATTAAAGGATTAATTAAATTAGAATTATTTTAGAATGACAGAAGAAAGAAGCTGGAAGCTCAAAGGGATACAGAAACAGCTAAACAGGCCTGACAGTACTGACTTTAAGACAAGACGGAAAAAGTATTGACACGGAAGAAATGCAGAGTCATATATTCATAAAAGTGGAACCCCGGTTGAAATTGATTTATCATTTCCAAGTCAAAAGGAGTTCAGTTCCAGACGATTAGGAGACCGCAACTTAGAGCGTAAGGATTTATTTAATTAATAAATATTTTATTTATTTAGTAAATTATATTTATAAATATCTAAATAATATTAGATATTTATTTTTATAATTTCTGAATTAAATTTATTATTTATTAATCAAAGAGTATAAGTTGTACAGGTCGAAAAGCATTTCTACGGAACCTATTCACTAAAAGACGAAATAGGCCCCTTTGAATTGAAATTGGCAGGATGTTTTTGTTTTAAAACAACCAATGAATGGCTGCCACTTGTCCAAACAAGAAGAAAGGAAATGAAAAAGGCAGTTGAGCAAATAAGTCATACCGAACAATTCAAACAAAGTCATACCGAGCAGAATGTTCAAAAGGTCATGCTGAATTGATTTTTTATTTAATTAAAAAAGTCATACCGATTTTTTTAATTAATAAAATAAGTAATACCGAATTTTTCTTGTTCAAAAGGTCATGCTGGACTTATTTTTTATTTAATTAAAAAGTCATATCGATTTTTTAATTAATAAAATAAGTCATACCGAGATAAATAAGTCTTGCCCAGTTTTTTAAATGTCATACAAGGGTTAAAAAAAGTCATACAGACTTATTTTCATTAAATTAAGTCATGCTGATAAAGGTCATACCAGCCATCTTCATTCTCTATAAATATGAGATGAAGGCTTCACTTTTCAGTAGTTCAAGAGTAAAAAAAAAAACAGCTCAAATTCAGTAATTTGTCTGCATTGTATTATTCACAGATTTCTGTGCTGAGTTTGGAATATAATTGTTAAACACGAACAGTTCATGTCAAATTTGTTCTAGATCATTTTATCAATTATATAACAGTTTTCTAAATATTAATTTTGTAATACTAATCAAGTTAAAATTATATCTTTCACTTGAACAGTATTTCATTATAATTAATATTTCGTGAGTAATTAAAATAATATTTTTAATCTAAATATTCCGCAATTAAATATTGATATTGTATTCAACCCCCCCTTCTACAATATCAGGGACCAACAATTGGCATCAGAGCTGGTTGATATTTTTCATATCAGATACAAATCAAATTCCGCAAACTCATACAGATCTCAAAAATTATTTTAAATACGAAATAATTTTTTATTCGAAATAATTTTTTTTCCGAAAAATTATTTTTGATCAAAAATTATTTTAAGTCAAAAATTAAAATATTTTTTGAAACACTTAATTTTTAATCTTATTTAAAGATGAGTACTCAAAGAGTCAGTAGCATTAAAATTCCACAATTTGATAAAGACAATTATAATCTGTGGAAGAGAAAGATGACCTTGTTTCTTCGAGCTGCAAATCCTAAGTACAAGGATATTTTAAAAACTGGTGTTGTTGTTCCAATAAATATCTTTCCTGAGCATATGGAAGATGGTGTACTCATTCCGCACAGACAATTTGAAAAAGATATTTCTGAGTACACTGAGACAGAATAGGAACTGGATACAATGGACACCAATCTGCAGTTAATTTTAGTGGAATCTCTTGATCCCGGAATGTACAATCATGTTGTTAATTGTAAAAATGCTAAACACATCTGGGAAACGATAGAGATACTAAATGAAGGAACAGAAGAAGTAAGGGAGAACAGATTGGAAATCTTAACGTCTCAATATGAACATTTTAGATCAAATCCTGGAGAAGGTATCTCTGAAGTTTTTGAGAGATACAACAAGCTGATAAATGATCTAAATCTCAATGGCAAACAATATACGAAGAAGGAGATCAGTAGGAAGTTTTTGCTGACAATGTCAGTACACCTAGAGCATAGGATAACAGCCATCAGAGAGTCAAGGGACATGAATGAAATTTCTTTGGAAAGACTTTATGGCATTCTGAAGACCTATGAGCTAGAGCAGATTCTACAGAAAGAAATATATGGTACAGGCAAGGTGGTCAGCAAGTCTACAGCTCTTGTAGCAGAAGAACCAGAGTACAGAAAAGCTAAGACTGAATCTTCTTCAGTCAACATCATTGATCAGGGTATTGTTGCAGAAGTTGGTGCAACTCTAGTGAATTCAACTGATAGTGAATTCTACTCAATGGAAGAACTCGATCAACTTGAGGATGAATCTCTGGCTCTAATTGCTAGAAAATTTGGAAATACAAGATTCAGGAGGAACCCTAGTTTCAAATTCAAGTCTATGGCAAACAGATTTCAGACAGGTGGTTCTTCTAGCTCATCCAACACAAAAGGTGGATACAAGACAGGGATGGTAGACAGAAGCAAGATCCGTTGCTTCAACTGCAATGAAATGGGACACTTTGCTACTGATTGTAGAAAGCCCAAGCAGGAAAGAAAGAAGGATTTATATGACGAGCTCAAACAGAAATATGACGCTCTACTGAAGAAGCATCAGGGAAAATCATACTTAGCAGCAGGAAAAAGCTGGGATGATTCCGACAATGATGAAGAAGATCAAATGGGAAATCTTGCTCTAATGGCCTCTTCTTCTGAAGGATCACAATCTCCACCTGGACAAGGAATTGAGGTAAACCCTAGCTGTCCTAAAATGTTTAAATTGCTAGGTGAGAATTTAACTGATGCTAGAGATCGAATAAAAGTTTTAATTCTCGAAAACAAAGTTTTATCAGAAGAGAATTTTGAACTGAAAAAGCTGAAACTTATAAATGTTAAATTAACTGAAGATGTTGCATTTCAAGTTAATAGAGTCAACTGCTATGTTGAGATTGAAGCTTTTTTAAAGAATAAAATTGAAGAAGAAAAGCAAAGGTGTCTAGCTTATAAAAATTCCTCTTATATTGTAAAGAACCTAGTTGACCAACAGGAAATAAACCGAAAAGTTGGAATAGGTTTCGAGTACAATAAATCTGTAGGAAAGCCAAGCAACATTACCCCGTTCAAGCAAAGCGCTGAAGAAAGGGGTATTCCTCATGTTGTTAAAGACACGCCCAAACCTCTTTTCATAACACCTATTGTTGAACCTATCCTTGAGAGCTCTATACTGATAGCTTATGAGATGCAGTTAGAGGATCTCGAGGAAGAGAAGAAAAGAGAAGAACAGACTAGGGACATAAAAGGAATAAATGTCCAGAAAGCTAAATATGTACCTAAAAGACTAATAGAAAATGTGAACTCTGCTAGTTCATCCACTCCTGGTTTAGGTGCTAAGAACTTAAAGAATAATTTGAACAGACCTAACAATAAGTTTGTTAGAAGTAGGGATAGTAACAACAGATGCCATTCTACTGAAAACTTTAAATCTGCTGAAAAAGTTAAAGTAGAAATTGTTAAAACTCCTACTGCTGTGAATAACATGCCTGCTATTGATGTATGCCATAAACCTTGTGGTATGTTAAATTGTATGTTATGTGCTTTTAATGCTATGAATGCTTATTTCAAACGCATGACTGCTAATAAAAAGAACATGACACCTAGACAATACATCAATAATAAATTTGCAAAATCCAAGACTGCGATTCCTTCACCTGTCAAGAAGGAAAAATATATTCCTAAGTCTAAACAAACAGTTGTTAAGACTGTTTATAGGAAAGGAAGTACAGTCAAGGTGGATGCAGCTGTTGTTCGAAAAGGATCTGTTGTCAAAGCTGACAAATGTCAATTCTTTAAGTATGCCGGGCCCAATCAATTTTAGGCTCCGAAGACGAATTAATCCGTTTGATATGTGCAGGGAGTTAAACAGGAAAACCGGGTTGTATGGATCCTAGACAGTGGATCGTCAAGGCATATGACCGGAGATAGAGCCCTGCTATCAGACGTGGTTGAAAGAGCTGGCCCAATCATCACCTTTGGAGATAACAGCAAAGGAATGACTACGGGATATGGCAAGTTAAATACAGGAAATGTTATCATTGAAAACGTCTCTTTGGTGGAAGGACTTAAGCACAATCTACTCAGCGTCAGTCAATTCTGTGATAGAGGTTACAAAGTAAACTTTATCAAGGAGAAGTGCTTAATAGCTCATTCTAAAGAAGACAGACTAGCCTTGCGTGGAGTAAGGAAAGGAAACTTGTATGTAGCTGATTTCAACTCGGGAACTGAAGTTGAAGCAAACTATTTTTATTCAAAAGCTTCAACAGAAGAAAGTTGGCTATGGCACAAGAAGCTCTCACACCTGAATTTCAAAACAATGAACTCTCTAGTCAAGAGGGATTTGGTGAGAGGACTGCCTCCGATGGAATTTACACAAGAAGGATTGTGTGAGGCATGTCAGAAAGGGAAGTCAAAAAGAGCAACTCACAAAGGCACAGACACTACAAATATTACTGAACCACTGCAGCTGCTACATATGGATTTATTTGGTCCAGTCAATATTATGTCTATGTCAAGGAAGAAATATGCCTTAGTGATTATAGATGACTTCACAAAGTACACGTGGGTTTTATTCTTGAACTCTAAGGATGAAACTCCACAATTGGTGATTGATCATGTAAAGTTGATTGAATTAGATTCAAAGCTACCTGTCCGGGCAATCAGATCAGATAATGGAACAGAATTCAAGAATGAAATTCTGAATAGCTTCTGCTCAGACAAAGGGATAACAAGACAATTCTCAGCGCCAAGAACTCCGCAACAGAATGGAGTAGTAGAAAGGAAGAATCGAACCTTGATTGAAGCTGCAAGAACAATGTTAAGTGAATCAAGGTTGCCTATCTACTTCTGGGCCGAAGCAGTAAACACAGCTTGTTATACCCAGAATCGAACTTTAATCAACAAGGATCATATGAAGACGCCCTACGAATTAATGGCTGGCAAGAAACCAACACTCAAATACTTTCATGTATTTGGAGCCAAATGTTTTGTGCTAAAAGATGGAGATGAACATCGTGGCAAATTTAAGGCCAAGGCACATGAAGCAATTTTTATCGGCTACTCAAAAAGAGCATATAGGGTGTACATAATTGATCAGCACCAAGTAAAAGAAAGTGTCAACGTATCCTTTGACGATACTAAACTCCCAAGCATCCAAAATGAAGATCCTTCTGAGTCATTAAAATTTGACAATCATCCAGACTCATATTCGGATAATGAAGAAGAGCCTGAGGTTGCAGCAGGAAATGATGATGACAACAATGATGGTAATGATCCAGGTAATAATAGTGGAAACAGTGGAAACACTGGAGATATTACTAATACCAGTGGTGGATCAACAAGTCATCCAGGCAGCAACTCAGGGGGAGATGAAAGATCAACTGGCACAACACAACATCACAATGAATATAGAGGCGAATCATCAAGATCAAACCTACCAAGGGAAAGGATATGGAGCAAAGATCATCCCTTTGAATTGATCATAGGTGATCCAGATGTTGGTGTTAGAACCAGAAGTGCAACTTCAAATGAATGTTTATTTTCGGTTTTTCTATCTCAAGAAGAACCAAAGAAAATTGAAGATGCTCTAACTGATCCAAATTGGGTTCTTGCCATGCAAGAAGAACTCAATCAGTTCGAAAGGCAAGAAGTATGGACACTGGTACCCAGGCCTAAAGATAGATCTGTTATTGGCACGAAATGGGTATACAGGAACAAGTTAGACGGTGATGGCATTGTTACAAGGAACAAGGCCAGACTGGTTGCAAAGGGTTACTCCCAGGAAGAGGGAATTGATTATGATGAGACCTACGCACCAGTTGCAAGACTTGAAGCCATCAGGATATTTCTGGCATTCGCAGCACATTCCAATTTTAAAGTCTATCAAATGGATGTGAAGAGTGCATTTCTGAATGGAAAGTTAGAAGATGAAGTATATGTGGAACAACCTCCTGGCTTTGAAAATCCAGAGTTTGCTGATTTTGTATATTTCTTATTCAAAGTCCTCTATGGACTCAAGCAAGCACCGAGGACATGGTATGACACTCCCTCTCAGTTTTTACATGAAAACGGTTTTACTAGAGGTGTCATAGACAAAACTCTCTTTTACAAATTACATGATAAAGATATGATATTTGTCCAAGTTTATGTTGACGATATTATATTTGGTTCTACTAATGAAAACTTGTGCAAGAGATTTGCTAAGTTAATGCAGAGTAGGTATGAAATGAGCATGATGGGTGAGCTGTCATTCTTCCTTGGATTGCAAGTGAAGCAAAAGGAAGATGGGATTTTTATTTGCCAATCAAAGTACGTAAAGGATCTTCTAAGGAAATACAATCTAGAAGATTCTACTCCGGCAAAAACCCCTATGCTAACAGCCACCAAGCTTGACAAAGATGAAACTGGTAAGAAAGTTGACATCACAAGCTATAGAGGTATGATAGGCTCATTATTATATCTAACTGCTAGTAGACCTGATATAATGTTTGCAACATGCTTATGTGCAAGGTTTCAATCTGATCCTAGAGAATCTCATCTTATAGCTGTTAAAAGAATTTTTAGATATCTGAAGGGTACACCGAATCTTGGAATTTGGTACCCTAAAGGTACAGGTTTTGAACTAATAGGCTATACAGATTCAGATTATGCAGGATGCAGGATGGACAGGGAAAGTACTTCTGGAAGCTGTCAGTTTCTAGGACAACGGTTGATCTCCTGGTACAGCAAGAAACAACACTCAGTATCTACCTCGACAGCCGAAGCAGAATACATTGCAGCGGGTAGTTGTTGTGCACAAATCTTGTGGATAAGGAATCAACTGAAAGATTATGGACTTGCGTTAACTAAAATTCCAATACTTTGTGACAACACAAGTGCCATAGCAATTTCCAACAATCCTGTACATCATTCAAGAACCAAGCACATAGACATAAGGTATCATTTTATCCGAGAGCATGTCATGAATGGAACTGTGGTGTTACATTTTGTACCCACAGAAGATCAAATTGCCGACATCTTCACGAAACCACTTGATGAATCCACTTTCTCTAAGTTGGTTAGTGAGTTAGGGATGTTAAACATGAACTAATTATTACATGTTGTTTTAAATTGCATATTTATTTTCAAGCACTGTAAATACACTGTATATATTCCTTAAAAATTATCAAAAACAAACAAATAAAATGAAAAAGAAAACTGAAAAAGATTTTCCTTATTTTTGTACAGTTTTATTTATTTGGCATCTCTACTGTAAATATTTTATATTATTGTTGTTTTCCAATAATCGGCATATATTATTTATATATATAAGTATGTTAAATGCTTAACAACAAATAGGGGGAGATTGAAAGGTATATGACAAGGCCTATTTATAATAAGTAGATGACAACTCAACACAAGTAAGAAAATGAAGTAAGTAGTAAATACTGAGGAAGGAATCAAGACGAAGAAAGTCAACTAGACACAAAGAATCCTAATATCAGAAGTGTTCTAATGAAGCTGCTACTCTACACCGGAAGAAGTTCATTAATATGTTCAAGCGTCGGCGAAAAATAAAGGAGTAGTATTTCAGAAGAGTTCAGAAGATACAGAAGATTTCAAGTGCCTACTACAAAGAGATTCCAAGAAAAGAAATAGTGAAGACAAAGCTAGAAGCCAAGACAAGACACAAAGACCACTACAGTAGAAATGAGAATCGACATTGTAGTTAGTCATCCGTGAACCAGACCAGTGCACAGGGTGTCAACAATGTCAGTGAAGATTCGTCATCAAAAAGTTCAAGTGGTTAGAAAGGTTATTGTTGAAGAACAGAAGAGTTTTATCTACATCAATAATAGTCAAGCCTTTAATTTAATTCTCTATTAATTAATTAAATTATTTAGTTAAATTAATTAGTAAATTAATTCACTCAGAATTAATTTATTTCTTAAATTAATTAAAGGATTAATTAATTTAGAATTATTTTAGAATGATAGAAGAAAGAAGCTGGACGCTCAAAGGGATACAGAAACAGCTAAACAGGCCTGACAGTACTGACTTTAAGACAAGACGGAAAAAGTATTGACACGGAAGAAATGCAGAGTCATATATTCATAAAAGTGGAACCCCGGTTGGAATTGATTTATCATTTCCAAGTCAAAAGGAGTTCAGTTCCAGACGATCAGGAGACCGCAGCTTAGAGCGTAAGGATTTATTTAATTAATAAATATTTTATTTATTTAGTAAATTATATTTATAAATATCTAAATAATATTAGATATTTATTTTTATAATTTCTGAATTAAATTTATTATTTATTAATCAAAGAGTATAAGTTGTGCAGGTCGAAAAGCATTTCTACGGAGCCTATTCACTAAAAGACGAAATAGGCCCCTTTGAATTGAAATTGGCAGGATGTTTTTGTTTTAAAACAACCAATGAATGGCTGCCACTTGTCCAAACAAGAAGAAAGGAAATGAAAAAGGCAGTTGAGCAAATAAGTCATACCGAACAATTCAAACAAAGTCATACCGAGCAGAATGTTCAAAAGGTCATGCTGAATTGATTTTTTATTTAATTAAAAAAGTCATACCGATTTTTTTAATTAATAAAATAAGTAATACCGAATTTTTCTTGTTCAAAAGGTCATGCTGGACTTATTTTTTATTTAATTAAAAAGTCATATCGATTTTTTAATTAATAAAATAAGTCATACCGAGATAAATAAGTCTTGCCCAGTTTTTTAAATGTCATACAAGGGTTAAAAAAAGTCATACAGACTTATTTTCATTAAATTAAGTCATGCTGATAAAGGTCATACCAGCCATCTTCATTCTCTATAAATATGAGATGAAGGCTTCACTTTTCAGTAGTTCAAGAGTAAAAAAAAAACAGCTCAAATTCAGTAATTTGTCTGCATTGTAATATTCACAGATTTCTGTGCTGAGTTTGGAATATAATTGTTAAACACGAACAGTTCATGTCAAATTTGTTCTAGATCATTTTATCAATTATATAACAGTTTTCTAAATATTAATTTTGTAATACTAATCAAGTTAAAATTATATCTTTCACTTGAAAAGTATTTCATTATAATTAATATTTCGTGAGTAATTAAAATAATATTTTTAATCTAAATATTCCGCGATTAAATATTGATATTGTATTCAACCCCCCCCCTTATACAATATCAGGGACCAACAATGTGGCAATAGATGAGCTATCATTTTCTGTTTTAGTTCCTCATCTTCCTGAGTCACTGTTTTTACAGCTTTGTACAAACTCTCTAGCTCTGTGTAGGAGAGTTGTTTAAAGATATCAATTGAAATTTTGAAGTAGTCAAATTCCATCTACACTACAGGTTCTTTGTAGATTCTGTCATTTTCCTCAAACCTTACTCATCTTACTGATATGATTACATTTTCAAGAATTTTCATGTTATACCAGTGATCTCCTTTGACTTGTGCCTTGATGGCTTTCAAGTAGAAACTCTTTATCTATATTTGGCTTTATCGCTTCTTTTTTTAGCGTTGTCATCACAACATTTTGCCTTTCAGTTTTAATCTCCTCCCTCATTTTCTTCTTCCCCTTAGGGTTGATATCTTGTTTTGCTAGGAAGGAAAATTGAATTGGCTCAGTAAGAGGTGGCATCTACACAAAGGGATTTTGTCTTGATCCAGATTTGAATGGATTCAAGTTGAGTAGACACTTGATCAAGAGTGTCATCCTGAATTGTCATAGAAGTGTTGACCTCCTTTTGAAGAGAACTGACATTGGCAACCATTTCCTTTAGGGTGTTGGAGAGAGTTAGGTGAGCATCAGATAATTTCTCCACCTTTTCATTTATCTTAGTAGCAATAGAGTTTTGAGACTGTTCATCCTTGGCTTTTAACTGATAACAAAGATTAACTTGAAGATGAGTCATTTCATGAATCTTGACATATTTTGGTAGCATATCAGCATGTCTGCTCTTATATAGTACCTCTACCATTGAGTTGACCTTTACATTGTGTTGTCCCTACTCATTGTTGCCGTGTACCATGTCTATAAAGGCTTGTTCCATCTTCTCCATATTTTACTGCATCTCATTGATCTTGATTTTGTAAGATGAGGTTTCACTTTGATATTTAAGCAAGTCAGAATATTTTTAACCTTGTCATAAATGGTTTCAATTCTTGTTTCCATTTTATCCCTGTTATCTTCAAGTTCATCTTGAAGGCCTCTTGCAAGATAATGATTTGATTGCAATTGCACCTTAGCAGCTTCATGGATGGCATCATAAATTGTAGAGGGAGTAAAATTTTTGGACCATGATCCCAAACTTGTCAACTATTTCTCCTTCATGCTCATATCTAGTTGACATCTAACTAGACATCTATATTTTTCACTTCTTCTTCTTCAACAATTTCAGCATTTTTGTCCTTAATCTCCTACTGATCTTTAGCATATTCTAGTAGAATAGCAATATAATCTTTGGTAGGAAGATTAGAAGTGAAGATTTGTTGAGCACATTGGAAGAACCCATTAAATTGATCACCATATAAATCTTTTAATTGATCTTCAGAAAGAATGTCATCAGTTGGTGGTCCTGAATCTCTGTCATGTTGCACAGGTTTCATCCATTGGGAAATAATGTCAGAGTTAGCAACACCACTTATAACAATGGCTCCCTTAGTTTCTATCTCCTCATCCAATTTCTCAGATGAGTCATTAATAGACCCTGGATGGACATGTGAATTCTCCCTTGGAGTCAGTCTTTGAATGACTAGAGATTGTCTAAGATATGTCATTTGCATGGAATGTAGGTCTCCTAGATTCCTCAATATCTGTGAAGAGATATTCTCCAATGGCCCATGAATGAGACCAATGGGTGATGTTGTAACCTCTACAGAGACTGAAGTAAAAGCTCCTGGAACCTCTGTGGTCATGATGGTGTCATTAGGATATGCCTCAACATGCATTCCTTCATTATCTAGATGTGTGTCCTGAGTGGTAAGCAAGGTGTCATGCACCAAGTCACTTGAGTTTGGCTCATCAGGATAAATCAATTCCTGATGATCAAAGACCTCTTGTGCATAACTTTGCCCAATTTATTAAGAAGAAATATTAGGCATGTAAGAAGTGTGTTGATTAGAATTGTGTGTTGGCAACTCCTCCTTAGAAGATGAGGAAGTTTCAAGAGAATTTCCTAAGTGTACATGTGTTTCCTTTTCAACTATACCACTATCATCAACTGGAGTGAATTATTGTGATGGTGCACCTAGTAGCAAGTTTAATCCCTCTGTAACCTCTACATCCTGTTGGGAGAATGTAGAGTGATCTGTTGTGTCTCCTTTCTTTTACTTTTTTCTAGTTAAGGATACCACTAGTGACTCAGGTTGATTTTCATCATCTTTTACAACTACTTCTAATTTCTTTGCAACTGGTTTCCTTTTTCTCTTCTTTTCAACCACACCCTATTGGGAGGATGTAGAGGTTGGCTCACTAACATCTAGAGGAATTAAAGGATTGGTTTCCGCTGGGTTAAGGTACTCTGGGTTAGGTACATTTGGTACTTCTGTATCTTTGGGACCCTCTACTGTATGAAAATAACCATATGTAGGTTACCCTAGATGGTACCCTTCAAATACACTCATCATGTGAGGTGTGATTTGAAGAGGCACATTTACATTGTTTCGTCTGTCCAATGTAGCAAAAATAATTTTTGACATGGACTTACAGTAGCCAATTTTATTTCAACTCATTTTAGGTAAATTAATCAAAGTAGCATTTTTAAAATTGAAAATTGATTGAATAAAACGAGGAAAGAAGATTTCATTACCTCTCTTAGGGATCATGGTTATGAGTTCCCTAAAAATGAGCCTCCCTACATTGAGCTTCTTGTTGTAGGCCAATGAGTAGGCAAGCTTTAAGGCAATGGAGCTTATCTGATCAAATCCTATCTTCTTGCAGGTGACGACTCTGAGTAATGTGTCAAACAAGAATGACCATTCCTTTCTCACAAACTTTTTATTGAGCTTTCCAAGCTTGATCTCATCACTATATCTGATAAAATCCATGAAGTCCACTAGCTCTGCATCAGTTGGCTCATTGTCATATTTTTTAGTTGGGAGTGACAAGCTTGAATTCAAATTATCCTCAGTGAAACTTATAATGACCTCTTGATTTTTGCAGGTCACTTGAATCCTGGAGTTCCCATCCTCCAAAGCAATCTCTACCCAGTTGGCAGAGTTCCAGAACTGTTCTAGTATATCTAGATACAGTGTTGGGTTTGTAAGCAGTGCATCCTTTAAATATGTTTCATTAAGAAATCTTGTGAAGCATTTGTACTACATCTTTGCTTCTGCATCCCTTGCAATGGCTAGAAAGTTTGTTTCAGGAATGATGTATGTTTCAGCAGTTGAAGCAGAGCTTGATGATGCCATTTGAATAGTGTATAGAAAAGAGAAGAGAAGAAACTAAATAGCTTAGAGAGATGAAGAGTATTCAAATAAGTTTATAGAGAGCAAAAAATTCTTTGAGTTTGTGAAATAAGCGTAGAAATGAAGTGTAGATCTACTTTTCTATTTATATGTATAGGCTTATCATCCTAGAATTGTAATCGATTTGGGTGATCGAGAACTCAAGAATTGAATAAAGATACTTTAGTAGAGAACTGACACATGTTTTGTCGAGAACTCACATATGTATAGTCAAGAACTGTTTCAATCGAGAACTCTATTATAAATAACCATTCGAGAACTCAAACTAGTTTGTCGAGAACTCACTAAAGTAAGTGATTCGAGAACTCATTAATTTTACCAATTGAGTAGTCTGAAAAGGATGACAATTATATCACAAACTCTAATTTTTAAATTTATTCTATTTTCACTTGGAAAATAAAATAAATAAATTCTTCAAAAACAATTTTTAGATTAGAGTTAAATTGAATTAATTTAATCCAAATTAAAAATGTCTTTGTTCAATATTCCTGTTCCACAGAATATTACACTTGTTATTTAAGGATTCACAAGCATAAAGCACTTTTGCAGTTTTTACTTAGAACCAAACTGAAATAGTTGCAAGCTACCATAAAAATTTTATTTTTCAAAAACGATGTACAACAATATGACTAACATATTTATAGTTATAAGCCAGTTTACTTCACTTAGATAAATTATTCATGTTTGTGAAGTAATTGTTGTAAAAGTTATTGAATATATTTTACCTTGCCACTTAGACCGAAGAATTTAGCATTCCAATTTCACTAACCAACCTATTGAAGGTGGCTTCATTTAGTAGTTTAGTAAATATATCAGCCAATTATTTTTGTGTAGGAACATAGAATAACTCTATTACACCATTTTCTTTATGTTCCCTTATAAAATAGTACCTTACATCAATGTGCTTTGTCTTAGAATGATTCACTGGATTTGCAACAATGGATATGGCACTAGTACTGTTACACATTATAGGAATCCTTTCCAACACTAGTCCATAATCTCTCAATTGATTTCTTATCCAAACCACTTGAGTACAACAACTTCCAGCAACTATGTATTCAGCTTCAGCTGTGGAGGTTGACACTGATTGTTGCTTTTTGTTATACCGTGAAACCAACCTTTGTCTAAGAAATTGGCAACTTCCTGAGGTACTTTTTCTATCAACTCTACACCTAGTAAAATCAGCATCAGAATACTTAACTAGGTTAAATCCTGTTTCTTTTAGGTACCATAGTCCCATCTGTGTTGTTCCTTTTAGATATCTCAGAATTCTCTTGACCACAATGAGATGAGATTCATTTGGATTTGCTTGAAACCTTGCACACAAACATGTAGAGAACATGATGTATGGTCTACTAGCTATTAGATAAAGCAAAGATCCAATCATTCTTCTGTAGGTCTTCATGTCTACACTCTTGCCTTTATTGTCTTCATCAAGCTTTATAGCTGTAGACATTGGAGTTTTGGCTGGTGAGCATACTTATATATCAAAACTTTTGAATAAGTAATTTATGTACTTGGTTTAACTTATGAAGGTGCCATATGTTCTTTGACTTATTTGGATACCAAGAAAATAATTTAGCTATCCCATCATGCTCATTTCATATTAACTTTGCATGAGCTTTAAAAATCTTTGACACATCTTTTCATTTGGAGAACCAAAAATATATAATCCACATATATTTAGATGTTGGTGAGATTACGAAGTTGTATGAATAGTAATTGTGATAACTCAACATTAGAACATGGCAAGTAAATAATACTACGCCTACACAGAAATCGGGAAAAAAATGAAGATAAGGCAAATATAGTGAATCAAGACATTAGAAGAAGTTTTGAAGTCTACTACAGGTCACTGAAAAAAGTTCATTTATATGTTCAAGCCTCAATGAAGAATAATGTGTAAAGACTTTCAGGGTTTTAGAAATGTTAAAGATTCAGTATAAAAGTGTCACTAGAAGATTTCAGTGTATTCGCATTGATTGAAGATAGACAGTGTTCGAAGCATATGAATCTAGAAGAATTGAAGACAGGGTAAATACAAAGATTAAAAAAGACAACTACAGTCTTGAAGTTATATTCACTGAAAGAAGTTCATTCATATGTTCAAGCGTCAATGAAGAACAAAGAATGAAGTATTCAAGATTGTGGTAGTAATGGAGACATTTTCTAAGTACTAGAAAAGGTTCCAGTGAAAGTACTATGTTTATTGATAGTCAGTGTTCGAAACAATGAAGTTCCTGCAAACTTAAATATGTACGTAAGGCAATAATACGAAGACCTACATCAAGGTTAGTCGTTTGTGAACCAGACCAGTTGCACTAGGCATCAACGATTTGTGAAGGAAATCTGAGTATTATCTACAGAAGAATTGTTAAGTTGAAGAACGTACTTGGAAAGAACATTTATTTATTAAGGTACGAAAAGTGATTTGTAGAGGCTACAGCCAAACAACCAAACAACTCAAGGGGTGCAGGGTGTAAAGTGTCACAACTTTGGTACGAAAAGTTAAAGTTTCTAAACTACAGTCGAAGAATGGAAACAGCTCAACAACCAAACTGCAGGTGACCAAACCGTAAGTTACCAAACGCAAGAGGTATAAAAGGTTGGTGATCAAATGGTAATTTGACCAGGTCAAATTAAAACATCGACACAACTCTTGAATATATTGATTATAATTTTAAGGCATATACTATGCAAAGTGAATTCGACACGTTGCTTTTAAATATGCCAAAAAGAATCTAAGTGATGTCTATGGTGGAAGAAATCGACACATGTTATACAAGACTAATGAATTCGACACATGGGCCATACATGGAAGAAAAAGTCGACACTTAGACTTCTTGCTTCAAAAGAATTATTCTATGGCATGCACAAGGGGATTTAATTTGACACATAGATTACACAGGGTAACACAATTCGACACTTAGCCCTTCATCCAATCAAATTACAGCAATCTACTTTATTGACTTAAAGACTACACAAATAAGAAGATGTGAGCCACTCATTCAAGGGTCGTCTTCTTCAACACAAAAATGTAGAGAGTTACTGCCATGGCTGGAGCAAGAAGATACAATTTATACACACTCATACCTTGCTCATGATCATATATTAAGACCCGGTTTTTTAATGAAAAATGATCATGGCTCTAGATATAACTCCCTACAGACTCAGTTTTTCCTTGTACTAATTTTGATATATTTGTATAGGAACTAAGCCTTATATTTTTGTGTTAGTAGTGAAGAACTCATTTTATTCTTCGGGAACCAGTTGTTATATATGAAAGATATATTCCCCGAAATTTATCTCCATAATTTACTTGCTAATTTTCTAGATCTTAATTGCTTATTCATAAAAATAGAAATTAGTAAGCCAGCCTCCTACACACTCAAGGACTCGAACCACTAACCGAAATCTAAATTATTTATCCGCAAAAGATTCGAAAGAATTTTTAATTCAGTGAGTATCGTATTCAACCCCCCTTCTACGATACTTCCGGGACCTAACAATTGGTATCAGAGCTTGCTGATTGATATACAAATCAAGATCCATAACTCAGTGAAATTCACTGTGCCGAAGTTGTTTGTACCCACAAGGAGGCCGTGTTATATAAGTTTACTTACAAACTTTTAATAAGTTTATTTTATAAAATTTTATAAAATTTTATTTATAAATTTATATTTTAAATTTTAATTAGTTTATTTTATAAATTTTATATTGAATTTATTTTATAAACTTTTACAAGTTTATATTATAAATTTTTATTATTTTAATTTATAAATTTTAAATTGAATTTATTTTATTAACTTTTATAAATTTATTTTATAATGTTTTATAAGTTTATTTTTATAATCTTATTTAAAGTTATAAAAATAAAACCAGGTCATTGGTAATTATGTTGGCCAATAAGCCTATGCAGTCGACACATATTGTATCACGTGAAAAAGGTTTCATGTCACTTTACTTATCGACACATAGAGTACACCAGTCGACACTTTCTTATCTCAAGAAATTTTTTGCTAAGTAACCAAGTGCATCAAATATCGACCCATTTAGATTTGGTTAAAGTGCTATTTGGTACCCCAAGTTTTGTACCCTTAATTTTTATTTTAGATTTATTTATTTTTCTAGAAAATTTAAAATTTTTGAAAAATAAATTTTTTCTTAAAATATTAATTTACGGGTTTTTAATTTTTAAGAAATTACGAATATTCTTGAAAATTAATTATTTGTAAATTTTTATTTTTGATTAATTTATTTTCTCAGAAAATTAAAAATTCTGTAAATTTAAATTTTTCGTAAATATTAATTCGAGGGTGCTTAAGAAGTAGTAGTTGAAGATTTTTTCAGGTATTGAAGACAAATAAAGTTGATTGAAGAAAACCCAATGAGGTTAATTCTGGAACAGGTTGAAGAAGATGTGGTATTAATTTCCTCAGAGGTTTACTCCATAGGATCCCACTAATATTTTGGAAGCTGGAAAAGAAAAAATTAATTTGAGTACAGTTTTTAGTTGATTCGATTTGGATTTTTGGATGAAAAAGCTTAGGGGTTAAAGTAGTGAAGGAGAACAGACTGGACTACCTGACATCTCAGTACAAGAATTAAATATTATTCTACATGGAGATTATAGGAAGTTCGTGCTAACACTGCAGATCACCTGGAACACAGGATTACAACCAACAGGGATTTAAAGATACAACCACATTATCTGTAGAAGAACTGTATGTGCTGAAGGCCTATGAACTAGAACAAGAGTTGAAGAAGATAATATTTAGTAAAGCAGGTTGTTAGCATATCCACTATATTTGAGACCCAGGACCCAAATTTTATTGAATTCAAGGTTTAGAACCTCTGAACAGAAACGAATTAATCGAAGAAGCTGAATTGAAGATGTTGTAGCTTGAGGTAGTGATCAAGGTGTTGTATGTGAATTTGACATTTTAGAGTTTAACACTTTGGAATATCTTGAGAACTGGACTGCAAGTCAAGCCTGCAGGGCAAATGGAAGTTCAGTGACATCATATTCAGACGGAATCCCAATTCTAAATCTAAGGTCCTTACCTATATATTCCATAGAGGAGATTTTCAAGATCAGTTCAAGAGGCGGTTACAAAACAGGGATGGTTGGAAATCAAAGACAAGATCAGGGTTGTGCTACACAGATCAAGAAGCCTGAACAAAAAAATGATGACAGACACTGTGTTGGGTTGTAACATTAATGTTAGGTCCCGAAAGTATCGTAGAAGGGGGGGTTGAATACGATACTCACTAAATCAAAAAATTCTTTCGAATCTTTTGCGGATATGTGATTTAGAGTTCGGTTAGTGGGTTCGTGTTCGGGAGTGTTTAGCTGTTTAGGAGACTAGCTTACTAATTTTCTGTGTTTAGGAATGAACAAATAATGCACTAGAAAATTAGCAAGTAATTAAATGCGAGACAGGTTTCGGGGAATATTACTTTCGTATTAATCCCTGAGGTTTTGCTACACCCAGTTAAAAATATAACTGGCTTCCAAAGAACTGATTAGTTCTTTGCTTCTAGAGAGATAAAGCTAGATCCCTATTACAATGTTTGATAGTATTTAATTGTAACGGAATCAAGCTAACAGTGAGTGTTTTACAGTAGCCCTAAACATTTGAGACATATTTAACCGGCTAAAATGTAAAACCCAGGAGAAGAAGGTATAGATTTGGCATGGTGACTTCTTCTTCTCCGGCTTCGAAATATCTCACTGCCTCTCTCTTGATTGGCTGTGTCTCCACCAACCGTATTAAACAAAATGAATAATTCATTTTATTTAATATAGTGTAGACTTTTCAAATCAATAGAATTGATTTGCTTCACAATTGCTTAAGTCCCTGAGTTGCGCCTTAAGAGTGTGAGTGGTGTATGGAAGCTGAGTTGCGCCTGTGACTTTGAGTTGCGCCTTGAATGTGAGTTGCGCCTATACAGTGGTTACCCTGTATAGGCGCCACTCATGCCTTAGAAACTTCACAGCATGTTGCGCCTAGTATGTGAGTTGCGCCTACACTCTTGTTGCACTGTGTAGGCGCCACTCATACACTGTCTTTGTCTTAGAAACTTTAGAGCAGCTGAGTTGCGCCTCTACTCTGTTATCACTGTGATGGCGCCACTCATGCCTTAGAATCTTTTGTGCCTTGGACAAGATATGTTGCGCCTATACACTACTTCCCCTGTATAGGCGCCACTCATGATATAGATTCTAAGTTCAACATATTTCCTGAGCTTTGGATATATTAGTTGCGCCTGCACTCTTGCTTCACTGTGTAGGCGCCACTTAACATTTCCTTGACATTTTCTTGCACCTGGAAATATATGTGTTGCGCCTCTCCATTGCTTCAAGAGTATTAATCCACCTTATGTAGTAATACTTGCCTTAGCATATTTCTTTGAAATGCTTGAAGTATTTACCACTTTATTTCACTCCTTGGCTTGGCTTGATCAACTGATTTTCTTATGATTAATCAAGGTAATTCTCTTCTTGTTGTGCTGACGCTTAGTGCACTGGTCTGGTTCACAAACGACTAACACTGAATTGAGTTCCCTTGATTTCTTTTCTGTTTCAGCTGAGTAAGCTAGGACTGTTGCATTGCTTCAAAACACTGACTGTTGATAGACATGAAATTTCACTGGAATCTTTTCTGGTACTTCGACAACGTCTTCATTACTACAATCCAGTTCAAGACTGCAGCTGTCTTCTTTAACCTTTGTCTTCACCCTTCTGGATTCCTATGCTTCGAACATTGCCTATTTCCAATCAATGCTACTACACTGAAATCTGTTAGTGGCACAGCAATACTGAATCTTCAACACTTATCTGAAACCCTGAAAGTCTTTAAACATTGTTCTTCACTGAGGCATGAACATATAAATGAACTTCTTTCAGTGACCTGTAGTAGACTTCAAAACTTCTTCTAATGTCTTGATTCGCTGTATCTGCCTTGTCTTCATGTCATGCTGATTTCTGTGTAGGCGTAGTATTATTTACTTGTCCTGTTCTAGTGTTGAGTTATCACGATTACTATACATACAGCTTTGTAATCACCAACAATCTCCCCCTATTTGATTGTTAAACTTTAGCAAACAAATCACCTAGGGAGGATAACTCAACTAACAACTAGAAAAAGTAATCGTCCGAGACTTGTAAATAATGCTACTGATTTTTCTGGATCAGATAATGCATTTCCAGAATTCTTGAGTGACTGAAATGAATGATGCTTGTTCCTCTGGTACTGAACTAATATTCAGATTGTATCACCTTCATTTCTGTCTGTTTGAGCTTTTCTCCGTTTCAAAATCCTTCATTGTTTGAACTTTAAAGAATTTATCATGAATAGAGCTTCATAAGAATCGTTATTCCTGGGTGTGTCTTCAATCAATACTAAACATAGCTCAGATAATGTTCTCCCCCTACGAATGTGATTCTTCTTCTTAATCTTTTTCTCCCTTTAGAAAATCAATGGAATAGTCATTTCTGTTCTTCCAAGAATAGAATACAGCTTCTTGATTCTCCCATATATCTGTTGTTTCCCCTCAGGATCAGAAGATAAGATTTTCTTCTTCGTGTCTAAAATCTCCCCCTAAGTATATTAACTTCTCCCAAGGATCGAACTAGGATCAAACCCTTTTATTATAAAGATCTTCCAGGATACGAACCTAATACGAACCCCTTTAGGATTATTAACATTTCCCAAGTACGAAGATAAGACTAGTAACTTCTACTTTTTCTTCTTATAAATTCTCCCCCTTAGTTGAGGAATCCTCCAATAGCCCATTGATTAATGGTTTGTCTTCCAAAGAAGGTTCTCGTCTGTCGTTGAACGGGAAAAAATATAGTAACTTTTCTTCCAAAGAAGGTTCTCGTCTGTCGTTGTTAAAAGAGAAACTGCACTTGATGCAGCAAATAAAGATGAAGTCGGAAGTGCACCCACAGCTCTACCTCCAGAGAAGAAAAGAAGTATACAAATTGAGGTATCTGTAGCTCATCTGTATTCTCTCAAAAGGATGCAGAGCTGAAAAGGCAATTCAACCGTTTCTGAATGAACTCTCTCAACAGGGTGATTTCATTGAAAATTTGCTCGTCAGCCAGAGCACCTTGTAATGAGTCAAGCACACCAAAAGCATTCACGCTGATGGTAATCCTAAAGTTTTTGCTTCTAAGGGATGTTATAGGACCTAACAGTTCTCTAGCCTCTCTTGGGACTAACAATTGTGAGGACACATTACAAGAAGTGCACATTGTGAGGTATAGGTAAAACCCCTAAACTTCTGTGTTTACCATTCATGGTGAATGAAGTTGTTGAGCCGCCTTCACAGGCATTAGAGGGAAACTTGGATTTCTTGCCATATATTAGAATCCTTGTCAACCTTCCTAGGAGGAACAGTCCTAGTTCCCTAACGGGATTTCACATCCGCAGAGCAATCTGTTGATGTTGAGAGGCAATCACTAACAGTTTTCCATGACTGAAAATAGTGAGTTAATTCATCTTCACAGGTGATTGAGAGAGATGTTTGTACACGTCTACTCTCCCAGGAATTCAAGTTCTGGAATACATGGATTGCTCAAAACTTAAAGGCATATCACCGTCAACGATCCAGTGCATGGATTTGCATATGGGGAGTCGGTTGATGCTTAAATAGCTGCTAGTACGCATACCACATTCAACGATCCAGTGCATGGATTTGCATATGGGGAGATTGTTGATGCTGAAAGTAGCTGAGCAACAACTCGTAGACTATGATTCAGTTGGTTTACCAATTTGATGAGTCTTTTGAGGATCAGGGTGATGGGATTTCATTCACTCCTGGAATGGAGGAGATTCCAATTTCAAAAGGGTTATTCCCCGACGACGAGCCACGTGCGCATGGATTTGCTCATGGTGAGTTGGGTGACGGCCTAACTGAAACCCTGTCTGAGATTCCATCTCAGAACCTAGATCTTTAGTGATCGACAACATGCTACAGTCAACGATCCATCATATCTTGGTGAGACTAGCATGGATTTACTTGCAGGTACAAATTGCTATAAATGGAATGAGTGCAAGTAAGGGAGAGAAACACTTGAGTGAAGTGAGGGAGTGATACACTTGAGTGAGAGAAATAGGGAGAGAAATGAGTGGAACACTTATGCTTGAAAGTGTAAACACCAACAGAACGTAGTAGAAGTGAGGAAACCATAGACCAAACACTAACCTTGCTACTATGCTTGAATTTTGTTACTGAATTTTCCAGCTCTGAAATGTTGAAAAGATTCTTTTCTGGAAGACAAGCTGAAGAAGAGTCTAGCTGAAGCTTAGTGGGAATGTCCAAACTATTACCTTTGGGTCTATTAATTCATGTTGTTCTCAATCTCAAAGAGAGAGACATTAATTTTTAGGCCTAAGGAGGATTTTATGTTCAATTGGAGGAGAGTTTCTTATTCGATTGGATGTAGATGATACTTTTATTGTTTTAAAGGATATTCTCAACTAAGGGGGAGAATTTGGTGATACAAGAAACGAGATCTACAAGAAACGAGATCCGTCAATCCTATCTTGTGGAGGTTACTTAGAGGATATCTAAAGACACAAGGGTGGATTGGAGCTTGCATGAAATAAGGGGGAGAATTAGATGAAATTTAAACCTTAGTGATGCAAGGGAGAAATTACTAAGGGGGAGTTTCTTAGTAATTAGTTGGAGCCTAATTCCTAAAGGTGTTGTAGATTTAACCAATTTTTCGTCTGAAGTGGAGAAGTTACTTTTTGTCAATTGGGAAGAAGTTACTTGTCGTACTAAGGGGGAGAAGTTATGGAGAATATTAACATCTTGGTTTGCAATGCTATATCTTATTCTGAAAAGATATCTAAGGGATTTTGCTCTATTTGTTTGAAGATCTGTCCTTGGAACATTCTTAGGAGAGGTTCGGCAGAAGAATTCTTTCTAGCACGATCAATGAATGAAAATGAAGATTTCTTTGAAGAGTATCAACTCAGGGGGAGTTTTTGCTAAGTAGAAGTTTTCTGGGTAAAGAAGAATGTGAAGGAGATTTTCAAGGGGCATCTGAGAAGTGTCCAAGTGTGTTCTATTTCTTGTTTCAGTGATAGATGAAGTCAGTGGAATAGTGCAGGGAAGAAAGAAAAATATGTTTCCTGGAAATAGAACATCCTGAAGAAAAAGCGAAAATGACTTTCATTCCAAGAGAGAACAACCTTAAGGGGAGAATGAGTTGACCTCTTATGGGGAACATAGAGAGCTGTATGTTCTAGTTCGAATTGCAAGATGAATAAGAATGATTGTTCAGAAGTCTTTACTAATGATTTGTTTCTTTATTGAAAGAACCCCATCTTTGAAGAACATTGAAGTGGAGGAAGCTAAAGGAAAATGAAATTCAGAAATTCATCATTCATTTTCAGCAACTCAGGAAATCTGGATTTAACTGATTATATCTTTCCAGAACCTTTTGTATATTATTTTCATGTCCAGTACTTTAATTGTTTCTTGTATGTTAGTTGAGTTATCCTCTAATAGTTAATTTTATTTAATTGCTTTTGGGGGAGATTGTAAAGGGAAATAGTATTTGATTGCTATTACATATCAACCAAATAGGGGGAGATTGAAAGGGGAGATAGGAGTGAAGGGAAGTAACTCACTACACTTTCATGTGTACTAGGAATGCTAAATGTAATCTCTATGTAATGGTTGATGATAACTCAACAATAGAACAGGACATGTAATAATATGCAGGTGCACAGAAATCTTGGATCACAGAGTTCAGTTAAGACAAAGTATCAAAGGATCATCTACAGACTTGAAGCCCACTGGAAGAAGTTCATTAACATGTTCAGGCCTCAGTGGAGAATAAAAGATGTTGACATCTATTCAAGGACGTGGAAGCTACAAAAGATTGTCTTAGTCTATGAAGATTTTAGTGCATTACAATCGAAGCAACAAGTAAGGTTTGCAAAGAAGAATGTTGAATCATGTTCGGAATCAAGAGCCCCTATCAAGACTAGTCACTTATGAACCAGACCGTTGCATCAAGTGTCAGGACATTGGAGGCAAGCTCTCGTCGGTTAATATGGTTTTAATCATTCTAAAGTTGTTGGTTTTCTTGAGTCAAGTGGAGGATCAACAAAGGTGGTAAATCAGTGTTGGAGAAATGTCAGCCTAATGGATAAGGGACAGACGGCACAACCTGATTGGATCTTACTAAAGCTTCACAGATTAGAAGGCCAAATACTTGGACGTGGTGGAGTCACGTATACGGGGCTAAGTATTTGGATAAGGAAGTCTACACAAATTGAAGAGTGGAATGGAAATATTTAATTAATTAAATAAAGTATTTATTTAATTATTTATATATTTTATAAATAAAGATATTCTTTATTTATATTTTATATATTTATTAAATATTACTTTTATATTAAATATTTCCAAATGCATGCTTGGCACATGACTTTGAAGAAAAGATTTGAGTGGACAAGAGTAAAAGGTGGAAAAGTAAAAAGCAACATCTTTTTGAATATACTAAAAGAAACCAAGTCCTCATCTTCATAACAACACAGGCAGTAGTATTCGGCAGAGAAAAAATGGGGAGAGAGAGAGAGAAAATTATTTTCTCTCTCCCCCATGGCCATACTCCATATCTTGAATATTATGGGGCCATGAATTTCTTTGTTTCACCACTCATCTATTCTTCTATTGTAAACATTGCTAAATCTTGTTTAGAAGATAGGTTTGATTTTTGTCTCCTAGATCTAGAATTTGTAATATTTTTAGAGGAGCTAAAAATCACTTCTTTGTTGTGTTCTTGAGCTTATGTTCTTGAACTTGTATGTAGCATCTACCCCACTTCAATGAATATAAAGTTATATTCTTGGATCTTGTTGTGTTGTGTGTTTTGGATGATTTACCGTTCATTATCTTGGTTATTTTAATGGTGTTCTTGAGGTTGAAGAAGATGATGAACAGTACCTGGGTTTGAACCAAAGTAATTTTTATGTTGTCCCAAAAATAAATAAAAGTCAGATTTTTATTTGGGAATCGTATTCACCCCCCCTCTACGATCTCCAGGACCTAACAATTAATCTCAAGCATTAGTGAGGATACAGTAAGGGAAAGCATTGGTTGATGAAGTTAAATACAAGTTTGATTCTATCAGTGACAGTGATGAACCAAATAGATATCTGGCATTAATGACCAACACCGGAGATGAATCATTAAGCACTTCACAAGTACACATTCTAGCTAGTATACTTTTATCTAATTCAGAACTGTATGATTATTATATTTTAAAATGTATTATATTCATTCCAGCATGTTTTCATCTTAGGACTTAAATGCTTAATTGATTGCTAAGAATGAGATTTGCATGCTAGGATCCATGAGTTTAATTAGTATATTTCATACTTGATTTTCTATGCAGTAAAATGAATATCTAGAATTAGATAGGGTGTTCTAAACGGTTAGGTGTATTCCTAAACAGTTGTTGAAACTTGATTTAAATCTTGTGTGATTTAATAACTTTGCTAATGTTGTGAAAATTTCTAATAGACAAACAGATCATAGATCAGATATTTTATATTTGTTCTTACTTGAAATTATTTATGTGCTTATTTTCAAATGATTTGCTTTTACTCACATAGTTGCACTTAAAAGTCATATCATAACATGTATTGTTTGTTAATAAGTAGAATACTAAAAGATGGTAGAATTATCTAAGTAGTCAGTAAGATTTATAGATTCGAGGATTAATCTAAAACTGACTTAGGTAATTAGAGATAGTTAAAAATGTTAGACAACAACATAAATGGATTAGACAGAATTAGTAATTAATTTGTTAGTTATTCTATTCTATGTGATTGTTAGTAATCTACATGTAATTTGATGATAACATTAATCTTAGAATCATAGAAATTTTATTTTATGTAACTGATCAATTGATATGAAATTTATAAATATCAATTGATCAGGAAACCATTTATCAGTTGAAATGATATATAAATCAACTGATAATTTGGACTGTAACATAGGTGTACTTAATCTATTTCAATCGATAAGGTATAAATCAATTGATATTATTCTTATCGATTGATGTTAGAGTCGATTGATATAGATCATCAATTGATGTGTAAATAAAACTGTCAAATTGTAATTATTTGAAGACAGGAAATTGCGAAGGATGATCAATTGATATTGAAGCCTCAACAGATGAGAGATCAATTGAAGAAGCCAAATCAGGAATTGAAGACCATCAACTAATGTGAAGACCCATCGATTGATATATATCGATTGATATCATTTATCAGTCGATAAGTCATTCCTTATCAATCGATGGATGTAAAGATCAATCGAAGAGGAACATCAGTTGATGGATTAAAGGATGAATCAATTGATATGCTTAACAACAAATTATCAATTGATTGTGACAACACAGAAAGTCTATCAGTTGTAGATCCAGAGAACAAAAGCACACATATGGAAGACAGCCTAGGGTGGCTATGAAGACTCAATCAGTAGCTGTTTTTCAAGTCTGTTTTCCTAAAAAGGAAAAAGGCAAAATAGAGACAGATAGAAATAATCCTAGAATAGGAACTGTAAAATACACTTGTAGTATATAAACAAGTGTAGTAGCATTGTTAGAAAAAAAAAGTTAGACAATATTTCTACAATCAACTGATCAAGCTCAAGAGCACATTGTAAGATTAGTTGATTTTTTCTAACTTTGTAAAAATGAAGCTATGTTATCTTTAACCTAGGAACATTGAGTAAAAATATATATCTGATGGAAAAACTAATCCATCAGTAATTTTTAAATACCTCCTTGTTCATTTTAATTTTCATTTGTTTGTTCAAACATATTCTGTCAATCTATCAAACATCAAGAGTAAATATTAAAGTCCTAAATTTTTTTAATATTTATATTCAACCCCCCCTTCTCCAAATATTGACATTGTTCTTAGAAATAACAATTGGTATTAGAGCAGGCTTTCAACATACAGGAAGTTTAAAGATCAAGAATAGTCAATATGGGCCAAAAAGATTCAGGTGTAAAGATTCTAGTGTTGGAAAAGGACTAATACTTTCCATGGAATGTAAAAATGCATCTGCATCTTCTTTCTCCCGACCCTTCCTATGTTCACTGCATAGAAAAAGGTCATCATATTCCCATGAAGCTAGTCACAGGTGTGAACCCTGATGTAACTCCTGCACTTGACAAACATATTCCTAAACTCATCTCTGAGTACACAGAAGAGGATGAAAAAGAAGTTCTTAAAGATAAGAAGGCTATGAACATTCTGTTTAATGGCCTCGATAAAGATATGTTTGACAATGTGATAAACTGTACTTCATCAAAAGAGGTATGGGACACTCTTTAAACTCTATGTGAAGGAACTGAACAAGTAAGGAAAAACAAGATGCAACTCTTGATTCAAAAATATGAATCATTTCATTTCAAGAGTGGAGAATCCATCAATGATACTTATAGCAGATTTCAGAAGTTATTAAATGGACTGAAGCTATATGGTAGGGTTTATGCAACTGAGGATACAAATTTAAAATTTCTTAGATCTCTTCCAAAAGAATGGAAACCAATGACTGTTTCCATTAGACAATCTGAGGACTTCATGGATTATACTCTTGAGAAACTCTATGGTATTCTCAAGACATATGAGTTGGAAATACAACAAGATGAGGAGATTGAAAAGAATCAAAGAAAGGAGAAAATTGTGGCTTTGATGGTCAAAGGAAATGAAGAAAAGAAAGAAAGTGGCTGTAAAGAAGAGTCTGTCATGATGGCTAGTGATGCTGTTGAAGAATCATTCAAAAGAGGAAAAGGCAAGTGTGAAGAAAATGAAACATGCTCTCAGGATGATTTGGATGAGATTGATGAACACCTTGCCTTTCTGTCAAGGAAGTTTTCAAAGCTAAAATTCAAGAGAAATCCAAATGCTCAAAGGCCTGGATCCCAGTTTAGAAATAACAATCAAAATAAAAATTTGGTTGATAGATCTAAATTCAAATGTTTTAACTGTGGACTGGATGGTCATTTCTCAAATGAGTGCAAGAAGACAAAACAAGAAAAGGTAAAGTCTTATGATGGTATTGACTATAAAAAGAAATACTTTGACCTTTTGAAACAGAAAGAAAAGGCTTTTGTCACTGAAGAGAAGGACCGGGCTGCTGAGGACAGTGATTCAAAGGAATTCATCAATCTAGCACTAATGGCCAAACATGAAGATGAAGAAGTTAGTTCATCATCAAATCAGGTACTAGCTACAAACTTTTCTGAGCTTACAACTGATGAATGCAATAGTACTATCAATGAAATATCTAATGAGTTGTACAATTTACATGTCACACTTAGCACTCCTATTAATTTTGTTAAGCATCTATCGATAAGTAAATCATCAATGGCTAACAAAAAGAACAAATTTAGCACTCCTGTCAATTCTGTTAAGGAAACCAAAATTCAAGTTGAGACTGAAGCTGAGAGGATTAACATAGGTAGCTTATCCAAGAAACAATTTAAAGAGAAACTAGAAAAGATAGCACCTGTGGAAACTACTCAACCTAAGTTTGAGAAGAAGAAAAAGAATAGGAATGGTAAAGTAGGCATTAATAAGCATAACAATTACACTCCTGACATGTATGCTCCCAGAAAGGTATGTGCTAAATGTGGTAGTGTAAATCATCTGTCTATGCAATGCAAGAATGAAAAGAAACATATATCTTCAAATGATTTAAATGCAAATGATATGACTGATAATGTCATGTTTACCAATCCTATGCTCATGAATGCCATGTCTTCTAATTTAGTTACACCAAATGTTCATATGCCCTATGCACAAGTTCCATACATGTATAACCCCTTCTTTGCATATGCAAATATGAACATGCCTGGTATGCCATGGAACATGCCTAATGTAAATAATGAAATGCATGGAAATTCTGCTATGAGTTCCAAGGTGTCTAAGTCCCAAAAGCCTACTCCCAAAGTTAAAGTGAATTTAAATTCACCAAAACCAAAGGAACCAAAATTGGCAACAAAGGCTCATGTTGCAACTAATGAAAGAGGACCCAAGGCAACTTGGGTACCAAAAACAACTTGATTGCTTTATTTGTGTGCAAGGAAACAGAAAGAAAAATCTTTGGTATTTGGATAGTGGATGCTCAAGGCATATGAATAGAGACTTGTCCCTGCTCACAAAGTTTGTGGAAAAGGCTGGCCCAGGAATTACTTTTAGAGATAACAGCAAAGGTTTTACCCTGGGATATGGCTCAATTGCAAAAGTGTTGGGTCCCGGAGATCGTAGAGGGGGGGTGAATACGATTCCCAAATTAAATATGACTATTAATTATTTTTGGGACAACATAAAAATTACTTTGGTTCAAACCCGGGTACTGTTCATCATCTTCTTCAACCTCAAGAACACCATTAAAATAACCAAGATAATGAACGGTAAATCATCCAAAACACACAACACAACAAGATCCAAGAATATAACTTTATATTCATTGAAGTGGGGTAGATGCTACAAACAAGTTCAAGAACACAAGCTCAAGAACACAACAAAGAAATGATTTTTGTCTCCTATAAAACTATTACATTTTGTAGATCTAGGAGACAAAAATCAACCCTATCTTCTATACAAGATTTAGCAAGTGTTTACAATAGAAAGATAGAGGAGTGGTATGATAAAGAAAATCATGGCCCCAAAATATTAAAGTATTAGTTCGGCCATGGGGGAGAGAATAATTTCTCTCTCTCTCCCCTTTTCTTTCTCCTGCACACGGATGCACACAACCACCACTAAAATGGAGACTTGAGTTTCTTCTTTCTATATTGAAAAAGGTGTTGCTTTTTGCTTTTCCACCTTTTACTCTTGTCCACTCAAATCTTATCTTTAAAGTCAAGTGCGAAGCATGCCTTTGGAAATATTTAATGTAAAAGTAATATTTAATAAATATATAAAATATAAATAAAGAATATCTTTATTTATAAAATATATATATAATTAAATAAATACTTTATTTAATTAAATTAAATATTTCCATTCCACTCTTCAATTTGTGTAGACTTCCTTATCCAAATACTTGGCCCCGTATACGTGACTCCACCACGTCCAAGTATTTGGCCTTCTAATCTGTGAAGCTTTAGTAAGATCCAATCAGGTTGTGCCGTCTGTCCCTTATCCATTAGGCTGGCATTTCTCCAACACTGATTTACCACCTTTGTTGATCCTCTACATGACTCAAGAAAACCAACAACTTTAGAATGATTAAAACCATATTAACCGACGAGAGCTTGCCTCCAATGTCCTGACACTTTATGCAACGGTCTGGTTCATAAGTGACTAGTCTTGATAGGGGCTCTTGATTCAGAACATGATTCCACATTCTTCTTTGCAAACCTTACTTATTGCTTCGATTGTAATGCACTAAAATCGTCATAGACTAAGACAATCTTCTGTAGCTTCCACATCCTTGAATAGATGTCAACATCTTTTATTCTCCACTGAGGCCTGAACATGTTAATGAACTTCTTCCAGTGAGCTTTAAGTCTGTAGATGATCCTTTGATACTTTGTCTTAACTGAACTCTGTGATCCAAGATTTCTGTGCACCTGCATATTATTACATGTCATGTTCTATTGTTGAGTTATCATCAACCATTACATAGAGATTACATTTAGCATTCCTAGTACACATGAAAGTGCAGTGAGTTACTTCCCTTCACTCCTATCTCCCCTTTCAATCTCCCCCTATTTGGTTGATATGGAATAGCAATCAAATACTATTTCCATTTACAATTTCCCCCAAAAGCAATTAAATAAAATTAGCTACTAGAGGATAACTCAACTAATATACAAGAAACAATTAAATTACTAGACATGAAAATAATATACAAAAGGTTCTGGAAAGATATAATCAGTTAAATCCAGATTTCCTGAGTTACTGAAAATGAATGATGAATTTCTGAATTTCATTTTCCTTTAGCTTCCTCCACTTCAATGTTCTTCAAAGATGGGGTTCTTTCAATAAAGAAACAAATCATTAGTAAAGACTTCTGAACAATCATTCTTGTTCATCTTGCAATACGAACTAGAACATACAGCTCTCTATGTTCCCCATAAGAGGTCAACTCAATCTCCCCTTAAGGTTGTTCTCTCTTAGAATGAAAGTCACTTCCTCTTTTTCTTTAGGATGTTCTATTTCCAGGAAACATATTTTTCTTTCTTCCCTGCATTACTCCACTGATTTCATCTATCACTGAAACAAGAAATAGAACACACTTGGATACTTTTCAGATGCCCCTTGAAAATCTCCTTCACATTCTTCTTTACCCAGAAAACTTCTACTTAGCAAAAACTCCCCCTGAGTTGATACTCTTCAAAGAAATCTTCATTTTCATTCATTGATCGTGCTAGAAAGAATTCTTCTGTCGAACCTCTCCTAAGAATGTTTCAAGGACAGATCTTCAAACAAATAGAGCAAAATCTCTTAGATATCTTTTCAGAATAAGATATAGCATTGCAAACCAAGATGTTAAGATTCTCCATAACTTCTCCCCCTTAGTACGACAAGTAACTTCTTCCCAATTGACAAAAAGTAACTTCTCCACTTCAGACAAAAAAAACAGTTAAATCTACAACACCTTTAGGGATTAGGCTCCAACCAATTACTAAGAAACTCCCCCTTAGTAATTTCTCCATTGCATTACTAAGGTTTCAATTTTATCTAATTCTCCCCCTTAGTTCATGCAAGCTCCAATCCACCCTTGTGTCTTTAGATATCCTCTAAGTAACCTCCACAAGATAGGATTGACAGATCTCATTTCTTGTATCACCAAGAGATCTCGTTTCTTGTATCACCAAATTCTCCCCCTTAGTTGAGAATATCCTTTAAAACAATAAAAGTATCATCTACATCCAATAGAAAAAGAAACTCTCCTCCAACTGAACATAAAATCCTCCTTAGGCCTAAAAATTAATGTCTCCCCCTTTGAGATTGAGAACAACATGAATTAATAGACCCAAAGGTAATACTTTGGACATTTCCACTAAGCTTCAGCTAGACTCTTCTTTAGCTTGTCTTCCAGAAAAGAATCTCTTCAACATTTCAGAGCTGGAAAATTCAGTAACAGGATTCAAGCATAGTAGCAAGGTTAGTGTTTGGTCTATGGTTTCCTCACTTCTACTACGTTCTGTTGGTGTTTACACTTTCAAGCGTAAGTGTTCCACTCATTTCTCTCCCTATTTCTCTCACTCAAGTGTATCACTCCCTCACTTCACTCAAGTGTTTCTCTCCCTTACTTGCACTCATTCCATTTATAGCAGTTTGTACCTGCAAGTAAATCCATGCTAGTCTCACCAAGATATTATGGATCGTTGACTGTAGCATGTTGTCGATCACTAAAGATCTAGGTTCTGAGATGGAATCTCAGACAGGGTTTCAGTTAGGCCGTCACCCAACTCACCATGAGCAAATCCATGCACACGTGGCTCGTCGTCGGGGAATAACCCTTCTGAAATTGGAATCTCCAGGAGTGACTGAAATCCCAACACCCTGATCCTCAAAAGACTCATCAACTTGGTAAACCAACTGAATCATAGTCTACGAGTTGTTGCTCAGCTACTTTCAGCATTAACAATCTCCCCATATGCAAATCCATGCACTGGATCGTTGAATGTGGTATACATACTAGCAGCTATCTAAGCATCAACCGACTCCCCATATGCAAATCCATGCACTGGATCGTTGACGGTGATATGCCTTTAAGTTTTGAGCGATCAATGTATTCCAGAATTTGAATTCCTGGGAGAGTAGACATGTACAACATCTTTCTCAATCACCTGTGAAGATGAATTAATTCACTATTTTCAGTCATGGAAAACTGTTAGTGATTGCCTCTCAACATCAACAGATTGCTCTGCGGATGTGAAATCCCGTTAGGGAACTAGGACTGTTCCTCCTAGGAAGGTTGACAAGGATTCTAATAAATGGCAAGAAATCCAAGTTTCCCTCAAACGCCTGTGAAGGTGGCTCAACAACTTCATTCACCATGAATGGTAAACACAGAAGTTTAGGGGTTTTACCTATACCTCACAATGTGCACTTCTTGCAATGTGTCCTCACAATTATTAGTCCCAAGAGAGGCTATAGAACTGTTAGGTCCTTTAACATCCCTTAGATGCAAAAACTTTAGGATTACCATCAGCGTGAATGCTTTTGGTGTGCTTGACTCATTACAAGGTGCTCTGGCTGACGAGCGAATTTTCAATGAAATCACCCTGTTGAGAGAGTTCATTCAGAAACGGTTGAATTGCCTTTTCATCTCTGCATCCTTTTGAGAGAATACAGATGAGCTACAAATACCTCAATTTGTATACTTCTTTCCTTCTCGAGAGGTAGAGCTGTGGGTGCACTTCCGACTTCATCCTTATTTGCTGCATCAAGTGCAGTTTCTCCCTTAACAACCGCTAATCTATATAAGTTCCTTATATCACCAAGGGTTGAAAGTTTGAATTAGAATGATAGTGTTTGGTACTAAGGCCTTGGTTAGAAATTGATGGATTATTCAACTTCTTGACCTTCCCCTATAGCCACTAAGGCCAAGCCATTACAGCTAAATAGATAGAGTTGATCAGAGCTATATAAAATTTGGTAGAGTATGATTAAACTTATTCTCTATTCCTTCTCAGACATATAGCATCGGAGCAATGTGTCATCAAGAAACACTATCATTCCAGAGCTAAAATGTGGGAATTAATAAAGAATAGATAAAAGAATATTAAGCCAAATTTCATAAACTCACAATTTTAAAAAAAAGTTTAACAGATTAACAAAAGTGTTCTTTTGAATTTCTCTTAGACAAATATCCAATTGAAATTCAACTCTTTTAACAAAAACATTTTGATTAATAACTCAAATCTATTTCATCTTGCTCACTGTATGTTTTCAGAAATTGTTTTGCAATTCATTCTTATCGGATATTATCTCCGACTTAAAACATAAATCATTTAAAAAAAAATTAAATGAATGCTTTAGTCATACAGTCCAAGGCACTAATCCCAAAGCAAACAACCATTGTTTTAATATTACAGGTCAATGTGAAACAGACATTAACAAGAGTTTTGAAAAACGTTTTACCAATGGTTGATACTTTAAGATCAAAACAATTTACTCAAATAAAATAGCCTGATACCATGCAACTTAAGTTACAAGTTATCAAGTAACTTTATTTAAACAAATCGTGAAGAGAAAACAGTTTTCATTACAAAACATTTAGAGAGAGGGAGGATATATGATTTTGAAATTGAAAGATAATCCTCAAGAAATGTTCTCTTTCAAAGAAAACTTTTAGTGGCTTTTCATTCTCTGGCAAATGAATGCATGTTTAGATAAAACATTTTTCACAAGAAATAGACAAGAAATTTCTTTATGCATTCAAGTTCTAAAGAATGAAAAACATATGTTAATACTAATGAATTATCAAAGATATGAGTAACAATACATTCAAAAGTACTAACATCATTCAATCATTTTGTAATAAAATGCATCTTACTACAAAATAATCAAGCACATAAGATACTTACATTATGCTAGACAATTACCATTTGTCGCTTGAAACAAACACATTTTGCAATATAGATCATGGTAATTCTAAAGCATAAAACATAAGCATCCGCTAAACACTGAACATACATTGACCGAATGAAAGCATTTAACTTCTTACACTACATCTTAACAATTATCACATAAGCATATTGAAAATACTCATGACAATCAGAATGTATGTAAGCTCGAGGTACTAGTTGCATCAGAGATCAAATACCTTTAAATATTAATGCTAAAATTTATGATCTTTGACAACCCCTCGCGATGTAGTAAATTACTTTCAATATCAGTGTTTTTGAAATAATCTTTTTGTCACTTAGTGCAGAAATTCTAAGTGGCATCACTAATATCAAAAGAATGACAACTAATATTAATGGATTTTACAAAAGACATGAATTTCATCACTTAAACTACATATTAAGTGGTTCCATTAATATTAACATTAAACAATTAAAAGTAAATAAAATTACAATTAATTAATATATACAAATACTTATGCTGAAACATTTGATACATATAGCATGAATAACATATGACAGCACAAAGTATGAGATCCTGGATATAAATTGACTATACAAAGAGATGCTACAATGTTAGGTCCCTAGGTCCCGGGTGATCATAGGTAATCTCATAATGATAATATTGAGTCCCGGGTGGTCACACGCCAAACATTAATCAGTTCCTAGAGATCGTAGACATCTAAATAGCATGAACACTCTCTATAAACTTTACATTTAAATAAATCAACATTAGACTAGAGTGACATACCTTAGTCAATAGAGCTTTTACTGGTGTATGATCGTTGAATGAACAATTACTCCTCTTTGCCCTAGAGATCGAACGTTTACTCCTTTTGGACAGGAATAACTTTTCAGCTACCAGTTAACATTGTTCCTCGAAACAATACCACGCTCATCCAGACGGAAACTGCATTACCTTCAACACCCAAATATTTCCTTATAGATATTGGTCTTGGCAGCAGCTTCACTAAACTCAGCACTCTAGAAACCAGTAGTCCTGACACTGGCAGAGTAGAACCTTCAAAAACTCCGAACTACCCTTCAGCTTCTGTATCAATACCAAGTCTTCATGTGGATTGATTCCTTGTGCTAAGTGTATCTGCCTCTGGTTCAATTGAGTTAGTTCCTTGATTCGAACCCTACTCAATCTTGATTAGTTAGTGCATCTTCATTCTTCATTGAATTCACTCAGAAAAACCAATGAAATACTCTTATACATGCACGGTACTACCAATCACTACTCTACTACCCAGATTCATCAAGAACTGACTCTAGGAAATGTTGTTACACAAAACCCTTTGTCATGACAGATGTGTCCTTAATGTTTCCTTAGATTTTCAGTGGGTAGAGTAGTCTTATTCAAATATGATTGAGATCATCTTGCATTATTTTTAAATTGACAATTTCCTTTCTAATATGCAATCACTCAATCTGGATCACTAAGTGCTCCTAAGAATCTCAACTCTTACTCAATGAGCACTGCTAGCCTTTGAACATCAAACACGACTAGTTGATCCAACTTACTGATGCTCCCCCTGTGATGCTGCTTGCAGCTTTTCTTCATCTGGTGTCATCTGAACTTGAGCCCTAAACAGGATGTCAACCTTTAGAAATTCAGAGCTAAAATCAAACGAATGCTAGAGAGCTTGATGATGATGTTCACTGCATCTAGATCATCTTAAATCAATCACAGACTCTATGTAAGCTCTTAACTCCAAATAAGATAGCCTTCCATCACACCATGTGACTTCAGGAATGATTAATCTTACTTGATGTCTTCTCTTTACATTTGCTGATTAGACTTGATGTGTCAACTGATTCAGCCGTAGTGAATAGGAAACCTTAAGTCTATCCATTATCCTTGTAATTCCACTCAAGGTCTGGATTTCCCTATCAACTCCTCCATTTGGTCATGAAGTCCGGAAACTAAACTTTACTCTAGAATACTCCTTTCAGTGCAGACATAACATAGAACTTCGTTCGTCAACAAATTCCATTACCTGCCCTCAAAGTGTTCTTACAGCAATCTGCCTAATCCTTTGAATGTGATTAATCACTGAAATGCTTCATCTATCGAATGCATGAACAAACACCAAAACTAAACAGGATAGTCTTTGACTTGACTTCCCTTCAACTGACATACTTCACTAATGTCCTTCTTAAAAGAATTTCATTAGAAGTAGTCCTTTCTCACCAACTTCATATTCACTGTCGAATCCGTTATCTTGATAAACCAAGTATTAGTTGATAAACCAAGTGTGAGAGCATCACTTGTTGTTGCAGCTAACTCCATTCTGATAAACTTCAATGAATAGTTGACTTCATCATAAGCATTACATTTTGTGTCAGCAATAACCTCACTTCCAGTAGAGTGAGCTTCTATTTCTCTTGACCCCGATCAATATTGTTCATCCTCGAACTGATATTAGGAAACCCTTCGCAAAGAATTCCCTATGTCTTCCTTAATATTGTGCTTCAGATCATTCAAGAAAAATAGGTAACCTTGCTTAACCATTTGAATACCAAAGCAAAAGTAGTTACATGCCTCGAACATGAAAATGTCAGAGATATATAACTTGTACATGTTGAAAGATACTCTGCATTCATAAATGATTAAGACACGTGGTCCTCAATTTGATTGAGTCCAAGGGTTAGAGATATTTCTAAACATAGTTAACAACAAAGCATTCAAGTTCAACATGCTCATTCTTATCTGACTGATCACTCCTCATCTATATCAGCCTCAACAAGTAGTCTTGGCTATGAGCTCAGTGATCCCAACCTAACTTAAGGTGGACTAGCAGTCTATAAGAATCATGTCGTACATATATGTAGTCATAGAAGAATCAATCACTCAGATTCCTAATTCTTCTAAATCACCTTTGTTGTTCACTTTAACATTATATTATCTCTAATTACCTGAGTCAGTTTAAATTTAAAAAAATTTAATTAATGGTTTATTATACTGACCCCTAGGCAATTCCCAAATTAGAAACAAACTCATCTTAACAAGCACATGATCAAATATAGCATTTAATACAACCATGCGAGTATAAACAGATTATAGACAATGTAAACATCAAGGCACTTAGCATGCAGCAAATACTCTTTCCGGTAAATGTACCCCTACAAATACCTAAGACTCTATATGCTAACATGATCAATTATCGTAAAGCAAGCATTAAATCACACAAGATCTAATCATGAAGTCAAATACTGATAAACAAGCAACACTAACAAACTAGCATAAGTTATCTAATTTATATAGAAATCAAGGTGAGACATGCATTACATCAAACTTATAATATAATGCAGTTCAGCACTTAATACTCTATAATTAAATCAAACAAGTATAAACTAGTTAGAAAGTATACCTGTGCGATGCTTAACATTCCATCTCGAGTGATAATCAATTGATCCAAATCAATTTCCATTCCACTGACACTCATGGAAGTATCCTTGCATTTGACCTCAATAACCAATGATGTTCCTGCTTCAACCCAAACTGATACCTGATTGTTCTGCTTAAAGACCCCGACATAGAATGTCTCATGTTCTGCTTGAAAAGATCACTCTTCTTTGTATGTGTAGCAATAACCCCTTGATTATCATATGTCAGTGATAATCAAACCTTGTGTATTTCTGCCACTGATGTCCTTTAACCAAATCTTCAATTGTTGTTTTGGTTCTTTGACCGTTAAACTGAATTCCTTTTCAAAATCCCAAATTCTTCAGATATTGATTCGAAAACCACTGATCGAAGACTCTTCCCTAAATGAACTAATCCTCTTTTAATAACCAAATGATCCACTGAGTAGACCGATGTAGAAATACATCTCCAATGGTAAGATCAGGTCTCAAGTCCATTAGAATGTTCTTCAGTCAGTTCGTTTGTCCTCAACAAACGAAGAATCAACTCCTGTTGTTTCGTTTAATAAAACATTTTGTTCAAACAGAAGTATTTAAATTTTTTTTTTAGGAATTTAAATAATTAAAATAAATTGAAAATGCATTTTTGATAAATAATAATAAATTTCTTGATTTCAAATTATAAATAAAATAAAATTCGAAAATAAAGTTTTGATATAGAGATAACAAAATTTTCAAGGTATATTAAATAATCCTGAAAAAGAAATTATTTCAAATCAAAATTAATTTCCAAAGAATTTTATAGAATTTATAATCCAAAACAGTTTCAATTATAATTAAAATAAAACAGATTGAAAATATAAGTTTGATATAAAAATAATAAATTTTCAAGTCATCTTAGATATTCTTGAAAATAAATTATTTCAACCAAAATGATTTTCCAAAAAGTTTTATGAGATTTATAATTAAAACTTCCAAACTTAAATTATAATTAAAATAAAACAACTCGAAAACATAATTTTGAAATGGAAATACTAAATTCTCAAAACATTTAAAATGTTCATGAAAATAAATTATTTCAATCAAAAATAATATTTTCCAAAGAGTTTTATAAAATTTGTAATTAAAGTTTTATGAAAAATAAATTATTAAACCTCAAAAATAATTCTCAAAATACTTTTAAGAATATTAAACTCAAAAGAAATTAAATTGGATTTTAAGATTAATTTTAGTTTTCAAATTAATAAAATTCTTAACTAAGAATATTAAAAATATAAAATATTTGACTCCAAAATTTAAAAGAAAATAAAATATTTTCCAAGATGTAAGATAATCTTGAAAAATAAATTATTTAAATTTAAAAATTATTTTCAAAATATTTTATATAATTAAATTCAAATTTAATTATTAAATTAATTATTAAACTAAAAACAATTTGAGAGAAAAACAATTTTTGTTTTAAATAAAAGTTAAACTATGTAGCCATGTGTCATGTTGAAACAGCTCTCTAAGTAGAACTTCTACATAGGAATGTTCTACATAGACTCTATCTCGAACACCAAGTAGAACTTCTACATAGGAATGTTCTACATAGATTCTATCTAGAATATTAAGTAGAACTTCTGACTTAGAAAATATTTCTAACTCCAGAATTTCTACTTAGGTTCTATCTAGAACATTAAGTAGAATTTCTACATAGAAATGTTCTACTTAGATTCTATCTAGAACATTAAGTAGAATATTCTACATAGAAATGTTCTACTTAGGTTCTATCTAGAACATTAAGTAGAATATTCTACATAGAAATGTTCTACTTAGGTTCTATCTAGAACATTAAGTAGAACTTCTGACTTAGAAAATATTTCTAAGTCTAGAATTTCTACTTAGGTTCTATCTAGAACATTAAATAGAATATTCTACATAGAAATGTTCTACTTAGGTTCTATCTAGAACAATAAGTAGAACTTCTGACTTAGAAAATATTTCTAACTCCAGAATTTCTACTTAGGTTCTATCTAGAACATTAAGTAGAATATTCTACATATAAATGTTCTACATAGGCTCTATCTAGAACATTAAGTAGAACTTCTGACTTAGAAAATATTTCTAACTCCAGAATTTCTACTTAGGTTCTATCTAGAACATTAAGTAGAATATTCTACATAGAAATGTTCTACTTAGGTTCTATCTAGAACATTAAGTAGAATATTCTACATAGAAATGTTCTACTTAGGTTCTATCTAGAACATTAAGTAGAACTTCTGACTTGGAAAATATTTCTAACTCCAGAATTTCTACTTAGGTTCTATCTAGAACATTAAGTAGAATATTCTATATAGAAATGTTCTACTTAGGTTCTATCTAGAACATTAAGTAGAACTTCTGACTTAGAAAATATTTCTAACTCCAGAATTTCTACTTAGGTTCTATCTAGAACATTAAGTAGAATATTCTACATAGAAATGTTCTACTTAGGTTCTATCTAGAACATTAAGTAGAACTTCTGACTTAGAAAATATTTCTAACTCCAGAATTTCTATTTAGGTTCTATCTAGAACATTAAGTAGAATTTCTACATAGAAATGTTCTACTTAGGTTCTATCTAGAACATTAAGTAGAATTTCTACATAGAAATGTTCTACTTAGCCATCTCGAATATCTATCTCGAATATTCTACATAGGAATGTTCTACTTGGCCATCTAGAACATTTTGTACTTAGAAAAATTCCGGGCTTCAAAAAAATTCTGGATGTCCAGTGAACCAATCGTACCCTCTTTAATCTCAAAAATAAAAATAGATCCAATCGATTTGTATGTCAATCGAGTAGCTCTGATACCAATTATTGGGTCCTGGAGATCGTAGAGGGGGGGGGGTGAATACGATTCCCAAATTAAATATGACTATTAATTATTTTTGGGACAACATAAAAATTACTTTGGTTCAAACCCGGGTACTGTTCATCATCTTCTTCAACCTCAAGAACACCATTAAAATAACCAAGATAATGAACGGTAAATCATCCAAAACACACAACACAACAAGATCCAAGAATATAACTTTATATTCATTGAAGTGGGGTAGATGCTACAAACAAGTTCAAGAACACAAGCTCAAGAACACAACAAAGAAGTGATTTTTGTCTCCTCTAAAACTATTACATTTTGTAGATCTAGGAGACAAAAATCAACCCTATCTTCTATACAAGATTTAGCAAGTGTTTACAATAGAACGATAGAGAAGTGGTATGATAAAGAAAATCATGGCCCCAAAATATTAAAGTATTAGTTCGGCCATGGAGGAGAGAATAATTTCTCTCTCTCCCCCCTTTTCTTTCTCCTGCACACGGATGCACACAACCACCACTAAAATGGAGACTTGAGTTTCTTCTTTCTATATTGAAAAAGGTGTTGCTTTTTGCTTTTTCACCTTTTACTCTTGTCCACTCAAATCTTATCTTTAAAGTCAAGTGCGAAGCATGCCTTTGGAAATATTTAATGTAAAAGTAATATTTAATAAATATATAAAATATAAATAAAGAATATCTTTATTTATAAAATATATAAATAATTAAATAAATACTTTATTTAATTAAATTAAATATTTCCATTCCACTCTTCAATTTGTGTAGACTTCCTTATCCAAATACTTGGCCCCGTATACGTGACTCCACCACGTCCAAGTATTTGGCCTTCTAATCTGTGAAGCTTTAGTAAGATCCAATCAGGTTGTGCCGTCTGTCCCTTATCCATTAGGCTGGCATTTCTCCAACACTGATTTACCACCTTTGTTGATCCTCTACATGACTCAAGAAAACCAACAACTTTAGAATGATTAAAACCATATTAACCGACGAGAGCTTGCCTCCAATGTCCTGACACATTATGCAACGGTCTGGTTCATAAGTGACTAGTCTTGATAGGGGCTCTTGATTCAGAACATGATTCCACATTCTTCTTTGCAAACCTTACTTGTTGCTTCGATTGTAATGCACTAAAATCGTCATAGACTAAGACAATCTTTTGTAGCTTCCACATCCTTGAATAGATGTCAACATCTTTTATTCTCCACTGAGGCCTGAACATGTTAATGAACTTCTTCCAGTGAGCTTCAAGTTTGTAGATGATCCTTTGATACTTTGTCTTAACTGAACTCTGTGATCCAAGATTTCTGTGCACCTGCATATTATTACATGTCCTGTTCTATTGTTGAGTTATCATCAACCATTACATAGAGATTACATTTAGCATTCCTAGTACACATGAAAGTGCAGTGAGTTACTTCCCTTCACTCATATCTCCCCTTTCAAAAAGAAAATGTTATCATTGAACCTGTAGCACTAGTTGATGGATTGAAGCACAACCTGCTCAGTATTAGTCAACTGTGTGATAATGGTAATGGTGTATGGTTTACAACTGGATCATGGATCATAGCCAATAAAGAATCTGGTGAAATTCTCTTAACAAGAGAGAGAAAATGAAATGTCTATGTGGCTGATTTTCACTCTATAAAGACAAACTCAATGACATGCCTGCTGAGCAAAGCAAATTCAGATGAAAGTTGGATTTGGCACAAGAAACTAGCCCATTTGAATTTCAAATCCATGAATCTATCGGTCAGAAAGAATATGATTAGAGGCATTCCACAGATGGAATTCACCACGGATGGACTGTGTGATGCTTGTCAAAAGGGAAAACAAAGAAAAACATCATTTAAGTCAAAGTATGAATCATCAATTGATAAACCTTTGGAGTTATTGCACATGGACTTATTTGGACCAGTGTTAGGTCCAAATGTGTTGTAGAGGGGGGGGGGGTGAAAAGAAATTTTTAGATTTATGAAGCAATAAATACTATGTAATAAATGAACACAATGATTCAAGGAATATATGTCTTATATATAACTTGAAAGAGTTGCTACAACATTCATTACAGTAGTACAATAGAAGTAAAGAGGGTAGTAAATGATACTAAGCTTTGTGAATACTCTCTCTCTCTTTTACAAGTGTTTCTCTCAAATATTGCTCTTCTTCAAATGTTACACGAGTACATCTATTTATAATACTTGTAATCTATGACTTGTAGTCTTCAACATATAGGATATGAGTGGTCCAATGTTGTCCACATAAATCTTATCTTGTTTTGAAAGCTTGGAAATAGCCAACCAGATGATGCCATGTGTCATGTTGAAATTGTCCTCTATGTAGAATTTCTACATAGGAATTTCTACTTACCATCTCGAACATTTAAGTAGAACTTCTACATAGGAATTTTCTACTTACACTCTATCTCGAATATTTAAGTAGAACTTCTACATAGGAATTTCGAGATAGCTTCCTTCCTGTGTACTTCGAAAATATTCCACTTCCAGAATTTCTACTTGGCTCTAAGTAGAAACTTATCTAGAATTTCTAGATAGAAATTTCTACATAGGTTCCCCAGTAAGTACTTAGAGAAATTCTGGGCTTCAACTAGAAACTTCAATGCAACATCTTGAACTTGTGATTTCTTCTTGTCTTCTATATTCTTCAACAAGCTCTTGAACATGGATCTCTACTACTAACAAAAACTTGCTATCAATGCCTTGACACTTGATGCAATGGTCTGGTTCATAAGTGATTAGTCTTGATAGGGTTCTTGCTTCTGAATAGATTACCATATTCAGTTAGTAATGTGGCTTTCCAATTGTCACTTTCCTGCTTCTTCACTTGAAATCAATTAGTCTTATTGATATTGATTGTTATGATCTTTATTGTTTAAGTTACACATCATTGAGGCATGAACAACTTTGACTGGAACTTCTTCCAGTGATTTCATCTTTGATTGATCATAATTAACCATGGTAAATTGTATCAATTACCTTGTCTTTAATTTGTATTTATTTTTTTGTGACTTCTTGTTCTTGATTGTCTTCTGGTTAAGTATCTTTTCTTTAGTTGAGTTACATTAGTTACAGTGTTACAAGTTTAGACACTCTGCCTTTCAATCTCCCCCTATTTGATTGTCTAACAATGACATTCAAATTAAAGAAGGATAACTCAACTAAATAGATGAGACAAGAAAAGATAAGTAACATTAAAGTCTTGTTCATGTTACAACTGAAATGAAAATTGAAAAACAATACAAAGAATTTAATAATTAACTTAAACTAGAAAGAGAATTCGAACCTCGAATCAAAGATCTTTGGAATGATTTCTATCACCTGGATTATTTCATGTCTTTCAGTCATACTCATATCACCTTATTGGATCCACTCTGATTCACGGTTACAGTTTGGTAAATTAGCCTATCTCGCATACCGTGGTCAGGTGAATTTTCCTCAAGAGAGTTAGAGCAACCAAAAGATATGAAGTTTTTCCAACTTTAAGTTCACATTCCTCCGAGCTTTCATTCTAATTCCCTTTCCCCTTCCTAATTTCTTTCTCAGCATCGCGCCTATCTTCTCTTTGTTTTCTGCGCCTTTCTTTCTTTTACTGTTCTCTCTTGTATACTGGATCATGTAACTGTGCCCATCTAGCATTCAACAGACTTACTGCTTCCATCTCTAGAGGATTATTGGGTTCTGGATATGGATGTCTGAAAAGTCTTCTAAGTTTTTCCACCTCCTGGGTAGTCCTGATCTTTGGAATATCCTAAAAATTCTTCATGATGAGCTGTGATTTCCAGTGAGATTTATCAGCTTTAAACTGACAGTAGATCATCTTGGGGTAGCCCTTGACACGGTTAGTATTGAAGACACTAGCCGCATCTAACTCCATTTGTCTTTTCTCCTGAACTATCTCAGACAAGTACTTCAGTAGTCTCTGCTTCTCATCAACAAACGTACCCTCTAAATAACCTCAATTGAATTCTTCCAATACTTTATCTAGAAATGCAGCATCTTGAGACTGTAGCAGCCATTTCCTACTCATATGCAAGAAGGTCTATTTCTGGTCTGCATCAATGAATACCAAAGCATCAGCTGTATTATCAGCGTAAAAGTGAATCCAATATACACTATCTCTTCCTGGAACACCAACTGTCTCCCTTATTTCTCCTTGTTCTAGTGGTCTAGAAGGAAGAGTCAGATCTTCATCTACACTTTTCACAGCTTGTAGAATATTCCATTTTCTCTCCATTAACTCTAGCTCAATCTTTACGTTGTCTAGAGGATTTGGAGCAATAATATCACATTTCCATATCTCGTTGCTTTTCTTTAATATTATCTTCTCAATGAACTCCACTGATTTTTCTTTGATATCAGAAGTAAATCCCTTGCTCATCATTTGTTTATATATCGCTTTTAAGGATTCCACTAATAGAGCCATTAGATCTTCTTCCTCCATATTAACCCTCTTCATTCTTCCATCTACTACCATACGAACAACATCTGGATTGGCTGAGAATTCTGGTCCCTTGTCCTCTGCTAGCTGCATTAACTGATCTCTGTACAGAATGCTAAGTTCCTCAGCTTGAGAGTATTGAATTTTATTTGCTAGCAAGAACAACTCTGACGCAGATCTTCTCGAGATAAATTGATCATCCACGTACATGAAAGACATTGGGGCTCCTTCAACTAAGGTCAGAATGACTTGCCACTCCTTTACCACTGGTTTATATCCAACACGGACTTTTGAAATCTTCCTTTTCAAAGCATTTATGTAGTCCACCGTCATTAGATTTTTCAGGTTCAAGTTATAGAAAAGATCACCTGCCTCCTTGTTATGAACTTCATTTTTACAAGTCCCCATTAGTATCTTCCTTGCATCATCCCATTTCTGTCCAATCCTCCGTTTGTCCAAATCAATCTGAGGATCAGCTAATCTTGCAAGCTCATAGGCGTACTGCTTCTCCTTGAGTTCCACTTTCTTCTCAAAGAAAATAGCCTCTTCTTGCATCATTTTCATTTTAAAGAACTGAGCTTGTTCCAAGGCCAACTGTTGAGCTATCTGGGTCTCTTCATCAACAGGGATCTCTTCAGTATCTCCAGTAGACATCCCAGCACCTCCACCTTGTTCCTTCAAAGATCTTTTAATAGCATGTGCTAGGGGTACCTCCTTCATATCAGAGTCTGAATCAACAACATGTACTTCTTCCTGTCGACCACCAAAGTTAGTGAATGACTCTTCTTCTTCAACCACCACTGCTTTACCCTTTCTCTTCCTCTGAGCCTCCTCATCAGTCACTGGCTCACTTTCCTTCATTTGCTCCTCTTCAACCAGAGTTGACTGTTGTCCCGTCTATTGTCTCGTCTCAGGATCTCTCTCCCCCTTAGGTGAGTTATCCGGAACACCACCCTGAGCAGTAGATCCTGCAACATGCTGTGAACCATCATAGCCAGATCCAGAAGGTCCAGCACCAGCTCCACCAGTTCCACCATCATATGGGGGAGGTTGATTGTACTGTTCATCAAAACACTCCAGGGGCACCAAATGGCGAATTGCATACATCATTCGACTGATCTCCGTTGCCATGGTATGCATTACACTTTTTACGGTCCCCATCCGTTCGTACAGAGTACTGTCCAAGACTCCACCAGCATGGCCCAAGTCATTCACCTTGTTCATTATGTCGTTTAAACCTTCCGCCTGACTTTCCATTTGTGCTGCGTAGTCATCAAGAGCTCTCCGGTTGTCTCCAACATTTACCTCTAACTGCCCCATCGTCTGCCCGAACTGCTTCACCTGATTTTCAATTACTGTCATACGAGTATCAAGATTTTCAAGAATAAGGGACGGTGTTTGGATTAGGTGTTCTCGCTCTAAAAATCGTTCTGTTAGTGTTTGTCGCTCAGTTTCAGGCCTTAAAAATGAAGGTCCCTGACTCCCTAAACGCTCACACACACTCTCTGTCTCACGCTCGTGTATATCTTCAACAATATCACCAAGATTAAAAGTAGTACCTGCAGAAACTGGATAAGAAAAGTTAGGAGTAGTTATGGGATCTAAAGATCCTGTCTGTTCCTGAGGTGGAATCTCAGGCTGAGAGGCTGCAAAGTGTTCATGTACAACATCTGAACTGATCCTCTCTGCAGCATCAGTACGTACCGGTGAAGGTACTTTAGAAGCAAATAAAACTTCCAGCCTAGCTGAAACAACAGGATCCTCAGAAGGCACAAAATCCTCACCAAAAGTCCTAGGTGTAGAATGTACAAGGGGAGAACCACTCACGTGAGGTGGAGTGGTTGTGATAGACACACTAGGTTTTGACTGGGCTTTTGAAGTAGCAGCTTGAGAAATTTTGGCTCGCTTCCGTATTAGGGGCTGCACTTCAGGGTTACTCTCATCAGAACTCTCACCTAATTCTATAGGTGCCGGCCTTTTAACTCCTGTCAACAAGGGTGAAAGTGAAGAAGTCAGGGAATCAGACTCAGAAATTTGGCTATCACGCTGGGATAGATCCTGCGGGTTGGCAGAATCTTGGGCCACAGAATCAAATTTAGATGAAGAGGAAGTATTTGTAGTGTGAACAGAGGGTGCCGCATGTTCAAAGAAATTACCTCCTTCATTACCTTGTTCAGCAAAGGGGTCAGATTCAGCAAGAGTTGACCTAGGAGACGGTTGCTGCTCCCTTGGCCTGGTAGAGTACTGACTGAGAGAATGACCCTCTTCTTCGTCATCATCAAGTTTCTCGCCAGGAATCCCTTGAAACGCGTTAGTATGAGCAGATAGATTCTGAGCATGTGATGATAGTTGTGAAGTCCCCGCCAGAGTAGTGACACCTACATCATAAGAAAGCCACACTCGAATATTCTCAGGAATAGACATAGGTTTACCCTGATGCTTATCCTGGTTAGCAATTGTTGTTAGTGACTTAGTTCCCATACCAAGAGATGAAGAGGTTGGACTCCTAACAAATGCCTGCCTAACTGATAAAGCATTAGATGGTACAAGATGATTAATTAACATTTATAAGAAATGGGGATACCAGCAGACAACATCAGAGGTTGCAATGTCCCTGGTATCAGGTGATCCCATCATCGCCACAATTTCAGAAAGAATGATCCTTCCATAATTAATGTTAAGTTCACGGGCCAGGGAAACACCAAAGATTTGTATGAGAATAGGAATTTGATGAAAATCTCTTTCGTGTGCACGAAAACATCTTGTGATAGCTTCGAAAAAGTAATTCCATTCCACATGAAAAAATTGTTTTTGAATAGTGGAAGTGGATATTTTACCAGTGGGAGGATAAAATCCAATTTCTTCAAAAAACTTTAGGCACTCGGCCGCTGTATGTACAGGGTCATAAGAATCTTTGACTGGGAAACTAAGAACTCTATTAAAAACTGCCTCTGTAACCTCATATTCTTGACCTTCTAAGGTAAACTTAAAACCATAGGGGGTCGATTTACTCCCATAAGTAACCGCACTGGTCCATAATTGCTGCAAAGAATCATGAACCAGTGTTGGTTTTGCAGTGAAGGCAGTACTAGCTTTGGAGTACAAATTGAGAAATCGTACCCAAAACTTGAATCGTGGGAGTTGATCACTAATTTCCGTAGAAATATTATAAATGTTATTTTTAGCAAGTGAAAATTGGTGAGACATTTTTTTTGTTTTTTGTTTTAAAAAATTTCGTGAATTAATTGGATTTTTGTATATAAAAAAATGCACACAATTAAAGTAGAGAGAAAAAAAATAACCAAACAATGTCAGATCAATTCCTTTTAATTAGTAGAGAAGACACAGAGTCATAACTGGAAAATAAACTACGGAATTGAAATGAACGATTACGAATCCTTAGACAGCCAAATAACCACACTACTGATTAACGAGATAAGGAACAGTAAATCAAGTATGCAATTTCAACAGTGTGTATGAGAAGGTGTGTAAATATTCGCGTGTATATATCGTGTAAACAGAAGAATAGACACGAAGCAGAACACAGAAACACACAGTGATCAGAGATGCAAACAAGAGATTTAGACACAATTTTGAAAGTAGTTCATGGTATGTATGAATATTAACACATAAATCGCTGTGATGAAGAAATCGCCTGGGAGGGAGGGTGGGGGCTGTAAAAATTAGGTTTTAAATAATGGGTAAAAGTGAAAATAACATCGGGTTAGCGATGTATATATAGGCATTATTGAGAAATGACAAAAATACCCTGTGAAAAAAAAACTTAAGTACGTACAGGGTAATCTAAGTCAAACATCAAGTCGAACTTCGACTTGAGTTTCGACGTAGGTGCTAACTCGAAGTTTAGTAACTTAAACAAAACCTATCTCGAACATCAAGTCGATATACGAGATAAGGTTCGAGATAGAGACTATCTCAAAATTTCCTTAACCCTTAAACAAATTTTAAGTCCCACCAGGGAAACCTATCTCGAATATTAAGTTGATATTCGAGATAATGTTCGAGATAGAACCTATGTCGAACATTAAGTCGATATTCGGGATAATGTTCGAGATAAAACTCAAGTCGAATTTCTTCCCAGACTTAGAATTTTTAAAACTTCACTCCTGGAAGCATAAACCCGAAATATAAGTCGAATTTCGAGATGAGTTTCGAGATAGATTGTATCTTGAAATTTTGAAGATACTTAACAAAATTTGGCACTTTTTAGAAAAAATCAACAATTAAATTTTGCCAAATTAAAATAAATATTAATACTTAAAAACATTCCTTGACAAATCTAAGGCCTTTAATATCATAAAATTACATGAAAAACATAGAAAAATTCATCTAAAAATCTTGAAAAATTTAGAGAAACATGAATTTAACTCCCCCTATGTTCATGCAATATTATGAGCATAAATTCAAAGTTTTATCAATAATTTCACTTAAAGCACAATGAATTCATGAAAAATAATACTACATACAATATATAATAATCATTAATGAAACATTTTAAAGTCTAAGTCTATAATGATTAAATAACATGCATAAGTGATATTTTTAGCAATTTTCTAGATTATTTACATATGTTTTCAACTAGGCACAATTAAAATAGGCAAATTATAAGAAGAAAAACATATGTACTTGATCAAAACTGGGAATTTACAGATAAGAGGATTTACTAACTTGTGTTAAGCATCCCCAATTCACCAACCAACCTATTGAATGTGACTTCATCAAGAGTTTTAGTGAATATATATGCGATTTGTTGCATTGTGGGTACAAAATGTAACTCCACAGTCCCCTCCTCAACATGTTCTCTTATGAAGTGATATCTTATATCTATGTGCTTGGTTCTGGAGTGATCCCCAGGATTTTTGGTCATGGCAATGGCACTAGTGTTGTCACACATGATAGGAATCTTATTGTGCTCCATGCCATAATCTTTTAATTGGTTCCTCATCCACAGTATTTGAGCTACACAGCTTCCAGCAGCGATGTACTCAGCTTCAGCGGTAGAAGTAGATACTGTATGTTGCTTTTTTACTTTGTCAGGACACCAATCTTCTTCCTAGGAATTGACAGGCACCAGATGTGCTTTTCTTATCAATCCTGCAACCTGCATAGTCTGAATCTGAATAGCCTATTAGATTAAAACCTTTATCTCTTGGGTACCAAATCCCTAGATTTGATGTTCCCTTGAGATACCTAAAGATTCGTTTGACGGCTATGAGATGTGACTCTTTAGGATCCGTTTGGAACCTTGCACACAAACAAGTTGTGAACATTATATCGGGTCTACTTGCAGTTAAATAAAGAAGTGAGCCAATCATACCTCGATAGCTTGTGATGTCAACTGGTTTACCTGATTTGTCTTCATCAAGCTTCGTGGAAGTTGTCATGGGAGTTTTAGCTGCTGACGCATCTTCTAGATTGTACTTCTTGAGTAAATCTTTGATGTACTTGGACTGACAGATAAAGATTCCTTATCTTCTCTGACTGATCTATAATCCAAGAAAGAATCACAGCTCCCCCATCATGCTCATCTCATACTTATCCTGCATTAACTTGACAAATTTCTCGCACAAGCGCTCATTAAATGACACAAAAATAATATCGTCCACATAAACTTGAACAAGTATTAAATCACCCTTTACATTTTTATAGAACAATGTTTTATCAATTACTCCTTTAGTAAAACCACTTTCAATTAAGAACAAGGATAGGGTTTCATACCATCGTCTTGGGGATCGCCTGAGGCCATAGGCAGCTTTGAAGAGAAAGTATACAAAATCTACAAGTTCTGGATCAATAAAGAGAGGTGGCTGTTCCAGATATACTTCTTCTTCTAGCTCTCCATTCAGGAAGGCACTTTTCACATCCATCTGAAAAACCTTGAAGTTCTTGTGTGCTGCAAAGGCCAAGAACATCCTGACTGCCTCAAGTCTTGTAACTGGAGAATAACCCTTCGCTACCAAACGAGCCTTGTTTCGTGTTACAAGTCCGTCCTCATCCAGTTTATTTCTGAATACCCACTTAGTTCCAATTACTGATCTGTTCTTTGGTCGGGGTACCAGTTTCTAAACTTTCTGCCTTTCAAACTGATTGAGCTCCTCTTGCATTACAATTACCCAATCAGCATCACCAAGAGCTTTTTCTATTTCTTTAGGTTCAAGTTTGGACAAGAACCCAGAGTACAAGCAGATATTAGTCATGTCAGCTCTTGTAGTTCTTCTAGTAGTCACACCGACGTCTGGATCACCAATTATTAATTCAAACGGATGGTCTCTACTCCATACCCGTTCTTTTGGTAAATGTCTTGATGATTCAGTTTGATTTTCTGAATTGTTGTGTTGGCTACTTGTGTTATTTCTACTAACTCCGCCTGAGTTAGTGCCACCTCCTGCAGAACTAGTGTCATCTCTTCTTAAGTTTTGAGCACTTGTCCTTGAGCTGCTATTTACTCCCCCTGAGTTATTGTCGGACTGTGTTGAAGAAGTTTCTTCTGATCTTTCATTAGACTCAGGTATTTCTTCTCGAACAGTTGATATATTTGTTGTAACAACCAACTCAGGTTCATCCTCAACTTCATCCAAGTCCAGATTCTAAAATTTTAGGGACTCGGGTTCACGATTATCTTTAGAAATTTATGGGAGTTTGGTATCGTCGAATCTGACATTGTAGCTCTCAATCACTTTTCGATCGTTCACTAAGAATACCCGATAAGCTGCCACCACATCTGTAGAATAATCCATAAATATCCCTTCACGTACTTTTGCTTCAAACTTGCCTAGATTTTCATCGTCTATAAGTACGTAGCATTTAGCTCCAAAGACATGAAAGTATTTGATTGTTGGTCTTCTGTTATTCATTAGTTCACATGGTGTCTTTTCTTTATCTTTTATAATCAAGGTTTTATTCTGAGTGTAACACACTGTACTCACTGCTTCGGCCCAAAAGTATAGATGAAGTTTTGATTCATACAACAAAGTTCTTTCTGCTTCAACCAATGTTCTGTTCTTCCTTTCAACTACTCCATTTTGCTGTGGAGTTCTCGCGGCAGAGTACTGACGACGTATTCCTTTAGAAACACAGAAATCATTTAGTATTGCATTTTTAAATTTAGTGTCGTTGTATGATCTAATCGTCTTCACAATGAGTGTTGAAACATTCTCAATTTCATTGATGTGATCAATGATTTGGAAAGGTATATAGTCTTTTGTCATAGCGAACAATACCCATGTATACTTGGAGAAGTCATCCACGATTACTAACGCATATCTTTTTCTAGATAATGGTATGACATTCATTGGGCCAAATAAATCCATATGTAGAAGTTGTAGAGGCTCAGTGATACTAGAAATTTCTTTAGACTTATGCGATGCTCGCTTTGACTTTTCCATTTCACAGGCTTCGCAGAGTCCTTTAGGAGCAAAATTCATTTGAGGTAGATCTTTCACCAATTCTCGTCTAGCGAGAGCATTCATCGTTTTGAAGTTTAGGTGAGATAGCTTTTTATGCCATAACCAGCTTTCATCATCTGAAGCTTTAGTGTAGAAACAGGTGACTTCATTCTGGTTTGCCGAATCCATATCAGCGACAAAAAGATCTGCCTTTCGAACTCCTCTTAAAGCCAACGAACCTTCCTTAATGTGAGTGATTGATACACCTTTATTATTGAAGACAATTTCGTATCCTTTGTCACAGAATTGACTGATACTCAATAGATTGTGTCTCAATCCCTCAACATAGGAAATATCTTCAATGATGACATTAACAGTTTTCAATTTTCCATATCCCTTTGTCACACATATGTTGTCATCTCCAAAGGTGACATAAGGGTCAGCCTTCATAACCAATTCTGTAAGCAGGGACTTGTTTCCTGTCATATGCCTTGATGCTCCACTATCTAGCACCCATATAAATTTATTTATTTTCCGCTTAATGCCTTGCAATTACATATTGATTAGGCATTCTTCGGAACACAAGATTGATTGGGCTCGGCTTTTCTATAAGATCGAGAATTATCATATTTAACAACAGAAGATGCACCTTCTTTAACATTCCGAGAGCTTTCGACTTTGTCTTTTCCTTTTTCAGACTTAACAGATTTGTTAGTCTTAGGAGAAGGCTTGTCACTCCTAACTTTAGGAGGACTGGCAGTCTTAACTCTTACATGCTTCTTTTTGACATTAGAACTAGCAGAAGAATTTAGACATGATTGGCTAGTTGCATTCATCAGGTTCACAAACGTTTGCATGACGTTAAAAGTGCATGGCATACAATTTGGTTGACCACATTGTGCATGATTCTGATGCATGTTATTCATTGTTTGTGGTACAGGCATGGCATGTGCAACAGGAATATTCATGTTAGATTTACATGCATAAGAAAGATGTTCAGTTGATTTATAGTGATAACATGATTTCTTTATTCATTCTGCCTTAACCTCTTTTAAGCCTTTTTCCTTTTTACTCTGTTGTTTAAGAGCCTTAGCTCCTAATCCTGGTCTAGACTCATCTCTAGGGGAATTGATTTTAACTGATTTAGTAGGAGTTATAGGTTATTCTTTCTTCTAATCTTTCATTTCAATCTCATATCTAACCAACAATTCAGTCTCTCTTTCTTCACGAGGAACGAAGTGTTTAAAGATAGGTTTGACAATAGATTTAAGAATTGTAGGTATTTCCTTTTTAATCTCACTAGAACTAGTGTCTACAGGTCTTTTTCCTTCTTTCTTAGATAAGTTAGAATAGTCAAGTCCTACACCGACTCTAGTTATCTTCTTAAATGTGTCACTATCAACATTCACTTTACTAGCTGCTAGTTTATAAGCTTCGCATTTAGTTTCTAACTCATCTAGTTTATTCCTAAGACATGATTCTATTTCATCTTTAAAGTTGAGCTTGTGTTCCAAAGATTTAATAGAGTCTCTTAAGGAAGTATCTATAGTGCAAGCAGCCTCTAATTCTTCTACTTTTGCCTCAAGCATTCTGCATTTGGCAACAAGTGTTTTCTGTTCTTTTTAGAAGTATTTAGGCTTTTGCACAACATATAGATCTCTTCGCTAAGAGCCCCGTTTTGCACCTTTTAATCATCAATAGACATTTCTTCTTTAAGGGTTAGAACTGGTACCTCTGGTTCATCTGATGTCTCAGCCATGAGGGCAAAGTTTGCTTCATGGGTAACTTCTTCCTCATCTGAATAATCCCAAGCTCTGCCTTCTGTTACAACTAAAGCTCTATTTCTATGTCTTTCCTTCACCAGGGCTTCATACTTGCTCTTGAGGGCTTCATAAGTTTCTTTGGGATATGTCTGTTTCAGGTTCTTGCAGTCTGTAGCAAAATGTCCAGCTTCACCACAGTTATAGCATTTGAACTTCATTTTGAAATCCAAAGGTGATTTGTAGCTGGTACTCTTGCTTTTCCCTTTATAACCTTAAGAACTACCACCACCCTTAGTAACCTGATAGTAAGATGAAGATTTTCTTTGTGGTCGGTTACTCTTTCTGAATCTTATGTTGTTGAACTTCCTTGCCATGTATGCCACGACACTATCATCCATGTTGTCCAGCTCTTCTTGGGTGAAGTAGTCATCATCACTATTTGACGTGCACTCATCATCATTTTCAACTTGATGTGGTGCAGGTGATGATCTAGGTTTTTCTATAATCATTGCCTTTTTAGACTCTTCCTCATCAGCAATTAATCCTGATGCAGCTTCCTTTCCTCTTGAATCATTATCCCATGCTTGATCTTGAAGGGTCTCCAGCTCATAGGTCTTTAAAATTCCATAATATTCTTCCAGAGAAGTTGTATGCAAATCTCTGGTTTCAATAATAACGTAGACTCTATGTTCAATGCTCTTTGCCTGGTTCCTTAGATATCTCGTGTTGACTTCAACCACGGGGAGAGTTACACCTCTCAGATTCAAATCCAACACTAACTGACTGAATCTTAGATAGACATCTGTTATGCTTTCTACTTTGTTTATTCTAAATGTGTCATACTCCATCTTGAGTATAAGTGTTTTGTTGCTTCTGACCTCAGCGGTACCTTCCATGACGACCTCTATTTTATCCCAAATCTTCTTCGGTGTAGTTAGTCCTTTGACTACATTAAACATCACATGATCTAGGGATTCCATCAATATTTGTCGATCGGATGTATCGAAAACTATTTGCTCCTTATCATCATCTGAAAAGTCCGCTGCCTTCTTAGGCTCAGACCGTTGTAGAACAATCACATCTCCTTCCATATGCTCAGGAACAACAACCATTGGTACAAATTTACCCTTGTCAAGGACTTCCAGATATTCAGGATTGACGGACTCAAGGTAAAGTTTCATTCTCAACACCCATTCTTCATAGTGATCTCGGTCGAACATTTGAATTTTGAAATGATTTTTCGGTGCCATCTTAATGTAGATTTAAAGTAGAGATAATAAACTTTTCTTATTACTTGAGTAGTAATTAAAAGAAAATCGAATTATCTCAGAATAAACCTGGTTACCAAAAAAAAAATCCTAAGTACCCACGACTAGGCTATGTAGAACTTTTGCCTAAGTCGAAATTTCACCAAGCAGAAAATCTGTCAAGTAGAAATTCTCACTAAGTCGAAATTCAGTCCATGTCGAAATTTCACTTAGTAGAGATTTTGCTTAAGTCAAAATTTATAAGTAGAAAATCTCAAGTAGAAATTCTATGTAGAACTTTTTGTCCTTAGAGAAAATTTGTTGCATGTCACTTTTAATATTGAATAAACAATATTATTTTCACACTTTTTGACTTTTGTGTCTTTTCTCACCTAACTCACCTAACACCCACGTGACAGGTACAGAGTAAAGATATATAATACGTATCAAAATTCCAAGGACATTTATTATGCTTTCAATTTATTACGCAGTAAATAAAACATAATAAATAAATAAATAATAATCAATAAAACATAATCCTTAATAATAAATATTTTCCTTAAAATATAAAAAGTATTGTCTCTAGAGCACAATTACTAACAAATGCAACATCTTGAACTTGTGATTTCTTCTTGTCTTATATATTCTTCAAGAAGCTCTTGAACATGGATCTCTAATACTGACATAAACTTGCTATCAATGCCTTGACACTTGATGCAATGGTCTGGTTCATAAGTGACTAGTCTTGATAGGGTTCTTACTTCTGAATAGATTACCATATTCAGTTAGTAATGTGGCTTTCCAATTGTCGCTTTCTTGCTTCTTCACTTGAAATCAATTAGTCTTATTGATACTGATTGTTATGATCTTGATTCTTTAAGTTACACATCACTGAGGCACGAACAACTTTGACTTGAACTTCTTCCAGTGATTTCATCTTTGATTGATCATAATTAACCATGTTAAATTGTATCAATTACATTATCTTCAATTTGTATTGATTTCTTTGTGACTTCTTGTTCTTGATTGTCTTCCGGTTAAGTATCTTTTCTTTAGTTGAGTTACATTAGTTACAGTGTTACAAGTTTAGACACTCTGCCTTTCAACCAGTCAACATCATGTCAATTGCCAAAAAGAAATATGCCTTAGTCATTGTGGATGACTTTACAAGATTCTCTTGGGTATACTTCTTACATTCTAAGGATGAGGCAAGTAAATTAATTATCAATCATGCGAAGAATGTTGAAAATGGAACTGAATGGAAGGTCAAGAAAATTAGAAATGATAATGGTACTGAATTCAAGAATGGAACAATGAAGGAATTCTGTGAAGAAAAAGGTATCACTCATCATTTCTCTACACCAAGCACTCCACAACAAAATGGAGTAGTTGAAAGGAAAAATAGGACCTTGATTGAAGCTGCTAGAACTATGTTAGAAGAAGCAAAACTACCTACATACTTCTGGGCAGAAGCAATTAATACTGCTTGCTACATTTAGAATATCTCCATGGTCAATCAAATTCAAGGCAAAACTCCATATCAGTTGATGAAGAAAGATAAGAAGCCAACAGTTAACTTTCTTCATGTATTTGGCTGCAAATGTTTTGTACCGAGAAATCAAGGTGAAAATCTAGGAAAATTTGAAGCCAAAGCTGATGAAGCTATATTTGTTGGATATGGAATAAAAACCAAAGCATACAGAGTCTAGAATATTAGATTATACATTGTTATTGAATATATGCATGTAGTCTTTGATGACAAGAAAATTCAAGGGTTGTTTGATGAAGGATTTCATGATCTGTTGCATTTTAAAAATGAATCAACAAGCAATATTGAGGATAATGATGATGTGGAAATTTCAAGAAATCAAGTATCTAGAATCCTCCCATCAATTGACGTCAATACATCAATAGATAGCTTATCAGTTGACAATCTTCAATCGACTGATAATACATCAATTGATAATCATTCGATGGATAACAATTCTGCTCAACAATCTTCGAGAGGAGTATCCATTTCAGGGGGAGGGTTCTCAAATAGTCAATCACATCACACTGATCAAAACACTTCCAATGGTCATGAAGCATCATCATCTTCAAGAACAAACTTACCATCTCAAAGAAAATGGACAAAAAGTCATCCCTTTGAATTAATTATTGGAGATGCAAATGATGGAGTCAAAACCAGAAGTGCAACTCAAAATGAATGCTTGTATAGCAGCTTTCTATCTCAAGAAGAACCAAAAAGGATTGAAGAAGCCTTGAATGACCCTGATTGGATAATTCCTATACAAGAAGAGTTGAATCAGTTTGAAAGGAACAAAGTATGGAAGCTGGTGCCCAAACCAAAGAACAAGTCTGTCATTGGCACAAAATGGGTATTCAGAAACAAAATGGATGAATCTGGTACAGTGACAAGGAATAAAGCAAGATTAGTGGCAAAGGGCTATTCACAAGAAGAAGGCATAGATTTTGATGAAACATTGCACTAGTTGCAAGGTTGGAAGCAATCAGAATCTTTTTAGCATATGCTGCTCATGCAAATTTCAAGGTGTATCAGACGGATGTAAAAAGTGCCTTTCTCAATGGAGAACTAGAAGAAGAAGTATATGTAGAACAACCTCCTGGTTTTATTGATCCTGTTCATCCTGGATTTGTGTACTATCTTCTGAAAGTACTTTATGGATTAAAACAAGCACCTAGGACCTGGTATGAAACTCTATCTAAATTCTTGATTGAGAATCACTTCACAAGAGGTACTGTTGACAAAACTATCTTTCATTGAAATGTTAGTGGCTCTACGATTCTTGTTCAAATCTATGTAAATGACATTATTTTTGGCTCAACTAATGAAAAACTTTGTCAAAAGTATGCTAAGTTGATGCAAAATAAATATGAAATGAGCATGATGGGAGAACTTACCTACTTTCTAGGTTTGCAAGTCAAACAAGTCAAAAATGGCATTTTCATAAATCAAACCAAATATATTTCTGATTTATTAAAGAGATTTGATTTAAGTGAATGTTCTTCTGCAAAAACTCCCATGACCACTGCAACTAAACTTGAACTGAATACTAAAGAAGCTATGGTAGACATTTCAAGTTATAGAGGCATGGTATCAAGATTTCAAGATTACAAACAATTACAAACTGATATCAAGATTTCTGCACAAACAATTACAAACTGATATCAAGATTTCTTCTCCATTTAGATTATAAGTAATTAACTTACTAGAAATATATAGAATGCATGATAACCCTGTAATTAATAACATTTCTGTTTTATCAACAACTATCAGTTTTACTTAACAAATGTAAGTGACTTCTATACTATCAGTCAAATAACAAACCAATATAATCAATCAAATATCAAGCTCATCCAGGTTATCACAGACACACAAAGAACTCATTATACATACTCACACCGGTTAGAGTTTGAAGATCATACCTTGCCGTGGGGTCCATACACACGGTACTTACCTTGTTTCAGTTGTAATAAAGCATATAGGCATGAGAAAAACCTTGTAGTGACATGAAATTTCTTGACTCGCTCAAACCCCAGAGTCAACTCACTGAGTTTGGTGACCGAGTCACTCAGTTTGCTCGAACAATTATTATCTCGAGCTTCTTCTTCATATATCCATCCTGGAACTGCCATATCAAGTTAAAAAATCGCCTGTGGAGCTTGACAATTGATGCAGGGTGGACACGAATTGATTTGAAATGTCAAGGTCGATTTGGGGGTTTACTAGTTTGAGAGATTTTGAACAATGATGTATGAGTTTTTAGTATGAATAGATAGGTAATCGAATGAAGAACATGATTTTGTGAATCATATACGCAAGAAATTGACTGAGAATCATAAATTAGAGTCGGAGAAATTAGGCTTTGAACGAGCATAGCCGCTTAGAGAGAGAGAGAAGAGGATGTCCGAACAATTGTAGGTATAATATATGTATTTTTCTGATTAATACATACATACATATATATATATATATATATATATATATATATATATATATATATATTCTAAACGAATGGCTGAGATCAAACTCCTAATTTGACCTAAGGTCCAGATTTAATCTGGGAAGATAATTAAAAATAATTAAAATTGTATAAAAGATGTAACGACCGGGGAAATTACGTGTATTTTATAATATTTAAATATATTTTTGTTATAATTTATTATATTTTTAGATTATTTTGATGCAATTATTTGAGTTTAGATTTTTATTAAATAGAAAAATTACTCGATATGTGTTATGTGAATTGTTGTAATTATATTTAATATTTTTAATTAATTTGGAAGTTTTTATTTATTCAATTTGACCGCTTTGACTATTATAAAATCATACCGAGTAAATCTGGAATTTTTTATAAAAAATTTACACCACTAAAATAGTTAGATATTAACATTCGTATGGTCGGATCGTCAAAAACAAATTTTAAAAAAGAGAATCAACATTCGTCACAAGACTAATTAAAGGGAAGACATAGTTTGATCACATAGAATAAAACTGAAAATTTTTTAAAAACATTGGCGCCACTAAAATAGTCAGATATTAACATCCGTATGGTTGCATCGTCGGAAAAGAAATTAAAAAAATAAATTCAGCATTCAGCACAACACTAGTTATAGAGAAAGTCTAGTTTGACCGGTTTGACTAGTATAAAATCACATAGAAAAAAACTGAAAATTTTAAAAAAAAATTGGCACCATTAAAATAGTCAGATATTAACATCCGAACGGTTGGATCGTCGAAAAAGATATTTAAAAAAATAGATTCAGCATTTAGCACAACATTAGTTAGAGAGAAAGTCTCATTTGACTAGTATAAAATTACATAGAATAAAACTGAAAAGTTTTTAAAAAAATTGGCATTACTAATATAGTCAGATATTAAAATCTGTACGGTTGGATCGTCGGAAAAGAAATTTAAAAAAATAAATTCAGCATTCAGCACAATACTAGTTACAGAGAAAGTTGAGTTTGATTAGTATAAAATCACATAGAATAAAACTGAAAATTTTAAAAAAAATAAATTTGGCGTCACTAAAATAGTCAGATATTAGCATCCGTACGGTTGGATCGTCGGAAAAGAAATTTAAAAAAATAGATTCAGCATTCAGCACAAAACTAGTTACAGAGAAAGTCTAGTTTGACCGGTTTGACTAATATAAAATCACATAAAATAAAACTGAATTTTTTAAAAAAAATTGGCGCCACTAAAATAGTCAGATATTAAAATCTGTATGGTTGGATCGTCGAAAAAGAAATTAAAAAAATAGATTCAGCATTCAACACAACATTTGTTACAGAGAAAGTCTCGTTTGACCGGTTTGACTAGAATAAAATCACATAGAATAAAATTGAAATTTTTTTAAAAAAAAATGAGCACCACTAAAATAGTCAGATATTAACATCTGTACGGTTGGATCATCAAAAAAGAAATTTAAAAAAATAGATTCAGCATTCAGCACAACACTAGTTATAGAGAAAGTCTAGTTTGACCGGTTTGACTAGTATAAAATCACATAGAATAAAACTGAAATTTTTTAAAAAAAATTTAGCACCACTAAAATAGTCAGATATTAACATCCGTATGGTTGGATCGTCGAAAATAAATTTTAAAAAATTGATTCAGCAATCAGGTTATACTAATTATTATATAAAGACTAGAAAATACAAAGGCAACACTAAACAACCAAATGCAACGCTACCATATTAAATGCAACGCTTGTGATGGGGACCACATGCCACGTCAGCATGAGAACGTCAATATATGTGGGCCCCAAAACTGCCACGTCAGCAATGGTGAGCCCTACACTGCCACGTCAGCATGGGCCCCACTGCCACGTCAGCAGTGGTGGGCCCCTAACTGCCACGTCATCATGGGCCCTACTGTCATGTCAGCGTGGGTCCCACTGCCACGTCAGCCGTGGTGGGCCCCCCACCACCACGTCACTAATTATTATAAAAAAAATTAGCTAATGCAACACCATTTATTAGTGTTGCATTCACTGCAACACCGTGAGTAATATGCAATACGAAGTTTTATCTAATGCAATACTATTTTAGCAGTGTTGCAAAAGAGTCAAAAATTCAAAGCTACCGCAACATTTTCAGTGCAACGCTTTCTAAAAGCATTGCCTATGAAAACTTATGGCGTAGTGAACTCTGCTGGATACTCTCTACATCACGAGTGGAATAAGAACATGGACACCAGGTATCATTTCTTTCGAGAGTTGTCCTTAGTTGAATAACTTGCAGATTTTGCTAAAAAACTTGATAAATTCATTTTATCTAAGTTGTTTACTAAACTTGGGATATTAATAATGTGTATATGTAAAACATAATGTAACATAATATGTTATAGTGGTATTGGTAACTCAACTAAGAAAGAAAGACAATCAAATAATACTAATAATGCATTACAAGAATCCAAAAGGACATGTAACAAGAATCATACATACATCATTGCAGTGCATTCAAGATGAAAGGATTACTGAACATCAGCGAGAGAAGTTCATTAATATGTTCAGGCATCAGTAACAAATAAGTGTTCAGAAGATTACATATTAAAGATAGTGTAACGATTTGAGTATAAATATCAAAGGGTTTCAATGAACAGAAGCAATGTAAAAGTCAAAGATTAATCAACTGAAATAGAATAGAAGTCAAGAGAATTCAATTCAGTGTTAGTCGTTTATGAACCAAACCAGTGCACTAAGCATCAACACAACAAGAAAAGAATTGTCTTGTTTAATCTGAAGAAATTCAGTTGATCAAGCCAGAAGAATGGAAATCAAGTGATATATATTTCAAGAGCTTCAAGAATTTACCTAAGGAAAATTATGTCACTATGCATTTCCTACACACCTATCACATTGTGTCAAGCGCAACAAAGAATCTTCAAGGCTCAAGGAAATAGTTTTTAAGGGTTCTATGTGCTTTGTGGTGCCTACACAGGAGATATAGAGTGTTTGCGCAACAAAACATTTGACTTGGTGTTATGGAGTTTTCCTGGCACAACAAAAGCTCAATTACAAGTTTTGTAGCACCTATAATAGGAAATAAGAGTATAGGCGCAACAAACCTTGACAAGGCGCAAAGAATCTTCTCAAGTAACTTGTAGCGCCTCCTCTCTCTCACAAGAGTGCAGGCGCAACAAAACCTTCTTTGCGCAACAAAAGTCATGAAGCGCAATAAAGGGATTTCATGGCACCTACACAGTGCTACTAGAGTATAGGCACAATAAAGGACTTGCAGTGTTGGAAAATCAATTCAATTGATTTCCACAAGTCTACATAAATATATATGGGTTTAATTCAAAAGTATCGGTGTGCATCTTCTTCAGCAAACTCAACAAACTTACGGGAGCTCCATTAATAGCCAAGCATTAAACACCCATCTGTTTTTTGTTGTTATATATATTGAACCCATAGAAGCTAATCTTTTGATTAGAAGTGTAGCACCTCAGGGATTTAATAATATATCTTTATTTTCCCGAATCGTTGTGTTTAATTTACTATCATTTTTATATCTCAAGAACAAATATACTTAATCCGTAATTAAAAGAAAATCTACCAACATCATATCCAGCCCCCCCTTCTATGATGATTTAGGACCTAACAATTAGAATCAAAGCTTGTTGATTGAAGTTACAAATCAAGATCCAAAAATAGTTTTACGAAAAAGTGTATTTTTAGATGTAGAAAAATTCATATTAAAATTTCTTTATTTTTTAAAGAAAATTTAATTTCGAATTTTTTAAAGATTTTAAATCCACTAATTTTTAAAAGGCTATCAATCGTCAAGAATTCGAATTAAAATTTTATTTCTTAAAATTTAATTTTTATTCGAATTGATTTTATTTTTAAAGAAATTAATTATTTCTTGAGATTTAAAATTCTTTGTAACCATGAGTACCCAAAAACTTAGTAGCATCAAAATCCCAGCCTTTGATAAAAATGAATATATTTTATGGAAGAAGAAGATGTCCACTTTCATCAAATCAGCTAATTCTCAATACATGAGAATTTTGGAAAATGGACCCTATGTTTCTCAGAAGCTTACACCAGAATCAGTCTCAGATGACGGAGAACGGATTCCTCAAGGATTTATCCCAAATGAGCCTTATGAATACACTGACACTGACAGAGAAAGAATTGCATGGGATAATCATCTTCAATGTATCCTAATAAATTCACTGGACACTACAATGCCGAATCAAGTGATAAATTGCACTAGTGCCAAATAAATGTGGGATACAATTGATCTGCTAATGGAAGGTACTGCATAAGTGAAGGAGAACAGGCTGGATATTCTTACATCCCAGTACGAAGCTTTCAAGTCATTGCCAGGAGAAACTATCACTCAAGTCTTTGAGAGATACAATAAATTGTTAAATGACTTGTCACTGTATGGGAAGGCCTACTCACGTAGAAAGATCAACAAAAAAATTATGTTGACACTGCTAGCGCATCTTGAACACCCTCAGAGAGAGAAGTGACATAAATGACATATCTATCGAAATTATATATGGGAAACTCAAGACTCATGAAATGGAGCAAGAGCAAAGACAGATCATTTATGGTTCAGGAACAGTGGACAGTAAGAATACAACTCTGTTAAAAACAACAGCACTTGTAGCTAAAGATTTTTCTAGTACAGAGACCAACGAAGAAAAACCTGTAACTGAGAAAAAAGAGATTCTAGAACCTGAATTCACAGAGAATGCTCAAGAAGGTGATGAAGATGACTTCTACTTAATGGAAGAACTTGAATAGTTAGAAAACAAGACAATGGCCTATATGGTAGGAAAGTTCAAGAATATCAGGTTTAGATGGAACCCTAAGTACAAATACAAGAGTAACACAAGTTACAGTGGTTCCAGCTTCAGAAACAACACCCGAGGTGGTTCGTCTTCAGGGTCTCACATCAAAGGAGGTTATAAGACTGAAATGGTAGACTACAGTAAGTTTAAGTGCTACAACTACAATGAACCCGAACATTTTTCTACAGAATGTCGGAAGCCTAAGCAAGGATAAGAAAGAAAGGAGTTGTATGATGAATTGAAAGAGGAGTATAATGCACTGGTAAAGAAGCATCAGGGCATAACTTACATAGCGGAGGAAAGAGCTGGGATGATTCAGACAACGATGAAGAAGAGACATATGGAAACGTTGCAATAATGGCAGACTCTTCAGAGGCATCACCTCAGTCATCGAAGGTATCATTTCTTTCTATAGTTGACATGTCTAATTCTGATTACATGAAAACTGTAGAAGATTGTTATTTCCCAGAACAATGTTAATATTTGTAGAAGGGGGTTGAATAAATGTCTATTAATTCTGATTTCAATTCTTTTCCTTTCCCTCTCAATCATTGATTGAGTTTCTCTTTCCCTAGAAATTCTTCTAGCTTCTAGATCATCTTCAGACTTATTGAATTCTTTCTTTTTCTATTTTAAGTCATCTTTGGGTGACTTAGATGACTTAGATGTCTTTGAAGATTGTTTATCCCTGTTGCTTCCATTTTTAGTAGCCCTTTTTGTTTCAGAACCACCAATGCCACTTGATTTATCCACATTAGAACCACCAACATCACCACTGCCTTTGCCATCACTATCACCATCCTTCTTCTCAGCATTCTCCCTCTTTTTGTTATCATCAATTGGAGGAGGAGGTGACATTCTGTCAAGAAACTTTTGAAGAATGGGAGCATGTAGACTCTGGCCTTTAATGATGTCATCCATATTCTTTTCTAGAGACTTCACTCTTGTTTCCAAGGCTGCAAAGTTCTTGGATTCCTTGAATAATTTGTCTTTGATTTGACCCATAGTATTAATAGATAGCTTCTCATCCAACCTTCTCTGCAATGAATCCATGTTAGAAGTGATAGATCCATTGATAATCTCCAATTCTCTCTTTACTCCTGTCATGGTGATCTTCTGAATTTTTAATGATTCCCTTATATAGTGAGCAATTCTCCTTTGATTGGGATCTGCAATTTCTCCTTCTACCATTGCCCTCCTATATTCAAAAATAATCTTAGTTTCAGTAGCTTCTAAGGAATCATCAATAGAGCTCATCCATGGCTCTTCATCAAAATCATCTTCTAACTCTTCAGGTGCCCATGTATCCGTTGTATTGGCAATGCTCTCCTTCAGATTCCTGGTCCTTTGTTCTGTATGCTCAATTCCCAAAAATTGTTCTGCATCCCTGTTACTTGAAGCAGCCAACCCTTGATATTGTGGATCAGGGTGAACAAAATTTTGTGGATCCAAGTTACCATCATCAACATCTGCATCATTAGTTTCCTTGTTAACTCCACTCGCACTTGCTTCTGCATTAGATACTCCCCCTATCTTCTTGACTCCTTCCTCCTCTGACATTAATTCATTTTCCAACTCCTGTGCAAATAATAGAATTATTTTATCTCTCTCACTCATCTCTCTATTTCGCATCAGGATCTCATCCTGGAATCTCACCTCTTCCCCACTCATATCCTATGCACCTTCTAAGGTGGGGCCATCATGTATTTCACTCTCATTCCTGGAAGAAATAGGACTGTCCTTACTCACTTCCTCTCTTTTTTCCAGGTTACAATCCTGCCTCTCACTCAACTCACTCATTCCTAATAATGTTTGTGTAACATCAATTGATTGAGCATCAATTGATGTGTAGAAATTATCAGTCGAAGTATTTGGGATATCCATTGATTGATGCATACCCATCGATTGATCTTGAGTATCGATTGATGGCTTACCAATCGATGGCTGAATATCATTTGATGAAGGAACATCAACTGATGGAGTAGAAACATTTGAGGTTGTGATTTTAGAAGTTATATTTGAAATGACATGTGAGATGGAATCCTGAATTTTCTGAGAATAAAATTTAAGAGAGAATGTTGGCTTCTCCTTGATTAACAAAGAAGGAGAATTTGAAAATGTTTGATTATCTATCTGAACATTTTCTGAAGAAATTTGATGAGTTGGGGAAAGAAGAATTGAGAGAGAATGAGATTGCATTTCATCATTTACATGAGATGCATCAAACTGACTTTGAGAAGGCTTCATCACAGTTTCCTGTGATTTTACAATGTGTGCTTCCCTAGGTGCAAATGTGATTCTTCTCCTTTCATATGTTTTTGGTGACTTGGCTTGTGTGTCCCCATCTTGGTTCTGTGCCCCTGGTTGTGGGCTATTTTCAATATTATCATCCTTTTGAGAGGATGCCAATAGAGATGTGGTATTGTCCATATTAACATCGACAGTCTTTTGAAAGACTATAGAGTGGCTTGGCTTAGGTTGCACACCCCTACTCTCCTTATTCTTCTGGGTTCTTTGATGTTCCCCAGTTTCCTAACCACATACATCCTTCTCTAATCTATCTACCATGACAAGTGCTTTTCTTTTCTTTGATTTTATAGCAACAGGTTTTTGACAACCTATTGAGGTTGGCTTGATAGATTTGGGTTTAGAAATTGGATGCGTGGCTTGGGTAGGAGGGTTGGGGTCATTGCTAACACCTTCCATAGCCATAGAAGGCAAAGAAGATTGGGGATTGGAAGAAGTTAGGGTAGAGATAAATACATGAATAAAAGGTGAATAAATCAATTCTACATTACTATGTAGATTGATTCTTACCAAGTCTTTGAGACCCTTTTGTTTTGAACCCAACAATTCAAGGTTTCTGTACTCCTGTCAATCTCAATATCCTTGACAAAATGGTTAATAATAATCATGATAAATCTAGCATAGTAAATATGATTAGATCTATTAATCTTTTTTCCCAATTGGATAGATATTTCATTAACAAGCTTCCGAAATTGTGATATCTATCATATAAAATGATATAACCTACTTGTTGCATACTTGTTGTTATTGCATCAAAATTACTAACTTTACCAGAAAAACACTTTATTATAGCATCAAAGAAATACGACTATTCTTTTCTTAGATTCTTTCTAACAATACTACCTAAAATAGCATCAGGAGCATTGTAATTGATTTCCCTAAGCATTTTTCTTATTTCTATGTCAGTGGGTGCATTTTCTGTATTATTAGCAGGAATATTTAAACACTCACCCAAGACCACAGTGGTTAGAATATACATTTTTCCTTTACAATCAAAGGAGATTGAAGAAAAATCATCTGTTACCTCTACTGTTGTCCAGAACTCTTCAACTAGATTGCACTCTATTTTTTGTGCTTCCATGAGGGCCTTTGAGATCCTTGAACTCCTTAGGAATTCCATTAGTGGATGAAATTCTGTTAGGGCTTCCTCCACCATAGTGCAAGCAATGAAGTTGTTGAGCTCATATTAGAATCCTGATTGTGAGACTTTCTTTGATGATGCCATAATCGTGTTTAAAGATATAGATCTGAATTGACTAGCAAACTTGTTAGTATTGAAGCAAAAACAATAATAAGACAGTAAGTAGATTAGGGTTCTTAGCAAGAGATAGATAAAGAGTGAGTTTGAAGATTGAGAAACAGAAAGAGATAGAGAAATCGTTATTAAAATTGCAAGTAAGAAATAAAAGATGTTTTAATCTCATTATTTATATTTACTGAGTTCCCAATCAATTTCTTACTTAAAATAGAACTTAATCGACCGTTGGAAGAAAAATAAAAAGTAGAAATTACCATTTTTGGCAATCGACTGTTATATATACAGGAATGTATGTATTAATCAATTAATAGAATAAGTAATCAATGGCTAGATTTTGTACAGGTCGATTGATGACATGATCTCCTTTAAATTCCAGGTCATCAATTTATAATTAACTTATCCATCGACAGGTACTTTTATCCATCGATAAATAAATATATCATCAATTGATATATTTATTTGTCGATAGCTGCAAATATCCATCGATAAGTAAATATATCATCAATTGATATATTTATCTGTCGATAGCTATAAATATCCATCGATAAGTAAATGTATCATCAATTGATATATTTATCTGTCGATAGCTGCAAATATCCATTAATATGTAAAATATTTATCAATTGATTATGGAGGAATGAATAGTTAACATAGTCAATGGCTACAATAATAAAAAACTAATATAAATACATAACTTGTCAGACATTTAATAGATTAAACATAGTTAAGCATACCTAAATCACAGACCAATCTATTGAAAGTAGATTCATTTAGTGGTTTGATAAAAATGTCTGCAAGTTATCTTTCACTAGGGATAAAAAGTAATTCAACTATACCATTCATTACATGTTCTCTAATGAAGTGATACCTTATGTCAATGTGCTTGGTTCTCGAATGTTTCACAGGATTTTCTGTTATTCCAATGGCACTTATGTTGTCAGAGAAAATAGGAATTTTGTTCATGTTGAGCCCATAGTCAAATAGTTGATTCCTCATCCATAATATTTGTGCACAGCAACTTCCAGCTGCAATGTATTAAGCTTCTGCAGTGGATGTAGACACTGAATTTTGTTTCTTACTAAACCATGATACAAGTTTATTTCCTAGAAATTGACTGCTGCCTGTAGTACTTTTTCTGTCAATTCTGCAACCTGCATAGTCTGCATCTGAATAACCAATTAGATCAAATCCATAATCTCTAGGGTACCAAATTCCAAGATTTGGAATCCCTTTGAGATATCTGAATATTCTTCTTATTGTAATCAAATGAGATTCTCTAGGATCAGCCTGAAACCTAGCACAAAGAAATGTAGCAAACATTATGTCTAGCCTTGAAAGGCATATGACTAGGCCTATTTGTAATAATTAGATGGCAACTCAACTCTAACTGATAAAGAGAAGTAAATACTAAACACTGAACAGGAATCAAGACAAAGATAGTCAACTAATCACAGAGGATCCAAGTATCAGAAGTATTTTGTGGGATTGCTACTCAACACTGGAAGAAGTTCATTTATATGTTCAAGCGTCAGTGAAAATAATATTGTGGTAGTACTTCTATAGAAGACATAAAATATGGAAGTTTTCAAGTGGTTACTACAAGTAGATTCCAGAAGAAGAATGAAAACAGTGAAGCAGAAAATATGACAGAAGGCCTCTATTTAAAAGTTAATTAAATGGAGAATATTTATTAGTATGACACAAATGAACCAGACAGTACATTTGTGTGTCAACTAAAATAATATTTATTCTTCATTTAAATCAAGAGGTTTCAAGATCTGAAGACAAAGAGAAATCAAGAAGACTGCAGTTTAATCGGATCTCTATAATATTTTAATTCTACAATCTAAGTAAATTAATTATTTAATTTATATTAATTAAATTAATTCAAGATTGAATTTAATTTAATTCATAAATTATTTAATTAATTTAAGTAGAATTAATTTATTAGAAAAGAAATGAATCAATATGACTTATATATATATATTTCGAATATGACTTAAATAAGTCATACCGAGTATGACTTAAATAAGTCATACCGAATATGACTTAAATAAGTCATACCGAGCTATGTATGTATATATATATATTAATAAGTCATACCGAGTCTGCTTTATTAAAGGTCATACCGGACAATTCTTTTATTATAAAGAAAAAGGTCATACCGAGATTTCTTTTGAAAAAGGTCATACCGGATGATTTATTTAATTAAATAAAATCCGGATATGACTTTCAAAAGGTCATACCGAGCTTTTGATAAGTCATACCGAGTTTTAATAAGTCATACCGAGCTCAGGAAGTCATGCCCAGTAATTTCAGAAGTCATACAAGGGTTAATTTCTTGAAATTAAGTCATACTCATAAAGGTCATAGCAGCCATTTTAAATCTCTATAAATATGAGAATCAACCTTCACTTTTTCAGTTGTTCAACTTATCAAGGGTTAGAAAATCAGTTCAAATTCAGAAATTTGTCTGCATTGTAATATTCACAGATTTCTGTGCAAGTTTGAATATAATTGATTAAACTCGAACACTTCATGTCAAATTCGTTCTAGATTAATATATCAGTTATAAAGTCTAATCTTCATATTAATTGTGTAATACTAATCAAGTTAAAATTATATCTTTCACTTGAACAGTATTTCATTATAATTAATATTTCGCGAATAATTAAAATAATATTTTTAATTCAAATTATTCCGCGATTAATTTTCAGATATTGTATTCAACCCCCCTTCTACAATATCAGGGACCAACAATTGGCATCAGAGCTGGTTGATATAGTTAATATCAGATCCAAATCAAATTCCGCGAACTCATTCAGATCTCAAAAATTATTTTAAATTCGAAATAATTTTTTTTTTTTTTGAAAAATTATTTTTGATCAAAAATTGTTTTAAGTCAAAAATTAAAATATTTTTTTGAAAGACTTAATTTTTAATCTTATTAAAGATGAGTACCCAGAAAGTCACTGGCATCAAAATTCCACAATTTGACAGAGAACACTACAACTTGTGGAAACACAAAATGCTACTGTTTATCGGGATTGCAAATCCCAAGTATGCATTAGTCATGACCAAAGGTGTTGAACCCCCTATATCAGTTATTCTCGAACACACGGTTGATGGGGTTGTAATTCCCCACAGACAGTTTCCAAAAAGTCCGGCAGACTATACAGATGAGGAAACAGAAGCTGTGTCCCTTGATAATAACCTGAAGCTCATATTAATTGAATCCCTAGACTACATCATGTACAACCAAGTAGTAAATTGCAAGAATGCAAAACAGATCTGGGAAACAATTGAAATTATCAATGAGGGAACTGAAGAAGTTAAAGAGAATAGACTGGAGATCCTAACCACCCAATATGAGCAGTTTAGAACCAACTCTGGTGAGGGTATCTCTGAGGTGTTTCAGAGACTAAACAAACTGATAAACGAGCTCAACATGAATGGAAAGTTTTATCAGAACCAAGAGGTGAACAGGAAGTTTTTGCTGACCTTACCAGAGCATCTGGAACACAGGATTGCAGCTATTCGGGAATCTAGGGATATGAAAGAGGTAACCCTAGAAAGACTCTACGGAGTTTTAAAAACTTATGAGCTGGAACAAATCCAAACCAGAGAGATGTACGGAAGAGGTAAAGTACTGAGTTCCTCCAAGGCATTAATGGTAGAAGCACCAGAGAAAGAAGAAGTGAAGGCCGTTGCACCTTCTAACAGTTTAACAGAGTATGTGGTTCCAGAACTTGGACATACTGCTGACAAACAAGAAGATGGTGATTTCTACTCACTGGAAGAACTAGATCAGCTAGAAGATGAATCTCTAGCTATGGTTGCCAGGAAGTTTGGCAACATGAGATTCCGAAGAAACTCCTCATTCAGAAGTAAGCCTAATTTTGGAAGATTCCAAAAAGGAGGTTCTTTGACAGCAATATCGAAAAGCGGCTACAAGACCGGCTTAGTTGATAGAAGCAAGTTTCGTTGCTTCAACTGTAATGAGCTAGGCCACTTTGCAACTGAGTGCAAGAAGCCTAAGCAAGGGAAGAAGAGAGAGTCTTACGAAGAGCTCAAGGAAAAGTATGATGCGCTCGTGAAAAAGCATCAAGGAAAGTCCTATCTAGCAGCAGGCAAAAGCTGGGATGATTCAGATAACGATGATGAGGAAGAGCTAGGAAATCTTGCTCTTATGACTTCATCAGAGGAATCACTGTCTCCCACCCGTGACAGAGGAATAGAGGTAAATCCTTCTTGTCCTAAGATGTTTTCTTTGCTAGGTAAAGAACTAGATGGTGAAAGAGATAAGGTTAAGAAACTCAGACTCAAAGTCAAAGAGTTAGTTGATGAGACTGAAGTTTTTAAACAGTTAAAAAGAAATCATGACAAGTTGACTGTTAAGTTGACTGAAGACTTAGCTGTTCAAGTCAGTAAAGTCAGTTGTCATGTTGTAACAGAAGCCAATCTCAGAAACCAGATAGAAGAAGAAAAGAAGAAGTGTCTTGCATATAAGAATTCCTCATAAATTGTAAAGAACCTAGTTGACCAATAAGAAATAAGTCGTAAAGTTGGGATAGGCTTCGAGTACAATAAATCTGTAGGAAAGCCAAGCAACATAACCCCCTTTAGAAAAAGTGCTGTAGAAAGGGGTATCCCACATGTTGTTAAAGACACACCAAAACCTCTCTTCATAACACCGATAGCTGAACCTATCCTTGAGAGCTCCGTACTGATTGCATATGAAATGCAGTTGGAAGATCTTGAGGAAGAGAAGAAGAGAGGAGAACAGGTTAAGGACATAAAAGGAGTTAATGTCTAGAAAGTGAGGCGTGCACCAGAGACCCCAGTGAAAGATGTGGGAACTTCTGATTCCCCCAGACCTGGTGTAGGTGCAAAAGACTTAAAGAATAAAATGAACAGACCCAACACATTTGTGAACAGTAGGAACAGTAACAATAAATTTCATTCTAGTGAAAACTTCAAAGATAATGAGAAAATTGAAGTAGAATCTGTTAAGCCTCCTACTGTATTGAATAACATGCCTACGATTGATGCTTTCCATAGACCATGTGGTAAAATGAATTGCATGTTATGTGCTTTTAATGCTATGACTGCTTACTTTAAACGCATGATAGCTAAGAAAGATAACATGACACCTAGACAGCACATCAATAGTAAATTTGCTAAATCCAAGACTGCAACTCCTTCACCTGAGAAGAAGGAATCATATATTCCTAAGTCTAAACAGAAAGTTGTTAAGACTATTTATAGGAAGGTAGGAACAGTCAAGGAAGAAAATGATGTTATTCGAAAAGGATCTGTTGTCAAAGCAGACAAAGGTCAATTCTTTAAGTATGCCGAGCCCAATCAATTTTGGGCTCCGAAGACGAATTAATCCGTTTAATAATTGCAGGGAGTTAAACAGGTAAACCGAGTTATATGGATCCTGGACAGCGGATCGTCAAGGCATATGACCGGAGATAGAGCCCTGCTATCAGACGTGGTTGAGAGAGCTGGCCCAGTCGTCACCTTTGGAGATAACAGCAAAGGAATGACTACGGGATATGGCAAGTTAAATACAGGAAATGTTATCATTGAAAATGTCTCTTTGGTGGAAGGACTTAAGCACAATCTACTCAGCGTCAGTCAATTCTGTGATAGAGGTTACAAAGTAAACTTTATCAAGGAGAAGTGCTTAATAGCTCATTCTAAAGAAGACAGACTAGCCTTGCGTGGAGTAAGGAAAGGAAACTTGTACGTAGCTGATTTCAACACGGGAACTGAAGATGAAGCAAACTGTTTCTACTCAAAGGCTTCATCAGAAGAAAGCTGGCTATGGCACAAGAAGCTCTCACACCTGAATTTCAAAACAATGAACTCTCTAGTCAAAAGGGATTTGGTGAGAGGACTGCCTCCGATGGAATTTACACAAGAAGGATTGTGTGAGGCATGTCAGAAAGGGAAGTCAAAGAAAGCAACTCACAGAGGCACAGACACTACAAACATCACTGAACCACTTCAACTCCTTCATATGGATTTATTTGGTCCAGTAAATATTCTGTCTATGTCAAGGAAGAAATACGCCTTAGTGATTATGGATGACTTCACAAAATATACATGGGTTTTATTCTTGAACTCTAAGGATGAAACTCCACATTTGGTGATTGATCATATAAAGCTGATTGAGTTAGATTCAAAGTTACCTGTCCGGGCAATCAGATCAGATAATGGAACAGAATTCAAAAATGAAATTCTGAATAACTTCTGCTCAGACAAGGGAATAACAAGGCAATACTCAGCACCAAGAACTCCGCAACAAAATGGAGTTGTAGAAAGGAAAAATCGAACCCTGATTGAAGCTGCAAGGACTATGCTAAATGAATCAAGGTTACCTATCTACTTCTGGGCTGAAGCAGTTAATACAGCTTGTTATACTCAGAATCGAACTCTGATCAACAAAGATCATATGAAAACTCCCTATGAATTAATGGCTGGCAAGAAACCTACTCTCAAGTACTTTCATGTATTTGGAGCCAAATGCTTTGTGCTAAAGGATGGAGATGAACATCGTGGCAAATTTGAGGCCAAGGCACATGAAGCTATTTTTGTCGGTTACTCAAGAAGAGCATATAGGGTATATATAATTGATCAGCATCAAGTGAAGGAAAGTGTCAATGTAATTTTTGATGACACTAAAATCCCAAGTATCCAAACTGAAGATTCTTCTGAGTCATTAAAATTTGATAATTATCCAGACTCACATTCTGATGACGAAGAAGAACCTGAGGTTGCAGCAGGAAATAATGACAACAATGATGATAATGATCCAGGTAATAGTGGTGGAAACAATGGCAACACTGGAGATACTGCTAATACAAGTGGTGGATCAACAAGTCAACCTGGCAGCAACTCAGGGGGAGATGAAGGATCAACTGGCACAACACAACATCACAATGAATTTCAAGGCGAATCATCAAGATCAAATCTTCCAAGGGAAAGGATATGGAGTAAAAATCATCCCTTTGAATTGATCATAGGTGATCCAGATGTTGGAGTAAGAACCAGAAGTGCAACTTCAAATGAATGTTTATTTTCAGTTTTTCTATCTCAAGAAGAACCAAAGAAGATTGAAGAGGCACTAATTGATCCAGATTGGGTTCTTGCCATGCAAGAAGAACTCAATCAGTTCGAAAGACAAGAAGTCTGGACACTGGTACCCAGGCCTAAAGATAGATCTGTTATTGGCGCGAAATGGGTATACAGGAATAAGTTAGACGGTGATGGCATTGTTACAAGGAACAAAGCCAGACTGGTTGCAAAGGGTTACTCCCAGGAAGAGGGAATTGATTATGACGAGACCTACGCACCAGTTGCAAGACTTGAAGCCATCAGGATATTTCTGGCATTCGCAGCACATTCCAATTTTAAAGTCTATCAAATGGATGTGAAGAGTGCATTTCTGAACGGAAAGCTAGAAGAGGAAGTATATGTGGAACAGCCCCCTGGCTTTGAAAATCCAGAGTTTGCTGACTTTGTGTACTTTCTTTTCAAAGCTCTCTATGGACTCAAGCAAGCTCCGAGGACATGGTATGACACTCTCTCTGAGTTTTTACTTGAAAATGGTTTCACTAGAGGTGTCATAGATAAAACTCTCTTTTACAAATTACATAATAAAGATATGATATTTGTCCAAGTTTATGTTGACGATATTATATTTGGTTCTACTAACGAAAACTTGTGCAAGAGATTTGCTAAGTTAATGCAGAGTAGATATGAGATGAGCATGATGGGTGAGTTGTCATTCTTCCTTGGATTGCAAGTAAAGCAAAAGGAAGATGGGATTTTTATTTGCCAATCAAAGTACGTAGGAGATCTTCTCAGAAAATTCAGTCTAGAAGATTCTTCACCGGCAAAAACCCCAATGCCAACAGCCACGAAGCTTGACAAAGATGAAACTGGTAAGAAAGTTGACATCACAAGTTATAGAGGTATGATAGGTTCATTATTATATCTAACTGCTAGTAGACCCGATATAATGTTTGCAACATGCTTATGTGCAAGGTTTCAATCTGACCCTAGGGAATCTCATCTTATAGCCGTTAAATGAATTTTTAGATATCTAAAGGGTACACCAGATCTTGGAATTTGGTACCCTAAGGATACAGGTATTGACCTAATTGGCTATACAGATTCAGACTATGCAGGGTGCAGGATGGACAGGAAAAGTACTTCTGGAAGCTGTCAGTTTCTAGGACGACGGTTGATCTCCTGGTACAGCAAGAAACAGCATTCAGTATCTACCTCGACAGCCGAAGCAGAATACATTGCGGCAGGTAGCTGTTGTGCACAGATCTTGTGGATCAGGAATCAGCTAAATGACTATGGACTTGCGTTGAATAAAATTCCAATTTTCTGCGACAACACAAGTGCTATAGCTATTTCCAACAATCCTGTACAACATTCACGAACCAAGCACATTGACATAAGGTATCACTTTATCAGAGAGCATGTCATGAACGGAACTGTGGTGCTACATTTTGTACCCACAGAAGATCAAATAGCCGACATCTTCACAAAACCACTTGATGAATCCACTTTCTCAAAGTTGGTTAGTGAATTAGGGATGTTAAACTATGGCTAAATTTTTGGTTGCTAGGAATTAACTTAAGCTCATAAATATTAAATGTTAATATTTAAAGAGTTTATGAGACTTGAATTAATAAAATCCTAGGACTTATGAATTTTTGGAAAATTATCTTAAGTTTAAATCAATATTCTTAAAAGATAATTATTTCAATTAAAGCATAAGTAATTTTATTTAAATTAAGCATGTATGTAAATTAATGCATATTTTCTTTTATTGTACATTAATATAAATAATTATGTTATTAATTATTCATTTAATTTACTTATTAAATTAATTCAAACATGAGCTAATTTAATTCTTAAATTATTTAAAACAATTAATAATGTAAATATTTATTAGTATGAAAATTATTGTTATTTTTCTTAAAATAGTTTCTTTATATTAATTGTATAAAATGTCAGTATAACTTTATTAAAACAAAAATCTTGTGGAAGCAGTGAAGCAGTTGTCAAAGTACCAGAAAGATTCTAGTGATCCAAATCTGCAGCTTAATCAAGCAATGAATTGCAGAGCACAAGTACAGGAATCGATTGATAAATATCAGTTGATGACTTGAGTTCTCGATTGATAAATATCAGTTGATGACTTGAGTTCTCGATTGATAAATATCAGTTGATGACTTGAGTTCTCGATTGATAAATATCAGTTGATGACTTGAGTTCTCGATTGATAAATATCAGTTGATGACTTCTCGATCGATGACTTCTCGATTGGCTTTATCAGTCGATGGCTTATTCAATAAAACTCGGCATGACTTTTTCTGTTTATTAAAAAAAAGTCATACCGAGAGTTATTAAAAATAAGTCATACCGACCTATTCTTTTAAGTTTTATGCAAATAAAACTCGGTATGACTTTTAATAAGTCATACGGAGATATTCAAATGCCCTGTTTTAAATTAAGTCATACCGAGCATAGTTTTATTTCCTTAATATTAAGTCATACTCAGCTTTATTTACACATACACACGCTGATACACACAAACTCACGAACAGCCTTTTCATTCAAAAAATTCGATCGTTTTTAATCATTTTCAACTGAGTTCAGTTACTAATCCGTGTTTACAAGCATCTGTGCTTGCTAGTTTGTGAAAATCATATAAAACAAAGGAAACTCTGCCCGATTTTCCTCAAAAATCAAACTACTGTTCCTGTTCTTGTTTTTGGAATAATCGAAGCATTCAAGTGATTTTTGTGAACTAGAGGACTGTTGTGTAGTGTTTTACGAATTAAAGCTGATTTGTTTATTAGAAATTAGGTTTTCAATTTTCAAGTGTAATTTTCGGATTTTGAATTGTAATTGTTATTTTTAATTTGTAATCGCACATTGTAATCTTATTATTTGTAATAGCTTAAACAAAAAAAATGGCTGGTTTTTGCGAATTAGTAAAAACTAATTTTGTAGGATTTTTCAATCCGGTGAATTGTTCAGTCGAGAGGTTTCGACCGTGGATCGTATTTATGAATGAACATTCACTCGTAAGAACTGCAATTACTCTGGATGCCCCGTTGCAAGTGTTAGCACTTAGGGCTCTGTATTCCACTGCGAGGAATAGGAGTACTGCAGGCAGAGTTCAATTCTCTTTCAGCATAGGAAATCATGAATATATGGTGACTGAAGAGGACGTGAACAGGATTTTAGGCTTTCCAACTGACAACTTCATGGATCCACCCTCTGTACCAGAAATTCTAGAATTTTTCTATTCTATTAGATATCAGGGTGAGATCAATTTGGTAAGATTGACGAAGTCCAGATTGGTAAGCGAATGGGACTACTTCTTTGGGACGTTAGCCAAAGTTTTTGCACCCACTACAAAGAACAACTTCAACAATATATCTTCACTACTGCAAATAAAAGGGTTTTCTGTGGCCCACAACAGGAGGATAAATTTTGGGAAGTTGATTCTAAAGGAAATAATCAGGAAAATGGGGAAACCAGAAAGCAGGGAACAGGACATTCAAGTCTACTATCCGAGGTTCCTGATGCTGTTCATGAATGATTTGTTGATGGATGAAGACAAAGCCTTATTTCAGAATAGTCCTGTAGAAGAATCTCCTACTTCTCAGAATAACTTATTTGCAAGGCTCCACAACAACCCCAAGTTCGAAGATGTGCCAGTGGTAAGGACATATTACATGGCTGAGATATTAGATCACATTACTAATCCTGTGCAGGAACAAGAGTCAGAGCAAGTGCCAATGCAAATGGATCATCCTGTGCACCTTCTACTTGAAGCTGCTCAGCATGTCGATCAAGTGGCACAACATCAACAGGTAATATCTCACTCAGAATCTTCTAGTTCAATACCTATAGATATATCCACTGCTCTGTTAGATTTATCTGTGGTGGACTATAATTATGGTCTTACACTTCAGGATATCAGCTACGAACCTGAAAACACACAGGTTCCGTCCCTAGCTGAATTAGAGCCTCAAACAGTTTCTCCTTCATCCTCCTCTTCATTAAAAGTCAGAAAAAGGAAGAAACCTGTCAGAATAGTTAGAGGTCTTGGTGCTGATGTGAGTGAACCCGCAGCTCTGTCTCCTCCTTCAAAAATTTCTAGAGTTGACCCTGAGACAACTGCAGCCTCTACCTATTCCAGTCAATGGGATATGGATTTTAACATGGCCATCCAAGATTCTCTAGATACACTTGCTCAACCAGGTGATCTAATTCGCTGCTCAGCCACAGCATCAAATAGTGAGGAAAACACACTGATAGCAATCACTCTAGCAGAACCTTCACTTGAAGAAATACCAACACATGAGGGCACATTTGTTGAAGAAAATGTTTTTAATGAAAACTCGTCGGATGCCACCTATGTTGTGGACCATGACATTTTCGATGCAGTGCAGCATCAGATACTCTCTGAGGTACTAAGGAGCACCACAGACTCTTAAGAGCCTGTCATTACATTGTCTAAGGTGGTGACTCCCCTGGATTTCTTTCATCCAGTTCTCTTTCGAGAAGGTCTCGAATCCACTGGTGGATTTGAGAGGCAACCACTCCATAGAGGGAGATGGGACTCCATTCACGGAGTAGCTACGTCAGTAGCGGAGCCACTTCAAGTTAATCTTGTTGAGGACGCGCCTTCACAGGCATCAGAAGAGCATTTTGACTCTTCAAAAGCTATTGTTATATATGCAGGTACAGCTTCAGGATCTGGAAAGGAGCTAAACACGAGTGATGTGAGGCAAACACAGAGTGAAACACATGCACAGAGTGATAGTGAGATAAACAGGAGTGCAAGTGAGCTGAGTGCACACATACACAGTGAACTTTTATCCAAAATGGAAGCTCTCCAGAAAGAAATGCAAATTGTTCAGGCTGAGTTGGTAAAAGTAAAAGCACAAGCAGAAGAAAAATCTACATCTGCCTCTGTAACACAGCAGCTGACAATAGTACGAAAAGATGTTGATGATGTCAAAACCTCCATTCTTCTAAAAACTCAAGACATCCAGGGTGTACAGAATCTTATTGCTGACGACATGAAAGAAGTCAGCAAATTACATGAAAAGATTGACGAGGTTGAGAAAAGCTTGACATTAACAATCATTGAAAATGAAAAGATCTCTACACAAAGATTCAGCAAACTGGATGATGGAATGACACATTTGAATGAAGGAATGAAGCAAGTCTATCTGACTATGCAGAAAATGTTGACATCTTTTGAAGCTTCTAAAATCCAAGAGGATCCCTCAAGTAAGGGGGAGAAAGCAAAAGAGAAAGTAGCAGCTGAAAACGAAAGGGCTACTACTAAAGATAAAGGTAAAGCAAAGATGTTTTCTGAAGAAGAATTTCAATCGTTTGATCCACAACCAGAAGAACAGTATTACGCTAAAGAGCAATTCATCGATGACAGTGCTCATGATGAATCAAACTTTCCTGACTACTGCAGAGCTGAGGAAGAGATTGCATTTGATGAAGATTTTTTGTTTCCAGAAGAAAAAGAAGTTGATCCAGCCTATGAAGAGGCAATGAAGAAACTAAAAGAAGACATCAAGGCAAGTCATGCAAAAACTGAAAATCTGAAAGCTCTAGTCATGGAAAGAACAAAGGCTGAAAAAGAATAAAGCCAAGAAAAGCAAAATCTCTGGGCCATAGCAGTCAGAGAAAAGAAGAGAGATGTACAGCTCAAGATTGGAAAGAAATGGGATACTGCAAGAGAAATAATGGACAAACAACAGAAGGGTCCATTTGAAGACAAGCATCTGAAATCAATAATTAAGCGTCTAGAAAAGTCAAATGACAACATTGACAACTTCATGAAAGCTCTGAAAGAGGAAGTGGACTACATCACTATCCTAGTGGATCACATTCTTGAAGACTGGCAGATACTAGTCTACACACACAGAAATGGAACATTCAGAATTTCCTTAGAGTTTTTCAGGCAAAGAAGTTTATCAGTAATATGGACGTTTTTGAACAGAATAAAGAGGAGCTCAGAAGAAAATGAACTTCTCAGGGATAGACTTAGAGTCTTTGCCACAACTGTTAGTCCTCAGATCTTATTTGATCCTCACGAGGTAAGATTTTTCTCAAACAAGTTGTATCAAATCATGCAGTTAAATGAGGAATCTTTTAAGGGCTACACAGTTAAGTACATGATTCAAGTTGAAAAGATGTTAAGGTCAAAAGGTTTCAAATCCCAAGCTAAAATGGATGCTGCAGAGAAGATAAGAAACTACTGTCTGTCGAAAAGAATTCATTCATATATCAGGCAAATACCAAAGATAGATTCAACACAACCATCTGATGTAGAAAAAGAGATAGTAGATCCTGTTGAACAGGAAGTGATGTGGCAGTTAGCAAGAGCTGAACAAAGAAAGTTGTATGGGGAATCCACTACAACAGAACAATCAGTATCTGAAGAAGTACCGAGGACACCAATTCATAAAAGTTCAATCCTAGAAGAAGGTGAAGTTGATACAACAGAAGACTGAAGACTTAGATAGAACAAGATAGAAACTTTGTAATAATTGTTCAGTGCTAGAGGAACATCTATCTTGTATTTATCTTTTATGTATGAATCTGGAAAATTGTTAAATATAAAACCAGAACTTTTGTTTATTATTTACAGTCATTAAATGTCGTACTACTTTCTTAGTTGTTAGTTGAGTTATCCTCTAGGAATTTGTGTGTTAAAATGTTTAACAACAAATAGGGGGAGATTGAAAGGCATATGACTAGGCCTATTTGTAATAATTAGATGGCAACTCAACTCTAACTGATAAAGAGAAGTAAATACTAAACACTAAACAGGAATCAAGACAAAGACAGTCAACTAATCACAGAGGATCCAAGTATCAGAAGTATTTTGTGGGATTGCTACTCAACACTGGAAGAAGTTCATTTATATGTTCAAGCGTCAGTGAAAATAATATTGTGGTAGTACTTCTATAGAAGACAGAAAATATGGATGTTTTCAAGTGGTTACTACAAGTAGATTCCAGAAGAAGAATGAAAACAGTGAAGCAGAAAATATGACAGAAGGCCTCTATTTAAAAGTTAATTAAATGGAGAATATTTATTAGTATGACACAAATAAACCAGACAGTACATTTGTGTGTCAACTAAAATAATATTTATTCTTCATTTAAATCAAGAGGTTTCAAGATCTGAAGACAAAGAGAAATCAAGAAGACTGCAGTTTAATCAGATCTCTATAATATTTTAATTCTACAATCTAAGTAAATTAATTATTTAATTTATATTAATTAAATTAATTCAAGATTGAATTTAATTTAATTCATAAATTATTTAATTAATTTAAGTAGAATTAATTTATTAGAAAAGAAATGAATCAATATGACTTATATATATATATATTTCGAATATGACTTAAATAAGTCATACCGAGTATGACTTAAATAAGTCATACCGAATATGACTTAAATAAGTCATACCGAGCTATGTATGTATATATATATATATATTAATAAGTCATACCGAGTCTGCTTTATTAAAGGTCATACCGGACAATTCTTTTATTATAAAGAAAAAGGTCATACCGAGATTTCTTTTGAAAAAGGTCATACCGGATGATTTATTTAATTAAATAAAATCCGGATATGACTTTCAAAAGGTCATACCGAGCTTTTGATAAGTCATACCGAGTTTTAATAAGTCATACCGAGCTCAGGAAGTCATGCCCAGTAATTTTAGAAGTCATACAAGGGTTAATTTCTTGAAATTAAGTCATACTCATAAAGGTCATAGCAGCCATTTTAAATCTCTATAAATATGAGAATCAGCCTTCACTTTTTCAGTTGTTCAACTTATCAAGAGTTAGAAAATCAGTTCAAATTCAGAAATTTGTCTGCATTGTAATATTCACAGATTTCTGTGCAAGTTTGAATATAATTGATTAAACTCGAACACTTCATGTCGAATTCGTTCTAGATTAATATATCAGTTATAAAGTCTAATCTTCATATTAATTGTGTAATACTAATCAAGTTAAAATTATATCTTTCACTTGAATAGTATTTCATTATAATTAATATTTCACGAATAATTAAAATAATATTTTTAATTCAAATTATTCCGCGATTAATTTTCAGATATTGTATTCAACCCCCCTTCTACAATATCAGGGACCAACAATTGGCATCAGAGCTGATTGATATAGTTAATATCATATCCAAATCAAATTCCGCGAACTCATTCAGATCTCAAAAATTATTTTAAATTCGAAATAATTTTTTATTCGAAATAAATTTTTTTTTTTTTGAAAAATTATTTTTGATCAAAAATTGTTTTAAGTCTAAAATTAAAATATTTTTTTGAAACACTTAATTTTTAATCTTATTAAAGATGAGTACCCAGAAAGTCACTAGCATCAAAATTCCACAATTTGACAGAGAACACTACAACTTGTGGAAACACAAAATGCTACTGTTTATCGGGATTGCAACCATGATATATTTAAATCAAATTTCTTTAATAAATAAGAAATATATTTATTAAAGATATATTTATGTTTAGTTTCCAGAAGAACATATTTATGTTTAGTTTCCAGAAGAACATTCATTTAAATCAAATTTCTTTAATAAATAAGAAATATATTTGGTTTGATTTATGAAAATGCCATCTTTGACTTGTTTGACTTGCAAACCAAGAAAATAGGTAAGTTTTCCCATCATGTTCATTTAATATTTACTCTGCATCAACTTAGCAAACTTTTGACAAAGTTTCACATTAGTTGAGCAAAAAATAATGTCATCTACACAGATTTGAACAAGAATCATAGAGCCACTAACATTTCTATGAAAGTGAGTTTTATCAACAGTAACTCTTGTGAAGTGATTCTCAATCAAGAATTTAGATAATGTGTCATACCAGACTCTAGGTGCTTGTTTCAATCCATAAAGTGCCTTGAGAAGATAGTATACAAATCCAGGATGAACAGGGTCAATAAAACCAGGAGGTTATTCTACATATACTTCTTCTTCTAGTTCTCCATTGAGAAAAGCACTTTTCACATCCATCTGATACACCTTGAAATTGGCATGAGCAGCATATGCTAGAAAGATTCTGATTGCTTTCAACCTTGTAACAGGTGCAAATGTTTCATCAAAATCTATGCCTTCTTCTTGTGAGTAGCCCTTTGCCACTAATCTTGCTTTATTCCTTGTCACTGTACCAGATTCATCCATTTTGTTTCTGAACACCCATTTTGTACCAATAACAGAATTGTTCTTTGGTTTGGGCACCGACTTTCATACCTTGTTTCTTTCAAACTTATTCAACTCTTCTTGCATAGCAATTATCCAATAAGGATCATTCAAGGTTTCTTCAATCCTTTTTGGTTCTTCTTGAGACAAGAAACTACTATACAAACATTCATTTTGAGTTGCACTTCTAGTTTTGACACCATCATTTGCATCTCCAGTAATCAATTCAAAGGGATGACTTTTTGTCCATTTCCTTTGTGATGGTAAATTTGTCCTTGATAATGATGCTTCATGATCATTGGAATTGTTATGATCATTGTGATGTGATTGATCACTTGAGATGGACACTTTTCTTGAAGATTGTTGTGTAGAGTTGTTATCCATCGAATGATTATCAATTGATGTATTATCAATCGATTGATGATTGCCAACTGATAAGTTATCTTTTGATGCATTGACATCAATTGATGGGGAGTTTCTAGGTACGTGATTTCTTGAAATTTCCACATCATCATCACTATCTTCACTATTGCTTGAAGTCATGAAACCCGTCATCAAACAAACCTTAAATCTTTTTGTCATCAAAGACTACATCCATAGATTCTATAACAATGTGCAATCTAAGATTGTAGATTCTGTAAGCTTTGGTTGTTATTCCATATCCAATAAATATAGCTTCATTAGCCTTGGCTGCAAATTTTCCTAGATTTTCACCTTGATTCCTCAGTGCAAAGCATTCACAGCCAAAAATATGAAGGCAATTAACTGTTGGCTTCTTGTCTTTCTTCATCAACTGATATGGTGTTTTGTCTTGAAGTTGATTGACCATGGAAATATTTTGAATGTAGCAAGTAGTATTAATTGCTTCTGCCCAGAAATATGTGGGAAGTTTTGCTTCTTCTAACATAGTTCTAGCAGCTTCATCAAGGTCCTATTTTTCCTTTCAACTACTCCATTTTGTTGTGGAGTCCTTGGTGCAGAGAAATGATTAGTGATACCTTTTTCTTCACGGAATTCTTTCATTGTTGCATTCTTGAATTTAGTACCATTATCACTTCTAATTTTCTTGACCTTACATTCAGTGCCATTGTCAACATTCTCTACATGATTGATAATGAATTTTCTTGCCTCATCCTTAGAGTGTAAGAAATATACCCATATATATCTTATGAAGCCATCCACAATGACTAAGGCATATTTCTTTTTGGCAATTGACATGATGTTGACTGGACCAAATAAGTCCATGTGCAATAATTCTAAAGGCTTGTCAATTGATGATTCAGACTTTGACTTGAATGATGCTTTCCATTGTTTTCCCTTTTGTCAAGCATCACACAGTCCATCCTTGGTGAATTCCATATGTGGAATGCCTCTAACCAGATTATTTTTAACCAATTGATTCATGGCTTTGAAATTCAAATGGGCTAGCTTCTTGTGCCAAATCCAGCTTACATCTGTATTGGATTTACTAAGTAGGCATGTCATTGAGTTTGCCTTTACAGATTTAAAATCATCCACATAGACATTTCCTTTTATTTCACCAGTTAAGAGAATTTCACCAAATTTTTTGTTGGCTATGATGCATGAACCAGTTAAAAACCACACACCATTTCCATTATCACACAGTTGACTAATACTGAGCAAATTGTGCTTTAATCCATCAACCAGTGCTACAGGTTCAATGATAACATTTTCTTTTGTAATTGAGCCATATCCCAAAGTAAAACCTTTGCTGTTATCTCCAAAAGTAATTCCTGGGCTAGCCTTTTCCACAAACTTTGTGAGCAGGGACAAATCTCCAGTCATGTGCCTTGAACATCCACTATCCAAATACCAGAGATTTTTCTTCCTGTTTCCCTGTACATATTCAAAACAATCAAGTTGCTTTTGGTACCCAAGTTACCTTGGGTCCTCTTTTATTAGTTGTAGCATGAGCCTTGGTTGCAAACTTTGGTTCCTTTTGTTTTTGTGGGTTTAAATCCACTTTAACTTTGGGAGTTGACTTATGGGGCTTAGACACCTTGGAACTCATGGCAGAATTTATATGTATTTCATTTTCTACATTAGGCATGTTCCATGGCATTCCAGGCATGTTCATATTTGCATATGCAAAGAAAGGATTATACATGTATGGAGCTTGTGCATAAGGCATATGGACATTAGGTGCAACTAAATTAGATGACATGGCATTCATGAGCATAGGATTGGTAAACATGACATTTATAGACATGACATGTGCATTTAAATCATTTAAAGATATTGAGTTCTTTTCTTTCTTGCATTGCATATATAAATAATTTACACTACCACATTTAGCACACACCTTTCTAGGTGCATACATATCAGGAGTATAATTGTGGTGCTTATTTATGCCCACTTTTCCATTCCTATTCTTTTTTTTTTTCTTAGACTTAGGTTGGATAATTTCCACAGGTGATATCTCTTCTAATTTTGCTTTCAATTGTATCTTGGATAAGATGCCTATGTTGATCTTCTCAACCTTAGACTCAACTTGATTATTGGTTTCCTTAACAAACTTGATAGGGGTGCTAAATTTGTTCTTCTTATTAGCCATTGATGATTTACTTGTCGATGGATGCTTATTAATTGATTCAGCATCAATCGATTGATAATCCTTATCAGTTGATGAGGGATTAGCAGTCGATTGATCTTTATCCATTGTAGTATCAGCCAATGGCTTGCCTATTGATTTAAGGGATTATCCTAGAGTATCTAATCCTTGAACATCAATGATTTGTTTGGCAGTTTTAGCAGACCTATTCCATTTGTTAATGGTTTTAATTTCCCCATCCAATTGTTCTTTTAGCAATTCTTCTCTTCACAAACTATTCACTAGTTCATCTGTAACATCCTTACTTTCCTGCTTGAATCTTTCTAAACAAACAAGTTCATTTTCAAGAAAAACATTCCTCTCAGTTAAGGCATCAATGGTGTTTTTTAACTTGAGGTTTTCTTTGTTTAGAGATTTTAGAGTGACATGCAAATTGTACAGTTCATTAGAAATTTCATTAATGGTACTATTGCATTCATCTTTTGTAAGCTCAGAATAGTCAGTAGCTAATACCTAATTTGATGATGAACTAGCTTCATCATCTTTATGGTTGGCCATTAGAGCTAGATTGATAAACTCTTCAGAATCACTATTCTCAGTAGCCCAGTCTTTCTCTTTGGTAACAAAAGCCTTTTCTTTTTGTTTAAGAAGGTCAAAGTATTTCTTTTTGTAATCAATACCATCATATGACGTTGCCTTTTCTTGTTTTAGCTTTCTGCACTCATTTGAGAAATGATCAGTCAATCCACAGTTAAAGCATTTGAATTTTGATCTATCAACCAAATTTTTGTTTTGATTGTTACTTCTAAACTGGGATACAGGACTTTGGATTCCTCTTGAATTTTAGCTTTGAAAATTTCCTTGACAGAAATGCAAGGTGCTCATCAATCTCATCCAGATCATCATGTGAGCATGTTTCAATTTCTTCACACTTGCCCTTTCCTTTTCCTTTGAATGATTCTTTAACAGCATCATCAGCTACCATGGCAGAACCTTCTACACAGTCAGTTTCCTTCTTCTCTTCATTTCCCTTGACCATCAAAGCCATAGTTTTCTCTTTTCTTTGATTTTTCTCAATCTCTTCATCTTGTTGGATATCCAACTCATATGTCTTGAGAATACCATAAAGTTTCTCAAGAGTATAATCCTTGAAGTCTTGAGATTGTCTAATGGAAATAGTCATTGGTTTCCATTCCTTTAGAAAAGATATAAGAAATTTTAGATTTGTATCCTCAGTTGCATAAACCCTACCATATAGCTTCAATCCATTTAACAACTTTTGAAATCTGCTATAGGTATCATTGATAGATTCTCCACTCTTGGAATGAAATGATTCATATTTTTGAATCAAGTGTTGCATCTTGTTTTTCCTTACTTGTTCAGTTCCTTCACATAGAGTTTGAAGAGTGTCCTATACTTCCTTTGATAGGGTCGAGAGAAAGAAAATGCATATGCATTTTTACTTTCCATGCAAAATATTCATCTTTTTCTAACACTGGAATTTTCACACCTGAATCTTTTTGTCCCATATTGACTTGTTCTTGATCTTAAAACTTTCTCTATATTGAAAGCAAATACTCTGATACCAAAGTGCTCTAAGGCTGAACAGTTGATTCAAGAAATATTGTTTAACTTGTACATTTTCTAACAATGCTACCACACTTGTTTATATACTACAAGTGTGTTTTTACAATTCCTATTCTAGGATTGTTTCTACCTATCTTCCCTTTTACCTTTTTCTATTTTAGAAAAAGGTTTGAAAGACAACTTCAAATTGAGTCTTCACAGTCATCATAGACTGTCTTCTATAGGTGTGCTTTTGTCCTTTGGATCTTCAACAGATAGCCTTTCTGTGTTGTCTCGATCAATTGGTAATTTTTTGTTAAGCATATCAATTGATCCTTCCTTTTATCCATCAACTGATGTTCTTCTTCGATTGATCTTTATATCCATCGACTGATAAATAGTTACTTAACGATTGATAGATGTTATCAATCGATATATCAATTGATGGGTCTTCACATCAGTTGATGGGTCTTCACATCAGTTGATGGTCTTCAATACTTGACTTGCTTTCTTCGATTGATCTTCTATCCATCGATGCTTCAATATCAACTGATCATCCTTCACTTGTATAATTTCCTGTCTTTAAATAATTATAATTTGACAGTCTAAGTACACATCAGTTGATGATCTATATCAATCGACTCTAACATCAATTGATGGGAGTAATATCAATTGACTTACACCATATCGATTGAAATAGACTAAGTACACCTATGCTACAATCCAAATTATCAGTTGATTCACATAAACATTTCAACTGATAAATGGTTTTCTGATCAATTGATATTTATAACTTTCATATCAATTGATCAGTTAAATCAATTAAAATTTCTATGATTCTAAGATTAAAGTTATCATCAAATTACATGTAGATTCCTAACAAAGAGCTTAGTGTAGAAATGTTTAATATACATACAAGCATGCTAGCATTAGAAGAAGAAAATGCTAAACTAGTTCTAAAGAATAAAATGCTAGAAGCTAGAAATGAAGAACTAGAACTTGCATGTGTTAATATAGAAGATCTTAAACAGAAGATAGAATATCTACAGAATAGAGACAAATGCAACCAAGAAGTAGAAACTGCTCTTAGGAATAAAATTTCTGAGTTAGAGTTAAAACTTCAGGCTTATAAGAAATCTGCTAATCTTGTTAAGGAGGCAATAGATAAACAGGTCATAGGTCAAAAACTGGAATAGGATTTGACTATGATAAGAAGGCAGGAAAGAGACATGAGGAATCAATTGCTGAGGAAAGTCATGTGAAGCAAGACATTCCCCACGTGTTAAAAAATGTCCCTAAACCCCTATACAAAAAATTTGTCATATAACCCTTAGATGAAGAACATATCTTAATGAAAAAAGAAATCATTGCTGAGGATAAAAAGAAAGAGGAAGAAGATAAAGAGAAGTTGCCTAAGAAATCTGTAAAAATTGTAGAACCTAAGGAACATATTAAAAGTGATTTAGGCAACAAGAATAAAAAAATGAAAGCTAACAGAAATGGCAAGATAGGTGTTAATAAGAAAAATGATTATGCCTATTCTCCCAAAGCTATTAGGAAAGTTTGTAACAATTGTAATTCTACTGGTCATCTTACGCATGCATGCAAAAAGATAAAAGTAGTGAAAACAGAAACTTCTAATATGCCTGCCATGCCTGCCATGTATAACCCTCATCAACCATGCGGTAAAGTAGGATGCATGCCATGTGCTTTCAACATTATGTCTGCATACATAAACTTGATGAATGCATCATCTAGTACCTGCATTAATACAAATGTGAACATGAATAGAAAGCATGTTAGGGCAAAGACTGCTAGTCCTCCTAAGTCTAGGAAGGAAGCCTCTGTCCCTAAGCCTAAAGACACACATGTTAAGGCTAAACCAAAAGACAAGGGCACAATCATTGAGAAAGACAAGGACAAGGAAATTTCTGTAGCTAAATTTGTTAACTTATCTAAGCCACTTGGACCCAATCAAATTTGGGTGCCAAAGAAAAAGTAATCAATCTATGGTTGCAGGGCATAACAAAGAACAAGTGTGTCATGTGGATTCTCGACAGTGATTTTTCTAGACATATGACTGGTGATAAAGCCCTGTTATCAGATGTGATTGAGAAAGCTGGTCCGATAGTGACCTTTGGAGATAATAGCAAGGGATTCGCAACGGAATATGACAATTTGGAGATCGGAAATGTTATCATTGAAAATCTCTCTCTTGTAGACGGATTAAAGCACAACCTCCTAAGTATCAGTCAGTTCACTAACAAGGGCTACAAAGTTACGTTCGAAAAGGAAAAATGTGCAATCCAAAACATGAAAGATGCGAAGCTTTCTCTTCAAGGAGTGGGAAAGGGGAATCTCTTTGTGGCTGACTTATTCTCTGTAAGCAAAGGTGAAGTTCAATATTTTTATAGCAAAGCTTCAACAAAGGACAGTTGGTTATGGCACGAGAAACTTTCACACCTAAACTTTAAGGCAATGAACTCTTTTGTTAAGAGGGAACTGGTTAGAGGTCTACTTGAGATGGAATTTTGTGAATAAGGTTTGTGTGAAGCATGTGAATAAAGGAAGTCAAAGAAAGCCTCTCACCAAAGCAAAGACTCATCAGACATTACTGAACCACTGCAACTTCTGCATATAGATTTATTTGGTCCAGTCAAGGAAGAGATATGCGCTAGTAATTGTAGATGACTACTCCAAGTACACTTGGGTGTTGTTTTTAGCCTCAAAAGTTTAAGCCCATCAAACAATTATTGATCACATAAAGAAGATAGAGTTAGAGGCTGATTTGCCTGTCAGGAAAATAAGGTCTGACAACGGAACAGAATTCAGGAATATAACCCTGAATGATTTCTGTATTGAGAAAGGGATATCAAGACAATACTCAGCACCCAGAACTCCATAACAAAATGAAATAGTAGAAAGGAAGAACAGAAATTTCGTTGAAACAACAAGAACAATGTTGAATTAAGCTAAATTACCTCTATACTTTTGAGCTGAAACAGTCAACACAACTTGCTACACTCAGAACCATACCCTGGTTAATAAAGATCATGATAAGACTCCATACGAGTTGATGGCAAACAAGAAACCAACACTGAAATACTTTCACGTGTTTGGAGCAAAGTGCTTTGTACTGAAAGATGATGAGCATCTAGGAAAGTTTGAATCCAAGGCTGATGAAGGCATATTTCTTGGCTACTCTCTAGAATCTAAAGCATACCGGTTTTATGTGATTTAACACAAAAAGGTCATTAAAAGCATGAATGTAACTTTCGATGATCTCAAGCTCCCAAGTCTGCAAAGAACAGATAACACTAAAACTCTGCAGTTTGAAAATATGAACTCAGATGAAGGTGAAGTAGAACCTGAAGCTGCAACAGAAAATCAAGCATCAATTGAGAATAACAAAAATGATGATTCTGACCCTAGTAGTGGAAATAGTAGAAGATACACAGAAACTACTAGTAGTGGCAGAGATTCTCATTCTCAACCAAGCAGCAGCTCAGGGGGAGCAACTGAAGGATCTACGAACAGGACTCAACACTTTAATGATAATCAAGCTGAATCATCTAGGGAAAATCTATCTAGGCATAGGGTGTGGAGTAGAGATCACCCCTTTGAGTTGATTCTAGGAGATCCAGATGCTGGAGTTCAAACAAGACGTTCTTCACAGAATTAATGTTTATTTTCTGGCTTTCTTTCTGAGATAGAGCCAAAAAAATTAGAGGAAGCACTAGAAGATCCAGATTGGGTTATTACTATGCAAGAAGAACTCAATCAATTCGAAAGACAAAAAGTCTAGAAGCTGGTATCCAGGCCAAAAAACAAGTCTATTATTGGCACAAAGTGGGTATTCAGAAATAAACTGGATGAAGATGGCATTGTTATGAGGAAAAAAGCCAGACTGGTTGCTAAAGGTTATTCCTAAGAAGAAGGAATAGATTATGATGAAATATATGCACCAGTGGCAAGGCTTGAAGCTATTAGGATGTTTCTGGCATTCGCAGCACACTCCAGCTTTAAAGTATATCAAATGGATGTGCAGAGTGCATTCTTGAATGGAGAGCTTGAAGAAGAAGTGTATGTGGAACAACCCCCAGGGTTTGAAAATCCAGAATTTGCTAATTTTCTGTATTTTCTCTTCAAGGCATTCTATGGCCTAAAGCAAGAACCACAGACATGGTGTGACACTCTATCTGTATTCTTACTTGAAAATGGTTTCACTAGAGGCGTCATAGATAAGACTCTATTTCATAAAATGCATAAAAATGACATGATAAGTATATGTGGATGACATTATATTTGGTTCTACTAACTATCAATTGTGTAATAGATTTGCTAAGCTAATGCAGAGTAGGTATAAAATGAGCATGATGGGAGAGATGAATTACTTCCTTGCACACCAAGAAAGCCAAAGGAAATATAGAATCTTCATTTGCCAGAAAAAGTACATCAGAGTTCTTTTGAATAAGTATGGTCTTGAAGATGCATCAACAGCCAAAATCCCAATGGCAACTGCCACTAAGCTTGATAAAGATGAACCTGGTAAGAGGGTAGACATCACAAGCTACAAACGTATGATCGGCTCATTACTTTACTTAACTGCAAGTAGGCCATATATTATGTTTGCTATATGCTTGTGTGCTAGGTTTTAGTCTGACCCTAAAGAATCACATCTTATAGTTGTTAAACGGGTATTTAAGTATATTAGGGAAGTCCGAATCTTGGAATTTGGTACCCTAAGGATACAGGTTTTGACCATGTTGACTATATAGATTCTGATTATGCAGGTTGTAGGATTGATCGAAAGAGTATATCAGGGAGTTGTCAATTCCTTGGTAGAAGATTGGTGTCCTAGTATAGCAAGAAGCAGCACTCAATTGCAATGTCAACAGCTGAAGTTGAATATGTTGCTGCTGGAAGCTGCTGTGCACAAATATTGTGGATAAGGAATCAACTTCAAGACTATGGACTGTTGCGGAGTAAAATTCTAATATTCTGTGACAACACAAGTGTCATAGCAATCACAAACAATCCAGTTCAACACTCTAGAACCAAGCACATTGATATCAGGTATCATTTCATAATAGAGCATGTCATGAGTGGTACCGTAGAGTTACATTTTGTACCTACAGAACAGCAAATTGCAGATATCTTCACAAAACCACTGGATGAAATCACTTTCACTAAACTAGTTTGTGAACTTGGGATGTTAAATTCAACTAACTAATAAGTTAGTAATCAAAAACTGTAATATGGAGCTGATAAATTCTCTATTTGATTAATTTCAATATTTCTAGAACTTGTGAATTTATTTACCAAACTATTTTCCAGTTCTTAGGATTTTAAGTTAGATAAATACATTGTGCATACATGCTAATTTATTCTGATATTTATTTAATGTAAATCTTAAGCAAATATTTAAGTGCTTGTGTTTAGATAATAAATTCTCAGCACCTATATATTCAAATATTATTTAAAATTATTTTAAATAGAAAGGATGAATATTTATATTTGTTCTCATATTTAAAATAAAAGTAAAATAATGAAGAAGCATAATTTATTTATGATAATAATTTTAACAATTATTATTATTATTGTTATTAATAAATATGTTGTGAAATAATATTTGTGAGTAATTAATTATTATTGATTAATTATTCAAATTATTCATAAATATTATTATTTATTAGTAGCAAAATCTAGGGGCAACTTGAAATATTAAACAAGTACTTTTAACTAGTGACGGCTATACAGTGATTTAATTGTATAGATGTAACAAAAATTATAAAAGGTACTTGGGATTTCTCGAATATCTTGTTGCGCCTTGTAGATTTTATTGCGCCTTCACAGTGTCACCACTGTAGAGACGTAACAAACTACTTAAAGATTGTGTTTGAGTTGTGTGTTGCACTGGGCATTTTTGTGGCGCCATCACAGTGAATACACTGTGTGGGCGCAACAAAAATGACCTATTTATCTTGTTGCACTAGTTAGTTTTGTGGCGTCATCACAGTGCATGCACTGTAGGGCGCAACAAAATAAATTGACATTTTTCTCTCTCTTTCACATCAGTATATATAGACAAGGGTATTCATGCTATTTTCATTTTGGTGGCGATACATACATACATTCACACCATGTTAGAAGCTATAGGCGTAACTAAGATCTACGATTTTTAATCGAACTTATCTTGGTCAATTTTTGGCCACTTTTTAATTTAAGACCACATTTGTGAAACCCACGATCATATCTATCAATTACAAGTGGTCTCATCAATTTTGGTTGAGGTTTTAAAATACTCATTTTCTTAATATTTCGAACAGTTTGACTTAGTGTGCTCATAGTGTTAATCGATTAAAAATTATAATAAAATTTGCCAACTGAAAATTTTAAAGATGAACCATCTCAAACAGAGTTAAACAACTTCTTCATGTTTCTGCACTGCACCAAGGAAAACAACAATCTCCCGAAGAAGATCTACAAGCATCATCTGCCCAGTGAGTGGAATCTATTTTTTAACATCTTATCTCATGGTTTTGCACCAAAGACAGGTGGCTTTCACGGGATAACACAGTTCAACAAGGTGATCGCTTATGCAGTGGCTTCGGATGTCAGACTGAATTTTGAAAGATTGATCATGGATGAAATTTTGAAGATCCAAGCAAAAATGGAGAATTTCTATCTATATCTAAGATTTTTGCAAATGGTGCTGAACAATAAACTCAATGTTGATCAACTTCAATTGTTTTAGAATAGACATCTGGAAGAATCACCCTCATTGCAGTTCAAAACAATCTTATTGCTATAACATGAGGATGATTACCCAAACATGTTTACTCGTGCTCCAATGACTAATTCTATTCGAGATTACTTTGCTCTTCTTAGACAGGCTGAAGAAGAAGCTGTAGAAGAAGAAGAAGAACATGCATCTCAAATTGATGAGTCAGCAAGCAAAGAAGAAGGAGAAGCAGCCTCTCAAGAAGAGACTGAAGCTGAAACATCAGATGACTCCGTAAGTAAAGAAGCATCACAAGAAGAAGAACGAGGAACTGAAAAAGAAGATGAAAGCATGGATGAAGCTGATTCTGAGAATGAACAAGAACCAGATCCTGAACAAGAACAACAAAGGCAAAGCCCTGAAAATGCGCAAAAGGAGGTAGCTATTGAGAACTTAGTGGAAGAGACTCAGACCACTAACGTGTACATTCATAACCTCTCTAATAAATAAATAGAAGAAGGTACACTCCTGGATTTTGACTTTTTTGCTTTTCTTTAAGATGAATTTGTCACAATATCTATGTCTGTGCTCAAACGACAGTGCACACACTTGAGCCCTCAGTGGCCTTCGAAGCTGACAATGAACTTGGCAACCAACCAGTTCTAACCACTGCCAGAGATCAACAAACACTCCCTATCTCTCTTGAAACTAGAAAAAGATCACTTGACATAGATAATAGGAGTGAATCCCTACTGAATCAGGAAATTTTTGAAATATCCCCTACAGCTCTGCCTTCTCAAAAATGTCTTAAAATGAATTTTAAACATAAGGCACCTGTGAACCAAAAACCAGATTCTCCAATCTCTGATACGTTTCTTTTTCTTCATGACCTAAATTCTGAAATTGAAAATATCTTAAAACGTACGGGAACTGAAATAGAGAAGGGAACATTTTCAGCTACTTCAGTTGCCAGTACTGTTTTGGTTGAAATAATTCAGAACCAGTCTTCACAGATAGTTGGGGGCATCACTGACTCTCAAGAGCCATTCATTACATTGTCAAATGTGGTGACCCCCTGGAATTAACATCTTTAGATCCTAGTAAGGATGTTTTCCCTCCCCAATTGGGTGAAGTTGAAAGACAACTCTCCTTGATAAGGGAAGAGGTCTCCATTCATGGAGTAGCTACATCAGCAGTATCACCACTTTAAGTGGTATTGCCTTCACAAGTGTTGCGGGGCACCACAGGCTCTAATTTTTCAATCATTACATTGCCGGAGGTGGTGACCCCCCTGGTATATTCAAATCCAGCTCCTTCACAGGAGGTCCTCCCCATCTTTTCAGGTGAGACGGAGGGATAACACACCCATAGAAGGGATGTGGACTCTATACTTATAGTATCTGCTGCTTCGGTAGTAGAACCTATTCAGGGTGCCTCTGGACAGGTAAGGCTTTCAATAGCTTCAGCTGGCATCATGGATTCTTCAACTCTGCCAATCATTACAGAATCCATAGTGGTGACCACAATGGGTCTAATTCCCCTAGTTCCTGAAAAAGGAATTCTCCCCACCCAAAGCGGTTTGGCGGAGGGGCAACCTACCCATAGAAGGGATAGAGATTTACATGCAGGTACAGAAGATCAGGATGTTATTAATGAGTTGAGTGATATAGTTAACCAGAGTGATCTTCAATTCTCTAACCCTGATCAGCCAAGTGTGAGTGTTGAGGGACATACAAACAGTAACAGTGAGCAGTAAGATACCTACTGACAAATAAACACCCCACACATAGCACCCAGCCAAAGGATTCTAAATCTGGAGGCCCAAGTCACTGAAATTCACTATTCATTAAGAAATATCTTGGAAGTGTAAGAGCAGCAGAAGAATGACATGAAAGAACTTAAAGATTTAGTCCAACAGCTGCTGGCTCATAAAACTCCTACTACTCAACAGTCAACTTCTATAGCTCAGAAAACTCAGGAAGAAATGGAGGATAACCAACTGAGGGGGAGAGAAAAGAGCAAGAAAAAGTTGGAACAGAAATGATAATAGAATGTACCGCTCAGGGGGAGACATATCTTTTATATGCCTGGAGCAAGGCAACTGGAGGAAGGTGAAATCTTTGAACACTATGTGCCAATAGATATTCCTATTAAAAATCAGATAGAGGAGACCGCAAAGGCTGCAGGTATTGATGTCGAGGAGGAATTTTCAGTGGAATATGCATTTGATAATGACTGTCTTCTAGTTGGTGTGGATGAAGTTGTTACTCAAGATGTAGCTCAAGCTCAGGATTTAATTTAACAAAAGTGGAAAAGAGTTCAACATGATATGGAAAGAAGAAAGAGAATCAAGGATATCGAAACTAAGGTTGGTCCTGAATGGGATGAAGCAAGGACTCTGTTGGAGAAGAAAGAACTTACATTAAGCCAAAAGAAAGATAGAGAAGTCCTTGACCTGTTCAGAACCATAAGGGAAAAATTTCAAGATTTTCATGAGTTATATGATGTTCTATCAGAAGAAGTAACAAGTGAATCAGTCAGTGCATTCAAATCCGGTTAGAAGATGTATATCAATTCAACAACACTGGGATCGAGAATATTGTCGACAAAGAGCTTCGAGCAAATGAATATAGTAGAGTTATATGTGCTGAAAAGAAAAGTCATCTTTGGGGGACACAAGTCGAATGAGATACTGAGATATCTAATTGAAAAGAAGATTATTGAGATCGGTGTCTAAGCGTTTGAGAAGCCTCCGGTGGTCAAGTACTGTAAAGCAACAACTCTACACAATCTAACTTTGTCTGATGAAGGTCTGGAGTCAAGCCAAGTGATGTTCATGTAGTATATAGAGGGAAGACTTAGAAGAAAGAAGAATAGAATTGAAGAAGATCTTAAAGCTGTTGAGTTAATCTATGCATTCAGGCTGAACAGAGCTATCAAAACATCAAGAAGATATCTTATAGAGACAACTAGATACTATCAGGATCCAGTATATGTTAGAAAGGAGGATTGCACTGAAGAACTTTAAATTATTAAGCATTCTGAACCTTGCATCCAAACTGAACCAAATGGAACAAAGTACTTCTTGTTCAAGAAAGATGGAGTGGAGAAAAGAAAGGAACGTTCAAAGATGAAAAGGAACAATTCTAACATCATCATAAAAGTCTTTTCTAGGGTTAAGAGATGCACTGTCAAATAAGATTAGAAGGCTTTGAGGATCATACAAGATGTTCTGATGGAGAAATTAGCAGAAGAGTCTACGCATAACACTAACAGAGTGAAAGGCTTACCAAAAAGAATAACAGTGTTCGTGTTTTCAAAAAAAACAGTCACTAGCCTTCGAGTCTATCTCAAAGACAAATTCAACTACATTTCTCACAGAAGTTTTGAAGAATTTAGAAGATCCACATCCTATCAACACTCTTGAAGTTGAAGCGAGGGATTTGGTAAAAATAAGATTATAATAAAAGGAAGAAGAGTTGAGGAAACATTACTCCGAGTCAAGATCTAAGAAGAAGTAAGATTTAAGTCAAGCAAGTAGAAGATCATAGAAATTTATGTTCAGGCTAGAGGAACAAACTTCTCTTGTACTTGTAAAGAAATCTGGAAATGTATAATGCAATCCAGAATGTAATTAATATTATTTCCTGTCTTTTTGCACTTTACTTTTTCTTGTAAGTATCAGTTGAGTTATCCTCTCACAAGATTTGTTTGTCGAACTCTAACAACCAAATATGGGGAGATTGTAAAACATAATGTAACGTAATATGTAGTAGTGGTATCGATAACTCAACTAAGAAACAAAGATAGTCAAATAATACTAATAATGCAGCACATGAATCCAGAAGGACATGTAACAGGAATCATACATACATTATTGCAAAACATTCAAGATGAAAGGCTTACTAAACGTCAGCGATAGAAGTTCATTAATATGTTTAGGCCTCAGCAACAAATAAGAGTTCAGAAGATTTCATATTAAAGACAATGTAATGATTTGAGTATAAATGTCAAAGGGGTTTCAGTGATCAGAAGCAATGCAAAAGTCAAATATTAATCAGCTGAAACAGAATATATATCAAGGGAATTCAATTCAGTATTAGTCGTTTGTGAACCAGACCAGTGCACTAAGCGTCAGCACAACAAGAAAATAATTGTCTTGTTTAATCAGAAGAAATTCAGTTCATCAAGCTAGAAGAATGGAAATCAAGTGATATATATTTCAAGAGCTTCAAGAATTTACCTTAAGGAAAATTATGTCACTATGCATTTCCTACACACCTGTCACAATGTGTCAAGCGCAACAAAGTATCCTCAAGGCTCAAGGAAATAGTTTTTAAGGGTTCTATGTGCTTTGTGATGCCTACACAGGGGATATAGAGTGTAGGCGTACCAAAACATTTGACTTGGTGTTGTGGAGTTTTCCTAGCGCAACAAAAGCTCAATTACAAGTTTTGTAGCGCATATACTAGGAAATAAGAGTATAGGCGCACCAAACCTTGACAAGGCGCAAGGAATCTTCTCAAGTAACTTGTGGCGCCTCATCTCTATCACAAGAGTGCAGGCGCAACAAAACCCTCTTGGCGTAATAAAAGTCATGAAACGCAACAAAGGGATTTCGTGGTGCCTACACAGTGCTACTAGAGTACAGGCGCAACAAAGGACTTGCAGTGTTGGAAAATCAATTCAATTGATTTCCAAAAGTCTACACAAATATATATGGGCTTAATTCAAAAGTATCGGTGTGCTTCTTCTTTAGCAAACTCAATAAACTTATGGGAGCTTCATTAATAGCCAAGTATTAAACTCCCACCTGTTTTTTATTGTTATATTGATTGAACCCATAGAAGCTAATCTTTTGATTAGAAGTGTAGCACCTCAGGGATTTAATAATATATCTTTATTTCCCCGAATCATTGTGTTTCATTTACTACCATTTTTATATCTCAAGAACACAAACACTTAATCCGCAATTAAACAAAAATCTACCAACATCATATTCAACCCCCCTTCTATAATGATTTAAGACCTAACAACATATTTGTTAGAAATCTCATATGCAAGGAATTCTTAAATGAGCTCACAAGTATTAAATTTTCCATATTTAAAGAACTTGTGAATTTTTTTGAAATCTAGTACCTCGTACTTTTTGCTATTAGTTTAATTATCATGCTTACAATGTTATATGCATATGTGATAGTTAAATGATTTAGCATAAGTTAACAGCATAATTATTTGTATCATAAATATTTGATGAGTATTAGTCAATGATATTTTTCTTAATTACTCTGATATTTTGCCCTGTTATTTTTAAATATTTTATTATAAATAATTGTGACACTTTTGATATTAGTGACATTATTTAAAATTTCTATTCTAAATAAACAATGCATATTTCAAAACTCACTAATATTAAAAGCTGAAGTATTTTCTAAGTCATGTGTATAAAATTCTCAATATTTTATATACTTAGGAAATATTTCAAAATTTGATTTTGTTAGTGAGGAGTTATAATTAATATCACAAGTATTAAATGTCTATATTTAAAGGACTTGTGAATTTCTTTTCAACTATATCATCGAGCTTACGTATATCATTAATAATTGTCATGAGTATAATTTCAATATGCTTGAGTGACGATTAATTGATATTGAGTAGAAATTTAGATGATAATATTCAATGTAATGAATATTTAATTATTTAGCAAAATTATTTTATCTTATTAAAATTATGGATTGAAGCAATTCAATGTTTATTAGTTTCATAATTTTGATTTAATAAAATATTAGAAGCATAATTTCTTACATTTTAAAATTATTGATAAATATCAAGTAATGATATTTTGTTAATGTTTCCGTGCAATTAATAGTGATATTTTTAATATTAGTGATAATACATGTTGTTTATTTGAAATCACTAATAATAAAAATGTGACTAAATGCTTATTGTTCTACTGAATAATTGACATGTGTTATTTGATTTATATATGCATATATATTGTAACTGTTTAGTATTGCATGAGTATTACTATTAGTTTTCTTCCTTTGACTGAATATTTTAAACTTGAATGTATTGAAAAGAATTTCTTGTCTATTTCTTTTCCAAAATATTTTATCATACAATACATTCATTTCTATCAGTTTTAGATAAGAAAACTTCAAAATTCTTTTTCAAAACTTCTCTTTTGAAAATCTTTTGATTTACAGCCCTTCCTTATTTTCTAAATTCTTGGGTGTGAATCAAATTTTTCTTGAGGATAATCTTTCTCTAAATCTCTAAATCTTTTATCCTCTCTCAAAGATTGGTTTTAAATGCTACATTTTCAAAACCTTTTTCTGATAAATTTTCCTTTTAAAGTGGTAGAAACTTTGTGACTGCTATTTTATTTGGAAAAATTATTTTTACTTCGAGATATCAACCATTTATAAAATGATTTATTTTTAAACACTTATTTCAATGTATGTTTCACATTGATTCATAGTACCTAAACAATAGTTGTTGCTTTGAAGGCCTTGTACTGTATTGTTAAGCATACATTCACACCAATTGTCATGTTTTTATTTTAAGACGGGGATACTATCAGATGAACGAAAATGATGTAAATCATAATTGCATTATGAGTCGGAAAATCATTGTCTTCTATTTGATAAGGATGTTTTGCAAAAGTGTTTCCAAAACCTACAGTGCAAAGGTTTAAAGGAAATTAATCATTTTTTTAAGATATAATTTGGTACGAGAGTTGAATTTCTTCTTTGGTATAAATTCCCGCGATTTATTATGGGAAGTTTGCCTTATAAGAACTTCATAAGGGATAGAAACTTTCTTCTCTGATACACTTTCTCACATTTTATTATGGGATAAGTATCTTAAAGAAAATTTCGTATCATACTCTTAAATGATAAATCTTTAGATCCAACGAAACTCTTTTGCTGAAAAGCACTTTAATGCAATCTATTACCATTCCTGCTCATATTTTTCCTTCTCTTTGAGATGAAAAATAAGTTTGGAAATGTTAAGAAGATTATTTTATCTTGATTGATTATATTCGTTTAGCCCCCAGTGGCTTTAGAAACTGGCCAAGAGGTTGAAAACCCATCAATATCTTACCCAGGACATTGTACCAAAACACTGATTCATCCACTTCCATATATTAACCCTTAGAGATATAAGGAACTTATATTAGTTTGAGGTTGATTATGGAGAAAGTGCACTTGACGCAATGAATAAGGATGGAGTCGGAAGTGCACCCACAGTTCTACCTCTAGAGAAGAAAAGTAGTATATAATTGAGGTAACTGTTTGCTCATCTGCATCTTCTCAAAAGGATGCAGAGCTGAAAATGCAATAAAACTGTCTCTGAAATCATTCTCTCAACAGGGTGAGATAGTGCTTATGCATGATAGATCGAGAACACCTCTACGAGGTAATTCTCCACTTGATAGTGATTCAGTTCATTATGATGAAACAGGTGTTAAAAATATAAATGAATTGACGTATTTCACTTGCAGGTACAGAAGACTATATTTGAAATGCAGAGTGAAAGTGAGGGAGAGAAACACTTGAGTGAGAGATAGGGAGAGAAAGAGTGAAACACTTCAAAGTGCTCGACACTTAAGTGTAAACACCAATAGAACGTAATAGAAGTGAGGAAACCATAGACCAAACACTTACCCTTGCTACTTGCTACTTTTGAAAGAAAAACTATTATATTTTCCCAATCAATGACAAATGAGAACCTTCTTTGGAAGACAAGCCATGAGATATTTATGATCCAGTATAGGATTCCTCAGCTAAGGGGTATAATTTAGTAGACAAAAAAGGATAAAATCTTATATTCATATCCTTTGGGGAGAAGTTAATATCCTTAGGGGGAGAATTTAGACAAGAAAAAGAAGAAAATCTTAACTTCTGATCCTTATAAGAAGCAACAAAATATGGGATAATCAAGAAACTGTATCCTATATTTGAAAGGAGTTGTCAGTAGGGGATTCCTCAACCAAGTGGGATGTACAGAAAAGAATTGACATTTCTATTGTTCATCTAAAGGGAGAAGAAGAAAAAGAAGAAGAATCACATTCTCAGGGGGAGAACATTATTTGAGCTATGTTCTATGTTCTATTGAAGACATTCCCATGAATTTTAATTCTTATGAAGTGTTAGGAATCTACATGTAATTTGATGATAACATTAATCTTAGAATCATAGAAATTTTGTTTTATGTAACTCATCAATTGATATGAAATTTATAAATATCAATTGATCAGGAAACCATTTATCAGTTGAAATGTTATATGAGTCAACTGATAATTAGTACTGTAGCATAGGTGTACTTAATCTATTTCAATCGATAAAGTGTAAATCAATTGATATTATTCTTATCAATTGATGTTAGAATCGATTGATGTAGATCATTAATTGATGTGTAAATTAAACTGTCAAATTGTAATTATTTGAAGACAGGAAATTGCACAAGTGAAGGATGATCAATTGATATTGAAGCCTCAATGGATGAGAGATCAATTGAAGAAGCCAAGTCAGGGATTGAAGACCATCAACTAATGTGAAGACCCATCGATTAATATATATCGATTGATATCATTTATCAATCAATAAGTCATTCCATATCAATCGATGGATGTAAAGATCAATCGAAGAAGAACATCAGTTGATGGATTAAAGGATAAATCAATTGATATGCTTAACAGCAAATTATCAATTGATTGTGACAACACAAAAAGTCTATCAGTTGTAGATCCAGAGAACAAAAGTACACTTATGGAAGACATCCTAGGGTGGCTGTGAAGACTCAATCAGTAGCTTTCTTTCAAGACTGTTTTCCTAAAAAGGAAAAAGGAAAAAGAGTGATAGATAGAAGCAATCCTAGAATAGGAATTGTAAAAATACACTTGTAGTATAAAAACAAGTGTAGTAGCATTGTTAGAAAAAAATATAGAAGAGTTAGACAATATTTCTACAATCAACTGATCAAGCTCAAGAGCACATTGTAAGATCAGTTTATTCTTTCTAACTTTGTAAAATCGAAGCTAGGTTATTTTTAACCTAGGAACATTGAGCAAATATATATATATGATGGAAAAATCAATCCATCAGTAATTTTTAAATCTCTCTTATTCATTTTAATTTTCAGTTGTTTGTTCAAACATATTCTGTCAATTTTTCAAACATCAAGAGCAAATATTAAATGCCCTAAAAGGTTTTAATATTTGTATTCAACCCCCCCTTCCCAAAATATTGACATTGTTCTTTGGAATAACAATTGGTATCAGAGCAGGCTTTCAACATACAAAAAGTTTAAAAGATCAAGAATAGTGTTAGAAAAGGATGAATACTTTCCATGGAAGGTAAAAATGCATCTGCATCTTCTTTCTCTCGACCCTTCATATGTTCACTGCATAGAAAAAAGTCCTCATATTCCCATGAAGCTAGTCACAGGTGTGAACCCTGATGGAACTCCCTCACTTGACAAACATATTCCTAAACTCATCTCTGAGTACACAGAAGAGGATGAAAAAGAAGTTCTTAAAGATAAGAAGGCTATGAACATTCTGTTTAATGGCCTAGATAAAGATATGCTTGACAATGTGATAAACTGTACTTCATAAAAAGAGGTATGAGACACTCTTCAAACTCTATGTGAAGGTACTGAACAAGTAAGGAAAAATAAGATGCAACTCTTGATTCAAAAATATGAATCATTTCATTTCAAGAGTGGAGAATCCATCAATGATACTTATAGCAGATTTTAGAAGTTATTAAACGAACTGAAGCTATATGGTAGGGTTTATGCAACTGGGGATACAAATTTAAAATTTCTTAGATCTCTTCCAAAAGAATGGAAACCAATGACTGTTTCTATTAAACAATCTCAGGACTTCAAGGATTATACTCTTGGGAAACTCTATTGTATTCTCAAGACATATGAATTGGAAATACAAAAAGATGAGGAGATTGAGAATAATCAAAGAAAGGAGAAAACTGTGGCCTTGATGCTCAAAGGAAATGAAGAAAAGAAAGAAAGTGGCTGTAAAGAAGAGTATGTCATGATGACTGGTGATGCTGTTGAAGAATCATTCAAAAGAGGAAAAAGCAAGTGTGAAGAAAATGAAACATGCTCTCAGGATGATTTAGATGAGATTGATGAACACCTTGCATTTCTGTCAAGGAAGTTTTCAAAGCTAAAATTCAAGAGAAATCTAAATGCTCAAAGGCCTGGATCCCAGTTTAGAAATAATAATCAAAACAAAAATTTGGTTGATAGATATAAATTTAAATGCTTTAACTGTGGATTGGCTGGTCATTTCTCAAATGAGTGCAGGAAGCCAAAACAAGAAAAGGCAAAGTCTTTTGATGGTATTGATTATAAAAAAAAAATACTTTGACCTCTTGAAACAGAAAGAAAAGGCTTTTGTCACTGAAGAGAAGGACTGGGCTGCTGAGGATAGTGATTCAGAGGAATTCATCAGTCTAGCTCTAATGGCAAAACATGAAGATGAAGAAGCTAGTTCATCATCAAATCAGGTACTAGCTACAAACTTTTCTGAGCTTACAATTGATGAATGCAATAGTACTCTCAATGAAATGTCTAATGAGTTGTACAATTTGCATGTCACACTTAAATCTCTAAACAAGGAAAATCTCAGTTAAAGAACACCATTGATGTCTTAACTGAGAGGAATATTTTTCTTGAAAATGAACTTGTTTGTTTAGATAGATTTAAGCAGGAAAGTAAGGATGCTAGGAATGAACTAGTAAACAGTTTGAAAAGAGAAGAATTGTTAAAAGAACAATTGGTTGAAGAAATTGAAACCATTAACAAATGGAATAGGTCTGCTAAAACTGCCAAACAAATTATTAATGTTCAAGGCGTAGATACTCTAGGAGAACTCCCCAAATCAATAGGCAAGCCCTTGACTGATACATCAATGGATAAAGATCAATCGACTGCTAATCCTTCATCAACTGATAAGGATTATCAATCGATTGATGCTGAATTAACTGATAAGCATCCATCGACAAGTAAATCATCAATGGATAACAAAAAGAACAAATTTAGCACTCTTATCAATTTTGTTAAGGAAACCAAAATTCAAGTTGAGACTGAAGCTAAGAGGATTAACATAGGTAGCTTATCCAAGAAACAATTAAAAGAGAAATTAGAAAAGATAGCACCTGTGGAAATTACTCAACCTAAGTCTGAGAAGAAGAAAAAGAATAGGAATGGTAAAGTAGGCATTAATAAGCATAAAAATTACACTCCTGACATGTATGCTCCCAGAAAGGTATGTGCTAAATGTGGTAGTGTAAATCATCTGTCTATGCAGTGCAGGAATGAAAAGAAACCTATATCTTCAAATGATTTAAATGTAAATGCTATGACTGCTAATGCCATGTTACCAATCCTATGTTCATGAATGCCATGTCTTCTAATTTAGTTGCACCAAATGTTCATATGCCCTATGCACAAGTTCCATACATGTATAACCCCTTCTTTGCATATGCAAATATGAACATGCCTGGTATGCCATAGAACATGCCTAATGTAAATAATGAAATGCATTGAAATTCTGCCTTGAGTTTCAAGGTGTCTAAGCTCCAAAAGCCTACTCCCAAAGTTAAAGTGGATTTAAATTCACCAAAACCAAAAGAACCAAAATTGGCAACAAAGGCTCATGTTACAACTAATGAAAGAGGACCCAAGGCAACTTGGGTACCAAAAACAACTTGATTGCTTTATGTGTGTGCAGGGAAACAAAAAGAAAAATCTCTGGTATTTGGATAGTGGATACTCAAGGCATATGACTGGAGACTTATCCCTGCTCACAAAGTTTGTGGAAAAGGCTGGCCCAGGAGTTACTTTTAGAGATAACAGCAAAGGTTTTACTCTGGGATATGGCTCAATTGCAAAAGAAAATGTTATCATTGAACCTGTAGCACTAGTTGATGGATTGAAGCACAACCTGCTCAGTATTAGTCAACTGTGTGATAATGGTAATGGTGTATGGTTTACAACTGGATCATTCATCATAGCCAATAAAGAATCTGGTGAAATTCTCTTAACTGGAGAAAGGAAAGGAAATGTCTATGTTGCTGATTTTCACTTTGTAAAGGCAAACTCAATGACATGCCTGCTGAGCAAAGCAAATTCATATGAAAGTTGGCTGTGGCACAAGAAACTAGCCAATTTGAATTTCAAATCCATGAATCTATTGATCAGAAAGAATATGGTTAGAGGCATTCCACGGATGGAATTCACCAAGGATGGACTGTGTGATGCTTGTCAAAAGGGAAAACAAAGAAAAGCATCATTTAAGTCAAAGTCTGAATCATCAATTGATAAACCTTTGGAGTTATTGCACATGGACTTATTTGGACCAGTCAACATTATGTCAATTGCCAAAAAGAAATATGCCTTAGTCATTGTGGATGACTTTACAAGATTCTCTTAGGTATACTTCTTACATTCTAAGGATGAGGCAAATAAATTAATTATCAATCATGTGAAGAATATTGAAAATGGAACTGAATGGAAGGTCAAGAAAATTAAAAGTGATAATGGTACTGAATTCAAGAATGCAACAATGAAGGAATTTTATGAAGAAAAAGGTATCACTCATCATTTCTCTGCATCAAGAACTCCACAACAAAATTGAGTAGTTGAAAGGAAAAATAGGACCTTGATTGAAGCTGCTAGAACTATGTTAGAAGAAGCAAAAATACCTACATACTTCTGGGCAGAAGCAATTAATACTGCTTGCTACATTCAGAATATCTCCATGGTCAATCAAATTCAAGGCAAAACTCCATATCAGTTGATGAAGAAAGATAAGAAGCCAACAGTTAACTTTCTTCATGTATTTGGCTGCAAATGTTTTGTACTGAGAAATCAAGGTGAAAATCTAGGAAAATTTGAAGCCAAGGCTGATGAAGCTATATTTGTTGGATATGGAATAAAAACCAAAGCATACAGAGTCTACAATCTTAGGTTACACATTGTTATGGAATCTATGCATGTAGTCTTTGATGACAAGAAAATTCAAGGGTTGTCAGATGAAGGATTTCATGATCTGTTGCATTTTGAAAATGAATTGAAGATAGTGATGATGATGTGGAAATTTCAAGAAATCAAGTATCAAGAATCCTCCCATCAATTGATGCCAATACATCAACAGATAACTTATCAGTTGACAATCTTCAATCGACTGATAATACATCAATTGATAATCATTCGATGGATAACAATTATGCTCAACAATGTTCGAGAGGAGTATCCATCTCAGGGGGAGGGTTCTCAATTGGTCAATCACATCACAATGGTCAAAACACTTCCAATGATCATGAAGCATCATCATCTTCAAGAACAAATTTACCATCTCAAAGAAAATGGACAAAAAGTCATCCCTTTGAATTAATCATTGGAGATGCAAATGATGGAGTCAAAACCAGAAGTGCAACTCAAAATGAATGCTTATATAGCAGCTTTCTATCTCAAGAAGAACCAAAAAGGATTGAAGAAGCCTTGAAGGATCTTGATTGGATAATTGCTATGCAAGAAGAGTTGAATCAGTTTGAAAGGAACAAGGTATGAAAGCTGGTGCCCAAACCAAAGAATAAGTCTGTCATTGGCACAAAATTGGTATTCAGAAACAAAATGGATGAATCTGGTACAGTGACAAGGAATAAAGCAAGATTAGTGGCAAAGGGCTATTCACAAGAAGAAGGCATAGATTTTGATGAAAACATTTGCACCAGTTGCAAGGTTGGAAGCAATCAGAATCTTTTTAGCATATGTTGCTCATGCAAATTTCAAGGTGTATCAGATGGATGTAAAAAGTACCTTTTTCAATGGAGAACTAGAAGAAGAAGTATATGTAAAACAACCTCCTGGTTTTATTGATCATGTTCATCCTGGATTTGTGTACTATCTTCTGAAAGCACTTTATGGATTAAAACAAGCACCTAGGGCCTGGTATGAAACTCTATCTAAATTCTTGATTGAGAATCACTTCATAAGAGGTATAGTTGACAAAACTCTCTTTCATAGAAATGTTAGTGGCTCTATGATTCTTGTTCAAATCTATGTAGATGACATTGTTTTTGGCTCAACTAATGAAAAACTTTGTCAAAAGTTTGCTAAGTTGATGCTAAGTAAATATGAAATGAGCATGATGGGAGAACTTACCTACTTTCTAGGTTTGCAAGTCAAACAAGTCAAAAATGGCATTTTCATAAATCAAACCAAATATATTTCTGATTTATTAAATAGATTTGATTTAAGTGAATGTTCTTCTGCAAAAACTCTCATGGCCACTGCAACTAAACTTGAACTGTATACTAAAGAAGCTATGGTGGACATTTCAAGTTAGAGAGGCATGGTTGACTCATTACTTTATTTAACTGCAAGTAGGCCAGACATAATATTTGGTACATGTTTGTGTGCTAGATTTTAGGCTGATCCTAGAGAAACTCATTTGATTGCAATAAAAAGAATATTCAGATATCTCAAGGGAACTCCAAATCTTAGAATTTGGTATCCCAGAGATTCTGGATTTGATCTAATTGGTTATTCAGATGCAGACTATGCAGGTTGCAGAATTGACAGAAAAAGTACAACAGGCTCCTGTCAATTTCTAGGAAACAAGCTTGTATCATGGTTCAGTAAAAAGCAGAATTCAGTGTCTACATCCACTGCAGAGGCTGAATATATTGCAGCTGGAAGTTGCTGTGCACAAATATTATGGATGAGGAATCAACTACTTGACTATGGGTTCAACATGAACAAGATTCCTATTTTCTGTGGTAATAGAAGTGCCATTGCAATAACAGAAAATCATGTGCAACATTCCAGAACCAAGCACATTGACATAAGGTATCACTTCATTAGGGAACATGTAATGAATGGTACAGTTGAATTACATTTTGTCCCTAATGAAAGACAACTTGCAGACATTTTTACCAAACCACTAGATGGATCTTCCTTCAATAGATTGGTCTGTGATTTAGGTATGCTTAATTATGTTTAATGATTTAAAATGTATGATAAATTATATATATATATATATATGAATATATAAACTTTAACCATTTGACTATGTCAATCTATTGATTCTTCATTAATCAATTGATAAACATTTTTCCTATCGATGGATAGTTGTAGTTATCGATAGATAAATATATCAATTGATGATATATTTTCCTATCGATGGATAGGTGTAGCTATCGACAGATAAATATATCAATTGATGATATATTTTCCTATTGATGGATAGTGTACCTGTCGATAAACAGGATTTACCAGTTGATGACCTGGAATATTAAGAGATCCATGTCATCAATCGATCTGTACAAAAATCTAGCCGTTGATTACTAATCTTATCAATTGATTAATACATACATTCCTGTATGTATAACAGTCGATTGCCAAAACTGGTAATTTTTACTTTTCATTTTTTTAAACAGTCGATTAAGTTCTATTTTGAGTAAAAATTGATTGAGAAATCAATAAATATAAATAGTGAGATTAAAACATTGTTCATTCTTACTTACAATTTTACTAACAATTTCTCTACCTCCTTCTCTTTCTCTCAATCTACGAACTCAATCACTACTCTCTTCTCTAAGTACTCCATTCTCCTAATCTCTTCAAAGTTTTGTACTTCTAATCTTCTACATAAGGAAATGGCATCTTCATCCAAGAAAATCTCTCAAGCCAGGTTCATCTACGAATTGAATAATTTTGTGGCCTGCACTATTGTTGAAGAGGCTCCAAAGGAATTTCATCCATTGATGCAATTCCTGGGAAGTGGCAAAGTACAGAAAGCGTTGAAGGAAGCACCAACAATAATTTGCAATTTGGTGGAAGAATTTTGGACCTCTGCAGAAGTTGTTGATGACTTATCAAGCATCAAATTCAATTGTAAAGGACAAGAGTATATTCTTACTACTTTAGTTTTAAATGAATGTTTAGATTTGCCTATTAATAATACTAATAATGTTCCTAGTGAATCATGTTAGGGATATATTCATTTGATGATGTACAAAATACTAGAACAGGGTCTAGATTAGTTTATCTGTAATAAGTCTTTCTAGTCTCTGAAATGAATAATCAGAGTCTAGATAGTCAACATTCATGTTACTTGTACTTAGAAGAATTTCTATAGAAAGTGAAACCAGAGTCTGCATGAAGATCAGAGTCTGGAAGGTGATCAGAGTCTAGAGACTATCAGAGTCTGTGATCTATCAGAGTCTACATGTGATCAGAGTCTGAAGATCATCAGAGTCTGAAGATTTCAGAGTCTATACAGTTGAGGATAAATTTGGAAGAAGATCAGAGGAATGGAAAGTCTTCGAAGATCAAGATAATTTAAATTACAGATATGCTATGGGAAAGAAAGAGAATTCTACAAGGAAACTGTCAACTAATAATTAGGAATTATATTCCTATTGTAATTTATCTTTCTGTTATTAGTTGATAGGCAGCTCTCTATATAAACTCTATGTAACCTAATTGTAAAAGTGTGGAAGTCGAAACATAATCATCTGAGTGAAATTTTGTGAGAGCATAGAAATAGAGAGAGTTGCTGTGATAAACACAGAGAAGCTGCTAGGGTTTGTGTACACCCTAGGAGAGTTTTGTATTCATAAATCAATAATACAAAACAGTACTTATTCATATTTTTGTGTTTGAGTTTGTTCTTAATTTGATTTTAAATCAGGCAGAAAAGACATACAAGTATTCAACCCCCCCTTCTACTTGTACGACTGGGAAAACAATTGGTATCAGAGCCTAACGTTTAAAATCGATCAAAGATGTTTGGAAACAAAGATGGCAATTCTAAGATTCCTATGCTTAAGAGAAACGAGTTCACCCACTGGAAGGTTAAGATGCTGCACCATCTGGAAGCAACAGACCCTGACTATCTTGACAGGATTAATGAAGGACCCTTTGTGCCCTTAAAAATTGTGCCTCAAATCAATGAGGAAGGCAAAATAACTGAAGAACACCTCGTTGAGAAACCAAAGGCTGAATGGACAAAAGAGGACAAAGAAAATGTCTTTAAGGAGGCAAAAGTAAAGAACATTCTCTTTAACAGTTTAGATTCTGTTCTAACTAACTGTGTCATATCATGCAAGACTGCTAAGGAGATGTGGACAAAACTTGAGGTGCACTGTCAAGGGACTAAAGATGTCAAGAAGAATGCTAGGTCTTTGCTCATTCAAGAGTATGAGTACTTTGAAGCAAAATCTGGAGAATCTATCACTGAGATGTATGATAGGTTTACAAAACTCTTGAATGAGATGGCTATGCTTGGTAAGGTTTATGATTCTGAAGATACGAACTCAATCACTACTCTCTTCTCTAAGTACTCCATTCTCCTAATCTCTTCAAAGTTTTGTACTTCTAATCTTCTACATAAGGAAATGGCATCTTCATCCAAGAAAATCTCTCAAGCCAGGTTCATCTACGAATTGAATAATTTTGTGGCCTGCACTATTGTTGAAGAGGCTCCAAAGGAATTTCATCCATTGATGCAATTCCTGGGAAGTGGCAAAGTACAGAAAGCGTTGAAGGAAGCACCAACAATAATTTGCAATTTGGTGGAAGAATTTTGGACCTCTGCAGAAGTTGTTGATGACTTGTCAAGCATCAAATTCAATTGTAAAGGACAAGAGTATATTCTTACAACTTTAGTTTTAAATGAATGTTTAGATTTGCCTATTAATAATACTAATAATGTTCCTAGTGAATCATGTTAGGGATATATTCATTTGATGATGTACAAAATACTAGAACAGGGTCTAGATTAGTTTATCTGTAATAAGTCTTTCTAGTCTCTGAAATGAATAATCAGAGTCTAGATAGTCAACATTCATGTTACTTGTACTTAGAAGAATTTCTATAGAAAGTGAAACCAGAGTCTGCATGAAGATCAGAGTCTGGAAGGTGATCAGAGTCTAGAGACTATCAGAGTCTGTGATCTATCAGAGTCTACATGTGATCAGAGTCTGAAGATCATCAGAGTCTGAAGATTTCAGAGTCTATACAGTTGAGGATAAATTTGGAAGAAGATCAGAGGAATGGAAAGTCTTCGAAGATCAAGATAATTTAAATTACAGATATGCTATGGGAAAGAAAGAGAATTCTACAAGGAAACTGTCAACTAATAATTAGGAATTATATTCCTATTGTAATTTATCTTTCTGTTATTAGTTGATAGGCAGCTCTCTATATAAACTCTATGTAACCTAATTGTAAAAGTGTGGAAGTCGAAACATAATCATCTGAGTGAAATTTTGTGAGAGCATAGAAATAGAGAGAGTTGCTGTGATAAACACAGAGAAGCTGCTAGGGTTTGTGTACACCCTAGGAGAGTTTTGTATTCATAAATCAATAATACAAAACAATACTTATTCATATTTTTGTGTTTGAGTTTGTTCTTAATTTGATTTTAAATCAGGCAGAAAAGACATACAAGTATTCAACCCCCCCTTCTACTTGTACGACTGGGAAAACAATTGGTATCAGAGCCTAACGTTTAAAATCGATCAAAGATGTCTGGAAACAAAGATGGCAATTCTAAGATTCCTATGCTTAAGAGAAACGAGTTCACCCACTGGAAGGTTAAGATGCTGCACCATCTGGAAGCAACAGACCCTGACTATCTTGACAGGATTAATGAAGGACCCTTTGTGCCCTTAAAAATTGTGCCTCAAATCAATGAGGAAGGCAAAATAACTGAAGAACACCTCGTTGAGAAACCAAAGGCTGAATGGACAAAAGAGGACAAAGAAAATGTCCTTAAGGAGGCAAAAGTAAAGAACATTCTCTTTAACAGTTTAGATTCTGTTCTAACTAACTGTGTCATATCATGCAAGACTGCTAAGGAGATGTGGACAAAACTTGAGGTGCACTGTCAAGGGACTAAAGATGTCAAGAAGAATGCTAGGTCTTTGCTCATTCAAGAGTATGAGTACTTTGAAGCAAAATCTGGAGAATCTATCACTGAGATGTATGATAGGTTTACAAAACTCTTGAATGAGATGGCTATGCTTGGTAAGGTTTATGATTCTGAAGATACGAATACCAAGTTTCTGAGAGCACTTCCTGAAGAGTGGGACAATAAGACTACAACCATAAGAGAAGCTAGAGATTTGGATGAACTAACTCTAGAAGAATTGTATGGCAGACTCAAGACATATGATTTGGAGATGCAACAGAGAAAGAATAAGAAGTCTGTAAAGACAAAATCTGTGGCACTCTTGATGGAGTCTGAGAAAGAACAACAGGAACCATCCACAGAAGCAAGAATCAAGGATTCAAGAAAGAAGGGTAAAGCTGCTGTGGAGTCAGAGTCTACTGACACAGACTCTGATTCTGATGAAGAGGTTGATCTTAGTCAAATAATGGCTATGTTTGCTAAAAATTTCAAAAGAATGAAATTCAACAAAAGAACTGGCAAATTTAGCAAAAGGCCATCATTCAAGAAGGAAGATGAAAAGGTTGAGAAGAGCAAGAGTACAATTATCAAACTTGACAAAGCAAAGGTCAAATGTTTCAACTGTGGAATATTGTGGCACTTTGCCAGTGAATGCAGAAAGTCAAAAAGTCAAGGAAAAGCACTTCTATCAACAGGAAAGGACTGGGCAGACTCAAGCTCAAAGGATGAAATTGATTATGAAAATCTAGCACTAATGGCATCCTCCTCAAGAAAATCACAGTCTCCCAAAGGACCCTCATCTCCTAAAACTCAGGTATCAATCTTTACTCCTGAATCCTTAATTAATTTAGACTCTGATGGCATAGAGATTGTGAAAAGTGAGGTTAATAAAATTATGACAACATGTAGGTCTCTCACTAGTGAAAGTGAAAGGTTGAGAGAAGAAAATTTAGCCTTAACTAAAAGGAATTGTCATGTAGAATCTGAGTTATTATTAATGGAACAATACAAAAAGGATTCTGAGAAATATAGTCATAACTACACTGAAATTTTGAAAGCCTATGACTATGTTAGGAAAGAACTAGAAGAAGAAAGGCTTAAGTTTAAAGTTTGGACAGACTCTGGTAGAAAAGTTCAAGAAATTCTCAATAATCAAAATGTGTGTCAAACTGCTGGTCTAGGCTATGACAAGAGTCAAGACAAAAGACCTATTGTTGAGAATGATAACAGTGAAGAAGCTAGCCAAGTTAATAAGACTAAAGACAAAAGTACATTTGTTCCTGTTAAGTTTGTGACACCTAAAGAAAAATCTGAAACCACAAACTCATCTGTCATTAGTCCCCCTGTTGTTAACAAAAAGACAGATGAAACAGGAGCAAATAACTCTAAGAAAAATATTAATATAGGGTACTTGTCTAAGTCAAAATTAAAAGAAAGGCTAGAGAACTTATCAGAGTCTACCAAAACTAGGAGAAATAGGAATGGTAAGGAAGGAATTAATAAGGCAAATAATTACCAAAAGGATCCTAATGCTCCTAGAAAGAAGTGTTATAGATGTGGCAACCACAACCATTTGGCTATAGATTGTAAAGCAAAGATTGAGAAGAAATCAGAGTCTAGTCCTTCTCAGACTCTGAAAAGTCACTACATACCACAGAAACCTTGTTATCACTGTGGTAGCATATTTTATTCTATATATATGTGTAGGGACTATCATGATTTGTATTACAATTTTTATGAGCTAAAATCTTCTATTAATAAGAGTTGGTATGACACTGATAAGACTCCACCATAGTCTAGAGTAACAAAAGAGACAGGTAAGCCAAAGGTGAAAATTATTAAGCCTGTTTCTCCTAAAAATAGTAGAAAAGGATCCAAAACTGTTTGGGTCCTCAAAACATCTAACTAGTTGCTTTATGTATGCAGGGAGCTAGGGTAAAGAAAGTAATCCTAATCCTGGACAGTGGATGCTCAGGACATATGACTGGAAAGAAATCCCTGCTTACAGACTTTGAGGAAATGGCTGGCCCAGAAGTATCATTTGGAGATGGCAACAAAGGACAAACACTGGGATATGGCAAGATTGTACTTGGGAATGTCATCATTGAACAAGTAGCTCTAGTTGATGGCTTAAGGCATAATTTAATAAGCATAAGTCAACTTGGAGACAAAGGTTACCATACTGGCTTTGACAACAAAGAGTGTCTTGTGACTAACAAAGAAACAGGCATTGTGGTTTTCAAAGGACACAGACATGGTAACATTTATGAAGCCAGCTTGGAGGATTGCATAAACAATGAAGTCACATGTCTATACAGCAAGGCCTCAACTGAAGAAAGCTGGAAATGGCACAAGAAACTGTCACACATCAACTTCAAAACACTCAACAAGTTGGTTAAACAGAATCTTGTAAGAGGATTACCACAGGTTGATTTTGTACAAGATGGACTTTGTGAAGCATGTCAACTTGGAAAACAAAGGAAATCATCCTTCAAGAGCAAGACAATAAATACCATTTCTGAACCCTTTTATTTACTCCATCTTGATTTATTTGGTCCAGTAAATGTTATGTCAATTAACAAAAATAAATATACTCTTGTTATTGTAGATGATTTTACAAGATTCACATGGGTTTTCTTTCTACATTCAAAGGATGAAGCTTCTCAACACATAATAGATCATATCACTTTTCTGGAAAGAAAATCAAAGAAAATAGTAAGAATTCTAAGGAGTGACAATGGTACTGAATTCAAGAATTCAATCATGGAGAACCACTGTGCATCAAAGGGAATTACTCAACAATTTTCTGCGCCAGGAACTCCTCAACAAAATGGAGTTGTGGAAAGAAAGAATAGGACACTCATAGAAGCTGTCAGAACAATGTTGGCAGAGTCTAAGCTGCCAGTATATTTTTGGGCTGAGGCAGTCAATACAGCATGTTTCACTCAAAACTGCACTCTAATAAACATGCATGGAAAGACTCCCTATGAAATGATAAAGGACAAGAAGCCAAGTGTAAAACACTTTCACATATTTGGATGCAAGTGTTATGTACTGAAAGTACATCCTGAAAATCTAAGCAAATTCGAAGCCAAGGCAGATGAATCAATCTTTCTTGGATATGCATCAAACACAAAAGCATTCAGAGTGTTTAATCTCAGAACCAAAATTGTTATGGAATCTATTCATGTTGCATTTGATGATAAAAAGTTTACAGGATTGCAGGATGAGTCAGAGTCTACTACACTGGAATTTGAAAATCTAAAAAGTTCTGAGATAAATGAAGAAGAAGAGGATGAAGACCCTCAAACAACTCCTGAACCAACACAGGAATCTGCACACTCTGAGGGGGAGTCAGAAAATTCAACTCCAAATAATTCAGAGTCTAACAGGTCAGGGTCTACCCAGACAGGGTCTACCCAGACAGAGTCTAGACAGACAGAGTCTAACTCATCAGGGTCTGGGTCAAGCAACTCTGAAGCCTTGTCAGAGTCAAGCAATTTAGAGGGAGCCTCTTCATTTGAATTTCACTCAAATACAGAAGATGCAAATGACTTAGGGGGAGCTTCAAGTTCAAGAACCAATCTTCCACCAGCTAGAAAATGGACAAGGGATCACACTCCTGACTTAATAATTGGTGACCCTGAGAGTGGTGTACAAACAAGAACAACCACTCAAAATGAATGTCTTTATAGCTGTTTTCTCTCAAAGAATGAACCCAAGAAAATTGAGGAAGCCTTGCAAGACCCTGATTGGATTATTGCAATGCAAGAAGAATTGAATGAATTTGAGAGAAATAAAGTGTGGAAACTAGTACCAAGACCTAGAAATAGATCTGTTGTTGGTGCAAAATGGGTTTACAGAAACAAACTTGATGAGAATGGAACTGTAGTAAGAAACAAAGCAAGGCTAGTTGCAAAAGGATACTCACAGGAGGAAGGAATTGACTATGATGAAACTTTTGCACCAGTAGCAAGATTGGAAGCTATCAGAATGTTTCTTGCCTTTGCAGCTCATTCAAAATTCAAGGTGTATCAGATGGATGTGAAAAGTGCCTTCTTAAATGGAGAATTGGAAGAAGAAGTCTATGTGGAGCAACCACCAGGATTTGTTGATCCAAAGTTTCCTGATCATGTTTACAGGTTAGACAAGGCACTATATGGATTGAAGCAAGCACCTAGAGCATGGTATGAAACTCTTTCAAAATTTCTTCTGGAAAATGATTTCACAAGAGGTACCATTGACAAAACTCTCTTTATTAGAAAATGTAAAGGTGATATTTTGCTTGTCCAAATTTATGTTGATGATATTATATTTGGATCTACTAATGATAAACTCTGTGAAAAGTTTAGTCAACTAATGCAGTCAAATTATGAAATGAGCATGATGGGAGAATTAAACTTCTTTTTGGGGCTTCAAGTCAAACAGAATGATGATGGAATTTTCATCAATCAAACAAAGTATGTAAGAGAACTGTTGAAGAAGTTTGATATGCAAGACTCTGCAACTGCTAAAACTCCCATGTCAACTGCCACAAAGCTAGACTCTGACCCAAAGGGTAAGAAAGTTAACAACACTAGCTACAGAGGTATGATTGGCTCATTGTTATATTTAACTGCTAGTAGACCAGACATAATGTTTGCAACTTGTCTATGTGCTAGATTTCAAGCTGACCCTAGAGAATCACATTTAATAGCTGTGAAAAGAATTTTTAGATATCTCAAGGGGGCACAAACTCTTGGACTTTGGTATCCTAGAGAGTCAGATTTTTCACTAATTGGTTATTCAGATTCTGACTATGCAGGATGCAAAGTAGACAGGAAAAGCACAACAGGACAATGCCAGTTTCTTGGCAACAGATTAATTTCTTGGTTTAGCAAGAAACAACAAACAGTATCCACCTCAACAGCTGAGGCTGAATACATTGCAGCTGGAAGTTGCTGTGCTCAAATTCTGTGGATGAGAAATCAATTACTTGATTATGGACTAACATTATCAAATATTCCTATGTATTGTGATAATACTAGTGCTATTAAAATTGCAGAGAATCCAGTCCAACACTCCAGAACAAAGCACATTGATGTCAGGTATCACTTCATTAGAGAACATGTTGAAAATGGCACTGTGACACTTCACTATGTTCCAACTGACAGACAGATTGCAGACATTTTGACAAAACCACTTGATGAATCTACCTTTCTCAGACTGGTAGGTGAATTAGGTATGTTAAATATGTAAGTGATCAAAATTACAAGAAGCAAGGTATGTACTTTAATTATATTATCTGGCTTAACACACTATGATTAATTAAAAGTGCAAAATTTTGTTTGGTACTTTACCTTGACAGAGTCCAGTTCTTAGACTCTGACGAGTCTGTAGACTCTGAGAGCCTGTCGACTCGGAGAGTCTGTAGACTCTGAGAAAAATATCGCCTAGACTCTGAATCGGTCAATATTCGCGCCTGCAGACTCTGATTGCTTTTAAACGGTTCAATTGACTTGAAATAGGCGGTAACAGTTATCTTTTGACTGGAGATAGACTGTAGACTCGTGTGTATTGTATGCAATTCAAACAAAATAGAAAATTTTTCATACAATTTGCTCACTTGTTTATTGCAATTATTTTCTAAGGCAAAAATATTCACAGAGCTTTTTGCGAACCCTAGTTAATTTCTTCAAGTTTTTCCATCACTTTCAACATCAACAACTTCAATGGCTGCCATTTCTACTGTTCTGAGGGGACCCAAGGCGATTGCTTTTACTTTTGGGGACTTTGATTTCATGACTACAAATCATGTTGCTGCTCTTGGAGATAAGAAAGGGGTAGACGCTGACTACTACCCTGTGATGGATTTCTTGGAACAATCCGAGCTACACTACATACTCAAGGCATCACCAGTCATTCACATGGATGCTGTATCACAAGCATGGAGCACTGCAAAGGTAGTTGATCCTTCTCAGGATCAACCAGGTAAAATAATGTTTACCTTTGGTTCGACTACATTTGATGTCACTGCAGATGTGCTTAATTCTGTGTTTAAACTGCCTGTTAAGTCTACTTTTGATGAAATTGTATCTGATGATGACATTAAAAGCATGTTTAAGGCAATAGGTTATTCTGCTAGCTTAGATAACATGAGCAAGATAACTAGGCCTTACTTAAGGAAAGAATGGTCATTTTTCTTCGATCAAATTGCTAAGTGTTTTACTGGTAAGTGTAGTGGATTTGATGCTATTACTGCTATTACTTATCAAATTGGTCATAGTCTCCTATTTGATAGAATAATCAACATTGGTGATATGTTGCTCACTCAAATGGGAGCAAAATTAAATAATGTGCATGAGGGGAGAAAGAAAGTCTACTATCATAGATTTCTTATGATTCTCCTCAATCACTTCATTCCTGACATGTCAACCAAGTTGGCAGATGATTGCTGTGTGCAGGCATACAAACAGCAAAGGAGGATATTCTCTGACATTAAGAGAATTGATGACAAAAAGAAGAGTCTACCTGCAATGACATATCCACAGGTAATGCAGGTAAAACTCTCATCCTACAAACCTTCTATCTACAATGCCTCATTTTTTGGTGGTGAAATGGTGCAGGAACAAGTAATGGAGAGTCCCCCTGCACCTACCCAAATCACCCAATCCCCTTCAATTATACAATCTTCCAAACCAAAATCCAAAAAGAAACCAACCTCTGGTGTCTCTCAACAGGCACCAGTTGTAAAGAGGAGAAAATTGATTCAATCTAGGCTTATAGATGAGCACAGTGATGAGGAGCTCAATCCACTAGAGAAGCAAGTTGTTGAAGGACTTTCTTTGCTAAAGGAAGGTCATGATACACTTGATTCTAACCTTCAAGCCAAGTCTGTAGACTCTCAAAAGGCTACAGACTCTGAAAAACCTAGGGAAGCACCTCAGGATTCTCATATTGAGTCTCCTGAGAAATCTTTTGCTAAGAAGTACAGAAGGTTAAGGAAGGCTTATTCTGCACACACACACAAGCCTGTTATTATTACTAACCCTGTTTTGTAGGAAACAGATGCTCCCAAGGCTCCTGCAGAGCCAGACTCTGAAATCAAGAAAACACCTGAACCAGAGTCTAATGTTGAGTCAGAGTCTAGACTGCCTTTAGACTCTGATCATGACACATTTTGGGAAGGAATGCCATTGGATGCAGCCTCATGCCTAATTGATGAGATCATTACTCCAAGTGATGAGGCACTGCTATTCTTATATCCTTTGGTGGAATCAGTTGAAGATCCAGAACAATATCAGACTAAATCTCAAGTCTTGGATTTTCTTTCAACCTATGAAGCCCTAAGGAAGAGAATGGAACAGGAGCTACAAATGTCTGCACAGGATGTGGTCAAAAATCTCTACAGCTACCTATTCAACTCTTCATTCCAAGTACAAGCAGCTGGGCTCATAGAAGGCAGAACAAATGCAGTTCTCAAAGCACTAGGTGTGTCAGACTCTGAATAGTACATTTCAAAGAAGCCTAAAAAGCTTAAGGTCCACAAAAGGAGAGCAACAGAGTCTGTTGCTGAGTTGGAAACTGAGATTGAGCAACCAGTTTTTAACTATGAAGCAATTTGGGATAATGGAGTTACCTACAGGACAGCCATTCAATGGATCTCTCACATTCAACCTCTGTCAAGACAGGTGGCTGACTATCTTGTCCATAATATAGGTACAATTGCCAACAAATACATCTATCCAACCTACCAAAGTAGACTGGATCAATTTACGGGCACATATTTTCAAAGAGTAAGAAGGGAACTGCAGGACCTCTTCAATCTCACAGATGCCCAGGCAATCAATGCAATCCATCTCAGGGCCTTTCATCACAAGTTGGATGCATTTATTCTTGAAGAACAACAGGAGGTAGCAGGTGGTGCAAGGCAATTGGAGGATGGGACTAGTGCACCAGTGGTGACTAGTGATAAAGATGCTCAGTCTGCCTCACCCACACAAGAACCACCTAGTCAGAGGTTGGGTGATAGTGGGGCAGGGGAGTATGCTGTTGAGCCCTCCTTGACAACTCACCAAAGAGCTGATGAGAACCCCAGTGATATGGGAGGACAGACTCTGATGGATGCTCCTGAAGAAATTTCCCAATCTATTCTATCAGAGTCTATCCACCTTGAGGGGGAATCTCATGCACAAACAGTCAAAGATGGTGAAACTCAGACTCTGGCTTCTAATGAAGTCATGCTGAAGCAGTCAGAGTCTAGAGTAGACCCTGAGACTGGAATACTGCAGCCAACAGACTCTGAAAAGAGAGAAGATGCTAGTAAGGGTTCAGAATCTGTTGATGCTCACCCCTTGGTGGAAACCCCTAGCCTTCAGACATTTGAAGGGGTTCCCCTCCATCAAGGTGGTTCAGGTATTGAAGCACCATTTTTCTCTCTCAACCCCTCTTCTGTAGGTTTACTGAGTGCACCCTCCAAATTGAGTGACAAAAATTCTGAGAGGCTGGCACTGGACCATGCAAAAGGAGAGGTAGATAAGGCTGTAGAGAGCCTGAGTGAGATTGAGAAAGTGAGTGTCCAACCCCACTGTGAGCATGAGAGATTAGGGTATCCTGAACCTGGCTTTACTTATTGGGATCAAGATTTTCCAAAGAGTTGGTCCAATGAGTTGGAGCAGGGGATGGATGACAATTCACTATGTCTGATTGTGCAGATTGGCAAACAGGAGGAGGCTCTTGCTGCTCAGAAATCATTTACACAGAGACCCCAACTTCACCTGGTGGATTCTCTAGCAAGGAGAGCAGATAGAGTCATGGAGGCTTTGGTGGATAACCCTGACATTTTCACTGAGGCTGCAACATTGAAGTCAGAAGAACCTCTTTTAATAATGCCTATAAGGGCTAGACTTCCAGAGTCTACAGTCTCTGATCACTCTCAGGAGGAGTCAGGGTCTATAGTCCCGTTTGCAGTTTCGGAGTCTACACCACCACCAGAGTCTACATCTCCATTCACAAAGCCAGAGCCTGTTGCTGAGGAATGCAATTCTGCAGATGATGATCTTGTTACTCCTTCTTTTATCTATTTTGATCAGGCGTTTCCTCAGTCTTGGGAGTCTGCACAGCAACGAGGCATCAATGATAAAGATTCTTTTGAGTGTATTTTGGATATTCATCTTTCTGAGAGACTTAAGGCTTTTCAGAAAAAATCTTTTCAACAGGAACATGGTTACTATCCTGGTGAAGAAGATCAAGTCTTAGATGGAGCTGTTAAAGCTAAGCTGCCTGATGTTGCTGCTCAATTATCCAGTGTGGTCCAGGACATTTCTCATATTAAAACAAAGCTCACTGGTGTTGATAATACAACTTCTCTGCTCAATACAAGATTTGACAGAATTCACTCTCTTCAATTATCCAAAGAGGTCGCTTTTAAAGATGCTCTAGCTGCTATCACTACCACTCAAGCCTCTCTTCAAACTACAGTTTCTGATTTGACCACTAAGGTTGATTCAGTTATTGCAGCCCAGGCTAATATCTCCACTGTTCTTGAGCAGATTCTTTTGGCTGTCACTAGTAATGATGATGTCAAAAAGGGGGAGAAGGTGAAGCAAGGTGAGTCCTCCAGGAGACATAAGGATGAGGGATGCAAGAATCAATCAAGGGGAGTTAAAAGGAGGAGAGATGGTGATGATGGAGATAGTTCTCATGGTTCTAAGGGTCCTGATGGTGTGCAACAAAAGCAATCTGGAGTAGTAAGAACTCCAACACATCAGTCAGGGACTAGACATGGGAAATCAGAGTCTAAGTCAGACTCTGATAAGCAAAGAAATAAGTCAGACTCTGATCAAACTCAAGAACCTTCATACTGGAAGTGCAGTCAATCAAATCTGCAACTTAGAGCTAAAAAGAAGATAGGTCTTGGAGGATTTTAAGAATCTGACATTGACAGAACATCTACTCTAACCAGGGATCCTCAATCCTTGACAGATAGGCAGTTTGAGAAGATCACTCAGAAGCACTTAAATAAAGTGGTGTCTGCTCAAATTGTGTATAATGTTTTTGAAACGAAGATACAAGGAGGTCAGGGAGGTACAGAAAAGGTGAAGAATGAGATGTTGGTTTACTTCTTAGAAGGTGGAAGTGTAAGATGGATTAGTCAGTCAAATTTTATCTTTTTCAAACAGGCTGAGGAACTACAGTATATTAGATTCCTACTTCAAATTGCTTATGAAGTTAACAAGAGCAAAGAAGCTGTCACACATAAATGGTTCAAGGAGATTGATAGGAAGCTGATTTTGCACAGACAGGCAAATCGACAAATGGGCAAATTTTCTTTAAAATATGTTGATACTGAGGGAAATGATCAAGTCATGCCATTGGAGGAAAAACAGATTAAATTTCAAGAAGGTGTGGGTCATTACTTTGGGTTTCAGCCTATAAGTGGGAAAGTTAGTGTTCTGATGTTGAAGGACTTAAAAGATCAAGAAAGCAGTGCAAATGATCTGAGAGCAGCTTACTGTCAAATTAAATGTTCAAATGAAGAAATGAAGAAATTAAAGAAGTTTGTTGGTGAAGCTCTTGCAATTGTGGAAGAAAATATGCTAAACTCATTTTTGAAGAACAATCCAGCCTTTGAGAAGATTAAATGAGAAGTAATTCTTTTTCTTCTTTAATTCTTTTATACTGTTCTAGATTATTAGTTTTATTCTTTAGTTTTGACATCATCAAACCTTGATTTATGCTTACATTTTATAAAGCATAAATAGGGGAGATTGTTAGGGATATATTCATTTGATGATGTACAAAATACTAGAACAGGGTCTAGATTAGTTTATCTGTAATAAGTCTTTCTAGTCTCTGAAATGAATAATCAGAGTCTAGATAGTCAACATTCATGTTACTTGTACTTAGAAGAATTTCTATAGAAAGTGAAACCAGAGTCTGCATGAAGATCAGAGTCTGGAAGGTGATCAGAGTCTAGAGACTATCAGAGTCTGTGATCTATCAGAGTCTACATGTGATCAGAGTCTGAAGATCATCAGAGTCTGAAGATTTCAGAGTCTATACAGTTGAGGATAAATTTGGAAGAAGATCAGAGGAATGGAAAGTCTTCGAAGATCAAGATAATTTAAATTACAGATATGCTATGGGAAAGAAAGAGAATTCTACAAGGAAACTGTCAACTAATAATTAGGAATTATATTCCTATTGTAATTTATCTTTCTGTTATTAGTTGATAGGCAGCTCTCTATATAAACTCTATGTAACCTAATTGTAAAAGTGTGGAAGTCGAAACATAATCATCTGAGTGAAATTTTGTGAGAGCATAGAAATAGAGAGAGTTGCTGTGATAAACACAGAGAAGCTGCTAGGGTTTGTGTACACCCTAGGAGAGTTTTGTATTCATAAATCAATAATACAAAACAGTACTTATTCATATTTTTGTGTTTGAGTTTGTTCTTAATTTGATTTTAAATCAGGCAGAAAAGACATACAAGTATTCAACCCCCCCCCCCTTCTACTTGTACGACTGGGAAAACAAATCAGATATTAGAAATATGCTTAGGGCTGTTAATTATGCAAATCCTGACATTAATTTAGGGCAAGTAGTTAGAAAACACCTTAGGAGAGAATGATCGTATTTTTTTGATGCAATAATAAAATGCTTTAGTGGTAAAATTAGTAATTTTGATGCCATAACTTCAAGCATGCAACATATAGCATATAGTGTGTTGTTTGATGAGTATCATAATTTTTCCTCTATATTGATGTCTGAGATCGCTGCTAAGTTAGGAAAGAAGCATGATAGGTCTAATCATATATACTATGATAGATTTATCATGATTTTTATTTACCACTTTGTCAAAGAAATTGAGATTTGCATGGAAACTGAAACCCTTGAGTGTTGAACTCAAAACAAAAGGGTCTTCAAAGACTTGGTAAGAATCAATCTTCACAGTAATGTGGAATTGATTTATCCACCTTTTGTTCAGGTATTTATCTCAACCTTAACTTCTTCCAATCCCCAATCTTCTTTGCCTTCTATGGCAATGGAGGGTGTTAGTAATGACCCCAACCCTCTTACCCAAGCCACACATCCAGTTTCAAAGTCTAAATCTAAAAGACCAACCTCAACAGGTTCCCAAAAACATGTTGTTGAAAAATCCAAGAAAAGAAAAACAATTGTTGTGGTAGATAGACTAGAAGGAGATGTAGGTGGTGAGGGAACAGGGGAACATCAAAGAACCCAGAAGAATAAGGAGAGTGAGGGTGAGCAACCTCAACCAAGCCACTCCACAGTCTTCTAAAAGACTGTGGATGTTAATATGGAAAATACCATATCCCTATTGCCATCCTCTCAAAAGGATGACAATATTGAAAATAGCCCACAACTAGGGGCACAGAACATAATTGGGGACACACAAGCCAAAACAATAACACCATATAAAAGGAGAAAGAAGAAAGTCACCTTTGCACATGGGGAATCACACACCGCAAAATCACAGGAAACTGTGGTAGAGCCTTCACAAAGTCAGGTTGATGTGTCTCATATAAATGATGAGATGCAGCCCCATTCTCTCTCAATCCCAATACCTTCCATTCTTACTTCTCCATCCCAACAAATTTCTTCAGAAAATGTTTTGATAGATTATCAAACATTTTCATATTCTCCTTCTTTATTCTTCAAGGAGAAGCCAACACTCTCTCCTGAATCTTCTTCACATGATATTCAGGATTCTATTTCTCATATTATTAAAAATATATCTTCTCAAATAATTTCCTCAAAAGTTTCTACTCATCAATTGATGTTTCTTCATCAATTGATATTCAGCCATCGACTGATAAGCCATCGATCGATACTCAAGCTCAATCGATGGGTATGCATCAATCGATGGATATCTCAAACACCTCAACTGTCAATATCTTTACATCAATTGATGCTCAATCAATTGACGTTGCACAAACACTCTTAGGAATGAGTGAGTTGAGTGAGAGGCAGGATTGTAGCCTGGCAAAAGGAGAGGGAGTGAGTAAGGACATTCCTATTTCTTCCAGGAATGAGAGTGAAACACTTGAGGGCCCCACCCTAGAAGGTGCACAGAAAATGAGTGAGGGAGATGTGAGATTCCAGGATGAGATCCTGATGCAAAATAGAGAGATGAGTGAGAGATATAAAACAATTCTTTTATTTGCGCAGGAATTAGAAAGTGAATTGATGGCAGAAGAAGAGGAAGTCAAGGAGTTAGGGGGAGTACCTCAAGCAGAAGCTAGTGGGAGTGGAGTTGCTAAAGACATTGAAGAGGAGATTGATGCTGGTGATTTGGATCCACAGAACTTCATCCATCCTAATCCACAATATCAGGGGTTGGCTACTTCTAGTAACAAGGATGCAGAATAACTCTTGGGGATTGATCATACAGAACAGAGGACAAGAAATCTTAAGGAAAGAATTGCCAATACAACTGATGTATGTTATTTGGCACCTGAGGAGCTAGGAGAAGATTCTGATGAGGAGCCATGGATGAGCACAATTGATGGTTCCTTAAAAGCTGCTGAGACTGAAATTCTCTCTCAATATAGAAGGGCAATGGTGGAAGGCAAAATTGAAGATCCTACTCAGAGGAGAATTGCTCACTGTATGAGAGAATCACTGAAGATTCAAAAGATGACAGTGACAGGAGTTAAGAGGGAACTGAAGATTATCAAGGACTCTATCTCCACTACCAAGGATGTCTTGGACAGGAGATTGGATGAAAAGCTACCATTCAACACCATGAATCACATCAAAGACAAGCTCTTCAAGGAATCAAAGAACTTTGTAGCTTTGGAAACTAGAGTGGGCTCTCTAGAAAAGAAAATGGATGCTATTATTGCAGGTCAAAGTCTTCATGCATCTATTCTTCAAAAGTTCCTTGACAAAATGCCACCACCTCCTCCAATTGATGATAACAAAAAGGGGGAGAATGCAAAGAAGAAGGATGATGGTGATGGTGATGGCAAAGAAAATGGAAGTGGTGGTATTGGTGGTTCTGGTATGGACAAGACAAGTGGCATTGATGGTTCTACAACAAAAAGATTCAAGTACAGAAGTAACAGGGATAATCAGTATTCAAAGAGATCTAAGTCATCTAATTCTCCCAAAGATGATTTAGAACAGAAAAAGGAGGAATTCAGGAAATTTGAAACTGATCTAAAAGCTAGAAGGATCTCTAGGGAAAGAGAAACTCAATCAATGATTGAGAGAGGAAGGAAAAGAATTGAAGATTTGAAGAGAAGCACAGAGTTGGTGACAGAGGCAGTAGAAAAAGGAGACATGAATGAGTTCATTGCTCAAACAAGAAAAATAAATAAAGATGCACAAAAGGCTGCCAAAGAAAGCAACTCAAATGCTGAAGCCTTTCTATCAATTGATCTTGAAGCCCTAAAAGAGAGGAAAAAGGGCAAAGCCATAATGATTGAAGAAGAGAAGAAAAGGAAAGAGCCAGTTGGCCAGAAGCTTCTTTAGGGAGCTATTTCTACAGGATTGTCAGATGCTGCAAGGAGAGAAAAGGAAAATGAGGAAATAACAAGGCAAATGGAAATAGAATGGAATATGGAAGATCAATCAATGGATCAACCACTGAGGAAAAAGAGAAAAATAGTTATGGCAAGGAAAAGGTCAAGTACTACTCAAGAAACAGTGGTTCAGGAAAACCTTCAAATTCAACAAGAAGAAATAAGGGAGGAGATAACAATTGAAGGTTATGATATGAAGAGAATACTAGTAATCAATGAAAAAGGACTAATTGGAGTAAGGACTCATCTTGCTACTTCTAATCAAGAGGAATCTATGAGATTAGAGTATGAAAATGGGGTGAAGATCACCTATTCCATGAAAGTAATAATGAAGCAGAGTTACAATGTCTTAAAGAATATTCTTCCTCTACTCAACAGAAAGTACAAACTCAACACAACAATTGCTCAGGAGATTCAACAGCAAATTTCAAGATTAAGAAGATCCAAGGCAGAAGCTGAACCTGATTCACCTCTAAAGATATGGAAGTCACAAGCCAAAAAGGTGGTGTTGGAGCCAAAGTATGCTATGATTTTTACAGATGTGGAGGGCAACACAAAGTTCTTTGATATCTGTAAATATCTGGACAAAATCACAGATGAAGAAATACACTACCTAATGAGGCAGCTTGGAAAAACTGACAGGGATGAAGCAATTTTGAGGAGTTCTTTCATGAGGCAGCTAAAGGAGAATACTGAGAAGAGAATAAAGAGGAGCTAATTAAATCATGAAGACATTGAAGCTATTTGCAGGAGTTATCTATCAATATGGTATTTTTCAAAATAAATGTGCAAATTAAATTTCTTGATTATATTTGAATGTCTTGTTTTATGGGTTTTGTTATCATCAAGTAGATTTATGCCTGTTCATATCACAGACACAAATAGGGGGAGATTGTTAGGAATCTACATGTAATTTGATGATAACATTAATCTTAGAATCATATAAATTTTGTTTTATGTTACTGATCAATTGATATGAAATTTATAAATATCAATTGATCAGGAAACCATTTATCAGTTGAAATGTTATATGAGTCAACTGATAATTTGGATTGTAGCATAGGTGTACTTAATCTATTTCAATCGATAAAGTGTAAATCAATTGATATTATTCTTATCAATTGATGTTAAAGTCGATTGATGTAGATCATCAATTGATGTGTAAATTAAACTGTCAAATTATAATTATTTAAAGACAGGAAATTGCACAAGTGAAGGATGATTAATTGATATTGAAGCCTCAATGGATGAGAGATCAATTGAAGAAGCCAAGTCAGGAATTGAAGACCATCAACTGATGTGAAGACCCATCGATTAATATATATCGATTGATATCATTTATCAGTCGATAAGTCATTCCATATCAATCGATGGATGTAAAGATCAATCGAAGAATAACATCACTTGATGGATTGAAGGATGAATCAATTGATATGCTTAACAGCAAATTATCAATTGATTGTGAGAACACAGAAAGTCTATCAGTTGTAGATCCAGATAACAAAAGCACACCTATTGAAGACAGCCTAGGGTGGCTGTGAAGACTCAATCAGTAGCTGTCTTTCAAGACTGTTTTTCTAAAAAGAAAAAAGGAAAAAGAGTGAAAGATAGAAGCAATCCTAGAATAGGAATTGTAAAAATATACTTGTAGTATAAAAACAAGTGTAGTAGCATTGTTAGAAAAAAATATAGAAGAGTTAGACAATATTTCTACAATCAACTGATCAAGCTCAAGAGCACATTGTAAGATCAGTTGAGTCTTTCTAACTTTGTAAAATCGAAGCTAGGTTATTTTTAACCTAGGAACATTGAGCAAAAATATATATCTGATGAAAAAATCAATCCATTAGTAATTTTTAAATCTCTCTTGTTCATTTTAATTTTCAGTTGTTTGTTCAAACATATTCTGTCGATCTTTCAAACATCAAGAGCAAATATTAAATGCCCTAAAAGGTTTTAATATTTGTATTCAACCCCCCCCCTTCTCCAAATATTGACATTGTTCTTAGGAATAACATGAAGCTCTGTTCATGATAAGTTCTTTAATTTCAAACTATGAAGGATTTTGAAGTAGAGAGAGCTCAAACAGATAGAAATGAAGATGATACTACATGAATATCAGTTTAGTGCGAGAGGAACAAACATATTTCATTTCAGTTACTCACGAATTCTGGAAATGAAGAATCTGATCCAGAAAAACTAGTAGCATTATTTACAAGTCTCGAACGATTACTTTTTCTAGTTTTTAGTTGAGTTATCCTCTCTATGAGATTTGTTTGCTAAGTTTAACAATAAAATAGAGAGAGATTGTTGGTGAGATTACGAAGCTGTATGAATAGTAATCATGATAACTCAACACTCGAACAAGACAAGTAAATAATACTACACCTACACGAAAATTAAGAATAAATGAAGATAAGGAAAATACAATGAATCAAGACATTAGAAGAAGTTTTGAATCTACTACAGGTCACTGAAAGAAGTTAATTTATATGTTCAAGCCTCGGTGAAGAATAATGTGTAAAAACTTTCAAGGTTTTAGAAGTGTTGATGATTCAGTATAAAAGTGTCACTAGAAGATTTTTCAGTGTATTAGCATTGATTGAAGGTAGACAGTGTTCGAAGCATAGGTATCTAGAAGAATTGAAGATAGGGTAAATGCAAAGGTTAAAAAAGACAACTACAGTCTTGAAGTTATACTTACTGAAAGAAGTTCATTCATATGTTCAAGCGTCAGTGGAGAACAGAGAATGAAGTATTCAAGATTGTGTTAGTAATGGAGACGTTGTCTAAGTACTAGAAAAGGTTTTAGTGAAAGTACTATATTTATTGGCAGTCAGTGTTCGAAACAATGAAGTTGCTGCAAACTTAACTATGCACGTAAGGCAATAATACGAAGACCTAGATCAATGTTAGTCGTCTGTGAACCAGAATAGTTGCACTAGGCGTCAGCGGTTTGTGAAAGGAATCTGGGTATTATCTATAGATGAATTGTCAAGTTGAAGAACGTACTTGGAAAGAACATTTATTTATTAAGGTATGAAAAGTGTTTTATAGAGGCTACAGCCAAACAGCCAAACACCTCAAGGGGTGCAGGGTGTAAAGTGTCACAACTTTGGTACGTAAAGTTAAAGTTTCTGAACTACAGTCGAAGAATGGAAACAGCTCAACAGCCAAACCGCAAGTGACCAAATGCAAGAAGTATAAAAGGTTGGTGATTAAATGGTAATTTGACCAAGTCAAATTAAAATATCGACACAACTCTTGAATAAGTTGATTATAATTCTAAGGCATATACTATGCAAAGTGAATTCGACACATAGATTTTAAATATGCTAAAAAGAATCTAAGTGATGTATATGTGGAAGAAATCGACACATGTTATACAAGTCTAATGAATTCGATACATGAGCTATATATGGAAGAAAAAGTCGACACTTAGACTTCTTGCTTCAAAAGAATTATTCTAAGGCATGTATAAGAGGATTTAATTCGACACATAGGTTACACAGGGAAACAGAATTCGACATTTAGCCCCTCAGCCAATCAAATTATAGCAGTCTACTTTATTGACTTAAAGACTACACAAATAAGATGATGTGAGCCAGTCATTCAAGGGTCGTCTTCTTCAACACAAATATGTAGAGAGATATTGTCGTGGCTAGAACAAGAAGATATAATTTATACACACCCATACTTGCTCCCGGTTAGATATTAGGACCCGGTTATTTAATAAAAAATGTTGAGGGCTCCTAGATATCACTCCCTACGGACTAAGTTTTTTCTTGTACTAATTTAGATATATTTGTATAGGAACTGAGCCTTATATTTTTCTGTTAGTAGCGAAGAACTCATTTTTTTCATCGGGAACCAGTTGTATTTTTAACTGGGTGTAGCACCCCTCTGGATTTATATACGAAAGATATATTCCCCGAAACTTGTCTCCATAATTTATTTACTAATTTTCTATATCTTAATTGCTTATTCATAAAAATAGAAAATTCGTAAGCCAGCCTCCTAAACACTCAAGGACTCAAACCACTAATCGAAATCTAAATTATTTATCTATAAAAAATTTGAAAGAATTTTTTAATTTAGTGAGTATCATATTCAACCCTCCTTCTACAATACTTCTGGGACCTAACATTGGACTAGAATGATATCATCACCATGCTTCTTATAGAAGAGTGTCTTGTCAATAATTCCTTTTGTGAACTGATTGTCCAACAAATTTTTTGATAAAGTGTCATACCATGCCCTTGGAACTTGTTTGAGTCCATATAGTGCTTTGAGAAGCCTGTACACAAAGTAGGAAATTTAGGGTCTTCATAACCAGGTGGTTGCTGCACAAAAACTGAAGGGTTTCAAGACACAAATACAGCGGAAAAACGCAAAAATTAAATACAAAACGTAATATAAATTTAAACCCTCCGCAGGATCCATGCGAAAATAAAAGATTTAATTCGGAGATTAAGAACAAATACCTTAAAAATCTTTAACAGTTCATCAATGGAAGATTAATGGAGGTCCAAAACTTATTTAATCACCACGTATCCCACTCACTCAATCTACTCTCTATAGTATCCACACAAACACTTTTCATGAAGGATTGATGTGTACTAGCACCCGAAAACTGCTTCTCTCTCTCTATCTTCCTCTTTTCTCAAAACGGCTAGGGTTTTAGAAAAATATGTGTTTATTAAATCAGCCCATAAAGAGATTACATAGAGAGAGTAATAAGTTTTCTAATTATAATCTAATTATAATTAATACTAATCTAATATTCTAAATTATTTAATTAAGTCTCACTTAATTAATTAATTATTAATTTTGGAATTAAGTTAAGTAATTAATTTATTCTATTTATATAATTAATTAAGTCATACTTAATTAATATCATAAATAAAATAAATTACTTATTTAATTTAAATTATTTCTCCTTCAAGCATTCTTTGTGTGAGACCCTGTAAATTATTATTACGTTGGCAACAATTTTAATATTTAATTAAAATTGTAAACAATGAGCGACATCTAGTAATACGTCATTGCTACCCAAGTAATAATAATAAAATCAGTGATTCGATTAAGCCTTTCGTGAATAATGTTCCATGTAATATAATCTCTTTAACCTTATATTATAGATCAAACTCGAGGCATGTTTCGTGTCATCCTCATCAACGTTTAATCTGGGTTTCCTTGATCAATTAGTAGACTATTAAACAAATCAACATTTGAGCACGACCATGCATTTTATAGTCTCACGCAATCAGGAGGCCAATAATATCGCTCCTAAATAGAAAGGTTAAATCCTTTATCTATCATTCATATTTCTCATACGATTCATAGTATACCCAATGTCCACCTTTATCATCACCCGATTAAAGGTAACTTTTAGTGTAATCAAAGTATATTAATTCTCATATAGAAATATAATGATTTCAAGTCAGAGGATCATTACATCATTATCACAGTGAGAATTTCTAATGACACTTATTAACATGTACAATCTCACAGTGGATCATTCCAGTGTCATTCATTGAGACTTGCACTTATGTTCTTGAATTTAGTATCACCATACATATGACCAATGAGATATGGTCATTTGTCAACAAACATACTAGTCTTATTGCATTATTATTGTCCTTAAATAATAATACTCGACTAGGAAATTTTAGGAATAAGATACTATTCATATAATCTCATTTTTAAGTCACATACGTATCAAAATTCCAAGGACATTTATTATGCTTTCAATTTATTCCGTAGTTAATAAAACATAATAAATAAATAATAATCAATAAAACATAATCCTTAATAATAAAATATTTTCCTTAAAATATAAAAGTAATTGTCTCTAGGGCACAATTATTAACATAAACTTCTTCTTTCAATTCACTATTTAGAAATGCACTCTTGACATCCATTTGATAGACTTTGAAATTTGAGTATGCTACAAAGGCTAGAAAGATTCTTATTGCCTCCAGTCTAGCAACATGAGCAAAAGTCTCATCATAGTTAATGCCTTCTTCTTGTAAATAGCCTTTAGCAACCATCTTTTCTTTGTTTCTTATAGCAATTCCATGTTCATCCATTTTGTTCATGAAAACCCACTTAGTGCCAATTATTGATCTGTCTTTTGGAGGTGGCACTAATTGTTGGTGAGATTATGAAGCTATATGAATAGTAATCGTGATAACTCAATACTAGAACATGATAAGTAAATAATAATACTTCTACACGGAAATTAGGAAGAAATAAAGATAAGGCAAATATAGTGAATCAAGACATTAGAAGAAGTTTTGAAGTCTATTATAGGTCACTAAAAGAAGTTCATTAATATGTTCATGCCTTAGTGAAAAATAATATTTAAAGACTTTCAGGGTTTTAGAAGTGTTGAAAATTTAGTATAAAAGTGCCACTAGAAGATTTCAGTGTACTAGCATTGATTGAAGATAGATAGTGTTTGAAGCATAGGAATCTAGAAGAATTGAAGACATGGTAAAGACAAAGGTTAAAGAAGACAGTTGGAGTATTGAAGTTATACTCACTGAAGGAAGTTCATTTATATGTTCATGCGTCAGTGAAGAACAAATAATGAAGTATTCAAGATTGTAGTAGTAATGAAGACGTTTTCTAAGTACCAGAAAAGATTTTAGTGAAAGTACAGTTTATTTATAAATAGTGTTCGAAGCAATAAAGAACTGTTGTATTCCTGTCATTTGATTTAAATGAGAATATGAAGATCAAGATCAGTGTCAGTCACTTGTAAAGTAGACCAGTGCACTAAGTGTCAGCACAAAGAATTTGATTAGCATATTCAATATACAAGAAGAATTGACAGAGGCCAAGTATGCAAGGATTTGACTATAGTTGAAATTACTCTAAGTCATGGAACAAGGGTGAAGAAATCGACACTTGCTTATGCAAGGAAAGGAAATCGACACCTAACCACTACTTATGTCAAATAAATTCTAAGTCAAGCTACATGGAAAAGAATTTGACATATAGCTTTACAAGATAGTAGAATTCGACACATGAATGAGTTGATGGATGAAAAATAGTCTAAGGCATATACTAGGAAGGATATTCAATATATAGCTTAACATGGAGCATAATATTCGACACATACATGTCTTAGGTGTTGGAAATTATTCTAAGGCACACTAGAGTGGTGATAAGTTGACACATAGCTACCATGGAGTGCAAGAATCGACTCATGTGCTTGGATCAATTCAAAATGGCTAAGGTATGCATACAAGGCCATAGAAGTCGACACGGATTAATTTCTAAGTATTCAATACAAGGAAACAACATTCGACACCTAAAAAATATCCACGAGTTTCTCCAAGTCAACACAAATCAATATACATTGGAGAAAAATTTGGCAATCACAATTATAGTTCAATTATTGTAAAGCCTACACAATATAAAAAAATAAATATAATTCATTTGGTATGAGAATATACACAAACACAAAGAGATACAGAGAGAAATGGTAGCCGGAGAAGAAGAGATACAAAACCATACACATACCTTCTTCACCGGAGTTTTATAATCTGGAACAGACTGAAGAAGAAGTGATATTAATTTTCTCAGAGGTTTACTCCATAGGATCCCGCTAATATTACGGAAGCTAGAAAAGAAGAAATAATTTTCGTACAGTTTTTGGTTGATTCAAGTTAAATTTTTTGGATGAAAATTCTTAGGGGTTAAAGTAGTGAAGGAGAACAGACTGGACTACCTGATATCTCAGTACAAGCCATAAAGTTTATTCTACAAGGAGATTAAAGGAAATTCATGTTAACACTGCAAATCATCTAGAACAAATGGTTATAGCCATCGGGAATCTAAGAATACAACCATATTGTCTTTAGAAGAACTGTATGTGCTGAAGTCCTATGAACTAGAACAAGAGTTGAAGAAGATAATATTTGATAAAACGGGTTGTTAGTATATCCACTGTATTTGTGACCTAGGAACCAAATTTGATTGTAGTCAAGGTTGGAAATCTCTGAACAGAAATGAAATGATCCAAGAAGCTGAATTGAAGATATAGTAGCTCGATGTAGTGGTCAAAGTGTTGTATGTGAATTTGACACTTTGGATTATTTTGAGAATTGGACTACAAGTCAAGCCTGCAAGGAAATTAGAAGTTCAATGACATCAGATTCAGACAGAATCCTAATTTTTAATCTAAGGTCCTTACCTATAGATTCCATAAAGGAGATTTTTAGGATCAGTTCAAGAGGAGGTTGTAAGAGAAGGATGGTTTAAAATTAAAAGACAAGATCAGGGTTGTGTTACACAGTTCAAGAAGCCTGTACAAGCAAATGATGATTGAGACTATGTTGGGTTGAAGCAGGATAATCAGACATTAGTGAGGATGCAACAAGAGAAAGCATTTGTTGATGAATTTAAATGCAAAGTTGATTTTATTAGTGACAGTGATGAACCAAATGGATATCTGGCATCAATGACCAATACTGGAGATGAATCACTAAGCACTTCACAGGTACACATTCTAACTAGTATACATTTATCTAATTCAGAACTGTATGATTATTAAGGTTTGAAATGTATTATATTCATGCTAGCATGTTAGCATCTTAGGACTTAAATGCTTAATTGGTGGCTAAGAATAAGATTGCATGCTAGGAATCATTAATTTAATTAGTATATTTCATACTTGTTTTTCTATGCAGTAAAATAAATATCTAGAATTAGATAGGGTGTTCTCGACGGTTAGTGTATCCCTGAACATTTGCTTGAACTTGATTTAAATCTTACATGATTTAATACCACTACTAATGTTGTAAAAATTTCTAAATAGAAAAATAGGTCATAGATCAGATATTTTATATTTGTTCTTATAGTGATAAATGACTTGTTAAGTGTATGTGAATTTTGATGTTGCTCATAATTTTTTATTCAAATATTCTGCATATTCTTGGAATTTTTTATATGCTTATTTTTATATGGATTGCTTCTGCTCACATAGTTGTACAAAATGTCATATTAGATCATGTATTGCTTGTTAAGGAGTACAATATTAAAAGATGGTAGAATTATCGAAGTAGTCAGTAAACTTTATAGATTCAAGGTTTAATCTAAAACTAACTTAGGTAATTAGAGATTGATAAATGTTAGACAATAACAGAAATGGATTAGATAGAATTAGTAATTAATTTGTTAGTTCTTCTATATCATGTGCTTTTAGAAAATTATTGAATATCTGTAAATTTGTTAGACATCTGTTACACTTGTGTAGAATGATTAAAGTAGATAATACTAAATTTTCTAATATGCATATTGAAGCTGTTGTTACCACTATTGAAAGTAAAATCTCTAACCCATCTAGACTCAATTGAAGTTGAGTACCAAGAAGCTTAATCATTTATGATTGTAGAATATATAACAAAAGATAAAAGTTATGTGATTTCATGACATTTATTAGATTGGAGCTCTGGCATCACAGTTTGTTGAGAAAGCCTACCCAATGGTAACCTTTGGAGATGACAGCAAAGGATGTACAAGGGATTTGGCTATCATGATTTTGGAATTGTCATCACTGGAAGCATCTTTCTTGTCAATGGACTTAAGCACTATCTACAGAATACTAGGGAATTCTTTGTTAAGGCTTTTCTGGAAAACCATTGAAAAAGAAAAGTGTTAGATTTCGTAGTTTACATGGAGTTTGTATGCAAAGGTGAAGTGAACTTTTCTTAGTAAAGCTTTATTAGTAAATATATATATATATATATATATATATATATATGTGTGTGTGTGTGTGTGTGTGTGTGTGTGTGTGTGTGTGTGTGGCATAGGAAGCACTCATAATTATTGATCAAGAAAAAGGATTCTCCGATAAAGATGAAATTGGTTAGATGACTATTTCATATGGAAATCTATCTTGAAGACCATTTTGAAGTATGTCATATAAGGAAGTCAATAAAAACATCACACTGAAGTAAATTATATCATAGAAGAAATATGCTTAGTGGTGGATGTTGACAACCCTAATTATAATTTGGTGATGTTCGTGCATTCATAAGATAATATATCATAAATGGTTGATCACATCAGGTAGATCAATTTGGAAGAAAAGTAAGTTGTGAGAAATTAGAACTCAGATATTGGAATTGAATTTCGAGAATGAAGTTCTATATGAATTCTACACTGATAAAGGTATTTTGATGCTGAAGCAATTAACATAGCATGCTGCCTTAATCACCAAAGATCGAGAAAAGACATCATATGAGTTAATGGCCAAACAGAAGAAAACATTGAAGCTCTTTCGTGTGTCTGGAGGGAATTGATATTTATTGAAGATTTATTTGAGATCTTGGCAAGTTTGAAGTTAAGGCTCATGGAACAATTTTCCTTGGCTACTCTTTGAAGTCAAAAGCTTATGAGGCGTATGTGATTGAAAACCAGAACATGATTGAATATCTGAATGTTTCGTCCTACTACACCAAGCTCCTAAGAATTCAAATGAAAGACTATTCTGAATCTTTGAAGTTTGACATCTTGTTAGAGTTAAATTCAGATACTGCTGATGAAACTGAGGTTTTAGAAGGAATCAATGATAATGATGATTCAAATCCTATTAGTGAAAATGGTAGTGAATCTACACAACTCGTGGACTTTAACAGAATCCACTGAATAAGGTGAAGGATCTTCAATACATCCTAGCAGCAACTCAGGGAGAGCAAATAAAAGAAGGATCTACTAGCCGTACTCAACACAATGAAGATCAACGGAATACATCAAGAACATATATGCCAAGACAAAAGGTTTGAAGTCAAAGTCATTCCCGGAGTCTAGTTCTTAGTGATCCAGATAGTGGAGTAAAGGCTAGAACTACTATGCAAAGTAAATCGTTATTCTTTGGGAAAGAAAAATTGTTAACTATTGGTAGCCCAAAGTAGAGTGGAGATGCAATGATTGACCCAGATTGGGTGATTGCAAATGCAAGATGATCTCAATCAGTTCGAAGGCAGAAACTATTGAAGCTGGAACCCAGACTATAAGACAAGGCTGAAATTGGTACTGTAAGGATTTGTAAAACTGGATGATTATTAGCATTGTTATGAGGGACAAAGCCAAACTGGTTGCTACAGGTTACTATCAAGTAGAAGGTATCGATGATGATGGTAACATAATCTTCTAGACTTTCAAGATCTTACTACAAGAATCAGTGATCAGACTTGATCCTATTAGGGCTAAACAAGTCGATGACCTGATAGTAGGATATCCCTAGCACATGTTGAGCATTCAAGCATGAATATCTATTAGATGAATGTCAACAAGTGCACTCCTGAACGGTGAGTTAGAAGTCGAAGTTGATGTATAATAACTCCTGGACTTTGGAGTTGTAGATGATTGGTATACGTATATCATTATCTTTCTAAGCTCTCTATGAAAGGAGTTAGGGATTCAAGCAAATCGTCAAGGAACAGAATGATACTCTACTTGAAAATGATTTTATATTAGAGTTGTTATACACATATATCTCTCTAGAATATAAGGCACACATAATGTAATATATGTGTAAGTATACCATAATTGTACTGTATGTGGGTTTTCTAACATAACTTGTGCAAGAGATATTTTGCTAAGTAAATGCAGTGTAGGTACAAGATAAGCATATTGGAAGAGTTTCAATTCTATTTGAGTAGTTCAAAAGAATGATGACAATTAAAGTAAGTCAAGGATCTTTTGATGATGCACAATTTGGAAGATTCTAGACCTGTCAAGACATCTTGCCAACAAACCAATAAGCTTGATCAGGTAAATCAGGTATATGAACTGAAGTGACAAGCTATAGAGGTATGAACAGCTCATTACTTATTCAAATGCACACAGCTTATATATTATATTCCCAATATTCATATGTGTAAGTTTTCAAGTGGATACTAGAGAATCTTATATTAAAACTAAGATATGAATTGTTAGATATCTTAAGGGATTACCAATTCTTAGAATCGGGTACCCTAAAGATACTAGGTTTAATCTAATTAGCTATATAGATATAGATAATGCAGGTTATAAGATAGATAGGGAAGTAATTCCTAGAAGTCAATTTCATGGAAGAAGTTGATTTCTTGTTAAATGAGAAGAAGCACTCAACACACAGTTGCATCAAAGGTGAAAATTAAAGCAACTAGTGAATGTGATACTCTGATCTTCTGGACAAGGAAACTTCTTCAAATCCAACAACTTTGCTGGAAAGTCTCTACACCACTCAAGGAACAAGTGCATGGACACCATGCATCATTTCTTTCGATATTGTCCTTAGTAGAATAACTTGAAGATATTTGCTAAACAACTTGATAAATTCATTTTGTCTAAGTTGGTTAGTGAACTTGAGATATTAGTTATGTGCAAATTTGTTAGAAATCTCATCTGTAAGGAATTCTTAAATGAGTTCACAAGTATTAAATTTTCCATATTTAAAGGACTTGTGAATTTATTTGAAATTCAGTACCTCGTGCTTATTGCTACTACTTTAATTATCATGCTTACAATGTTTTATACATATGTGGTAGTTAAATTTTCTAGCATAAGTTAGCAGCATAATTATTTGTATGTTAAATATTTGATGAGTATTAGTCAATGGTATCTTGCTTAATTGCTCTGATATTTTGCTCTGACACTTTTAAATATTTTATTTAAAATAATTGTGACACTTTTGATATTAATGACATTTAATTTTGAAATTATCGCAAGTGCACGATCTCGTTTTAGTATTTTAAGATTCGAACCACAAGGACTAAATTAATTTCGCGGTCCTTAAAATTTAACTTAGGCAAATTAGAGAATTTAATTTCAAGGTGAATTTTATTTATACTAATAAAAGGAAAAAAAAACAAGTAAGCTAGTAAACTATATCTAAAAAAATTTAAAGATCCTATTTTAACACTACTAAAATTATATCCAAAACTAAAAAAAAGACAAAATTAAACTACTAATGGAGAGAAACTTAAGCTTAAATTATTAAATCCACTAATAAAATTGAAATTTAAAAATGGGTTTAATATTAAAAGTGACATTTAAGTAACCTCAAACTAAACTAACATAAAACACTAGATCCATAAGCTCTAGTCAACAACCAACTAATAAAAGTAGATCTAAATGTTATGTGAATCAAACTCACTAATAGAATTGAAATCTAATAGGAGCTCAACCACAAAATATAAAAAAGAAAAGTAGATCTAAAAAGAAAGAAGATAAAATGCAAGTAAAAAGAGAAACTAAGATCTACAATCTAGAATCAAGAATCAACAATAACAAAGTTAAAGATCTAAAATCATTAAACCCACATAAAGAGGCTTATGACTGTAGGGTTTCATGACACAAACGCAACGGAATAAACGCGAAAAATAAATCAAAATAGCGAAACCCTTCGCAGGATCCATGCGAAAACAAAAGATTTAATTCGGAGATAAAGAATAAATACCTTTAGAAGCTTTAACAGTTCATTAATGGAAGATTAATGGAGGTCCAAAGCTTGTTTAATCACCACGTATCCCGCTCTCGCGATCTACGCTCTACGGTATCCACACGAACACTTTTCATGAAGGATTGATGTGTACTAGCACCCGAAAACTTCTTCTCTCTCTATCTTCCTCCTCTCTCAGAGCGGCTAGGGTTTTTGTAAAATCTCTATTTTATTAAATCAGCCCATAAAGAGATTATATAGAGAGAGGAATAAGTTTTCTAATTATAATCCAATTATAATTAATACTAATCCAAAATTCTAAATTATTTAATTAAGTCTCACTTAATTAATTAATTATTAATTTTGGAATTAGTTTAAGTAATTCATTTATTCTATTTATATAATTAATTAAGTCATACTTAATTAATATCATAAATAAAATAAATTACTTATTTAATTTAAATTCATAATTTAAATTATTTCTCCTTCAAGCGTTCTTTATGTGTGACCCTGTAGGTTATTATTACGTTGGCAACAATTTTAATATCTAATTAAAATTGTAAACAATGAGCGGCATCTAGTAATACATCATTGCTACCCAAGTAATAATAATAAATCGGTGATTCGATTAAGCCTTTCGTGAATAATGTTCCATGTAATATAATCCCTTTAATCTTGATATTATAGATTAAACTCAAGGCATGTCTCGTGTCATCCTCTTCATAATTTAATCTTTATTTTCTTGATCGATGAGTAGACTATTAAAATCAAATCAACATTTGAGCACGGCCGTGCATTTCATAGTCTCACTCAAACAAGAGGCCAATAATATCACTCCTAAAATTAGGAGGATTAAATCCCATCTAGATCATTCATATTTCTCATACGATTCATAATATACCCAATGTCCACTTTTATCATCACCCGGTCAAAGGTAACTTTCAATGTAATCAAAGTATATTAATTCTCGTATAGAAATATAATGATTTCAGGTCTAAGGATCATTACACCATTATCACAGTGAGAATTACTTATGACACTTACTTAACATGTAGAATCTCACGGCGGGTCATTCCAGTGCCATGCATTGATACATGCACTTATGTTCTTGACTTTAGTATCCCCATACCTATGACCAATGAGATGTGATCATCTGTCAAGAAACATACTAGTCTTTGTGCATTATTATTGTCCTTAAATAATAATACTCGACTAGGGAATTTTAGGAATAAGATACTATTCATATAATCTCATTTTTAAGTCACATACTTAAAGATATATAATACGTATCAAAATTCCAAGGACATTTATTATGCTTTCAATTTATTACGCAGTAAATAAAACATAATAAATAAATAATAATCAATAAAACATAATCCTTAATAATAAATATTTTCCTTAAAATATAAAAAGTATTGTCTCTAGAGCACAATTACTAACAATGACAAGATAATAAAGAGTAAAACTAAGAAGTTAAGTAGAGACATGAAGTAAACTAGATCTAGAATATTAATCCAAAAGGGCTCCTTTCATTTCCCAAGTATACAACTTGTGGTACTTAGAAAGATATCATAGCCATAAATTTAAAGAAGATAAGATGGAGACTAGCATAAAAGAAATTAAGACTTATAAAAGATGAAGATGAAGACTAGTATAAAAGAAAATAAAGACTTGCATTAATATGAAAAGTGTTTACAATATTTGAGAGAGCTAAAAACTAGATCTAGAAAATTAAAAGAGAGGCTACTACTAAAACTAGGGTAAAACTAAATATGAGAATACAATGGGAGAAGATGAGTATTTATAGGACAAAATTAGGCTATTGGATAAATCCTAACCCTTCATCTCTATCCATCCACTTGTCCTTTGCTTTGGCTCCAAGTATAACTTGATGGCTTGAAAATGGCTTGATGGCTTGGCTCAAACTTTACTTCTTTTCTTTTCTTTCTCTTTTCTCCAATTTTCTTCCTTTTCTTCTTCTTTTCTTCTTATTTAATCAAATATCTATAAAATTATGAAAATACATCAAATTAATTAATTAAAAATACTGAGGCAAATAATAAATAGGTATAAAAATATGCAAAAAAATGCACTAATCATATGCCCCCATACCTATCTTTTGCTCGTCCTCGAGTAAAATCAAAAGTTAAAAAGCAAACTAAGAAAAGTCCTAGGCTCCTTTTCGTAGACATGACGGGTAATTTTAGGTTTACCAACCCGTTAAACTCATAGACGATCTCTAAAAGAGGAGTGTTGTCTCATAAGGATTTACAGAAGATATACCCATAAAATCGGTGAAATAATTCCAGTAATTGTCCCGACTCAATTTTCACTCTAGTTTTCAATGGTGTTAACAAAAAGATTTTATAGGGAAAATACATGCCTTAGCAGATTTTTCTAATAATAGTCGAATTGTAGGTAACTTCAATGTACTGGTGTCGAATCTAAATGTTTACAAAAAATCTTAAGGTGTTTAGTGAATTTAAGGCCTCTGATAGATGAACTGCATAAGAATATTTTCTCTTTTTCAACCAATATTAAATTGACCCAATCTCTATTAAAACAAGTATCTAGCCAAATATCACAAATTCATATATATAGCCTCTTTTTTTTTTAATCAACTGTATAGTGTCTATTTTCTTAGGCTTTCTATGTTACGCATGTAGCGAGCTTTGGGTCAGTGACTCCCAAACCAGTTGGTCTTAGGTCACTAAGTTTTGAAATACCCCAACAGACTTAATTACTCGAGTAACAAAGGCCACAAAACAAGACTAGTCAATTCTACTTGTGCCCATCATCTCATCTATTATTTTGAAGAATATTGGGTATTGAAGTAGTTTATTCTTTTTTTTTGGCTATATATTTATTTTTCACAAAAATTTGATTCGCCATTATTCTAACATGTGGGTTCTCTCTCAGGTATCGAATAACATCCCTATACAATCTTTCCAACAAAGGTCTTGTGCATATATGTCGTCTTGAAATTTGGTGTAAAAATCGTTCGACACAAGTTTCATAAAGAAAACCTTACTCGACTAAGTTCAAATTATCTAAAAGGTATTATATATATAATTTTTGAAAACAAATGCTAATACATGTTAGTAATTGTGCTCTAGAGATAATACTTTTTATATTTTAAGGAAAATATTTATTATTAATTATTATGTTTTATTGATTATTATTTATTTATTATGTTTTATTTACTGCGTAATAAATTGAAAGCATAATAAATGTCCTTGGAATTTTGATACGTATTATATATCTTTAAGTATGTGACTTAAAAATGAGATTATATGAATAGTATCTTATTCTTAAAGTCCCTAGTCGAGTATTATTATTTAAGGACAATAATAATGCACAAAGACTAGTATGTTTCTTGACAGATGACCACATCTCATTGGTCATAGGTATGGTGATACTAAAGTCAAGAACATAAGTGCATATATCAATGCATGACACTAGAATGACCCGCCGTGAGATTCTACATGTTAAATAAGGGTCATAAGTAATTCTTACTGTGATAATGATGTAATGATCCTTAGACCTGAAATCATTATATTTCTATACGAGAATTAATATATTTTGATTATATTAAAAGTTACCTTTGACCGGGTGATGATAAAAGTGGACATTGGATATATTATGAATCGTATGAGAAATATGAATTATCTAGATGGGATTTAATCCTCCTAATTTTAGGAGTGATATTATTGGCCTCTTGTTTGAGTGAGACTATGAAATGCATGGCCGTGCCCAAATGTTGATTTGATTTTAATACTCTACTCATCGATCAAGAAAATAAAGATTAAATTATGAAGAGGATGACACGAGACATGCCTTGAGTTTAATCTATAATATTAAGATTAAAGGGATTATATTACATGGAACATTATTCACGAAAGGCTTAATCGAATCACCGATTTATTTTTATTACTTGGGTAGCAATGATGTATTACTAGATGCCGCTCATTGTTTATAATTTTAATTAGATATTAAAATTGTTGCCAGCGTAATAATAACCTATAGGGTCACACACAAAGAACGCTTGAAGGAGAAATAATTTAAATTGTGAATTTAAATTAAATAAGTAATTTATTTTATTTATGATATTAATTAAGTATGACTTAATTAATTATATAAATAGAATAAATGAATTATTTAAACTAATTCCAAAATTAATAATTAATTAATTAAGTGAGACTTAATTAAATAATTTAAAATTTTGGATTAGTATTAATTATAATTGGATTATAATTAGAAAATTCATTCATCTCTTTATATATTCTCTCTATGGGCTGATTTAATAATGAGAGAGACATATTTTTAATTAAAACTGTTATCTGCCCTTAAGTACACTAAGTTTGGAGAAGGGGGGGTTGAATACAAACTTAAGAATTAAGTATATTTCTTGCGGAATAAAGTTTGTTTCAAGGACAGTGTTTTTGTGTATAGAGAGAATCGATGTAACTAAGAACTTGACAAGAAAATTATTGAAAACAAAACACAAAAACGTTAAAAATTACTAGTGGATTGGTTTTCCACTAGTATGTTTATTTGCTTTCAATTGATCTTGGTACGAATACCAAACTCCTTACAAAGTGAGTTCTTTTTGCTTTTTCTACACTCTTCACTTTGCTTCTGTGTACTTCTAACAACTATATAGAAGTTTTCTTCACACCTAATTTCTATCGACAGATAGCAATATAAAATTACAACTTATATTGTTTACATGACAATAGAAACTAGCTACTTGCACAGTCTTCTTTTTGAACTGACTAGTCCTGGAAGTATCTTTGTCTTGATACATTCCTTGAATACTGTGTTGCCTTGAAAGTCTTCACAATCCTGACAGGACTGTCTTCCATTGATTCAGTTTCTGCACATTTCCCATACTTCTTGTCTTTAACTAAATTGGGAAACCTTAATCAACTGATAAATGCTGTTAAGCTTATCAGTTGATTCTCCTTTGCTTATCCATCAATGAATAGGATATCTGTTGATCAGTTGATGTGTCGATGGATAAATGAGTTATCCATCGACTCCCTATCCATTGATGGTTCCTTATCCGTTGACTGCCTTCATCCATTGATGACTTGTATCTGTTGATAGCTTTCATCCGTTGAGTAGTGTCTTCATCCATCGACTCCAACATCAGTTGATCACTTCACTTGTGAGAATTCTGACTTAGAATATTTACAATTGATCAGCCATTCTTCACATCTGTTGAGAAGCTAGAAATTGAAGTCAATAACATCAGTCGACTACTTCATAGCATCCATCGAGGCAATACAATCGACTGATAGTGAAACATAAATCAATGCTACAATCCAGTTTATCAGTTGATAAACAAGCTTCAACTGATAACTTGTTTCCTAGTCAATGGATATTTATAAGTCATATCCATCGACCAGTTATACACAAATTTTAAGTCCCTACTGTAATTCTAAGAAATTTGTTATCATCAAAACTCATAATTCCTAACAATCTCCCCCTATTTATGAATATGAAAAATATGCATAAATTTTCTGTTGATGATAACAAAACTCCTAAACATTTTTATTCTTAGCAAGAATTACAATATTGACAAAGATAGTTTGAGACAGAGTAATCAGATACCAGTAAAAGATGAATTCTGATAATTTTGATGATTGAGATTGAATCTTCTATCTTCTTCTTTTTCCCTTTGACTCATTCATCTTGTCTTCATTTTCTTTCATCTTTCTGTAAAGAGTTCCCTTCAAGATCTTCTCATCTTCCACCCTGTAGTCCAATTGACTTGCTAGATGATTCAATTCCAGATTAGGCAGTTTGTCTATTTCTTGACAAATGTCAATACACTTTTCTCTGCCTTCTCTGTCCTTATATATCATCAAGTAGAATGGCTCATGAAGAACTTTTCTTCCTTCAGGGTTCCAAATCTTTATCCTGTCATCCCTTTCTTCTTGAACTGGTGCCTCCCTCATCTTCTTCATTCTCTCAAGGATGGCCTTTCCAAGCTCTTCAGTGATATAATACTTCCTGTTGAGCATAGTGTAGATTTTCCTTAAGATGCCATATCCTTGATCCAGGACTTGATTGAATGTAAAAGTTGAATGTGATCCATCTTCATATTCAATGTGAAGAAGATCAACATCCTTCTTCCTTTGTCCTTTTGCTGCAATCATTCCTTCAGCTTTGATTGGCACAAAATCTTCAGATTTGGGTTTGAACACCTCTATCTCTCTAGCTTGATTACTCCCAGAAGCTTGACCTTCAACCTTGACTTCTTTTGGCTTCTTCTCTTTGTCTTCAACATCCAATTTTCTCTTAACTCCAGAAGTTCTTGGTGCATCTACAGGCTTGTTTGCTCTTTGCTTCATTCTTGGCCTCCTTTCACCTTCTTTTCTTCTGGCTTCTTTAATTAGCCTATCCTCCTCATCATATTCCCTTTGCAATTGAATAGCTAATTCTTCTTGCAATTTTTCTTGTTGCTCCCTTTCTTTTATGCCAACTACTATGGCTTTGCTCAACAATTTTTCACCTCCACCTATGACAACTTCCACTTTCTTTTTGCCATCTTCATTCAGTTTGCCCTTTCCTTTCCTGTCACCAGGTTCTGAGCTACTTGAATTGATCTCCTTGATTTTGCTGGCAATTGAATCAAATTGCCTTACAATATTCTGAGCTAACTCCTTCTTTGGATCTGTAGACTTTGTCACCACAGCTTCACTTTCCTGCTTCTCCCCCCTTTTTGTTATCAGCAACTGGCTCTTGTGCTAATGACTGGGACAGGAGAGGAGTTTCCAAGAGTCTGCCTAGGAGATTGATTTGAGTGGTTTGATTCTTCAGGATTTGCTGCATGGAGAGTTCCATGGCAGTTACTCTTTTCTCCAATGCAACTACCTTGTCCTTGGCTGAATACTCAGTATCTAACCTTTGCTTGATTCTGGTCAACATTGTGAGGCTGAGTCTAGAATCAATGGTGGTGTCAAAATGCATCCTAGAACTGTCAATTGCTTCCCTTATCTTCTTCAACTCATATTTGGAGCCTGTGACATGCATCTTCTGGATCTTCAGGTTGTCTCTGTAGAAGTTCAGAATTCTTCTGTGCAAGGGATCCACCACATCCACCTCTGCCATTGATCTTCTGTAGTGAGAGATGATAGCCCTTTTGTGTCAGACAAGCTAGTTTCATCACTGGCCACTTGTGGATCCATAAGCTCATCATCAGAGCTGTCTTCAAAATCTTCAGGGTTCATGTGAGATACATCATCAGGTTGACTTGCCAAAAACTCCTTCCCACTCCTGAATTGCTCTTCTGTCAGCACCAAACCCAGCATTTACTTAGCTACTTGATTAGATGCTGCTGCTAGTTCTTGATAATGAGGATCTCCATGTTGAAAGGTTGAAGCATCAAGATTGACTTCAATTTCATCCTCCACCTCCAGGTTGACTTCTGCAACTCCTGTAGGAACTCCATGGCCTACAACTCCCCCTGACTCTAGCCCCAACTCCTGGGTGAGTTCTGCTGCAACCTGCTCAGTTTTAGAAGTTGATGCTTCATGAGATGGTGAAATTTGTTTCTCTCTATTCTTTTCTCTCTCACTCTCTTCTCTCTTTTCTTGCATCAGGATCTCATCCTGGATTCTCACCTCTCCCTTACTTTTCTCTCCTTTTGCATCACCTGCTAAGGTGGAACTCTCTTTTCTCACACCCTCTCATTTTGCCACCTCAGAAGAATTTGAGGGCCCCTCATTCACACACTCTCCTTTTGCCAAGGTATGCAAACCTTGCCTCTCACACACCTCACCCACTCCATTCAATCCTAGTAGAGTATTGGCCACTTGAAGTGTTTCATTGGATGATTCATGAATTGAAATTAATGTTTCAATCGATGGATAAGAAGTATCCATCGATGGATGAATATCCGTTGATGGGAGCTCGTCGATGGATGTAAGGATATCCATCAATGGAAGTGAACTAGTCAATGGATGTTGAAAATTATCAGTTGATTGAATAATATCCATTGACTGGAGAGAATTGTCAGTATTTTCCTGATCAACCAAGGTGTTAACCTTATTTGGTGATGCAGGTGAGAGTGTTGGCTCCACCCTGAGTTGCAAAGAGGGTGAATTTGAAACAATGAAGTTGTCAATCAACACTGTTTCTGAAGAAATAGATTTTGAAGGAAATTGAGGAGAAGATACAGATATAGAATGGGGCTGTGCCTCAGGAACTTTCTGAGACACATCAAAAAAAGATAGTGAAGGCTCCACCAAATTTTCATTTGGCTTTGCATGTGTGTGTGTACCCTGTGCAGTATTTGTAACCTTCTTTCTCCTTTTGTATGGCTGTATTGTTTTGTGACCCTTATCCCCATTTGATGGTCCTGGTTGAGACCTCTTTTCAATAGTTACACCTTTTTGAGAAGATGCACCTAGGGATGTGTTTAAGTCCTTTACTACAGCTTCAATCTGTTGGGAGATGGGCTGGTGGATGGCTGGTTTCTCTAAATCTCACTCTCCTTATCCTTCTGGATTTCTTGATGTTGGCCAGTTCCCTCACCCTTATCAACCACCTTCACACTCCCCTCAGTGGTTTTTCTTTTCTTAGATTTTACAACAGTAGTCTTTTGAGAAACTACTGAGGTGGTTTGTTTAGACTTGTGTTTGGAAGGTTGTGCAACTTGGGTAGGAGGGATGGAGGCATTTCCATCTCCCTCCATTGTTGCAGAAGACAAAGAAATTTGAGGGTTTGAGGAAGAAGTTAAAAGATTGAGATTTGAGATATACCTGCACAAGAGGAGGATAATTGAGACACAACCTGGGATGTAAGTTGATTCTCACAAGATCCTTGAAAACCCTCTTGTTTTGCATCCATGGCTCCAAGGACTCCATATCTGCACTAATCTTATATTCTCCAATGGAGGCATTAATAATCATCATGAAAAATCTAGCAAAATAAATGTTATTTTTCCTAGATGCCTTGGTTCCTAGCTTAGCAGTTATTTCATTTAGGAGTAGTGTGCCAAAATCGAAGTATTTATCAAACAGGACAGAATAAGCAATTTCTTGCATACTAGTAGTAATTGTATCAAAATTACTTATTTTTCCAGAAAATACTTTAATAATGGCATCAAAGAAGTAACTCCATTCTTTTCTTAGATTTTTCCTAACAACTTCTCCTAATCCTGTTTCAGCATTTGCATAATTAACAGATTCTAGCATGTCCCTAATTTCTTCTTGAGTTGGAGGCTTATCACAATTATTTGCAGGTAATTCTAAGCATTCAGATAAAGAAGTACTAGTAATGGTGTAGGAATTACCTCTGCAAGTGTAAGTAATTACCTTCCCGTCTTGTGATACTTCTGCAGAGTTCCACAGTTCCTCAACAAATGAACACACAATCGTGGGTGCTTCACTGAGAGCTTTGGACACTTTGCAGTCACCCAGGAATCGCATCAAGGGATGGAAATCCACGGGAGCATCGTTCAACGTCAGACATGCTGTGAAGTTGTTCTGCTCATAGATGAACCCAGTGGAGGAAACAATCTTCTTTTGTGGTGCCATTTGTTAGTTTATTCTTAAGAGATTAAAGAGAACTAGGAAGAGATTTAGAGAATTCAATAGGATTAGAGAAAATGAGCTTGAGAAAGAGACAGAGATTAGAGATAGAAAATAGAATAACAAGTAAGAATGAATTATTAATTGTAATTGCTATTTATATTTTCTGATATTAAAATGACAAAAAAAAATCTTTTTAATTAAGGATATAGCCGTTGATGAATAAAAGAAAGTAGTATGTTACCCTAAATGATAATTCTCCAACGGCTATAATCTGATCAACGGATGAATAAAACTGTAGAAATTCTATTACTATCGACGGATAAACTAAAGAGTTAATCATTTATCAATCGATCACTCACTACCAGAGTAATTATCTGTCGATAGATAAATATCCATCGATAGGAATAAAATTTATCTGTTGATCAAATACGAAAGAATTTATCCATCGATAAACAATTACTAAGGTAATTATCTGTCGATAGATAAATATCCATTGATGGAATAAAATATCCATTGATAATTAACACATTTATCAATTGATTATTTGATTTCAACAGATAATTGTGAACAATGGCTACAAAACAAAGAAAACTTGACAGACATTTTAAGATTGAGCAAAATTGAGCATACCTAACTCACAGACTAATCTATTAAAAGTAGATTCATCTAGTGGTTTGGTAAAGATGTCTGCAAGTTGTTGTTCACTAGGGACAAAATGTAATTCAACTGTACCATTCATTACATGTTCCCTAATGAAATGATACCTTATGTCAATGTGTTTGGTTCTAGAATGTTGCACAGGATTTTCTGTTATTGCAATAGCACTTGTATTGTCATAGAAGATGGGAATCTTGTTCAAGTTGAACCCATAGTCAAATAGTTGATTCCTCATCCACAATATTTGTGCACAGCAACTCCCAGTAGCAATGTACTCAGCTTCTGCAGTTGAAGTTGACACGGAATGTTGCTTTTTACTAAACCATGACACAAGTTTGTTTCCTAGAAATTGACAGGTGCCTGTAGTACTTTTCCTGTCTATTTTGCAACCTGCATAATCTGCATCTGAGTAGCCTATTAGATCAAAACCAGAATCTCTACGATACCAAATACCTAAATTTGATGTACCCTTGAGATATCTAAATATTCTTTTAATAGCCACTAAATGAGATTCTCTAGGATCAGCCTGAAATCTAGCACATAAGCATGTAGAGAACATTATATCTGGCCTACTAGCAGTTAAATACAAAAGAGAGCCTACCATGCCTCTATAACTTGAGATATCCACCTTAGCTTCCTTGGTATTTAATTCAAGTTTAGTGACAGTGGCCATGGGAGTTTTTGCAGAAGAACATTCACTTAAGTCAAATTTCTTTAACAAATCATGAATGTACTTTGTTTGACTTATAAAAATACCATCCTTAACGTGTTTGACTTGCAACCCAAGAAAGTAGGTAAACTCTCCCATCATGCTCATTTCATATTTACTTTGCATTAATTTGGCAAACTTTTTGCAAAGTCCCTCATTAGTTGAGCCAAAAATAATGTCATCCACATAAATTTGTATAAGAATAATAGAGCCATTAACATTCCTACTGAATAGAGTTTTATCAACAGTACCTCTTGTGAAGTGATTCTCAATGAGGAACTGGGATAAAGTGTCATACCAGGCCCTTAGTGCTTGCTTCAAGCCATAGAGTGCTTTGAGTAGATAGTACAGAAAGTCAGGGAAATTTGGATCTTCAAAGCCAGGAGGTTGTTCCACATAGACTTCCTCTTCTAGTACCCCATTCAAAAAGGCACTCTTCACATCCATCTGATAGACTTTGAAATTAGCATGTGCAACATAAGCTAGAAAGATTCTGATTGCTTCTAACCTTGCAACTGGTGCAAATGTTTCATCAAAATCAATTCCTTCTTCTTGTGAATATCCCTTTGCCACAAGCCTTGCTTTGTTTCTAGTCACAATACCAGTTTCATCCATTTTGTTTCTGAATACCCATTTTGTACCAATTACTGATCTATCTTTTGGTCTGGACACCAGCTTCCATACTTTATTTCTGTCAAATTGATTCAGTTCTTCTTGCATAGCCAAAACCCAATCAGGATCCATGAGAGATTCTTCAATTCTTTTGGGTTCTTCTTGAGATAGAAAACTGCTATATTGACACTCATTTTGAGTAGCACTTCTTGTCTTGACACCATCTTCTGCATTTCCAATGATTAGTTCAAATGGATGGCTTCTTGTCCATTTTCTTTGAGGAGGCAAATTTTGCCTTGATGATGAGGCCTCATGATCATTTGTATTGAACTCAAAGTGATCTGAATTTGTAGATTGATTTTGAGACCCTCCCCCTGAAGTGGATACCCTAGATGTAGATTGTTGATTATCCGTTGAGGGGTTATCAGTTGATACATTATCAGTTGATGTATTTCTGTCAACTGATAAATTATCCATTGATGCAGTAACATCAACTGATATTGGGTTTCTGAAAACTTGAGGTCTTATAATTCCTGCCTCTTCATCATTTACATCATTTGATTCATTCTCAAAGTGCAGTATGTCATGATTTCCTTCATCAAACAAGCCTTGAATCTTTTTATCATCAAATACTACATGTACAGATTCCATAACAATGTGTAGTCTGAGATTGTAGACTCTATAGGCTATGCCTGATAGTGCATACCCAACAAATATGGTTTCATCAGCCTTGGCTTCAAATTTTCCTAGGTTTTCACCTTGATTTCTTAGCACATAGCACTTGCAGCCAAAAACATGAAGAAACCCCACTTTTGGCTTTTTGTCTTTCTTGATCAATTGATAAGTAGTCTTCCCTTGAGTTTGATTTACTAAGGAGATGTTTTGGATGTAACATGCGGTGTTTATGGCCTCTGCCCAGAAATATGTTGGTAGTTTGGCATCTTCCAACATGGTTCTAACTGCTTCAATCAATGTCCTATTTTTCCTTTCAACTACCCCATTTTGTTGAGGTGTTCTTGGTGCAGAGAATGTGTGTATGATTCCTTTTGATTCACAGAACTCTTTCATTGTGGAATTTTTGAATTCTGTCCCATTGTCACTTCTTATCTTCTTTACATCCAATTCAAGATTTTCCTCAACTTCTCTTATGTGCTTGATGATGAGATGACTAGCTTCATCCTTTGAATGTAGAAAATAAGTTCATGAGAATTTTGAAAAATCATCCATAATAACTAGAGCATACTTCTTCTTTGCAATAGACATGATATTTACAGGACCAAACAAATCCATATGTAATAACTCAAGTGGTTTTTCAATTGATGATTCCAATTTTGACTTGAATGATGTCTTTCTTTGTTTTCCTTTCTGACAAGCATCACAAAGTCCATCCTTGACAAATTCCATTTGTGGTAAGCCTCTCACTTGATTTTTCTTGACCAACAAATTCATGGCTTTGAAATTCAAGTGAGCTAATTTCTTATGCCACAGCCAACTCTCATTTGTACTTGCCTTAGAGAAAAGACAAGTCATTGAATCTGCACTTGATGAGTTGAAGTCAGCTATGTACACATTTCCTTTTCTATTCCCAGTCATAATCAGGCTTCCATCTACCTTGTTGGAAATTATGCATGCTTCTATTGTGAAACAAACTTTATTTCCATTGTCACATAGTTGACTTATGCTTAACAAGTTATGTCTTAAGCCATCAACTAATGCAACAGGTTCAATGATGACATTCTCTTTTGAAATCAAGCCATATCCCATGGTGTACCCTTTGCTGTCATCTCCAAAAGTTACTCCAGGGCCAGCTTTCTCCTCAAACTTTGTGAGCAGGGATTTATCTCCAGTCATGTGTCTTGAACACCCACTGTCTAAGTACTAAAGATTTCTTCTTTTTCCCTGCACACAGTCAAAATAGATCAAGTTGATTTTGGTACCCAAGTTGCCTTGGGTCCTTTCTTATTAGTTGCTATCCTTGGCTTGGTTTCCAATTTTTGTACCTTTGGTTTAGGTGGTTTTACTTCCACTTCAACCTCAGGGGTTGGTTTCCTTACCTCAGAATTCTCAGTGCTAATATTTGGAATGCTCATGCTTGCAGAATTGGAAAAATTTGGTGCATGGAGATTGTTAAGCATATTCCATGGCATAGCAGGCATATTCATGTTGGCAAATGCAAGATATGGATTAAACATATAAGGCATTGATGCATACTGAGCATGAATAGCATGAGAATCAACTGAATGAGGAAAAACAGGATGAGAATGCATGTTAGGTATAACAGGCACATTTGTTGTTGTAGGCATGTTGAGTTTGCATTGCACAGATAATTGATTTTTACTACCACACTTAGCACATATCTTCCTAGGAGCATATTTGTCAGGTGTGTAGTTATTGTGCTTATTTATGCCTACTTTACCATTTCTGTTGTTCTTATTCTTTTCATTTGGCTGAATATTAGGCTCTATCTTTTCCAATTTCTCTTTCAACTGATCTTTAGATAAGAACCCTATATTAGCTTGTTCAATTTTGACTTGAGATTTAGTGGAGCTACTTTCTTTGACAAATTTGACAGGTCTGTTAAGCTTGGTTTTAACAACACACTTCTTAGCAGTTGATGATTCCTCAATCGATGGATAATTATCCGTTAGAATAACGTTATCAATCGATGTATGATTATCCATTGAATTGACATTATCAATCGATGGATAATTCTTATCAGTTGATTCAGAATTAGCAATCGATTGCTTCTTCTCCAAGGATTGATCTTCATCAATGGCTAATCTCTCAAGAGTTTCAGACAACATGGTGAAAAAATTTGTTCCATGAATGTCATTCATCTTCTTACTGGCTTTACTAGACCTGTTCCACTTGTCAATGGTTCATAGTTCTTCTTCCAATTTTTCTTTCAAATTCTCTATTTCCTTTTTGCTCTCAACTAGTTCATCTCTAGCATCTTTGTTCTCTACCTTGAGTCTGTCCTTTTGCACTAGCTCACTCTCTAGGAAATTGTTTCTTTCAGTGAGAGTTTCTAAGGTTAATTTGAGCCTAGTGTTCTCTTTGTTCAAGGAATTAAGAGTGACATGAAAATTATACAATTCATTTGACATTTCATTAATAGTAATATTGCATTCATCTTTGGATAACTCAGATAGGTTTGTAGAAATTACCTGATTGCTGGATGAACTAGCTTCCTGGTCATCTTGATTGGCCATTAGTGCAAGGTTGATGTGTTATTCTTCTTCTTCAAAATCCTCCTCAACAGCCCAGTCCTATTCTTCTGTCACAAAAGCCTTTTCTCTTTGTTTAAGCAAGTCAAAGTACTTCTTCTTATAGTCAATACCATCACTAAACTTTGACTTTTTTTCTAGTTTAGGCTTTCTGCATTCACTTGAAAAGTGACCAGCCGATCCACAGTTGAAGCATCTGAATTGAGTCCTGTTAACAATATTTTTGCTTTGTTGAGTGTCTCTCCTAAACTGTGATCCAGGCCTTTGCATAGGATTCCATTTGAACTTGAGTTTTGAAAATTTTCTTGATAGAAAAGCTAAGTGCTCATCTATTTCATCCATTTCATCTTTAGTGAATGACTCATCATCCTCACACATTTCTTTTCCTTTCCCAGTAGAAGATTCATCATATCTACCATTATTTGCACCATTGTCATGACCTTCTTTCTTTCATTCTTTGACAGGAGTAACTTCACCTGATTCTGCAACTTGCTTATCCTTGGCAACCAAAGCAATGGACTTTTCTCTCTTCTGACTTTTCTCAATTTCCTCATCTTGTTATAGCTCCAACTCATAGGTTTTCAAGATGCCATACAACTTATCAAGAGTATATTCTTTAAAGTCAAGAGATTGTCTTATAGAAACAGTCATTGGTTTCCATTCCTTGGGTAAGGACCTCAAGAATTTGAGGTTGGTGTCCTCAACAGCATATACTCTTCCATATAGTTTAAGCTCATTCAGCAGCTTTTAAAACCTACTATATGTATCATTGATTGCTTCACCACTCTTGAAGTGAAAGTCCTCATATTTTTGAATCAAGAGTTGCATCTTGTTCTTTCTTACTTGTTCAGTGCCTTCACAGAGGGTTTGAAGAGTATCCCAGACTTCTTTGAAGGTTGTACAGTTGATAACATTGTCAAACATATCCTTGTCAAGACCATTAAACAAAATGTTCATAGCCTTTTTATCCTTGTGTACTTCCTTCTCGTCTTCATCTGTATATTCACTCACTGGTTTAGGAATGAGTTTGTCTGGTGCCTGAGTACCATCTGCATTTACACTTGTAACTATTTTCATAGGCACATGTGGACCTTTCTCTATGCAGTGAATATAGGAAGGATCAATGGATAGCAGATGCAAGTGCATTTTCACTTTCCAGGGGAAATACTCATCTTTCTCTAGAACTGGAATCTTAACTCCTGTGTCTTTTTGACCCATACTTGATGTACTTTTAGATCTTAACTTTCTGTATGTTGAAAGTCAGCTCTGATACCATTTTCTTTTCTTTTCTTGATATATGTTGTATGTTGAAAGATATTTGATGTATGTTGATGGCTTGGCTCAAACTTTACTTCTTTTCCTTTCTTGCTCTTTTCTCCCATTTTCTTCCTTTTCTTCTTCTTTTCTTCTTATTTAATCAAATATCTACAAAATTATGAAAATACATCAAATTAATTAATTAAAAATACTGAGGCAAATAATAAATAGGTATAAAAATATGCACTAATCATATGCCCCCATACCTATCTTTTGCTCGTCCTCGAGTAAAATCAAAAGTTAAAAAGCAAACTAAGAAAAGTCTTAGGCTCCTTTTCGTAGGCATGATGGGTAATTTTAGGTTTACCAACCCGTTAAACTCATAGACGATCTCCAAAAGAGGAGTGTTGTCTCCTAAGGGTTTAGAGAAGATATACCCATAAAATCGGTGAAATAATTCCAGTAATTGTCCCGACTCAATTTTCACTCTAGTTTTCAATGGTGTTAACAAAAAGATTTTATAGGGAAAATACATGCCTTAGCAGATTTTTCTAATAATAGTCGAATTGTAGGTAACTTCAATGTACTGGTGTCGAATCTAAATGTTTACAAAAAATCTTAAGGTGTTTAGTGAATTTAAGGCCTCTGATAGATGAACTGCATAAGAATATTTTCTCTTTTTCAACCAATATTGAACTGACCTAATCTCTATTAAAACAAGTATCTAGCCAAATATCACAAATTCATATATATAGCCATTTTTTTCTTTTTCTCTTTTTTTTAATCAACTGTATAATGTCTATTTTCTTAGGCTTTCTATGTTACCCATTTAGCGAGCTTTGGGTCAGTGACTCCCAAACCAGTTGGTCTTAGGGCACTAGGTTTTGAAATACCCCTACAGACTTAATTACTCGAGTAACAAAGGCCACAAAACAAGACTAGTCAATTCTACTTGTGCCCATCATCTCATCTATTTATTTTGAGGAATATTGGGTATTGAAGTATTTTATTCTTTTTTTGGCTATATATTTATTTTTCGCAAAAATTTGATTCGTCATTATTCTAACATGTGGGTTCTCTCTTAGGTATCGAATAACATCCCTATACAATCTTTCCAACAAAGGTCTTGTGTATATATGCCGTCTTGAAATTTGGTTTAAAAATCGTTCGATACAAGTTTCATAAAGAAAACCTTACTCGACTAAGTTCAAATTATCTAAAAGGTATTATATATATAATTTTTGAAAACAAATGCTAATACATGTTAGTAATTGTGCTCTAGAGATAATACTTTTTATATTTTAAGGAAAATATTTATTATTAATTATTATGTTTTATTGATTATTATTTATTTATTATGTTTTATTTACTGCGTAATAAATTGAAATCATAATAAATGTCCTTGGAATTTTGATACGTATTATATATCTTTAATTATGTGACTTAAAAATGAGATTATATGAATAGTATCTTATTCTTAAAGTCCCTAGTCAAGTATTATTATTTAAGGACAATAATAAAGCACAAAGACTAGTATGCTTCTTGACAGATGACCACATCTCATTGGTCATAGGTATTGTGATACTAAAGTCAAGAACATAAGTGCATATATCAATGCATGACACTAGAATGACCCGCCGTGAGATTCTACATGTTAAATAAGGGTCATAAGTAATTCTTACTGTGATAATGATGTAATGATCCTTAGACCTGAAATCATTATATTTCTATACGAGAATTAATATATTTTGATTATATTAAAAGTTACCTTTGACCGGGTGATGATAAAAGTGGACATTGGATATATTATGAATCGTATGAGAAATATGAATGATCTAGATGAGATTTAATCCTTCTAATTTTAGGAGTGATATTATTGGCCTCTTGTTTGAGTGAGACTATGAAATGCATGGCCGTGCCCAAATGTTGATTTGATTTTAATACTCTACTCATCGATCAAGAAAATAAAGATTAAATTATGAAGAGGATGACACGAGACATGCCTTGAGTTTAATCTATAATATCAAGATTAAAGGGATTATATTACATGGAACATTATTCACGAAAGGCTTAATCGAATCACCGATTTATTATTATTACTTGGGTAGCAATGATGTATTACTAGATGCCGCTCATTGTTTACAATTTTAATTAGATATTAAAATTGTTGCCAGCGTAATAATAACCTACAGGGTCACACACAAAGAACGCTTGAAAGAGAAATAATTTAAATTGTGAATTTAAATTAAATAAGTAATTTATTTTATTTATGATATTAATTAAGTATGACTTAATTAATTATATAAATAGAATAAATGAATTATTTAAACTAATTCCAAAATTAATAATTAATTAATTAAGTGAGACTTAATTAAATAATTTAAAATTTTGGATTAGTATTAATTATAATTAGATTATAATTAGAAAATTTATTCATCTCTTTATATATTCTCTCTATGGGCTGATTTAATAATGAGATAGACATATTTTTAATTAAAACTGTTATCTGCCCTTAAGTACAATAAGTTTGGAGAAGGGGGGGTTGAATACAAACTTAAGAATTAAGTATATTTCTTGCGGAATAAAGTTTGTTTCAAGGACAGTGTTTTTGTGTATAGAGAGAATCGATGTAACTAAGAACTTGACAAGAAAATTATTGAAAACAAAACACAACAACGTTAAAAATTACTAGTGGATTGGTTTTCCACTAGTATGTTTATTTGCTTTCAATTGATCTTGGTACGAATACCAAACTGCTTACAAAGTGAGTTCTTTTTGCTTTTTCTACACTCTTCACTTTGCTACTGTGTACTTCTAACAACTATATAGAAGTTTTCTTCACACCTAATTTCTATCGACAGATAGCAATATAAAATTACAACTTATATTGTTTACATGACAATAGAAACTAGCTACTTGCACAGTCTTCACAATCCTGACAGGACTGTCTTCCATTGATTCAGTTTCTGCACATTTCCCATACTTCTTGTCTTTAACTAAATTGGGAAACCTTAATCAACTGATAAATGCTGTTAAGCTTATTAGTTGATTCTCCTTTGCTTATCCATCGATGGATAGGATATCTGTTGATCAGTTGATGTGTCGATGGATAAATGAGTTATCCATCGACTCCCTATCCATTGATGGTTCCTTATCCGTTGACTGCCTTCATCCATTGATGACTTGTATCTATTGATAGCTTTCATCCGTTGAGTAGTGTCTTCATCCATCGACTCCAACATCAGTTGATCACTTCACTTGTGAGAATTCTGACTTGGAATATTTACAATTGATCAGCCATTCTTCACATCTGTTGAGAAGCTAGAAATTGAAGTCAATAACATCAGTCGACTACTTCATAGCATCCATCGAGGCAATACAATCGACTGATAGTGAAACATAAATCAATGCTACAATCCAGTTTATCAGTTGATAAACAAGCTTCAGCTGATAACTGGTTTCCTAGTCAATGGATATTTATAAGTCATATCCATCGACTAGTTACACACAAATTTTAAGTCCCTACTGTAATTCTAAGAAATTTGTTATCATCAAAACTCATAATTCCTAACAAAAACCCTAGCCGTTTTGAGAAAAGAGGAAGATAGAGAGAGAAAAGCAGTTTTCGGGTGCTAGTACACATCAATCCTTCATGAAAAGTGTTCGTGTGGATACCGTATAGCGTAGATCGCAAGAGCGGGTTACGTGGTGATTAAACAAGCTTTGGACCTCCATTAATCTTCCATTAATGAACTGTTAAAGCTTCTAAAGGTATTTATTATTTATCTCCGAATTAAATTTTTTATTTTCGCATGGATCCTGCGGAGGGTTTCGCTATTTTGATTTATTTTTCGCGTATATTCCGTTGCGTTTGTGCCTCGAAACCCTTCAATGGAATCAGAGCTACTTGCGAAACATTTTAATTCGGTTATGTGCTTAATTCGATATGTAAGCACGTATGCGATCTATCATGATTTTGTATTGATACAATATGTATATGTTTTTATATATTATGAATATATGATATTCATATGATGTATAATCATGTGATAATTGTGTGTATTGATGTATGTATATGATACATGTTTGTTCTTATTATGGGAATCGTATTCGATACGAATTCTGAAACGGCTGACGTAGATTTTCTGAAATCTGTGTCCGTTGTCCGATTTTCACAAACGATATGTGTTTTTTGACTGGAATTGGGTCACTGAGAAATACTGACATGTCAGCTCTCCGTCTGTAAGCCATTAGATTTTATTACAGGCCCCAAAACGGTGATTTATTATTTTCTGAAAATTATTTGATTTTCTAAAATTTTGAGTATATGTATGTATGTATTATGAATATATGATATTTATGTGATGTATAATCATATGATGATTGTATGTATCACTGTGTATCTATATATGATATATTCTGGTTCTTGTTATGGGGATTGTATATGATACGATTTCTGAAACATCGTCAGATTTGGTGAAATATGATTGCCATATCTGATTTTCGCAAAAAATATGTGTTTTCTGACTAGAATCAGGCCAATGAACAAAACTGATAGATTTTCTATCATCAACGGGTCTGTAAGGCATTTGACGTCGTTAAGGGCCTTGAAACAGCGATTTATTGTCTTTAGAAATCAGTTTTTAATTTTCTAAAATTTCTAAATTTGTTATATGTGATTATATGATATGTTTATATAATCTGAGATATATTATATGTGTTATGTGATAGCATGGTGGATGGTTATGGCCTAAAGACCCATAGTATAATAGTTTTGATTTATGGTTTTGGTTTCTAAATACGATTTGCATGTCGTTTATTCATTATAATTTAATTATCTCGAATGTAACTCGAGTTCTTCTTGTAATTTCATTAGAATAGTTTTATTTTTATTATTCAATGTAATTGTCAATGAAGACTTGCAAGCAAGGAGGCGATCCAAAAGGGGATGATGGAGCAATGAAGAAAGAAGAAATGTAATAGATAGTATTTTTAAAACCACCATAGGCTGACCTTGGTATTTCCATTAGCTTGGAAAGATCACATAGAATGGGGCCATAACCAAACACGTTTAATTTATACACATTACATATATGTATATGATTACATGTATTGGTATGTATGCGTAGATATAATGGAGATGCATGTTTAATATTGATTAATCATGTATGTATTAGATACGACACCCATGTCATATTTGCTTAAGAAAGATAAAATCTGTAACGATTCAAGATTTTGCAATTGAACAAACGAACATGAGATTCTTGTGTTTATGAAACACAATATTAAATATGAATTTTCTTTTTCTGATATGGGGAGATTTTGTCAAAAGCGGATTATTAGTTTAATTTGTAAGGAAGTTGGGTTTTAAGTGAGACCGCTTGTGACTTCTCCTATTACCTGAAAATCAATCCATTGACGAATATTGAAATGAATGATTTGATCAAGGAAAAATTGAAAATCTCTTTATGATGGGATCATGATCGTTCGTATAAATAATAAAAATCCCTAAATACATATTAAGTTAATCGGATCCTTCCAATGTTTAATACTCGTCAAGATCTAGATTGAGAAGGAGTGGGTTTGCCAAAGTAAGGTGCTTTTATCAATCATGGGAAGACGTGATAAGTAAGTGTACTTAGTTTGTTGAAACATTGGGTCTAACTTAACTAAATCATCATAATAGGATTGTGGGTTTAAAGGCATAGAGTTTGGTGAGATTTATTGGATAAATATGTACAAAGGGTTGTTCCACCAAACTTTCCAAGAGTTATATTTGATATAATCGACAAATGTTGTCTACCTAAATAGTCATGTTTTGAGTGTATTAGCCAACGCTATCTTAAAACATGGATGCAATGTGGATCTTGGCTCACTAGAAAGATTTAAAGAAATATTTTCCGAATTAATAGTTATGGCTATTAGTTTGATAAAATAGTGAGAGGTATATGGTGATATATCATAATCAATTAAACATAATTAATATTAAATTTGTAATCTAGTTTATTTTATACACTTTAATATTGTAGATATCAAATGATAAACACAAACAACTTCTCTATGCGATCAGTTCTTGAGAAGGACAAGTTGACGAGAATATATTTCATTGACTGACATTGGAGCTTGAGGATCGTCCTCGGACACCACGATGTTAGTCAAATCTCTTCCCCTACTCATAAATTTGAGAATGTAACATGTATAAATCATAGTGTTTATTGGAAGCAAATTTATGTTGCGACTGATGTTTCATGTCTCATGCTCGTAAATATGTGTGCTGAGCTTAAGAAGCAACACGAGCATATAGATGCTTATGAGACGATTGAGCACAAGATATATTTGAAAATAAAAGGGCACTATACACTTACAAGTAGGGAGACTGGGACCCTATTACACCACATGTTCTAAAGATTATAGGGTATAATGAGTACCTTTGATATTTTAGGTTTCCAGATTGGTCTGGAGACTTAGTTATATTTGATCTTACAATCTTTGGACAAATATTATTCTTAGTTTGTTATGAACAATAAAATGAATAAGATTGGTAAAACACCCATTGAGTTACTAAACATGTTGAGAACTGCTGAAAGCAATATGATAAATGCATGAACTATTACTATATTGATGGTAAACATAGGGAATGCAAAAGGGAAAGGAAAATGGAAAGGCAAGGAGAATATTTGATCTAGTTCTGTTGTCAAACCAAAGTCCAATCCCTAAAACAGACTTTAAAGTCTAAATGAGGTGTTGATAAAGAAGACGATTGTCGCTTCTGTGGAAAATTAGGAGACTGGAAATTAAACTGTCATGCTTATTTGGAAGATCCGAAAAAGATGATCAATAAGGGTCAAGCTTCAGGTATCGAGTTGGAATTGGAGTGAAAGTAGTTGCTCTGGTTAGAGGAACTCGTTACTTAACTTTTAGCCTATAAGGAAAATTTAGAACTTGATAATTGTTATAACGTGCTTGCAATTGGCAGAGACATTATTTCAGTTTCTTGTTTGGACAAGAAAGGCTTTTTCATTTTAATTAAATAACAATAGTTGTTTATTCTATTTTGATGATGATGCTTATAATGTTGCACAAATAATTAACAATTTATATGTTCTAAAGTGACTCAAATCAAATATTACCTTTGGCACTGTTGTTGAGGCCATATTAATGAGAAACACATTTCCAGAATACATAAGAATGCATTCATGGATAAGTTTGATTATGAATTATACAAAAGGATGCGAATCTTGGTTTATTTGGCAAAATAACTAAAGCTCCTTTTACCGGACATGGTGAAGGGGTCATTGAACGGGTATGACTTATACATAGTAATGTATGTGATCATATGTGTATGATGACAAAAGATAGATTTTATTAACTTCATAAAATTTACTAATTATTTTAGTAAATACGGATATATGTATCTTTTGAAGAACTAATCCGAATCATTTGAAAAGTTCAAAGACTATAAAGTTGAAGTAGAAAATATCAAAGAAAAGTTTTTTTTGATAGGAGGGATCACACCTTGTTGGACATGGTACGATCAATGTTGAGTCAAGGAATCTTCCAATTAGTTTCTGGGATTGCACCCTGGAAACGACTCCACATACACTTAACCGTGTTCCTACTAAAACGGTTCAAAAGACTACCGAAGGTTGGGTCATATAAACATGAAACTCATTAAGACAATATGTTCGAAAGAACATGTACGAGGATTACCGAAACTCAATTTCGTTAAAGATCACATATGTGAAGCCTGTGAAATTGGCAAACAAATAAGAGCAACTCATAAAGCCAAATTCATGGTGTCTACATTTAGACCACTTGAGCTATTACATATGGATCTCATTGGACCTGTTCCCGTGCAAAGCCTAGGAGGAAGTCAATACACCCTAGTGGTAGTTGATGACTACTCTCGCTATACGTGGACTGAGTTCCTAAGGTCAAAGAGTGACACATTTAAATCTTTCGCGGCTCTTTGCAAACGCATACAAAATCAATACAATAACTCGATTATCTATATCCGGACGGATCATGGAAAAGAGTTTGAAAATGCAAAATTTGTTGATTTTTGTGAAGCATATGGTATTACTCATAACTTTTCTGCTCCTTATACACCTCAATCAAATGGGGTAGTTGAAAGGAAAAACAGAACGTTACAAGAAATGGCAACGACTATGCTTAATGAATATCGTCGACCAAAATATTTTTGGGCCGAAGCTATGTCTACTACATGCCATGTTCTTAATAGAGTATTACTACGACCTATTAAAATGAAGACTCCTTATGAGCTTTATTTTGGTAAAACTCCTATGCTTAGCTACTTCAAAGTTTTTGGAAGTAAGTGTTATATTATGAATACTAAGGATTATCTAACAAAATTCGACCCTAAATCTGGTGAGGGTGTCTTTCTAGGATATTCTAGTAATAGTAAAGCTTATCGAGTTTTCAATCTTAATACTTTAGTTGTGGAAGAATCAATGAATGTAGTATTCGATGAATCTAAACCAAACTCAAAGTTTAAAGATTTGATAGAGGAGGAACCAGATTTAAATGGTCAAATTCCAAGTGATGTTGAAAATGTTATTCGACAAATTGGAGACATGAATCTTGGACTTGCAATTCCAAAGAATCCTCTTGAAAAAGTTGAGAATGAACTTAAATTGCCTGTGGAAATTCCATTGCTTAAGGATCATCCTATAGATCCTGTCTTAGGGGACTTAACAAAAGGTGTTCAAACTCGTGCTCAAGTTCAAAACATTGCGAGTCACATGGCCTTTCTATCACAAATAGAATCCAAAACCGCAAAGGAAGCTTTATTAGATGAGGATTGGATTTTTGCTATGCAAGAAGAGTTAAACCAATTCACTCATAATAAAGTTTGGGAACTAGTTCCACATCCCCCAGAAACTTCCATCATTGGAACAAAGTGGGTTTTTCGTAACAAATTAGACGAAAGTGGAACAGTGGTAAGAAATAAAATACGTTTAGTTGCTCAAGGCTATACTTAAATGGAAGGAATAGATTTTGATGAAACCTATGCTCCCGTAGCTCGAATTGAATCAATTCGAATGTTTTTGACCTACGCATGTCATAAAAGTTTTAAAGTATATCAAATGGATGTTAAATCTGCTTTCCTTAATGGTGTCTTAGAAGAAGAAGTATATGTAAGACAACCACCGGGATTTGAAGATCACTTACATCCTGAGTATGTGTACAAATTGTACAAGGCTTTATACGGACTGAAGCAAGCTCCTAGAGCTTGGTATAAGAGATTAAGCAAATTCTTAATTGAAAATGGTTTCAAAATAGGAGTTGTTGATACCACTCTCTTTACGAAGTATGAAGGTGATGACATCTTGCTCATTCAAATCTATGTAAATGATATTATCTTTGGTTCTACCAAGGAATCTCTATGTAAAGAATTCTCAGATATTATGAGTAAAGAATTTGAAATGAGCATGATGGGGGAATTAAATTTCTTTTTAGGGTTGCAAATTAAGTAATCTGATGAAGGCATTCATATTTCGCAATCGAAATATTGTAAAGAAATGCTTAAAAAATTTGATATGGAAAATTGTAAAACAATTAGTATCCCTATGTCTCCTGCATTAAAGATGACGGAAGATCCTAGTGGTATTTCTGTAGATACGAAGAAATATCGAGGAATGATCGGAAGTCTTCTCTATATCACTGCTAGTAGGCCTGACATACAATTTAGTGTGTGTAACTGTGCCCGCTTTCAAGTGAACCCTAAGGAATCTCATGTAGCTGCTGTAAAGTGAATATTTAGATACCTCAAGGGAACCACTGAAATGGGTCTATGGTATCCGAAAGGACAACCATTTGACTTGGTGTGCTTTTTTGATTCGGATTATGCCGGTCACTTAATTGATAGAAAAAGCACAAGTGGTACGTGTCAGTTTCTTGGTGGATGCCTAGTTTCTTGGTTTTCTAAGAAACAAAATTCTTTATCCATATCCACTACAGAAGCTGAGTATATAGCAGCTGCAAAATGTTGTGCTCAAATCCTTTGGATGAAGCAAACACTAGCTGACTATATTGTGAAATTTGATGTAGTATCAATTCAATGTGATAATATAAGTGCAATCAATTTGAGTAAAAATTCTCTATTGCACTCATTATCAAAACATATTGATATACGACATCATTTTCTATGAGACCATGTCTCGAATTGCAATATTAAGATGGTATACATAGATACCGAACATAATATCGCCGATATTTTTACAAAACCTTTGAGCTCGGAAAGATTCAACAAACTTCGTTTGGAGTTAGGTATGCTTGAGTGCTCAAAGTGAGACACTAAGTGTCTTTAATTTTGTTGAATTAACTTTCAGTGAAATTTGTTCCGCTTGTGGTTTATGTTATTATTTGACCGGATTTCGAGGTGAAATTCAGATTTGTCAATAATGACGTTAATTATAAGTTGTTCAAGCTTTATTGCGAAATTAAGCTCAATAAAATAATTTTAATTAACATAACTATTGATTGGCCTTGGAGTATTGTTTATTCCAAAACTCGGGAAAATAGTGAGTGTTAATCAAACTGTCCCAATAATTATTTTCTAAAATACATTGTGGGAATTTAGAAAATATCTTTCTTGGATTGAACTTTATTTTATAAATTGATTGTACTCTCTCTTACAATTAAAATTTATAAAATAAATTATAAAAATGAGAGAATATTTTATAAATTGATTACAATTAATTGTAATTAAAATATAAAATATAAAATTAAGATTGTAATATATATGTATTGTTGTCAATATATAAACACAATTTTAATTCTAATTTTCGAACTGATTAATCACAGCCGCTAGATCAATTAGGGATTCAATCTTGACATTTAATCGACAAAATATAAATAGAAAATAAATTTTTATTTTTCATTCTTATTTTCCCTAAATCAGCCGCACTGTTCATTATCTCTCTAGAAACCCTAATTGCCTCGATACAAATTCACTTTGACTCATGATTTTCTCATCTGATTCGATGTTGAAATATTTTTCTTCACCAATTTTGCTTTCGATTGATATCCATATCATCGTTTTCTCAGTCCTGATTTGGTCTATTCGATCTTAAGACTCAACTTATTCGAAACCCTAAATATTCAATCTACAATCTTTAGCGAAAAGATGAATCTCTAGACGCTGATTATCTTATGCTCAATATCATCAAATCTGAAAATCAAGGAAGAATGTATGAATTGGTGAAGATATGAAGAAAGCCAAGCTCGAATTAGATGGGTATTGGAATAAAGAAACTGGTTATACATCCTCCGCGAGGATGTATACAGGTAAGTCTATAGTCCTAAGGGCTATAAGCAAAGGTACAATTCAAGTTCTAGTAGTCACTTTCGTATGGACATGTGATAAACTATAAAATGCTAGAAATTGAAGCTGTGTAATTGGATGACATGTGTCTATGACCAGCTTTTAATCAATAGTTGTATGCATAAGTGATGATCTGTTCCTATTTGATTAACTACATCAATTTACTGGTTATGATAAAAATGCCTCAGTAACTGCTGACCGTAATTGTCTATGTGATGATCTGATGAATTTTTAGCAATTATCTACACATATCTGTGGGTTCTCTGTCAATACTGATAAAGTTTTTTTTTTGTTGTCTATAATTATGTGTCTCTTGAAATCTTTGATGTTATATGTTGTTTGGACAACTGAATTAGTAGTGATAATTACACCTGCCATTGACATACTGAAATGTTACTATCTATCCAATCTGCATAAATGGCCAGATTATCATACTAATTAAAGTTTGTTAACTGATGTTGATGTTCTGAATCCAAATTTGGTTTTGAGAAAACTTGTCATATGCATTTCTCCTTAATTAGTTATCTGAACCAAACTGAGTAATTGGAAATATGGTATCTAGTTTTTCTTGAATTCTTAAATGTGCCAAATTTGAGTAATTTGATCTGAAAATGTTTGTTAACTGCAAAAGTGTAAAACTATCTTGATATGCATCATTTATAGGACACATAATTGCACAACAACATCACTTGGATCATGGACTGCCTTGATTAACATGATTAATCATTGATCTGTTCCCAGACTAACTGATCACATTAGAATCATATGCATTTTTTTTCTCATAAGTGTGTGCATTTCCTGATTCTATAATTGGATTCTTAGACTGTGGTTGCTACCTGAATACTTGTGCAAAGTTTTTTTTCTTGACTGTATCTATGCTTATCTGCAGTCTAGGAGATAATTATGTGCTTAAATTGAACAAATTACTACCTAGCTACAGTTGTACAAAAGATGTACTTATCTACTAATTGAGCCTACATAGCCATAATAGCTGATCATTTTGTCCATGATTATTTGATATATGTACAAGCAAGTAAATCTTGAATTATGTTCAGCTTGCCTACATGTATTCCTTATAAGTACTTTCCTGCCAGATATTGTCAAGAATAAAGCATGCTAGTGTATCTCTTCATATACAAATTATCTGAAATTTCTGAAACCTAAATGATTTAGGGAAGTATGTCCTTGTAATTTGAGTTATGAAGATGATCTACTTGTTATCTGTGCTTTGTGCTAAATAAATTGTCAGTACTAGCATGCCTAACTATTTGCCTATCTCTGAGGACTATTTGATTATAAAATCTGCCACATTGAGATAGGTTTGCAGATTTCTTAAAATTCTAACTGATAGTACTTGTCTACTCTACTTGAACTTAAACTCTGTGCCAAAATGGATTTGTTGCAGAAACTACTATGCTATCATACTACTTTATTAAAGCATGTAATTAAGATTGTATGCAAGGTATATGTTCCTGAAACTTGTTATGTGTCTGCAATCTAAAGATGTCATAAGGAAATCAAATTAATCAAGTAGCTTATCTTGATTAGTATTTCACATGTATGAAGATTAAGATTGGAGTAAATATCTCTTCTATGTGCTAGTTGGAATAAATGCTAAATGTATCTGTATAATTGTGATTGAAAATGGTTCATATACATGGTCTCTAGATGCATATTCAGAGTAGGTAATATGTCTGATTTCTAATGAGATGCAAAATCTTATACATGCACTTACCTGTAATTTGAATTATTTAATATAAGCATGCTCTGTAGTCCTTTATATGATAATTTGTTGAGATTATAGATTCATGTGCAGTAACAGGTACATAAGTATTGATATTTCTGAAATATGCATGACTAAGGTGAACTGTTGCTATGTGCTGGCATGATTTTTATGGTTTAGCTGATAAGAAGATGCGCATCTCATTAAATGAGGATGGTGTTAGTATGTACTTGTCAGTCTCTCAGTACTGTTCACAGTACAGTCCTCTGGACTTTAAATGTGCACTGTTTTCTAATACATGCTTTTACAATATCCTTGCCTGATTAAGATGTATTTATTTATACATTGGTACTCAGAGTCTGTGCAGTATGTATTTGTTTAATTAGATTATGTGCAGTATGTATCTGCTTAATCAGATTGTGTGCAGAACCCTTACTTTCTTTTTGCCTTTATATTATGGAATGTGTTTGCATTAGTTGTTCACAGTCTTAAATCCATTCTTAGTGCTGCATTAAATCTCTGAGCTTCATTCCTTGTGTTTGTCTTCTTATTCATTACTTCTCCTTGTGAGTCTACTACATTCCATCTTAAATGGAAAGTAACTTTGTTGACACTAGTTTGTGTCTAGGGCAGTCAAACACCACCACTGGTCCTTCTCACAATACCAAGTATAGGAAGAAACAAAAGAAAATGTCTGACCTCCTTTCCTCTCCAAACCAACTTAGGTCTGTCAAGCATAAGCTACAACCAGGCTGTTTGATTCACATTGAAAAGAGAAAAAACTTGTATGATATGTTCTGTAAGGCACATTGGGAGCCACTTCTCTATTGTTCTAATAGGAGAGTGTATCCCAATATGGTCACTGAATTCTACAATAACATGCAAGTTAGGAAAGGTGTGTGTGGTGCTATCTTTGTCTCTTCTGTTGTCAATGGAAAGGTCATGTTACTTGATCATATTGAGTTGGGAAAAGCCTTAAAACTCACTAACAAAATGCTAAACCTGCCAAATATTGATGTTTCCCAGGTATTTCATTTCAATGCCAGTGAATACAAACTATATCTATCTGTTCTTTGTGGTTATGAGGTTCCTCATGACCTCACAACTGAGAACAAGGGCATTTCCTATGAGCATTTTCTTCCATCTTATCAAACTTTAGCTCTTATGTTTAGGGGAAACATCTTTCCTTGCACCTCAGACTCTAAAATTATGAACTTCACTGAAGTTAAGCTTATGTATAAGCTGATCAGTCACAAAATCACCTTTAATCTTCCATATATGATCCTGTGTCACATGATTGAGTCATTTAAGCTAGGGTACATGTCCTATGGTCTCATCCTCACTAAGGTGTTTGAATATTACAAGCTCAACATGAACCAAATGCCAAACTTTCAAGTTGCTTCCACTATCTCAGACAAAGTAAGAATAGAAGTTATTCTTTTGATTAGGTACATTACACCTCCTGTCATTGACCTTGACCCTGTCACACCTAGTGTTCCTTTACCCCCTACTGCATTTGTTATCAAGTTTGAGTTTGAAAAAGAGTATAATGTCTTACTTGACAAGCATAATGAACTTGAGGCTTTATTCAAGGAGCTTCAAGCTTCATTTAAAGTGCTAGTTGAGAAGCATGAACTAATTGAAGCCAAGGTTGGGCTACTTGTGAGCATACTTGGTAACACCCTCAGCAGGGCTGGTAGAGTTGAAGAGGGACTGCAATAGTACATCTATATGCAGATGGATTTATCTGATGGGGCAGCACTACCTATGATGAAAGATATTGAACCAAACCCTAGGATGGTAGATTTACTAGATGGGCCAGTTGGAAATGAAGTGAGCGAGATGGAGACAGACTTGGTTACAAATTCAGTAATTGAAAATCCTGAATATGAAGCCATGGACTAGGCATTGCATTTGATATGATATTTGGTGTGAAAGTTAAAACCTGGTGGTGTAGTGACTGGTGTCTTTGTTTGTGGTGTCTGTTACTTGCATCTATGTATGTCTTATTGTTGAAGATTACGAAATTGTATGAATAGTAATCATGATAACTCAACACTAGAACAGGACAAGTAAATAATACTACGCTTACACAGAAATCAACAAGAAATGAAGACAGGGCAGATACAGTGAATCAAGACATTAGAAGAAGTTTTGAAGTCTACTACAGGTCACTGAAAGAAGTTCATTTATATGTTCATGCCTCAGTGAAGAATAATGTTTAAAGACTTTCAGGGGTTCGGATATGTTGAAGATTCAGTATAGCAGTGCCACTAAAAGATTTCAGTGTAACATCATTGATTGAAGATAGACAGTGTTTGAAGCATAGGAATCTAGGAAGGTGAAGACAAAGGTTACAGTAGACAGCTACAGTTTTGATGTTATACTCACTGACAATCAGTGAAGAACAGAGAATGAAGTATTCAAGATTGTGGTAGTAATGAAGGTGTTGTCCAAGTACCTGAAAAGATTCTAGTGAAGTTACAGTGTTTATCAACAGTCAGTGTTCGAAGCAATAAAGAACTGCAACAATAATGTCAATTGATTTTATTGAGAATATGGAGATCAATACAGTGTTAGTCACTTGTGAACCAGACCAGTGCACTAAGTGTCAGCACAAAGAATTTGATTAACATGTTCATGTACAAGAAGAATTGACAAAATCCAAGTAAGCATGGTTATTCTCCAAGTCATTGTACATAGGTGAAGAAATCGACACCTAGCTTTATATGTGTGAAGAAATCGACACCTAGCCTTGCAATGAGAAAAAGAATTCAAGTGGTACTCTATTGTGTCAAAGAAATCGACACCTAGAGTCCATGCACTTGAAAATCGACACCTAGCTATGTGATGAAGGAAATTCGACACCTAGGGTATTCAAGGCTCAAGAAATCGACACCTAGCTGTTGAAGTGTTTCAAGGCATATACATGGTCATGGAAATCGACACCTAGCTTATATGGGAGTGAAATTCGACACCCACCATTTATGTTAAGGCAATTACATGTGACTTAAGAATTCGACACATAGGAATATTCTCTAAGGCAAAATACAAGGAATCAAAATTCGACACCTAGAGAATATATCCAAGGGATTCTCAAAGTCAACTCAGTCAACATACAGGAGGAGGAGAATTCGACACTCACAACTACAGTTCAATTATTGAAAAGTCTACACTATATATATCAAATGAATCTAATTCATTTGGTGTGTATGTATGTGTATGTAAAATATACATACAGAAGCAAAAAGATACAGAGAGAAACAGAAGCCGGAGAAGAAGAGATACAATGCCATATTCATACCTTCTTCACCGGAGTTTTATAACTTAGCCAGTTCATATATTGTAAATCTACAGGGCTATTATAAAGCTACTCTCTGTTAGATTGATTCCTAGTTTGTTCAATCACAGATCTATAGTTTGTAATAGGAATCTTTCTTTATCTCTTTTGTAGAAGCAAAGAACTCAGTTCTTTGGAAGCCAGTTATTTATTTAACTGGGTGTAGCAAAACCTCTGGGTTTATATATGAAATATATATTCCTGGAAATCTGTCTCATTTAATTACTTGCTAATTTTCTAGAACATTACTGTTTATTCATTAAAAGAGAAAATTAGTAAGTCAGCCTCTTAAATACCATACACCTCCTGAACACGGACCCACTGAACGAACGCTAAACTATATATCCGCAAAAGATTCGAAATAATTTTTTAATTTAGTGGAGTATCGTATTCAACCCCCCCTTCTACGATACTTTCGGGACCTAACAATTGGTATCAGAGCAGACTGATTGAAGCTACAAATCAAGATCCGCATCTCAGTGAAGCTCAGGGTGAAGAAGATGTCTGAAGAAGCTGTCTGGACTTAAAATGAGAAGTCGTTGTTTAATACAATTTATTTTTAAAACTTTTAATAAGTTTATTTTGTAAACTCTGTAAAATTTATTTTATAAACGTTTATTAGTTTATGTTATAAATTTTAATTAATTTACTCTATAAATTTTATATTAAATTTATTTTATAAACTTGTATTAAAATTTATCTTATAAACTTTTATTAGTTTATATTATAAATTTTAATCAGTTTATTTTATAAAGTTTGAATAAAATTTATTTTGTAAATTTCTATAAAATTAATTTCATAAACTTTTATTTGTTTATATTATAAATGTTATTTAGTTTATTTTATAAATTTAATAAAGTTTAAATTTTAAATTTATTGAACAAATTACTGATGCAGCCAAGTCATTTTTCCAAGAGGCCAAGAAATTCAACACATAGAAATACAGGGCTGGGAAAATTGACAAATAGCCATACAGTGTAACAAAAATCGACAACTAGCCTGCAAGCATGCCAGAAATTTTCTGAGTCATTTCTACAGTGAAGAAAATTCGACACCTACCCATACAGGGGAGTAGAAATCGACACCTAGAGTCTGTAAATGGAAGAAAATATTCTAAGGCATTCCACAGGGCAGAAAAATCGACACATGGCTATATAGGGCAGGAAAATTCGACACAGGTTACCATAGTCAGAAAAATCGACACCCATGGATTTGTCTTAAATTTTTCTAAGGCAGTGGACAACAATTCGACACCCAGTATCAAATGCAGTTTGGTACCCCCAAGTTTTGTACTCTTTAATTTTTATGATAGATTTATTTATTTTTGTAGGAAATTTAAATTTCTTGAAAATTAAAATTTTCTTAAGTATTAATTTACAATATTTTAATTTTTAAGAAAATTCAAAATTCTTGAGAATTAATTTGTTTGTAAATTTTTATTTTTGTTTAATTTATTTTCTAAGAAAATTAAAAGTTCTGTAAATTTAAATTTTTCTTAAATGTTAATTTGAGGGTGCTCAAGAAGAAGATGAAGATTTTTCAGGGCTTTAAAGACAACAAGGATTGACTGAAGATCTGGTTAATTTGAGTTGATGATTTTTGAATGAAGAATATTGGAGGTTAAAGTAGTGAAGGAGAACAGACTGGACTACCTGGCATCTCCATCAAGCGCTGAAGTTTTCTTTAGGGAGGTTACAGGAAGTTCGTGCTAACACTGCAGATCATCTGGAACATAGGTTACAGCCATAGGGAATCTAAGGATATAACCACATTATCTTTAGATGAACTATTTGTGTGCTGAAGGCCTATGAACTAGAACAGGAGCTGAAGAAGATAATATTTGGTAAAGCAGGTTATTAGCATATCCACTGTTTTTGTGACCCAGGAACCAAGTTGATTGAAATCAAGGTTGAGTACCTCTGAACAGAAAAGAATTGATCCTAGAAGCTGAATTGAAGATGTTGAAGCTCGAGGTAGTGGTCAAGGTGTTTGATGTAAATTTGACACTTTGGAATAACCTGAGAATTGGACGACTAGTCAAGCCTGCAGGACGACTGGAAGTTCAGTGACATCAGATTCAGAAGGAATCTCAATTCTTAATCTAAGGTCCTTACCTATAGATTCCATGAAGGAGATTTTCAAGATCAGTTCAAGAGGCGGTTGCAAGACAGGGATGGTTGATTATAAAAGACAAGATCAGGGGTTTGCTACACAGAATGAAGAAGCCTGTACAAGCAAAAGATGACAGAGACTATTTTGGGTTGAAGCAGGAATCTTAAGCATTAGTGAGGATGCAGCAAGGGAAAGCATTTGTTGATGAAGTTAAATGCAAGGTTGATTCGATCAGTGAAAGTGATGAACCAAATGGATATCTGGCATCAATGACCAACACTGGAGATGAATCCTCACTTCACAGGTATACATTCTAACTAGTATACATTTATCTAATTCAGAAATGTATGTTTATTAAGTTTTGACATGTATTATATTCATGACAGCATGTTAGCATCTTAGGACTTAAATGCTTAATTGATTGCTAAGAAAAAGATTGCATGCTAGGATTCATGAGTTTAATTAGTACATTTCATACTTGATTTTATATACAGTAAAATGAATATCTAGAATTAGATAGGGTGTTCTAGACGATTAGGTGTATCCCCAAATATTTGCTGGAACTTGATTTAAATCTTATGTGATTTAATACCTCTGCTAATGTTGTGAAAATTGCTAATAGACAAACAGGTCATAGATCAGATTTTATTTGTTCTTAATGGCAAATGACTTGTTAATTGTTTATGTGCTTATTTTCATATGATTTGCTTTTACTCACATAGTTGCTCTTAAATGCTATATCTAATCATGTATTGCTTGTTAGGAATAAATGGTTAAAAGATGGTAGAATTATCTAAGTAGTCAGTAAGTCATGTAGATTCGAGGCTTAATTTAACACTGACTTAGGTAATTAGAGATAGTTTAAAATGTTAGAAAATGATAGAATGGATTAGAAAGAATTAGTAATTAATTTGTTAGTTCTTCTATCCATGTGCTTTTAAAAAATTATTGAATATCTGTGAATCTGCTTTATGTCTGTTACACTTGTGTAGAATGATTAAAGTAGATAGTACTGAATTTTCTAATATGCATAACATGCCTAAATTGTATAATTCTTATCTCTAATGCTTTGAAGCTAAATGTTTACCATGTGTTCTTATTTCCATGCTTGTTTAGTTATTTGAAATTGCATATCTCAGGACTTGCATAATCTTAGACGAAGCATGTATAAGAATCACAATAGGGTAAAGACTGCTAGTCCACCTTAAGCTAGGTTGGAATCACTAGTCTCATAGCCTAAAGACTACTTTGTCAAGGCTGCTATGTATGAGAAGTGATCAGTCAAAGATAAGTTTGTGCATGTTAAGGTTGAAGCTGTTGTTACTATTGAAAATATCTCTAACCCATCTGGACTCAATTAAAATTGAGGACCAAGAAGCTTAATCTTTTGTGATTGCAGAGTATGTTATGAAAGGCAAAAGTTATGTGACTCCGTGACATTTAATGTTCGAGGCATATGACTAAGATTAAAGCTCTGACATCTCAAATGATTGAGAAGGCCTCCCCGATGGTAACCTTTGGAGATGACAGCAAAGGATGTACAAGGGATATGGCCATCATGTGTTAAGAACTGTCATCACTGGAAGCAACTTACTTGTGGAAGGAATTAAGCACTAAAGGGCACTAGGGAATTCTTTTTCAAGGGTTTTCTGGAAAGGTGTTTGATCTCAAGCAAGAAGGTTGGAAGCTCGCTCTAATCTGAGTGAGAAAATTTGTTCGTAGCTGACATGGTATTTCGATGCAAAGATGAAGTCAACTTATCAGTGAAGCTTCATCAATGAAGAGTTAGCTATGGCAAAGGAAGCTCTCTTACTTGTTAGTCAGCAAGGCAATGGATTCTTCGATAAAGATGATATTGGTGAGAGGACTGCTTCATATGGAATTCTATCAAGAAGGACATTTTGAAGTATGTCAAATAGGGAAGTCAATGAAAACATCACACTGAAGGAAAGTCATATGCTTAGTGGTGATTGAAATTGGTAACCCTAATTACGAATTGGTGATGTTCAAGCATTCAACAGACAAAATGTCACAAATGGTGATTGATCTAATAAGGAAGATCAAGTTGGAAACAATTGGTAAGCTGTGAGAACTTAGAAGTCAGATATTGGAACTGCATTTCGCGAGTGAAGTTCTAAATGAAGTCTGCACTGAAAAGGTATTTGGAAGCTGAAGCAATTAACACAACATGCTGCTTTATTCAACAAGATCGTGAAAAGACATCATTTGAGTTATTGGCCAACCAGAAGCAAACACTGAAGCTCTTTCGTGTGTTTGGAGGGAATTGATTTTTAATGAAGATTTATTTGAGTATCTTGACAAGAAGTTAAGGCTCATGGAACAATTCTCCTCGGCTACTCAGAAGTGATTAAAAGTCTGAATGTGACGAACAACTACACCAAGCTCCCAAGCATTAAAGTAAACGACTATTCTGAATCTTTGACAAATTCAGATACAAATGAAGAAGCTGAAGTTGCAGAAGGAATCAATGACAATGATGATGATTCAGATCCTGTTAGTGGAAATCCGCTGTATAAGGTGAAGGATCTTCAACACATCCTAACAGCAACTCAGGGGGAGCAAATGAAAGAGGGATCTACTAGTCATGCTCAACAATGAAGATCAAAAGATTTCATTAAGAACATTTCTGCCAAGACAAAAGGTTTGAAGTCAAATTCTATCCTAGAGTCTCGTTCTTAGTGATCCGGATTCTTGTGCAGAGGCTAGGAGTGCTAATCGAAATGATCATATATTTTTCGGGACCAAGTTGGGAAAGAGAAATTGTCAACTTACAATTGGTATCAACAATTGGTATCACCCATCATATGGAATCCCAAAGAATACTGAAGTTGCACAGATTGATCCAGATTGAGTGATTGCCATGCAAGATGATCTCAATCAGTTCGAAGGCAGAAAACAATGAAGCTGGAACCCAGACCACAGACCACTAAGGTCGAAGCTGAAATTGGTACAGTAAGGGTTCACAGAAACTGGATGATTATTGGCATTGTTATGAGGGACAAAGCCAAACTGGTTGCTACAGGACTTTAAAGCAGAAGGTATCGACGATGATGGAAACAGAATCTTCGGGACTTTCAAGATCAAGCAGTAAGCACTAGTGACGAGACTTGATCCTTTGGGACTCTTCTATGAGGACCTAACAATTGATCCTCTGGGACCCTACCTTTAGGCCTGAACAAGCTGAAGACCTAATAATAGGACATCCCTAGAACAATTGTACTCCTGAATGGTGAGCTAGAAGATGAAGGTGCAGATCCATTACAGTTTGTATTTCATTCTCTTCTCAGGCCTTGCTTTGACGGAGGTAAGGACTCAAGCAAAACGTCAAGGACAGGGTATGACTCTCTAACTGTTAATTACTTAAAAAGTGATTTTACATTAGAATTGTTATACATATCTCTCTAGAAATGCTAGGCACACACAATGTCATATATATGTGCAAGTATACCTTAATTCTCGATATGCCTATGTGCAAGTTTCCAAGTGGAATCTAGAGAATCGTATCTTATAGCTAAGTTATGAATTGCTAGATATCTTAGGGGATCACCAATTCCTGGAATCTGGGACCCTTAAGATAATAGGTTTAACCTAATTGGCTATATAGATATAGATAATGCAGGTTGTAAGAAAGACAGGGAAGTCATTCCTAGAAGCTGTCAATTTCCAGCAACACTGTTGATCTCTACACACCACTGAAGGAACAAGCTCATGGACACCAGGTATCATTTCTTTCGAAGTTGTCCTAAGTCGAATAACTTGCAGATTTTTGCTAAATAACTTGATGAATTTATTTTATCTAAGTTGGTTAGTAAACTTAGGATATTATTAATATGCATATTTATTGAAAATCCCATCTGCAAGGAATTCTCAAATGAGTTCACAAGTATTACTTTTTCCCGATCCAAAGGACTTGTGAATTTATTTGAAATCCAGATCCTCATACTTTTTGCTATTAATTTAATTATCATGCCTACATTGTTATATGCATGAGTGGTAGTTAAATTACTTAGCATAAGTAAGAAGCATAATTATTTGTATGTCTTAAATATTTGATGAGTATTAGTCAATGATATCTTGCTTAATTGCTCTGATATTTTGCTCTGATATTCTTAAATATTTTATTACAAATAATTGTGATACTTTTGATATTAGTGACGATATTTAGAATTTCTGTTCTAAATAATCAATGCAAATTTCAAAACTCACTAATATTGGAAAATGAAGTATTTTCTAAGTTATGTGTATAAAATTCTTAATATTTTATATACTTAGAAAATATTTCTAAAAATAAGTTGTTTGCGAGGAGTTGCAATTAGAATCACAAGTATTACTTTTTCCCTATTTAAAGGACTTGTGAATTTCTTTTCAACTAAATCCTCGAGCTTACGTATATCAATTAATAATTGTTATGAGCATGCTTACAATGTGCAAAGTGACAATTATTAGATATGGCGTAGGAAGTTAAATGCTAATATTCAATTCAATGAATATTTTAGTATTTAGCGAATTTATTTTATCTTATTGAAATTATGGATTGAAGCAATTCAATGATTATTAGTTTCATAATTTTGACTTGATAAAATAACAGAAGCATAGTTTCTTGCATTCGTGCACTTAACTGTGATATTTTTAATATTAGTGATAATACAACTTAATGTTTATTTAAAATCACTAATAATAAAGATATATTACAATGCTTATTGTTCTGCTGAATGATTGCCATGTTTAGTTGATATATATGCATGTGATTGGCAATTACTTAGTATAGCATAAGTATTTAATTTATTTTGATTTATTTAAATCATGATGATATAAAAAAATTCAGTGAAATATCTGTTCCATGATTTAAGTAAATTAAAATAAATCCGCAGCATAATTATTCGTAGTATAAATATTATCTTTTATTACTTTGTGATAATTGAATAATATTTTATTACAAAATAATTGTGATATATTGATACTAATGGATTTACTTAGTTTTTATTTTTAGCAACAATTGGTATCAATATATTTAGTTTTCTTTCTTTAACTGGATTACGATCTTGAATGTATTTAAAAGAAATTTTTGTCTATTTCTTTTTCAAAATGCTTTATTCAAAGATACATTCATTGCTCTATCAGTTTTAGTTATAAGAAAACTTAAGAATTCTTTTTCAAAACTTCTCTTTTGAAAAACTTTTCTTCAGGATAATCTTTCTTTTCTCTCGAAAGTTTATCCTCTCTCAAAAAGCTAGTTTTAAATGTTTTAATCTTTAAAAAGCTTTTTCTCTCTTTTGAAAATGTGTTTTAACTTCGAGGTACCAATCACTTGTAAAATGATTTGTTTTCAAATACTTGTTTCAATGTATGTTTCACATTGATTCATAGTACCAAAACTGTGATTGTTGCTTTGAAGGCCTAGTACTGTATTGTTAAGCATTCATCCTACCCCAATTGTCATGTTTTTATTTAAAGTCGGGGATACTATCAGGCAGACGAAAATGATGTAAATCATAATTGTATTATGAGTCGGAAAATCATTGTCTTCTATCTGATAAGGATGTTTTGCAAAACTGTTTTCAAAACATACAGTGCTTAGGTTTGATGGAAAAGAGTCATGTTTATTGAGATAATATTTGGTAAGAGAGTTGAATTTCTTCTTTTGGTATAAATTCCCGCGTTTTATTATGGGAAGTTTGCCTTATAAGAAATTCATAAGAGATAGAAACTTTTTCTCTGATACTCCCGCATTTTATTATGGGATAAGTATCTTAAGAAAATTTCTATTGATGTCATGCTCTTAAATGATAAATCTTTAGAACCGACAAAACTCTTTTACTAAAAGTGCTCTAATGCAATCCATTACCATTCCTTCTTATATTTTTCTTTCGTCCTGAGATGAAAAATATGTTTTGGAATGTTAAAGTGATTATCTTTTTATCTTCTTTAAATGATTTTATCCGTTTAGCCCCCAGTGGCTACAGAAGCTGACCAGGAGGTTGAAAACCCATCAATCTCTTACCCAGGCCTTAATACCAAACACTCATTCATCCACTTCCATATATTAACCCCTGGAGTAATAAGGAACATATGTTTGTTAGAGGTTGATAAGGGAGAAATAAGGATGAAGTCGGAAGTGCACCCACAGCTCTACCTCCAGAGAAGTAAAGAAGTATATAACTGAGGTATCTGGAAGCTCATCTGCATTTTCTCAAAAGGATGCAGAGCTGAAAAGGCAATAAAATTGTCTCTGGAATCATTCTCTCAACAGGGTGAGTCCATTGAAATTCGCTCGTCAGCCAGAGCATCTTGTAATGAGTCAAGCACACCACCGGCACTCACGCTGATGGTAAGCCTAAACAGATATATACTAGGAACCTTATATAGTTTTTGGGACCTAACAATCCTAACAGTTATACTAGGGACCTAACAATTGGACACATTGCAAGGCATGCACAGTGTGAGGTATAGGCATGTTAACAAAACACCCGTCATTGGGTTACGAGGGAAACGTAGACTCTAAATTGCCATACATTACATTGTCTACTACGTCGCCCCTCCTGGAAGGAACATTTCCAGATCCTGAAAAGGAATGTCCACCTCCCGTTTACGGAGAAGGTGTGAGGCAACTCCTTGATAGAACAAGGCAGGATTCCCAAAAAGATTTTAAAATCTTGGGATAACCCATCTCAAAGAGGTGAGGCTCCACTAGACAGTGATTTAGCAATTGCTATTGAGTCTGGTGTGGGACAGTGCTTATGCATGATAGATCAAGAACACCTCTACGAGGCAATTCCCCACTTGATAGTGATCCAGTTCATTCTGATGAATCAGGTGTTGGGAATGCATGAATTGACGGATTTCACTTGCAGGTACAGAAGGCTAAATTTGGAATGCAGAGTGAAAGTGAGAGAGAGAAACACTTGAGTGAAAGTGAGGGAGAGAAACACTTGAGTGAGAGATAGGGAGAGAAAGAGTGAAACACTTCTAAGTGCTCGACACTTAAGTGTAAACACCAACAGAACGTAGTAGAAGTGAGGAAACCACAAGCCAAACACTTACCCTTGCTACTTGCTACTTCTGAAAGAAAAGTTACTATATTTTTTTTCCGATCAACGTCAGACGAGAACCTTCTTTGGAAGACAAACCATTCAAAAGTGGACCTATCAATTTAGTGCTATCTTTAAAAGTGGGCCATTGGAGGATTCCTCAACTAAGGGGGAGAATTTATAGGGAGAAAAAGGTGAAGTTAATAAGTCTTATCTTTGTATCCTTCGGAAGAGTTAAGAGTTAATCTCCTAAAGGGGTTCGTATCCTGGACTCTTAAGGTAAGTTCCTGGATCCTGGAGATCCTTTTAGATCCTTGGGAAAAGGGGTTTGTATCCTTGGGAGAAGTTAATAGCCTTAGGGGGAGATTTTAGACAAGAAGAAGAAAATCTTATCTTCTGATCCTGAGGGGAAACAACAGATATATGGGAGAATCAAGAAGCTGTATTCTATACTTGGAAGAACAGAAATGACTATTCCATTGATTTTCTAAAGGGAGAAGAAGAATAAGAAGGAGAATCACATTCGTAGGGGGAGAACATCATTTGAGCTATGTTCAGTATTGATTGAAGACATACCCAGGAATAATGATTCTTATGAAGCTCTGTTCGTGATAAGTTCTTTAAGTTCACACTATAAAGGATTTTGAAACAGAGGGAGCTCAAACAGACAGAAATGAAGATGATACAATTTGAATATCAGTTCAGTGTCAGAGGAACAAACATCATTCATTTCAGTCACACAAGAAATCTGGAAATGCATTATCTGATCCAGAAAAACCAGTAGCATTATTTACAAGTCCAGGACGATTACTTTTTCTAGTTGTTAGTTGAGTTATCCTCCCTAGGTGATTTGTTTGCTAAAGTTTAACAATCAAATAGGGGGAGATTGTTGAAGATTACGAAATTGTATGAATAGTAATCATGATAACTCAACACTAGAACAGGACAAGTAAATAATACTACGCTTACACAGAAATCAACAAGAAATGAAGACAGGGCAGATACAGTGAATCAAGACATTAGAAGAAGTTTTGAAGTCTACTACAGGTCACTGAAAGAAGTTCATTTATATGTTCATGCCTCAGTGAAGAATAATGTTTAAAGACTTTCAGGGGTTCGGATATGTTGAAGATTCAGTATAGCAGTGCCACTAAAAGATTTCAGTGTAACATCATTGATTGAAGATAGACAGTGTTTGAAGCATAGGAATCTAGGAAGGTGAAGACAAAGGTTACAGTAGACAGCTACAGTTTTGATGTTATACTCACTGACAATCAGTGAAGAACAGAGAATGAAGTATTCAAGATTGTGGTAGTAATGAAGGTGTTGTCCAAGTACCTGAAAAGATTCTAGTGAAGTTACAGTGTTTATCAACAGTCAGTGTTCGAAGCAATAAAGAACTGCAACAATAATGTCAATTGATTTTATTGAGAATATGGAGATCAATACAGTGTTAGTCACTTGTGAACCAGACCAGTGCACTAAGTGTCAGCACAAAGAATTTGATTAACATGTTCATGTACAAGAAGAATTGACAAAATCCAAGTAAGCATGGTTATTCTCCAAGTCATTGTACATAGGTGAAGAAATCGACACCTAGCTTTATATGTGTGAAGAAATCGACACCTAGCCTTGCAATGAGAAAAAGAATTCAAGTGGTACTCTATTGTGTCAAAGAAATCGACACCTAGAGTCCATGCACTTGAAAATCGACACCTAGCTATGTGATGAAGGAAATTCGACACCTAGGGTATTCAAGGCTCAAGAAATCGACACCTAGCTGTTGAAGTGTTTCAAGGCATATACATGGTCATGGAAATCGACACCTAGCTTATATGGGAGTGAAATTCGACACCCACCATTTATGTTAAGGCAATTACATGTGACTTAAGAATTCGACACATAGGAATATTCTCTAAGGCAAAATACAAGGAATCAAAATTCGACACCTAGAGAATATATCCAAGGGATTCTCAAAGTCAACTCAGTCAACATACAGGAGGAGGAGAATTCGACACTCACAACTACAGTTCAATTATTGAAAAGTCTACACTATATATATCAAATGAATCTAATTCATTTGGTGTGTATGTATGTGTATGTAAAATATACATACAGAAGCAAAAAGATACAGAGAGAAACAGAAGCCGGAGAAGAAGAGATACAATGCCATATTCATACCTTCTTCACCGGAGTTTTATAACTTAGCCAGTTCATATATTGTAAATCTACAGGGCTATTATAAAGCTACTCTCTGTTAGATTGATTCCTAGTTTGTTCAATCACAGATCTATAGTTTGTAATAGGAATCTTTCTTTATCTCTTTTGTAGAAGCAAAGAACTCAGTTCTTTGGAAGCCAGTTATTTATTTAACTGGGTGTAGCAAAACCTCTGGGTTTATATATGAAATATATATTCCTGGAAATCTGTCTCATTTAATTACTTGCTAATTTTCTAGAACATTACTGTTTATTCATTAAAAGAGAAAATTAGTAAGTCAGCCTCTTAAATACCATACACCTCCTGAACACGGACCCACTGAACGAACGCTAAACTATATATCCGCAAAAGATTCGAAATAATTTTTTAATTTAGTGGAGTATCGTATTCAACCCCCCCTTCTACGATACTTTCGGGACCTAACACTTATGTGGTTGTTTACCATTCTTGCTAATTATTTTTTGTTATGATGTGTGTCTTGCTCATATCTGTTAGTTGAGCCTTTTGGTGAAATAGCTAGTTGTCTAGTTGTTGAGTAGTATGTAGAATGACCTTAAGATTTCTCTTGTTTGGTCAATCTAGGAATACTATATCCTAGACTAGCTTAATGAATTTGTTTTCTATGTAATGTTTCTAGTTTAATGAAGTTGTTTCTATGTATGAAATGACCATCTCTAGCTTCATTTTATGGTTGCTCAGTCAAACTATACTGAAACTTACATTTTTGTGCACACACTAGAAGTATAGCTTTGACTGTCAATGATAACTAACACTCTAGTTTGCAGGATGTATAAAGCTGGAAAGTGAAGTGGAGGAATTGAAGTCTAGCATTTTCAAATCCTAGCAGTAACAATGTTATGAAACAAAATTGATTAACTAGTTGTGTTGCAACTTCTCATGCTACAGGATTTGTGTTATATTCCTATTCCCTTATACTGATTTTCCTATTGAATCTGCTGAGGCCTAATAGTTTGTTATCAAATTGTTATTAATTTGATGTCAGTAATTATATACTTGTGAATCATTCCCTTACTGACACAGTTTTTTTCAGGGTAAAGATGGTTGACATAGCAAGGATGGGGCAACATACTTTTATTCGTATTTCTAGTGTTTGTTATGTGTAAACATACACTTTAACAGCTCCAAAGTATTCTTTTTATTGTCAAATGCTACAGGATTTCATTCAATTCATTTAAATCCTTGATTCTAGTTGGATCTAACAACTTAGATTCTGATTAGAGGTGTTATGATAGGTTAAACTACAGTCTAGCTTTGCTACTAGTTTTGTTTCAAAATACACTTGATTTCACAGGAGAAAAATGATTCAAAACTTATGTCAAATTATATCATGATGATTGCACAGGTTTAATAATTAAAATGCTCAAAATCGAACTCTCAAAGTATCAAACATGTGCAAACTTGATTCGTATCAAGATTAACTTTCGAATTTCCTACAAATGGAAACAGGGAAGTACACATGTTAACAAGAACTTATAATTTCAAAATATTTGAAATTCAAAAGGGAAGAATTCTTGTACTCTACTCTTTTAAATTTTAATTGATACTCCATTAAGAAAATTATTTTTCGAAAATCAATTTCTATTTAAATGTCTTTTTGATAGTTTGTCAAAAAGGGGAAGAGAGAGTAGTAAAATTTAATAATTTAATATTTAATTTACCAAAAGAAAAGAGAGAAGAGAGAGTTCTAAAAAGAAAAGAGATTTTTTAAGGGAGTTAAAATTTAATATTTTAACAAGAATTTTATTTTTCAAAAATAGAAATCTCATATATGAATATTTTGCAGCTTACATGGAAAATTTGATATAGATTTTTTTTATTCTTATCAAAACTTGGAAGGCACTTGGAAAATATGGAAATGTAGTATACCAAGCTGGAATTGGAAAAATGATAAGTGTTTACTTATCAAGGGGTATACACTCAATTTTTTTCCTGTGCATCCTATTTGCTGCATAATATTCGTGTGCTTATCTGTTATGTATTTAAAATTGAAAAAGAATTTCAACACTGTAGGGGAAGTGTTAATTAGATCTTAAAATCTAAAAATGCATAAATTAGATAGTTGCATACACGTAGGGAAAGTTTTAGGCTGTCACACACATATTTAATTTTACACTCGAATATTTCGACAAAATATCAAAAAGGGGAAAATTGTGAGATACAGCCTTTTCTATAGGTTTTGATTAATTTTGTCTTAACGCTAAGTGTAAATTAAATTAGGGTTAGGAAGTTACTAATTAATTTAGTAATCCTCCCTTAGGTTATTCGAAGTGATAGTCAACGAATGGAAAGTCAAACTTGGTCAAACTGTTTTACAAACGAAACAAAATGATTTTCTCCTGACATATAATTAGATAAGATTTATCAAAATAATGATAAAATCAAATCTAATTTACTTTGAGGCAAAGACTGAAGATGAACAAATACTATATTTTTAACACTATTTTTACGAGACAAAAAATGCTTTATTAAATTAAAAGATTGTCTGTTTTAAAAGTTTTCAAGGAAATATATTTTCTAAATATATTTGTTCAATTCATCTTCAACACAGTCCTGCCTAAATGTAAAATGCAGATTTTATCCCTAAAGTCTCTAATTGTCTTATTTATTCGGATAAAATGTATTTTAATTCAAGCATAAATATTCCTTGGACTTTATTGTCATTATTAATTTAGGAATATTATGTTTGAATATATTTCAAGTCAAAACTTTAGTCCAAACGTCGACTGGTTCCGACAAATGGCTATCGAATATTGTTTCGAGCTCTAGGGACAACAAAACGATCTTTTTCTCGAAATAATAGCTATACATGTCCAATTGACTTGAAACTTGGGGAATGTCACTAGAATATTTAAAAAGAATTTTAGGATTTTTTTCATGATTTTTTGGTAACTTTTATTTTTGGCATGTACTTTCGATACGTAATTGATTGTTCAGTTAATTAAAATTCAATGAAGTTCAACTCCAAATTGAGTAGGATTTTTACCATGACCTACTTAGAATATTCCCAGATGGTTCCCAAATTTTCATAATTTTTGGAGCATGTTTTGAAAAACGTCATATTCGTTATTGTATCGTTCAGTTTCGCATTTATTAGCTTTATTATTTAACTGAATAGTGTTTGCACGTTTTTCCATGCATGCAAGTGGGCTTGTACTGATGAGGAAACACAAATTTGAATTTTTGTACCATACCTTATCTCTTTGTACTTTTTGTCCCCTCATCCCCCACCAAAAACCCTAATCTCTTTCTTTAAATACACCCCCACCCCCCACACTTCTCCTCAAGCCATTTGAGCCAAGTAAATGCTGCAACTTTCTCTCCCAAGAAGCTCTCAAGTCCAGAAATTTTCATCTCTTAGAGTTCTTGAGTTATAAGCTTAGTTCTTCCATAGATCTAACCTCTACGAAGCTTATAAACACATTTACATGCTCATATAACACACACATCACACAAGTATCTTTTGGCTACCCACTTACCATATTTTAGCAGCCCCTAGACTTGTCTTGTTGCCCCCAAATTTGTACCAAAAGTTGATATTCCGGCCATTTTCCGGTGACTTTTTCCGGCGACCCTTTTTGTGTGTTTTAGGCTTCAAAACTAGCTTTTTCTCTTAAATTTTTCTTAGATCTCAAGGGTTATAAGTTGGTTCTACATAATATATATACATATATATATATATATAATCAGTAGGTACATGTTTAGTAGTGTATACACCTTGCTTGCTTGATTTTTAAGTGTATACACGAACTCTTGTTCCCAATCCTAACTCGTATCCCTTGATTTCGCAAAAAATATTGTTGTCTCTCACTATAGAGCACAAGGGTCATAAGTTAGTTCTTAATTGTCTATTTATATATATATATATATATATATATATATATTTGGCCAAACATATATATACACTAGCTTGCTTGTTTGACCTCTTGCAAGTATATATATTGTTAGCCTTGTTTCTTTTAATTATATATACACGAGCTTTTATCTTAACTTCTTATTCTCGTATATATAAAGAGTGAACTAAACCAAGAGAGTTATTAACTTATCTCTCTCCTTAGTTGGTTGTTAATATCCTTGATTTATTTCGGGATTAGAAACAACAACTATTTACTTAAATTCCGAGTCAAGGCTAGACTTGTATAAGTCGATATATACGACAAAAACAAGAGGCTTCCTCGTTGAATTTTTGTATCTAAACCAAGCTTATATAAAGAGTGGAAACCGATTTGTATAAATCTCATATAGAGATATAAACAAAAGGTTACTCTAATATTTGCAAAGTAACTCACTTTAATTCTAAGTTGAGTGTTGTGTATAAGTCGAGGTACGACATAAACATAAATACATATTGTTGAGTTATAAAGTGAAAGAAACCAACACACATTCTGAGTGTTATTATTTCGTATAAATCTCATATATTATTTAGAGATATAAACGAAGTAAACTCGTTGAATATTTGTAGGTTTATTCTTTAACTTCAAACACCGAGTTAAGGGCTTTTCATATAAGTTGAGGTACGACACAAACGAGCTTAACTTGTTGATTTCTTGAAGTTAGTCCACGTCAGACTTCGAGTTAGATAATATTTCGTATAAGTCGAGGTACGACATAAACGAAACATACTCGTTGAATCTTAGTGGTTTATTTCAAGTGTGTTTTAAAAGCCATTTTTAATTGTTGTTTTAGGCCTTATAAACAACTTGATTTCGAAACGATCTTGACATAAGTCAAGTCAACATATTCGGCTTTTAGTTTAGATCATATACCCTTGGCCTTGTATATCGGACAAAAATAAGCATAAAAGAAGAATATTTATTTTAAGTAATTGCATTGCATCATACGCTTTACATATCGCAATTTACTTTAGCATACGCATTTAATTTCGTGCATTCATATGCTTTATTTTCCGCACCTTACTTTAGCATACACACTTAATTTATTGCATACACGTTAGCACACAACGTGTGGTTCGTCCTTTTGACTAAGTGACTTACCCTTTCAAGTGGTTCGTCCTTTCTCACTAAGTGACTTACCCCGACTCCTAGTCCTAAGACCCAAGTCCTAGACACGCCGACGGGGAGTTGGGTGTCTTTGTACCGTGAGGAAAAGGAAAGACCCAAGACCTAAGACCCAGATCCAAGACCAACATTGTTGTAGAGGAACATAGTCTACGCAGGGATTTTTACGTATCTTTGAGGAGGTAAAGGAGAAGTTACGCTCCAAGATAAGGTCGTAAGGGATACTACTTGACTGTGAAGAGGTAACGGGGAGTTACGCTCTAAGACCAGTTCATAGGGGTACTACTTGCTTGTGAAGAGGTAACAGGAACTTACGCTCTAAGACCAGCTTGTAGGGGTTCTACTTTGATTGTGAGGAGGTAACGGGGAGTTACGCTCCAAGATAAATCAAGTAGGTTTTGCTTTGTATTTTGAGGGGTTAACGGGTAGTTAATGTCCAAGATAAATACTAAGTGTTGTAAAAGGCTTCTCCGCCACTATAAGCAGTACATCTTTTTATAGTGCAAAATCTCGAGTTCAGGGAGGGACTCGGGGACTGGACTAGGGATGAGCGGATCGGTTAGGGGATTGCTGTTGGTGTAGGTGCCCTAGAGGCAATATAATGTTTATTTTGATAAACCTTTATGTCAATTGATTATTCAATAAACGTATTTATTATGACTTTAATTACTGCGATATATTTATTAGCATAATAAATGTCCTTAGAATCATGATACACATTGTATAGTTTAGTACATGACTTGAACTTGAGATTATATAATATATCATATTCTTAAATGTCCCTAGTCGAGTATTATTATTATAGGACAATAATAATACATAAATAGACTAGTATGTTGTTTGACTGATAACCACATCTCATTGGTTATAAGTATGGGGATACTAAAGTCAATACATAGGTACATGTAGGAGTACATGATACTGGACAGACCCACAGTGAGATTCTTCATGTTTAATAAAGTCATAAGAAAGACTCACAGTGATAATGGTGTAATGATACTTTGACTTGAGATCATTATATTTCTATACGAGGATTAATATACTTTGACTACATTAAAAGTTACCTTTGACCGGGTGATGATAAAAGTGGACATCGGGTATATCATGAGTCGTATGAGAAATATGAATGATAGATAAAGGATTTAACCCTCCTATAATTAGGAGAGATATTATTGGCCTCTTGATTGAGTGAGACTATAAAATGCATGGCCGTGCTCAAATAATGATTTGTTTTCATAGTCTACTCATGGATCAAGTAAACCCGGATTAAATGTTGAAGAGGATGACTAAATACATGCCTCGAGTTTAATCTATAATATATATGGTTAAAGGGATTATATTACACTGAAACATTAATCACGAAAGGTTTTATCGAATCACGATTTAATTATTATTTAATTGGGTAGCAATGATGTATTACTAGATATCGCTCATTGTTTATAATTTTATTGGAGAATAAAATTATTTCTAATTAAATAATAGCCTATAGGGTCACACACATAGAGTACTTAAAGGAATAATTAATTTAAATTATAGATTTAAATTAATTGATGATTATTTGAATTTTATTATATTAATTAAGTGAGACTTAATTAATTGAAATAATATAAATTCGAATTTGAATTCTGCCATTAATAATTAAGTGTGACTTAGTTATTAATTAAATAATAAAATTCGGTTTTATTATTTAATCCTAAACCTACATGGGTTAGGCTTTGCTGTTATGGGTTGCTATTATGGGCCTATTAACCAACCATTATAAATAGATAATGTAGGGTTAATAGGTATTAAGTTTTTAAAAAGAAAAACGAACCCTAGCAGCAGAAAAGGGAGAGGCAGATTTCGAAATCATCTAGAGGAGGCTAGTACATCCGTTCCATAATCAAGATCATGAGACGTTCTTGAAGGTGCTCGTGTGGATACCATAGAGGTGTTTTCAAGAGGAAGACACAAGTCGTGAAAGCTAGGATCTCCGTTGAGTTCGTAGTAGTCAAGACCAAATAAAGGTATGATTCCGTTTCACAATAATCAGTCCATGATTATACATGATCCTGCGTTAGGGTTCCGAAATTTTTCGTTATATTTACGTTTAATCCGCTGCGTTTTATGCCTCGGAACCCAACAATTACGTCATCGCAAACCAGGATAAAAATTCCGTTGTGTACTCTATTTCTTTTCTCAGCTTTTATTTTCCGCACTTATATTACTAGTTGACTGGTAATATTTTAAAAAGAGAAAAAAAAAAATTAAAACGCCAAACTCAATTTTTAAAACGGTATTAAGCTATTCAACCCCCTTTCTAACTTATACCCCCCATTTCGGGCCTAACAAATAACCGTGCAAAGCACGGATGCTATTAATAAATTATATATTAATTATTTTATATAATGTAAATATTTCATTTAATATGACAATTTATTTTATTATTAATTTTTTTTACATTTTTTTACACAATGATGTTTATATATTAATATTCATAAAATTTAATGAAAAGTCATAATTTTAAATAAATAAAAGAGTTTGAATGGTGATGAAATTGAGTTAAATGTGAGTAAACTATATTAAATAAAAATTATAAGATAAGTAGGATTCTTAAAATGGAAAATATAGAATATAATTTAAATATAATATAATATTATACAGTTGTATAGAAGGAGAAGTAGCGATGATAGAGTTGTATGTATAATATATTATATTAAAATTGGATGGTTAAGATGGTTCCTATGGTTCACCGAAAATTGGACGGTCAGGATCTTTTTTACAATTCATCTTAGTGTTTCAAAAAAAAAGTTCTCTAGTTTGGTTATTATAATATAATATAGATTTTACAAATTTTGAAAAACTGACATTTACCTTGTAAAACATATATTAAATTATATAAATTTTAATGTAAAAATCAAATTTTATTTTATAATGTTAAGTAAAATAGTTTTATTTCACTAATAATTAATATAACTAACACACAATCCAAATTACTATCATATTAAAAAACATGTGAAACTAACTATAATAAAACCTGCATAAAAAACACCGTATAAAAAAATGGTATTATAATATTATGATAAGTTATAATGACAAATAATAACTATCTAATATGAATATTGAATTAATGATATTGTTAAAAAAAGTGATTTATATTATTATTACTATTTCATAATTTTGGTCCATATATTTATATCTATTTAATTAAAAAATAAGAGAAATTTAAATTAGTTCATAAATAAAATATTTTTTTGAATTTTTCTTATTTAATTTTAAATATTATTTAATTTATTCATTATATTTTAATAATATTTTATTAGTTTATATTATGAAATTGACTTAAATAATATACATCTATTTTAATTATGCATTTTTGGGATAAATTATTTGTAATATATTATAATTTTAATAAAGTTTAAAGGTTTTGAGTAAGGATGAAATTGAGCTATGCTACAATTGTGGTAGATTTTTAAACTGCTAGATTGTTATATTATAAGTGATTTAATTTTTTAATGAGTTTGAGTAAGAATGAAAATGAGCTATGTTAAAATTTTGTTAGATCTATATTATTTTATTATTACTTTATAAATGATATAAATTATATATATCTAATTTTTTTATAACTTTAATAAGATTGTATAACAAATAATAATTTATAATTTTAATAGAGATTAAATAGTTTAATTGATAATGAAATTGAAATATGTGAGTCAAGTTATAATTGTGTTAAATTTATGCTACTATAGAATTATATTATAAATGAAAAAAATTATATATGTTTACAATTTAAATTATATGTATTTAATTTTTCTGAAATTTTAATATGATTTTATAATAAATAATAATTTATAATTATAATAAAGTTTAAAGATATTGAGTTGTAATCGAATAGAGATCTGTAAGCCAAGTTATAATTGTGTCACATTTATACCAATATACTATTATATTATAAATGAAATAAATTATATATGTTATTTTTTTTATAGAAGAGTTTGAGTAAGAATGAAATTGAAATATGTTACAATTGTACTAGATATATACTATTATATTTTATATAATAAATCAAATAATTTATTGGCCTGTTTGACAACATGGATTTCATTTGAAATTCTGGATTTGATCAAATGACATGTTTGTGTGTTAGGAATTAGGAGTCCTAGAAGTTTATAGGGGGTGAATGTATACTTCAAAAACTATTGCCCTTTTTAACTTTGATGAACTGTTGGTTTGTTTGAATGAGGATATATTAAAACAAGCTAAGTGTTTACAAGAGCATAAAACAATAAGTAAAGTAAACAAAAAGTATAACTTTCAATCTAATTGTATTAGAATTGAACTTTTCTAAAATCTGAAATTCAAAGTGAATTTCAGCTTCTTGTTCTTGGAAGATACAAAGTATGAATACACTTGATAATATTCAAAGATACTGACTAATGAGGCTGTGCATAAAATATATAGACAACATGTCCTTTGACATATGCTCTCATAAGACAGTTTAGCTAAAACTAAAAATAGACAAGAAATACTTTACATATGACTACTATCTATTTCTAGCTAACATTTGTTTTTTGACAATCTGCTATATTCAGCCTTATATCTTCTATCTTTTATCTTTCTTATCTTCCCAGATTCATTTTAGACTTGTCTCTATCTTCACAGGCTTGACTTATCCTGCAAAGACAGAGTTGCAAATTATCTGTCTTGTTCTTCTGCAATTCTCCTTGAAAATAGCTCTTTAGAACAGTCGAGTACTCTGTTGAAATTGCTTAGAGAAGTCATGGTAATTAACTTCTCGATTGAGTACAAGCTGTGACTTCTCGATTAATCCTTGAATGGCTCACTTCTCTAATGTCTAGACTTCTTGATTGCATACTTCATTTGATGACTTCTCGATTAGACTAAACTTTTCGAATGGTCACTTAAAACCGAGACTTCTCGATTGGTTCTGGTTTATCACTTTTCGAATGCTCCTTTGGCTGACTTCTCGAATTATTTTACTAGACTTCTCGAATGTGTACTTTTTCACACTACTCGATTAACTTCAATATCCTGACTTCTCGAATGGGCATTTCTCGATCGAATACTGAATCAATGAGTATATTGAGACTTCTCAACCAGCTACATATTCATGACTTCTCGGATGAGGTGACTTCTCGAATGTGCATTTGCCTTAGTCGAATTCTCAGACTGCATTCCTTATTCTTCAAATAGCCTTCTTTGACTTGTTGCATGATTCAACTTGAATCTTCTAACATACTTTATTCATGGCTTTAAATTACAACTTAGGAATATAATTTGATCACACTTCTAACTGCAAACATACATAGAATTGAGTAAGTCACTAATCTGATACAGAAGTAGAAAACATGTCACAACAATACAAATAAATACATAGAGTAGGCTTGATTTGATCCAACAATCTCCCCCCAATTTGGAAAAAGATAATTTTATAAATTAATACAAGATATCAAGCCTACCTATTTTGTTGTTATTGGTGATTGACATGATCATATCTTTCTTTCCTTTCTTTCTCTTGCCTTATGTTGATTTCTTCAATTGCCTGAAAAATCTGTTGTCTGGCCATGACCTCTTCAATTAGAATTGCATCATTTAATATATCAGCAGCAATTTCGAGGGTGTGCATAGGGTAATCATGAATAAACTTGAATCTGATTTTGATTATGGCCCCACTTCTTAGCTTGAATTCAACTCTATCAGGATCCTTGAATACTCTGTACTTTCCCTATCTTCTCAGTTCTTCAGACAACCTTTTTATTCTCTCTTCTTCTTTTCTCTTCTTTTCTACCATCTCCTCTAAGTACTTGACCTTGTCAATTTTCTTTTGGTACTTCTTAGCCAAGTACTCAGTCATCTCCATCATTTTCAGTTTGTCAATCATGAATCTTTTGTCAAAAAGACTAATCACTCTTTTAATGTCATGAGTGGTTGAATTTGAGTTGTCATGATGAAAACCTCTTTCTTCTCCATCAACAGTGGTTACAAACATTCTCTTGTCCTTTATCTCTGCCCTGATGATTTTATTTGCCTTCCATTTCTTGATCTTTACTTTATCAATTTCAGCAATTTCCCGGATAAACTTAATTTATAGACCTTTACCCGGAACAATGAGCTTCTTTCTCCATTTAGGACATCTAACTAGCAATGAGCTAGTAGATTTCTTGAATCTTGTTGTTGTAGCAGTGTTGACCTTTATCTGTTGGAATGGATTCAATTTCTTGATGTGATTCTTCTCAACTTCCTTCCTTATCACTCCATGTTCAGTCACTTTCGCAAATAGTCTTATAGGATATTTGGATTTAGGGATCATAGCAGTTTCAGAAACTGTTGGGACCATACTAGCATCCTGAAGTTTGGTGGGTGTACTAGAATGAACACCAATAACTTGATGCTTGGAAGGGTTCTTTCTTTGATATTTTTTTACTCTTTCAGAATCATCTCTCTTCTTCTTGTCCACATTTTCCTTTTTCTTATCCTCTTTCTTTCCACCCTTATCACTCCTGGACTCAGGCTTCTTGTCATTCTTTTCCTAATCCTTGTCTTCATCATCTCTCTTTTGTCTTTTCAACTCCTCATTTGTAAAGTCAGAAACTTGATCATTGATAAATTTCTTCATCTTCTCCAGAATCAACTTATCATCTACTTGCTTGACCTTTTTCTTTTCAATCAGCTCAATGAGATTTATGATTTGACTTCTGTTTCCTGAATTGAGATGTTGAGGAATTTTGAAGTGAGCAAGTTTATCTCCTCTTGACATATACAATACACCATCTGGATTGCAGTATGTCTCAAGAAGAGCATTTGGTAGAAGAGGACCCATTATCTGATTTTTCAATTTTTCATCCACATGGGTAACTAATTCAACTACTTTGTGCAAGCACTCTAGCTCAGTGAATGATAGAGTCTGAAATAATCCAGCAGAAACCTTGAAATAGTTAGATTCCATCTGCACTATTAGTTCTTTAAACATCTTGCCATCTTTTTCAAACTTGACCCCCTTACTGTAACAATAACATTGTCAAGCATTTTCTTGTAGCTCTAATAATTACCCTTGACTTGCTTTTTGATATGTTGCAGAAGGTCCAAGAAGTCCTTATCAGCATTAGGTTTTTGAATTTCTCCTCTCAGTTTTCTCATTACAGCTTTTTGCCTCTCGTCTCTATTTCTTCTTTTCTTTCCTTCTCCTCCTTAGTATTGATATCTTGTGTTGGAAGAAATATAGAGTGATTGGGCTTGATGTGATATGGTACTTGAACTGAAGGAACTTGATTGGCCTGTCCCAAGTTGGAGAGAAGAGTTTGCAAGGATGTGAGTTGAGCAGAGATATTTGCAAGTGTGGTGCCTTGAGTGGTAGTAGAGGTGTCAAAATCCTTTTTGAGAGTGCTCATACTGGACACAACTGTAGAAACAGTAGAGGAGAGGGATTCAACTTTTGCATTCAAATCAACAATTGTCTTGGTCGTAGCAGCTTTATCCTTAGCCTTGGACTAATAATAAATATCCACTTGAAGTGGTGACAAGGTATGAAGAGGCACATCTTTAGGAAATCTATCTGCATGTCTGTTTGTGTAGAGCACCTCAACCATATTATTAATTCTCCATTGATTGTCAAGGATTGCTGCATTACTATTAACCATTTCTTTGAAGACCTTCTATATTGCATCCATTTTTTATTAGAGAAGAGATGATTTTCCAGACTCACCTATTGATATGTTTCCATATATACCTCCAGACCTCAATTTGTCCTCAATTGATTTTAGAGTGCCTTCCACCTTGGTTCTGTGATCATTGATTTTAGCTTGCACACCTATGGCAAGGTAGTGGTTTGATTGGAATTGAACCTTGGCAGCTTCATGGATGATATAATATATTGCACTGGGAGTGAAAGTTTTCTCACATGATCCAAGAGAGGTTAAGTATTTCTGCCTCATTCACTCTAGCATTTCCTCCATGCTCACAGTGATTTTACTGTCCAACCAAGCATCTACATTGGCCTCTTCAACTTCAGCCAAATTAGCATTTTTATCCTTTATCTCCTCTTGGTCCTTGTCATACTTCAGCATTATTGCAGTATAATCTTTGTTGGGCAAATGAGAGGTGATGAGTTGCTGAGCTACGTGGTAAAAACCCTCTAATGGATCTCCATATAACTCCTTCAATTTTTCATCAGAAAGTGACCCACCAAGAGATGATGATCATGATTCTCTATCATGTTGCACATGCTTCAGCCATTCTACCAGAGAGTGAGAGTTAGGGCCACTTGTTACGGTGGTCATATCATTATCTATTTCTTCATCCAATTTCTCAGATGATTCTCTAGACACTTGATGGATAGGTGATTTCTCCTGAGGAGACAGTCTTTGAATGACTAGGGAATGTCCAAGAGATGTCATTTGCATGGTGAGGAGGTCCCCAAGATTACCCAATGTCTGTGAAGACACTTGGCTTGCACATGCCTCAGCCACCACAGAGTCTGAAGTAAAGACTCCTGAAGCCTCTATGGTTTTGATGGTGTCATCAGGATATGCCTCATCATGCATTCCCTCACCATCTAGATGTGTTTCCTGAGTGGTGAACAAGGTGTCATGCACCAAGTCACTTGAACTTGGCTCACCAGGGAAATGGAAATTCTGATGATCAACAACCTCATGTGTTTGGTTAGACACATTTGGTTGAGAAGAAATTTGGGGAATATAAGAGAGATTGTGTGTAGTTGTGAGTGTTGGCAACTCCCCCTGAGAAAATAGGAAAGTTTTAATAGAGATTCCAATGTATGCCTGTGTCTCCTTTTCAACTTCACACCTGGCATTAACAAGAGTGTGTTCCTGTGATGGTGTAGTCTCTGTACAGGATGGAGTGGGCTGGCTCTCAAGTTCAATAGATGCACCTTGTTGAGAAAGTGCACCTAGAAGAAGGTTTAATCCCTTGTGTACCTCTACATCCTGTTAGGAGGATGTAGAGTGGTCTGTTGTGGCCTTTTTATTCTTTTTCCTCCTGGTCAAAGGTTCTACAGGTGACTCATCAATATCATCTTCATTTTCTACAACTACATCTAACATTCTTTTCTTGTTGACAGGTTTCTCTTTCTCCTTCTTTGTAACTACATCTTGTTGAGAGCTGTAGATGTTGGTTCACTACCATCTATTGGATTCAAGGAAGGGTTAACAGTTGGGTTAGAAATCCTTGGGTTAGGTGCATTAGGTTCTTCTACAACCTTAGGACCTCCTACTGCATCAAGGTAACTATATTTAGGCTGCACTAGTGGGTACCCTTCAAATACACTCCTCATATAAGGTGTGATTTGGAGAGGCACATTCACTATGGTTTTCCTATCCAATGTACCAAAAATGATTTTTGACATGGATTTGGAATGGATTTGGAGTAGCCAGTTCTATTTTTATTCATCCTAGGTAGTTCAATCAATGTAGAATTCTTATAATTAAGTACTGATTGAATAAAGCGAGGGAAGAAGATTTCATTAGCTCTATTAGGAATCTTGGTAGTGAGATCCTTAAGAATCAGCTTCCCAATATTGAACCTCTGGTTGTAAGCCAATTCATGGGCCAACTTCAAGGCAATGCTTCTAATCTGGTCAAACCATGTTTTTTTACAAGTGAACACTCTAAGAAGAGTGTGAAACAGGAATGACCACTCCTTCCTCATGAATTTCTTGTTAATTTTTCCCAGCTTATACTTCTCAGTGCCCTTCTCCATAGTGTCTGAGTATCTAATGAACTCTAGAAAGCCTAAAAGCTCATTCTCAGACGGTTCAACATCTAATCCTTTAGTTGGCAACATCAGACTTCTGTTCACATCTTCTTCATTGAAGCTTATGTCCTCCTTTTATATTTTGCAGGTTACCACTATCATGGAGCTTCCATCCTTCAACACTATTTCTTCCAATGTTGTCGTGTTCCAGAAATGCTCCAGTACTGAGAAACGTCACAGCATGTCATTTATGAAAATTTAGGGATGCGAAGCGTTTGTGAAACGTCTAATCTCTGACAAGCTAGGACCAAAATCAGACAAATATAATTTTATGGGATACCCAACTGAAACAAGGGGTTATTCTTTCTATAATCCTTCCGAGAACAAAGTGTTTGTTGCTTGAACTGTTATGTTCCTTGAAAGAGTTGCTCTCTAAGAAAGACAGTGGGAGGATAATAGATCTCGATGAAGTTCAAGACCCACATGATAACATTGAACCAATGGAGGAACCTAAGCAGAATATACAAGAAAATAATACTGCTCAAGAAACACAGGTTATTCGTAGGTCTAGTAGGATTCGTTATGAGCCCGAGAGATATTATGGATTTCTTTTGACTCAAGATGGTGATGTGATGCTTGTGGAAAAAGATGAGCCTCTCACCTACCTAGACACTATAAACACTCCAGATTCTAAGAGATGGTTGGATGCCATTAAATCTGAGATGGAATCCATGTATACTAATCAAGTATGGACTTTGGTTGATCCACCTGATGGGGTAAAACCTATAGGGTGCAAGTGGGTTTTCATGAAGAAGACCGACATGGATGGTAATGTACAGACCTATAAGGCACGATTGGTGGCAAAAGGTTTTAAGAAAATTCATGGTATTGACTATGATGAGACCTTTTCACCAGTGGTTATGGTCAAGTCCATCAGGATTTTGCTTGCTATAGCTGCTTACTATGACTATAAAATCTGGCAAATGGATGTCAAAACCGCTTTATTAAATGAGAGCCTTGAAGAAGATGTGGATGTGTAGATGACATACCCTGAGGGTTTTGTTGATCCAAATGATGCTGGAAAGGTATGTAAGTTGCGTCGATCCATTTATGGATTAAAGCAGGCCTCAAAGAGATGGAAGATTCATTTTGATGAAATAGTAAAAAAGAGTTTGACTTTATTCAGAATGAAGATGAAACTTGTGTTTACAAAAAGTTTAGTGGGAGCCATGTGGCATTCCTAGTATTATATGTTGATGATATATTACTAATAGGGAATGAGATTCCTTCTCTATAGACTGTGGAGATTTGGTTCAAAAATAATTTCTTAATGAAAGACTTAAGTGATGCGACCTATATATTAGGGATCAGGATCTATAGAGATAGATCAAGGAGATTGATCGGCCTAAGTTAGAGTACATACATTGACAAAGTTTTACATCGATTTCGAATGCAAAGAGGCTAAAATGGATATGTCCCAATGTCTCATGGGATAGTGATCTCAAAATAAAATTTATCATAAATCATTGGATGATAAGGACCGCATGAGTAAAGTTCCATATGCGTTAGCAATTGGTTTTATAATGTATGCAATGATATGTACTCGTCCTGATGTCTCGTATGCTTTAAGCATGACAAGTAGATACCGGTCTAATCCAGGTGAAGGTCACTAGACAATAGTCAAGAATATTCTTAAGTACTTGAAGAGGACTAAAGATTCATTCTTGTTATATGGAGGAGATGTGAAGCTAGTTGTAAGAGGTTTCAGTGATGCTGGTTTCTAGACAGACAACGATGATTTAATATTTCTGTCTGGATTTGTGTTTTATCTATTTTTATTGAGATGTTGTATGCTGGAATGGTTCACAGCAGAGACAGTTATTGATTCTACAATAGAGCTTGAGTATATTAATGCTTGCGAAGCAGCGAAGAAGGCTGTTTGGGCATGTACTTAGGAGATATCATTTAATTAATGAGATTAATGATCAGGGAGATATACATAATAATAATATTGCAGACCCACTGACTAAGGCTTTGTCGCAGCAGAAGCACGAAAGTCACACTAGTTTCATGAGTATTGGATACTTGGGTAATTGGCTCTAGTGCAAGTGGGAGATTGTTAGTAATTGTGCTCTAGAGACAATACTTTTTATATTTTATGGAAAATATTTATTATTAAGGATTATATTTTATTGATTATTATTTATTTATTATTTTTTATTTACTGCGTAATAAATTGAAAGCATAATAAATGTTCTTGAAATTTTGATATGTATTATATATCTTTAAGTATGTGACTTCAAACTGAGATTATATGAATAATATCTTATTCCTAAAGTCCCTAGTCGCGTATTATTATTTAAGGACAATAATAATGCACAAAGACTAGTATGCTTCTTGACAGATGACCACATCTCATTGGTTATAGGTATGGTGATACTAAAGTCAAGAACATAAGTGCATGTATCAATGCATGACACTGGAATGACCCGCCGTGAGATTCTACATGTTAAATAAGTGTCATAAGTAATTCTCACTTTGATAATGGTGTAATGATCCTTAGACCTGAAATCATTATATTTCTATACGAGAATTAATATATTTTGATTACATTAAAAGTTACCTTTGACCGGGTGATGATAAAAGTGGACATTGAGTATATTATGTGCCCGTTTGGCTTAACTTATTTTCTGGAAATAAGTACTTATTTCCAGAAAAAGTAAATATGTATGTACTTTTTCTGAAAATAAGTAACTTATTTTCAATTTTGAAAATCATATTTGGTTTTAAAATTCGTAAATAAATATTTATCTAAAAAAATTGAAAATATGTAAAAAATATATTAAAATAAACTACTTATTTTAAATTTAAGCTACCCCAAATGGGGTCTATGAATCGTATGAGAAATATGAATGATCTAGATAGGATTTAATCCTCCTAATTTTAGGAGTGATATTATTGGTCTCTTGTTTGAGTGAGACTATGAAATGCATGGTCGTGCTCAAATGTTGATTTGATTTTAATAATCTACTCATCGATCAAGAAAATAAAGATTAAATTATGAAGAGGATGACACGAGACATGCCTTGAGTTTAATCTATAATATCAAAATTAAAGGGATTATATTACATGAAACATTATTCACGAAAGCCTTAATCGAATCACCGAATTATTATTATTACTTGGGTAGCAATGATGTATTACTAGATGCCGCTCATTGTTTACAATTTTAATTAGATATTAAAATTGTTGCCAACGTAATAATAACCTACAGGGTCACACACAAAGAACGCTTGAAGGAGAAATAATTTAAATTGTGAATTTAAATTAAATAAGTAATTTATTTTATTTATGATATTAATTAAGTATGACTTAATTAATTATATAAATAGAATAAATGAATTATTTAAACTAATTCCAAAATTAATAATTAATTAATTAAGTGAGACTAAATTAAATAATTTTGAATTTTGGATTAGTATTAATTATAATTAGAAAACTTATTCCTCTCTCTATATAATCTCTTTATGGGCTGATTTAATAATGAGAGAGACATATTTTTAATTAAAACCTTAGCCGTTTTGAGAAAAGAGGAAGATAGAGAGAGAGAAGCAGTTTTCGGGTGCTAGTACACATCAATCCTTCATGAAATGTGTTCGTGTGGATAATGTATAGCGTAGATCGCGAGAGCGGGATACGTGGTGATTAAACAAGCTTTGGACCTCCATTAATCTTCCATTAATTAACTGTTAAAGCTTCTAAAGGTATTTATTCTTTATCTCCGAATTAAATCTTTTGTTTTCGCATGGATCCTGCGGAGGGTTTCGCTATTTTGATTTATTTTTCGTATTTATTCCGCTGCGTTTGTGCCTCGAAACCCTTCAACACCAACTAGTCCTAAAGTTCAAATAGAGGACAGGACAACTCAACCTAAATATTTCTATTTTTGGATTTTCAATTTTCAATTTTTTTTTATTTTTTTATTTTAACATTACTAGCACCCTCCTCTTTCATACCTAAATTATGCATTGTCCTCAATGTATGCAAAAAAGAGAAATATTCAAAGGAGAATGGTGAGAAAATACCTGATAAGGGATGAAGGAAAAGCAACATATTGAAAAATAACTCTAACTAACACAACTCACACCCACATTGCCTCCCCCATACTTGAATGTCATGAGGGGAGATACCAAATTGAAACTTTAATTAGCCAACTCCAGAAGGGAAAACAGGGTGAATTTTTTAGAGAGAGTCAAGACATTGAAAATTTTGATTAGAAAAGACTTTCTCTAGATAGGTGCACTCATTCAACCCTATAGGACATGTATCACTAATGTTTTTCATAAATCATATTAATGCTTCTTCATTTTGTTTAAGCAGATTAGAGACATTTAATATTTAATCATGGTTCAAAACACTAGAAATGTCATAAGAAATGGGTACATATTCTTCTAGGGCACCTTGGTCAAATTTGGAGTGAGGCAACATCGAATCAAGTGTAGGTGGTTCACCTATGGGACTCCTAGCAACGTGCATAGGTTCAACACAAACATTCCCGGGTGGAGTTTCCCATTTTGAACAAATATCATTCAATTCTTCTAACAACTCTTCTGAGGTCAAATCTTGTAATGACTCACGAAATTCTCGATTAATCTCATAGTTGACATTGACATCCTCTCTAAGAAGAGACTCAATTTCACTATCCTCAAAGCTAGACCATGTGACAAAGTTATTGACCACATTAACCCCTATTGGTTGTTCATAAAGCTCATTCGATTCTTTTCCTATATTGAAAATATTAAGGTCAATGGTCACATTTCCAAAAGTGAGTTTTATTGAACCATTCTTATAATTAATCAAGGCATTGGATGTAACAAGAAAAGATCTTCTTAAAATGATAAAAATTTGGTTCTTAGGATTCGTGACGGGTTGAGTCTCGAGAACAACAATGTCAACTGGGAAGATAAAATCACCAACCTTGATCAACACATCTTCTATTATTCCCTTAGGCATTTTGATAGAATGGTCAGCTACTTGAAGTGTCATGTTTGTCTTCTTAAGTTCACCTAAACCTAGGGCTTAATAGACAACAAATGGAAGGAGATTCACACTAGCTCCTAAGTCAAGTAAAGCTTTATCCATAAAGGTATCGCCAATGACACAAGAAATTATAGGACAATCGGGGTCCTTATATTTCACGGGATTTTATTTGAGAGAATTGAACTAAATTGAGAGGTTAAAAAGGCTTTTTTAGGGACATGAGTGGATCGCTTGTGAGTACACAAATCTTTTAGACACTTGGAATAAGAAAGAACTTGTTGAATGACATCTAAAAGAGAAATGTTTATCTTGACTTGCTTGAAAACTTCCAAAATTTGGTCTAATTGAGCAGATTGTTTTTTCGAAATGAGTCTTTGAGGATAAGGAACTTTTGGTTTAAAGACTATTTCACTCGCCATGTCAAAGATAGGTTTTGAAGGTGGCATGATAGATGAAGAAGGTTCACTAAATGATCCTAGTGACTTAGAAATTTTAAGTTATTAGGTTGATCTTTAGTAGGCATAAAAGGAGATGGACTAGGTTTAGAATTCATTTCCTCTTCATCATTGGAATCAATATCAACCTTAATGGCAACTTGAGTTCCTGACCTTAGAGAAATTATCGCGTTAATACTCTAATGAGGTCTTTGATTGAGAGGAAACTTAGGATTGACTTCAATTTGACTAGGGAACTTATTTTTCTCACGCTCACAAATGGTATTGGCTAATTGACTCATCTGGACCTCTAATTTAGATATGGCTTGAGAATTGGCATTTAAGATTTGTCTATTTTGGGTCATGGTCTTCATGAAAGTTTGTTGGGATTGAGTTAAATTCGTTTGGGACTTTAGCAACGCCTCAATACTCTTCTCTAAGGAACTAAGTCTCTTATCCGAATCATTAAAACCATGTGGGTTCAAAGGTGCTTTAGTTGAGTTTGGATAAGGACCAAGACTTTAATTTGGGTAAGAGCTAGAATTGGGCTTTTGAAAGTTGGGTTGAGACGGTTAATAGTTTTGACCTTGGTTCCATGAGAAATTTAGGTGATTTCTCCATCAAGGATTGTAAGTATGTGCAAATGGATCATTCCTAGGGGTTGTTTGAAACATAGCATTAGCTTGCTCAAACCCGAGAAAGTTTTGGGGTCCTTGATTTAGGGAATTATGATTCGCATACATAGACATTTGTGAGGGAGATCGTCGCTTAGTAAGGGTAGCTAACTTGGTCTCGGTGGCAATCGAATTATTAACTACATGTAAACCCCTAGAAGATGACCTCGGTGACTCATTAGACTTAACAGGCTCCCTGGTGGACTCCTACAACATTGTCTTTTCTGCTAGTTCTTCGAAAAATTCTCAATCCTGATTCTCATCTTTTTCCATGAATTTACCTTGACACATAGACTCTAACAAGGCGGTGGTAGGATTATCCAAGGCTTCATAGACAATCCTACAGAGTCTCCATTTTTCTATTCTGTGGTGGGGACATTGAGACAAAAGATTTTTAAAATGGTCAAAATATTTCCAAAATGACTCATTTTCTTTTTGATGAAATGTTTTTATCTCATTTGTGATTTTTGTGGTCTTGTGGTTTGGAAAATATTAGAAAAATTACCACAAATCTCTCCCACCTTGAAATAGAGTTGACTGGTAGACTATATAATCATTTTTTAGCATTTTCTTCTAAAGTGAAGTTGATTAGTATAAGTCTAATGGAGTCCTCAGTTAATTGTTGGAGTTTTTGTAAGGCACAAACCTCCTCAAATTCGTGAATAAAAAGATATGGATCCTCACCCTCACTCCCGGTAAATTTTGATAACATGCTAATGTGGTGAGACTTAATCTCGAAATTATTACCATTAACCGGTGGTAAGGTAATACACGAGGGTTGGGCAGAACGAGCGGGGTAACAGCGGTCTCTAAGAGAAACAACCATATTTACTATGGTTTCACTAACTTCTACGGGTTCAGAATCTGAAGAAGAAGAAGACAACTCAATCAGTCTTACTAATCTAGATGATTCGTTCCTAGCCCAAGCAATTTGCATAAACACGTATCAAATAAGTACAAGAATTTAAATACTCAAAAGAAAAGGTGGAAAATCGAAAGAGAAAAAATACTAAATCTAGGGTTCCCTAAAATGAACTAGACCTTACTCCTAACAACAAGATAATACTAAAACTCATAAACTAAAAGTATTCGTCCTGATTGTCCAGGTCGGTGCAAGCATTGCCAAGAGGCTAAACACCTTCCTAAGACACCAATCCAAATGGCCAGGTAAGCTTTCGCTAGCCTAGACACCAACGAATGAATACTTAGAGATTTGTTCGTTTTAGGTTCTCTTCCTAGTTGATCGCGAAATCCTAGGGCTAACGTCTAATTAATTTTATTAAAAAGGCTAAGGTATGCAAAATGATGATTTTAGTGGTTGTGGGCCAAGGAAAAAGTGATGAAATCCCTCCCCTTATCTTATGATGGGGTTTTGCCCTTAAATTTTAGTTAAATGATGCAACATACAAGATGAGATATAAAAGTGGTAAATAATTATGGATGCTCTAAATTACGTGTTCTACTCTAAAGAAAAGAAAAAAATTAACGTACCTTGGGTCATCCAACAATCACCACAATTTACGGTACGAAAAATTAAAAATAAGAAAATAAAATCTAGATGATGTGCTCCTAAGTGATTAAATGCATGATGCAACAAGTGAGTATTTAACTAACTATTTTTTTTTGGAATTTTAATTATTATTATTATTATTTTGGATTTTTTTTATAACTACGTGATAAAAGATGAAAATAGGGAGATACGGGTTACCGAAAAAATGCTTTCCAAAAATTTCTTCGAGACTTGGCAATTTCTGCGTTCCAACGAGCTTTCCGAATTTCCAATTTTCTAAAAAAACAAACAAAGAGAGCAAGTAAAACTAATTCGAAAAATTAAAAATTAAGGTGCGAAAAATATTTATAGTCCCCGGCAGTGGCGCCAAAAACTTGATGTGCTAAAAATATTAATTTTGAAATTATCGCAAGTGCACGATCTCGCTTTAGTATTTTAAGATTCTAACCACAAGGATTAAATTAATTTCGCGATCCTTGAAATTTAACTTAGGCGAATTAGAGAATTTAATTTCTAGGTGAATTTTGTGTATACTAATAAAAGGAAAAAAACAAGTAAGCTAGTAAACTATATCTAAAAAAATTTAAAGATCCTATTTTAACACTACTAAAATTATATCCAAAACTAAAAAAAAACAAAATTAAATTACTAATGGAGAGAAACTTAAGCTTAAATTATTAAACCCACTAATAAAATTAAACTTTAAAAAAGGGTTTAATATTAAAAGTGACATTTAAGTAACCTCAAACCAAACTAACATAAAACGCTAGATCTATAAGTTTTAGTCAACAACTAATAAAAGTAGATCTAAATGTTATGTGAATCAAACTCACTAATAGAATTCAAATCTAATAGGGGCTCAACCACAAAATATAAAAAAGAAAAGTAGATCTAAAAAGAAAGAAGATAAAATGCAAATAAAAAGAGAAACTAAGATCTACAATCTAGAATCAAGAACTAACAATAACAAAGTTAAAGATTTAAAATCATTAAACCCACATCTAAAGTAGAGATTTCAAGAGGCTTATGACAAGATAATAAAGAGTAAAACTAAGAAGTAAAGTAGAGAGATGAAGTAAACTAGATCTAGAATATTAATCTAAAAGGGCTCCTTTCATTTCCCAAGTATACAACTTGTGGTACTTAGAAAGATATCATAGCCATAAATTTAAAGAAGATAATATGGAGTCTAGCCTAAAAGAAACTAAGACTTATAAAAGATGAAGATGAAGACTAGTATAAAAGAAAATAAAGACTTGCATTAATTTGAAATGTGTTTACAATATTTGAGAGAGTTAAAAACTAGATATAGAAAAATAAAAGAGAGGCTACTACTAAAACTAGGCTAAAACTAAAGATGAGAATACAATGGGAGAATGAAAGTATTTATAGGACAAAATTAGGGTATTGGGTAAATCATAACCCTTCATCTCTATCCATCCCCTTGTCCTTTCCTTTGGCTCCAAGTATAGCTTGATGACTTGAAAATGGTTTGATGGCTTGGCTCAAACTGTACTTCTTTTCTTTTCTTGCTCTTTTCTCCCATTTTCTTCATTTTCTTCTTCTTTTCTTCTTATTTAATCAAATATCTACAAAATTATGAAATTGCATCAAATTAATTAATTAAAAATACTAATGCAAACAATAAAGAGGTATAAAAATATACAAAAATATGCACTAATCACTTACAATGTTTTATGCATATATGGTAGTTAAATTTTCTAGCATAAGTTAGCAGCATAATTATTTGTATGTTAAATATTTGATGAGTATTAGTCCATGATATCTTGCTTAGTTGCTCTGATATTTTGTTCTGATACTTTTAAATATTTTATTAGAAATAATTGTGACACTTTTGATATCAGTGACGTTATTTAGAATTTTTCTTCTAAGTAATCAATGTATATTTCAAAAATTACTATTACTAAAAGCTGAAGTATATTCTAAGTCATGTGTATAAAATTCTCAATATTTTATGTACTTAGAAAATATTTCTAAATTTTATTTTATTTGCGAGGAGTTATAATAAGGATCACAAGTATTAAACGTCAATATTTAAAGGATTTGTGAATTTCTATTCAACTATTTTCTCGAGTTTACGTATATCATTAATAATTGTCATGAGTACAATTGCAATATGCTAGTGTGATAATTATTAGATATAGGGTCGGAAGTTATATGCTAATATTCAATCTTATGGATATTTAGTATTTAGTGAAATTATTTTATCTTATTAAAATTATGGATTGAATCAATTCAATGTTTATTAGTTTCATAATTTTGATTTGATGAAGTATTAGAAGAATAATTTCTTGCATTTTGAAATTATTGATAAATATCAAGTAATGATATTTTGTTAATGTTTCCATGTAATTAATTGTGATATTTTTAGTATTAGTGATAATATATGTTGTTTATTTGAAATCACTAGTAATAAAAATATTTCTTAATTATTTTTTACTATTAAATAATTGTCATGTTTTGATTTATATATATGCATGTTTGTGGTAACTGTTTAGTATTGCATGAGTATTACTATTAGTTTTTTCTTTGACTAAATTTTAAACCTGGATGTATTTAAAAGAAATTTATTATCTATTTCTTTTCCAAAATATTTTATTCAAAGATACATTCATTTTTCTATCAGTTTTAGAGAAGAAAACTTCAAAAAAAATTTCAAAACTTCTCTTTTGAAAATCATTTGATTTACGGCCCTACTTTGTTTTCTAAATTCTTGGGTGTGAATCAAATTTTCTTGACGATAATCTGTCTCTAAATCTTTTATCTTCTCTCCAAAGCTGGTTTTAAATACTATATTTTTCAAAACCGTTTTCTCTCTTAATTTTTCCTTTTAAATTGGCAGAAACTTTGTGATTGCTATTTTATTCAGAGAAATTGGTTTTACTTCGAGGTATCAACCATTTATAAAATGATTTGTTTTAAAACACTTGTGTCAATGTATGTACCACATTGATTCAAAGTACCTAGATAGTGGTTGTTGCTTTGAAGGTCTTGTACTGTATTGTTAATCATACATCCAACCCCAATTGTCATGTTTTTATTTTAAGTCGGGGATACTATCAGGTGTAAGAAAATGATATAAATCATAAGTGCATTATGAGTCGGAAAATAATAGTCCTCTATCTGATAAGGATGTTTTGCAAAACTGTTTTTAAAAATTTACAGTGTAAAAGTTTAAAGGAAATGAGTCATTTTATCAAGATATAATTTGGTAAGAGAGTTGAATTTATTCTTTGGTGTAAATTCCCACGTTTTATTATGGGAAGCTTGCCTTATAAGAAATTCATAAGGGATATAAACTTTCTTCTCTGATAAATTTTCTCGCATTTTATTATGGGATATGTATCTTAAAGAAAATTTTGTATCATGCTCTTAAATGATAAATCTTGTCCAGATTAATCTAGACTTGAGAGGCAACTACTTGACAAGAATTCTACGGACGAGTCAAGTAGGGTATTTCATATAAAATTCTCGTCACTGGGTTACTAGGGAAATGTCAGCTCTAAATTGTCATTCATTACATTGTCTACTACGTCGGCCCTCCTGGAAGGAACATTTCCAGGTCCTGAAAAGGAATGTCCACATCCCGTTTACGGAGAAGGTGTGAGGCAACCCCTTGATAGAAAAAGGCAGGATTCCCTAAAAGATTTAATATCTTGGGATAAACCATCTCAAAGAGGTGAGGCTCCACTAGACAGTGATTTAACAATAGCTATTGAGTCTGGTGCTGAGACAATGCTTATGCATGATAGGTCAAGAAAACCTCTATGAGGCAATTCTTCACATAATAGTGATTCAGTTCATTCAGATGAATAAGGTGATGAGAATATAAATGAATTGAAGGATTTCACTTGCAGGTACAGAAGGCTATAATTGGAATGCAGAGTGAAAGTAAGGGAAAGAAACATTTAAGTGAAAGTGAGCGAGAGATAAACTTGAGTGAGAGATAGGGAGAGAAAGAGTGAAACACTTCAAAGTGTTCAATACTTAAGTGTAAACACCAACAGAACGTAGTAGAAGTGAGGAAACCATAGACCAAACACTTATCCTTGCTATTTGCTACTTCTGAAAGAAAACCTACTATATTTTCCCAAACAGTGACAGATAAGAACCTTCTTTGGAATACAAGCCATGAGAAATTTATTGTCCAATAGAGGATTCCTCAAACAAGGGGCATAATTTAGTATACAAAAAAAAGGAGAAAGTCTTATCTTAATATCATTAGGGGAGAATTTAGACAAGAAAAAGAAGAATCTTCTGATCTTTATGGGAGAATCAAGAAACTGTATCATATACTTGAAAAGAGTTGTCAATGGAGGATTCCTCATCCAAGTTGGATATAGAGAAAAAAATGACACTTCTATTATTCATCTAAATGGGAGAAGAAGAAAAAGGAGGATCACATTCTGAGGAAGAGAACATTACTTAAGCTATGTTCTATGTTCTATTGAAGACGTTCCCAGGAATTTTATTTCCTATAAAGATTTATTCATGATAAGTTCTTTAAGTTCAAACTATGAGGGATTTTGAAACAAAGAAAGCTCAAACAGAGAGAAATAATACTACGTCAACACAGAAATTAGGAAAAAGTAAAGATAAGGCAAATACAGTTAATCAAGACATTAGAAGAAGTTTTGAAGTCTATTACAGGTCATTGAAGGAAGTTAATTAATATGTTCATGTCTCAGTGAAGAATAATATTTAAAAACTTTCAGGGTTTTAGATGTGTTGAAGATTCAGTATAAAAGTGTCACTAGAAGATTTCAGTGTATTAGCATTGATTGAAGATAGATAGTGTTCGAATTATAGGAATCTAAAAGAATTGAAGACAAGGTAAAGACAAAGTTTAAAGAAGAAAGTTGCAGTCTTGAAGTTATACTCACTGAAGGAAGTTCATTTATATGTTCAAGCGTTAGTGAAGAACAGAGAATGAAGTATTCAAGATTGTAGTAATGAAGATGTTGTCTAAGTACCAGAAAAGATTCTAGTGAAAGTACAGTGTTTATTTATAAATAGTGTTCGAAGCAATAAAGAACTGTTGCATACTTGTCATTTGATTTAAATGAGAATATGAAGATCAAGATCAGTGTTAGTCACTTGTGAACCAGACCATTAACACTAGTTCCCAAACATTGTTTCATTGAAACTGATCTAACTCCTCTTGCAAGGAAACAATCCAGTATGGATCCAACAATGCATCTTCAATCCTTTTAGGCTCATTTTGTGACTGTTTTCCCAGTTACACAAGTAGAAGGGAGTTTGAAAACTTGTTTGCTCTTTTTGCCTGATTAAAATTAACTTAATGTAAATTAAAGATTTGAATTAAGAACAAAGAACAAACACAAAGATATGAATGAATATTGTTTGTATTATTGATATATAAATACTCTTCTAAGGTGTACACAAATCCTAGCAACTTCTCTGTGTTTCTCACACAACTCTCTCTATCTCTATGTTGTCATAAAACTTTGACAAATAAATTAGGTTATATAGAGTGTTTATATAGAGAGCTGCCTATCAACTACTAACTGAAAATGCAATTAAATTAGGAATAGAATTCCAAATTATTAGTTGACAGTTTCCTTCTATAATTCTCCTTCATTCCCATAACATATCTTCAATATATTTGTCTTTATCATCAAAAACTTTCCATTACTGTGATCTCCTTCTAAATTCAGCTTCAGCTTTATAGACTCTGAAAACCTACAGACTCTGATGATCTACAATCTTTAACAGACTATAGACTCTGATAGTCTATAGACTCTGATAGACTATGGGTTCTGATCAACTCCCAGACTCTGATATGCATCCAGACTCTGGTTTTATTTCTCTTGAAAATCTTCTAAGTACAAATGCTCTTGATACCCGTACAAGGACTAACTAGACTCTGATTTACATTACATTTATCAGAGATTAGAGAGATTTATTCTATTACATATATATCTATGCTAGACTCTGTTCTAGTATTTTGCACATCATCAAATAAATATATTCCTAACAATCTTCCCTATTTATACTTTATAAAATGTAAGCATAAATCAAGGTTTGATGATGTCAAAACTAAAGAATGAAATAATCAATCTAGAACAGTATAAAATTTACAAGGAAAAAGAATTACTTCTCAATTGATCTTCACAAAGGCTGAGTTGTTCTTCAGAAATGACTTCAACATATTCTCCTCCATAATAGCTAGAGATTCACCAACAACCTTCTTCAATTTGATCATCTCTTCATTTTCACATTTAATTTGACAGTAAGCTGCTCTTAGATCATTTGCACTGCATTCTTGTCCTTTCAAATCCTTAAGCATCAAGACACTAATCTTCCCTTCCATAGGCTGAAACCCAAATTAGTGACCCACGCCTTCTTGAAATTTATATTCCTTTACTTCTAGAGGCATGTCTTGATCCTTCCCTTCATTTTCAACATATTTCAAAAAAAAATTGCCCATATGCTTATTTGTCTATTTATGTAAAGTTAGCTTCCTGTCAATCTCTATGAACCATTTATTATTAACTACTCTCCTACTCCTATTCACCTCAGCTGCTATTGACAGAAGAAATCTGATATATTGCAACTCTTTAGCCTATTTAAAAAATATGAAATGTTACTGGCTTATCCACTTTACAGTTCCTCCATTCAGAAAATATATTAGCATCTCAGTTTTCACCTTTTCAGTTCCACCCTGTCCTCCTCGCAATCTTCTTTCAAAAATATTGTAGACAATTTGAGCAGATACCACATTATTCAAATGTTTTTGTGTGAGCTTTTCAAATTGTTTATCTGTAAGTGACTGTGGATCAGCTACTAGAGTTGCAGTCTTGTCTATGTCTTTGGAAAAAATGCCTCCAAGCCCCTTAGTATTTCTAGCTCTGAGCTATAGGTTGCTTTGATTGCATTTCCAATAGCTTGGCTCCTTGACTTCTTCCTTCTTTTCCTCGTCAGAGTCTGTACTCTATTTTCTCTTTTCAGATTCTGACTTAGACCCTGATTTTCCATGTCCAGTCCCTGACTAGTGTATTTGTGATTGTATTTTAAAAAACACTCAATATTTCTTTTGTTACACACCACCAAGACTCCTAGGACTATAAGAAATATCATCATCTCTCCTCCTTTTAACTCTCATTGATTTTTCATCCTTGCAAGCATCATCCTTATTACTTCTGGAAGAATCACCAACCTTTTTCTCCCCTTTTTTGACATCATCACCACCTCTGACAACGAAAAGAATTTGTTCAAGGAATGAGGAGATATTGGCCTAAGCAGCAATAACGGAATCCACTTTGGTGGTGAGATCATTGACATATTTTTAAAGAGAAGTTTGTTAAGCCTTGAAATCAGCCAAAGAAGCTTTGACAGCAGCATCCTTAGATTGTTGAATAGAATTCCGAGATTCAAACTTTGTTTGGAGCAGATCTATAGTAGTGTCAACATTGGTCAATTTTATATTGATATGATATATATTTGTGACCACATCATGAAGGGTTTCGAGGCACAAACGCAGCGGAAAAACGCAAAAAATATATATATAACATAATATAAATCGAAACCCTCCGCAGGATCCATGCGAAAATAAAAGATTTAATTCGGAGATTAAGAACAAATACCTTAAAAAGCTTTAACAGTTCATCAATGGAAGATTAATGGAGGTCCAAAGCTTAGTTAATCGCCACGTATCCCGCTCACGCGATCTACGCTTTACGATATTCACACAAACACTTTTCATGAAGGATTGATGTGTACTAGCACCCGAAAACTGCTTCTCTCTCTATCTTCCTATTTTCTCAAAACGGCTAGGGTTTTAATTAAAAACATGTCTCTCTCATTATTAAATCAGCCCATAAAGAGATTATATAGAGAGAGAGGAATAAGTTTTCTAATTATAATCTAATTATAATTAATACTAATCCAAAATTCCAAATTATTTAATTAAGTCTCACTTAATTAATTAATTACTTATTTTGGAATTAGTTTAAATAATTCATTTATTCTATTTATATAATTAATTAAGTCATACTTAATTAATATCATAAATAAAATAAATTACTTATTTAATTTAAATTATTTCTCCTTCAAGCATTCTTTGTGTGTGACCTTATAGGTTATTATTACGTTGGCAACAATTTTAATATCTAATTAAAATTATAAACAATGAGCGTCATCTAGTAATACATCATTGTTACCCAAATAATAATAATAAAATCAATGATTTGATTATGTCTTTCGTGAATAATGTTCCATGTAATATAATCCCTTTAACCTTATATTATAGATCAAACTCGAGGCATGTATCGTGTCATCCTCTTCAACGTTTAATACGGGTTTCCTTGATCAATGAGTAGACTATTAAATAAATTAACATTTGAGCACGACCATGCATTTTATAGTCTCACTCAATCAAGAGGCCAATAATATCTCTCCTAAATAGGAAGATTAAATCATTTATCTATCATTCATATTTCTCATATGATTCATAGTATACCCAATGTCCACTTTTATCATCACCCGGTTAAAGGTAACTTTTAGTGTAATCAAAGTATATTAATTCTCGTATAGAAATATAATGATTTCAAGTCAGAGGATCATTACATCATTATCACAGTGAGAATTTCTTATGACGCTTATTAACATGTAGAATCTCACGGTGGGTCATTCCAGTGCCATTCATTGAGACATGCACTTATGTTCTTGACTTTAGTATCACCATAAATATGACCAATGAGATGTGGTCATCTGTCAACAAACATACTAGTCTTATTGCATTATTATTATCCTTATATAATAATACTCGACTAGAGAATTTTAGAAATAAGATACTAGTCATATAATCTCATTTTTAAGTCACATACTTAAATATATATAATACGTATCAAAATTCCAAGGACATTTATTATGCTTGTAATTTATTACGCAGTAAATAAAACATAATAAATAAATAATAATCAATAAAAAATAATCCTTAATAATAATATATTTTCCTTAAAATATAAAAGTAATTGCCTCTAGGGCACAATTACTAACACATCAGACAATTGTTCAACAACATTTTCCCTGGCTGCTTTAATGTCAGCAACTACAGCTTTCCCTTTTTCAATTAGAGAAGCATCTGGCTCCTCATCAGGAGAATGACCATGCTCTTGCAAGAAAGACTTTTTCTGAAATGCCTTCAACCTTTCTGACTTGTAAATTATAAGAATGGCTTCAAATGTCTCTTTGTCTTCAACACTAGGAGACTGAGCTCTGTCCCAATGTTGTGGAAATACTTGATCAAAATAGTTGAAAGATGGATTCACCTCCCTTTCATTTACAAATGTGGAATCATCAGTCTCCACAACATCAACGCGTTCAATCTATGTTACTAAAGGTGTAGACTCTGGTGGTGGAGTAGGCTTTGAGACTACATAAAGAACTATAGACCCTGACTCCTCAATAGAGTGATCAGGACCTGTAGACTCTAGAAGCCTTGCCTGAATTGGCATGATTAATATTGGTACTTTTGGCTTCAAATTTGTAGTCAGAGATTAAATTTCAGAATTATGCACCAAAGCCTCCATTGCTCTATCTGCTCCCCTAGCTAGAGAATCCACCAGATGGAGTTGGGGTCTCTGTGTAAATGATTTTTGAGCAGCTAGAGCCTCGTCCCTCTTGCCAATCTACAAGATTAATAAAAATAAATTTTCATCCATCTCCTGCCTCAACTCATCAGACCAACCGTTTAGAAAATCTTGGTCCCAATAAGTAGAGCTAGGTTCAGGATACCCTAGTCTCTTATTCTCATAGTGGGATTGGGCACCCACTTTCTCATACTCACTCTAGCTCTCTACAAACTTATCTACCTTTCTTTTTGCCTGGACCAGTGTTATCCCCTCAGTATTGATATTTTCACTAATATGGATGGGTCCACTGAAAAGACTTATAGAAGAGGGGTTAAGAGTAAGAATTGGTGCTTCAATACCTAACCCAGCGTGATGGAGGGGAACCCATTCAAATGTCTGAAGGCTAGGGGTTTTCAGTATCTCAGTCTCAGGGTCTACTAAAGACTCTTATTACTTCAGTATAACTTCATTAGAAGTCATAGTCTTAGTGTCACCATCTTTAACTGTTGATGCAAGAGACTCCTCCTTAAAGTGGATAGACTCTGACATAATAGATTTTGGAATTTCTTCATGAGCCTCCATCAGAGTCTGTCCTCCCATATCATTGGGGTTCTCATCAGCATTCTGTTGAGTTGGCAAAGAGGTCCTATCAGCATGCTCCTCTACCCCATTATCACCCAACCTCTGACTAGGTGGTTCTTGTGTGGGTGAGGCAGACTGAGCACCTATTTCACTAGTCACCACTGGTGCACTTGTCCCATCTCCCAACTTCCTTCAATCACCTTATACCTCTTGTGGTTCTACCCGTGTTAATGCATCCAAGTGTTTTTGTAGAAAAGTCCTTGCATGGATTGCATTGATAGCTTGGGCATAAGTAAGATGAAAAAGATCATGCAGGTACCTTGCAATTTGTTGATAATAAGTGCCTTTGAGTTGATCCAATTTACTTTGATAGGTTAGATAGATATATTTGTTGGCCACCTTCCCTACTTTATGGAAAAAATAATCAACCACCTTCCTTGGAAGAGACTGAATAGTGTAAATCCACTCAATGAATGTCGTGTAGGTAACCCCATTATCCCAAATTACTTGATAGTCAAAAACTGGTTGCTCAACCTCAATTTTCAACTCAACAACAGACTCTGATTCTCTCCTTTTGAGGATTGATCTTTTTAATCTTTTTAGATTTAAGCTTTCCAGAGTCTGGCACACCAAGTGCTTTGAGAACTTCATTTATTCTATCTTCTATGAGCCCAGCTACTTGATCTTGAAGTTAAGAGTTGAAGAGGTAGTTGTATAAGTTAGTGACTATATCATGTGCAGACAAATGTAGCTCCATATTTATTCTCTTCCTTAGGACCACATAAGTTGAGAGACGATCCAAGACTTGTTGTTGTGACTTATAAGATTTATCAGAGTCTGTAGCCGTTTGAGAGTCTGCAGACTTCGTTACAAGGTTAGATTCAGGTCCATCAAAACATAATTTTAATAAAGAAAATCCTTCAACAATCTGTTTCTCTAGAGGGTTGACATCCTCATCACTGTGTTCATCTACAAGCCTGGTTTGGACCAATCTCCTCCTTTTTATAACTGATGCCTTTTAAGAGACCACAAAGGTTGGTTTCCTGGATTTGGGTTTTTGAGACTGTTTTATGGAAGGGGATTTGGCTACTTGGGTAGGTATAGGGCGACTCTCCATTACTTGTTCTTGCACTATTTCACCACCAAAAACTGAAGAAGTATAGATTAAAGGTTTGTAGTTTGAGAGTTTTACCTGCATTATCTATGGATATACAATTGCAGGCATATTTGTTTTCTTCTTATCATCAATTCTCTTGATATCGGAGAAAATTCTTCTCTATTGCTTATAGGCATGCATACAACAATCATCTGCAAGCTTGTTTGACATGTTAGGAATGAAGTGGTTGAGGAGAATCATTAGAAATCTATAATAGTAGACTTTTTTCCTCCCCTCTTGCACATTATTTAATTTTGCTCCCATTTGTGTGAGTAACATATCACCAATGTTGATCACTTTGTCAAACAAGAGACTGTAGCCAATTTGATAAGTGATGAATGTTAAAGCATCAAATCCACTACACTTACCAGTGAAAGACTTAACTATTTGATAAAAAAAAAGGACCATTCCTTCCTGAAATAGGTTAAGTTAACTTACTCATGTTATCTAAGCTACCATTGTAACCTAATGACTTAAGTATGCTCTTAATATCAAAATCAGAAACAGTGTCATCAAAAGGTTGTTTAATAGGTAATTGAAACACGGAATTGAGAACATCAGCAATAACATCAAATGTAATGTCACCAAAAGTAAATATAATTTTACCTGGTTGATCCTGAAAATGATCAACTACCTTTGCAGAGTTCCATGCCTGTGAGACAACATCCATATTAATGATAGGAGATGCTTTCAAGATATAGTTGAGCTCACTTTGCTCTAAAAAATCCATCACAGGGTCGTCTGCGTCAATACCCTTCTTGTCGCCAAGAGCTGTAATATGGTTTGTTGTCATCAACTCGAAATCCCTAAAAGTGAAAGCAATTGTCTTCGGTCCCCTCATGATAGTGGATTGAGCAACCATTGAGATTGTTGAATTGATTGAGATGAAGATTCTTGAAAAAATGAATTAGGGTTTGTAGAAAGCTCTAAGAGTATTTTGGCTTTAGAAAATAAATTGTAATAAACAAGTGACTAAAATGTATGTAAATTTGATATTTTATTAGACTTGCATACAATACACACGAGTCTATAGCATGTATCCAGTAAAAAAATAACTGTTATCACCTATTTCTAGTCAAATGAAATGTTAAAAAATAATTAGAGTTTTCAGACGCGAATTTTAAACGTTTCAGAGTCTAGTGGTTATGACCTTCAGAGTCTACAGACTCTCAGAGTCTCTAGACCCGTCAGAGTCTAGAAGTTAGACTCTGTTAAGATAAAGTACTTCAAAAATTTTTCAATAACAAATTATAGTTTGACAAATCAGGGACTATAATTAAAGTACATACCTTGCTGCCTGTGATGATTGATCACTTACATATTTAACATACTTAATTCACCACCAGTCTGATAAAGGTAGACTCATCAAGTGATATTGTTAAATTGTCTGCAATTTGTCTGTCAGTTGGAACATAATGAAGTTCAACAGTATCATTTTAAACATGTTCTTTAATAAAATTATATCTGACATCAATTTGCTTTGTTTTGGAATGTTGCACTGGATTCTCTATAATTTTAATAGCACTAGTATTATCAAAATACATAGGAATATTTGAGAATGTTAGTCCATAATCAAGTAACTGATTTCTCATCTATAGAATTTGAGCACAACAACTTTCAGTTGCTATGTATTCAGCCTCAGCTATTGAGGTTGATACAATCTGTTGTTTCTTGCTAAACCAAGAAATCAACATATTGCCAAGAAGTTGGCATTGGTCTGTTGTTCTTTTCTTGTCCACTTTGCATCCTGCATAATCAGAGTCTGAATAGCCAAGTAATGAAAAATTAGACTCTTTAGGATACCAAAGTCCAAGATTCTGTGCACCCTTGAGATATCTGAAAATTCTTTTCACAACTATCAAATGTGATTCCCTAGGGTCATCTTAAAATCTAGCACGTGTGTTGCAAACATTATATCTAGTCTAATAGCAGTGAAATATAACAATGAGTCAATTATACCTCTATAGCTAGTGTTGTCAACTTTCTTACCCTTTGGGTCAAAGTCTATCTTAGTGGTAGTTGGCATGGGAGTTTTGGATGTAGCATAATCTTGCATATCAAATTTCTTCAATTGTTCTTTAACATACTTTGATTGATTGATGAAAATTCCATCATCAGTCTATTTGACTTGAAGTCCCAAAAAGAAGTTCAACTCTCTCATCATGCTCACTTCATAATTGGACTGCATTAATTTGCTAAAAGTTTCACTGAGTTTTTCATTAGTAGAACCAAAAAGAATATCATCAACATAAATTTTGACAAGCAGAATATCTCCTTTATGTTTTCTAATAAATAGAGTTTTATCAATGGTACCTCTAATGAATCCATTTTCAAGGAGAAATTTTGATAGAGTTTCATAGCATGCTCTAGGTGCTTGCTTCAATCTATAAATTGCCTTATCTAACCTATAAATAGGATCAGGAAATTTTGGATCAACAATTCCTAGTGGTTGCTCCACATAGACTTCTTCTTCCAATTTTCCATTCAAGAAGGCACTTTTTACATCCATCTGATAGACTTTGAATTTTGAATGGGCTGAAAATGCAAGAAACATTCTGATAGCTTTCAATCTTGCTACATGTGCAAATGTTTCATCATAGTCAATTCCTTCTTCCTGAGAGTACCCTTTTGCAACTAGTCTTACTTTGTTCCTAATCAGAGTTCCATTCTCATCAAGTTTGTTTCTGAACATCCACTTTGCACCAACAATTGATCTATCTCTAGGTCTTGGTATAAGTTTCCACACTTTGTTTCTCTCAAATTCATTCAATTCCTCTTGCATTGCAATAATCCAATCAGGGTCTTGCAAGGCTTGTTCAATTTTTTCGGTTCATTCTTTGAGAGAAAACAGCTGTAAAGACATTCATTTTGAGTGGCTTTCTAGTTTCTACACCACTCTCAGAATCACCAATTATCAAATCAGGAGTGTGCCCTTGCCCATTTTCTAGCTGGTGGAGGATTGATTCTGGAACTTGAAGCTCCCTTAAATAATTGGCATTTCCTGTTTGTGAGTGAAATTTAAATGAAGAGGCTACCTTTGAGTTGCTTGACTCTGAAAAGTATTCAGAGTTGCCTTATCCAGACCTTGATGAGTTAGACTATGAAGAACTTGCTTCTGTCTATCTAGACTCTGTCTGGGTAGACCCTGAACTGTTAGACTTTGAGTTGATTGGAGTTCAATTTTCTGGCTCCCCCTCAGAGTGTGCAGGTTTCTGTGTTGTTTCAGGAGTTGTTTGAGACTCTTCATCCTCATCATCTTCATCTATCTCAGAACTTTTAAGATTTTCAAATTCTAGTTTTGTAGACTCTAACTCATCCTGGAATCCTGTAATCTGTTTGTCATCAAATGCAACATAAATAGATTCCATAACAATTCTGGTTCTGAGATTAAAGACCCTGAATGCCTTTGTATTTGCTGCATATCCAAGAAAGATTGATTCATCAGCATTGGCTTCAAATTTGATTAGATTTTCAGCATGTACTTTCAGTACAAAGCACCTACAACCAAAGATATGAAAGTGTTTCACACTAGGCTTCTTGTCCCTTACCATTTCATAGGGAGTCTTTCCATGCATATTTATCAGTTTTGAGTCAAACTTGTCGTATTGTCTTCCTTAGCCCAAAAATATACTGGCAGATTAGACTCTACCAACATTGTCCTGACAGCTTCTATCAGTGTTCTATTCTTTCTCTCCACAACTCCTTTTTGTTGGGGTGTTCCTAGTGCAATTTTTTTTGAGAAATTCCCTTTGATGCACAGCATTCCTCCATGATTGCATTCTTGAATTCAGTACCATTGTCACTTCTTAGTATTCTCACAGTCTTCTTTGATTTAGTTTCTAGAAAAGTGACATGGTCTATTATTTGTTGTGAAGCTTCATCATTTGAGTGCAAAAAGAAAACCCATGTGTATCTTGTAAAATCATCTACAATAACAAGAGCATGTTTCTTTTTGTTAATTGACATCACATTTACTGGACCAAATAAATCAAAATATAATAGATAAAAGGGTTCGGAAATGGTGTTTATTGTTTTGCTCTTGAAGGATGTTTTCTTTTGCTTTCAAAGTTGACATGTTTCACAAAGTCCATCTTGTACAAAGTCAACATATGGTAGTCCTCTTACAAGACTCTATTTCACTAACTTGTTGAGTATTTTGAATTGGTGGGAGATAGTTTCTTGTGCCATTTCCAGCTTTCTTCAGTTGAGGCTTTACTATATAAACATGTGACTTCCTTGTGATTGCAATCCTCCAAGCTGGCTTCATATATGTTACCATGTCTATGCCCTTTGAACACTAAAATGCCTATTTCTTTGTGAGTCACAAGACACTCTTTGTTGTCAAAGCCAGTATGGTAACCTTTATCTCCAAGTTGACTAATGATTATCAAGTAGTGTTTTAATCCATTAATTAGAGCTACTTCTTCAATGATGACATTACCAAAGACAATCTTGCCATATCCCAGTGTTTTTCCTTGGTTGCCATCTCCAAAAGATACTTCTAGGCCAACCATCTCCACAAAGTCTGTAAGCAGGGATTTCTTTCCAGTCATGTGTCATGAGCATCCACTGTTCAGGATTATGGTTACTTTCTTTGCCATGGTTACCTGCATACAGAGAGCAACTAGTTAAATGTTTGGAGGACCCAAACTATATTGCATCCTTTCTTACTAACCTTAGGTAAAACAGGCTTAGCATTCTGCATTTTTGTTTTACTTGTCTCCTTTGTTGCCTTAGACTCTAATGGAGTCTTGACATTGTCATAGCAACTTTTATCAATTGAAGATTTTAGCTCATAAAAATTGTAATACAAATCATGATATTCATACACATATAAATTAAATGAAATATGTTACCATAGGGATAACAGGGTTTCTGTAGAATATAGTGACTAGTTAGAGTCTGAGGGGTTTTAGACTCTGATTTCTTTCTAGGAGCATTAGGATCCTTTTGATAATTATTGGCCTTATTAATGCCTTCCTTACCATTCCTATTCTTCCTAGCCTTGCCAGACCCTGGTAAGTTCTCTAGCCTTTGCTTTAACTTAGACTTAGAAAGGTACCCAATTTTTATGTTTTTCTTAGGTTTCTTTTCTCCTGATTCATCTGCCTTTTTGTCAACAGCAGGGGGTTATTGACAGATGAGTTTGTGGTTCCTTTAGGTAACTTAGTCTTAACTTTGGAAGTCACAAACTTAATAGGAGTGAATGTGCTCTTGTCCTTAATCTTATTGACTTGGCTAGCTTCTATATTGTTATCATTCTCAATAATAGATCTTTTGCCTTGACTCTTGTCATTGCCTAGACCAACAGTTTGACACACATTTTGATTATTGAGAATTTTCTAAACTTTTCTTCCAGAGTTTATCCACATTTAAACTTTGGCCTTTCTTCTTCTAATTCTTTTCTAACATAATCATATGCCTTTAAGATTTCAACATGGTTGTGTTTATACTTCTCAGAATCCTATTATATTCTTCTATAAGAACTAATTCAGACTCTAAGTGGTTATTTCTACTCATCAAGATTATGATTTCTTCTGTTAACCTATCATTGTCATTAGTGAATGATATAAAGTTAGTCATTAACTTCTTAACCTCACTTTGAACAATCTTCATACCATCAGAGTCTAAATTAAGTAAAGATTCAGTAGTAAAGATTGATACTTGATGTTAGGAATATATTCATTTGATGATGTATAAAATCCTAGAACAGGAGTAAGCTTAGTTTATTTGCTATATATCTTTCTAGTCTCTGAAATGTATAATCAGAGTCTAGATAGTCAATACTCAAGATACTTGTACTTAGAAGAATTTCTGTAGAAAGTAAATTCAGAGTCTGCATGAAGATCAGAGTCTGGAAGGTGATCAGAGTCTATAGACTATCGGAGTCTAAGATCTGTCAGAGTCTACAAATGTTCAGAGTCTATAGTCTGGCAGAGTCTGAAGAATTCAGAGTCTATAGTCTGACAGAGTCTGAAGAATTTAGAGTCTATAAAGTAAAAGCTAAATTTGGAAGATGATCACAGATAAGGGAAGTCTTCGAAGATAAAGCCAAAGATATTGCAGATATGCTATAAAAACAAGGAAGAAGAATTGCAGGAGGAAACTGTCAACTAATAATTAGGAATTCTATTCCTATTGTAATTTATCTTTCTATTATTAGCTGATAGGTAGCTCTCTATATAAACTCTATGTAACCTAATTGTAAATGTGTGAAAAAAACCGAAGCAAAATTTGTCTGAGTGAAATTTTGTGAGTGCATAGAAATAGAGAGAGTTGTTGTAATAAACACAGAGAAACTGCTAGGGTTTGTGTACATCCTAGGAGAGTTTTGTATTTACAAATCAATAATACAAACAGTACTTATTCATATCTTTGTGTTTGATCTTTGTTCTTAATTCATATCTGTTTATTGCTATTAACTTGATTTTAAATCAGGCAAAAAAGATACACAAGTATTCAACCCCCCTTTTACTTGTACAACTGGGAAAACAATTGGTATCAGAGCCTAAAGTTTAAAATCGATCAAAGATGTCTGGAAACAAAGATGGCAATTATAAGATTCCTATGCTTAAGAGAAACGAGTTCACCCACTGGAAGGTTAAGATGTTGCATCATCTAGAAGCAACAGACCCTGACTATCTTGAAAGAATTCATGAAGGACCCTATGTGCCCTTAAAGCTAGTGCCTCAAATCAATGAAGAAGGCAAAGTAACTGCAGAACACTTCATTGAAAAACCAAAGTCTGAATGGACAAAAGAGGACAAAGAGAATGTTCTTAAGGAGGCAAAGGTCAAAAACATACTCTTTAACAGTTTGGATTCTGTTCTTACAAATTGTGTTATATCATGTCAAACTGCTAAGGATATGTGGACAAAAATTGAAGTGCATTGTCAAGGAACTAAAGATGTCAAGAAAAATGCAAGGTCTTTGCTAATTCAAGAGTATGAGTATTTTGAAGCAAAATCTGGAGAACCTATTACTGAGATGTATGATAGGTTTACTAAACTCTTGAATGAGATGGCTATGCTTGGTAAGGTTTATGATTCTGAAGATACCAACACAAAGTTTCTGAGAGCACTTCCTGAAGAGTGGGACAATAAGACTACAGTCATAAGGGAAGCTAGAGATTTGGATGAACTAACTCTAGAAGAATTGTATGGAAGGCTCAAGACATATGATTTAGAGATGCAACAGAGGAAGAATAAGAAGTATGTGAAGACAAAATATGTAGCACTCTTAATGGAGTCTGAAAAAGAACAACAGGAACAACCCACTGAAACAAGAATCAAGGATTCAAGGAAGAAGAGTAAAACTGTTGTGGAGTCAGAGTCTACTGACACAGACTCTGATTCTGATGAAGAGATTGATCTAAGTCAAATGATGGCTATGTTTGCCAAAACTTTCAAAAGAATGAAATTTAACAAAAGAACTGACAAATTTAGCAAAAGGTCATCATTCAAGAAGGAAGATGAGAAGACTGAGAAGAGCAAGAGTACTATAATCAAACTTGACAAAGCAAAGGTCAAATGTTTCAACTGTGGAATATTGGGGCACTTTGCCAGTGAATGCAGAAAGTCAAGAAGTCAAGGAAAAGGAAAAGCACTTTTATCAACAGGAAAGGATTGGGCAGATTCAAGCTCAGAGGATGAAATTGATTATGAAAATCTAGCATTGATGGCATCCTCCTCAAGAAAATCACAATCTCCCAAAGAACCCTCATCTCCTAAAACTCAGGTATCAATCTTTACTCCTGAATCCTTAATTAACTTAGACTCTAATGGCATAGAAATTGTGCAAAGTGAGGTTAATAAAATAATGACAACATGTAGGTCTCTCACTAGTGAAAGTGAAAGGTTGAGAGAAGAAAATTTAACCTTAACTAAAAGGAATGATCATTTAGAGTCTGAGTTAATATTAATGGAACAATACAAAAAGGATTCTGAGAAAAATAGTCATAATTACATTGAGATTTTGAAAGCCTATGACTATGTTAAGAATTAACTAGAAGAAGAAAGACTTAAGTTTAAAGTCTGGACAGACTCTGGTAGAAAAGTTCAAGAAATTCTCAATAATCAAAATGTGTGTCAAACTGCTGGTCTAGGCTATGAAAATAGTCAAGGCAAAAGACCTATTGTTGATAATGATAAAAACGGAGAAGCTAGCCAAGCTAATAAGACTAAAGACAAATGCACATTTGTTCCTGTTAAGTTTGTGACTCCTAAAGAAAAGACTGAAACCATAAACTCATCTATCAATAGTACCCTTGTTGTTGACAAAAAGACGGATGAAACTGGAGCAAATAAAAATAATATTAACATAGGGTACTTGTCTAAGTCTAAGTTAAGAGAAAGCTAGAGAACTTATCAGAATCTACCAAAACTAGGAGAAATAGGAATGGTAAGGAAGGCATTAATAAAGCAAATAACTATCAAAAGGATCCTAATGCTCCTTGAAAGAAGTGTTTTAGATGTGGCAACCACAACCATTTAGCTATAGATTGTAAAGCAAAAATTGAAAAAAAAAATCAGAGTTTAGTCTTCCACAAACTCTGAAAAGTCACTACATTTCACAAAAACCTTGTTATCACTGTGGTAGCATATTTCACTCTATTTATATGTGTAGAGACTATCATGAATTGTATTTCAATTTTTATGAGCTAAAATCATCTATTGAAAAAAGCTGGTATGACATTGTTAAGACTCCACCAGAGTCAAAAGCAACAAAGGAGACAGGTAAATCAAAGGTGAAAATTGTTAAACCTGTTTCACCTAAAGTTAGAGGAAAAAGATCCAAAACTGTTTGGATCCCCAAAACAACTAACTAGTTTCTTTATGTATGCAGGGAACAAGGGTAAAGAATGTAACCCTAATCCTGGATAGTGGATGTTTAGGACACATGATTGGAAAGAAATCCCTGTTTACAGACTTTGTGGAAATGGCTGGCCCAGAAGTATCCTTTGGAGATGGCAACAAAGGACAAACACCGGGATATGGCAAGATTGTACTTGGAAATGTCATCATTGAACAAGTAGCTCTAGTTGATGACTTAAGACACAATCTGATAAGCATAAGTCAACTAGGAGATAAAGGTTACCATACTGGCTTTGACAACAAAAAATGTCTTGTGACTCATAAAGAAACAGGTATGTCAACTTGGTTAAACAAGTTGGTTAAACAGAATCTTGTAAGAGGATTACCATAGGTTGATTTTGTGCAAGATGGACTCTGTGAAGCATGTCAACTAGGAAAGCAAAAGAAATCATCTTTCAAGAGCAAGACAATCAACACCATTTCTGAACCCTTTTATTTATTGCACCTTGATTTATTTGGTCCAGTAAATGTTATGTCTATTAATAAAAAGAAATATGCTCTTGTTATTGTAGATGATTTTACAAGATTCACATGGGTTTTCTTTCTACATTCAAAGGATGAAGCTCCACAACACATAATAGACCATATCACTTTTCTGGAAAGAAATTCAAAGAAAACAGTTAGAGTTCTAAGGAGTGACAATGGTACAGAATTCAAGAATTCAATCATGGAGGACTACTGTGCATTAAAGGGAATTTCTCAATAATTTTCTGCACCAGGAACTCCTCAACAAAATGGAGTTGTGGAGAGAAAGAATAGAACTCTCATAGAAGCTGCTAGAACAATGTTGGCAGAGTCTAAGCTACCAGTATATTTTTGGGCAGAGGCAGTCAATACAACATGTTTCACTCAAAATTGTACTTTAATAAACATGCATGGAAAGACTCCTTATGAAATAATAAAGGACAAGAAGCCAAGTGTGAAACACTTTCACATATTTGGATGCAAGTGTTATGTGCTGAAAGTACATCCTGAAAATCTAAGCAAATTTGAAGCCAAAGTAGATGAATCAATTTTTCTTGGATACGCATCAAACACAAAAGAATTCAGAGTGTTTAATCTCATAAACAAAATTGTTATGGAATCTATTCATGTTTCATTTGATGATAAAAAGCTTACAGGATTTCAGGATGAGTCAGAGTCTACTACACTGGAATTTGAAAATCTAAAAAGCTCTGAGATAAATGAAGAAGAAGAGGATGAAGACCCTCAAGTAACTCCTAATCCAACACAGGAACCTGCACATTCTGAGGGGGAGCCAGAAAATACAACTCCAAATGATTCAGAGTCTAACAGGTCAGAGTCTACTCAGATAGAGTCTAGACAGAATGAGTCAAATTCCTCAGAATCTAACTCATTAGGGTCTAGATCAAGCAACTCTGAACCCTTGACAGAGTCAAGCAATTTAGGGGGAGCCTCTTCATTTGAATTTCACTTAAATACAGAAGATGCAAATGACTTAGGGGGAGCTTCAAGTTCAAGAATCAATCTTTCACTAGCTAGAAAATGGACAAGAGGTCACACTCCTGACTTAATAATTGGTGACCCTGAGAGTGGTGTACAAACAAGAACAGCCACTCAAAATGAATGTCTTTATAGCTATTTTCTCTCAAAGAATGAACCCAAGAAAATTGAGGAAGCCTTGCAAGAACCTGATTGGATAATTGCAATGCAAGAGGAATTGAATGAATTTGAGAGAAACAAAGTGTAGAAACTTGCACTAAGACCTAGAGATAGATCAGTTGTTGGTGCAAAATGGGTGTACAGAAACAAACTTGATGAGAGTGGAACTGTAATAAGAAACAAAGCAAGGCTAGTTGCAAAAGGATACTCACAGGAGGAAGGAATTGATTATCATCAAACTTTTGCACCAGTAGCAAGATTGGAATCTATAAGAATGTTTCTTGCCTTTGCAGCTCATTCAAAATTTAAGGTGTATCAGATGGATGTAAAAAGTGCCTTCTTGAATGGAAAATTGGAAGAAGAAGTCTATGTGGAGCAACCACCAGGATTTGTTGATCCAATATATCCTGATCATGTTTACAGATTAGATAAGGCACTTTATGGATTGAAGCAAGCACCTAGAGCATGGTATGAAACTCTTTCATAATTTCTTCTTGAAAATGGATTCATAAGAGACCATTGACAAAACTCTCTTTATTAGAAAGTATAAAGGTGATATTTTACTTGTCCAAACTTATGTTGATGATATTATATTTAGATCTACTAATGACAAACTCTGTGAAAAGTTTAGTAAACTAATGCAGTCAAATTATGAAATGAGCATGATGGGAGAATTGAACTTCTTTTTGGGGCCTCTAGTCAAACAGAATGATGATGGAATTTTAATAAATCAAACAAAGTATGTAAAAGAACTATTGAAGAAGTTTGATATGAAAGATTCTGCAACTGCTAAAACTCCCATGTCAACAGCCACTAAGCTAGACTCTTACCCGAAGGGTAAGAAAGTTGACAACACCAGCTACAGAGGTATGATTGGCTCATTATTATATTTAACTGCTAGTAGACCAGATATAATGTTTGCAACTTGTCTGTGTGCTAGATTTCAAGCTGACCCCAGAGAATCACATTTAATAGCTGTAAAAAGAATTTTTAGATATCTCAAGGGGGCACAAACTCTTGGACTTTGGTATCCTAGAAAGTCAGATTTTTCATTAATTGGATATTCAGATTCTGACTATGCAGGATGCAAAGTAGACAAGAAAAGCACAATAGGTCAGTGCCAGTTTCTTGGCAACAGATTAATTTCTTGGTTTAGCAAGAAACAACAGACTGTATAAACCTCAACAGCTGAGGCTGAATACATTGCCGCTGGAAGTTGCTGTGCTCAAATTATGTGGATATGAAATCAATTACTTGATTATGGACTAACATTCTCAAATATTCCTATGTATTTTGATAATACCAGTGCTATTAAAATTGCAGAGAATTCAGTCCAACATTCCAGAACAAAGCACATTGATGTCAGGTATCATTTTATAAGAGAACATGTTGAAAATGGTACTGTGACACTTCACTATGTTCTAACTGACAAATAGGTTGCAGACATTTTGACAAAACCACTTGATGAGTCTACCTTTCTTAAACTGGTAGGTGAATTAGGTATGTTAAACATGTAAGTGATTAGAAATTTCAAGCAACAAGGTATGTACTTTAATTATAATTCTGGTTGTAACACATTATAATTAATTATTTTTTTTAATTTTGATTGGTACTTTATCTAGACAGAGTCTAGTTTTTAGACTCTGACGAGTCTGTAGACTCTGACTAGTTTGTAGACTCTAAGAGTCTGTAGACTCTGAAAAACAATTATCGCCTAGACTCTGAAACGGTTCAAATTCGCGTCTGCAGACTCTGATTGTGTTTAAATTATTCAAATGACTTGAAATAGGCGATAACAGTTGTTTTTGACTGGAGATAGACTGTAGACTCGTGTGTATTGTTAGTAATTCAAACAAAATAGAAGATTTTCATACAGTTTACTCACTTGTTTATTGCAATTAATTTCTAAGGCAGAACTATTCACAGAGCTCTTTACGAACCCTAGCAACTTTCTTCAAGCGTATTCATCACTCTCAATTAACAACAACTTCAATGGCTGCTATCTCAACTGTCATGAGGGGACCCAAGGCAATTGCTTTCACATTTGGGGATTTCAAGTTCATGACCACAAATCATGTTGCCGCCGTTGGAGAAAAGAAAGGGGTAGACACTGACTACTACCCTGTGATGGACTTCTTGGAGCAATCTGAGCTACACTACATTCTCAAGGCATCACCTGGAGCTCTGCAAAGGTAGTTGATCATTCTCAGGATCAACCAGGTAAAATAATGCTTACCTTTGGTATTTTACATTTGATGTCACTGCTGATGTTATTAATTCTGTGTTTAAATTACCTATTAAACAACCTTTTGATGAAACTGTTTCTCATGCTGAAATTAAAGATATGTTTAAATCACTAGGTTATTCTGGTAGTTTAGAAAACATGAGTAAGTTAACTAGGCCTTATTTGAGAAAAGAATGGTCATTTTTCCTTGATCAAATTGCTAAACATTTTACAGGTAAGTGTAGTGGATTTGATGCGATTACTGCTATTACTTATCAAATTGGTCACAGTCTCCTATTTAATAGAGTAACCAACATTGGTGATATGTTGCTCACTCAAATGGGATCAAAATTAAATAATGTGCATGAGGGGAGGAAGAAAGTCTACTATCATAGATTTCTTATGATTCTCCTCAATCACTTCATTCCTGACATGTCAACCAACTTGGCAGATGATTGCTGTGTGCAGGCATACAAACAACAGAGTATATTCTCTGATATTAAGAGAATTGATGACAAGAAGAAGAGTCTACCTGCCATGACATATCCACAGGTAATGAAGGTAAAACTCTCAACCTACAAACCTTCTATCTACAATGCTTCATTTTTTGGTGGTGATATGGTGCAGGAGCAAGTAATGGAAAATCCCCCTGCACCTACCCAAGTCACCCAATCACCTTCAAAGAAACAATCTTCAAAACCAAAATCCAAAAAGAAACCAACCTCTGGTGTCTCTCAACAGGAACCAGTTGTAAAGAGGAGAAAGTTGATTCAAACAAGGCTTATAGATGAGCACAGTGATGAGGAGCTCAACCCTCTAGAGAAGCAAGTTGTTGAAGGACTTTCTTTGTTAAAGAAAGGTCATGATACTCTTGATTCTACCCTTCAAGCCAAGTCTGTAGTCTCTGAAAAGGCTACAGACTCTGACCAACCTAGGAATGCACCTCAGGATGCTCAAACTGCATCTCCTGAGCAATCTTTTGCTACAAAATACAGAGGGTTAAGGAAGACTTATTCTGCACACACACACAAGCCTATTACTATTACTAACCCTGTTTTGCAGAAAACAGATGCTCCCAAGGCTCCTATAGGGCCAGACTCTGAAAGCAAGAAATTACCTGAACCAGAGTCTAATGTTGAGTCAGAGTCTAGACTGCCTTTAGACTCTGATCATGAGACATTTTGGGAAGGAATGCCATTGGATGCAGCCTCATGTCTTATTGATGAAATTCTTACTCCAAGTGATGAGGTGTTGTTGTTCCTTTATCCTTCGGTGGAATCAGTAAAAGATCCAGAACAATATCAGACTAAATCTCAAGTCTTGGATTTTCTTTCAACCTATGAGACCCTAAGGAAGAGAATGGAACAGGAGCTACAATTGTCTGCACAGGATGTGGTCAAAAATCTATACAGCTACCTATTCAACTCTTCATTACAAGCAAAAGCAGTTGGGCTCATAGAAGGTAGAACAATTGTAACGCCCCCCCAAATCCCCTTCTGGAATCCAGGTCGTCACATTCTCTTGCGGAATATTTAATCTCCTGCTCACAATATAATATACAACAATATTCATAATAAACTCCCCCAAACTACTCCACGGGTTATAGTCTTAGAACGCATACTTATTGATTCCAAAGTTATTACATCACATTTTTATCTCTCATAATCTCTGAAATAATATTACAACTTCAATTGTCAAGATAATGAAAACATCATAAACTTTCTACCAACTCGCACCCTCGTTAGACACTATAAAGCTAACGTGCTGAATCAGTTGCTTTCCCCTTCCCTTTGTCACAGAGGCCTCCGTGACCGATTACGGTATCAAGGAATAACTTCTCAAATTAATACCCTAGTTAACCGAACCACAAAGGCATCAGTTAACAATTAAGGTATTAAGGATTGGACTTCTTTGGAAACGCCACCTCAAGTAATGGATTGATCAGTCCATTGTCACTACTCGTTTACTATCGATAGAGGGATGAGCCGATGTCTCGAACACACCCTAAACCCACAATGGGGTTACTCCTCAGGTTAGGCCGGTGCGTTACTCCGGTCACTTTTATCATCTCTAGTCTAGAATATAAGGTGTCGGAATCTTCGATCACCTTCAACAATACATCTCTTAGGCGTCACGGTAAAATAACACGTGCACCTTTATTTACTTCTCAATAAAATATTACTCCAATATCATTCAGAAACAATGAATGATAAACACCTCCAATAATTAAATTTTCCCCTTGAATGAGTAGAGGAAATATTTATATGAACAACTGTTCTGATCATGGATTCAGAATAAGTTAACCCATATCAGTATTCTCAACTTACTCTATATATATAACTCCACTCTTGAATATCAATAAGATATAGTATGAACATATTATTTAATACATCTCGTTTTATAATATCTGGATAACGAGCTCGACAATAATATATAGGCATTTCAAATTTGTATGAATAAGATCCGGTATAATCAACTAGATAGAATACTTGCAATGTATATCTTTAAAAATAGAAACCATGCTAAAACAAGGTCATAATACTCTGAACAAGAAAGTATAAGAAAGCATGCATACGTAGCAATACATATATTTTTAATATGTAAAAACGTAGGGATATAAAACTTGCCATGATTATGCGAAATGAAAACCCATGCTCCTTTCACTTCTCGGATACGCTATAATTATATAAGAACTCGTTTTAGTAAACATACGCAGGTATTAAGTCAACTCAAGTTTTATTTCTATTTTTTTCTTTAACCCTTATTATCCGGCATTCACCTCCTCGGGTCTATCTTAACCCTTCATAAACCATCTCGTCAATGACTTTTAACCTAATACTTTACTCCAATCTATAGTCATGTTATTCCTCAATATCTTTCATGTTTTAACCGACTCGAAATTATCCTTTTATCATAGCCAAAATGGCTCGTCAAAATCGTGCCTCTAGAGTTGACTCTTCTGCAAATTACTATTTCGCGACTCCCACTCTAACATATTTAATAAATCCAAAAATTCATAATTAAGTATGAATCCACCTCAAGGAGATTCTTGAGTATTTTTAATATTTATCAAAAATATTTTGATTTAGAACCCTTGAGTTTAACTTGGTGAAATGTATTTTACAAATCGATTCAACTACGGGGTTTTACTATTTTCACAGCTTTCACTAAATCGCTCATACCTCATTAACCGTTAATTCAAATGACGCACCGATTTCGCATGCACGATCTAGAGAATGTCTAGAATATAATCCATCAAAGCTTGCCCCTAGACAGAGGACTCATTTTCACAAATTTACAGAACAGGGCAGTAGCTCCTCTAGTGAATAGTGCATCGCACAACTTTGGTTCCAACATTTTTATAAAATCGAAAAATTAATATCTGGCCTTGAAATTTTGGAGAGGCCTTACTAACTGACCAAATTACTTAATCTCAAAATGTCATGATTTTTCGTGACTGTCAAGGGGTCTGTTTATATATACAAAGGGAGTCATTCGAAACAGTTTGGTCCTTTTAGACACCTCTACTAAAACTAACTTTTCTCCTAAACTGTAAATCGGAATAACATGATTCAAGTGTCAAAACGATCTATGAGTAAAGTACTATCCAAATATGGTCAGAGGTGTTAGGGGTCAGGAGCTTGACAATTCGGATTTCACAGTTTAAAGGAGTGCTCACGAAAAATCGGCAATACGACGGCTTTAAACTTAACGTTTTCCGGATTCAACCAATTGAAATCCATTCTCAACCAACACTCAACCTTACTCATATTATCATAACCATATCATTAAGCTACTGATTTCATAACTTTATATTAACATCATTTCATAACCTCAACCCACAACACTACATCTTACTAACAAAACAACTACTTAGTCATGCTAAGTCATACCTCTATCTACTAACATTTTTACTCCATGCAACTCACACAAACGTAAGGGTTAGTGGTGTTCATACCTTCTTAGAGCTCAAACAACACATATCTAGAGCTTAGAGTCCTTGGGAGAGCTTGATCTAGCCTTGATCATAAGTAAACATCAAGAACAAAACTTTAGAAATTTTCGGAGTTACTATTCAGCCTCAACTTCTACAATTTATTTACCCAATCAAAACACCTCCAACAATTATGAAATTAAATACGTACCTTCTATCTATAGTGAGGAAGATATGGTTAAAATTTGGGGAGTTTTGGATGAGTAGAACTGGAGTTATAAAATTTTCTTTCAACCTTGCTCAAGCTGGGCAGAAACTGGAGAAGGAAATGGGAGAGAGATTTTCTACTTTACTTGCTTTTGTATTGGTGTATTTGAGTTTGTATAAAGTGTATGTATTGCTATATGGCTGAGTTCTCACACAATCATGACTTGGTTGAATTTTTTCAAAGTGATAAAGTGGCTTTATGCTTACTTTACCCTGAAATTGGGAACTATGTTCCTAACCTTGGTTTGCTCACTTGGTTACCTTGTTTGGCTAGTTACTTGCCTTAGTTCATCCACTTGGTTCCACTAACGCAAGTACTTTCTTGCATGGCTCCCTTGGTAGTGCACTTCGCTTGCCATTCATTAATTATACTTAATCCTCCATGTAAGTTCGATTAATCCGAAGCGTTTCGACGTAGAATTTCCGTTACGTAAATCCTTAATATTCCAAATACTCTAATTCGATTATAACCATGAACTTTCTAAAATATAATCCACTTGATCACAACTTAATTCTCTTATTCCTTGATATCTCATAAATTATGAAACAATTAGTAAAAGCGGAAATCTTCGGATTCTGACTGCTTTTACATTCACTCATTTTCTTCATACAACAATACCACATCTTTGGTTTTCCCATATTCCACCACTTACCTAGTGTGGGAAAAAAAAGTTTTTCATAATCCGTAGAATCACTATTCATCAGGGTCGTTTATAAATAAATAAAAAATCGTCCAAAAATTCGGGTTATTATAGTCTACCCTCCTTACAAGGATTCCGTCCTCGGAATCTATGTAAGAGACGACTAGGCATTCTACTCCTTTTCATCCTTATCATTATGTCTCAATATTCTTCTTAACACTTCTTAACATACCTCTATTTTCATATCGGCTTAACAATTATAATAGTATTTACAACGTTTAAGTGTAAGTGTACCTTCTATCGCAACCATTTCTCTTGCACCATCGGCCACCGTCATGTTAAAATCCCTAGTAGTTGATTGATTGTTATTAGCCCCACAGCTTTGTTATGATATTGTTGGTCCTAATGTTGACGCCTTACAATCTCTGGAGATGCGACCCTCCTTTCCACATTTGTAGCAAACTACTCCCTTCCTAGGACAATTCATCCGTTGATGCCCCTCTTGACCACAGTTATAACACCTTCCTTCTGATTTTGCACATAGTCCCGGATGCTTCTTTCCACACACCTCACAGTCTGGCAGTGGCGGTCTCGGCTGCCGAAACTGGCTCTCATTTCCCTGTTGTCCTACTCGGACACTATTCGTACTTTCTACTTGGTTAAATCCTCCACCTTTTCCAGTATGAAACCCTGGCCTCCTACCATATTGGTTCTGAAATGTTCCACACGACTGATTTCCTCCCCAAATCTCCGCTTTTCTTTTCTTCCCTTCATTTTTCCTTGGAATAAAATTACTTCCCTCTTATATTATCTCAGCCTTATTCACCACCTTAATATACTCAGTAAGCTCAAAAGCAGCCACCCTAGTTTGTATCCACGGTCTCAACCCATATTGAAAACTCCTCGCCTTTTTCTTATCAGTATCCACGAAATGTGGCACGAACCTAGATAGCTCTATAAACTCCTTCTCATATTCAGCAACTGTCTTATTATTCTGCTTTAGTTCTAAGAACCTCATCTCCATTCTACTCTCCATATGCTCAGGAAAATACTTCTCCAAAAATAACTCAGTAAACCTCTCCCAGGTTACTATCCCTACAGGCTCCATTAATTCCTTAGACTCCCACCAATAGTTCGCCTCTTCCTTCATTAAATAGGTGGCAAAGATCGTCTTCTGCCCTTCTTCTACTCCTATAATCTTAATGGATTTCTCCATTTCTTTCAACCATGACCTAGCCTCGAATGGTTCACCAAACCTTTTAAATTCAGGTGATTGTATTGACTTAAAAGCCTTAAAAGTTGTCGCAGTCTGGTTTACTAAATTGGGCATGGGACCTTGTTGGCCACGGTCTAGGGTTTGTCGTAACAAATCTACTAGTTGGTTCAAACTTTGATTATTCTGGTTGTCATTCTGGTTATCTCCTCGGTTGTTATCCCCCCCCCCCGTAGAAGCCTCACCTTCCCTGGGGTTAGCTCTGGTTTTCTTTGGTGGCATTTTTCTGAAATCCAAATAAAAGAATTTTTTTCATTAAAAATGTTCAGTTCAATAAAACTGCATACCCATAAGATAGTCATTTATAAAAACAAAACAATATACATAGGTACATATACATAAATATATATATATATATATGCATCTATATGTATACATGTATTTATAAATATATACGTATACCTATATACTTACTATTTTTAAAATAAAAAAAAAATTTAACCCGATAAATCATGGATACATTTTTTTTGTCTCAATTGATTCTTCCATTGGTATTGACCATCATGCGCCTACCCTAACTACTCTTTGGGGTTCTACTATATTTTCTATCTCAGTTTCTTTGATTCTAACTCCCCCTTTAATCATCTTGAGGTGTCCATCAAACGGTCTATGTCCTTATTGACTTATAATAATCTTGAAAGAACTCCACAACAATATCATCTACCACTTAGAGTCTTATTAGACTCACTCTTGGTACCACCTCCAGTAGTCCAATCACGAACTCTACATGAACTCCTACATTACTCTCTTGTATATAGTCATATCTCCTCCTACTCTCGTTCTAAGGTTTATAACCTACCGCTCTGATACCATTCCTGTAACGCCCCCCCAAATCCCCTTCTGGAATCCAGGTCGTCACATTCTCTTGCGGAATATTTAATCTCCTGCTCACAATATAATATACAACAATATTCATAATAAACTTCCCCAAACTACTCCACGGGTTATAGTCTTAGAACGCATACGTACTGATTCCAAAGTTATTACATCACATTCTCATCTCTCATAATCTCTGAAATAATATTACAACTTCAATTGTCAAGATGATGAAAACATCATAAACTTTCTACCAACTCGCACCCTCGTTAGACACTATAAAGCTAACGTGCTGAAACAATTGCTTTCCCCTTCCCTTTGTCACGGTCCACCGTACTCGTACCAGCTTTGTTTGCCGCTGTTTTATAATATTTAAATAGCAAGAATGAGCCAAAAATGCCCAGCAAGTCTATATATTCCACAACAACTCAACAAAAAAATATAGTGTTTACCACTCTAAAATAACCCCTCCACATATACAATTATACTCTTTTTGAAAAGAAAATAACTCAAAAACCCTCATAAATCTTTGAATACTACTCATATGAATTGAATAAATATATCTCAATAACTTCTCAAATTGATACCCTAGTTAACCGAATCACGGAGGCCTCCGTGAACGATTAAGGTATCAAGGAATAACTTCTCAAATTAATACCCTAGTTAACCGAACCACAAAGCATCAGTTAACAATTAAGGTATCAAGGATTGGACTTCTTCGGAAACGCCACCTCAAGTAATGGATTGATCAGTCCATTGTCACTACTCGTTTACTATCAATAGAAGGATGAGCCGACGTCTCGAACACACCCTAAACCCACAATGGGGTTACTCCTCAGGTTGGGCCGGTGCGTTACTCCGGTCACTTTTGTCATCTCTAGTCCAGAATATAAGGTGTCGGAATCTTCGATCACCTTCAACAATACATCTCTTAGGCGTCATGGTAAAATAACACGTGCACCTTTATTTACTTCTCAATAAAATATTATTCCAATATCATTCAGAAACAATGAATGATAAACACCTCCAATAATTAAATTTTCCCCTTGAATGAGTAGAGGAAATATTTATATGAACAACTGTTCTGATCATGGATTCAGAATAAGTTAACCCATATCAGTATTCTCAACTTACTCTCTATATATAACTCCACTCTTGAATATCAATAAGATATAGTATGAACATATTATTTAATACATCTCGTTTTATAATATCTGGATAACGAGCTCGACAATAATATATAGGCATTTAAAATTTGTATGAATAAGATCCGGTATAATCAACTAGATAGAATACTTGCAATGTATATCTTTAAAAATAGAAATCATGCTAAAACAAGGTCATAATACTCTGAACAAGAAAGTATAGGAAAACATGCATACGTAGCAATACATATATTTTTAATATGTAAAAGCGTAGGGATATAAAACTTGTCTTGGTTATGCAAAATGAAAACCCTGCTCCTTTCACTTCTCGGATACGCTATAATCATATAAGAACTCGTTTTAGTAAACATACGCAGGTATTAAGTCAAGTTTTATTTCTATTTTTTTCTTTAACCTTTATTATCCGGCATTTACCTCCTCGGGTCTATCTTAACCCATCGTAAACCATCTCATCAATGACTTTTAACCTAATCATTTACTCCAATCTATAGTCATGTTATTCCTCAACATCTTTCGTGTTTTAACCGACTCGAAATTATTCTTTTATCCTAGCCAAAATGGCTCGTCAAAATCGTGCCTCTAGAGTTGACTCTTCTGCAAATTACTATTTCGCGACTCCCACTCTAACATATTTAATAAATCCAAAAATTCATAATTAAGTATGAATCTACCACAAGGAGCTTCTTGAGTATTTGTAATATTTATCAAAAATATTTTGATTTGGGACCCTTGAGTTTAACTTGGTGAAATGTATTTTACAAATCGAGTCAACTACGGGGTTTTACTATTTTCACCGCTTTCACTAAATCGCTCATAACTCATTAACCGTTAACTCAAATGATGCACCGATTTCGCGTGCACGATCTAGAGAATGTCTAGAATATAATACATCAAAGTTTGCCACTGGACAGAGGACTCATTTTCACGAATTTACAGAACAGGGCAGTAGCTCCTCTAGTGAATAGTGCATCGCACAACTTTGGTTCCAACATTTTTATAAAATCGAAAAATTAACATCTGCCCTTGAAATTTTGGAGAGGCCTTATTAACTGACCAAATTACTTAATCTCAAAATGTCATTATTTTTCGTGACTGTCAAGGGGTCTGTTTATATATACAAAGGGAGTCATTCGAAACAGTTTGGTCCTTTTAGACACCTCCACTAAAACTAACTTTTCTCCTAAACCGTAAATCGGAATAACATGATTCAAGTGTCAAAACGATCTATGAGTCAAGTACTATCCAACTATGGTCATAGGTGTTAGGGGTCAGCAGCTTGACAATTCGGATTTCACAGTTTAAAGGAGTGCTCACGAAAAATGGGCATTATGACGGCTATAAACTTAACATTTTCCGGATTCAACCAATTGAAATCCATTCTCAACCAACACTCAACCTTACTCATATTATCATAACCATATCATTAAGCTACTTATTTCACAACTTTAGATTAACATCATTTCATAACCTCAACCCACAACACTACATCTTACTAACAAAACGAGTACTTAGTCATGCTAAGTCATACCTCTATCTACTAACATTTTTACTCCATGCACTCACACAAACATAAGGGTTAGTGGTGTTCATACCTTCTTAGAGCTCAAACAATACCTATCTAGAGCTTAGAGTCCTTGGGAGAGCTTGATCTAGCCTTGATCATAAGTAAACATCAAGAACAAAACTTTAGAAATTTTCGAAGTTACTATTCATCCTCAACTTCTATAATTTATTTACCCAATCAAAACACCTCCAAATATTATGAAATGAAATAAGTACCTTCTATATATAGTGAAGAAGATATGGTTAAAAGTTGGAGATTTTTGGATGAGTAGAACTGGAGTTATAAAATTTTCTTTCAACCTTGCTCAAGCTGGGCAGAAACTGGAGAAGGAAATGGGAGAGAGCTTTTCTACTTTACTTGCTTTTGTATTGGTGTATTTGTGTTTGTATAAAGTGTATGTATTGCTATATGGCTGAGTTCTCACACAATCATGGCTTGGTTGAATTTGTTCAAAGTGATAAAGTGGCTTTATGCTTACTTTACCCTAAAATTGGGAACTATGTTCCTAACCTTGGTTTGCTCACTTGGTTACCTTGTTTGGCTAGTTACTTGCCTTAGTTCATCCACTTGGTTCCACTAATATAAGTACTTGCTTGCATGGCTTGCATGGCTCCCTTGGTAGTGCACTTCACTTTCCATTCATTAATTATACTTAATCCTCCATGTAAGTTCGATTAATCCGAAACGTTTCGACGTAGAATTTCCGTAACGTAAATCCTTAATATTCCAAATACTCTAATTCGATTATAACCATGAACTTTCTAAAATATAATCCACTTGATCACAACTTAATTCTCTTATTCCTTGATATCTCATAAATTATGAAACAATTAGTAAAAGCGGAAATCTTCGGATTCTGACTGCTTTTACATTCACTCATTTTCTTCATACAACAATACCACATCTTCGGTTTTCCCATATTCCACCACTTACCTAGTGTGGGCAAAAAAAGTTTTTCATAATCCGTAGAATCACTATTCATCAAGGTCGTTTATAAATAAAAAAAAATCGTCCAAAAATCCAGGTTATTACAACAATTGAAGTTCTCAAAGCACTAGGAGTGCCAGACTCTGAACAGCAAATCACAAAGAAGCCTAAAAAGCTTAAGATCTACAAAAGGAGAGAATCAGAGTCTGTTGTTGAGTTGGAAACTGAGATTGAGCAATCAGTTTTGACTATGAAGCAATTTGGGATCAAGGAATTACCTACAGGATAACTATTGATTGGATTTCCACTATTCAGCCTCTTTCAAGAAAGGTGGTTGATTTTCTTGTCCAAAATGTAGGAAAGGTAGCCAACAATTACATCTATCCAACCTATGAAAGTAGATTGGATCAACTCAAGGCCTCATATTATTAGAAGCTAGCAAGGGAACTGCAGGATTCCTTTCACATGACTTTTGCCCAGGCCATCTATGCACTCCATGCCAGGATCTTTCTCAATGGACACTTGGATGCATTAACTATGGTAGAACCACATGAGGTAGCAGGTGATGCTAGGCAGTTGGAGGATGGGACTAGTGCACCAGTGGTGACTAGTGATAAAGATGCTCAGTCTGCCTCACCCATACAAGAATCACCTAGTCAGAGGTTGGGTGATAGTGGGGCAAGGGAGTATGTTGTAAGGCCCTCATTGGCAACTCAACAAACTGCTGATGAGAACCCCAGTGATATGGGAGGACATCCTCTGATGGATGCTCAAGAAGTTCTTTTTTATCCTTGTCTATCAGAGTCTATCCACCTTGAGGGGGAGTCTCATGCACAAACAGTCCAAGATGGTGACACTCAGACTTTGGCTTCTAATGAAGTCATACTGAAGCAGTCAGAGTCTAGGGTAGACCCTGAGACTGGAATACTAGAGCCAACTGACTCTGAAAAGAAAGAAGATGATAGTAAGGGTTCAGAATCTGTTGTTGCTCACCCCTTGGTGGAAACCCCTAGCCTTCAGACTTTTGAAGGGGTTCCCCTCCATCAAGGTGGTTCAGGTATTGAAGCACATTCTTTATCTCTTCACCCCTCTTATGTAGGATTCATGAGTGCACCTTTCCAAATGAGTGAAAAAATATCTGAGAGGCTGGCACTGGTTCAGGCAAAATGAGAGGTAGAAAAGGTTGTAGAGAGCCTGAGTGAGATTGAGAAAGTGAGTGCCCAACCCCACTGTGAGACTGAGAGATTAGGGTATCCTGAACCTAGCTTTACTTATTGGGATTAAGATTTTCCAAAGAGTTGGTCCAATAAGTTGGAGCAGGGGATGGATGAAAATTCACTTTGTTTGATTGTGTAGATTGGTAAAAAGGAGGAGACTCTTGTTGCTCAGAAGTCATTTACTCAGAGACCACAACATCATTTGGTGGATTCTCTAGCAAGGAGAGCAGATAGAGTCATGGAGGCTTTGGTGGATGAACCTCTCAATATGCCTGAGGCTGCAACTTTGAAGTCAAACGCACCACTTTTGATCATGCCTATTAGGGCTCGCCTTCCAGAGTCTACCGTCTCTGATCACTCTCAGGAGGAGTCAGGGTCTATAGTCTCGCTTGCAGTTTCAGAGTCTACACCACCAGAGTCTACACTTCCTCTTACATCCCTTGAGCCTGTTGCTGAGGAGTGCACTTCTGAAGATGATGATCAAGTTCAACCTTCTTTTGTCTATTTTGATCAAGTCTTTCCTCAGTCCTGGGAGTCTGCTCAGAAAAGAGGCTTCACTGACAAAGATTCTTTTGCATGTGTTCTAGCTATTCATCAGTCTGAGAGACTGAAAGCTTTTCAAAAAAAATCTTATCTCCAGGAACATGGTCACTACCCTGGTGAAGAGGATCAAGCTCTGGATAAGGATGTTAAAACTGAGACAGAGAATGTTGCTAAACAATTGGCTACTGTGGTCAAAGACATCTCTCATATTCAAACCAAACTTACTGGTGTTGACAATACTACTTCTCTTCTTAGTACCAAATTTGATAGAATTCACTCAGTTCAATTATCAAAAGAGGTTGCTTTCAAGGATGTTCTTGCTGCTATCACCTCTACTCAAGCCTCTCTCTAATCAACAGTCTCTGATTTAACCACCAAGGTTGATTCTATCATTGCAGCACAGGCCAATATCTCCACGGTTCTTGAACAAATTTTGTTGGCTGTTACTAGTTCTGATGATGTCAAAAAGGGGGAGAAGAGAGGTGAATCTTCCTCAAGGAGAAATAAGGATGATTCATGCAGAGATGATAAAAAGGGGGAGTTAAAAGGAGGAGAGATGGTGATGATGGAGATAGTTCTCATGGTCCTAGGGGTCCTGGTGATGTATCACTCAAGCATTCTGGAGTGGCTGCATTATCCAAATCTCAACCACATCAGTCAGGGACTGGACATGGGAAATCAGAGTCTAAGTTAGACTCTGATAAACAAAGAAAGAAAACAGACTCTGATGAAACTCAAGAACCTTCATACTGGAAGTGTAGTCAATCAAATCTGCAACTTAGAGCTAAAAAGAAGACAAGTCTTGGAGGTTTTGAAGAATCTAACATTGACAGAACATCTACTCTAACTAGGGATCCTCAATCTTTGACAGATAGGCAGTTTGAGAAGATCACACAGAAGCATTTGAACAAAGTGGTGTCTGCTCAAATTGTTTATAATGTTTATGAAACAAATATGCAAGAAGGACAGGGTGGCATAGAAAGGTGAAGAATGAGATGCTGATTTATTTTTTAGAAGGTGGATCAGTTAGATGGATCAGTCAATCAAACTTCATATTTTTCAAACAGGCTAAGGAATTGCAGTATATTAGATTTCTCCTTCAAATTGCTTATGAAGTTAACAAGAGAAAAGAGGTTGTCACACACAAATGGTTCAAGGAGATTGATAGAAAGCTGACTTTGCACAAACAGGCAAATCGATAAATTGGCAAATTTTCCTTAAAATATGTTGATACTGAGGGAAATGATCAAGTCATGTCATTGGAAGAAAAATAGATTAAATTTCAAGAAGGTGTGGGTCATTACTTTGGGTTTCAGCCTATGAGTGGGAAAGTTAGTGTTCTAATGTTGAAGGACTTGAAAGATCAAGAAAGCAGTGCAAATGATCTGAGAGCAGCTTACAGTCAAATCAAATGTTCAAGTAAAGAAATGAAGAAATTTGTTGGTGAAGCTCTTACAATTGTGGAGGACAATATGCTCAATTCATTTTTGAAGAATAATCTAGCCTTTGAAAATATCAATTAAGAAGTAATTGTTTTTCCTTTATAATTCTTTCATACTGTTCTAGACTAAGTGTTTTATTTTTTAGTTTTGACATCATCAAACCTGGATTTATGCTTACATTTTATAAAGCATAAATAGGGGGAGATTGTTAGGAATATATTCATTTGATGATGTATAAAATACTAGAACATGAGTTAGCTTAGTTTATTTGCAATATATCTTTCTAGTCTCTGAAATGTATAATCAGAGTTTAGATAGTCAATACTCAAGATACTTGTACTTAGAAGAATTTCTGCAGAAAGTAAATTCAGAGTCTGCATGAAGATCAGAGTCTGGAAGGTGATCAGAGTCTATAGACTATCGGAGTCTAAGATCTGTCAAAGTCTACAAATGTTCAGAGTCTATAGTCTGGCAGAGTCTGAAGAATTCAGAGTCTATAGTCTGACAGAGTCTGAAGAATTCAGAGTCTATAAAGTAAAAGCTAAATTTGGAAGATGATCACAGATAAGGGAAGTCTTCGAAGATAAAGCCAAAGATATTGCAGATATGTTATAAAAACAAGGAAGAAGAATTGCAGGAGGAAACTGTCAACTAATAATTAAGAATTCTATTCCTATTGTAATTTATCTTTCTGTTATTAGCTGATAGGTAGCTCTTTATATAAACTCTATGTAACCTAATTGTAAATGTGTGAAAAAAACCGAAGCAAAATTTGTCAAAGTGAAATTTTGTGAGTGCATAGAAATAGAGAGAGTTGCTGTGATAAACACAGAGAAGCTGCTAGGGTTTGTGTACATCCTAGGAGAGTTTTGTATTTACAACACAATAATACAAACAGTACTTATTCATATCTTTGTGTTTGATCTTTGTTCTTAATTCATATCTATTTATTGCTATTGAGTTGATTTTAAATCAGGCAGAAAAGATACACAAGTATTCAACCCCCCCTTCTACTTGTGCAACTGGGAAAACACTTGAGATTTAGGAGATGAGGGTTCTTTGGGAGATTCTGATTTTTCTGAGGAGTTAGTCATTAATGCTAGATTTTCATAATCTATTTCATCATCTGATCTTGAATCTGCCTAATCATTTCCTGTTGAGATGAGTGCTTTTCCTTTGCCTTGATTCTTAGCCTTTCTACACTCAGTAGCAAAATGCCCCAATATTTCACAGTTGAAACAATTGACTTTAGCATTATCAAGCTTGATTATGGTGCTTTTGATTTTCTTAAATTTTTCATCCTCTTTTTTGAATGTTGGCCTCTTGCTAAATTTTCCAAATCTTTTGTTGAATTTTATCATTTTGAAATTCTTAGTAAACATACCATCATTTTGCTCAAATCAATCTCATCATCAGAATCAGAGACTGTGTCAGTAGACTGATTCAACAATAGTTTTACCCTTTTTCTTTGAATCCTTGACTCTAGTATCCTTGGGTTCTTCCTGTTGTTCTTTTTTAGACTCCATCAAGAGTGCCACATATTTTGGTTTTCCAGATTTCTTATTCTTTCTCTATTGCATCTCTAAATCATAAGTCTTGAGTCTGCAATATAATTCTTCTAGAGTTATTTCATCCAAATCTCTAGCTTTCCTTATTGTAGTTGTTTTGTTTTCCCACTCTTCAAGAAGGGCTCTCAGAAACTTGGTGTTTGTATCTTCAGAATCATAAACCTTTCCAAGTATAACCATCTCAATCAAGAGTTTTGTGAACCTATCATACAACTCAATGATAAATTCCCTAGATTTTGCCTCAAAGTACTCATACTCCTGAATTAACAGAGACCTTGCATTCTTCTTGACATCCCTGATTCCTTCACAGTACACTTCTAGGTTTGTCCACATCTCTTTAGCAGTTTTGCATGATATTACACAGTTTCTAAGGATAGATTCTAAACTGTTAAAGAGAATATTTTTAACTTTTGCCTCATTGAGAATATTTTCTTTGTCCTCATTTCACCACTCATCCTTTGGTTTATCAACAAAGTGCTCTTCAACAGTGGTTTTTGGAACAAGTTTTGAGGGAATGTAAGGTCTATCATGAGTCCTATCAAGATAGTCAGGGTCTGTAGCTTCTAGATGGTGCAACATCTTAACCTTCCAATGGGTGTACTCGTTCCTTTTGAGCATAGGAATCTTAGAATTGCCATTTTTGTTTCCAGACATCTTTGATCGATTTTAAACTTTAGGCTCTGATGCCAATTATTTTCCCAATTACAAAAGTAGAAGGGGGGTTGAATACTTGTGTGCTCTTTTTGCCTGAATCAAATCAACTCAATGTAAATTAAAGCTTTGAATTAAGAACAAAGAACAAACATAAAGATATGAATAAATATTGTTTGTATTATTGATGTATGAATATAAACTCTTCTAGGGTGTACACAAATCCTAGCGGCTTCTCTGTGTTTCTCACACAACTCTCTCTATCTCTATGCTGTCACAAAACTTTGACAAATAAATTAGGTTACATAGAGTGTTTATATAGAGAGCTGCCTATCAACTACTAACTGAAAATACAATTAAAATAGGAATAGAATTCCAAATTATTAGTTGATAGTTTCCTTCTGTAATTCTCCTTCCTTCCCTTAGCATATCTTCAATATATTTATCTTTATCTTTGAAGACTTTCCATTACTGTGATCTCCTTCCAAATTCAGCTTCAGTTTTATAGACTCTGAAAACCTTCAGACTCTAGTATCTACAGTCTCTGACAGAATAGAGACTCTGATAGTTTATAGACTCTTATCAACTCCCAGACTCTGATATGCATCCAGACTCTAGTTTTACTTCTTTTGAAAATCTTCCAAGTACAAATGCTCTTGATACCTGTACCTGGACTAACTAGACTCTAATTTAAATTCACATTTACATTGATCAGAGACTAGAGAGACTTATTATATTACAAATATATATATGCTAGACTCTGTTATAGTATTTTGTACATCATCAAATGAATATATTTCTAACAGAGACAGAAAGTAGGCATATAAGCATTCATTTATGGTTCCTCTTCTTGTCCTTACTCCTATATTAGGATTTCCAATAATTTGATCAACAGTGTGAGCTCTATTCCATTTAGTTTCATGAGTCACACCTCTTTCATTTGAACTTGATTCTTCCTGATTAGAATTGTTTACATTTGTTGTTGATCCTTGAGAAGCTCCCCTTAAGTTGATGCTAGCGTTGTGTGGAGAATTCTCAAGCTGGACATGACTGAACTCTTCATTATTTCTCTCTTCATTTGTTCCATGTGAAATTTATACATGTGAGTCTTCATGTGCATTCTTATCCTTCTTATTTCCAGATGATTCCATTTCCATTTCATTCTCAAACCTCAAGGTGTTATAATTTTCTCCTTAAAGATTCATAGCAGGAAATTTGAAGTCATCAAAGGTCACATTTGTGCTCTCCATTACTTTTTGATGATCAATTACATACACTCTAGATGTAGTCTTGTCTAGAAAATATCCCTTGAAAATGCCTTCATATGCTTTAGTATCAAATTTTCCAAGTTGATCAGTGTTTTCCTTAAGAACAAAACATTTTGCTCCAAACACATGCATATGTTTAATTGTTGGCCTTCTATTTGTCATGATGTGATAGGGAGTCTGTTGGTCTCTGATATTGTAGAAGGGGAGTTGAATACAATATCAAAAATTGTTACGGAATTTTGGATTTAAAAATATTATTTTAATTAACCACGAAATATTAATTTTAATGAAATACGGTTCAAGTAGAAGATATAATTTTAACTTGAAAAGTATTACAAAATTAATCTGATGAAAAGTTTATATAATTGATAAAGTGATCTGGAACGAATTCAACATGAAGTGTTTGGGTTTAACAATTATATTCCAAACTTACACAGAAATCTTTGAATATTACAATGCATACAAATTTCTAAAATTTGAATATTTTTTAATCACTCAAATAATGAAAACTCTTCCTCATATTTATAGCAGAAAAATCTAGCAACACTTTTGAATAAAACGTATTTTAAAAATCAAAAGACTTTATAAATTAGCATTTAAGACTTTTGAAATAAGCTGGGCAATACTTTTAAAACTCGGTAAGACTTTTAAAAGACTCTGTAAGACTTTTCAGAAACTCGGTAAAACTTTTGAAAAGTTTTGCCGAGACAAATAAAAGAACTCGTTAAGACTTTTTAAAAGGTCTTACCGTTTTAATTCGGTAAGACTTTCTTAAAAAGTCTTACCGATTTAATTCAGTAAGATTTTTAAAAAGTCTTACCGATTTAATATGGTAGAATTTTATAAAATAATGCAGCAAGACTTTCTTTAAATGATAAATTAAAATACTATTTTAACTTAATTAATTCCACCAATTCTTAATTAAATAATTTATATATTAAATTAATTCAAGGTGAATTAATTTAAGTAGATAAATTAAATAATTAATTAACTTTTGATAGTGAAATTAATTTAGTTTCTTCACTGCACCACCACTGTAGATTTGTCTTGACTCTTTCCTGTTAGTATTGGTGTCCTAGAGACAATACTTTTAATGTTTTATTGAAAACAATTATGTTATGTGATTATTAAATTAATATTTATTATATCTTTATTTACTACGTCATAAATTGAAAGAATAATAAACGTCATTGGAATATTAATACGTAATATATGTCTTTAACTATGTGACTTAAAAATGAGATTATATGAATAGTATTTTATTCCTATAATTCCCTAGTCGAGTATTATTATTTAAGGACAATAATAATGCAATAAGACTAGTATGTTTGTTGACAGATGACAACATCTCATTGGTAATAGGTGTGGTGATACTAAAGTTAAGAACATAAGTGTATGTATCAATACATGACACTGAAAAGACCCGTAGTGAGATTCTACATGTTAATAAGTGTCATAAGAAATCTCACAGTGATAATGATGTAATGATCCTCTGACTTGAAATCATTATATTTCTATACGAGAATTAATATACTTTGATTACACTCAAAGTTACCTTTAACCGGGTAATGATAAAGGTGGACATTGGGTATGCTATGAATCGTATGAGGAATATGAATGATAGATATAAGTTTTAACCCTCCAATTCTATGAGTGATATTATTGGCCTATTGATTGGGTGAGACTATGAAATGTATGGCCATGCTCAAATATTGATTTGTTTAAATAGTCTACTCATTGATCAAGGAAACCAAGATTAAACGTTGAAGAGGATGACATTATACATGCCTCGAGTTTTATCTATAATATAAGGTTAAAGAGATTATATTACATGGAACATTATTCACGAAAGGTTTAATTGAATCACCAATTATTATTGTTACTTGGGTAGCAATGATGTATTACTAGATGCCGCTCATTGTTTATAATTTTATTATTGGATATTAAAATTATTGTCAACGTAACAATAACCTAAAGGGTCACACACAGAGAACGTCAAAACGGAGGTTTATTTAAATTACGAATTTAGATATATTATTATTAATTCAAATTTAATTATTGAATTAATTAAGTGGGACTTGATTAATTATATTAGAATTTAGATTTAATAAGATTTATTATTAATTCGAATTTAATTATTGAATTAATTAAGTGGGACTTGATTAATTATATTAGAATTCAGATTTAATAAGAATTATTATTAATTCAAATTTAATCATTGAATTAATTAAGTGGGACTTGATTAATTATATTAGAATTCGGATTTAATAATAATAATAACCCAAAATCATAATGGGTTTTGGAAACCACATGGATTAGGGTTATGCCCAAAATCTCTCTTACCCCTATATATACATAATGATGTATAGTATTAGGGTTAATCATCAAATTTCATTTTTAGATAAAAACCCTAGATGCTCAACATTAAGAGAGGCTAGAGAAAAAGAAGAGAGAGAGGAAGAGACAAGCAATTCGGCTAGTACCGACTCCGGTGATTGTTGGACGATCGGGCGTTCGTGTGGACTTCTTTAGAGAGCATATCTTTGCAACAAAGGGCTGCTGTGATTCATTTTTCTGGACCTCCATTAAACATCATACGAAAAGTTTTGTTAAGGTACAGACTTCTTCACCATAATCATCCAAAGTTATACATGGATCCTGAGATAGGGTTTCGTTTTTTTTATTGTTTTATGTTATATCTGCAGGTCTTCTATCTTCTGTCTGAAAATGACTTGAGCTAGGTGATAAATATTTATTAAGTTATTTGACACACAAATGTACTGTCTAGTTCATTTGTGCCATACTAAATAAATATTCTTCACCTTTTAATTTTAATAGTTGTGATCTTTTGTCTTGTTCTTTCTTCTAGATTTGTCTTCAGTATTTTCTTTTCTTGGAATCTTTCTATAGTAACCACTTGGAATCTTCTGAACTCTTTTGAAATACTACTTCTTTATTTTTCGCCAACGCTTGAACATATTAATGAACTTCTTCCGGTGAAAAGTAGCAGCTTCATTAGAACACTTCTGATTTTTAGGATTTTTTATGTCTAGTTGACTTTACTCATGTTGATTCCTGTTATCATAATTATTATTTACTTTTGTTTATTACTTGTGTTGAGTTGTCATCAAATTATTACAAATAGACCTAGTCATATGCCTTTCAGAGTCCTTCCAATATATTTTTTGATGAGTGTTCTATTTTCAGTATAGGATGCAGTGCTAACAACTTCAGCCCAAAAACTTGTTGGCAGGTTGCCTTCTTCTAACACGGTCCTTGAAGCTGCAATTAGAGTCCTATTTTTCCTTTCAACAACTCCATTTTTCAGGGGGTTTTGGAGTAGAAAACTGGTGAGCGATTCCATTTTCTTTGTAGAATTCATTTAATATAGCATTCTTGAATTCAGTGTCGTTATCACTTCTTATGACCACAACAAGTGTTGGGTCTTTATCCAGTCTTCTCAGATTTTCAATTATGATTTTAGGAGCTTCATCTTGAATGCAGGAATTCAACTCATGTGTATTTGGAGAAGTCATCTACCATGACTAGTGCATATCTCTTTTTGGACATAGACATCACATTCACAGGACCAAAGAGATCCATGTGAATCAATTGCAAAGATAATGTGATTGAGCTTATTCCTTTATTTCTGTGACTTGACATCTTCATTTTTCTCTTTTGACATGCCTCACACAATCCTTCATTGCAGAACTCAAGTGAAGGCAGGTCTTTTACCAACTCTCTTTTTACTAGAGAATTAACGTTCGTGAAGTTTAAGTGAGAAAGTCGTTTGTGCCAAAGTTAACTTTCCTGTAACAAAGACTTGAAGGTGCAAAAAAAAGGAAAGTGCTTCAAACCATCCACCAAGGCTACATCTTCAATGACACCATTTCCATGAATCAATTTGCCATATCCCATAGTAAAACCAATTATGTTACCTCCAAAGGTTACCACTGGGCTAGTTGCTTCCTTGAACTGTGACAACAGGGTTTTGTCACCATTCATGTGTCTTGAGCATCCACTATCCAAGATATACATAACCTTCTTTTTTTTACCTATGCCCTGAAATAAAAAACATATCATGTTTTCTTTGGTACCCAAACTAGGTTGGATCCTTTTTGTTTAGTTACATGAGTATCATTTTATTTCTTGACAGTCCTGGTCACTTTATCATGCACGATTTCCTTTTTTTGATTTTGGTTTCTACTTCGAGTAGTGCTACCCGAACTAGATGCATTCCTAGGTGAAAGAGAATGTTTTCTTTCTTTGATAGGACTTGCAGATTTAGACCTATCAGTTTTGTTACTTAAGTTTTGACTAATACATCTCTCAACAAACTATTTTCTAAGCCTAAAGCAGGTATTCATGATATTCATGTTACATGGCATACAATCAAATTTATCACAAAATATTTCTTCATCATGCATTAAAGTCTTAACATAACCACATGCAAAGTTAACATTTTTAATAACAGTTTTCTTGCACATATGAGTAAGATGATTTGTTGAACCACGGTTTTTATAAATCTTTCTTAGAGCATTTAGACCATGTGCATAATTGTTGTGTTTGTTAGCCTACTTTACATTTTCTGTTAGGCTTCTTCTTTTTAACGTGCATGTTCTCAATTTTTTAAGTATTTTCTTTTCTCACAACAGGAGTAGGTACCGACTTGGATTTGATTATTGTTTCTTCTTCTTCAACACATGGCATAGAGCTTTTGGCTTCTTGTTCATCCTCATCATTCAACTGTTGTTTGATGACTAGACTTTCTTCATCAAACTCAACAGTTGATTTCTTAAAAATAGGAGCTTTAACATTTTTCAAAATATGAGGATTACAAAAGACCTCAATTTTCTTGGCATTTGTTGAAGATACCTTCTTCTTCTTGAAGTTGTCATAGTCAAACTCAACTCCCACCTTGGAATTCTTTTGGTATTTCTCATGGAAATCTTTGATTTGGACTGATGAGTTTTAGTAAGATTTCATTTTTAGATCATTTTCTGAAATTTGATCACTTAAATTTTTTTCAATTTGTTCTAAGCATGTGATCTTGTTTTTTAAATACTCATTTTCCTGTTTCATAGATTCCATGGTAACAAAGGATAACTCCAACCAAAGATAGTTATTTTTCAAACTTTAGCTTGTTCTCATTTTTAACAGTCAATTCAGCATTCACTTTTAGCAATCTTTTTATATCTTCATAGGCAACAGTCATACTGGTGTGTATGTTAAACATATCAATACTTAGTTCTTCAACGATTTTCTTGTATTGAAAATTAGACATATCAATGGAGGTTATGGTTGTTACCTGACTGTTTGAAGATAATGCACCAACATTTTCTTTGGCCATTAGTGACAAGTTTCCATATTCTTCATCTTCATCCTCATTGGTGTCATCCCAACACTTTCCTTCTGCAATGTATGCCTTTCTAGTTTTATTTTTTAGAAGAGCTTCATTCTTGGCTTCCAATTCCAAATAGTCCTTATCTTTCTTGATTGCTTTTGGTTTTGTACACTCAGTGGCAAAGCCCTAGCTCATTGCAGTTATAGCATCTGATTTTTGATCTATCAATTGTTCCAGTTTTGCAGCCACCTTTGGGACTACTTAAAGGTGTCTTGCCTTTGCTTGAGGAGCCAAAGTTTGGTTTTGGCTTGAAATTTTTATTTTTCTTGAATCTCAAGTTTCCAAACTTTCTGGCCGTAAATGTCATGGATTTATTGTCCATTCCTTCCAACTCCTTAATAGTGTAAAATTCATCTTCACCAGATTCACTCTTGATAAATTCTTTGTCCTCATTTTCTTGATCTTCAATTTCTTCAATTTTCAACCTTTGGCTTGTAGTATTCTTTTCCATCTTTGTAGGTTCATTTGCAACCAAGGCATTGGAGACATTTGCCATTTTTCCACTGTTGGATAAAATAGATTTCTTTTAATAGAACTCTAATTCACAAGTCTTTAAAATTCCATATAGTGTCTCAAGAGGAATTTTTATTAAATCCATTCATTCTCTTATGGTAGAAATCTTGTGTTCTAAATTCTCTGAAAGAGTTAGTTAAAACTTCATGTTTTTATCTTTGGTTTCATAGTATTTTCCATGCAGCTGGAGGTCATTTATAAGATTGTTAAACCTTTCAAAGACCTCAGTTATTCCTTCACTTTTTGTTGATATAAAAGTTTCATATTATGAAACCAACAATTGCCTTTGGTTGTCTCTAACCTCTTATGTGCCTTCACAGAGTTCCTCAATGGTTTCCCAGGTGTGTTTGGCTGAAGTACAATTGACCATATTGTTGTACATAAAAATGTTCGGTGCCTCAATGAGTATGAGCATTAAACTATTATCAATAAACACTTTTTCTTTCTCAGTGTCAGTGACTGAGATGGATCTTCTGGTATCCATGTTGCAGGGATTAATTCTAAACCACTAGTTGCTTCAGGAACTAGTGTCACATACATGAAAGGTTCATTCTACAGTATCTCAAGATACATAGAGTTTGTAGCCCTTATGAACATCAGCATTTTTCTTTTCTAAATATTGTAGTTTTCTTTATCAAATGGAGGAATCTTGATACTGCTATGTTTTTGTTAACTCATTTTGATCTTTGTACTATTTGTATGTCAACAACATCGCTTTGATACGACTTGTTAGTTATGAGTTATATGAAACTTATACAGAAGGGGGGTGAATGTATATGTTGAATTCTTTTTGCTTTCTATTCTTGAATCAAACTTATTGAATGTTTAAGATTTCTTCAATGACTTTGTAGTTTAACTTGTTGTGTATGATTGCTTTAACAAATATTACGAAAATAAAAAGCTCAAAATACACAAACAAATTAACTTTCAATCTAATATCTTATTAGAAGGAAATTGCTAGAAATTTGGGATTCAAGTGTGAATCTCAACTTCTTATTCTTGAGAGAAAATAAGGTATAAGTTTTCAAATTGTTCAACGCACCAGACTTGTGAAGTTGTGTTATGGCTAAATAGACAACATGTCATGTTTGCACTGTTAGTATTGGTGTCCTAGAGACAATACTTTTATATTTTGTTGAAAACAATTAAGGATTATGTTTTAATTGATTATTTAATTAATATTTATTATGTCTTTATTTACTACGTTATAAATTGAAAGAATAATAAATGTCCTTGGAATATTAATACGTAATATATATCTTTAAATATGTGACTTAAAAATGAGATTATATGAATAGTATTTAATTCATAAAATTCCCTAGTCGAGTATTAATATTATTTAAGGACAATAATAATGCAATAAGACTAGTATGTTTCTTGACAGATGACCACATCTCATTGGTCATTGGTATGGTGATACTAAAGTCAAGAACATAAATGCATGTCTCAATACATGACACTAGAAAGACCCGTCATGAGATTCTACATGTTAATAAGTGTCATAAAAAATTCTCACTATGATAATAATGTAATAATCCTCTGACTTGAAATCATTATATTTCTATACGAGAATTAATGTACTTTGATTACACTCAAAGTTACCTTTAACCGGGTAATAATAAAGGTGGACATTGGGTATGCTATGAATCGTATGAGATATATGAATGATAGATATTGGACTTAACCCTCCAATTTTAGGAGTGATATTATTGGCTTCTTGGTTGAGTGAGACTATGAATTGCATGGTCGTGCTCAAATATTAATTTGTTTAAATAGTCTACTCATTGATCAAGGAAACCAAGATTAAACGTTGAAGAGGATGACACTATACATGCCTCGAGTTTGATCTATAATATAAGGTTAAAGGGATTATATTACATTGTACATTATTCGCGAAAGGTTTAATTGGATCACCAATTATTATTATTACTTGGATAGCAAAGATGTATTACTAGATACCGCTCATTGTTTATAATTTTATTATTGGATATTAAAATTATTGCTAATGTAACAATAACCAAAAGGGTCACACACTTAGAACGTTTAAAAGGAGTTTTAATTTAAATTTAGAACTTAAATAAAATGATTATAAATTCAAAATTGGTTATTTAATTAATTGAGTTGAACTTAATTAATTAAATCATAATTTGAATTTTAATTATGTAGCCCAATCAGTTTTGGTTTTACATGAATCCCAAAATAAATTAAGGTTAAGCCCAAATCTCTCTATCCCCTATATATACATAATGATGTATAGTTTTGAGGGTTAGAGGTCATAAATTCGTTTTTCAGACAAACCCTAGCTGCTCAACACTTTGAGAGGCTAGAGAAAGAGAGAGAGAGAGAGAGAGAGAGAGAGAGAGAGAGAGAGAGAGGCAAGCTATTCGGCTAGTACCGACTCCGGTGATCGTTGGACGATCGTGCGTTCGTGTGGACATCTTTGGAGAGCAGATCTTTACAACAAAGGGCTATTGTGATTCATTGTTTCTGGACCTCCATTAGAATCATATGTAAAGCTTCGTTAAGGTACATATTTCTTCACCATAATCATTCATACGTTATACATGGATCCTCATATAGTGTTTCAATTTTTTTTATTTTTAAATTAATTCTGCTGCATTTACATGCTCGAAACCCTTCAATTCCATCAGAGCTACGTGTATAATGGTATGATTTAGTTACGTGTTTTATGTATTTGATGCATGTATGCCTGTTTGATAAACTTCCATGCTTCATGTTCATGTATATTCGATTTATAAACTGTTACAATGATTATATGTGATCTGCAATGTTATAAACTGTTAAGACATGATATGTGTGATGAACTGTATGTATGTGATACGAGATACAGTCCAGGGAAGGTCATCAAAATCTTTCTGAAGCGGTAAGAAACACAACTGCATAAGATGTAGATTATGTGAATAGGGATTCTGCAGATCAATAGTTTTTTTCGACAGAGTCAAAATGGATCGAATTTACTCTTTCTGGAAAGGGAAAATTGCCACGAGAAAAAATCACGGTATAGCCGTGACCTATGGTGTTTTTTGGCCATTTGACATCGTTAAGGGCCTTAAAAATGCGATTTACTGTTCTGAAATCAATTTCTGAATTTTTTGTGATTTTATGATTATGATATATATGATGTATGATGATATGATTATGCATTATGATATGTCACTAGTTTTTATGTGAGCATGATGGATGGTTATGGCCCAATGACCCCTAGGATAGTGGTTTTGTTTTATGGTTTTGGTTTTAAATACGACTTGCATATCGTTTACTCATTGTAATTATTAATCTCGAATGTAACTCGAGTTCTTCTTGTAATTTCATTAGAATATATTTATTTATCTTTCAATGTAATTGTCAATGGAGACTTAGAAGCAATGAATCTAGAAGGCAATTCAGATAATGGAGCAATGAAGAAGATAAAGACATGTAATAGTATAGTATTTGAAACCACCATAGAATGACCTTGATATTTCCATTAGCTTGGAAATATCACATAGGATGGGGCTATAACCAAACACGTTTAATTTACGCATAATACATATATGTATATGAATGCATGTGTAAATATGTATGCGTTGGTATGTATGTATTAGATACGACACTCATGCCATATTTGCTTAAGAAAGAAAAAATCTATAATGATTCAAGATTTTAAAATTATACGAAAGATCATGAGATTCTTGTGTTTATGAAACACGGTATTAAATATGAATTTTCTTTTTCTGATATGGGGAGATTTTGTCAAAAGTGAATTATTAGTTTAATTCGTAAGAAAGTTGGGTTTTAAGGGAGACTGTTTGTGACTTCTCCGACGATCTGTAAATCAAACCATTGACGAATATTGAAATAGATTATTTGATCAAGGAAAAATTGATAATCTCTTTAGGATGGTATCATGATCGTTAAACAATAAATCCCTAAATAAATATTAAATCAATAAAGATGCCTTCTAATGTTTTTAACACATCAAGATCTAGATTGAGAAGGAGTAGGTTTGCTAAAGTGGAGTGCTCTTATCAATGATGGGAAAATGTGATAAGTAAATGAACTTAGTTTATTAAAACATTGGGTCTAACTTAACTAAATCATCACAATAGGATTGTGAGTTTAAAGGCATAGAGTTTGGTGAGATTTATTGGATAAATGTGTACAAAGGGTTGTTCCACCAAACTTTCCAAGAGTTATATTTGATATAATCGACAAATGTTGTCTACCTAAATAGTCATGTTTTGGGTGTATTAGTCAATGCTATCTTAAAGCATGGATGAAATATAGATCTTGGCTCACTAGAAAGATTTAAAGAAATGTTTTCTGAATTAATAGTTAGGGCTATTGATTTGATGAAAAATAGTGGGAGATATATATTATAAATGTATATGATAATCACTTGAACATAATTAAACTTCTGCAGACTAACTAATATGCATTTTAAACATTGTGATACTTAATGGCAAATAACACAAATAAATTCTTTGTACGAGCAACCCTTGAGAAGGACAAGCTGACAGGAACCAACTTCCTTGATTGGTATAAGAATTTAAGGATTGTCCTCAAGCCGGAGCGAAAGATCCACGTTATTGAAATTCCTTCACCTACTCCTCCTGCTGAGAATGCAACTCGCGTTCAGCAAAATGCTTATCAGAAGCATATTGATGATGCGAATGATGTTGCATGTCTTATGCTGGTAACCATGAGTGTTGAGCTTCAAAAACAACATGAGCATATGGATGCTTATGAGATGATTGAACACCTTCAAAGAATGTTTGAATGACAGGCTCGTCAAGAAAGGTTCGATATGAGCAAAGCACTATATGCATGCAAACATGGATAGCGTGAACCTGTTCAACCACATGTTCTAAAGATGATATGTTATATTGAGTATCTTGATAGTTTGGGTTTTCCGATTGGTCCGGAAGCTCAGATTGACTTGATCTTGCAATCTTTGAACATCAACTATACTCATTTTATTATGAACTACAATATGAATGAGATAGACAAAACACCCACTGAATTGTTGGCCATGTTGCGAACTGCTGAAACCAACATGAAAAAAGATGAACCTGTTGACATATTGATGGTAGACAACAAATGTAAGGCTAAAAGGAAAGGCAAATGGAAGGGAAATAAGAAGATTTGATGTACTTTTGTTCCCAAGCCAAAGGCTAATCCCAAACAGGCTTTAAAGCCCAAGGGTGTTGTTATAAAGGGTGATTGTCACTATTGTGCTAAACCAGGTCATTGGAAGAGAAACTGTCTTGCTTATTTGGAGGATCTGAAGAAGAAAAAGGCCGGTCTAGCTTCTGATTCAGGTATTTATGTTATAGAGGTCAATTTGTCTACTTCTACATCATGGGTATTAGATACTGGATGTGGTTCTCACATTTATATAAATGTGTAGGAACTACAAAGGAGTAGGACTTTGGATAAAGGAGAAGTAGACCTACGAGTTGGTAATGGAGCAAAGGTTGTTGCTTTAGCTGTAGGGACTTATTATTTATCGTTGCCCACTGGCTTATTTTAGAACTTGAGAACTTTTTTTACGTACCTGTAATTTACAGAAACATTATTTCGGTTTCTTGTTTGGACAAGAAAGGTTTTGCAATTACAATTTAGAACAATAGTTGTTCCTATTCTTTGAATAAAGTTTCCTATGGGATTGCACATTTATTTAATGATTTATATGTTCTTGATTTAGACACTCATGTCTATAATGTTAATAACAAATGTCTTAAAACTAATGACTCAAATCAAACATACATCTGGCACTGTCGTTTAGGCCATATAAATGAGAAGCGCATTTCCAAATTATATAATGATGGATACTTGGATAAGTTTGGCTTTGAATATAGGAAGCATGCGAACCTTGTCTCATTGGAAAAATGACTGAAGCTCCTTTTATTGGACAAGGCAAAAGAGCCACTGAACGATTAGAACTATACATAGTGATGTATGTGGTCCTATGTATACTATGGCAAGAGGTGGTTTTTACTATATCACTTTTACTGATGATTTCAGTAGATATGGATATGTGTATCTTATGAAAAACAAATCCGACTCTTTTAAAAAGTTTAACGAATACAAAGCTGAAGTAGAAAAACAAACTAGCGGAAGTATTAAGACTCTACGATCTGATCGTGGGGGTGAATACTTAAGTCATGAATTTAAGAGTTTCTTAAAAGAGTGTGGTATTGTATCACAACTCACTCCTCCCGGAACACCACAATGCAATGGGGTTTCTAAGAGGAGGAATTGTACCTTGTTGGACATGGTGCGGTCAATGATGAGTCATGCAGAACTTCCAATTAGTTTCTAGGGCTACGCCCTAGAGATGGCTGCTTATACACTTAACCAAGTTCCTACTAAAATGGTTCAGAAGACTCCGTATGAGATATGGACTGAGAAACGTCATAGCATGTCATTTATGAAAATTTGGGGATGTGAGGCATTTGTGAAACGTCTAACTTCTAACAAGCTAGGACCTAAATCAGAAAAATGTAACTTTGTGGGATACCCAATTGAAACAAAGGGTTATTTTTTCTATAATCCTTCAGAGAACAAAGTGTTTGTTGCTCAAACTACAGTGTTCCTTGAAAAATAAATGTTGTCTAAGAAAGACAGTGGGAGGATAATATATATCGATGAAATTCGAGACCCACATGATAACATTGAACCAATGGAGGAACCTGAGCAGAATATACAAGAAAATAATACTACTCAAGAAACACAGGTTGTTCGTAGGTCTGGTAGGATTCGCCATGAGCCCGTGAGATATTATGGATTTCTCTTGACTCAAGATGGTGATGTGATGCTTGTGGACGAAGATGAGCCTCTCACGTACCAAGACACTGTGAACACACCAGATTCTAAGAGATGGCTGGATGCCATGAAATATGAGATGGAATCCATGTATACTAATCAAGTATGGACTTTAGTTGATCCACCTGAAGGGGTAAAACCTATAGGGTACAAGTGGGTTTTCAAAAAGAAGACCGATATGGATGGTAACGTATAGACCTATAAGGCACGATTGGTGGCAAAAGATTTCAAGCAAATTCATGATATAGGCTATGATTAAACCTTTTCACCAATAGCTATGGTCAAGTTCGTCAGGATTTTTCTTGCTATAGTTGTTTACCATTACTATGAAATCTGGAAAATGGATGTCAAAACTGCTTTCTTAAATGGGAGCCTTGAAGAAAATGTGGATGTGTACATGACACAGCATGAGGGTTTTGTTGATCCAAAGGATGCTGGAAAAGTATGTAAGTTGTGTCGATCCATTTATGGATTAAGACGAGCCTCGAGGAGATGGAACATTCGTTTTGATTAAACTGTCAAAGAGTTTGGGTTTATTCAAAATGAAGATGAACTATGTGTTTACAAGAAGGTTAGTGGGGGAAATGTGGCATTCCTAGTATTATATGTTGATGATATATTAATAATAGGGAATGACATTCCTTCTTTACAGGCTGTTAAGACTTGGTTGAGTAAAAATTTCTCAATGAAAGACTTAGGCGATGCAACCTATATTTTAGGTATCAGGATCTATAGAGATAGATCAAGAAGAACGATTGACCTAAGTCAGAGTACATACATTGACAAAGTTTTGGATCGATTTGGGATGCAAGATGCTAAAAGGGGATTTGTCCTGATGTCTCATGGGATATCGATCTCAAAAGAAAACATCCCTAAATCATTGGATGATAAGGACCATATGAGTAAAGTTCTATATGCGTCAGCAATTAGTTCTATAATGTATTCAATGATATGTACTCATCCAGATGTCTCGTATGTTTTGAGCATGATGAGTAGATACCACTCTAATCCAGGTGCAGGTCACTGGACAGCTGTCAAGAATATTCTTAAGTACCTAAAGAGGACTAAATATCAATTCTTGGTATATGGAGGAGAAGAAAAGCTTGTTGTAAAAGGTTACACCGATGCTAGTTTACAGACAGACAAAGATTATTCGATTTCTCAGTCTGGGTTTGTGTTTTGTCTAAATGGAGTTGCTGTAAGCTGGAAAAGTTTAAAGAAAAAACGGTTGCCAATTCTACAATGGAGGCTGAGTATATAGTTACCTATGAAGCATCCAATGAGGCTGTTTGGATTCGGAAATTTATTACAGGTCTTGGTGCGGTTCCTTCAGCCACCGATCCGATAGATTTATACTGCGATAATAATGGAGCCATTTGGCAAGCTAAGGAACCAAGGTCTCATTCCCGAATAAAGCATATATTCAGACGATATCTTCTTTTTCGAGAGATTAATAATCGAGGGGATATACATATATGTAAAGTGTATACAAATGATAACATTGCAGATCCACTGCCCAAGGCTTTGTCGCAGCAGAAGCACGAAGGTCATACTAGTTCCATGGGTATTAGATACACGAGAGACTGGCTCTAGTACAAGTAGAAGATTGTTAGTATTGGTGTCCTAGAGACAATACTTTTATGTTTTGTTGAAAACAATTAAGGATTATATTTTATTTCATTATTTAATTAATATATATTATGTCTTTATTTATTACGTTATAAATTGAAAAAATAATAAATGTCCTTGGAATATCAATACATAATATATATCTTTAAGTATGTAACTTAAAAATGAGATTATATGAATAGTATTTTATTCTTAAAATTCCCTAGTCGAGTATTATTATTATTTAAGGACAATAATAATGCAATAAGACTAGTATGTTTGTTGACAGATGACCACATCTCATTGGTCATTTGTATGGTGATACTAAAGTCAAGAACATAAGTGCATGTCTCAATACATGACACTGGAAAGACCCGTCATGAGATTCTACATGTTAATAAGTGTCATAAGAAATTCTCACTGTGATAATGATGTAATGATCCTTTGACTTGAAATCATTATATTTCTATACGAGAATTAATGTACTTTGATTACACTCAAAGTTACCTTTAACTGGGTAATGATAAAGATTAACATTGGGTATGCTATGAATCGTATGAGATATATGAATGATAGATATAGGATTTAACCCTCCGATTTTATGAGTGATATTATTGGCCTCTTGATTGAGTGAGACTATGAAATATATGGTCGTGATCAAATATTGATTTGTTTAAATAGTCTATTTATTGATCAAGGAAACCAAGATTAAACATTGAAGAGGATGACATTATACATGCCTCGAGTTTGATCTATAATATAAGGTTAGAGGGATTATATTAGATTGTACATTATTCACGAAAGGTTTAATTGGATCACCAATTATTATTATTATTTGGGTAGCAATGATGTATTACTAGATGCCGCTTATTATTTATAATTTTATTATTAGATATTAAAATTATTGTCAATGTAATAATAACCTAAAGGGTCACACACTTAGAATGTTTAAAAGGAGTTTTAATTTAAATTTAGAATTTAAATTAAATGATTATAAATTCAAAATTGGTTATTTAATTAATTGAGTTGAACTTAATTAATTAAATCATAATTTATATTTTAATCATATAACCCAATCAGTTTTGGTTTTACATGAATCCCAAAACAAATTAGGGTTAAGTCTAAATCTCTATCTCCCCTATATATACATAATGATGTATAGTTTTGAGGGTTAGAGGTCATAAATTCATTTTTTAGAAAAACCCTAGCTGCTCAACACTTTGAAAGGCTAGAGAGAAAGGCAAGCTATTCGGCTAGTACCGACTCCGGTGATCGTTGGACAATCGTATATTTATGTGGACATCTTTGGAGAGCAGATCTCTGCAACAAAGGGCTGCTGTGATTCATTGTTTATGGACCTTCATTATATTCATACGTAAAGCTCGTTAAGGTACAAATTTCTTCACCATAGTCATTTATACGTTATACATGGATCCTGAGATAGGTTTTGATTTTTTTTTGTTTTTACATTAATTCCGTTGCGTTTACATGCTAGAAACCCTTCATGCATATGCTTTCACAGTCTGGTTACTCTAACTAGATATAGATAAAACTTCTTTATATTGTACACAGTCTATTTCTAGCTAATTCCTTTGATTTGACAGACTGCTCCATTCTATTTTTTTCCATTTGTCTTTGTCTTGTTCTTTCTTCAAGCTTCATTGTAGACTTATCATGACAATGCTTCAAATACTTGTCTTATTATTATTCACATTTCCTTGAAATTAGCTTAATTGAAGCATTCAAATACTCCTTTCAAATCCCTTCGAGAAGTCATGATGTGGACTTCTCGATCGCTACTTTTGAGACTTCTCAATCAGTTTGCTTTGTTACTTCTCGATTGGCCAAGACTTCTCGGCTAGATTGAACCTTGATGACTTCTCAATCAGCCTAAACCTTTCGAATGGTTTACTACCACTTACTTCTCGATTTTTCTCATTTCTCAGACTTCTTGAATGTTCAATAGCTGACTTCTCGATGTGTTCCTTTTATGGACTTCTAGATTGATTGAGACTTCTATTGATTCACTTCTCAAATGACTAAGCCTATTTTTACTTCTCAATCGATTACTTAGCCATTTTTTATTGATACTTCTCTACCAGTTCCACAACTGACATCTCTACTAGTGATGACTTCTCGATTGATCATTCGACTTAGAAGAATTTTCACTCTGCATTTTTTATTTGGTGAGGTCTTCTTTTCCTATGCATGATCCATTCTGAATCTTCTATCAGACTTTTATTCTTGACCTATATTTATAACCTTGAATTACAGTAGAAACAGACATCTATCTGCAAATGTACATTGTTGGTCCCTGATATTGTAGAAAGGGGGTTGAATATAATATCTAAATTTACTTGCGAAATTTTGGATTTAAAAATATTATTTTAATTAATCACAAAATATTAATTTTAATTAAATACTATTCAAGTAGAAGATATAATTTATAACTTGAAAAGTATCACAAAATAAATATGATGAAAGTGTATATAAATTATAAAATATTCTAGAACAATTTTGCATGAATTGTTCTAATTTAACAATTATGATTCAAACCAGCACAGAAAGTCTATGAATATAACTTTGCAGACAAATTACTGAATTTAAATGTTTACAACAGTTTAAACAACTGAATAATGAAGTCATTAGCCTCATATTTATATAGGTTTAAGCTGATAAGATTTTTCTAACAAGACTTCTAAAAGACAATTAATTAAACCTTCATACTTATTCTAAATCAGTGGGCAAGACTTTCTAAATTCGGTAAAAACTTTACAGAACTCGGTAACACTTTTTCCAATTTCCAGCAAGACCTTTTTCACTTTAAAATTCGGTAAGACTTTTTCCCACTTGCATAAGCAAAACCTTTTGAAGTGTAAATTTCGGTAGGACCTTTGGATGGCTTGGAAAACTTTTTTTAAATCCAATTTTGCTAAGACTTATTGAAAGTCTTGAAAGAAATTCGGTAAGACATTCGATAGTCTTGAAGGAAATTCGGTAAGACTTTCCAAATGGGTTGCGGCAAGACTTATTTTATATGTTAAATAAAATGTTCTTTTAACTTAATTAATTCCATCAATTTTAATTAATTAATTTATAAATGAAATTAATTCAAGATAAATTAATTTAAGTTGATAAATTAAATAATTAATTAACTTTTGATAGTATAATTAATTAGTTTCTTCACTGCACAACCATTGTAGATTTGACTTGAGTCTTTCCGTCTTCACCGTACTATATGTTTGAAAATCACTTGTACTTGATGTTAAACCTTCATCTATATATTTGACATACAATATACTATCTGGTTCATTTGTGTCACACTAAAATAAATGTTTTTCATTTTTAACATTAAATCTGTTATCTTCTGTCTTCTTCTCGCTTTTAGCTTTATCTCTATAATTTTCTTTTCATAGAATCTTTCTGTTGTAGCCACTTGAAATCTTCTGAACTCTTCTGAAATACTACTTCTTTATTTTTCACTGATGCTTGAACATATTAATGAACTTCTTTCAATGTAGAGTAGCAATCTCATCAAAATACTTTTGATAATATGATTCTTCGTGTCTATTTGACTTTCTTCATCTTGATTCCTGTTGTCATATTTATTATTTACTTCCCTTTCAAATCTGAGTTGAGTTGTCATCTAATTATTATAAATAGGCCTAGTCATATATCTTTCACACATGATAATAACTAACTCATACTCATATACAACAAGTGCTAGTTGTATTTCATAACATGAGAAGTATATACATTTGAATATAGTAGGCTTGATTTGATCCAATAACTTTTTTCAAATAAGATCAACTCGATAAACTCGAAAACTCATTAAAAAAATTGTTGATAAATACACATTGAAAGAAGGCAGGGAGAACATGTTAGGAATCTTGTAGTTTAATGATAACATTATACTTAGAATCATAAATTTGATGTTAACTATTGTAACTAATCAATGGATACGAGATATATAAATATTCATTGATTAGGTACACATTTATCAGTTGAAGGTAATTGTAATCAATTGATAAATTGGTTTGTAACAATTGATCTAGAATACTTTGTATTATCAGTTGATTGTAATAATTGATGAATATGTAATAAATTAGTCAACTGGTATTTATTAGCTTCGATGATAGCTCATCAACAGATATGAAGGATGGCTGACCAAGTATAAAATATTATAAGCTAGAATTCTCATATATGAAGTGATCAACGGATAAAGGAGTCAATCGATGTCAATCAATGGATATTCAATGCAATCAACGGATAAAAGAGCAATCGATGGATATTCAAATATCCATTAATACATCAATTGATCAATGGATAACCTATATGTCGATCGATAAACAAAGAGGTATCAATTGACAGATGGAATCTTTACAGCAGTCTAGATCAATGAAAGAGAGTTTATATCAGAACTATGAAGACTTTCAAGAAACACTGTCTTTAAGGAGAAGAACATGACAAGAAATTTTCTAAAAAAAGGCCAAGATCTATGAAGACTGTGTAAGAAATTTTCTTTATCCTCTCAATTATCTGATCGTCTTCTAATTGAGTTAAAGAAAGGTCACCAAATTAACCTTCATAATCAATCACCGAATATTTAGTATATTGGGTCAAACATCTTAAATAGTAGAGTATATTACATATTCCCTGTATATTCGATGGTAACTATGGGTAATAATCCTTTCATTAACTCACTATCAAGAATGTGAAACCATGAACAATATGTTCCTGGAACTAGCCATATTTCTTATAATATGGATTTCATATCATCTAGATTAAATATACCTTCTGAACAAATTTCAAAGTAGCTAATTTTCCCACCAAAGTAATTATATACGTTTTCATCAAGCTCTCCAACATAATGCACTTTCATTGAAAAGTTTTTTGATAAATTTATAACAAACATATATATACTTCAATATACTTGTACTAAGATTAGCGAATAAAGTAAAAGTGGTGTAAAAAACATATTTTTAATTCACACATGGACATCATAATAAGTCATAAACAAACATATGTATACTTCATCAATATATTTGTAGTAGGGTCAATAAATAAAGCAAAACTATAAAGGGCATATTTTTTAATTCATAAATGGACCTCGCATGAAAAAGCATCACTACAAACAACACATTATACATACATAGAGTATTATTGCCCAAATTCATATATGGCTAAATGCACAAAGTCATGCATGAACAAGCAAATAAAAATACAAGAAAACGAATTGTATACCCCCATAATCAGGTATTTCACTCTTAAGTAGCAAATTTGGTGCTTCTATGACTAAAACTTCATCATCTTTCTTCAAAACTTATGCCAATATTCAGGAGGAACTTCATCACAACTCATTTTTTATCTTGAATTAACATCAAATATTCTTAATCATTCACAAATTGTTCAAAATTATATATGGGTTATTTCTCTAAAGACTGAGTCGGGCCATGAATTTTATGTAGCAATTTACTCAATTCAGGGGACAAGTTTGGTCGGGACAGGGATTAGGTCTTTTTAATTTAGAGTTAAACTAATCGACGAAGTAGAAGGAGGGAGAAATGAATTAGGAATATGGGCGGGAAAATAGATATAAGACTTCATTTTGTTTTTACTATTTTTCCTAATTGTCAATTTAATTAAATAACATTCGGGCTTAACGTTAACTGTTAACATTTCATAGAAGTTCATCGAAAGGGTACATATACATTGTATAAATTATAACTTCGAGATTCAATACCATAATAAAAAGTTCAAGATCTAATTGAAAAAATGATTAAAAATACCAGTTACAAAGTGTAATTTACTCTATGTAAAAAGATGTAAACATATAATATTTTTTTTAGAAAATGATGTGAATAGATAAGTTGGTGGCAAATACCAAGATATATGAAGCGGGATACATGCTAACGATGTGGTTTAATATTATATTTTTTTAATTAATATAATTTAACCGGTGATCAAATTAAGAATACTAGATGCAATCAGATGGATTAGACGTCGTCTAAAACACCTAGACGCCCTTTGACATTATCTATCCACTGTAAATAAACAAAGACGATTCGGTGTCTTAAATTTACAGGTTTTTTTTTATTAAATTTACAAATTCAATTTAAATATTTATTTTAGTTTCTACAATTATCTATTTACCGGCAATAACTTTTTTGATGAGATTCATACCATTTTGTATATTAATTATATCCTATATATAATTACAATATTAGAGTTTAAAAAAAATTGATCGTCGGAGGTAAAAATTTAAATTCTTAATATTACTAGTTAATTAATTAATTAATTAAAGTTCGATTTCTCACAATAATTATTTAGTTCATGCATAATATTTTTTGTTAGGAATTAGAGTTAACAGAAGTTTACAGAGGGGGGGGGGGTGAATGTATAACTTTAAATTCTTCTGCCTTTTGATTTTGATGAACTGTTTGATAATATTTGTAGCTTTAACAATTCAAGTGTTTACAAAAATATAATGTGGAAAATAAAGTAAACATAGAATTTAACTTTCAATCTAATTTGTATTAGAATTGAAATTTGCTACAATCTGAAATTCAAAGTGAACTACAACTTCTTATTCTTGAAGATAACAAGGTGTGTATTTTTAAAGATCTTCAGGAGTATCTTTAAGTAATGAGGCTATGCAGTACTATATAGACAACATGTCCCATGGAACATGCACTCATTAATCAATTAAGCTAAAAATAGAAATAGACAAAAACAACTTTACATTTGACTACTATCTATTTTTAGCTAACACACACTGTGACGGTCCTTTGCTTCCAGCTTTATCCATTCTGTCATTTGTCTTGTTTATCTTCTAAGCTTCATTGTAGACTTGTTTCTATCATCACAGGTTTGACTGATCCTGTAATGACAGAGCTTCAGAATCACTTATCTTATTCTTTTACAAATCTCCTTGAATTTAGCATTTTGAATCATCCAAATACTCAGCTTCATTTCATTGCACTTCGAGAAGTCATGATATTGACTTCTCAATCGAGTACTTCTGAGACTTCTCGGTTAGTCTTATCTTGATACTTCTCGAATACCTTAGACTTCTCGATTAGATATGGCTTTGATGACTTCTCGATTGGACTAGACTTCTCGAATGATCTATCATCACATACTTCTCGATTGATCCAATTCTTTATACTCCTCGAATGGTTCAATGGCTTACTTCTCGATTTATTTTCTGGACTTTTCAAATGTATAACATTTTCACACTACTCGATTGGTTTTAATTCCTTGACTTCTCGAGTGACCACTTCTCGATCGATAACTGAGCCAATGAGTGTTTTGAGACTTCTCTACCAGTTACACATTTCTGACTTCTCGATTGTAGTGACTTCTCGAATAGCTATTTTCCTTAAAATAATTCTCATAATGCATTCCTTATTCTTGAAGAAAGTCTTCTTTGTCTAGATGCATGATTCAACTTGAATCTTCTATCAGACCTTATTCTTTGACTTTAATTACAACTTGGAGTTACAATTTGATCATACTTTTATCTGCAATTAGTACATTAAAGTATATAAGTCACCAACCTAATACAGACGTTCTAAATGAGTTACAACAAGACAAATAATTACATAGAGTAGGCTTGATTTGGTTCAACATTTGTAAATAAAATATTTAAAATTCGATTATAACCAATATCAATAACTAACTTAGTATTAATGTAGAAAAATATATGGTAAATTTTAATATTAAGTTTGAATAAATATAAATTTTAGAAAAATAAATAATTTTCCTATAAAGTTATTATAAATTATTTTTTATAAAAAACACATCCACGGTCGTCCGTTGTTGTTTTGCTTTTTCTTCCAATTTTTGAATACTCAGAATGAACATGATCTACTATGAAATCCGATTGATTTGGATTCAGATATTATATGTTGGTTTTTAATTTGACTATTTATTTATTTTTAAAAATCTTATCGCAAGAATAAGTGGAACATTTTTAAATTTTTACGATGAGCGGATAGTTTCTTCAAATAATTTAAATATATTGCATTTAAAGTATGACTAAAATAATAAAAATACTTAAATCTATATCTCTAAGAAATATTTGAACAAAATCATAATCAAATCTTCAAATATCTGCAATTAGTGTAATAATAAATCTGTAGGTCGTTAATTTTTTTTTTATTTAATCGTCTACCTGCCTATATAACGCTCATCATGTATGTATATTTTCATTAAGTAGACATAAAGAAGAAGAGAAACTAAGTACACAAATCTACATTTTTTAGCACTTTCAGAAATAAATTTCTTCTTATATTTCCAGTTCACCATTCTAAAAATACTCATAGATATACCACAATTTCCCCCGTTTATATGCAAAAGTCATGTTCTAATATTGTTCATATTTTTTATATATTCATTTTCCTTTAAAAAGAATGATGATATATTAACCATAACATTGAAAAATGATATCAAATGCCTTTAACTTTTTGTTGGTTATGGATGGTATTGAAGCAATACATAATATATATATATATATATATATATATATATATATATATATATATATATATATATATCATGGACATGGCTCACACAGTTCTAGCACTAAATCAAATAGAGCAAAAAAACGTGTCACTAAGTTCCCTGGATGGTCTTGATCAAGATTTACCTCCTACACACGGAAGGACAAGTACCAGAGGAAGTATGGCACTAAATTTTGTACTGAGCCAGATTGATACAAGTGCTAGAATATTTCGTGTGCTCAATCGAGTTGTAGCTGAATTCAGGAAGAATATATCTACCGGTAATAACATATTTGTCTGGTTAGATAGACCTGGATCTGGTAATATTCAACTACAAGGCCTTACTGAAGACAAATTTCCTGCGAGCGATGTCATCATTTCTGTAAGTGCACATATAGATGATCCAGAGGTAGAGCTCATGAAAGAATCTGGGGTGGATTATAACTTATCCAAACCCCTTAATGCTCCAAAATTCGAGAAGTTATCATGTTGTTTAGAGATTAGGGAAAGTTGGTTATAGCATAGGCATTTTTGCATGTATATGTGAACATGTATTTAACTATATTGTACCAAAGTAATAACGAGTCTTTTAATTTACTTATTATATGAGTTACATATTGTTGGTTCTATCAATGTATATTAACTCTATAATATGGAGATTGAAAACAGTGATATTGTAAAGGTAGTGATTTATATCATTAGTAACATTCCGTAATTTATGCCCATATTTCTATTGTTATTTAATTCGGTAATATGAAGAAATTATTTTGCTTTTTTATATTTAAGTGGGTTTGATAATAAAGATTTCTTTAGATTTCCGTAATTATATTGGATATAATTCATATACAAAATGGTACAATTCTCATTAAGAAAATTATTGCCAGTAAATAGGCAATTGTATAAGGGGGATTGAATACAATTTTACAAAATTAAAATTGATTTAAATATAAAAAACAAAATATAAAAAGTAAATAGACAAATGATACCCGTTTGGATCGGTGACTAAAGTGATATATGATTTTCAGTTAAGTGACCATTTTTATATTTAACACTATAAAAAATGTAAATTTAAAAAGTTTGATGTTCCTAAGGATGACCTTAGATAATTAGCTAATGTTATAACAAAACAAAATATAATGTTATTATTATCAATACAGGGAGTGTGCATTATTGTTACAAAATTGCCAATCAGTTTTTGTATTAAAATAGCTTATATCATTAGGTAATTATCTAAAGTCATTCTTAGGGCCCTTTTTCTTGAATTTAAATTTAGAAATAAAAAGTTATTTATGTTAGTAATTGTGCCCTAGATACAATTACTTTTATATTTTAAGAAAAATATTTTATTATTAAGGATTATGTTTTATTGATTATTATTTATTGATTATATTTTATTTACTGCGTAATAAATTGAAAGCATAATAAAAGTCCTTGGAATTTTGATACGTATTATATATCTCTAAGTATATGGCTTAAAAATGAGATTATATGAATAGTATCTTATTCCTAAAATTCCCTAGTCGAGTATTATTATTTAAGGACAATAATAATGCAATAAGACTAGTATGTTTGTTGACAAATGACCACATCTCATTGGTCATATGTATGGTGATACTAAAGTCAAAAACATAAATGCATGTCTCAATGAATGGCACTGGAATGACCCGCCGTGAGATTTTACATGTTAATAAGTGTCATAAGAAATTCTCACTGTGATAATGATGTAATGATCCTCTGATTTGAAATTATTATATTTATATACGAGAATTAATATACTTTGATTACACTAAAAGTTACTTTTAACCGGGTTATGATAAAGGTGAACATTGGGTATAGTATGAATTGTATGAGAAATATGAATGATAGATAAATGATTTTACCTTCCTATTTAGGAGTGATATTATTGGCCTCATGATTGCGTGAGACTATAAAATGCATGGTCGTGCTCAAATATTGATTTGTTTAATAGTCTACTTATTGATCAAGGAAACACGGATTAAACGTTGAAGAGGATGACACGAAACATGCCTCGAGTTTGATCTATAATATAAGGTTAAAGGGATTATAATACATGGAACATTATTCACGAAAGGCTTAATCAAATCAATGATTTTATTATTATTATTTGGGTAACAATGATGTATTACTAGATGCCGCTCATTGTTTACAATTTTAATTAGATATTAAAATTATTGCCAACATAATAATAACCTACGGGGTCACACATAAAAAATGTTTAAAGGAGAAATATTTTAAATTATGAATTTAAATTGAATAAATAATTTATTTTATTTATGATATTAATTAAGCATGACTTAATTAATTATATAAATAGAATAAATGAATTACTTAAACTAATTCCAAAATTAATAATTAATTAATTAAGTGAGACTTAAATAAATAATTTAAAATTTTGGATTAATATTAATTATAATTAGATTATAATTAGAAAACTTATTTCTCTCTCTATATAATCTCTTTATGGGTTGATTTAATGGAGATACACATATTTTTCTAAAATACTAGCCGTTTTGAGAAAAGAGAAAGATAGAGAGAGAGAAGCAGTTTTCGGGTACTAGTACACATCAATCCTTAATGAAAAGTGTTCAAGTAGATACCGTAGAGCGTAGATCGCGTGAGCGGGATACGTGGTGATTGAACAAGTTCTAGACCTCCATTAATCTTCCATTAATAAACTGTTAAAACTTTTTAAGGTATTTGTTCTTAATCTCCGAATTAAATCTTTTATTTTCGCATGGATCCTACGGAGGGTTTTGATTCATATTATATTTTGTATTTAATTTTCACGTTTTTCTGCTGCGTTTGTGCCTCGAAACCCTACCATTTATAATTGTGCTTGATGTTCATAAGGATGACATGACCTGATTACCTGAGGTTATAACAAAATATAATACAACATCAAAATTATTTTTATAAATACAAGATGGTGTGCATTATTATTACTACAAAATTGCCCCTCAGTTTTTGTATTAAAATAACTTATATCCTTAGGTAATTATCTAAGATCATCTTTGGTAGGCCTGTCAATGGATCAGAACTCCAATCTGATCCGAAGCCTTATAAGCGGATATGATTTTATATAAAATCAATCTGATTCGGTAAAAATCTGATCCGATAAAAGGCCGATCCGATAAATATAGATATGGATTATATATGATCTGATCCGCTAACAACCCTATCTGAATAAATATAATTATATTTATTTATTAAAATATATATTATATTTAAATAAATACAACTATATTGATAGATATTATATATATGTAAAATCTAAGTATGTTTGTTTTAGGGTGAATAGTTACCTTCTTATGTTGTAAAGTTTATCATCAAATTTCATGTCTAAACTCGATATATATATTAATATTAACCATCATTCCTTATATTTAGTATTCATATTTAGGTTCAGATGAAATCTATAACGTTAATTTAACCCATTAGATAATTCATTTTCTGATTTTATATTCATATATTTAGATTGAGGCAAGATCCACACTCTAATTTGACTCATTTTAATAATTATTATTAAAGTAATAAATAATATTTATAGTTATATTCGTATCAAATTTTGAAATATTAAGGTAAGTTCATTAATATAAATTGTATCATAACATACATAGATTTGGATAAAATTAATAATCTTAATTTGGTATCCGGTTTCTGCATCAAATATTGATATTGTTACGGATAAAAAATGAGGTGTCTTTAATACGTAATTAATTCTAGGGTTTGGGGGAGCTTCAAGCTTTTATGACTGCACTAACGTTTCGTGACTCTCTCGGGTCCTCGTTAACTGCCTACGTATCTCAATGAATGTGAGAACCAAGTCAATCAAACATAGTTCTAATGTTGAGGGGTTAGACCCTTTATATAGGCGCTCGAAGGCCTTGGAGTTAGATTAGAATTGAGAGACTTGGAGGCCAAGTCTCCTAGTAATAGGGTTGTTCAAACCTTGTAAGAATGAGAGTCCTTGTTGGACTCTTTCCCACGTTTGGGTCTCTAGATCCTTCTAGGATGAAGGCCTTCAACAGGCTTCTTGGGCCTTTAATGAGCCTTTATTAATTAATTACGAAATTAATTAATAATAGAGGCTTACTGGGCTATGGCTTCAATAGAGCTTGTGGGCTGGATTTACAAATCCAGTAGATTCTTGGATTACAAATCCAGTTGATCCTAGGATTCATTTTCCTAGTTCGTTTCAAGGGCCCAAGCCTTTGAACCATATCAGGTATAATTAATGAAATATAATAAATGTTATATTTATTATTTCTTCAGGGCTATTTTTACCCATATCATTTGCCCCCTAACTTTTGGAAAAACTTCGGGAGTTTTCGTAAAAGTTTCACAAAGGGTCTCAGTGCCTTATCGGGCTTTTGACTTGTTTTAGTCAATTTTATCTCATCCTTTGGACTCAGATCTTTTTATTTTTAATCCCTTTTTAAAGAATTAACATTAAATATATCGGTCCCCAAAGAACTTTTATTCGTAGCTAATTGGCCAAACATGATTTTCGCATTTCTGACCCAAGTCGACTAGGATTGAGGTCGAAGAGGATTCCAAACTGCCTTGAAGTTGAAATTCCTGGTTGAGGTCGATTTCGACTTCGATCGAAGTCGATTTAGGGCTTCAGAATCCTTGGAGTCGAAATGTTGCCCCGAGGTCGATTTCGACTCCGTTCGAAGTCGAATTAGGCCTCAAATTCTTTTGAAGTCGAAGCCTAGGGTTGAGGTCGATTTCGACTTCGATCGAAGCCGATTTAGGGCTTCAAAATCCTTGAAGTTGAAATGTTGCCCCAAGGTCGATTTCGACTCCGTTCGAAGTCGAATTAGGCCTCAAATTCTCTTGAAGTCGAAGCCTAGGGTTGAGGTCGATTTCGACTTCGATCGAAGCCGATTTAGGGCTTCAAAATCCTTGAAGTTGAAATGTTGCCCCGAGGTCAATTTCGACTCCGTTCGAAGTCGAATTAGGCTTCAAAACCCTTTGAAGTCGAGATTATTGAGGGCCTCATGGCTGTGTAATTTTCGACTAGGATTGAAGTCAAATTAGGCTTCAAAACCATTTGAAGTGGAAATTATTGAGGGCCTCATGGCTTTGTAATTTTCGACTAGGATTGAAGTCGATTTTGGCTTCAAAACCCTTTGAAGTCGAAATTATTGAGGGCCTCATGGCTTTGTAATTTTCGACTAGGATTGAAGTCGAATTAGGCTTCAAAACCCTTTGAAGTCGAAATTATTGAGGGCCTCATGGCTTTGTAATTTTCGACTAGGATTGAAGTCGAATTAGGCTTCAAAACCCTTTGAAGTCGAAATTATTGAGGGCCTCATGGCTTTGTAATTTTCAACTAGGATTGAAGTCGAATTAGGCTTCAAAATCCTTTGAAGTTGAAATTATTGAGGGCCTCATGGCTTTGTAATTTTCGACTTGGATTGAAGTCGATTTAGGCTTCAAAACTCTTTGAAGTCGAAATTATTGAGGGCCTCATGACTTTGTAATTTTCGACTAGGATTGAAGTCGAATTAGGCTTCAAAACCCTTTGAAGTCGAAATTATTGAGGGCCTCATGGCTTTGTAATTTTCGACTAGGATTAAAGTCGAATTAGGCTTCAAAACCCTTTGAAGTCGAAATTATTGAGGGCCTCATGTCTTTGTAAAAACCTTTAGCCTTCGGGATTTTATTTATATCTCTGTCTTTTTACTTTTCGCCTTTATTTTTGCTTGTTTTTCGTGTTTAACTTGAATAAAAACAACCAATACTTTTTAGGCTATTAAAAAACTTGGTGAAAACGACTGTTGCTATATATAAGGACATTAGAAAACATTCCTCATAAACTTATAAGTTCTCAAATGTAACCTAGCATTAAAAACATACCATGCCTCCAAGGCTAATAAATGTCATGCCCCCGAGGCTAATAAACTGATTACTTAAACGTTTTTGAAAATCAAAGTCAAAATCTAAACATAATAATTTTTTAAGTTGGCTGCATTCCAGCTTCTGGGGACTTCGACCCCTTCAAGGGTTTGGAGCTTGTACGCGCCTTGTCCTGTGACTTCCTTCACTTGGTATGGTCCTTCCCAATTCGGAGCTAGTTTACCCTTGCGACCAACTCCAGATGCCTCGATCTTTCGGAGGACTAAGTCTCCTTCACGGAAGAACCTTTCCTTAACTCTAAGGTTGTAGTAGAACGAAGCTTTCTTCTGGATTTCTACTATCCTGGTATTAGCTTCGTCGCGCAGCTCATCTATTAAGTCTAGAGCCAGCTTCATGCCTTCTTCATTTGTGTCAACATGAAACTCTTGTATCCTTGGTGATGTTTGAGCAATTTCGACGGGAACTACTGCCTCAGCTCCGTAGGCTTGTTGAAATGGAGTAGCCCCTGTTGAAGTTCTGCAAGTAGTTCTGTATGACCACAAGATTGGGAGTAGCTCATCGACCCAAGTCCCTTGGGAACGTTCAATCCTCTTTTTAAGTCCGTCTAGGATAATTCTGTTAGCAACCTCAGCTTGCCCGTTTGACTGCGGATGAGCTACTGAAGTAAAGAGTAGTTCAATGTTATAATTCCCACAGTATTCCATGAAGTCCTTGTTATTGAATTGAGTTCCGTTGTTCGTCACTAGGATTCGGGATAGCCCATACCTGCATATAACATTCTCCCAGAAGAACTGAGTCACGTTCTTAGTGTCAATCTTGGTCAAGGGCTTGGCTTCTATCCATTTAGTGAAGTAGTCAATGGCAACAATGAGGAACTTCCTTTGTGCGTTGGCCATAGAAAATGGGCCTAAAATATCCATCCCCCACATGGCAAATGAGAGCAGGGAGTTGATGGATGTCAGCATCTCAAGGGGCTGCCTAACGATGGGTGCAAACATTTGGCAGCGATCACACTTCATAACATAAGCTTTTGCATCTTTAAGCATCTCAGGCCAATAAAATCCCAGCCTTATGACTTTATGAGCTAAAGCCCTGCTTCCAAGGTGTTGGCCACACACACCTTCATGAACTTCTTTTAGGGCAGCTTCAGCCTCGTGGGGTCTCAGACACTTCAAGTAAGGTATCACGTATGATTTTTTGTAGAGTATTCCTTCTATGAGGGTGTACCTTAAGGCCCTTACTGATAGCTTGCGAGCTTCCATCAGGTCGGTTGGTGTTTTCCCTGTCTCCAAGTAGAGCCGGATGGAATCCATCCAACATGCTCCCAGCCCAATCGGAGCTACTAGTTTCGAATCAATGCTTGGGGTCTTCAAGACTTGAAAATAAACACTGCCAGAGTAACTCTTAATCTCTGATGATGCAAATTTGGACAAGGCATCAGCCTTCACATTCTCCTCTCTCGGGATGTATTCAAAGTGACATTCTTCGAACTGCGTGGCTTGGGCTTTAACAACTCTCAAATACTTCGCCATAGTTTCCTCACGGGCCTCGAACTCCCCATTTACTTGAGAGATTACTGGCCTTGAGTCACCACATACTTTCATGTTCTTCACCCTCAGGGTTTTGGCCAGGCCAAGTCCAGCTATCAAAACTTCGTATTCTGCCTCGTTATTCGTAGTCGGAAAATCCAATTTGATTGCATATTCAACGATGAAGCCATCCGGGCTCTGCAAAAACTAGGCCAGTTCCACTAGTTTTCGTTTTTGAAGCTCCGTCAAAAAAGGGTAGCCAGTATTCTTTGAGTTCCTCCTCTTTTTCCTTCTTTTCTTCACTTTATTTACCCTCTTCTTGCCCCCCGACTTCTTGGTTGGGAATGGTACATTCAACCACGAAGTCAGCTAGAGCTTGAGCCTTGACGACCGTTCTCGGCTTGTATTTGATTTCGAATTCTCCAAGTTCAATAGCCCATTTGATTAGCCTCCCACTGGCCTTGGGGCTGTGTAGTATGTTTCTTAGTGGCTAGTCTGTCAAGACTTCAATAATATGCTCCTGGAAGTACGGACGTAGCTTTCTTGAAGCCATTATCAATGCTAAGGCAAACTTCTCAACCTTTGAGTAATTTAGCTCTGCCCCATGTAGAATCTTACTAACATAATAAATGGATTTCTGAACCTTCTCTTCCTCTTTCACAAGAACGGCACTTAGGGCTGAGCTAGAGACTGCGAGGTATAGGCATAGCACTTCTCCAGGCTTTGGTTGGGCAAGCAAAGGTGGCTCAACCATATATTTCTTCAACTCTTCAAAAGATGCCTGGCTTTCGTCGTTCCACTCTAAAATTTTAACCTTTTTGAGGGCCTTGAAGAATGGTAGGCACTTTTCTCCTGACTTGGATACGAAGCGTCCCAGGGCTGCCACCCTTCCCGTGATCTTTTGGACATCCTTTACTGTCTTGGGTGGCTCCATGTCCAAGATTTCTTGAATCTTATCGGGATTGGCCTCAATGCCTCTTTTAAAGACCATCAGGCCTAAAATTTTTCCAGAACTTACACCAAAGCACACTTGGCCGGGTTCAACATCATCTTGTGGGTTCTCAGAACTTCAAATGCCTCACTAAGGTACTTAAGATGATCTGCCTTGTCCAAGCTCTTGACTAACATGTCGTCAACATAGACCTCCATAGTCTTACCGATGAAGTGCTTGAAGATTTTATTTACAAGCCTTTGATACGTGGCTCCTGCATTCTTAAGTCCAAAAGCCATAACCAGATAACAGAAAACACCAAAGTCAGTAATGAATGATACCTTAGGGACGTCATTGGGGTGCATTTTAATTTGGTTGTAACCACTGAATCCATCCATGAATCTAAACATCTCATGCCCAGCAGTGGCGTCTATCATAGGCAAAGGGAAACAGTCCTTAGGACAGGCATCATTTAAGTCAGTGAAGTCTACGCACATTCTCCACTTTCCGTTGCCTTTTTTGACCATTATTGGGTTAGTCAACCATTCAGGGAATTGAATCTCTTCAATGAATCCAGCTTCTAGCAATTTTTCTACTTCCTGCTTAATGTCCTCCTGTCTTTCAGGGGCAAAACTTCTTTTCTTCTGTTTGACCGCTGTCCTTCTGAGAAAGTGACATATGTAGGGACTTCACTCCCTAAAGACTTGAAAGAACAGTTGATACATACCTAGTCGGGAACTTGAGTTTATATCCTGAGACTTCACTCCCTATTCAAAGCAACCTAAGATAAGACATGATATAAATTCAACTTGAGTGAAGTCTCCCCATTCAAAGCAGCCACATAACAGCTCCTGGCCATCTTCTGATCTCCTCTTTCTTCCTCCACTCCATTCCTAGTCGGGAACTTGAGTTTCAAGTGGTATGTAGAAGTTATTGCTTTGAAGGCATGCAACCCTGTCCTCCCAAGGATTGCATTATAGGTAGTGCTCGCCTTAATAACTAAGAAATTCAGCATTTGAGTGGACAGTCGAGGTTCTTCGCCCATAGTCATTGGTAGTTGTATAATCCCCTCAATCCGAGACTCTATTCCATTAAAACCGTATATGGCCATGTTGGAGGGGGTCAGCTGCGAATCGTTGTATCCCATTTTCACATAAGCATCAAAAAACAGGATGTCAACAGATGAACCGTTGTCTACCAAGACTCTTTTCACAGGAGAATTCCCTATGGTGGGGGTGATCACTAAGGGATCATCATGGGGGAACCTCACCCCTTCCAGGTCGGAGTCGTCAAACGATAACGAGACCTCAGTCTTCGCCCTCTTAGGAGGCTCTCCTACAATGCTCATTACCTCCCGGGCATACGCCTTCCTGGAATTCCGGGAGTAGCCTGCTGCGGTTGGTCCTCCTGAGATTACGTTGATCACAGGTCCTCTGGGATGATTGTTTCTTTCCTTAGGGTCTGAGTCCCTTCGTTTGTCGTTCCTTCTATCATTTCTAGCACCATCCTTGGTGTATTTTTCCAACTTCCCTCTTCTAATCAGAAATTCGATCTCATCTTTCAACTGACGACAGTCGTCAGTGTCGTGTCCCACATCCCTATGGAACCGGCAGTATGCGCTCTTATTTCTCTTTTCAGGATCGGTCCTCAGTGGCTTCGGCCATCGAAGATCTTTACCCTTCTCAATGTCCATTAGTATCTGGCTACGGGCGGTGTTTAGCCTTGCATACTCGGTGAACCTTGCGCCTCCTTTTTTTCTTGGAGTCATTGGCGTCACCATTCTTCACATACTTGGTATCAACAGTGTACTCGGTATCGCTGGATCGTTTTTTAGAATAGGCGTTCGAGGCTTGAAACCCTTGAGCTTTCCTCATACTTTCCTCAGCCTTGATATACTTTCCTGCTCTTTCTTGGAGCTCATTCATAGTTTCAGGGGCCCTCTTGGCTAGCGATCTCCTGAAATTTTCATCAGAAGTCCTTTGCTGCAAGGCTATCATAGCTACCTTCTAGTCTAGATCAGGGACCTTCAAGACTTCCTTTATGAACCTATTCATATAATCCCTCAAGGACTCGTTCTTCCCCTGGTGCATGCTCATTAGCGAGGCTGAGCTCTTCTCATGTGTCTTGCTGCTAATGAATTGACCAATGAAGGCCCTGCTCAGATCCTTGAATGACCCAACAGAGTTTGGTGGTAGACGACTGAACCACCGCTGAGCCATGCCACTCAGGGTTTGGGGAAACGCCCTACACTTGATGGCGTCATTTACAGGCTGCAGCAACAGTGCATTAGAGAACGTGAGAACATGATTTGAGGGATCTCCCGTTCCATCATAGGCCCTGATTGTTGGCATCTTAAACTTCCTTGATATCTTCTCATTCATAATATTCTCTATGAAGGGGGGTGTGGGATCATCAGGATCTCCAATCGGTAATAAGTCTTGGGGATCAGCCCTAACATGACTTGCCCTTGTTTGCCTCGGGGGCTCATCCAAATATATTACAGAGGCGTTTCTCATCAACCCTCCAGCACCCATAACTCTGGGGCGCTGTCGCCTTGTCAATGCTTTCTCTAGGTCTTTCCTCAGTCGTTGAGCTTCGACTTCATGAGCGCGTATTCTTTCCTGAAGGTTCAGGGACTTTGAGGCCCTCGGGGCTGGGTACTCCTCCCTCTAAGGGGCTCCTTACCGGGTCGCCTCCTTCGGGAGTTAACATCCTCGTCAGACGACTCCTCGTCATCGGTTGAGTAAGGTCCAGAGAAGTCCCGACTTCTTCGTTGTGAGGTATAGTGGGGCAACATCCCTTGCTCATAAGGAGGCACGTAGTTTCTTGGGAGCCCGTAACGAGGGTCGGGTGTTACAGCAGACGAAATCTGCAAAGTAGGGGGAGCAATAAAAGTTGTACGAAGAGGTGGAATTACCTGGAGTGGAGGAGCTGAAGCATGAATTGACACATCGGGGTTGGAAGGGTGAACGACGATGCTAAGAGGTCCGGTACGCAGGGTACTTGCTTCAGGGCCTCCGACAGAGGTAGTTGGGACAATAGTTTCTTGCTCCTGCGCGGTAACGGGGGAACGTCGGTGTCAACAGCGGTGTTAGGGATCTCTCCCTCGAGGGTGCTCGCGGTACTTCGTGTTCTCGCCATGGTTGTTATTCGGTTCCCACAGACGGCGCCAAATGTTACGGATAAAAAACGAGGTGTCTTTAATACGTAATTAATGCTAGGGTTTGGGGAAGTTTTAAGCTTTTATGACTGCACTAACGTTTGATTGACTTGATTCTCACATTCATTGAGATACATAGGCAGTTAACGAGGACCCGAGATAGTCACGAAACGTTAGTGCAGTCATAAAAGCTTGAAGCTCCCCCAAACCCTAACATTAATTCCGTATTAAAGACACCTCATTTTTTATCCGTAACCGATATAATATAATAAATTTTATATAAAAATTGACATAACCTATAATTAGATAATAAATAACATATAGAAATAACATATACACTTATTATAAGTAGTTTCAAAAAAATAATTTTGAATATAATTTAAGATACAAAGAATTAAAAATAAAAATTAAATATGAACTAAAATAGGCAAAATATTAATGTATGAGTAAATATTAAATAAAAATTAACACATATAAAATATTATAAACAATAATAAAGGAGAAATTAAGATATTTAAAATAAATTTAGGAAATAATTAAAATAATATAAAATTATTATATGAAAGTTTTAAACTTGAAATAGTAAATATAAATATTTTTATATTTATTATGTTATATTATAATAACAATATTTATTAATACATAAATTATAATATATTTTGCGTGTAACATAGACAAATAATCTATTTAGAAAAATTTAGTTATAAAAAATTAATTAAATTGGATATCCGATCTCATTACGATCCGAACAAAACGGATATGAATTTATCTTTAAAATATTCAAGACATGATCCAATAAAATAAATTAATTTGAATATAACCGATTCAAATCCGATCCATTGACGGCTAATCCTCGACTCTTTTTCTCGTTATAATTCTCTCAATCGGCGCGGCTCTTCTGATTTAAAAAGAACAAAATACTGGTAAAAAGTATAGTATAGTATATAAGCAGGCAGCAGCCGAAGTCCAAAGGCAGCATCATCATATTCATCGTCAATAGTTTCTGGATTTTCAATTTGATTGGAAGTTGCCTTTGTATTCTCTCTAATTCCGATGGCTTCGCACACAGTCAATCGATGGCTCAGGCCCGAGGTTCCTTCACTACCCATCCCATCCCATCCCATATGTTTATTAATTGATCTGTTTGATTTTATACATACATGTTATTGTTGTGTGTATAGGTGTATCCACTGTTTGCGGCAGTAGGTGTAGCTGTCGGAATATGCGGTATGCAGTTGATTCGTAACATCTCTGGCAACCCCGAAGTCAGGTATCTCTCTCCTTGTTATTCTTTCATATTTTTTTGTGTGTTACTTGCTGTCTCTACAAATTAATATTTGTCCTATATGAAAACCAATGAGTAAGATTTGTTTCTTGCCTAAATTAAATACTATTATGTCTACTTTCGTTCAAGAAATACGTTTGAGATCAACTACTTGTACGTTTATCTATTGAAAACCATAGACAGAATGATTTCCTAGTTTCGTATCATGTCCATTTGAAGGGAGTAATCTTGATTCTTACTTCAGTTCAGTCCCTCTTTTTATGATATGCCATGTACTAGTTGGCATCTTTCTCTTTAGTTTTTTTTAAAAGAATGTTTAAAGAAATATTTGTGAAACTGTCTATTCGATGCACTTTAAAACGCAGGCAGAAAGCCAAAATGGACAAGTAATTTGGGACATAAGGGGTATTATTTTAAAGTACAATCATCTTAAAAACCAAAGCATAGGCGTCCTATTGTACGATCATCTTAAAAACCAAAGCATAGGCGTCCTATTATAAAATAACGGGTCCTAAAAATAAGACTTAGTTGAATTTTAATGGCCTGAACTACAATATTTAAACAAAAGAATGTCTCATGTATAAAAGTTGCCAGATTATGTACTTAACTATTTTTTTTTAAAACAAACCATAATTTTCCGTCACATCTCACAGACGGTAGTTAAATTTATAAGGATAAACCTGTCTTCTTAATTTCTAACGGTTGTTTACATGTAGAATGTGGTGTATATATGTCCCCAAATACATATCTTTAAACCCCAAATTTCTAACCATTCAATTGAAGCTTGTAATCAAGCAAATTATCTAAAAATGCCATTCAAGTGTTATTGTGGAAACAGGGCGGTGGAGTGTACATTTCAAATAAATGAAAATTCAAGTTGTGACCGTAGATTTTTCAGATTGGTTGATGGTTGCAATTAGTGGAGGGGATTTGAATTTATTTACCTCTAGCCATGTCACTGTTTCAGCTGAATGATTGATTATCTAAATGAAGGGCCTCTTTGAAACTTCTAATTCCAAACCAATTTGTATCAGTTAAGGTGATGGGATATCACTTAGACTTCCGAAACAGGCATAGATAACTGAAAATAATTTCACTGAATTTAACTTGTTTCATAAAGAAGTTGACTCAATCCCCCAAAATCTACTTCTTGTTTCTTGTATCCTTCAAAGTAACCTAACTCCATTCCTTCAAAACTATTCATCAAAATCTCACTGGTCAGGTACCCTGTGTGACTGTCTTCATCTTGTTCATTATAATAGCTATAATTTTACCTTTCTAACCCGGTGAAATTTCATAATATTAATTTAACAAACACCGTCTACTAAAATATGAAGGAATGTAATTATTTGTTTAAAAAAAATAGTTGAGTATTTAATCTGACAATTTTTTTACATGGGCCATGTTTCTGTTAAAAAATTATTGTTAACACCAATAAAGTGCAATTAAGTCTAAAAATAATGAGTCCTAATGATTCAGGTAATCTATTTTATATGGCAACTCCAACAACAATCCATATATTTATTACCTATTATTATAATAATAAAAAATTTGAATCTAACTACTCTTGAAGAGGAGGGAAAAGAAAAAAAAGATGAAGAAAAAAGGAGGGAAAATATTATTTTATTCTTAGAAATGTAATAAAAATGGCTAGTGATTACCTAAAAATAGGTAATGAGATTCATGTCCCAGTGATTGAGGTAATGGACACGGTTGGAGCAAGATTTTTTCTCATATTACGTTTATTTTACCTTAGGTAAGTTGTTGGACTTGCTCTAAGGAATCTAAAATTTAAAACCGGGAACCCTTCACAAACCATGCTGCTACAGTGACTACTAATATGGTTACTTCTGAGTTCTGAGTACAATCTCAAATGTGAATACTAAATGGAAATTATGTTTTACATATACTTTGGTTTGGACCAGAAATTCACATTCTTATGTTATTGTACGTTTGAACATATAGAATGCTTTTTTCGGGAAGTGGTTGATTGTTGATATTACGTATATATTTACTGATACACTTCCTTCTTCTTTAACAAACAAGGGTGACCAAGGAAAACAGGGCTGCCGGAGTGCTTGATAATTTTGCTGAAGGGGAAAAGTACTCGCAACATGCCCTTCGAAAGTTTGTCCGAAACAAGTCTCCAGAGATCATGCCATCTATCAATGCTTTCTTTGCCAACCCTGAAAATTGACGGACCGAAAATGAGGGTTTCAAATTGTTAACATTGTCCATTGATTGATAAACACTATTGCTTGTGCTATTGAAATTTAAACCTTTTTTTACCCATATACAAATTATGGTTGGGTGATTGTGGAAGCTTGAATAAACTTGTAAGAATTGTTAAAACTACTCTTTTGTAGATGATGCTTGCTATTTGTTTCTTTATTTATAGTGTTGTTCCTTAAGATGTTATGTTCTCTTCATATTAGATATTAATAAGCATTTGGGAGAGCTCATATGTTGACGATGAGTGATACCTTTTGAAGCAGTATTAGTGGTCATTTGTTCGCCAGAGAAATTATTGATTCAGACATTAAGATTGTTGAGTGATTAATATTTAGGCTAAATGAATTTAAAATTATATCATAATTCAATCTAAAATTATTTAATGGTTTACATTTCAAAATTTTAGGAAGTTGCAACAAGGCCATATTCATTCAAATTATTGATTCAGATTATGAATTTTTTCAAAGAGTTGAAAAGATTTAGCAGGAAAAATAGAGTTGAAAATTTTAGGAAGTTGCAACAAGGCCATATTCATTCAAATTATTGATTCAGACTATGAATTTTTTCAAAGAGATGAAAAGATTTAGCAAGAAAAAAAGAGTTGAAAAGGTTCACAAAATTTTCCTCCCACCCCGACAAATACACCCGAATAATATATGTTCATCATTGTATCGATAAATGATTAGCTGGAGTTGGTCATCTCTCAAGAGATTTGTCTCCACCTAACCCACTTGGTCCTACGAACATTTGTACTACAGGTAAATAAAATAAACAAGAGTTGTTTGCAATTCACACCATCACACCCCATAGGCCCATAACTTTGTTTCAAAAACAATTTTAAACACAAACAATCTACACCTATTTTTTTTAATTTTTCTTTCAAAATGCACCCCTCAAGCATGTTTCCGTCAAATATCTCAGTTACTGTTATATCAGAAACGGTATTTCAGTGATTAATTGATTGTCAATATATGCACCCCAAACCCTTTTTAATATAACAATGACTGAGATATTTGAGGGGTGCATTTTAAAAGGAAAATTTGAAAAATGGGTTCAGACTGTTTGTGTTTAAAATATAGGTGCTAAAGTGTTTTTGAAACAAAGTTATGGGGTGTGAACTGCAAATAACTCAGTAAACAATAATAACACGGCATACTTTTGTAAAGAGAGAAAAAAACCAAACAAAAATCTCAAAATTAAATCTCACATTTTGAGATATGAACTGTAATACAGGAACTATAATGTTGTTACTTGCTCACTCTCTAGATGGGTATAAAAATAAGGTGGATCACATAAATCCATAGTCGATATAAAATAAAATATATATAGACATTCTATTGATCCACAGTTGTCACTTGTTGCCACTCCCCATCAACGGATTCTTTCCACAGAGTGACATTGTTGTCCCCAGCTGCCACGGCCAATAAGTTCCCGGTCAAAGACCATGTGACTCTCCAAACAGGAATCTTGAAGTTGTTCAAAATTTTACCCTCCCATTGATCGCCTTCCTTCGCCACAGTCCAAATGACAACTGTACAATCCTGTGATGCGCTTGCAATTGTAGACTTTGGAAGACCCAAGTTAGGAGCCCAAGCTACATCTCTCACCCAATCTTTGTGCATCTGAAGGGCAGGGAAGCAGTCCATCTTCCAAGTCCCATTGTAAAGCTTCCACACCTTCACAGTATTATCACAGCCACCTGAAGCCAACTTCTGAACCGGATCCAGCATACCAGATCCAACAAGAGCACCAGGAGCCATAGACGGGGCCCATGAAACCGATGTTACTCCTACAGGGTGTGCTTGATCAATTTTTGTGGTATCCCAACCACCATCGGATCTGGCAGTGAAGACTGATATATTGCCATCAGAAGACCCACAAGCCAAGCACAGGCCAAGTTCATGAGGTGCCCAAGCAATAGAATTGACAGATGATTTGTGCTCACTGAATACATGAGCCTGCGCCCACTCATTTTGGTTACCTTCTTTCCATAGTATGACTTTGCCATCATACGAACAAGAAGCCAGGATGGATCCGAATTTGGGATGAGCCCAAGCAGCCTGCCAGACTGGACCTTGATGACCAGTCAAAGTAGCGAGGTGCTGTGAGGTACCACTGTTACTTACACCAGTTATTTTGATGGTGCTATCAGATGAAGCTGTTACCACACGCTTCCCATAGTAATCCATGGTTACATCATGGATAGTGTCATTGTGGCCAGTTTCAATCTTTTGTGCAGGCATTTTTCTTGATTTGGTCACGTCGCTGTATAAAGCTTCTTTATATAGCTGTTAAAGTACTAACTTTATTTCCCAAATTCCTATCAATAAACAATTTGAGAAAATAATTTCATTTAGCGAACAGACTGTAATAACAATTTGCTAAGGAAATGAATAATTACTTTGCAATGCTTCAAAGAAAATTACAACTAAACCAGCAAAACTGGAATCATAACATTTATGATCTAAAATTAATATTATTGGGCAGGAAAAAAACTAATTAAAATAGCTAAACAAGTTTGTTGTCAATATAATGTCAATTTATATTTAATGGTAAAAGTAGCACAGACACTTGAAAAACGCGAATTCACAAGACAGGGCAGGGCCGGGAGCCTAGGACCTAAGCGACACCCTATAATACACATCTGAGTATCTGGCACTTTGTTTTACATGCCACTAGTTTATATAGATACATACACACATGCCTAGTTATGAATATATCAATGTAACACTGTTGATTGTGAAATAAATAAAAAAAATACTCATATTCGACAGAATCAGCAGCAAATACATATTATTATGCAATCTTTAGATAATAAATAAAAATTTGGCAATTGAAATGTAAAACAAAAAAATCATTCCCTTCTACTATGTGACCGAGAAACCCCATGACTTTAAATTTTGTGCCTTAATCCATAGGATCTTAACTTAAGTTATAGCCAGTGTATTACTTTTACGTCATTTTATTTTGAGTAGAGTACACTTTGTGTACTTGCAGTTTGTGTGTTGGACCACTTGGGATACTAACCTTCTGAAACTATCACTTGTTATACCAGATTTATTTCTTTTTAATAACGTGTGTACAACTGTCAAGTTAGCCTTAACACCGTTATTTTTGCAAGGGTATTTCAATATTTTTACAGTCAGCTTCTTCCTCTCAATTCACAAACACCAATGATGAAATTTTCAAAACTTGAAACTCGAATTTCTCTTTTGTTTCTTAGTGAAATCAACTCATTCAAACTGCAATAATATCCTATAATTCTCCTTACAATATGATATCAATTTTGCCTATTAAATTTTTACATTAACACGAGCAGGCGAAGGTGAATTCCTGCAAACTAGAGTTCGAGACATCTTGTTTCACTACCATAGCTTGCCCCAATAATTCAACAAGTACAAATTTTTACATTCACTTTTTTAGTGCTTTTTAGTTAACCTACTGATGTTTTGGCAGTACAAGTTTAATAAAACGAGTGCTGTAAATGTTTCTGGGGATCTGTCTTCTGAGATGGAAGTAGATGCTTTTCGAAAGCTATTCCCTTTGCGCTTTCATGAGCGCCATCTGCTTAAATCTATAAGACCTGATGCCAGGCCCCTTGGAAAAGCTAGAGATACAACCTTAGCCCTAGGTTAGTTATGCGCGTGTGTTAATATTATAACTGGGGTTTGATCAAAATTTGAATCGTGATGAAGATACTGTACATTTAATATAGGAGCTGTAGCATCTATGGATGGATCAGCACTAGCTAAGATCGGTTGCACTGTAAGTGGTTTTCAAGTTTCAAGTTCTGAAAATTTCATCAATGGTGTTTGTGAAGTGAGAGGAAGAAGATGACCGTAAAAATACTGAAATACCCCGCAAAACTAACAGTGTTAAGACTGACTTGAGAGTTTTACACACATTATTAGAAAGCAGTAAATCTTGTATAGCAAGTGATAGTTTCATAAGGTTAGTATCTCAAGTGGTCCGACACACAAACTAAACTGCACGTACACAAAGTGCACTTTACTCTTTTATTTTTTACTTTGAGTGCCACATCATGATACTCTCAACTCCAGAGGGACGAACAATGTAAATAAAATATACACGAACACAAACATGTTGCTGTCTCCCAAAGAAACCAATTATCTGTTTTTAACAATTTCTATGTTTTATTATTCATGAAATAACAACTCAAATTCAAAACGTAAACTCATATTGAGCAGTTCAAGCTTATTTTTTTCTAAGGGCATGTATCACCATCATTAGTGTCGCTATCAAATATAGTAGAAAATAATAAGTCGAGGGTCCAAGCCTCACTTGAGTCATGCTTGGGTAATAAAATTTCGGTAATTGACCTTTACCATATATACATAAGAAAATTATCCCACACTGCAAAATTAACAGAAGAAATACCAAATCATAATTTCTGATACCCAAAAATAACCAACCATTTGCTCCTATCTCAACATAAAACCTCCAACAATTACGAATATTAGAAAAAGCCATTGCCTTCAATCCCACAACCAAGCTTATAAACTATTAAACCATTCAATTAACTTATTTTTTTATCCGCTTTTTGACTAATTACTAGAGAATATAATGAAATCATCGAAAACAACCAATCCAATAACAATGCACCACAAATATAAGTACTGAGCCTAAATTATATCGAAATTCGAGTATAAAATACACATCAATGTGAAGCAATTATCTAACCAATCCAATAATTAACCACTAACACTAACACACAGATCTAAATACATACCCTCAGATCTTAATTTTTGTATAATCAGAATATCAGTAATATAAATACATACATACATACATAGATATGATAATATATATACATGAAAAGAAGTAAAGAACTACCGAGAGAGAGGCATACCTGTGAGATGAAAGTGGTTAGATCAGGGGTAAAAGCAACGAGAGAGGTGTAAACTTTTATATTTTCTCGTCTCCTCGGTTTACGTGTTCTAATTCTATTTAATATTTTAAATAAATATTAGTAGGAAAATTTAGAAAATAATTTATGTATTTCTCTTTTTAATACACTATAAAAATATGTAAAAAGTCGGAGTGACCGATTTTTTTTAATGGAGGGAGTGGTATATTTGCATATAGATATATATTAGTTTAAAACAAATTATTAATAATTAATTAATTTAAAGTATTTTTCCTTGAATACATTAGTAATAGAATTTATAAAAATACTCTTCATACTTATTTCTGATATGCGCGGAAGGATTTTTTGTCTTACTACGACAAGCAGAGAGTAGAAATGATATTTTGGGTTTAAAAACAATAAGAACTGCACCCCCGATAAGCCACTTATTTTTTGCAGATGACAACTTGCTTTGTATTAAGACTTCAACAAGATCTTTACAATCTATTCAGAACATTTTCACTCTTTACTCCTTAGGACAGGTAAGTAATTCGCTATTAATAAATATGTTAAAAGTTGTGTACATGTTATTACACTATCTTTACAACATACGATAAGCTCAAAAGGAACATAATGTCTTTTAATTATAGAAATAAGTAGTTATACCATATATCTTTCATGAAATATAAATCTCTATAATTGTTGATTTTGTTTATTTGTGCAAAAGGTTAATTTTAATAAATCTCTGTTATATTTCTCCCCGAATACTACGGAAGATATACGTGTTGCTTTTATCACGTCGTTGAATATGTAGACAACTGATGCTATCAAAACATACTTAGGACTGCCAATAATTTGGGGGGGGGGGGGTTACGAAAGCCCTATTTAGATCAATCAAGGACAAAATATGGGTTAAGCTACTACATTCATGGTGATCAGATCTCTTTTCACAAGGAGGAAAGGAAATTCTTTTAAAAGCTGTCATTCAAGTCATGCCAACATACATTATGTCTTGCTTTAAAATACCAGACAGCAAATGTCTAGAGATAGAGAAACTTTTTGAGCGTTATTGGTGGGGGTCTATTCAGTCTAAATGGAAATTATATTGGAGAGCATGGAAGAAGATAAGTATACCAAAAAGTGAAGGAGGATTAGGTTTTAGAAGGTTCATACAATACAATCAGCCTTTGTTGGTGAAACAAGTTTGGAGAATTTTAACAAATCCAACATCTCTCATCTCATAGGTTTTACAAGCTAGGTATTTCAGAAACTCGGATTTTTTGGAATCAAGAGAAGGGAGTTGCCCATCCCTAACATGGAGAAATATTTGCTGGGGAAAAAGCCTTTTAATCAGGGGGTTAAGAAGACGTATTGGGAACAGACAAAATACTCTATCGTTTAAAGATTCATGGTTACCGAGGCCACCATCGTTTCTACCTAACACAAGGGCCGAATGAAAATCTGAAAGTCTATAAACTTATCCAACATTCAGGAAAGTGAAATGATGAATTAATCCAACAATATTACTTGAATATAGACTCTGAACTAATCTCATCAATCCCCCTCAACGCCTTTTGACCATCCAGACTCATGGCAATGTCATTATACTAAGAAAGGCAATTACTCTGTTAAAAGTGGATATAATCAAGCTATAAGTGTTGATAGATCAGGTCCTTCGACATCCTCAGATGAGCTTTCAATATGGTGGAAATCCTTTTGGGTTTTAAAAATCCCACAAAAAATCCTAATCTTTGATTGGGGAGGTTTTCATGAAATTGTACCGACTTATAAAGGATAATATCGAAGGCCGTATCCACCCATAGTAATTGTCCTCTATGTGGCTACGGAGATGATTCAAATACTCATGCGGTAGTTTGGTGCTCGTTTTCACAGAACTTGTGGGGTATACTGGATTTTGCATCTCTGGTGGGTCAGAAGGAAGAGATATCCTTGCAAGGAGTGTTACTATATGCCACAGAACTCTTGGAAAAAGAAGCGTTTGCCAAAATGTTAATCACTATGTGGGGTTTATGGACGGAAAGAAATAAATATACTCATGGCCAACAAACTAGGACTGCACAACAATTAAAAAGATGGATAACTTCATATTATGAAGATAAAAAAAGTGTGCAAGAACCTGAAGGTGAAATACTTCTTAGAGATGTATCGACCAATGAGGGCCAAATGGAACTAGAAGTTGATGACCTGACACTATGTGTCGATGTAGCAATATCCGTGTAGGGTTTCGTGACACAAACGCAGCAGAATAAACGCGAAAAATAAATGAAAATAGCGAAACCCTCTGCAGGATCCATGCGAAAACAAAAGATTTAATTCGGAGATAAAGAATAAATACCTTTAGAAGCTTTAACAATTCATTAACGGAAGATTAATGGAGGTCCAAAGCTTGTTTAATCACCACGTATCCCGCTCTCGCGATCTACGCTCTACGGTATCCACACGAACACTTTTCATGAAGGATTGATGTGTACTAGCACCCGAAAACTTCTTCTCTCTCTATCTTCCTCCTCTTTCAGAGCGGCTAGGGTTTTGTAAAATCTCTATCTTATTAAATCAGCCCATAAAGAGATTATATAGAGAGAGGAATAAGTTTTCTAATTATAATCCAATTATAATTAATACTAATCCAAAATTCTAAATTATTTAATTAAGTCTCACTTAATTAATTAATTATTAATTTTGGAATTAGTTTAAGTAATTCATTTATTCTATTTATATAATTAATTAAGTCATACTTAATTAATATCACAAATAAAATAAATTACTTATTTAATTTAAATTCATAATTTAAATTATTTCTCCTTCAAGCGTTCTTTGTGTGTGACCCTGTAGGTTATTATTACGTTGGCAACAATTTTAATATCTAATTAAAATTGTAAACAATGAGCGGCATCTAGTAATACATCATTGCTACCCAAGTAATAATAATAAATCGGTGATTCGATTAAGCCTTTCGTGAATAATGTTCCATGTAATATAATCCCTTTAATCTTGATATTATAGATTAAACTCAAGGCATGTCTCGTGTCATCCTCTTCATAATTTAATCTTTATTTTCTTGATGGATGAGTAGACTATTAAAATCAAATCAACATTTGAGCACGGCCGTGCATTTCATAGTCTCACTCAAACAAGAGGCCAATAATATCACTCCTAAAATTAGGAGGATTAAATCCCATCTAGATCATTCATATTTCTCATACGATTCATAATATACCCAATGTCCACTTTTATCATCACCCGGTCAAAGGTAACTTTTAATGTAATCAAAGTATATTAATTCTCGTATAGAAATATAATGATTTCAGGTCTAAGGATCATTACACCATTATCACAGTGAGAATTACTTATGACACTTACTTAACATGTAGAATCTCACGGCGGGTCATTCCAGTGACATGCATTGATACATGCACTTATGTTCTTGACTTTAGTATCCCCATACCTATGACCAATGAGATGTGGTCATCTGTCAAGAAACATACTAGTCTTTGTGCATTATTATTGTCCTTAAATAATAATACTCGACTAGGGAATTTTAGGAATAAGATACTATTCATATAATCTCATTTTTAAATCACATACTTAAAGATATATGATGAAGATATAATCTCAAGATGGTGATGTGATGCTTGTGGATGAAGATGAGCCTCTCACCTACCTAGATACTATAAACACTCCAGATTCTAAGAGATGGATGGATGCCATTAAATCTGAGATGGAATCCATGTATACTAATCAAGTATGGACTTTGGTTGATCCACCTGAAGGGGTAAAACCTATAGGATGCAAGTGGGTTTTCAAGAAGAAGACCGACATGGATGCTAATGTACAGACCTATAAGGCACGATTGGTGGCAAATGGTTTCAAGAAAATTCATGGTATTGACTAAGATGAGACCTTTTCACCAGTTGTTATGGTCATGTCCATCAGGATTTTGCTTGCTATAGCTGCTTACTATGACTATGAAATCTGGTAAATGGATGTCAAAACCGCTTTCTTAAATGAGAGCCTTGAAGAAGATATGGATGTGTACATGACACACCCTATGAGTTTTGTTGATCTAAAGGATGCTGGAAATGTATGTAAGTTGCGTCGATCCATTTATGGATTAAAGCAGGCCTCGAGGAGATGGAACATTTGTTTTCATGAAACAGTCAAAAACAGTTTGACTTTATTCAGAATGAAGATGAAACTTGTGTTTACAAGAAGTTTAGTGGGAGCCATGTGGCATTCCTAGTATTATATGTTGATGATATATTTCTAATAGGGAATGACATTCCTTCTCTACAGACTGTGAAGACTTGGTTGAGAAATAATTTCTCAATGAAAGACTTAGGCGATGTGACATATATATTAGGGATCGAGATCTATAGAGATAGATCAAGGTGATTGATCGACCTAATTTAGAGTACATACATTGACAAAGTTTTGCATCGATTTCAAATGCAAAGAGACTAAAATGGATATGTCCCAATGTCTCATGGGATAGTGATCTCAAAATAAAATTTGTCCTAAATCATTGGATGATAGGGACTGCATGAGTAAAGTTCCATATGCGTCAGCAATTGGTTTTATAATGTATGCAATGATATGTACTTGTCCTGATGTCTCGTATGCTTTAACCATGATGAGTAGATACCGATCTAATCCAGGTGAAGGTCACTGGACGACAGTCAAGAATATTCTTAAGTACTTAAAGAGGACTAAAGATTCATTCTTGTTATATGGAGGAGATGTGAAGCTAGTTGTAAGAGGTTTCAGTGATACTGGTTTCTAGACAGATAACGATAATTTAATGTTTCTGTTTGGCTTTGTGTTTTATTGAGATGTTTTAGGCTCATCTTCATCCACAAGCATCATATCTAGGTAGATATGTACTTGTCCTGATGTCTCGTATGCTTTAACCATGATGAGTAGATACCGATCTAATCCAGGTGAAGGTCACTGGACGACAGTCAAGAATATTCTTAAGTACTTAAAGAGGACTAAAGATTCATTCTTGTTATATGGAGGAGATGTGAAGCTAGTTGTAAGAGGTTTCAGTGATACTGGTTTCTAGACAGATAACGATAATTTAATGTTTCTGTTTGGCTTTGTGTTTTATTGAGATGTTGTATGCTGGAATGGTTCACAGCAAAGACAATTGTTGATTTTACAATAGAACCTGAGTATATTGATGCTTGTGAAGCAGCCAAGGAGGCTGTTTGGGCATGTACTTAGGAGATATCACCTAATTAATGAGATTAATGATCAAGGAGATATACATATATGTAAAGTGTATACAAATAATAATATTGCAGACACACTGACTAAGGCTTTGTCGCAGCAGAAGCACGAAAGTCACACTAGTTCCATGAGTATTGGATACTTGGGTAATTGGCTCTAGTGCAAGTGGGAGATTGTTAGTAATTGTGCTCTAGAGACAATACTTTTTATATTTTAAGGAAAATATTTATTATTAAGGATTATGTTTTATTGATTATTATTTATTTATTATGTTTTATTTACTGCGTAATAAATTGAAAGCATAATAAATGTCCTTGGAATTTTGATACGTATTATATATCTTTAAGTATGTGATTTAAAAATTTTGGGGATGTGAAGCGTTTGTGAAACGTCTAATCTCTGACAAGCTAGGACCAAAATCAGACAAATGTAATTTTGTGGAATACCTAACTGAAACAAGGGGTTATTCTTTCTATAATCCTTCCGAGAACAAAGTGTTTGTTGCTCGAACTGCTGAGAGACAGTGGGAGGATAATAGATCTCAATGAAGTTTGAGACCCACATGATAACGTTGAACCAGTGGAGGAACCTGAGTAGAATGTACAAGAAAAATAATACTGCTCAAGAAACACAGGTGTTCGTAGGTTTAGTAGGATTCGCCTTGAGTCGAGAGAAATCCATATTATCTCTCGGGCTCATGGCGAATCCTACTAAACCTACGAACACCTGTGTTTCTTGAGCAGTATTATTTTTCTTGTACATTCTACTCAGGTTCCTCCACTGGTTCAACGTTATCATGTGGGTCTCAAACTTCATTGAGATCTATTATCCTCCCACTGTCTCTCAGCAGTTCGAGCAACAAACACTTTGTTCTCGGAAGGATTATAGAAAGAATAACCCCTTGTTTCAGTTAGGTATTCCACAAAATTACATTTGTCTGATTTTGGTCCTAGCTTGTCCGAGATTAGACGTTTCACAAACGCTTCATATCCCCAAAATTTTATAAATGACATGCTGTGACGTTGCTCAGTCCATATCTCATAAGTAGTCTTTTGAACCAATTTAGTAGGAACACAGTTAAGTGTATGTGGAGCCGTTTCCAGGGTGCAACCCCAAAAACTAATTGGAAGATTCATTGACTCAACATTGATCGCACCATGTCCAATAAGGTGTGATATCTCCTATCAAAAAAAACTTTTCTTTGATATTTTCTACTTCATCTTTATAGTCTTTGAACTTTTCAAATGATTCGGATTAGTTCTTCAAAAGATACATATATCCGTATCTACTAAAATAATTAGTAAATTTTATGAAGTTAATAAAATCTACCTTTTGTCATCGTACACATATGACCACATACATCACTATGTATAAGTCATACCCATTCAATGATCCCTTCACCATGTCCGGTAAAAGGAGCTTTAGTCATTTTACCAAATAAACCAAGATTCGCATCCTTTGGTATGATTCATAATCAAACTTATCCATGAATACATCCTTATGTATTCTGGAAATGCGTTTCTCATTAATATGGCCTCAGCGACAGTGCCAAAGCTAATATTTGATTTGAGTCACTTTAGAACATATAAATTGTTAATTAGATGTGCAACATTATAAGGCTCATCATCAAAATAGAATAAACAACTATTGTTATAAAATGAAAAAGCCTTTCTTGTCCAAACAAGAAACTGAAATAATGTCTCTGCCAATTGCAAGCACGCTATAACAATTATTAAGTTCTAAATTTTCCTTATAGGCCAAAAATTAAGTAACGAGTTCCTCGAACCAGAGCAACTATCTTTACTCCAATTCCAACCCGATACCTTAAGCTTGACCCCCATTGATCATCATCTTCCGATCTTCCAATTAAGCATGACAGTTTAATTTCCAGTCTCCCAACTTTCCACAGAAGTGACAATCGTCTTCTTTATCAACACCTCATTCAGACTTTAGAGTCTGCTTTAGGGATTGGACTTTGGTTTGACAACGGAACTAGATCAAATCTTCTCCTTGCCTTTCCATTTTCCTTTCCCTTTTGCATTCCCTATGTTTACCATCAATATAGTAGTAGTTCATGCATTTATCATATTACTTTCAGCAGTTCTCAACATGCTTAGCAACTCAATGGGTGTTTTACCAATCTTATTCACTTTATTGTTCATAACAAAATAAGAATAATATTTGTCCAAAGATTGTAAGATCAAATCTAACTGTCTCCAGACCAATCTGGAAACCCAAAATATCAATGGTATTCATTATACCCTATAATCTTTAGAACATGTGGTGTAACTGGGTCTCACTCTCCCTACTTGTAAGTGTATAGTGCCCTTTTAAATATATCTTGTGCTCAATCGTTTCATAAGCATCTATATGCTTGTATTGCTTCTTAAGCTCAGCACATATATTTGCGAGCATGAGACATGAAACATCAGTCGCAACATCAATTTGCTTCCAATAAGCACTATGATTTGCACATGTTACATTCTCAACTTTAAGAGCATGGGAAGAGATTTGACTAATATCGTGGTGCCCGAGGACGTTCCTCAAGCTCCTATGTCAGTCAAGGAAATATATTCTCGTCAACTTGTCCTTCTCAAGAACTGATCGCATAGAGAAGTTGTTTGTGTTTATCATTTGATATCTACAATATTAAAGTGCATAAAATAAACTAGATTGCAAATTTAATATTAATTATGTTTAAGTGATTATGGTATATCATCCTATACCTCCCACTATTTTTATCAAACTAATAGCCCTTACTATTAATTTGGAAAGTATATCCCATAATTCTTTCTAGTGAGCCAAGATCCATATTTCGTCATGTCCTAAGTCAACCACTGGAAGTCCTTAGAAAATGATTATTTAGGTAGACAACAGTTGTCAATTATATCATATATAATTCTTGGATAGTTTGGTGAACAACGATTGAACTTATCTATCTAATAGACTTATAACCAAACTCTATGCTTCTAAGTTCATAATAGTTGAATATAACCGTTTATTTTCACTTATTATGACGACTCAGTTAAGTTAGACCCAATGATACAACGGCCGAATATAACCGTTTATATTCGTCGCATCTCACCACGATAGATAGGAGTCCCCTGCCACTGACAGTCCTTCCCCTTATCGATCTAGGATTCGATGAGTGTTCATTCATTGGAAAGCATCCGAGTAAAACTTAATATTTTGTTAAGGGGTTTTAGAAAATTTATAACGATCATGATCACATCATAAAGAGATCCTCAATTTTTCCTTGAACCAAATATTTCAAATCGACATCTTAAATTGTTCATTTCCCAGGTAGATGGAGATACCAATGGTCATACTTAAAACCCATCAGCCTTACGAATACGCATATCCGCTTTTGTCAGAAAATCCCAATTATAGATATCAAAAATCCATATTTAATTCCGTGTTTTAAAAATCCATATTTCATAAACACAAGAATCTCATGATTGTTTATTAATTTTAAAATCTTGAATCGTTACAGATTTTATCTTGTTTAAGCAAACATGGCATGGGTGTCGTATCTAATACATACATGATTAATCAATATTAAGCATGCATCTCAATTATATCTACGCATACATACCAATACATGCAATCATATACATATATGTAATGTGCGTAAATTAAACGTGTTTGGTTATGGCCCCATCCTATATGATATTTCCAAGCTAATGGAAATATCAAGGTCAGTCTATGGTGGTTTTAAAAATACTATCTATTACATGTCTTCTTTCTTCATTGCTCCATCATCCCCTTTTGGATCGCCTCCTTGCTTGCAAGTCTTCATTGATAATTACATTGAATAATAAAAAATAAAACTATTCTAATGAAATTACAAGAAGAACTCGAGTTACATTCGAGATAATTAAATTACAATGAATAAACGACATGCAAGTCGTATTTAGAAACCAAAACCATAAATCAAAACCACTATCCTATGGGTCTTTAGGCCATAACCATCCACCATGCTATCATATAACACATATAATATATCTCATATTATATAATCATATCATATAATCATATATAACAAATTTCGAAATTTCAGAAAATTAAAAACAGATTTCTGAAGACAATAAATCGCTATTTCGAGGCTCTTAACGACGTCAAACGCCTTACAGACCCGTTGATGATAGCATAGCTATCAGTTTTGTTCATTGACCCGATTCCAGTCAGAAAACACATATCGTTTACAAAAATCGGCTACAGCAGTCAGATTTCTCCAAATCTGACGGTGTTTCAGAAATCGTATCATATACAATTCTCATAACAAGAACAAGCATATATCATATATACATACACAGAGATACATGCAATCATCATATGATTATACATTACATGAATATCATATATTCATAATATATACATACATATACTCAAAATTTTAGAAAATCAAATAATTTTCAGAAAATCATAAATCACCGTTTTGGAGGATGTAACGACATCTAATGGCTTACAGACGCAGAGCTGACTATGTCAGTATTGCTCAGTGACCCGATTCCAGTCAGAAAACACATATCGTTTGCGAAAATCGGACAACGCACACAGATTTCAGAAAATCAACGGCAGCCGTTTCAGAATTCGTATCGAATACGATTCCCATAATAAGAACAAACATGTATCATATACATACATCAACACACATAATCATCACATGATTATATATCATAAAATATCATATATTCATAATATATATAAACATATACATATTGTATCAATATAAAATCATGATAGATCGCATACATGCTTATATATCAAAAACTGTTAAGCATATAACCGAATTAAAACTTTTCGCAAGTAGCTTTGATGCCATTGTAGGGTTTCGTGACACAAACGCAGCAGAATAAACGCGAAAAATAAATGAAAATAGCGAAACCCTCCGCAGGATCCACGCGAAAACAAAAGATTTAATTCGGAGATAAAGAATAAATACCTTTAGAAGCTTTAACAATTCATTAAAGGAAAATTAATGGAGGTCCAAAGCTTGTTTAATCACCACGTATCCCGCTCTCGCGATCTACGCTCTACGGTATCCACACGAACACTTTTCATGAAGGATTGATGTGTACTAGCACCCGAAAACTTCTTCTCTCTCTATCTTCCTCCTCTCTCAGAGCGGCTAGGGTTTTGTAAAATCTCTATCTTATTAAATCAGCCCATAAAGAGATTATATAGAGAGAGGAATAAGTTTTCTAATTATAATCCAATTATAATTAATACTAATCCAAAATTCTAAATTATTTAATTAAGTCTCACTTAATTAATTAATTATTAATTTTGGAATTAGTTTAAGTAATTCATTTATTCTATTTATATAATTAATTAAGTCATACTTAATTAATATCACAAATAAAATAAATTACTTATTTAATTTAAATTATTTCTCCTTCAAGCGTTCTTTGTGTGTGACCCTGTAGGTTATTATTACGTTGGCAATAATTTTAATATCTAATTAAAATTGTAAACAATGAGCGGCATCTAGTAATACATCATTGCTACCCAAGTAATAATAATAAATCGGTGATTCGATTAAGCCTTTCGTGAATAATGTTCCATGTAATATAATCCCTTTAATCTTGATATTATAGATTAAACTCAAGGCATGTCTCGTGTCATCCTCTTCATAATTTAATCTTTATTTTCTTGATGGATGAGTAGACTATTAAAATCAAATCAACATTTGAGCACGACCGTGCATTTCATAGTCTCACTCAAACAAGAGGCCAATAATATCACTCCTAAAATTAGGAGGATTAAATCCCATCTAGATCATTCATATTTCTCATACGATTCATAATATACCCAATGTCCACTTTTATCATCACCCGGTCAAAGGTAACTTTTAATATAATCAAAGTATATTAATTCTCGTATAGAAATATAATGATTTCAGGTCTAAGGATCATTACACCATTATCACAGTGAGAATTACTTATGACACTTACTTAACATGTAGAATCTCACGGCGGGTCATTCCAGTGACATGCATTGATACATGCACTTATGTTCTTGACTTTAGTATCCCCATACCTATGACCAATGAGATGTGGTCATCTGTCAAGAAACATACTAGTCTTTGTGCATTATTATTGTCCTTAAATAATAATACTCGACTAGGGAATTTTAGGAATAAGATACTATTCATATAATCTCATTTTTAAATCACATACTTAAAGATATATAATACGTATCAAAATTCCAAGGACATTTATTATGCTTTCAATTTATTACGCAGTAAATAAAACATAATAAATAAATAATAATCAATAAAACATAATCCTTAATAATAAATATTTTCCTTAAAATATAAAAAGTATTGTCTCTAGAGCACAATTACTAACAATCCGCAAATAAAAAGACGGTAGGGTTGGGAGCAATTATACTCACAACAAACAATAAGATCCATGCAGCGCTGTCAAAACCACTAAAAGGCACTCTATCAGCCTTCTAAGCCGAAGCATTGGCATTACTGGCGGGATTGCGTTGGGCACAAGCTATTGGATAACCACTTAAAAGGATTTCACCTGATTTTTTGTCACTAGTACAAACATTAGAGAACACAAGTGAGTATCATAATGAATTAGGTATCTTCATCTCGGATATTAAAATGTTGCTGGTAAGCTTTCAAGGGACATCTGTCTCCCATGTTACGCGCGAGTATAATTTAGCAGCCCATAATCTAGCTAAAAATGCTCTACATTTAGAAGAAGAATATTCATGGATGGAAGGAATTCCCAATCGTGGGGATAACCATACTTGAAGGATGATCATCAAGTTATTCAAAATCTATGGAGAGAGCAGCTTACTACAACAATGACATTTTCAAGTAGGAGCTCAAGGTAACAATTTCTTACTGAAACAGGAGGCCAGATATGCTGAATAGATCCAAGTAATCACTATATTGAATTATTAAGGTTAATAGATTATAGAATTGCATAGCATTAATTTTCTTCAGTTCACTGGTTCACCACTAAGGGGTCTCATGGACTAGTCCAGATGCCAGTGACCTTATTTCAATTATTTACTATATAATTATTTGATAAAAAATTATAATTTTAAAGGTTTTAGGCCCTTTTTACTAAGAAGTTTATGTTATCTCTGTTGAGGGAAACATATCGAAGATAGTACTAGTTGCTAAAATATCAATATCTAGCTGCTTGCAAAACTTTGATAAGTGATGGTGAATTTACATGAGCTTTGATTTATTGTGTTGGTCCGCTAGTATAACTGCTAGAAAAAGCACTTGTCAAACTACTGCGAAATTGTTATTTGATTGCTATTTGATACTTTGTATGCATGATGATACTAATGTCTAGAACTTGACTTTTTCTTAAAAGAAAATTGACATGAGTATAAAAATGGATATAATCCAGCTACATGAATGCTGAAAGTTGCAGCATATTCTCAGAAATGATGCTGGGGGTTGATTTTACAGAAATATACAATAACTCTGATATGTACAGGTTGACTAAATGAGTAATTGTTGTTGCACATTATTAGCAAACTAACATCCCTCATTTGACCTTTTGTGCGAAACTTAGCTTCTTAAGCAATCTACTAAATCCAATTATATATGAATGATATAGGAGAAACGAAGAACTTATCAAATAATTAAGTACACCTCGTCCTGGTTCGTTGGATCTCAGCTTTCCTACTCAGTACTCGCACTCTTTCATTATCCAATGTTTGGCTTGTTTTTGGAAACAATGACACTCATTTTGGCGAAACACATCATATACTGCAGGGAGATTTCTTTTCACCATTGCTATAGCATTGATTTTGGATCGATGTTCTGGGACCTTGGTTCAAAAATGTAAGGTACAAAATTTATGACAACAAATTGATTATATTTTAGTCTAGGTTTCCATCTCATTTAAATCTTATTAATAGTTTGTAGGGATGCTCGACAAGATCTTTTCAATGCTATGGGTTCTATGTATGTTGCTTGTCTCTTCCTTGGGGTCCAAGTGCTTCATCGATGCAGCAAGTAGTTGCTGTAGAACGGACTGTGTTTTATAGAGGACGAGCAGCTGGAATGTATCAAATTTTGTCATATGCTTTTGCTCAGGTAGTTTTTTCTATTGTGTTGAGTATTTTGTTGCTGTGTGGTGGGCGTATTGAATGTAATTGAAATATTCTTACTTCATGTTTTAGTAGAAACTCTATATCAACTGCCACATATGATCTTAGTGTATATGCAATGATGGGACTTTAGTGGACAGCCGCAAAATTCTTTTGGTACTGTTCTTCCTAGGGTATGTTACATATTTTAATGCTTTATATCATTATGGGAGAGAGGTTTGCAACCCATGAACTTTGATTCTAAAATAATCGGGTTTAATTATTTATTCTATTAATTGTAGTATTTGAATTGCATATGGAATATGATTCGCACCAAGTAGCTTGTCATTGGTCACTATAGGTAATTTAATGTATTCATGAAGTTTACTCTAGATTATTTGACAACAAAAATGTGCACTGTATCCTTTGTTTCTCTATAGTAGCATTTACAAGTTATGTTCATACTAACTCTATGTACATAAAACAAAGTGTTATGTGTGAGATGCCTATCATGACCTTTGTAGCAGAGGCAAGTTATCTGCGATAGATCTCTTTGCTGATCATGCTATAGTTGGGATTTTCTAGTTCGCTGGATTTGGACTTCTTTATCATGAGTCTGTGCTCAGCGTCGGGGTTATTCAGCAAGTATATAGGTACTTCCGTGGCAGCGGCAAAGCAGCAGAAATGAAACGCGACGCAACAAGAGTACAGCCCTGGCATCGGCAATATTACCCACATTGTGGAACTGGTTATTTCAGCTCATCTTTTCACTGAAGGCGTAAATGTTTTGCCTATTGTGTTTTGAATATTTAATCTTCGATATTTTATTTTGCTTAAAGAGAGATGTATTACCTGTTAGTAACGAAAGTTATAGGAGTAACTTACTAGATGTATTAAAGAGTATTGTCTTGGGCCTAGGCCCCCATTGTTAATCTTTTCATATTTTAATATGCAACTGATGTGTAAAAATACTGCAAGCGCACAGTGTTTAATTGTAGCAATCACAGATCGATCCTCAGAGACTATGAAATTTCCAAACCCTAATAAATAAATCAGGCAGACTACACAAATAGTTGTGAGAGAAGAGTTTTAACCTAAAAAGCAAATATGATCAAATAAATATGGAAAATTTAGGAATCCGAATCCATCAATTAATCACAATTAATATCCAATTTGCCCTAAAAATCAATTCTCTTTCTTCAACAAACAAATATCAATTAACGAGACAAGCATATACTATAAAACTTATTATCTAACAATAACCCATCAAAACTTCATGGAGCAAGCATAGGCTATGAAAAATAAATTCGGTAACAATAATATATCAAAATCACTTTGTTAATCAAACAATTAAGCACCAAGAAAAATCATGAGAATCAAATAATATGAACAAATAAATACTAAAAATAATCAACTAACTTCACATTCATCCTAGGGCAAGAGAATTAGCTAGACATGATTAAAGAAGAAAACAAAACAACTAATATAAGACATGCAAATAACAAATAACATAAAAAGTGTTTGAAAGATAAAAACTTGTTTGTATTGAAAGAGCAAGAAAATAAAAGTACTCTACTCCTACTCCTAATTATTGAAAACTAAAGTTAAAGTTAAGGTTCAAGGTTCAGGTCTAGATTCTTAAAATACAAGAGAAGAGACCCATATATATAGGGGAAATAATATAGGTTTTCTATATCGATTATAAATTGAATTCTAAATATTTCCTTCTATTCCTTTTTCTTCTCCAACAAGCATTCGATTTTTTCTCTAATTGCTTTGCCTCCAAGTAATTCCACCTCCTTCCTTGTATTTTTCTTTTTCAGCTACAATTCTGATTTTAATTAATTTCCTACAAAACAAAATAAAAATAATTAATTAACCAATAAAATTATGAAAATAAACATAAAATAGGTATTAAAAATGTATTAATTATGGACCCATCAAATACCCCCATACCTATCTTTTGTTTGTCCTCGAGAAAAATCAGAAGAAAGAAAAAAATATATTATAAAAGTCCTATGTTCCTTTTCGTAGGCGTGACGGGTAATTTTAGGTTTACCAACCTGTTAAACTCGTAGACGATCTCTACCAGAGGAGTGCTGTCTCCTAAGGGTTTACAGAAGATATACCCATAAAATCCGTGAAATATTCTAGCAAGCATCCCACTCTATCAATAACGTTCATCGGTGTCAACAAAAGAAGATTTTTAGAAAAATACATGCCTTAAAGATCTTCTAATTATAGATAAGATGTAGGTATCTAAAATCCACTTATATTGACGCAAACGTTTGCAAAAACTCCCAAGGTGTGTCGTGAAAATAGGTCTCTGAAGAATCAATTGAATAAGTACATTTCCTCTTTTTCAACCAATATTGAACTGACCCAATCTCTATCAAAACAAGTATCTAGCCAAATTTCACAGTTTTTTTCCAATTGACTGTGCAATGTCTGTTTTCTTAGGCTTTCTATGTTTCCCATGTAGTGAGCTTTGGGTCAATGACTCCCAAATCAGTTGGTCTTAGGGCACTAGGTTTCAAAATACCCCTACGGACTTAATTACTCAAGTAACAAAGGTCATAAAACAAAACTAGTCAATTACTACTTTTATCCTAGCTCGTCAAGTAATTCTCCAGTAATCAAGGGCAGTGAAAAGTCACCAAGAAAAATTTATTTCTCATACAATCGCACTTAATACCAGCACATGTACATGGGTCGTCCCTTTCATATAACATTGTATTTGCCACCCATTGATCTCAAAGGAGTACTTGATGCTTTTATTTATATATATATTTTTCCACAAACATTTGATTCGACATTGTTTTAACATTTGGGCTCTCTCTCAGGTATCGAAAACTTCCCTAGACAATCTTTCCAACAAAGACCTTGTGTAATAAGTGCCGTCTTGGATTTTTAAGCAAAAATTTGTTCGACACAAGTTTCATGAAGAAAACCTTACTCAACTACGTTCGAATTATCTCAAGGCATTACATATATATAATTTTATAAAAAAATTGTTAACCCAACTAGCATCAAAGTACAAGAGTGGAAAACTTAGCTAAAACATCTCTATTTTTGGATTTTCTAATTTTTTTAATTTTTTATAATACTACTAATGCCCTCCCCCATACCTGAATCATGCATTGTCCTCAATGTATGCAAATAAGAGAGAAATGACAAAGTAAAAGGACGAGAATACCTGATAAAAGCATGATGGAAGAAGCAAAAGGAACTACTATACAACACACACACATAGTTACTCCCCCATACCTATACTGGACTATGGGAGACAATCAAGCCAACACAACATCGAGAAAAAACTTCTTTCATCGTAGAGTAAGCACATTGTTGAAACACATTCTCAAGAACAACATTATCCACTAGAAATATACGATCTCGCAACCAGATAAAACTCATATCACTAACATAATCCATAAACCAATTAGACGCTTCTTTAAATTGTTTAAGCAGATTGATTACTTGATATTTGTGATCATGGACTAAGTCATTAGAAATAAAAGCATGATGAGTTTCATTGAAACCTACAAAGGACTAACCAAAAGTGGATATAAATGGTTTTGAATCAAGTGGGGGTGGCTCACCTACAGAAGTCTTAACAATGGACCTAGGCTCAAACAAAATATCCTCCAATTGAGTTTCATGTTTAGAACAAATGACATTCAATTCATCTAACATCTCATCAGAAGTGAAATTTTGGTACAACTCATGAAGTTCTCAATTACTCTCATACTCTAACAAAACATCCTTTTCAAGAAGAGACTCAATCAAACTGTCCTCAAGATTCGACCAAGACACAACGTCAGCAATGAAATTAACTCCTACAGGTTGGTCATAAAGATCATTGGATTGACTTCCCACATTAAAGATATTAAGATCTAGAGTCATGTTTCTAAAAGTGAGTTTCATCGAACCATTCCTACAGTTAATCAAAGCATTGGAAGTAGCAAGAAAAGGTCTCCCTAAAATGATAGGAATTTGATTTTTGAAATTTTTGACAGGTTCAGTCTCGAGAACAACAAAATCTACGGGGAAGACAAAATCACCAACCTTAATTAACACATCCTCGACTATGCCCTCAGGAGTTTTGATAGAACGATCAGCTAACTGAAGAGTGACATTAGTCTTTTTAAGCTCACCTAAACCCAAAGTTTGATAGATAGATAATGGAAGAAGGTTCACACTAGCTCCTAGAACAATAACGCTTTGTCAATGAAAGTATCACCTATGACACAAAAGATTGTAGGATAACCAGGATCCTTATACTTCACAGGGATTTGATGCGATATGATATAACTAACAAGAGACGTTAGGAAAGCTTTCTTAGGAACATGAGTGGTTCTTTTATGAGTACACAAATCTTTTAGACACTTCGCATAAGAAGGAATTTGTTGAATTGCATCTAAAAGAGGAATGTTGATCTTGACTTGTTTAAAGACTTCCAAAATCTTATCAAATTGAGGAGATTGTTTGTTTGAAGTAAGCCTTTGAGGAAATGGGGCTTTTGGCTTGAAGACTTTTTCAGAGATGGGTTTTGAAGGTGGTTCATCAGATTTGAAAGGTTCACTAGATTGCACTACTACTTTAGAATTCTTAGGAAACAAGGATTGGTCAAGACTACGATTTAAAAGTAAAGGATTTGGTTCAGAAGTGAGTTTTTCTTCCTCTTGAGTATTGAGACCAGCATGATTGTTGAATTGATTACCGGACCTAAGAGAGATGATGGAATTCACTTTTTCAGGAGCTTTTTGGTTTTGATGAAATTTAGGATTAACCTCAGGTTGACTAGGAAATCGGTTTTTCTCTCTCTCACTGATTGTGTTAGCTAACTGACTGATTTGGACCTCTAGTTTAGATATGGCTTGAGTATTGGAATTTAGTAACTGCCTATCTTGGGTCATAGTTTGCATGAAAGCCTGTTGAGATTGAGTTATATTAGCTTGGGATTTCAATAACGTCTCAATACTTTTTTCCAAGAAATTCATTTTCTTATTAGTTTCATTAAAACCAGGAGGATTCGAAGGAATTGAAACAGAAGTTGGATATGGGCCAAAGTTTTGAGCAGGAAATGAGTTGGGATTTTGAGTTGGATATGGACCAGAATTGGGATTTTGAAAAACAGGTTGAGAGGGTTGGTTATACTGATTGTGTTGACCTTGGTTCCATGAGAAATTTGGGTGATTTTTCCAACCAGGGTTGTATGTGGGTGAAAAGGGATCATTCATAACTCTCGCTTGAAACATGACATTAGATTGTTGAATTTTAGGGCAATTTTCTGTCACATGATTAGATGAGTTATAGTTTGCACAGACAGACACTTGTGAAGACACATCGTTGGTTTCTAAGGCTTCTAATCTTCTTGTGAGTGTAGCTAATTTAGCTTCAGTTGCAATAGAATTACCAACTACATGTATGCCTTTAGATGAGCTAGGTTTTTCGATTTCTTGACTTGGTTCCCTAGTTGACTCCCACAACATCGTTTTTTCAGCTAACTCTTCAAAAAATTGCCAAGCTTCTTCTTCATTTTTATCCATGAACTTACCTTGACACATTGACTCTAACAAAGAAGTGGTTGGACTACCTATGACTTTATAAAGAATTTTACAAAGTCTCCATTATTCTATACCATGTTGAGGACATTGGGACAACAGATTTTTAAATCTATCAAAATATTTCCAAAAAGACTCATTTTAGTTTTGTTGAAATTGGTTGATTTCATTCCTAAGTTTGTTGGCCTTATGGTTTGGAAAATATTTTTTTAGAAATATGCTTACAAATCCCTCCCAAGTTGAAATAGAATTAATGGGTAGACTATATAACCATTTTTTAGCATTTTCTTTAAGAGCAAAGTTGATAAGTCTCAATTTAATGGAGTCATCAGTCAATTGTTGAATTTTTTGTAGGGAACAAACTTCTTCAAACTCTTGGATGAAAAGATATGGATCATCACCCTCTACCCCAGAAAACCTAGGTAACATGCTAATGTGATGAGATTTGATTTCAAAATTATTACCATTTACTGTAGGTAGGACTATGCATGAGGGTTGGGCGGAACGAGTGGGATAATAACGGTCTCTAAGTGGAATAGACATGACTTACAAGTAAGCAAGTAAGCACGTAGCAGATAAGAGATAGAAGTAAAGACCTAAAAAAGTACAAAAGAAAAATCATATGTCTATGTTAACCTAGAGAAATTCTAGACCTGCTCCTAACTTTAAGATAATACTAAGAGTCACAAATCTAGAAATATTCAAACCGATTGACCAGGCAGATTGAAGCATTGCCAAGATGCTAACCACCTTTCTAGACACCAATCCAAATTGGCCAGGTAAACTCTCGCTTTCCTAGACACCAAAAGTAAGAATACGTAAAGATTTGTCTCGTCTTAGGTTCTCTTCCTAAGTGAGCGCGAAATCCTAGGAGCCAACGTCTACTTGATTTTATTAAGGTAAGGGGAATGAAAGATGAACGTATTAGTGATTTGTGGGCCAAGGAAAGGGTGATGAAATCCCTTACCTTATCTTGTATTGGGTGGCACCCTTAAGATTGATTAAATGAATGCAACACACAAAGAGCGAGAAAATAAACAATTATGGATGCACTACACTACATGAATTAATCTAAATTATACGTACCTCTTTCCTCCAGCAATCACCATAATTTTAAGATTGAAAGAAATAAAATACAATAAAGAAAAACTAGATGATGTGCTCCTATGTGAGATATGAATGACGCAACAAATTGGTTTTTAACAAGGCAAATAACTAACTTTTTTTTTGATTTTTTTTTTAATATTTATTTTTTTTGGATATTTTTAATATTTGTGAGAAAAAACAAAATTTAGAGAGGTGATACGGAATACCGAAAAGTGCTTTCCAAAAATTTCTAAGGAGACAACGATGCCTTCTAACGATCTTCTTGTCCAAATTTTTCTCCGCTTCACAAATCCCTAAAAAAACACAAAGGCAAACAAGAAACTAATTCGAAAAATTAAATACTAAGGAGTGAAAATTACCAATAGTCCCCGGCAGCGGCGCCAAAAACTTGATGTGTAAAAATACTGCAAGCGCACAGTGTTTAATTGTAGCAATCACAGATCGATCCTCAGAGACTATGAAATTTCCAAACCCTAATAAATAAATCAGGCAGACTAGACAAATAGTTGTGAGAGAAGAGTTTTAATCTAATAAACAAATATGATCAAATAAATATGGAAAATCTAGGAATCTGAATCCATCAATTAATATCCAATTTGCCCTAAAAATCAATTCTCTTTCTTCAACAAATAAATATCAATTAACGAGACAAGCATATACTATAAAACTTATTATCTAACAATAACCCATCAAAACTTCATGGAGCAAGCATAGGCTATGAAAAATAAATTCGGTAACAATAATATATCAAAATCACTTTGTTAATCAAACAATTAAGCACCGAGAAAAATCATGAGAATCAAATAATAGGAACAAATAAATACTAAAAATAATCAACTAACTTCACCTTCATCCTAGGACAAGAGAATTAGCTAGACATGATTAAAGAAGAAAACAAAACAACTAATATAAGACATGCAAATAACAAATAACATAAAAAGTGTTTGAAAGATAAAAACTTATTTGTATTGAAAGAGCAAGAAAATAAAAGTATTCTACTCCTACTCCTAATTATTGAAAACTAAAGTTAAAGGTAAGGTTCAAGGTTCAGGTCTAGATTCTTAAAATACAAGAGAAAAGACTCATATATATAGGGGAAATAATGTAGGTTTTCTATATCGATTATAAATTGAATTCTAAATATTTCCTTCTATTCCTTTTTCTTCTCCAACAAGCATTCGATTTTTTCTCTAATTACTTTGCATCCAAGTAATTCCACCTCCTTCCTTGTATTTTCCTTTTTCTGCTACAATTCTGATTTTAATTAATTTCCTATAAAACAAAATAAAAATAATTAATTAACCAATAAAATTATGAAAACAAACATAAAATAGGTATTAAAGATGTATTAATTATGGACCCATCAGCAACCACGAGAATTCTAAATTATGGCTTTGACTTATCATCAGGGTAGTGGATAAAGTATTCATGTTGTCAAGCATATTGGTATATACAGAGAAATATATTCATGCACAGGAGAATTGCATCAATCAATGCACATATACATCTATTTAATGGTTTATATTTTAACAGTCATCGGCTATCTCCGGTGCAGCTTTACTAGCTTATGTAACCAACCTATTGCCGGATTCTAATTTCCCGTTAAAAATCTATCCTAAGATATTTCTCTTTGGTTAGATATCATACCATAATATTTTAATTTTATAATATTATAAGTGTTGATAAGCTAACTCTTATTAATATAGGTGAGCGAACAAACATAATAGGCGATTGTGGTAGCGGGAGGTGTAGACATGAGGGCGATGCATCACCAAGACGATACATTCTCACATGTGACTCTTTCTTAAGTTGTTCTCTTCTCAGTCATTAAGACTTTTTTGTCTAAATTTTCGAGGACATTTTCATGTCCTTCGGTTAGATTTAGATGATAAGCTTTTTAAATGAAAGAAACTCCTTCCATGAATATTGTATTTCGATACAGTTTTTCTATGAGTAAATATATACAATAAAAAAAATTATAGAAATACATCAGTGTACTCAGGAATGAGATTTGATAGATAAAATTAAGTGAAAACAATTAGGTGTTGTTTGATATATATATATATATATATATATATATATATATATATATATATATATATATATATATATTATTGTCAATAATATATAGTATATAAATTTAATTAATAAACAGATAACAAACCGTCACAAGAATTTATGCTTTTTATTTAAATTACATACATACGAGAAAAATTCTTTAATGTTTTATTTTACTATTTTTCTAAAAACAACAATTTTATGCTTTTTATTTTCCTGAATCTCCTCTTGATGTGTTTCCATAGAGACCTCCAGGCTTCATTTTGTCTTCCATGGCTTTCAAAGTAGTTTCTACCTTGGCTATGTGATCATATATCTCAGATTGCACACCTTTAGCAAGGTAGTGGTTTGACTGAAGTTGAACCTTAGCAGCTTCATGAATTACATCATACATAGCACTTGGTGTAAATATCTTCTCACAGGATCCAAGTGAAGTAAGATACTTCTGTCTGGTCCATTCCAATACTTTCTTCATGCTAACTTCAGAACTACCATCCAGCCAGGCATCTACATTGGCCTCTTCATTATTAGCCAAATTTGCATTTTTCTCCTTTAATTCCTCCTGATCCTTTGCATATTCAAGCATGATTGCAGCATAGTCTTTGTTTGGCAAGTGAGAAGTCACAAGCTGTTGAGCAATGTAATAGAATCCCTCCAATTGATCTCCATACAATTCCTTTAGTTTCTCATCAGAAAGTGCCCCACCAAGAGATGATGGTCCTGAATCTCTGTCATGTTGCACAGGTTCCAGCCATTGAGACAAAGAGTGAGAGCTAGGGCCACTTGTTACAGTGATCCCCTCAGTATCTATTTCCTCATCCAATTTCTCAGATGATTCTCTAGACACTGGATGGATAGGTGAATTCTCCTGAGGAGACAGTCTTTGAGTGACTGGGGAGTGTCCAGGGGATGCCATTTGCATGGTGTGGAGGTCCCCTAGATTACCCAATGTCTGTGAAGACACTTGGCTGTGATATGCCTGAGCCCCCACAGAGTCTGAAGTGAAAACTTCTGGAACCTCTGTGGTTTTGATGGTGTCATCAGGATATGCCTCAGCATGCATTCCCTCACCATCTTGATGTATGTCCTGAGTGGTGAACAGGGTGTCATGCACCAAGTCACTTGAGAGGGGCTCATCAGGGAATAAAGAATCCTGATGATCAACAACCTCATGTGTTTGGCCAGACACATTTGGTTGAGAAGAAATTTTAGAGGTGGAAGAAAGAGTGTGAGTAGATTTGAGTGTTGGCAACTCCCCCTCAGAAAATGGGGAAGTTTCAATAGATAGTCATATCTGTGCATTGAGTGTCTCCTTTTCAACAAAATCTTCTTCATTGACAAGAGTGAATTCCTGCAATGGTGCAGACTCTTTACAGATTGGAGTGGGCTGGCTCCCAATTTCAATAGATGCGCTTTGTTGGGAAAGTGCACCTAGGAGTAAGGTTAAACCCTCATTAATCTCTACATCCTTTTGAGAAGATGTAGAGTGGTCTGTTGTGGCCTTTTTAATTTTCTTTCTCCTGGTCAAAGGCTCCACAGGTGACTCATCTGTTTCATTTTCTACAACTGTATCTAGAACTCTTTTCTTAGCTGGTTTCTCCTTTCTCTTCTTTACAACCACACCCTGTTGAGTGGATGTGGAGGTTGGTTGACTATCATCTAGGGAATTCAAAGAAGGGTTTGCAGTTGGGTTAGATGTCCTTGGGTTAGGTGCATTCTGTTCTTCTGCCACCTTAGGACTTCCTACTACTTCAAGGTGACCATATTTAGGCTGCACAAGTGGGTACCCCCTAAATTCACTCAGCATGTGAGGTGTTATTTGAAGGGGCACATTCACTGTGTTTCTCCTATCCAATGTAGCAAACATTATTTTTGACATGGATTTGGAATAGCCAATTCTTTATTTGTTCATTCCAGGCAATTCAATTAAATTGGCATTCTTATTATTGAGAATTAATTGAATAAAGTGAGGAAAGAAAATCTCATTACCTCTCCTGGGAATCCTGGTTGTGAGCTCCCCAAGAACTAGCTTACCAACATTGAGCCTTTGATTGTAGGCCAATGAGTATGCCAGCTTCATGGCAATGAGGCTGACCTGGTCAAAACCTGTCTTCCTGCAAGTGAAGACTCTGAGAATTGTGTCGAAGAGGAATGACCACTCCTTTCTCATGAATTTCTTGTTGATTTTTCCCAACTTGAACATTTCCCCTTCCTTGTCCACAGTGTCTGAGTACCTTATGAGCTCTAGAAAGTCCAGCAACTCATCTTTAGTTGGCTCATCATTAAACTCTGCAGTTTGAATCTTTAAGCTCTTATTAACATCATTTTCATCAAAACTAATGTCCTTTCCTTGGATTTTGCAAGTAACAACCACTTTCGAGCTCCCATTCTCCAAGGCTATGTTTTCCCAATCTGCAGTTTCCCAAAACTGCTCAAGAATGTCCAGGTATAGAGTGGGGTTTGCTAATAGAGCTTCTTTCAGGTAGGAATCGATGAGAAACCTAGTGAAACATTTGTACTGGGGTTTAGCATCAGCATCTCTGGAAATGGCTAAGAAATTTGTTTCAGGAATTACAAAAACTTCGGTTGGAACTGAGCTTGAGGATGCCATGGAGTTTGTGTATAGAAATAGAGAAGAGAAGAAGCGAAAGTTTTAGAGAGAGAGAGAGAGTGTGCAAGAGTAGCAAGAGAACAGTAGAAATGCAAGGGTTTCTTTGAGTTTGCAGTTAAGTGTAGAAATGAAATGTTAGATCTACTTTGCTATTTAAATGACACAGACAACTCGACTAGAATAGTAATCGATTTTAGTGATCGAGAACTCTAAAGCTGTTTTAGTAGAGAACTGTCAGAATTCAATCGAGGACTAAGACAATCGAGAATTCTTAATAAAGCTTGTTCGAGAACTCACAGAATGAACGATTCGAGAACTCACAGAATTGAACAATTCGAGAACTCACAAAATTGAATGATTCGAGAACTCACAGAATTAAACTATTCGAGAACTCACGGAATTGAATGATTCGAGAACTCACATAATTAAACTATTTGAGAACTCACGGAATTGAATGATTCGAGAACTCACAGAATTAAACTATTTAGTTGAGAAGTCAGAAAGGATGGCAAACTTAACTACAAACTCCAGTTTTTAAGAAATTATTTTACCTTCACTTGAAAATAAAATAACAATTTACAATCATTATTTCTTAGACAAATAAAATTTATTTATTCATCTTGAAGTAAGAAATGTGATTGATTAATGTTCCTGAAACTTTTAATTATCACACTTGTTATTTAATAATGCACAAGTATAACTATTTGATTCAGGTTTTCTCAGAACTATATAACAGCTCCAAGCTAAGTTAAAGAATTTATTCACCATCTGTACAACAACATGACTGACATATTTATAAGTATACACCAGTTTTGTTTCACATAGATAAATCATTTAAGATCATGTCTATGAAACAATTGTTGTAACAGTTGGAGAGATATATTTATTTAACCACTTATCCTGAAAAATTTAGCATTCCAATCTCACTTACCAACCTGTTGAAGGTGGCTTCATCAAGTGGTTTTGTAAATATATCAGCCAACTATTTTTGTGTAGGAACATAGAACAATTTAATAACTCCCTTTTCAGCATGTTCCCTTATAAAATGATATCTAACATCAATATGCTTTGTCTTGGAGTGATCTACTGGATTTGCAACAATTGATATGGCACTGGTGTTGTCACACATGATAGGAATTCCTTCCAACACTAGTCCATAGTCTCTTAATTGATTCCTGATCCAAAGTACTTGTGCACAACAGCTTCCAGCAGCAATGTATTCAGCTTCAGCTGTGGAAGTAGAAACAGATTGTTGCTTTTTACAGAACCATGACACCAATCTTTGTCCTAGAAATTGACAGCTTCCTGAAGTGTTTTTCCTATCCACTCTGCATCCAGCAAAATCAGCATCTGAAAATCCAACTAGGTTGATCCTGTTTCTTTAGGATACCATAATCCCATGAAAGGTGTTCCCTTAAGATATCTCAGAATTCTTTTGACAGCAATGAGATGAGATTCCTTTGGATTTGCTTGAAACCTTGCACATAGACATGTAGCAAACATGATATCAGGTCTGCTAGCTGTGAGATAAAGTAGAGATCCAATCATACTTCTGTAAGTCTTCATGTCTACACTTTTTCCTTTCTTATCATCATCAAGCTTTGTGGCTGTAGACATTGGAGTTTTGGCAGGTGAGCAATCTTGCATGTCAAACCTTTTTAGCAAATCATTGACATACTTTGTTTGACTTATGAAGATGCCATATGTCCTCTGACTTAATTGAAGACCTAGAAAATAATTAAGTTCTCCCATCATACTCATTTCATATTCACTTTGCATCAGCTTGGAAAACCTTTGACACAAATTTTCATTTGTAGAGCCAAAGATGATATCATCTACATAGATCTGCACCAGTATGATATCCTCACCATGCTTTTTGTAGAAAAGAGTTTTATCAATGACTCCTCTGGTGAATTGATTTTCTAGAAGAAACTTTGACAGAGTGTCATACCATGCCCTAGGAGCTTGTTTAAGTCCATACAATGCTTTGATGAGTCTGTAAACAAAGTCAGGAAAATTTGGATCTTCAAAGCCAGGTGGTTGTTGCACATATACTTCTTCCTCTAATTCACCATTGAGGAATGCACTTTTGACATCCATCTGATAGACCTTAAAATTTGAGTATGCTGCAAATGCTAGAAAAATTCTTATTGCTTCCAATCTTGCAACAGGAGCAAAGGTCTCATCATAATCAATGCCTTCTTCTTGTGAGTAGCCTTTTGCAACCAGCCTTGCTTTGTTTCTTATCACTATTCCATGTTCATCCATTTTATTCCTGAAGACCCATTTAGTGCCAATCACTGACCTATCCTTTGGAGGTGGCACTAGTTCCCATACATTGTTTCTCACAAATTGATTCAGTTCCTCCTGCATTGCAATTATCCAGTCAGGATCTAGCATAGCTTCTTCAATCCTTTTTGGCTCATTCTGAGACAGAAAACAAGCAAATAAGCATTCATTCATAGTTGCCCTTCTTGTCCTCACACCTTCATCAGGATTTCCATTGATTTGATCAGTTGTGTGGGCTCTATTCCATTTTGTTTGATGAGCTCCATCTCTGTCACTTGAACAAATTTCCTCCTGATTGAGTGGATTACCATTAGTTGCTGATCCTTGAGAATCTCCCCCTGAGTAAGTGCTAGGGTTGTGTGGAGTATTCTCAAGTTGAATATGGTTGAAATCTTCATTCACTTTTTCCACATTAGTTCCATGTGAGATGTCCACATGTGATCCTTCATGAACATTGACATCATTATCAACTGCCACAGTTTCAGGCTCTATTTCATTTTCAAAACTTAAGGTGTCACAGTTTTCACCTTCCAGGTTCATAGCAGGAAATTTGAAATCGTCAAATGTCACATTTGTACTTTTCATAATTCTTTGCTGATCAATCACATATATTCTGTAGACAGTCTTGTCTAAAGAGTATCCCACAAAGATTCCTTCATATGCCTTGGCTTCAAATTTCCCAAGGTTATTAACATCATCCTTGAGAACAAAGCATTTTGTTCCAAACACATGCATGTATCCTACAGATGGTCTTCTATTTGTCATGATGTGATAAGGAGTTTTCCAACTGGTTTTGTGATTAGTGTTCTGTTTTGAGTGTAACATGCAGTTCTAACAGCTTCAGCCCAAAAACTGGTTGGTAAATTTGCTTCAGCTAGCATGGTTCTTGCAGCTTCAATAAGTGTTCTATTCTTCCTTTCAACCACTCCATTTTGCTGTGGAGTTCTTGGAGCTGAGAATTGGTGAGTGATTCCTTTTTCTTTGCAGAATTCATTGAGTATAGCATTTTTGAATTCTGTGCCATTGTCACTCCTTATGGCAACTACAGGAGTAGGGCCTTTATCCAATCTCTTCAAGTTTTCAACAATGATTTCAGGAGCTTCACTTTTTGAGTGCAAGAATTCTACCCAAGTGTACTTTGAAAAGTCATCAACCATAACTAGGGCAAACCTTTTCTTAGACATGGACAGAATATTTACTGGTCCAAATAGATCCATATGAATTAATTGCAGTGGTTTGGTTATTGAGGTGAATTCCTTGCTTTTGTGACTTGATCTTTTCATTTTTTCTTTCTGGCATGCCTCACACAATCCTTCTATGCAGAATTCAAGTGTGGGCAAGTCCTTCACTAATTCTCTTTTGACTAGAGAATTAATGTTCTTGAAGTTTAGATGAGACAACCTCTTATGCCAAAGCCAACTTTCATTCTCTGTGGCTTTAGTGTAGAAGCAGCAAATCTTTTCCTTGTTTGCAGAGTCCAGATTTGCTACAAACAGGCTTCCTTTCCTTACTCCTTGCAGAGCAATCTCCCTAGACTTCCTGTGTGTTATTAGACACAGATCCTTTTCAAACTCCACCTTCAGATCTTTATTGCAGAATTGAGTGATGCTGAGAAGGTTGTGCTTCAAACCACTGACCAAGGCTACATCTTCAATGACAACATTTCCATGAATCAATTTGCCATATGCCATGGTGAAACCAATGCTGTTGTCTCCAAAGGTCACCATTGGGCCAGCCTCTTCTCTGAATTGTGATAGCAGGGCCTTGTCACCAGTCATATGCCTAGAACATCCACTGTCCAGAATCCACATGACCTTGTTCTTACCTGTGCCCTGCAAATAAACACAAATCAAGTTTTCTTTGGTACCCAAACCAGGTTGGGTCTTTTGTGCTTAGAGACATGAATATCATTCCTTTTCTTAGCATTCCTAGTTGCTTGCACATGCATGTTCTCAGTCTTCTTATCCTGACATTTTGCTTGATTGATGCTTTCAGAACTAGATGCATGTTTAGGTGACATAGAATGTTTTCTTTGCTTTACAGGACTTGTAGATTTAGACCTAGAATTATTGATGTTCAGATTCTGACTTATGCATCCATCAACAAATTGTTTTCTGAGCTTAAAACAGGTAGTCATGATATTCATGTTACATGGCATACAGTCAAACTTATCATAGAAGTTATGTTCATCATGCATCAAGGATTTAACATGACCACAAGCATACTCACTATTTCCAACAACAGGCTTTTTGCACACATGTGTAAGATGATTTGTTGAACCACAATTTTTACAAATCTTTCTTGGAGCATTATGAATAGGTGCATAATTGTTGTGTTTATTGATGCCTACTTTTCCATTTCTGTTGGTCTTTTTCTTCTTGGTATGCATGATGCCATTTTTCAGATCAGTTTGTTTGGTTTTAAGTTGTACAGGAATGGACTTGATTTTGATTTTGAATTCATCTTTTTCAATAAAAGGCTCATGACTTTTAGTCTCTTCCTTATCTTCATCATTCAACTGCTGTTTGATGACCATGCTAACCTCATCAAATTCACCAGTTGCTTTCTTGAAGATTGGTCCTTCAACATTTTTCAAAATGTGAGGGTTCCCAGGAATTTCAATTTTCTTTTCTTTTATTGAAACAGATTTCTTCTTTTTGAGATTATCATAATCAAAACCAATCCCAATTCTAGTGTTTTCCTTATTCTTCTCATGGAACTCTTGAACTACAGTTGTTGAGTTTTGATAAGATCTGATCTTTAGCTCATTTTCAGAAATTTGTTCTTTAAGAAATTTTTCAATTTGTTCAGAACAAACAACCTTATTTTTCAGATATTCATTTTCCTGTTTCAGGTTCTCCAGAGTTATCACAGACAATTCCAAAGCTTCATTCCTAGCAGTTAGTTCATCATTTATTTTCACTAATCTAGCAATTTCCTCATATGCAGCAGTCATACTGTTATGAATATTAAACATTTCAATGCTCAATTCTTCCACAGTTTTCTTATATTGTGAGTTTGACATGTCAAGAGAGATTAATGAGGGTACCTGAGATGTTGAGGATGAAGATCCATTTTCTGAGTTGGCCATAAGTGCCACATTTCCATATTCTTCTTCTTCATCTTCATCTGTGTCATCCCAGCATTTTCCTTCAACAATATAAGCCTTTCCTGACTGCTTTTTGAGAAGAGCTTCATACTTGGCCTCCAATTCCAAGTAATCTTTGTCTTTCTTAACTGCTTTGGGTTTTCTACACTCAGTTGCAAAGTGTCCAAGCGCATTACAGTTGTAGCATCTTATCTTGGATCTATCAACTGTTCCAGTTTTATATCCATCATTTGTGTTGCTTCTTGTTGGATTCTTTCCTTTGCTGGAGGACTTGAAAGGTGGCTTATGTTTGAAACTTTTATTCCTTTTGAATCTCAAATTTCTAAACTTCTTTGCCATATAGGCCATGGTTTTGTTGTCCATGCTTTCAAGTTCTTCAATGGTGTAGAAATCCTCATCTTCTGACTCACTGTTGATAGAGTCCTTTTCTTCCTTTTCCTGTTCTTCAAGTCTTTCATTCTTTTCCTTTTTGAGTTGCCATTTTTCCTCTATTTGCTAAAATGGCCTTCTTTTGATGAAACTCAAGTTCATATGTCTTTAGTATTCCATAGAGGGTCTCTAATAGCAATTTTGTTAAGTCTCTCCCTTCTCTTATTGCAGATATTTTATGTTCTAAATGCTATGGAAGAGTCAACAAAAACTTCATGTTCTTCTCCTTTGTTTCATAATATTTCTCATGAAGTTGAAGGTCATTGATTAGTTTATTAAACCTCTCAAAGACTTCAGTTATGCCTTCATTGGGTTTTGACATAAATGTTGGTGTATGTGCCCTAGAGGCAATACAATGTTTATTTTGATAAACCTTTATGTCAATTGATTATTCAATAAACATATTTATTATGACTTTAATTACTGCGATATATTTGTTAGCATAATAAATGTCCTTAGAATCATGATACACATTGTATAGTTTAGTACATGACTTGAACTTGAGATTATATAATATATCATATTCTTAAATGTCCCTAGTCGAGTATTATTATTATAGGACAATAATAATACATAAATAGACTAGTATGTTGTTTGACAGATAACCACATCTCATTGGTTATAAGTATGGGGATACTAAAGTCAACACATAGGTACATGCAGGAGTACATGGTACTGGACAGACCCACAGTGAGATTCTTCATGTTTAATAAAGTCATAAGAAAGACTCACAGTGATAATGGTGTAATGATCCTCTGACTTGAGATCATTATATTTTTATACGAGGATTAATATACTTTGACTACATTAAAAGTTACCTTTGACCGGGTAATGATAAAAGTGGACATCGGGTATATCATGAGTCGTATGAGAAATATGAATGATAGATAAAGGATTTAACCCTCCTATAATTAGGAGAGATATTATTGGCCTCTTGATTGAGTGAGACTATAAAATGCATGGCCGTGCTCAAATAATGATTTGTTTTCATAGTCTACTCATGGATCAAGTAAACCCGGATTAAATGTTGAAGAGGATGACTAAATACATGCCTCGAGTTTAATCTATAATATATATGGTTAAAAGGATTATATTACACGGAAACATTAATCACGAAAGGTTTTATCGAATCACGATTTAATTATTGTTTAATTGGGTAGCAATGATGTATTACTAGATGCCGCTCATTGTTTATAATTTTATTGGAGAATAAAATTATTGCCAATTAAATAATAGCCTATAGGGTCACACGCAAAGAGCACTTAGAGGAATAGTTAATTTAAATTATAGATTTAAATTAATTGATAATTATTTGAATTTTTATTATATTAATTAAGTGAGACTTAATTAATTAAGATAATATAAATTCAAATTAGAATTGTATTTCTGCCCATAATAATTAAGTATGACTTAGTTATTAATTAAATAATAAAATTCGTTTTATTATTTTCCTAGACCTACATGGGTTAGGTTTTGCTGCTATGGGTCTGTTAACCAAACATTATAAATAGATAATGTAGGGTTAAGAGGCAAAATACGTTTTGATAGAAAAACCCTAGAAGAGGCAGCAAAGAGGCAGGAAGACAATTCGAATTATCAAAGGTTTGCTAGTACATCCACTCCGTAATCAAGATCATGAGACGCTCTTGAAGGTGCTCGTGTGGATACCATAGAGGTGTTTTCGAGAAGAAGACACAAGTCGTGATAGCAAGGATCTCCGTTGAGTTCGTGACATTCAAGATCGTAATAGGTATGATTCGATTATCACCATAATCCGTCCAATCTTATACATGATCCTGCGTTAGGGTTCCGAAATTTTCATTATATTTACGTTTATCCGCTGCGTTTTATGCCTCGGAACCCAACAATGGCATCAGAGCTACGTGTATAAGGGACTGATTTGGTTACGTGTTTTATGTATTTGATACATACATGCCTGTTTTGGTGACTGCCATGCCATGCTACTGCTTTGTCATAACTGCCATGCTTCTGCTATGCTACTGCCATGCTACTGCCATGTATATTTGAATTGTTATTCATATGATGAGTAAATAGATGATGATACTAGCATGTTAATGATTTGTCATGACTGATTTATATGCCTGTTTGCGATTTGTATATTTTGCATGAGGGTCAGTTTGTATATGATACAAACTGGTGGAAAGATTTATGTTGGACATGATCTGTTAACTGGGATATGATAACTATGTATATGATACATGCTTCTGAAACTGTGTAAATTGCAGTGGGGAAAAAGGCCAACAGATATGATCTGTAATTCAGAAATTGATGATTTCTGAATAGGACTGGTCTTCGAAAACAAAAAAAAAATTCTGATTTATGGCCTTTGGACCCCAGCCGGGGGCTGCCGCCCCCAGACCCCGCCCGGGGGCTGTCGCCCCCGAACCCCCGCCCAGGGGCTGCCGCCCCCGGACCCCCGCATTATTTTTGTTGTGTACTTAAGCATGGTGTTGGTTATGGCCTTTGGACCCCTAGATTAATGGTTTTTGGTTTTGGTTTTATAAATACGACTTGCATGTCGTTTTCTTCATTCTTGTAATTGTTTAACCTCGAATGTAACTCGAGTTTTCTTATGTAAGTACATTAATATAGATTGTATTCAATTATTCCATGTAATGTACTTGAAGATTGAAGGATGATCCAAGAAGAGGAGCAAGCACCCATGGATACAAGAAGAATGAAGACATGTAATTGTATTTATATTTTACCACCATAGATTGACTTTGATCCTTTCATTAGCTCGAAAGGATCACATAGGAAAAGGGCCATAACCAAGCACGTTTACATACTGCACTTTACATATTGATGTATGAATGTATGTGTAGAGTAGAAGATGCATGCTTTAATTAGATTAATGATGTATGCATGTATTAGATACGTCACCCATGCCATGCTTGCCATGCTAAACAAGATAAAATCTTTAACGATTTAAGATTTTAAAATTAACAAACGAACGATCATGAGATTCTTGTGTTTATGAAATATGGATTTTAAAACACGGAATTAAATATGAATTTTTGATATCTAAAACTGGGATTTTCTGTCAAAAGCGGATATGCGTATTCGTAAGGCTGATGGGTTTTAAGTGTGACCACTGGTATCCTCCATCTACCTGGGAAATGAACAATTTAAGATGTCAATTTGAAATATTTGGTTCAAGGAAAAATTGAGGATCTCTTCATGATGTGATCATGATCGTCGTAAATTTTCTAAACCCCTTAACAAAATATTAAGTTTTAATCGGATGCTTTCCAATGAATGAACACTCATCGAATCCTAGATCGATTAGGGGAAAGACTGTCAGTGGCAGGGGACTCCTATCTATCGTGGTGAGATGCGACGAATATAAACGGTTATATTCGGCCGTTGTATCATTGGGTCAAACTTAACTGAGTCGTCATAATAAGGTGAAAGTAAACGGTTATATTCAACAATTATGAACTTAGAAGCATGGAGTTTGGTTAAAAATCTATTAGATAGATAAGATCAATCGTTGCTCACCAAACTATCCAAGAATTATATATGATATAATTGACAAATGTTGTCTACCTAAATAATCATTCTTAAGGACTTCCAGTGGTTGACTTAAGACATGACGAAATATGGATCTTGGCTCACTAGAAAGAATTATGGGATATACTTTCCAAATTAATAGTAAGGGCTATTGATTTGATAAAAATAGTGGGAGATATATTATGAATGTATCATAATCATTTGAACATAATAAATAACTCAGACAATCTAATGTTTATTTTGTGCTTTTATCATTGTAGATACCGAATAATGACAAACAACACAAACACACTATCCGTACGATCTGTCCTTGAGAAGGATAAGCTGACAGGAGGAAACAACTTCCTAGACTGGCAGAGGAATTTGAGGATTGTCCTCAGGCAGGAGCGCAAGCTTCATGTCATTGATATTCCTCCGGCAGGTCCCCTTCCTGAGGGCGCTACTGTTGAGGAACGAGCGGCCCACATAAAGGATGAGAATGATGCAACTGATGTTGCATGTCTTATGTTGGCAACTATGAGTGCTGAGCTTCAAAGACAACATGTGCATATGGATGCATATACTATCAATGAGCACTTGCAAAGCATGTTTGCAAGCCAAACTCGTCAAGAAAGGTTCAACACGAGCAATTCACTCTTTAACTGCAAACAAGAGGCAAGTGAACCAGTTGGCCCACATGTTCTGAAGATGATTGGTTACATTGAGTATCTTGATACTTTGGGTTTCCCGATTGGTCCGGAAACTGGTATTGACCTAATCTTGAATTCTTTGAACAACAAATTCACTCAGTTTGTTATGAACTACAATATGAATGAATTTGACAAAACACCTACTGAATTGTTGGCTATGTTGAGAACATATGAGACCAACATGAAGACGGCTGAACCCGCTCCCATACTGATGGTGGGCAATAAAGGTAAGGCCAAAGGGAAAGGCAAGTGGAAGGGTAAGAAGAAGACAGGTTCTGATTCTACACCCAAGCCAAAGTCAGGTCCTAAACAGGCTTTAAAGCCTAAAGGTGGGGTCGCTAAGGGTAAATGTCACTACTGTAAGAAAACTGGTCACTGGAAGAGAAACTGTTCAGTTTACTTGGAGGATCTGAAGAAGAAGAGGGCTGAGCAAGCTTCTAATTCAGGTATATATGTTATAGAAGTCAATCTGTCTATTTCTACATCTTGGGTATTGGATACCGGATGTGCTTCTCACATTTGTATAAATGTGCAGGAAATGCAGAGAAGTAGGACATTGGCTAAAGGAGAAATGGACCTACGAGTTGGCAACGGAGCAAGAGTTGTTGTTTTAGCTGTAGGAACCTATTATTTATCTTTGCCCTCTGGGCTAGTTTTAGAACTGAAGAATTGTTATTACGTGCCTGCAATTCGCAGAAACATTATTTCTGTTTCTTGTTTGGACAAGAAAGGTTTTTCGTTTACAATAAAGGACAACAGTTGCTCTTTTGCTTTGAATGATTTAACCTATGGTGTTGCGCGTTTGTTTAATGGTTTATATGTTCTTGACTTAGATAATCCTGTCTGTAATATAGAAAACAAACAACTTAAAGTTAATGACTCAAATCAAACATACCTCTGCATTGTCGTCTAGGCCATATAAATGAGAAACGCATATCCAAATTACATAAGGATGGATATTTGGATAAGTTTGATTTTGAATCATACCAAGAATGCGAATCTTGTTTGCTTGGTAAAATGACTAAAGCCCCTTTCACTGGTAAGGGTCAAAGGGCCACTGAACGTTTGGAGCTAATACATAGTGATGTATGTGGCCCAATGCGTGTGATGGCTAGAGGAGGCTACTACTACTTCATAACATTTACTGATGATTTCAGTAGATATGGATATGTATATCTTATGAAGAATAAATCCGATTCTTTTGAAAAGTTCAAAGAATACAAGGCTGAAGTAGAGAAGCAAATTGGCGGAAATGCAAGTATTAAAATCTTACGATCTGATCGTGGAGGAGAATACTTGAGCACTGAATTTAAAGATTATTTAAAGGAGTGTGGTATTGTATCACAACTCACTCCGCCAGGTACACCTCAATGGAATGGAGTTTCAGAGAGGAGAAATCGCACCTTGTTGGACATGGTGCGATCGATGATGAGTCATGCAGATCTTCCAATTAGTTTCTGGGGTTATGCTCTAGAAACAGCGGCTTTCACACTTAACCGTGTTCCTACTAAGAAGGTTCAAAAGACTCCATATGAGATATGGGAGAAGAAACGGTCAGGCATGATCTTTATGAAAGTTTGGGGATGCAAGGCGTTTGTGAAGCGTCAAGTATCTGACAAGCTTGGACCTAAATCTGAAGAGTGCAATTTTGTGGGATACCCTAAGGAAACAAAGGCGTACTATTTCTATAGTCCTACTGAGCAGAAAGTGTTCATTGCTCGAGATGCTGTTTTCATGGAAAGAGATTTTGTTTCCAAAAGAAACAGTGGGAGAACTATAGACCTCGATGAAGATCGAGAACCACAAAATAGCATTGAACCTGAAGTGGAACAAGAGCAGGATAATGATAATGCTCAACAAACACAGGTTGTTCGTAGAACTGGTAGAATTCGCCATGAGCCAGAGAGATATGGATTTCTCTTGACTCAATGTGGTGATTTGATGCTCATAGACGAAGATGAGCCTCTCACATACCAAGATGCTACGAACAGTCCAGACTCTAAGAGATGGCTAGAAGCCATGAAATCCGAGATGGATTCCATGTACGAAAACCGAGTATGGACCTTGGTTGATCTACCTGAAGGGGTAAAACCCATAGGGTGCAAATGGGTTTTCAAGAAGAAAACTGACATGGATGGAAATGTTCAGACCTATAAAGCAAGGCTGGTTGCAAAAGGTTTCAGACAAATTCATGGTATTGACTATGATGAGACTTTCTCACCAGTGGCTATGGTCAAGTCCATAAGGATTTTGCTTGCTATTGCAGCATTCCATGATTATGAAATCTGGCAAATGGATGTCAAAACAGCCTTCCTTAACGGAATCCTTGAAGAGGATGTGGATGTGTACATGACACAACCTGAAGGTTTTGTCGATCCAAGGAATGTTAGCAAGGTATGTAAATTACGTAGATCCATTTATGGATTGAAGCAAGCCTCTAGGAGATGGAATATCCGTTTTGATGAAACAATCAAGGAGTATGGCTTTGTTCAAAACGAAGATGAACCTTGTGTTTACAAGAAGCTTAGTGGGAGCCATGTGGCATTCATAGTACTATATGTTGATGATATACTACTAATGGGGAATGACATACCTTCTCTCAAGGCTGTTAAGATTTGGTTAGGGAGTAACTTCTCTATGAAAGACTTAGGAGAAGCATCCTACATTCTAGGAATGAGGATCTATAGGGATAAACCTAGAAGGATGATCGGTCTAAGTCAGAGTACATACATCGAAAAGGTTTTGCATCGTTTTGGTATGCAAAATGCAAAAAGGGGATATGTCCCCGTATCTCAAGGGATAACGATCTCTAAAGATCAGTGTCCGAAATCATTGGATGACAAGGACCGCATGAGTAAGGTTCCATATGCCTCAGCAATTGGATCCATCATGTATGCAATGGTATGTACTCGCCCAGATGTTTCGTATGCTTTAAGCATGACGAGCAGATACCAATCTAATCCAGGTGAAGGTCACTGGACGGCTGTCAAGAATATTCTAAAGTACTTGAAAAGGACTAAAGATTCATTCTTGGTGTATGGAGGAGAGGAGAAACTGGTTGTAAAAGGTTACACCGATGCAAGTTTCCAAACAGACAGGGATGATACTGTATCACAGTCTGGTTTTGTGTTTTGTCTAAACGGAGGTGCTGTAAGTTGGAAGAGTTCAAAGCAAGAAACAGTAGCTGATTCTACAATGGAGGCTGAGTACATTGCAGCTTGTGAAGCGGCTAAGGAAGCTGTTTGGATTCGAAAATTCATTAATGATTTGGGAGTGGTTCCATCGATCGCAGATCCCATTGATCTCTACTGCGATAATAATGGAGCCATTGCACAGGCTAAAGAACCTAGAGCTCACTCCCGAACCAAACACATACTCAGGAGATATCACCTCATTCGAGAGATTAATGAAAGGGGTGACATACACATATGTAAAGTGCACACAAATGATAACATTGCAGACCCACTGACCAAAGGCTTATCGCAGAAGAAGCACGACGGTCACACTAGTTCCATGGGTATTAGATACATGGGTGATTGGCTCTAGTGCAAGTGGGAGATTGTTGGTGTAGGTGCCCTAGAGGCAATACAATGTTTATTTTGATAAACCTTTATGTCAATTGATTATTCAATAAACATATTTATTATGACTTTAATTACTGCGATATATTTGTTAGCATAATAAATGTCCTTAGAATCATGATACACATTGTATAGTTTAGTACATGACTTGAACTTGAGATTATATAATATATCATATTCTTAAATGTCCCTAGTCGAGTATTATTATTATAGGACAATAATAATACATAAATAGACTAGTATGTTGTTTGACAGATAACCACATCTCATTGGTTATAAGTATGGGGATACTAAAGTCAACACATAGGTACATGCAGGAGTACATGGTACTGGACAGACCCACAGTGAGATTCTTCATGTTTAATAAAGTCATAAGAAAGACTCACAGTGATAATGGTGTAATGATCCTCTGACTTGAGATCATTATATTTTTATACGAGGATTAATATACTTTGACTACATTAAAAGTTACCTTTGACCGGGTAATGATAAAAGTGGACATCGGGTATATCATGAGTCGTATGAGAAATATGAATGATAGATAAAGGATTTAACCCTCCTATAATTAGGAGAGATATTATTGGCCTCTTGATTGAGTGAGACTATAAAATACATGGCCGTGCTCAAATAATGATTTGTTTTCATAGTCTACTCATGGATCAAGTAAACCCGGATTAAATGTTGAAGAGGATGACTAAATACATGCCTCGAGTTTAATCTATAATATATATGGTTAAAAGGATTATATTACACGGAAACATTAATCACGAAAGGTTTTATCGAATCACGATTTAATTATTGTTTAATTGGGTAGCAATGATGTATTACTAGATGCCGCTCATTGTTTATAATTTTATTGGAGAATAAAATTATTGCCAATTAAATAATAGCCTATAGGGTCACACGCAAAGAGCACTTAGAGGAATAGTTAATTTAAATTATAGATTTAAATTAATTGATAATTATTTGAATTTTTATTATATTAATTAAGTGAGACTTAATTAATTAAGATAATATAAATTCAAATTAGAATTGTATTTCTGCCCATAATAATTAAGTATGACTTAGTTATTAATTAAATAATAAAATTCGTTTTATTATTTTCCTAGACCTACATGGGTTAGGTTTTGCTGCTATGGGCCTGTTAACCAAACATTATAAATAGATAATGTAGGGTTAAGAGGCAAAATACGTTTTGATAGAAAAACCCTAGAAGAGGCAGCAAAGAGGCAGGAAGACAATTCGAATTATCAAAGGTTTGCTAGTACATCCACTCCGTAATCAAGATCGTGAGACGCTCTTGAAGGTGCTCGTGTGGATACCATAGAGGTGTTTTCGAGAAGAAGACACAAGTCGTGATAGCAAGGATCTCCGTTGAGTTCGTGACATTCAAGATCGTAATAGGTATGATTCGATTATCACCATAATCCGTCCAATCTTATACATGATCCTGCGTTAGGGTTCCGAAATTTTCGTTATATTTACGTTTATCCGCTGCGTTTTATGCCTCGGAACCCAACAATAAATGCTTCATACTGAGAAACAAGAAGCTGCCTTTGATTTTCTCTTACCTCTTCAGTTCCTTCACACAGAATCTCTATTGTCTCCCAAATGTGTTTGGCAGATGTGCAATTTACAATATTGTTGTACATCACAATATCCAAGGACTCAATCAAGATGAGCATCAAACTATTGTCTAGAGACACTTTCTCTTTCTCTGTGTCTGTGTACTGAGATGGGTCTTTAGGTATCCATGTAGCAGGAATAACTTCAGACCCACTAGTAGTTTCAGGAACAAGAGTCACTGGCATGAAGGGGCCATTCTTTAATATTTCTGGATACATTGGATTTGCAGTCTTTATGAACAACAACATCTTCTTCTTCCATAGAATGTAGTTTTCTCTGTCAAAAGTAGGAATCTTGATACTGCTTAACTTCTGAGAACTCATCTTAGATCTTTAGTCTGTAAATATGTTTACAGCCGGCTCTGATACCACTTGTTAGGAATTTAGAGACCCGGAAGTTACAGAGGGGGGGTTGAATGTATACTTCAAAATTTTCTTGTTTAAAAAATGAACTTGTTCGAAGCTTGAAGAACTGATGAAATTACGATAGTGTTTATCAAGACATATAAAAATAAATAAGGTAAACACGGATGTAACTTTCAATCAAATTTGTATTAGAATGAACTTTGCTACAATCTGAAATTTAGTTTGAATTTCAACTTCTCTTCTAGGAAGATTACAACTCCAAGTAGATATTACAATTAGGTGCTGTATGTATCTCTCTTTCTATCAATTGACTGTGCATTAGCTATATAAACAACATGTCCTGTGCACATGCTCACAAATGATAGTTGTGCTAAAACTAGAAACAGACAAGACCTGCTTTATATTTGACTAATGACTATTTCTAGCTAACATTGTTGTGACAATCTGCTCCATCCTGCCTTATCTCTTCTGTCACTTTTCTTGACTTATCTTCCCAGCTGCATTGTAGACTTGTCTCTATCTGTGCAGGTTTGACTTATCCTGCATAAACAGAGCTGCAACATCATCTGTCTTGTTCTGCAATTCTTCCTTGAAACTAGCTTCTTTTGCAGTCGAATACTCTTCTTGAAATTGATTCGATAAGTCAAGGAGATTGACTTCTCGAACAGCTGTGACTTCTCGATTGGTCCTGAATACTTGATTTCTCGAATGACTAGACTTCTCGATCGCAGCCTCAGCTTGATAACTTCTCGATCAGACTAGACTTCCCGAATACATGCTTGATATTGACTTCTCGAATGACTCAGCTTTATTACTTCTCGAATGCTCCATTTGCTAGCTTCTCGAATTGTTTATTTTCACTTCTCGAATGACTCATAATTAACATTTCTCGATTGAGTACTGAGCCAGACCAGTTGCACTAGGCGTCAGCAGTTTGTGAAAGGAATATGAGTATTAACTATAGAAGAATTGTTAAGTTGAAAAACGTACTTGGGAAGAATGGTTATTTATTATGGTATGAAAAATGATTTGTAGAGGCTGCAGCCAAATAACTAAATAGCTAACAGCTAACAGTTAAACAGCTCAAAGGGTGCAAGGTGCAAAGTGTCACAACCTTGATACGAAAAGTGAAAGTTTCTGAACTACAGTCGAAGAATGGAAACAGCTCAAGGTACAGGGTGTAATGTGACAAAACATTGGTATAAGAAATGCAAGTTGGTAAACTTCAGTCAAGGAATGAGAAGAAGCTCAAAATGCAGTGATCAAATTGCACTTTGACCAAGACAAAGTTAGAAGCACAACAAAAGTGATCTTCTTATTTCTGTTTTTCAAGGCGCCACATACTCTTTTACAGGGCAACCACTCTAGGAGGCGCCACGAAAATATACAGGCGCAACAAACTTAATTGTGTTAAGTAATCAACTTTAAGTGGCGCCTCTACAAGGGTAGTCCAGTGCAGGCGCAACAAAAAAAAAATGAGGCCACTTGACTTGGTTAAATTATTACTGCATTTCTATGTTGCGCCTCCCTTGTGCATTACATGTATAGGGCGCAACAAAAATACTCTGGCGCAACAAAGCCCTCAGCCAATCAAATTACAGCAGCCTACTTTATTGATTTAAAGTCTACACCAATTAAAGAAGGGAGTCGTCTTCTCCAATACAAATAATATGTAGAGAGTCACTGCCATGGCCGGAGCAAGAGAATAATTTATACACACTCATACCTTACTTCCGGTAAGATATTAGGACCCGTTTCTTTAACGAAAAATACTCATGGCTCCAAGATATCACTCCCTACAGACTCAATTTTTCTTTGTACTAATTTAGACATATTTGTATAGGAACTGAGCCTTATATTTTTGTGTTAGTAGCAAAGAACTAATTTGTTCTTTGGAAACCAGTTATATTTTTAACTGGGTGTAGCACCTCTCTGAGTTTATATACGAAAGATATATTCCCGGAAACTTGTCTCCATAATTTACTTGTTAATTTTCTTGAACCTAATTGATTTATCCAGACACACAGAAAATTAGTAGGCAGCTCACCTAAACACTATAAATGGCCAAACCCACTCTGAAGCAATAATTTATTTATTTTTAAATTCAGAAAAGAATTTAAATTATTGTGAGTATCGTATTCAACCCCCATTCTACGATACTTCGGGACCCAATAATTGGTATCAAATCCCACTGATTGATATACAAATCAAGATTCGTAGTTCAGTGAAGCTTAGGGTGTCGAAGATGCTTGGACTCAGAATAAATGGAGGCCTTGTTAGATAAGTTTAATTATAAATTTTTAATAATTTTATTTTATAAACTTCTATAAAATTTATTTTAAAAACTTTTATTAGTTTATGTTATAAATTTTAAAGTGGTTTATTTTATAAATTTAATATTAATTTTATAAACTTTTATAAAATTTATTTTACAAACTTTTATTAGTTTATATTATAAATTTTAAATTAGTTTATTTTATAAATTCAATATTAAATTTATTTTATAAACTTTAATAAAATTTATTTATAAACTTTTATAAATTTATGTTATAAATTTTGATTAGTTTATTTTATAAATTTAATAAAGTTTGTTTTTAAAATTTATTTAACAATATACATAGTCCATGTTAATACAGTTTCTCGGCCAGTTGAGTATGTGACCTGCTTCGTTCGGAAATGGTAACACCCGCATCAATGTTAGAAGTGAATGTCAATGCAGCGCCACTAACTTGCCATGCGCCAACAAAAACTTTCACGCGCGGCACTTGAGTATTTCATTGCGCCAAGTAAGGGAAGGTGCGCCTGTACAACCAGCATGAAGGACAAGCGCAACATATCTCTGCTAGCTGTTTGTTGCGCCTGTACAGGAGATGTAATGTACACGCGCCACAAAAATAGTTGGGCGCCACTAACACCTAAAGTGTTGTTTGGTACCCCAAGTTTTGTACCCTTTAATTTTTAATTTTTATTTTAGATTTATTTATTTTTCCAGAAAATTTAAAATTCTTGAAAACTAAATTTTTTCTTAAATATTAATTTACGATATTTTAATTTTTAAGAAAATTCAAAATTCTTGAAAATTAATTTGTTGTATATTTTTATTTTTCATTAATTTATTTTCTAAGAAAATTAAAAATTCTGTAAATTTAAATTTTTCTTAAATATTAATATGAGGGTACTCAAGGAGGTAGTAGTTGAAGATGTTTTCGGGCATTGAAGACAACTAAAATTGACTGAAGATTATCCGATGAGGTTAATTCTGGAACAGGCTGAAGAAGTTGTGGTATTAATTTCCTCAGTGGTTTATTCCATAGGATCCCACTAATATTTTGGAAGCTGCAAAAGAAGAAATTAATTTGGGTACAGTTTTTGGTTAATTTGAGTTGAATTTTTGGATGAAAAATCTAAGGGGTTGAAGTAGTGAAGGAGAACAGACTGGACAACCTAAAATCTCAGTACAAGCCTTAAAGATTATTCTACAGGGAGATTACAGGACGTTCGTGCTAACACTGCAGATCATCTGGAACGTAGGGTTATAGCCATCAGGGATTTAAGGATACAACCACATTGTCTGTAGAAGAACTGTATGTGCTGAAGGGCTATGAACTAGAACAAGAGCTGAAGAAGTTAATATTTGGTAAAGCAGGTTGTTAGCATATCCATTGTATTTGTGACCCAGGAACCAAATATTGACGTCAAGGTTAAAACCTCTGAACACAAACGAATTGATCCAAGAAGATGAATTGAAGATGTTGTAGCTCGAGGTAGTGGTCAAGGTGTTATAAGTGAATTTTACACTTTGGAATATCTTAAGAACTGGACTGCATGTCAAGCCTGTAAGGCAAACAGGAAGTTCAGTGACATCAGATTCAGACGGAATCCCAGTTCTAAATCTAAGGTCCTTACCTATAGATTTTATGAAGGAGATTTTCAAGACAGTTCAAGAGGCAGTTACAAAATAAGGATGGTTTAAAATAGAAAGACAAGATCAAGGGTTTGCTACACAGTTTGAAGAAGCCTGTACAAGCAAATGATGACAGACACTGTGTTGGGTTAAAGCAGGAATCTCAGGCATTAGTGAGGATGCATCAAGAGAAAGCATTTATTGGTGAATTTAAATGCAAGATGATTCTATCAGTGACAGTGATGAACCAAATGGATATCTGGCATCAATGACCAACACTGGAGATGAATCACTAAACACTTCACAGGTACACATTCTAATTAGTATATGTTTATCTAATTCAGAACTGTATGATTATTAGGTATTGAAATGTATTATATTTATGTCAGCATGTTAGCACCTTAGGACTTAAATTCTTAATTGATTGCTAAGAATAAGATTGCATGTTAGGATTCATGAATTTAATTAGTACATTTTATACTTGATTTTCTATGCAGTAAAATAAATATCTAGAATTAGATAGGGTATTCTAGACGGTTAGGTGTATCCCTAAAATATTTGCTGGAACTTGAGTTAAATCTTCTGTGATTTAATACCTCTGCTAATGTTGTGAAAATTGCTAAATAGACAAACATGTCATAAATCAGATATTTTTTTTTGCTTTTATTGTGATAAATGACTTGATAAGTATATGTGGAATTTGATATTGCTTATAATATTTTTTTCAAATATTCTACATATTCTTATAATTGTTTATGTACTTATTTTCACATGATTTGTTCGCACTCACATAGTTGCACTTAAATTTCATATCATATCAGGTATTGCTTGTTAGGGATAGAATAATAAAAGATGATAGAATTATCTAAGTAGTCAGTAACATTTGTAGATTCGAAGCTAAATCTAAAACTGAATTAGGTAATTAGAGATAGTTAAAAATGTTAGACAACAACAGAATTGGAATAGAGAGAATTAGTAATTAAATATTTAGTTCTTCTATCCATGTGCTTTATGCATATTGAAGTTGTTGTTACCTCTGATAATATCTTTAACCCATCTGGACTCAATTAAAGTTGAGTACCAAGAAGCTTAATCATTTGTGATTGCAGAGTATGTAACAAAAGGCAAAACTTATGTGACTTCTGTGACATTTATTGTTCGAGGCACATGATTTAAATTAAAGCTCTAATATCACAATTGGTTGAGAAAGCCTACCCAATGGTAACCTTTGGAGATGACAGCAAAGGATGTACAAGGGATTTGGCTATAATGATTTTGGGAATTGTCATCAATGGAAGCATCTTTCTTGTTGAAGGACTTAAGCACTATCTACATGGTAATAGGGAATTCTTTATCAAGGGTTTTCTGGAAAAGCATTGAAAAGGAAAAGTGTTTTATCTCAAATAAGAAGGTTGGAAGCTCACTCAACTAAGAGTGAGAAATTTTGTTCGTAGCTGACATGGAATTTGTATGCAAAGGGAAGTGAACTTTTCAACAAAGCTTCATCAGTAAAGAGTTAGCTATGGCATATGAAGCTCTCACACTTGGTCAACAAGACAATGGATTCTCCGATAAAAATGAAATTGGTGAGAGGATTGCTTCTAATGGAATTCTATCTAAAGGACATTTTGAAGTATGTCATATAGGGAAGTCAATGAAAACATCACAAGAAGCAAATTATGTCAAGGAAGAAATATGCTTAGTGGTGGTTGATGACAACCATAGTTACAATTTGGTAATATTCGTGCATTCAACAGACAAAATATCACAGATGGTAATTGATCACATCAGATCAAGTTGGAAGCAAAATACTTTGAAGCTGAAGCAATTAACACAACATGTTGCTTTAATCAACAAAGATCGTGAAAAGACATCATATGAGTTAATGGCCAACCAAAAGCAAATGTTGAAGCTCATTCGTGTGTTTGGAGGAAATTGATATTTATTGAAGATTTATATGAGTATCTTGGCAAGTTTGAAGTTAAGGCTCATGGAACAATTTTCCTCGATCACTCATTGAAGTAGAAAGCTTTCAAGGCATAAATGATGTAAAACCAGAAGGTGATTGAAAGTCTTAATGTATCGACCAACTACACCAAGCTCCCAAGCATTTAAATGAAAGACTATTTTGGATCTTTGAAGTTTGACATTCCATCAGAGTCAAATTCAGATACTGATGATGAAACTGAGGTTGCAGAAGGAAACAATGAAAATGATGATGATTCAGATCCTAATAGTGGAAATGATAGTAAAACTACACAACTCGTGAACTTTAACAGAATCCACTTAATAAGGTGAAGGATCTTCAACACATCCTAGTAGTAACTTAGGGGGAGCAAATAAAAGAAGGATCTACTAGTGTACTCAACACAACGAAGATCAAAGGAATACATTAAGAACATATATGCCAAGACAAAAGGCTTGAAGTCAAAGTCAATCCTGGAGTCTAGTTCTTAGTGATCCGGATTATTGAGTAAAGGCTACAAGTGCTAATAAAAAAGAACATATATTTTTCGGGACATAACATCTGGAATCCCAAAGAATACTGAAAAAGCACTGATTGATCCAGATTGAGTTATTGCAATGCAAGATGATCTCAATCAGTTCGAAGGCAGAAATTTACTGAAGCTGGAACCCAGACCAAAAAAGTCGAAGCTGAAATTGGTACAGTAAGAGTTTGTAGAAACTGGATAATGATTGGCATTGTTATGAGGGACAAAGCCAAACTGGTTGCTATAGGTTATTATCAAGTAGAAGGTATCGACGATGATGGAAACAGAATCTTCGGGACTTTCAAGATCTAACAGCAAGCACCAGTGACGAGACTTGATCCTATTAGGGCTGAACAAGTTGATGACCTAACAATAGGACATCCCTAGAACATGTTGAACATTCAAGCATGAATATCTATCAGATGAATGTGAACAAGTGCACTGCTGAATGGTGAGTGTTAGTCTCAAATATCGTAGAAGGGGGGTTGAATATGATATTGTCCAATTTATAAAATATTCGCGGAATGATTTGTTATGGACTAATTGACAGTTCGAACAGATATTAAATCAAACACAAGGTATGCACACAGTTAACACAAACACAGTTCGTTCGAGGAATATATCGTTTTATTAATATAAACCACGAAGGTGCTACACAATTCTAATCCGTAGATTAGCTTCAACTAATTCACTAGTACAGTTACAATATAACAACAACAATCAATACGAACAATAAATATTACACTAGCTCAAACGACGTTAATGGCTTCTCTGTGTCTCTCTTCTTTGCTCTGTATACTTTCTCTCTGTAACTGACTGAATTAATGAATGAATCACAAAGGCTTGGCTTTGCTGCTTTATTGTGTAGACTTTTTCAATCTTCTACGTGGCCTTCTGAGAACCAAGTAAATAGATTGCTTCTCACTTCTTGAATTAACAACCGTCGAGACATTTAATTTATAACCATCGGTGAGTCTGTTGATAACCGTCGAGACTGAAATAAATCACTTAAAACAATTCTGCTCAAGGATATCAATGATAGGTGGCATGCTGTGGCTGGCTGTAGATTAAATAATCTTAAACCTTAACTATCGAAGTGCCATAACTATCGAATGACTTAACCGTCGATGGAATAAATAATCTGGATATTTATCTGAGTCCCTAAACTATCGAGATGCTGTAACCGTCGAGTGAATTAAGACGAAACAGTCAAACCAACTATCAGTTATAACTATCGACTCAAATGAATTATTAAAACCATAACCGTCGAGGAAATAGAATTAATAATATATCCAAAAATGCTAACCGTCGAGTGATTTGCTAACCGTCGGTAAATAAGACGAAATAGCCAAACAGGAGACCCAACCGTCGGTGAATAAGACAAAACAGTCAAACAGCTAAACGGTAGTTCACCTTAGCCATTTTTTCAACGATTCAAAGCTCTGCAATATTTTCTTTCACTGCAACCAAGTTAATAAATTTACCTTTACTACTTGAACTTGATTTTCTCTGAGCTTTAGCACACAACGATTATACAGCCAATTCTATTCTAACATAGATGCGGTTCTCAATTCCTTTTGTGTTGACGTTTAGTGCAACTGGTCTGGTTCACAAACGACTAACACGAACTTGATCTTCACATCTTCTTGACAATTCAATTGGCCCTGTTTCTCTAGCTGTTAAGAAGTGCTTCTGTAATTCACTGGAATCCCTTGACTTCTCTGTTGTAAAACCTCTGACATCTTCTGAACCTCTGAAACACTACATCTTTATTCTTCACTGAGGCTTGAACATGTTAATGAACTTCTTTCAGTGATCTTCAATGTCTTCAAAGCTTCATCTAATGTTTTGGTCTTTTGTATTCAACTTGTAAACGATTCGCAGTCGATTCCGTGCTTCATTTTAATATAAGTTACCGACCATTAGTGTTGAGTTAGTTTCCTCGGTTACATGTTACGTTATGTTACATTATGCTTTACAATCTCCCCCTATTTGATTGTTAGAGTTCGACAAGCAAATCCCTTAAGAGGATAACTCAACTAACTTTACAAGAAAAAGTAAATAGAAGACGGTAAACTAATATTAAACAAATTCTGGATTACATAAAACATTTCCAGATGTCAAAAATAATTACAATGTAGAATGAATGTTCCTCTAGCCTGAACTGATATACATTAAGTCATTCTCACTGTACAAGACTTGCAAGCTGGTCATTCACTAGATCCAGCGCTTCTTCTTCTAGCATATTACTTGGCTTGGGATCTGACAAAGCTTCCTAAAGTGTTTGCAAGACAGCTACTCTTCTGATCTGCTTAACTTGTTCGAATGTAAATTCAAGAACTTTCGTCTTTCCTTTAAAACTCAACCTTTTTTGTACTGCTTTAACCCGATCAGTGTTGTAACATGATTCTGCTCCCAACTTCTCCATGTAAAGCTTAGAGATTTCTGCCAATGCTGATTTGTCTTTATAGTTCGTCGAAGTCTTCATTTGATCAAGTATAAAACCCAGTTCCTTAGAAGTCATGTAAGACATCTTGTGGATATCAACTATTTCAGTTTTTCCTTTGGGGTTCTTATACCTGATTGCTGGAGGATCCTTTAACACCATTGTCTCTGTCTCCCTGATTACATCAAAATCTGGAAAGACAATTGGAAAATCTGGCTTTTCTGCATATTCGAACACTTTCCCTGGATGATTAAATCTGAATTCAGTCATTGCCTTGACTTTTTCAAAGTCCCAATTTCCTTCTTCTCTTGTATACACTGGCAATTTTGGTTGAGATCCATTTGAAGGATCTATTCTTCCGACCTTGGAAGTATCTACAGATTGATTTAATAAGACATTAAGTCTATAAGCATAAATGCGCTCTGCAGCTTTCCATTTTTCTTCTGTTCTAAGTCCTTCACTCCTAAGAAGCCCTTCAACATATTTCAGACGCTTCAGAGGATATAGACTCAGTCTTTCATAACTCAAACACAGTGTCTGAACTAACTTGTCTTTGTAGAATATCACTGTATAAGGAGTTGTGTGAACTTCAGCTACTGTTTTGCTCATCTGATCTTCAATCATATCAGTAAGAAGTTCATTCACATGAGATCTCTTGTCCGTCCTAATCTTCATGACATATAATTCTGTGAGAGACCTCAACTTGATAAAATTCGAAGAAATGGTCTTAGTGGTCGAATTGTTGAACTGAATCTAAATCTGCCATCCATTGATGTTGGTCGAGATGAATATCAATTTGATTGTTTGTTTCAATGCATGAAAGAACTGATTTATTGATGGATGACTCTTGTGAGCTTCTTGCAATGCTTCCAGAACTTTTTGATCTTCATTTTGAATTTCTCCTAACTCTGGTTTCTGCAAAAGACTCCTAGCCTTATCCCATGCACTTCCTTCTCTTGATAACATCAACGGCCTTTGTCTCCTTTCAATATAATGGTTATAGTGTTCTTTTCTGATTTTCTCTTGAGACATGCGTGCAACTTCATATGCCCTTATCTTGGATTGATTCGCATCTAGCAAACCAAATGTTTCCACGAAGTCCGTTTCAGTGAACTGATAAGTGGCATCATTTACAAATTCATCAAACACATCATCTTCCTGAGCTATAGGAGCTGTATGAGAAAGTTCCCATATTTCTCCTTCTTCAAGTGTAAGCCTGACCTCCAGTGGTATATCTTGCTCCCCCTGAGATGTGATGTTTGCTTCTTCCTCTACCAACTTTCCTTTACCTTTGTCTTTACTCCCCATTTCAGCACCAGATTCTTTTTCTTGCTCTCGCACTATCATCTCCCTCTTAGTTGTGTTATCCTCCAAAACAGGGATTTGAGTAGTTTGAGATTTATATATTTCAAACAAATTTGTAACAAACTTCTTCATATCAGTCTTGAAATTCTGTAAATCCTGCAACATGTTGTATTGAACAGATTTTATTTCCATAACATTGCTGTGAAATTCAGATTTCATTTCGATGACAGTAGTCTCCAGGTTATAAACCCTTTGACTTACAGATTGTGTGTGCATTGTGAGGGTATCTATTTGGCTGGTAGGTGTCTCACTGACAGGTTCTGTAAGTGTTTGTCTCTCAATTCTCTAGCTCGGTCTTAGAGGTGTGGGTGAATTATGATCACTCAAACGTTCTGTTGGTGTTTCACTCACTCTCCTTGACTCCAGCAAGTCTTCTGTACCTGCAGTTAAAATCCTAAATGGCTCATCCGAAGAACTATTGCCAAGTAGTTGCTTCTCCTTTCCACTAATAGTGGTGGAGACCTCCTTATCAGGAGCCAGGAATGTTCCCCCTAGGGGGCTTATCACATTGGATCCTGTAATATTTAGCAATGAAGGACCCGTGACTCCCGCAATAGCCTGTGAAGGCATGACCTGTACAGGATCTACCTGCATAGGTTCTGCTACAGTAGTAGCAACATCCGTCAATTCCTCCTGTATGTGTGCTCCTTTCAGTGCAACATATAACTTGGTTGGAGGCTCAATTATTGACACTCTTTCAGATGCCCTGGCTGACGGGCGAATTTCAATAGGTTCACCTTGTTGAGAGGATGTCCCCAGAGACTGTGTATTTGCCTTTTTCAGCTCTATATCCTTTTGAGAGGGTATAGATGGGCTAACAGATACCTCAGGTTCTTCTAATCGACGTCTAGTCAGAGGTAGAGCTGCTTGGGTTCCCTCACCTTCCTTATGTGGTGCTTCTGAGGCACTATCTCCCTCACTCACAAATTTTCTTTTTAGGGGTTGGAGAGAAGATAAAGGTAAGGTGTTTATAGTGTTTGGTTCTGAGGCAGTGGTTAGAATCTGTTGGGTTTCAGATTCATTGCCTTGTCCTACAGCCACAGAGGGCTCAGCTGATAGGTTCATGACACTTTCTCCAAAAAGATCTTGCAAATTAGAATAAGCTGAAGAGTTAGAGACATGAAGACTACCTTGAGTACTACCTGTAGGAGTCCAAGGATGATATGATTTCTGACTGTCAGCATGACCTATAGAATCTCCTCCAGATATACTTTGAAATCCATCTCCTGAAATTTGTAATTCCTCTGTCACCTGAACCACTTCCTCTTCTTGAGCTAAATCCTCTTCAGGAGTAGCTACTGGAACTGATTCTTGCACTGGTTCAGGGACCTGATCATCTTCTTGAGGCCCTTGAGGCTCGTCTCTTTCCATGTCCACTACACAACCCTGCATGTATTCAGTCATTTCTGCAGGTGCTTCGTTGATGTAGTTTCTGTTATTGTTCAGAGTGTTGGCTATCTTGTTTTTCTGTTTCATACACAAAGAGGTAACACTACTAGTATATAGTAGATTTTCCTCGTTAGTCGTTAGATCATTAAGGATAAGCTGTAGGAATCGTGGAAAGTAACACTCCACATTAGTGACTTGAAGGTTTCTGTACTCCACCGATCCCATAACATACAACATCTGATTCAATAATAACCTACCAAAATTTATCCTACAATTATTAGCAACACTGAAGCCTAAAGTTCGATAAAAACTTGAAATACTGTGTGTGTTGAACTTTTTGTAAGAGAAACATTACATAAGAGTGTGGAAAAAGAAATTCCATTCCTTAGGTAAATGATGTTTACACCTTTCACCCGAGTCGTGGAGATTAGGATTAACGTAGTTGATAGTCGTGAAGAACTGAGTTAATTGTTCGGAATTGGGATAAGGGACTAGATTATTCTCAGGGAATCTTAAGATACGATTCAAATCTAGCTCCGTCACCCGGATTTCCCGATTAGCAATACTAAATGTAAAAGCCAGTTCATCAACAGCTGAAGAGTTATATGCAGAACAGTAACAGTCTTGTAGCATATTATGATTTAATATCACGTCTGTTACTAAGGCATACCTCACTCGAGAATATTCGAGTAACACTCGTGCCCAGGCCCGATAATTAGCAGGAAGGGACTGAATGTCAAACTCGGCAACTAAATTCGTTTTGGTAATAGTAAAAATTCCAACCATTTTTAACTAGTAAAAATTATCGAAAATTTTAACTTTAAACAATTAAATACGAATTTAATTAGACTCGATAACGAACCGAAAACACTAAAATTCAAAACTCCTTCAAAAATCGTGAAAAAAATATATGCTAAACTAGGAGAGATTTGAACGGTGAAACTATTTTTTTGTGATTTTTGGACCTCAAACAAACCCTAGAAAAAATCCCAAAGTTTGAAATACCCGAAACAAAATTGAAACCAAACGATACAAGGCTGGTATCAAATAATTCGGGATGACTAGATCTACAATTCTATGGGTTTAGATTTTCAAAACTAGTACTAGAATGGTAAAAAATGAGGAAAGAAAATCAATTTTCTGGGTCGATGGTTAGCTAACTGGCGAGTTGACAGAATTGAGTATATATATATGAGTAACTGGCGAGAGTTTTTAACAATAGAAATCATTTAAATACACTTACAAAATAATTTCAAATATTCATAAAATTAATTAAATAGAGATTTCTTAAATTAATGAATTAATATTCCTAAAATAGAAATATTAGAATCTTAATTTAGAAATAACTATCGAATTAATAATAATCCAATTTGAAATCCACAAACAGACAATATTAATAATTATTATAATAATACTAATAAACACAGGTGGTTGCTTTAAAATCTTTGGAACCAAAAAAAATTTGTTCCATACTCTGTTACTTTTAAAATTTCCAAAAATTTTAAACCAACCCAATCACAATCCAAACGATCATACAAGCATACTATGAATTAACATAATGTCAGTTATGCAAAATAAGATCATGAAAAGTAATTGCTACACATTTTTTCCAGTGAGAACCAGTACATTAAATAAACAAGTCTGTACAACCAATTTCTCACTAAAGATCACAACCTGTCTGATATAGAATCTCTCAGCCAGATCTCATCACATTGAAATCCACCAATTAATTCTAAACCACAGACTGTTATGCTTCTTGTTAACTACAAACACTTATGTAGCAGTTAACTACTTATGCTATATCGAATAATTACCACAAAGCATAACTGGTATACTTTTGATAATTAATATTGATATTCATAAGCCCGAGATTATAAGTTAGATTGGAGGTCACAAGTCCTTTGGATATAAAAATTCAATAACTTGTGAATCCATACAACTCCTCGCAAACAAAAATTAATTTAAATTTAACATCCCTAATTCACTAACCAACCTAGAGAAAGTGGATTCGTCTAGTGGTTTCGTGAAGATGTCTGCAAGTTGTTGTTCTGTGGGTACAAAATGCAACTCCACAATTCCATTCATGACATGCTCTCGTATAAAGTGATACCTGATATCAATGTGCTTGGTTCGTGAGTGCTGAACCGGATTGTTGGTTATAGCTATGGCGCTTGTGTTGTCACAGAATATTGGAATCTTGTTCAACATAAAGCCATAGTCTTGGAGTTGGTTTCTCATCCATAGGATCTGAGCACAACAGCTACCTGCTGCGATGTATTCTGCCTCTGCTATTGAGGTAGACACTGAGTGCTGCTTCTTGCTATACCATGAGACCAATCTTCTTCCCAAGAATTGACAGCTTCCAGAAGTACTCTTCCTGTCAATCTTACAACCTGCAAAATCCGAGTCTGTATAGCCGATTAGGTCAAAACCAGTACCTTTAGGATACCAAATTCTTGGAGTACCCTTCAGGTATCTAAAAATTCTTTTGACAGCTATAAGGTGAGACTCTTTTGGGTTAGCTTGGAACCGTGCACATAAGCAAGTTGAAAACATAATATCTGGCTTACTTGCAGTTAAGTAAAGTAGAGATCCAATCATACCTCTGTAACTTGTGATGTCGACAGATTTACCTGATTTATCCTCATCAAGCTTTGTGGCAGTTGGCATTGGAGTCTTGACGGGGGATGAATCTTCAAGTCCATACTTCTTTAGAAGATCTCTGATGTACTTTGCCTGGCAAATGAAGATCCCATCTTTCTTCTGACTCACTTGTAGTCCAAGGAAGAAAGTAAGCTCACCCATCATACTCATCTCGTACCTACTCTGCATTAACTTAGCAAATCTCTTGCATAGCTCATCATTAGTAGAACCGAATATAATATCATCAACATACACTTGAACTAATATCAAGTTATTTTTATGCATTTTATGAAAGAGAGTCTTATCTATAACACCTCTGATAAAACCATTTTCAATTAAAAATTCAGATAGTGTTTCATACCATGTTCGAGGCGCCTGCTTGAGTCCATAAAGAGCTTTAAAAAGGAAGTACACAAAGTCCATATGATCTTTGTTCTCGAAACCCGGAGGTTGTTCTACATATACTTCTTCTTCCAACTCCCCATTCAGGAATGCACTCTTCACATCCATTTGATAAACTTTAAAGTCTGAATGTGTTGCGAATGCCAAAAACATCCTGATGGCTTCAAGTCTTGCTACTGGTGCATATGTCTCGTCATAATCTATTCCTTCTTCTTGAGAATACCCCTTAGCAACCAGTCTGGCCTTGTTCCTCGTAACAATGCCATCTTCATCCAACTTATTCCTGAATACCCATTTAGTGCCAATAACATATTTGTCTTTAGGTCTGGGTACCAGTTTCCAAACTTTCTGCCTATCAAACTGATTGAGTTCATCTTGCATCGCAATCACCCAATCTGGATCTTCTAGAGCATCTTCAACCTTTTTAGGTTCTTCCTCTGATAGAAAACCAGAGTACATACATTCATTTTCCGTTGCTCTTCTAGTCCTCACACCACTCTCTGGGTCACCAATGATTAATTCAAAGGGATGATCTCTATTCCATACCCTCTGTCTAGGCAGATTAGCCATTGATGATTGTCCTTCTTCGTAGTTGTGTTGAGAGCGACTAGCTGATCCTTCTTCACCTCCCCCTGAGTTGCTGCCTTCACCAGTTGAGCTAGCAGGTTCAGTAACAGACTAATTTTGAAATACAGACTGTGACTGTGACTGTGTGGTATTACCAACACTTCCACTGCTTTGCTCTGGATTATCAATCTCCGTGTGTTCATGATTACCAGATGCAGCACCAGGTACGTCTTCATCTCCTAAGTAGTATTCTGATAGATTTTCAATTTTCAGAGATTCAGAATTTTTATCCTTTTGAAGACTTGGGAGTTTGGTGTCGTCAAACGTTACATTAAGGCTTTCAATGACCTTATGAGTTTCAATCACATATACCCTGTACGTCTTAGACTCCAGTGAGTAACCAAGGAAAATCCCTTCATCTGCTTTAGCATCAAACTTGCCCAGATGTTCATCTTTCAATACATAGCATTTTCCACCAAACACATGAAAGTACTTCAGTGATGGCTTTCTGTTGGTCATAATCTCATAGGATGTCTTTTCTAGATCTTTATTAATCAGGGTTCTGTTCTGAGTGTAACAAGCTGTGTTGACTGCTTCTGCCCAGAAATATGTAGGTAGCTTTGACTGGCTTAACATTGTCCTTGCTGCTTCAATCAAAGTCCTATTTTTCCTTTCTATCACTCCATTCTGTTGTGGAGTTCTTGGGGCTGAGTATTGTCTTGAAATTCCTTGCTCCGTGCAGAATTCATTTAGAACTGCATTTTTGAATTCAGTTCCATTATCTGATCTGATCGTCCGCACAGGCAATCCAGCTTCCACCTCAATCTTTTTAATGTGATCGATTACCATTTGAGGTGCTTCATCCTTAGAATGCAAAAACAACACCCACGTGTACTTGGAGTAGTCGTCGACAATCACTAATGCATATTTCTTCTTTGAAACTGACATGACATTAACCGGTCCAAACAGATCCATATGAATCAACTGGAGAGGTTCGCTGATGCTTGACATGTCCTTACTTTTATGTGACGCCTTCTTTGACTTACCCTTTTCACATGCTTCACAGAGTCCTTCTTGGTAGAATTCTATCTGTGGTAACCCTCTCACCAATTCTCTTCTAACTAAAGAATTCATCGCCTTAAAGTTCAGGTGAGATAGTTTTCTGTGCCATAACCAATTTAGTTCAGAGGATGCTTTACTGTAGAAACAACTTGCTTCTCCTCTGTTTGCAGTGTTTAAGTCAGCTACGAACAGATTTCCTTTTCTTACTCCTTTAAGAGCAAGCTTTTCATCTTTCCTGTTGGTGATCAGACACTTTTCCTTCCTGAAGTCCACATTATATCCTTTATCTGTAAATTGACTGATGCTCAGCAAGTTGTGCTTCAGACCGTCAACAAGAGAGATATTTTCAATGATGACATTTCCAACTTCCAGACTACCATATCCCTTAGTAAAGCCTTTGCTGCCATCTCCAAAGGTTACAACTGAGCCGGTCTTCTCAACCACATTGGTCAGCAGGGACTTGTCTCCTGTCATGTGCCTTGAACATCCACTATCCAGAATCCACATGACTTTTTCATTAGTACCTATGCCCTGCAACCACAAAGTGATTAAAGTTTCTTTGGCACCCAAACTTGTTTGGGTCCAAGAAATTTAGAGATTCTTGCAGATGGTGTAACAGGTTCAGTTTTCACATCTTTAAGTTCTACTTTGACTGAACTCGAATCATGTTCCTTTGCCTTGACAGATTTGTCTTTTGGCTTAGGAGATTGAGTCTCCTTCCTAACCTTAGGAGGACTAGCAGTCTTTGCCCTTACCTTTTTCTTATTCATGCTTCTTTCTATGCCTATGCAATTACTAGAAGTAGATGCATTCATCAAATTAAAATAAGCATGCATAATATTAAAAGCACATGGCATACATCCAGTAATACCACAAGGCAAATGAAAACTATTCATGCTAAACATGTTCTGCACAACAGGAACATCAGATTCTACTTTAACCTTATTACATGCATGACTAAGGTGTCCAGCAGAATTGCAATTAGTACACAATTTCCTAGGTGCAGTGGGTGCAGGTGTAGCAGAATTAGCAATTTTAACACCTACTTTCCCATTCCTATTACTATTTGACTTGTTCTTATTACCACCTAATTCAGTTTTAGCAGATTCAGTTTTAACTGGCTCATTAGGTGTAACTTCTTCTACATTATTTTCCTCAACTTCTTTCTCTTTTAACTTATCCTCAACAAGCATTTCTTGTTTCCATACGATAGTATCTTCGTCTAAGGGTTCTGAGAGTGGGAGCTTAAAGATAGGCTTACTACTTTTCTTAATGACAAAAGGAACATTTTCATTTTCTAATAAAACAGTACTAGAAGCATTGAAAGTTATATTCCTTTTATCCTTTTTCTTATTCCTTTTATGTTCATCGTAGTTAAAGCCTATACATGTCTTGTTATCTAAGCTCTGCTTATCCATTATGTCTTTAGCAATATTAGCTGAGTTCTTAAAAGCTTCCAATTTTAACTCTAGCTCAGAAATCTTAGCCATAAGTGTTGTCTCAACCTCTGCATTACAGATAACCTTATTCTCTAAATATTCATTTCTTTCCTTAAGGTTATTAACTGTGATTCCTACAAGCTCTAGTTGTTCCTTTCCAGATTCTAGCTTTTTAATCTTCGCAACTAGTCTAGCATTTTCTGCTTCAGAAGCTAGCATGCTTGTATGAATGTTAAACATCTCTATACTCAAGTCATTAACTGTATTTTTATATTCAGATAGAGACATATCTACAGTGGTGAGAATAGGTACCTGTGCTGATGATGGAGATTCTTCTGAAGTGTCTGCCATTAATGCAAGATTTCCATATTCTTCTTCTTCAGAATCTGTGTCATCCCAGCTTCTACCTTCAACAATGTAAGCCTTGCCTTGTTGTTTTGCAACCAAAGCATCCAATCTCTGTTTCAACTTCTCATTCTCCCTTTTCAACTCATCATAGCTTTTCTTCTCATAGAAACTCTTCTTCTCATAAACCTTCTTGTCTTTTGCTTGTCTTGGTTTCTTACATTCAGTGGCGAAATGCCCTAGTTCATTGCAGTTGTAGCACCGGAACTTACTACGGTCTACCATGTTTGACTTGTAACCACCTCTTGAGTTGGATCCCGAAAATGATCCTGTCTTCTGAAATCTGCTACCAAAACTTTTCTTGTACTTGGGATTCCTTCTGAATCTTATATGCTTGAAACGCCCTGCCAAGTACGCCATAGATTTGTCTTCCATCTCATCAAGCTCTTCCAATGTATAAAAATCATCTTCCTCTTCAGCTTGTGATTCTGTAGCCATTTCAGCTTCAATGATCAATTCTCCACCAATCTTGGTTTCAACGACCTTTGCTTCAGAAGTTTTAACTTCATCTGCCACAAGAGCTGTGGTCTTCATTAGTGCTGCACTCTTACTGTCCACTGAGCCGGAACCATAGATAATCAACCTCTGTTCTTGTTCCATTTCATAAGTCTTCAATTTTCCATAAAGCTTTTCAAGGGGCATGACATTGAAGTTGTCCCTTTCTCTAATTGAAGAAACTTTATGCTCAACATGATGTGGAAGAGTCAACATAAACTTCCTGTTCGTTTCCCTTAACGGATAGTTCTTCCCCTGGATACTCAATTCATTTAACAATTTATTATATCGCTCAAAGACTTGAGTGATTGTTTCTCCAGGTGTAGATTTGAACGCTTCATATCTTGATGTCAGTATATCCAACCAGTTCTCTTTTACTTCTTCTGTTCCTTCCATAATCAGTTCGATGGTTTCCCACATGTGCTTTCCAGATATACAATTTAAAATTTGATGGCACATGTCTTCATCCATTGAGTCAACAATAATCAACTGAAGGCCTGTGTCCAATGCAACAATTTCTTTCTCTGTATCAGTGAACTCTGTAGGATCCTTTGGAGTAGACCTTTGAGGAACTCTTACTCCGTCCACTGTAGATTCAGGAATCATCTTCATTGGTACAAACGGTCCGTTCTCTAAGATACCCATGTACAACAGATTTGCAGCCTTAATAAACAGGGTCATCTTCTTTTTCCAGAGATTATAATTCACTCTATCAAACTGAGGAACCTTAATACTTCCTACTTTCTGAGAACTCATGATATTGAACTTTTCAAAATTATTTAAAGTTCAAAAAAATTCTGAGTGAAATATTTTGAAAATTAAAAAATTCGCGAAAAATTCCAGAAGCTTAATACTGAAGTCCGAACAATAGATCCTGATTTGTAAACTCAATCAGTAAGCTCTGATACCAATTGTTAGTCCCAAATATCGTAGAAGGGGGGTTGAATACGATATTGTCCAATTTATAAAATATTCGCGGAATGATTTGTTATGGACTAATTGACAGTTCGAACAGATATTAAATCAAACACAAGGTATGCACACAGTTAACACAAACACAGTTCGTTCGGGGAATATATCGTTTTATTAATATAAACCACGAAGGTGCTACACAACTCTAATCCGTAGATTAGCTTCAACTGATTCACTAGTACAGTTACAATATAACAACAACAATCAATACTGTTAGGTCCAAATGTGTTGTAGAGGGGGGGTGAATACAACTTTACAAATTTAAGAAGCAATAAATGCAATGTAATAAATGAACATACTGATTCAAGGAATATATGTTTTATATATATCTTGAAAAGGTTGCTACAACATTCATTACAAAGTACATCAGAAGTAAAGAGGGTAGTAAATGATACTAAGCTCGGTGAATATACTCTCTCTCTTTTACAAGTGTTTGTCTCGAAAATATTGCTCTCTTTTTAAATAAAACACAAGTACTTCTATTTATACTACTTGTAATCTATGTCCTGTAGACTTCAAAGACTAAGATGTACGTGGCCCAATGTTGTCCACATAAATCTTATCTTATCTTGAAAGCTTGGAAATCTGCCAATTAGATGATGCCATGTGTCATGTTGAAACTGCCCTCCATGTAGAATATCTACTTGAGAATTTCTACTTGGTCATCTCGAATATCTAAGTAGAATTTCTACATAGGAATGTTCTACTTGGCTATCTCGAACATCTAAGTAGAATTTCTACATAGGAATGTTCTACTTGGCTATCTCGAACATCTAAGTAGAATTTCTACATAGGAATGTTCTACTTGGCTATCTAGAACATTTTGCACTTAGAGAAATTCTGGGCTTCAACTTGAAACTTCAATGCAACATCTTGAACTTGTGATTTCTTTATGTCTTCCATATTCTTCAACAAGCTCTTGAACCTGGATCTCTATTACTGACATAAACATGCTATCAATGTCCTGACACTTGATGCAATGGTCTGATTCATAAGTGACTAGTCTTGATAGTGTTTCTGCTTCTTGAATAGATTACCATATTCGATTAGTAATGTGGCTTTCCAAATATTTCTTTCCTTCTTGTTCACTTGAAATCAATTAGTCTTATTGATACTGATTGCTATGATCTTGAATCTTTAGGTTACAAATCACTGAGGCATGAACAACTCTGACTTGAACTTCTTTCAATGATTTCTTCTTTATTTGATCATAGTTAACATGTTGAATTGTATCAATTACACTGTCTTCATTTAGCATTGATTTCTTTGTGGCTTCAAGTTCTTGATTGTCTTCTGGTTAAGTATCTTTTCTTTTAGTTGAGTTACATAAGTTATAGTGTTACAAGTTTAGACACTCTGCCTTTCAATCTCCCCCTATTTGATAGTCTAACAATGACATTCAAATTAACAAAGGGATAACTCAACTAAACAATGAGACGAGAAAAAGATAAATAACATTACTATCTTGTTTGAATTACAACTGAAATAAACTTGAAAACAATTCAAAGAGCTAGAATAAATAAGACTTAAGCTAGACAGAAAAATTTGAACTTCGAATTAAAGATCATTTGAGTGATTCCTATCACCTGGATTATTTCAAACCTTTCAGTCAAACTTATATCACCTTATTGGATCCACTCTGATTCACGGTTACAGTATGGTACGTTAGCCTATCTCGCATACCGTGATCAGGTGAATTTTCCTCAAGTGAGTTAAAGCAACCAAAAAGATATGAAGTTTTTCCAACTTCAAGTTCACACCACTCTGACCGTTAATTCTAATTCCGTCTCTTCTTCCTAACTTCTTCAGCTTGGCGCTTCTCTTCCTTCAACCTTTTGCGCCTTTCCTTCTGTTGTTGTTCTTTCTTGTAAACTGGATCATGAAGCTGTTTCCACCTTGCATTCAACAGACTTACCGCTTCCATTTCTAAAGGATTCCTGGGCTCTGGATAAGGATGCCTGAAAAGCCTTCTGAGTTTGTCCACCTCCTGAGTAGTTCTGATCTTTGGAATGTCCTCAAAATTTTTCATTATGAGCTGTGACTTCCAATGAGACTTATCAGCCTTAAACTGACAGTAGATCATTTTAGGGTAGCCCTTAACACGGTTAGTATTGTGGACACTAGCCGCATCTCGCTCCATTCTCTTCTTTTCCACTACTACTTCAGATAAGTACTTCAGGAGTCTCTGCTTCTCATCTACATTCTCATTCTCCACTTCGCCCCATTTGAATACTTCTATAACTCTCTCCAGAAAAGCAGCATCTTGAGTCTGCAGCAACCATTTCCTACTCATATGCAACAATGTTTGATTTTGGTCTGCGTCTATGAATGCTAAAGCATCAGCTGTGTCATCATCATATGAGTGTATCCAGTATACACTATCTCTCCCTGGAACACCAACTGCCTCCCTTATTTCTCCTTGTTCCAGAGATCCAGAAGGAAGAGTCAGAGCTTCATCTACATTCTTAACAGCTTGTAGAATATTCCACTTTCTTTCAATTAGCTCCGGCTCAATCTTTACATTGTCTAGAGGGTTTGGAGCAATAATGTCACACTTCCAGATTTCATTGCTCATCTTGAATATGACCCTCTCAATGAACTCCACTGACTTCTCCTTGATGTCAGAAGTGAATCCCTTACTCATCATTTGCCTACAGACAGCTTTTAGGGATTCTACCGGTAGAGCCATTAGATCATTTTCTTCTAAATTAACCCTCTTCATCTTTCCATCAACTACCATCCGGACAACATCAGGATTTGCTGAGAATTCTGGTCCCTTGTCCTCTGCTAGCTGCATTAACTGATCTCTATACAGAATGCTAAGCTCCTCAGCTTGAGAATATTGAATTTTTGTTGCTAGCAAGAACAACTCTGACGCAGATCTTCTCGAGATGAATTGATCATCCACATACAAGAAAGATGTCGGGACTCCTTCGACTAAAGACAAGATGACCTGCCATTCCTTAACCATTGCATTATATCCAACTCTGACTTTTGAGATCAACCTTTTCAAAGCATTTATGTAGTCAACAATCAGTGGATTCTGCAAGTTCAAGTTGTAGAACAAGTCTTCCGCCTCTTTGTTATGAGTTCCTTTTGTACAAACTCCCGATAGAATCTTCCTTGCATCATCCCATTTCTGTCATATCCTTTTCTTGTCCAGATCTACTTGAGGATCAGCTAACCTTGCAAGCTCATGATCATACTGTTTCTCCTTAAGCTCCGCTTTCTTTTCAAGAAAAACAGCCTCATCCTGCATCATCTTCATTTTATAGAATTGAGCTTGTTCCAAGGCCAGCTGTTGGGCTTCTAGAGTTTCCTTATCAACATGTATTTCTTCAGGCTGTCCGGAAGACATTCCAGCACCTCCACCTTGTTCCTTCAAAGATCTTCTAATAGCATGTGCTAACGGAACATCCTCCATATCAGAATCTGAATCAAGCACTGCATGTGCCTTTTCCTGATGACGACTCAAGTCAATGAATGGCTCTTCTTGTTCAGCCACCACTGCCTTACCCTTCCTCTTTCTTTGAGCCTCCTCATCAATTACTGGCTCATTTTCTTTGACAAGATCAGTCTGTTCTTCAATTTCTTCAATAATTAGCGACTGCTGTCTCGTCTCTTTTCCACTCTCCCCCTTAGGTGAGTTATCCTGACCATCACCCTTCTCTCCAGATCCACCAGTAGCATAGGAACCACCAAAACCAGAACCCGAGGGTCTAGCTCCACTGGCACCGCCAGCACCACCAGCACCACCAGCATCATCAGTATCAGGGGGAGCCTGAGTAGTTTGATCGTCAAAGCACTCTGGGGGAACAAAGCTCCGAACTGCATACAACATTCTGCTTATCTCCGTTGCCATTGTATGCATTATGCTTTCCACTGCTCCCAGTCTATCATAAAGAGTGCTGCCCAAGACACCACCAGCATGGCCCAAGTCATTTACCTTGTTTGCCAAATCATCGAATGCTGTTGCTTGACTTGCCATTCGTGCTGCGTAGTCATCTAGAGCGCGCTTGTTGTCACCAACATGGAGCCCTAACTGCCCCATTGACTGTCCAAACTGCTTTATTTCATTTTCCATTGATGTCATACGAGTGTGAAGATTTTCAAGATTAAGGGACGGTGTTTGGCTTGGGTGTCCTCGCTCTAAAAATCGTTCTGTTACTGTTTGTCGCTCGGTTTCGGGCCTTGAAAATGAAGGTCCCTCACTCCCTAAACGCTCACACACACTCCCTGTCTCACGCTCGTGTATGTCTTCAATAATATTCCTGAAAGTGAAAGCAGTACCTGCAGAAACTGGATAAGGAAAGTGAGTAGCAGTTATGGGATCTGTTTCTGTCATATCCTGAGGTGGAATCTCAGGTTGAGAGGCTGCAGAGTGTTCTAGTACAACATCAGAACCGATCCTCTCTGCAGCATCAGTATGTACCGGTGAAGGTACTTCTGAAGCAATGAAAGCTTCAGGCCTTTCTGAAGCAACAGGCTCTTCAGAAGGCTCCAGATCCTCACCAAGATTCTTAGGTGTAGAATGTGCAAAGGAAGAACCACTCTCGTGAGGTGGAGTGGGTGTGAATGACATTCTAGGTTTGGACTGGGCTGAAGAAGTTGCAGCATGTGAAAATTTGGCTTTCTTCCGAATAACTGGCTGCACTTCGGGGTCACTCTCCGAGCTCTCACCTAAATCTACAGATGCCAGCCTTTTAACTCCCGTCAGCAAGGGTGAAATAGAAGAATCAAGAGTTTCAGACTTAGAGTAAGAAATATAGCTCGCACCCTGGGATAGATCCTGCGGGCTAGCAGAATCTTGGGCAATGGAATCAGATTTAGATGAAGAAGTAGTAGTAGTGTGAACAGAGAGTTGCTCTTGTTCATAGAAATTACCTCCTTCATTACCTTGGTCAGCAAAGGGATCAGGATCAGCATGAGGAGTAGTTTGTCTTTCCCTTTGACCGTGAGAGTGGCCATCATCATCTTCATCACTTAGAGGCTCTTCAGGAATCCCTTGAAATGCGTCAGCATGTGCAGAGGGATTCTGAGCATGTGAAGATACGTGCGAGGTTCCCGCCATAGTAGTAATACCTGCATCATACTGAAGCCACACTTGAATATTAGCAGGAATAATCAGTGCTTTAGTGTGATGTTTATCCTGGTTCGCAATTGTGGTGAGTGACTTGGTGCCCATGCCAAGTGATGCAGATGTTGTACTCGATGCAAATGCCTGTCTTACAGCTAAAGCATTAGTTGGTACTAAATAATTAATGAGCATTTGTAAGAAACGAGGATACCAGCATACAACATTAGTAGTTGCAAGGTTTCTGTTTTCAGATGATCCCATTGTAGCCACTATTTCGGAAAGAACGATTCTTCCATAATTAATGTCCAGTTCACGGGCTAGGGAAACTGCAAAGATCTGTATGGGAATTGGAATCTGATGATAATCTTTTTCGCGCGGCCGAAAACATCTCGTGATGGCCTCGAAAAAGTAATTCCATTCCACCTGGAAGTATTGTTTCTGGATGGCGCCAGCTAAGATCCGTCCAGAAGGAGGATAGCATCCAATCTCCTCAAAGAATTTGAGACGATCTGCCGTTGAAGGTTCAGGGTCATAAACATCTTTAACTGGAAATCCCAGAACCCTGTTGAACACTTCCTCCGTTACTTCATATTCCTGACCCGCCAAGGTAAACCTGAAACCATAGGGGGTATTTTTGCTCCTAAAAGTAACCGCACTAGTCCATAATTGCTGTAAAGCATCATGGACTAGTGTTGGTTTAGCAGTAAAAGCAACACTAGCCTTGGAGTACAAATTAAGAAATCGTATCCAAAACTTGAAGCGCGGGAGATGATCACCAATTTCCGTACTAATGTTATAAAAATTATTTTTCGCAAGAATAAATTGGTGAGCCATTTGTAAAATAATTTTCCTTGAGTTAATGTGATATTTGGAAAAGAAACAAGTAACGTAAATACGTAAGGAAAAAAATGTAATCTAATTAATTCCTTTTAGAGAATCGAGAAGATGAACAGCCGATTTGAACTAAACTACGGAATTAATTATAATCAAAATCAAAACAACCAAAATCCAGTCCAGTAAATAATGCAACCCCAAATCAGTGATATAAAAACTAAACTGTGTTTGTAAATAACCGTGATAGTTGTGTGTATATGTGTGTATATGACAAACTGAACAGATGAACAGACGGGTCCAAATACACAATAATCAGGGCAAACAGAGAATAGTAAATATAAAACGGGCAGCAGTTCGAGATATGTAAGAGTTTTAACACAACTCGAATGAACAGGGCAATGACTGTTTGAAATCGCAGGGAGGGAGGGTGGGGGCTGTAAAAATTTAGGGTTAAAACAATTAGGTAAAAGTGAAAAGAAAGACGGGGTAATGTTGTATATATAGGCATATATGTGCAAAGACGAGAATATCCTTGTGAAAAAGGAAAAAAACATTAAGTACATACAGGGGAACATCAAGTCGAACACTATCTCGAACATCTAAGTCGAAATTCGAGATGAGTTTCGAGATAGGAGCTATCTCGAACATCAAGTCGAATATTCGAGATAAAGTTCGAGATGACACTAACTCGAACAAATTATCACTTGATCAATTAATACAGCTGAATAAACCCACCAGGGAATCCTATCTCGAATATTAAGACAAAATTCCAAAGAAAATGAGTAAAATTTCAAGTACAAACCTGGGAATACTATCTCGAACATCAAGTCGAATATTCGAGATAATGTTCGAAATGGGACTCAAGTCGAACATCAAGTCGAATATTCGAGATAATGTTCGAGATGGGACTCAAGTCGAATATCAAGTCGAATATTCGAGATAATGTTCGAGATGGGACTCAAGTCGAACATCAAGTCGAATATTCGAGATAATGTTCGAGATGAGACTCAAGTCGAACATCAAGTCGAATATTCGAGATAATGTTCGAGATGGGACTCAAGTCGAACATCAAGTCGAATATTCGAGATAATGTTCGAGATGGGACGCAAGTCGAACATCAAGTCGAATATTCGAGATAATGTTCGAGATAGAGATTAACTCGAACAATTTCCCAGACTTGGAAAAAAAATTTCGAATATTCTTCCCAGACTCAGAATGTTCAAAATTTTTAATTTTGAAGATAGTCATAATAATTTGGCAATTTTTGCAATAAAAACAACAATTAAAATTTTGCCAAATTATTATAAATATCAATCCAAGGAATTTTAATAAAGCAAACAATTAAAAACATTCCTGGACAATTCTAAGGCCTTTAAATTAATAAAAATTACATGAAAAAAAAAACTGAAAGGAATATGAATTAACTCCCCCTATGTCCATGCAATCTAACCAGCATAAATTCAAAGATTTAACCAATAATTACACATAAAGAACAATGAATTTATGTAAAATAACACAACATGCATCCTAAAATACTCATTACTTAACCATTTTAAAGTCTAAGTCCATAATGATTAATTAGCATGCAGAAGTGATATTTTGAGCAATTGTAGAGATTATTTACATATGTTTTCAACTTTGTATCAATAAAACAGGCAAATGACAAGACTAAAAACATATGTACATGTTTAAAACTAGAATTTTACAGATAGGAGAAATCATTAACTTGTGTTAAGCATCCCCAATTCACCAACCAACCTTGTGAATGTTACTTCATCAAGAGGTTTAGTGAATATATCTGCAATTTGTTGCATTGTGGGCACAAAATGTAGCTCCACAGTCCCCTCTTCGACATGTTCTCTAATGAAATGATACCTGATATCTATATGCTTGGTTCTTGAGTGGTCTACAGGATTGTTGGTCATGGCAATGGCACTTGTGTTGTCACACATGATTGGAATCTTTTTGTGCTCCATGCCATAATCTTTCAATTGGTTCCTCATCCACAGTATTTGAGCTACACAGCTTCCAGCAGCAATGTACTCAGCTTCAGCAGTAGAAGTAGATACTGTGTGTTGCTTTTTGCTTTGCCAGGACACCAATCTTCTGCCAAGAAATTGACATGCACCAGATGTGCTTTTTCTATCAATCCTGCAACCTGCATAGTCTGAATCCGAATAGCCAATTAGATTAAAACCTGTATCTCTTGGGTACCAAATCCCTAGATTTGATGTTCCCTTGAGATACCTAAAGATTCGTTTGACGGCTATGAGATGTGATTCTCTAGGATCCACTTGGAACCTTGCACACAAACAAGTTGCGAACATAATATCGGGTCTACTTGCAGTTAAATAGAGGAGTGAGCCAATCATACCTCGATAGCTTGTGATGTCAACTGGTTTACCTGATTTGTCTTCATCAAGCTTCGTGGCTGTTGCCATGGGAGTCTTAGCTGTTGATGCATCTTCTAGATTATACTTCTTGAGTAAATCTTTGATGTACTTGGACTGACAGATAAGGATTCCATCTTTTCTTTGACTGATCTGTAATCCATGGAAGAAGGACATCTCTCCCATCATGCTCATCTCATACTTATCCTGCATTAACTTGGCAAATTTCTCGCACAAGCGCTCATTAGATGACCCAAAAATAATATCGTCCACATAGACTTGAACAAGTATTAAATCACTTTTTACATTTTTATAGAACAATGTTTTATCAATTACTCCCCTAGTAAAACCACTTGCATTTAAGAACAAGGATAGGGTTTCATACCATCGTCTTGGGGATTGTTTGAGGCCATAGACAGCTTTGAAGAGAAGGTACACAAAATCTACAAGCTCTGGATCAACAAAGCCAGGTGGCTGTTCCAGATATACTTCTTCTTCTAGCTCTCCATTCAGGAAGGCACTTTTCACATCCATCTGAAAAACCTTGAAGTTCTTGTGTGCTGCAAAGGCCAAGAACATCCTGACTGCCTCAAGTCTTGCAACTGGAGCATAGGTCTCATCATAATCAATACCTTCTTTTTTAGAATAACCCTTCGCTACCAAACGAGCCTTGTTTCGCGTTACAAGTCCGTCTTCATCCAGTTTATTTCTGAATACCCACTTAGTTCCAATTACTGATTTGTTCTTCGGTCGGGGTACCAGCTTCTAAACTTTCTGTCTTTCAAACTGATTGAGCTCTTCTTGCATTGCAATTACCCAATCAGCATCACCAAGAGCTTCTTCTATTTCTTTAGGTTCAAGCTTGGATAAGAACCCAGAATATAAGCAAATATTAGCCATGTCAGCTCTTGCAGTTCTTCTAGTAGTCACACCAGCATCTGGATCACCAATTATTAATTCAAACGGATGGTCTCTACTCCATACTCGTTCTCTTGGAAATTGTCTTGATGATTCAGCTTGACTTTCTGAGTTGTTGTGTTGACTACTTGTGGTATTTCCACTAACTCCCCCTGAGTTAGTGCCAGCTCCTACAGAACTAGTGTCATCTCGTCTTGAGCCTTGAACGCTTGTCCTTGAGCTGCTATTTACTCCCCCTGAGTTGTTGCAGGATCGTGCGGAAGAAGTTTCTTCTGATCTTGTAGGATTCAATTGTTCATTAAGCTCAGATGTTTCTTCACGAACACTTGGAACATTTGAAATGATAACCAACTCAGGTTCATCTTCAAGTTCATCTAAGTCCAGATTCTGAAATTTAAGGGACTCTGGTTCACTAGAATCTTTAGGTATTGATGGGAGTTTGGTATCGTCGAATCTGACATTGTAGCTTTCAGTCACTTTTCGATCATTCACTAAGAATACCCGATAAGCTGCCACCACATCTGTAGAATAACCAACAAAGATTCCTTCTCGAGCTTTTGCTGCAAATTTTCCTAGATTTTCATTATCTATAAGCACATAGCATTTAGCTCCAAAGACATGAAAGTATTTGATTGTAGGTCTTCTGTTATTCATTAGTTCACATGGTGTCTTTTCTTTATCTTTTATGATCAGGGTTCTATTCTGAGTGTAACACACTGTACTCACTGCTTCGGCCCAAAAGTAAAGAGGAAGTTTTGAATCATACAACAATGTTCTTGCTGCTTCAACCAAAGTTCTGTTCTTCCTTTCAACTACTCCATTTTGCTGTGGAGTTCTCGGGGCTGAGTACTGACGACGTATTCCCTTAGATACACAGAAGTCATTCAGCACTGCATTCTTAAATTCAGTACCGTTGTCTGTTCTAATCGTCTTTACAGTAAGTGTTGAAACATTTTCAATTTGAGTGATGTGATTAATGATTAGGAAAGGTACTTCATCTTTCGTCATTGCGAACAATACCCATGTATACTTGGAGAAGTCATCCACGATTACCAAAGCATATCTTTTCCTAGATAAGGATAGGACATTCACTGGGCCAAACAAATCCATATGAAGAAGTTGTAAAGGCTCAGTGATACTAGAAATTTCTTTACTTTTATGTGATGCTCACTTTGACTTTCCCATTTCACAAGCTTCACAGAGTCCTTTAGGAGCAAACTCCATCTGTGGTAGATCTCTCACTAATTCTCGCCTCGCGAGAGCATTCATCGTTTTGAAGTTTAAGTGAGATAGCTTTTTGTGCCATAACCAGCTTTCATCATCTGAAGCTTTGCTGTAGAAACAGGTGACTTCATTCTGATTTGCCGAATCCATGTCTGCTACAAAAAGATCTGCCTTACGAACTCCTCTTAAAGCCAATGAACCTTCCTTAATGTGAGTGATTGACACGCCTTTCTTATTGAAGACAATTTCATATCCTTTGTCACAGAACTGACTGATACTCAACAGATTGTGCTTCAATCCCTCAACATAAGAGATATCTTCAATGATGACATTGCCAGTCTTCAGTTTGCCATATCCCTTCGTCACACCTTTGCTGTCATCTCCAAAGGTAACATAAGGGCCAGCTTTCATAACCAACTCTGTAAGCAGGGACTTGTTTCCTGTCATATGCCTTGATGCTCCACTATCTAGCACCCATAAGACTTTATTTCTTTTCTGCTTAATGCCCTGCAATGACAGATTGGTTAGGCGTTCTTCGGAACCCAACTTTGATTGGGCCCGGCTTTTCTATAAGATCGATAGTTATCAGGTATAATAACAGGAGATGCACTCTTTTTAACATTACTAGAGCTTTCGACTTTGTCTTTCCCTTTTTCAGACTTGACAGATTTGTCAGTCTTAGGAGAAGGCTTGTCACTCCTAACTTTAGGAGGACTGGCAGTCTTAGCTCTCATATGCTTCTTCTTGACATTAGAACTAGTAGCAGTATTTAGACATGTTTGACTAGTTGCATTCATCAAATTTACAAAAGTTTGCATGACGTTAAAAGTGCATGGCATACAATTAGGTTGACCACATTGTGCATGATTCTGATGCATGTTATTCATTGTATGTGGTACAGGCATGGCATGTGAAACAGGAATATTCACGTTAGATTTACATGCATAAGAAAGATGTTCAGTAGATTTACAGTGATAACATGCTTTCTTTACTCGTTCTGCCTTAACCTCCTTTATGCCCTTTTCCTTTTTACCCTGATTCTTAACGGCCTTAGCTCCTAATCCTGGTCTAGATTCTTCTCTAGGGGATTTGATTTTAACTTGCTTAATAGGAGTTATCGGTTGTTCTCTCTGGCGATCTTCCATCTCTAACTCATATCTAACTAATAATTCAGTCTCTTCTTCTTCTTGAGGAACGAAGTGTTTAAAGATAGGTTTGACAGTAGATTTAAGAATGCTAGGTATTTCATTTTTAATCTTACTTGAACTAGTATCTATAGGTCTTTTTCCATCCTTCTTCGATAAGTTAGAATAGTCAAGTCCTACACCTACTCCAGTTATCTTCTTAAATGTTCCACTATCAACATTCACTTTACTAGCTGCTAGTTTATAAGCTTCGCATTTAGTTTCTAACTCAGCTAGTTTATTCCTTAGACATGCTTCTATTTCTTCCTTAAGGTTGAGCTTGTGTTCCAAAGTTTTAATAGAGTCTCTTAGGGAAGTATCTATAGTGCAAACGGCCTCTAATTCTTCCACTTTTGCCTCAAGCATTCTGCATTTGGCAACAATTGTTTTCTGTTCTTTTTGAGAAGTATTTAGGCTTTTGCACAGCATATAGATCTCTTCGCTAAGAGCCCCGTTCTGCACCTTATAATCATCTAGAGACATTTCTTCCTTAAGGGTTAGAACTGGTACCTCCGGTTCATCTGACGTTTCAGCCATGAGGGCAAAGTTTGCTGTATGAGTAACTTCTTCCTCATCTGAATCATCCCACGCTCTTCCTTCTGTGACAACTAAAGCTCTTTTTCCATGTCTTTCCTTCACCAGGGCCTCATACTTGCTTTTGAGGGCTTCATAAGTTTCTTTTGGATATGTCTGTTTAGGCTTCTTGCAATCTGTAGCAAAGTGTCCAGCTTCACCACAGTTATAACATTTGAACTTCATTTTGAAATCCAAAGGAGATTTGTAGCTGGTACTCTTGCCTTTGCCTTTGTAACCTTGAGAACTACCACCACCCCTAGTAACCCGATAGTAAGATGAAGATTTACTCTGCGGTCGGTTACTCTTTCTGAATCTTATATTGCTGAACTTCCTTGCCATGTATGCCACGACACTGTCATCCATATTGTCCAGCTCTTCTTGGGTGAAGTAGTCGTCATCACTATTTGATGTGCACTCATCATCATTTTCAACTTGAGGTGATGCAGGTGATGACCTAGGCTTTTCTGCAACCATTGCCTTTTTAGACTCTATCTCATCAGCAACTAACCCTGATGCAACTTCTTTTCCTCTTGAATCATTATCCCATGCTTGATCTTGAAGTGTTTCCAGCTCATAGGTCTTTAGAATTCCATAGTATTCTTCCAGAGTTGTTGTGTGCAAATCTCTGGTTTCTCTAACAGCATAGACTCTATGTTCAATACTTTTTGGCTGGTTCCTCAGATATCTTGTATTGACTTCAACCACGGGGAGAGTTACACCTCTCAGATTCAAATCCAAAACCAACTGACTGAATCTTAGATAGACATCGGTTATACTTTCTCCTTTTCTTATTCTGAAAGTGTCATACTCCATCTTGAGTATAAGTGTTTTGTTGCTTCTGACCTCAGAGGTACCTTCCATGACGACCTCTAGCTTGTCCCAAATCTTCTTTGCTGTAGTTAGTCCTTTAACTACGTTAAACATCTCATGATCTAGGGATTCCATCAGTGTTTGCCGAACGGATGTGTCGAAAGATATCTGCTCCTTATCAGCATCTGAAAAGTCTACTACCTTCTTCGACTCAGACCGTTGTGGTACAACCACATCTCCTTCCATATGCTCAGGAACAACAACCATTGGTACAAATTTACCTTTATCGAGAACTTCCAGATATTCAGGATTGACGGACTCAAGGTAAAGTTTCATTCTCAACACCCATTCTTCATAATGATCTCGGTCGAACATTGGAATCTTGAAATTGTTTTTAGGTGCCATCTAATTGTGGATTTAAAGTAAAGATAATAAACTTTTCTTATTACTTGAGTAGTAATTAAAAGAAAATTAAATTATCTCAAAATAAATCAAACTTCAAATTTTGATCACCAAAAAAATTTCTAAGTACCAGGACAAGGCTAAGTAGAATATCTATGTAGAACTTCTGCCTAAGTCGAAATTCTCCAAGTCGAACTTTTGTCCAAGTAGAATATCTTAAGTCGAATATTCAAGTAGAATATTCAAGTAGAATATTCAAGTAGAACTTTTGCCTTGGATAAAATTTGCTGCAGGTCACTTATCACACTTTTTGACTTTTGTGGTTTTTCTCACCCAACTCACCTAACACACGTGCAAGGTACTGAATATCTTCTGTAATACTTTTTGCTGTGAGATATATGTCAAATCAAAAGCCAATAACACCTTTTTGTCTTTTTGAAAAGGAGATCAAAAAGTTGCTGGGTTTGTCTTCTTTAACAAGAATAATGATGAACACTCAAGAACACCAAATATCAAAGTACCCAGATTAATTCACAAAAATTATCTAAAATCCATCCAAGCTAATTAATCACACCTGGAGTATTTAAATAATTTTTCGGATGAGTTTTCACTAGAAACAAATTAAGGCCCACTTTTCGAGACAAATTGAAAAGTAGTTCTGGAAGATGAAAACTCACAAATCTTTTACCAAACACAAGGATCTATGTTTTGTATATTAAACATGAAGCTCTGATACCAATTTTTAGGTCTAAATGTGTTGTAGAGGGGGGGTGAATACAACTTTACAAATTTAAGAAGCAATAAATGCAATGTAATAAATGAACATACTGATTCAAGGAATATATGTTTTATATATATCTTGAAAAGGTTGCTACAACATTCATTACAAAGTACATCAGAAGTAAAGAGGGTAGTAAATGATACTAAGCTCGGTGAATATACTCTCTCTCTTTTACAAGTGTTTGTCTCGAAAATATTGCTCTCTTTTTAAATAAAACACAAGTACTTCTATTTATACTACTTGTAATCTATGTCCTGTAGACTTCAAAGACTAAGATGTACGTGGCCCAATGTTGTCCACATAAATCTTATCTTATCTTGAAAGCTTGGAAATCTGCCAATTAGATGATGCCATGTGTCATGTTGAAACTGCCCTCCATGTAGAATATCTACTTGAGAATTTCTACTTGGCCATCTCGAATATCTAAGTAGAATTTCTACATAGGAATGTTCTACTTGGCTATCTCGAACATCTAAGTAGAATTTCTACATAGGAATGTTCTACTTGGCTATCTCGAACATCTAAGTAGAATTTCTACATAGGAATGTTCTACTTGGCTATCTCGAACATCTAAGTAGAATTTCTACATAGGAATGTTCTACTTGGCTATCTAGAACATTTTGCACTTAGAGAAATTCTGGGCTTCAACTTGAAACTTCAATGCAACATCTTGAACTTGTGATTTCTTTATGTCTTCCATATTCTTCAACAAGCTCTTGAACCTGGATCTCTATTACTGACATAAACATGCTATCAATGTCCTGACACTTGATGCAATGGTCTGATTCATAAGTGACTAGTCTTGATAGTGTTTCTGCTTCTTGAATAGATTACCATATTCGATTAGTAATGTGGCTTTCCAAATATTGCTTTCCTTCTTGTTCACTTGAAATCAATTAGTCTTATTGATACTGATTGCTATGATCTTGAATCTTTAGGTTACAAATCACTGAGGCATGAACAACTCTGACTTGAACTTCTTTCAATGATTTCTTCTTTATTTGATCATAGTTAACATGTTGAATTGTATCAATTACACTGTCTTCATTTAGCATTGATTTCTTTGTGGCTTCAAGTTCTTGATTGTCTTCTGGTTAAGTATCTTTTCTTTTAGTTGAGTTACATAAGTTATAGTGTTACAAGTTTAGACACTCTGCCTTTCAAATACGAACAATAAATATGACACTAGCTCAAACGACGTTAATGGCTTCTCTGTGTCTCTCTTCTTTGCTCTGTATGCTTTCTCTCTGTAACTGACTGAATTAATGAATGAATCACAAAGGCTTGGCTTTGCTACTTTATTGTGTAGACTTTTTCAATCTTCTACGTGGCCTTCTGAGAACCAAGTAAATAGATTGCTTCTCACTTCTTGAATTAACAACCGTCGAGACATTTAATTTATAACCATCGGTGAGTCTGTTGATAACTGTCGAGACTGAAATAAATCACTTAAAACAATTCTGCTCAAGGATATCAATGATAGGTGGCATGCTGTGGCTGGCTGTAGATTAAATAATCTTAAACCTTAACTATCGAAGTGCCATAACTATCGAATGACTTAACCGTCGATGGAATAAATAATCTGGATATTTATCTGAGTCCCTTAACTATCGAGATGCTGTAACCGTCGAGTGAATTAAGACGAAACAGTCAAACCAACTATCAGTTATAACTATCGACTCAAATGAATTATTAAAACCATAACCGTCGAGGAAATAGAATTAATAATATATCCAAAAATGCTAACCGTCGAGTGATTTGCTAACCGTCGGTAAATAAGACGAAATAGCCAAACAGGAGACCCAACCGTCGGTGAATAAGACAAAACAGTCAAACAGCTAAACGGTAGTTCACCTTAGCCATTTTTCCAACGATTCAAAGCTCTGCAATATTTTCTTTCACTGCAACCAAGTTAATAAATTTACCTTTACTACTTGAACTTGATTTTCTCTGAGCTTTAGCACACAACGATTATACAGCCAATTCTATTCTAACATAGATGCGGTTCTCAATTCCTTTTGTGTTGACGTTTAGTGCAACTGGTCTGGTTCACAAACGACTAACACGAACTTGATCTTCACATCTTCTTGACAATTCAATTGGCCCTGTTTCTCTAGCTGTTAAGAAGTGCTTCTGTAATTCACTGGAATCCCTTGACTTCTCTGTTGTAAAACCTCTGACATCTTCTGAACCTCTGAAACACTACATCTTTATTCTTCACTGAGGCTTGAACATGTTAATGAACTTCTTTCAGTGATCTTCAATGTCTTCAAAGCTTCATCTAATGTTTTGGTCTTTTGTATTCAACTTGTAAACGATTCGCAGTCGATTCCGTGCTTCATTTTAATATAAGTTACCGACCATTAGTGTTGAGTTAGTTTCCTCGGTTACATGTTACGTTACGTTACATTATGCTTTACAGTGAGTTAGAGTTGAAGCTGATGCAATATTTCCTGGACTTTGAAGTTGCAAATCATTGGAATTTGTATATCATTCTCTTTACAAGCTCTCTATGAATGAAGATAGGGATTGAAGCAAATCGTCAAGGACATGGTATGATACTCTAACTGTAATTACTTGAAAATGATTTTGGTAGAGTCGTTTTACACATATCTCTTTAGAATACAAGGCACACACAATATAATATATGTGCAAGTATACCATGATTATATTATATATGGGTCTAACAAAACTTGTGCAAGAGATATTTTGCTAAGTAAATGCAGAGTAGGTACAACATGAACATGTTGGACGAGTTGCAATTCTTTTTGGATTATAAGTAATTCGAAATAATGATGGCAATTAAAGTAAGTCAAAGATATTTTGAAGATGCGCAATTTGGAAGATTCTAGACCTGCTAAGACTTCTTTCCAACAAAACCACTAAGCTTAATCAGGGCAAATCAGGTATATGAACTGAAGTGACAAGCTATAGAGGTATGATTAGCTCATTACTTATTCAAGTGCATAAAGACCATATATTTTATTCTCGATATGCCTATGTGCAAGTTTTCAAGTGAATACTAGAGAATCTTATCTTATAGCTAAGTTATGAATTGTTAGATATCTTAGGGGATCACCAATTCTTAGAATCAGGTACCCTGAAGATAATAGGTTTAACCTAATTGGCTATATAGATATAGATGATGCAGGTTGTAAGAAAGACAGGGAAGTAATTCTTAGAAGTTGTCAATTTCGTGGAAGAAGTTGAATTCTTGTTGAAATGAGAGAAAGCATTCAACACACAAAGCTGCATCAAAGGCTAAAATTAAAGCAGCTAGTGAATGTGATACTCTGATCTTCTAAACAAGGAAACTTCTTCAACTCCAACAACTCTGTTGATCTCTCCACACCACTTAAGGAACAAGCTCATGGACACCAGGTATCATTTCTTTCGAGATTGTCCTTAGTAGAATCACTTGTAGATCTTTGCTAAATAACTTGATGAATTCATTTTATCTAAGTTGGTTAGTGAATTTGAGATATTATTTATATGCATATTTGTTGGAAATCTCATCTGCAAGGAATTCTTAAATGAGTTCATAAGTATTAAATCGTCCACATTTAAAGGACTTGTGAATTTATATTTAAATCCAGTACCTCATACTTTTACCTATTAGTTTAATTATCATGCTTACAATGTTATATGCATATGTGGTAGTTAAATGATTTAGCATAAGTTAGCAACATAATTATCTGTATGTTAGATATTTAATGAATATTAGTCAATGATATCTTGCTTAGTTGCTCTGATATTTTTAAATATTTTATTACAAATAATTGTGATACTTTTGATATTAGTGACAGTATTTAGAATTTCTGTTCTAAATAAATAATGCATATTTTAAAACTCACTAATATTGGAAGATGAAGTATTTTCTAAGTCATGTGTATAAAACTCTCAATATTTTATATACTTAGAAAATATTTCTAAAATTTGATTTTATTTGCGAGAAGTTGTAATTAGGATCACAAGTATTAAATGTAAATATTTAAAGGACTTGTGAATTTCTATTCTAATATTTTCTCGATCTTACGTATATCTATAATAATTGTTATGAGTATAATTGTAATATGCTAGAGTGACAATTATTAGATATAGCGTAGGAAGTTAGATGCTAATATTCAATCCTATGAATATTTTAGTATTTAGCGAAATTATTTTATCTTATTAAAATTATGGATTGAAGCAACTCAATGTTTATTAGTTTCGTAATTTTAATTTGATAAAATATTAGAAGCATAATTTCTTGCATTTTGAAATTATTTATAATTATCAAGTAATGATATTTTGTTAATATTTCTGTGCAATTAATTGTGATATTTTTTAATATTAGTGATAATACAAGTTGTTTATCTGAAATCACTAATAATAAAAATATGTCTTAATACTTATTGTTCTACGAATGATTGCCATACTTATTTGATTTATATATATGCATGTTATTGGTAATTGATTATTACAATATAAGTATTTAATTTATTTTGATTTATTTAAATTATGATGATATAAAACAATTCAGTGCTATATTGGTTCCATAATTTAAGTAAATTAAAATAAATTTGCAGCATAATTATTCGTAGCATAAATATTTTCTTTTATAACTTTGTGATAATTGATTAATATTTTATTACAAAATAATTGTGATATATTGATACTAATGGATTTGCTTAGTCTTTATTCTAAGTAAAAATTGGTTTTTGAAAAATCTGTTAGGATTAGTATATTTAGTTTTCTTTCTTTGACTGAATTTTAAATTTGAATGTATTAAAAAAAATTCTTGTCTAATTCTTTTTTAAAACGTTTTATTCAAAGATACATTTATTTTTCTATCAGTTTTAAAGAAGAAAAAATTAAAATTCTTTTTCAAAATTTCTCTTTTGAAAATCTTTTGATTTACAGCCCTGCTTTATTTTCCCAAACCTAGGGTGTGAATTGAATTTTTCTTGAGGATAATTTTTCTCCAATCTCATAATCTTTTATCCTTTCCCAAAAGCTAGTTTTAAAAGTTTTATCTTAAAAAGTTTTTTTTCTCTTAATTTTTCCTTTTAGAGTGACAGAAACTCTGTGACTGCTATTTTATTCAGAGGAATTATTTTTACTTTGAGGTACCAATCACTTGTAAAATGATTTATTTTTAAACACTTGTTTCAATGTATGTTTCACATTGATTCATAGTATCAAAACAGTGGTTGTTGCTTTGAAGGCCTTGTACTGTATTATTAAGCATTCATTCACCCTAATTGTCATGTTGTTATTTTAAGTCGGGGATATTATCAAGCAGACGAAAATGATGTAAATCATAATTGCATTATGAGTCAGAAAATCATAGTCCTCTATCTGATAAGGATGTTTTACAAAAACTGTTTTCAAAACTTACAGTACTTAGGTTTTAAAGGAAAAGAGTCATTTTATTGAGATAGAATGTTTTAAGAGAGTTAAATTTCTTCTTTGGTATAAATTCCCGTGTTTTATTATGGGAAGTTTGTCTTATAAGAAATTCATAAGGGATAGAATTTTTCTCTGATACAATTTCCCGCGTTTTATTATGGGATAAGTATCTTAAAGAAAATTTCTATTGGTATCATGTTCTTAAATGATAAATCTTTAGAACCAACAAAACTCTTTTACTAAAAGTGCTTTGACGCAATCGTTTACCATTCCTTCATATATTTTTCCTTCTCTTAAGGATGAAAAAATATATTTTGGAATGTTAAGGTGATTATCTTTTAATGTTGATTGATTCTTTCCGCTTAGCCCCTAGTGGCTTCAGAAGCTGGCCAAGAGGTTGAAAATCCATCAATCTCTTACCCAGGCCAAAATACCAAACACTCATTCATCCACTTCCATATATTAACCCTTCGAGATATAAGGAACCTATGTTAGTTAGAGGTTGATTAGGGAGAAACTGCACTTGATGCAGCAAATAAGGATGAAGTCGGAAGTGTACCCACAGCTCTACCTCCAGAGAAGAAAAGTAGTATATAATTGAGGTAACTGTAAGCTCGTCTGCATCTTCTCAAAAGGATGCAGAGCTGAAAAGGCAATAAAATTATCTTTGAAATCATTCTCTCAACAGGGTGGGTCCATTGAAATTCGCTCGTCAGCTAGAGCATCTTGTAATGAGTCAAGCACATCACTGGCACTCACGTTGCAAGGCGTGCACAGTGAGAGGTATAGGCATTTAGAGGTATAGGCATTTAGAGGAGATACAGACTCTAGTCATACATTACATTGTCCAAGTATCTACCTCAAACAGAAGTTAAACTTTTGCATCCCGAAAGGGAGCTTTCTTGTTCAGATTTATCTGGGCTTGAGAGGCAACTGGTTGGAATTTTTTTTTCGGATGAGTCAAGTAGGGTATTTTATACAAAATTCTGGTCACCGGATTACGAGGGAAACGTAGGCTCTAAATTATCATTCATTACATTGTCTACTACGTTGACCCTCTTGGAAGGAACATTTCGAGATCCTGAAAAGGAATGTCCACCTCCCGTTTACGGAGAAGGTGTGAGGCAACTCCTTGATATAACAAGGCAGGATTCCCTAACAGATTTTAAAATCTTGGGATAACCCATCTCAAAGAGGTGAGGCTCCACTAGACAGTGATTTAACAAACGCTATTGAGTCTGATGTTGAGACAGTGCTTATGCATGATAAATCAAGAACGCCTCTACGAGGCAATTCTCCACTTGATAGTGATTCAGTTCATTCTGATGAATCAGGTATTGGGAATATAACTGAATTGACGGATTTCACTTGCAGGTACATAATCCTACATTTGGAATGTAGAGTGAAAGTGAGAGAGAGAAACACTTGAGTGAAAGTGGGGGAGAGATACACTTGAGTGAAAGTGAGGGAGAGATACACTTGAGTGAGAGATAGGGAGAGAAAGAGTGAAACACTTCAAAGTGCTCGACACTTTAGTGTAAACACCAACATAACGTAGTAGAAGTGAGAAAACCATAGACCAAACACTTACCCTTGCTAAGCTACTATGTTTTCCCAATCAATGACAGACGAGAACCTTCCTTGGAAGACAAGCCATTCAAAAGATGGGCCATTGGAGGATTCCTCAACTAAGGGGGGAGAATTTAGTAAGAAAAAGAGAAAAATGAGAAGTTAATAAAGTCTTATCTTCGTATCCTTATGAGAAATTAATATCCTTAGGGGGGAAATTTAGACAAGAAAAAGAAGAAGAATTACATTCTCAGAGGGAGAACATTACTTGAGCTATGTTCTATATTCTATTGAAGACGTTCCCAGAAATTTTAATTCTTATGAAGCTCTGTTCATGATAAGTTCTTTAAGTTGAACTGTGAAGGATTTTGAAGCAGAGAAAGCTCAAACACAGACAGAAATGAAGATGATACTACATGAATATCAGTTCAGTGCTAGAGGAAAAAAACATCGTTCATTTCAGTTACACAAGAAATCTGAAAATGTAGAATATGATCCAGAAAAACAAGTAGCATTATTTACAAGTCCTGAACCGTTACTTTTTCTAGTTGTTAGTTGAGTTATCCTCTCTATGGAATTTGTTTGTTAAGTTTAACAATCAAATAGGGGGAGATTGTTGGTGAGGTTACGAATCTGTATGAATAATAATCGTGATAACTCAACACTAGAACATGACAAGTAAATAATACTACGCCTACACAGAAATCATGAAGAAATGAAGACAAGGCAAATACAGTGAATCAAGACATTAGAAGGAGTTTTAAAGTCTACTACAGGTCATTGAGAGAAGTAAATTAATATGTTCATGCCTCAGTGAAGAATAATGGTTGAAGACTTTCAGGGTTTCAGAAGTGTTGAAGATTCAGTATAGAAGTGTCACTAGAAGATTTCAGTGTAAAGGCATTGATTGAAAATAGACAGTGTTCGAAGCATAGGAATCTAGAAGGGTAAAGACAAATGTTAAAAAAGACAGTTGCAGTCTTGGATTTATACTCACTGAAAAAAGTTCATTTATATGTTCAAGCATCAGTGAAGAACAGAGAATGAAGTATTCAAGATTGTGGTAGTAATGGAGACGTTGTCTAGGTACCATAAAAGATTCCAGTGAAAGTACTATGTTTATTGACAATCAGTGTTCGAAACAATGAAATTGCTGCAAACTTAACAATGCAAGTAAAACAATAATACAAAGACCTGGATCAAAGTTAGTCGTCTGTGAACCAGACCAGTTGCATTAGGCGTCAGCAGTTTGTGAAAGGAATATGAGTATTAACTATAGAAGATTGAAAAACGTACTTGGAAAGAATGGTAATTTATTAAGATATGAAAAGTGATTTGTAAAGGCTACAACCAAACAGCTAAACAGCTCAAAGGGTGCAAGGTGCAAAGTGTCACAACCTTGGTACGAAAAGTGAAGGTTTATGAACTACAGTCAAAGAATGGAAATAGCTCAGGGTACAGGGTGTAATGTGACAAAACTTTATACAAGAAATGCAATTTGGTAAACTTCAGTCAAGGAATGAGAAGAAGGTCAAAGTGCAGTTATCAAATTGCACTTTGACCAAGACAAAGTCAGAAGCGCAACAAAAGTGATCTTCTTATTTCTGTTTTTCAAGGCGCCACATACTCTTTTACAGGGCAACCACTCTAGGAGGTGCCACAAAAATATACAGGCGCAACAAACTTAATTGTGTTAAGTAATCAACTTTAAGTGGCGCCTCTACAAGTGTAGTCCAGTGCAGGCGCAATAAAAAAAAGAAGTGAGGCCACTTGACTTGGTTAAATTATTACTGCATTTCTATGTTGCGCCTCCCCTGTGCATTACATGTATAGAGCGCAACAAAAATACTTTGGCACAACAAAGCCCTCAACCAATCAAATTACAGCAGCCTACTTTATTGATTTAAAGTCTACACCAATTAAAGAAGGGAGTCGTCTTCTCCAACACAAATAATATGTAGAGAGCCACTATCATGGCCGAAGCAAGAGAATAATTTATACACACTCATACCTTGCTTCCGATCAGATATTAGGACCCGGTTTTTTAACGAAAAATGATCAGGGCTCCTAGATATCACTCCCTACGGACTTAATTTTTCCTTGTACTAATTTAGATATATTTATATAGGAACTGAGCCTTATATTTTTGTGTTAGTAGCAAAGAACTAATTTGTTCTTTGGAAATCAGTTATATTTTTAACTGGGTGTAGCACCCCTCTTAGTTTATATACGAAAAATAAATTCCCTGAAACTTGTCTTCATAATTTACTTACTAATTTTCTTGAACCTAATTGATTTATCCAGACACACAGAAAATTAGTAGGCAGCTCACCTAAACACTACAAATAGTCAAACCCACTTTGAAGCAATAATTTATTTATCCACAAATTCAGGAAAAAAATTAAATTATTGTGAGTATCGTATTCAACCCCCCTTCTACGATATTTCGAGACCCAACATAATATTTAAATCCACAAGTAGATGGAGTGGATGAATACTGAACATCAGTATGAACAACATAGAAAGGAGAATCAACATAAGATTTATTGTCTTCAAATGGTAATTTGTGTGACTTGCTTAAAGCACATTCACGACAAAATTGTGAAAAGAAATTTTAGAACCAATATTAGTACTTATACGGGACAAGACATCAGAAGAGGGATAACCAAGACGATTGTGCCAGGTGGAAGAGTGTATAACAGCAAGAGCTTGCGGAGTGGAAGGGGTATGAGACAACTGAAGTGGATATAACCCGTCTTTACAAGGGCCTTGAAATAATAAATGACCAGATTGTAAGCAATATATCTTATAGAAATCAGGAGCAAATAGAAAGAAGACTTGATTATCTTTAGTAAAACGAGCAAAAGACAATAAATTTTTATGAATAGAAGGAATGTGAAAGACATTTTGTAATAAAAATTGAGAAGAACTAATGGAAATTGGCAGATTACCGGTATGGAAAACATGCATTGAGTTCCCATTACCCATATAAACATTATGAGGACCGCTGTATTTTTCAGGATTGCTGACAAGCATGGAGGTCATATGATGGGTCGCTCCAGTATCTGGGTACTAATTTGGATCAGCAACCAAATGGACTCCAGGGAAGGGTACAACTGTAGCTGGATCTAAGAACTTATGAGGGCGTTGTTGTTGACTGTGCTGGTTTGTGTGATAATTAGAACACTAGTTGGGATCTGGCACGAGTATTCCATTGGATGGTTGAGAACGAGAAGCCCAATTTTGCGGCGAGTAAGGTCTAAACAGAGGAATTTGTGGCTGATGAAATTGTTGTGATGGAATAGTATTCTTCTGTTGTTGTTGGTAGTTGCGCCCTGAATTGAATCGCCTAGATCGATTGAAATTTCAATTATTTGAATTAGTGTTTCGGCCATTTTGAGCATGATTTTCACGGCGAGTATTGGAACGATGAAAAAGAGCTATTGTTGTTCCTTGTTCCTGGTGACGTGGTTGTTGGGTATCGAAAGCTAAGATGCGAGCACGTAGCTCAGTAAAATTGGGAAGAAAAGATTGTTGTGAGAGGGTCGTTCGAAGCATGAGGTAGTCTGGTCCAATCCAAGCCCGTGAAGTGTTGCCAGTGCTAAATCTTCATTAGAGTCGGGCTTTTTAATGGTTGCCAATTGATCAGCAAGTGACTTGATGTGACGAAGATAATCATCAATTGATTGGGAGCCTTTGTTGAGTTCAAAGAGTTGAAGCTTGAGGCTGGAAGCACTGGCAGCAGAACTTTGCGAGAAATCGCTAGCTAGGCAATCCCAAATTTCTTTTGAGGTGTCAAATCTAATTGTGAGTTGTGAGATGCTTTCAGACAAAGAAGTAGTGATAAGACTAACTATTTGTTAATCTACAATAAATCAATCCTCATATTTTGGGTTGAGAATTTCTTTTTCCGGTTTAGTTTGAGTGGTAACTGTCATGATGGTGTGGGATGATTTTGGTATGGAGCCATCAACGTATCCCAAGAATTTGGCACCATGAAAGTAGGGCTTGATTTGTCTCGGCCATATCAGGTAATTTGTTTCAGTGAGTTTGGTGAATTGAGTTGTGTTTAGAGAAGGAAAAGAAACAGATGAAGAAAATTCAGAAGCCATGGCAGAAAAATAGAGAGGTGATGCACAGAGGAAAACAAAGATGAGGTAGAAAATGTAAGATCCCAAACCTAGGCTGATACCATGTAGAAATTGTATTTTTGTTGTATTTGATTAATGTATGATCTGTACATTATATAGCAGGCTACAAGAATAGTTACAGGCAATATTACAGGTGCAATAATCTTGTGTAATTACAAAATATAATCTTGTGTAATTACAAAATCAAAACTGATCCTAAACTATTTAAATGATGTGCTGATTTTGTGGGATTGCTTTAACATTTCCTTTATCTACTCGGGAAACCCACCAGGGAAACCCACCAGGGAAACCCACCAGCTTCAGTATTACAAAATTTGATTGTTGATGAAAAAGGCGGCTGAAAGCCGAAATGAGGTGAACATAATTGCATCACCTAGGGCTTGATCGGTTTCATAACTTATAGAATGATCTCATCCTGTACACTTACATTGAGAGTTTTATTTGGTAGAACAATACTGTTAATGATGACAATTTCATCTTCGACAGTCACGGCTTCACCTACATCAGATTTAAGCAATTAGTAAGATTTGTATGTAAAACAGGGTTCCTAAAATAACAAAAAGGATATGAAGAAGAAGGGAAGGCACGAAGAATACCAAGGATGGTAACTCCAAGCTTCGCATTACAGTCTCCTTCAGCCTGAATGAATTTATTATTAGCAAACTTAAAATAACACTTTTAACATCACTTGAATGAATTTTTATTATTATCAGCCTGAATGAATTTTTCTTTTTTTTTTGTCCAAAAAAATAACACTTGAATGCTATCGATCATCCATAATATCAGGAACATTTCTGCTAAAAAACTTGTGTCATCAAACTTGCCTGTACGCGTGACCATTTCCCAAGAGATGATTTCCAACCAACAATTGAATGCATAACTACAGCGTTATCCTGGCAGAAATGGTACAAAACTATATCAGTTATCTGAAATAAGTAACTTGATAGTTTCATGTAAATCTCTGTCTTAAATTTATGTAATTTAGTTTTATAAAATATAATATTTGATATTATGTATCTTCGTAGAAAAACCATACCTTGATTTCGACATCGTCCAAGATGATACAATTAATTAGTCGTACACCAGCAGCTACACGGACATTTGCAGATATTGAAACATTTGGACCTATCTGTTGAAAAAATGGAAATTAAACATTGGACGTAAAAAGTTCTAGTCTTCTAGAAAGGGAGGATGATATAACTAATACTGAAATTAAAAAATATTAAGGTTGGTTATGATCTACAATGAACATAACATTTACATGAGTTGAGGGCATTTCAAAAGAGTAGGTGATTACTATTTACTAGTACTCCCGTCGTTTCAAATCTCAAAATGTTTTCTAAAAGTCCGATACTTCACGTTATTCAGTACAGAAATGTGTTTTGAGTTATCGATGGTTGACATATACATCATAATGAAAACATAGAATAGCATTCCTTTTACCATTTCACAAGTACACGCATCATAATGTTTGCAAATCTCGTTTAGTCTATTTTCTGCATTATTTTTTATGTATTATATACTAGTGAGTCTTTTAGAAGTCTGTTAGAATCGAACTCTAGGGACCTCACCTAGAACTATTAGAAGTGTATGGTTGTAGTGAGTCTTGGTTAAATTTTAAACAACTTGATTAGTCTATAGTAAAATATCAAATAGTTGAGTCTTTTCTTCTTCAAATAGCAAAATCGAATCATGAGTCTACTTAAATAATATGAATAAATCCGATTTTTTTGGTGAGAAACAGATGGTAGCTACATATTAAAAAAAGATGCATAAAACCTTTGCAGTTGGATGTACTTTTGCTGATGGGTGAATATAAACATCACCAACGATTCCTGCACTCCTAGAGCCATCTCCACTGGCCAAAAGATGAGGAGTGGTGATCCGATATTGCGCAAGATACAGAGCAGAACATTTGAGAGAAATCCTGTACATAATGAGAGAGCCTAAGTAGTGATTAAGGAACACTGAAGCGGAGTAATAAGTGGGGAGGAGCCCTACCCTGGCGTCTTAATCTGTTCCCAGAAATCCATGTTTTCGTAAGTATACAACTGCTTCTTTCCGGCAAGAGGTGAGAGTATATCTTGATCCAAACGAACAAAATCTTGAGGAAGGTTTCTGTTGAAGAGATCAGAACAATAATTTGACATGTTTACTGGTTCAGTTAGGATACAAGCACATAATAAAGCGAAAGAGCGACACATGATAGGTATTATGGTCGAGGACCATGCTGAAATAGATAAGTAGACACTATTGCAATTTGAAGAAAATAAAATATTATCTCAGTTAGAACAATTGTACAAGCTCATGTCACAACTTAACACACGCACCCATATAATACTTATAAAATTTTAGATGCAGATAAAATTATATAACCTGCAATACATGGATAAAGATTTTAATTCACTTATTGCCTGAAAAGTGACAAAAAGTAACTTTCTCGTGTACTTATGAGACACATGATAGGCATTATGGTCGAGGACCATGCTGAAATAGATAAGTAGACACTATTGCAATTTGAAGAAAATAAAATATTATCTCAGTTAGAACAATTGTACAAGCTCATGTCACAACTTAACACACGCACACATATAATACTTATAAAATTTTAGATGCAGATAAAATTATATATAACCTGCAATACATGGATAAAAATTTTAATTCACTTATTGCCTGAAAAGTGACAAAAAGTAACTTTCTTGTGTACTTATGAGACAAATTGAAAATTCTCTAACCACTTTGTCTTCAGTTTGCAATTTATTCCTCCCTCACCCCCCCAAAAAAATAATTTAGAAATATATATATATATATATATATATATATGAACACAAACACATGAGCTTGCAATACCTGAAGTACTGTCACAATAGTGGCTTGACTACTAGCTACTAAATCTTTTAGTCAATTATAGAAAGGTAACTTCATATAGCATAGTGGAAACACAACAGAGTAATTTAGTACCTTGCAGCCAACTGGAGGGCCTCAAAGCTCGACACACGTCTTAAATTAGCTACAGAAAACAGTTATGGATTTGACATCAACAAAGGGAGTTAACTCCAGGCAAGTAAACATAATATAATAATTCATTCAGATTGTCAATGTGGCAAAAATTAAAAATTAAAAACATGTTGAATCCAGTATGCTGTTACAACATAATAGTCTACATTGGTCCGACATTTATCAATAGCATTATTGCCAATATTGAACTGAAGAATAGGGAACTATATAGAATTTATTGCCGATTCTTGTTGCATTTTGCAGATTGTTACTATGTTTTACTTAATCACCGACACTAATCTCTAACATTGTTCATGCCTGAAACAAGTTGTAGCAAAGATACAGTTTTGTTTAATGAAATAGCAAGTTTTGTTCTGTTTACTTGCCTACCTACTTGATTTCACAAATTATAAACTTGCTTCTGTTTGTATCCTGGAGCTTGTAAACTACTCCATAAGTCCTAAATTAACAGTCTTATTTAACTTTTTTGTGGTCAAATTAATCAAACTTTGACTTAAGATTAAAAAGTATTACTTTATAATTTCAAAAAACTGAAAATTGCATCTTAAAGTAAATTAGATATACTTTCTAATGGTATAATAGTTAAATATTTTCCAATTATATAATATATGTAAATTCCAGTCAAATTGCAGTCAATCTGACCACAAGAAAGTCAAATAGGACAGTCAATTTGGAATGAAGGGAGTATAAGAATGAGAAATTGAGTGGGAAGCTTAAAATATGGTGGATATTATATCTGTGTCAGCATGGTTGTTCGTGTCTGCGTGTTTGTCGCATAAGTGTGTGTCCGTGTGTGTCAGCACGGTGTGAATCACTGAGATCATATATTCATATTTTCAAAGTCCGCTGGAAAAAAAACTGTGTTCATAGATTTGACAACTAGGATTTGTAGGTTTTTGTTTTTGGAGCTTTTTCATTAGTTGAATTGAACACTGAGAAAAAAAGATGGCTAATAGAAAACAAGCCTTTGTCTTCGCGGTGTTTGGAAACATCTTCGATGGCACTAAATATTTGTGAGCTGAAGACGTAAACCCCACAGTTTATTAAATCACTTACCTGCATTTTATAACCCAAAACCGTAAAACATTTGCAATGCAAAAAAAGGGTGGGATCAACTATGCAGGAAACTATTAAGTCATTCACTTATAATAAGGTGTTAAAGTACATACAAAAGTCTCGGGCTTCTCGGTGTAATGTAACAACTCTTTGGTGACTGGATCAGCAACCAACTCACCAAATTGGTTAGCTGATTCAGCAGAAACCTGAAACCAGAAATTTTAGCAAAGGCAAGGCAATGACAAAGAATGCTAATGATTAAGATAAGAGATGTGACTACCATAGAAGTGTTACCTTGATAACTAATAATGTTTCAGTTCCACCATACTTTCTGTGAGCCTCTGCAAGAAGAATAAAAAGATTAAGAGCTAGTAACCATTCCCTGATTTGACTATTAGTTGTTCATATAAACAAGACATTCTACCCAGTATAAGATAGAAAAAAATAAAACTATGATTATTAGCTTACCAAGCATGTCCGGAAGTGGAAAATTACAACAGACATCACAGTTCAACAAAAAAATATGTGACTGCCATTTAAAAAAAATTGGTCAGAACTGTATTCATTAGATAACAGAGAATAATTGTAGCAGATTTAGCATATACTTACTCAGAAAAAAGAGCACCATGAGGAGAATTAGAAAACAAAAACCGTACAAAATAATATTAAAAGTGCAAATCTAACCGGGTTATCTTCCAAAATGTAATCCCTGAAGTAATAGAGAGCACCAGCTGAACCATGCGGTTTGTCTTCTTTCAAGTATCTAGAACAGTACACAGAAACAACATCAAACACTAAACTTTAAAATGTTACATTTTGTTGGATCAAAGAAAGAAACGCTAGTAAAGCATATTGCATAACAATGAATGCCTTGATTACCTGACAGGGACTTTAAGCTCATTAGAGATCGAGGAAACATAAAGACTGAACTCCTTTTCCTCGTAAAATCCAATCAAAAAAATTTGTGCAAGGTTTGGAATCTACAATAGAATATTTGTGTCGACAACAATTCAAGATTATAATAAAAGCACTATGTTTTACGCACAAAATTGTGATTCATACACATTACAGTTACCAACTTAAATATTTATTATGCAACACATTCCCATTATATTTTACTCCCTCAGTCACACTCATTTGTTTACGTTCCAGAAAGAAGGCCTGATACGCATTTTAAGGTGCATATAAAGTATAGTTACATAACTTATTTTTAAATTTTTTTTCTGAATAAAAATTTAACATTGTGACCGTTTGGGGTTCCTTAAACTTAAAATAAGTTACTTATTTTATTTTACATATTTTCATTTTTTTAAAGATAAATATTTATTTTAGAATTTTAAAACCAAATATTATCTTCAAAATAAAAAATAAGTTACTTATTTTCAGAAAAAGTACATACATGCTTACTTTTTTCCGGAAATAAGGGCTTATTTCCGGAAAATAAGCTTGGCCAAACAGGGTCATTCAATTTTTATTCAAAAATAAAAAATTGTAAAAATAAGTTATGGAACTGTTCTTTATATTATATGCCCCTTAAAATGCGTTACGGACTCTCTCTCCGAAACCTTAACAAATGGGCGGAACAGAGGTAGTATCAAATAATAACAATAATAAAAACGACAAATTACCCTTTTGCAAGCGGAAATAGGGTGGTGAACCATAGGCTGACCAGCAAGAGGGAAAAGGGGTTTCGGAGTGTTGAATGACAAAGGTCGAAATCGAGTTCCTGCAACATATTACATTAGCATACATATTTATGTGTACATATCAATAATTAATTTTTACCAAGAAAGTTATGGAATTAGAATCCAAAACTGTTTTGCATTTGGGCGTACTCCAACTTAATTCGACTTCGAAACCAGAACAGACCCGATTTCCGAAAGAAAACTCCGAATTTGATCTGAATCGTGGAAATTGAAAGAAATCTAATGAGGAAGAGGCATACCTTTGGTGGGTCCACCGACCATGATGACAGCTACTACCTTCTCCGTTGAGCTCTCCATTCTATTCAACCCAAAAGATTTAGATTTTGGGGATTAAGCTATCTATCTATCTATATATATATATATAACAAGGGGATGAGGAGGAGGTGTGGCCTAAAGTTGAGACAACAACAAAGACTGTTAATGTAGCAGGAGAATATCCTCTAGTACTCCGAATGTTGTTCTTGGCTGTTTGACCATTAGTCCAAACTAGAGCCGGCAATTTCGAGTTATGCGGGGTTTCATGTCCTTTGCTTTTTTTCAGAGTTACCGGAAACATAATCATATGTTATATACTCCCTCCCAATTTATACCCCGACCGATTGCTTTTACATAAATTTCAAGAAAAAATAGTTTATTTTTCTTTTATTACACATTAAAATTATATTTCAAATATATATGTACTGTATCCACTTTGTTAGATTTAGAAAAGGACAGAACATATATAAAATATTATTATTACTATTAAATAATTATGAAACAACTATCGAGTATTTATCATTATACGTGAAAGTTACTTTATTGTTATTAAATTTAGTTATTTTAAACATAAACTATTTAAAAAGTAGGGTTATAAATATAGGATTCATTAATTTTCGGTTCATTTTCGGGTTTCGGGTTCATATCTGATTGTATATAGTTATTTTGGGTTGAATATTTACTGACTCTAATTCGTATTTTTTCGTGTTGGGTTTGTGTCAATTTAGGGTCGGGTTGAAAATTGTCACCCCCGGTCCAAACAAACTTGAACACCCTACTTTATTTATAAATAAGTATGCCAGTATTAATAATAGTTTTTTGCTCTAAAATCATTTTTTTGGGTATGTATTAATTCAATAATAAAAAATTATACGGCATCTACAAATTGCTTAATAAAATTTAAAATTAATTTTTGGGAAGAGTATTTTTAGGTTTTATTTGGAATTATTATTTAAAATTGTTATGTTGTCTTTTATAATAAAAAAGTATTTACAGAAAAATCAAATGACGGCCTGGTAATATTTTTTATTTACGCATATTATGATATATAATAAAAAAAAGAATAAGAAATTTGAGATACATCTCACATAATTTTTATGAGATATTGAAGAAAATGAATTCATATTATAAAAGATTGTTCATATTAAAATATTATCTAAAAAATATTATGCATATCAAAATACTATATCCGTCAGTATCAAATGTTAGGGCTGTCAAAAAAATTCAAAATATCTGTATTTGTATTCGTATTTGAAACAAATCGGATATTATCCGTATTCGGAATAAAACGGATATTATCTGTATCAGAATCCGATAAATTCGGATATGAATACGAATATAGGTGTATCCGTATTCGATAATATCTAAATTCGAATTTAAATATATATAATATAAATTAATAAATATATAATATAAATATATATTTTATTAGGTTCAATTTATAAATATATGTATTTATTTATTTATAAAATTATATATTTTTCTAAGATATATATAATTATACATATATATCATATTAATTCAGAATTTTAAAAATAAAAAAATTATATTTAAAAATGATTACTTATTTATTTTTTTTAAAATGTAAAACATGATTCGGATTCGGATATTATCTGGATTCGGATTTGGATATTTTCAAATGCAGATTCAGATTTTCAAATTCGGATTTGGATATAGGCAGATCTGTATCCGAAATATTCGTTTGACAGCTCTATCAACTGCCACCCTCGCCCTTTCCCCTCTCTTCATATTCTTTTTGCTCCTTTTCCTTTATATACCCTAATTTCAAATACGCCTCCTTTCTATATTAGTATTTTACTTCAAATCATAGATGATACTGAGAAGGAGATGCAAAAGTCAAAATGGTGTTGGGTATTCCAACACTGATGTTGAATCCTGATGGTCAAAGGACTTGTTGCATAGCTTTGGATAATAGGATGGACATAACACCAATCTACAACTTGAGAACTGCAATTTTTCAGATTGATTAGGTGATCAAATGAAGGAGTTGAAGGAGAAACTGATAGAATTATTAAAGGCAGTTGAAAAGAAATTACTTGAAGATTTTCTAGTTGGAGATTTTTCTTATCAGGTAGTATGAAGCAAGGTAGAACACTTAATTATTCTATGCATTTGTCTACTAGTTTCTGACAACATCATTGAAATTTATGCTTTATTGCAAAAAGTATGAATTGTGGGAGATTGTTAGATATGAAGAAATGATGATGTCAGAGAATATCAATCATAGTCTAGATGATGTCATCAGAGTTTATTCACCGACAGAGTTTACACTGGTTAGAGTTTGACAGTTTTTATTCGACAAATTAGGACTCGATTGGAGGTAAAGATGGAAGTGTTTCAGTGAATATCAATTGCCTTATAGAAGCTACCTATTCAGAAGATAATGACGGAAATTGTATATCTATATTTATTAGTCATTATCTTTGCATTATTTAGATAGGTAGTTGTGTACTATATGAATACATGAATATGTTTACATTGATGTATCGATCGTAACATATTATTCTCGTAACGTAACAGTTATTAAGAACATCTTGTTTCTTGAGAGAGTTTTGTATTAAGTTTGTTAAAATTAATACAAACAGTATTTTTTTCATATACTTGTGTTCTAGTTTCGATTGTTTGGTAATATTATATTCAACCCCTTCTACAATAATCTATTTACTAGGTAACAAGATTAATTTTTAAAAATTAAAAAAAGGGACAAATACAGTTGAGAATTTTTGTTGTTTTTGAAAGTTGAAAAGTTAGCTTTTATTAAAAAATGGACAAATAATATAATATCCCTTCCAAGTGAAGACGAAGTGAGTGAATACCTCTTTAACTAGCCTGAATTATTACTCGGAACATTTATGTAAAATAATATATCCTTTATAGGTATATTAAATATATATATATATATAATTTATATTTTTATTATATTTTCAAATATTGATTTATTTAATTAATCTAGAATTTTAAATATAATATCATTCTATTATATTTTAATTATATTTTTGTCCTTTATTTATATTATAAATTAAAATTAATATTTAAAATATGGTATAAAATTTGATGATTAAATTTTAAATTATTTTTTATTAAAAAATGTTGGTTGTAATATAAATTTTCTTTAAAAAATTTCCGATCTCGCGGGGATCCAGTTCGGGGTTAGTATTCGGGGATGGGATGCAGAGAGTGGCCCGATCCTGAACCGGCCGATGACCATCCTGCGAGTTAGTCTGGCACTAACAAGCCCAAGTGCAACTACAACCTATTTGAGCCCCTATTTGAGCTGTGGGTGAAAGACTAATTCGATATTTAATCCTTTGAATTCAGCTTCCGGTATTTGTTCTCAGTTGATTGTTGTTTAAAGTTATTATATAATACTTAATATCATTACATTTTTAATCAACTTCCGATTCAGTAATATAGAATGAATCCTCAAAATTATTGTGAAATTGTTTATGAGAGCTGTGTCGATGTTTCGACCAACCAGAGACATGGTCAAGATTAATTTTAAATATTATGTACTCCATCGGCCACCAGATAAGTCTCTTGGATTTTCTCTACTGCCTTTCGCCCCAAGCTCCTCAGCATACTCCATCGAGCCACCATACATTGGTTGTTACTTATAGGGGTGAACAAAAAATTGAATAAGAACTGAAACCGAACCGAAACCGATAAAAACCGAACCGAAGAAAACCGAAATCCAAAAAAACCGATCCGAAATCGAAAAATAAAAAACCGAACCGATTGATCGATTCCGGTTATAAATTAAAATCGAACCGAAAAAAATCGAACTAAATCAATAATTAAAATAAATAAATTATATATATATAATTTATATATATATATGGTAAAATGTATCTACCGTTATCTTTAGAAAATTTTCTAAAATTAATTATATAAAACTACATCATTTAGACTAATTTTCTAAATTTAATTATATAAAACTACATCATTTAGACACTATCAGAAAAATTTAAAATTAATTTTGAGTTATAATTGTGTACAAGAGTTGTCTATCTTATAAATGAAACAATATAAATCACAATACATATTCATATTCATATTCATATTCACATTGTTTAAAATAAACTACTATGTTTAAAATCCACTGATTAATATATACAATGCCGATTAACTTCACAATTAAAAATGCGATAGTTTAATAGAGTTGCATATTTGAATATTTGTATGAGAAGACATGATCTGATAATATAAAATTTATATAAATTCATTAAAGTTTCTTACATGTTACAGTAATTTTAACTTGTTACAGTTTCTTATCTTTTTTTGTAATGTTATTATACGGAATGTGATTCAAATATTTGAATGTAAATATATAATAATTTAAATTATATACTTTTTCATTTTTTTATCCGGTTTTTAATCGAAACCGAACCGGTAAAAACTGAACATGTCTTTTTAAAACCGAAACCGAAACCGAAACCGATAGTTCGGTTACGGTTGCGGTTTTTAATTTTTAAAATCGAAGATACGCGGTTCCGGTTCCGGTTCCGGTTCCGGTTCCGGTTTTAGCGAAAAACTGAACCAAACCGCGCCTTCCCTAGTTGCTTATGTTAAAGTTGGACTACATGGAAAGGCGGAATCGGCACTTGGAAAAGTGGAGGAAGAAATTCAAAAGATGGGGCGACCTCGTGACCGTAGCCCATTTCATTTCCTGTTAAGCTTGTATTCTGGAATCTCTAATTTAACGGAGGTCCATAGAATTTGGAATTGCTTAAAGCCAGCTTTCGAATACGAGTTCCCTAGTTATGCTTCAGGCTCTTGCCAGACTGGATGATGTGACTGGGTTGAAGGAGGTTTTTGAGGAGTGGGAATCAACTTGTTCCAGTTATGAGAGAAGGTTGCCGAATACTGCAATAGCTGTCTACTTGAAACATGACATGATTGAAGAAGCTGAGAATGCCTTCCACAACCTTGTAAAGAGATGTGAAAAACCTTTCTATCTGGAGAAGCATCAGATCGATTTAACTTTAAGATGCCTTGAAGCATCTATATCTGGAATCTATAATAATCAATGGCATCCATTTACTGCAGATGTTACCAAATTTATGGAATACTTTAAGAAAGAGGTTGATGTTACTGGTGCTGAGAAGTTATGTGAGATTTTGAAGAAAATTAATTGTATTTCTGAAGCCTACACATTATTGCTTAATGGGTATTTAGCTACTAATAAGAAAGCACCCCAAATTTGTTGGAAGATGAAGGATGATGGGGTTGAAATCAACTCTGAACTTGAGGAGTTTACCCCGAGCATGGAAAGAAATGCCTAATTGCAGCAGAATATTATTAGCATTAATTTCCTAATACAAGAGGGACGTTCATCAATGGTCTTGCAAAATTGAACGAGTGCACAGGAATGACATTGACGTGACTGACTTTCCAACAACGTTCAATGACTTTTCTTCAAGCTCTCCTGGTAAGACATCGAGACTTGAGATAATTTGTTTGGATAGTCTGTCAATATGCCCTGTTTTAGGATACAGTATGTGCAGCAAGGCCCTTTCTGTTTCATGAATAATTTTTAAACTACACACTGGCAATTTTGCCAATCTCTTTTTTACTATGTTCCACAAATAAAATGGTCTCTGTTAGAGAAGTCCAATTCATATGTTCAGGCTAAGAAATACATGTATATAAGATAATCTTAAATGTTATTATTGCAGTACCATATATACTACTACTATTCGGTAAACAAATCATCTATTATGTTAATAACAATAATTTTTTTTCTTCTGAACTTTACAATATTTGTAGATATTAGCAGAAATATTTATAATGTATAATAGTTTGTATCCCGTGCGTTGCCCGAAACTTTGTTAATATTTTTATTATTTGTATTTTAATATTTTATTTAACTCATTTATATTTATCTTTTTATCTTGGTCTTCCTCTTCCAACTATAATTTTTATTTTTATTTAATATCATGTATGGGAATATTTTTATATAATTTTTCATTTAATTAACTTGTATTTGTGTTTGAAAAGAATAAGATTTGTGTATTTTATTTAGAGTTGTGTTTTAATCATAAATCTATTAGTTGAGAAATTGGCCCAAATAGTGACCAACTAACCTGACCGACCGACTACTTTCGGAATAAATCGGCTAATTTATCACCCTACAATATGCTAACTTTCATCCATATCTAGTTCTAAGGATCTCATCATCTTCAATCATCGCATCAGTTATTCAATCCCAACTAGTTCTCCAATCGCCTCTCAATCTTCCCTTTAATATGTATTTGTGTAATAATTAGGTTTAATTTAGATAATATGTTTTATGTTAATTGGTTTGTGTTTGTATGGATTGGATATATTTAGGTTTGATAATTCCATGCGGCAAAGTCATGATGAGTACGTGGTAGTCTAACAGGCCACATTTAACGTCCCTCCCTTAGAGTTAACTCATATTTAATGGGCATGCAAATATATAAAGGTTTAGTGTTACGATTGATGTCACTTTCATTAATCTAATAATTCACTCCTTGCATGACCCATGGGATTCATTCCCTCGTCGGGTTTATCTCAGCTACTCATCGAGTTATTAATATGTAAGTATTGTATATATGAAATTGTGGTAGACTTCAATCTCCTTTCCTTATCTCATTAAAATTGTATTTATATTATGATTTGGATGCCTCCCGTGATCCTATTTCCCCGCAGTCACTTGCTGATCACGTTCCTTGATATTATGGATGATTTCTTTATCTTTCCATGTATTTGAATCATAGTTACTTATGACTCTTCTCTCTTCCTTGATTTTCTCTCGTAAAGGTGTTATTTATCCATTCCTCTTAAGATTTGGTCTACTTATTGTTAGTCCTTAATTGATATATCAATATAATTGATAATCTTATATGTATAATTAAATAATTCAAATAATATTGAATTATTTATTGAATAATATTGATTAACGTAACTAATTGGCTTGTTGGTCACCAGACATTGTTTACTCGTCATATCGTCAATAATGTCATCACACGTCAATACAAAATTATACTTATAAAATTTGGTTATAACAAACCAAACCCCTCCGTGGTGCTACCTCGTTTATAATTAGTCTCAATAGATTTTAGGGGTTTCCCATTTATATGGTTTTTTATTATATGCAAGAAAAATGTGACGTCCTTTACGGAAGTACTTTCTTTTAAGCTCTCGTCTTTTTTCAAATGTACTTAACAAGGATATAAAAAAATTTAGTACTAAAACTATAGATTCAGCGAAGTAGTTATCTATTATGTAACTGTCCAATACTTAAAAAATTAAAATACTTAAACAGATTGAGTATACGGTACAAAATTCATATCAGGCTATTTGCAATTTATCTTTGAATCAGTTTAATGATTCAGGATGTAATTTCGGCGCTGAAAAAGCTAGTGTCCAACAATGATGTATCATGCCTGCATCCCATACAGAAACTTCAATCTTTTTTAAACTGAGGATGACGATGTAACAATGATGATGATGAAGTTGATGTGACGTGGTGTAGAATACTGCGCATATATCCTGTGCTAAAAAACAACTGTGGTAAGATTTTTTGTGGGGGCCAATATGTAATAAGAAGTGATGGCTCCAGTGTGCACTCTTAAGGAGTTATAAGGATTATGTGGGACACCATTAGTATGTGATCACCACCACCTTCAGGCAGGTTATACTGTGTATAAAATGTACACATGTATTTATTGTTAGTTCTATGCATTTAAGAGTGTAAATGAGCGGAACCGAGTCGAATTTAGACTGTTCATGTTCGGGTTGTTCGAAATTTTTTGAACCCGAACTCTTATCGAGTCAAATATTTTGTTTAAATTTGGCTCGTTAGGGAAAAATGATGCTCACAAAGACATGTTCACCAACAACTCAAGAACACATCTCATTTGTTATTTATGAATAACATGTGTTTATAAACATCTTCATTTACAGAAAAATTTGCGAATATTGTAGAATATAAATTTTTTCAAGTTACAATATAATATATATTACGATTCAATTAATACTACTAAAAATATAAATATTTAACAAATAATAAATGAGAAGAAATTAAAGAATTAATTCAAAAATAAATATATATACAATTAATTCCTATTTATCATAAATATTTATGAATATTTGTTGTAAAATATCAACATCTGAATTTTGTAAAAGGGAATTTGTATAATATGTCCTAAATTAATGAGTTACTTTATCAATATATCTCTTTTTATTTAATAATTATAAATTTGTCCTATGGTTAATTTTAAATTCATGTATAACTCATATACATATAATTAAATTATAAATATTAATATTTATTTATTAAATATGACTACAATGTGCTTAATACAATACATATCTATCTACACTGTATTATTAAAGCTGAAACATTAAATTTTGATAGTCAGTCGGTATTTGCGCCGCATATTTGATATACTATGGGTCCTAATTTTAAAATATTAATCTTAAAATTAAAATATATCTCATATTAATCTCCTATCTAAAATGTTTCATATTAATCTCCTAATTAAAATATCTCTATACAAAATATACAAATATTATTTTATTAAAATATAAATATGAATAAATTATACAAAAATATATACATATAATATTAAATAAAAAGTTGCACGAAATATAAGTTAGTATATAAAATTATTTATTTTCCCTCGCTGCTAAAATCGTGGGTCTGATGCTTTTGCAGCAGCTGCTTCAGAATGATTGCTACAGCTACCGATGCTATATAATTTGCTGCTTTTCGATCACTAATAACATATATTATCTTTTCGATTACTAACAACATATAATTATAGGTTTATCCATGCTGCTGCCATGCATATTGTGGTTGTTGCTTCAGTTTGATTTCAAATATAATTATATATACATGTGTACAAGTTAATTAAAGCCAATTCAGAGGAAGTATATTAAGGGTTTTGATCCTGACATATGATGGTTCATCAGTCATCTGTCCACGGTTTTTTTATTAGGAATCTACATGTAAATTGATGATAATTTTAATCTTAGAATCATAGAAATTTTAATTGATTTAACTGATCAATTGATATGAAAATTATATATATCAATTAATCAGGAAACCATTTATTAGTTGAAATGTTTATGTGAATCAACTGATAATTTAGATTGTAGATTAGATGTACTTAGTCTATTTCAATCGATAAGGTGTAAGTCAATTGATATAATTCTCATCAATTAATGTTAGAGTAGATTGATATAGGTCATCAATTGATGTGTAACTTAGACTGTCTAATTGTAATTATTTGAAGACATGAAATTATATAAGTGAAAGATGATCAGTTGATATTGAAGCATCGATGAATAGAAGATCAATTGAAGAAGCCAAATCAAGTGTCGAAGACCATCAACTGATATGAAGACCCATCGATTGGTATATCGATTGATAACATCTATCAATCGATAAGTCATCATTTATCAATCGATGAATATAAAGATCAATCGAAGAGGAATATCAGTTGATGGATAAAAAGAATGATCAATTGATATGTTTGACAACAAATTATCCATTGATTGAGACAACAAGTTGACAAGTTGATAGACAAAAGCACACATATGAAAGACAGTCTATGATAACTGTGAAGACTCAAATTGAAACTGTCTCTCCAAGATTGAAGACTTTTCCCTAAATGGAAAAGGGCAAACATGAAAGATAGATTAGAAACAATCCTAGTTTAGATTAATTGTTTTATACTCTTTCTAGGTATTCTAAACACACTTGTAGTATATAAACAAGTGTGATAACATTGTTAGAAAATATACAAGTTAGACAATATTTCTTGAATCAACTTTACTACGCCGCTGAGTTTTATTAACTCAGATAATTTGAGCAAAAATATATATTGATGAAAAACACAATCCATCAGTAATTTTAAATATCTTTGATCAAGTTAATTTTCAGTTTCACTTGTTCACATATATTCTCTTAAACACTCAAATAAAAAAGAACAAACATTAAAACAAAAAAGTTTTGGTGATTTATATTCAACTCCCCATTCTACAAATCATATTGATATTATTTTGGGAAATAACAATTGGTATCAGTGTTAGTAATTGTGCTCTAGAGACAATACTTTTTATATTTTAAGGAAAATATTTATTATTAAGGATTATGTTTTATTGATTATTATTTATTTATTATGTTTTATTTACTGCGTAATAAATTGAAAGCATAATAAATGTCCTTGGAATTTTGATACGTATTATATATCTTTAAGTATGTGACTTAAAAATGAGATTATATGAATAGTATCTTATTCCTAAAATTCCCTAGTCGAGTATTATTATTTAAGGACAATAATAATGCACAAAGACTAGTATGTTTCTTGACAGATGACCACATCTCATTGGTCATAGGTATGAGAATACTAAAGTCAAGAACATAAGTGTATGTATCAATGCATGGCACTGGAATGACCCGCCATGAGATTCTACATGTTAAGTAAGTGTCATAAGTAATTCTCACTGTGATAATGGTGTAATGATCCTTAGACCTGAAATCATTATATTTCTATACGAGAATTAATATACTTTGATTACATTAAAAGTTACCTTTGACCGGGTGATGATAAAAGTGGACATTGGGTATATTATGAATCGTATGAGAAATATGAATGATCTAGATGGGATTTAATCCTCCTAATTTTAGGAGTGATATTATTGGCCTCTTGTTTGAGTGAGACTATGAAATGCACGGCCGTGCTCAAATGTTGATTTGATTTTAATAGTCTACTCATCGATCAAGAAAATAAAGATTAAATTATGAAGAGGATGACACGAGACATGCCTTGAGTTTAATCTATAATATCAAGATTAAAAGGATTATATTACATGGAACATTATTCACGAAAGGCTTAATCGAATCACCGATTTATTATTATTACTTGGGTAGCAATGATGTATTACTAGATGCCGCTCATTGTTTACAATTTTAATTAGATATTAAAATTGTTGCCAACGTAATAATAACCTACAGGGTCACACACAAAGAACGCTTGAAGGAGAAATAATTTAAATTATGAATTTAAATTAAATAAGTAATTTATTTTATTTATGATATTAATTAAGTATGACTTAATTAATTATATAAATAGAATAAATGAATTACTTAAACTAATTCCAAAATTAATAATTAATTAATTAAGTGAGACTTAATTAAATAATTTAGAATTTTGGATTAGTATTAATTATAATTGGATTATAATTAGAAAACTTATTTCTCTCTCTATATAATCTCTTTATGGGCTGATTTAATAAGATAGAGATTTTACAAAAACCCTAGCCGCTCTGAGAGAGGAGGAAGATAGAGAGAGAAGAAGTTTTCGGGTGCTAGTACACATCAATCCTTCATGAAAAGTGTTCGTGTGGATACCGTAGAGCGTAGATCGCGAGAGCGGGATACGTGGTGATTAAACAAGCTTTGGACCTCCATTAATCTTCCATTAATGAACTGTTAAAGCTTCTAAAGGTATTTATTCTTTATCTCCGAATTAAATCTTTTGTTTTCGCATGGATCCTGCGGAGGGTTTCGCTATTTTGATTTATTTTTCGCGTTTATTCCGCTGTGTTTGTGTCACGAAACCCTACAATCAGAGCATAGGCTTTCAATATACAGAAAGTTTAAAGATCAAGAATAGTCAATATGGGCAAAAAAGATTCAGTTGTGAAAATTTCAGTGTTAGAAAAAGATGAATACTTTGCATGGAAAGTAAAAATGCACCTGCATCTACTCTCTCATGACCCTTCCTATGTTAACTACATAGAAAATGGTCCTCATGTTCCCATGAAGCTAGTAACAGGTGTAAACACTGATGGAACTCTTACATTTGACAAACATGTTCCCAAAGTCATCATTGAGTTCACAGAAGAGGATGAAAAGGAAGTGCTTAAAGACAAGAATGCCATGAACATTTTGTTCAATGGTCGAGATAAAGATATGTTTGACAATGTGATAAACTGCACCTCATCAAAAGAAGTTTTAGATACTCTTCAAACTCTATGTGAAGGGACTAAACAAGTAAGGAAAAACAAGATGCAAATCTTGATTCAGAAATATGAATCATTTCATTTCAAGAGTGGAGAGTCTATCAACGATACCTATAGCAGATTCCAGAAGTTGTTAAATGGATTGAAGCTATATGGTAGGGTTTATGCAACTGAGGATACAAATCTAAAATTTCTTAGATCTCTTCCAAAAGAATGGAATAATGACTGTCTCCATTAGACAATCTCAAGACTTCAAGGATTATACTCTTGAAAAACTTTATGGTATTCTCAAGACATATGAGTTGGAAATCCAACAAGATGAGGAGATTGAGAAGAATCAAAGAAAAGAGAAAATTATGGCTTTGATGGTCAAGAGAAATGAAGAGAAGAAGAAAATAGGTTGTGTAGAAGGTTCTTTCATGGTGGCTAGTGATGCTGTTGAAGAATCATCCAAAGGAAAGGGTAAGGGCAAGTGTGAAGAAATTGAAGCATGCTCTCAGGATGATTTGGATGAGATTGATGAACACCTTGCATTTTTGTCAAGGAAATTTTCAAAGCTAAAATTCAAGAGGAATCCAAATGCTCAAAGGCCTGGATCCTAGTTTAGAAGTAACAATCAAATTTGGTTGATAGATCAAAATTCAAATGCTTTAACTGTGGATTGGCTGGTCATTTTTTGAATGAGTGCAGAAAGCCAAAACAAGAAAAGACAAAGTCATATGATGGTATTGACTACAAAAAGAAATACTTTGACCTGCTTAAACAAAAAGAAAAGGCTTTTGTTACTGAAAAAAAAGACTGGGCTGCTGAGGACAGTGATTCTGAAGAGTTCATCAATCTAGCTCTAATGGCCAACCATGAAGATGAAAAAACTAGTTCATCATCAAATCAGGTATTAGTTACTAACTTTTCTGAGCTTACAAAAGATGAATGCAATAATACTGTTAATGAAATGTCTAATGAATCGTACAATTTGCATGTCACTCTAAAATCTCTAAACAAAGAAAACCTCAAGTTAAAGAACATCATTGATGCCTTAACTGAGAGGAATGATTTTCTTGAAAATGAATTTGTTTGTTTAGATAGATTCAAGCAGGAAAGTAAGGATACTAGAGATGAACTAGTAAATAGTTTGAGAAGAGAATAATTGTTAAAAGAACAATTGGCTGGAGAAATTGAAACTATTAACAAATAGAACAGGTCTGCTAAATCTGCCAAATAAATTATTGATGTTCAGGGTGTAAATACTCTAGGAGAATCCCCTAAATCAGTAGACAAGCCATTGATTGATACTTCAATGGATAAAGATCAATCGACTGCTAATCCTTTCTCAACTAATAAGGATTATCAATCGATTGATTCTGAATCGATTGATTCTGAATCAACAAGTAAATCATCAATGGCTAATAAGAAGAACAAATTTAGCACCCCTATCAAGTTTTTTAAGGAAACCAAGAATCAAGTTGAGACTAAGGCTGAACAGATCAACATTGGTAGCTAATCTAAGAAACAATTGAAAGAGAAATTAGAAGGGATATCACCTGTTGAAATCATTCACCCTAAATTTGAGAAAAAAATTGTTTGCGGATAGAAGATGAATGGAAGGAGGATTTTAGTGTATACGTACTTGTTGCGTTTATGTAACATATTATTTAAAGGTGTTCTAATATGATGGTTGTATTGTCTAATTAAACTTCCGGATAATTTTTTTTCTTATGATAGTCGTAATTTAGGTGATGACCTATGAGATTGGTTAATCATACATTTCGATTAGATGATAAGTTTTTGTGAATGAAAGAAACCCTCACATTCCTTAATTTTATTGGGAAGGGTATAGAAGTGTGCTTAAATCCGTATTGTGTTTTCTACTTCAAAAGTGGAATTCTACAAACTGTTTTCCCAATTACACAAGTAGAAGGGGGGGGGGGGTTGAATACTTGTGTGCTCCTTTTTACCTGTTTTAAAATAAAACTTGAAAGATAATAGCTTCGAATGATTAACAAAGAACAAACACAAAGATATGAATGAATACTGTTTGTATTATTAATGTCAGAATACAAACTCTCCTAGTGTATAAACAAACCCTAGCAGCTTCTCTATGTTTCTCACAACAACTCTATCTATCTGTATTCTCTCTCAAAACTTCGACTAATAAATTAGGTTACATAGAGTGTTTATATAGAGAGCTGCATATCAACTAATAATAGAAAATATAATTAAAATAGGAATAAAATTCCTAATTATTAGTTGACAGTTTCCTTCTGAAATTCTCTTTCCTTCCCATAGCATATTGCAATATGATTATCTTTTTCTTCGAAGACTCTCCATTCCTGTGATCACCTTCCAAATTCAGCTTCATCTTTACAGACTCTTAAATCTTCAGACTATAGACTCTGACAGACTATAGACCCCGATCACCTTCCATACTCCGATTTGCATCCAGACTCTGGTTTCATTTCTTTTGAAAATCTTCTAAGTATATGATTTTCCAGTTGCACAAGTAGAAGGGGGGTTGAATACTTGTGTGATTTTTCTGCCTGGTTAAAATCAACTCAATAAAAATTAAAGACTTGAACATAGAACAAAGATTAAACACAAAGATATGTATGAAAAATGTTTGTATTATTGATGTGTGAATACAAATTCTTCTAAGGTGTACACAAACCCTAGCAGCTTCTCTGTGTATTTCACAGCAACTCTCTTTATCTCTATGCTCTCAAAAACTTCGACTTACTTCTTCTTCTTTTTTCTTTTAGGTTACATAAAGTCTTTATATAGAGATCTTACCTATAAACTAATAACAGAAAAACAAATTATAATAGGAATATAATTCCTAATTATTAGTTGACAATTTCCTTCTTAATTCTCCTTCCTTCTCATAGCATATCTGCAATATCTTTGGCTTTATCTTTGAAGACTTCCCTTTTCTGTGATCATCTTCCAAATTCAGCTTTGACTTCATAGACTCTGAAATCTTCAGACTCTGCTAGACTATAGACTCTGATGGACTATAGTCTCTGATCATTTGTAGACTCTGGCAGATTGTAGAGTCCGATAGTCTATCGACTCTGATCACCTCCCAAACTCTGATCTTCATCTAGACTCTGGTTTCACTTTTTACAGAAAATATTCTAAGTACAAGAATGTAGACTAACTAAACTCTAATTATAAAATTTCAGAGACTAGAAACACTTATTATAAATAAGCTATGCTAAATCCTGTTCTAGTATTCTGTACATCATCAAATGAATAAATTCCTAACAATGTCCCCCTATTTATGCTTAATAAAAAATAAGCATAAATCAAGATTTGATGATATCAAAACTAAAAAATGAAACAATTGTTCTAGAACAACAAAAATTTGTATAAGGAAAAAGAATTATTTCTCACTTGATCTTCTCAAAGGCTGGATTATTCTTCAAAAATGAATTCAACATATTTTCCTCCACAATAACAAGAGCTTCACCAACATACTTCTTTAATTTCTTCATCTCTTCATTTGAATATTTGATTTGACAGTAAGCTGCTCTTAGATCATTTGCACTACTTTCTTGTTCCTTTAAATCCTTTAGCATCAGAACACTAACTTTCCCACCCATAGGTTGAAATCCAAAGTAATGACCCACACCTTCTTAAAATTTAATTTACTTTTCTTCTACTGGCATGACTTGATCATTTCCTTCAGCATCAACATATTTTAAAGAAAATTTGCCCATTTGTCGATTTGCTTGTCTGTGCAGAGTCAACTTCCTGTCAATCTCTTTGAACCATTTGTCTGTGACAGCTTCTTTGCTTTTGTTTACTTCATAAAAAATTTGTAGGAGAAATCTAACATACTGTAATTCATCAGCCTGTTTGAAAAAGATAAAGTTTGGTTGACTGATCCATCTTGTAGATCCACCTTCTAAGAAGTATACCAGCATCTTATTTTTTACTTTTTCTATACTTTCTAGCATATTTCTTTCAAACACATTATAAACAATTTAAACAGACACCATTTTGTTTAAGTGCTTTTGTGTGATCTTTTCAAATTGCCTATTTGTCAATGATTGAGGATCTCTCGATAGAGTTAATGTTCTGTCAATGTCTGGTTCTTCAAAACTTCCAAGACCCGTCTTCTTTTTGGCTCTCAGTTGTAGATTAGATTGAATACATTTCCAGTAAGAAGGTTCTTTGACCTCATCAGAGTCTGACTTTTTCTTTTGCTTATCAGAGTCTGCTTAGACTCTGACTTCCCATGTCCAGTCCCTGACTGATGTGTTTAAGTTTTTGCTATTCCATCCATTCCAGATTGTTTTTATAGCACACCACCAGGACCCCTAGGACCATGAGAAATATCACCAGCTTCATCATCATCATCATCTCTTCTCCTGTTAACTCCCTTTTTAGCTTCCTTGCACACCTTATCCTTATTTCTCCTGGAGGAATCACCAACTTGCTTCTCCCCCTTTTTGACATCACCACCACTTGTGACAACCAAAAGAATCTGCTCAAGTATAGTGAAAATATTGGCTTGGGCTGCAATGTCTGAATCAACCTTGGTGTTTAAAGCAGATACTGTAGATTGAAGCTGAGCTTGATTTGTAGTGGTATCAGCAATAACATCCTTAAAAGTAACTTCTTTGGATAATTAAAGTGAGTGAATCCTGTCAAATCTAGTACTGAGCAAAGAAGTTGTATTATCAACACCAATAAGTTTGGTTTGAATATGAGAAATATCCTTGACCATATTAGCTAATTGGTCAGCAACATTCTCTGTCTCAATTTTAACATCTCCATTAATTGCTTGATCTTCTTCACCAGGATAGTGATCATGTTCTTGTAGAAAAGATTTTTCTGAAAGGCCTTAAGTCTCTCAGACTGATGAATATTCAAAATGCAGGCAAAGGTTACTTTATCATCTATCCCTTTTTGTTGTGCAGACTCCCAAGACTGAGGAAACACTTGATCAAAATATAAAAAAGATGGATTAACTGGTCCATCATCCTCAGAAGTGCAATCCTCATTAACAGGTTCAATCTTAGTAACTGGAGGTGTAGACTCTGGTGGTGTGGTAGACTCTGAAACTGCAAAAGGGACTATAGACTCTGACTCCTCCTTAGAGTGATCAGAGTCTGTAGACTCTGGAAGCCTAGCCCTTATAGGCATAATCAAAAGTGGTTCTTATGAATTCAATTCTGTAGTCTTATCCTGAATAGTAGTATCATCCACCAAAGTCTCCATGACTCTTTCTGCTCTTCTAGATAAAGAATCCACTAGATGGTGTTGTGGTCGTTGTGTAAATGATTTTTGTGCAGCTAGAGCCTCCTCCTTTTTGCCAATCTGCATAATTAATAAGAATGGATTTTCATCCATCCCCTGCCCCAACTCATTGGACCAACTCTGAGGAAAATCTTGATCCCAATAAGTGAAGCTAGGTTCAGGATACCCTAATCTCTCATCCTCACAGTGGGGTTGGGCACCCACTCTCTCTTCCTCACTCAGGCTCTCTACAACATTATCTACCTCTCATTTTGCCTTGACCAGTGCAAGCCTCTCAATTATATTTTCACTTAATGTGGAAGGTGCACTCAAAATTCCTATAGAAGAGGGGTTGACAGAAGAATTATGTACTTCAATACCTGAACCACCCTGATGGAGGGGTACCCCTTCAAATGTATGAAAGCTAGGGGTTTCCACCAAGGGGTGAACATCAACAGATCCTGAACCCTTACAAGCTTTTTCTTTCTTTTCAGAGTCTGTTGGATCCAGTATTCCTGTCTTAGGGTCTACTCTAGACTCTGACTGCTTCAGTATGACTTCATTAGAAGTTAGAGTCTGAGTGTCACCATCTTTGACTATTGGTGCATGAGACTTCACCTCAAGGTGGATAGACTTTGATAGAATAGATTAGATAAATTTTTCATGAGCATCCATCAGAGTCTGTCCTCCCATATCACTTGGGTTCCCAACTGTATAGTTTAGAGTTGTCAAGGAGGGCCTAACAGCATACTCCCCTGCTCCACTATCACCCAACCTCTGACTAGGTGGTTTTTGTGTGGGTGAGGCAGACTGAGCATCTTTATCACTAGTCACCACTGGTGCACTAGTCCCTTCCTCTAACTTCCTGGCCTCTCCTGCTACCTCCTGTGGTTCACCCATGGTTAATGCATCCAAGTTGCCATTTAGAAAAGTTCTCGCATGGATTGCATTGATGGCTTGGGCAAAAGTCAAGTTAAAGGAATCCTGCAGTTCCCTTGCAATCTTATGATAGTATGAGTCCTTGATTTGATCCAATCTACTTTCATATGTTGGATAAATATACTTGTTGGCCACCTTTCCTACATTGTGGACAAGAAAATCAACCACCTTCCTTGGAAGGGCTGAATAGTTGAAATCCAATCAATAGTTGTCCTTTAGGTAACTCCTTTAACCCAAATTACTTCATATTCAAAAACTGGTTGCTCAACCTCAGTTTCCAACTCAGCAACAAACTCTGATTCTTTCCTTTTGTGGACTTTAAGCTTTTTAGGCTTGTTTTTTATTTACTTTTCAGAGTCTGGCACACCAAGTGCTTTCAGAACTTCATTTGTTCTGCCTTTTATGAGCCCAACTGCTTTAACTTGTAATGAAGAGTTGAATAGGTAGTTGTAGAGATTTTTGACCACATCTTGTGCAGACAATTGTAGCTCCATTTCCATCCTCTTCCTAAGGGCTGCATAGGTTGTGAGAAGATCTAAGACTTGTTGTTGTGTCTTGTAGAGGTAATGATCTTCTAATGATTCCACCAATAGATATAGAAATAGCAGTACCTCATCATGTGGAGTAATGATGTCATCAATGAGACATGAGGCTGCATCCAATTGCATTTCTTCCCAAAATGTGTCATGATCAGAGTCTAAAGGCAGTCTAGACTCTGCCTCAACATTAGACTCTGGTTCAGGTGTTTTCTTGCTTTCAGAGTCTGTCCCTGCAGGAGCCTTGGAAGCATCTATTTTATGCAAAACACGATTAGTAGCAATAATAGGCTTGTGTGTGTGTGCATAATAGCCTTCCTCAACCTCCTGTATTTCTGAGCAAAAAATTTCTCAGGAGACCCAATTTGAGAATCCTGAGGTGCTTCCCTAGGTTTATCAGAGTCTGTAGCCTTTTGAGAGTCTACAGACTGGGCTTGATGGTTAGAATCAAGTGCATCATGACCTTTTTTTAGCAAAGAGAGCCCTTCAACAACCTGTTTCTCTAGGGGATTGAGCTCCTCATCACTTGGCTCATCTACAAGCCTTAATTGTACTAGTTTTCTCCTCTTTACAACTGGTGTCTGTTGAGAGACACTAGAGGTTGGTTTATTTTTGGATTTTAATTTTGAAGATTATTTATTTGAAGTAGATTTGGTTACTTGGGTAGGTGTAGGGGGTTCTCTATTACTTGTTCCAACACCATTTCAGCACCAAAAAATGAAGAATTATAGATAGAGAGCTTGTAATGTGAGAGTTTTACCTGCATTACCGGGGGGTAGACCATGGCAGGTAGACTCTTTTTCTTCTCATCAATTCTCTTAATATCAGAGAATATCCTCTTTTGTTACTTATATGCCTGCACACAACAATCATTTGCAAGCTTGGCAGACATGTCAGGAATGAAGTGGTTCAAGAGAAGCATCAAAAATCTATGATAGTAGACTTTCTTTCTGCCCTCTTGCACATTGTTTAATTTTGCTCCCATTTGAGTGAGTAACATATCTCCAATGTTGATCACTTTGTCAAACAAGAGATAGTGACCAATTTGATAGGTAATAAAAGTAATAGCATCAAAACCACTATACTTACCATTGAAGCACTTAGCAATTTGGTCAAAGAAAAAGGACCATTCTTTCCTTAAATAAGGTCTGTTTTACCAGTCGTACAAGTAGAAGGGGGGGTTGAATACTTGTATGTCTTTTCTGCCCGATTTAAAAATCAAATTAAGAACAAACTCAAACACAAAAATATGAATAAGTACTGTTTTGTATTATTGATTTGTGAATACAAAACTCTCCTAGGGTGTACACAAACCCTAGCAGCTTCTCTGTATTTATCACAGCAACTCTCTCTATTTCTATGCTCTCACAAAATTTCACTCAGATGATTATTGTTTCGACTTCCACACCTTTACAATTAGGTTACATAGAGTTTATATAGAGAGCTGCCTATCAACTAATAACAGAAAGATAAATTACAATAGGAATAGAATTCCTAATTATTAGTTGACAGTTTCCTTCTAGAATTCTCTTTCTTTCCCACAGCATATCTGCAATATATTTATCCTGATCTTCGAAGACTTTCCATTCCTGTGATCTTCTTCCAAATTTATCCTCAACTGTATAGACTCTGAAATCTTCAGACTCTGATGATCTTCAGACTCTGATCACATGTAGACTCTGATAGATCACAGACTCTGATAGTCTATAGACTCTGATCACCTTCCAGACTCTGATCTTCATGCAGACTCTGGTTTCACTTTCTACAGAAATTCTTCTAAGTACAAGTAACATGAATGTTGACCATCTAGACTCTGATTATTCATTTCAGAGACTAGAAAGACTTATTACAGATAGACTAATCTAGACCCTGTTCTAGTATTTTGTACATCATCAAATGAATATATCCCTAACAAGGTCTAGTTAATTTACTCATATTTTCCAAACTAGCAGAATAGCTTACTGATTTAAACATGTCCTTAATATCAGTATCAGAAACAGTTTCATCAAAAGGTTGTTTAACGGGTAACTTAAACATAGAATTTATCACATCAGTAATGACATCAAAAGTGAAGTTACCAAAGGTAAACATAATCTTACCTGGTTGATCCTGAAAAGAATCAACTACCTTGGCTGAATTCCAAGGTTGAGAGACAGCATCCATGTGAATGACAGGTGATGCCTTGATAATGTAGCTGAGCTCAGAATGCTCCAAGAAGTCCATGACAGCGTAGTAGTCAACATCTACCCTTTTCTTGTATCTAAGAGCTAAAACGTGGTTTGTGGTCATGAATTTGAAATCCCCAAAAGTGAATGCAATCGGCTTGGGTCCCCTCATAATAGTTGAGATAACATCCATTGAAATTGTTGAGTTGAGAGTGATGAAAGTGCTTGAAGAAATTTGTTAGGGTTTGGGAAAAAACTCTGTGAATAGTTCTACTCAGAAAATAATTTGCAATAAATATGTGAGTAGAATGTATGAGAATTTTCTATTTTGTTCAAATTGTCTATAATACACACGAGTCTACAGCCTGTCACCAGTCAAAAGTAACTGTTACCGCCTATTTCAAGTCATCTGATCAGTTTAAGCGTAATTGGAGTCTATAGGCGCGAATATTAACCGTTCTAGGGTCTAGCTGCCTAAAACATTTTCAGAGTCTACAGACTCGTTAGAGTCTACAGACTCATCAGAGTCTATAGACTCGTCAGAGTGTAGAAGTTAGACTCTGTCAAGATACAGTACTTCAAAAATTTTGTAAGAGAAAATCATAGTTTGAGACATCAGGGACTATAATTAAAGTACATACCTTGCTTCCATTAAGATTTAACACTTACATATTTAACATACCTAATTCACCTACCAGTCTGAGAAAGGTAGATTCATCAAATGGTTTGGTTAATATGACTGCAATCTGTCTGTCAGTTGAAATATAATGAAGTGTCACAGTACCATTCTCAACATGTTCTCTAATAAAATGATACCAAACATCAATGTGCTTTGTTCTGGAATGTTGGACTGGATTCTCTGTAATTTTAATAGCACTTGTATTGTCACAATACATAGGAATATTTGAGAAAGTTAGTCCATAATCAAGTAACTGATTTTTCATCCACAGAATTTGAGCACAGCAACTTCCAGTTGCTATGTATTCAGCCTCAGCTGTTGAGGTTGACAATGTTTGTTGTTTCTTGCTAAACCAAGAAATTAACCCGTTGCCAAGAAATTGGCATTGACCTGTTGTGCTTTTCCTATCCACTTTGCATCCTGCATAGTTAGAGTCTGAATAACTAATTAGTGAAAAATCTGACTCTCTAGGATACCAAAGTCCAAATATTTATGCACCCTTGAGATATCTGAAAATTCTCTTTATAGCCAATAAATGTGATTCTCTTGGGTCAGCCTGAAATCTAGCACACAGGCATGTTACAAACATTATATCTGGTCTACTTGCAGTTAAATATAGCAATGAGCCAATCATACCTCTATAGCTAGTGTTCTTAACTTTCTTACCCTTTGGGTCAGAGTCTAGCTTAGTGGTTGTTGACATGGGAGTTTTGGCAGTTGCACAGTCTTGCATATCAAACTTCTTCATCAGGTCTTTCGCATACTTTGATTGATTGATGAAGATTCCATCATCATTCTGTTTGGCTTGAAGTCCTAGAAAGAATTTTAATTCTCCCATAATGCTCATTTCATATTTTGACTGCATTAATTTGCTAAAATTTTCACAGAGTTTTTCATTAGTAGAACCAAATATAATATCATCAACATAAATTTGAACAAGCAAAATATCACCTTTATGTTTTCTAATAAAAAGAGTTTTGTCATTGGTACCTCTTATGAATTCATTTTCAAGATGAAATTTTGATAGAGTTTCATACCATTCTCTAGGTACTTGTTTCAATCCATATAGTGCTTTGTCTAACTTGTAAACATGATCAGGAAACTAAGGATCAACAAATCCTGGTGGCTGCTCCACATAGACTTCTTCTTCCAACTTCCCATTCAAGAAGGCACTTTTTACATCCATTTGATACACCTTGAATTTTGAATGAGCTGCAAATGCAAGAAACATTCTGATAGCTTCTAATCTTGCTACTGGTGCAAAAGTTTCATCATAATCAATTCTTTCCTCTTGAGAGTATCCTTTTGTAACTAGCCTTGCTTTGTTTCTAATCACAGTCCCATTTTCATAAAGCTTGTTTCTGAACACCCATCTGGCTTCAATAGTTGATCTATATCTCTTGGTCTTGGTAAAGTTTCCACACTTTATTTATCTCAAATTCATTCAATTCTTCTTGCATTGCAATGATCCAATCAGGGTCTTGTAATGTTTCCTCAACTTTCTTAGGTTCATTCTTTGAGAGAAAACAACAATAAAGACATTCATTTTGAGTGGCTGCTCTAATTTTTATACCACTCTGAGGATGCCCAATTATCAAATCAGGAGTATGATCCCTTGTCCATTTTCTAGCTGGTGGAAGATTGATTCTTGAACTTGAAGCTCCCCCTAAATCATTGGCATTTCCTGTGTGTGAGTGAAATTCAAATGAAGAAGCTCCCCCTGAATTGTTTGTCTCTGAGAAGAATTCAGAATTTCCTATTCCAGACTCTGTAGAGTTAGACTGTGAAAAATTGATTTTGTTTGTCTAGACTCTGTCTGGGTTGGCTTTGAATTGTTTGGAGTTGAATTTTCTGGCTCCCCCTCAGAGTATGCATGGTTATGTATTGTTTCAGGAGTCAATTGAGTCTCTTCATCCTCACAATCTTCATCTATCTCAGAACTTTTCAGATTTTCAAATTCCAATGTTATAGACTCTGATTCATTCTTCAATCCTATAATCTTTTTGTCATCAAATGCAATATGAATAGATTCCATGACAATTATGATTCCGAGATTAAATACTCTAAATGTCTTTGTGTTTGATGCATATCCAAGAAAAATTGCTTCATCAGCCTTGGTTTCAAATTTACTTAAATTTTCTAGATGTACTTTTAGTATAAAACACTTGCACCCAAATATGTGAAAATGCTTCACACTTGGCTTCGTGTTCTTTACCATCTCATATGGAGTCATTCCATGCATATTAATCAAAGTACAGTTTTGAGTGAAACATGTTATACTTACTGCCTCAGCCCAAAAATATACTGGTAATTTAGACTGTGCCAACATTGTTCTGGAAGCTTCAATGAGTGTTCTATTCTTTCTCTCCACAACTCCATTTTATTGGGGGTGTTCCTGGTGCAGAAAATTGTTGAGTAATTCCCTTTGATGCATAGTATTCCTCCATGGTTGCATTCTTGAATTCAGTACCATTGTCACACCTTAGAACTCTAATTGTTTTCTTTGATTTTGTTTCCAGAAAAGTGATATGGTCTACTATGTGTTGTGAAGCTTCATCCTTTGAATGTAGAAAGAAAACCCATGTAAATCTTGTAAAATCATCTACAATAACAAGAGCATATTTCTTTTTATTAATTGACATTACATTTACTGGACCAAATAAATCAAGATGTAATAAAAAAAAGGGTTCAGAAATTGTGTTTATTGTCTTAATCTTGAAGGATGTTTTCTTTTGCTTTCCAAGTTGACATGTTTCACAAAGTCCATCTTGAACAAAATCAACCTATGGTAATCCTCTCACAAGATTCTATTTAACCAATTTGTTGAGGGTTTTGAAATTGATGTGAGACAGTTTCTTGTTCCATTTCCAACTTTCTTCAGTAGAGGCCTTACTGTATAAACATGTGACTTCATTGCAAATACAATCCTCCAAGCTGACTTCATATATGTTACCATGTTTGTGTCCTTTGAAAACCAAAATGCATGTTTATCTGTGAGTTACAAGACACTCTTTGTTGTCAAAGCTAGTATAGTAACATTTATCTCCAAGTTGACTAATGCTTATTAGGTTGTGTTTTAAGCCATCAACTAGAGCTACTTCTTCAATGATGACATTTCCAAGTACAATCTTGCCATATCCCAGTCTTTGTCCTTTGTTGCCATCTCCAAAGGATACTTCTGGCCAACCATCTCCACAAAGTCTGTAAGCAGGGATTTCTTTCCATTCATGTGTCCTGAACATCCACTGTCCATGATTAGGGATACTTTCTTCTCCTTAGTTCCCTGCATACATAAAACAACTAGTTAGGTATTTTGGGGATCCAAACTGTTTTGGATCCTTTTCTACTAACTTAGGATGAACCGGTTTAGAGTTCTTGACTTTTGTTTTACATGTCTCCTTTGTTGCTTTAGACTCTGGTGGAGTCTTGTGTAGGGTTTCGTGACACAAACGCAGCAGAATAAACGTGAAAAATAAATCAAAATAGCGAAACCCTCCGCAGGATCCATACGAAAACAAAAGATTTAATTCGGAGATAAAGAATAAATACCTTTAGAAGCTTTAACAGTTCATTAATGGAAGATTAATGGAGGTCCAAAGCTTGTTTAATCACCACGTATCCCGCTCTCGCGATCTACGTTCTACGGTATCCACACGAACACTTTTCATGAAGGATTGATGTGTACTAGCACCCGAAAACTTCTTCTCTCTCTATCTTCCTCCTCTCTCAGAGCGGCTAGGGTTTTTATAAAATCTCTATCTAATTAAATCAACCCATAAAGAGATTATATAGAGAGAGGAATAAGTTTTCTAATTATAATCCAATTATAATTAATACTAATCCAAAATTCTAAATTATTTAATTAAGTCTCACTTAATTAATTAATTATTAATTTTGGAATTAGTTTAAGTAATTCATTTATTCTATTTATATAATTAATTAAGTCATACTTAATTAATATCATAAATAAAATAAATTACTTATTTAATTTAAATTCATAATTTAAATTATTTCTCCTTCAAGCGTTCTTTGTGTGTGACCCTGTAGGTTATTATTACGTTGGCAACAATTTTAATATCTAATTAAAATTGTAAACAATGAGCGGCATCTAGTAATACATCATTGCTACCCAAGTAATAATAATAAATCGGTGATTCGATTAAGCCTTTCGTGAATAATGTTCCATGTAATATAATTCCTTTAATCTTGATATTCGTCGCATCTCACCACGATAGATAGGAGTCCCCTGCCACTGACAGTCCTTCCCCTTATCGATCTAGGATTCGATGAGTGTTCATTCATTGGAAAGCATCCGAGTAAAACTTAATATTTTGTTAAGGGGTTTTAGAAAATTTATAACGATCATGATCATATCATAAAGAGATCCTCAATTTTTTCTTGAACCAAATATTTCAAATCGACATCTTAAATTGTTCATTTCCCAGGTAGATGGAGGATACCAATGGTCACACTTAAAACCCATCAGCCTTACGAATACGCATAACCGCTTTTATCAGAAAATCCCAATTATAGATATCAAAAATCCATATTTAATTCCGTGTTTTAAAAATCCATATTTCATAAACACAAGAATCTCATGATCGTTTGTTAATTTTAAAATCTTGAATCGTTACAGATTTTATCTTGTTTAAGCAAACATGGCATGGGTGTCGTATCTAATACATACATGATTAATCAATATTAAGCATGCATCTCAATTATATCTACGCATACATACCAATACATGCAATCATATACATATATGTAATGTGCGTAAATTAAACGTGTTTGGTTATGGCCCCATCCTATATGATATTTCCAAGCTAATGGAAATATCAAGGTCAGTCTATGGTGGTTTTAAAAATACTATCTATTACATGTCTTCTTTCTTCATTGCTCCATCATCCCCTTTTGGATCGCCTCCTTGCTTGCAAGTCTTCATTGATAATTACATTGAATAATAAAAATAAAACTATTCTAATGAAATTACAAGAAGAACTCGAGTTACATTCGAGATAATTAAATTACAATGAATAAACGACATGCAAGTCGTATTTAGAAACCAAAACCATAAATCAAAACCACTATCCTATGGGTCTTTAGGCCATAACCATCCACCATGCTATCATATAACACATATAATATATCTCATATTATATAATCATATCATATAATCATATATAACAAATTTCGAAATTTCAGAAAATTAAAAACAGATTTCTGAAGACAATAAATCGCTATTTCGAGGCCCTTAACGACGTCAAACTCCTTATAGATCCGTCGGTGATAGCGTAGCTATCAGTTTTGTTCATTGGCCCGATTCCAGTCAGAAAACACATATCGTTTACGAAAATCGGATACAGCAGTCAGATTTCTCCAAATCTGACGGTGTTTCAGAAATCGTATCATATACAATTCTCATAACAAAAACAAGCATATATCATATATACATATACAGAGATACATACAATCATCATATGATTATACATTACATGAATATCATATATTCATAATATATACATACATATACTCAAAATTTTAGAAAATCAAATAATTTTCAGAAAATCATAAATCACCGTTTTGGAGGCTGTAACGACATCTAATGGCTTACAGACACAGAGCTGACTATGTCAGTATTGCTCAGTGACCCGATTCCAGTCAGAAAACACATATCGTTTGCGAAAATCGGACAACAGACACAGATTTCAGAAAATCAACGGCAGCCGTTTCAGAATTCGTATCGAATACGATTCCCATAATAAGAACAAACATGTATCATATACATACATCAACACACATAATCATCATATGATTATACATCATATGAATATCATATATTCATAATATATACATACATATATTCAAAATTTTTAGAAAATTAAATAATTTTTAGGAAATAATAAATCACCGTTTTGGGGGCTGTAACGACATCTAATGGCTTACATACGCAAAGCTGATTTAGTCAGTATTGTTCAGTGACCCGATTCCAGTCAGAAAACACATATCGTTTGCAAAAATCGGACATTGGACACAGATTTCAAAAAATCTACGGCAGCCGTTTCAGAATTCGTATCGAATACGATTCCCATAATAAGAACAAACATGTATCATATACATACATCAACACACATAATCATCACATGATTATACATCATATGAATATCATATATTCATAATATATATAAACATATACATATTATATCAATATAAAATCATGATAGATCGCATACATGCTTATATATCAAAAACTGTTAAGCACATAACCGAATTAAAACGTTTCGCAAGTAGCTCTGATGCCATTGTAGGGTTTCGTGACACAAACGCAGCGGAATAAACGCGAAAAATAAATCAAAATAGCGAAACCCTCCGCAGGATCCATGCGAAAACAAAAGATTTAATTCGGAGATAAAGAATAAATACCTTTAGAAACTTTAACAGTTCATTAATGGAAGATTAATGGAGGTCCAAAGCTTGTTTAATCACCACGTATCCCGCTCTCGCGATCTACGCTTTACAGTATCCACACGAACACTTTTTATGAAGGATTGATGTGTACTAGCACCCGAAAACTTCTTCTCTCTCTATCTTCCTCATCTCTCAGAGCGGCTAGGGTTTTTATAAAATCTCTCTTTTATTAAATCAACCCATAAAGAGATTATATAGAGAGAGGAATAAGTTTTCTAATTATAATCCAATTATAATTAATACTAATCCAAAATTCTAAATTATTTAATTAAGTCTCACTTAATTAATTAATTATTAATTTTGGAATTAGTTTAAGTAATTCATTTATTCTATTTATATAATTAATTAAGTCATACTTAATTAATATCATAAATAAAATAAATTACTTATTTAATTTAAATCCATAATTTAAATTATTTCTTCTTCAAGCGTTCTTTGTGTGTGACCCTGTAGGTTATTATTACGTTGACAACAATTTTAATATCTAATTAAAATTGTAAACAATGAGCGGCATCTAGTAATACATCATTGCTACCCAAGTAATAATAATAAATCGGTGATTCGATTAAGCCTTTCGTGAATAATGTTCCATGTAATATAATTCCTTTAATCTTGATATTATAGATTAAACTCAAGGCATGTCTCGTGTCATCCTCTTCATAATTTAATCTTTATTTTCTTGATCGATGAGTAGACTATTAAAATCAAATCAACATTTGAGCACGGCCGTGCATTTCATAGTCTCACTCAAACAAGAGGCCAATAATATCACTCCTAAAATTAGGAGGATTAAATCCCATCTAGATCATTCATATTTCTCATACGATTCATAATATACCCAATGTCCACTTTTATCATCACCCGGTCAAAGGTAACTTTTAATGTAATCAAAGTATATTAATTCTCGTATAGAAATATAATGATTTCAGGTCTAAGGATCATTACACCATTATCACAGTGAGAATTACTTATGACACTTACTTAACATGTAGAATCTCACAGCGGGACATTCCAGTGCCATGCATTGAGACATGCACTTATGTTCTTGACTTTAGTATCCCCATACCTATGACCAATGAGTTGTGGTCATCTGTCAAGAAACATACTAATCTTTGTGCATTATTATTGTCCTTAAATAATAATACTCGACTAGGGAATTTTAGGAATAAGATACTATTCATATAATCTCATTTTTAAGTCACATACTTAAAGATATAGAATACGTATCAAAATTCCAAGGACATTTACTATGCTTTCAATTTATTACGCAGTAAACAAAACATAATAAATAAATAATAATCAATAAAACATAATCCTTAATAATAAATATTTTCCTTAAAATATAAAAAGTATTGTCTCTAGAGCACAATTACTAACATTTGTATTATTGATGTGTGAATATAAACTCTCCTAAGATATACACGAACCCTAACAACTTCTCTATGTATTTCACAGCAACTCTCTCTATCTCTATGCTCTAAAAAACTTCGACTTACTTTTTTTTTCTTTTAGGTTATACAGAGTCTTTATATAGAGAGTTACCTATCAACTAATAATAGAAAAATAAATTACAATAGGAATATAATTCCTAATTATTAGCTGACAGTTTCCTTCTTCAATTCTCCTTCCTTCTCATAGCATATCTGCAATATCTCTGGCTTTATCTTCGAAGACCTCCCTTTTCTGTGATCATCTTCCAAATTCAGCTTTGACTTCAGAGACTCTGAAATCTTCAGACTCTGCCAGACTATAGACTCTGATGGACTATAGACTCTGATCATTTATAGACTCTAGCAGATTGTAGACTTCGATAGTCTATAGACTCTGATCACATCCCAAACTCTGGTTTCACTTTTTACAGAAAATCTTCTAAGTACAAGAATGTAGACTAACTAGACTCTGATTATAAAATTTCAGAGACTAGAAAGATTTATTACAAATAAGCTATGCTAAATCTTGTTCTAGTATTCTGTACATCATCAAATGAATAAATTTCTAACAGTATAAATGACATCTATAAAGGAATGTTGACTACCTAGACTCTGATTATGTAAAAGTTTAAAGACTAGAAAGACTTATTGTAGATAAGCTATACTAGACCATATTCTAGTATTTTGTACATCATCAAATGAATATATTCCTAACAATCTCCCCATATTTATGCTTTATAAAATGTAAGAATAAATCAAGGTTTGATGATGTCAAAACTAAATAATAAACAATTAATCTAGAACAGTATAAAATTTTCAAGAAAAAGAATCATTTCCCAATCGATCTTCTCAAATGATGTATTGTTCCTCACAAATGATTTCAGCATATTTTCCTCCATAATTACTAGAGCTTCACCAGCAAACTTCTTCAATTTGATCATCTCTTCATTTTCACATTTAATTTGACAGTAGGCTACTCTTAGATCATTTGAACTGCACTCTTATTCTTTTAGATCCTTAAGTGTTGGTGAGATTACGAAGCCATATGAATAGTAATTGTGATAACTCAACACTAGAATATGACAGGTAAATAATACCACGCCTACATAGAAATCAGAAAGAAATGAAGATAAGGTAAATACAGTGAAGCAAGATATTAGAAGAAGTTTTGAAGTCTATTACAGGAAAGAAGTTCATTAATATGTTCAAGCCTCAGTGAAGAATAATGTGTAAAGACTTTCAGGGTTTCAAATGTGTTGAAGATTCAGTATAAAGTGCCACTAAAAGATTTCAGTGTATTAGTATTGATTGAAGATAGACAGTGTTCGAAGCATAAGAATCTAGAAGGGTAAAGACAAAGGTTAAAGAAGACAACTGCAGTCTTGAAGTTAGATTATGAAAGAAGTTCATTTGAATGTTCTAGTGTCAGTGAAGAACAGAGAATGAAGTATTCAAGATTGTGGTAATAATGGAGACGTTGTCGAAGTACCAAAAAAGATTTCAGTGAAATTACAGTGTTTATTGACTGTCAGTGTTTGAAGCAATGTAACAGTCCAAGGTTAATCAACTGAAACAGAATAGAAGTCAAGAAAATTTAATTCAGTGTTAGTCGTTTGTGAACCAGACTAGTGCACTAAGCGTCAGCACAACAAGAAGAGAATTACCTTCATGTATCGGAAGAAAATCAGTTGATCAAGCCAGAAAATAATTCTAAGTACTTTCGTGGTTCCTATACAAGGCCACAAGAGTAAAGGCGCAACAAAAATCCTCTAGGCGCAATAAAAGAATTCTAAGTACTTTCATGGTTCCTATATAAGGGAACAAGAGTGGAAGCGCAACAAAATACCTAGGCGCAACAAAATACTTATGAATAAGTTTTTAAGTACTTTTGTTGTTCCTATACACTGCAAACAATGTAGGAGGCGCAACAAAATACTTAGGCGCAACAAAATACTTATTAATAATTTCTAACTACTTTTGTTGTTCCTATACACTACAAGCAATATAAGAGGCGCAACAAAACACCTAGGCGCAACAAAATACTTATGAATAATTTCTAAGTACTTTTTTTATTCCTACACACTGCAAGCACTCTATGAGGCGTAACAAAACTTTCCCTTGGGCGCAACAAAAGTTTTGTGGCTCCTATACACTGCACTCATTCTATAAGCGCAAGAAAGAACTTATCATTGTGAAGAAAAAATCAATTTTAATTGATTTGAAAAGTGTACACCATATATAAACAAAATGACGTGCTCATTTTAAAAAGAGTGTTCTGCCTCGTCTCTTCCAATCAAGTGCTGGAGAAGAATACAACAAATAATATACAGAGGGGTCAAAACAAAACAAAGCTATCCATTACTCCTTACCAGAGTCTTTTGTTAATGGCCGGATAAACCTTGTAATATTTTAAGGGCCATTATAAAATACTCCCGATAGTTAAATCCTTAGACAAAATTATAGATACAAATATTGTATAGGATTTGGCTTGTATATTTTTATAGAAGCAAAGAACTAATTTGTTCTTTGGAAACCAGTTATATTTTTAACTGAGTGTAGCAACCTCAGGGTTTATATACGAAAGATATATTTCCCAAAACTTGTCTCGTTAAATTACTTGCTAATTTTCTAGAACATTAATGATTATTCATAAATATAGAAAATTAGTAAGCCAACCTCCTAAACACTATTCACCTCATGAACTCGAATCCACTAACTGAACTCTAAATTATTTATCCGTAAAAGATTTGAAAGAATTTTTTAATTTAGTGAGTATCGTATTCAACCCCTCCTTCTACGATACTTGGGGACCCAACATTAAGCATCAAAATATGGATCTTTCCTTCCATAGGTTGAACCCCAAAGTAATGACCTACACATTCTTGAAATTTAACATGCTTTACTTCCAGAGGCATGTCTTGATCCTTCCCTTCAGTTTCAACATATTTTAAAAAAAAATTGCCCATCTTCATGTTTGTTTGTCTATGTAAAGTTAGCTTCTCGTCAATCTCTATGAACCATCATTATCACCATCTCTACTCCTTTTAACTCACCTTGATTTGTCATCCTTATTACTCCTAGAAGAATCACCAACCTTCTTCTCCCCCTTTTTGACATCATCACCACCTGTGACAGCCAAAAAAATTTGTTCAAGGACTGAGGAGATATTGGCTAGAGCAGCAATAACAGAATCCACTTTGGTGGTGAGAGAAGTAACATCCTTTTGAAGAGTGGTCTTTTTTGCTTTGAAATCAGCCAATGAATCTTTGACATCAACATCCTTAGAGAGTTGAACAAAGTGCAAAGATTCAAACTTTCTCTTGACCAAAGCTGTGGTGTTGTCAGCATTGATCAATTCTGTGTTGATATGAGAAATATTAGTGACCACATCAGCCAATTGACCAACCACATTTTCCCTTGCTACCTTTTTATCAGCAGCTATATCTCTGCTTTCTTGAAGAAGAGAAACATCTTGTTCCTCATCAGGATAATAACCATATTCTTGAAGGAAAGACTTCTTTTGAAAAGCTTTAAGTCTCTCAGATTTATGGATAACCAGTAAGCATTCAAAAGTGTCTTTATCATCAATACCTTTAGCCTGTGCTATTTCCCATGTTTTCCCAGTTGTACAAGTAGAAGGGGGGGTTGAATACTTGTATGTCTTTTCTGCCTGATTTAAAATCAAATTAAGAACAAACTCAAGCACAAAAATATGAATAAATACTGTTTTGTATTATTGATTTGTGAATACAAAACTCTCCTAGGATGTACACAAACCCTAGCAGCTTCTCTGTGTTTATCACAACAACTCTCTCTATCTCTATGCTCTCACAAAATTTCACTCTGACAATTATGCTTCGACTTTTTCACCCTTTACAATTAGGTTACATAGAGTTTATATAGAGAGCTGCCTATCAACTAATAACAGAAAGTAAAATTACAATAGGAATAAAATCCCTAATTATTAGTTGACAGTTTCCTTCTAGAATTCTCTTTCTTTCCCATAGCATATCTGCAATATATTTATCTTGATCTTCGAAGACTTTCCATTCCTGTGACCTTCTTCCAAATTTATCCTCAACTGTATAGACTCTGAAATCTTCAGACTCTGATGATCTTCAGACTCTGATCACATGTAGACTCTGATAGATCATAGACTCTGATAGTCTATAGACTCTGATCACCTTCTAGACTCTGATCTTCATGCAGACTCTGGTTTCACTTTCTACAGAAATTCTTCTAAGTACAAATAACATGAATGTTGACTATCTAGACTCTGATTATACATTTCAGAGACTAGAAAGACTTATTACAGATAAACTAATCTAGACCCTGTTCTAGTATTTTGTACATCATCAAATAAATATATTCCTAACAATCTCCCCCTATTTATGCTTAATAAAATGTAAGCATAAATCAAGGTTTGATGATGTCAAAACTAAAGAATAAAACTATTAATCTAGAACAGTATAAAAGAATTATAAAGGAAAAAGAATTATTTCTTATTTAATCTTCTCAAAGGCTGGATTATTCTTCAAAAATGAATTCAGCATATTTTCCTCCACAATTGCTAGAGCCTCACCAACAAATTTCTTCAATTTCTTCATTTCTTCACTCGAGCATTTAATTTGACAATAAGCTGCTCTAAGATCATTTGCACTGCTTTATTGATCTTTTAAGTCCTTCAACATCAGAACACTAACTTTCCCACTCATAGGCTGAAACCCAAAGTAATGACCCACACCTTCTTGAAATTTAATCTGTTTTTCTTCCAATGGCATGACTTGATCATTTCCCTCAGTATCAACATATTTTAAAGAAAATTTGCCCATTTGTCGATTTGCCTGTCTGTGCAAAATCAGCTTCCTATCAATCTCCTTGAACCATTTGTGTGTGACATCTTCTTTGCTCTTGTTAACTTCATAAGCAATTTGAAGTAGGAATCTAATATACTGTAGTTCCTCAGCCTGTTTGAAAAAGATAAAATTTGATTGACTAATCCATCTTATACTTCCACCTTCTAAGAAGTAAACCAGCATCTCATTTTTCACCTTTTCTGTACCTCCCCGACCTCCTTGTATCTTTGTTTCAAAAACATTATAAACAATTTGAGCAGACACCACTTTATTTAAGTGCTTCTGAGTGATCTTCTCAAACTGCCTATCTGTCAAGGATTGAGGATCTCTGGTTAGAGTAGATGTTCTGTCAATGTCAGATTCTTCAAATCCTCCAAGACCTATCTTCTTTTTAGCTCTAAGTTGCAGATTTGATTGACTGCACTTCCAGTATGAAGGTTCTTGAGTTTGATCAAAGTCTGACTTCTTTCTTTGCTTATCAGAGTCTGACTTAGACTCTGATTTCCCATGTCTAGTCCCTGATTGATGTGTTTGAGTTCTTGCTACTCCAGATTGCTTTTGTTGCACATCATCAAGACCCCTAGGACCATGAGAACTATCACCATCATCACCATCTCTCCTCCTTTTAACTCTCCTTGATGTATCCTTGCATCCCTCATCCTTATGTCTCCTGAAGGACTCACCTTGCTTCTCCTTCTCCCCCTTTTTGACATCATCATTACTGGTGACAGCCAAAAGAATCTGCTCAAGAACAGTGGAGATATTTGTCTGGGCTGCAATAACTGAATCAACCTTGGAGGTCAAATCAGAAACTGTAGTTTGAAGAGAGGCTTGAGTTGTAGTGATAGCAGCTAGAGCATCTTTAAAAGCTACTTCTTTGGATAATTGAAGGGAGTGAATTCTGTCAAATCTTGTATTGAGCAGAGAAGTTGTATTATCAACACCAGTGAGCTTGATTTTAATATGAGAAATGTCCTGGACCACACTGGATAATTGAGCAGCAACATCAGGTAACTCAGCTTTAACAGCTCCATCTAAGACTTGATCTTCTTCACCAGGATAGTAACCATGTTCCTGTTGAAAGGATTTTTTCTGAAAAGCTTTAAGTCTCTCAGAATGATGAATATCCAAAATACACTCAAAAGAATCTTTATCATTGATGCCTCTGTGCTGTGCAGACTCCCAAGACTGAGGAAACACCTGATCAAAATGGATAAAAGAAGGAGTAACTTGATCATCATCTTCAGAAGTGCACTCCTCAGCAACAGGCTCTAGTTTTGTGAATGGAGGTGTAGACTCTGGTGGTGTAGACTCTGAAACTGCAACCGGGACTATAGACCCTGACTCCTCCTGAGAGTTATCAGAGACTGTAGACTCTGGAAGTCTAGCCCTTATAGGCATGATGAAAAGAGGTTCTTCTGACTTCAATGTTGCAGCCTCAGTGAAAATGACAGGGTTATCCACTAAAGCCTCCAGGACTCTATCTGCTCTCCTTGCTAGAGAATCCACCAGGTGAAGTTGGGGTCTCTGTGTAAATGATTTCTGAGCAGCAAGAGCCTCCTCCTGTTTGCCAATCTGCACAATCAGACATAGTGAATTGTCATCCATCCCCTGCTCCAACTCATTGGACCAACTCTTTGGAAAATCTTGATCCCAATAAGTAAAGCTAGGTTCAGGATACCCTAATCTCTCATGCTCATAGTGGGGTTGGACTCCCACTTTCTCAATCTCACTCAGGCTCTCTACAGCCTTTTCTACTTCTCCTTTTGCCTGGTCCAGTGCCAGCCTCTCAGATATTTTTTCACTCAATGTGGAGGGTGCACTCAATAAACCTACAGAAGAGGGGTTGAGAGATAATAATGGTGCTTCAATACCTGAACCACCTTGATGGAGGGGAACCCCTTCAAATGTCTGAAAGCTAGGGGTTTCCACCAAGGGGTGAACATCAACAGAATCTGAACCCTTACTAGCATCTTCTCTCTTTTCAGAGTATGTTGGCTCCAGTATTCCAGTCTCAGGGTCTACTCTAGACTCTGACTGCTTCAGTATGACTTCATTAAAAGTCAGAGTCTGAGTGTTACCATCATTGACTGTTTGTGCATGAGACTCCCCCTCAAGGTGGATAGACTCTGATAGAATAGATTGGGAAAGTACTTCATGAGCATCCATCAGAGTCTGTCCTCCCATATCACTGGGGTTCTCATCAGGTCTTGGATGAGTTGTCAAGGAGGGCCCAACAGCATACTCCCCTGCCCCACTATCACCCAACCTCTGACTAGGTGGTTCTTGTGTGGGTGAGGCAGACTGAGTATCTTTATCACTAGTCACCACTGGTGCACTGGTCCCAACCACCAACTGCCTTGCATCTCCTGCTACCTCCTGTTGTTCTTCAAGAATAAATGCATCTAACTTGTGATGAAAGGCCCTGAGATGGATTGCATTGATTGCCTGGGCATCTGTGAGATTAAAGAGTTCTTGCAGTTCCCTTCTTACTCGTTGAAAATATGTGCCCTTGAATTGATCCAGTCTACTTTGGTACCTATATTATGGACAAGATAGTCAGCCACCTGTCTTGACAGAGGTTGAATTTGAGAGATCCATTGAATGGCTGTCCTGTAGGTAAATCCATTATCCCAAATTGCTTCATGGTTAAAAACTGGTTGCTCAATCTCAGGTTCCAACTCAGCAACAGACTCTGATGCTCTCCTTTTGTGGACCTTAAGCTTTTTAGGCTTCTTTGTGATTTGTTGTTCAGAGTTTGGCACACCTAGTGCTTTGAGAACTTCATTTGTTCTGCCTTCTATGAGCCCAGCTGCTTGTACTTGGAATGAAGAGTTGAATAGGTAGATGTAGAGATTTTTGACCAGATCCTGTGCAGACATTTGTAGCTCCTATTCCATTCTCTTCCTGAGGGCTTCATAGGTTGAAAGAAAATCCAAGACTTGAGATTTAGTCTGATATTGCCCTGGATCTTCAACTGATTCCACCAAAGGATATAAGAATAGCAGTGCCTCATCACTTGGAGTAATGATCTCATCAATTAGACATGAGGCTGCATCCAATGGCATTCCTTCCCAAAATATTTCATGATCAGAGTCTAAAGGCAGTCTAGACTCTGACTAAACATTAGACTCTGGTTCAGGTGTTTTCTTGATTTCAGAGTCTGGCTCTGCAGGAGCCTTGGGAGCATATGTTTCCTGCAAAACAGGGTTAGTAGTAATAACAGGCTTGTGTGTGTGTGTGCAGAATAAGCCTTCCTTAACCTTCTGTACTTCTGAGCAAAAGATTTCTCAAGAGACTCAATGTGAGAATCCTGAAGTGCTTCCCTAGGTTTTTCAGAGTCTATAGCCTTTTCAGAGACTACAGACTTGGATGGAAGGTTAGAATCAAGTGTATCATGACCTTCTTTTAGCAAAGAAAGACCTTCAACAACTTGTTTCTCTAGAGGGTTGAGCTCCTCATCACTGTGCTCATCTATAAGCCTGGTATGAACCAATTTTCTCCTCTTTACAACTGGTGTCTGTTGAGAGACACCAGAGGTTGGTTTCTTTTTGGATTTTGGTTTGGAAGATTGTGTAATTGAAGGGGATATTTGGTGACTGGGGTAGGTGCAGGGGGACTCTCCAGTACTTGTTCCTGCACCATGTCACCACAAAAAAAAGAATCATTATAGATAGAAGGTTTGTAGGTTGAGAGTTTTACCTGCGTTACCTGTGGATAGTGCATAGCAGGTAGACTCTTCTTTTTGTCATCAATTCTTTTGATGTCAGAGAATATCCTCCTTTGTTGTTTGTAGGCCTGCACACAACAATCATCTGCCAACTTGGTTGACATGTCAGGAATGAAGTGATTAAGGAGAATCATAAGAAATCTATGATAGTAGACTTTCTTCCTCCCCTCATGCACATTATTTAATTTTGCTCCCATTTGAGTGAGCAACATATCACCAATGTTGATTATTCTATCAAATAGGAGACTGTGACCAATTTGATAAGTAATAGCAGTAATAACATCAAATCCACTGCACTTACCAGTGAAACACTTAGCAATTTGATCAAAGAAAAATGACCATTCTTTTCTTAAGTAAGGCCTAGTTATCTTGCTCATGTTATCTAAGCTAGTAGAATAACCTATTGCCTTAAACATGTTTTTAATGTCATCATCAGATACAGTTTCATCAAAAGAAGATTTAACAGGCAATTGAAACATAGAATTAAGCACATCTGCAGTGACATCAAATGTAGTCGAGCCAAAGGTGAACATTATTTTACCTGGTTAATCCTGAGAAGGATCAACGACCTGTGCAGAACTCCAAGCTTTGGAGACAGCATCCATATGAATCACTGGAGATGCTTTCAGAATGTAGCTGAGTTCAGATTGCTCCATGGAATCCATCATTGGGAAGTAGTCAGCATCTACGCCTTTCTTATCTCCAAGAGCAGCAACATGATTTGTAGTCATGAAATCAAAATCCCCAAATGTGAAAGCAATCGCCTTGGGTCCCCTCATGACAGTAGAAATGACAACCATTAAAGTTGTTGAGTGGAAAGTGATGGAAAAGCTTGAAGAAATTAGCTAGGGTTCATAAAAAGCTCTGTGAATATTTTTGCCTTAGAAAATAATTGCAATAAACAAGTGAGTAAATTGTATGAAAAATTCTATTTTGTTCAGGTTGCATACAATACACACGAGTCTACATCCTGTCTCCTGTCAAAAGATAACTGTTACCGCCTATTTCAAGTCATTTGAACATTTTAAATGTAATCAGAGTCTGCAGGCGCGAATTTTAACCGTTTCAGAGTCTAGGTGATAATTTTCTCAGAGTCTACTGACTCTCAGAGTCTACAGTAGACTCATCATAGTCTATAGACTCGTCAGAGTCTAAAAACTAGACTCTGTCAAGGTAAAATACCAAACAAAATATTGCAATAATAATTAATCACAGTGTGTTAAGACAGGGACTATAATTAACGTACATACCTTGCTTCTTGTAATTTTTGATCACTTATATATTTAACATACCTAGTTCACCTACCAGTCTGAGAAAGGTAGATTCATCAAGTGGTTTTGTCAAAATGTCTGCAATCTGTCTGTCAGTTGGAACATAGTGAAGTTCACAGTACCATTTTCAACATGTTCTCTAATAAAGTGATACCTGACATCAATGTGCTTTGTTCTGGAGTGTTGGACTGGATTCTCTGCAATTTTAATAGCACTAGTATTATCACAATACATAGGAATATTTGAGAATGTTAGTCCATAATCAAGTAATTGATTTCTCATCCACAGAATTTGAGCACAGCAACTTCTAGCTGCAATGTATTCAGCCTCAGCTGTTGAGGTTGATATAGTTTGTTGTTTCTTGCTAAACCAAGAAATTAATCTGTTGCCAAGAAACTGACATTGTCCTGTTGTGCTTTTCCTGTCTACTTTGTATCCTGCATAGTCAGAATCTGAATAGCCAATTAGTGAAAAATCTGACTCTCTAGGATACCAAAGTCCAAGAGTTTGTTCCCCCTTGAGATATCTAAAAATTCTTTTCACAGCTATTAAGTGTGATTCTCTAGGGTCAGCTTGAAATCTGGCACACAGACAAGTTGCAAAGATTATATCTGGTCTACTAGCAGTTAAATATAATAATGAGCCAATCATACCTCTATAGCTAGTGTTGTCAACTTTCTTACCCTTTGGGTCAGAGTCTAGCTTAGTAGCTGTTGACATGGGAGTTTTAGCAGTTACAGAATCTTGCATATCAAACTTCTTCAACAGTTCTTTTACATACTTTGTTTGATTGATGAAAATTCCATCATCATTCTGTTTGACTTGAAGCCCCAAAAAGAAGTTTAATTCTCCCATCATGCTCATTTCATAATTTGACTGCATTATTTGACTAAACTTTTCACAGAGATTATCATTAGTAGATTCAAATATAATATCATCAACATAAATTTGGACAAGCAAAATATCACCTTTATATTTTCTAATAAAGAGAGTTTTGTCAATGGTACCTCTTGTGAATCCATTTTCAAAAAGAAATTTTGAAAGAGTTTCATACCATGCTCTAGGTGCTTGCTTCAATCCATATAGTGCCTTGTCTAACTTGTAAACATGATCAGGAAACTTTGGATCAACAAATCCTGGTGGTTGCTCCACATAGACTTCTTCTTCCAATTCTCCATTTAAGAATGCACTTTTCACATCCATCTGATACACCTTGAATTTGGAATGAGCTGCAAAGGCCAGAAACATTCTGATAGCTTCCAATCTTGCTACTGGAGCAAAAGTTTCATCATAGTCAATTCCTTCCTCCTGTGAGTATCCTTTTGCAACTAGCCTTGCTTTGTTTCTGATTACAGTTCCATTCTCATCAAGTTTGTTTCTGTATACCCATTTTGCACCAACCACTGGTCTATCTCTAGGTCTTGGTACAAGTTTCCATACTTTATTTCTCTCAAATTCATTCAATTCTTCTTGCATTGCAATAATCCAATCAGGATCTTGCAAGGCTTCCTCAATTTTCTTGGGTTCATTCTTTGAGAGGAAATAACTATAAAGACATTCATTTTGAGTGGTTGTTCTTGTTTGTACACCACTCTCAGGATCACCAATTATCAAGTCAGGAGTGTGATTCCTTGTCCATTTTCTAGCAGGTGGAAGATTGGTTCTTGAACTTGAAGCTCCCCCTAAGTCATTTGCATCTTCTGTATTTGAGTGAAATTCAAATGAAGAGGCTCCCCCTAAATTGCTTGACTCTGACAAGAGTTCAGAGTTGCTTGATCCAGACCCTGATGAGTTAGACTCTGTCTGTCTAGACTCTGTCTGGATAGACTCTGTCTGGGTAGACCCTGACCTGTTAGACTCTGAATTATTTGGAGTTGAATTTTCTGGCTCCCCCTCAGAGTGTGCAGGTTCCTGTGTTGATTCAGGATTTATTTTAGGGTCTTCATCCTCTTCTTCTTCATTTATCTCAGAACTTTTTAGATTTTCAAATTCTAGTGTAGTAGACTCTGACTCATCCTGCAATCCTGTATACTTTTTATCATCAAATGCAACATGAATAGATTCTATAACAATTTTGGTTCTGAGATTAAACACTCTGAATGCTTTTGTGTTCGATGCATATCCAAGAAAAATTGATTCATCTGCCTTGGCTTGAAATTTGCTTAGATTTTCAGGATGTACTTTCAGTACATAACACTTGCATCCAAAAATGTGAAAGTGTTTCACACTTGGCTTCTTGTCCTTTATCATTTCATAGGGAGTCTTTCCATGCATGTTTATTAGAGTGCAGTTTTGAGTGAAATATGCTGTATTGACTGCCTCAGCCCAAAAATATACTAGCAGCTTAGACTCTGCCAACATTGTTCTGGCAGCTTCTATGAGTGTCCTATTCTTTCTTTCCACAACTCCATTTTGTTGAGGAGTTCCTGGCGCAGAAAATTGTTGAGTAATTCCCTTTGATGCACAGTAGTCCTCCATGATTGAATTCTTGAATTCAGTACCATTGTCACTCCTCAGAATTCTTACTGTTTTCTTTGATTTTCTTTTCAGAAAAGTGATATGGTCTATTATGTGTTGTGAAGCTTCATCCTTTGAATGTAGAAAGAAAACACATGTGAATCTTGTAAAATCATCTACAATAACAAGAGTATATTTATTTTTGTTAATTGACATAACATTTACTGGACCAAATAAATCAAGATGCAATAAATAAAAGGGTTCAGAAATGGTGTTTATTGTCTTGCTCTTGAAGGATGATTTCCTTTGTTTTCCAAGTTGACATGCTTCACAAAGTCCATCTTGCACAAAATCAACCTGTGGTAATCCTTTTACAAGATTCTATTTAACCAACTTGTTGAGTGTTTTGAAGTTGATGTGTGACAGTTTCTTGTGCCATTTCCAGCTTTCTTCAGTTGAGGCCTTGCTGTATAGACATGTGACTTCACTGTTTATGCAATCCTCCAAGCTGGCTTCATAAATGTTACCATGTCTGTGTCCTTTGAAAACCACAATGCTTGTTTCTTTGTGAGTCACAAGACACTCTTTGTTGTCAAAGCCAGTATGGTAACCTTTATCTCCAAGTTGACTTATGCTTATTAAATTGTGCCTTAAGCCATCAACTAGAGCTACTTGTTCAATGATGACATTCCCAAGTACAATCTTGCCATATCCCAGTGTTTGTCCTTTGTTGCCATCTCCAAAGGATACTTCTGGGCCAGCCATTTCCTCAAAGTCTGTAAGCAGGGATTTCTTTCCAGTCATATGTCATGAGCATCCACTGTCCAGGATTAGGGTTACTTTCTTTACCCTGGTTCCCTGCATACATAAAGCAACTAGTTAGATGTTTTGAGGACCCAAACAGTTTTAGATCTTTTTCTACTAATTTTAGGAGAAACAGGCTTAACAATTTTCACCTTTGGCTTACCTGTCTCTTTTGTTGCTCTAGACTCTGGTGGAGTCTTAACAGTGTCATACCAACTTTTATCAATAGAAGATTTTAGCTCATAAAAATTGTAATACAAATCATGATAGTCCCTACACATATAAATAGAATGAAATATGCTACCACAGTGATAACAAGGTTTCTGTGGTATGTAGTGACTTTTCAGAGTCTGAGAAGGACTAGACTCTGATTTTATCTCAATTTTTGTTTTACAATCTATAGCTAAATGGCTGTGGTTGCCACATCTATAACACTTCTTTTTAGGAGCATTAAGATCTTTTTTGATAATTATTAGCCGTATTGATGCCTTCCTTACCATTCCTATTTCTCCTAGTTTTGGTGGACTCTGATAAGTTCTCTAGCCTTTCTTTCAACTTAGACTTAGACAAGTACCCTATGTTTATATTTTTCTTAGAGTTATTTGCCCCTGTTTCATCTGTCTTTTTGTCAACAACAGGGGGACTATTGACAGATGAGTTTGTGGTTTCAGTTTTTTCTTTAGGGATCACAAACTTAACAGAAACAAATGTACTTTTGTCTTTAGTCTTATTAAATTTGCTAGCTTCTTCATTGTTATCATTCTCAACCATAGGTCCTTTGCCTTGACTCTTGTCATAGCCTAGACCAGCAGTTTGACACACGTTTTGATTATTGAGAATTTCTTGAACTTTTCTTCCAGAGTCTGTCCAAACTTTAAACTTAAGCCTTTCTTCTTCTAGTTCTTTCCTAACATAGTCATAGGCTTTCAAAATTTCAGTGTAGTTATGACTATATTTCTCAGAATCCTTTTTGTATTGTTCCATTAATAATAACTCAGACTCTAAATGACCATTCCTTTTAGTTAAGGTTAAATTTTCTTCTCTCAACCTTTCACTTTCACTAGTGAGAGACCTACATGTTGTCATTATTTTATTAACCTCACTTTTCACAATCTCTATGCCATCAGAGTCTAAATTAATTAAGGATTCAGGAGTAAAGATTGATACCTGAGTTTTAGGAGATGAGGGTTCTTTGGGAGACTGTGATTTTCTTGAGGAGAATGCCATCAATTCTAGATTTTCATAATCAATTTCATCCTCTGAGCTTGAGTCTGCCCAATCCTTTCTTGTTGATAGAAGTGCTTTTCCTTTTCCTTGACTTTTTGACTTTCTGCATTCACTGGCAAAGTGCCCCAATATTCCACAGTTGAAACATTTGACCTTTGCTTTGTCAAGTTTGATTATTGTACTCTTGCACTTCTCAACCTTCTCATCTTCCTTCTTGAATGATGGCCTTTTACTAAATTTGCCAGTTCTTTTGTTGAATTTCATTCTTTTGAAATTTTTAGCAAACATAGCCATCATTTGACTTAGATCAAACTCTTCATCAGAATCAGAGTCTGTGTCAGTAGACTCTGACTCCACAACAGCTTTACCCTTCTTTCTTGAATCCTTGATTCTTGCTTCTGTGGGTTGTTCCTGTTGTTCTTTCTCAGACTCCATCAAGAGTGCCACAGATTTTGTCTTCACAGACTTCTTATTCTTCCTCTGTTGCATCTCCAAATCATATGTCTTGAGTCTGCCATACAATTCTTCTAGAGTTAGTTCATCCAAATCTCTAGCTTCCCTTATGGCTGTAGTCTTATTGTCCCACTCTTCAGGAAGTGCTCTCAGAAACTTGGTGTTTGTATCTTCATAATCATAAACCTTACCAAGCATAGCCATTTCATTCAAGAGTTTTGTAAACCTATCAAACATCTCAGTGATAGATTCTCCAGATTTTGCTTCAAAGTACTCATACTCTTGAATTAGCAAAGACCTAGCATTCTTCTTAACATCTTTAGTCCCTTGACAGTGCACCTCAAGTTTTGTCCACATCTCCTTAGCAGTCTTGCATGATATGACACAGTTAGTTAGAACAGAATCCAAACTGTTGAAGAGAATGTTATTTACTTTTGCCTCCTTAAGGACATTTTCCTTGTCCTCTTTTGTCCATTCAGCCTTTGGTTTCTCAACGAGGTGTTCTTCAGTTATTTTGCCTTCCTCGTTGATTTGAGGCATAATTTTTAAGGGCACAAAGGGTCCTTCATTAATCCTGTCAAGATAGTCAGGGTCTGTTGCTTCCAGATGGTGCAGCATCTTAACCTTCCAGTGTGTGAACTCGTTTCTCTTAAGCATAGGAATATTAGAATTGCCATCTTTGTTTCCAGACATCTTTGATCGATTTTAAACGTTAGGCTCTGATACCAATTGTTTTCCCAGTTGTACAAGTAGAAGGGGGGGTTGAATACTTGTATGTCTTTTCTGCCTGATTTAAAATCAAATTAAGAACAAACTCAAACACAAAAATATGAATAAGTACTGTTTTGTATTATTGATTTGTGAATACAAAACTCTCCTAGGATGTACACAAACCCTATCAGCTTCTCTGTGTTTATCATGACAACTCTCTCTATCTCTATGCTCTCACAAAATTTTACTCTGACAATTATGCTTCGACTTTTTCACCCTTTACAATTAGGTTACATAGAGTTTATATAGAGAGATGCCTATCAACTAATAATAGAAAGTAAAATTACAATAGGAATAAAATCCCTAATTATTAGTTGACAGTTTCCTTCTAGAATTCTCTTTCTTTCCCATAGCATATCTGCAATATATTTATCTTGATCTTCGAAGACTTTCCATTCCTGTGACCTTCTTCCAAATTTATCCTCAACTGTATAGACTCTGAAATCTTCAGACTCTGATGATCTTCAGACTCTGATCACATGTAGACTCTGATAGATCATAGACTCTGATCACCTTCCAGACTCTGATCTTCATGCAGACTCTGGTTTCACTTTCTACAGAAATTCTTCTAAGTACAAATAACATGAATGTTGACTATCTAGACTCTGATTATACATTTCAGAGACTAGAAAGACTTATTACAGATAAACTAATCTAGACCCTGTTCTAGTATTTTGTACATCATCAAATAAATATATTCCTAACATCCCATGATTGGGGAAAAACTTGATCAAAGTAATTGAAATATGGATTCACCTCCACTGTATCTTTAGAGGCTGAATCATCAGTCACATCATCAACATGCTCTAACTTTGTAACACGAGGTGTAGACTCTGGTGGTTGAGTAGACTCTGAAACTAAAAAATGGACTATAGATCCTGACTCCTCCTTAGAGTGATCAGACTCTGTAAACTCTAAAATCCTAGCCTGGATAAGCAAGATAAGTATTGGTTCATCTGACTTCAAATTTATAGTCTCAGGTTGAAGGTGTGTTGCATCCACCAAAGCCTCCATAACCCCGTCCGCTCTCATAGCTAGAGAATTCACTAAATGAAGTTGTGGTCTCAATTTGAATGATGTCTGAGCAGTTAGAGCTTCCTCCTTCTTTCCAATCTGAAAAATCAAGGTAAAAGTATTTTCATTCATTCTTTTCCTCAACTCATTGGACCAACTCTTGGAAAAATCTTGATCCCAATAAGTAAAGCGATGTTCAGGATACCCTAGTCTCTCATCCTCATAGTTATGTTGGACATCCACTCTCTCATTCTCACTCTGGCTCTCTACAGCCTTTTCTACCTCTCCTTTTACATGGACCAGTGCCAACCTCTCATTATCAATTTTTTCACTCATTTTTTGAATTTGGTTGGATGCACTCAAAAGTCCTATAGAAGAGGTTGTGAGAGAAGTAAAAGACGCTTCAATACCTGAACCACTTTGATGGAGGGAAACCCCTTCAAATGTCTGAAAGCTAGGGGTTTCCACCAAGGGGTGAGCAACAACAGACTCTGAACCCTCACAAGCATCTTCTTTCATTTAAGGGTCATTTGGCTCTAGTATCCTAGTCTCAGGGTGTACTATAGACTCTAACTGCTTCAGTATGACTTCATTAGAATCCAAAGTCTTAGTGTCACCATCTTTGACTGTTGTTGCATGAAACTCCCCCTGAAAGTGGATAAACTCTGACACAATGGATTGTGGAATTTCTTCATGAGCATCCATCAGAGTCTGTCCTCCCATATCATTGGGGTTCTCATCAGCATGTTGTAAAGTTGTCAAAGAAGGCCTATGAGCATGCTCCTCTGTCCCACTATCACTCAACCTCGGGTGATTCTTGTGCGGGTGAGACAGACTGAACACCTACTTAACTAGTCACCACTAGTGCACTAGTGCCCTCTTCCATCTTCCTTCTAGCACGTGCTTCCCCTTGTTGTTCTTTAATAATAAATGCATTCATATTATTATGAAAGGCCCTTGTATGGATTGCATTAATTGCTTGGGCATCTTTGAGATTGAAGCAATTCCCTTCTCACTTTTTGAAAGTATATGCCCTTGAATTGATCCAATCTACTCTGATAGGTTAGATAGATGTATTTATTTGCAATTGTACCTATATTGTGGACAAGATAGTCAACCACCTATCTTGACAGAGGTTGAAAGTGAGAAATCCATTGAATGGTTGTCTTGTAGGTAACTCCATTATACCAAATTGCTTCATAATCAAAAACTGGTTGCTCAGACTCAGTATTTGACTCAGCAACAGACTCTAATTTTCTCCTTTTGAGGGCTTTTGTTTTCTCGACTTTCTTCATTTTTAGTTTTTCAGAGTCTAGCACACCAAGTGCTTTGAGAAATTCATTTGTCCTGCCTTTTATGATCCCAGTTGCTTAATTTTGGAATGAAGATGTGAAGAGATAACTATATAGATTAGTGACTGTATCCACTACACCATATATGACCTTCAACTAACACTTTTTTTAGTGTTACAAGTAAAAATGTTGCCTTAAATGACTAAAAAATGATCTAAGGCAATACTTTTTTTTACCGTTTCGGTTGATATCATCTAGCATTATGTTAGACATGATGAAATTGCTACTGTAGCACAAATTATAGTGTTGCCATTGATTATTAAAAAAGTGTTACAATCATTAAAAAAATGGGGTAATTATTGACGGTCTAACCCAAATTTTGGACATTAAAAATTAAAAGTAAAAATAAAACCTATAACACTCACCTTATACACAGTCCTTCTCATTCACTCGTCTCGTTCGTTGTACGCCCACTCAAACATATACACACGACACACATATACACTCATCATAGACCATACTCAGTTAATTAGCAATTAGGTTGTAGCAGTCTCTTCTTGGATTCTTGTTCCCTTTACAGTTAATTAGGATTAATTAAGGTTCCAGTTGAGGTTCTGATTTCTACAAACTGGATTCCAGTGTCTACAAATTAGGGTTCTAGTTGGGGTTCCAGTTTCTATAAACTAGGCTTCTATTAATTGAGGGTTGAAGCTTTTTTCACGATTTTAATTAGGTAAACCCTAATTTTCATCTTTATTTTTATGGGTCTTGTTATTTATGAATTGTGATTATGAGTTTTAGTTTTTTGTTATTTATATGAGTTTTTTTAGTATAGACGGGTTAGAGATCCGGGGAGATGGAGTTTTTTGGACTTGGGTTTAATTTTTCTGTTATTTATGTGAATATACTAATTTTATTTTGGTTTTTCATATAACTGTGAATGCCGTTTTGGTATGCTTCGTTTCTAGTATATATGGATTATGTTAGTAATTTATTATGGTGTTTGATGATATAATTGAGATATTTTATATGCCGTAATTTGTAAATTATAGGTATATATTATTTTTTAAGTTTATGATGTATAAGAATTACGAAGAGTGCAATTATTTGTACAAGTTACTATGATTTGTTAAGTGTTTGTAGTTGCATTCTATGTGATTGCTGATATGAATGAGCTCTTTTAAATTCTTAAGTCATCGGTGACTTCATGTTAAATAAGGCTATATCCAGGTCCATGCCAATTCTATGCAATTGTTTGTATGTACATCAGTGTTGTTATAGGCGTGATTAATTGTGCGATTAATGGCGCTTCGCGATTAGGCGCAAGGTGTGCAATTCGAAATTAAGCGATTTAGCGCGATTCTGAAATCGTCCAAAAGGCGCTACTAAATGTAAAAAGGCGCTGATAACAAAAAAGACGATAATACCCTTAAAAAAGGGGTAAAAGGAGAAAACCCTAAAGTGTTTCATAAGACCCAGTCTCATCTAAACATCACAGTCTCCATCTAAACGTAAGTCTTTCTCAGTATATATACATAGATTTATACGTATATTTGCAGATTTCTCTTCTCAATTTTCTTCTCTGTCTCTCTTAATCCCTCTTCATCTCTGTCTCTTCTCAATTTTCTTCTCTGTCTCTCTTAATCTCTCTTCATTTCTTCTGATTCTTCTCTGATAATGACTCGCACTCCTGATATCGGATGGATGTATGGAACTCCAGTAGAGAATGATAAAAATAAAGTTCTATGTTCATTTTGCAAGAATATTTATAAAGGTGGAATTTGTCGATTCAAGAAGCACCTTGCTGGTGGATATAGTCGAGATGCAATACTTTGTGATAAGGTACCAACCCCTGTTAGAGATGAAATCAAAGAATTTATGGGAAAGTAAAAGGAATTGAAGAGTACGAAAAATATGGAGTATGTAAACATCGAGAATCAAGAATCTGAAGATGCAGTGAGTACACAATTCAGTCAATTCAATTCAAGTTTTGCAAGCAATCAAAAATGACACAGCAGAGGACCTATTGATTCTTTTTTTATGACTAATTAGAAGCTACATCAAAGAAAAGGGAATTGATCACGAGTGAAGATTCAAAGAAAGTAATGGAACACTTTTGAAATCAAGCTTGTAAGATATTCGCAAGGTGGATGTACGATGCAAGAATATCGTTCAATGCCGTTAATTATGAGAGCTTTGGTCCGACGATTGAAGCTATTGGGCAACATGGCCCAGGAATGAAACCACCTACCTACCACGAGGTTAAAGTCCCTTTGCTTAATAATGAGGTTGAAGAAACAAATAAGATCGTAGAAGAGCACAAAAAAGAATGGAAGAAAGTTGGATGTTCAATTATGTGTGATGGCTGGAAAGACAAAAAAGAAAGAATCCTGATTAATTTTCTGGTAAATTCTCCAAAAGGGAGCATTTTTCTTGAATCAATTGATGCTTCATATTATTAAAAAACAGGTGAAAAGATGCTTGAGTTGATAGAGAATTGTGTTAAATCTGTTGGAGAAAGTAGAGTTATACAAGTTGTCACCGATAGTGCTGCAAATAATGTAAAGGCTGGAAAACTTCTAATGCGAATGTATCCACATATCTATTGGACACCATGTGCAGCGCATTGTATTGATCTAATGTTAGAGGACATATTTAAGATCAGAAAACTAAAAGATACATGCTCAAGTGCCATGGCTTTGTGTGGATTCATCTATGCTAGGCCTGGAACCATCAACATGCTCCGCTACTTCACAAAATTGAAGGAGCTGCTTAGGCCTGCCAAAACCAGATTTGCAACCTCATGTATTATGTTAGGAAGGCTTTACTTGCTTAGAGCTTCATTACAGAAGATGTTTGTTTCTGATGAATGGAATGCAAGCAAGTGGTCTAAAGAGGCTGCCGGAAAAAGAGCTACAACCACTGTACTGAAAACTTCATTCTGGAAAAACATTAACTTTGCACTCAAGGTGTGTGGTCCTCTTATTAAAGTCTTGTGGATTGTTGATGGTGAAACGAAACCTCCAATGGGATATATTTACGGGGAAATGGAGAGGGCCAAATTTGCAATTGTTAGTTCATTTGAATCGGCAAATGATTACAAAAAAGTCTTTGAGATAATTGGTAATAGGTGGGAGGTTCAACTCCACCAGCCTTTGCACGCAGCGTGTCACTTCCTCAATCCAGATTTTTTCTATGATTCACAAGATATGACCATGGATGCAAATATCAGGAAGGGCCTATACGAGTGTATCTACAGATTAGTTCCAGATATAACAATACATGATGCAATTATTGACGAAATTTCGGTGTACAAGTATGCAACAGAAAGCTTTTCATCAGACATGGCAAAAAGAGCCAGGAAACAACATGCTCCAGGTATATAATAGTTGAATCACTTCACAATCAGTTTAGTAAACAAAAGATAAGTAAACTATAGACGCACTGGCATATTTTAACTTTATTTAAAATTATTTCTAGCTATCTGGTGGGATAATTTTGGAAGTTCAGCTCCAAATTTACAGAAATTTGCAATCAAAGTCTTGAGTTTGACATGTAGTGCTTCTGGTTGTGAACGCAATTGGAGTGCATTTGAACACATTCATTCAAAGAAGAGGAATAGATTGACTCAAAAGCGACTCAATGACTTGGTATATGTCAAATATAATCGAGCATTAAAGCGCTGATTTGATGCACGCGCTGTTCAGGACCCTATTGCACTAGATGTAATTGATGATTGTAACGAGTGGTTGTTGGGAAAGGGTCTTAATGATGAAGATGTGGATAATAACTATGTCCATGTTGGTGAAGACCTTAATTGGGATGATGTGTGTATTGTTTCTGGAGCAGAAGAGCCACTTTATCGCACGAGACGCTTGACAAGAAGCAGATCCACCTCTAATACAACTCACGGAGCATCTTCTTCAACTCTAATAGATGAAGATGATGAAGAGGAAGAGCGAGAATTTGAGGGGCCAGAAATCGAGTTTAATGACACCGAAACTTTTGAACTAGAGAACCTTATCGATTAAGTCTTAATTATTGACACTATTATCATGTTATTTATGTTTTTTATTATGTTTGAATGTTAAGATTATGTTAAGTACTAGTTTTTTGTTAAATTTGTGATTTTTTTTGGTCAAAAGGCGCGCGATTAATGGCGCCTCGCGCTTCAAACTTAGGTCTTGCATTTTTTTATAATTTGCACCTTAAACAAAACTGATGTACATTATTCAGTGTACTAGTCTAGTAAAATAATTAAGCAACTGTTTATTTTAGATGTTTCGATGTGTCAATAACTTCATGTTAATTAATTTCAATGAATGCACGTATGATAGTTTGTGCTGGTAAATGTTGCATAATTTATGCTGGCCAGGTCTATTAAGAGTATATGTTTTCTATTAGGTTTGTGCTTAATTTAGTCTAGTCTTCTTGTATTCACTTTCAAACAAATTCTGGTTTATGTTTGAATTGAATCTTTATTAGATAGTGTAAACTAGTACCATCGCTTTATGTACCTAATATAGAGTTCTCTAAATTTGTAATTGGCTACTTGGATAGAATACAATCATTTATGAAAATTAACATTTAGTTATGTTAATGCTATGGTAGAGCTAAACCATATGTTATAATTTTGTGTTATAATGTGTTATAAAATTTAGTTTATTCTTCGGGATAAAGTGATCCTAAATTAATGACTTTCCTGAGTACAGAAATGATATAGAAGAGGAGATGGTTCTAACTGTTGGGACAATCGAATCATGATGCTGCGTTTTATGATATGAAAACGAACGAGTTTGAATAGAAAATTAACCTTAATCGCTACGGCGCAAGCGATTCAAATCCACGTCTTCTACTGTATTCCCGTATTCACCTTGAGCGAAGTGTGGCCTTCGATCCTCCCAAGGTTGCCTCCCTTCTAACTTTGAGATCTTGGAACCCTAGTTCTTGGTTGCCTCCTTGAACGGTTGCTCACAAAAACCCTAGTTCTTTCCAACTCATAGCTAGAAGAGAATAAGATGAATATATAGGCTACAGTAGGGATCCTGGATAATTAGGTCGGGCCTTCCAATGACATTCTGGGTCAAGCCCAATGTCATTAAATATTAATTCAATCCACTAAAGAATTAATATTTGCACTACCTCTCCTAATGCCGTAATTTAATTATTTAATTCAGCTCCAATATTATTTGCTTATTAAATTCCCCATGTTTAAGATATCGAATGTCCATTAATTAAATTAATTTCTGATAATTAATTTAATCAATATCTTTTATCCTTGATCATCCACTCAACCTTATAATTATGCAAGAACAAATCTGTCTGCAGGACTTAAGCATAATTATCTTTATGAGCTTTCAAGAGGACATCATCACCCGAATATTTTCGGACACGGTTTCCTTTTATAGTCAATATCCCACTCTGTATGCAATGTCATTGTCCAATACATAATATTGTGATTAACAAAAAATCACATCACATATGAATCAAAACATGTGCATTGCATACAAGTGTCAATCACTGTATCCGGATTAAGAACCTAAGCAATAATAATATTATAGAATCTTAGTTCTTCTTTATTATCAGAATAGAAGAACAATTCTAATATTTTAATCCTGTTCAATATACACAAAGCATACAAGTATTATTCAATAATCAAGATAGATTATTTCCAAATAATACTTCAGTCATTCAAGTGGTTTGTTTAACTCCACTTAAACTGTGAACATTTATTATATTATATATAGACACTGACAATCTAATCTTCTGTTATCCCATTTGATACTAGATTATCCACAATATATAATATACAAACAGTGTTAAAATACGCATTCAAGATTCTCAATAAAAAAAGACAATGTCATATACTTCAAACGAATAGTTCAATATACTCCCTAACAATCTCCCACTTATACTCAAGCTATTCTTTGAGTATATCAGTGTTATATTACAAGCAATCCACTACCAATTAAATAACTATTATGTGACCATACATCTGACTCCTATCGCCTCCACATGCTGCTCAAAAGCCTTAGCTGGTAAGCTCTTTGTGAAAGGATCTGCCCGGTTGTCCTTTGATGCTATATCAGTCACAATAATATCTCCTCGCTTAACGAATTGTCGTATAAGGTGATACTTACGCTCGATGTGTTTTGGTGCCTTATGGTCTCGCGGTTCCTTTGCATTTGCCACAGCACCAGTGTTATCACAATACACTGTCAAGCTCCTAGGCAAATTAGGTACCACATCTATGTGCAAAAGAAAGTTTCTGAACCATATTGCCTCTTTGGCTGCCTCCGAAGCTGCCACATATTCGGCTTCCATGGTAGAGTCAGCAACGCATTTCTGCTTTACACTCCTCCATATTACAGCTCCACCTCCTAAGGTAAACACATATCCCGAGGTTGATTTCCTCTTATCTCTATCTGCTTGGAAATCTGAATCGGTATATCCTAGAGGTAACAAATCTGAGGCCTTGTAAATTAGCATATACTCCTTAGTCCTTCTCAGGTACTTGAGTATAGCCTTTACTGCACTCCAATGTTCCTGTCCTGGGTTTGACTGATATCTGCTAACCATGTCCACGGCAAAACAAATATCAGGTCTCGTACATAACATTGCATACATTAAGCTTCCGCATGCCGAAGCATAGGGAACCGCTTTCATGCTCTCTATCGCCTCTGGTGTCTTAGGACACTGTTTCTTTGATAGAGCAACTCCATGTTTATAAGGTAGGTTACCCTTCTTGGAGTCCTGCATGTTAAAACGAGCCAATACCTCATCAATATAGGGCTCTTGGGATAAAGCCAACATCCTTTTCTTGCGATCCCTTATAACTTTGATCCCAATGATGTATGCCGCTTCACCTAAGTCCTTCATTTCGAACTGTTTGAACAACCATGCCTTTACCGCTGATAACATCCCTACATTGTTTCCAAAGAGTAAAATATCATCTACGTATAGCACTAGAAAAGTCACTGAACTACCCTCACATTTCTTGTACACACACGACTCGCTTGGACATTGATCAAATCCGTATGACTGGATTACCTGATCAAAACGAATATTCCAATACCTAGAAGCTTGTTTAAGTCCATAAATGGACTTCTTAAGCTTACATACCAGATGCTCTTGGCCTTCCTTAATGAATCCTTCTGGTTGTTGCATATAGATGATCTCATCATCAAGACTCCCATTTAGAAAAGCTGTCTTGACATCCATTTGCCAAATCTCATAATCGAGATGAGCTGCTATAGATAAAAGAATCTGGATCGACTTTAGCATGACTACTGGCGAAAAGGTTTCCTCATAATCGATCCCTTCTTTCTGAGTATACCCTTTCGCAACAAGTCTTGCTTTCCAAGCTTTTACCTTTTTGTCAGATCCTCTTTTTCTCTTGTAGATCCACTTACATCCAATGGGTTTTACACCTTTGGGTGGTTCCACGAGCTCCCAGACTTGATTTGAATACATAGATTCCATCTCAGATTTCATTGCTTTTTGCCATAGATCTGCACCTTTGTCTTGCAGTGCTTCCTCGTATGTCATGGGATCCTCATCATGTTCCTCAAAGACCAAGTCCGAAGACTCTCCCAATAACATGAATCTGCTGGGTTTACGAATAACCCTCCCACTACGACGAGACACCGGTGTGGTATTAGTGATAGGTTGTGTGTTCTCTTGTGGCTGTTCTACTTGTACTATTGGCACTTGTTCATTATTTGTCTCTCCCACTAGTTCCTCTAAAACGACACTGCTCATGGGTTTATGGTTCATCATATAGTCCTCCTCTAGGAATCTAGCATTGGTACTAACAATGACATCCCGATCCTTAGGACTATAAAATAAATATCCTTTCGTTCCCATGGGATAGCCTACAAAAAGCCTTACTTCTGTATGAGATTCTAACTTAGTCACGTTCTTGTTCAACACATGTGCTGGACAACCCCATATCCGAATATGTCTTAGACTAGGTTTTGAACCAGTCCACAATTCTTTTGGAGTCTTAGGAACTGACTTAGAAGGAACTAAATTCAAAAGATAAGTTGCTGTTTCTAAAGCATGTCCCCAAAATGACTTGGGTAATTCTGAATAACTCATCATCGATCTAACACTCTCCAAAAGAGTACGATTCCTTCTCTCCGCTACACCATTCTGTTAGGGTGTTCCAGGTGCAGTCAACTGAGACATGATCCCATTCTTTGATAAGTAATCCCTAAATTCTCCAAGCAAGTATTCGCCACCACGATCTGATCGTAGTGACTTGATACATTTTCCATGTCGCTTCTCCGTTACAGTTTTGTACTCCTTGAACTTGTCAAAGCACTCTGATTTACGGCGCAACAAATAAATGTATCCATATCTAGAATAATCATCAATAAAAGTGACAAAATATTCATAACCACCTCTTGCTTGAATATTCATGGGTCCACATAAATCAGTATGAACCAATTCTAACACTTCTTTGGCTCTATTTCCCTTTGCCTTAAAAGGCCTAGTGGTCATTTTACCTTCCAAACAGGATTCACAGACTGGAAATGGCTCCACTGCCAATGAGCCTAAAGGCCCATCTACTACCAGTCTTTGAATCCTCCTCAAGTTAATATGACCTAATCTTAAGTGCCAAAGATATGTTTGGTTCAAAGAAGAAGGTTCCTTTCTTTTAGTAGTGATAGAAGATGTGTTATTTAATACCCTATGTTGTAGTTGCAGTGCAGGTTGATTAGGAGTGATTATGTATAAATTGTCTTGCAATGTACCGGAACATATAACTAGTTTATTCCTCATAATTGAAACATTATGATCCAAACAAACATTATAACCATCCAAAGCAAGTTTAGAAACCGAAATTAAATTCCTTCTAAACGAAGGTACATAAAGACAATTGTTCAAAACCAAATTCCTATCATCACCAAAAGATAAATTAACATCTCCCACTGCAACTACTGCTACTTTCGTAGCATCTCCCATGAACACATATATCTCGCCATCTCTAAGCATTCTGGATTGCTGGAACCCCTGCATAGAATTACAAACATGATCAGTGGCTCCTGAATCTACACACCAAGTGCTCGTAGATATAGCCGCTATATATGTTTCTGTAACTAGAGAAAGAGACATACCATTATTGTTTTTCTTCTTAGGAAGAGGACAATCCTGTTTCCAGTGACCCGACTGCTTGCACCTGAAGCACTTGCCCTTGGGCTTTTTCACAGCACCACCTTGAACTCCCACAGCTTTCACAACTTTCTGTGTCTGAGCCTTTTTCTTCTTCTTGGCTTTCGGCTTAGAAGAAGAAGGTTTCTCAGCCACATTGACTTGAACACTCTGCTGAAAAAGTCCTTCAGCTGCCTGAAGTTCTGTCAGAAGTTCCGCAAGACTATACATCCTTTTGTTCATGGTGTAATTCAAGCGGAACTGCTCAAAACTTTTGGGTAAACTCATAAGGATGATATCGATCTGGGTTTCCCCATCAACCTCAGCACCAAGGATCTCCATCTCATTCAGATATGACATCATCCTGAGAACATGATCCCTTACAGGTGTCCCTTCAGCCATCTGAGTGTTCATTAAAGCTTTCATTGCTACTTGCCTTGCAGCCCTATTCTGATCTCCAAAAAGTTCTTTGAGATTAAAGAGCATATCTGAAGCAGTGGCCATAGCCTGATGCTGATGCTGCAAAACACCTGACATTGCTGCTAGAATGTAACATCACGACATCTCATCAGCCTTAATCCACTTCTTATAATACTCCTTCTCAACTTCAGAAGCATTCTCAGCAGGCTCCTCTGGCTTGGGTTCATTAATGCAAAATTTGTACTCCTCAGCAGTCAACACAATGTCCAAATTACGTTTCCATTCAATATAGTTAGGTCCAGTAAGTTTGTTATCCTTAAGTATGGTAAAAAGTGGATTAAAGCCCATTATATCCTGAGAATCATACATATAACACATAATTAGAGGGTGTTTTAAAAAAATTGGTTCCTCTAACAATTATTTAAAATTAAAACACCAACACTTAAACACCATAGGTTTCTGGTATGCCACGTTGGGTGACTTATATACCACCTAAATTTATTTAAATGTTACTTCGGTCCTACTACTAAATAATTAGTCACGTTAGGGTGATCTATATTATTTTTCATAGCTAAGTGTATACCATTATTAAATCTTAAATTAATAATAATAATACCAGATGCGCCTTTTGACTATGATAAATTCTTGCTCCTAACAATAAGATACTACTAAAATTACAAATCTAAAGAGTATTCAGACTGACTGGCCAGGCCGGTGGAAGCATTGCCAAGAGGCTAACCACTTTTCTAGACACCAATCTAAATGGCCAGGTAAGCTGCACGCTTTCCTAGACACCAACGCAAGAATACTCAAAGATGTGTTATTTTAGATTCTCTTCCTAGTTGAGCGTGAAAGCTATCAAAAAATAGGGTATCCTTTTATTATTTGAATTCTATGAAACTTAGTACGCCACGTTGGGTGACATATGTACCTTCCAATATTCATAATTAATTTTAGAAGTTTGTTCTAGTAATTTCCATAACACTCTAGACACCATAAATTACATGCCACGATGGGTGACGTATACATAATTTATATTCGACTTAGTGTTAAATTACATACAAACAATAATGGAGACCATGGGATTTAATACCAAATTAATTCCCTCTCCCACTTAGTATTTTACTATGAGGATTTTATCTAGATGCATCGTCCTATGTTATTTTTTCGCAGTCCACATGTATCATAATAACAATACATATAATACATAACATAGCAGCATACTCATCATGATTAAAGCATAATAAAACAGCCCTATGCCCATGTCGTTCTAGCATGCGAAGGGTTAGTATCACATGGCATAACAAACAAACATGGAACACATAGTAGTAATAATCAAGATCAGCAAACATTATGTAAAACATAATAAAATACATCCACTATTATGGCCCCGAAGAATAATCTTCAAAATCATCCATCGATAAATTTTCGAAAATCTTCAGCCGCCTGTTTGACTGCCTAAACGAGCTCAGAATGGCTTGAAAAATCTGGAGATAGTTTCCATCTCAGCCTGTAGGTCTCGTTCTGCCGTTTCCGAAAAGGTATTATTCGCCCCAATCGGATATCGTATGCAAAATCTGTAGCCAGAACAGCGAAGCAGCCACGAAAACAGCATATAGCAGCGGAAGAACTCTGTTTCTCGCATCTTCGTTGATCAAACAATTACATACGACAAATACAACAGAAAAATCTATTCTATTACATCAGATCATAATCTAAATTGAATACAATTCGAATTACAAGATTACAATCAAAATAGAAATCAAAATTTAAAACTAATCATGATCAACCCTCATGATTTAATTTACAACCACGATAAACCACGTGGGATCCAAAAACATAATTACAACCATGTCCATAATAGTGGATAACAACCTGCATCAAAAAAACAATACAAACCCACCACTATATACATACATAATTACGACATGGACATCATATCATATAACGCAGAACCCTAGAACCTGGCTCTTGATGCCAATTGTTGGGACAATCTAATCATGATGCTGCGTTTTATGATATGAAAACGAACGAGTTTGAATAGAAAATTAACCTTAATCGCTACGGCGCAAGCGATTCAAATCCACGTCTTCTACTGTATTCTCGTATTCACCTTGAGCGAAGTGTGGCCTTCGATCCTCCCAAGGTTGCCTCCCTTCTAACTTTGAGATCTTGGAACCCTAGTTCTTGGTTGCCTCCTTGAACGGTTGCTCACAAAAACCCTAGTTCTTTCCAACTCATAGCTAGAAGAGAATAAGATGAATATATAGGCTACAGTAGGGATCCTGGATAATTAGGTCGGGCCTTCCAATGACATTCTGGGTCAAGCCCAATGTCATTAAATATTAATTCAATCCACTAAAGAATTAATATTTGCACTACCTCTCCTAATGCCGTAATTTAATTATTTAATTCGGCTCCAATATTATTTGCTTATTAAATTCCCCATGTTTAAGATATCGAATGTCCATTAATTAAATTAATTTCTGATAATTAATTTAATCAATATCTTTTATCCTTGATCATCCACTCAACCTTATAATTATGCAAGAACAAATCTGCTTGCAGGACTTAAGCATAATTATCTTTATGAGCTTTCAAGAGGATATCATCACCCGAATATTTTCGGACACGGTTTCCTTTTATAGTCAATATCCCACTCTGTATGCAATGTCATTGTCCAATACATAATATTGTGATTAACAAAAAATCACATCACATATGAATCAAAACATGTGCATTGCATACAAGTGTCAATCACTGTATCCGGATTAAGAACCTAAGCAATAATAATATTATAGAATCTTAGTTCTTCTTTATTATCAGAATAGAAGAACAATTCTAATATTTTAATCCTGTTCAATATACACAAAGCATACAAGTATTATTCAATAATCAAGATAGATTATTTCCAAATAATACTTCAGTCATTCCAGTGGTTTGTTTAACTCCACTTAAACTGTGAACATTTATTATATTATATATAGACACTGACAATCTAATCTTCTGTTATCCCATTTGATACTAGATTATCCACAATATATAATATACAAACAGTGTTAAAATACGCATTCAAGATTCTCAATAAAAAAAGACAATGTCATATACTTCAAACGAATAGTTCAATATACTCCCTAACACTAACTGCAATTGAGGCTTCCAAGCGGGATTTAGAAATTAGTTACTCAGACCAGAATACGTCCATGCTAGCAATAAGACAGTCTGATGTAGAGGATCCAGAACTAGCACATACAGTTTCATTGTCATTAAAGGTTTGTTTAATTAAATATTATTTTATCTTCTTAATTAATTTTTATGATTATTTTAAAGATGATCCTTTTATAAATGCCTTAATTAGTATATATGATTGAGAAACGAAAAATAGAGGGGAGTAAAATTACTGAAATGTGTATTCAACTATACAGGGACTATGGAACTAAAAGTTTTGATAAAACCTTAAACGTATTCACTGATTCAGACATTATAAAGTGATACGCTAACCCTTCTAATGATTAAAATGTTACCATGTATATTTTCTCTTCTCTAGATAATGTGTCAGGATCTCTGTTTCCTTTCAAGTCCCAAGTTCAGACACGATTTCATAAACTTGGACTACAGTAAATGGTGTTCCTACACTAATTGTTAGTTTAATCAAATGTACAAGCTGACAGGCTGCCTCTCTGAGTCCCTGTATTAACAAAAATCCATGTAAATACAATCATTCACGTCCGACAATGCTGAAAAGGCCCGTATGGCATATAGCCACCTTAAGTAAGAGGCTGTATGCCCAAATTAATTTTTATGAGAAAATCTAATAACTATTGAATTGTTAGTTGCCTACAATATAACAATTTTTTCACGAATAAATTTTAAAGAATTATTTATTCTCACAAATCAAACTACTCAGCGCTTGATACGAGAACAGTAGGTCCGCCCTTTTGAACCACTGGTAGAGATTAAATGCAATGGTTATGATTATTCATCATTTTCTCTTATTCTATGTCATGCTTGCAGGATGATGAATATCTTTCATCACTGGCTCACTATTTGAAGGCCAGGAATAAGCAGAGATAAGTCTTATTTAGGAGCAAGCAACTAGAGAAGCTACACTTGTAGTAGAAAGACAAAAGGCAGAACAATTGCAGAGAAAATTGCAAAAACAACAGGTAAAACTAATAAATACTTTAAGCTTGTGTCAAGCAATAAGAACTATTAGTCTTTAGAAGTCGTTGACTGCTGATTAGAAATAATTTATGGTATACTGTCAACTGTGCTGATACACAGTCTGTCCGCATGTTTGTTGCAGATGGTGGTGAATGCCTTGCAGCCTAGACTTATGCAAAAAATATGGGACTCTATGGTGAACGCGTTGGTGCACTGAGCATTGTATCACAATATAGTGCTTTTAACGTTGTCTATTTTAATATCACACTCTTATGTGCATCAAAGAATGTATAACTCACACAACTTAGCAGATTGCTAGCTTATTTTCCTTATAATTAATGGAAATTTGTCTGGTTCAGGTTGACTATTTTGAATTCATAATGTGATTCTACCACACTCCGCCAGTTATCTTAGCATAGGAAGTAGCTATACTGTTTATGTGGAAACGATATTTCTTTTTAACTTATTACTTATTAATGGAAATATTTTATATGCACTATGCAGATGGTTATATTATAATTAATTTTAACTCCAGCTCTTGCTTTTGATGTCAATTGCTCCAATTTCGTATTTTCCACAACTTTTCCTCTTTAATTTCGTATTGGTTAGATTCGCTTGTATATTACTTTCACATGATATACAACAAATTCATTAAAGCTAGAGCATGGAAGTTGAATAAACCAATCAAGTGAAGGTGAAACCATTTGAATGGGGGTGCATCTGCAATGTTCTAAAAGACAAATTCCAGATACTATAGATCTTTTCCACCAGGTGTTTGTAACCTTACCAGTCTAGGTGATGCTGATTACAACTGGGAGCAGATGTGTCAGTTTGATGTGCAGATGGTGTTTCTGAGGGTGTGAGTTCTCAGTGGTGCAGAAAGGGTTTTGCTAGTTTGGTGAAGTCACAGGCAGCAGATGTCCTGGAGTTGCAGAGGGTAAGTGTTCAGATTGGCTACTTTTGAGGTGATGCAGAACTTGTGTTCTTTTCGGGTGGAGCTTGAAGCACTGAATGCAGATTTTTGGGTGCTAGTGTTCAAGTTGGAGTTGATCTAGATTTGGTCATTTTTCTTTGTTTTCTTAAATGGTCTCTTAGCTATAGTGGACATTTTTATTACTTAGTAGCTTTTGTGTTTCTCTTGGAGGGTGTTCCGAGGGAAGTTGTTAACTTTGTTTTCTTAGAAGAGTTCTTTCATGACGCTTTTGTAAATATTTTTCTGATTAATTTAATTTTACAAGATTCTGCCCTCATTTACCAAAAAAATAAATATGAAAAGTGTTTAAAATTGCATGTGTTGGTGAAAATAAAAATAGTGTTACAAAAATATGAAAAGTATTTAAAAAATAAGCATTGCAATGAATAAAAATGTGTTGCTAAAAAAAATAAGTGTTATACATTTCTGTGTTACAATAGGAGAAATGGTGATGCAATAGGGTTTACTGTAATATTGTGTAATATTGTTTTTGTGTTGTAATAGATTATAAGGTGTTGCAATAGGTTTATTGCAACATTGTTTAAGGTGTTGCTATAGATAAACAAGTGTTGCCATAAGTGGTCTATTGCAACACAAAAGTCAGTGATGTTGTAGTTTTGAGAAGTGTTGCTTTAGACACCTACAGTAGCACTGTAATATCCAACACCAACAAATTTTAGAAAAATGTTGCCGTAGGCTATTTTTTTGACTTACAACAACATTTTTCATCTATTTTTACACTTTTTTTAGGTGTTGGTATATGTCATATATGGTGTAGTGATCTTGTGCAGACAAATGTAGCTCCATCTCCATTCTCTTCCTTAGGGCCTCATAAGTTTATCCAAGACTTGTTATTGTGTCTTCTATGAATCTGGAACTTCAATGGATTCCACCAAAAGATATAGAAATATAAGCACCTCATCAGATGGAGTAATGATAGAGTCAATGAGACTTGAGGCAACTTCCTTTGGCATTCCTTCCCAAAATGTGTCATGATCAGAGTCTGAAGGCAGTCTAGACTCTGACTCAACATTAGACTCTGGTTCAGGATTTTTTTGTTGTTCAGAGTCTGGCTTTGCAGAGCCTTGAGATCATCTGTTTCCTGTAAAATAGGGTTAGTAACAATTATAGGCTTGTGTGTGTGTAGAAACAACCTTCCTTAATCTTTTATACTTCTTAGCAAAGGATTTTTTAGGAGACTCAATTTGAGAATCATGTGGTGCATTCCTAGGTTTTTTTAGAGACTGTAGCCTTTGGAGAGTCTACAGTCTTGGCTTGAAGGTTAGAATCAGGTGTATCATGACCTTCTTTTAGCAAAGAAAGCCCTTCAACACCATGCTTCTCTAAAGGGTTGATCTCCTCATCACTTTGCTCATCTATATGTCTGGTTTTTACCAATCTCTTCCTTTTTACAACTGGTGTCTTTTGAGAGACAACAGAGGTTGGTTTCCTGGATTTGGATTTGTGAGATTGTTTTGTAAAAAGGGATTTGGCTACTTAGGTAGGTGCAGGGGGACTATCCATAAGTACCATTTCACCTCCAAAGAAAGAAGAATTATAGATAGAAGGTTTGTAGTTAAAGAGTTTTACCTGCATTACCTGAGGGTAAATCATTACAGGTATAATCTTCTTCTTTTCATCAATTTTCTTGATGTCAGAAAAGATTCTTCTCTGTTGCTTGTAGGCCTGCACACAACATTCATATGCAAGCTTGGAAGACATGTTAGGAATGAAGTGGTTGAGGAGAATCATTAGAAATCTATGATAGTAGACCTTCTTTCTCCCCTCTTGCACATTATTTAATTTTTCTCAGAATAGGAATGAAGTGGTTGAGTAGAGGAAGGTCTACTCGTGTTACTCAGAATAGGAGGGCACAACTAGAAACTCCTCAGGCTAAACAAGAGGAAAATGTTATAGGGAAAATGAGCAACAAACACCTGAGCAATCAACGGCACAACCTTTGAATCATTTAGGAATTGATCCGAATGTGCTGGCTAATGTTGTGACTCGGGCAATGGTTAACTCCCTTGAGCGAATTATCAATCCTAATGTCGTTGGCCAGGTGTAGAATATAGGGGAAGCTACTGCTGTTGGGCAGAATATTTTTATTGGGGCACCTCAGAAATATTTTCCGATTGATTGGGTGTTCTGAAAATACTATGGCAAGGTTTGCTACATATAAGTTGGAGGATGATGCTGATAGATGGTGGACTACTGTGACTGCCACCAAACCAAAGCACTATATGGACGTTGAGACTTGGAATGAGTTTGAGGAGCCTTTTAATCAGAGGTACTTTCTAGTGGCTGATAGGGAGAGGCATGTCCGTGAGTACCAGACAGTAAAACAGGGTGACACCGAGACAGTTGCAGAGTATATCTCCAGGTTTAACAGGTTGGCCAGTTTCGCAGCTTCAGAAATTAAGTCTAAGGAAGATAAGGCTAACAAGTTCAAGTGGGGCCTTAGGGTGGAGTACATGCATAACATCATTTCTACCAGGTTTGCGAATATGGAGCATGCGATCAGTGTAGCTAAGTATCAGGAGTTATCTGTCTTAGATGGGAAGGATGATTCTAGTAAGAAGAGGGCTAGAGATGAGCCACAGAGTTCCACTCGTAACCAATAGGGCTTTCGAGTAAATCAGTTTCAAAGTGCTCAGTAGCATGGGCAATACTTATCTCGGCAGAGTGGGCAGTCTTACTCCAGAAATAATGGTGGGAGTCGAAGTTTTCATAGGGGTTACCAAAATGTGGGTAATGGGAGGAGACCAATGACATATAACGGTAATAGATGAAACTTCCAAGGAAACCGACAAGTAAGGGACCGATGCAAGACTTGTAGGCGTAGCCATCTGGAGAAACCATGTTATAGAGAGACATAATCTTGTTTTCTATGTGGGAGGACTGGGAATATTGCTAGAGATTGTGCTATGTAACGTAGGGAGCATCAACAGGCTTCAGCAAATGATAATATGGGTCAGACACAAAATCAGCAAGGAGGCAATCAGGGTAAGAGAAATGCAGGTCATGTTTATGCCACCACAACTAGGGATGCAGCAAATATCCCGGGTACTATTTCTGGTACTTTGTTTATCGGCAGTAGAGATGCTAGAGTGTTATTTGATATTGGTGCTACACATTCTGTTGTTTCTTCTAGTTTTGCTAAACACCTTGGAATAAAATCATATGAGTTAGTTCCATTGATTTGTATTAGCACTACTGTAGGTATGAGTATTGACGTGCATGTTGATTATCCTAATTGTCCAGTCAGAGTTGGGGATCACATACTACCAGCTACCTTATTACCTTTGCATATACAAGATTTTGATGTAATTTTAGGTATGGATTGGTTAGAGAAACACAGAGTAGTTATTGATTATAAGAGTTGTGTGGTGAAGTTTAAGTTGGATGATGATTTAGTAGCCGAGTATCATGGCTCCAAACCTAGTATTTTATATAGGGTTATATTTGCCATGAAGGCTGTAAGGACAATAAAGAAAGGTTGTTGTGGTTATCTTGCTTATGTAGTTGATACAGATATGGCAGAATTGCAATTGAAAGATGTACCGGTGGTTAAAGAATTTAGTGATGTTTTTCCAAATGACCTTCTCGTATTACCTCCACACAGGGAGATTGAGTTTTCTGTAGAACTCGTACCAGGTTCTGAGCCGATTTCCAAGGCTCCTTACCGAATGACTCTAACTGAACTAAAGGCGCTGAAAGAACAATTGCCAGAGTTACTTGACAAGGGCATTGTTCGCCCAAGTGTATCTCATTGGGGTGATCTAGATCTATTTGTAAAGAAGAAAGACGGTTCAATGAGATTGTGCATAGATTGTAGAGAGCTAAATAAGATCACTATACGTAATCGATACCCATTACCGCGTATTGATGACTTGTTTGATCAATTATAAGGGGCAAAAATCTTTTCAAAAATTGATTTGCGATCAGGATATCATCATTTAGGGGTGAGAGATGAAGATGTGCCAAAAACAGCTTTTCGAACACATTAAGAACATTATGAATTTCTTGTCATGCCTTTCGAGTTCCGTCTGTTTTTATGAATTTGATGAATAGGGTCTTCAAAGTCTTTTTAGACAAGTTTGTTATTATTTTCATAGATGACATTCTTGTATACTCGAAGTCTGAAAAAGAGCATGAAGAACACTTGAGGAAGGTTTTAGAGATTTTGAGGGGTCGTCAGTTATTTGCTAAATTCTCAAAGTGTGAGTTTTGGATGAAACAAGTTTCATTCTTGGGGAATGTTGTTTCCGTAGAAGGGATACAAGTAGATCCGTCAAAAATAGTGGCAATGTCAGAATGATTAAGACCTACTACCGTGATATAGGTTAGGAGTTTTTGGGTTTAGCTGGTTATTATCGAAGATTTGTGGAGGGTTTTTTGAGAATATATATGCCTTTAAAACGGTTGACAAGGAAGAATAATCTATTTATCTGAACTGATGAGTGTGATAAGAGCTTTCAAGAGGTTAATTGTTATCTATAGTGATGCTTTGAAAAAGGGGTTGGGAGCAGTTTTGATGCAACATGGTAAGATATAGGGATTTGTTATTTATAGTGATGCTTCGAAAAAGGGGTTCGGAGCAGTTTTAATGCAACATGGTAAGGTGATTGCCTATTCGTCTAGACAGTTGAAGACACATGAGGAAAATTATCTGACTCACGACTTAGAGTTGGCAGCGGTGGTCTTTGTTCTAAAGTTATGGAGACATTACTTATATGAGGCTTCTTGTGATATTTGGACTGATCATCAGAGCCTAAAATATATTTTCACTCAAAAGGAGCTAAATATGAGACAACGGAGATGGCTCGAGTTGATTAAAGACTATGATGTGCGAATTCAGTATAAGCCTGGAAAGGCTAATGTTGTTGTAGATGCACTTAGTCGTAAATTTTTTGATCAGATTTTACTGTTGTTTAAATTGCCTAAGGAGTTGCAAGTAGCAGTACAAAGAATGGGGTTAGCTCTTAGTGTTCGTGGTGTAGATGGTATGTTAGCTAATTTGCAGATGTAACCTATATTGATTTCTAGAATTAAGGAGGCACATAAAGAGGACTTAGAGATTCAGGAAATTGTCTAGAATATTAAAGACGGGAAGTAGTCGGACTTTAGTGTGGATGAACATGGTGTTATTTGGTTTATGGGTCGATTATGTGTGCCAAAATCAGCTATTCGAGAGGAGCTTTTAGCAAAAGCTCACAATTCACCATTTTCTATACATCCCGGTAGTACCAAAATGTATAGAGACATGGAAGATCAATTTTGGTGGAGTGGCATGAAGAATGATATTGGTGACTATGTGTCAAAGTGTATGACTTGTCAGCTTGTTAAGATAGAACATCAAAGGCCAGACGGTGCGTTGCATTCGTTGGAGATACCCGAATGGAAGTGGGAGCATATATGTATGGACTTCCTGATGGATTTACCTAGGACATTGAAGAAACACGATACTATTTGGGTGGTTGTAGATCGACTTACAAAATCTGTCCACTTTCTTGCTATTTGAGCGACTGATTCGGTAGAGAAATTGGCTGAAATTTATAGAGATGAGATCAGGGGGGTTCCAGACAATATTGTTTTAGATAGAGATCCATGGTTTACATCTCGATTTTGGGAAGGATTTCAAAAGGCATGGGATACTAAACTGAGCTTCAGTACGACATTTCATCCGCAAACAGATGATCAATCCGAGAGGACTATTCAAACCTTAAAAGATATGTTGAGGGCTTGTGCACTAGATTGGGCTGACAAGTGGGATGAACATTTACCACTTGTGGAGTTTGCTTATAACAATAGTTTGCAAACTAGTATTGGGATGGCACTATACGAAACTTTATATGAGAGGAGGTGTAGAACACCCATATGTTGGGATGAGGTTGATGAGAGGAAGTTGGAGGGGCCTGAAATAGTTGAAGAGACTAATGACAAAGTAATGGTGATAAGAGAAAAATTAAGGCAAGCTCAAGATCAACAAAATAAATATGTAGATGTCCATCATAGGAGTTTGCATTTTCAGCCTGGTGAGAAAGTATATTTGAAAGTTTTTCCATGGAATTGAGTGCATCGTTTTGGTCTTAGGGAAAGTTGAATCCCAGATTTATTGACCCATTTGAGATTCTAGAAAAGTAGGATATGTAGCGTATATATTGGCTTTACCTCCTTAATTGTCAAGGGTTCATAATGTGTTTCATGTATCTTTGTTGAGGGGATGTAATTATCATCCGTCGCATGTAGTAAGTTGTCCCTTGGATAAAATTCGACCGGATTTAATTTATGAGGAGAAACCTGAAAGAATCTTGGAACTTCAAGAAAGGGTAATGCGACGCTGCACGATTCCGTTTGTGAGGATATAGTGGAAAGGTCATTCAGAACGAGAGACTACTTGGGTGACGGAGGAAATTGTTCGGGCACGTTACCCACATCTTTTTTAGCAAAGGCACGTAAGATAAATTTCGGGGACGAAATTTCATTTAGAGAGGAAGAATATGAAATCTCGATATATATAATTATTATTTAATATTTAGTTATCAAATAATATATTATATATATTATATTTAATTAGAATACTAGTTATTATTAGTTAAAAAAAGGGTTGAGAATAAAAAGAAAAGAATTAGAGATTTTACTTTTACGTTACTTTTGTTAGAGAGGAAGGAGAAGGAAGAAGAAGAAGCTTAACAAAATCTAATTTGAACAAGGATTTTAGTGTTCTAAGATAAGAGATCAAAACCCTCTTTGATATAAGCAATCATATTTTGTTTAGGATATGGAACTTATAGTTTTTTTATTGTTATATATATGAATTAGGATTTATTGCGATTGGGACATCTAGAGTTCTTTAGCATCATTCTTATTTTCTGAATTTCAAGGTATAGATATTTTTGTTATAACCTCTATCTCAATTGATTTCAAAAATTCCTATGTGAACTTTTAACTATGCTGAATTCTTATAAAATTGATACTAAATTCGTTATAAGTTCAAATTTAGTGGTTTCGGACCTTTCGGAGAGGATTTTGAATTTCCTATAACTTTCGTTCTTTAACTTTTCTGAAATTCTGCTTCCAACTGTGCGTATTCTGCAATTTATGTAATCTGGTAGTGTGTTTACGAAACAGAATACTCAACTTTGAAAATTTGTAATAAATTGAGTTTTGTTCCAAAAATTATGAATATTATCTTTCTGGAAAGCTCTTTTCGATGTCTGCATTTGTTGTTTACATTCCGTTGGCTAACTCTGTGATTTCAATACCCTAAATATCAAAATACTTCTGAAATCAGGGTCTGATTCTGTGTTGGCAGCCCGTAAATATATATTTTCTGAATTCGTTACTTGTGTTTTGAACGAGCCTTAACATTCTGGAAAGGTCTCGAAATTATTTACGATTCTCATGTTTTGTACTTTTTCAGATAAAGTAATTTTAGTAGAGTAAATTGCTATTTTTCTGCGCAGGTCAAGTATAAAACTGATTTAAGTTGTGTATTTTGAATTATGATTGAGTTTTGTGTTCGAGTAAGCTATTTTGAAATGATATATGTTTTTGTTTGGATTTGGGAGATATTGTAAGACTTCTATCGTGAGTGGAGTGAATCTCATGCTTGACACCACCTATATGGTGTAATTAAATAGTATAGGCGTATCGCCGAAGGTATGTGACACGTATAGTCGCGACTAATTTGTGTATGTTTGGCCATTTGGGTAGCACTGTGCGTAGTTCCTTGCAAGCCCCTATAAGATTTTGGGTATCATTTGCTTTGTGTTATGCAAACCCCTGTAAGTTTTGATGACTACATATTTCTGGATCACCGAAAATGCAGGACATCCTATAAGTAAGATTATCTCCCATTTGAGTTAGTAAATTGTGCTTTTCGTTAAATTATTGTGATGATGGTTAATAAGTATGAGAGTAAGATCTTTTTAACCAGAAGTGTGTGTGTGTCTTAGTTTTGTAAGTATCTCTCTAGCCTTTCTCGGTGGGCTACTTTATGGGGAGAGCGAGAACTGCGAACTTAGAGGAGTTCATTTATTTTTATTTTTACATTTTATTAGACTCCTAGAATTTTATTCGGAATTGATACTTATGGATTTAAATCCTAATTTGGATGATTCAGTTTATATTTTTATTGTTGGATTGTAAGTTGGATTGGAGAAGTAAATTTTTATGGATTATTGGAGAATTGTTAATTTTGTGCATTTAAATAATTCTGATTATTGTTGGGATGTTAAATATCGATTGATAGATGAATCGATATATCAATCGATGAGTCTTCATATTAGTTGATGGTCTTCAATTCTTGACTTGGCTCCTTATCAATTGATCTTTTATCCACTCATGCTTCCATATCAATTGATCATCATTCACTTGCTTAATTATCTTGTCTTCAAATAATTACAATTTGACAATCTAAGTCACACATCAGTTGATGACCTGCATCAATTGACTCTTGCATTAATTGATGAAAATATCAATTGACTTACACCTTATCAATTGAAATAGACTAAGGACACCTATGCTAAAATTCATAATATCAGTTGATTCAGATAAACATTTCAACTGATAAATGATTTCCTGATCAATTGATATTTATAATTTTCATATCAATTGATCAGTTACATCAATTAAAGTTTGTATGATTCTAAGATTAAAGTTATCATCAAGTTACATGTAGATTCCTAACAATCTCCCCCTATTTGTGTCTGTGACATGAACATGCATAAATCTACTTGATGATAACAAAAACCCTTAACTATATTCATTCATATAGAATCAAGAAATTTAATAGCACTTTAAATTTAGAAGTATTAGTTGATGAATAATTTATGCAAGTGGCTCCAATGTCTTCAATTCTTCATGTTCTTCATTCTTCACTCACTCACTTCTTCTTCTTCTTCTTCTCAGCATTTTCTTTTAGCTGCGTCATAAAGGAACTCCTCAAAATTACCTCATCATCATCAGATTCTACAAGCTTCCTAATCAAATAATGAATTTCTTCATCTGTGATTTTATCCAGATATTTGCAAATATCAAAGTATTTTGTATTGCCTTCAACATCTGTAAAAATCATGACATACTTTGGCTCCAAAACCACCTTCCCCAGAGTTCTTTGATGAACAATACAATCAACCTCCCCCGGATGATAGTGGTGCTGATGGTGCTGATGGTGTTGGTGGTGCTGGTGGTGCTGGTGATGCTAGTGGAGCTGGTACTGGACCTTCTGAATTTGGTTTTGGTGATTCCAATACTACTGAAGGATCTGGTGCTCAAGGTGGTGTTCCGGATAACTCACCTAAGGGGGAGAGAGGAAATGAGATGACACAACAGTCACTACTGGTTGAAGAAGGGATTGGTCTAATGAAGGAAAGTGAGCCAGTGACTGATGAGGAGGCTCAGAGGAAGAGAAAGGGTAAAGCAGTGGTGGTTGAACAAGAAGAGCCATTCACTGACTTTGGTGCTCGATAGGAAGAAGTACATGATGATTCTGATTCTGATATGGAGGACGTACCTCACACATGCAATTAAGAGATCCTTGGAGGAACAAGGTGGAGGTGTTGGGGCGTCTACTGAAGAGATTCCTGTTGACGAGGAGACCCTGAAAGCTCAACAGTTAGCCTTGGATCAAGCTCAGTTCTTTAAAATGAAGATGATGCAAGATAAGGCTGTTTTCCTTGAGAAACAAGTAGAGCTCAAGGAAAAGCAGTATGATCATGAGTTTGCCAGATTAGCTGATCCTCAAATTGATTTGGACAAACGAAGAATTGGACAAAAATGGGATGATGCAAGGAAGATACTAATGGGGACTTGTGCAAATGGAATTCATAACAAGGAGGCAGATGAGTTGTTCTACAACTTGAACTTGAAGAATCCACTGACTATGGACTACATAAGTGCTTTAAAGAGGATGATTTCTAAAGTCCGTGTCGGATATAAGACGATAGTCAAAGAGTGGCAAGTCATCTTGTCCTTAGTTGATGGAGCCCCAATGTCTTTCATGTACGTGGATGATCAATTCATGTCGAGAAGATCTGCGTCAGAGATGTTCTTACTAGCAACTAAAATTCAATACTCTCAAGCTGAGGAACTTAACATTATGTACAGAGATCAGTTAATCCAGCTAGTAGAGGAGAAGGGACCAGAATTCTCAGCAAATCTAGATGTTGTTCGAATGGTGGTAGATGGAAGAATGAAGAGGGTTAGTATGGAGGAAAATGATCTAATGGCTCTATCGGTGGAATCTCTAAAAGTTGTCTGTAGACAAATAATGAGTAAGGGATTCACCTCTGACATTAAGGAAAAATCAGTGGAGTTCATTGAGAAAATAATATTCAAGAAGTGCAACGAGATATGGAAATGTGATGTCGTTGCTCCAAATCCTCTAGACAATGTGAAGATTGAGCCAGAGCTTATGGAGAGAAAATGGAATATTCTACAAGTTGTGAAAAGTGTAGATGAAGCTCTGACTCTTCCTTTTGGACCACTGGAACAAGGAGAAATAAGGGAGGCAGTTGGTGTTCCAGGCAGAGATAGTGTATACTGGATTCACTCTTATGCTGATGATACAGCTGATGCTTTGGTATTCATTGATGTAGACCAGAAACAGACCTTCTTGCATATGAGTAGGAAATGGTTGCTACAGACTCAAGATGCTGTATTTCTAGATAAAGTCAGAGAAGAATTCAAATGGGGTGATGTAGAGGATATGTTTGTGGATGAGAAACAGAGACTACTGAAGTACTTATCTGAGATAGTGCAGGAGAAGAGACGGATGAAGTTGAATACGGCTAGTGTTTTCAATACCAACCGTGTCAAGGGCTACCCTAAGATGATCTACTATCAGTTTAAAGATGATAAAACTCACTGGAAGTCTCATCTCATCATGAAGAACTTTGAAGATATTCCAAATATTAGGACTACTCAGGAAGTGAACAAACTCAGAAGGCTTTTCAGACATCCGTATCCAGAACCCAATAATCCTCTAGAGATGGAAGCAGTAAGCCTGTTGAATGCTAGATGGGCACAGTTACATGATCCAGAATACAAGAAAGAACAACAAAAGTAAGAAAGGCGCAGAAAACAGAAAGAAGATGAGCGCGGAGCTGGAAAAGAAGTCAGGAAGGGAAAACGGAATTAGAATTAAAGTTCAGAGGAATGTGAACTTGAAGTTGGAAAAACCTCATATATTTTGGTTACTCTAACTCACATGAGGAAAATTCACCTGACCACGGTATGCGAGATAGGCTAATTTACCATACTGTAACCGTGAATCAGAGTGGATCCTATGAGTTTGACTGAAAGGCATGAAATAATCCAGGTGATATAAATCATTCCAATGATCTTTGATTCGAGGTTTGAATTCTCTGTCTAGCTTATATTTTATTTACTAAGTTCTTTGTATTGCTTTCAAATTTTCATTCAGTTGTAACATGAACAAGACATTAATGTTACTTATCTTTTCTCGTCTCATTATTTAGTTGAGTTATCCTTCTTTAATTTGAATGTCATTGTTAGACAATCAAATAGGGGGAGATTGAAAGGCAGAGTATCTAAACTTGTAACACTGTAACTTATGTAACTCAACTAAAGAAAAGATACTTAACCGGAAGACAATTAAGAACAAGAAGTCACAAGTAAATCAATACAAAATGAAGACAAGGTAATTGATATGATTCAACATGTTAATTATGATCAATCAAAGAAGAAATCATTGGAAGAAGTTCAAGTCAAAGTTGTTCATGCCTCGGTGATTTGTAATTTAAAGAATCAAGATCATAACTATCAGTATCAATAAGGCTAATTGGTTTCAAGTAAAGAAGCAGGAAAGCAACTGTTGGAAAACCACATTACTAATTGAATATGGTAATCTATTCAGAAGCAAGAACCCTATCAAGACTAGTCACTTATGAACCAGACCATTGCATCAAGTGTCAGGACATTGATAGCAAGTTTATGTCAGTAGTAGAGATCCATGTTCAAGAGCTTGTTGAAGAATATAGAAGACAAGAGGAAATCACAAGTTCAAGATGTTGCATTGAAGTTTCAAGTTGAAGCCCAAAATTTCTCTAAGTACTTACTAGGGAACCTATGTAGAAATTCCTATCAAGAAATTCTAGATAAGTTTCTACTTAGAGCCAAGTAGAAATTCTGGAGGTGGAAATATTTTCTAAGTACACAAGGAAAGAAGCTATCTCGAATTTCCTATGTAGAAATTCCTATGTAGAAGTTCTACTTAAATTTCGAGATAAAACCTAAGTAGAAATTCCTATATAGAAGTTCTACTTAAATTTCGAGATAGAGCAAGTAGAAATTTCCATGTAGAAGTTCTACATAGAGGACAATTTCAAGATGACACATGGCATCATCTGGTTGGTCGATTTCCAAGATTTCAAGGCAAGATAAGATTTACGTGGACAACATTGGGCCACACATATTGTAAAGCATAATGTAACGTAGTATGTAATAGTAATAACGATAACTCAACTAAGAAACAAAGACAAATAAATAATACTGATATGCGGCAAAGGAATCCAGAAGGACATGCAAACAGAAATCATACATACGTCATTGCAGAGCATTCAAGATGTAAAGTTTACTGAACGACAGCGAGAGAAGTTCATTAATATGTTCAGGCCTCAGCAACAAATAAGTGTTCAGTAGATTTCAGACAAAAGGCAGTGTAGTATTTTGTGTACAAATGTCAAAGGGTTTCAGTGATCAGAAGCAGTGTAACAGTCCAAAGATAGTCAGCTGAAACAGAACATGAATTAAGGGAATTCAATTCAGTGTTAGTCGTTTGTGAACCAGACCAGTGCACCAAGCGTCAGCACATCAAGAAAAGAATTAACTTGGTTAATCAGAAGAAAATCAGTTGATCAAGCCAGAAGAGTGAAAACAAGTAGTATTTACTTCAAGCACTTCAAGAAAGATGGTAAGGCAAGTAATAGTGCATTTAGTGGCTCCTACTCTCTTGAAGCACTCTAGAGGCGCCACTAACTTTGTAAAGGCACAACAAACCAAGTTAAAAACTAAGGCAAGTCAAAGTGATGGTTTGTGGCGCCTGCACAAGGGAATGGGTGTGCAGGCGCAACAAACATGTTATAGGAGCAACAACCAAGTTAAGTACAATGGGTGATTTTGTGGCGCCTACACATTATAACCAGTGTGCAGGCGCAACAAACTAGCATCTAGGCGCAAGAAAACTTGGAAGATTTCTTAAGAACTTAGTGGCGCCTGCACAAGGAATTGAGAGTGCAGGCGCAACAAAAGTTCTATAGAGGCGCAACAAAAGACACGGCGCAACAAAAATGTTCTAGGCTCAACAAAGAATCTAATGGCGCCTACACACCACTCCCACTCTACAGGCGCAACAAAGGACTTGAACAATTGTGGAAATCAATTTTCTAAAAGTCTACAAATTATATATGGGTTAAATCAAAATGGACAGTAGTAATTCATTCATCTTCAACAAAAAGAGATACAGACGGGAACACCATTAAAGCTTGACATTAATATCACCCAACTGTATTTCTATTGTGATTTTGTTTGAACCCATTGAAGCTAATCCTTTGATTAGAAGTGTAGCACCTCAGGGATTTAATAATACATTGTTATTTCTCCGAATCGTTGTGTTTCATTAATTACAATTTTTATATCTTAAGAACACAAACACTTAATTTTTATTCGAATTGATTTTAATTTTTAAGAAATTAATTATTTCTTAAGATTTAAAATTCTTATAACCATGAGTACCCAAAAACTCAGCAGCATTAAAATCCCAGCCTTTGACAAAAATGAATACATCTTATGGAAGAAGAAGATGTCCATTTTCATTAAAACATCAAATTCTCAATATCTGGGAATTTTGGAAAATGGACCCTATGTTCCTCAGAAGCTTACACCAGAAACAGTTTCAGAAGACGGCGAACGGATTCCGCAAAGATTTACCCCAAAGGAACCTTCAGAGTTCACTGACACTGATAAAGAGAGAGTTGCATGGGACAATCATCTTTAATGCATCCTGATGGATTCTTTGGACACTACAATGCTAAATCAAGTGATTAACTGCACAAGTGTCAAACAGATGTGGGATACAATTGATCTGCTGATTGAAGGTACAGCAGAAGTGAAGGAGAACAGACTTGATATTCTTACTTCCCAATATGAAGCTTTCAAGTCACTGCCAAGAGAAAGTATCACTCAAGTCTTTGAGAGATACAACAAATTGTTAAATGACTTGTCACTGCATGGGAAGGCCTACCCATGTAGGGAGATCTACAGGAAATTCATGTTGACACTGCCAGCACACCTGGAACACAAAATCTCTGCCATCAGAGAAAGGAGTGACATAAATGACATGTCCATTGAAATTTTATATGGGAAGCTCAAGACTCACGAAATGGAGCAAGAGCAAAGACAGATCATTTATGGTACAGGTACAGTGGACAATAAGAATACCGCACTATTGAAGACTACAGCTCTTGTAGCCAAGGATTTTGCTATCACAGAGACCAGCACAGTAAAACCTGATGTTAAGAAAGAAGAAATTCTGAAGGCTGAATTTACAGATAACACTCAACCAGGTAATGAAGACGACTTCTACTCAATGGAAGAACTTGAACAACTAGAAAATAAATCAATGGCCTATATGGCAGGGAAGTTCAAGAACCTCAGGTTTAGGAAGAACCCTAAGTACAGATTCAAGAGTAACTCCAGTTACAGTGGTTCCAGTTTCAGAAAAAGCAAACGGGGAGGATCGTCTTCAAGGTCTTACAACAAAGGAGGTTATAAGAAAGGAATGGTAGATCGCAGTAAGTTCAAGTGCTACAACTGTGATGAACCCGGGCATTTTGCAACAGAATGCCGGAAGCCGAAGCAAGTGAAAAAAAGAAAGGAGTCATATGATGAACTCAAGCAGAAATATGATGCACTGGTGAAGGAAAGAGCTGGGATGATTCAGACAATGATGAAGAAGAAACTTATGGAAATATTGCTTTAATGGAAGACTCTTTAGAGTCATCCCCTCAATCATCGAAGGTATCATTTCTCTCCTCCATTGACATGTCTAAATCTGAATATAAGAAAACTGTAGAAGATCTCAGTATAGAAATGTTTAACATACATACAAGCATGCTTGCATCTGAAGAAGAAAATGCTAAACTAGTTCTAAAGAATAAAATGCTAGAAGCTAGAAATGAAGAACTAGAGCTTGCATGTGTCAATCTAGAAGATCTGAAACAGAAAATAGAATATCTTCAGAATAGAGACAAGTGCAACCAGGAAGTAGAAACTACTCTTAGGAATAAAATTTCTAAGTTAGAGTTAAAACTTCAAGCTTATAAGAAATATGCTAATCTTGTAAAGGAGGCAATAGATAAACAGGTCATAGGTCAAAAAACTGGAATATGTTTTGACTATGATAAAAAGGCAGGAAAGATGCATGTAGAATCAATTGCTGAGGAAAGTCCTGTGAAGCAAGACATTCCACATGTGTTGAAAAATATCACCAAGCCCCTATATAAGAAGTTTGTCATGGAACCCTTAAATGAAGAGGAGATCTTAATGAAAGAAGAAATCATTGCTGATGATCAAAAGAAGAAAGAGGAAGAAAGTAAAAAGGAATTGCCTAAAAACTCTGTAAAAATTGTAGACCCTAAAGAACAGATTAAAAGTGATTTAGGTAACAAGAATGAAAAAATGAAAGCTAACAGAAATGGCAAAGTAGGTGTTAACAAGAAAAATGATTATGCCTACTCTCCTAAAGCTATTAGAAAAGTTTGCAATAATTGTAATTCTACTGGTCATCTTACGCATGCATGCAAAAAGATAAAAGTAGTAAAAGAAGAAACTTCTAATATACCTGCCATGTCTTTCCCTCATCAACCATGTGGTAAAGTAGAATGCATGCCATGTGCTTTCAACATCATGTCTGCATACATAAACTTAATGAATAATTCATCTAGTACATGCATGAATACAGATGTGAACATGAATAGAAAACATGTTAGGGCAAAGACTGCTAGTCCTCCTAAGTCTAGGAAGGAAGCCCCTGTCCCTAAGCCTAAAGACACCCCTGTCAAGGCTAAACCAAAGGACAAGGGCACAGTCGATGAGAAAGACAAGGACCAGAAAGTTTCTGCAGCTAAATTTATTTATTCAACTAAGCCTCTTGGACCCAATCAAGTTTGGGTACCAAAGAAAAAGTAATCAATCCGTGGATGCAGGGTATAGCAAAGAACAAGCGTGTCATGTGAATTCTCGACAGCGGCTATTCTAGGCATATAACTGGTGATAGAGCCCTGCTATCAGATGTGATTGAAAAAGCTGGCCCAATAGTGACCTTTGGAGATAACAGCAAGGGATTCACAACAAGTCATGGAAATCTGGAAATTGGAAATGTTATCATAGAAAATATCTCTCTTGTGGATGGATTAAAGCACAACCTTCTAAGTATCAGTCAGTTCACTGACAAGGGTTTCAAAGTAACTTTTGAGAAAGAGAAATGTGTAATCCAAAACAGGAAAGATGCGAAGCTTGCTCTTCAAGGAGTGAGAAAGGGGAATCTCTTTGTAGCTGACTTATTCTCTGCAAGCAAAGGCGAAGCTCAATGTTTTTACAACAAAGCTTCAACAGAGGACAGTTGGTTATGGCACAAGAAACTTTCACACCTAAACTTCAAGGCAATGAACTCTTTAGTTAAGAGGGAATTAGTAAGAGGTTTACCTGAGATGGAATTCTGTCAAGAAGGTTTATGTGAAGCATGTGAAAAAGGGAAGTCAAAGAAAGCATCTCATCGAAGCAAAAACTCTTCAGACATTACTAAACCACTGCATCTTTTACATATGGATTTATTTGGCCCAGTAAATGTCATGTCAATATCAAGGAAGAGATATGCCCTGGTAATTGTAGATGACTACTCTAAGTACACGTGGGTGTTGTTTCTAGCCTCAAAGGAAGAAGCCCCTCAAATAATCATTAATCACATAAAGAAGATAGAGGTAGAAGCTGGTTTGCCTGTCAGAAAAATCAGGTCTGACAATGGAACAGAATTCAGGAATGTAACTCTAAATGAATTCTGTGTTGAAAAAGGTATCTCAATACAATACTCAGCGCCTAGAACTCCTCAACAAAATGGAGTAGTAGAAAGGAAGAACATGACTTTGGTTGAAGCAGCAAGAACAATGCTGAATGAAGCTAAGTTACCTTTATACTTTTGGGCTGAAGCAGTCAACACAGTTTGCTACACTCAGAATCGTACCCTGATCAACAAAGAACATGACAAGACTCCGTACGAGATAATGCCAAACAAGAAACCAACACTGAAATACTTTCATGTGTTTGGAGCAAAGTGCTTTGTACTGAAAGATGATGAGCACCTAGGAAAATTCGAACCCAAGGCTCATGAAGGCATATTTCTTGGCTACTCTCTGGAATCTAAGGCGTACAGGGTTTATGTGATTGAACATAAAAAGGTCATTGAAAGCATGAATGTAACTTTCGATGATCTCAAGCTCCCAAGTCTACAAAGAACAGACGACACTGAAACTCTGCAGTTTGAAAATATGAACTCAGATGAAAGTGAAATAGAACCTGAAGCTGCAACAGGAAATCAGGCCCCAAATGAGAATAACAATAATGATGATTCTGACCCTAGTAGTGGAAACAGTGGAAGATTCACAGAAACTACTAGTAGTGGCAGAGAATCTCATTCTCAACCAAGCAGCAGCTCAGGGGGAGCAACTGAAGGATCAACTAGCAGGAACCAGCACTACAATAATAATCAAGCTGAATCTTCAAGGGCAAATCTGCCTAGACAAAGGGTGTGGAGTAGAGATCACCCCTTTGAGTTGATTCTAGGAGATCTAGATGCTGGAGTTCAAACTAGACGTGCTTCTCAAAATGAATGTTTATTCTCTGGTTTTCTCTCAGAGATAGAGCCAAAGAAAGTAGAAGAAGCACTAGAAGATCTAGATTGGGTCATTGCTATGCAAGAAGAACTCAATCAATTTGATAGACAAAAAGTCTGGAAGCTGGTACCCAGGCCAAAGAACAAGTCTATAATTGGCACAGAGTGGGTATTCAGAAATAAACTGGATGAAGATGGCATTGTTACGAGGAACAAAGCCAGACTGGTTGCTAAAGGTTATTCCCAAGAAGAAGGAATAGATTATGATGAAACATATGCACCAGTGGCAAGACTTGAAGCTATCAGGATGTTTCTGGCATTCGCAGCACACTCCCATTTCAAAGTATATCAAATGGATGTAAAGAGTGCATTTCTGAATGAAGAGCTTGAAGAAGAAGTGTATGTTGAACAACCCCTTGGGTTTGAAGATCCAGAATTTGCAAATTTTGTATACTTTCTCTTCAAAGCACTCTATGGCTTAAAGCAGGCACCTCGGACATGGTATGACACTCTATCTATATTCCTACTAGAAAATGGTTTCACTAGAAGTGTCATAGATAAGACTCTGTTTCCTAAAATTCATAAAAATGACATGATATTAGTACAGGTATATGTGGATGACATTATATTTGGTTCTACTAACGATCAGTTGTGTAGTAGATTTGCTAAGCTAATGCAGAGTAGGTATGAAATGAGCATGATGGGAGAGCTGAATTACTTCCTTGGACTCCAAGTAAGTCAAAGGAAAGATGGGATCTTCATTTGCCAGACCAAGTACATCAAAAATCTTTTGAAGAAGTATGGTCTTGAAGATGCATCGACAACTAAAACCCCTATGGCAACTACCACTAAGCTTGATCAAGATGAACCTGGTAAAAAGGTAGACATCACAAGCTACAGAGGTATGATTGGCTCATTACTCTACTTAACTGCAAGTAGGCCAGATATTATGTTTTATACATGCTTGTGTGCTAGGTTCCAGTCTAACCCGTTCCAGTCTAACCCTAAAGAATCACATCTTATAGCTGTTAAACGGATTTTTAGGTATCTTAAGGGAAGTCTGAATCTTGGAATTTGGTACCCTAAAGATACAGGTTTTGACCTTATTGGTTATACATATTCTGATTATGCAGGTTGTAGGATTGATAGAAAAAGTACATCAGGGAGTTGTCAATTCCTTGGTAGAAGATTGGTGTCCTGGTATAGCAAGAAGCAGCACTCAGTTGCAATGTCAACAGCTGAAGTTGAATATGTTGCTGCTGGAAGTTGCTGTGCACAAATACCGTGGATAAGGAACCAACTTTAAGACTATGGACTGTTGCTGAACAAAATTCCAATATTCTGTGACAACACAAATGCCATAGCCATCACAAACAATCCTGTTCAACATTCAAGGACCAAGCACATTGATATCAGGTATCATTTCATTAGGGATCATGTCATGAATGGTACTGTAGAGTTACATTTTGTACCTATAGAGCAGCAAATTGCAGACATCTTCACTAAACCACTGGATGAAATCACTTTCACTAGACTGGTTTGTGAACTTGGGATGTTAAATTCTACTAACTAATGAGTTAGTAATCAAAAACTGCAATTTGAAGCTGATAAATTCACTAGTTGATTAATTTCAATATTTTTAGAACTTGTGAATTTATCTACAAAATTATTTTCCAGTAATTAGGTTTTTAAATTTAGATAAATATTTTGTGCATACATGGTAATTATATTGTTATTTATTTAATTGATAAATTTTTGGCACTTAGATATTTTAAATATTATTTGAAATTATTTTAAAAAATGAGGATGAATATTTATATTTATTCTCTTATTTAAAATAAAAGTAAAATAATAAGAAGCATAATTTATTTATGATAATAATATTAACAATTAATGTTATTATTGTTATTAATAAATATTTTGTGAAATAATATTTATGGGTAATTAATTATTATTGATTAATTATTCAAATTATTCATAAATGTTATTTATTTTAATTGTAGCAAAATCTAGGATCACTTGATATTTTACCAAGTACTTTGTGGCGCTAAAAGAGTTTAGTGGCGCCTATACAGTGTGTTAACTTTATAGGCGCAACAAAAAGTTATCTCAGTACTTAGCATATGTTTTTGACAAGTGAAGTGGCGCCTATGATTTTGTTGCGCCTACAAAGTGCATGCACTGTAAAGGCGCAACAAAACACGAAAAGATTTTGTTGTGGCGCTAGAGTACTTTGTGGCGCCTACACAGTGAATTCACTGTGAAGGCGCAACAAAAACTAACTAGCAAAGTTTGTTGCACTAAGTTAGTTTGTAGCGCCTACACAGTGCAAGCACTGTACAGGCGCAACAAAAGTACTTAAGCAATTTTTTTCCGGTTTTATGGCGCCTATAAATACATATATGTTGTTTTGTTGCGCCTCATTTTATACATACACAGTGTACACATTCTTGAAGGCGCAAGAAAACTCAATAGATCCACTATTTTTAATCGATCAAAATCAAGCCAATTCTTGTCCATTTTTTAATCCAAGACCAGTTTTGTGAGACCCACATTCAGTTCTGTCATTTGCAACTGGTTTCATTGAATTTGGCTAAGGTTTTAAAATTCTCAGTTTTCAAAATTCGAATAATTAGGCTAGGGTTTATCATGTCAAAGTCGATTAAAATTTATACTATAATTAAAATTGTGCTAAGATTATTAGGAGTTTATCATTTATTAATTTCAAATCACTCCAAGTAATTTTAATTTTGTTTAGGGTTTTAGTCCATTATTCTTGATTAATTCGATTTTAATTAGTAATTTTAATTCGTAAAAGTTATCTTTCATTTTTAATTAAATGGTGGGTCATTTTGAGATTAAAAAGACTAATTATTTATCTGTCGTAGAAGAAAATTGGACTGGAGCAGGGGAGTTAGGCAACTGGGCTAGGTTTTTAAATGAAAATTCTATAGTTCGTTATGCACTAACCACTAATGTTCCTTTAAATAGAAATCTTCTGAAACAGGTGTACAGGTCTTCTAAAGACACATCTGCAGATGGAATATCAGCTTTCACTTGCACAATTAAGCGGCAAAAAGTGCGAATACCAGAGAATGACATAAATCAAGCACTTCATTTGCCAACTGAAGATTTCGCAGATGATCCATCTATAGCAGATCTGAACAATTTCTTCATGTTCCTACACTGCACTAGAGTGAACAATAATTTTCCAAAGAAGATTTACAAGAATCACCTACCCAAAGAATGGAACCTGTTCTTCAACATCCTGTCTCATGGCTTTGTACCAAAGACAGATGGTTTCCATGGGATTATAAACTTCGATAAGGTGATTGGATATGCAGTGGCTACTGGATCCAGAATCAATTTTGGGAAGATGATCATGAAGGAGATCCTATTTAATCAAGCAAAAATAGATAATTTCTGTCTGTATCCAAGAATTCTGCAGCCGGTGCTGAACCAAGTACTGACTTCTGATCAACTTCAGTCCTTTCAGAACAGTGAATTGGAAGAGTCACCCTCGCTTCAGCTAAAAACAAATTTAAGGCTACGGAATGAGGCTGACTATCCAAACAGGTATACTCCTGCTCCACTGACTGACCCTATTAGAGATTTCTTTGATCATCTTAGACAGGTTGATGAAGAAGAAGAAGAGGTTGCATCTGAAGCAGACAGAGAGCAACCTCTGAGGAAGACCATGTATCTGAAACTGATGAATCAGCTCATGAAAATTCAAAAGAAGAATCATCTCAAAAGGAGAATGAAGCTGAAACATCAACTGATTCAGGAAGCAAAGAAGCATCTTAAGAAGAACCAGGCACTGAAAAAGAAGATGAAAGTATGGAAGAAGCTGGTTCTAAACATGAGGAACAACCAATTCTTGAAGAAGAAGAAGAAAGGATTCACCCTGAAAATCCACCAGAGGAGGACAATATTGAGGACATAGTGGAAGAAGATCAAACCACCGAGGTGTATATCCCTATCATTGATGATGAACAGATGGATGAAGGTACCCTTCTTGACTTTGACTTTTCTGCTTTTCTAACAGAAAATTTTGTCACACTATCTCCTACTGAGCCTGAAACGGCAATGCACACACAAGAGCCCTCAGTGGCCATAGAAGCTGGCAATGAACTTGATCAAGACCAACCAGTTCTAACCACTGCCAGAGATCAACAAACACTCCCTCCATCTCCCAAAACAAGAAAAAGAACCATTGATGTAGATGATAGGGAGTCCCTACCAAATCAGGAAATTATTGAAATATCCCCTACAGCTCTGCCCTCTCGAAAAAGACGTAAAATGAATTTTAAACCTAGGGCAACTGTGAGCCAGGAACCTGATTCTCCAATCTCTGAAACCCTTCTTTTCCTTCGCAATCTAAATTCTGAAATTGACAAAATCCTGAAAGGTAAGGGAACAGAAACAGAGATGGAAACATTTTCCGCTACTTCAGTAGCTAGTACTATTTTGGTTAATCCAATTCAGAACCTGTCTTCACAGACAGAAGGGGGCATCACTGACTCTCACGAGCCATTCATTACATTGTCAAATGTGGTGACCCCCCCTGGACTTAACATCTCCAGATCCTATTAAGGATGTTTTCCCTTCCCAAGTGGGTCAAGTGGAAAGGCAACTCTCCCATAGAAGGGAAGAGGTCTCCATTCAAGGAGTAGCTGTGTCAACAGCATCACCACTTTAAGTGGAAGTGCCTTTACAGGCAACGCGGGGCACCACAGGCTCTAATATATCATTCACTACATTGCCTAAGGTGGTGACCCCCCTGGAGATTTAAATTCCAGCTCCTACTCAGGAGGTCCTCCCCATCTTTACAGGTCAGGTGGAGGGACAACACACTCATAGAAGGGATGTGGGCTCTAATAATAGAGTATCTGTTGCCTCGGTAGTAGAACCTGTTCAAGGTGTCTCTGAGTAGGTAAGGCCTTCAATGGCTTTAGTTGGCATCAAGGATTCTACAACTATGCCAATCATTACAGAATCCATAGTGGTGACCACACTGGGTCTCAAACCCCCAGTTCCTGAAAAAGGAGTTCTCCCCACCCAAAGTGGTCCGGCGGAGAGGCAACCTACCCATAGAAGGGATAGGGATTTTAATACAGGTACAGAAGATCGCAGTGCTTTTATGGAATTGAGTGAAACACTTAACCTTGATGATCTTATGTTCCCTGACCCTGATTTCCCGAGTGTGAGTGTTGAGGGTCGTACAAACACAGAAACAGTGAGAAATGAGACACCCACAACCCAAATAAACACCCCACACATTGCACACACTGCACATAGCCAAAGGATTCTAAATCTGGAGGTCCAGATAACTTAAATTCACTATTCAATAAGAAAGATCTTGGAGGTGCAGGAGCAGCAGAGAACAGAAATCAAAGAAATCAAAGATTTGGTTAAACAACTACTAGCTCAGAAAGTTCCTATTTCTACTCGATCAACTTCAACAACTCAAGTTATTCCAGTCAGAAGGGAGGATAACCCAACTGAGGGGGAGAGAATAGTACAAGAAAAAGAAGTTTGAGCTGAAATGATATTGGAGTATACAGCTCAGGGGGAGTCAGATATCTTCTATAGACCTGGAGCGAGACAACTTGAAGAAGGAGAAATATTTGAACCCTATGTACCGCTGGAGATTCCAACAGAGATTGAAATAGAAGAAACTGCAAAAGCAGCTGGAATAGATGTTGAGGAGGAGTTTGCTGAAGAATATGCCTTTGATAATGACTGTCTTCTAGTTGATGTAGATGAAGTTGTGACTCAAGGTATAGTTCAAGCTCAAGAACTGATGAAGAAAAAATGGAAGAGAGTACAACATGCGATAGAAAGAAGAAATAGAAGCAAAAGTTGGCCCTAAGTGGGATGAAGCAAGGAATCTGCTCAAGAAGAAAGAGTTATCATTAACTCAGAAGAAAGGCAGAAAAGTCCTTGATCTCTTCAGAACCATGAGGGAAAGATTTGAAGATGTTCATGAATTCTATGCAATGCTATCAGAAGAAATAACAAGCGTGTCGGTAAGTGCATTCAAACAAGGATGGAAAATATTCTTAAACTCAAAATCACTAGGGTCAAAGATTTTGTCGACAAAGATCTTTGAAAAGATGAATATTGTAGAGTTGTATGTGCTGAAGAGGAAAGTCATCTTTGGAGGGCACAAAACAAATGAGATACTGAGAGATTTGATTGAGAAGAAGATAATAGAGATCGATGTCGAAGCGTTTGAGAAGCCTCCAGTAGTCAAATATTACAAAGCAACAACTCTCCATAATCTAACTTTGTCTGACGAATGTCTGGATTCAAGCCACGTAATGTTCATGCAATATGTAGAAGGGAAACTCAGAAGCAAGAAGAATAGAACAAAAGAAGATTTGAAGGCTGCTGAGTTGATCTATGCATTCAGACTGAACAAAGCAATTAAAACATCAGGGAGATACCTAATGGAAATGACCAGATACTATCAAGAACCAGTGTTTGTGAGAAGAGGGGATGGCACAGAAGTACTTGAAACAATAAGAGATTCTGAACCTTGCATTCAGACGGAGCCAAATGGAACAAAACACTTCCTATTCAAGAAGAATGGAGTGGATAAGAAGAAGAATCTATCAAAACTAAGGAAAAACAATTATGAAACAATCCGAAAAGTCTTTTCAAGGGTAAAGAGATCCACTGTCAAATCAGACAAGAAGGCTTTGAGGATGATTGAAGATGTTCTAAGGGAGAAACTGGCAGAAGAGTCGATGCATGACACTGACAGAGTTAAAGGCTTTCCAAAGAGAATAACAGTGTTCGTGTTTTCAAAGAGACAATCTATGGCCTTTGAGTCAATCTCTAAGGTAAATTCAACAGCCTTTCTCACTGAAGTTTTGAAGAAATTAGAAGATCCAACTCCAGTCAATACTCTTGAAGTGGAAGCTAGGGATTTAGTGAAGGAAAGGTTGAAGGAAAAGGAAGAAGAGCTAAGAAAGCATTACTCTGAAACAAGATCTAAACACAAGCAAGACACAGTACAAAGAAGCAGAAGATCATAGAATTATCTGTTCAGGCTAGAGGAATAAACTTCTATTGTACACAAGAAATCTGGAAATGAAAAATATAATCCAGAATGTATTTAATATTATTTACTGTCTTTCTGCATGTTACTTTTTCTTGTAAGTATCAGTTGAGTTATCCTCTCACAGGATTTGCTTGTCGAACTCTAACAAACAAATAGGGGGAGATTGTAAAGCATAATGTAACGTAATATGTAATGGTGATAACGATAACTCAACTAAGAAACAAAGACAGATAAATAATACTAATATGCAGCACAAGAATCCAGAAGGACATGCAAACAGAAATCATACATATGTCATTGTAGAGCATTCAAGATGTAAAGTTTACTGAACGACAGCGAGAGAAGTTCATTAATATGTTCAGGCCTCAGCAACAAATAAGTGTTCAGTAGATTTCAGACAAAAGGCAGTGTAGTGTTTTGTGTATAAATGTCAAAGGGTTTCAGTGATCAGAAGCAGTGTAACAGTCCAAAGATAGTCAGCTGAAACAGAACAAGAATTAAGGGAATTCAATTCAGTGTTAGTCGTTTGTGAACCAGACCAGTGCACCAAGCGTCAACACATCAAAAAAGAATTATCTTTGTTAATCAGAAGAAAATCAGTTGATCAAGCCAGAAGAGTGAAAACAAGTAGTATTTACTTCAAGCACTTCAAGAAAGATGGTAAGGCAAGTAATAGTGCATTTAGTGGCTCCTACTCTCTTGAAGCACTCTAGAGGCGCCACTAACTTTGTAAAGGCACAACAAACCAAGTTAAAAACTAAGGCAAGTCAAAGTGATGGTTTGTGGCGCCTGCATAAGGGAATGGGTGTGCAGGCGCAACAAACATGTTATAGGAGCAACAACCAAGTTAAGTACAATGGGTGATTTTGTGGCGCCTACACACTATAACCAGTGTGCAGGTGCAACAAACTAGCATCCAGGCGCAAGAAAACTTGGAAGATTTCCTAATAACCTAGTGGCGCCTGCACAAGGAATTGAGAGTGCAGGCGCAACAAAAGTTCTATAGAGGCGCAACAAAAGACACGGCGCAACAAAAATGTTCTAGGCTCAACAAAGAATCTAATGGCGCCTACACACTACTCTCACTCTACAGGCGCAACAAAGGACTTGAATAATTGTGGAAATCAATTTTCTAAAAGTCTACAAATTATATATGGGTTAAATCAAAATGGACAGTAGTAATTCATTCATCTTCAACAAAAAGAGATACAGACGGGAACACCATTAAAGCTTGACATTAATTTTACCCAACTGTATTTCTATTATAATTTTATTTGAACCCATTGAAGCTAATCCTTTGATTAGAAGTGTAGCACCTCAGGGATTTAATAATACATTGTTATTTCCCCGAATCGTTGTGTTTTATTAATTTCCATTTTTATATCTTAAGAACACAAACACTTAATCCGTATTTAAACGAAAAATCTACCAAATCATATTCAACCCCCCCCCCTTCTATGATGATTTTGGACCTAACACATATTAAATTATTAAACCTCAAAAATAATTCTCAAAATACTTTTAAGAATGTTAAACTCAAAAGAAATTAAATTGGATTTTAAGATTAATTTTAGTTTTTAAATTAATAAAATTCTTAACTAAGAATATTAAAAATATAAAATATTTGACTCTAAAATTTAAAAGAAAATAAAATATTTTCCAAGATGTAAAATAAACTTGAAAAATAAATTATTTAAATTTAAAAATTATTTTCAAAATATTTTATATAATTAAATTCAAATTTAATTATTAAATTAATTATTAAACTAAAAACAATTTGAGAGAAAAACAATTTTTGTTTTAAATAAAAGTTAAACTATGTAGCCATGTGTCATGTTGAAACAGCCTTCTAAGAAAAAAAAATTCTACATAGAAATGTTCTACATAGACTCTATCTAGAACATCAAGTAGAAATTCTACATAGAAATGTTCTACTTAGGCTCTATCTAGAACATTAAGTAGAACTTCTGACTTAGAAAATATTTCTTACTCCAGAATTTCTACTTAGGTTCTATCTAGAACATTAAGTAGAATTTCTACATAGAAATGTTCTACTTAGGCTCTATGTAGAACATTAAGTAGAACTTCTGACTTAGAAAATATTTCTAACTCCAGAATTTCTACTTAGGTTCTATCTAGAACATTAAGTAGAATATTCGAGATAATGTTCGAGTTAGACACTATCTCGAACATCAAGTCGAATTTCTACATAGAAATGTTCTACTTAGGCTCTATGTAGAACATTAAGTAGAACTTCTGACTTAGAAAATATTTCTAACTCCAGAATTTCTACTTAGGTTCTATCTAGAACATTAAGTAGAATATTCGAGATAATGTTCGAGTTAGACACTATCTCGAACATCAAGTCGAATTTCTACATAGAAATGTTCTACTTAGGCTCTATGTAGAACATTAAGTAGAACTTCTGACTTAGAAAATATTTCTAACTCCAGAATTTCTACTTAGGTTCTATCTAGAACATTAAGTAGAATATTCGAGATAATGTTCGAGTTAGACACTATCTCGAACATCAAGTCGAATTTCTACATATAAATGTTCTACTTAGCCATCTCGAATATCTATCTCGAATATTCTACATAGGAATGTTCTACTTGGCCATCTAGAACATTTTGTACTTAGAAAAATTCCGGACTTCAGAAAAAATTCTGGATGTCCAGTGAACCAATTGTACCCTCTTTAATCTCAAAAATAAAAATAGATCCAATCGATTTGTATGTCAATCGAGTAGCTCTGATACCAATTGTTAGGTCCTGGAGATCGTAGAGGGGGGGTGAATACGATTCCCAAATAAAAATCTGACTTTTATTTATTTTTGGGACAACATAAAAAATTACTTTAGTTCAAACCCAGGTACTGTTCATCATCTTCTTCAACCTCAAGAACACCATTAAAATAACCAAGATAATGAACGGTAAATCATCCAAAACACACAACACAACAAGATCCAAGAATATAACTTTATATTCATTGAAGTGGGGTAGATGCTACAACAAGTTCAAGAACAAAAGCTCAAGAACACAACAAAGAAATGATTTTTGGCTCCTCTAAAAATATTACAAATTCTAGATCTAGGAGACAAAAATCAAACCTTTCTTCTAAACAAGATTTAGCAATGTTTACAATAGAAGAATAGATGAGTGGTGAAACAAAGAAATTCATGGCCCCATAATATTCAAGATATGGAGTATGGCCATGGGGGAGAGAAAAATAATTTTTCTCTCTCTCCCCTTTTCTTTTTTTTATCCGGATACACACCCTGACCACACTTGAAAATGGAGACTTGAGTTTCCTTTATATTATTGAAAAAGGTGTTGCTTTTTCCTTTTTCCTTTTGCTTTTTGTTTTTCAACCTTTTTCTCTTGTCCACTCAAATCTTATCTTCAAAGTCATGTGCCAAGTATGCCTTTGGAAATATTTAATATAAAAGTAATATTTAAATAAATATATATAATATAAATAAAGAGTGTCTTTATTTATAAAATATATAAATAATTAAATAAATACTTTATTTAATTAAATTAAATATTTCCATTCCACTCTTCAATTTGTGTAGACTTCCTTATCCAAATACTTGGCCCCGTATACGTGACTCCACCACGTCCAAGTATTTGGCCTTCTAATCTGTGAAGCTTTAGTAAGATCCAATCAGGTTGTGTCGTCTGTCCCTTATCCATTTGGCTGACATTTCTCCAACACTGATTTACCACCTTTGTTGATCCTCCACTTGACTCAAGAAAACCAATAACTTTAGAATGATTAAAACCATATTAACCGACGAGAGCTTGCCTCCAATGTCCTGACACTTGATGCAACGGTCTGGTTCATAAGTGACTAGTCTTGATAGGGGCTCTTGATTCCGAACATGATTCCACATTCTTCTTTGCAAACCTTACTTGTTGCTTCGATTGTAATGCACTAAAATCTTCATAGACTAAGACAATCTTCTGTAGCTTCCACATCCTTGAATAGATGTCAACATCTTTTATTCTCCACTGAGGCCTGAACATGTTAATGAACTTCTTCCAGTGGGCTTCAAGTCTGTAGATGATCCTTTGATACTTTGTCTTAATTGAACTCTGTGATCCAAGATTTCTGTGCACCTGTATATTATTACATGTCATGTTCTATTGTTGAGTTATCATCAACCATTACATAGAGATTACATTTAGCATTTCTAGTACACATGAAAGTGCAGTGAGTTACTTCCCTTCACTCCTATCTCCCCTTTCAATCTCCCCCTATTTGGTTGATATGGAATAGCAATCAAATACTATTTCCCTTTACAATCTCCCACCAAAGCAATTAAATGAAATTAACTACTAGAGGATAACTCAACTAACATACAAGAAACAATTAAAGTCCTGGACATGAAAATAATATACAAAAGGTTCTGGAAAGATATAATCAGTTAAATCCAGATTTCCTGAGTTGCTGAAAATGAATGATGAATTTCTGAATTTCATTTTCCTTTAGCTTCCTCTACTTCAATGTTCTTCAAAGATGGGGTTCTTTCAATAAAGAAACAAATCATTAGTAAAGACTTCTGAACAATCATTCTCGTTCATCTTGCAATTCGAACTAGAACATACAGCTCTCTATGTTCCCCATAAGAGGTCAACTCATTCTCCCCTTAAGGTTGTTCTCTCTTGGAATGAAAGTCACTTCCTCTTTTTCTTCAGGATGTTCTATTTCCAGGAAACATATTTTTCTTTCTTCCCTGCACTGCTCCACTGACTTCATCTATCACTGAAACAAGAGATAGAACACACTTGGACACTTCTCAGATGCCCCTTGAAAATCTCCTTCACATTCTGCTTTACCCAGAAAACTTCTACTTAGCAAAAACTCCCCCTGAGTTGATACTCTTCAAAGAAATCTTCATTTTCATTCATTGATCGTGCTAGAAAGAATTCTTCTGCCAAACCTCTCTTAAGAATGTTCCAAGGACAGATCTTCAAACAAATAGAGCAAAATCCCTTAGATATCTTTTCAGAATAAGATATAGCACTGCAAACCAAGATGTTAAAATTCTCCATAACTTCTCCCCTTAGTACGACAAGTAACTTCTTCTCAATTGACAAAAAGTAACTTCTCCACTTCAGACGAAAAATCAGTTAAATCTACAACACCTTTAGGGATTAGGCTCCAACCAATTACTAAGAAACTCCCCCTTAGTAATTTCTCCATTGCATCACTAAGGTTTCAATTTTATCTAATTCTCCCCCTTAGTTCATGCAAGCTCCAATCCACCCTTGTGTCTTTAGATATCCTCTAAGTAACCTCCACAAGATAGGATTGAAAGATCTCATTTCTTGTATCACCAATAGATCACCAAGAGATCTCGTTTCTTGTATCACCAAATTCTCCCCCTTAGTTGAGAATATCCTTTAAAATAATAAAAGTATCATCTACATCCAATCGAATAAGAAACTCTCTTTCAATTGAACATAAAATCCTCCTTAGGCCTAAAAATTAATGTCTCCCCCTTTGAGATTGAGAACAACATGAATTAATAGACCCAAAGGTAATAGTTTGGACATTCCCACTAAGCTTCAGCTAGACTCTTCTTCAGCTTGTCTTCCAGAAAAGAATCTCTTCAACATTTCAGAGCTGGAAAATTCAGTAACAGGATTCAAGCATAGTAGCAAGGTTAGTGTTTGGTCTATGGTTTCCTCACTTCTACTACGTTCTGTTGGTGTTTACACTTTCAAGCGTAAGTGTTCCACTCATTTCTCTCCCTATTTCTCTCACTCAAGTGTATCACTCCCTCACTTCACTCAAGTGTTTCTCTCCCTTACTTGCACTCATTCCATTTATAGCAATTTGTACCTGCAAGTAAATCCATGCTAGTCTCATCAAGATATTATGGATCGTTGACTGTAGCATGTTGTCGATCACTAAAGATCTAGGTTCTGAGATGGAATCTCAGACAGGGTTTCAGTTAGGTCGTCACCCAACTCACCATGAGCAAATCCATGCACACGTGGCTCGTCATCGGGGAATAACCCTTCTGAAATTGGAATCTCCTCCATTCCAGGAGTGACTGAAATCCCAACACCCTGATCCTCAAAAGACTCATCAAATTGGTAAACCAACTGAATCATAGTCTACGAGTTGTTGCTCAGCTACTTTCAGCATCAACAATCTCCCCATATGCAAATCCATGCACTGGATCGTTGAATGTGGTATGCGTACTAGCAGCTATCTAAGCATCAACCGACTCCCCATATGCAAATCCATGCACTGGATCGTTGACGGTGATATGCCTTTAAGTTGTGAGCGATCCATGTATTCCAGAACTTGAATTCCTGGGAGAGTAGACGTGTACAAACATCTCTCTCAATCACCTGTGAAGATGAATTAACTCACTATTTTCAGTCATGGAAAACTGTTAGTGATTTCCTCTCAACATCAACAGATTGCTCTGCGGATGTGAAATCCCGTTAGGGAACTAGAACTGTTCCTCCTAGGAAGGTTGACAAGGATTCTAATATATGGCAAGAAATCCAAGTTTCCCTCAAATACCTGTGAAGGTGGCTCAACAACTTCATTCACCATGAATGGTAAACACAGAAGTTTAGGGGTTTTACCTATACCTCACAATGTGCACTTCTTGCAATGTGTCCTCACAATTGTTAGTCCCAAGAGAGGCTAGAGAACTGTTAGGTCCTATAACATCCCTTAGAAGCAAAAACTTTAGGATTACCATCAGCGTGAATGCTTTTGGTGTGCTTGACTCATTACAAGGTGCTCTGGCTGACGAGCGAATTTTCAATGAAATCACCCTGTTAAGAGAGTTCATTCAGAAACGGTTGAATTGCCTTTTCAGCTCTGCATCCTTTTGAGAGAATACAGATGAGCTACAGATACCTCAATTTGTATACTTCTTTCCTTCTCGAGAGGTAGAGCTGTGGGTGCACTTTCGACACATCCTTATTTGCTGCATCAAGTGCAGTTTCTCCCTTAACAACCGCTAATCTATATAAGTTCCTTATATCACCAAGGGTTGAAAGTTTGAATTAGAATGATAGTGTTTGGTACTAAGGCCTTGGTTAGAAATTGATGGATTATTCAACTTCTTGACCTTCCCCTATAGCCACTTAGGCCAAGCCATTACGGCTAAATAGATAGAGTTGATCAGAGCTATATAAAATTTGGTAGAGTATGATTAAACTTATTCTCTATTCCTTCTCAGAAATATAGCATCGGAGCAATGTGTCCTCAAGAAACAATGCACCAGAGCTAAAATGTGGGAATTAATAAAGAATAGGTAAAAGAATATTAAGCCAAATTTCATAAACTCACAATTTTGAAAAAAAAAGTTTAACAGATTGATAAAAGTGTTCTTTTGAATTTCTCTTAGACAAATATCCAATTGAAATTCAACTCTTTTAACAAAAACATTTTGATTAATAACTCAAATCTATTTCATCTTGCTCACTGTATGTTTTCAGAAATTGTTTTGCAATTCATTCTTATCTGAAATTATCTCCAACTTAAAACATAAATTGTTTATAAAAAATCGAATGAATGTTTTAGTCATACAGTCCAAGGCACTAATCCCAAAGCAAACAACCATTATTTTAATACTACAGGTCAATGTGAAACAGACATTAACAAGAGTTTTGAAAAACGTTTTACCAATGGTTGATACCTCAAGATCAAAACAATTTACTCAAATAAAATGGGCTGATACCATGCAACCTAAGTTACAAGTTATCAAGTAACTTTATTTAAACAAATCGTGGAGAGAAAACAGTTTTCATTACAAAACATTTAGAGAGAGAGAGGATATATAATTTTGAAATAGAAAGATAATCCTCAAGAAATGTTCTCTTTCAAAGGGAGTTTTTTTTAAAAAAAAAACGTTTAGTGGCTTTTCATTCTCTGGCAAATGAATGCATGTTTAGATAAAACATTTTTCACAAGAAATAGACAAGAAATTTCTTTATGCATTCAAGTTTTAAAGAATGAAAAACATATGTTAATACTAATGAATTATCAAAGATATGAATGACAAGACATTCAAAAGTACTAACATCATTCAATCATTTTGTAATAAAAATGCATCTTACTACAAAACAATCAAGCACATAAGATACTTACATTATGCTAGACAATTACCATTTGTTGCTTGAAACAAACACATATTGCAATATAGATCATGGTAATTCTAAAGCATAAAACATAAGCATCCGCTAAACACTGAACATACATTGACCGAATGACAGCATTTAACTTCTTACACTACATCTCAACAATTATCACATAAGCATATTGAAAATACTCATGACAATCAGAATGTATGTAAGCTCGAGGTACTAGTTGCATCAGAGATCAAATACCTTTAAATATTAATGCTAAAATTTATGATCTTTGACAACCCCTCGCGATGTAGTAAATTACTTTCAATATTAGTGTTTTTGAAATAATCTTTTTGTCAGTTAGTGCAGAAATTCTAAGTGACATCACTAATATCAAAAGAATGACAACTAATATTAATGGATTTTGCAAAAGACATGAATTACATCACTTAAACTACATATTAAGTGGTTCCATTAATATTAGCATTAAACAATTAAAAGTAAATAAAATTACAATTAATTAATATATACAAATACTTATGCTGAAACATTTGATACATATAGCATGAATAACATATGACAGCACAAAGTACGAGATCCTGGATATAAATTGACTATACAAAGAGATGCTACAATGTTAGGTCCCTAGGTCCCGGGTGATCATAGGTAATCTCATAATGATAATATTGAGTCCCGGGTGGTCACACGCCAAACCTTAATCAGTTCCTAGAGATCGTAGACATCTAAATAGCATGAACACTCTCTATAAACATTATGTTTAAATAAATCAATATTATACTAGAGTGACATACCTTAGTCAATAGAGCTTTTACTGGTGTATGATCGTTGAATGAACAATTACTCCTCTTTGCCCGAGAGATCGAACGTTTACTCCTTTCGAGATCGAACGTTTACTCCATTTGGACAGGAATAACTTTTCAGCTACCAGTTAACATTGTTCCTCGAAACAATACCACGCTCATCCAGACGGAAACTGCATTACCTTCAACACCCAAATATTTCCTTGTAGATATTGGTCTTGGCAGCAGCTTCACTAAACTCAGCACTCTAGAAACCAGTAGTCCTGACACTAGCAGAGTAGAACCTTCAAATAAAACTCCGAACTACCCTTCAGCTTATGTATCAATACCAAGTCTTCATATGGATTGATTCCTTGTGCTAAGTGTATCTGCCTCTGGTTCAATTGAGTTAGTTCCTTTATTCGAACCCTACTCAATCTTGATTAGTTAGTGCATCTTCAAACTTCATTGAATTCACTCAGAAAAACCAATGAAATACACTTATACATGCACGACCAATCACTACTCTACTACCCAGATTCATCAAGAACTGACTCTAGGAAATGTTGTTACACAAAACCCTTTGTCATGACAGATGTGTCCTTAATGTTTCCTTAGATTTTCAGTGGGTAGAGTAGACTTCTTCAAATATGATTGAGATCACCTTGCATTATCTTTAAATTGACAATTTCCTTTCTAATATGCAATCACTCAATCTGGATCACTAAGTGCTCCTAAGAATCTCAACTCTTACTCAATGAGCACTGCTAGCCTTTGAACATCAAACACGACTAGTTGATCCAACTTACTGATGCTCCCCCTGTGATGCTGCTTGCAGCTTTTCTTCATCTGGTGTCATCTGATCTTGAGCCCTAAACAGGATGTCAACCTTTAGAAATTCAGAGCTAAAATCAAACGAATGCTAGGGAGCTTGATGATGTTGTTCACTGCATCTAGATCATCTTAAATCAATCACAGACTCTGTGTAAGCTCTTAACTCCAAATAAGATAGCCTTCCATCACACCATGTGACTTCAGGCATGATTAATCTTACTTGATGTCTTCTCTTTACATTTGCTGATTAGACTTGCTGTGTCAACTGATTCAGCCGTAGTGAATAGGAAACCTTAAGTTTATCCATTATCCTTGTAATTTCACTCAAGGTCTGGATTTCCCTATTAACTCCTCCATTTGGTCATGAAGTTCGAAAACTGAACTTTACTCTAGAATACTCCTTTCAGTGCAGACATAACATAGAACTTCGTTCATCAACAAATTCCATTACCTGCCCTCAAAGTGTTCTTACAGCAATCTGCCTAATCCTTTGAATGTGATTAATCACTGAGATGCTTCATCTATCGAATGCATGAACAACCACCAAAACTAAACAGGGTAGCCTTTGACTTGACTTCCCTTCAACTGACATACTTCACTAATGTCCTTCTTAAAAGAATTTCATTAGAAGTAGTCCTTTCTCACCAACTTCATCTTTACCGTCGAATCCGTTATCTTGATAAACCAAGTATTAGTTGATAAACCAAGTGTGAGAGCATCACTTGTTGTTGCAGCTAACTCCATTCTGATAAACTTCAACGAATAGTTGACTTCATCATAAGCATTAAATTTCGTGTCAGCAGTAACCTCACTTCCAGTAGAGTGAGCTTCTATTTCTCTTGACCCCGATCAATACTGTTCATCGTCGAACTGATATTAGGAAACCCTTCACAAAGAATCCCCTAGGTCTTTCTTAATATTGTGCTTCAGATCATTCAAGAAAAAATAGGTAACCTTGCTTAATCATTTGAATACCAAAGCAAAAGTAGTTACATGCCTCGAACATGAAAATGTCAGAGATATATAACTTGTACATGTTGAAAGATACTCTGCATTCACAAATGATTAAGACATGTGGTCCTCAATTTTGATTGAGTCCAAGGGTTAGAGATATTTCTAAACATAGTTAACAACAAAGCATTCAAGTTCAACATGCTCATTCTTATTTGACTGATCACTCCTCATCTATATCAGCCTCAACAAGTAGTCTTGGCTATGAGCTCAGTGATCCCAACCTAACTTAAGGTGGACTAGCAGTCTATAAGAATCATGTCATACATATATGTAGTCATAGAAGAATCAATTACTCAGATTCCTAATTCTTCTAATTCACCTTTGTTGTTCACTTTAACATTATATTATCTCTAATTACCTGAGTCAGTTTAAATTTAAAAAATTTAATTCATGGTCTATTATACTGACCCCTAGGCAGTTCCCAAAATAGAAACAAACTCATCTTAACAAGCACATGATCAGATATAACATTTAATACAACCATGCGAGTATAAACAGATTATAGACAATGTAAACATCAAGGCACTTAGCATGCAGCAAATACTCTTTCCGGTAAATGTACCCCTACAAATACCTAAGACTCTATATGCTAACATGATCAATTATCGTAAAGCAAGCATTAAATCACATAAGATCTAATCATGAAGTCAAATACTGATAAACAAGCAACACTTAACAAACTAGCATAAGTTATCTAATTTATATAGAAATCAAGGTGAGACATGCATTACATCAAACTTATAATATAATGCAGTTCAGCACTTAATACTCTATAATTAAATCAAACAAGTATAAACTAGTTAGAAAGTATACCTGTGCGATGCTTAACATTCCATCTCGAGTGATAATCAATTGATCCAAATCAATTTCCATTCTACTAACACTCATGGAAGTATCCTTGCATTTGACCTCAATAACCAATGATGTTCCTGCTTTAACCCAAATTGATACCTGATTGTTCTGCTTAAAGACCCCGACATAGAATGTCTCATGTTCTGCTTGAAAAGATCACTCTTCTTTGTATGTGTGCAATAACCCCTTGATTATCATATGTCAGTGATAATCAAACCTTGTGTATTTCTGCCACTGATGTCCTTTAACCAAATCTTCAATTGTTGTTTTGGTTCTTTGACCGTTAAACTGAATTCCTTTTCAAAATCCCAAATTCTTCAGATATTGATTCGAAAACCACTGATCGAAGACTCTTCCCTAAATGAACTAATCCCTTTCAATAACCAAATGATCCACTGAGTAGACCGATGTAGAAATACATCTCCAATGGTAAGATCAGGTCTCAACTCCATTAGAATGTTCTTCAGTCAGTTCGTTTGTCCTCAACGAACGAAGAATCAACTCCTGTTGTTTCGTTTAATAAAACATTTTGTTCAAACAGAAGTATTTAATTTTTTTTTAGGAATTTAAATAATCAAAATAAATTGAAAATGCATTTTTGATAAATAATAATAAATTTCTCAATTTCAAATTATAAATAAAATAAAATTCGAAAAGAAAGTTTTGATATAGAGATAACAAAATTTTCAAGGTATATTAAATAATCCTGAAAAAGAAATTATTTCAAATCAAAATTAATTTCCAAAGAATTTTATAGAATTTATAATCCAAAACAGTTTCAATTATAATTAAAATAAAACAGATTGAAAATATAAGTTTGATATAAAAATAATAAATTTTCAAGTCATCTTAGATATTCTTGAAAATAAATTATTTCAACCAAAATGATTTTTCAAAAAGTTTTATGAGATTTATAATTAAAACTTCTATAAAAAATAAATTATTAAACCTCAAAAATAATTCTCAAAATACTTTTAAGAATGTTAAACTCAAAAGAAATTAAATTGGATTTTAAGATTAATTTTAGTTTTTAAATTAATAAAATTCTTAACTAAGAATATTAAAAATATAAAATATTTGACTCTAAAATTTAAAAGAAAATAAAATATTTTCCAAGATGTAAAATAAACTTGAAAAATAAATTATTTAAATTTAAAAATTATTTTCAAAATATTTTATATAATTAAATTCAAATTTAATTATTAAATTAATTATTAAACTAAAAACAATTTGAGAGAAAAACAATTTTTGTTTTAAATAAAAGTTAAACTATGTAGCCATGTGTCATGTTGAAACAGCCTTCTAAGAAAAAAAATTCTACATAGAAATGTTCTACATAGACTCTATCTAGAACATCAAGTAGAAATTCTACATAGAAATGTTCTACTTAGGCTCTATCTAGAACATTAAGTAGAACTTCTGACTTAGAAAATATTTCTTACTCCAGAATTTCTACTTAGGTTCTATCTAGAACATTAAGTAGAATTTCTACATAGAAATGTTCTACTTAGGCTCTATGTAGAACATTAAGTAGAACTTCTGACTTAGAAAATATTTCTAACTCCAGAATTTCTACTTAGGTTCTATCTAGAACATTAAGTAGAATATTCGAGATAATGTTCGAGTTAGACACTATCTCGAACATCAAGTCGAATTTCTACATAGAAATGTTCTACTTAGGCTCTATGTAGAACATTAAGTAGAACTTCTGACTTAGAAAATATTTCTAACTCCAGAATTTCTACTTAGGTTCTATCTAGAACATTAAGTAGAATATTCGAGATAATGTTCGAGTTAGACACTATCTCGAACATCAAGTCGAATTTCTACATAGAAATGTTCTACTTAGGCTCTATGTAGAACATTAAGTAGAACTTCTGACTTAGAAAATATTTCTAACTCCAGAATTTCTACTTAGGTTCTATCTAGAACATTAAGTAGAATATTCGAGATAATGTTCGAGTTAGACACTATCTCGAACATCAAGTCGAATTTCTACATAGAAATGTTCTACTTAGCCATCTCGAATATCTATCTCGAATATTCTACATAAGAATGTTCTACTTGGCCATCTAGAACATTTTGTACTTAGAAAAATTCCGGGCTTCAGAAAAAATTCTAGATGTCCAGTGAACCAATTGTACCCTCTTTAATCTCAAAAATAAAAATAGATCCAATCGATTTGTATGTCAATCGAGTAGCTCTGATACCAATTGTTAGGTCCTGGAGATCGTAGAGGGGGGGTGAATACGATTCCCAAATAAAAATCTGACTTTTATTTATTTTTGGGACAACATAAAAAATTACTTTGGTTCAAACCCAGGTACTGTTCATCATTTTCTTCAACCTCAAGAACACCATTAAAATAACCAAGATAATGAACGGTAAATCATCCAAAACACACAACACAACAAGATCCAAGAATATAACTTTATATTCATTGAAGTGGGGTAGATGCTACAACAAGTTCAAGAACAAAAGCTCAAGAACACAACAAAGAAATGATTTTTGGCTCCTCTAAAAATATTACAAATTCTAGATCTAGGAGACAAAAATCAAACCTTTCTTCTAAACAAGATTTAGCAATGTTTACAATAGAAGAATAGATGAGTGGTGAAACAAAGAAATTCATGGCCCCATAATATTCAAGATATGGAGTATGGCCATGGGGGAGAGAAAAATAATTTTTCTCTCTCTCCCCTTTTCTTTTTTTTATCCGGATACACACCCTGACCACACTTGAAAATGGAGACTTGAGTTTCCTTTATATTATTGAAAAAGGTGTTGCTTTTTCCTTTTTCCTTTTGCTTTTTGTTTTTCAACCTTTTTCTCTTGTCCACTCAAATCTTATCTTCAAAGTCATGTGCCAAGTATGCCTTTGGAAATATTTAATATAAAAGTAATATTTAAATAAATATATATAATATAAATAAAGAGTGTCTTTATTTATAAAATATATAAATAATTAAATAAATACTTTATTTAATTAAATTAAATATTTCCATTCCACTCTTCAATTTGTGTAGACTTCCTTATCCAAATACTTGGCCCCGTATACGTGACTCCACCACGTCCAAGTATTTGGCCTTCTAATCTGTGAAGCTTTAGTAAGATCCAATCAGGTTGTGCCGTCTGTCCCTTATCCATTAGGCTGACATTTCTCCAACACTGATTTACCACCTTTGTTGATCCTCCACTTGACTCAAGAAAACCAACAACTTTAGAATGATTAAAACCATATTAACCGACGAGAGCTTGCCTCCAATGTCCTGACACTTGATGCAACGGTCTGGTTCATAAGTGACTAGTCTTGATAGGGGCTCTTGATTCCGAACATGATTCCACATTCTTCTTTGCAAACCTTACTTGTTGCTTCGATTGTAATGCACTAAAATCTTCATAGACTAAGACAATCTTCTGTAGCTTCCACATCCTTGAATAGATGTCAACATCTTTTATTCTCCACTGAGGCCTGAACATGTTAATGAACTTCTTCCAGTGGGCTTCAAGTCTGTAGATGATCCTTTGATACTTTGTCTTAATTGAACTCTGTGATCCAAGATTTCTGTGCACCTGTATATTATTACATGTCATGTTCTATTGTTGAGTTATCATCAACCATTACATAGAGATTACATTTAGCATTTCTAGTACACATGAAAGTGCAGTGAGTTACTTCCCTTCACTCCTATCTCCCCTTTCAGCGCAAGAAAACTATCCTCCAAGTAGGTGAAGGATTTGGTGGCGCCTCTACAAGGCATTGGGTGTGCAGGCGCAATAAAAGCTTAAGCCAAGGTTTTGTGGCGCCTATACAAGGGCATAAGAGTATAGGCGCAACAAACCTTGACAAGGGGCGCAAGGGAACTTCAAGCAATTTTTCTAAGGCATTGGTGGTGCCTATACACTGGTATAAGAGTAGAGGCGTAACAAAAAGTGATACTTAGGCGCAACAAACACCTTTAGTGGCGCCTACACACCCTAACACACTTGCAGGCGCAACAAAGGACTTAACATTGTTGGAAAATCAATTCAATTGATTTCTAAAAAGTCTACAGAACATATATGGGTGAAATCAATACAGACATATTAAGATTTATCTTCTACATTCAAGACAAACAGACGGGAAGCTCCATTAAAGCCATGCATTAAATATACCCAACTGTATTCTTGTTGTAATATTGATTGAACCCATACCAGCTAAACTCTTGATTAGAAGTGTAGCACCTCAGGGATTTAATAATATATCTTTATTTCCCCGAATTGTTGTTTTTAAAGAACTGCCATTTTTATATCTCAAGAACACACACAATTAATCCGCAATTAAAAGAAAATCTACCAACATCATATTCAACCCCCCCCCCCCTTCTATGATGATTTAAGACCTAACAATTTGAAAGATCATGGTCAATTTGAGGATTTTTCAACTAAGGGGGAGAATTTAGTAGACAAGTAGGTGAGAATTGTCATTGAAGGATTCTTCATCCAAGGGGGATACATAAAAGAGAAGACACTTCCATTGTTGATCTAAAGGGGAGAAGAAGAATCACATTCTTAGGGGGAAAACAATACTTGAGCTATGTTTTATGTTCTGTTGAAGATGTTCCTAGGAATTTTGATTCTTATGAAGCTCTATTTATGATAAGTTCTTTGAAGTTCAAGCTATGAAGGATTTTAAAGTAGAGAAAGATCAAACACAAAGGAATGAAGATGATATCTTTTGAAGATGCATTCAGTGCTAAAGGAACAATTTTTTTTTCTCTATAATTTATAGGAATCTGGAAATGTATTATATAATCCAGAACCCATATAGTATTATTTACAAATCTAGGGCATTTATGTTTTCTTGCAGTTAGTTGAGTTATACTCTAGTGATTTTCTTGTTAATCTCTAACAAATAAATAGGGGAAGATTGAAAGGTTCTATGTATAGACCTATATGTAACATAGGGTTATAACTCACACAAGAACATGACGTGTAAATAATATGAAGTTATCACTAGAATCAGGAAGACATGAAGACTGGGTAAAAGACAAAGGACAAAGAAGACCTCTACAAGCTTGGGGGATTAACTCACTGAAAGAAGTTCATTAATATGTTCATGACTCAGTAAAGAATAAAGGTTGAACTATTCAAGAATGTGGAAGCAGTAAAGCAGTTGTCTAAGGACCAGAAAGATTCTAGTGATCCAACAATGATTATTCTTAATCATTGTCTACAAATTAGTCAAGCAATAATTTACAGAACTCAAGTACAGGAATCGAGAAGATTGAAGATATGCCAAACACAAAGAATCAAAATGTTAGATAAAATCTTGGAGTCTACTATAGATTGCTAGTGGAAGTTCATTCATATGTTCAGAGTTCGGTAAAGGATAAAGTTTGAAGGCGTTCAAGGTTTCAGATATGTTCTTGGTTCAACATAAGTGCCAGAGGATTCCAATGTACTTACAACAGAAGCATTTGTTTATCAACAAGGAACAAAGCCAATTGTATAGTCAAGAAGATGTGAAGATCAAGATCATGTTAGTCATTTGTGAACCAGACCAGTTGCACTAAATGTCAGCATAAAAGAGATTTAGAATTACATCTGTGAATGAGAAGAATTGGCTGGCTAATGATGTTAATTTTAAATGGGAAGCCATGTGTCAAAGCCTGGAGAAAATCAAGTTTGAGATTGATATGGGTAAAAATATCCCTGAGGAAATAACATTTATTATTTCATTTATTAGACTTAGTATGGTCCAAAGGCTTGGGCCCTTGAAACGAACTAGGAAAATAAATCCTAGGATCAACTGGATTTATAATTAGAGGATCAACTGGATTAGTAAGTTCAGCCCACAAGCTCTGTTGAAGCCATAAGCCCAGTAAGCCTTTGTTATTAATTAATTTCACAATTATCAATAAAGGCTCAGTAAATGCCCAAAAAGCCTGTTAAAGGTCTTCATCCTAGAAGGATCTAAAAGCCCAAATCTGGGAAGAGTCTAACGAGGACCCTCATTTCTAAAAGGTTTCAATAACCTTGTCACTAGGAGACTTGGCCATCAAGTCTCCTAATTCTAATCTGATTCCAAGGCCCTCATGCGCCTATATAAAGGGCATAAACCCTCAACATTAGAACTACATTTTTTGGCTTGATTCTCACACCCATTGAGATACATAGGCAGTTAACGAGGACCTAAGTTAGTCACAAAATGTTAGTGCAGCCATTAAAGCTCAAAACTCTCTCAAAACCTAGCATTAATTAAGTTTTTAAATATATCTAGTTTTTAAGTTGTAACATTTGGCACCGTTTGTGGGAAAAAGGATTATAACCATGGCAAGAACATGAAGTACCGCGAGCACCCTCGAGGGAGAGGTCCCTGACACGACTATAGACACCAACGTTCCTACTACCACAGTGCAGGAAGAAGGAGCTATTGTTCCCACCACTTCCGTTGAGGACCCTGAAGCAAGTATCTGGCGTACCGGACCCCTAAGCATCAATGTTCATCCTTCCAACCCCGATGTATCCATCCATGCTTCGGTTTCTCCACTCTAGGTAATTCCACCCCTTCGTACAACTTTTATTGCTCCTCCAACTTTGCAGATATCGTCTGCTATAATACCCGACCCTCGCTATGGGCTCCCAAGAAACTACGAGCCCCTTAAGAGCAATGGTTGTTGCCCCACTATACCTCACAACGAAGGAGTTGGGACTTCTCTGAACCTTACTCTACTGATGACGAGGAGTCATCTGACGAGGATGTTAACCCCCAAAGGAGGCGACTCGGTAAGGAGCCCCTTGGAAGAAGGAGTACCCAGCCCCGAGGGCCTCAAGATATTGATTTCGTGAATATTTAGGAAAGGATACGTGTTCTTGAAGCTAAAGTCCAGTGACTAAGGAAAGACCTGGAAAGGGCACTAGCAAGGCGGCAGCGCCCCAGAATTGAGAGGGAAGGAAGGTCGATAAGGAACGCACCTGTGATAGATTTGGCTGAGCCCCCAACTAGGAGGCGAACAAGGACAAGTTATGTTAGGGCTGACCCCCAAGACTTACTGCCACATGGGGATCCTGATGATCCAACTCCCCCCTTCACAGAAGATATTATGAATGAGAGGATATCGAGAAAGGCCAAGACCTGCAATTAAGGCCTATGATGGAACGGAAGACCCCTAAAATCATGTTCTCACGTTCTCTAATGCACTACTATTGCAGCCCATCAATGACACCGTCAAGTGTAGGGCATTCCCCCAGAACCTGAGTGGTATGGCTCAGCAGTGGTTTAGTCGTCTACCACCTAACTATGTTGGGTCATTCAAAGATCTGAGCAGAGCCTTCATTGGTTAGTTCATTAGCAGCAAGACTCATGAGAAGAGCTCAGCTTCACTAATGAACATGCATCAGGGAAAGAATGAGTCCTTGAGAGACTATATGAACAGGTTCACGAAGGAAGCTTTGAAGGTCCCCGATCTAGATCAGAAGGTAGCTATGATTGCCTTACAGCAAGGGACTTCTGACGAAAATTTTAGGAGATCATTAGCCAAGAGGGCCCCTGAGAGTATAAATGAGCTCCAAGAGAGAGCTGAAAAGTATATCAAGGTTAAGAAAAGTATGAGTAAAGCCCAAGGGTTTCAAGCCTCGAGCACCTACTCTAAGAAACGACCCAGCGATACTGAGTATATTGTCGATACCAAGTATGCGATGAATGATGATGTTAATGCCTCCAAAAAGAAAGGAGGATCCATGTTCACCGAATATGCAAGGCTAAACACCGCTCGTAGCCAAATACTGATGGAGATTGAGAAGGGCAAAGACCTTCGATGTCCGAAGCCACTAAGGACTGATCCTGAGAAAAGAAATAAGAACGCATGGTTCCAAAGGGATGTGGGACACGACACTGATTATTGTTGATAGTTAAAAGATGAGATAGAGGTTCTGATTAGAAGAGGTATGTTGGAAAAGTACACCAAGGAAGGTTCTAGACAGGACAGAAGTCACAATGACAAACGAAAGGATTCCAACCCCAAATCCAGAAACAATCAGCCCCGAGGGCCTGTGATCAATGTGATTTTAGAGGGACCAACTGCTGCAGGTAACTCCCAAAATTCCAGGAAGGCATATGCCCGAGAGGTAATGAGCATTACAGGAGAGCCTCCCAAGAGAGCAAGGACTGAGGTCTCTTTGTCGTTCGATGATTCTGACATGGAAGGGGTGACGTTTCCCCATGATAAACCATTAGTAATTACCCCCGTTATAGGAAACTCTCCTGTGAAAAGAATTTTAGTAGACAATAAGTTGTTTGTAGCCATTCTATTTATGATGCTTTTATGAAAATGGGATATAACGATTCGCAACTAACCCCCTCCAACATGCCTATATATGGTTTCAACAGAGTGGAATCTCGAATAGAGGGAATTATACAATTGCCCATGACTATGGGTGAAGAACCTCGACATTCCACTCAAATGCTGAATTTCCTAGTTATCAAGGCAAGCACTATCTATAATTCGATCCTTGAGAGGACTGGGTTGCATGCTTTCAAGGCGATAGCCTCTACGTACCATCAGAAGCTCAAATTCCTGACTAGGAATGGAGTGGAAGAAGAGAGAGGAGATCAAAAAATGGCCAGGAGTTATTATGTGGCCGCCTTGAAGGCTAGTGGCACTGGGGCGCAGGTTCTCCCTATCGAAGACATGGATGTCAGGGATCGAGAAGAAAGAAGGGGTAAGCCCGTAGAGGACTTGGAGCCTGCTCCTCTGGATCATCTAGATTTCGAGAAGGTGATGTATGTGGGGACTTTGCTCCCCAAGGACTTGAAACAATAGCTGGTTCAATTCTTGCAAGATAATAGAGATGTCTTTGCTTGGACAGCAGCCGACATGCTAGCGATAGACCCCAAGCTAATAACGCATCAATTGAATGTGAATCCTAGAAGGACAGTAGTCAAAAAGAAGAAAAGAAGTTTGTCTCCTGAAAGGCAAGAGGCCATTAAGCAAGAACTAGAGAAGTTGTTGGAAGCTGGATTTATTGAAGAAATTCAATTTCCTTAGTGGCTTGTTAACCCTATAATGGTCAGGAAGAGCAATGGAAAGTGGAGAATGTGCGTGGACTTCACACATTTGAATGATGCATGTCCTAAGGACTATTTCTCATTGCCAAGAATAGACACGTTTATAGATGTCATAGTTGGGCACGAGATGCTTAGCTTCATCGATGGATTTAGTTGCTACAACCAGATCAAAATGCACCCCGAAGACATCCCTAAGGTATTGTTCATCACTGACTTTGGCGTTTTTTGTTATTTGGTTATGGCTTTTGGGCTTAAGAATGTAGGAGCCACATATCAAAGGCTTGTGAATAAATTTTCAAGCACCTCATCGGTAAGACCGTGGAAGTCTACGTTGATGACATGTTAGTCAAAATCCTAGACAAGGCCGATCATCTTGAACAGTTGAAGGAGGCATTGGAAGTTCTGAAAACCCACAAGATGATGTTGAACCAGGCCAAGTGTGCCTTTGGTGTAGGATTTGGAAAATTTATAGGCCTGATGGTCTCCAAATGAGGCATTTAGGCCAATCTCAATATGATTCAAGCAATCTTGGACATGGAACCCCCCAAGACAGTTAAAGATATACAAAAGCTCACAGGAAGGATAACATCCCTGGGGGGCTTCATATCCAAGTTTGGAAAAAAGTGTCTACCATTCTTTCAAGGCCCTCAAGAAGGTCAAGAACTTTGAATGGAATGACGAGAGTCAAGCATCTTTTGAAGAGCTGAAGAAATATATGGCAGAGCCACCCTTACTTGCCAAACCGAAACCTGAAGAAGTGCTGGACCTGTACCTTGCTGTCTCTAGCTCGGCTTTGAGTGTTGTTCTTGTGAAAGAGGAAGTGAAAGTTCAGAAACCCATTTATTATGTTAGCAAGATTCTGCATGGAGCAGAGCTAAACTACTTAAAGGTTGAGAAGTTTGCTTTAGCATTGATAATGGCTTCGAGAAAGATAGTCCCGTACTTTCAGGCACACGTTATTGAAGTCTTGACAGACCAGCCCCTAAGAAACATACTGGACAGCCCCAAGGCCAGTGGGAGGCTAATCAAATAGGCTATTGAGCTTGGAGAGTTCGAAATCAAATATAAGCCAATAATGGCCATCAAGACTCAAGCTCTAGCTGACTTCATGGTTGAATGTACCATCCCCAACCAAGAAGTCGGGGGGCAAGAAGAGAATAAAGAAATTGGAGAGAAGGAAGAAGAGGAATAACTCAAAGAATATTGGGTACTCTTTTTTGACGGATCTTTAAAAATGAACACTAGCGGAGCTGGCTTGGTTTTGTAAATGCCGGATGGGTTTGTTGTTGAGTATGCAATCAATTTGGATTTCCCAACTACAAACAACGAGACAGAATACGAAGCTTTGATAGCTGGGCTTGGCCTGGCAAGAACCCTGAGGGTGAAAAACTTGAAGATATGTGGCGATTCAAGGCTAGTAATCTCTCAATTAAATGGGGAGTTCGAGGCCCGATAAGAGACTAAGGCAAAATATTTGAGAATTGTTAAAGCTCAAGCCACACAATTTGAAGAATGCCACTTTGAATATATTCAGAGAGAGGAGAATGTGAAGGGTGATGCCTTGTCTAAATTTGCATCATCAGAGATTGAGAGTTATCTTGGCAGTGTTTATTTTTAGGTCTTGAAGACCCTAAGCATTGATGCTAGATTAGTAGCCCCGTTGGGCTGGGAGCATGTTGGATGGATCTCATCAAGCTCTACTTAGAAACAGGGAAGACACCAACTGACCCCATAGAGGCACGCAAGCTATCAGTGAGGGCCTTGAAGTATGCCCTCATAGAAAGAATACTTTATCAGAAATCATACGTAATACCTTACTTAAAGTGTCTGAGACCCCATGAGGTTGAAGCTTCCCTAAAGGAAGTTCATGAATGTATATGTTGCCAGCATCTTGAAAGCAGGGCTCTTTCTCATAAAGTCGTGAGACTGGGTTTTATTGACTTGAGATGCTTAAAGATTTTAAAGCTTATGTTAAGAAATGTGAACGCTGCCAAAAGTTTACACCCATTGTTAGGCAGCCCCCTGAGATGCTGACATCAATCAACTCTCCACTCCCCATTGCCATGTGGGGAATGGATATTTTAGGCCCATATCCTATGGCCACCGCACAGAAGAAGTTTTTCATTGTCACCATCGACTACTTCACTAAGTGGATAGAAGCGAAACCCCTAGCCAAGATTGATACTAAGAATGTGACTCAATTCTTCTGGGAGAATGTTATATGCAGGTATGGGTTACCCCAAATCCTAGTGACGAACAATAGAACTCAGTTTAATAACAGGGACTTCATAGACTACTGTGGAAACTACAACATTGAACTACGTTTCACCTCAGTATCTCATCCGCAGTCAAACGGGCAAGCTGAAGTTGCCAACAGAATTATCCTGAATGGACTTAAAAAGAGGATTGAGTGATCTCAGGAAACTTGGGTTGACAAGTTACTCCCAATCTTATGGGCATACTGAACTACTTATAAAGCTTTAATAGGGGCAATACCTTTTCAACTAGCCTACAGGGCTGAGGCAATGGTGCCCGTCGAAATTACTCGAACATCACCAAGAGTGCAAGGGTTTCAGATTGACACCAATGAGGAGGGCATGAAGTTAGCTCTAGACCGGTAGATGAGCTACGCGATGAAGCCAATGCCAGAATTGTAGAAAACAAAAAGAAAGCTTCATTCTATTATAACCTTAGAGTCAAGGAATGGTTCTTCCATAAAGGAGACTTGGTCCTGCGAAAGATCGAGGCATCTGGAGCTGGTCCCAAAGGCAAGCTAACTCCGAATTGGGAAGGACCATACCAATTGAAGGAAGTAACAGGGCAAGGCACATACAAGCTCCAAACCCCTGAAGGAGTTAAAATCCCAAGAAGCTGGAATGCAGCCAACTTAAGGGTCTATTATGTTTAGATTTCTAACTTTGATTTTCAAAAACATTCAAGTGTCGGTTTATTAGCCTCGAAGGCAAGACATATTTTTAATACTAAGTTTCATTTAAAAACTTGATAGTTTCTAAAGAATGTTTTATGTTCTCCTTATATAGCATTAGTTATTTTCACTAAGTCTTTTACAAGCCTCGCGAGTATTTATTGTTTATGTTCAAGTTAAACACGAAAAACAAACAAAACAAAGGCGGAAAGTGAAAGACGAAATTCTGGAAAAGCATGAATCATAAATAAAAGCCCAAAGGCCAAATGTTTTTACAAGCCATAGGGGCCAGCATAAATAACAGAAATAAAAGCCTAACTACTTAGACAGTTCCTCCTTTTCTGAAGACTCTTCCCCGCTAGACGAGACGAATCTTCTCCATCTTTTTTTGAATTTTCTTCTTCAGAAGAACTTTCCTCCACTGGTTTCTGAGGAGTTACATCAGGAACAATCTTTTCTAGCACAGTTTGTCGAGGGGAAGGAGTAAGGCTAGGCTCGCGAGCCCTCTTCTGCCTAATATCAGGACTACTGTCTACCTTGGTTTCTTCTTCTCGAGTCTCTATCAACTACTTCAAAGCCTCGGCTGACTGAGGACTTTGGAAGTCCACCTTATGGTCAAACAGACCCGGATCAATGCCTCGTTCCACCCAATTGTGTAATTGGCAGGGAAAAGGAGGTCGTCATGTTGTTGGATCAAGTCTTGTTATTCCTCCGAGACCATATACTTGTCGATAATAGCATTTTTATCAGCCCAGAGTTCAACTATCTCAGTCTGGGTCTGCTTCAAGATTTCTTCCTTCTCAGCCAGCTTCTCCTCCAAGTGCTTGATTTTGACATTCGCCACAGTAAGTTCCTTCTTATGCTTCCCTGCTTGAGCCTTCCATGACTCTCTCTAATGTAGGGAAGCCTGAAAGTAGGTATTGGCCTGAAAAGCCAACAAACCTAGGTGAATCATGACAGAAAGCCAAATCATAAAAATGGCTAAATAGAAAAAATGTTAAAGCTAAAAGATGAGAGTTTGTGCTAGGGACGTAAAATGCGAATTAGTCAGGTAAAAAAACTTACTGACGCCAATGCATGTGGACCCAAAGCCTTGGTGCTCTCCTCGTCATGACCCAACACAATATCCTTGTAGTCGCAAGGAGTGAGGGAATGAAGGGACCAATCCCGCGCTTGATCTGTGCATCCGACCACGGTATCCGACTTCCTAAATGCCCAACTTAGTTTGTAAGACAAGGATTTGGGTTCTTTGACAGTTTCACTGGCCTCAATATCAGTTGGCCCGGTGTGGGGCAGCAAAAAGGCCGGAGGCTCCTTCCCCTTCCTGGGGTCATTAATCAACCTTAGTCGCTTCATACGGCATGTTTCCTCAACGGGTGGAATGGTCCACTCTTTAATTTGCATAGTAGCTGAAAAAGGAACATAAAGACATTAGTAAGGCCATCAAACATTCAAAGTAAAAAGAAGGTGAACCTAAATAAAGTATATACCTTTACTTGAGGCCATCGATAGGCCCACGACCTTCAACCTATACTCACCAAGAAGAACCTAAGAAACTTGCTTGGTTTCCACCTGAGTGAGCGTGACATATGCCTCCTACTCCTCCATTGAGAGCATAATGGAGTCGGTGCTCCCGTCCGCTACTTTACCAAAGGTGGGCCTAAAGAGAGTTCCTCAGTCTCCCCCTTCCCATTTGATTTGGAAGAACTTCTCTTTCCAATAGAGGTTGTTATCAGGAATAGAGGAGTTATCAAAAATATGGGGTATGTTGGGTCTGTGGACTATGTGAACCCAGCCCAGGGAAAGGCTAGAAGAATTTTTAAATTGAAATATTTTACGGAAAAGGGGACAGTCATTTTGATCTTTTTTTATAAACATAAAACCATAAAACAATGGATGAGTCTCCATCCATTGGGGACGATTTGGATGGGGTGTATCTGGAAATCAGCTAGGAGAGTTGGGATGAATTCATACAAAGGAAACCTAAGCCCCGCTAACAGGGTGTCTACATAAACAAATAAACAACTGGGTTTCCAATGGCAGGTCCTGTCACTAGGCTCCACCAAAGAAATAGTAAAACGAGGGTGAAAGTTAAACAAACGATTGTATTCTTCTACTAAGTCGGAATCAAAAAATTTATTACTATGACTATACGAATCTAGATGGGATTCACTAGGATACTCATCCCCCCTTTGATTTATCATATCTAACAAAGACATGTAAGTGGAAAAAATGGGGATTCGACGGAGGGGTTTACCTCTTTTTGCAGACCTAGCATTCATAGTTATCAGTCAGGAAGTCTTATTGTCGGTCATTGATCCTTCGACTTTGTGAATACCCTTTAGAGAATTGGAAACTGGATTTGCTTAAAGGCTTGAGAGCTCAAGTGTATAAGAAATTTGAGAAGTGAAAAATGAGAAGTGTGGGAAGTGAAGCCCCTCACACCACTCATATGTAACCCTCTAGCCAATCACCCAACCGTTTAAATTCACCTTTTAATAAGTGTTTCTAGGTCATATGACCGTTGAAGGGTAAATCAAATGGTATGACCGGTGACGTGGCTCATGCAACGAGGCCCATGAACGAAGGCCCAGAGGTAAAAAAAAGGGGGGTTTCAAGAATTTAGAAGAAGGATTTAGAAGTTGGGCATGTGAAGTCCATGAACTATAAGCCATGAAGGCCCAATACCCAATGACAAAAGCCTCGAAGGCCTAGAATCTAGAAAATCCAAGGCCCAGAAGGCCCAATAAAGATGAAAGGTTCGTAAGATAATCAATGAAGGCCCATGATCCAAAAACCTTGAAGTCCTATTATTTTGAGAAACTTGTTAGACTCTTCAATAGAAGACCTAATTGAAGCCCATATTTTTTAGGGCCTAAAAGGCCCAAAGCCCGCAAGGCTCAACCAACTTGAATCACTAGGACAAATATTTTCGATCTAGGTGAACATTTGAGGTTCATATTGACCTCAATCCCAGTCAAAAGATATCAAGGCATGAAGCCTATTATAAATCGACCTGGAGATAATTCGACCTCAATCTAGGTCGAACACAACATAGGTTTTGGAACCCAAACAATTTCCACAAGGGAGGGAAAACAATGTTTTAATCGACCTCAAACCAAGTCGAAAGTCACCCATGTATTGGAAAATAAAGAGATCGACTTGGATGTTCATTTGAAGTATAAGTCGACCTCAATCGAACTCGAAATGAAGATAAAGCCTAGAAGGCCTATTCAACTTTTGACATTGTATTTGACTTCAAATGAGGTCGAAACTCGAACTTGATTATCATTCGACCTCAAAGTAAGTTTGAAACATAACTCGACCTCAATTGAGGTCGAACTAAAGGCAAGGCCATGAAGGCCTACTCAACTTTAAAAACAAATTCGACCTCAAATGAGGTCGATAATCAACCTCGATCTCCCATCGATCTCAGTATAAATTTGAGGAATAATTCAACCTCAATCGAGGTCAAATTAAATCCATAGCCAAGAGGCCAATCGACTTCATTCCTAAATCGAGCTAGAAGGAGAAGTGAAGACTAAAATCAACCTCGTTTGAAGTCGATAATCGACCTCGAATCCAAAATCGACCTGGAAGTATATTTAAAGTTATAATCGACCACGATCCAGGTCGATAGAATGACAAGCCAAGAAGGCCTGTTCGACCTCAAAGTCCTTTTTCGACGTCAAATGAAGTCGATAATCGACCTCGATTATTATTGACCTCAAGGTATTTTGAGGTATAATTTGACCTCAATCTAGGTCGAATTCGACCTCAGACCCCCAATTCGACCTCAATTAAGGTCGAAATCGACATCAATCCATCAAATCAACCTGAGGGTGGAAATGAGTCCCTGGTCGACCTTAATCCAGGTCGATTTAGGGCAAGCCTACGAAAAACTCATCCTTGATAAATTAGATAGAAATAAAGTCCTTTAAGGACCAATTTAGATAATCTTAATTCTTTGAAAGGATTAATAATAAAAAGGCCTGAGCCTGAAGGACGAGATAAAAATTGACTGAAACGAGTCAAAAGCCCGATGAAGCACTGAAAACCCTTTGTGAAACTTTTACGAAAATTCACGAAATTTTCCCAAAAGTTGGGGAGCAAATGATATGGGTAAAAATAACCCTAAGGAAATAACATTTATTATTTCATTTATTAGACCTAGTATGGTCTAGGCATGGGCCCTTGAAACGAATTAGGAAAATAAATCCTAGGATCAAATGGATTTGTAAGTCTAGCCCACAAGCTCTGTTGAAGCCATATACCTAGTAAGCCTTTGTTATTAATTATTTTCATAATTAATTAATAAATGCTCAATAAAGGCCCAAGAAGCCCGTTGAAGGCCCTCATCCTAGAAGGATCTAAAAACCCAAATGTTGGAAGAGTCCAATGAGGATCCTCATTCCTAAAAGGTTTTAACAACCTTGTCACTAGGAGACTTGACCATCAAGTCTCCTAATTCTAATCTGATTCCAAGGCCCTCGTGCGCCTATATAAAGGGTCTAACCCCTCAACATTAGAACTATATTTTTTGGCTTGATTCTCACACCCATTGAGATACGTAGGCAGTTAACGAGGACCTGAGTTAGTCACGAAATGTTAGTGCAACCATTAAAGCTCGAACCTCTCTCAAAACCTAGCATTAATTACGTATTAAATATATCTAGTTTTTAATCCGTAATAGAGATACAGATAAATTTTTACAAAGCTTGGTTGTTAAAGAAGAAAACATTTCAAGGCTTAAAGATGCTAAAATTGATTGTGCTATTTTTAGTGTCAAGTGGAAGAGAACGACAAAGAAAGGAAACATTTGTAAAGTTTTAAGAACTCAAACGTTGAAAACGGCTGTATAATTCAAACTTTCAACAGCTAAACAACTCCAAGGTCGTACAACGCCAATAACAAAACCGCAAGTGTCTAAGGTGTGAAAGGTGGATAAGTTGAGGTACTAAACTGCAGTTATAACATAAATCAACTTCCGATTGTTAACCATTCTGCCGATTGTTATGCTACTTTCAAAGGAGCCAATTGTTAAGGAACGCAAGCTCCTTCCGATTGTTAAGGCACTCAAAGTTGTTCCGATTGTTATGGAGAAAGTGGTTGATTGTTATCCCACTAAAGCTTACTCCGATTGTTATGAATCAATTAAATCAAAGTGATTTAATTGAATTATTACAGCTCCGATTGTTATTCCAAGATACCTCAATTGTTAAGTTTTAATCATCCGATTGTTGATAAAAGAATTGAGAAGCAGCTAGTTTACTTGGCTCACAGCAGGTCACGTATATAGGTTATAAAATTTTACACACAAAAAAAAAAGTAGAGCCATTCAGTTGGCAGTTGTCTTCTACACCAACACAAAATACACAGAGAGAAGCCATGGTGGGAAAAGAGAGAAAAATATAGACATACACATACCTCTTCACTGGTTAGATATTAGGGGTTAGTCCTTTAACGGAAAATGTTCAAGGCCACTAGATATCACTCTCTACGGATTCAGTTTGTCATTGTATTGATTTAGATATACTTGTATAGGAAACTGGGGTTATATTTGTGTTAGCAGCGAATAACTAATTTGTTATTCGGGAACTAGTTTATTTACCAGATGTAGCAATCACCCCTCAGGGTTTATATTTATATAAAGATATATTCTCTGAAGCATGTTCTGTTAATTACTTGCTAATTTTCTAGAACCGAATTGATTATTCGTAGACCTAGAAAATTAGTAAGCAGTTCCTCTAAACATTACAAATTCTAAAAATAATTTAGGCCTAATAATTCTAAAAATAATTTAAATTATTGTGAATATCGTATTTAACCCTCATCTACATACTTCCTAGGCCTAATAATATTTGATGCATGTGTTACGAAGCACCTCAAGATTAGACAAAATGGCTTTCTTTGGAAGAATATTGGTACAAAACAACATATCATACGACGACAAAAATGAATCCCTTTGAAATTATGTATGGCCAGCCACCTCCACTCCATCGACCATATTTATGTCGATCTTGTACGGTCGACATTGTTGACAGAGTCTCCAAAATTCCCAATTGACTATAAAAAATGCTTAAAAACAATCTAGCCAAAGCACAGAACAGGATGACACAAATGGCTAATAAAAAGAGGACTAAAAGAAGCTTCATGATTAAGGATTGGGTGTATCTTAAGTTCAAATCCTACAGGCAACACTTGGTAGAGAATCGACTCAATCATAATCTTGCAACAAGGTAATTTGGACCTTACCGAATAAAAATAAGATAGGCAATGTTTCTTATACGGTACAATTACCATCATCTTCAAAAATCCATCCTACATTCCATGTTTCCATTCTAAAAAACCTTCATGGTCCTCTTCCCATGCAAAGTACTGTACATGTGTCACCTCATTGGTAGGAATGACATTTTTATCCGACCCGATGGATACTCGACTCGTTCTGACCTATTTGGATTTTCTGAACCCTGTATTTTGGATTTGGATCTTATTTTTAGACTCGAAAAAGTTTGGATCTGGATTTGGATTTTAAGTATCTCGAATCGATACCCGACCCGAGACCCAAAAACCCGATATATATATATATATATATATATATATATATATATATATATATATATATATCGGGTTTTCATATTTATAAAATTAAGATATTTAATATTTATAAAATTAAAATATTAATATATTTAATAATTTATTATATATATATATAATAAATTATTCAATATATTAATATCTTAATTTTATAAATATAAAAATAATTCATATACATTTCATTAATTATTATATAATTTTATTATTATTATTTACACACATTTAATGTTAATTATTATTTATTATATCATATTATTATTAATATTTACAATTTACAAGTAAATATTGAGTAATTAATAGTCAAAGACTCAAATAGAGTATTTACTTATAGAGAAAAAGGAACATAAGATACATTTTAGGTAATCCCTTAGATTTTAGTACAAAATAATATAATGGTATATTAATAAAATTTTAAATAAAATATGATCTTACAAAAATACCCCTATCATATTTGTATATAAAATCATTTGTATCTCACTTAACTTATTTAAAATATATTCTAGGTTCCCTCATCTCTTACTTATATCACTATATTCTTTCTTTACTTATAATTATCTCTCTCAATTCATTTTTATGCATACACCTTTTGTATCACTATACAACACATTCAAATATGTTTTTAATTCGGATCGGGTCTCGACTCCGATCCAAATTTTCAGGTTCCGGGTAAAACCCGATCCAATCCGAAATCCGTTGGATGGGATCCGGGTCTCCTGAATTTAGTTGGGGACAGCCTTCATTCTACTCGGCAGAATCATATAAAACCGAATTATTTTAACACTTTACTTATACCAAAACTTTATAAAAATTTATATGTAATGTCAAAACTTTAAATTTTCTAGTTATTTCAATTATTTAATATTTTTAGATTAAATTTTAGTTTTACTATAATATTTTTTTACATCTTTTCTTTGTATTAAAAAATATTACTCATCTCATCCTCCTTTTAGTTGTTTCTTTGACTTTTTACAAGTATTTTAAGGCTCATAAACAATATAGTTCGACAATATATTTTTCGAATTTTTTTTCTAAGTAAAAATTTAGTATCTAAGTTTTTATTAAAAAAAATTATAAAATAAATTATCAAACTATATTTTCTTTATGCTCGTTAAGATACGCGTAAAAAGTAAAAAAAAAATTAAAATGATACTTAAATGTTAATCTGTGGGTATACTAGCGGACCAGACAGAGGTAGATCGGCTTATTGATAAAAAACACGCCCATTTAATGGAAATTGTGAGAAACGAGATAAACAAAGAGAAAATATGTGGCAATTGGTATCCTTGTCTTCATTTGCATCCATATTAAACACTGACGGTGGCGGATGGCAAGCAAGACGAATAATGTCCAACTCAAATACTGTAGTACTTGCTAAGAAATATAAGAAATGTATTGCCTTAACTTTTAATTTATTTTATTAAAAAAAACAAGGTATTGTAAAAATAAGTAAAAATATTCATAATTGATACAACTATTGAAATATATTTTGGTTGATTTAAAAAATGATAATTTTAGCTCAAAACAAGAAATATGATAATTAAGCAGACAAGGCAAGAGGAGGAGAGTTGGAGAAATGAAAGTTGAAGAAAAACTTGATTATTCATGTGAGGGACAGACTTGACATGCCGGACACTCCGTTACGCGTTCGTTTTCTTTACACTAACATACCACCTTCAAAAATATAAACGATTTTGTGACAGCATTTAAAGAGATAATCATATTTTAAATTTTCATCTTTCATAAATAAAAATTTCGAATCAAAATTTATTAAAATACGTGTTAAAAAATCGGAACAAATATTTTGAGATGTAATATAAAATTACGAAACTCAACTCAACTCACAGTAAATAACTAGAGTGTATCTCATCTACCTCAGTAAGACCCTTGATAAAAACCCATTCTATATTATATAAAACTGAATCAGAGAGTTGCAGATCAAGTCTCTGGCTGCATCTCTTCTCATATAAGAACACACATCTCTCTAAGTTTGTCTAACTACAATGACATTACTACAGCATTTCCTTGCATTTTTATTCTTGTTCTTGTTCTCACATTCTCTACTCACATCAGCTCATCATCTTACAAGCAACTACTACGACAAAAGCTGCCCGAGATTCAACCAAATAGTCCAAGACACGACTATAAACAAACAAATCTACTCTCCGGTCACAGCTGCAGCCACTCTACGCCTCTTCTTCCACGACTGTCTCGTCCAAGGCTGCGACGCTTCCATTCTAATCTCCTCCACTCCTTTCTCCAAATCTGAACGTGATGCCGACATCAATCTCTCCCTCCCTGGCGATGCTTTTGACCTTGTAGTACGTGCCAAGACTGCTCTCGAGCTCTCCTGTCCTGGCATTGTATCATGCTCTGACATCCTAGCTGTTGCTACTCGAAACCTTGTGATAATGATGGGCGGTCCTTACTACAATGTACTAGTCGGTCGTCATGATGGACTGGTTTCTGAAGCCTCGCGTGTTGGCAACAATCTCCCTAAACCTACAATGTCGGTGAGCAAACTAATCAGATTGTTTTCATCTGTCGGATTCAACACTCAAGAGATGGTAGCATTAATCGGGGCTCACACCATAGGGTTCTCGCATTGTAAAGAGTTCAGCTCGGATATATATAATTATAGTAAATCAGTACAGTCTGATCCATCTATTAATCCCAGACTTGCAACAGGACTGAGAAACGCGTGCTTAAATTATACGAAAAATCCAACATTGTCGGTGTTCAACGACATTATGAGTCCGAATAAGTTTGATAATATGTATTACAAGAACTTGCCGAGGGGATTGGGGATATTAAAATCAGACAGGGCACTGGTTTCGGATCCGAGAACGAGGCCTTATGTCGAATTGTATGCTAAAGATGAGAACATATTCTTCGATGCATTTCGAAAGGCAATGGAGAAGCTTAGTGTCTATGGTGTTAAGAATGGACGGAGGGGTGAGATTAGACGCAGATGTGATGCTTTTAATTAACTCTTAAATTCTGTGAATCTATCTTTGTCTTTTTTGATTGGGTAGAAAATCTATTATGTATACCAATGGATGCTTATTTGTTTGTTTGTTGGTTGTATGTTTAATTATTTATTATTATAATCAACAAAAAATATTTTGGATGTTGAATCAAACTGACCAATATCTAGTAGTTTTCTAAAGTGAAGTCATTTCTTGATGATTGTTTTGAATGGTTTTGTAAGAATTGCAACTGATAATAGCAGTGAGACACGATGTTCAGTATATTCTTGGTACAGTTTAGTACTACAAGTTTAAGAGATTGAGATCTTAAAGCTTGCAGTAATAAACGACTCATTTAATGTTTTCCGGTTTCTGCTACTACTTCACGCTGCACATAATAATAGTTGGCAAATTTTTATTAGGGGAGATTTTTGTGTGTATATGGGAGCCATTATTATTCACGGAGACAATGAAAATTTGACAACTCATAAAAAAATAGTTTTTATAACCCTTAAATAATTATCATTTGACTTTCTTTGTACTTTTCGTTTTTTAGAGACAAGTTCAATTAATAATGTTACTCCCTTTGTCCCATTTTACATGCACTTTTAAAAAAATTACGCATATTAAGAAATTCTAACATAAAAATTATTTTTCATTTGTATTCATATTAATTACATTGATTGAGATAGTTTTAATGCATAATTTAAATGAGAAGTATATTACATTAATTATCAATATTTGTACCAAGTCAAAGGGTTATTTTAAAAATTTACCTATAAAATTGCATTTAAAATAGATAGTGGACATGTATTATGGATAAAATTTTTCTTCAAAAGTGACTATTAATTTGGGACGGAGGGAATACATTTTTACTTTTATAATTTAATGTCAATATAAAAGAGAGTATAAACTAGTGGGATATTTATCATTAAATGTGCTTTGAAAATATAAAATGACAAATAAAAAAGAATTTTAACACAAATATAAAATGACTAATAATAAGTAACGGAAAGAATATGGATTTTTGAATTCAATACATACGTTTGTTTAAGAAAATTAAATAAGTTTAAGAACCTACGTTCATGTGACGTTTTTGATGCAACATAAGTATCATCTGCTCAAAACGCATGATTAAATCACATTTTTAAATGCGTAAAAATGTCTCTTTTTTAAGTGTTCAAAATGCTTTTATCATATCAGTTTTAACAATTGTCTAAAGGATGATGCTCTCGCAGTTTTAAACTGCACTTACTAGCCTCGTGTTCGAGACAAAATCGACCTGTATTAAATATGAATTATTCTCAGAAAAATATCTATATATCTCAATGAAAATCAGGTCCAAACATAATTTAAGAGGTGAACCGTGCTTATAGAGTTGGGTGTAAAAGTATTCAAGTAAATATAGCCTTAGAGGTGACCAGTGGGAGTCGGTGGTTTGGCATATTGGATCTTAACAATAGTCCCGGGAATCCATCACGGAGCATTATCATGGACCCATCAAAGCTACAGGTAGGGTTACAAGTCAACTATAATTGATCTCTGACCCGGACCAAATCAGAAACATTAAATGTATAGTTAAGTATCAGCCTGTTTTTAGCCCACATCAATAGCAATACCAATATAATGCAAAACTTTTTCTTTTTTATTGGATGATTCACCAAGGAAAAAACATATGGATATTCACTACAATACAGGACGAAATATTTTAAACTGCTAAAGATCATATTTGATTTTGGCCTATGACTACAGGAACTCAGGAAGTGGTAGCCCTATAAAACAAAAAATGCCAAAAGTAAAATAAAAGAAAATAGAAAATTGTGGTACACTCGTTAATACAAGGAGAAAGTTTCACTGAAATGTCATGCTAAGAATGACCAACCTCTTGTTTCCAATTGGCAAAAAAATGACACCGCCAATTTCCCAGCCCCACCTTGTGCACAAGGCATAATCACCTTCATCAAGCATAATGGAAGTCGTGGAATATCATATGCATATGTCATTGTTCAATACCCAAATCAGTGAACCACACATGATCTTTGGACAGAAACCGTTGTTAAGTCATTTGCTTCCGAGGCTCCTACAAATACATCAGTCCAGGAGGCAAACAATTTTTTTTAGATTACACTGAGGTTGCTTGTTTTGTTTCTCATGTAATATATAAAAATCAATAGCAATAATATTAAGCGGGAACAGCCAGAACGAAATTAGGCAAGAATGTAACTGGCACAAACAGAAATCCCACATCGCATATTGAGCTTCTATCAATAGCATTATAATACAGAATACCCACATAAGCATATTAGGGAAGTCCAGCTGACATATATAAAGACGTTAACATATACTTCACAAATTCCCATTGCTGACATATAGTTTTGGTGCATACACATGTACAAATTTTTTTTTAACACCTCATATTAGAATATTTTCCTATGAAACATCAAGCTAAGTAATATGTATCAAAAGACCTAGGTTTTTTGTATCGGTACACATTTGGCAAGTGAACTTTGGGTTTGTGTGGTGTATATATGTATGAATACTGGCATAACATCCTTTGCAAGGTAAATAAAACATAATGGTATGCGCCTCGACAAGCCAAGCTGAAAAACCAAGATATATAAACTTACCTTCAAGAGAAGTGTCTCTTTTCCTAAATTCTCTTTTGCAGTTCATATATCTTTCCGTAAAAATTGTTGTCCTGAATGAGTTTGTATGTCCTTCGTATATATACTTGTCAAAGCAAAAAGCAGCAGGACAAACACAACCTGAGCACTGACGATTCCGAAATGACTGATGCTATTACCAATCTCCATCCAGCTCCCTTTATTTCGAACCTGTTAACAATATGGCTAATTAAAGTACTCTTGAACTGGGATTAATTTGCATTGAACTTGATCAAATGAATTGGAAAGAAGTGCAATTAGTGACTATTGCGCCAACTTATAACAGAGACTCAGATTCTGCTGAATCAAAAACAAAAAACAATTAGAAAAAAAATAGTGAACTTACTAGATAGAAGAAGTGGATTGTCATTACATCTGAACACAATATAACGAGAAAATAGCATCCTACACGTGGAACTTGTACTAATTTGGTTATTGCACTAAATGCACATCTGCATCAAGGTATGTAGAGATAAATAGTAGGCTCAACTATATAATGAATCTGGTTTCACTATCTAATCTATATAATACAAAAAATAAAAATATATCTAGTAATACTTACATGACAAGCAGGAATGGTATAAGCAATTTGAAGATAAGAAGGGCTGCCATAAGAAAAGGCTGCAATGATAAAGAAATAATATCAGATAGTTTACAGGTTTTTTATGACCAGATCAGATAGTATACCTTGTTCAGCTATACTTACACTGAAAACTGTGATGAACCGATATACAGATGAAATCTCAAAACTTGCAATACTTGCGAAGTTACCGGTTCCGAAGAATGCCACATTGAATAAGACAACCTAATAAACAGAGACCTATTAAAATTTATAGCCACATATATCATATAAATTTGAAAATATTATGTTGCGGTGCTTTTTAAAATGGAACTCTAGTCAAGCTTATATAAGAAATTTGACTGGGAAGCCCCACAGCCAACAATTGATGATTCGTCGAATAACTGATAATTAAGGAAATAAAATCATTTAGTCTGCCCAGAATGGTCACAAGACAGTTAGCAAGAATAAGACTCCAGCAGAAACACCCACATTTTTGCACAAGTCAATTTTAGTGAGACTGAAGAAAAAGAAATGAAAAAGCAACTACAAATAATTTTCATAGAATGAACCCATTTCAGAGGTAATAAAATGTAGAAAAGGTATAACAAGCACGCCACTATATAAGTTTGTAACTAATGCAAGGATACGGGTGCGTAGCACGAGGATATGCCGCATTCGATAACCATCAAAATATGGGGATTCTGGTGCCAGGGATTTGGGGGGGGGGGGGGGGGGGGATAAGGCACATATACAAATAATATCAATATATATTGGATGTTATGTATGATAAAACATGACAAAAATAAAACCTTTTCACAAGTTAATAAATGCAAATTGAATCAAAATACCAGTATTTTTCATCTTTAAAACTGCAACTTCTTCATTTTTTTCACATTCTTGACAGAAAAGCTTGCATCCTCACTGAAGTTTAACATTCATATGAATATCACGAAGGAGACACGGTAAGAGTAGCTAGTCAGCATTGAACTCTTATACATTTTTGCTACAATCATGCAACAAAGTGCATGTTGCCACCTTGCAGGACCATATCTAATTAACTTTAGAGCTAGAATATGTATAATTGGATTCAATAGAATATTTTGAGAACCAAACAATGACTTGGCTTACCAAAATGAGACCTGAAAACACTTTCAATTACGTGAATTCATTAATTTATGGTATCTATAGATTCGGAAATGAGTGGAAAGCAGGTATGGAAATTGAATTGGATCCTTCTGCGTAATAAATTGAAAGCATAGTAAATGTCCTTGGAATTTTGATACGTATTCTATATCTTTAAGTATGTGACTTAAAAATGAGATTATATGAATAGTATCTTATTCCTAAAATTCCCTAGTCGAGTATTATTATTTAAGGACAATAATAATGCACAAAGACTAGTATGTTTCTTGACAGATGACCACATCTCATTGGTCATAGGTATGGGGATACTAAAGTCAAGAACATAAGTGTATGTATCAATGCATGGCACTGGAATGACCCGCCGTGAGATTCTACATGTTAAGTAGTGTGTCTGACCAACTGGAGAGACCAACAATCAAGTATATCCAGTAAATTCCAAAAATAGATGGAACCAAACACTGGTGGAGCTTTTCACTAAATTTGTGAAATTCAAATTCACTTAAAAGGTGAAAATAATACCAGCTTATTATCAATTTTTCATAAGCAATACCAACATTTGACCTTATTGCACTATGTATCACACATTAACTTTGAGTGACATGGTTCTCCTATCCACACACCCACATTTATAATCTGGATCATTTTTCACCATGTTCTCTTATCAACCATTCTTTCTCTTATTTCTTTCATACTAAATCCCTTAATAGGCTCTGCAGACAATAACCATGTTTAAAATGAACAACCATAAATAGTTAAATATATAATAGAGAAGGTATTGTTAGAAATATATTCATTTGATAATGTACAAAATACTAGAACAGGGTCTAGCATAGTTTATCTGTAATAGATCTTTCTAGTCTCTGAACTTTTATAATCAAAGTCTAGATAGTCAATATTCTTTTGTAGATGTCATTTATACTTGGAAGATTTTCATAAGAAAATAAAACCAGAGTCTGGATGCAAATCGGAGTCTGGAAGTTGATCAGGGTCAAAGGGTCAAGAGACTTTCAGGGTCAAAGGGTCAAGAGACTTTCAGGTTCTACAGTTTATCAGAGTGATACTGAAGCTAAATTTGGAAGGTGATCACAAGAATGGAAAGTCTTCGAAGATAAAGACCATTATATTGCAGATATGCTATGGAAAGGAAAGAGAATTTCAGAATGAAACTGTCAACTAATATTTAGGAATTTTATTCCAATTGTAATTTGAGTTTCTGTTAATAGTTGATAGGCAGCTCTCTATATAAACTCTATGTAACCTAATATTATTTAGTCAAAGTTTTGAGAGAGCATAGAGATAGAGAGAGTTGCTATGATAAACACATAGAAGCTGTCAGGGTTTGTGTACACCCTAGGAGAGTTTGTATTTATTCATCAATAATACAAATAGTATTTATTCATATCTTTGTGTTTATTTCTTGTTAATCATTCGAAGTTATTATCTTTCTAGTTTAATTTTAAAACAGGAAAAAAGAGCACACAAGTATTCAACACCCCGGCTTCTACTTGTGTAACTGGGAAAACAGGTATGACTTACAAAGACTAATGGTATTCTCATATCAGACAACTGCAAGCTTCTGTTTTTGTTTTCTAATTGAAAATCATCTTCCACGCCTCTGATTGAAGTTTGAGATGCATTTGTCTTGCTATAATGTAAAAGTGCATTTTCAAAAAGTATCCATGCCATTAATGCAAGGCCAAGAGCACCATAGAAAACTGCTTCATATCTACACATTCATAAAAATATGTGACATTATATAATTATAATATAAACATATAAAACATTAGGCGAACATATAAATATGAAATACCCAATTGAGAGAAGTAGGAAAGCAGGTGCGAAGCCAAGAAATATGGAAGTAAGTCTGGACAAGAGGCCAGTTGCTCAAAATAGTGGAAGAGCCATTGAGAACCCTACAAGAAAATAGTTAAAAGAATATAAGATAAAAACATGTATGTTTATGATGCTAGAGTAGAATATGTACTGATTATTCAAGCAGGAAATCTTGGAAGTGCACCTCCTCTAAGAAATGTACTATATTTGGACATCAACACCTAATTCAAGCATGCATGATGCAAAGCCTTATTCCATCCAATAATTTTTAAATCCTAATATTGAGATCACTAGTTCACAAGTTTTAATATTGTTCAGAGAAACTATCTCTCTTTCTTCTCATAACGAAAATTAATATATACACAACAATGAGTCCCTTGACTGTGGGATCTCTAATCTATCAATTACATAATATTCGTGTTATTTTCTTGAACTATGTGATACTTTGCATATAAAACCACATACTTTCCATTAACTCAAAAGACACCTAATAAGGAGGGACGATTGATTTAGCTAATTTATAACAAAATATATTAGAAAATATTAGAAAATCTCTATACCGGACCCTTCAAGTTCGAGCATGTAGATTTCGAATGCCCAACTTGCTAAGTTTGGTGATGGAGATTTCCCTAACATGTTTGCGTTCATGGTATTATGGTATGATATCATAATATAATCAAGAGTTCGGTGAGTGTAAAATTAGTTGGCAGTAATTTGTTGTAAGACAATATTTGGGTTTTGGAATGAAACCAAAAGTACCTAAGAACTTTGTGATCTTAGAAGAACCGGTAAATTAACATGACTTTAGAGCTCGAGTTCAAAGAAATCTTGAGTTTGATTCTCTCCTAACCCCGATATTCCTATATTTATATTTAATTTGCACTATAGTGGACCAAATATGGGATAGAGCCATGTAGTGATTAAAAAGAAGTCTCTACGATGGACCCAAAAATAAAGGAGAACCACCTGATGATCTACTTTTCAAATTCATTTATTCAAATGAATGGGTTTCGAGTGAAGTAGGTGTTGAGATCATAAATAGGTTTTAGGTTTTAGGTTTCAGGTTAAACTCCACGCTATAGATCTCCGTATTAAATTAAAGTATAACAAACTGGTATTGGCAATGGCAGAGCAAGGAATGTTTTATAGTGGGGGCACTATTATAGGGATGGAGTTATGGCATGGCTCGTGTCGAATTCCCCATATTCGAAATATTTACTATTTTTTATCTCTCCCACTATATATAAGTAATTATTCATGGAATTTTTTATGAATAGTCTTTAATTATACGAACTGAGTATATTCATATATTTTATAAGGAAAATGCTAAAGGCACTAAACAGGTTCCAAAAATAGTTTCTACACGACACTAAACATGTTCCCAAAATAGTGTATATTAGTCATATTATGGTAAGTTCATTATTTATTGTATATAGACAACCCCTAGTTGTATACTCAATTGGAACCACTCAACATAAATCTTAGAGCCTGGCATTGCTCTATTTAAAATTCATGATTAGTATGCGCTAATAAATAGAGTAAATTGCAGTTTATTAGCCTTGCTTGAATTTCTTTGCAATTGGATTGCCGTTTTATAAAAATGCGCAATAAAGTGGCCTAAAAAATATTTTTAAAACACTTTGGGGATTTTCATAAACATCCTTTAAATGAGACCGAAGACGTCAATAACTATAACCAAAAGATTAGGATAAATATGTCTTGTCAAGAATAGCACTATTAATAGTATGATTAAGAGCAAGTCCAACGGTGTCCTAGTGCATTCCTTATAAATATAATAAAATATTGTATCCTAGTATCCTACTGATTTAGGACATTGTTTTCTATTTCAACTCCAACAACATTCCTTATTTGTGTTCCCTATTATTAAAATAATAATATATTTGAACTAGTAAGTGGGAAATGGTGGGACCAAAAGTGTAGTAAGTGGAAATTAGTGGGTAGAAAATTTGTGAGTGTGCACAGAAGTTTGATAAAATGTTTGTGAAGGATTAATTAGTTGAAGTGCAAGTAAATCAATAGTATTTTAGTGTGAGTGATTGTGTGTTGATTGGGGATTGTATATTGAATGGATTGCTGAATTTATAGTGTTGAGAACAGTTGTGAGTTGACTGTTGAAGTTGTTACTAATTGTCTAATTCAGTTGTGGCAAGTGGAAATGGAGCTAACAAGAGATGAGGAAGTAGACAAAATATTCAATGATCAGATGCAAAAGGTGCAACAACAAATTCTGTTATTCAAAGAGTGTACTAATTGGAAACTACAGAAAATTGAGAAACTGATTGGAGATGTTGTAAATACTCTTGGTTGGAAGGCCAATGTCACGCATGAAAGAAATGTTCAACAACCAGGTGTTACATCAGATGCATTTCATCATCTTGAGATTCTCTAAGATTGAACAAGTAGGAGTATATGAATGACTACAGGATTGTGAGCACCCGGGGCTGTTTTTGGCGTAGGAAATGAGACATATGAGTGGAAAGAACCAGGGGAGGACCATAGGAGGAATTCATTTTAGTAGAACTAAGAGGAGAAAACTGAGGCTCACCTAATCCCTTACAATCTGAATTTTGCAGAAATGAAATATCAGAGGAGCTAGGAAATTTTCTAACATACAACACCTAATACAACACCTAAAACAAGGGAGGAGCAATCACAATACAAAATATGAGAGTGTAGATGAAGTGAAGAGTGACATGAAGTTCTGGTGCGATAGATTTGTGCCTGGACATGGTGATGTTGATAGTGACAAAGTTGAAGAGAAACAAAGTACCAACGAAGAAGAATCTTCCACGATTCCTACCAACAAGAGAGATTGTTAAAGCTTTCCATAGCAAAGTAATTGTTAAAGATTTTCCAACAGCTAAGGATTCAAGAGTATTGCTTGGGTAAGAGCAATTTTAATATGGCAAATGCGCTTATCTTTGATCCAGGTGGTTATGTGCAAAATGACCAGTCAACATGTGTTATTAACATGTTCAAAGAAATGATCACGGATAAGGTGAAACTAGATGAAGTTGCAATAATGGCGAGGCTGATAGAATTATCTGTGAGATTAATCACCAGTGTTTATTGTGTGAGAGTTGAGTTAAATATGATCCTCTACCGGTACAATAACATTGCGTCCGGACAACGTAGCTTTTAAATAAGCAAGATAACAAGGCTCAAATTCCAAAGCCTCAAGGAGAAGTGTTACAATATACATCTTTGATCCATGAGGAGATTTAAGTTGTCTCAATGGTGTCCTACTTGGCATTCCTACTGGGATTCAAAATTTCCAACTTTTACAAGATGTTACTGAGGGAAAGGACCTGACATTAATGGAAAAGAAGCCCAAGGGTTAAGGCATTATCTTCGAGGTTCCATGAGGAGATTGGACCACTTGAAGAGGAGAGGAATGTCAAGAATAGCACTATTAGTAGTATGAATAAGTAGTAGTATTAAGAGTATTGTAGTCTTTTCCAGGATTGTTAAGTCAGGTTCCTAATATAAATAGGAACATCAGTTTAACTTTTTCTTTTATTTGATATATGAAAATGGCTTTGCCACCACTCTCTTTCTCTCTCTAATTTCTACCTCCCTCTTCTCTCTCTCTCTCTACATTACTTCTTTCTCAAGCTATCTTCTCTCTGTATTCTGTTTCTCCCTTCTCTGCTTTTCTTCTCTATATCTCTTCCTCTCTATTTCACTATTATTCTATCTCTATTTATGCACTCTCTATCATTTACTTGTTAAATGTTAATTTCTTCCATACAAACCATAAAACACCAAAAACATATTAAAAAAATAATTAGAAAAACCTGGACAATGTCTTTTTACTATTTCTGATATTTATGATGTATACAAAAGATTTTTTCCTCCGGAAAGCTGAATTAATTAATCTTTTGTACATTGTCCGAATATACGCTTCCCATTCGATATGAAAGTAGACACTGCTTTGAGTATTGCTGTTGAAATGGTCTTCAAATATTACAAAGCAAGAATTCACTAAATTAGCTGATATGATTATTGGAGTAATAGTTTTGTTGGTACCGGAGTGGAATAGATGATTAGGCCAACACAAAAAATGAGGTCATACACTTCATGGTAATTATCATAATTGTGGTTCAAATGGCCCTTATTTAAATTATTTTTCTTGAAACAATGTAGATATCGCAAACATAGTATAGTGTATGAATTATTTTATAAATACATCATGCCACAATTTTTAATATATATATATATATATAGACACACGCACATACATAAATTGGTAAAAACTTAAATTTATAATAAATAAGAATTTTAAAAAATATTTGTAGCACAGGATATAGGCTAGCAAGGAAAAACAGAGTAACTCAAGGGAGAAGAGAACAGGAAAAAAGAATACCAGCAATTAACCAATTTATCAGTTGAAGTAATGCAAGCAGTTCCTGCTTTTTTGTTCTATGAGATGTTGATAACAACACCATCACCGATGACAAACCTACCAAAAGAGACTGCAATGTGGAAGATATAATGTGATCGCCAATACTCGTGTACAAAAGTATATAGCTAAGATAGCGATCAATTAACAGATATGAGAATTCTTGCAAACCTGCAACTCAAAGAGAAAAGGAATTTTAGTTTCTCTGTCACATTGAAGGAGACTGAACCAGTACTTGTTATCTCTAACACGCCGATCCAGATACCTTGCAGCTCCTCCTATAAAAATTATCATAGCTCCACTACCAACTCTGCAAGCCAAAACTTTTAGAAGCAAATTAATCATACTAAATTAAATGGCTTATATTCTAGTATAATACAGTGCACATTAACTTCATAAATCTTAAACAGAACTGCACTTCACAATAGGTATTGCGAACAGCTTAAAGTAAATGGGGTAAACAAATAGATGCGCAATATTGAATAATCCCACTTTACAAACTAGAAGCAAAAAGCAAATAGAAATTCAGTACGAGAACATAAAATCTTGTAACTTCGGTCTACTGCATATGAAGTCTCTGATGCTTATCAGTTAAAAAGAAAGGATTATTGGAAGTTGGGAAAATATAAAATATACATGCTTTTTGAGTACTAACTAAACATATTTACTATGTCAGTTGTCACCTGGAAAGACAGAAAATATTGTATGAGCAAGATAATGGACAAAATGCTAGACATGAAATCAGAAAATTTAAACATGATTATTTATCTTCCTAAATTCCTCTGAAAAGAATGAAACAATTAAACTCTTTTACTACTAGCTTGTTTGGATCACTTCAAAAATGCTTTTACATGATCAAGTTCAAGAGTCAATTTAAGTAGAATAAGAGGATAGATCAGATATAGAATAACATGAAACTGGGTTCAATAAAAAAGATACAGTATGAACTAAACTGGGAAAAAAAATATTGACGAAAGCACAATTATCATAGGAGCATAAATAAAGTTCCCGCTAGTCAAGTAATTACAGTTAGCTTTATAAATTTGCTCAGATAAGCTTTCAGTACACAGCCATAATTGTTATAAGCCGCTTTGACTCAAAAGCCAGCTTGTAGCTCAGTGTAGAAGCTTATATTAAATAAGCAAACAGGTCATAGTGCACAAATGCAAAATGTTTTTGATAGAGAAAACTTACACTAGTAGGGTGTTGTCAGGTATTTCTGCAGGCATTAAAGTAAAAATGGATAAAAACCAACACGATAGCCACATAAATAGTGGTTTTCCAGATTTCTGTGCAATCGATCTAGAAAGATAAACTGGAGGGATCAGGCCCACAATCAAGAAACACCAAGTGTAAAGCTTCCTTTCAGTAAAGCTTTTTACCTGAATAAGATAGAAATAGAACTTCTAAATACTCATCTAGGGCCCCACCCAACATACAGTGTCAAGGTATCTTATAAAACTTATAAAGATTTTAATTAACATACCAGTACTTCAAGAATGAAAACTAAAACCAAACAGGTTGCTACAAGTTTGAAAGTATGGTAATGCTCTCTTCCACGTAAATACCTCCATAAAGCATTCAGAAACTGATATTCACTAAATATTTGTGTCCAGAGAAATACTGTCATTGCAGAATATGCATGGTAAAGAGGAGGGGAGTGCTCCAGAAATAGTATGATAAAAACCATTGCCATGAAAAAAAATCCGCATAAGTTTGCCTGCAGCAGAAAATATTTGTAAAGATGATTTCTGGCAGGAGAGAGGATTTTAGAATTGTTAATGAAACAAATAAATATTAAAATATCTCTAACAAGTCAGATTGAGATTGCTTGATATATGCAATAAACATAGCATTTATGGATACAAATTTCTCATAAAAATGGTAAAAGTGGAAAAAATTAAGAAGAAAAGTAGATGATTAGATGTGACTTTGGCTTTTGGAGGGGTTCTGTAGAACTTATCAAGTTTTGCTAGCATGTGCAGCGCAAGGGTCCGTTAATAGAAGAAGTTGGAAATCCATTCCACAGACGAATTAAGTTTATAACGTTTTCACTAAACACACATGTTTATATTAAGGTGATGATTTGGCACACCCTCTTCCTGGTGTTCTATTCTAGCAAGCAACTCTCATTTCCTATTTTCTGTTCAGACACTCATTTTTCTAGGACTATCTTTATGGGTAACAGCAGTGGACTCCTGTACTATATATATATCATGTGACTTCATCCATCTTTTGTTGTATCCCAAATGTCAAACAAACACAATACTTGGTAAAAAGTTATTGGCACTTCGTGACCTTCGATTAACTTGCACAAGGACTTACCACTGGGCTTGTTTGGAAAAGCTACGAAACCATATAAGAGTAGCTTGTTATTCTGAAATTATCTTTTTGACATTTAGGTATAATGCTACTTTAAAAATTTTCAAAAGGTAACATATGCGTAAAAATTTAGGAGGCAAAAGAAAGAAAGAAAAGAAAAAAGTTGCAGGAACCATTATTATACACCTCTAGGCTCTGTTACTGCTTCCCTAACATGTGACTATCATAAATTTGGTTACTGAAAAAGAGAACGTTCAAGCAGAAGGTGGCAAGTACAAAACGATTTCTGTTGGAAATATAATCTAAACTTATATTTTATGTTTTTAAATAATTGTTAACGTTAGTATACCCACGTTAACACAGGAGAAGTAGTCAGTGTTTGTTTGAGAGTTTTTAGGAGCAGTATTAAATTAGTGGCATGAGTATCGGAGTCTGATCCATTATTCTAGCTACATGTAGTCTTTTATTTATATTGTAGCTTTGCATTCAGTTTTAAAAATAAGAAAAAGGTAATACAACGTTTGCATTACTTTAGTTTTCTCTCTTCCAGTTTATACAAGTTTTGTATTATAAGTATAGCCCAGTGTTTTAAATCCTACAGTTGGTATCAGAGCCCCCCGGGGGTTCAAGGCTTAACAGCCTTCCCTCCGTTCCTTGGGTTGTTGCTGGGTGGTGGCGGCACGGACGCCGGTGGCAAAACTACATGTGTAGTATGGGATGCATGTGTAGTATGGAGCTGCCGAGAAAGACGAGGCGATGCCAGAGAAGCTTGTTGGAGGCGGAAAACGAGATAGAGTGGCAGAAGGCCATGCAGAACAAGATGGAACACTTGTGAAAGAAATTTTATTGAGAAGTGTGGATGATTATGTGCACCTTGGAGAGAAGTGCTCCAAAATTGTGTTTTTGATGAGAAGTGCATCAATATTGATGGTGGTGAGAAGTGCATCACAAGATGGTGGTGAGAAGTGCATCACAAGATGAAGAGAAGTGCTTCATAAGTTTAAGATTAAGGGGAGAATTTAGAGGAATCGTTGTCAAGTATGTGTATACTAAAGAGCAAAGAGTAGATGTGCTGACAAAGGCAATGTCCATAGCAAAGTTTGAAGACATGCGTTCGTCACTTGGAGTCAAAGATTTAGTTAAGTAAGTTTAGATTAAGGGGGAGAATGTTGGAAATATAATCTAAACTTATATTTTATGTTTTTAAATAATTGTTAACGTTAGTATACCCACGTTAACACAGGAGAAGTAGTCAGTGTTTGTTTGAGAGTTTTTAGGAGCAGTATTAAATTAGTGGCATGAGTATCGGAGTCTGATCCATTATTCTAGCTACATGTAGTCTTTTATTTATATTGTAGCTTTGCATTCAGTTTTAAAAATAAGAAAAAGGTAATACAACGTTTGCATTACTTTAGTTTTCTCTCTTCCAGTTTATACAAGTTTTGTATTATAAGTATAGCCCAGTGTTTTAAATCCTACAGTTGGTATCAGAGCCCCCCGGGGGTTCAAGGCTTAACAGCCTTCCCTCCGTTCCTTGGGTTGTTGCTGGGTGGTGGCGGCACGGACGCCGGTGGCAAAACTACATGTGTAGTATGGGATGCATGTGTAGTATGGAGCTGCCGAGAAAGACGAGGCGATGCCAGAGAAGCTTGTTGGAGGCGGAAAACGAGATAGAGTGGCAGAAGGCCATGCAGAACAAGATGGAACACTTGTGAAAGAAATTTTATTGAGAAGTGTGGATGATTATGTGCACCTTGGAGAGAAGTGCTCCAAAATTGTGTTTTTGATGAGAAGTGCATCAATATTGATGGTGGTGAGAAGTGCATCACAAGATGGTGGTGAGAAGTGCATCACAAGATGAAGAGAAGTGCTTCATAAGTTTAAGATTAAGGGGAGAATTTAGAGGAATCGTTGTCAAGTATGTGTATACTAAAGAGCAAAGAGTAGATGTGCTGACAAAGGCAATGTCCATAGCAAAGTTTGAAGACATGCGTTCGTCACTTGGAGTCAAAGATTTAGTTAAGTAAGTTTAGATTAAGGGGGAGAATGTTGGAAATATAATCTAAACTTATATTTTATGTTTTTAAATAATTGTTAACGTTAGTATACCCACGTTAACACAGGAGAAGTAGTCAGTGTTTGTTTGAGAGTTTTTAGGAGTAGTATTAAATTAGTGGCATGAGTATCGGTGTCTGATCCATTATTCTAGCTACATGTAGTCTTTTATTTATATTGTAGCTTTGCATTCAGTTTTAAAAAAAAGAAAAAGGTAATACAACGTTTGCATTACTTTAGTTTTCTCTCTTCTAGTTTATACAAGTTTTGTATTATAAGTATAGCCCAGTGTTTTAAATCCTACAATTTCATCAACATTTTTAAATTTCTAGCATGCTCCACATACAATTTACAATATAGATCTTACTCAAATGCAGACGTCCTATCTCATCTTCAATCTCTGATTCTCTGATCTAATCCCATGACCCCCTTCCCACCAACCACTTCTTTCCTTATTTATCTACATCATATCCACTACCCCACCCCTACAATTGAAGAAGCGGAGGGATCTGCAAAGGGCCAGACCATAAGCGAAGCAACCCCTCGTACAAGGGATCACTAGACACACAGCCCAATAAGAAGCCACGTCTACAGGAGCTGTCCAAACAAAATTTTTACATTACCTTCAAACTACTGTTTCTGTGGGAATCTGCTTGCTCCAATTTAAGTATATATCCAGGCAAAGTGGTATAAGATTGCAATACATGAAGAATAAGATAAAACATCCAACCGATGTAGCCAAGAGTGACCACAGTCATCAGCATCAACCAATCATATGTTTGAAAATAGTCAAGTCCTTCCAGTGCCAACCTTCTAAGGTTTACAGATAGCTTCATTGCTGTTTCGTAGTCTCCAACAGATATTCGAGAATTGATTTGTTCCAAAACTGATGAATACTGAGCCAGTGGTTTGAAAGGCTTAAAACTCAATGAACTTGCCTGCTTTAGTTCTAGTTTTTGTCAAAGAAAACAGAAGGCTGATGTAGATCCTGAAAAAAATTAGTGGGTCTACTAAAATTTCTTTGTTTTACTCATACATTTTAAGAATGAAAAGCATTTATAAACCATGGAAGAGATATTAACACTTTAAGAAGGCAAAAGCTGTGAACAGTACTGTCCATTTCTTAGATAAGTTCAGTCAATATTTAGAAAGGATACGAGATTTGCGAAGGAATTGGTTAAGAATTTGCTTTGCATTGGCTAGCACAGCTTCAACTTCCTCTGCCTGGTCAAAAAGAAAATAGTAAAACATTAGTTTTTTTAATACTGTTTTACCCCTAAAACTTGCTGATTAATTCCAGGTCTCATCAAACATCATAGATCCCTAAATCCCTAAATCTAGCCTGGAATAACACATTTTTCAAAAGAAAATATTTTGTTACCACTAAATTTGCAGTTTATAACCACAAGTCACCAAAAGAAACAGCATGAAGTCCTTAATCTACCATGGCCTAGCACATTTAGCACATTTAAAGGAGCAGGTCATCACCTTATTTAAATTGATGTAACCGAGTGGCAAACTACCTACTGAATTGACTGGACAGGGTAAACCAAGAAGAGCTGACTGCCAAAACAGTGATAAAGCATATCAGGACAACATTTTACGAAGAAAGTGACAACACTTTAATTGAGTATCCAGAGGAAGACGAGGACATTGAACAAACCATAAGTGGTGCAATATCAGCTTGGTTAACATCCACTCTTTCTATGTTGCCTAGGCCCCACTCCTTAGGTGTTGGCATATCATGCACATGGTCATCAACAAAAGTACCATAATCATTATGATTTTGGCCGAATGTCGGCCTGGGATGTTTTACACCTGCTCCCCAAGCAACAAGAGGAGTATCAGTGTTTGAACGATGTCCATCTCCGTGACTTCCTACAGAACACCACAAGATTAAGGCACCTCATCGATAACAGAATATAACTCAAGATAATATACAACTTCAAAAATATTTTGAAGAGGCAACACTAGCATCATTCTAATGAGAATTGAAGGAATTAGTGCTAAAGACCCTTTTCCAAAGACCAAAACACCTATATGTGAATTTAATAATGCTAACAATATTGCCATGATTATTATAGCTAAATCTTATAGTTTTCTTTAATTATTTGGTTAACATCTTGACGCATTAACGCGGATGGCTGGCCAGAATCCAGATAGTTTAGTTACTCAAATACAGATCATATGATCTGAACTGCATCAAATGCTGGATTCTAGCAAACCTAAATCGATATCAAAGCAATAACGGAGTTGGGGGATGTTCAAAGAACCACTCTCACAAACTGTGTAACATATAGAATTGGGCATGGAGTAATAAAGGATGGTACCAAGCTGTGAACATAAATTATTAAGAGAAACAGTTTATGTATAAACGTCATAATAAATTATATGAAGATTTTCTTATATGCGAAACAATGCAATCTAAAAATAAGATCATCATTTACACATAATTGATCAAATTCCATTCCTTAGAGCATTCAGCCAAACTCCTCAAGTTTAGATACTTCTCTTCTAAGGGATTTTCTCATTTAACCGTAAATGACTCACTATCAATCTTAAAATATCACAATGAGGATTGAGGAGTTCTGTACCATTGTTTTGAATTAAACTAGAGTTAGTGTTAGTCATGCTTGCAACGACAAAAATCTCTGTGCAAGAACTAGATAGCAGGTCTGCAGCAAAATGTATTCTTTTTTTCGTGTAGAACGTTACCCTAAGATAGTAAGATGTGCAGCACAGTTACAATAGAATTTGTGATTATATATGTTTATAGTTACATTTTTTGAGGTAATTTAGCCTAATAAATTAAACAAATAAACTAAAACCCAAGTAACTAATACAGTAAAATTCGAACCTTTGTCACTCATTCCATGATCAGCTGTAAAAATATAAGCTGTTCGATTGTCTCTGAAATAACCTTCAAGAAGATTATAAACTCTTTCCGCAATATGATCAACAACCTTGACGTTGTTCAGATAGATGGGTGAAAAGGGGCGATGTGCATGACCATTTGAATCACAACCAAGTAAGTGCAGAAATATAACAACATTATCTTGTATAAGTAGCTCCTTCAATTTTGGGTCCTCATTAGACTTGTTTACAAGGCTCTCGAATTGATCAAATGACCACTCATCCAAAAAAGATGCATCTGTAAGAACATTGACCAATTATTACGTGGTTTAAACACCAGTAGTATATAACACTTAATTATTTATACCCTTCCAGGAAAAATTGGAAAGTCAAAAGGATGCTATAGTAAATTAATAAATGAAACAAAGACATCCAGATAGCATACAAAGATGAAATTTGATGGATTAAACACACAAAAACACCCATTAGCCCTAAGGTGATCACTACCCCTAGGATTTCTCAACCACGGAAGAGAGGAGTTTGCATGGATTGCAACCCGTAACAAGATAGTGAAATTCTCAATTTGATAATCAATCAAAGTCTTCTATAATCTTCCTATAATAGAAGATTACATCTCATTATATACAGGAGCAACAATTGAATAACAAATTAACAAGTAAATCCCCTGTAAGTCTATGACAAGAAAACTAGTAAAAAATGGAAAGAAATCCTTTATTTATTCTACTACGACAATCTAGAATATTCTAATAATTTATTTATTTATTTAAATCATAATAAATTACAATAAATTTTATTTTGAAATAATATATACATTATTATTTATTAATATCTTAGTTCTGTGCTCCGTATTACATGTGCACTCCAATGGTCGGTCAACCACCTTTTTTCATTAAAGCCTGATTCTTTTTTAACAACGCGAAGTTAATAAATATTGTTCTCGACATTATCACAACTTCTTCACTATTATCGAAAGTGCACCTACATTCAGTGTCACAATATGAATACAGGCATAACAATTTGATTCAATCATTTTGTTTCTTGACATTCAGGCTTTAAAAATAAAAACTTGTTATAAAGTGTACTCAAGTCTATGGAAATGAAGGAATAAAACTTGATCACATTGGATATGGAAGAACAAGGGACATAATCACATGATATATGATATATACAATGACGTAAGATTCGAAAATAAAATAAAAAGGGAAAGGAAACTTTAAGTGACATATATAAAAACATATATGGAGGGGGGAAGACTGTAATCAAACCAGTGGCAAAATCTTCATATTCATGGGGATACGTATTCCAGGTACTATGTGGCAAGGCTCCACAGAATATAGGAACAATATCTGGGCTACCAAAGGAAATTGTATGCTGACTTCGGTTAAACACAGAATCAAATTCGACCGGATTGGCTTTCCATCCTGCAACAACAATCGATAAATTTGATAGAGAGGTTTAAGTAATTAAAGTCGTGTCGTGAAATGTAGGGTCAAAAACCACCTTTTGTAACAGCACTAGGATCCTCATAAAAGCCAGCAATAATAGAAACATGACCAGGCCTCGATTCCGTGGGAGGGCGAGCATGAGAAACTCCCCACCGACCTCGATGTCTAATCACATTCCTAAGAAACGGAGCCCTGTAGTTCCCTTGAGAATCCGGCTCATAAAACTTATCAGCTCGCAATCCATCAGCTACAACAACAAAAAAAATAAAAAACTAAAAGAGACAAATGATCAAACAGGTGGTGAGCATACAAGTAATGACAGTACCAACGATTAGAACGAGGCGTTTAGCAGGTGGGGCAGTAGAGAAAGAAGGGTAAACAAGATTCATGCCATGAACAATAGGAGTCTTGAAGTAAATATCGAAAATGCTGAGCATATAAACAGCGTGTAACACAACACCAAGAATCACAATCCATATCTCTCTCCTCTTCAACCATTTTCTCCTTTTCTCTCTACCTGTTGATGATCTCGCTTTTCTGCCTTGTACTACTGATGACACCGACATCGACTCTCCCACCATCTTCAAACTATAATAAAATCACTGCTAGTGTTAATTACGTCAACTAGATTTTGAATTAATGGACTTTTGTGCTGACTAGATTTGAGTCATTTGACTGCGCATAGCTGGTGAATAGCTGGTGTATTGTTCAGCGGTGCTCTAATTCGAGCCGAGTTCGAGCTTTTTTTTTTGAGTTCGAGCATTTTTTTTGTGGAGTCGAGCCGAAAATTATTCGAGCCTAAAATATGTGTTCGAGCTTGACTCGGGCAGTATTCGAGTCGAGTTCGAGCCACTCACGAGTTTTCGAGCTTAACGAGCTTTTTTACGAGTTTTTCAGTTTAACGAGTTTTTTTACGAGTTTTCCAGTTTAACGAGTTTTTTTACGAGTTTTCCAGTTTAACGAGTTTTTAACGAATTTTCGAACTTAACGGACTTTTAACGAGTTTTCGAGTTCTAGAGCTTTAATCGAGCCTATCGAACTTTCTTTTTTTTTGGAAAAAATAGCTTTATCCAAGTTAAGTGGATTATTTGATTTTTATTGTAAAATTAACTAAATTTTAACCGAATATTATATAATTAGACAAAATTAAAAAGTTATACTAATATATTACTAAAAAGTATATATAATTTACTTTAAAATTTTAATTTTTAAAATTGTAAAAAAAATTGTTAATTATTAGTCAATTTGGTTAATTTGAACATTAAATGTGAAATAATAATATGAAATTACATTAGATATTTAGATGCCTTGGCTATACTTATATGTTACTTATATTATGGTGGAATTACAATTGTCTTCTATTTTATATTTATGGATAATCTGCATTATGAGCTTTACAAGTGTAATAGAAGTATATAACTAAAAAAAAATTAATTGAGTTCGAGCCTTATCGAGTCGAGTTCGAGCCTTATCGAGTCGAGCTTAAAAATACTCGACTCGACTCGAATTTTTAATCGAACCTGGAAATCTGTTCGAGCTCGAGCTCGATAATGAGTTTGAGCCGAGTCGAGCCGAGTTAATCGAGTCGAGCTCGAGTCGAGCTCAAGAAAACCCGGCTCGAATTACTGCCCTATAATGTTCAATATATTAGGATTCCAATTCAAATTGATTAGGGGTAATTAGATATATTTAGCAGTAGATTAATTATTTACCGAAAACATATTTTAGATGTTAGTCTGAGGATAACAATTCCCGGATTATATTACTGTCTTTTAAAATATAGAGGTCGTGTTTGACTCCTCTGAAATAAGTTACTTATTTTCAAGTACATATATATGTACTTTTTCTAGAAATAAGTAATTCATTTTTTATTTTTGAAAATAAGATTTGTTTTTAAAATTTTAAACCATATATTAATATTTTAAAAAAATATAAAAATATGTATTTTTTAAAAAATAAGTAACTTATTACTACATTTGTCCCACTCAATTGTTATCCTTTCGGAGAGAAGGTGCGGCACGCATTTTAAGGTGCATATAAAGTATAGTTCTGTAACTTATTTTTAATAAAAATAAAAATAAGGCACGTAACTATATTTTATATGCATCTTAAAATGTGTGTCGGGTCTTCTCTCCAAAAGAATAACAATTGAATGGTACGGAGTGATTACTTATTTTTAAAACGGGGCCAGAGTCATATACTGCATTTGTTTTACAAAGGAGTAGTACACAAAATTATTTATAAATTAGATAAATCATACCCTCACATGAGTTGTATGAATTTTTTTTGAGTGATGCTAAGTGGAGGTCAAAATTACTTAATACACACTCATAATTTACGTTTAAAACTCTGTGTAATTGATGACTGACAATTCGTTTTCGGTGCTCTTCGTTTTTCGTATACAGTATTGTGCAACACGGAGTACAACATTTATGTGTTTGTTTTGTTACTTTAATAAATATTTTGTTGTATTTTTACTTTGTCTTGATTTTTAGTTAATTTTCTTTTCTATATGTTTTATATTTTTTTAAAAATTGTATAATATTTAATTGAAATAAAATTATATATTATTTAAATTTTTGAAAGGATTAATATAAAAATATTAAATAATGTAGGTATTAGAAAATTTTTTATAAATATTTCCCTACAATAATATTAAAATGTATTTATATTGTTAAAGTGCGTAGGCAGAAAAAATTGAAAAATAAATAAATTTTCAACAAATCGCACATATTTGACTTGCGTATACTAAAACACATATTTTGTATGCGTGATTGGCGGGTATCAGGAGTCCTGCTGGTAGGTATTTTGATAAATTATGTTTGTCCAGAAAGATAATCTATTACAAAAGGGGGTTGAATGTAATAGTACCTAATAATCGAATATGAACACAAGTATGTGAAAAAAATACTGTTTTGTATTAATGATGATGAATGAAATACAAAACTCTCTAAAAAAATTCTTTTTTCTCAAGAGCTGCTAGGTTATGAAAAATAAGACTTGAAAGATACATCTAATGTTAACTTATTTCTGTGTTTATATATACACAGTTACAATTTAATTACAAAATAAATTATGAAAAGAATTGCTTTAATAAGGTAATAGACTTGTATTAGGATTCTTTCTTCACTATCCTAATCATATTCTGATTTGTCTTGCTTCTTCACAAACTCTGATTGATAAACTCTGTCAGTTATTTATTATCTGATTTGAGCATTCTCTGTTAGAGTAAACTCTGATTGAGTATTCTCTGATAAAGTAAACTCTGACCGACACCTTCCTTATTCTCTGATGACGTTAGCATAAACTCTGATCCTTATTCTCTGACAGCATCAGTATTTATTTCCTAACAATCTCCCCCAATTTATGTTTTATGAAGTAAAACATAAATTTTACTTATGATGTCAGAAATATGAGGACAAATGCATCAGAGTTTAAATCTTCATTCTTGAATCAAATCCTTCTGAAAGGAAAGTCTTCCTTGAGAAAATTAATCAACAGCTTCTTCTCAGCATTCATCAGTAATTCAACCAGCTTTTCCTTCAATTCTTTCATCTGCTCATAAGAATCATCGATTTAAAATATAGCAGCCCTCATAGCATAAATTGATGATCTATCCATTCTTTTATCTAAGGGAATGCAACAGGTCTTCTTACCATCAGGATTTAAAATTAGTGTAGGAATGCCTAACACCATCGTGACCCTTGTCATTGCTTTCTCTATGTCATCTTCAAGAACATATCCTGGTCTGTATTCTTCAGAGTTTATCATTAATAACCTTTCATTATTCTTCTTTTCATGTATCAGTTCTTCAAAGATCTTTACCCATCTGGAAGTGACTTCATTTTCATCATTGAGAAGATACAAAACATGTTCAAGTTCTTTTGAGGCCTTGTGAATGAGATCTTCTTCAAAAAATTTCAAAACTCTTCCATCTTCCAAGAAATATATCAGCTTTTCTTTTACTTGAGCACCATCAAAGATATTGTTAGGGATTGTGGTACCATCAATATAATCAACTAATATTTACTTAGATTAATTAATAATTAACTAAGTAAAACATACTGTCATATATCGTTTGGCAGTATGTTTAAAATGTCACTTATAACAAAGATGCTCAAATAGTCAAGTAGGTGATAGTAAGTATCAATAGTTACTGTCATGTACAGCATAGATCAAATCTCTAACAGTAACATTCTACATTCTGGAGCCTACGACAGCATGTTCAAGTGACAGCAACTTTTGGAAACAGACGACAGCAATTATTCCTTGACAGTAAATTTGGCGGAGATTGAAGATTCTATGACAGCAAGTTTTATTGACAGCAACTATCCCTTGACAGTAAACTTGGCGGAGATTGAAGATTCAAGACAGCAAGTTTCTTGACAATAGCTTTGACGGGGAGAGTTGACAGCATGTTTGGCGGAATGATCGACAGCATGTTTGGCGGAATAGTTGACAGTACCTATGGACAACAGCATGTTTTAGAAGACTGGTGATCCTGACAGTAAAGTATGCGGTAACAAAGATCTTGTCACCAAAGTGAAGCTGAAGGTTGACAGTAACTTTCATAGAAGCTGATAGTTTGTTTCAAGTAGCAGACTAGGTAAAGTCATTCACAGATTGATCTTGACATTTCTACCTAGTCTGTCAAGTCTACAATTGCAACTTGAGATGAAGTAAGCAAAAAGGTGAAGCGTGTTCATGGTGTCAAGAATGTCAAATTCTCACAGAGTACCTTTATCTATATTTGGAATGAAGACAAGATTCATGAAGAAAAAGTGAGATTACCATTTTGAGTATTGTCTAGGAAACAAGGGAAACTGTACTTGTAAGTGAGATATGTGTTGTAGTTTAAATACACATATCTCACAAACACTTTATCTAACACACACAACTTAGCTTAACTTTTCTCAAGCATAGAAACTCTAGCAATCTCTTGTTATTGTATCTATTGAAGCTGGAAACTCTTTCCAGTTAGTTGTAGCAACAAAAATTAATAAAATTAATTTTTGAAGTAAAACACTATGTGTCCATAACTTACTTGTCTTTTGTTTTGTAACTTAATACATTTGTTTTTGTTTGTTGTTAGCAAAAGTTCTTAAATTTATTAAGTTGCATTCAACCCCCCCTTCTGCAACACTCATTCTATTTAACAACTGGTATCAGAGCGACAGGTTAGACATATATAACCTGAAAAGATATAAAAATGAGTGCACAGAAAGTAAGCAGTATTAAAATACCCACCTTTGACAAAGAGTATTACAACCTCTGGAAAAGAAAGATGATGATGTTCATAAAGACGGCCAACCCACTCTATCCTGGAATCCTGGAAAATGGTCATTTTGTCCCTCAAACATATGTACCTGAAACCACAGTAGATGGTGAAACCATACCAGCCTACTGGGTTCCTAAAAAGGTTTCAGAGTACACTGACACTGAGAAGGAAAAAGTATCTCTTGATGATTGTTTACAATTTATTATCATTGAGGCACTTGACAATGTCATGTACAATAACATTGTCAATTGCACCAATGCAAAGAAAATATGGGAAACCATTGAGATACTCTGTGAAGGGACAGAGGAAGTAAAAGATAATCAAAGACAGATTCTGGTGTCTCAGTATGAAGCCTTTATGGCTAAACCTATTGAAGGGTTGACTGAGATGTTTGAGAGGTTTAATAGGCAGATTAATGACTTGCAGCTGCATGAAAAGTTTTATGACAAAAAGGAGGTAAACATGAAATTCATGTTGACACTTCCTGACCACCTAGAGCACAAGGTTTCTGCCATAAGAGAAGGAAGAGATTTATTAAAAGTTCATCTTGAAACTTTGTATGGCATTCTTAAAACCTATGAGCCAGAGTTGCTACAAAAGAGAGCTATCCAAGCTGGTCAAAGAGGAAAGATGGCCAACACATCTAATGCTCTAGTGGCCCAGGATCCACAGCTGATGCAACTCAAAGAATCACAACATCAATAGCAAATCAAAATTGAAGAAGTCACAGATGAAGATGAAGGAGTAACTCTGGAACTCGAGGATGGTGAAGAAGATGAGTTCTATACTTTGGAGGAACTAGACAACATGGAGAATAAAAAAATGGCCTACATGGCAAGAAAGTTCTCCAACTTAAGATTCAAGAAGAACAAAGCCTTCAAACCAAGAGGACAAGGCTCCAGGTTCAACAAGCCAAATATCTCAAAACCTGGAGGTAATGGCAAAGGTGGATACAAGACAGGCATGGTGGACAGATCCAAAATAAGGTGTTACAACTGTAGTGAAATGGGGCATTTTGCAACAGAGTGCAAAAAGCTAAAACAAGTGAGAAGAAATGACAGTGATTATGAAAAACTCAAAGCAAAGTATGAAGCTTGCTAAAAAAGCAACAGGGAAGAGCCTTTGTGGCTGAAGGAAAATGCTGGGAAGACTCGGATGAATAGGAAGAAGAAGAATATGGAAATCTTGCTCTCATGGCAAGTTTAGGAGAAGGTTTATCCACTTCTTCAAGTCAGGTACCCTTTCTTACTACTGTTGATATGACTACATCCCAGTATAAGAAAACTGTTGAAAGTCTAAGTTCAGAGATTTTTAATATTCATACAAGCATGTTAGCTGCAAATGAGGAAATAGCTAGATTATCTAGTGCTAATGAGTCATTAAAACTTAAAAATCATGAACTTGAACTAAAACAGAATGCTTTTGAGTCTCTTCAACAAGAAAATGAAATTCTTAAGAAAAAATTTGTTTGTGCTTCTCAGATTGAGGAATTCCTTAGGAAACAGATTTTTGAGAATGAATTAAAAATCAAGGCCTACAAGAATTCCTCTTCTTTGTTAAAATCTTACCATGATGATAATACTGAAAATCAAAAGGTAGGTATATGTTTTAACTATGAGAAGAAAAATGGAAAGAAACATGTTGTTGAAGAAGAAACAAAACATACTGTCAAACCTTCTATGTTAAAGAAAGTGAAGAATCCACTGTTCAAAAAGGCTGAGTTTGAATTTGATGAGGTAGCCTTAATGATCAAACAAGAGATAGATGATGAGTGAAAGGCATATGACTAGGCCTATTTGTAATAATTAGATGACAACTCAACTCTAGCTAATAAATAGAAGTAAATAATAAGCACCAATCAGGAATCAAGACGAAGATAGTCAACTAATCACAAAGGATCCAAGTATCAGAAGTATTTTTATAGGATTGCTACTCAACACTGGAAGAAGTTCATTTTTATGTTCAAGCGTCAGTGAAAATAATGTAGTAGTACTTCCATAGAAGACAGAAGGTACAGGAGATTTCAAGTGGTTACAACAAGTAGATTCCAGAAGAAAAATGAAGACAGTGAAGCAGAAGAAATGACAGAAGGCCTCTAATTCAAGGTTATTAAAAGGAGAATATTTATTAGTATGACACAAATGAACCAGACAGTACATTTGTGTGTCAAGTAAATATAAATATTTATTCTTCATTTAATCAAGAGGTTTCAAGATCAGAAGTCAAAGAAAAATCAAGAAGACTGCAGTTGAATCAAGTTCTCTATGATATTTTATTTCTACAAACCAAGTAAGTTAATTATTTAATTTATTTAATTAAATTAATTCAAGTTGAATTTAATTTAATTTATAAATTATTTAATTGATTTAAAGAAGAATTAATTTATCATAAAAGAAACTAGTTAGAATGACTTATATATATATATATTTTCGAATGACTTAAATAAGTCATACCGGATGATTTTTTATAAGTCATACCGAGAGACTGTTTTACATATATATAAATAAGTCATACCGAAAAAATTTATATATATATATATATAAATAAGTCATACCGAGCTACAGCCGACATAAAGTCATACCGAGACTTTTTATATATATATATATATAATAAGTCATACCGAATTTTCTTTGATCAAAAGGTCATGCTGGAGTGATTTTTTATTTAATTAAAAAGTCATACCGATTTTTTAATTAATATAATAAGTCATACCGAGAGAAATAAGTCTTGCCCAGTGTTTTATAAGTCATACAAGTGTTATAAAAGATCATACAGACTTTATTTCTCTAAATTAAGTCATATTGAAAAAGGTCATACCAGCCTTTTTCCAACCTCTATAAATATGAGGAGTTTGCTTCATTTGTTAGAGAGAAATCAGATCAAATTCAGTAATTTATCTGCATTGTAATATTCACAGATTTCTGTGCTGAGTTTGGAATATAATTGTAAGACACGAACAATTCATGTCAAATTTGTTCTAGAACTTTTATCAATTATATTACAGTTTTCTTAATATTAATTTTGTAATACTACTCAAGTTAAAATTATATTTCTCACTTGAACAGTATTTCATTCTAATTAATATTTCGCGAGTAATTAAAATAATTTTTTAAATCCAATTATTCAGTGATTAAATTTCAGATATTGTATTCAACCCCCCTTCTACAATATCAGGGACCAACAATTGGTATCAGAGCTGGTTGATATAGTTAATATCAGATCCAAACCAAAAATTCCGCAACTCATACAGATCTCAAAAATTATTTTAAATTCGAAATAATTTTTTATTCGAAATAATTTTTTTCTAAAAATTATTTTTGATCAAAAATTGTTTTAAGTCAAAAATTAAAATATTTTTTTGAAACACTTAATTTTTAATCTTATTAAAGATGAGTACCCAGAAAGTAACTAGTATTAAAATTCCACAGTTCGATAGAGAACACTACAACTTGTGGAAACAAAAAATGCTACTGTTTATCGGGATTGCAAATCCCAAGTACGCATTAATTACGGCTAAAGGTGTTGAGCTCCCTATATCAGTTGTTCTCGAACATACAGTAGATGGGGTTGTAATTCCCCACAGACAGTTTCCGAAAAGTCCGGCAGACTATACAGATGAGGAAACAGAAGCTGTGTCCCTTGATAATAATCTGAAGCTCATATTAATTGAATCCCTAGACTACATCATGTACAACCAAGTAGTCAATTGCAAGAATGCAAAACAAATCTGGGAAACAATTGAAATTATCAATGAGGGAACTGAAGAAGTTAAGGAGAATAGACTAGAGATCCTGACCACCCAATATGAACAGTTTAGATCCAACCCTGGTGAGGGTATCTCTGAGGTGTTTCAGAGACTAAACAAATTGATAAACGAGCTAAACATGAATGGAAAGTTTTATCAGAACCAAGAGGTGAACAGGAAGTTTTTGCTGACCTTACCAGAGCATCTGGAGCACAGGATTGCAGCCATCCGGGAATCTAGGGACATGAAAGAAGTGACCCTAGAAAGACTCTACGGAGTTTTAAAGACTTATGAACTGGAACAGATCCAAACCAGAGAGATGTACGGTAGAGGTAAGGTACTGAGTTCCTCCAACGCATTAATGGTAGAAGCACCAGAGAAAGTAGAAGTGAAGGCTGTTGCACCTTCTAATAGTTCAATAGAATATGTGGTTCCAGAACTTGGACATACTTCTGACAATCAAGAAGATGGTGAGTTCTACTCGCTGGAAGAACTAGATCAGCTGGAAGATGAATCTCTAGCTATGGTTGCCAGGAAGTTTGGCAACATGAGATTCCGAAGGAACTCCTCATTCAGAGTTAAGCCTAATTTTGGAAGATTCCAAAGAGGAGGTTCTTCGACAGCAGTATCAAAAAGCGGCTACAAGACCGGCTTAGTTGATAGAAACAAGTTTCGTTGCTTCAACTGTAATGAGCTAGGGCACTTTGCAACTGAGTGCAAGAAGCCTAAGCAAGGGAAAAAGAGAGAGTCTTACGAAGAGCTCAAGGAGAAATATGATGCGCTCGTGAAAAAGCATCAAGGAAAGTCCTATCTAGCAGCAGGCAAAAGCTGGGATGACTCAGATAACGATGATGAGGAAGAGCTGGGAAATCTTGCTCTTATGGCTTCATCAGAGGAATCACTGTCTCCCACCCGTGATAGAGGAATAGAGGTAAATCCTTCTTGTCCTAAGATGTTTGCCTTGCTAGGTAAAGAACTAGATGGTGAAAGAGATAAAGTTAAGAAACTCAGACTCAAAGTCAAAGAGTTAGTTGATGAGACTGAAGTTTTTAAACAGTTAAAAAGAAATCATGACAAGTTGACTATTAAGTTGACTGAAGACTTAGCTGTTCAAGTCAGCAAAGTCAGTTGTCATGTCGTTGTAGAAACTAATCTCAGAAACCAAATTGAAGAAGAAAAGAAGAAGTGTCTTGCATATAAGAATTCCTCATATATTGTTAAGAACCTAGTTGACCAACAAGAAATAAGTCGTAAAGTTGGAATAGGCTTCGAGTATAACAAATCTATAGGAAAGCCAAGCAACATAACCCCCTTTAAAAAAAGTGCTGTAGAAAGGGGTATCCCACATGTTGTTAAAGACACACCGAAACCTCTCTTCATAACACCGATAGCTGAACCCATCCTTGAGAGCTCTGTTCTAATTGCATATGAAATGCAGTTGGAAGATCTTGAGGAAGAGAAGAAGAGAGGAGAACAGGTTAAGGACATAAAAGGAGTAAATGTCCATAAAGAAAAAGGTGCACCGGAGACACCAGTGAAAGATGTGGGAACGTCTGTTTCCCCCAGACCTGGTGTAGGTGTAAAAGACTTAAAGAATAAAATGAACAGACCCAACATATTTGTGAACAGTAGGAACAGCAACAATAAATTTCATTCTACTGAAAACTTCAAATCTGCTGAGAAAATTGAAGTAGAATCTGATAAGCCTCCTACTGTATTGAATAACATGCCTACTATTGATGCTTTCCATAAACCTTGTGGTATAATGAATTGCATGTTATGTGCCTTTAATGCTATGACTGCTTACTTTAAACGCATGATAGCTAAGAAAGATAACATGACACCTAGACAGCATATCAATAGTAAATTTGCTAAATCCAAGACTGCGACTCCTTCACCTGAAAAGAAGGAATCATATATTCCTAAGTCTAAACAGAAAGTTGTTAAGACTGCTTATAGGAAGGTAGGAACAGTCAAGGAAGAAAATGATGTTGTTCGAAAAGGATCTGTTGTTAAAGCAGACAAAGGTCAATTCTTTAAGTATGCCGGGCCCAATCAATTTTGGGCTCCGAAGACAAGTTAATCCGTTTGATAATTGCAGGGAGTTAGACAGGCAAACCGAGTTATATGGATCCTGGACAGTGGATCGTCAAGGCATATGACCGGAGATAGAGCCCTGCTATCAGACGTGGTTGAGAGAGCTGGCCCAATCGTCACCTTTGGAGATAACAGCAAAGGAATGACTACGGGATATGGCAAGTTAAATACAGGGAATGTTATCATTGAAAACGTCTCTTTGGTGGAAGGACTTAAGCACAATCTATTCAGCGTCAGTCAATTTTGTGATAGAGGTTACAAAGTAAACTTTATCAAGGAGAAGTGCTTAATAGCTCATTCTAAAGAAGACAGACTAGCCTTGCGTGGAGTAAGGAAAGGAAACTTGTACGTAGCTGATTTCAACTCGGGAACTGAAGCTGAAGCAAACTGTTTTTATTCAAAAGCTTCAACAGAGGAAAGTTGGCTATGGCACAAGAAGCTCTCACACCTGAATTTCAAAACAATGAACTCTCTAGTCAAGAGGGATTTGGTGAGAGGACTGCCTCCGATGGAATTTACACAAGAAGGCTTGTGTGAGGCATGTCAGAAAGGGAAGTCAAAGAAAGCAACTCACAGAGGCACAGACACTACAAACATCACTGAACCACTTCAACTCCTATACATGGATTTATTTGGTCCAGTAAATATTCTGTCTATGTCAAGGAAGAAATACGCCTTAGTGATTGTGGATGACTTCACAAAATATACATGGGTTTTATTCTTAAACTCTAAGGATGAAACTCCACATTTGGTGATTAATCATATAAAGCTGATTGAGTTAGATTCAAAGTTACCTGTCCGGGCAATCAGATCAGATAATGGAACAGAATTCAAAAATGAAGTTCTGAATAATTTCTGCTCAGACAAGGGGATAACAAGGCAATATTCAGCACCAAGAACTCCACAACAAAATGGAGTTGTAGAAAGGAAAAATAGAACCCTGATTGAAGCTGCAAGAACTATGCTAAGTGAATCAAGGTTACCTATCTACTTCTGGGCTGAAACGGTAAATACAGCTTGTTATACTCAGAATCGAACTCTAATCAACAAAGATCATATGAAAACTCCCTATGAATTAATGGCTGGCAAGAAACCTACTCTCAAGTACTTTCATGTATTTGGAGCCAAATACTTTGTGCTAAAAGATGGAGATGAACATCGTGGCAAATTTGAGGCCAAGGCACATGAAGCTATTTTTGTCGGATACTCAAGGAAAGCATATAGGGTATACATAATTGATCAGCACCAAGTGAAGGAAAGTGTCAATGTAACTTTTGATGACACTAGACTCCCAAGTATCCAAACTGAAGATTCTTCTGAGTCATTAAAATTCGACAATTATCCAGACTCACATTCTGATGACGAAGAAGAACCTGAGGTTGCAGCAGGAAATAATGACATCAATGATGGTAATGATCCAGGTAATAATGGTGGAAACAATGGCAACACTGGAGATTCTACTAATACCAGTGGTGGATCAACAAGTCATCCTGGCAACAACTCAGGGGGAGTTGAAGGATCAACTGGCAGAACACAACATCACAATGAATTTCGAGGCGAATCATCTAGATCAAACCTACCTAGGGAAAGGATATGGAGCAGAGATCATCCTTTTGAATTGATCATAGGTGATCCAGATGTTGGAGTAAGAACCAGAAGTGCAACTTCAAATGAATGTTTATTCTCAGTTTTTCTATCTCAAGAAGAACCAAAGAAGATTGAAGATGCACTAATTGATCCAGATTGGGTTCTTGCCATGCAAGAAGAGCTCAATCAGTTCGAAAGACAAGAAGTCTGGACACTGGTACCCAGGCCTAAAGATAGATCTGTTATTGGCACGAAATGGGTATACAGGAACAAATTAGACGGTGATGGCATTGTTACAAGGAACAAAGCCAGACTGGTTGCAAAGGGTTACTCCCAGGAAGAGGGAATTGATTATGACGAGACCTACGCACCAGTTGCAAGACTTGAAGCCATCAGGATATTTCTGGCATTCGCAGCACATTCCAATTTCAAAGTCTATCAAATGGATGTGAAGAGTGCATTTCTGAATGGAGAGCTAGAAGAGGAAGTATATGTGGAACAGCCTCCTGGCTTTGAAAATCCAGAGTTTGCTGATTTTGTGTATTTTCTATTCAAAGCCCTCTATGGACTCAAGCAAGCACCGAGGACATGGTATGACACTCTCTCTGTGTTTTTACTTGAAAATGGTTTCATAAGAGGTGTCATAGATAAAACTCTCTTTTATAAATTGCATTAAAAAGATATGATATTTGTCCAAGTTTATGTTGACGATATTATATTTGGTTCTACTGACGAAAGCCTGTGCAAGAGATTTGCTAAGTTAATGCAGAGTAGATATGAAATGAGCATGATGGGTGAGCTGTCATTCTTCCTTGGATTGCAAGTAAAGCAAAAGGAAGATGGGATTTTTATTTGCCAATCAAAGTATGTAAGAGATCTTCTAAGAAAATACAGTCTAGAAGATTCTTCACCGGCAAAAACCCCAATGCCGACAGTCACCAAGCTTGACAAAGATGAAACTGGTAAGAAAGTTGACATCACAAGCTACAGAGGTATGATAGGCTCATTATTGTATCTAACTGCAAGTAGACCCGATATAATGTTTGCAATATGCTTATGTGCAAGGTTTCAATCTGACCCAAGGGAATCTCATCTAATAGCTGTTAAACGAATTTTTAGATATCTAAAGGGTACACCAAATCTTGGAATTTGGTACCCTAAGGATACAGGTTTTGACCTAATAGGCTATACAGACTCAGATTATGCAGGGTGCAGGATGGACAGGAAAAGTACATCCGGAAGCTGTCAGTTTCTAGGACGACGGTTGATCTCCTGGTACAGCAAGAAACAGCATTCAGTATCTACCTCGACAGCCGAAGCAGAATACATTGCGGCAGGTAGCTGTTGTGCACAGATCTTGTGGATTAGGAATCAGCTAAATGACTATGGACTTGCGTTGAACAAAATTCCAATTTTCTGCGACAACACAAGTGCTATAGCTATTTCCAACAATTCTGTACAACATTCACGAACCAAGCACATTGACATAAGGTATCACTTTATCAGAGAGCATGTCATGAACGGAACTGTGGTGTTACATTTTGTACCCACAGAAGATCAGATAGCAGACATCTTCACGAAACCACTTGATGAATCCACTTTCTCAAAGCTGGTTAGTGAATTAGGGATGTTAAACAATGGCTAAATTTTTGATTGCTAGGAATTAATTTAAGCTCATAAATATTAAATGTTAATATTTAAAGAGTTTATGAGACTTGAATTAATAAAATCCTAGAGCTTATGAATTTTTGGAAAATTATCTCAAGATTAAATCAATATTCTTAATAGATAACTGTTTCAATTAGAGCATAAGTACTCTTGTTTAAATTAAGCATATGTAAATTAATGCATATTTTCTTTTATTGTACATTAATATAAATCATTATGTTATTAATTTTTAATTTAATTTACTTATTAAATTAACTCAAACATGAGTTAATTTAATTCTTAAATTAATTAAGACAATTAATAATGTAAATATTTATTTTATGTCCTTAAAATTTATTATATAATTAATAATTTATCTAATATTCGAATAAGATTTTTATTATTTTATTTCGAATTTAGAAACAATTATTAATGTAAGTAATTATTCTATCTTATTATTTCAAATCAGCATGACTTTTATTTTAATATCCGTATGACTTTTATATTTAAATTTTCGGCATGACTTTTTAATCAAATAAAAGTCATACCGAGAGTTTAAAGGAAAAGTCATACCGAGACTTAAAAACAAAAGTCATACCGAGATATCACTTAGTTCTTTTATTTGTATTAAGTTGTTTATCTCGGTATGACTTATTAATAAGTCATACCGAGTCTTTTTTTTTGACAAGTCATAGCAGGCTTCTTTAATAAGTCATAATCGGCTATTTTTTTTGTTTTATTTCCTTCTTTTATTAAGTCATACCCAGTAAATGATACATACACACACTGCTACATACATACAACTCGATATCAGCCTTTTCATTCTCAAAAATCGATCGTTTTTGATCATTTTCAACTGATTCCAGTTGTTATTTCGTAGTTACAAGCATCTTTGCTTGCTTAGTTTGAGAAAATCGCAGAAAACAAAGAAAACTCTGCCCGTTTTTCTTTAAAATCCAAGTGGCTGTTCATATTTTGATAAAAATCGAAGTACTTGATGTTGTTTGCGATTAAAGGACTGAGTGTGTAGTAATTTCTGGATTAAAGACAATTTGGGAATTATTAGAAATTAGGTTTTTTTTCAATTTTCAAGTGTAATTTCGTATTTTAAATTGTAATTGATAATTTTAATTTGTAATCGCACATTGTAATTTGTTTAATTGTAATAGTTTAAAGAAAAATGGCTGGTTTTTGCGAATTAGTAAAAACTAATTTCGTAGGTTATTTTAATCCGGTGAATTGTTCAGTCGAGAGGTTTCGACAATGGATCATTTTTATGAATGAACATTCACTTGTAAGAACTGCAATTACTCTGGACGCCCCATTGCAAGTGTTAGCACTTAGGGCTCTGTATTCCACTGCTAGGAATAGGAGTACTGCAGGAAGAGTTCAGTTTTCTTTCAGGATAGGAGATCGTGAATACATGGTGACTGAAGAGGATGTGAACAGGATTTTAGGCTTTCCAACGGACAATTTCGTGGATCCACCCACTGTACCAGAAATTCTAGAATTTTTCTATTCTATTAGATATCAGGGTGAGATCAATTTGGTAAGAATGACAAAGTCCAAATTGGTAAGCGAGTGGGACTACTTCTTTGACACGTTAGCCAAAGTGTTTGCTCTCACTACAAAGAACAACTTCAACAATATATCTTCACTACTGCAAATCTTTGGGTTTTCTGTGGCCCACAACAGGAGGATAAATTTTGGGAAGTTGCTTCTGAAAGAAATTATAAGGAAGATGGGGAAACCAGAAAGCAGGGAACAGAATGTACAAGTCTACTATCCGAGGTTCCTGATGCTGTTCATGAATGACTTGTTGATGGATGAAGACAAAACCTTATATCAGAATAGTCCTGTAGAAGAATCTCCTACTTCTCAGAACAACTTATTTGCAAGGCTCCACAACAACCCCAAGTTTCAAAATGTGCCAGTGGAAAGGACAGATTACATGGCTGAGATATTAGATCTTATTGCTCATCCAGTGCAGGAACAAGAGCCAGAGCAAGTGCCAATGCAAATGGATCATCCTGTGCACCTTCTACTTGAAGCTGCTCAGCATGTCAATCAAGTGGCACAAGATCAACAGGTAATATCTCAATCACAATCTTCTAGTTCAATACCTATAGATATATCCACTGCTCTGTTAGATTTATCTGTGGCGGACTATAATTATGGTCTTACACTTCAGGATATCAGCTACGAACCTGAAAACACACAGGTTCCGTCCCCAGCTGAATTAGAGCCTCAAACAGTTTCTCCTTCATCCTCCTCTTCATTAAAAGTCAGAAAAAGGAAGAAACCTGTCAGAATAGTTAGAGGTCTTGGTGCTGATGTGAATGAACCCGCAGCTCTGTCTCCTCCTTCAAAAATTTCTAGAGTTGACCTTGAGACAACTGCAGCCTCAACGTATTCCAGTCAATGGGATATGGATTTTAACATGGCCATCCAAGATTCTCTAGATACACTTGCTCAACCAGGTGATCTAATTCGCTGCTCGGCCACAGCATCAGATAGTGAGGAAAACACACTGCTAGCAATCACTCTAGCAGAACCTTCACTTGAAGAAAAACCAACACATGAGGGCACATTTGTTGAAGAAAATGTTTTTAATAAAAACTGGTCGGATGCCACCTATGATGTGGACCATGACATTTTCGATGCAGTGCAGCATCAGATACCCTCTGAGGTACTAAGGAGCACCACAGACTCTCAAGAGCCTGTCATTACATTGTCTAAGGTGGTGACTCCCCTGGATTTCTTACATCCAGTTCTCATTAAAGAAGGTCTCGAATCCACTGGTGGATTTGAGAGGCAACCACTCCATAGAGGGAGATGGGACTCCATTCACGGAGTAGCTACGTCAGTAGCGGAGCCAAGGCAAGTTAATCTTGTTAAGGACGCGCCTTCACAGGCATCAGAAGAGCATTTTAATTCTTCAAAAGCTATTGTTATATATGCAGGTACAGCTTCAGGATCTGGAAAGGAGCTAAACACGAGTGATGTGAGGCAAACACAGAGTGAAACACATGCACAGAGTGATAGTGAGATAAACAAGAGTGCAAGTGAGATGAGTGCACACACACAAAGTGAACTGTTATCCAAAATGGAAGCTCTCCAGAATGAAATGTAAATTGTTCAAGCTGAATTATTAAAAGTTAAAGCACAAGCAGAAGAAAATTCTACATCTGCCTCTGTAACACAGCAGCTGTCAGTAGTGAGAAAAGATGTTGAAGATGTCAAATCCTCCATTCTACTAAAAACTCAAGATATCCAGAACGTTCAGAATCTAATTGCTGAGGATATGAAAGAAGTGAGCAAACTGCATGAAAGAATTGATGACGTTGAGAAAAACTTAACCCTCACAATCATTGAAAATGAAAAGATCTCTACACAAAGATTCAGTAAACTGGATGATGGAATGACACATTTGAATGAAGGAATGAAGCAAGTCTATCTGACTATGCAGAAAATGTTGACATCTTTTGAAGCCTCTAAAACTCAAGAGGATCCCTCAACTAAGGGGGAGAAAGCAAAGGAGAAAGTAGCTGGAGATGAAGGGGCTACTACTCAAGATAAAGGTAAAGCAAAGCTGTTTTCTGAAGAAGAATTTCAATCGTATGATCAAGAACCAGAAGAACAGTATTATCAACAAGAAAAACTCATTGATGAAGTAAGTATGGAAAATCAAGGTTTCAATCCTGACTACTGCAGAGCTGAAGATGAAGCTATCTTTGATGATGAATTTCTATTTCCAAAAGAAAAAGAGCATGATCCTGCCTATGAAAAGGCAATGAGGAAGCTAAAGGAAGACATCAAGGCAAGCCATGCCAAAACTATAAATTTAAAAGCTCTAGTCAAGGAAAGAACCCAAGCTGAAAGAGAGGCAAGCTTAGAAAAACAGAAGCATTGGGCCTTAGCAGTAAAGAAGAAAAAACAAGATATTGAGATGAAGATAGGAGACAGATGGGATGCAGCAAGGAAAATACTAGACAAGTCTCAGCAAGGATCGTTTGAAGATAGACAAATGATTTCAGTTATCAAAAGTCTTGAAGATTCAAATGATAATCTGGATAACTTCATGAAGGCATTGAAAGAAGAAGTTGATTATATCACTGTTCTAGTGGATCACATTCTTGAAGACTGGCAAATACTAGTCTACACTCACCGGAATGGAACATTCAGAGTATCTTTGGAATTCTTCCGAAAGAGATCACTATCAGCAATATGGGTTCTGTTAAACAAAGTAAAGAGAAGCTCAGAAGAAAATGAACTACTCAGGGACATACTCAGAGATATAGCAACGGCTGCTAGTCCTCAGATATTAAATGATCCTCATGAAGTGAGATTTTTCTCAAACAAGTTGTATCAAATCATAAAGCTAGATGAGGAATCATTTAAGGGCTACACGGTGAGGTATATGATCCAAGTTGAAAGGATGTTGAGATCAAAAGGATTCAGATCACAAGCCAAGCTAGATGCTGCACAGAAAATAAGGAACTACTGTTTATCCAGAAACATTAAATCATACATCAGGCAAATGCAAAAGATAGATTCTACACAGCCTTATGATGTACAAAAAGAAGCTGTAGATCCTATTGAAGAGGAAGTCATGTTTCAGCTAGCAAAGGCTAAACAGAGAAGATTGTATGGAGAGTCCACCGCAACTCCGGCTGAAGTTGAAGAGGTACCAAGGACACCTGTGCACAGAAGTTCAAATGTAGAAGAAGGTGAAGTTGATACTGCAGAAGACTGAAGTCCTGGATAGGTCAAGATAGAATCAATGTTATTTTTGTTCAGTGCTAGAGGAACAACTATATTGTACTTATCTTTTATGTATGAATCTGGAAAATTGTTAAATATAAAACCAGAACTTTTGTTTATTATTTACAGTCATTAAATGTCGTACTACTTTCTTAGTTGTTAGTTGAGTTATCCTCTAGGAATTTGTGTGTTAAATGTTTAACAACAAATAGGGGGAGATTGAAAGGCATATGACTAGGCCTATTTGTAATAATTAGATGACAACTCAACTCTAGCTGATAAATAGAAGTAAATAATAAGCACCAATCAGGAATCAAGACGAAGATAGTCAACTAATCACAAAGGATCCAAGTATCAGAAGTATTTTTATAGGATTGCTACTCAACACTGGAAGAAGTTCATTTTTATGTTCAAGCGTCAGTGAAAATAATGTAGTAGTACTTCCATAGAAGACAGAAGGTACAGAAGATTTCAAGTGGTTACAACAAGTAGATTCTAGAAGAAAAATGAAGACAGTGAAGCAGAAGAAATGACAGAAGGCCTCTAATTCAAGGTTATTAAAAGGAGAATATTTATTAGTATGACACAAATGAACCAGACAGTACATTTGTGTGTCAAGTAAATATAAATATTTATTCTTCATTTAATCAAGAGATTTCAAGATCAGAAGTCAAAGAAAAATCAAGAAGACTGCAGTTGAATCAAGTTCTCTATGATATTTTATTTCTACAAACCAAGTAAGTTAATTATTTAATTTATTTAATTAAATTAATTCAAGTTGAATTTAATTTAATTTATAAATTATTTAATTGATTTAAAGAAGAATTAATTTATCATAAAAGAAACTAGTTAGAATGACTTATATATATATATATTTTCGAATGACTTAAATAAGTCATACCGGATGATTTTTTATAAGTCATACCGAGAGACTGTTTTACATATATATAAATAAGTCATACCGAAAAAATTTATATATATATATATATATATAAATAAGTCATACCGAGCTACAGCCGACATAAAGTCATACCGAGACTTTTTATATATATATATAATAAGTCATACCGAATTTTCTTTGATCAAAAGGTCATGCTGGAGTGATTTTTTATTTAATTAAAAAGTCATACCGATTTTTTAATTAATATAATAAGTCATACCGAGAGAAATAAGTCTTGCCCAGTGTTTTATAAGTCATACAAGTGTTATAAAAGGTCATACAGACTTTATTTCTCTAAATTAAGTCATATTGAAAAAGGTCATACCAGCCTTTTTCCAACCTCTATAAATATGAGGAGTTTGCTTCATTTGTTAGAGAGAAATCAGATCAAATTCAGTAATTTATCTGCATTGTAATATTCACAGATTTCTGTGCTGAGTTTGGAATATAATTGTAAGACACGAACAATTCATGTCAAATTTGTTCTAGAACTTTTATCAATTATATTACAGTTTTCTTAATATTAATTTTGTAATACTACTCAAGTTAAAATTATATTTCTCACTTGAACAGTATTTCATTCTAATTAATATTTCGCGAGTAATTAAAATAATTTTTTAAATCCAATTATTCAGTGATTAAATTTCAGATATTGTATTCAACCCCCCTTCTACAATATCAGGGACCAACAATGAGGACAACGAAGCTGTCAATAAATCCCTTAAGAAAAAAGATACTGTCAAAATCCCCAAGACAGTTAGTATTGACCCTAACAGTAACCTTTGTTTAAAAGATACTATCAATACTGGCTTGACAGTAAGTTTAAAAGATGCTGTCAAGACTGTAAGATCCAAACTTACTGTCAAGACAACTCCACCTAAACCTACTGTCAACACCAGCATGACAGTAACTTCTAAACATACTGTCATGAAGACCAAGAAGAACAAAAATGGAAAATTAGGAATAAATAAAAAGAACAATTATGATTACATTCCTAATGCTCCTAGAAAGTTGTGTAAAAATTGTGGGTCTTCTAGTCATCTAACTCATGTTTGCAACAATGACAAGTCTAATGTTAAGAATGCTACCTCTAGCAATGGAAACTTACACAGTATGCCTTTAAAGAACAGACAAGTAACTCACTGTGGTGATTTTGATTGTATATCTTGCAAAATGAACTTGATGAGCATTGGCTTTAACATGCCTTTTGTTAATAATCAAGAATGTCTGCATAAGATTGCTAAAACTGAAAAGGCAAAGACTCCAAGTCCATTTAAAGTTAGGATGAACAAGCAACCCAAGAGAAAATCTATCAAACCAGTAATCAAATCAGAATGGGTAGTGAAAGGCATAGGTGCACTAACTTGTAACACTTAATTATTATGTAACTCAACTAAGTAAAAGATAAAACAACAGCAAAACAAGAGAAACGGAAGAAGCACATGGAATCAATCAACTGAAGAAATGGTAATGATACTTGGTAACTACAAGTAACTAATTTGGTTAATCAAGGATGCATAAGTGAGAAGAAGTTCAATCTGAGTATTGCTCATGCCCTAACTTATCTAATGGAGAATCAAATTAATGTCAAGGAAGTATCAAGAAGACCAAAGTGATTTCATGTAATGTATATCAATATCTGGATAATATAAAGGTTAATCAACAAATGAGAACTGACATTCAGAAGCAAGAACCCCTACAAGACTAGTCACTTATGAACCAGACCATTGCATCAAGTGTCAGGACATTGGAGGCAAGTTCATGTCAGTAATAGAAGATCTCATTTGAATTGAGTAAGGAAAAGAAATTGAAGAAGCTAAGGAAACTTGCTCATAAAGGTTAATTCTCAATTAGTCACTAAAGAAGGTCAACATTGGATGTGTGCATATTTGCTAAGGCAAATGTCGATCCACAGCAGATCGAGATGCGGATCGAGATTTACAAGTGAAGTAAAACATGGCAAAGGCAAATCTCGATCCAGGCGATAGATCGAGATCGAGATCTTCACAGATCGAGATCGAGATCTTCATAGATCGAGATCGAGATTCTCCCAGATCGAGATCGAGATCTTCATAGATCGAGATCGAGATTCTCCCAGATCGAGATCGAGATCTTCATAGATCGAGATCGAGATTCTCCCAGATCGAGATCGAGATGGGTCCAGGCGAAGATCGAGATGCGGGTAGACATGTAACATTTAATGTTCAAGGGACAAGTGGCTTATTGTGAACGGTTGATCCAGAGTTGTTGTTAAAGTTCTTTTTGTTGTCGAAGTCCTGATTGGGCCACGTACACAAAAAGGACAAGATCAAGACTACATGACATTATAAAAGCAGCACCTTGATTTTATTAGTAAATAGACTTTCATCATCTCTATTATTCAACGATTTTTTAAAGAGAGAGCATTTACTGTAAAACAAAAAGTGAGAGAGAGGATCAGTTGAATCTAGCTTTAATTGCTGTATTTATTGTTCAACTGATCATGATGCTTTTATGAATGTTGTAGCAAATCCTTCAATGAATATAAAGATATATTCTTGAAATTCTGTGTCATCATTTATTACCTGCATATAGTTTATTCTCTCATTATTTTTAAACAGTTGTATTCAACCCCCCCCCTCTACAACACTTTGGACCTAACAATTGGTATCAGAGCCCCTGTTAAACACATATAACAGAGATCCTATTGTGTTGTTTGAGTTGGTTCTTGAAAATCCCAGATCCAATTTTTCTTGAAGTTTGTGCCGAAAAGTTTTTGTTTGTTTCTTCTTGAAAAGTTCATAGATCTAAAAAGGTCTGAGTCATGGTGTAAGGAATATTTGTACATCATTCCAAACCGTTGTACGATTAGAGCTTTGTGGACTTTCTTGTGGTCAAAAATCTGGTTATAAAGGAATATTTGATTAATTGACTAGAAAACTGGAATCAACTGTTTGACTAAACAAAAAGGATATTTTTGAACTTCTGTCAACTAGGAAGTGAACATCTTTTTGTTTGGACTTGAGAAAGTGGTGGACCCTGCTACTGTTCCTGTGATTAAAACTAACTTGCTTGAATCTTAAGTGCAAAATCCGTTGGATATTAATTGTTGGATATTTAAAGTGAGATAATTAATTTTTAAAGTAAATACAATTTATTGTAATTTGAAAAGTGTATTATCTTAATTTTAAACTTTATTAATATGGCCGCCGCACACAGATTTAAGATACCTCCGTTTGATGCACAACATTATGACGAATGGACCGGAAGGATGAGAGCTTACCTTGAATCAATAAACAAGGTATACTTGAGAATATTGGAAAACGGTCCATACATACCCATGAGAATTGAGCCAGAGCGAATGGAAGGAGGGATACTAATTCCATCCCGGTCTGTTCCTAAAGAGGAAATGGAGTTTTCAGACGCAGATAAAGAATTGGTTGGTATGGATGCGTCGTTACGCAACGTCATAATTGAATCCCTAAACTCAGAGTACTATGTTCAAATAAAGGGATTAAAAACAGCTAAAGCCATGTGGGATAAACTGGCTGTGGTGATGGAGGGGACCGAGGAAGTTAGAGATAATCACAAACGCATTCTGATATCTGAATATGAATCGTTCAGATGCGAACGAGGAGAAAGCGTAGCGGATGTTTACAAACGTTACAGTAAATTGCTTATCGAGCTGAGTATAAGAGATAAAGTCTATCCACTAGCAGATTCAAATATCAAGTTTCTCTTGAATTTGCCTAAACATCTGGAACACAGGATCACTGCCATTCGAGAGTCAAGAGATTTGAAAAACACTTCTCTCGAAAAGCTGTATGGTGTTTTGAAGACCTACGAGCTGGAGCAGGAACAAAATGACAGAAGAAGATCCTACAATAGTGGAGAAAACAAAGCGGTAAGTGAGTCTGGACTTGTAGCTGAAGAGTCTGCTGTAAAGGCACTTGCAGCTGTCCCATTGAAAACTGCTAATCCTGAAAGGGTGGTATTAGACATTGAAGATCCATCCGAAGAAAGTGAGGATGAATACTATACCCTTGAAGAGCTGGACAAATTAGAAGACAAGTCATATGCTTGTATTGCTCGAGAATTTGCTCATATCAGCTTCAGGAAGCAAAGAAGTGGTAAAGGACGATTTGGTAGTTCTTTCAGCCGAAGAGGCAGGAGAGGCAGTAGTGTAAGTGGTAGTGGAAGTTACAGCGGTCGGAGTAGCACATCTGGTAGTGGCTACATACCTAACCTGGTAGACAAGAACAAGTTCAGATGCTACAACTGCAATGAATTGGGGTGATGTGCTAAAAATATACATTTTAAATTGTAAGTGCACAATTCACATCGTTTTAATAATTTAAAGATTCGTTCCGCAAGGACTAAAATTATTTTTACAAAAACTTTAATTTTCAATTTAGGCGAATTAGACCAATTAATTTTGAGATGAGTTAGGCAACAAAAAAAAGGAATGATAATAAGCTAATTAAAAATTCAAGTAACGAAACTAACTAAACTTTAAACATTAATTAAAATACTTGACAAAATAAAAAAAAAATGGACAAAGGAAGACTAGTGCTTTTAAATCTAGATCTACAAACTAAAGACCATAATTAATACTACTAAAATTAGATCTAAAATTCAATACAACTCAAAAGCAAAACTACATCTAAAATATCAAACCATTAAAGCTATTTTAACAAATCTAACAACTAAAAAGTAGATCTAAATTCTAACACCCAACAAGAAATAAATTTAGCTCTAAAATGTCAAACCCACTAATAAAATGGAGATTTAAAAGGGGTTCAACTACAACATAAAAAGAAAAGTAGATCCAAGAACATTAAACTAAATAGGCTCCTTTCAATTCTCAAGTACTTTACTTTTTTACTTGATGAAATTGAAATGGGTCATAGCCATAAAGGTGAATGAGACAAGTAAAATATAAAAGTAGATCTAAAATTTAAAGAGCTAAGTTTTAACACTACCAACAACTAGATCTATATCTAAAATATTTAAACAACTACAAGTAAATATCAAACCCAACAACCAAAACTAGTTCTACAATCTAGAATAAAAAAAACAACTAATAATAATAAATTTAGAGATCTAAATCATTGAACCCACATTTAAAATAGAGATTTAAAGGGGCTCATGACAAGATAATAAACAATAAAACTAAGGAGTAAAGTAGAGAGATAAGTAAACTAGATCTAGAATATTAATCTAAAAGGCTCCTTTCATTTCCCAAGTATACAACTTGTGGTACTTAGAAAGATATCATAGTCATAAACTTAAAGAAGATAAGATGAAGACTAACATAAAAATAAATTAAGACTTAAAGAAGATAAGATGAAAACTAGCATAAAAGAAAATAAAGACTTGCATTAATATGAAAAGTGTTTACAATATTTGAGAGAGCTAAAAACTAGATCTAGAAAATTAAAAGAGAGGCTACTACTAAAACTAGGGTAAAAACTAGAGATGATTACAATGAGAGAATGAGATGTATTTATAGGCTAGGACTAGGGTTTTGGGTGGTGTTGGGTCAATCCCCACCATTCAAATGAGGTGTTTGTTGGTAAAATCTACACCATTGATTTTTGATTTCATCCACCAACTTGCTCTTTTGTCTTTTTCTCCTCTTTACTTTGTTGGCTTCCTTTTCTTCCCTTTTTTGCCCTTTCTAACCCATTTCTTCTCCTTTAATTATTTAATTTACTTATCTGCAAAATAAGGAAAATGCAATAAATTAACTAATAAAAATACGAAAGCGAGCAATAAAATAGGCATTAAAATATGTAAAATTATGCACTAATCAAATGCCCCCATACCTATCTTTTGCTCGTCCTCGAGTAAAATCAACAGTTAAAAAGCAAACTAAGAAAAGTTCTAGGCTCCTTTTCGTAGGCGTGACGGGTAATTTTAGGTTTACCAACCCGTTAAACTCATAGACGATCTCTACAAGAGGAGTGTTGTCTCCTAAGGGTTTACAGAAGATATACCCATAAAATCTGTGAAATAATTCCTGCAATTGTCCCGACTCAATTTTCACTCTAGTTTTCAATGGTGTAAACAAAAAGATTTTATAGGGAAAATACATGCCTTAGTAGACTTTTCTAATAATAGTCGAATTGTAGGTAACTTCAATCTACTGGTATCGAATCTAAATGTTTACAAAAAATCTCAAGGTGTGTAGTGAATTTAAGGCCTCTGATAGATGAACTGCATACTAATATTTTCTCTTTTTCAACCAATATTGAACTGACCCAATCTCTATTAAAACAAGTATCTAGCCAAATATCACAAATTCATATATATAACCCTTTTTTTTTCCTTTTTTTTTTTTAATCGACTGTATAGTGTCTGTTTTCTTAGGCTTTCTATGTTACCCATGTAACGAGCTTTGGGTCAGTGACTCCCAAACCAGTTGATCTTAGGGCACTAGGTTTTAAAATACCCCAACGGACTTAATTACTCGAGTAACAAAGGCCACAAAACAAGACTAGTCAATTCTACTTGTGCCCATCATCTCATCTATTTATTTTGAGGAATATTGGGTATTGAAGTAGTTTATTCTTTCTTTTCTTTTTTTTTTTTCATTTTCATCTCTTTTTTTTTTGGCTATATATTTATTTTTCACAAAAATTTGATTCGACATTGTTCTAACATGTGGGTTCTCTCTCAGGTATCGAATAACATCCCTATACAATCTTTCCAACAAAGGTCTTGTGCATATGTGCCGTCTTGAAATTTGGTGTAAAAATCGTTCGACACAAGTTTCATAAAGAAAACCTTACTCGACTAAGTTCAAATTATCTAAAAGGCATTATATATATAATTTTTGAAAACAAATGCTAACACCAACTAGTCCTAAAGTTCAAATAGAGGATAGGACAACTCAACGTAAACATTTCTATTTTTGGATTTTTAATTTTTTAATTTTTTTATATTTCTTTTTAATTTTAACATTACTAGCACCCTCCCCCATACCTAAATCATGCATTGTCCCCAATGTATGCAAATGAGAGATATATGATAAAATAACATGAAGAGATAATACCTGACATGGGATGATAGAGAAGCAAAACTAGTTTATTCTGAAAACTTACTTTATTCAAAGATCGACAAGGTGGATGACCTCTTCCTCGAGATCAATTGGCAATTCTAAAAATGGTTTGAGCCTTTGTCCATTAACTTTAAATATGTCACCATTATTAGGATTTTCAATTTCAATAGCACCGTGAGGAAAAACTGTTTTAACAATGTATGGTCCTTCCCACCTAGATCTCAACTTTCCAGGAAAGAGATGCAGCCTAGAATTATATAAAAGAACTTTTTGACCGGGAGAAAATGATTTTCTCAAGATGGATTTATCATGAAACACTTTAGTTCTTTCTTTATAGATTTTAGCATTTTCATAGGCATCATTCCTCATTTCCTCTAACTCAGACAATTGCAACTTCCGATGACTACCAGCAGTGGATAAATCAAAGTTTAACTCTCTAATGGCCCACATGGCCCTATGTTCAAGTTCAACAGGGAGATGACACGCTTTACCAAACACTAGTCTGTAGGGAGACATACCCAAGATCGTCTTGAAAGCAGTCCGATAGGCCCATAATGCATCTATCAACTTAATGGACCAATCTTTCCTATTCGAGTTGACAGTCTTTTCTAAAATTTGTTTGATTTGCCTATTAGAGACTTCAACTTGACCACTAGTCTGAGGATGATAAGGGGTAGCCAATTTATGCATGATGGAATACTTTTTCAAGAGAGATTCAAATTGATGATTTTTAAAGTGCTTGCCTTGGTCACTAATGATAGCTCTAGGTGTGCCAAATCGAGAAAAGATATTCCCTTTTAAGAATTTAAGGACGACCTTGTTATCATTAGTCTTAGTTGGTATGGCTTCGACCCACTTAGACACGTAATCAACCGCTAAGAGAATGTAGAGATTACCAAATGAATTAGGAAAGGGCTCCATAAAATCTATTCCCCAAACATCAAAAATCTCAATGACAAGGATTGGACTCATTGGCATCATGTTTCTTCTAGTGATCTTTCCTAAATGTTGACACCTACTACAAGCGGAACAGAATTCGGCGGCATCCTTAAACAAACTAGGCCAATAAAAACCACACTGAAGTATCTTCGCGGCTGTTTTCTTAGCACTAAAATGACCTCCACAAGCTTGGTCATGACAAAAGGACAGTACGCTCCTAACCTCATGGTTTGGAATACATCTCCTAATGATTTGGTCTGGGCAATGTTTAAAAAGATAAGGGTCATCCCAAAAGAAGTGTTTGACTTGAGAGAAAAATTTTGATTTATCTTGCTTAGACCAATTGGAAGGAATTTCACCGGTGGCAAGGTAATTGACAATATCGGCGAACCAAGGAGGACTAGAGATTGAAAGAAGGTGTTCATCGGGAAAAGATTCATTTAAGGGTAAGTCAATAGTGGAATCCACTACTAATCGAGAGAGATGATCGGCAACAACATTTTCTGAACCCTTCTTATCCCTAATTTCTAGGTCAAATTCCTGAAGCAACAAGACCCATCTAATCAATTGGGCCTTTGAGTCTTTTTTGGAGAAAAGGTATCTAAGGGCTGCGTGATCGGTGTAAACAATGATTTTGGAACCGATAAGATACGACCGAAACTTCTCAATGGCAAAGACTACTGCTAAGAGCTCTTTTTCAGTTGTGGAGTAATTAAGTTGAGCATCATTTAAGGTCTTGCTAGCATAGTAAATGACATGAGGTATCTTATCTATTCGTTGACCTAACACCGCCCCTACCGCATAATCCGAAGCGTCACACATTAACTCAAAAGGTTGATTCCAATCGGGGGACTTGATGATCGGGGCTGAAGTCAATTCTTTCTTAAGTTGGTCAAAAGATTGAACACACTCACTAGTAAACTCGAATTTGACCTCCTTAGAAAGAAGGTTGGTCAAGGGTCTAGCCTTCTTACTAAAATCTTTAATGAAACGTCGATAGAAACCGGCATGTCCTAAAAAGGAGCGAATTTCTTTGACAGATTTTGGTGGCGGGAGATTAGCAATAAGGTCGACTTTGGCCTTATCAACTTCGATTCCCTTTTCAGAAATTTTGTGACCAAGAACAATTCCTTTCTTAACCATGAAATGACATTTTTCCCAATTAAGAACGAGGTCGGTTTCCTTACACCTTTTTAAGACTAAGTCGAGATGGTGTAGACACTGATGAAAAGAAGAACCAAAGATGGAAAAGTCATCTATAAAGACTTCTAAAAAGTCTCCTATCATGTCAGAAAAGATGCTAGTCATGCACCTTTGAAAGGTAGAAGTGCCAGTAGTTAGGCCAAAAGCTAATCGACGATAAGCGAAGGTTCCGAAAGGGCAAGTGAACGTGGTCTTTTCTTGGTCCTCGGGAGCAATGGGGATTTGGAAATACCCAGAATAACCGTCTAGAAAGCAATAGTAAGAATGACCCGCTAACCTTTCTAACATTTGGTCCATGAAGGGTAAAGGAAAATGGTCTTTTCTAGTGGCGGCATTGAGCTTCCTAAAATCTATGCACATTCTCCAACCTGACTGAATACGAGTAGGAACTTGCTCATCATTCTCGTTAGTTATTATGGTAATGCCTGACTTTTTAGGCACAACATGAACGGGACTGACCCAAGAACTATCAGATATGGGATAGATTATCCCATTATCGAGACATTTAAGGATTTCTTTCTTAACAACTTCCATCATAGCAGGGTTTAATCTCCTTTGGGGTTCCCTAACAGGCTTAGCATCATCAACTAAGTGAATCCTATGTTGGACAATAGCCGGACTAATTCCTTCGATATCTGAGATACTCCACCCTATCGCTTCCTTACGTTCTCTAAGCACACTTAAAAGCTCTTTCTCTTGTGACTCGGTCAAATTAGAGGCAATTATAACCGGAAGAGAATTGTCAGGTCCTAGAAAAGCATATTTAAGAGTGTTAGGAAGAGGTTTGAGTTCTAATTCTGGCGGGATTGACTCAATGAGTTCACTAGCTTCGAAAAGAAGGCTATGTGTGATCTCCTGATTAGTTGTAGAAATGGTGGACTCTAACATTTGGTTGACCTCATTTGTGTAATTGGAAATATCCCAATCCTGACCAAAGTGTTTTAAACAAAAGTCAAAAGCATCACTAGGAGTCATGAGATCTTGATCAACTATTTCATCAATTAAATTGATTCCCATCGGTTGATCAAAATCATCGGATTGTTTTCCAACATGAAAAATATTTAAGTCAATGGTCATATTCCCAAATGTTAGTTTCATTAATCCATTCCTGCAATTAATCAAGGCATTAGAAGTGGCTAGAAAAGGTCTTCCTAAAATGATAGGAATTTGGTTTTTAGGGTTCTTGACCGGTTCAGTTTCTAAGACCACGAAATCAACAGGAAAGACAAAGTCACCTACTTTAATTAACACATCTTCAACAACTCCCTTAGGAATTTTGACAGAACGATCCGCTAATTGAAGTGTAACATTTGTCTTTTGAAGTTCTCCTAAACCTAGGGCTTGATAGACAGAAAATGGAAGAAGGTTCACACTAGCTCCTAAGTCAAGCAAAGCTTTATCGATGAAGGTATCGCCTAAGACACACGAAATAGTAGGACAACCGGGGTCCTTATATTTCATGGGAATTTGATTTGAAAGGATCGAACTAACGTGTGATGTCAAAAAGGCTTTCTTCGGGACATGATTGGTGCGCTTATGAGTACACAACTCCTTTAGACACTTAGCATAAGAAGGAATTTGTTGGATGGCATCTAAGAGAGGAATGTTTATCTTGACTTGCTTAAAGACTTCCAAAATCTTGTCTAATTGGTCCGTTTGCTTAGATGAAATGAGTCTTTGGGGATAAAGGGCTTTGGGTTTATAGACTCTTTCACCCGGTTCTTCAGAAGAAGGTTTATTGATCGGTTCACTTGTGGATCCTTGACTTTTCGAATTCTCGGATTTTTCTCCACTTGGACCCGGAAAAGGATGACTTGGTTCAGAAGTCGATTCCTCATCCTCACGAAACTTATCACCCACTTGGTTATCAACTTGCTTGCCAGACCTTAAGGAAATAACCGCATTCACATTGTCATGAGGTCTTTGGTTCATGGGAAACTTAGGATTCACCTCGGGTTGACTAGGAAACTGGTTCTTCTCCCGCTCACAAATCGTGCTAGCTAACTGACTCATCTGAACCTCTAACTTAGAGATGGCTTGAGAATTGGAATTTAAGATTTGCCTATCTTGGGTCATGGTTTGCATGAAGGTTTGTTGAGATTGAGTCAAATTCGTTTGTGATTTCAACAACGCCTCAATACTCTTTTCTAAGGAACTAAGTCTCTTATCCAAATCATTAAAACCGGGTGGGTTCAACGGTGTTTGAGTTGAGTTTGGATAAGGACCAAGACTTTGATTTGAGTAAGAGTTAGAATTGGGCTTTTGAAAGTTGGGTTGAGACAGTTGATAGTTTTGACCTTGGTTCCATGAAAAGTTCGGGTGATTTCTCCACCCGGGGTTGTAAGTTTGTGAAAACGGGTCATTTCTAGGTCTTGGTTGGAACATAGCATTCACTTGCTCCAACTCTTGAAAATTTTGAAGTGCTTGGTTCGGAGAATTATAGTTCGCACACATAGACATTTGTGAGGAAGATCCGATGGTTTCTAAAGCTTCGAGTCGCTTAGTAAGGGTAGCTAACTTGGCCTCGGTGGCAATCGAATTATTAACTACATGCAAACCCCTAGAAGACGAACTTGGTGACTCATTAGACTTAACAGGCTCCCTTGTGGACTCCCACAACATCGTCTTTTCTGCCAATTCCTCAAAAAATTCCCAACCCTGATCTTCATCTTTTTCCATGAACTTACCTTGACACATAGACTCTAACAAAGCAGTAGTCGGACTATCTAAGGCTTCGTAAACAATCTTACAGAGTCTCCATTTCTCTATTCCATGGTGGGGACATTGAGATAGAAGATTTTTAAAACGGTCAAAATATTTCCAAAACGACTCATTTTCTTTTTGATGAAATTGGTTTATCTCATTTGTGATTTTTGTGGTCTTGTGATTTGGAAAATATTTTTTAAGAAAAATTACAACAAATCCCTCCCATGTTGAAATAGAGTTGACCGGTAGACTATACAACCATTTTTTAGCATTTTCTTTTAAAGCGAAGTTGATTAGTCTAAGCCTAATGGAGTCCTCAGTTAATTGTTGGAGTTTTTGTAAGGCACAAACCTCCTCGAATTCGTGAATAAAAAGATATGGATCCTCACCTTCACTCCCGGTAAACTTTGGTAACATGCTAATGTGGTGAGACTTGATCTCGAAATTATTACCATTAACCGGTGGTAAGGTAATACACGAGGGTTGGGCAGAACGGGAGGGGTAACAACGGTCTCTAAGAGAAACAGCCATCTTTACTACGGTTTCACTAATTTCTACGGGTTCAGAATCTGAAGAAGAAGAAGAAGAAGACAACTCAATCGGTCTTACTAATCTAGATGATTCGTTCCTAGCCCAAGCAGTTCGCATAAACACGTAGCAAATAAGTGCAAGAATTTAAACACTCAAAAGAAAATGTGGAAAATCGAAAGAAAGAAAAAATTCTAAATCTAGGGTTCCCTAAAATTAACTAGACCTTGCTCCTAACAACAAGATAATACTAAAACTCACAAAACTAAAAGTACTCGTCCTGATTGGCCAGGTCGGTGCAAGCATTGTCAAGAGGCTAAACACCTTCCTAAGACACCAATCCAAATGGCCAGGTAAGCTTTCGCTAGCCTAGACACCAATGAATGAATACTTCGAGATTTGTTCGTTTTAGGTTCTCTTCCTAGTTGAGCGCGAAATCCTAGGGCTAACGTCTAATTAATTTTATTAAAAAGGCTAAGGTATGCAAGATGAGAGATTAATTGTTGTGGGCTAAGGAAAGAGTGATGAATTCCCTCCCCCTATCTTGTAATTGGGTTTTGCCCTTAAAATTTATTTAAATGATGCAACACACAACGAGTTATAAAAAAATGATAAACAATTATGGATGCTTAAACTACGTGTCCTAATCTAAAGAAAAGAAGGAATTTAACATACCTCATTACTCCAGCAATCACCACAATTTACAAGGTACGAAAAATTAAATACAAGAATTTAAATCTAAATGATGTGCTCCTAAGTGATTAATGCATGATGCAACAATTATGTATTCAACTAACTAATTATTTTTTGGATTTTTAATTTTTAATTTTTTTTGATTTTTTTTATAACTACGTGATGAAATGACGAAAATAGGGAGATACGGGTTACCGAAAAATGCTTTCCGAAATTTTTTTCAAGTCTGGCAATTTCCACGTTCCAACGAGCTTTCCGAATCTCCAATTTTCTAAAAAAAAAAAAACAAAGAGAGCAAGTAAAACTAATTCGAAAAATTAAAAATTAAGGTGTGAAAAATAATTATAGTCCCCGGCAGCGGCGCCAAAAACTTGATGTGCTAAAAATATACATTTTAAATTGCAAGTGCACAATTCACATCGTTTTAATAATTTAAAGATTCGTTCCGCAAGGACTAAAATTATTTTTACAAAAATTTTAATTTTCAATTTAGGCGAATTAGACCAATTAATTTTGAGATGAGTTAGGCAACAAAAAAAAGGAATGATAATAAGCTAATTAAAAATTCAAGTAACGAAACTAACTAAACTTTAAACATTAATTAAAATACTTGACAAAATAAAAAAAAATTGGACAAAGGAAGACTAGTGCTTTTAAATCTAGATCTACAAACTAAAGACCATAATTAATACTACTAAAATTAGATCTAAAATTCAATACAACTCAAAAGCAAAACTACATCTAAAATATCAAACCATTAAAGCTATTTTAACAAATCTAACAACTAAAAAGTAGATCTAAATTCTAACACCCAACAAGAAATAAATTTAGCTCTAAAATGTCAAACCCACTAATAAAATGGAGATTTAAAAGGGGTTCAACTACAACATAAAAAGAAAAGTAGATCCAAGAACATTAAACTAAATAGGCTCCTTTCAATTCTCAAGTACTTTACTTTTTCACTTGATGAAATTGAAATGGGTCATAGCCATAAAGGTGAATGAGACAAGTAAAATATAAAAGTAGATCTAAAATTTAAAGAGCTAAGTTTTAACACTACCAACAACTAGATCTATATCTAAAATATTTAAACAACTACAAGTAAATATCAAACCCAACAACCAAAACTAGTTCTACAATCTAGAATAAAAAAAAACAACTAATAATAATAAATTTAGAGATCTAAATCATTGAACCCACATTTAAAATAGAGATTTAAAGGGGCTCATGACAAGATAATAAACAATAAAACTAAGGAGTAAAGTAGAGAGATAAGTAAACTAGATCTAGAATATTAATCTAAAAGGCTCCTTTCATTTCCCAAGTATACAACTTGTGGTACTTAGAAAGATATCATAGCCATAAACTTAAAGAAGATAAGATGAAGACTAACATAAAAATAAATTAAGACTTAAAGAAGATAAGATGAAGACTAGCATAAAAGAAAATAAAGACTTGCATTAATATGAAAAGTGTTTACAATATTTGAGAGAGCTAAAAACTAGATCTAGAAAATTAAAAGAGAGGCTACTACTAAAACTAGGGTAAAAACTACAGATGATTACAATGAGAGAATGAGATGTATTTATAGGCTAGGACTAGGGTTTTGGGTGGTGTTGGGTCAATCCCCACCATTCAAATGAGGTGTTTGTTGGTAAAATTTACACCATTGATTTTTGATTTCATCCACCAACTTGCTCTTTTGTCTTTTTCTCCTCTTTACTTTGTTGGCTTCCTTTTCTTCCCTTTTTTGCCCTTTCTAACCCATTTCTTCTCCTTTAATTATTTAATTTACTTATCTGCAAAATAAGGAAAATGCAATAAATTAACTGATAAAAATACGAAAGCGAGCAATAAAATAGGCATTAAAATATGTAAAATTATGCACTAATCATGGGGCACTTCGCAACAGAGTGCAAGAAGCCCAAGTACGTTCATCCCAAGGAATCCTATGCTGATTTGAAAAAGAAATATGATGCCTTGGTTAGCAAGCAACAGAAGGGAAGCCGGGCGTATGTTGTGACTGAAGGGAAGGGTTGGGACGAGTCTGATGAAGATGAAGATCAGGAGCTATGCAACTTCGCTTTAATGGCAAAATCTTCAGAACAATCAGAGGTACCAATTCTAACCGTAAATGAAATGTCTATTCCTGAGTACCAAAATGAATTAGCTGCCATGACTAAAGATATGTACAATCTCCAACTTAATCTAATTGCTGTTAATGAGGAAAATGCTAAACTCTCCCTTAAGAATAGACTTCTCGAGGCCAGGGTAGAGGAATTAGAATCAGGAGAAAGTAAGGAAAGGCAGTTAATGAATCAGGTAGATGTTTTAGAACACAAGCTTAAGATTAGGGAAGACCTTAACGAAGAACTTAAAAATGAATTAGCTTAGCTTAAAAAATAACATGTAAATCTTTTGAAGAAGCCGCTAATAAAGTTTTCGTAGAAAGGGACATGTACATGAAACTGGCAGGCAAGAGTAAAAATGAAAAAGTAAACATAGGACTTGACTACACACAGAAAAAGAAAAATAGGGCTGCTGAATTGTTAGAGCCTGTGTTAGTCAAAGAAAATGTGCCTGAGGTTTTAATGGATGTTAGAAAACCTATCTTTAAGCATTTTGAGCCTAGGACCATAGATCCTGTTGCTACTAAAATTGAACATGAGATTAAAATTGAAAGAGATTAAGAAGAAAAAGTGGTAGAACCTACAACTTCTAAGAGAGCTAGTAAGATTGCTTATGCTAAGAGAGGTGTAGGAACCAAGGAGGCTAAGACGGTGTCATATAAACAATGGGTAGCAGGGTCAGACCAAATGAAAGCACCTGTAAAGGCAGTTAAAACTGAACCTGCATCTGTATCTACATCTACACGAGCTAGAAAGGCATGCTATATCTGTAATCAAACTGATCACTTGTCTTACTATTGCCCGTTCTATGTAGAGGAAGAAAAATCTGTTGGTTGTAATACCATGCCTGCAACTACTGCTTTGCCTAACATGCATGCAAATCATGCTAAATGCAATAATCCTAATTGTATGCCATGTGCTGTAAACATCATGCATGCTTATTTTAATTTAATGAATACTGCTAGTGCATCTATTGAACATACATCTAGTAGTGGTAAGAAAAAGCATGCGGGGTCAAAGGCTAAGACTTCAAGTCCTCCTAAAGTTAGGAGTGACCAGTCTGCTCCCAAACTTGACAAATCAGTCAAGGTTGACAAGGGAAAAGACAAAGTCAAGATTGATGCCCCTGATGGCAACAAGGCAAAGCCTTCTGTATCTGAAAAGAAAAAGGAAATTATTGATGCCGGGCCCAAACATCATTGGGTTCCGAAGAACACCTAACCTTTATGGATTTGCAGGGCAGTGAACAAGAAAAGAGTAAAGTCATATGGGTGCTAGACAGTGGAGCATCGAGGCATATGACCGGCAATAAGTCCCTGCTAACAGATTTGGTGTTGAGAGCCGGCTCCGTGGTTACTTTTGGAGATAACAGCAAAGGTTACACCAGGGGATATGGCAAGATCGTTTGTGGAAATGTTATCATTGAGGACGTGTCTTTTGTGGAAGGATTGCGACATAATCTTCTCAGCGTTAGTCAGTTCACCGACAGGGGTTTTGACGTCAACTTTGGGAAGCATGATTGTTCGATTCGAAGCAAAAAGGATGGAAGCCTTGCTCTCAAAGGAGTAAGGAAGTCAAATTTGTTCATAGCTGACATGAATTCTGCTGATCAGTCTGAAGTCACGTGTTTCTACAGCAAGGCTTCTGCTGATGAAAGTTGGCTATGGCATAAAAGATTATCTCACCTGAACTTTAAAGCAATGAATAATCTCGTAAGGAGAGAATTGGTGAGAGGGCTGCCGCAGATGGAGTTCACCCCAGATGGTCTCTGCGAAGCATGTGAGATGGGAAAATCAAAAAGAGCCTCGCATAAGGATAAACAAGTGAATAGCATTACCGAGCCCCTACAACTCCTTCACATGGATTTGTTTGGACCTGTTAATGTTATGTCAATGTCAAGGAAAAGATATGCGCTGGTAATTGTCGATGACTTTTCCAAATACACATGGGTGAAGTTTGTGACATCGAAAGATGAAGTGCCACATGAGATCATTAGACATGTACTGGTAATTGAAAACGTAGCAAGTCTGACTGTGAAGACTATCCGATCCGACAATGGGACAGAATTCAAGAACTCAGTGTTAATGGATTTCTGCATATCTAAAGGGATCAGACGACAGTATTCAGCACCGAGAACACCACAGCAAAATGGGGTGGTAGAAAGGAAGAACAGGACACTGGTTGAAGCAGCTAGGACAATGTTGTATGAGTCAAAACTTCCTTTATATTTTTGGGCTGAAGCAGTCAGCACGGCCTGTTATACACAGAACAGAACCCTGATTATAAAGGACCATAATGAGACGCCGTATTACATGATGAATAAACGAAAACCATCTATCAAGTACTTTCATGTATTTGGTGCCAAATGCTTTGTATTAAGAGACAATGCACAACTTGGAAAGTTTGATGCCAAAGCAGATGAAGGGGTTTTCATTGGATATTCTCTTGAAGTAGTAGCAGCGTACAGGGTGTTTGTGCTTAATGATCGCAAGGTGGTTGAAAGCCTCAATGTCACATTCGACGACTCAAAGCTCCCCTCTATACAAAAAGAAGATAGTGAGCCCAACTCCCTAAGATTTGAAAATGTGGATATTGATGAAGTGGATACAGTTCCTGAGTCAGTAGTGCAGGGTAGTGATCCAACTATAAATAATGAAATTAATCAAGAGTCTAGTGTTTCGCAAACTCAAAACACTAGGGCTGAGGGATCACCTTCCGTCAGACCTGGTACTAACTCAGGGGGAGTCAGTATGCACTCAGGGGGAGCAGCTCACTCAGGGGGAGCCAGTACTAGCTCAAGGGAAGCTAGTGAAAGTGCTTCTAGACTAAGTCACCTTCACTTACAAGATCAAGCTGAATCATCAAGAACATTTGCTAGGGATCGCACTTGGAACAAGGACCATCCGTTCGAGCTAATTATTGGTGATCCAGAAGCCGGAGTGACTACTAGAGGAAAAGCTAGAGCTGAAATTGCCACTGAGAATGAATGTCTATATTCAGTGTTCCTTTCCCAGATGGAACCTAAAGTGGTGGAAGAAGCTCTAGATGACGCTGATTGGGTGATTGCTATGCAAGAGGAACTCAATCAGTTTGAAAGGCAGAAGGTGTGGAAGCTGGTACCCAGACCAAAGAATAGATCTGTTGTTGGGACAAAATGGGTATTCAGGAACAAGTTGGATGAAGACGGACGTGTAACACGAAATAAAGCTCGCCTGGTTGCTAAGGGTTATACTCAAAGAGAAGGAATTGATTATGATGAAACCTATGCACCAGTAGCAAGGCTAGAGGCAGTAAGGATGTTTTTGGCATTCGCAGCACATCATGGTTTTAAAGTCTATCAAATGGATGTCAAGAGTGCATTCTTAAACGGTGAACTGGATGAAGAGGTGTATGTCGAGCAACCTCCCGGGTTTATCGATATCAAATATTGTGATTATGTTTATCGACTCTTCAAATCAGTATATGGCCTTAAGCAGTCTCCGCGGAAGTGGTATGAAACTCTGTCAGACTTCTTACTAGAAAGTGGTTTTACAAGAGGAGTAATCGACAAGACGCTTTTCTACAAGAAATGCAAAGATGATCTAATAATGGTGCAAGTATATGTGGATGACATTATCTTTGGGTCTGCAAATGAGAAGCTGTGTGCTAAATTCACTAAGTTAATGCAATCAAGGTATGAGATGAGCATGATGGGAGAGCTGACGTTCTTTCTGGGCATTCAAGTTAGTCAGAAGAAGGACGGGGTATTTATCTGCCAGACCAAGTACATTCATGATCTATTGAAAAAATATGGTCTTCAAGATGTATCACAAGCTAAGACTCCTATGGCAACAGCCACGAAACTTGACGAGGACAAAGCGGGTAAACCTATAGACATCTCAAGCTATCGAGGTATGATCGGCTCACTTTTGTATTTAACTGATAGCAGACCTGATATTATGTTCTCTACGTGCCTATGTGCAAGGTTCCAAGCGGATCCTAGAGAGTCACATCTCATAGCCGTAAAGCGTATTTTTAGGTATCTCAAGGGAACATCAAATCTTGGGATTTGGTATCCAAGAGATACAGGGTTTAATCTTGTTGGCTATTCGGATTCAGATTACGCAGGTTGTAGAATAGATAGGAAGAGCACTTCAGGAAGCTGTCAGTTCCTTGGAAGAAGGTTGGTGTCTTGGCAAAGCAAGAAACAACACACAGTATCTACCTCGACAGCTGAAGCAGAATATATTGTTGCTGGAAGCTGTATGGCCCAGATACTGTGGATGAAGAACCAACTCAAGGACTACGGTGTGGAAGTATCTAAGATTCCTATCATGTGTGACAACACAAGTGCTATTGCAATGACCAACAATCCTGTGGATCACTCAAGGACCAAGCACATTGACATCAGGTATCATTTTATTAGAGAGCATGTAGAAAATGGAACTGTAGAGTTGCATTTTGTGTCTACTGAACGTCAAATAGCAGATATATTCACTAAACCTCTAGACGAATCAACATTTTCTAGATTGGTTGGTGAATTAGGGATGCTTAACACCTGTTAGTTTTGCTACCTATCTGTTATAATTCAGTTTGTGTACATATTATTGTTATTCATGAATATTCATAATTAATAATGTGTACTTAACTTCATAAATGTATGTGTTGCATATCATAAGGAGTTAGAAAGTTTCATGACATTAATCTTGTGCTGATCTGTATATCGTTATGGTTAGTGTCTAAATGAAGTAATGAGAAATTTTCTATGGCAAATCTCGATCTATCCACATCGAGATCGACATCGATATGTAGATCGAGATGCGGATCGAGATCGACATCAAGATCGACATCGAGATGTAGATCGAGATGCGGATCGAGATCGACATCCAGATCGACATCGAGATGTAGATCGAGATGCGGATCGAGATCGACATCTAGATCGACATCTAGATGAGGATCGAGATGCGGATCTCGAGATCGAGATGTGACGTGTCTTTTCAGTCACTTCTTTTTAGGCGTGCAGGTATATATTATAGCATTAAAAAGGCCGTTCATTATTTACATTAACTTTCTTTCTCTCCAAAAGCTTAAGCTCTTCATATACACTCGCGTATACATACATTACATCAAGTTTTCTTGTGATTTTCTTAAACAAAAATCACTAACTGTTACTTAAAAGCATCAATAACTAAAACGAAACTCTGCTAAAATTTTGTTTAAAACTGTTGAACTTCTTGCGTTGTTTTTATTGTTATTACTGTTCTTGCAATTAGTTCTTTAGTTTTCTTCTTCATTCGAGTGAGTTTGGTTTTTGTTTCGTGCTTTCTTATTCTTAAGTACTTTTGTGTTCTTGAGCAAAATAGTTGTGAGTACTACTGGTTAATCCTTAAAGTGCAACTTTACCGCCGTGTTTGTGGTTTTTTTCTGGAAAAATAATTTATTTTGTAACGGCTGTTCACTTTAATTTTCGAAAACTCAACCGTCAATCATTAGTGGGGAGTTAAGTGGTCATTAGTGGGCAGTTAATTTGTTTTAATTTGTGTCACTAATTACGTGGGGTAATTAGTGGGGTTCGTGTACGTTTTTTTTTGTTGTTTAAATTTAGAACTTGTTCTCCAAAAAAAATTTCCATTGCCAAACCATTTCAGAACATTTCTTTTCTCAAACACAAATTTAAAATGGCATACCCAAATTTCACAATTCCCAAGACCAACTTTGTTAATCTCTCTGCTGATCGAGCAACTGGTAGATTTATTCACTATCAGTTCTGGATTGAATCCCTCAACAACACATCAATCATAAGTCACGCCTTAACCGCCTCTCCCATCCTGAATGTCGAAGCCCTTCAAGCTGCTTACTCTACACTAGAGATTCAGGGTGGAAAAGCCAATCCAACAGGACTATCCTTTACTATTGGTGGTGTCAAATATGAAGTCAGTCTGCGGAAGTTCAATGAGTTACTCGGGCTTCCTACAGAAGATTATGCTCCGGAACCCACTATGGAGGATATGTTGCAATTATTCACGGAGATAGGTTGTCGCCCTCCCACGGGTCCTATCAAGGTAACAAAGGTTAACACCGGTATGCTACCAGCTGAGTGGGATTATGTAGTTCAGGCCATTCAGCGCTGCATGTTCCCAAAGGACAAAGACTACAGGCCAATGAACAACAGCTGCCGGGTAATACTATATGGAGTGGCAAACAACAGGAGAGTGAATGTGGGCAAACATCTGTTGATTCAGTTACATGAGAGGTGGGCATTGGAGAAAAATGCATCAAGGAATCCAGAAGATGGTCCAGTCAAATGCTGGATGCCAAGATTTCTTCAGATGGTTCTGGATGACGTCCTTTCAGAGGAACACAGAAGAATATTTCAAGGCTCTGAAAGGATGGCATGTTTTGATATGACTCTAAAGAGTATCTCCACCATGGAAACCCAGCAAAAGTCAAGACTTTTTGAGTTGCGCCTGACTCCGTACTTCCAGGATCTGCAAGATGAGTATGCTAGGAGGCATGCTTCTCAGTTTACTGCAGTAGAAGCTGAGAGTAGCGGTAACGAAGCTGAAGGTGGAGATCCAGTGCCTAGAAATTTGGAACAAGCAAGAATGGATGTTGATATGGCCGAGGCAAATGTTGCAGAAGCTGGAGCTGACAAGGATGACGATCTTCTTAGTCAGGTACCTATTCTTGCTAATCTTGATCAATCATCAATTCAACCTGTTTTCTACAGTCGTGGGCCTGAAAACCCCCAGGCTCTATCCCAGGCTGCAAGCCCTTCTGTTCATAAACGTTCAGCCAGCCCTAAAACTGGTGATAAAAGGAAGGCAAGCTTATCTGAGTCGAGTGAATCGAGTGGAGGGAGTGTAGGAGTTGAGAGAGTAGTCACTTCAGCAGCTCTGCCACCTTCAAAGAAGCAAAAGGTGGATTCAAACCCAGTGGCAACTGCACAACCTGTTAAGGCTAGTTCACCTCTCACAGCCACCACACCTCACGCTGGTGGCTCTCCTCTCCAAATCATTTAAACACATTCGCACTCGCCTAGGCATGTTGGTGAGAGTCAAGAAGGGGGTCCAGCTCAACAGCCAATAGGAGCTGGCCCTACCTTCCCTGAGTTGTCCGCTCAGGGCTCTTTGAGCAATTTCTCGGAAGGGGAATGGCAAACTGAGACTAGCACTTCTGATACTAGTATCTCAGGCAGTTTTAATGAGGAAGAGTCTGTCGAATCCAGTACGGATGACGCTTCCTCATCTAAATCAGAAAATAAGTTGCTTGCAGAGCAACGACATCTGGTGACTGGTGGGTCTACGCCTCCAGAACAGCCCAGCGAACCAGAAAAGGTTCTAAGTGAACAAGGGGATGACATGGTCATAACGTCATCTCCCGTCGTAGACACAGCGCTTAAAGGCTCAGTCTCACTGACCGATATCGCCGACCAACTCACCGCTAGTCCCCAGCGATTAGTGGATGAGGCTCTAGTACTGTTAGGCTCTAAACACGAGGGAGAGACAGGGAGAGTAGATCCCTTCTTTTTAGGGATCTTGAGTGAAACAGAACCCGACGAGAGTAAACAGTCTAACCCAAGCCAAACACCGTCCCCCAAATTGCAGGATTTAGTGAAGAAAGTGGAGGCTTTGGAGGCTGGAGTTGCTGGTGTTACTGCTGCTGTCTCTTCTCACTCTGGAAGGTTGGAGGTTGGAGCTCAGTTCATGGAGAACCTGATTGCCGTCCAAAATCAGATGATTGACAAGATAAATAATCTTGGATTGGCACAGGTGGAGGTTGGGAGGTCAGTCGATGATGTCACTTATGACATGTCTCAGGTTTGGACGAAACTTAATGAACTACTTGATGCTGTCTTTAGACGTAACAAGGATGGACCTGGTCCTTCAACTGGTGGTGGTGGTGACGATAATAATGATGATGATGCTCCTGATGAGGATAACACACCTAAGGGGGAGAAAGATGATCAGGGTCTGAAAAAGATGACTAGTAAGGGTCCGGTGATCGAGTCCTCAAATAAATCTGGTGAAAAGGTGGAGGAGGCTCAACCGGCTCTTAAGGACAAAGGCAAGCAGAAGATGGTAGTTGAAGAAGAAGCTGAGAAAGAAACACCTCTTGTTGATGCATTTATGGGAGACTTTATTGAAGATTCTGATGATGACGAGATGGATGTAGAAGCCTTAGTGGCAAGGAGGTCGAGATTCGAGCAACGGGCAAGAGAATGGGAACAAGAAAGAGGTCTAAATCCTGGCGGATCTGGCGCAGGAGTTGCAGGTGATGCAGGAGACCACTCGGTTGCTGACGAGCATGTTCCAGAAGAAGAAGTTGATGAAGCGGAGATGCAAGGAGAGATTTTCAGGGAAGCCAGAGAAAGAGTAAATGAAGAAGTTCTACAAGGGATAGTTGAAAAAGAACTAATGGCAAAGGAGAAAAGAGCGGCTCAGAAAACTCAGCATGAGTTTGAAATGAAAAAGATCAATGATCCTAAGGTCCAGGCTGACATAAGGAGGGAAGGTCCCGAGTGGGACAAGGCTAGAGAAGCCTTAGCTGGACCAAGAGCCTATGCTCATGACTCAGGAAGATTGAGTTTTCTTCTTCATAAGCTAGAAAATCTAAACCCCGGGCTGCTGAATTATCTAAATTGCATAAGACAGGGATGCACCTCTGTACAAGTCATATTCAAGGAGAAGGCATGGAATCTGATGATCACTTGGACACCCATAACAAAAATCGGGCCGTGTATGGTCGATGAAGCTTTCTTTCATGAAAGGGGTGCAAGTGAACTGGTAGAATTCGCTCACAAGGTAGACACCTCTGTCAAGACTGGAGTGCTGTTTAAGGAGAAATTGTTGAAGATGGCTGAAGACAGAGGGGTTAACATCATTCTAAATCCCTACCAGATCAGATATGTCCATGACAAGGTCTTGAGGATCGTAAATCTGCATGACTCGAAACTAACTCCGAGCGGAAATGTGCTGAAGGCAGTTGCAAAGCTAGTCCTCTCTAAGGGTTTTCTAACAAAGGAAAAGAAGCTGGTGGCTAAGGACTTGGAGAAGCTGATAAGAAGGCAAGACGCTAGATACAAGTTGCCTGAAGCTACACTACTAGTGGTTAAGAAGGAACCTGAAGACTATGCATTCGAGCTGCAAAACGAGGCAATAAGAGAGCATGTGCAAAGATACGGAGATCCAAGGATAGACATTCCAGAAGAAGGGGAAATAAGGAAGGAAGCTGGTGCAGTGGCTGGTGCAAATGTCAAGTTTGTCAAGAGCAAAGCTGAGAATGAGAATGATCTGCTGATCTATACAGACAAGCATAAGGTGGAAACCATCATTGAAATCAAGTACGACATCTTTGCAGAACACAGTCATGAAACACTGTGTAGTATAAGAGAATTGATTGAGGAGATGGATGATATTGACGAGTTTGATCAGGATTATCTGAGGGTCACGTTTGATAACTTCTGTAAGAGAAGACAACAACTTGATATTCAGAGGCTACAGCAATGCACCACCGCTATTGTCATTGGATACCCTAAGCAGCTGGTCATACGGAAGAAAGGGGAAAAGGGGTACCCTGACAAAGTCACAAAGCTGAGGTTTGAAGACATTCCCACGAAGCTTACCACTCGCAGCATGGTTGAAAGGTGGTTGAGGTTGTTTCGAAATTACAAGATCAGAAATCATGTGGAAGCAGAAGGACTTAATCTTCTCAAGAAAAGAATGCATGAAGTCTGCAACCCTGAGTTCATGAAGAAAGAAAAAGCAGCCAAGAAGAAAGCTCGTGAGGAAGAGGAGCGCAAGAAATAAAAGTTTTAATGTATCATGCTTGTAATGTTTCTTTGCGTTGTAATTTGTTTTCTTGTTTTCCTGCATTGTAAAAATATATTATCTGTTTTCTTGTGTAGTGTAAGGTAGAAGTTAGTTAGCTAAGTGTCTTGAAACTGGTTTATATTAGGCATCAATTATTTCGCGAAGTTCGGCGGTGGTAATACTGCTAAAAGGACTTCAGAAGGATAATTGAAGATTGAGTGGACCGTGCTCTTAAAGTACTTAGAGAAAATCTCTAGAAGAGCATGAAGCCATTTAATCGAGCCAACAGGTGTCCAATTTTGGCACTTGAAGTATCAGTAATAGACATGAAGTTAATTAATCAAGCCAAGCATTATGCAAGTTGACATGATCTTTTATGAATGTTATTTTATCTTTTTCAGTCCCTGGTTAGTTGAGTTATCCTCATTGTGAATTTGGTTGTCATTGTTAGACAATCAAATAGGGGGAGATTGAAAGGCATAGGTGCACTAACTTGTAACACTTAATTATTATGTAACTCAACTAAGTAAAAGATAAAACAACAGCAAAACAAGAGAAACGGAAGAAACACATGGAATCAATCAACTGAAGAAATGGTAATGATACTTGGTAACTACAAGTAACTAATTTGGTTAATCAAGGATGCATAAGTGAGAAGAAGTTCAATCTGAGTATTGCTCATGCCCTAACTTATCTAATGGAGAATCAAATTAATGTCAAGGAAGTATCAAGAAGACCAAAGTGATTTCATGTAATGTATATCAATATCTGGATAATGTAAAGGTTAATCAACAAATGAGAACTGACATTCAGAAGCAAGAACCCCTACAAGACTAGTCACTTATGAACCAGACCATTGCATCAAGTGTCAGGACATTGGAGGCAAGTTCATGTCAGTAATAGAAGATCTCATTTGAATTGAGTAAGGAAAAGAAATTGAAGAAGCTAAGGAAACTTGCTCATAAAGGTTAATTCTCAATTAGTCACTAAAGAAGGTCAACATTGGATGTGTGCATATTTGCTAAGGCAAATGTCGATCCACAGCAGATCGAGATGCGGATCGAGATTTACAAGTGAAGTAAAACATGGCAAAGGCAAATCTCGATCCAGGCGATAGATCGAGATCGAGATCTTCACAGATCGAGATCGAGATCTTCATAGATCGAGATCGAGATTCTCCCAGATCGAGATCGAGATCTTCATAGATCGAGATCGAGATTCTCCCAGATCGAGATCGAGATTTTCACAGATCGAGATCGAGATGGGTCCAGGCGAAGATCGAGATGCGGGTAGACATGTAACATTTAATGTTCAAGGGACAAGTGGCTTATTGTGAACGGTTGATCCAGAGTTGTTGTTAAAGTTCTTTTTGTTGTCGAAGTCCTGATTGGGCCACGTACACAAAAAGGACAAGATCAAGACTACATGACATTATAAAAGCAGCACCTTGATTTTATTAGTAAATAGACTTTCATCATCTCTATTATTCAACGATTTTTTAAAGAGAGAGCATTTACTGTAAAACAAAAAGTGAGAGAGAGGATCAGTTGAATCTAGCTTTAATTGCTGTATTTATTGTTCAACTGATCATGATGCTTTTATGAATGTTGTAGCAAATCCTTCAATGAATATAAAGATATATTCTTGAAATTCTGTGTCATCATTTATTACCTGCATATAGTTTATTCTCTCATTATTTTTAAACAGTTGTATTCAACCCCCCCCCCTCTACAACACTTTGGACCTAACAGGTAGCTACAAGAGTCTTGTTAAAAGCAAGAGAAGATAATTCAAGAAATCCAACTTCATACTGTAATCAAGCTAAACCAAATGGACCCAATGAAAGTTGGGTACCAAAAGCAACTTGAAATATTTTGCTTTGCAGGGCAACATGAAAAATAAAAGAATCATGTGGATCATTGACAGTGGATGCTCAGGACATAAGACAGGTGATAAAGCCATGCTATCATAGTTTAAAGAAATGGTTGGCCCTTATGTAACCTTTGGTGACAACAGCATTGGTTTCACAATGGGATATGGCATACTGGAGGTTGGAAATCTGAAGATTGAGAAAATTGCTCTAGTAAATGGATTGAAGCACAATTTATTGAGTGTCACTCAATTTTGTGAAAGAGGTTTCAAGGTTGGTTTTGATCAAGACAGATGCTCCATTGTCAACAAGAAGACATGAGAAAAAGCTCTTCAAGGAGTAAGGAAAGGAAGCCTCTACATAGCTGACTTGGACTTTGTAAGGAAAGATAAAGTCTACTGTTTCTACTGTAAGGCTTCTCCATCTGAAAGCTGGCTATGGCATAAGAAGCTCTCTCATTTAAATTTCAAAGCAATGAATCACTTGATGAAGAGAGAGTTGGTGAAAGGGCTGCCTCAACTTGAATTCTGTCAAAGAAGGATTGCGTGAGGATTGCCAGAAAGGAAAGCTAAGGAGAGCTGCTCATAAAAGCACTCCTGGTGGTTCAATAAATGAGGCATTTCAACTAATTCACATGGACTTATTTGGTCATGTGAATGTGCAATCACTTGCTAGGAAAAGATATGCTCTAGTAATGGTTGATGATTTCTCAAGATATACATGGGTGAGATTTCTAGCTTCTAAAGATGAAGTTGCACAAGAGATTATTGATTTGGTTAGGGTTCTTGACAAAAATCCAAAGTTCAAAGTGCAAATCTTAAGAAGTGATAATGGCACTGAGTTCAAAAATAGTGTCATGAATGATTTTTGCAAAGACAATGGAATCACTCAACAATTTTCTACACCAATGACCTCTCAACAAAATGGTGTTGTTGAAAGGAAAAACAAAACTCTCATTGAGGCTGCAAGAACAATGTTGAGTGAAGCAAAACTTCCTACTTATTTCTGGGGTGAAGCAATCAATACAGCCTGTTACACTCAAAATATGACTGTAGTCAATAAGGCCTATGGAAAGACACCCTATGAATTGTTCACAGGAAGGAAACCAACTGTCAATTATTTTCATGTCTTTGGAAGCAAGTGTTACTTCATGAAAGATTTAACTGAGATCAAAGGAAAGTTTGATACAAAAGCACTTGAAGGAATTTTCATGGGATATGGAATTGATAGGACTGCATACAGAGTCTATATCATAGATCACAAGACTGTGGAGGAGAGTGTGAATGTCACCTTTGATGAAACTAAATTTCCTGGAATTGAAGGAAGTCAAGAGACAAAACCCTTAGTCTTTGAAAATCAAGGCTATTTAAAAGAGATTGAAGAGGATTCTCCAAGAATTGATCACACAATTTCAGGTCCAACAATGGTTCCCAATCAGTCTGGAGAAAATGAAAGAACTGCCTAAACAACTGATTTTTCTGGGAGTGTTCCAATGAACAGTGGACTTGAGGAAATTGATGTTGTCAACAGTGCAAGGACAAAAGATACTGTCAATCAACAAAATGTTGAAGACTCTAATGATTCTCAAAGAGGAAGTAAATGGAGCAGAGATCACACTAATGATTTAATCATTGGTGATCCAGGAACTAGAGTCAAAACAAGAAGAAATGTGGCCAATGAATGTATGTATTCTTGTTTCCTTTCTCAAGCAAAACCTAAAACTCTTGAAGAAGCCTTGGTTGATCCAGATTGGATTAATGCCATGCAAGAAGAGCTTAATCAATTTGAAAGAAACTGTGTTTGGGAATTAGTGCCTAGACCAAAGAATAAATCCGTAATATGCACTAAATGGGTTTATAGAAACAAAATGGATAAGTGTGGTATTGTCACAAGAAACAAAGCAAGGCTGGTGGCAAAATGTTATTGTCAACAGGAAGGGATTGATTATGAAAAAACATTTGCTCCTGTTTCCAGACTAGAGGCAATTAAAATATTCTTGGCTTTTGCTGCATACAATAACTTCAAGGTATTTCAAATGGATGTCAAAAGTGTTTTTCTTAATGGATAGTTAGAAGAAGAAGTGTATGTTGAACAACCCCAGGCTTTGAAGATCCAAAAATGGGAAACTTTGTGTATAGACTGCTCAAAGCATTGTATGGACTAAAACAAGCACCAAGAGCTTGGTATGATACTCTTTCCAAGTTTCTTCTTGATAACAGCTTTATGAGAGGGATTGTGGACAAAACTCTTTTCTATAAAAAGCATGGAAAGGATATCATTCTAGTTCAAGTGCATATGGATGACATTATCTTTGGATCAACAAGTGAAGACTTATGCAAGAAATTCTCTGAGTTGATGCAGAATAAGTATGAGATGAGCATGATGGGTGAATTAGTATTCTTTCTTGGACTCCAAATCTATCAAAGGAAAGATGGAATATTTATTTGCCAATCTAAGTATGTTAAAGATCTTTTAAAAAGATTTGATATGGAAGACTCATCTCCTGCAAAGACTCCAATCTAACTGCTAGCAGGCCTGACATTATGTTTGCTACAGGTTTGTGTGCTAGGTTTCAGTCTGATCCCAAGGAGTCACATCTAATGGCAGTAAAAAGAATTCTGAGATATGTGAAAGGCATTCAAAATCTTGGCCTTTGGTATCCTAAAGAATCTGGTTTTGACTTGGTTGGTTACTCAGACTCAGACTATGCAGGATGCAGAATAGACAGAAAAAGTACAATAGGGAGCTGTCAGTTTTTGGGAGAAAGATTGATATCATGGTTTAGCAAGAAGCAGCATTCAGTGTCAAATTCAACTAAGAGGCTAAATATATTGCAGCTGGTAGTTGCTGTGCTTAGTTACTTTGGATGAGGAACCAACTATTGGACTATGGGTTGACTCTGCAAGTAATTCCTATTTTCTGTGACAACACTAGTGCCATAGCAATTTTTGAGAATCCTGTTCAACATTCCAAAACTAAGCATATTGACATCAAACATCATTTTATTAGAGAGCATGTAGAGGAAGGCACAATCAAGCTAATCTATGTGCCCATAGAGAAGCAACTTGCAGATATTTTCACCAAACCATTGGATGAAAAGACTTTCAACAGGCTAGTGAATGAATTGGGTATGTTAAATTTGACCCGTTAATGTAATTCTGTTTGGTTGATAAAATTTTAGTTAACTAAATTTCACTGTGAATTAATGTCCTGTAAAGGTGTTTTCATTTTTATCACAGTGGAAAGACATGATGATATTTAACTAAGAGGTTAACTAATTTATTTTTAAATAACTTAACTTCTATGTGAACAATAAAAGATGCTGTCAAGGTACTTGACAGTATGCTTTATTCATATTGTCACATAATGATAAGTTACTGTCAAAAATCTGTGAAAACCTACTATCACATGGTTGATAAATCTTGACAGTAAAGTCCGCGGGATTAAAACTTACTGTCGAACCCTGTGGAACTTACTGTCAAATGACTGAGAAAACTTGACAGTAAAGTCCGCGGGATTAAAACTTACTGTCGAACCCTGTGGAACTTACTGTCAAATGTGTTAGTAATTGTGCTCTAGAGACAATACTTTTTATATGTTAAGGAAAATATTTATTATTAAGGATTATGTTTTATTGATTATTATTTATTTATTATGTTTTATTTACTGCGTAATAAATTGAAAGCATAATAAATGTCCTTGGAATTTTGATACGTATTATATATCTTTAAGTATGTGACTTAAAAAATGAGATTATATGAATAGTATCTTATTCCTAAAATTCCCTAGTCGAGTATTATTATTTAAGGACAATAATAATGCACAAAGACTAGTATGTTTCTTGACAGATGACCACATCTCATTGGTCATAGGTATGGGGATACTAAAGTCAAGAACATAAGTGCATGTATCAATGCATGGCACTGGAATGACCCGCCGTGAGATTCTACATGTTAAGTAAGTGTCATAAGTAATTCTCACTGTGATAATGGTGTAATGATCCTTAGACCTGAAATCATTATATTTCTATACGAGAATTAATATACTTTGATTACATTAAAAGTTACCTTTGACCGGGTGATGATAAAAGTGGACATTGGGTATATTATGAATCGTATGAGAAATATGAATGATCTAGATTGGATTTAATTCTCCTAATTTTAGGAGTAATATTATTGGCCTCTTGTTTGAGTGAGACTATGAAATGCACGGCCGTGCTCAAATATTGATTTGATTTTAATAGTCTACTCATCGATCAAGAAAATAAAGATTAAATTATGAAGAGGATGACACGAGACATGCCTTGAGTTTAATCTATAATATCAAGATTAAAGGGATTATATTACATGGAACATTATTCATGAAAGGCTTAATCGAATCACCGATTTATTATTATTACTTGGGTAACAATGATGTATTACTAGATGCCGCTCATTGTTTATAATTTTAATTAGATAATAAAATTGTTGCCAACGTAATAATAACCTACAGGGTCACACACAAAGAACGCTTGAAGGAGAAATAATTTAAATTATGAATTTAAATTAAATAAGTAATTTATTTTATTTATGATATTAATTAAGTATGACTTAATTAATTATATAAATAGAATAAATGAATTACTTAAACTAATTCCAAAATTAATAATTAATTAAGTGAGACTTAATTAAATAATTTAGAATTTTGGATTAGTATTAATTATAATTGGATTATAATTAGAAAACTTATTCCTCTCTCTATATAATCTCTTAATGGGCTGATTTAATAAAATAGAGATTTTACAAAAACCCTAGCCGCTCTGAGAGAGGAGGAAGATAGAGAGAGAAGAAGTTTTCGGGTTCTAGTACACATCAATCCTTCATGAAAAGTGTTGGTGTGGATACCGTAGAGCGTAGATCGCGAGAGCGGGATACGTGGTGATTAAACAAGCTTTGGACCTCCATTAATCTTCCATTAATGAACTGTTAAAGCTTCTAAAGGTATTTATTCTTTATCTCCGAATTAAATCTTTTGTTTTCGCATGGATCCTACGGAGGGTTTTGCTATTTTGATTTATTTTTCGCGTTTATTCTGCTGCGTTTGTGTCACGAAACCCTACAAAATGGCTGAGAAAACTTGACAGTATGTTTCGTGGGATTAAAACTTACTATCAAATCTTGTGAAACCTACTGTCAAAGGAATGAGAAATAGTGACAGCATAGTATGCGGGAGTAAAACATACTGTCAGATTATGAAACTTACTGTCAATATCTCTTGACAGCATAGTTTTTCAAAGACCCGCATAACATACTGTCAACAATTAACATTAGATTTTTCACTCATTATTATTTACTAATGTTACTATCAAGAGTGTTTGTCATTTTAGCGCAGAAGTTACTGTCGAGGAATGGAACTTAAAGACAACTGTCACTTAAAATCGTTTAAAATTCTTTCTTTACAGTACCTTTTCACATCATATAAATACACACCTGAAATTTCTCTCACTCTTTACTTTACTTTATTTCTCTCATAACTTCTCCACTCTCTTACACCCTTAAAACTCTCCAGTTTCTCTGCAACTTTTTGTTCTAAACCGTCTTCTAAACACCTAAATCTTTCATTCTTTCTCAACCTTAACATCAATCAACCATGTCTGGACCTCAAATTCTCTTCACCCTAGCTCAAACCAACTTCACCACCATGGCTTCAGTGGGTGAAGCTAGTGAAGCCTTCAAACCTTTTATTGGCTTCATGATTAACTCATACCTCACCTATGCCCTAACCGCAAGTCCACATCTCCAAATTCCTAGACTCTCTCAATTTTGGACCTCTGCTGTATGTGAGGGGGAGCAGGACACTAGCTCTATCTCTTTTCAAATCAATGGTACCTCTTACACCATTGATTCCTCTTACATCAATGAAGCTCTTCATGTGGAAGAGACTGAAGGCTTGCTTTTTGAGGAGCCTGCAAGTGAAGAATAACTCACCAAGTTCTTCAAGTTGATTGGGTATGCTGGACCCAAGTTAAGTGCAAACAAAGATGAATGGTATCCTTCGGGAGGCAGGGACAGAAAGTATCTCAACAAAGAATGGAGCATTATTCTTGATGCTGTCTCCAAGTCCATGTCAAGTAAAACAAGTGGCTGGAATGAAGTGCCAGCATACAACAGGAGGATTGTGCATTTAATGGTGCACAATTACAGAATAGATGTTGGAAAGCTCCTGATGCCTCTGTTCAAGCTGGTGTTGGGAAAGAAAGAAGCCAGAAAATCGGTAATATACTAGCCTAGATTTTTTATGCTTATAATTAATTCTGTTGTAGGCATAATTGATTTAGATAGTGTTCAATGCATGGAGTCCCCAACTCTCAAGAAAAATAATCATTCTTTGTTAACCAGTAAACCCCTTGACACTGAATTGAGTCTGTACATAACTGACCTCATGCTTGCAACTATTAAAAGTTTAAATTTAAAAATTGTTGGGGACTACCATGTATTTTTCTTGAGTGATGAGAATGGTGTTGACCTCTCCATTCCTAACCCACACTCTAAACCTTTTGAAGGAGTCCGACCTTTTAGAGTCAATAAATCTTCAACCCAAGGGTCTAGTTCCTCTCAAAAGGACCATGTCTCTAAAAGGATGAGAACTAGTCAACCTAGGTTAGAAGCCTTTCCATAGGTAGGTGGTGTAACTGTACTAGATGCAGCAAATAAGGGTGGTAGTTAGACCAAAGAACCCACAGAGGGCCCTGGTGAGCCTAGGAGAAAGAAGGCAAGGGTATCAACCTCTATAAGCCAGGGTATGTCCTCTCAAAAAGGCACATCACTTAAAAGGGACAAAAACACATCTCTAGATGTCCCCTCTCAAAAGGAGGCATCTATTGAACATGGCCAGTCTCCCATGGCACCCTGTACAGAGTCTGCACAACAGGTTGAGCTCACTGAACCTGAGCCCACACTTGAAGATATTCACACTATAGGACTAGAACATGTGGAACACAGTTCATTCAACTATAGTGCATCACATTTTGCCAACATTGAAGATCAAAATATTGATGCACTATTTCAACAGTTGGATGAAACTGATCACAGCAATCCACAAGAACCTTCTACTCAAAGGGTAGAAGAGATTGCTGTCACAGCCTCTGTAGCTGTTAGTGACAAAGTTGCTGTCAATCCTCATGACAGTAACTTCTCTGCAGAAGCTGCCACAGATGCTGTCAACACTACCATTCCAAATAGTAACTCTCCAGTGGCTGCCTCCTCTCAACAACTAAGTTGTTGGAAATGATGAAGCTGTATAAATAGTAATCGTGATAACTCAACACTAGAACAGGACAAGTAAATAATACTACGATTACACAAAAATCAGCAAGACATGAAGACAAGGCAAATACAGTGAATCAAGACATTAGAAGAAGTTTTGAAGTCTACTACAGGTCACTGAAAGAAGTTCATTTATATGTTCATGCCTCAGTGAAGAATAATGTTTAAAGACTTTCAGGGTTTCAGAAGTGTTGAAGATTCAGTATAGCAGTGCCACTAAAAGATTTCAGTGTAACAGCATTGATTGAAGATAGACAGTGTTTGAAGTATAGGAATCTAGAAGAATTGAAGACATGGTAAAGACAAAGGTTAAAGAAGACAGCTACAGTCTTGAAGTTATACTCACTGACAATCAGTGAAGAACATACAATGAAGTATTCAAGATTGTAGTAGTAATGAAGACGTTGTCGAAGTACCAGAAAAGATTCTAGTGAAGTTACATTGTTTATTGACAGTTAATGTTCGAACCACTTATTGGGAAGCCACATTACCAATTGAACATGGTAATCTATTCAGAAGCAAGAACCCTATCAAGACTAGTCACTTATGAACCAGACCGTTGCATCAAGTGTCAGGACATTGATAGCAAGTTTATGTCAGTAGTAGAGATCCATGTTCAAGAGCTTGTTGAAGAATATTGAAGAAGCTAGGGAAACTTGCTCATAAAGGTCAATCCACAATTAGTCACTAAAGAAAGTCAACATTTGATGAGTGCATATTTGCTAAAGCAAATGTTGATCCACAGCAGATCGAGATGCGGGTCGAGATTTATAATTAAAGATAAACATTGCAAAGGCAAATCTTGATCCACGACAGATCGAGATCGAGATTCTCACAGATCGAGATCGAGATTCTCACAGATCGAGATCGAGATTCTCACAGATCGAGATCGAGATTTTCACAGATCGAGATCGAGATGGGTCCAGGCCGAGATCGAGATGCGGGTCGATATGTAGCATTTAATGTTCAAGGGACAAGTGGCTTATTGTGAACGGTTGATCCAGAGTGGTTGGGAAAGTACTTTTTGTTGACGAGTCCTGATTGGGCCACGTACACAAAAAGGACAAGATCAAGACTACACGACATTATAAAAGCAGCACTTTGTTTTATTTGTAATAAGACTTTAAGTCCATCTCTGTATTGTAACGATAATTTTAAAGAGAGAGCATTTACTGTAAAATAGAAGTGAGAGAGAGGATCAGTTGAATCAAGCTTCAATTGTTGTATTTATTGTTCAACTGATCCTGATATTTTTATGAATGTTGTAGCAAACCCTTCAATGAATATAAAGTTATATTCTTGAAATTCTGCGTCATCATTTACTACATGCATATTTGTATATTCTCTCATTACTTTGAAAAAGTTGTATTCACCCCCCCTCTACAACACATTTGGACCTAACAATTGGTATCAAAGCCTAATGTTTGACATACAAAACATAGATCCTTGTGTTTGGTAGAAGATTAGGGAGTTTTCAAGTCCAGATCTACTTTTTAAGATTTTCTTGAAAAGTGTACTTAAATTAATTAAATAGTGAAAACTCGTCCTAAAATTATTTAAATACTCCAGGTGTAATTATTTAGCTTGGGTGTATTTTACATAATTGTTGTGAATTAAACTGGGTACTTTGGTTTGTGGTGTTCTTCACGTGTTCATCGCTGTTCTTGTAAAGAAGATAAACCCATCAACTTTTTGATTACCTTTTCTAAAGACATAAAGTGAAAAGGGTGTTATTGGCTTTTGATTGGACATACTCACTGCACAAAAAGTAATTATCAGAAGACTCTGTACCTAGCACGTGGTTGTTAGGTGAGGTAGGTGAGAAAAGACACAAAAGTCAAAAAGTGTGAAAGTCAGGCATCAAATTTCGACCAAGGACAAAAGTTCGACTTGAGAATATTTAATTTGAGAATTTCGACTTGGTGAAATTTCGACATAGGCAAAAGTTTTGTAGATCGAGATCAAGATCGACTTGCGAAAATGGCTTAAAATATGTTAAGGTAAATCTCGATCTGTCGACATCGAGATCGACCTCGAGATGTAGATCGAGATGTAGATCGAGATCGACATAGATTATCTACAGAGCCTAGTGTCGGGTACTTAGAATTATTTTTGGTGACCAGTTTTGGAACTTTGATTCATTTGGAGATAATTCAATTTTCTTTTAATTACTACTCAAGTAATAAGAAAAGTTTATTATCTCTATTCTAAATCTATATTAAGATGGCACCTTAAAATCAATTCAAGATTCCAGTGTTCGACCAAGATCAATGAAGAATGAGTTTTGATAATGAATTTGTTACGATGGTTGTTGTTCCTAAGCATATGGAAGGAGATGTGATTGTATCACATCGGTCTGAGCCCAAAGAGGGAGTGGACTTTTCAGATGCTGATAAGGAGCAAATAGCTTTCGATACGTCCGTTCGATAAACCTAGAAATAGAGGTCATCATGGAAGGTACCGCTGAGATCAACAAAACACTTTTACTCAAGATGGAGTATGACACCTACAAGATCAGAAAAGGAGCAAGCAAAAGATGAAGACACTATGTTGGGTTATAGCAGGAATCTCAAGCATTAGTGAGGATGCAGCAAGGGAAAGCATTTGTTGATGAAGTTAAATGCAAGGTTGATTCTATCAGTGACAGTGATGCACCAAATGGATATCTGGCATCAATGACCAACACTGTAGATGAATCACTAAGCACTTCACAGGTATACATTCTAACTAGTATACGTTTATCTAATTCAGAACTGTATGTTTATTAAGTTTTGGAATGTATTATATTCATGATAGCATGCTAGCATCTTAGGACTTAAATGCTTAATTGATTGCTAAGAATAAGATTGCATGCTAGGATTCATGAGTTTAATCAGTACATTTCTTACATGATTTTATATGTAGTAAAATGAATATCTAGAATTAGATAGGGTGTTCTAGACGGTTAGGTGTATCCCTAAACATTTACTGAAACTTGAGTTAAATTTGATGTGATTTAATACCTCTGCTAATGTTGTGAAATTGCTAATAGACAAACAGGTCATATATCAGATTTTATTTGTTCTTAATGGCAAATGACTTGTTAATTGTTTATGTGCTTATTTTCATTTGATTTGCTTTTACTCACATAGTTGTACTTAAATGCTATATTAGATCATGTATTGCTTGTTAGGGATAATTGGTTAAAAGATGGTAGAATTATCTCAGAGTCAGTAAGTCATGTAGATTCGAAACTTAATCTAAAACTGACTTAGGTAATTAGAGATAGTTAAAAACGTTAGACAACGACAGAATGGATTAGACAGAATTAGTAATTAATTTGTTAGTTCTTCTATCCATGTGCTTTTATGCAGTGAAGCTGAATATTTACCATGTGTTCTTATTTCCATGCTTGTTTAGTTAAATTTGAAAATGCATATCTTAGGACTCGCATAATCTTAGACAAAGCATGTATAAGAGTCACAATAGGGTAAAGACTACTAGTTCACCTTAAGTTAGGTTGAAATCACTAGTCTCATAGCCTAAAGACTACTTTGTCAAGGCTGCAGTATATGAGAAGTGATCAGTCAAAGATTAGCTTGTGCATATTAAGGTTGAAGCTGTTGTTACCTCTGAAAATATCTCTAACCCATCTGGACTCAATTGAAGTTGAGTACCAAGAAGCTTAATCTTTTGTGATCGCAGAGTATGTTATGAAAGCGAAAAATTATGTGACTTCGTAACATTTATTGTTCGAGGCATATGATTAAGATTAAAGCTCTTCTATCACAACTGGTTGAGAAGGCCTCCCCGACGGTAACCTTTGGAGATGACAGCAAAGGATGTACAAGGGATATGGCTATCATGAGTTAAGAATTGTCATCAGTGGAAGCATCTTTCTTGTGGAAGGACTTAAGCACTTTCTAAAGGGCACTAGGGAATTCTTTGTCAAAGGTTTTCTGGAGAAGTGTTTGATCTAAAACAAGAAGGTTGGATGCTCACTCAGCTGCGGTTGAGGAAGTTTGTTCGTAGCTGACATGGAATTTGGATGTAAAGATGAAGTGAACTTTTCAATAAAGCTTTATCAATGAAGAGTTAGCTATGGCAAAGGAAGCTCTCACACTTGTTAGTCTGCAAGGCAATAGATTCTCTGATAAAGATGAAATTGGTGAGAGGACTGCTTTATATGGAATTCTTTCTAGAAGGACATTTTGAAGTATGTCACATAGGGAAGTCAATGGAAACATCACACTGAAGAAAAGTCATATGCTTAGTGGTGATTGGAATTGATAACCCCAATTACAAATCGGTGATGTTCAAGCATTCAATAGACAAAATGTCACAATGGTGATTGATCAAAAAAGAAGATCAAGTTGGAAACAATTGGTAAGCTGTGAGAACTTTGAAGTCAGATAGTGGAACTGCATTTCGCGAGTGAAGTTCTAAATGAAGTCTGCACTGAAAAAGGTACTTTGAAGCTGAAGCAATTAACACAGCATGCTGCTTTAATCAACAAGATCGTGAAAAGACATCATTTGAGTTAATGGCCAACAAGAAGCAAACACTGAAGCTCATTCGTGTGTTTGGAGGAGATTGTTATTAATTGAAGATTTATTTGAGTATCTTGGCAAGTTAAGTTAAGACTCATGGAACAATTTTCCTCGGCTACTCATTGAAGTCAAAAGTCTTCAGGGCTTAAGTGATATGAAAACAAAAGGTGATTAAAAGTCTGAATGTGAAGACCAACTACACCAAGCTCCCAAGCATTCAAATGAACGACTATTCTGAATCTTTGACAAATTCAGATACTGATGTAGAAGCTGAGGTTACAGAAGGAATTAATGTTTAGCAGCAACTCAGGGGGAGCAAATGAAAGAAGGATCTACTAGTCATACTCAACAATGAAGATCAAAGGATTTCATTAAGAACATTTATGCCAAGACAAAAGGTTTGAAGTCAAATTCAATCCTGGAGTCTCGTTCTTAGTGATCCGGACTCTTGAGTAAAGGCTAGAAGTGCTATGCAAAGTAAATAGTTACTCTTGGGAAAGAGCAATTGTCAAGAACTAACAATTGGTATCACCAATCAATTGGTATCCCAAAGAATACTGAAGAAGCACAGAGTGGTCCAGATTGGGTGATTGCAATGCAAGATGATCTCAATCAGTTCGAAGGAAGAAACTACTGAAGCTGGAACCCAGACCACTAAAGTCGAAGCTGAAATTGGTACAGTAAGGGTTCTCAGTAACTGGATGACTATTGGCATTGTTATGAGGGGAAAATCCAAACTGGGTGCTACAGGACTTTAAAGCAGAATGTATCGACGATGATGGAAACAGAATCTTCGGGACTTTCAAGATCAAGCAGTAAGCACCAGTGATGAGACTTGATCCTTTGGGACTCATCAATGGGGACCTAACAATTTTCAGGGACTCAACGATTAGGACCTAACAATCTAGCACATGTGGAGCATTCAAGCATGAAGATCTATCAGATGAATGTGAACAAGTGCACTCCTGAATGGTGAAGCTAGAAGATGAAGTTGCAGATCCATTACAATTTGTATATCATTCTATTCGCAAGCTCTTCTATGACGGAGATAGGGATTCAAAAAAAAAAGAAAAAAAATGTCAAGGACATGGTATGACACTCTGACTGTTAATTACTTTAATATGATTTTACAGTAGAGTAAGTTATACACATATATCTCTCCAGAATGCAAGGCACACACAATGTTATATATGTGCTAAGTATACCATGAGTATATTATATGTGGGTCTACTAACGAAAATTTGGCAAGATATATTTTTGCTAAGTTAATGCAGAGTAGGTACAAAATGAGCATGTTGGAAGAGTTGCAATTCTTTCTGGATTATAATTAATTCGAAAGAATGATGGCAATTAAAGGAAGTCAAGGATCTTTTGAAGATGCGCAATTTGGAAGATTCTAGACCTGCCAAGACTACTTTCCAATAGACCACTAAGCTTGATCAGGGCAAATCAGGTATATGAATTGAAGTGACAAGCTATAGAGGTATGATAAGCTCATTACTTATTCAAGTGCACAAAGACCATATATTTTATTCTCGATATGCCTATGTGCAAGTTTCCAAGTGGAAATTAGAGAATCTTATCTTATAGCTAAGTTATGAATTGTTAGACATCTTAGGGGATCACCAATTCTTGGAATCTGGAACCCTTAAGATAATAGGTTTAATCTAATTGGCTATATAAATATAGATGATACAGGTTGTACGAAAGGCAGGGAAGTCATTCCTAGAAGCTGTCAATTTCCAGCAACTCTGTTGAACTCTTCATACCACTGAAGGAACAAGCTAATGGACATCAGGTATCATTTCTTTTGAGAGTTGTCCTTAGTCGAATAACTTGCAGATGTTTGCTAAATAACTTGATGAATTTATTTTATCTAAGTTGGTTAGTAAACTTGGGATATTATTAATATACATAGTTGTTGGAAATCCCATCTGCAAGGAATTCTTAAATAAGCTCACAAGTATTAAATGTTCAATATTCAAAGACTTGTGAATTTATTTGAAATCCAGTACCTCATATTTTTTTGCTATTAGTTTAATTATCTTGCTTGTAAAGTATTATGCATAAGTAATAGTTAAATTATTTAGCATAAGTATTCAATTTATTTTGATTTGTTTAAATCATGATGATATAAAACAATTCAGTGAAATATCTGTTCCATGATTTAAGTAAATTAAAATAAATTAGAGGCATAATTATTTGTATATTAAATATTAGATAAGAATTAGTCAATGATATCTTGCTTAATTGCTTTGATATTTTGCTCTAAGAGTCTTAAAATATTTTATTACAAGTAATTGTGATGCTTTTGATATTAGTGATGGTATTTAGAATTTCTGTTCTAAATAATTAATGCATATTTCAAAACTCACTAATATTGGAAGATGAAGTATTTTCCAAGTTATATGTATAAAATTCTCAATGTTTTATATACTTAGAAAATATTTCTAAAATTGATTTTATTGCGAGGGGTTGTAAAAAGAATCACAAGTATTACTTTTTCCCTATTTAAAGGAGTTGTGAATTTCTTTTCAACTATAACCTCGAGCTTACGTATATCAATTAGTAATTGTTATGAGTACGCTTACAATGTGCAAAGTGACAATTATTAGATATGGCGTAGGAAGTTAAATGCTAATATTCAATCTAATGAATATTTTAGTATTTAGCGAATTTATTTTATCTTATTGAAATTATGGATTGAAACAATTCAATGGTTATTAGTTTCATAATTTTAATTTGATAAAATAACAGAAGCACAATTTCTTGCATCTTGAAATTATTGATAAATATCGAATAATTGGTATCAGCGTGCAATTAATTGTGATATGCTTATTGTTCTACTGAATAATTGCCATGTATAGTTTTTATAAATGCATGTGATTGGCAATTGCTTAGTACAACATAAGTATTTAATTTATTTTGGTTTATTTAAATCATGATGATATAAAACAATTCAATGAAATATTTGTTCCATGATTTAAGTAAAATAAAATAAATTCGCAGCATAATTATTTGTAGTACAAGTATTATCTTTTGTTACTTTGTGATAACTGAATAATATTTTATTACAAAATAATTGTGATATATTTAGTTTTCTTTCTTTGACTAGTTTATGATCCTGAATGTATTTAAAAGAAATTTTTTGTCTATTTCTTTTTCAAAATATTTTATTCAAAGATACATTCATTTTCTCTATCAGTTTTAATTAAGAAAACTTAAGAATTCTTTTTCAAAACCTCTCTTTTGAAAAACTTTTCTTAAGGATAATCTTTCTATTCTCTCGAAACTTTATTCCCTCCCAAAAGCTTGTTTTAAATGTTTTATCTTTAAAAGCTTTTTCTCTCTTTTAAAAAAAATTGTTTTAACTTCGAGGTACCAATCACTTGTAAAATGATTTGTTTTTAACTATTTGTTTCAGTGTATGTTTCACATTGATTCATAGTACCAAAACAGTGATTGCTGCTTTGAAGGCCTAGTACTGTAATGTTAAGCATACATTCAACCCCAATTGTCATGTTTTGATTTTAAGTCGGGGACATTATCAGGCAGACGAAAATGATGTAAATCATAATTGAATTATGAGTCGGAAAATCATTCTCTTCTATCTGATAAGGATGTTTTGCAAAACTGTTTTCAAAACATACAGTGCTTAGGTTTAATGGAAAAGAGTCATTTTATTGAGATACAATTTGGTAGAAGAGTTGAATTCCTTATTTGTTGTAAATTCCCGCATTTTATTATGGGAAGTTTGCCTTATAAGAAATTCATAGTGATAGAATTTTTCTCTGATACTCCCGCGTTTTATTATGGGATAAGTATCTTAAAGAAAATTTTTATTAGTGTCATGCTCTTAAATGATTAATTTTTTTTCGATCTGACAAAACTCTTTTATTAAAAGTGCTTTAATGCAATCCCTTTACCATTCCTCTTTATATTTTTATTTTTATTTTCTCATTGAGATGAAAAATATATTTTGGAATGTTAAAGTGATTATCTTTTTATCTTATTTAAATTGATTTTATCTGTTTAGCCCCCAGTGGCTATAGTAGCTGGCCAAGAGGTTGAAAACCCATCAATCTCTGACCCAGGCCTTAATACCAAACACTCATTTCATCCACTTCCATATATTAACCCTTGGAGTTATAAGAAACATATGTTTGTTAGAGGTTGATAAGGGAGAAATAAGGATGAAGTCGGAAGTGCACCCACAGCTCTACCTCCAGCGAAGTAAAGAAGTATATAAACTGAGGTATCTGTAAGCTCATCTGTATTTTCTAAAAAGATGCAGAGCTGAAAAGGCAATAAAACTGTCTCTGGAATCATTCTCTCAACAGGGTGAGTCCATTGAAATTCGCTCGTCAGCCAGAGCATCTTGTAATGAGTCAAGCACACCACTGGCATTCACGCTGATGGTAAGCCTAAACAGATATATTTTAGGGACACATTGCAAGACGTGCACAGTGTGAGGTATAGGCATGTTAACAAAACACCCGTCATTGGGTTACGAGGGAAACGTAGACTCTAAATTGCCATTCATTACATTGTCTACTACGTTGACCCTCCTGGAAGGAACATTTCCAGATCCTGAAAAGGAATGTCCACCTCCCGTTTACGGAGAAGGTGTGAGGCAACTCCTTGATAGAACAAGGCAGGATTCCCAAAAAGATTTTAAAATCTTGGGATAACCCATCTCAAAGAGGTGAGGCTCCACTAGACAGTGATTTAACAATTGCTATTGAGTCTGGTGTGGGACAGTGCTTATGCATGAAAGATCAAAAACACCTCTACGAGGCAATTCTCCATTCGATAGTGATTCAGTTTATATTGATGAATCAGGTGATGAGAATATGAATGAATTGACGGATTTCACTTACAGGTACAGAAGGCTATATCTTGGAATAAAGAGTGAAAGTGAGAGAGAGAAACACTTAAGTGAAAGTGAGGGAGAGATACACTTGAGTGAGAGATAGGGAGAGAAAGAGTGAAACACTTCTAAGTGCTCGACACTTAAGTGTAAACACTAACAGAACGAAGTATAAGTGAGGAAACCATAAGCCAAACACTTACCCTTGCTACTTGCTACTTCTGGCAGAAAAGTTACTATTTTTTCCCGATCAACGACAGACGAGAACCTTCTTTGGGAGACAAACCATCTAAAATTTGGACCTAACAATTGGTATTAACAATTGGTATCTTCAAAAGTGGGCCATTGGAGGATTCCTCAACTAAGGGGGAGAATTTATAGTGTTATAGTTATAACAAGAAAAAGGATAAAGAGGGAGAAGTTATAATGTTATAGCTATAACAAGAAAAAGAAGAAGTTAATAAGTCTTATCTTCGTATCCTTCGGAAGAGTTAAGAGTTAATGTCCTTAGGTTTCGTATCCTGAATCCTGGAAGATTCTTGGAGAAATGAGTTCGTATCCTTGGGAGAAGTTAATATCCTTAGGGGGAGATTTTGGACAAGAAAAAGAAAATCTTATCTTCTGATCCTGAGGGGAAACAACAGAAATATGGGAGAATCAAGAAGCTGTATCCTATACTTGAAAGGAGTTGTCAGAAGAGGATTCCTAATCTAAGTGGGAAGAACAGAAATGACTATTCCATTAATTTTCTAAAGGGAGAAGAAGAATAAGAAGGAGAATCATATTCGCAGGGGGAGAACATTATTTGAGCTATGTTGAGTATTGGTTGAAGACATACCCAGGAATTGATTCTTATGAAGCTCTGTTCATGATAAGTTCTTTAAGTTCAAACTGAAGGATTTTGAAACGGAGAAAGCTCAAACAGACAGAAATGAAAATGATACAATTTGAATATCAGTTCAGCGTCAGAGGAACAAGCATCTTTCGTTTCAGTCACACAAGAATTCTGGAAATGCAATATTTGATCCAGAAAAACCAGTAGCATTATTTACAAGTCTCGGACATTCTTTTTCTAGTTGTTAGTTGAGTTATCCTCCCTAGGTTATTTGTTTGCTAAAAGTTTAACAATCAAATAGGGGGAGATTGTTGGAAATGACGAAGCTGTATAAATAGTAATCGTGATAACTCAACACTAGAACAGGACAAGTAAATAATACTACCATTACACAGAAATCAGCAAGACATGAAGACAAGGCAAATACAGTGAATCAAGACATTAGAAGAAGTTTTGAAGTCTACTACAGGTCACTGAAAGAAGTTCATTTATATGTTCATGCCTCAGTGAAGAATAATGTTTAAAGACTTTCAGGGTTTCAGAAGTGTTGAAGATTCAGTATAGCAGTGCCACTAAAAGATTTCAGTGTAACAGCATTGATTGAAGATAGACAGTGTTTGAAGCATAGGAATCTAGAAGAATTGAAGACATGGTAAAGACAAAGGTTAAAGAAGACAGCTACAGTCTTGAAGTTATACTCACTGATAATCAGTGAAGAACAGAGAATGAAGTATTCAAGATTGTAGTAGTAATGAAGACGTTGTCGAAGTACCAGAAAAGATTCTAGTGAAGTTACATTGTTTATTGACAGTTAATGTTCGAACCACTTATTGGGAAGCCACATTACCAATTGAACATGGTAATCTATTCAGAAGCAAGAACCCTATCAAGACTAGTCACTTATGAACCAGACCGTTGCATCAAGTGTCAGGACATTGATAGCAAGTTTATGTCAGTAGTAGAGATCCATGTTCAAGAGCTTGTTGAAGAATATTGAAGAAGCTAGGGAAACTTGCTCATAAAGGTCAATCCACAATTAGTCACTAAAGAAAGTCAACATTCGATGAGTGCATATTTGCTAAAGCAAATGTTGATCCACAGCAGATCGAGATGCGGGTCGAGATTTATAATTAAAGATAAACATTGCAAAGGCAAATCTCGATCCACGACAGATCGAGATCGAGATTCTCACAGATCGAGATCGAGATTCTCACAGATCGAGATCGAGATTCTCACAGATCGAGATCGAGATTCTCACAGATCGAGATCGAGATAGGTCCAGGCCGAGATCGAGATGCGGGTCGATATGTAGCATTTAATGTTCAAGGGACAAGTGGCTTATTGTGAACGGTTGATCCAGAGTGGTTGGGAAAGTACTTTTTGTTGACGAGTCCTGATTGGGCCACGTACACAAAAAGGACAAGATCAAGACTACACGACATTATAAAAGCAACACTTTGTTTTATTTGTAATAAGACTTTAAGTCCATCTCTGTATTGTAACGATAATTTTAAAGAGAGAGCATTTACTGTAAAATAGAAGTGAGAGAGAGGATCAGTTGAATCAAGCTTCAATTGTTGTATTTATTGTTCAACTGATCCTGATACTTTTATGAATGTTGTAGCAAACCCTTCAATGAATATAAAGTTATATTCTTGAAATTCTGTGTCATCATTTACTACATGCATATTTTTATATTCTCTCATTACTTTGAAAAAGTTGTATTCACCCCCCCCTCTACAACACATTTGGACCTAACATCAGTGATGATGACTCTACTCTCATTTCTTCCCTACTCAAGGTAAAATCTACAACTCTTGTGCAAGATGTACATGCTCGGTCTCTTGCACCTAGGATGAGTGAGGGTGTGAAAAGAAAAAGAGAGATAAAAGAAAAGAGATGTGAGCATAAAAATGAGGGGCTGGGAAAATACCAGGCAAAAGGAGAGGGCCCTGAGCAAGGCCAGAATAAAAACAAGACGTGGGAACCCAAAAATCAAAGGCATTAGGCATGGAGAGTGAGTTGGTGAGGAGTGATGAGATCACTCATAAAAAACCAGAGAGTGTGAGAACCACCACAACCTCCAAATCCTCTAAACAAGCTGATGAAAGGTTGAAATCCCTTTCACACAAGGTCACTAAATTATCCAAGAACTTGGACACAGTGGGCAGGAATCAAGTGAAACTGGTGAACAGGATGACAAGTTTAGAGCAGACCATGAATGAAGGGTTCAAGGCCATCTTTGACAAGCTTCAGGAGTTTCAAGCAAAATTTTCAATCCTTGCAGTTGCTACCTCAACTAAGGGGGAGAAAAGTGGTATGGCTTAAGTGTTTGTTGCAGATGAAGGAAGAAGTGATAAGGTGGCTGTTAAGGAGACAACTGAAGCTGCATCTCAGGAGGAGAGTCAACTAGCATTGCTGTCTAGTGTGGCTGCTGAGATTGCTACAAAGCTTGGAGGTAATAGGGTAGAGAGACCAAAGGAGAAATGAGTGGTGATAAAGGAGGGAGTTGTGAAGAAAGATTATATGGTGAATGTAGTTGGAAAAGTGAATGAGAAGCTTTTTCAAGATGAAGGTAATGATTTCATTTTAGAAGAAAGAGAAGATCTTGATGATGAACAAGCTGCAATCCTGATGGTGGATGATAATGAAAACAACAGAGTGTTTGAAGATGCAAAGTTTAACAAAAGAATAAATGACCTAAGAGCCTCATTTAGCAGAGACCCCAAGAAATTTTCTGATTCAGTGAGACAGTCAACAGTGGGAGCAGATGTGATGGTGTCTAGGAGCAACAAATGGGTAATCTATGTTAGAACTGACGGAGGTTTCAGTTGGTGTGTAAACATGACTTATCTGAGTAGGCAGAAAATTGCAGTTATAGAAGTAATTAAACTCAAAATCAAACAGATAAGTCATGGCTGAATGAAAATCTGAAAAGGACTCTACAGAAGCTGATAGTTGAAAAGCTCTCAGAAGTAACTCAGGATCCCTTAGGAATCAATTTCAGTAGCTCCACATATGGAAAGTACAAATCTATGAATTTGGAGAGAGTGACCATGTGTAGGCCAAGGTCTGTGAAGGAAGCCTTTGACTAGTTCAAGTAACTTCCAAGGAATGAAGAAATGGATGAAGTGTTGAGAGTGTTGGAAGGTGAATTGAGGAGATTAGAAGAGTTGAAATTGAAAAAGAGTGAGAAGAAAACTCAGAATAAGAAAGATGGAGATGATAGTGAAAAGCCTGATGGAGGTGCAGGTAGTTCCAGCCAACACCATACTGTGAAGGATCATCTGGAGCTGGAAATAAGGTGGAGATAAATGAGGAGAAGAATGAGAAGGAGTCCAGAGATGGTATTGAAGGGAAAGTGATGAAGACAGTAGTTCTTGGTTTTGAAATGGATGAAAAAGATGCTGTCAGGAGTAATAAGGAGAAACTTACTATCACAAAACCTACTGTCGAACCTGACTTGACAGTAACCTCTCAAAAGTTACTTTCAAAGAAAGTATCCTTTTCCAAGAAGTACATGAAAGCAAGGGCAGAGAGACCTAAGCCTCATTCAAGTAGGAGGCCTAGCAGGAAAGGGTGGAAGCTTATGTCTGAAATTCTACATGAGGATTGTCTGGATGTTAGAAGGCCAACCATCAACAACATAGCAGAAGCAAAAGCAGAATCCTTGGTGAATGTGAAATTTGAGTGGTCTGGGATGAATACTCTAAGCAAGATAATTCTTTTGTATTCAAATGGAACAGTTAAAAAGTTGAGTTATGAGATGAGAAAAGTAAACTACTTTCTGGTCAGAAGAATGCTGCTTATAACTCAAGGATCAGACATGAGGACACAGTTGGTGAGAAGTCTGTTGATAAAGAAGCTCATGGATTTAATGGACTCTTTCAAACCTCATCCTTTAGATTTCAATGATGTTGAAGAACCTGAAACAGTTGTCTACTTTGATGGAGTAATGTTTGAGGGAGAAGATGGAGTCAAGGAGTTTTAGAGCTCAGAGTCTCTACAAGACAAAAACCTGGATTTACTTGAAAAGTTTGTGAAGCAATTGGAGGGATATCCTTATCCTGAGGAGAGCAGATACATGTCAAATGTTCTAAGAATTATTCAAGCCAAAAAGAAGAGGGAGATTGAGAAGAAGTTTGAATATGAGAGGACACAGAAATGTCTTCTTAGGAATTCTGACAAAATTATCTTCTACAATACTAGTGATTCTGCTGAAGAAATCACCTTTGAGGAATTAAAGAAGTTGGCTATGAAGTATTCTCATATCATTGAGCTCATTAAGAAGCAACTGCTCAATATCACCAATTATGAGATTTTTGATTTGAAAAATAAAGCACTGGAGATATGTGACTCTAAGAGGAAGGAGGAGAAGGAGAAAAGAAAGAAGTTTGAAGATGAATTTGAAGCTGCAAAGAAGAAATTGTTGAGTTCCGATGCATAAAACGCAGCGGATAAACGTAAATATAACGAAAAATTTCGGAACCCTAACGCAGGATCATGTATAAGATTGGATGGATTATGGTGATAATCGAATCATACCTATTACGATCTTGAATGTCACGAACTCAACGGAGATCCTTGCTATCACGACTTGTGTCTTCTTCTCGAAAACACCTCTATGGTATCCACACGAGCACCTTCAAGAGCGTCTCACGATCTTGATTACGGAGTGGATGTACTAGCAAACCTTTGATAATTCGAATTGTCTTCCTGCCTCTTTGCTGCCTCTTCTAGGGTTTTTCTATCAAAACGTATCCTGCCTCTTAACCCTACATTATCTATTTATAATGTTTGGTTAACAGGCCCATAGCAGCAAAACCTAACCCATGTAGGTCTAGGAAAATAATAAAACGAATTTTATTATTTAATTAATAACTAAGTCATACTTAATTATTATGGGCAGAAATACAATTCTAATTTGAATTTATATTATCTTAATTAATTAAGTCTCACTTAATTAATATAATAAAAATTCAAATAATTATCAATTAATTTAAATCTATAATTTAAATTAACTATTCCTCTAAGTGCTCTTTGCGTGTGACCCTATAGGCTATTATTTAATTGGCAATAATTTTAGTCTCCAATAAAATTATAAACAATGAGCGGCATCTAGTAATACATCATTGCTACCCAATTAAACAATAATTAAATCGTGATTCGATAAAACCTTTCGTGATTAATGTTTCCGTGTAATATAATCCTTTTAACCATATATATTATAGATTAAACTCGAGGCATGTATTTAGTCATCCTCTTCAACATTTAATCTGGGTTTACTTGATCCATGAGTAGACTATGAAAACAAATCATTATTTGAGCACGGCCATGCATTTTATAGTCTCACTCAATCAAGAGGCCAATAATATCTCTCCTAATTATAGGAGGGTTAAATCCTTTATCTATCATTCATATTTCTCATACGACTCATGATATACCCGATGTCCACTTTTATCATTACCCGGTCAAAGGTAACTTTTAATGTAGTCAAAGTATATTAATCCTCGTATAAAAATATAATGATCTCAAGTCAGAGGATCATTACACCATTATCACTGTGAGTCTTTCTTATGACTTTATTAAACATGAAGAATCTCACTGTGGGTCTGTCCAGTACCATGTACTCCTGCATATACCTATGTGTTGACTTTAGTATCCCCATACTTATAACCAATGAGATGTGGTTATCTGTCAAACAACATACTAGTCTATTTATGTATTATTATTGTCCTATAATAATAATACTCGACTAGGGACATTTAAGAATATGATATATTATATAATCTCAAGTTCAAGTCATGTACTAAACTATACAATGTGTATCATGATTCTAAGGACATTTATTATGCTAACAAATATATCGCAGTAATTAAAGTCATAATAAATATGTTTATTGAATAATCAATTGACATAAAGGTTTATCAAAATAAACATTGTATTGCCTCTAGGGCACCTACACCAACAGAAATTAGAATAAATTTCCAAGAGAATCAAGGAGGCTGAGATTGACATGAAACATGCTTTGCTGAATGATCAATTCTCCAAAAGATCCAACTATATTTCTCCAGTCCTGTTTGGGCCCCTGAGAATCATTGTTGATAGCATTGAAGTGGAGGATGTCAACTTCAGGGTGCTCAATAATGAAAACCTAAGGAAGATATTCAGAATGGTCACAGGCTCATTCCTGGAGTTTGAAAGAGATCTAAGCAAAGTTGTCTGGGAGATCATTGAGTCCAGAGAAGAAGAGGATGAGTCTTTTGACAAACTCAGGGTGAAACAGATCTACTCTTCTACAAAGGAAAGATTTGACAAGGACATGTTTGGGATGAAGTACTTATGCATATCCAAGGGGCCATCTGAGAACTACTACACCTGTAAGGAGCTGAGGAATCTTTCTCACAAAATGGTGAAACTAGTCTTAGATTGTATTGCTGATCATGCCAAGACAGAAGAAGAGAAGAGGGAACTAAAATCTCTTGAGGGACTGTATGGAAGAATGACAGCAGAGAAGAAGTAGTTATGTAGCTCAAGTCAAAATTGAAAATTTGCTCAGTCTAGAGGAGCTAAATTTGAGATAGGAGTGTACTTGTAATTTCTTTTATTCCCTGTACAAACACTTCTATTTTTATTAGTTGAGATAGCATCTGCAGTTTTCTTTAAATTTGTCTTTATTCATCATAAAAACAAATTGGGGGAGATTATTAGGGATTGTGGTACCATCAATGTAATCAACTAATATTTACTTAGATTAATTAATAATTAACTAAGTAAAACATACTGTCATATATAGTTTGACAGTACGTTTAAAATGTCACTTGTAATAAAGATGCTCAAATAGTTAAGTAGGTGATAGTAAGTATCAATAGTTACTGTCATGTGTAAATAAAATAAATGATCAATGAGGTAGAAGTTCACAAAGTGTTCATGCACAGCATAGATCAAATCTTTAACAGTAACATTCTACATTCTGGAGCCTACGACAACATGTTCAAGTGACAACAACTTTTGGAAACAGACGACAGCAACTATTCCTTGACAGTAAATTTGGCGGAGATTGAAGATTCTATGACAGCAAGTTTTATTGACAGCAACTATCCCTTGACAGTAAACTTGGCGGAGATTGAAGATTCAAGACAGCAAGTTTCTTGACAATAGCTTTGACGGGGAGAGTTGACAGCATGTTTGGCGGAATGATCGACAACATGTTTGGCGGAATAGTTGACAGTACCTATGGACAACAGCATGTTTTAGAAGACTGGTGATCCTGACAGTAAAGTATGCGGTAACAAAGATCTTGTCACCAAAGTGAAGCTGAAGGTTGACAGTAACTTTCATAGAAGCTGATAGTTTGTTTCAAGTAGCAGCTAGGTAAATTCATTCACAGATTGATCTTGACATTTTTACCTAGTCTGTCAAGTCTACAATTGCAACTTGAGATAAAGTAAGCAAAAATGTGAAGCGTGCTCATGGTGTTAAGAATGTCAAATCCTCACAGAGTACGTTTATCTACATTTGGAATGAAGACAAGACTCGTGAAGAAAAAGTGAGATTACCATTTCGAGTATTGTCCAGTATACAAGATAAAGCATAGAAACTTTCTCTAACACACACAACTGAGCTTAAATTTTCTAAAGCATAGAAACTCTAGCAATCTCTTGTTATTGTATCTATTGAAGCTGGAAACTCTTCCCAGTCAGTTGTAGCAACAAAAATTAATAAAATTAATTTTTGAAGTAAAACACTGTGTGTCCATAGCTTACTTGTCTTTTGTTTTGTAACTTAATATATTTGTTTTTGTTTGTTGTTAGCAAAAGTTCTTAAATTTATTAAGTTGCGTTCAACCCCCCCTTCTGCAACACTCATTCTGTTTAACAGATATCCTTCACTATGTTGATAGATATTAGTTTGTCCAAATGCTTTTGAGATAAATCTTCTTCAGGCTTGTCTTTTAATGAAAAAGGATCTCTGAAAATCTTGGCTTCACCCCTGTAGACTTTGACATGTGAATCACCAATACCACCCTTGTTTTTACTAAGTCTGGCATTGAGAGTCAGAGTTTGAGTTTTGGTCCACAGAAGATCAGACCTTTTCTTTCTGATCTGAGATTGTTATTGCTCTGCTTCTTCATCATCAAAACTAGATCCATCTGGGAGAAAAGTAGTTCCTGTCATAGTGAAAGGAGTTTTTGGTTTAGCTGCAGCTTTTTGCTGAATTCTTAAAGTTGATCTTGTTTGAATTTCTAAAGTAGACTTTGATTGAGCAATTGGCTTAGGAGTATCAAGAGATTTGGCTTGGACAGACATAGATGTAGTCTTCTTTTGTTGAGTAGATGCCTTCCTTTGAATTGAAGTTTTCTTCACCTATTTTCTCTTTTTCTGGACTTGAGTATTGTCAGTACCAAATTTCTTTAATTCTTTTTCTACAAAAACTAGATCCATTCCTGGATTTTCTTCTTCAAACAACTTTCTTGCTAGTTCTGCATCCTTTAAATTTTTCTCTTCTATCTTTTCAGGCTTCTCTTCTTCTTCAAGCCTTTTTGCTAATTCCATGTCAGTTTCCATCAGAGTTTACTTCTTATCAGAGTTTATCTTCTTATCAGAGTTTATCCCAGAGTTTTTTGTCATCAGAGTTTGAGAGGTTATCAGAGTTTAACCAATCAGAGTTTGCTTCCCATCCTTATGACTCCTTTGATCTTCATCATCAGGTTTGTCAGATTTTTATGCAGCATTCTCCTTGCATTTGTCTGTAACCTTCTCCCCCTTTCTGACATCATTACCCTTTCTAACTGTAAGAATCTCAACAATTGTGTGTAGCATACTCTGCATAGAGTTGACAGAAGTAGAGAGATTATCAACTTTTACATCCAATGCATCCTGTTTGGCTGAAACATTCTTCAACTTTAATTCCAGAGCATGTTAGAAGTAGTGGCAGCAGTTTGAACAGAAGCAGAGGTTTGTTTACAGACTCCTTTAAATCAAAAACTTCATTGTGAAGTCCCTTGGACAACACAATAGTAGCCTTCAAGATTGTCTTCATCTCTTCAGAATTTATTTCCTTATCATCTTTATGGATCAATTCATGAACATGTGGCCAAGAGATTTCTTCTTTTAAAAATTTCCAAGACATGTCCCAAACCTTTTATTTGTGAGAGGAGAGAAGATCTTCATTAGATGGCCCTGCTTTAGAACTGAAATCCCTCTTTATACCTTCAACATCTAGGGCAGCTTCAATTTCACCCTTGAGATTTTCCACCATCATGTAATCAGGATAATCCATCCTTAATCTTTCATGTGCATCATGTGAATTGACAGGCCGCCTTTTTTAGTTGTACCTTTATGTGTAGGGGATTGACAGGTCTGTGACTTCTTCATCAGCAAAAATTGGCTCATCAGAGTTTATGTCCTCCCCATCAGAGTTTGTGACTTGGTTAGAGTTTGGCAAAACATCAGAGTTTGCAGTAACAGATAAACTCTGAGTACCTGCAAAAGTAACAGAACATCCTAAATCACTTTGATTTTTTAAAGTAATCTTATTACTTCTCACTTCACACATATCATAACTTTTAATAGTTAGATTTTGCTCACTAGAAGTAACTAACTTCTTTCTCAATTATACCTATCATTTTTCCAGATTCAATATATGCCTCTCATTATTAATTCTATTTTTCACACATTTTACCTTACTCTTGCATGAAAATCTCAATTCACAGTGTCCTACAGAAATAAGAGGTGGTTGAGAAAGGAGGTTTGTAGCACATGAATAGGGGTATCCTTTTCAAGACTATTCATGATCATTCCAGCAGTTAAAATAGAAAATGTAAAATCTGAACTTATACTATCAGAGAATGCAAATTCTGAAGAAAAGTCAGAGTTTATACCTTGAGTATATATTGATGTGGAAGGAGTCTCCATTTGCTATGCAGAAAGTGGTTGCACCATGATTGCATTAGAGATTTCCATTGGAGTTGTCTCAGAGTTTGTCTCACTAGCATCAGCAACAATAGAATCTTCATTTATGGTAGTTGTGCCTGTATCCAAACTTTGATTGGATGGTTCTTGTGTGACAGGGGCCTTAAAAACTTCTTCAACCCTTTGAGCTGAAGGTTCTTATGGGTTATACCCCTGATTCTTTCTTGCTTCATATGCTTCTTCTTCATTTGATGTTGTTGAACTTTGATCAACAGGTTCTTGGGTGCCTAGCCCTTCAAGGACTGCTACCTCACTTTGAGAGGCAGGTTCTTGTGTGTCCTGGCTAAAAGAGACAGTCCTTTTCTTCTTTCTTGAAAACTGCTTTGAACTTGAAGAGACTGAAGATGATTGAGATTTCTTTGCTTCCATTTCCTTTCTAACTTCTTCAACCAGCTCCCTCACCCTTTCATAAGATATCTCCTTGATAATTTACTTAGGGGAATGAATAGGAGAGTCAGAGATTGTCATAGGAACATCTTCCTCTAGAGTGACATATGGCCCATCTTTTAAATAATTGTGTTATCGCTCCTATTCAGCCTTGAGCCAAAGATGAGTCAACTTCCCTAAAATTTTCCTGCAGACCGTCTTGTCAATAGTAGCCCCCCGTCTAATACGTTCACGGTTATAATGGGCAACATTTGTCCACCAATCAGCTTTTGACTTGACATACCGAAGAATCATGTTCTCAATTGGAACTGGTAATTCTAAAACTAGCTAAACTCTGATCATTATCAAAATTTACATTAGGGAATAAATGGCTGAAAATCAATGGTAAAAATCTAGCAAAATATATAGTATGTACATCATCATCTATTTTACTAGCTAATTGCCTAATTATCAAACAAGGAAAATTTAAATTTAAATTGTGGGTCAGAGAATACCCAATCTGTTGAGACAACTACGATATTGCATCAAAATTGGTGCATTTTGCTGTGAAGGCTCTAGTTATGCAATCAAAGAAGAAGCTCAATTCTCTTCTTAGATTCGGCCTTGTCAAACTCCCTAACTTGGATAGGCTTCCACCAAAGCCTATTTCTCTGAAAAATACCTTTATTTAATCATCACCAACTAAATTATCGTAAACAACCACTTTTGGTAAATGAAAGGCTTGTCTCACTACTGCAAGAGTGATGGAGAATTTTTCGTTATATTGAAATGTGATGATGGGCTCCCCATCATCACCAGCATCATTAAACTTCGTAGAAGACTAGATTTTGATTAAAGATTAAGTAGAGAAGTTTGTTTGTTCATGTAGTGCATACCCAATATTGATGTTCTGTAGAAAATCTTGAACAACATGAAAATCTTGAGGAGTTTTAGTTTTATCCGAGAGATATATAGTTTATAGCGGCAAAAGAGTAGTTTTGGAATGTAAGACCTTTGGATGCCATTGAAAATCAGAGATTTGCATGTTTAAGAAATTAGGGTTTATATGAAACGAGAGAGAAAGAGGGAAATATTAGATGCAGATGAATAATTCAAAGTGAAAATAAGAATTAAAGTATTTTCTCTCATTTACATATACTCTGTAGTGGGACACGTGGCATAAAATTATTGGAAGAGTAATAAGTAGTGCAATTCTCAAAATACTGCAGGTGTGTGTGTATCTGTGCATAAAACTGAAACGTTTTCCGTGACAAACACGCGCCCTATGGTTATTCCAATCAGAAAATAACTCGGAGTTTAATCATCTAACAGAGTTTAGTGCAAATAGATTTTATCATGTAATCAGAGTTTAAATCAAATAGAGTTTAAAATATAATCAGAGTTTAAAACAAACAGAGTTCAACATGTACTATAACATAGTTAACCATAAACACTGATAACTTGTGATCAGAGATTAGATGTTCCAATGAACAGAGTTTACTCCTATTTGTATCAGAGTTTACCACATACTCTAACAGAATTTGTCATATACTCTGATTGTCTGTTATTTGCCATCTGGAGTTAATCCACTTGTCACAATTCCTAATTCAGAAACCAATCTTGTAAAAGTTGCTTCACATAGTGGCTTGGTGAATATGTCAGCTAACTGTTGATCTGGGAGAACAAAATGCATTTCAATTGTTCCTTCCATGACATGTTCCCTTATGAAGTGATATCTGATACTGATGTGCTTTGTCAGAGAATGTTGAACTGGATTTCCTGTCATTGCAATATCACTTTGATTATCACAATAAATAGGAATTTTAGAAAAGTTCAAACCATAATCTAACAGTTATTTTTTCATCCATAAGATTTGTGCACAACAACTTCCTGCAACTATATATTCAGCCTCTACTATTGAAGTAAAGATAGATTTCTATTTTTTACTGAACCATTAGACAATTCTTCCTCCTAAGAATTGACAACTGCCACTTGTGCTTTTCCTATCAATTTTGCATCATGCAAAGTCAGCATCTGAATAGCCTATTAATTTAAAATCAGACTCTCTAGGATACCATAAGCCAAGATTAATGGTGTCTTTAATATATCTAAAAATTCTTTTGACAGCAATCAAATAAGTTTTCCTTGGATTTGCCTGAAATCTAGCACATAGACAAGTTGCAAACATGATGTCTGGTCTACTTGCAGTCAAATAGAGTAGAGAACCAATCATGTCTCTGTATGCTGTAATATCAACATGTTCTCTAGTGTCTTGATCATGTTTTGTTGCAGTAGCCATTGGAGTTGTAGCAGGTGCAGAGTCTTGCATTTGGAATTTAATGAGTTGATTCTTTCTGTATTTAGACTGATTTATGAAAATTCTTTCCTCAGTCTGTTTTACTTGTAACCCTATAAAATAACTCAATTCTCCCATCATGCTCATTTAATACCTAGACTACATTAGCTTTGAAAATCTTTTACAGAGTTTCTCATTAGTGGAACCATATATAATATCATCAACATATATTTGTGCCAATAATAAATCCTTACCTTGAGTTCTATAAAACAAGGTTTTATTAATTGTGATATGGGTAAAAATAAGCCCTAAAAGAAGTAATAAATATAGCATTTATTATTCCTTTAATTAGACCTGTTATGGTTCAAAGGCTTAAGGCCCTCAAAACGAACTAGGAAAATAAATCCTAGGATCAATTGGATTTGTAAGTCCAGCCCACAAGCTCTGCTGAAGCCATAGGCCCATTAAGCCTTTGTTATTAATTAATTTCGTAATTATTTAATAAAGGCCCAGGAAAGGCCCAAAAAGCCTGTTGAAGGCCTTCACCCTAGAAGGATCTAGGAGCCCAAACGTGGGAGGAGTCCGACAAGGACTCTCATTCCTATAAGGTTTTGGATACCCCTGCTGCTAGGAGACTTGGCCCCCAAGTCTCCTAACCCTAATCTGATTCCAAGGCCTTCATGTGCCTATTTAAAGGGCCTAACCCCTCAACATTAGAACTACGTTTTTGGCTTGATTCTCATACGAACTGAGATACGTAGGCAGTTAACGAGGACCTGAGTTAGTCACAAAACGTTAGTGCAACCATTAAAGCTTGAAGCTCTCCCAAACCCTAGCATTAATTACGTATTAAAGACACCTAGTTTTTGATCCGTAACATTTGGCGCCGTCTGTGGGAAATGAATAATAACCATGACAAGAACACGAAGTACTGCAAGCACCCTTGAAGGAGAGATCCCTGGCGCCGCTGTCGACACCACTGTTCCCCCAATTACAACTCAGGGGCAACAAGCTGTTATTCCAACCACCTCCGTTGAGGACCCTGAAGTAAGCACCCGGCGTGCTGGACCCCTCAACATCGTCGTTCATCCTTCTAACCCCGATGTGTCAATTCATGCTTCAGCTCCTCCGCTCCAAGTAATTCCACCCCTTCATACTACTTTTATTGCTCCTCCTACTATGCAGGTCCCGTCTGCTATAACTCCCGACCCTCGTTATGGGCTCCCAAGGAACTATGAGCCCCCTTATGAGCAAGGGCTGTTGCCCCACTATACCTCACAACGAAGAAGTCGGGACTTCTCTGGACCTTACTCAACTGATGACGAAAAGTCATCTGACGAAGATGTTAACCCACGAAGGAGGCGACCTGGTAAGGAACCCCTTGGAGGGAGGAGTACCCAGCCCCGAGGGCCTCAAAGTAATGACTCCCTGAACCTTCAGGAAAAAATACGCGCTCATGAGGCTGAAGCTCAACGACTAAGGAAAGACCTGGAGAAGGCATTGGCAAGGCGACAGCGCCCCAGAGTGGAGGGTGCTGGAGAGTTGATGAGAAACACCTCTGTAATAGATTTGGATGAGCCCCCGAGGCAAATAAGGACAAGTCATGTCAGGGCTGATCCCCAAGAGTTATTGCCGCTTGGAGATCCTGATGATCCCACACCCCCCTTCACAGAGAATATTATGAATGAAAAGATATCAAGGAAGTTTAAGATGCCAACAATCAGGGCCTATGATGGAACGGGAGATCCCTCAAATCATGTTCTCACGTTCTCTAATGCACTGTTGCTGCGGCCTGTAAACGATGCCATCAAGTGTAGGGCGTTTCCCCAAACCCTGAGTGGCATGGCTCAGCGGTGGTTCAGCCGTCTACCACCAAACTCTGTTGGGTCATTCAAGGATCTGAGCAGGGCCTTCATTGGTCAATTCATTAGCAGCAAGACTCATGAAAAGTGCTCAGCTTCGCTAATGAACATGCACCAGGGGAAGAACGAATCCTTGAGGGATTACATGAATAGGTTCACAAAGGAACCTTGAAGGTCCCTGATCTAGATCAGAAGGTAGCTATGATAGCCTTGCAGCAAGGGACTTCTGACGAAAATTTCAGGAGATCGTTAGCCAAGAGGGCCCCTGAAACTATGAATGAGCTCCAAGAGAGAGCAGGAAAGTATATCAAGGCTGAGGAAAGTATGAGGAAAGCTCAAGGGTTTCAGACCTCGAACGCCTATCCTAAAAAACGATCCAGCGATACCGAGTACACTGTTGATACCAAGTATGCAAAGAATGGTGACGCCAATGACTCCAAGAAAAAAGGAGGTGCCAGGTTCACCGAGTATGCAAGACTAAACACCGCCCGTAGCCAGATACTAATGGACATTGAGAAGGGTAAAGATCTTCGATGGCCGAAGTCACTGAGGACTGATCCTGAAAAGAGAAATAAGAGCGCATACTGCCGGTTCCATAGGGATGTGGGACACGACACTGACGACTGTCGTCAGTTGAAAGACGAGATCGAATTTCTGATTAGAAGAGGGAAGTTGGAAAAATACACCAAGGATGGTGCTAGAGACGATAGAAGGAACGACAAACGAAGGGACTCAGACCCCAAGGAAAGAAACAATTAGCCCAGAGGGCCTGTGATTAACGTAATATCAAGAGGGCCAACTGCAGCAGGCAACTCCCGAAACTCCAGGAAGGCGTATGCCCGGGAGGTAATGAGCATTGTAGGAGAACCTCCTAAGAGGGCAAGAACTGAGATCTCGTTGTCCTTCGATGACTCCGACCTAGAAGGGGTAAGGTTCCCCCATGATGATCCCTTAGTAATCACCCCCACCATAGGGAATTCTCCTGTGAAAAGAGTCTTGGTAGACAATGGTTCTTCTGTTGACATCCTATTTTATGATGCCTATGTGAAAATGGGATACAGTGATTCACAACTAACCCCCTCCAACATGCCCATATACGGTTTTAATGGAGTGGAGTCTCGGATCGAGGGGATCATACAACTACCAATGACTATGGGCGAAGAACCTCGACTGTCCACTCAAATGCTGAATTTCTTAGTTATTAAGGCAAGCACTACCTATAATGCAATCCTTGGGAGGACAGGGTTGCATGCCTTCAAAGCAATAGCTTCTACATACCACTTGAAACTCAAGTTCCCGACCAGGAATGGAGTGGGGGAAGAAAGAGGAGATCAGAAGATGGCCAGAAGCTGTTATGTGGCTGCTTTGAAGCCTGATGGCACTGGGGGGCAGGTTCTCCCCATTGAAGATATGGATGTCAGAGATCACGAAGAGAGTAGGGGAAACCTACGGAGGACTTGGAGTCCATCCCCCTGGATCCTTCATATTCTGAGAGAGTGACATATGTTGGGGCTTCACTCCCCAAGGACCTGAAACAACAACTGGTACAGTTCCTGCAAGATAACAGGGATGTTTTCGCTTGGACAACAGCTGACATGCCAGGAATAGACCCTGAACTTATAACACATCAGTTGAATGTAAATCCTGGAAGGACAGTGGTCAAACAGAAGAAAATAAGTTTTGCCCCTGAAAGACAGAAGGCCATTAAGCAGGAAGTGGAAAAATTGCTAGAAGCTGGATTTATTGAAGAAATCCAATTTCCTGAATGGCTGGCCAACCCTGTGATGGTTAAAAAGAGCAATGGGAAGTGGAGAATGTGTGTGGACTTCACTGACTTGAATGATGCATGTCCCAAGGACTGTTTCCCCTTACCAAGGATAGACACGTTAATAGATGCCACAGCTGGGCACGAGATGCTTAGCTTCATGGATGGTTTCAGTGGCTACAACCAAATTAAAATGCACCCCGATGACATTCCTAAGGTATCATTCATCACTAACTTTGGTGTTTTTTGTTATCTGGTTATGGCTTTTGGACTTAAGAATGCAGGAGCCACATATCAAAGGCTTGTGAATAAGATCTTCAAACATCTCATTGGTATGACCATGGAGGTCTACGTAGATGACATGTTAATCAAAAGCTTAGACAAAGCCGATCATCTTGCGCACCTAAGTGAGGCATTTGAAATTCTGAGAACCCACAAAATGATGTTGAACCCGGCCAAGTGTGCCTTTGGTGTAGGGTCTGGAAAATTTCTAGGCCTGATGGTCTCCAAAAGAGGCATTGAGGCCAATCCCGATAAAATTCAAGCAATCTTGGACATGGAGCCCCCCAAGACTGTTAAGGAGGTCCAAAAGCTCACTGGAAGGATAGCAGCCCTGGGGCGTTTCATATCCAAATCAGGAGAGAAGTGTCTGCCATTCTTCAAGGCCCTCAAGAAGGTCAAGAACTTTGAATGGAATGAGGAGAGCCAAGCAGCATTTGAAGAACTAAAGAAGTACATGGCTGAGCCGCCCTTGCTTGCCAAACCAAAACCAGGAGAGGTGCTATTCATGTATCTGGCTGTCTCAAACTCAGCCCTGAGTGCAGTACTTGTGAAAGAGGAAGCTAAGGTTCAGAAGCCCATCTATTACGTTAGCAAGATTCTGCATGGTGCAGAACTGAACTATTCAAAGATTGAAAAGTTTGCATTAGCATTAATAATGGCTTCGAGGAAGTTATGCCCGTACTTCCAGGCGCATGTTATTGAAGTCCTGACAGACCAACCCCTGAGAAACATACTGTATAGCCCCAAGGCCAGTGGAAGGCTAATCAAATGGGCCATTGAACTTGGAGAGTTCGAAATCAGATACAAGCCAAGGACAGCCATCAAAGCCCAGGCTCTAGCTGACTTCGTGGTTGAATCTACCATTCTAAACCAAGAAGTCGGGGGGCAAGGAGAGGATAAAGAAGGTAATAAGGAGAAAGAGGGAAAAGAGGAAGAACTCAAAGAATACTGGTTGCTCTTTTTTGACGGAGCTTCAAAAACAAAAACTAGTGGAGCTGGACTAGTTTTACAAAGCCCGGATGGCTTCATTGTCGAATATGCAATCAAATTGGACTTTCCAACTACAAACAACGAGGCGGAATACGAAGCTTTGATAGCTGGACTTGGTCTGGCCAGAACCCTGAGGGTGAAAAACATGAAAGTATGTGGTGACTCAAGGTTAGTAATCTCTCAAGTAAATGGGGAGTTTGAGACCCGAGACATGACTATGGCCAGATATTTGAGAATCGTTAAAGCTCAAGCCACACAGTTCGAAGAATGTCACTTTGAGTACATCCCGAGAGAGGAAAACATGAAGGCTGATGCCTTGTCCAAATTTGCATCATCAGAAATTGAAAGCTACTCGGGCAGTGTTTATTTTCAAGTCTTGAAGACCCCAAGCATTGATGCAAAACTAATAGCTCCTATTGGGCCGGGAACGTGTTGGATGGATTCCATCAAACTCTACTTAGAAACAGGAAAAACACCTGCCGACCCCGTGGAAGCTCGCAAACTGTCGGTTAGGGCCTCGAGGTATGCCCTCATAGAAGGAATACTCTACAAAAAATCATACGTGATACCCTATTTGAAGTTCCTGAGACCCCATGAGGCTGAAGCTGCCCTGAAAGAAGTTCATGATGGAGTATGTGGCCAACACCTTGGAAACAGGGCCTTGGCTCATAAAGTTATAAGGCTAGGATTCTATTAGCCTGAGATGCTTAAAGATGCAAAAGCATATGTTAAGAAATGCGACCGCTGCCAAAGGTTTGCACCCATCGTCAGGCAGCCCCCTGAGATGCTGACATCAGTAAGTTCTCCAATCCCCTTTGCCATGTGGGGAATGGATATATTAGGCCCGTTCCCTATGGCCTGCGCGCAAAGAAAGTTTCTCATTGTTGCCATTGACTACTTTACTAAATGGATAGAAGCCAAGCCCTTGGCCAAGATCGACACTAAGAACGTAACTCAGTTTTTCTGGGAGAATGTTATATGCAGATACGGGCTGCCTCGAATCCTAGTGACGGACAACGGAACTCATTTCAACAATAAGGACTTTATGGAATACTGTGGGAATTATAACATTGAACTACGCTTTACTTCAGTAGCTCATCCGCAGTCAAATGGGCAAGCTGAAGTTGCTAACAGAATTATCCTAGATGGACTCAAGAAAAGGATAGAACGCTCCCAAGGGACTTGGGTTGATGAGTTACTCCCAATCTTATGGGCATATAGAACTACTTGCAGAACATCAACAGGAGCTACTCCATTTCAACTAGCCTATGGAGCCGAGGCAGTGGTGCCCATTGAAGTTGCTCAGACATCACCAAGGATTCAAGAATTTCAAGTTGACACCAATGAAGAAGGCATGAAGCTGGCTCTAGACCTAATAGATGAGCTGCGCGATGAAGCTAATGCCAGAATAGTAGAAAGCCAGAAGAAAGCTTCGTTCTACTACAACCTGAGAGTCAAAGAAAGGTTCTTCCGCGAAGGAGACTTAGTCTTGCGAAAGATCGAGGCATCTGGAGTCGGTCCCAAGGGCAAGTTAGCCCCAAACTGGGAAGGACCGTACCAAGTAAAGGAAGTCACCGGGCAAGGAGCATACAAACTCCAGACCCTTGAAGGGATTGAAGTCCCTAGAAGCTGGAATGCTGCCAACTTGAGAATTAATTATGTTTAAATTGTTAGTTTTTATTTTTGAGAACGTTTAATTAATGACTTGTTTAAGCCTTGAAGGCATAAGTTGTTTCTTTTTATACTAAATTATAAGTTTCGAGAAATGCTTCCAGTTTTCCTTATATGACACTTGTCATTTTTTACTTAGTCTTTTTACAAGTCTCGAGAGTAGTTGTTGTTTATGTTCAATATAAACACGAAAAACAAAGCGAAACTAAGGCACAAAGAGAGAAGGCAGGAAAGTAAAATGCATAAATAAAAGCCCGATGGCTAAATGTTTTTACAAGGCCCCCAAGGCCAACATAAATAAGAATAAACTATTTAGGGGATTCCTCCTCCTCTTCAGACTCCTCCTCACCCGAAGAAGAAGTTCCAGACGAAGATGAACCTTCTTCCCCAGAAGAGCTTTTTTCTGTTGGAGTTGCTTCTGTGGCAGTCTTCCCCAAGGAAGTTCTGGGTGGAGAAGGGGCTGGTGAAGGAGTAAGAGAAGGTGCACGATTCCTAACATCAGGGCTATCTTCCTCATCCGCCTCCCCATGCTCCTCGAGCAGCTTCTTCAAGGCATCGGCTGATTGGGGGCATTTCAAGTCCACCCTTGGGTCGAATAAGCCTGGATGCTTGTCCAGCACTTCCTGCAAAGCATCATTCCACCCAATGGTATAGTTGGCCGGGAAGACCAGGTAATCGTGGGCCTCAATCAAATCTCGATACTCGTCCGAAGCCATATATTTATCAATAATGGCATTTTTGTCTGCCTGCAGCTCAACCACCTCAGCCTGAGCCTGCTTTAGAAGCCCCTCCTTCTCGGCCAACTGCTCCTCCAAGTACTTGATTTTGGCGTGGGCCGTGGTCAGCTCCTTCTTGTGCTTCCCCGCCAGGGTCTTCCACGATTCTGCTTGATGCAGAGAGGCCTGAAAATAGGCATTAGCCTGGAAGGGAACGAAACCAGTTAAGAACCTAAAACATAAATGGAGGCACTGTGAAATACGAATTAACCAAGTAAAGAAACTTACCGATGCCAAAGCCTGCGCGCCCAAGGTTTTGATGCCCTCCTCGTCGCTTCCCAAAACAATGTCCTTGTAATCACAAGGGGTAAGGGAGTGAAGGGACCAATCCCTTGCATGATCTGTGCAGCCGACAACGGTGTCCGACTTCCTAAAGCCCCAACTTGGCCTGTACACTTGAGATTTGGGCGCTTTGACAGGCTCGCTGCCCTCAGCCTCGCTTGGCCTGGAGTGTGGCTGCAAGAAGGTCGGAAGTTCCTTCCCATGCCTAGGGTCATGCATCAGTTTTAGCCGCTTCATCCGACCTGTTTCTTCCGTGGGCGGAATAGTCCACTCGTTGATCAACGCTGCAGCTGAAAAGAAAACACAAGTACGTCAGAAAGACACTAAATCGACAAGATAAATGAGGTAAAGCAAGACATATACCTTTGTTAGAGGCCCTGGATAGGCCCACAGCTTTCAACTTAAACTCATCAAGAAGAGCCCAAGCAACTTGCTTGGTTTCCGCCTGAGTAAGCTTGACATAGGCGGCCTGCTCCTCATCTGAGAGTTTGATGGAATCGACACTCCCATCCGAAACCTGGCCAAATGTGGTTCTAAAGAAAGTCCCCCAATCTCCCCCTTCCCACTTCACTTGAACGAAGTTCTCCTTCCAGTGAAGGTTGTTGTCAGGAATTGAAGTGGTATCGAAGATGTGGGGTTTGTTAGGCCTGTGTGCTATTTGAACCCAACCCATGGAAAGACTCGAAGAGTTTTTAAATTGAAAAATTTTGCGGAAGAGCGGGACGGTCATTTTTATTTTATTTTCTAAACATAAAACCATAAAGCAGTGAATAAGCCTCCATGCATTGGGCACCAGTTGGCAGGGGTTGATTTGGACGTCGGCTAAAAGAATGGGGATAAACTCATGTAAAGGAAACCTAAGCCCTGCTAATAGGGCATCTACATAAACAAATAAGCGACTAGGATTCCAATGGCAGGTCCTGTCACCAGGTTCCACCAATGAAATGGAAAATCTAGGGGGAAATTAAAAAGTTTATTGTACTCCTCTATTACATCATTATCGAAAAACTTACTGCTACGGCTATATGAATCTAAATGAGACTGGCTGGGATACTCATCCCCCCTTTGGTTGATCATATCCATCAAAGACATGTAAGTTAAAAAAATGGGGATTCGGTTTAGGGGTTTACCTCTCTTGGCCGACCCTACATTCATAGCTGCCAATCTCGAAGCTCTCTTATCTGCCATCTGGTTTTCGATTTAATGTTTTTCTTCGAGAAAATTTATGACTGGAGTTGCTAGAAGCTCGAGAGCTCAAATACGACCGAGAAGAAATTCGAGAAGTGAGAAATGAGAAGTGTGAGAAATGAGACCCTCACACCACTCATATATACAACCCCCAGCAGGTCACCTATCCGTTTAAACTCACCCTTTTACAGGTGTTTCTAGGTTACTCGGCCATTGGAGGGTAAGGCAACCGGTATGGCCGGTAAATGGGCTCAAAATCCAATGTTTCAAGGCCCAAATGCCTGCCACCCGAGAACCGAGAAAAATCCACAACTTAAGCCTGCAAGGCCCATGATCCTAAAAAGCAATAAAGGCCGACTATATAATGTTTAAAGCCTCGAAGGCCTATAACATGGAAAGCCCAAGGCCCAATAAAAATGAAAGGCCCAGAAATCAATTAATAGCAAGTCGTGGACCGAATGCCTTGAAGACCTTTTATGTTGCAAAATATGTTGAACTCTTTGTTTAAGGTCCACAGTATAGCCCACTTTGGGTAAAGCCCATAAAGCCTTGAGGCCCCAAAAAATTTCGACTTCAAAGGGTTTTGGAGTCTAATTCGACTCCAATTCTAGTCGAAAATTATGAAGCCTTGAGGCCCCAAGAAATTTCGACTTCAAAGGGTTTTGGAGTCTAATTCGACTCCAATTCTAGTTGAAAATTATGAAGCCTTGAGGCCCCAAGAAATTTCGACTTCAAAGGGTTTTGGAGTCTAATTCGACTCCAATTCTAGTCGAAAATTATGAAGCCTTGAGGCCCCAAAAAATTTCGACTTCAAAGGGTTTTGGAGTCTAATTCGACTCCAATTCTAGTCGAAAATTATGAAGCCTTGAGGCCCCAAGAAATTTCGACTTCAAAGGGTTTTGGAGTCTAATTCGACTCCAATTCTAGTCAAAAATTATGAAGCCTTGAGGCCCCAAGAAATTTCGACTTCAAAGGGTTTTGGAGTCTAATTCGACTCTAATTCTAGTCGAAAATTATGAAGCCTTGAGGCCCCAAGAAATTTCGACTTCAAAGGGTTTTGGAGTCTAATTCGACTCCAATTCTAGTCGAAAATTATGAAGCCTTGAGGCCCCAAGAAATTTCGACTTCAAAGGGTTTTGGAGTCTAATTCGACTCTAATTCTAGTCGAAAATTATGAAGCCTTGAAGCCCCAAAAAATTTCGACTTCAAAGGGTTTTGGAGTCTAATTCGACTCCAATTCTAGTCGAAAATTATGAAGCCTTGAGGCCCCAAGAAATTTCGACTTCAAAGGGTTTTGGAGTCTAATTCGACTCCAATTCTAGTCGAAAATTATGAAGCCTTGAGGCCCCAAGAAATTTCGACTTCAAAGGGTTTTGGAGTCTAATTCGACTCCAATTCTAGTCGAAAATTATGAAGCCTTGAGGCCCCAAGAAATTTCGACTTCAAAGGGTTTTGGAGTCTAATTCGACTCTAATTCTAGTCGAAAATTATGAAGCCTTGAGGCCCCAAAAAATTTCGACTTCAAAGGGTTTTGGAGTCTAATTCGACTCCAATTCTAGTCGAAAATTATGAAGCCTTGAGGCCCCAAGAAATTTCGACTTCAAAGGGTTTTGGAGTCTAATTCGACTCCAATTCTAGTCGAAAATTATGAAGCCTTGAGGCCCCAAGAAATTTCGACTTCAAAGGGTTTTGGAGTCTAATTCGACTCCAATTCTAGTCGAAAATTATGAAGCCTTGAGGCCCCAAGAAATTTCGACTTCAAAGGGTTTTGGAATCTAATTCGACTCCAATTCTAGTCGAAAATTACGAAGCCTTGAGGCCCCAAATAATTTCTACTTCAAAGGGTTTTGGAGCCTAATTCGACTCCAATTCTAGTCGAGCCTTGAGGCCCCAAAAAATTTTGACTCCAATCCTAGTCGAAATCGATCTCAGACAAACATTTCGACTCCAAGGATTTTTGAAGTCTAAGTCGACTCCAATCGAAGTCGATTTCGACCTCAATCCCTGGCTTCGACCTGGGGTCATATTTGAGGTCTTTTTCGACCTCATTTCAGGTCGAAATGGACTAAATTTTGAAATTCTTATCTTTAGGAAATTATTATAAGTAAAGTTCTTAGAAGATCGACTTATGTAATATTGATTCTTTAAAAGAATTAATAATAGAAGGCCTGAGCCCAAAAGTCGAGATACAATTAATTGAAGCGAGTCAAAAGCCCGATAAGGCACTGAAAACCCTTTGTAAAACTTTTATGAAAACTCTCGAAGTTTTCCCAAAAAGTTGGGCGGCAAATGATATGGGTAAAAATAAGCCCTAAAAGAAGTAATAAATATAGCATTTATTATTCCTTTAATTAGACCTGTTATGGTTCAAAGGCTTAAGGCCCTCAAAACGAACTAGGAAAATAAATCCTAGGATCAATTGGATTTGTAAGTCCAGCCCACAAGCTCTGCTGAAGCCATAGGCCCATTAAGCCTTTGTTATTAATTAATTTCGTAATTATTTAATAAAGGCCCAGGAAAGGCCCAAAAAGCCTGTTGAAGGCCTTCACCCTAGAAGGATCTAGGAGCCCAAACGTGGGAGGAGTCCGACAAGGACTCTCATTCCTATAAGGTTTTGGATACCCCTGCTGCTAGGAGACTTGGCCCCCAAGTCTCCTAACCCTAATCTGATTCCAAGGCCTTCATGTGCCTATTTAAAGGGCCTAACCCCTCAACATTAGAACTACGTTTTTGGCTTGATTCTCATACGAACTGAGATACGTAGGCAGTTAACGAGGACCTGAGTTAGTCACAAAACGTTAGTGCAACCATTAAAGCTTGAAGCTCTCCCAAACCCTAGCATTAATTACGTATTAAAGACACCTCGTTTTTGATCCGTAACAAATTGTACCTCTAGTAAAACCACTTTAAAGTAAAAATTGAACTAGAGTTTCATACCAGGCTCTAGGTGCGTGCTTCAGTCCATATAAGGCTTTATCCAGTCTATAGACATGATTTGGATATTTTAGATTGACAAAACCAGGTAGTTGTTCAACATAAACTTCTTCTTCAAGTTCTCCATTTAAAAATGCACTTTTAACATCCATCTGATAGACCTTGAATTTCTTGTGTACAACATAAGTAAGAAAAATTCTGATTGCTTCAAATCTAGCTATAGGGGCAAATGTTTCATCATAATCAATAACTTCCTATTGAGAGTAGCCTTTGGCCACTAGTCTTGCTTTGTTTCTTGTAATGATTCCATCAGAGTCTGTTTTGTTTCTAAACACCCATTTTGTGCCAACAACTGATCTGTTTTTTGGCCTTGGAACTAGGGTCCAAACTTCATTTCTTTCAAACTCATTTAATTCTTCCTGCATTGCAGTAACTGAAAGGCATATGACTAGGCCTATTTATAATAATTAGATGACAACTCAACTCTAGCTATAAGGAGAAGTAAATAATAAACACCAAACAAGAATCAAGATGAAGACAGTCAACTAATCACAAAGGATCTAAGTATCAGAAGTATTTTATGGGATTACTACTCAACACTGGAAGAAGTTCATTAATATGTTCAAGCGTCAGTGAAAAATAAAGTGGTAGTACTTCTAAAGAAATACAGAAGATATAAAAGATTTCAAGTGGTTACTATAGAAAGATTCCAGAAGAAGAGGAAAGACAGTAAAGCAGAAGAATGACAGAAGGCCACAACTTAAATGTTAAAGATGGAGAATAATTATTATAATATGACACAAATGAACCAGATAGTACATTTGTGTGTCAACTAAATTAATAATTATTCAACATCGAGCTCAAGTGGTTTATGACAGAAGACGAAGAAAAGACGGGAAGACTTCAAAGCTGACTACTATGTAATAAATGACAGAGATAGTATTTTAATTCTACTATCAAAGATTAATTGATTATTTAATTTATCTAATTAAATTAATTCAAGTTAAATTTAATTTAATTTATAAATTAACTAATTAAATTAAATAGAATTAATTTATTATAAAAGATATGACTTAATATGACTTTTAATGTAATTCAAATGACTAAGAATTAAGTCATACCAAATTTGTTAATTAAAAGTCATACCAAAATGATTTTTAGTTAATTAATTAAAAGTCATACCGAGTTTTATATAAAAAGTCATACTGACCTTTTATATAATAAGTCATACCGAGTTTTTATATGAAAAGTCATACCGACCTTTTATATAATAAGTTACCGAGTTTTTATATGAGAAGTCATACCGACCTTTTATATAATAAGTCATACCGATTTTTTATATAAAAAGTCATACCGACCTTTTATATAATAAGTCATACCGATTTCTTTTATTAAATAAGTCATACAGATTTATTTAATTAAAAGAAAATTCGAATATGACTTTAAAATAAGTCATACCGAATTTTAGAAAGTCATACCGAATTCTGAAAGTCATGCCCAGCTTTTTAATAAGTCATACAAGGCCTATTTCTTGTTAAAAAAGGTCATAGTGAGTAAGTCATACAAGTTTAAAATTCCTCTATAAATATGAGGTTTTGGCTTCATATGTCAAGTGTTAGAAAAACAGTTCAAATTCAGAAATTCGTCTGCATTGTAATATTCACATATTTTTGTGCAAGTTTGAAATATAATTGTTCTAAGCTTTTAAATAGTTATATAAACTTTCTACTTATTAATTTTGTAATACTTTTCAAGTTAAAATTATATCTTCTACTTGAACAGTATTTCATCACAATTAATATTTCGCGTGAATTTAAAATAATATTTTTAAATCCAATATTCCACGATAATTTATAGATATTGTATTCAACCCCCCTTCTACAATATCAGGGACCAACAATTGGCATCAGAGCTGGTTGATATTTCTAATATCAGATCCGAACCAAAAATTCTGCAACTCATACAGATCTCAAGAATTATTTTTAATTCAAAATAATTTTTTATTTGAAATATTTTTAAAAAAAAATTATTTTTGATCAAAAATTATTTTCAGTCAAAAATTAATTTTTTTTTGAAACACTTAATTTTTAATCTTATTAAAGAAGAGTACTCAGAAAGTGACTAGCATCAAAATTCCACAGTTCGACAGAGAGCACTACAACTTGTGGAAATACAAAATACTACTGTTCATTGGGATTGCCAATCCCAAGTACGCAATAGTATTGGCCAAAGATGTTGAGCCCCCTATATTAGTTATTCTCGAACATGAGGTAGATGGGGTCGTAATCCCCCATAGACAGTTTCTGAAAAGTCTAGCAGACTATACAGATGAGGAAGCAGAAGTTGTGTCCCTAGACAACAACCTCAAATTAATACTGATTGAGTCTCTAGACTACGTCATGTACAATCATGTAATCAACTGCAAGAATGCAAAGCAGATCAGGGAAACAATAGAGATTATCAATGAGGGGACTGATGAAGTGAAAGAGAATAGACTGGAAATCCTGACCTCCCAATATGAGCAGTTTAGATCCAACCCTGGTGAGGGTATCTCTGAGGTGTTTCAGAGACTAAACAAACTGATAAATGAGCTCAATATGAATGGAAAGTTTTATCAGAATCAGGAGGTGAACAGGAAGTTTTCGCTGACATTACCCGAGCATCTGGAACACAGGATCGCAGCTATCCGGGAATCTAGGGACATGAAGGAGGTAACCCTAGAAAGACTCTAAGGAGTTTTAAAAACTTATGAACTGGAACAGATTCAAACCAGAGAGATGAATGGGAGAGGTAAGGTATTGAGTTCCTCCAAGGCATTAATGGTAGAAGCACCAGAGAAGGTAGAAGTGAAGGCTGCTGCACCTTCTAACATTTCAATAGAGTATGTGGTTCCAGAATTTGGACATACTTTTGACAAACAAGAAGATGGTGAGTTCTACTCTCTGGAAGAACTACATCAGCTGGAAGATGAATCTCTAGCTATGGTTTCCAGGAGGTTTGGCAACATGAGATTCCGAAGATACTCCTCCTACAGAGTTAAACCAAATTTTGGAAGATTTCAAAAAGGAGGTTCTTCGATAGCAGTATCAAAAAGCGGCTACAAGACCTGCTTAGTTGATAGAAGCAAGTTTTATTGCTTCAACTGTAATGAGCTAGGCCACTTCACAACTGAATGCAAGAAGCCTAAGCAAGGGAAAAAGAGAGAGTCTTACGAAGAGCTCAAAGAGAAGTATGATGCGCTCGTGAAAAGCAACAAGGAAAGTCCTATCTAGCAGAGGGCAGAAGCTGAGATGACTCAGATAATGATGATGAAGAAGAGCTGGGAAATCTTGCTCTTATGGCTTCATCCGAGGAATCACTATCTCCCACCCGTCAATGAGGAATAAAGGTAAATCCTTCTTGCCCTAAAATGTTTGCTCTGCTAGGAAAAGAACTAGATGGTGAAAGAGATAAGGTTAAGAAACTAAAACTCAAAGTCAAAGAGTTAATTGATGAGACTGAAGTTCTTAAGCAATTAAAAAGAGATCATGATAAGTTGATTGTCAAGTTGACTAAGGACTTAGCTGTTCAAGTCAGTAAAGTCAGTTGTCATGTTGTAGTAGAAACCAATCTCAGAAATCAGATAGAGAAAGAAAAGAAAAAGTGTCTTGCATATAAGAATTCCTCGTATATTGTAAAGAACCTAGTTGACCAACAAGAAATAAGTCGTAAAGTTAGAATAGTCTTCGAGTACAATAAATCTGTAGGAAAGCCAAGCAACATAACTCCTTTCAGAAAAAGTGCTGAAGAAAGGGGGATCCCACATGTTGTTAAAGACACACCGAAACCTCTCTTCATAACACCGAAAGATGAACCAATCCTTGAGAGCTCCATACTGATTGCATATGAAATGTAGTTAGAGGATCTCGAGGAAGAGAAGAAAAGAGGAGAACGGGTTAAGGACACAAAAAGAGTTAATATCCAGAAAGAGAAGAGTGCACCAAGACACCAGTGAAAGATGAGGGAAATTCTAAGTCGCCCAATCTTGGTATAGGTGCAAAAGACTTAAAGAATAAAATGAACAGACCAAACACATTTGTTAACAGTAAGGATAGTAACAACAAATTTCATTCAACTGAAAACTTCAAATCTGCTGATAAAATTGAAGTAGAATCTGTTAAGTCACCTACTGTTTTGAATAACATGCCTATTATTGATAATTTCCATAAACCTTGTGGTATATTGAATTGTATGTTATGTGCTTTTAATGCTATGACTGCTTATTTTAAACGCATGATAGCTAAGAAAGATAATATGACACCTAGAAAATGCATCAATAATAAATTTGCTAAATCCAAGACTGCGACTCCTTCACTTGCTAAGAAGGAAACATAAATTCCCAAGTCTAAACAGAAAGTTGTTAAGACTGCTTATAAGAAGGTAGGTACAGTCAAGGAAGATGATGTTGCTGTTCGAAGAGAATCAATTGTCAAAGCTGGAAAAGGTCAATTCTTTAAGTATGCCGGGCCCAATCAATTTTGGGCTCCGAAGATGAATTAATCCGTTTGATTTGTGCAGGGAGTTAAAAAGGTAAACCGAGTTGCATGGATCCTGAACAACGGATCTTCAAGGCATATGACTGGAGATAGAGCCCTGCTATCAAACGTGGTTGAAAGAGCTGACCCAATTGTCACCTTTGGAGATAACATCAAAGGAATGACTACGGGATATGGCAAGTTAAATACTGGAAATGTTATCATTGACAACATCTCTTTAGTGGAAGGACTTAAGCACAATCTATTCAGCGTCAGTCAATTTTGTGATAAAGGGTACAAAGTAAACTTTATCAAAGAGAAATGCTTAATAGCTCATTCTAAAGATGACAAACTGGCCTTACGTGGAGTAAGGAAAGGAAACTTGTACGTAGCCGATCTCAACTCAGGAACTGAAGATGAAGCAAATTGTTTCTACTCAAAGGCATCATCAGAAGAAAGCTGGCTATGACATAAGAAACTCTCACATCTAAACTTCAAAACAATGAACTCTTTAGTCAAGAGGGATTTGGTGAGAGGACTGCCTCTGATAGAATTTACACAAGAAGGTTTGTGTGAGGCATGTCAGAAAAGGACGTCAAATAAAGCAAGTCACGGAGGCATAGACACTACAAACATCACTGAACCACTTCAACTCCTTCACATGGATTTATTTGGTCCAGTAAATATTATGTCAATGTCAAGGAAGAAATATGCCTTAGTGATTGTGGATGACTTCACAAAGTATACGTGGGTTTTATTCTTGAACTCTAAGGATGAAACTCCACAATTGGTGATTGATCATGTAAAGCTAATTGAGTTAGATTCAAAGTTACCTGTCTGGGCAATCAAATCAGACAATGGAACAGAATTCAAGAATGAAGTTCTGAATAACTTTTGCTCAGACAAGGGGATAACAAGGCAATATTCAGCACCAAGAACTCCGCAACAGAATGGAGTTATAGAAAGGAAAAATAGAATCCTGATTGAAGCTGCAAGAACTATGCTAAGTGAATTAAGGTTACCTATCTACTTCTGGGCTGAAGCAGTAAATACAACATGTTATATCCAGAATCAAACTCTGATCAACAAAGATCATATAAAGACTCCCTATGAATTAATGGCTGGCAAGAAACCTACTCTAAAGTACTTTCATGTATTTGAAGTTAAATGCTATGTGCTAAAGGATGTATATGAACATCGTGGCAAGTTCGAGGCCAAGGCACATGAAGCTATTTTTGTCCGATATTCAAGAAGAGCATATAGGGTGTACATAATTGATCAACATCAAGTAAAAGAAAGTGTCAATGTTACTTTTGATGACACTAAACTCCCAAGTATCCAAACTGAAGATTCTTCTGAGTCATTAAAATTTGATAATTATCCTGACTCACATTCTGATGACGAAGAAGAACCTGAGGTTGAAACAGGAATTGATGATGACAATAATAATTATGATCCAGGTAATAGTGGTGGAAACAATGGTAACACTGGAAATTCTACTAATACCAGTGGTGGATCAACAAGTCATCTTGACAGCAACTCAGGGGGAGATGAAGGCTCAACTGGTAGAACACAACATCACAATGAATTTCGAGGCGAATCATCAAGATCAAACCTACCCAGGGAAAGGATATGGAGCAAAGATCATCCTTTTGAATTGATCATAGGTGATCCAGATGTTGGAGTTAGAACCAGAAGTGCAACTTCAAATGAATGTTTATTTTCAGTTTTTCTGTCTCAAAAAGAACTAAAGAAGATTGAAGATGCATTAATTGATCCAGATTGGGTTCTTGCCATACAAGAAGAGCTCAATCAGTTCGAGAGACAAGAAGTCTGGACACTGGTACCCAGGCCTAAAGATAGATCCGTTATTGGTATGAAATGGGTATACAGGAATAAGTTAGACGGTGATGGCATTGTTACAAGGAATAAAGCCAGACTGGTTGCAAAGGGTTACTCCCAGGAGGAGGGAATTGATTATACGAGACCTACGCACCGGTTGCAAGACTTGAAGCCATCAGGATATTTCTGGCATTCGCAGCACATTCCAATTTTAAAGTTTTTCAAATGGATATGAAGAGTGCATTTCTGAATGGAGAGTTAGAAGAGGAAGTATATGTGGAACAACTCCCTAGCTTTGAAAATCCAAAGTTTGTTGACTTTGTATATTTCCTATTTAAATCTCTCTATGGACTCAAGCAAGCACCAAAGACATGGTATGACACTCTCTCTATGTTTTTACTTGAAAATGGTTTCATTAGAGGTATCATAGATAAAACTCTCTTTTTTAAATTGCATGAAAAAGATATGATATTTATCCAAGTTTATGTTGACGATATTATATTTGGTTCTACTAACGAAAACTTGTGCAAAAGATTTGCTAAGTTAATGCAGAGAAAAGTATGAAATGAGCATGATGGGTGAGCTGTCATTTTTCCTTGGATTAAAAGTAAATCAAAAGGAAGATGGGATTTTTATTTGCCAATCAAAGTACGTAAGGGATCTTCTAAGAAAATATAGTCTAGAAGATTCTTCACCGGCAAAAAACCCAATGCCAATAGCCACCAAACTTGACAAAGATGAAACTGGTAAGAAAGTTGACATCACAAGCTACAGAGGTATGATAGGCCCATTATTATATCTAACTGCTAGTAGACCCGATATAATGTTTGCAACATGATTATGTGCAAGGTTTCAATCTGACCCTAGGGAATCTCATCTTATAGCCGTTCAACGGATTTTTAGATATATAAAGGGTACACCAAATCTTGGAATTTGGTACCCTAAAGATACAGGTTTTGACCTAATAGGCTATACAGATTTAGATTATGCAGGGTGCAGGATGGACATGAAAAGTACTTCTGGAAGCTGTCAGTTTTTAGGAAGACGATTGATCTCCTGGTATAGCAAGAAACAGCACTCAGTGTCTACCTCGATAGCCGAAGCAGAATATATTGCAGTAGGTAGCTGTTGTGCTCAGATTTTATGGATAAGGAATTAGCTAAATGACTATGGACTTGCGTTGAACAAAATTCCTATTTTCTGCGACAACACAAGTGCTATAGCTATTTCCAACAATCATGTACAACATTCGCGAACCAAGCACATTGACATAAGGTATCACTTTATCTGAGAGCATGTCATGAATGGAACTGTGGTGTTACATTTTGTACCCACAGAGGATCAAATAGCTGACATCTTCACAAAACCACTTGATGAATCCACTTTCTCTAAGTTGGTTAGTGAACTAGGGATGTTAAATAATGGCTAATTTTTTATTACTAGGAATTAATTTAAGCTCATAAATATTAAATGTTAATATTTAAAGAATTTATGAGACTTGAATTAATAAAATCCTAGGGCTTATAAATTTTTGGAAAATTATCTTAAGACTAAATTAATATTCTTAAAAGATAATTATTTCAATTATAGCATAAGTACTTTCGTTTAAATTAAGCATTTATAAGCAAATATGTAAATTATTATTATTAGACAATAATTAAGCATGACTTTTGATTAATAAAATCGACATGACTTCTTATTTTTAATAATAAGTCATACCGAGTGTTAATCAATAATAAGTCATGCCGAATATTGATTTATTTTCTGTTTTTGTTTTATTTCTTTTGATAAGTCTTACTGACTTATTGTTTCAATAAGTCATACCCACTTATTGTTTCAACAAGTTATACCGACGAATTTTGAATATATATATATATATATATATGTCTTCGGTATGACTTTTTAAAAACTCATACCGAGCCTTACTTATTCAATAAAAAAAGAGGGGAAGAAGTCATATTCAGCATATACACACACGATACACAGTTAATCGACATATTAAAAAGAACAGAACTCTACAGTTTCTTCAAAACCATTCGATTTTCCTCAAAACAACTGCGTCAGTTGCTTATTCTTGTTGTTTACAAGCTTATGCTTGCTTGTTACTTGATAGAATCGAACAAAACAAACAAAGTGTTGCCCGATTTTTGTCTGCAATCGAACCAGATTTCGACTGGTTTTGGTCTAATTTCGATTGGATTTTACTGGATATAGGACCGATTGCGTAGTAATTCTGTGTTGAAAATCAACTAAGGTTTATTTGGAATTAGGGTTTCAACTATTGGACTGCTTGTTTCGAATTAATCGGGTGTAGTTCATGAAGTTTGTGATTATTTGAATAATTAGGACTTTTAATTAATTAAAAATAATTAATTATAATGGTTGGTTATTTTGAATTAGTGAAGACCAATTTTGTAGGATTTTTTAATCCGGTGATTTGTTCAGTTGAGAGGTTTCGACCATGGATCGTATTTTTAAACGAACATTCACTTATAAGAACTGCAATTACTTTGGATACCCCATTGCAAGTGTTAGCACTTAGGGCATTGTACACTACAGCTCGGAACAGAACTATTGCAGCAAGGGTTCAATTCTCATTCACCATAGGAGAACATGAGTACATGGTGACTGAAGATGATGTGAACAGGATTCTAGAGTTCCCAGACAGAGATTTTGTTAACCCACCAATTGTTCCAGAGATACTTAAATTTTTCAATGCTATTCAGTATCAAGGTGAGATTAATCTAGTGAGGCTGACTAAGGCCAAGCTTGTGAGCGAGTGGGACTACTTCTTTCACACACTAGCTCAAGTGTTTGCACCCACAACAAAAAGCAACTTCAACAACATTTCTTCATAACTTCAGATAATTGGGTATTCTGTGGCCCATAACCGGAGGATTAATTTTGGGAAGTTGATTCTGAAAGAAATTATAAAGAAGATGGGTACGTCAGAAAGCATGGAACACAATGTGCAAGTCTACTATCCAAGGTTCCTAATGTTGTTCATGAATGATCTCTTGATAGATGAGGATAAAGAAATGTTCCAGAATAGTTCTGTAGAAGCATCTCCAACTTCTCAGAGACAAATATTCTCAAGGCTCAACAATAATCCAAAGTTTCAAGACGTGTCAGTGGTAAGAACAGAGTACACGGGTCAGATCTTAGATCGAATTGTTAATCCTGCACAGGCTCAACCGCATCAGCAAGAGCCAGAGCAATTTCTAGATCAATTACCAATGGAAGTTGAAACCTCTGCACAGCTTTTACTTGAAGCTGCTCAACATGTAGAACATGAGGCAGAGGTACAACATGTAATAACTCACACTTTAGCTTTCAAATTCCTACCTATAAATATAAGTAATATTACTTTAGATTTATCTGTGCGGACAATGATTGTGGTCTTACCCTTCAGGACTTTGGCTATAAACCTGACAACACACAGGTTCAATCCCAAGCTGATATAGAGCCTCAAACAGTTTTTCCTTCTTCAACTTCACTGAATCTTATCAGAAAAAGGAAGAAACCTGTTAGGAAAGTAAGAGGTAGAAGTGTTTCTATGAGTGAACCCGCAACTATATGACTAGGCCTATTTATAATAATTAGATGACAACTCAACTCTAGCTATAAAGAGAAGTAAATAATAAACACCAAACAGGAATCAAGATGAAGACAGTCAACTAATCACAAAGGATCTAAGTATCAGAAGTATTTTATGGGATTACTACTCAACACTGGAAGAAGTTCATTAATATGTTCAAGAGTTAGTGAAAAATAAAGTGGTAGTACTTCTAAAGAAATACAGAAGATATAAAATATTTCAAGTGGTTACTACAGAAAGATTCCAGAAGAAGAGGAAAGACAGTAAAGCAGAAGAATGACAGAAGGCCAAAACTTAAATGTTAAAGATGGAGAATAATTATTATAATATGACACAAATGAACCAGATAGTACATTTGTGTGTCAACTAAATTAATAATTATTCAACATCGAGCTCAAGAGGTTTATGACAGAAGACGAAGAAAAGACGGGAAGACTTCAAAGCTGACTACTATGTAATAAATGACAGAGATAGTATTTTAATTCTACTATCAAAGATTAATTGATTATTTAATTTATCTAATTAAATTAATTCAAGTTGAATTTAATTTAATTTATAATTTAACTAATTAAATTAAGTAGAATTAATTTATTATAAAAGATATGACTTAATATGACTTTTAATGTAATTCAAATGACTAAGAATTAAGTCATACCGAATTTGTTAATTAAAAGTCATACCAAAATGATTTTTAGTTAATTAATTAAAAGTCATACCGAGTTTTATATAAAAAGTCATACCGACCTTTTATATAATAAGTCATACCGAGTTTTTATATGAAAAGTCATACCGACCTTTTATATAATAAGTCATACCGATTTTTTATATAAAAAGTCATACCGACCTTTTATATAATAAGTCATACCGATTTCTTTTATTAAATAAGTCATACAGATTTATTTAATTAAAAGAAAATTCGAATATGACTTTAAAATAAGTCATACCGAATTTTAGAAAGTCATACCGAATTCTGAAAGTTATGCCCAGCTTTTTAATAAGTCATACAAGGCTTATTTCTTGTTAAAAAAGGTCATAGTGAGTAAGTCATACAAGCTTAAAATTCCTCTATAAATATGAGGTTTTGGCTTCATATGTCAAGTGTTAGAAAAATAGTTCAAGTTCAGAAATTTATCTACATTGTAATATTCATAGATTTCTGTGCAAGTTTGAAATATAATTGTTAAACTCGAACAATTCATGTCTAAATCGTTATAAGCTTTTAAATAGTTATATAAACTTTCTACTTATTAATTTTGTAATACTTTTCAAGTTAAAATTATATATTATACTTGAACAGTATTTCATCACAATTAATATTTTGCGTGAATTTAAAATAATATTTTTAAATCCAATATTCTGTGATAATTTATAGATATTATATTCAATCCCCCTTCTACAATATCAGGGACCAACAGTAACTCAATCTGCATCCTTCAAAGCATCTTCAACCTTCTTTGGTTATGTTTGAGAAAGAAAACTATGAAATAGACATTCATTCTGAGTAACTTTCTTGTTTGTACTCCACTTTCTAGATCACCAATAATTAAATCAGGTGTGTGATCTTTTGTCCATTTTCTTGGATGTGGAAAATTTCTTGAACTAGATTCCCCCTCATGATTTGTGCCTTCATAGAATGATTCTTCTGTAAATGCTGATCCTCCCCCTGAAGATGTGCTTCCATCAGTGTTTGATGTCTCAGAGTTTATGTACTCATAGTTTTAATTATCAGAGATTGAGTGATCAGAGTTTGTGGTCTCAGAGTTTGATTGATCAGAGTTTAGGGTTTCAGATTTTGTGTTTGTCAGAGTTTGGTTATACTCTGATATTTCAATAACTGTGATTTGTTCTCTAATATCAGTATTTGATTGGTGTTGTTCCCCCTCAACATGTGCAGAATCTTTAATTTCTATTTCAATCATTTCTGAATCAGAGTTTAAGGAATCAGAGTTTGGTTCAACAGTGTTTAATTCATCAGAGTTTGGTTCAACAGCGTTTATGTTCTGCAATTCATTCTCAAATCTCAGAGTTTTCTGTGCATCTTCATCATGTAATCCATCTATTTTTTCTTCATCAAAAGAGACATTAATTGATTCCATGACTGTCATTGTCCTTAAATTGAACACTTTGAATGCCCTTGAAGAGGTTTTAGAAGTTGTTACACAACCAACAAAAATTTCTTCATCTACTTCGAGTTCAAATTTCTTCAATTATTCAGGATGTGTTTTGAGAATAAAATACTTGCTTCCAAAGATGTGAAATTATTTGACATTTGGCTTTCTTCCCTTCAAAGTTTTATATGGAGTTATTCCATGTTTGTTTATCAAAGTACAATTCTGAGTAATGCATGCAGTATTCACAGCTTCTGCTAAAAAATAAGTAGGTATCTTTGCTCCTTCTAGCATTGTTATGGCAGCTTCAATTAGAGTTATGTTCTTTCTTTCAACTACATTTTTTTGTTGAGGTGTGCCAGGTGCTGAGAATTATTGAATAATTCCTTTTGTTGAGATGAATTCCTCCATTGCAGAGTCCTTAAACTCTGTTCCATTATCACTTCTTAAATTCTTTACCTTGTGTGGTAATCCATTTTCAATCATTGCAATATGATCAAAAATTATCTCTGTAGTTTCGTCCCTTTTTATGCAAAAAGTACACCCATGTAAATCTAATGTAATAATCAACTATCACAAGAGTATACTTCTTCTTTCCAATGGACATAATGTTGACAGGACCAAAGAAATCAAGATACAATAGATGAAAAAGTTGATCAACAGAATTTTCAGTTTTTTTCTTGAAAGATGTCTTCTTTTGTTTGGCCTTTTGACATGAATCACAGAGTCCATCAGGATTAAATTTAACTTTTCGAAGACCTCTAACTAGATCCTTTTTCACCAATTCATTAATGTTTCCAAAGTTCAAGTGACACAGCTTTTTGTGCCATTTCCATGTTAGTGTAGGTGCCCTAGAGGCAATACAATGTTTCCTTTAATAAACCTTTATGTCATTTGATTATTCAATAAACGTATTTATTATGACTTTAATTACTGCGATATATTTGTTAGCATAATAAATGTCCTTAGAATCATGATACACGTTATATAGTTTAAGTACATGACTTGAATTTGAGATTATATAATATATCATATTCTTAAATGTCCCTAGTCGAGTATTATTATTATAGGACAATAATAATACATAAATAGACTAGTATGTTGTTTGACAGATAACCATATCTCATTGGTTATAAGTATGGGGATACTAAAGTCAATGCATAGGTACATGTAGGAGTACATGGTACTGGACAGACCCACAGTGAGATTCTTCATGTTTAATAAAGTCATAAGAAAGACTCACAGTGATAATGGTGTAATGATCCTCTGACTTGAGATCATTATATTTCTATACGAAGATTAATATACTCTGACTACATTAAAAGTTACCTTTGACCGGGTGATGATAAAAGTGGACATCGGGTATATCATGAGTCGTATGAGAAATATGAATGATAGATAAAGGATTTAACCCTCCTATAATTAGGAGAGATATTATTGGCCTCTTGATTGAGTGAGACTATAAAATGCATGGCCGTGCTCAAATAATGATTTGTTTTTCATAGTCTACTCATGGATCAAGTAAACCCGGATTAAATGTTGAAGAGGATGACTAAACACATGCCTCGAGTTTAATCTATAATATATTTGGTTAAAGGGATTATATTACACGGAAACATTAATCATGAAAGGTTTTTATCAAATCACGATTTAATTATTGTTTAATTGGGTAGCAATGATGTATTACTAGATACCGCTCATTGTTTATAATTTTATTGGAGAATAAAATTATTGCTAATTAAATAATAGCCTATAGGGTCACACACATAGAGCATCTAGAGGAATAGTTAATTTAAATTATAGATTTAAATTAATTGATGATTGTTTGAATTTTATTATATTAATTAAGTGAGACTTAATTAATTGAAATAATATAAATTCGAAGTTGAAGATGATTTCTGCCCATAATAATTAAGTATGACTTAATTATTAATTAAATAATAGAAACATGTTTTATTATTTAATCCTATACCTACATGGGTTAGGTTTTACTGCTTAGGCCCGTTTAACCAGTCATTATAAATAGATAATGATAGGTTAAAAGAGCTACGCGTTTTTATATGAAAAACCCTAGAGGCAGAGCAAGAGAGGCAGCAAAGACAGTCATTCGAAATCATCAAAGGAGGCTAGTACATCCATCCCGTAATCAAGATCGTGAGATGCTCTTGAAGGTGCTCGTGTGGATACCATAGAGGTGCTTTCGAGAGGAAGACACAAATCGTGATAGCAAGGATCTCCGTTGAGTTCGTTACATTCAAGATCTTAATAGGTATGATTCGTTTATCACCATAATCTGTCAATCTTATACATGATCCTGCGTTAGGGTTCCGAAATTTTTCGTTATATTTACGTTTAACCGCTGCGTTTTATGCCTCGGAACCCAACAATGGTATCAGAGCTACGTGTATAAGGGACTGATTTGGTTACGTGTTTTATGTATTTGATGCATACATGCCTGTTTTGGTGACTGCCATGCCATGCTACTGCTTTGTCATAATCTGTTATGCGACTGCCATGCCTATTATGAGACTGCTATGCTTCTACCAATATGTAACTGTCAGAGAATGTATATTCAGTGTCTGATCAGAGTTTGTGAAATTGGGGCTGGGTCAGAGTTTAACAAACTCTGATGGACTCGCTCAGAGTTTAATAAACTCTGATGGTCTGATCAGAGTTTAGCAGTAAACTCTGATGGACTGTGTCAGAGTTTAACAAACTCTGATGGACTCGCTCAGAGTTTAATAAACTCTGATGGTCAGGTCATAGTATAGGGCATGGTCAGAGTTTAATAAACTCTGATGGACTGTTCTGATCAGAGTTTAGCAGTAAACTCTGATGGACTGTGCTGATCAGAGTTTAGCAGTAAACTCTGATGGACTGTGCTGATCAGAGTTTAGCAGTAAACTCTGGTGGACTGTGCTGATCAGAGTTTAGCAGTAAACTCTGATGGACTGTATAAATTGCAGTGGGGAAAAAGGCCAACAGATATGATCTGTAGTTCAGAAATTGATGATTTCTGAATAGGACTGGTCTTCGAAAATAAAAAATTTCCAAGCTGACCTGGCAGCTCGACCCCAGCTGGGGGCTGCCGCCCCCAGACCCCGCCCGGGGGCTGCTGCCCCCGAACCCCCGCCCAGGGGCTGCCGCCCCCGGACCCCCGCCCCGGGGCTGCCGCCCCCGGACCCCTGCATTATTTTTGTTGTGTACTTGAGCATGGTGCTGGTTATGGCCTTTGGACCCCTAGATTAATGGTTTTTGGTTTTGGTTTTATAAATACGACTTGCATGTCGTTTTCTTCATTCTTGTAATTGTTTAACCTCGAATGTAACTCGAGTTTTCTTATGTAAGTACATTAGTATAGATTGTATTCAATTATTCCATGTAATGTACTTGAAGATTGAAGGATGATCCAAGAAGAGGAGCAAGCACCCATGGATACAAGAAGAATGAAGACATGTAATTGTATTTATATTTTACCACCATAGATTGACTTTGATCCTTTCATTAGCTCGAAAGGATCACATAGGAAAAGGGCCATAACCAAGCACGTTTACATACTGCACTTTACATATTGATGTATGAATGTATGTGTAGAGTAGAAGATGCATGCTTTAATTAGATTAATGATGTATGCATGTATTAGATACGTCACCCATGCCATGCTTGCCATGCTAAACAAGATAAAATCTTTAACGATTTAAGATTTTAAAATTAACAAACGAACGATCATGAGGTTCTTGTGTTTATGAAATATGGATTTTAAAACACGGAATTAAATATGAATTTTTGATATCTAAAACTGGGATTTTCTGTCAAAAGCGGATATGCGTATTCGTAAGGCTGATGGGTTTTAAGTGTGACCACTGGTATCCTCCATCTACCTGGGAAATGAACAATTTAAGATGTCAATTTGAAATATTTGGTTCAAGGAAAAATTGAGGATCTCTTCATGATGTGATCATGATCGTCGTAAATTTTCTAAACCCCTTAACAAAATATTAAGTTTTAATCGGATGCTTTCCAATGAATGAACACTCATCGAATCCTAGATCGATTAGGGGAAAGACTGTCAGTGGCAGGGGACTCCTATCTATCGTGGTGAGATGCGACGAATATAAACGGTTATATTCGGCCGTTGTATCATTGGGTCAAACTTAACTGAGTCATCATAATAAGGTGAAAGTAAACGGTTATATTCAACAATTATGAACTTAGAAGCATGGAGTTTGGTTAAAAATCTATTAGATAGATAAGATCAATCGTTGCTCACCAAACTATCCAAGAATTATATATGATATAATTGACAAATGTTGTCTACCTAAATAATCATTCTTAAGGACTTCCAGTGGTTGACTTAAGACATGACGAAATATGGATCTTGGCTCACTAGAAAGAATTATGGGATATACTTTCCAAATTAATAGTAAGGGCTATTGATTTGATAAAAATAGTGGGAGATATATTATGAATGTATCATAATCATTTGAACATAATAAATAACTCAGACAATCTAATGTTTATTTTGTACTTTTATCATTGTAGATACCGAATAATGACAAACAACACAAACACACTATCCGTACGATCTGTCCTTGAGAAGGATAAGCTGACAGGAGGAAACAACTTCCTAGACTGGCAGAGGAATTTGAGGATTGTCCTCAGGCAGGAGCTCAAGCTTCATGTCATTGATATTCCTCCGGCAGGTCCCCTTCCTGAGGGCGCTACTGTTGAGGAAAGAGCGGCCCACACAAAGGATGAGAATGATGCAACTGATGTTGCATGTCTTATGTTGGCAACTATGAGTGCTGAGCTTCAAAGACAACATGTGCATATGGATGCATATACTATCAATGAGCACTTGCAAAGCATGTTTGCAAGCCAAACTCGTCAAGAAAGGTTCAACACGAGCAAGTCACTCTTTAACTGCAAACAAGGGGCAAGTGAACCAGTTGGCCCACATGTTCTGAAAATGATTGGTTACATTGAGTATCTTGATACTTTGGGTTTCCCGATTGGTCCGGAAACTGGTATTGACCTAATCTTGAATTCTTTGAACAACAAATTCACTCAGTTTGTTATGAACTACAATATGAATGAATTTGACAAAACACCTACTGAATTGTTGGCTATGTTGAGAACATATGAGACCAACATGAAGACGGCTGAACCCGCTCCCATACTGATGGTGGGCAATAAAGGTAAGGCCAAAGGGAAAGGCAAGTGGAAGGGTAAGAAGAAGACAGGTTCTGATTCTACACCCAAGCCAAAGTCAGGTCCTAAACAGGCTTTAAAACCTAAAGGTGGGGTCGCTAAGGGTGAATGTCACTACTGTAAGAAAACTGGTCACTGGAAGAGAAACTGTTCAGTTTACTTGGAGGATCTGAAGAAGAAGAGGGCTGAGCAAGCTTCTAATTCAGGTATATATGTTATAGAAGTCAATCTGTCTATTTCTACATCTTGGGTATTGGATACCGGATGTGCTTCTCACATTTGTATAAATGTGCAGGAAATGCAGAGAAGTAGGACATTGGCTAAAGGAGAAATGGACCTACGAGTTGGCAACGGAGCAAGAGTTGCTGCTTTAGCTGTAGGAACCTATTATTTATCTTTGCCCTCTGGGCTTGTTTTAGAACTAGAAAATTGTTATTACGTGCCTGCGATTCGCAGAAACATTATTTCTGTTTCTTGTTTGGACAAGAAAGGTTTTTCGTTTACTATAAGGAACAATAGTTGCTCTTTTGTTTTAAATGATTTAACCTATGGTGTTGCGCGTTTGTTTAATGGTTTATATGTTCTTGACTTAGATACTCCTGTCTGTAATATAGAAAACAAACGACTTAAAGTTAATGACTCAAATCAAACATACCTCTGGCATTGTCGTCTAGGCCATATAAACGAGAAATGCATATCCAAATTACATAAGGATGGATACTTGGATAAGTTTGATTTTGAATCATACCAAGAATGCGAATCTTGTTTGCTTGGTAAAATGACTAAAGCCCCTTTCACTGGTAAGGGTAAAAGGGCCACTGAACGACTTGAGCTAATACATAGTGATGTATGTGGCCCAATGCGTGTAATGGCAAGAGGAGGCTACTACTACTTCATAACATTTACTGATGATTTCAGTAGATATGGATATGTATATCTTATGAAGAATAAATCTGATTCTTTTGAAAAGTTCAAAGAATACAAGGCTGAAGTAGAGAAGCAAATTGGCGGAGGCGCAAGTATTAAAGTCATACGATCTGATCGTGGAGGAGAATATTTGAGCACAGAATTTAAAGATTATTTAAAGGAGTGTGGTATTGTATCACAACTCACTCCACCAGGTACACCTCAATGGAATGGAGTTTCAGAGAGGAGGAATCGCACCTTGTTGGACATGGTGCGATCGATGATGAGTCATGCAGATCTTCCAATTAGTTTCTGGGGTTACGCTCTAGAAACAGCGGCTTTCACACTTAACCGTGTTCCTACTAAGAAGGTTCAAAAGACTCCATATGAGATATGGGAGAAGAAACGGTCAGGCATGAACTTTATGAAAGTTTGGGGATGCAAGGCGTTTGTGAAACGTCAAGTATCTGACAAGCTTGGACCTAAATCTGAAGAGTGCAATTTTGTGGGATACCCTAAAGAAACAAAGGCGTATTATTTTTATAGTCCTTCAGAGCAGAAGGTGTTTATTGCTCGAGACGCTGTTTTCATGGAAAGAGATTTTGTTTCCAAAAGAAACAGTGGGAGAACTATAGACCTCGATGAAGATCGAGAACCACAAAATAGCATTGAACCTGAAGTGGAACAGGAGCAGGATAATGATAATGCTCAACAAACACAGGTTGTTCGTAGAACTGGTAGAATTCGCCATGAGCCAGAGAGATATGGATTTCTCTTGACTCAATGTGGTGATTTGATGCTCATAGATGAAGATGAGCCTCTCACATACCAAGATGCTATGAACAGTCCAGACTCTAAGAGATGGCTAGAAGCCATGAAATCCGAGATGGATTCCATGTACGAAAACCGAGTATGGACTTTGGTTGATCCACCTGAAGGGGTAAAACCCATAGGGTGCAAATGGGTTTTCAAGAAGAAAACTGACATGGATGGAAATGTTCAGACCTATAAAGCAAGACTGGTTGCAAAAGGTTTCAGACAAATTCATGGTATTGACTATGACGAGACTTTCTCACCAGTGGCTATGGTCAAGTCCATAAGGATTTTGCTTGCTATTGCAGCATTCCATGATTATGAAATCTGGCAAATGGATGTCAAAACAGCCTTCCTTAACGGAATACTTGAAGAGGATGTGGATGTGTACATGACACAACCTGAAGGTTTTGTCGATCCAAGGAATGTTAGCAAGGTATGTAAATTACGTCGATCCATTTATGGATTGAAGCAAGCCTCTAGGAGATGGAATATCCGTTTCGATGAAACAGTCAAAGAGTATGGCTTTGTTCAAAACGAAGATGAACCTTGTGTTTACAAGAAGGTTAGTGGGAGCCATGTGGCATTCATAGTACTATATGTTGATGACATACTACTAATGGGGAATGACATACCTTCTCTCAAGGCTGTTAAGATTTGGTTAGGGAGCAACTTCTCTATGAAAGACTTAGGAGATGCATCCTACATTCTAGGAATGAGGATCTATAGGGATAGATCTAGAAGGATGATCGGTCTAAGTCAGAGTACATACATCGATAAGGTTTTGCATCGTTTTGGTATGCAAAATGTAAAAAGGGGATATGTCCCCTTGTCTCAAGGGATAACGATCTCTAAAGATCAGTGTCCGAAATCATTGGATGACAAGGACCGCATGAGTAAGGTTCCATATGCCTCAGCAATTGGATCCATCATGTATGCGATGGTATGTACTCGCCCAGATGTTTCGTATGCTTTAAGCATGACGAGCAGATACCAATCTAATCCAGGTGAAGGTCACTGGACGGCTGTCAAGAATATTCTAAAGTACTTGAAAAGGACTAAAGATTCATTCTTGGTGTATGGAGGAGAGGAAAAACTGGTTGTAAAAGGTTACACCGATGCAAGTTTTCAAACAGACAGGGATGATACTGTATCACAGTCTGGTTTTGTGTTTTGTCTAAACGGAGGTGCTGTGAGTTGGAAGAGTTCAAAACAAGAAACAGTAGCTGATTCTACGATGGAGGCTGAGTACATTGCAGCTTGTGAAGCGGCTAAGGAAGCTGTTTGGATTCGAAAATTCATTACTGATTTGGGAGTGGTTCCATCGATCGCAGATCCCATTGATCTATACTGCGATAATAATGGAGCCATTGCGCAGGCTAAAGAACCTAGAGCTCATTCCCGAACCAAACACATACTCAGGAGATATCACCTCATTCGAGAGATTAATGAAAGGGGTGACATACACATATGTAAAGTGCACACAAATGATAACATTGCAGACCCACTGACCAAAGGCTTGTCGCAGAAGAAGCATGACGGTCACACTAGTTCCATGGGTATTAGATACATGGGTGATTGGCTCTAGTGCAAGTGGGAGATTGTTAGTGTAGGTGCCCTAGAGGCAATACAATGTTTCCTTTAATAAACCTTTATGTCATTTGATTATTCAATAAACGTATTTATTATGACTTTAATTACTGCGATATATTTGTTAGCATAATAAATGTCCTTAGAATCATGATACACGTTATATAGTTTAAGTACATGACTTGAATTTGAGATTATATAATATATCATATTCTTAAATGTCCCTAGTCGAGTATTATTATTATAGGACAATAATAATACATAAATAGACTAGTATGTTGTTTGACAGATAACCATATCTCATTGGTTATAAGTATGGGGATACTAAAGTCAATGCATAGGTACATGTAGGAGTACATGGTACTGGACAGACCCACAGTGAGATTCTTCATGTTTAATAAAGTCATAAGAAAGACTCACAGTGATAATGGTGTAATGATCCTCTGACTTGAGATCATTATATTTCTATACGAAGATTAATATACTCTGACTACATTAAAAGTTACCTTTGACCGGGTGATGATAAAAGTGGACATCGGGTATATCATGAGTCGTATGAGAAATATGAATGATAGATAAAGGATTTAACCCTCCTATAATTAGGAGAGATATTATTGGCCTCTTGATTGAGTGAGACTATAAAATGCATGGCCGTGCTCAAATAATGATTTGTTTTTCATAGTCTACTCATGGATCAAGTAAACCCGGATTAAATGTTGAAGAGGATGACTAAACACATGCCTCGAGTTTAATCTATAATATATTTGGTTAAAGGGATTATATTACACGGAAACATTAATCATGAAAGGTTTTTATCAAATCACGATTTAATTATTGTTTAATTGGGTAGCAATGATGTATTACTAGATACCGCTCATTGTTTATAATTTTATTGGAGAATAAAATTATTGCTAATTAAATAATAGCCTATAGGGTCACACACATAGAGCATCTAGAGGAATAGTTAATTTAAATTATAGATTTAAATTAATTGATGATTGTTTGAATTTTATTATATTAATTAAGTGAGACTTAATTAATTGAAATAATATAAATTCGAAGTTGAAGATGATTTCTGCCCATAATAATTAAGTATGACTTAATTATTAATTAAATAATAGAAACATGTTTTATTATTTAATCCTATACCTACATGGGTTAGGTTTTACTGCTTAGGCCCGTTTAACCAGTCATTATAAATAGATAATGATAGGTTAAAAGAGCTACGCGTTTTTATATGAAAAACCCTAGAGGCAGAGCAAGAGAGGCAGCAAAGACAGTCATTCGAAATCATCAAAGGAGGCTAGTACATCCATCCCGTAATCAAGATCGTGAGATGCTCTTGAAGGTGCTCGTGTGGATACCATAGAGGTGCTTTCGAGAGGAAGACACAAATCGTGATAGCAAGGATCTCCGTTGAGTTCGTTACATTCAAGATCTTAATAGGTATGATTCGTTTATCACCATAATCTGTCAATCTTATACATGATCCTGCGTTAGGGTTCCGAAATTTTTCGTTATATTTACGTTTAACCGCTGCGTTTTATGCCTCGGAACCCAACATTCCAGCTTTCCAAGGATGATGTCTTTCCAAGGAGACAAGTTAAGGGACCATCATAGTTTACAACCAAGATAGCTTCAAATAAGTTGTTATGTCTGTAACCAATAAGAATTATTTACCATTCTTCTTTCTTTTCACTTCACAATGAGTTCCATGAAATTCCACAGAATAACCTTTGTCTGTCATCTGACTCAAACTTAATAGATTATGCTTGAGTCCTTCAACTAGAGCTACATTTTTAATGATGACATTTCCAATCACAATATTGTCATATCACAGTGTTCTTCCTATGTTGCCATCTCCATAAGATATTGTTGGGTCATCCTTCTCCTCAAACTCTGAAAGCAGGGATTTATTTCCAGTCATATGTGCAGAACATCCACTATCAATCACTATGATGTTTTTCTTGTTTCCCTGCAATCAGTAAATGCAAATTAATTAGTAGGTTTGGGGACCCAAACTAGTTTGGGACCTTTCTTTTGAAACTTGTTAACTCTTGCAGCAAAAGTATTTTTATTAGAGTTTATGTTAACAAAGTTTACATGATCAGAGTTTGTATTTTCAAAGTTTATACTGTTAGAGTTTACTTCTCTTTTATTCGATATTATTACATAAATTTTTTTGACAACATGTTTTGGAGATACATTCAGTTGAGGCAATGGTTCATAATAATTGTAATACAAACTATGATATTCTTTACATGTATAAATAGAATGTCACAAACTACCACAATGAAAATAGGGATTTTGTGGTCTATATCTAGTTTGTTTTCTAGTCTTTGAATTAGGTCTCTCGGGTTCCTTCTTTTTGTTTTGTTTGCAGTCAATGGCAAGGTGATTTAAATTACCACAATTAAAGCAGGTTTTTCTAGGAGCATCAGGGATATACTTATAACTATTCTCTTTAGTAATTCCTACTTTTCCATTTCTATTTCTTTTCACCTTTTTAGATTTGTCTTTATTAGTTACTGTCTTCAACTTTTCCTTAAGTTGTTTCTGAGAAAGTAATCATATATTGACAGATTTATTTTCTGACAAACTAATCTTTTTACCTATGTTATTATTAGAGCATTCACCAGATGTAGATTTCTTGTCATTACTAGCTTTAACAAATTTCACAGGTTCACTCAATATTCTTTTAGTGTGTGCTTTAGTGTGTGTTTCTTTATCAGATTCATAACCTAAAGAAGAAGTCTAATTCTTGTTAGAAAGCATTTGTTGGAATTTCTTACCAGAGTTTGTCCAAACTCTGAAAGTCTCATTTTCCTTAGCTATCTCAGATTTCAAATATTCAACTTGAATTTCTAATTGAGTTTGCATGTATATGGCATTTTCACAGTCTTTCTTAATGCTAAGCATATTAGAATTTTTCAGATTCAAGAAACTTATTCTTAGCAGTTAGAGTTTGTATCTCATATTTGAATCTTTCATGTTCAAGAGACTGTGATTTAAAACTAACATGCAATGATCTAAGGAAAGACTTTAATTCACAGATATTTTTAGTGTCAAAATTAAAGATAGAGTTTGGTACCTTGTCAGAGTTTAGGATGGGAGCATCAGAGTTTGCCATGAGAGCATAGTTTGTTTCTTCTTTAGAATCTGAGTAATCCATCCAATATTTCTTTGATGTGATGAGTATTTTTCCAGATTCCTTGCTTCTGCACTCAGTAGCAAAGTGCCCCATCTTGTTACACTTGTAACACTTAACCTTTAATTTGTTAATAGTCTTTGACTTTCCATCTCTGTCTTCTCTTTTTCTGAATCTGTTTTTCCTGTCTGATTCTCCTTGCTTCTTTTGGAAGTTCCCTTGTTTTCTGTACATCATATATTTCATCTTTTTGAAGCCTTTAACAATCATAGCAACCATCTATATTTTGTCAGAATCTGAAGAATCATAAGAGTTTATATCAGAGTTTGCCTCAAACTCTTATTCACTATTTTCTTGAACCATTACAGATTTTCCTTTTCTTTTTGATGCCTTAAGGACTTTTTCATTTGGTTCTTCAATCCTGGTCTCAACATTCAAGGCAATAGATTTTGCCTTGCTGCTTTTTCTATTTCTTCTTTGTTGTAATTTTAAGTCATGAGTTTTTAATTTTTCATAGACTTCATCTAAAGACATCTCATCTAAATTAGCTCTGTCTCTTATCAAGGAAGTTTGCAAATCCCATTCTCCAGGCAGTGCTCTAAGAAACTTGGTGTTAGAATCTTCATTATCATACAATTTATCCACCAAAGCCAAGTTATTTAACAAAGGTAGAAATCTATCATAGATATCTGTGAGGGACTTATTCTGTTTATCTTCAAAATATTCATATTCTTATATCAAGACAAATCTCCTGTTCTTTATCTCCTTGGTTCCTTGACATTGAACCTCTTGTGCATCCCAAATTTTTTTGGCAGTTTTGAATATAATTACCCTGTTAGACATAACTGAGTCAAGACTATTGTGCATAATATTCCTTACCTTTGCATCCTTGAGGACTTCAAGTTTTTCTTTATTGGTCCATTCTTTCTTGTACTTTAGAGTGTAATATCCAGGGATTTGTCTTCCTTCCACAATTGTATATGGCACCAGTTTGGTTGGTAGATACTGACCTGTATGGATTCTGTCTAAATAATCAGGATCAGTTGCTTCTAGGAACATCATCATCTTCACCCTCCATATATGGTATTCAACTTTCCTCAATATTAAAATCCTGATGCTTTCATACTTGTTTCTAGACATGCTTATATGATCTTTGAGTTGAATTTAACTGCCTGCTCTAATATCAATTGTTTGCCCAGAAAGATAATATATTACAGAAGGGGGGTTGAATGTAATAATACCTAATAATTTATATATTTTTTAAAAAATCTAATTATTTTAAATATATATATATATATATATATTTTAATTAAAAAATATATTTTAATTAAAATAAATATATTACTTCAATAAAACATTATAAATAAAGATGATAAGATAATAAATATTAAAAATAAACTTTATATAATACAAAATATAAGTTAGTATATTTATAATTTTATTTTACAATTTTTAAAAATATGAATGAGCATGTGAATTTAATTTTGTTGACAGTTTTTTTTATAAACATCTCATTCCAAAAATATATATTCTATACAGAATTGTGATTAAGAATTTAATAATATTTTCATATTTAATATTAAATAAAATTATAATATATTAAATATGTTAATATAATATTATAATAAATATATATTTTAAATATATGAAACTATATCCGTTTTACTATTTTATTGTATTATTTTAAAGTTTTCATTATTAATATTCTCTTCATTTACAAAGAGATTACTCTATTTCAAAATATAATATTTTTATACAGAATTTAATTTAAGGTACGTAAAAGTTATAATCTTATAATTTATTTTAATAATTTATAAATAAAAATTAAATTTATTTTAAGAAAATAGAAAATAAATATTTACATATACATAAATAAAAATATATTTAAACATATATAAAAATGTAATCAACGTACATATATTTCAAAGACTACATTAATATGACGCATTTAATGCAATTAATATTCACAGTTTTATACAAAACACATAAGGGTTATTAACGTAATCTCCTTGACTTGTACGGAGTAAAAACAACCTGTATTTAGCAATTATGTTTTTTTTTTATCAATCTTCTTTTATTGTTTTTATCATAATTTTAAATAGTTATTTTTGAATTTATAAATATTACAATATTATTAGCTACTTATTTTGATTTTTTTTAAATAATAACTTTTATATTATTTGATATTTTTAATATATAGTAGTATAAATAATTAGAAAAGAAAATAAATTGAAAAAGAGATTTTATGTACAATATGTTATAAGCATCCGGCTATTACAACAAACTTCTAGCAATTTTTAAATAATCCTAAAGTTAACGAAATTGATTTTTATTAAAAATATAAAAAGTCAAAAATAATTAGAATTATTGATTTTGTCATGTAAACTGTTTGTTTGTTTCTTTGTAAACGTTTTTGTCACCCTGGTCTAGTGTAAGGTGTTTTGTTAAGTTGTTTCGATTATAGTTGTCGGATGATGTTATTTTTAAATGAACATGATCTATCTTTAATATATTATAAAACTGAAAAGATATAAAACATGAGATATTCTTAACTTGTATATATCAATAATTAAAATTTTCAACAATATAAGAAGTTGACATGACATAACAAAAGTTACTAATAAGAATGATAAAAAACGGAAATGTCACACATAATGAATACTCTCTCCGTACATATTTGAACTTGCATATATAGCCGAGAAGAAGAATAAGAGACTCCAGTTAAGTAGTGAGGCTCCGTTTGTACGATTTAAAGCTTGATAGGCTCGATTGAAGATGATGATAGACAACATAGATGATATATGTATATGTATATATATCCAACATCGGTAATAAAGGTTAGTTCAACAGTGAGATGTGGTCGTTTGATTGAACATAGCAGAGGAGATGTGTTTGTTTGATTGAACAGAGCGGAGGCGGCTCGATTTAGGTTAAGGCAAAAAAACAATTAAAAATTAAGAATAGAGTTACTTAAAATATGTGAACTTGCTAAACGTTTCTCTAAACGTTGTCCAAGTGTTAAAAACTAAATAACAAAATATTGCTTAGAATTTTTTTATTACAATAGTGATTTCTAAAACGCTAATGAAGCTCATGCTTGTATAACGCCCCTAAAAGAACCGTTATCTAAGTACTTTTTTAAATTTGTAATTATTTTTCAGATTTTTATATAGTGACTTGTATAGCATTTTTATGTAAAACGATATGCAAGTATCATACTTGCGTAGCACTTTTGAAAAAGTTTTATACAAGCGGTGTCTCATAAGTTCATTTTTGTAGTAGTGACTTAACTCTTATGAAAAAAATACACATATTAAGAAAGTATTTATTTATTTGTTTTATTTATATGTTTAGCCCTAATAAATTCCTTGAAAAATAAATGAGTTGTAGAGTCAAAAATGGAAAATAGGAGTAAGGGGTAATATTGGAAAAATATGTAAAAAGATATATTGAAATAAGATATGAACAACTATTTAGGGACAATTTTGTTTTCAAAAGGTTCAAGAAAAAGGGGACGGATAGAGTAATGAATAAGGATTTAAACAAAACCACAATTGTCTTGAAATATTGACAAAAGAACATAACATAAAATCTTACTTAATTGAAACAAAACAACTTAATGATTTGATGACTTAGAGAAATATTAGAGTGCTCTATATTGCAATATCAAGATCAATCTCCAAGGATCATTTAATATTCAATAACATCACTGCTCGGCACTGCCTTTGGCGGCACCTAGAACCTTGTATTTATAAAAAAATGCAAATTTATATTATACCTTTGTAAATAAACACTCGAGATTGCAAACAAATATGCATGTAATATTTGAAATTGAACAAATGAAAACACTATAAGCAACCTAGCAGAGGACAACAGATAGCTAAGAGGTACTGATAATAAGCTAAACTAACTTTGGAATGCAGTGATACCCTTTTAGCTAAGCTAAATTACAGTGTTAACATTGAATTCTGAGTTCTGAACTATGAAATTAATGGTCAATATATTTGAGCTTCAGTTTGATCAAGCCTTCTCCATGGACTTGCAGATATCAACAATGGCACCTGCCTTGTTGAAGGGCTTGCACCTAGGTTAAAGCTGTATGAAGTATAGATTAGTGTCACACCTAAAATCAAAAAATCAAGAACAAAAATACCAAAACTAGTTCGAGGCACATGAAAAACACGTTATCCTTAAAATAGATAAGCCCCTTTGTTAGGAATCTATGTAGATTTAATGATAACTTTAACCTTAAAATCAAAGAAATTTTATGTATTATAACTGAACAATAGATATGATGTTTGATCAGTAAACCATTTATCAGTTGAAATGTTCATCTGAGTCAACTGATAATATGGATGGTAGCATGATTGTACTTAGTCTATTTCAATTGATATGACTTAAATCAATTGATAATGTTCTCATCAATTGATACTAGAGTCGATTGATATAGGTCATCAACTGATGTATAACTTAAGTTGTCAAATTGTAATTATTTGAAGACAGAAAAATTATACAAGTGAAGGGTGATCAATTGAAATGGAAGCATTAATGGATGATGGATCAATTGATAACAAGTCAAGTCAAAGATTGAAGACCATCAACTGATATGAAGACCCATCGATTGATAACATATATCAATCGATAAGTCAACAGCTATTATCAATCGATGGATATCAAGATCAATCGAAGAAGAACATCAGTTGATGGATGCAAGGAAGAATCAATTGATATGCTTAACAAGAAATTATCAATTAATAAGGACTATATAGAGACAAAATATTAGGAATCTTCAGACTAAAGCACAACTATGGAAGACAGTCTACATTGACTGTGAAGACTTGAAAGGCATATGACTAGGCCTATTTGTAATAATTAGATGACAACTCAACTGTAGCTATTAAAGATAAGTAAATAACAAACACCAAACAGGAATCAAGACGAAGACAATCAACTAAGCACAAAGGATCTAAGTATCAGAAGAATTTTTATAGGATTGCTACTCAACACTGGAAGAAGTTCATTTATATGTTCAAGCGTCAGTGAAAATAGATAATGTGGTAGTACTTCTATAGAAGACGGAAGATATAGAAGATTTCAAGTGGTTACTACAAGTAGATTCCAGAAGAAGAGCAAAGAAAGTGAAGAAGAAAATATGACAGAAGGCCTCTAGTTAAAAGTTATTTAAATGGAAAATATTTATTAGGATGACACAAATGAACCAGACAGTACATTTTTGTGTCAACTAATATAATACTTATTCTTCATTTAATTAAAGAGGTTTCAAGATCAGAAGACAAAGAAAAGACGGGAAGATTTCAAGACTGACAGCACAACTATGCGACTAAAGATAGTATTTTAATTCTACTATCTTAATTAATTATTTAATTTATCTAATTAAATTAATTCAAGTTGAATTTAATTTAATTTATAAATTAACTAATTAAATTAAGTAGAATTAATTTTCTATAAAAGGAATGACTTAAAATGACTTATATATATATAATAAAACAGTTAGTATGACTTATTAAATAAGTCATACCGAGTTTCTTATATATATATATATATATATATATATATATATATATATATATATATATATATATATATATTCAATTAAGTCATACCGAGCTTGTATAAGCATAAGTCATACCGAGATCATTGAATAAGTCATACCGAGAGTTCTGTGCTCAAAAGGTCATACTGAACCAATTTTGTTTAATTAAAATAAGTCATACCGATTTATTTTAATTAGATAAAATCCGAATATGACTTTGGATAAGTCATACCGAACTTTCAAAAGGTCATACCGAGCTTCAGTAAGTCATACCGACCAAAATATGTCATGCCCAGTCTTTTATAAGTCATACAAGTGTTAAAATAAGTCATACAGACTTATTTTCTTGAAATAAAGTCATACTGAAAAACGTCATAGCAGCCTTTTTCAAATCTCTATAAATATGAGATTAGCCCTTCATTGTTTGTTGTTCAACTTGTTAAGAGTTAGAAAAATCAGATCAAATTCAGTAATTTATCTGCATTGTAATATTCACAGATTTCTGTGCTGAGTTTGAATATAATTGATTAAACACGAACACTTCATGTCGAATTCGTTCTAGATTAATATATCAGTTATAAAATCTAATCTTCATATTAATTGTGTAATACTGATCAAGTTAAAATTATATCTTTCACTTGAACAATATTTCATTATAATTAATATTTCGTGAGTAATTAAAATAATATTTTTAATCCAATTATTCAGCGATTAATTTTCAGATATTGTATCCAACCCCCCTTCTACAATATCAGGGACCAACAATTGGCATCAAAGCTGGTTGATATAGTTAATATCAGATCCAAATCAAATTCCGCGAACTCATACAGATCACAAAAATTATTTTAAATTCAAAATAATTTTTTATTCGAAATAATTTTTTTTCTGAAAAATTATTTTTGATCAAAAATTGTTTTAAGTCAAAAATTAAAATATTTTTTGAAACACTTAATTTTTAATCTTATTAAAGATGAGTACCCAAAAAGTGACGAGCATAAAAATTCCACAATTTGACAGAGAGCACTACAACTTGTGGAAACACAAAATGCTACTGTTTATCGGGATTGCAAATCCCAAGTATGCATTAGTCATGGCCAAAGGTGTTGAACCCCCTATATCAGTTATTCTCGAACACACGGTTGATGGGGTTGTAATTCCCCACAGACAGTTTCCAAAAAGTCCGGCAGACTATGCAGATGAGGAAACAGAAGCTGTGTCCCTTGATAATAACCTGAAGCTCATATTAATTGAATCCCTAGACTACATCATGTATAACCAAGTAGTCAATTGCAAGAATGCAAAACAGATCTGGGAAACAATTGAAATTATCAATGAGGGAACTGAAGAAGTTAAGGAGAATAGACTGGAGATCCTGACCACCCAATATGAGCAGTTTAGATCCAACCCTGGTGAGGGTATCTCTGAGGTGTTTCGGAGACTAAACAAATTGATAAACGAGCTCAATATGAATGGAAAGTTTTATCAGAACCAAGAGGTTAACAGGAAGTTTTTGCTGACCTTACCAGAGCATCTGGAGCACAGGATTGCAGCCATCCGGGAATCTAGGGACATGAAAGAAGTAACCCTAGAAAGACTCTACGGAGTTTTAAAAACTTATGAGCTGGAACAGATCCAAACCAGAGAGATGTACGGAAGAGGTAAAGTACTGAGTTCCTCCAAGGCATTAATGGTAGAAGCACCAGAGAAAGAAGAAGTGAAGGCTGTTGCACCTTCTAACAGTTCAACAGAGTATGTGGTTCCAGAACTTGGACATACTTCTGACAAACAAGAAGATGGTGATTTCTACTCGCTGGAAGAACTAGATCAACTGGAAGATGAATCTCTAGCTATGGTTGCCAGGAAATTTGGCAACATGAGATTCCGAAGAAACTCCTCATTCAGAAGTAAGCCTAATTTTGGAAGATTCCAAAAAGGAGGTTCTTCGACAGCAGTATCAAAAAGCGGCTACAAGACCGGCTTAGTTGATAGAAGCAAGTTTCGTTGCTTCAACTGTAATGAGCTAGGCCACTTCGCAACTGAGTGCAAGAAGCCTAAGCAAGGGAAGAAGAGAGAGTCTTACGAAGAGCTCAAGGAGAAATATGATGCGCTCGTGAAAAAGCATCAAGGAAAGTCCTATCTAGCAGCAGGCACAAGCTGGGATGACTCAGATAATGATGATGAGGAAGAGTTGGGAAATCTTGCTCTTATGGCTTCATTAGAGGAATCACTGTCTCCCACCCGTGACAGAGGAATAGAGGTAAATCCTTCTTGTCCTAAAATGTTTACATTGCTAGGTAAAGAACTAGACGGCGAAAGAGATAAGGTTAAGAAACTCAGACTCAAAGTCAAAGAGTTAGTTGATGAGACTGAAGTTTTTAAATAGTTAAAAAGAAATCATGACAAGTTGATTGTTAAGTTGACTAAAGACTTAGCTGTTCAAGTCAGTAAAGTCAGTTGTCATGTTGTAACAGAAGCTAATCTCAGAAACCAGATAGAAGAAGAAAAGAAGAAGTGTCTTGCATATAAGAATTCCTCATATATTGTAAAGAACCTTGTTGACCAACAAGAAATAAGTCGTAAAGTTGGGATAGGCTTCGAGTACAATAAATCTGTAGGAAAGCCAAGCAACATAACCCCCTTTAGAAAAAGTGCTGTAGAAAGGGGTATCCCACATGTTGTTAAAGACACACCAAAACCTCTCTTCATAACACCGATAGCTGAACCTATCCTTGAGAGCTCTGTACTGATTGCATATGAAATGCAGTTGGAAGATCTTGAGGAAGAGAAGAAGAGAGGAGAACAGGTTAAGGACATAAAAGGAGTTAATGTCCAGAAAGAGAAGTGTGCACCAAAGATACCAGTGAAAGATGTGGGAACCTCTGATTCCCCCAAACCTGGTATAGGTGTAAAAGACTTAAAGAATAAAATGAACAGAACCAACATGTTTGTTAACAGTAGGAATAGTAACAATAAATTCCATTCTACTGAAAACTTCAAAGATTCTGATAAAATTGAAGTAGAATCTGTTAAGCCCCCTACTGTATTAAATAACATGCCTACTATTGATGCTTTCCATAAACCATGTGGTATAATGAATTGCATGTTATGTGCTTTTAATGCTATGACTGCTTACTTTAAACGCATGATAGCTAAGAAAGATAACATGACACCTAGACAGCACATCAACAGTAAATTTGCTAAATCCAAGACTGCAACTCCTTCACCTGAGAAGAAGGAATCATATATTCCTATGTCTAAACAGAAAGTTGTTAAGACTGTTTTTAGGAAGGTAGGAACAGTCAAGGAAGAAAATAATGTTATTCGAAAAGGATCTGTTGTCAAAGCAGACAAAGGTCAATTCTTTAAGTATGCCGGGCCCAATCAATTTTGGGCTCCGAAGACGAATTAATCCGTTTGATATGTGCAGGGAGTTAAACAGGTAAACCGAGTTATATGGATCCTGGACAGTGGATCTTCAAGATATATGACCGGAGATAGAGCCCTGCTATCAAACGTGGTTGAAAGAGCTGGCCCAATAGTAACCTTTGGAGATAACAGCAAAGGAATGACTACGGGATATGGCAAGTTAAATACAGGAAATGTTATCATTGAAAACGTCTCTTTAGTGGAAGGACTTAAGCACAATCTACTCAGCGTCAGTCAATTTTGTGATAAAGGATACAAGGTAAACTTTATCAAGGAGAAATGCTTAATAGCTCATTCTAAAGAAGACAGACTAGCCTTGTGTGGAGTAAGGAAAGGAAACTTGTACGTAGCTGATTTCAACTCGGGAACTGAAGCTGAAGCAAACTGTTTTTATTCAAAAGCTTCAACGGAGGAAAGTTGGCTATGGCACAAGAAGCTCTCACACCTAAATTTCAAAACAATGAACTCTCTAGTCAAGGGGGATTTGGTGAGAGGACTGCCTCCGATGGAATTTACACAAGAAGGCTTGTGTGAGGCATGTCAGAAAGGGAAGTCAAAGAAAGCAACTCACAGAGGCACAGACACTACAAACATCACTGAACCACTTCAACTCCTACACGTGGATTTATTTGGTCCAGTAAATATTCTGTCTATGTCAAGGAAGAAATATGCCTTAGTGATTGTGGATGACTTCACAAAATATACATGGGTTTTATTCTTGAACTCTAAGGATGAAACTCCACATTTAGTGATTGATCATATAAAGCTGATTGAGTTAGATTCAAAGTTATCTGTCCGGGCAATCAGATCAGATAATGGAACAGAATTCAAAAATGATGTTCTGAATAACTTCTGCTCAGACAAGGGGATAACAAGGCAATATTCAGTACCAAGAACTCCGCAATAAAATGGAGTTGTAGAAAGGAAAAATAGAACCCTGATTGAAGCTGCAAGAACTATGCTAAGTGAATCAAGGTTACCTATCTACTTCTGGGCTGAAGCGGTAAATACAGCTTATTATACTCAGAATCGAACTCTTATCAACAAAGATCATATGAAAACTCCATATGAATTAATGGCCGACAAGAAACCTACTCTCAAGTACTTTCATGTATTTGGAGCCAAATGCTTTGTGCTAAAGGATGGAGATGAACATCGTGGCAAGTTTGAGGCCAAGGCACATGAAGCTATTTTTGTTGGATATTCAAGAAGAGCATATAGGGTATACATAATTGATCAGCACCAAGTGAAGGAAAGTGTCAATGTAACTTTTGATGACACAAAACTCCCAAGTATCCAAACTGAAGATTCTTCTGAGTCATTAAAGTTCGATAATTATCCAGACTCACATTCTGATGACGAAAAAGAACCTGAGGTTGCAACAGGAAATGATGATGACAATAATAATGATGATCCAGGTAATAGTGGTGGAAACAATGGTAACACTGGAAATACTACTAATACCAGTGGTGGATCAACAAGTCATCCTGGCAGCAACTCAGGGGGAGATGAAGGATCAACTGGCAGAACACAACATCACAATGAATTTCGTGGCGAATCATCAAGATCAAACCTACCCAGGGAAAGGATATGGAGCAAAGATCATCCTTTTGAATTGATCATAGGTGATCCAGATGTTAGAGTTAGAACCAGAAGTGCAACTTCAAATGAATGTTTATTTTCAGTTTTTCTATCTCAAGAAGAACCAAAGAAGATTGAAGATGCATTAATAGATCCAGATTGGGTTCTTGCCATGCAAGAAGAGCTCAATTAGTTTGAAAGACAAGAAGTCTGGACACTGGTACCCCGGCCTAAAGATAGATCTGTAATTGGCACGAAATGGGTATACAGAAACAAGTTAGACGGTGATGGCATTGTTACAAGAAACAAAGCCAGACTGGTTGCAAAGGGTTACTCCAAGGAAGAGGGAATTGATTATGACGAGACCTACGCACCAGTTGCAAGACTTGAAGCCATCAGGATATTTCTGGCATTCGCAGCACATTCCAATTTTAAAGTCTATCAAATGGATGTGAAGAATGCTTTTCTGAATGGAGAGCTAGAAGAGGAAGTATATGTTGAACAGCCCCTGGCTTTGAAAATCCAGAGTTTGCTGATTTTGTGTATTTTCTATTCAAAGCCCTCTATGGACTCAAGCAAGCACCGAGGACATGGTATGACACTCTCTCTGTGTTTTTACTTGAAAATGGTTTCATAAGAGGTGTCATAGATAAAACTCTCTTTTATAAATTGCATGAAAAAGATATGATATTTGTCCAAGTTTATGTTGACGATATTATATTTGGTTCTACTAACGAAAACTTGTGCAAGAGATTTGCTAAGTTAATGCAGAGTAGATATGAAATGAGCATGATGGGTGAGTTGTCATTCTTCCTTGGATTGCAAGTAAAGCAAAAGGAAGATGGGATTTTTATATGTCAATCAAAGTACGTAAGAGATCTTCTCTGAAAATACAGTATAGAAGATTCTTCACCGGCAAAACCCACAATGCCAACAGCCACAAAGCTTGACAAAGATGAAACTGGTAAGAAAGTTGACATCACAAGCTACAGAGGTATGATAGGCTCATTATTGTATCTAACTGCTAGTAGACCCGATATAATGTTTGCAACTTGCTTATGTGCAAGGTTTCAATCTGACCCTAGGGAATCTCATCTTATAGCCGTCAAACGAATTTTTAGATATCTGAAGGGTACACCAAATTTAGGAATTTGGTATCCTAAGGATACAGGTTTTGACCAAATAGGCTATACAGATTCAGACTATGCAGGGTGCAGGATGGACAGGAAAAGTACTTCTGGAAGCTGTCAGTTTCTAGGACGACGGTTGATCTCCTGGTACAGCAAGAAACAGCATTCAGTATCTACCTCGACAGCCGAAGCAGAATACATTGCGGCAGGTAGCTGTTGTGCACAGATCTTGTGGATTAGGAATCAGCTAAATGACTATGGACTTGCGTTTGAACAAAATTCCAATTTTCTGCGACAACACAAGTGCGATAGCAATTTCCAACAATCCTGTACAACATTCGCGAACCAAGCACATTGACATAAGGTATCACTTTATCAGAGAGCATGTCATGAACGGAACTGTGGTGTTACATTTTGTACCCACAGAAGATCAATTAGCCGACATCTTCACAAAACCACTTGATGAATCCACTTTCTCAAAGCTGGTTAGTGAATTAGGGATGTTAAACTATGGCTAAATTTTTGGTTGCTAGGAATTAATTTAAGTTTATAAGTATTAAATGTTAATATTTAAAGAGTTTATGAGACTTGAATTAATAAAATCCTAGGGCTTATGAATTTTTGGAAAATTATCTTAAGATTAAGTCAATATTCTTACAAGATAATTATTTCAATTAGAGCATAAGTACTTTTGTTTAAATTTAAGCATTTATAAGCATTTATGTAAATTAATGTATATATTTTTCTAAATTTTAGTGTACTTTAATATAAATAATTATGTTATTAGTTATCCAATTAATTTACTTATTAAATTAATCCAAACATGAGTTAATTTAATTCTTAAATTAATTAGAACAATTAATAATGTAAATATTTATTATATGTCTTTAATAATCTTATTAGTATGTAAATTATTGTTATTTTTCTTAAAAGTTTCTTAATAATAATTGTTTGACATACTTAGTTTATCTTTATTAATTTTTTTAAAATCGAATTAGAATTTTGGTATTTTATTTCGAATTTAGAAATAATTAATAATATAAGTATTTATATGTACTGTATAGTATTCAGTATGACTTTATTAAAAATATGCGGTATGACTTTTAATAATAAAACTCAGCATGACTTTTTATGTTTAATAAAAAGTCATACCGAGAATTAAAATTAAATAAGTCATACCGACCTACTCAACCTTGTTTTATGTAAATAAAACTCGGTATGACTTTTGATAAGTCATACCGAGAAATGCTGATTTATGTTTTAAACAAGTCATACCGAATAGTATAGTTTTTATTACTTTAAATAAGTCATTCCCAGCAAATTCATATACACACACACACGTTGATACACACAACCACACGAACAGCTTGTTACTCTAGCAAGAAATCAATCGATTATCACCCATTTCAACTGATTCCAGTTGCTATTTCCTGATTACAAGCATCTTTGCTTGCTAGTGTGCTAAAATTGATCAAAACCTAGCCAAACTCCGCCCATTTTTTTAAAATCGCAGTGTTTGTTCTTATTCTTGGTAAACAAAATCGAAGCAAGTGGTGTTGATTGTGACTAAAGTCAGTTGTGTAGTGATTTACTGATTAAAGACAATTTGGGGTTTATTAGAAATTAGGGTTTCAATTATCAAGTGTAATTTTTGAATTTTGACTTGTAATTGTTATTTTAATTTGTAATCGCACGTTGTAATTTTATTATTTGTAATAGCTTAAATAAAAAAAAAATGGTTGGTTTTTGCGAATTAGTAAAAACTAATTTTGTAGGATATTTTAATCCGGTGATTTGTTCAGTCGAGAGGTTTTGACCGTGGATTGTTTTTATGAATGAACATTCACTTGTAAGAACTGCAATTACTCTAGACACCTTGTTGCAAGTGTTAGCACTTAGGGCTCTGTATTCCACTGCTAGGAATAGGAGTACTGCAGGCAGAGTTCAATTCTCATTCAACATAGGAGATCATGAATATATGGTGACTGAAGAGGACGTGAACAGAATTTTGGGCTTTCCAACTGACAACTTCATGGATCCACCCACTGTACCAGAAATTCTAGAATTTTCCTATTCTATTAGATATCAGGGTGAGATCAACTTAGTAAGGATGACAAAGTCCAAATTGGTAAGCGAGTGGGACTACTTCTTTGACACATTAGCCAAAGTGTTTGCACCCACTACAAAGAACAACTTCAACAATATATCTTCACTACTCCAAATCATAGGGTTTTCTGTGGCCCACAACCGGAGGATAAATTTTAGAAAGTTGATTCTAAAAGAAATTATAAGGAAGATGGGGAAACCAGAAAGCAGGGAACAGGACATTCAAGTCTACTATCCGAGGTTCCTGATGCTGTTCATGAATGACTTGTTGATGGACGAAGATAAAGCCTTATTTCAAAATAGTCCTGTAAAAGAATCTCCTACTTCTCAGAACAACTTATTTGCAAGGCTCCACAACAACCCCAAGTATGAAGATGTGCCAGTGGAAAGGACAGATTACATGGCTAAGATATTAGATCTTATTGCTAATCCTGTGCAGGAACAAGAGCCAGAGCAAGTGCCAATGCAAATGGATCATCCTGTGCACCTTCTACTTGAAGCTGCTCAGATGTCGATCAAATGGCACAAGATCAACAGGTAATATCTCACTCACAATCTTCTAGTTCAATACCTATAGATATATCCACTGCACTGTTAGATTTATCTGTGGCGGACTATGATGGTGTTCTTACACTCCAGGATATCAGCTACGAACCTGAAAACACACAGGTTCTGCCACCAGCTGAATTAGAGCCTCAAACAGTTTCTCCTTCATCCTCCTCTTCGCTTCAAGTCAGAAAAAGGAAGAAACCTGTCAGAATAGTTAGGGGTCTTGGTACTGATGTGAGTGAACCCGCAGCTCTGTCTCCTCATTCTAAAAAATCCAGATTTGAACCTGAGACAACTGCAGCCTCAACCTATTCCAGTCAATGGGATATGGATTTCAATATGGCCATCCAAGATTCTCTAGATACACTTGCTCAACCAGGTGATCTAATTCGCTGCTCAGCCACAGCATCAGATGAGGAAAACACACTGCTAGCAATCACTCTAGCAGAACCTTCACTTAAAGAAATACAAACACAGGAGGGCACATTTGTTGAAGAAAATGTTTTTAATGAAAACTCGTCGGATGCCACCTATGTTGTGGACCATGACATTTTCGATGCAGTGAAGCATCAGTTACCCTCCGAGGTACTAAGGAGCACCACAGACTCTCAAGAGCCTGTCATTACATTGTCTAAGGTGGTGACTCCGCTGGATTTCATACATCCAGTTCTCATTAGAGAAGGTCTCGAATCCACTGGTGAATTTGAGAGGCAACCACTCCATAGAGGGAGATGGGACTCCATTCACGGAGTAGCTACGTCAGTAGCGGAGCCTCTTCAAGTTAACCTTGTTGAGGACGCGCCTTCACAGGCATCAGAAGAGCATTTCGACTCTTCAAAAGCTATTGTTAAATATGCAGGTACAGCTTCAGGATCTGGAAAGGAGCTAAACACGAGTGATGTGAGGCAAACACAGAGTGAAACATATGCACAGAGTGATAGTGAGATAAACAGGAGTGCAAGTGAGCTGAGTGCACACACACACAGTGAACTTTTATCCAAAATGGAAGCTCTCCAGAATGAAATGAAAATTGTTCAAGCTGAGTTATTAAAAGTTAAAGCACAAGCAGAAGAAAAATCTACATCTGCCTCTGTAACACAGCAGCTGACAATAGTACGAAAAGATGTTGATGATGTCAAAACCTCCATTCTTCTAAAAACTCAAGACATCCAGAGTGTACAGAATCTTATTGCTGAAGACATGAAAGAAGTCAGCAAATTACATGAAAAGATTGATGAAGTTGAGAAGAGCTTGACATTAACAATCATTGAAAATGAAAAGATCTCTACACAAAGATTCAGCAAACTGGATGATGGAATGACACATTTGAATGAAGGAATGAAGCAAGTCTATCTGACTATGCAGAAAATGTTGACATCTTTTGAAGCCTCTAAAACTCAAGAGGATCCCTCAACTAAGGGGGAGAAAGCAAAGGAGAAAGTAGCTGGAGATGAAGGGGCTACTACTCAAGATAAAGGTAAAGCAAAGCTGTTTTCTGAAGAAGAATTTCAATCGTATGATCAAGAACCAGAAGAACAGTATTATGCTCAAGAGCAATTCATTGATGACAGTGCTCATGATGAATCAAACATTCCTGACTACTGCAGAGCTGAGGAAGAAACTGCATTTGATGAAGATTTTTTGTTTCAAAAAGAAAAAGAAGTTGATCCAGCCTATGAAGAGGCAATAAAGAAACTTAAAGAAGACATCAAGGCAAGCCAAGCAAAGACTGAAAATCTGAAAGCTTTAGTCATGGAAAGATCTCAGGCAGAAAGAGAAGAGAGCCAACAAAAGCAAAATTTGTGGACTATAGCTGTTAGAAAGAAGAAAGAAGATGTGCGCTTAAAAATAGGGAAGAAATGGGATACTGCCAGAGAGATCATGGACAAACTTCAGAAAGGTCCATTTGAAGATTACAAGTTACAGTTCTTAATTAATAGTCTGCAAGATTCAAATGACTGTCTGGATAACTTCATGAAAGCAATCAAAGAAGAAGTTGACTACATCACTGTGATTGTAGATAACATTCTAGATGACTGGCAGATTCTGTTATACACACACAAGAATGGCACATTCAGAGTTTCTTTGGAATTCTTTCGTCAAAAATCTCTATCTGTAATATGGACATTGATGAATAAAGTCAAAAGAAGTTCAGAAGAAAATGAACTTTTAAGGGACAGACTTCGAGAGATAACAAGAGATGTTAGTCCACAAATCTTAAACGACCCTCATGAGGTAAGGTTCTACAACAATAAGCTTTATCAAATTATGAAGCTGGATGAGGAGTCACTAAAGGGCTACACAATTAAATACATGATTGAAGTTGAAACAATGTTGAGATCCAAGGGATTCAGGTCCCAGGCTAAGTTGGATGCAGCTCAAAAGATCAGAGACTACTGCCTATCAAAGAAAATTCAATCATACATCAGGCAGATGCATAAAATTGATTCAACACAGCCTTATGACATAGAAGAAGAGGTAGTAGATCCTGTTAAACAGGAAGTGTTGTGGTAGTTAGCAAGAGCTGAGCAAAGAAGGTTGTATGGAGAATCCACCACAACAGATCAATCAGTATCTGAAGAAGTACCAAGGACACCAGTTCATAAAAGTTTAAATCTAGAAGAAGGTGAAGTTGATACATCAGAAGACTGAAGACTTAGATAGAACAAGATAGAAACTTTGTAATATTTGTTCAGTGCTAGAGGAACATCTATCTTGTATTTATCTTTCATGTATGAATCTGGAAAATTATTAAATATAAAACCAGAACTTTTGTTTATTATTTAAAGTCATTACATGTCATATCTACTTTCTTAGTTGTTAGTTGAGTTATCCTCTAGGAATTTGTGTGTTAAATGTTTAACAACAAATAGGGGGAGATTGAAAGGCATATGACTAGGCCTATTTGTAATAATTAGATGACAACTCAACTGTAGCTATTAAAGATAAGTAAATAACAAACACCAAACAGGAATCAAGACGAAGACAGTCAACTAAGCACAAAGGATCTAAGTATCAGAAGAATTTTTATAGGATTGCTACTCAACACTGGAAGAAGTTCATTTATATGTTCAAGCGTCAGTGAAAATAGATAATGTGGTAGTACTTCTATAGAAGACGGAAGATATAGAAGATTTCAAGTGGTTACTACAAGTAGATTCCAGAAGAAGAGCAAAGAAAGTGAAGAAGAAAATATGACAGAAGGCCTCTAGTTAAAAGTTATTTAAATGGAAAATATTTATTAGGATGACACAAATGAACCAGACAGTACATTTGTGTGTCAACTAATATAATACTTATTCTTCATTTAATTAAAGAGGTTTCAAGATCAGAAGACAAAGAAAAGACGGGAAGATTTCAAGACTGACAGCACAACTATGCGACTAAAGATAGTATTTTAATTCTAATATCTTAATTAATTATTTAATTTATCTAATTAAATTAATTCAAGTTGAATTTAATTTAATTTATAAATTAACTAATCAAATTAAGTAGAATTAATTTTCTATAAAAGGAATGACTTAAAATGACTTATATATATATATATAATAAAACAGTTAGTATGACTTATTAAATAAGTCATACCGAGTTTCTTATATATATATATATATATATATATATATATATATATATATATATATATATATTCAATTAAGTCATACCGAGCTTGTATAAGCATAAGTCATACCGAGATCATTGAATAAGTCATACCGAGAGTTCTGTGCTCAAAAGGTCATACTGAACCAATTTTGTTTAATTAAAATAAGTCATACCGATTTATTTTAATTAGATAAAATCCGAATATGACTTTGGATAAGTCATACCGAACTTTCAAAAGGTCATACCGAGCTTCAGTAAGTCATACCGACCAAAATATGTCATGCCCAGTCTTTTATAAGTCATACAAGTGTTAAAATAAGTCATACAGACTTATTTTCTTGAAATAAAGTCATACTGAAAAAGGTCATAACAGCCTTTTTCAAATCTCTATAAATATGAGATCAGCCCTTCATTGTTTGTTGTTCAACTTGTTAAGAGTTAGAAAAATCAGATCAAATTCAGTAATTTATCTGCATTGTAATATTCACAGATTTCTGTGCTGAGTTTGAATATAATTGATTAAACACGAACACTTCATGTCGAATTCGTTCTAGATTAATATATCAGTTATAAAATCAAATCTTCATATTAATTGTGTAATACTGATCAAGTTAAAATTTTATCTTTCACTTGAACAATATTTCATTATAATTAATATTTCGCGAGTAATTAAAATAATATTTTTAATCCAATTATTCAGCGATTAATTTTCAGATATTGTATTCAACCCCCCTTCTACAATATCAGGGACCAACAAGACTTAAATTGAAGCTGTCTTTCCAAGACTCAAGACATTTCCCAAAATGGGAAAAGACAGAATGGAAAAATAGATTAGTAACATTCCTAGAATATGTATTTTTATTTGTACTCTATTCTTGAGATCTTAAACACTTGTATTATAAATATTAGAGTGGTAGCATTATTAGAAAATAACCAAGTTAAAATATCATTCAGAATCAATTGTTCAAGCTTTAGTGCACTTTGTAAGAATGATTGATTTATTTTCTAACTTTATAAAAAGTAGCTAGGTTTTTACAAACCTAGATTATTTGAGCAATATATACACTGATGGAAAACCCAATCCATCAGTAATTTTCAATATCTTGTTCAATTGATGTTTTAGTTTCTATTGTTCTTATAAACACTTCTCAAAACACCCAGTCTATAAAAGAACAAATACTAAGAACTCAAAAAGTTTTAGTATTTGGATTCAACCCCCTTTTTTCAAATACATAGTGATATTGTTCTGGGAATAATAATTGGTATCAGAGCGTATGATTTCAACATACAGAAAGTTTGAAGATCAAGAGCAAGTCAATGTGGGTCAAAATGATTCAAGTGTGAAGATTATAGTGTTGGAAAAAGATGAATATTTTGCATGGAAAGTAAAAATGCACCTGCATCTAATTTCTCTTGACCCTTCCTATGTTAACTACATAGAAAAAGGTCATCATGTTCCCATGAAGCTGGTCATAGGTGTAAACCCTAATAGAACTCCTGTATTTGACAAACATGTTCCAAAACTCATCATTGAGTTTACAAAAAAGGATGAAAAGGAGGTGTTGAAGGATAAAAAGGCCATGAATATCTTATTCAATGGTTTGGATAAAGATACTTTGAAAATGTTATCAACTGCACAATATCCAAGGAGGTATGAGATACTCTCCAAACTCTGTGTGAATGAACTGAAGAGGTCAGGAAAAACATGATGCAACTCTTGATTCAGAAATATGAATCTTTTCATTTTAAGAGTGGTGAGTCCATCAATGAAACCTATAGTAGGTTTCAAAAGTTTTGAATGGACTAAAACTATAAAGTAGGGTTTATACAACTGAGGATACAAACTTGAAATTTCTTAGATCTCTTCCAAAAGAATGGAAGGCAATGACTATTTCTATTAGACAATCTCAGGACTTCAAGGATTATACTCTTGAGAAGCTTTATGGTATTCTCAAGACATATGAGTTAGAAATACAACAAGATTAAGAAATTGAGAAGAACCAAAGAAAGCAAGAGACCGTGGCTTTGATGGTCAAGGGAAATGAAGACAAGAAGGGTAACATTGAAAGTGGCTATGTAGAAGATATTAGGATGGTGGCTAATGATGATGTTGAAGAGTCATCCAAAGGAAATGTGAAAGGCGTATGACTAGGCCTATTTGTAATAATTAGATGGCAACTCAACTCTAACTGTTAAAGAGAAGTAAATACTAAACACCAAACAGGAATCAAGACAAAGTCAGTCAACTAATCACAAAGGATCCAAGTATCAAAAGTATTTTTGTAGGATTGCTACTCAACACTGAATGAAGTTCATTTTTATGTTCAAGCGTCAGTGAAAATAAATATGTAGTAGTGGTTCTATAGTAAACAGAAGATATAGAAGATTTCAAGTGGTTACTACAGAAGATTCCAGAAGAAGAATGAAGACAGTGAAGAAGAAAATATGACGCAAGGCCTCTAATTTAAAGTTTTATAAATGGAGAATATTTATTAGTATGACACAAATGAACCAGACAGTACATTTGTGTGTCAACTAAAATAATATTCATTCTTCATTTAATTCAAGAGGTTTCAAGATCAAAAGACACAAAGAAAAGATGGGAAGATTTCAAGACTGACAGCACGGCTGCGACTAAAGATAGTATTTTAATTCTACTATCAATTGTTAATTAATTATTTAATTTATCTAATTAAATTAATTCAAGTTGAATTTAATTTAATTTATAAATTAACTAATTGAATTAAGTAGAATTAATTTACTATAAAAGAAATGCTTTAATATGAATTATAAATATATATATAAACTGTTAGTATGACTTATCAATAAGTCATACCGAGTTTATTATATATATATATTCAAATAAGTCATACCGAGCCTGTATAAGCATAAGTCATACCGAATTGTTATATATATATATATATATATATATATATATATATATATATATATATATATATATATATATATATAATCAGTTAGTATGACTTATTAATAAGTCATACCGAATGACTTGTTAATAAATCATACCGAGCTATATATATATATATAATAAGTCATACCGAGATATCAATGCTCAAAAGGTCATACTGGATTGATTTTTTAAAAAGTCATACCGATTTTTTAATTAGAAAAATAAGTCATACCGACCAAAATAAGTCATGCCCAGTCTTTTATAAGTCATACAAGTGTTAAAATAAGTCATACAGACTTATTTTCTTGAAATTAAGTCATACTCATAAAGGTCATAGCAGCCATTTCAAATCTCTATAAATATGAGATGATCTCTTCACTTTTTCAGTTGTTCAACTTGTTAAGAGTTAAAAAAAAACAGATCAAATTCAGTAATTTATCTGCATTGTAATATTCACAGATTTCTGTGCTGAGTTTGAATATAATTGTTTAAACACGAACACTTCATGTCAAATTCGTTCTAGACTTTATATCAATTATATAACAGTTTTCTCTATATTAATTTTGTAATACTAATCAAGTTAAAATTATATCTTTCACTTGAACAGTATTTCATTACAATTAATATTTCGCGAGTAATTAAAATAATATTTTTAATCTAAATTATTCCGCGATTAATTTTCAGACATTGTATTCAACCCCCCCTTCTACAATGTCAGGGACCAACAATTGGTATCAGAGCTGGTTGATATAGTTAATATCAGATCCAAACCAAAAATTCCGCAACTCATTCAGATCTCAAAAATTATTTTAAATTCGAAATAATTTTTTATTCGAAATAATTTTTTTTTTCTAAAAATTATTTTTGATCAAAAATTGTTTTAAGTCAAAAATTAAAATATTTTTTGAAACACTTAATTTTTAATCTTATTAAAGATGAGTACCCAGAAAGTAACTAGTATTAAAATTCCACAGTTCGACAGAGAACACTACAACTTGTGGAAACAAAAAATGCTACTGTTTATCGGGATTGCAAATCCCAAGTACGCATTAATTATGGCTAAAGGTGTTGAGCTCCCTATATCAGTTGTTCTCGAACATACAGTAGATGGGGTCGTAATTCCCCACAGACAGTTTCCGAAAAGTCCGGCAGACTATACAGATGAGGAAACAGAAGCTGTGTCCCTTGATAATAACCTGAAGCTCATATTAATTGAATCCCTAGACTACATCATGTACAACCAAGTAGTCAATTGCAAGAATGCAAAACAAATCTGGGAAACAATTGAAATTATCAATGAGGGAACTGAAGAAGTTAAGGAGAATAGACTGGAGATCCTGACCACCCAATATGAACAGTTTAGATCCAACCCTGGTGAGGGTATCTCTGAGGTGTTTCAGAGACTAAACAAATTGATAAACGAGCTAAACATGAATGGAAAGTTTTATCAGAACCAAGAGGTGAACAGGAAGTTTCTGTTGACCTTACCAGAGCATCTGGAGCACAGGATTGCAGCCATCCGGGAATCTAGGGACATGAAAGAGGTAACCCTAGAAAGACTCTACGGAGTTTTAAAAACTTATGAGCTGGAACAGATCCAAACCAGAGAGATGTATGGAAGAGGTAAGGTACTGAGTTCCTCCAAGGCATTAATGGTAGAAGCACCAGAGAAAGAAGAAGTGAAGGTTGTTGCACCTTCTAACAGTTCAACAGAGTATGTGGTTCCAGAACTTGGACATACTTCTGACAAACAAGAAGACGGTGATTTCTACTCACTGGAAGAACTAGATCAGCTAGAAGATGAATCTCTAGCTTCGTGTCCTAAGATGTTTGCTTTGCTAGGTAAAGAACTAGATGGTGAAAGAGATAAAGTTAAGAAACTCAGACTCAAAGTCAAAGAGTTAATTGATGAGACTGAAGTTCTTAAACAGTTAAAAAGAAATCATGACAAGTTGGCTGTCAAGCTGACTGAAGACTTAGCTGTTCAAGTCAGTAAAGTCAGTTGTCATGTTGTTGTAGAAACTAATCTCAGAAACCAAATTGAAGAAGAAAAGAAAAAGTGTCTTGCATATAAGAATTCCTCATATATTGTTAAGAACCTAGTTGACCAACAAGAAATAAATCGTAAAGTTGGAATAGGCTTCGAGTATAACAAATCTGTAGGAAAACCAAGCAACATAACCCCCTTTAGAAAAAGTGCTGAAGAAAGGGGTATCCCACATGTTGTTAAAGACACACCGAAACCTCTCTTCATAACACCGATAGCTGAACCCATCCTTGAGACCTCTGTAGTAATTGCATATGAAATGCAGTTGGAAGATCTTGAGGAAGAGAAGAAGAGAGGAGAACAGGTTAAGGACATAAAAGGAGTTAATGTCCAGAAAGAAAAATGTGCACTAGAAACACCAGTGAAAGATGTGGGAACTTCTGATTCCCCCAGACCTGGTGTAGGTGCAAAAGACTTAAAGAGTAAAATGAACAGACCCAACATATTTGTGAACAGTAGGAACAGTAACAATAAATTTCATTCTACTGAAAACTTCAAATCTGCTGAGAAAATCGAAGTAGAATCTGTTAAGCCTCCTACTGTATTGAATAACATGCCTACTATTGATGCTTTCCATAAACCTTGTGGTATAATGAATTGCATGTTATGTGCCTTTAATGCTATGACTGCTTACTTTAAACGCATGATAGCTAAGAAAGATAACATGACACCTAGACAGCACATCAATAGTAAATTTGCTAAATCCAAGACTGCGACTCCTTCACCTGAGAAGAAGGAATCATATATTCCTAAGTCTAAACAGAAAGTTGTTAAGACTGTTTATAGGAAGGTAGGAACAGTCAAGGAAGAAAATAATGTTGTTCGAAAAGGATCTGTTGTCAAAGCAGACAAAGGTCAATTCTTTAAGTATGCCGGGCCCAATCAATTTTGGGCTCCGAAGACAAATTAATCCGTTTGATAATTGCAGGGAGTTAAACAGGCAAACCGAGTTATATGGATCCTGGACAGCGGATCGTCAAGGCATATGACCGGAGATAGAGCCCTGCTATCAGACGTGGTTGAGAGAGCTGGCCCAATCGTCACCTTTGGAGATAACAGCAAAGGAATGACTACGGGATATGGCAAGTTAAATACAGGAAATGTTATCATTGAAAATGTCTCTTTGGTGGAAGGACTTAAGCACAATCTACTCAGCGTCAGTCAATTTTGTGATAGAGGTTACAAAGTAAACTTTATCAAGGAGAAGTGCTTAATAACTCATTATAAAGAAGACAGACTAGCCTTGCGTGGAGTAAGGAAAGGAAACTTGTACGTAGCTGATTTCAACTCGGGAACTGAAGCTGAAGCAAACTGTTTTTATTCAAAAGCTTCAACAGAGGAAAGTTGGCTATGGCACAAGAAGCTCTCACACCTGAATTTCAAAACAATGAACTCTCTAGTCAAGAGGGATTTGGTGAGAGGACTGCCTCCGATGGAATTTACACAAGAAGGATTGTGTGAGGCATGTCAAAAAGGGAAGTCAAGGAAAGCAACTCACAGAGGCACAGACACTACAAACATCACTGAACCACTTCAACTCCTACACATGGATTTATTTGGTCCAGTAAATATTCTGTCTATGTCAAGAAAGAAATACGCCTTAGTGATTGTGGATGACTTTACAAAGTATACATGGGTTTTATTCTTGAATTCTAAAGATGAAACTCCACATTTGGTGAGTGATCATATAAAGCTGATTGAGTTAGATTCAAAGTTACCTGTCCGAGCAATCAGATCAGATAATGGAACAGAATTCAAAAATGAAGTTCTGAATAACTTCTGCTCAGACAAGGGGATAACAAGGCAGTACTCAGCACCAAGAACTCCACAACAAAATGGAGTTGTAGAAAGGAAAAATCGAACCCTGATTGAAGCTGCAAGGACTATGCTAAGTGAATCAAGGTTACCTATCTACTTCTGGGCTGAAGCAGTTAATACAGCTTGTTATACTCAGAATCGAACTCTGATCAACAAAGATCATATGAAAACTCCCTATGAATTAATGGCTGGCAAGAAACCTACTCTCAAGTACTTTCATGTATTTGGAGCCAAATGCTTTGTGCTAAAAGATGGAGATGAACGCATTGGCAAATTTGAGGCCAAGGCACATGAAGCTATTTTTGTCGGATACTCGAGAAGAGCATATAGGGTTTACATAATTGATCAGCACCAAGTGAAGGAAAGTGTCAATGTAACTTTTGATGGCACTAAACTCCCAAGTATCCAAACTGAAGATTCTTCTGAGTCATTAAAATTTGATAATTATCCAGACTCACATTCTGATGACGAAGAAGAACCTGAGGTTGCAGCAGGAAATGATGACAACAATGATGGTAATGATCCAGGTAATAGTGGTGGAAACAATGGCAACACTGGAGATTCTACTAATACCAGTGGTGGATCAACAAGTCATCCTGGCAGCAACTCAGGGGGAGATGAAAGATCAACTGGCACAACACAACATCACAATGAATTTCGAGGCGAATCATCAAGATCAAACCTACCTAGGGAAAGGATATGGAGCAGAGATCATCCTTTTGAATTGATCATAGGTGATCCAGATGTTGGAGTAAGAACCAGAAGTGCAACTTCAAATGAATGTTTATTCTCAGTTTTTCTATCTCAAGAAGAACCAAAGAAGATTGAAGATGCACTAATTGATCCAGATTGGGTTCTTGCCATGCAAGAAGAGCTCAATCAGTTCGAAAGACAAGAAGTCTGGACACTGGTACCCAGGCCTAAAGATAGATCTGTTATTGGCACGAAATGGGTATACAGGAACAAATTAGACGGTGATGGCATTGTTACAAGGAACAAGGCCAGACTGGTTGCAAAGGGTTACTCCCAGGAAGAGGGAATTGATTATGACGAGACCTACGCACCAGTTGCAAGACTTGAAGCCATCAGGATATTTCTGGCATTCGCAGCACATTCCAATTTTAAAGTCTATCAAATGGATGTGAAGAGTGCATTTCTGAACGGAAAGCTAGAAGAGGAAGTATATGTGGAACAGCCCCCTGGCTTTGAAAATCCAGAGTTTGCTGATTTTGTGTATTTTCTTTTTAAAGCTCTCTATGGACTCAAGCAAGCACCGAGGACATGGTATGACACTCTCTCTGAGTTTTTACTTGAAAATGGTTTCACTAGAGGTGTCATAGATAAAACTCTCTTTTACAAATTACATAATAAAGATATGATATTTGTCCAAGTTTATGTTGACGATATTATATTTGGTTCTACTAACGAAAACTTGTGCAAGAGATTTGCTAAGTTAATGCAGAGCAGATATGAGATGAGCATGATGGGTGTGTTAGTGTAGGTGCCCTAGAGGCAATACAATTTTTCCTTTTAATAAACATTTATGTCATTTGATTATTCAATAAACGTATTTATTATGACTTTAATTACTGCGATATATTTGTTAGCATAATAAATGTCCTTAGAATCATGATACTCGTTATATAGTTTAAGTACATGACTTGAACTTGAGATTATATAATATATCATATTCTTAAAGGTTCCCTAGTCGAGTATTATTATGATAGGACAATAATAATACATAAATAGACTAGTATGTTGTTTGACAGATAACCACATCTCATTGGTTATAAGTATGGGGATACTAAAGTCAATACATAGGTACATGTAGGGGTACATGGTACTGGACAGACCCACAGTGAGATTCTTCATGTTTAATTAAGTCATAAGAAAGACTCACAGTGATAATGGTGTAATGATCCTCTGACTTGAGATCATTATATTTCTATACGAGGATTGATATACTTTGACTACATTAAAAGTTACCTTTGACCGGGTGATGATAAAAGTGGACATCGGGTATATCATGAGTCGTATGAGAAATATGAATGATAGATAAAGGATTTAACCCTCCTATAGTTAGGAGAGATATTATTGGCCTCTTGATTGAGTGAGACTATAAAATGCATGGCCGTGCTCAAATAATGATTTGTTTTTCATAGTCTACTCATGGATCAAGTAAACCCGGATTAAATGTTGAAGAGGATGACTAAATACATGCCTCGAGTTTAATCTATAATACATATGGTTAAAGGGATTAGATTACACGGAAACATTAATCACGAAAGGTTTTATCGAATCACGATTTAATTATTGTTTAATTAGGTAGCAATGATGTATTACTAGATACCGCTCATTGTTTATAATTTTATTGGAGAATAAAATTATTGCTAATTAAATAATAGCCTATAGGATCACACACATAGAGCACCTAGAGGAATAGTTAATTTAAATTATAGATTTAAATTAATTGATGATTAATTCGAATTTATTATATTAATTAAGTGAGACTTAATTAATTGAAATAAATTCGAATTTGAAGAATTATATTTCTGCCAATAATAATTAAGTGTGACTTAATTATTAATTAAATAATAGAAGCATGTTTTATTATTTAATCCTATGCCTACATGGGTTAGGTTTTTGCTAAAAAGGCCCATTAACCAATCATTATAAATAGATAATGATAGGTTAAATGGCTTACACGTTTTGTATAAACCCTAGCAGAAGAGGCAGCATAGGAAGAGGCAGAGAGAATTCGAAACCTATCAAAGGAGGCTAGTACTTCCGTTCCGTGTTCAAGATCGTGAGACGTTCTTGAAGGTGCTCGTGTGGATACCATAGAGGTGCTTTCGAGAGGAAGACACAAATCGTGATAGCAAGGATCTCCGTTGAGTTCGTGGCATTCAAAATCTTAATAGGTATGATTCGATTATCACCATAATCCGTCAATTCTTATACATGATCCTGCGTTTGGGTTCCGAAAATTTTCGTTATATTTACGTTTATCCGCTGCGTTTTATGCCTCGGAACCCAACAATGGTATCAGAGCTACGTGTATAAGGGACTGATTTGGTTACGTGTTAACTGTATTTGATGCAAATATGCCTGTTTTGGTGACTGCCATGCCACTGCCATGCTACTGCTTTGTTACTGCCATGCTTCTGCCATGCTATGTTCTTCATGTATATTCGAATTGTAATATGTGGTGATGATACTAGCATGTTAATGATTTGTCATGACTGATTTATATGCCATATTGCGATTTGTATATTATGCATGAGGGTCAGTTTGTATAGTGATATAAACTGGTGGACAGATTATGTTGGACATGATCTGTTAACTGGGATATGATAAGTATGTATATGATACATGCTTCTGAAACTGTATAAGATGCAGTGGGAAAAAGGGCCAACAGATATGATCTGTAGTTCAGAAATTGATGATTTTTGAATAGGACTGGTCTTCGAAAATAAAAAAAAATTTCTGATTTCGAGCTGACCTGGCAGCTCGACCCCAGCCGGGGGCTGCCGCCCCCAGACCCTGCCTGGGGCTGCCGCCCCAGACCCCGCCCAGGGGCTGCCGCCCCCGGACCCCCGCCCAGGGGCTTCCGCCCCCGGACCCCCGCAATATTTTATTTTGTGTACTTGAGCATGGTGCTGGTTATGGCCCTTAGACCCCTAGATTAATGGTTTTTGGTTTTGGTTTTATAAATACGACTTGCATGTCGTTTTCTTCATTCTTGTAATTGTTTAACCTCGAATGTAACTCGAGTTTTCTTATGTAAGTACATTAGCTTAGGTTGTATTCAATTATTCCATGTAATGTACTTGAAGACTGAAAGATGATCCAAGAAGAGGAGCAGGCACTAGTGGATACAAGAAGAATGAAGACATGTAATTGTATTTATATTTTACCACCATAGATTGACTTTGATCCTTTCATTAGCTCGAAAGGATCACATAGGAAAGGGGCCATAACCAAGCACGTTTACATACTGCACTTTACATATTGATGTATGAATGATGCATGCTTTAATTAGATTAATCATGTATGTATGTATGTATGTATTAGATACGACACCCATGCCATGCTTGTTTAAACAAGATAAAATCTGTAACGACTCAAGATAAAATCTGTAACGATTCAAGATTTTAAAATCAACAAACGATCATGAGATTCTTGTGTTTATGAAATATGGATTTTTAAAACAAGGAATTGAATATGGATTTTGATATCTATAATTGGGATTTTCTGACAAAAACGGATATGCGTATTCGTAAGGCTGATGGGTTTTAAGTGTGACCACTGGTATCCTCCATCTACCTGGGAAATGAACAATTTAAGATGTCAATTTGAAATATTTAGTTCAAGGAAAAATTGAGGATCTCTTCATGATGTGATCATGATCGTCGTAAAATTTTCTAAACCCCTTAACAAAATATTAAGTTTTAATCAGATGCTTTCCAATGAATGAACACTCATCGAATCCTAGATCGATTAGGGGAAAGACTGTCAGTGGCAGGGGACTCCTGTCTATCGTGGTGAGATGCGACGAATATAAACGGTTATATTCGGCCGTTGTATCATTGGGTCAAACTTAACTGAGTCGTCATAATAAGGTGAAAGTAAACGGTTATATTCAACCATTATGAACTTAGAAGCATAGAGTTTGGTTAAAAATCTATTAGATAGATAAGATCAATCGTTGCTCACCAAACTATCCAAGAATTATATATGATATAATTGACAAATGTTGTCTACCTAAATAATCATTCTTAAGGACTTCCAGTGGTTGACTTGAGACATGACGAAATATGGATCTTGGCTCACTAGAAAGGATTATGGGATATACTTTCCAAATTAATAGTAAGGGCTATTGATTTGATAAAAATAGTGGGAGATATATTATGAATGTATCATAATCATTTGAACATAATAAATAACTCAGACAATCTAATGTTTAATTTTGTGCTTTTATCATTGTAGATACCAAGTAATGACAAACAACACAAACACACTATCCGTACGATCTGTCCTTGAGAAGGATAAGCTGACAGGAGGAAACAACTTCCTAGACTGGCAGAGGAATTTGAGGATTGTCCTCAGGCAGGAGCGCAAGCTTCATGTCATTGATATTCCTCCGGCAGGTCCCCTTCCTGAGGGCGCTACTGTTGAGGAACGAGCGGCCCACACAAAGGATGAGAATGATGTAACTGATGTTGCGTGTCTTATGTTAGCAACTATGAGTGTTGAGCTTCAAAGACAGCATGTGCATATGGATGCATATACTATCAATGAGCACTTGCAAAGCATATTTGCAAGCCAAACTCGTCAAGAAAGGTTCAACACGAGCAAGTCACTCTTTAACTGCAAACAAGGGGCAAATGAACCAGTTGGCCCACATGTTCTGAAGATGATTGGTTACATTGAGTATCTTGATACTTTGGGTTTCCCGATTGGTCTGGAAACTGGTATTGACCTAATCTTGAATTCTTTGAACAACAAATTCACTCAGTTTGTTATGAACTACAATATGAATGAGTTTGACAAAACACCTACTGAATTGTTGGCTATGTTGAGAACATATGAGACCAACATGAAGACGGCTGAACCTGCTCCCATACTGATGGTGGGCAATAAAGGTAAGGCCAAAGGGAAAGGCAAGTGGAAGGGTAAGAAGAAGACAGGTTCTGATTCTACACCCAAGCCAAAGTCAGGTCCTAAACAGGCTTTAAAGCCTAAAGGTGGGGTCGCTAAGGGTGAATGTCACTATTGTAAGAAAACTGGTCACTGGAAGAGAAACTGTTCAGTTTACTTGGAGGATCTGAAGAAGAAGAGGGCTGAGCAAGCTTCTAATTCAGGTATATATGTTATAGAAGTCAATCTGTCTATTTCTACATCTTGGGTATTGGATACCGGATGTGCTTCTCACATTTGTATAAATGTGCAGGAAATGCAGAGAAGTAGGACATTGGCTAAAGGAGAAATGGACCTACGAGTTGGCAACGGAGCAAGAGTTGCTGCTTTAGCTGTAGGAACCTATTATTTATCTTTGCCCTCTGGGCTAGTTTTAGAACTGGAGAATTGTTATTACGTGCCTGCAATTCGCAGAAACATTATTTCTGTTTCTTGTTTGGACAAGAAAGGTTTTTCGTTTACAATAAAGGACAACAGTTGCTCTTTTGCTTTGAATGATTTAACCTATGGTGTTGCGCGTTTGTTTAATGGTTTATATGTTCTTGACTTAGATAATCATGTCTGTAATATAGAAAACAAACGACTTAAAGTTAATGACTCAAATCAAACATACCTCTGGCATTGTCGTCTAGGCCATATAAATGAGAAACGCATATCCAAATTACATAAGGATGGATATTTGGATAAGTTTGATTTTGAATCATACCAAGAATGCGAATCTTGTTTGCTTGGTAAAATGACTAAAGCCCCTTTCACTAGTAAGGGTCAAAGGGCCACTGAACGTTTGGAGCTAATACATAGTGATGTATGTGGCCCAATGCGTGTGATGGCTAGAGGAGGCTACTACTACTTCATAACATTTACTGATGATTTCAGTAGATATGGATATGTATATCTTATGAAGAATAAATCCGATTCTTTTGAAAAGTTCAAAGAATACAAGGCTGAAGTAGAGAAGCAAATTGGCGGAGGTGCAAGTATTAAAATCTTACGATCTGATCGTGGAGGAGAATACTTGAGCACTGAATTTAAAGATTATTTAAAGGAGTGTGGTATTGTATCACAACTCACTCCGCCAGGTACACCTCAATGGAATGGAGTTTCAGAGAGGAGAAATCGCACCTTGTTGGACATGGTGCGATCGATGATGAGTCATGCAGATCTTCCAATTAGTTTCTGGGGTTATGCTCTAGAAACAGCGGCTTTCACACTTAACCGTGTTCCTACTAAGAAGGTTCAAAAGACTCCATATGAGATATGGGAGAAGAAACGGTCAGGCATGAGCTTTATGAAAGTTTGGGGATGCAAGGCGTTTGTGAAGCGTCAAGTATCTGACAAGCTTGGACCTAAATCTGAAGAGTGCAATTTTGTGGGATACCCTAAAGAAACAAAGGCGTATTATTTCTATAGTCCTTCTGAGCAAAAAGTGTTTATTGCTCGAGATGCTGTCTTCATGGAAAGGGATTTTGTTTCCAAAAGAAACAGTGGGAGAACTATAGACCTCGATGAAGATCGAGAACCACAAAATAGCATTGAACCTGAAGTGGAACAAGAGCAGGATAATAATAACGCTCAACAAACACAGGTTGTTCGTAGAACTGGTAGAATTCGCCATGAGCCAGAGAGATATGGATTTCTTTTGACTCAATGTGGTGATTTGATGCTCATAGATGAAGATGAGCCTCTCACATACCAAGATGCTATGAGCAGTTCAGAATCTAAGAGATGGCTAGAAGCCATGAAATCCGAGATGGAATCCATATATGAAAACCAAGTATGGACTTTGGTTGATCCACCTGAAGGGGTAAAACCCATAGGGTGCAAATGGGTTTTCAAGAAGAAAACTGACATGGATGGAAATGTTCAGACCTATAAAGCAAGGCTAGTTGCAAAAGGTTTCAAGCAAATTCATGGTATTGACTATGATGAAACCTTCTCACCAGTGGCTATGGTCAAATCCATAAGGATTTTGCTTGCTATTGCAGCATTCCATGATTATGAAATCTGGCAAATGGATGTCAAAACAGCCTTCCTTAATGGAAGCCTTGAAGAAGATGTGGATGTGTACATGACACAACCTGAAGGTTTTGTCAGTCCAGGGAATGTTAGCAAGATATGTAAATTACGTCGATCCATTTATGGATTAAAGCAAGCCTCTAGGAGATGGAACATCCGTTTTGATGAAACTATCAAAGAGTATGGATTTGTTCAAAACGAGGATGAACCTTGTGTTTACAAGAAGGTTAGTAGGAGCCATGTGGCATTCATAGTACTATATGTTGATGACATACTACTAATGGGGAATGACATACCTTCTCTCAAGGCTGTTAAGATTTGGTTAGGGAGTAATTTCTCTATGAAAGACTTAGGAGATGCATCCTACATTCTAGGAATGAGGATCTATAGGGATAGATCTAGAAGGATGATCGGTCTAAGTCAGAGTACATACATCGATAAGGTTTTGCACCGTTTTGGTATGCAAAATGCGAAAAGGGGATATGTCCCCGTATCTCAAGGGATAACGATCTCTAAAGATCAGTGTCCGAAATCATTGGATGACAAGGACCGCATGAGTAAGGTTCCATATGCCTCAGCAATTGGATCCATCATGTATGCGATGGTATGTACTCGCCCAGATGTTTCGTATGCTTTAAGCATGACGAGCAGATACCAATCTAATCCAGGTGAAGGTCACTGGACGGCTGTCAAGAATATTCTAAAGTACTTGAAAAGGACTAAAGATTCATTCTTGGTGTATGGAGGAGAGGAGAAACTAGTAGTAAAAGGTTACACCGATGCAAGTTTCCAAACAGACAGGGATGATACTGTATCACAGTCTGGTTTTGTGTTTTGTCTAAACGGAGGTGCTGTAAGTTGGAAGAGTTCAAAACAAGAAACAGTAGCTGATTCTACAATGGAGGCTGAGTACATTGCAGCTTGTGAAGCGGCTAAGGAAGCAGTTTGGATTCGAAAATTCATTACTGAATTGGGAGTGGTTCCATCAATCGCAGATCCCATTGATCTATACTGCGATAATAATGGAGCCATTGCACAAGCTAAAGAACCTAGAGCTCACTCCCGAACCAAACATATACTCAGGAGATATCACCTCATTCGAGAGATTAATGAGAGGGGTGACATACACATATGTAAAGTGCACACAAATGATAACATTGCAGACCCACTGACCAAAGGCTTGTCGCAGCAGAAGCACGACGGTCACACTAGTTCCATGGGTATTAGATACATGGGTGATTGGATCTAGTGCAAGTGGGAGATTGTTAGTGTAGGTGCCCTAGAGGCAATACAATTTTTCCTTTTAATAAACATTTATGTCATTTGATTATTCAATAAACGTATTTATTATGACTTTAATTACTGCGATATATTTGTTAGCATAATAAATGTCCTTAGAATCATGATACTCGTTATATAGTTTAAGTACATGACTTGAACTTGAGATTATATAATATATCATATTCTTAAAGGTTCCCTAGTCGAGTATTATTATGATAGGACAATAATAATACATAAATAGACTAGTATGTTGTTTGACAGATAACCACATCTCATTGGTTATAAGTATGGGGATACTAAAGTCAATACATAGGTACATGTAGGGGTACATGGTACTGGACAGACCCACAGTGAGATTCTTCATGTTTAATTAAGTCATAAGAAAGACTCACAGTGATAATGGTGTAATGATCCTCTGACTTGAGATCATTATATTTCTATACGAGGATTGATATACTTTGACTACATTAAAAGTTACCTTTGACCGGGTGATGATAAAAGTGGACATCGGGTATATCATGAGTCGTATGAGAAATATGAATGATAGATAAAGGATTTAACCCTCCTATAGTTAGGAGAGATATTATTGGCCTCTTGATTGAGTGAGACTATAAAATGCATGGCCGTGCTCAAATAATGATTTGTTTTTCATAGTCTACTCATGGATCAAGTAAACCCGGATTAAATGTTGAAGAGGATGACTAAATACATGCCTCGAGTTTAATCTATAATATATATGGTTAAAGGGATTAGATTACACGGAAACATTAATCACGAAAGGTTTTATCGAATCACGATTTAATTATTGTTTAATTAGGTAGCAATGATGTATTACTAGATACCGCTCATGGTTTATAATTTTATTGGAGAATAAAATTATTGCTAATTAAATAATAGCCTATAGGGTCACACACATAGAGCACCTAGAGGAATAGTTAATTTAAATTATATATTTAAATTAATTGATGATTAATTTGAATTTATTATATTAATTAAGTGAGACTTAATTAATTGAAATAAATTCGAATTTGAAGAATTATATTTCTGCCAATAATAATTAAGTGTGACTTAATTATTAATTAAATAATAGAAGCATGTTTTATTATTTAATCCTATGCCTACATGGGTTAGGTTTTTGCTAAAAAGGCCCATTAACCAATCATTATAAATAGATAATGATAGGTTAAATGGCTTACACGTTTTGTATAAACCCTAGCAGAAGAGGCAGCATAGGAAGAGGCAGAGAGAATTCGAAACCTATCAAAGGAGGCTAGTACTTCTGTTCCGTGTTCAAGATCGTGAGACGTTCTTGAAGGTGCTCGTGTGGATACCATAGAGGTGCTTTCGAGAGGAAGACACAAATCGTGATAGCAAGGATCTCCGTTGAGTTCGTGGCATTCAAAATCTTAATAGGTATGATTCGATTATCACCATAATCCGTCAATTCTTATACATGATCCTGCGTTTGGGTTCCGAAAATTTTCGTTATATTTACGTTTATCCGCTGCGTTTTATGCCTCGGAACCCAACAGGGTGAGCTGTCATTCTTTCTTGGATTGCAAGTAAAGCAAAAGGAAGATGGGATTTTTATTTGCCAATCAAAGTACGTAAGAGATCTTCTCAGAAAATACAGTCTAGAAGATTCTTCACCGGCAAAAACCCCAATGCCAACAGCCACGAAGCTTGACAAAGATGAAACTGGTAAGAAAGTTGACATCACAAGCTACAGAGGTATGATAGGCTCATTATTATATCTAACTGCAAGTAGACCCGACATAATGTTCGCAACTTGCTTATGTGCAAGGTTTCAATCTGACCCAAGAGAATCTCATCTAATAGCTGTTAAACGGATTTTTAGATATCTAAAGGGTACACCAGATCTTGGAATTTGGTACCCTAAGGATACAGGTTTTGACCTAATAGGCTATACAGATTCTGATTATGCAGGGTGCAGGATGGACGGGAAAAGTACTTCTGGAAGCTGTCAGTTTCTAGGACGAAGGTTGATCTCCTGGCACAGCAAGAAACAGCATTCAGTTTCTACCTCGACAGCCGAAGCAGAATACATTGCGGCAGGTAGCTGTTGTGCACAGATCTTGTGGATCAGGAATAAGCTAAATGACTACGGACTTGCGTTGAACAAAATTCCAATTTTCTGCGACAACACAAGTGCTATAGCTATTTCCAACAATCCTGTACAACATTCACGAACCAAGCACATTGACATAAGGTATCACTTTATCAGAGAGCATGTCATGAACGGAACTGTGGTGCTACATTTTGTACCCACAGAAGATCAGATAGCCGACATCTTCACAAAACCACTTGATGAATCCACTTTCTCAAATCTGGTTAGTGAATTAGGGATGTTAAACAATGGCTAAATTTTTGATTACTAGGAATTAATTTGAGCTCATAAATATTAAATGTTAATATTTAAAGAATTTATGAGTCTTGAATTAATAAAATCCTAGGACTTATGAATTTTTGGAAAATTATCTTAAGATTAAATCAATATTCTTAGAAGATAATTTCTTCAATTAAAGCATAAGTAATTTTGTTTAAATTAAGCATTTATGTAATTTAATATATATATTCACTAATTATTGTTGTACATTAATATAAATGATTATGTTATTAGTTATCCAATTAATTTACTTATTTAATTAATTCAAACATGAGTTAATTTAATTCTTAAATTAATTAGAACAATTAATAATGTAAATATTTATTATAAGTTAATATTTATTGAATAATTAATAATTTATCTAATATTCGAATAAGATTTTTATTATTTTATTTCGAATTTAGAAACAATTATTAATATAAGTAATTATTCTATTTTATTATTACAAATCAGCATGACTTTTATTTTAAATATCAGTATGACTTTTATATTTAAATTTTCGGCATGACTTTTTATTTTAGTAAAAGTCATACCGAGAGTTTAAAAGAAAAGTCATACCGAGACTTTACAATAAAAGTCATACCGAGATTTTACTGCTATGTCTTTTATTTTATTAAGAAATAGGTTGTTTTTTTTTCTCGGTATGACTTATTAATAAGTCATACCGAACCATTTTTAATACTCCTTCTCTACATTTAATAAGTCATACTCAGTATATGTATACACACACACTGCTATACACATCAACTCGAACAGTTCTCATCCAGTTTACAAAAATCGATTGATTTCCATCCATTTCAACTGATTTTAGTTGCTGTTACTTGCTGATTTCAAGCTCCTTGCTTGCTAGTTTGTTAAAATCGACTAAAACAAGCAAAACTCTGCCCATTTTTTTTTTCTAAAATCGCAGTGATTGTTCTTGTTCTTGATAAAAATCGAAGCAAGTAGTGTTGATTGTAACAAAAGACAGTTGTGTAGTGTATTGTTAACTAAAGCTGATTTGGGATTATTAGAAATTAGGTTTAAATTTTTCAAGTGTAACTTTTCGAATTTTGAATTGTAATTGTTCATTTTAATTTGTAATCGCACATTGTAATTTTATTAATTGTAATAGTTTAAAGAAAAATGGCTGGTTATTGCGAATTAGTAAAAACTAATTTTGTAGGATATTTCAATCCGGTGATTTGTTCAGTCGAGAGGTTTCGACCGTGGATTATTTTTATGAATGAACATTCACTCGTCAGAACTGCAATTACTCTGAACGCCCCGTTGCAAGTGTTAGCACTAAGGGCTCTGTATTCCACTGCGAGGAATAGGAGTACTGCAGACAGAGTTCAATTCTCTTTCAGCATAGGAGATCATGAATATATGGTGACTGAAGAGGACGTGAACAGGATTTTGGGCTTTCCAACTGACAATTTCATGGATCCACCCACTGTACCAGAAATTCTAGAATTTTTCTATTCTATTAGATATCAGGGTGAGATCAATTTGGTAAGAATGACAAAGTCCAAGTTGGTAAGTGAGTGGGACTATTTCTTTGACACGTTAGCCAAAGTGTTTGCTCCCACTACAAAGAACAACTTCAACAATATATCTTCACTACTGCAAATCTTTGGGTATTCTGTGGCTCATAACAGGAGGATAAATTTTGGGAAGTTGCTTCTAAAAGAAATTATAAGAAAGATGGGGAAACCAGAAAGCAGGGAACAGAATGTACAAGTCTACTATCCGAGGTTCCTGATGCTGTTTATGAATGACTTGTTGGTGGAAGAAGACAAAGCCTTATTTCAGAATGGTCCTGTAGAAGAATCTCCGACTTCTCAGAACCACCTATTTGCAAGGCTCCACAACAACCCCAAGTTTCAAAATGTGCAAGTGGTAAGGACAGATTACATGGCTGAGATATTAGATCATATTGCTAATCCTGTGCAGGAACAAGAGCAAGAACAAGTGCCTATGCAATTAGAACATCCTGTGCACCTTCTACTTGAAGCTGCTCACCATGTCGATCAAGTGGCACAAGATCAACAGGTAATATCTCACTCACAATCTTCTAGTTCAATACCTATAGAAATATCTACTGCACTATTAGATTTATCTGTGGCGGACTATGATGGTGTTATTACACTCCAGGATATCAGCTACGAACCTGAAAACACACAGGTTCCGCCCCCAGCTGAATTAGTGCCTCAAACAGTTTCTCCTTCATCCTCTTCTTTGCTAAAAGTCAGAAAAAGGAAGAAACCTGTCAGAATAGTTAGGGGTCTTGGTGCTGATGTGAGTGAACCCGCAGCTCTGTCTCCACAATCTAAAAGATCTAAATTTCAACCAGAGACAACTGCAGACTCATCCTTTTCCTCTCAATGGGATATGGATTTTGACATGGCCATCCAAGGTTCTTTAGATACACTTGCTCAACCAGGTGATCTAATTCGCTGTTCGGCTACAGCTTCAGATAGTGAGGAAAGCACACTGCTAGCTCTCACACTAGCAGGACCTCCGCTTGCAGTTACACAAACACATGAGGGCACATTTGTTGAAGAAAATGTTTTTAATAAAAACTGGTCGGATGCCACCTATGATGTGGACCATGACATTTTCGATGCAGTGCAGCATCAGATACCCTCCGAGGTACTTAGGGGCACCACAGACTCTAATGAGCCATACTCTACATTGTCTAAGGTGGTGACCCCCCTGGATATATTACATCCAGTGATTTTAAAAGGTCTCGAATCCACTGGTGGATTTGAGAGGCAACCACTCCATAGAGGGAGATGGGACTCCATTCACGGAGTAGCTACGTCAGTAGCGGAGCCACTTCAAGTTAATCTTGTTGAGGACGCGCCTTCACAGGCATCAGAAGAGCAATTTGACTCTTTAAAAGCTATTGTTATATATGCAGGTACAGCTTCAGGATCTGGAAAGGAGCTAAACACGAGTGATGTGAGACAAACACAAAGTGAAACACATGCACAGAGTGATAGTGAGATAAACAGGAGTGCAAGTGAGCTGAGTGCACACACACAGTGTTCTATTATCTAAAATGGAAGCTCTCCAGAAAGAAATGCAAATTGTTCAGGCTGAGTTGGTAAAAGTAAAAGCACAAGCAGAAGAAAAATCTACATCTGCCTCTGTAACACAGCAGCTGACAATCGTACGAAAAGATGTTGATGATGTCAAAACCTCCATTCTTCTAAAAACTCAAGACATCCAGAATGTACAGAATCTTATTACTGAAGACATGAAAGAAGTCAGCAAATTACATGAAAAGATTGATGAGGTTGAGAAAAGCTTGACATTAACAATCATTGAAAATGAAAAGATCTCTACACAAAGATTCAGCAAACTGGATGATGGAATGACACATTTGAATGAAGGAATGAAGCAAGTCTATCTGACTATGCAGAAAATGTTGACATCTTTTGAAGCCTCTAAAACTCAAGAGGATCCCTCAACTAAGGGGGAGAAATCAAAGGAGAAAGTAGCTAAAGATGGAGGGGCTTCTACTCAAGACAAAGGGAAAGATAAACTGTATTCTGAAGATCAATTTCAATCGTATGATCCAGAACCAGAAAAACAGTTTTATGATCAAGAGAAATTCATTGATGACAGTGCTCATGATGAATCAAACTTTCCTGACTACTGCAGAGCTGAGGAAGAGATTGCATTTGATGAAGATTTTCTGTTTCCAGAAGAAAAAGAAGTTGATCCAGCCTATGAAGAGGCAATGAAGAAACTAAAAGAAGACATCAAGGCAAGTCATGCAAAAACTGAAAAACTGAAAGCTCTAGTCATAGAAAGAACAAAGGCAGAAAAAGAAGAAAGCCAAGAAAAGCAAAATCTCTGGGCCATAGCAGTCAGAGAAAAGAAGAGAGATGTACAGCTCAAGATTGGAAAGAAATGGGATACTGCAAGAGAAATAATGGACAAACATCAAAAGGGTCCATTTGAAGACAAGCATCTGAAATCAATAATTGAGCGTCTAGAAAAGTCAAATGACAACATTGACAACTTCATGAAAGCTCTGAAAGAGGAAGTGGACTACATCACTATCCTAGTGGATCACATTCTTGAAGACTGGCGGATACTAGTCTACACACACAGGAATGGAACATTCAGAATTTCCTTAGAGTTTTTCAGGCAAAGAAGTTTATCAGTAATATGGACGTTCTTGAACAAAATAAAGAGGAGCTCAGAAGAAAATGAACTTCTCAGGGATAGACTTAGAGTCTTTGCTACAGCTGTCAGTCCTCAAATCTTATTTGATCCTCATGAGGTAAGATTTTTCTCAAACAAGTTGTATCAAATCATGCAGTTAAATGAGGAATCTTTTAAGGGCTACACAGTTAAGTACATGATTCAAGTTGAAAGGATGCTAAGGTCAAAAGGTTTCAAATCCCAAGCTAAAATGGATGCTGCAGAGAAGATAAGAAACTACTGTCTGTCAAAAAGAATTCATTCATACATCAGGCAAATACCAAAGATAGATTCAACACAACCATCTGATGTAGAAGAAGAGATAGTAGATCCTGTTGAACAGGAAGTACTGTGGCAGTTAGCAAGAGCTGAACAAAGAAGGTTGTATGGAGAATCCAACACAACAGAACAATCAGTATCTGAACAAATATCGAGGACACCTGTTCATAAAGGTTCAATCCTAGAAGAAGGTGAAGTTGATACATCAGAAGACTGAAGACATAGATAGAACAAGATAGAAACTTTGTAATATTTGTTCAGTGCTAGAGGAACATCTATCTTGTATTTATCTTTTATGTATGAATCTGGAAAATTGTTAAATATAAAACCAGAACTTTTGTTTATTATTTACATTCATTAAATGTCGTACTACTTTCTTAGTTGTTAGTTGAGTTATCCTCTAGGAATTTGTGTGTTAATTGTTTAACAACAAATAGGGGGAGATTGAAAGGCATATGACTAGGCCTATTTGTAATAATTAGATGGCAACTCAACTCTAACTGTTAAAGAGAAGTAAATACTAAACACCAAACAGGAATCAAGACAAAGTCAGTCAACTAATCACAAAGGATCCAAGTATCAGAAGTATTTTTGTAGGATTGCTACTCAACACTGAATGAAGTTCATTTTTATGTTCAAGCGTCAGTGAAAATAAATATGTAGTAGTGGTTCTATAGTAAACAGAAGATATAGAAGATTTCAAGTGGTTACTACAGAAGATTCCAGAAGAAGAATGAAGACAGTGAAGAAGAAAATATGACGCAAGGCCTCTAATTTAAAGTTTTATAAATGGAGAATATTTATTAGTATGACACAAATGAACCAGACAGTACATTTGTGTGTCAACTAAAATAATATTCATTCTTCATTTAATTCAAGAGGTTTCAAGATCAAAAGACACAAAGAAAAGATGGGAAGATTTCAAGACTGACAGCACGGCTGCGACTAAAGATAGTATTTTAATTCTACTATCAATTGTTAATTAATTATTTAATTTATCTAATTAAATTAATTCAAGTTGAATTTAATTTAATTTATAAATTAACTAATTGAATTAAGTATAATTAATTTACTATAAAAGAAATGCTTTAATATGAATTATAAATATATATATAAACTGTTAGTATGACTTATCAATAAGTCATACCGAGTTTATTATATATATATATTCAAATAAGTCATACCGAGCCTGTATAAGCATAAGTCATACCGAATTGTTTTTATATATATATATATATATATATATATATAATCAGTTAGTATGACTTATTAATAAGTCATACCGAATGACTTGTTAATAAGTCATACCGAGCTATATATATATATATATAATAAGTCATACCGAGATATCAATGCTCAAAAGGTCATACTGGATTGATTTTTTAAAAAGTCATACCGATTTTTTAATTAGAAAAATAAGTCATACCGACCAAAATAAGTCATGCCCAGTCTTTTATAAGTCATACAAGTGTTAAAATAAGTCATACAGACTTATTTTCTTGAAATTAAGTCATACTCATAAAGGTCATAGCAGCCATTTCAAATCTCTATAAATATGAGATGATCTCTTCACTTTTTCAGTTGTTCAACTTGTTAAGAGTTAAAAAAAACAGATCAAATTCAGTAATTTATCTGCATTGTAATATTCACAGATTTCTGTGCTGAGTTTGAATATAATTGTTTAAACACGAACACTTCATGTCAAATTCGTTCTAGACTTTATATCAATTATATAACAGTTTTCTCTATATTAATTTTGTAATACTAATCAAGTTAAAATTATATCTTTCACTTGAACAGTATTTCATTACAATTAATATTTCGCGAGTAATTAAAATAATATTTTTAATCTAAATTATTCCGCGATTAATTTTCAGACATTGTATTCAACCCCCCCTTCTACAATGTCAGGGACCAACAAAATGGAAAGGGAAAATGTGAAGAAATTGAAGCATGCTCTCAAGATGATTTAGATGAAGTTGATGAGCACCTTGCATTTCTGTCAAAGAAATTTTCAAAGCTAAAATTCAAGAGAAATCCAAATGCTCAAAGGCCTGGATCCCAGTTTAGGAGTGATAACCAAAACAAAAACTTGGTTGATAGATCTAAATTCAGATGTTACAACTGTGGATTGACTGGTCATTTCTCAAATGAATGCATAAAGCCAAAACAAGAAAAGAAGGCAAAGTCATATGATGGCATTGACTATAAAAAGAAGTACTTTGACCTTCTCAAACAAAAAGAAAAGGCATTGGTGATTGAAGAGAAAGACTAGGCTGCTGAGGATAGTGATTCTGAAGAGTTAATCAATCTAGCTCTAATGGCCAAACATGAAGATGAAAAGGCTAGTTCATCATCAAATCAGGTACTAGCTATTAACTTTTCTGAATTGTCAAAAGATGAATGCAATATTACCATAAATGAAATGTCAAATGAATTGTATAACTTTCTTGTGTTAGGTCCTGAAGTATCGTAGAATGGGGGTTGAATACGATACTCACAATAATTTAAATTATTTTCGAAATTTATGGATAAATAAATTATTGCTTCAGAGTGGTTTGGTTATTTGTAGTGTTTAAGAGAACTGCTTACTATTTTTTTGTGTTTATGAATAAACATATAAGTTCTAAAAAATTAGCAAGTAAATTAACGAGACAAGGTTCGGGGAATATATCTTTTGTATATAAACCCAGAGAGGTGTTACACCCAGTTTTAAATGAATCAGTTTCCAAAGAAAAAATTAGTTTTTCGCTACAACAAAGAGATATGAATAATTCCTATTACAATGTTTGACTATGTGTGTTTGTACAAAAGGAAATCAATCTCACAGAGAATGTTTTATAATAGCCCTATATAATTACAACATAATGAACCGGCTAGATTATAAAACTCCGGTGAAAAAGGTATGTATATGACTTTGTATATCTTCTTCTTCGGCTTCTATTTTCTCTCCATATCTCTCTGTATGGTTGTATTTCTCAACTCTTTAAAATGAGCAAGTCATTTTGTTTATATAGTGTAGACTTTAACAAAGGGATTGCTGAGGGGCGCTTCAAGTTGTAGATTGAATCTTATGGGTGCATGTAGTTGTAGATGAGTTTTTTGGGCGCTTTTGAGCTTTAATAGATTCATTGGGCTCTTTTGAGCTTTGATGGATCCATTGGGCACTTTTGAGCTTTAATGGATCCATTGGGCGCTTCTGAGCTTTGATGGATTCATTTGGCACTTTTGAGCTTTGATAGATTCATTGGGCGCTTTTGAGCTTTGATGGATCCATTGGGCGTTTTTGAGCTTTGATGGATCCATTGGACACTTTTAGTACAAGAAAAACTAATGGGCATTTTTAGTACAAGAAAAATTAAGGGGTGCTTTAAGTTCTAGTTTCTATAAGGCGCTCCTAACTCTTGTTCTATTTGGAGATTCTAGTTATAGAAAAACCTAATGGGCAATTCTAGTTCTAGAAAAACCTAATGGGTGATTCTAGTTATAAAAAAACCTAATGGGCGCCTAGAGCTTTAGTTTGTCCTTATGGGCCCCTACAAATGTTGATTAACCTTATGGGAGCCTAAGGCACTAGATTGAACTCTAGTAGTCAATTTTGACTTGTCTTGACTTTAACTTGTCCTTAATTTTGACTAGCCTTTGACTTTGACTTGACTTGACTTCAGAAATACCTTTGAATTATTCTTTGTAATTATTTTTTTGTCTGTCATCAATTCCTCTTCCAGTTAATTGATTCCTTGACTGTGTAGAGATAATTCATTTCTTGTTGTGCTGACATCTAGTGCACTAGTCTGGTTTACAGATGACTAACACTGAATAGAATGTTCTTCACTTGCAACTAATGTCAGTTAACTTATCCTCAGCTATTCATTTGCTTTGAGCACTGTCTATCAATAAACACTGTACTTTTACTAGAATCTTTTTTGGCACTTAAACAACGTCTTCATTACTACCACAATCTTAAATACTTCATTCTCTCTTCTTCACTGACGCTTGATCATATAAATGAACTTCTTTCAGTGACTATAACTTCCAGATTGAAACTGTCTTCTTTAACCTTAGTATTTACCATGTCTTCAACTCTTGTAGATTCTTATGCTTATAACACTATCTATCTTCAATCAATGCTAATACACTGAAATCTTCTAGTGGCACTTCTATACTGAATCTTTAACACTTCTGAAACCCTGAAAGTCTTTATACATTATTCTTCACTGATGCTTGAACATATTAATGAACTTCTTTCAGTGACTTGTAGTAGACTTCAAAACTTTTTCTTATGTCTTGATTCACTGTATTTGCCTTATCTTCATTTCTACCTAATTTTTGTGTAGACGTAGTATTATTTACCTGTCTTGTTCTAGTGTTGAGTTATCATGATTATTATTCATACAGCTTCATAATCTCACCAACAATCTCCCCATATTTGATTGTTAAACATAGCAAAAAAATCTCATAGAGAGAATAACTCAACTAACAACTAGAAAAAGTAATCGTCCAAGACTTGTAAATAATGCTACTAGTTATTCTAGATCAGATTTTGCATTTCCAGATTTCTTGAGTAACTGAAATGAAAGATGTTTATTCTTCTAGCACTTAACTGATATTCATATAGTATCATCTTCATTTATATCTGTTTGAGCTCTTTCTGCTTCAAAATCCTTCATAGTTTGAACTTAAAGAATTTATCATGAACAGAGCTTCATATGAATAAAAATTCCTAGGAACATCTTCAGTAAAAAATTGAAAATAGCTCAAGTAATGTTCTCCCCCTGAGAATATGATTCTTCTTCTTTTTCTTCTTCTCCCAATAGATGAACAATGGAAGTGTCAATCCTTTTCTGTATATCCCACTTGGATGAGGAATCCTCCACTAATAACTCCTTTCAAGTATAGGATATAGTTTCTTGATGCTCCCACAAGGATTAGAAGAATCTTTTTTTCTTGTCTAAATTCTCCCCCTAAGGTTATTAACTTCTCCCCTAAGGATACGAAGATAAGACTTTCTCTTTTTTCTTGTATACTAAATTTCCCCCTTTTAGTTGAGGAATCCTCTACTGGACCATAATTTTCTCATGGCTTGTCTTCTAAAAAAGGTTATCATTTATCATTGATTGAGAAAATATAGTAGTTTTTCTTTCAAAAGTAGCATGTAGCAAGGGTAAGTGTTTGGTCTATGGTTTCATCACTTCTACTACGTTCAGTTAGTGTTTATACTTAAGTGTTGAGTACTTTGAAGTGTTTCAGACTTTCTCTCCCTATCTCTCACTCAAGTGTATCTATCCCTCACTTTCACTCAAGTATTTTTCTCCCTCACTTTCACTCTGCATTCCAAATATATCCTTCTATACTTGCAAGTGAAATCCGTCAATTCATTTGTATTCCCAACACTTGATTCATCAGAATGAACTAAATCACTATCAAGTGGAGAATTGCCTCGTAGTGGTGTTCTTGATCTATCATGCATAAGCAATGTCTCAGCACCAGACTCAATAGCTTTTTCTAAATCACTGTCTAGTGGAGTCTCACCTCTTTGAGATGAGTTATCCCAAGATATTAAATCTTATTAGGAATCCCTCTTTCTTCTATCAAGGGGTTGCCTCATACCTTCTCCGTAAATGGGAGGTGGACTTCCCTTTTTCAGTATCTAGAAATGTTCCTTCTAGGAGGTTCATCACGTTGGATTATGTAATGAATGGCAGTTGAGAACCCGTGATTCTCTCAATAGCCTGTGAAGGCATATCCCACACAGGATCTACCTCTGAAGGCTCTAGTGTCTCCAAAACTTCATCTACCGTAACAAATGATAAATAAAGAAGTTAATGGATGTTGCCTATACCTCTCACTGTGCACGCCTTGCAATGTGTTCCTAGAATTTATCTATTTAGGCTTACCATCAGCATGAGTGCTGGTGGTGTGCTTGACTCATTACAAGGTGCACTAGCTGATGAACGAATTTCAATGGACTCACCCTATTGAGAGTGATTCTAGAGACAGTTTTAATTGCCTTTTCAGCTCTGCATCCTTTCGCGAAGATCCAGATGAGCTTACAGTTATCTCAATTATATACTATTGTTCTTCTCTGGAGGTAGAGCTGTGGATGCACTTCCGACTTCATCCTTATTTGCTGCATCAAGTGCAGTTTCTCCCTTATCAACCTCTAACTAATATAAGTTCCTTATAACTCCAGGGGTTAATACATGGAAGTGGATGAATTAGTGTTTGGTACTATAACCTGGGTAAGAGATTGATGGGTTTTCAACCTCTTGGCCAATTTTTAAAGCCATTGGGGCTAATTGGATAGAGTCAACAAGAAAGATAATCATTTTAACATTTCCAAACTTATTTCTCATCTCAAAGAGAAGGAAAAATATGAACAGGAATGGTAATAGATTTAATTAAAGCGCTTTTCAGTAAAAGAGTTTTGTCGGATCTAAAGATTTATCACTTAAAAGCATGATACAAAATTTTCTTTAAGATACGTATCCCATAATAAAATGCGGGAAAGTGTATCAGAGAAGAAAGTTTCTATCCCTTATGAATTTTCTATAAGGCAAACTTCCCATAATAAAATATAGAAATTTATACCAAAGAAGAAATTCAACTCTCTTATCAAATTCAATCTCAATAAAATGACTCATTTCCTTTAAAACTTAGCACTATATGTTTTGAAAATAATTTAGCAAAACATTCTTATCAAATAAAAGACAATGATTTTCTGACTCATATTACAATTATGATTTTCATCATTTTCATCCATCTAATAGTATCCCCGTCTTAAAATAAAAACATGACAATTGGGGTTGGACGTATGCTTAACAATACAGTATTAGGCATTCAAAGAAACAACCACTGTTTTGGTACTATGAATCAATGTGAAACATACTTTGAAACAAGTATTTGAAAATAAATAATTTTTACAAGTGATTGGTACCTCGAAGTAAAACTAATTTCTCTGAATAAAATAACAATCACAATAGTTTCTACCACTTTAAAAAGAAAAATTAAGAGAGAAAAAGTTTTTAAAGATAACTTTTAAAATCAACTTTTGAGAGAGGATAAAAGATTTAGAGAAATATTATTCTCAAGAAAAATTGATTCACACCCTAGGTTTTAGAAATCAAAGCAGGGCTGTAAATCAAAAATTGTCAAAAGTGAAGTTTTGAAAAAATAATTTTGAAGTTTTCTTCTCTAAAACTGATAGAAAGTGAATGTACTATAGGATAAAACATTTTGAAAAAGAAATAGACAAGAATTTATTTTTAATACATTCGAGTTTAAAATATTCAGTCAAAGAAATAAAACTAATATTAATACTCATATAATACTAAACAGTTACCACAAACATGCATATATAAATCAAATATCACATGACAATTATTCTGTAGAACAATAAGCATAAAGATATATTTTTATTACTAGCGATTTCAGATAAACAACATATATTATTACTAATATTAAAAATATCACAATTAATTACATAGAAACATTAACAAAATATCATTACTAGATATTTATCAATAATTTCAAAATGCAAGAAATTATGCTTCTAATATTTTATCAAATCAAAATTATGAAACTAATAAACAATGAATTGCTTCAATTCATAATTTTAATAAGATAAAATAATTTTGCTAAATACTAAAATATTTACTCCCTCCATCCCATTGAGAAGTATACACTTCTCATGGGTACGGAGACCAATGCATCCATTAAAAAATGAGTAAGGTTAGATGAAAAGTTGGTAAAGTGATGGGACCTATTAATATTTAATAATAAATTTGAGATAGTGGATGAAAGTAGTTGTTAGGAATTATGAGTTTTGATGATAACAAATTACTTAGAATTTCAATAGGGACTCAAAATTATTTTGTAACTGATCAATGGATATGACTTATAAATATCCATTGACTAGGAAACCAGTTATCAGTTGAAACTTATTTATCAACTGATAAACTGGATTGTAGCATTGATTTATGTTTCACTATCAATTGATTGTATTACCTCGATGGATGCAATGATGTAGTCAACTGATATTATTGACTTCAATTTCTAGCTTCTCAACAGATGTGAAGAATGGTTGATCAATTGTAAATATTCTAAGTCAGAATTCTCACAAGTGAAGTGATCAACTGATGTTGAAGTCGATGGATGAAGACACTACTCAACGGATGAAAGCTATCAACTGATACAAGTCATCAATGGATAATTACAGTCAACGGATAAAGAACCATCAATGGATAAGGAGTCGATGGATAACTCAATTATCCATCGACACATCAACTGATCAACAGATATCCTATCCATCGATGGATAAGCAAAGGTGAATCAACTGATAAGCTTAACAGCATTTATCAGTTGATTAAAGTTTCCCTATTTAGCTAAAGCCAGAAATTACGGGAACAGTGCAGAAACTGAATCATTGGAAGACAGTCCTGTCAGGATTGTGAAGACTTTCAAGGCAACACAGCATCCAAGGAATATCTTAAGACAAAGACACTTCCAGAGCTAGTTAGTTCTACAAGGAAGGCTGTGAAAAGAAGCTAGTTTCTATTTTTATGTAAACAGTATAAATTGTAATATTATATTGTTATCAGTCGATAGAAAACTAGAGTAGTAGTTTTTGTATATAAAGCAAAAACACAGTAGCAAAGAAGAGAGAAGTTTTAGAAGAACTCAAGAAAATCAAAGTAGAAAATCAGGCAGAACTTGTAATGCTTTTCTAAGTTCTACATTCAACTTTGTACGCAGCTTAGTATTTTTACTAAGATCAATTGAAAGCAAAAACTCACTAGTGGAAAAACAATCCACTAGTAATTTTTAATCTTGTTGTTTCTGTTTTCAACACTTTAGTTATCCAGTTCTTAGTTACATCAATCTTAATTAAACACTCTCTTTGTACAAACTTATTTCCGCAAGAAGTTGAATTAATTCTTAAGTTTGTATTCAACCCCCCCTTCTCCAAACTTAGTGTACTTAAGGGCGAATAACAATTGGTATCAGAGCAAGCTTTCAACAAACAGGAAGTCAAGATCTAAAAGTACATCAAGAATGGGTCAAAGAGACACGGGAGTTAAGATTCCAGTTCTAGAGAAAGATGAATATTTTCCCTGGAAAGTAAAAATGCACTTGCATCTGCTATCTATTGATCCTTCCTATGTTCATTGCATAGAGAAAGGTCCACATGTGCCTATGAAAATAGTTACAAGTGTAAATGCAGACGGTACTCAAGCACCAGACAAACTCATTCCTAAATCTGTGAGTGAGTATACAGATGAAGATGAAAAGGAAGTACACAAGGACAAAAAGGCTATGAACATCTTGTTTAATGGTCTTGACAAGGACATGTTTGACAATGTCATCAGTTGTACAACCTCCAAAGAAGTCTGGGACACTCTTCAAACCCTCTGTGAAGGTACTTAGCAAGTAAGAAAGAACAAGATGCAACTCTTGATTCAAAAGTATGAGGCCTTTCACTTCAAGGGTGGTGAAACAATAAATGATACATATAGTAGGTTTCAAAAGCTGTTGAATGAGCTTAAACTATATGGAAGAGTTTATGCTGTTGAGGACACCAACCTCAAATTCTTGAGGTCCCTACCCAAAGAATGGAAACCAATGACTGTCTCTATAAGGCAATCTCCTGACTTTAAAGATTATACTTTGGACAAGCTGTATGGCATCTTGAAAACCTATGAGTTGGAGCTACAGCAAGATGAGGAAATTGAGAAAAGTCAGAAGAGAGAAAAGTCCATTGCTTTGGTGGTCAAGGAAAAGCAAGTTGCAGAAACAGATGAAGATGCTGATTTCAAAGAAGGGAAGAAAGAAGGTCATGGCAATGGTGCAAATTATGTTAGATATGATGAATCTTCTACTGGTAAAGGAAAAGAACTTTGTGACAGTGATGAGTCACTCATCAAAGATGAAATGGATGAAATAGATGAGCATTTAGCTTTTCTGTCAAGAAAATTTTCTAAACTCAAGTTCAAAAGGAATCCAATGCAAAGGCCTGGATCACAGTTCAGGAGAGACACTCAACAAGGCAAAAATCTTGTTGACAGAACTCAATTCAGATGCTTTAACTGTGGATTGGCTGGTCACTTTTCAAGTGAATGCAGAAAGCCCAAAGTTGAAAAGAGGTCAAAGTCTAGTGATGGTATTGACTATAAGAAGAAGTACTTTGACTTGCTTAAACAAAGAGAGAAGGCTTTTGTGACAGAAGAAAAGGACTGGGCTACTGAGGAGGATTCTGAAGAAGAAGAAGAACACATCAATCTTGCACTAATGGCCAATCAAGATGACCAGGAAGCTAGTTCATCCAGCAATCAGGTAATTTCTACAAATCTATCTGAGTTGTCCAAAGATGAATGCAATATTACTATTAATGAAATGTCTAATGAATTGTATAATTTGCATGTCACTCTTAAGTCTTTGAACAAAGAGAACACTAGGCTCAAATTAACACTAGAAACTCTCATTGAAAGAAACAATTTCTTAGAGAGTGAACTAGTGCAATTGGACAGACTCAAGATGGAAAACAAAGATGCTAGAAATGAACTAGTTGACAGTAAAAAGGAAATAGAGAAGTTAAAAGAAAAATTAGAGGATGAACTAAGAACCATTGACAAGTGGAATAGGTCAAGTAAAGCCAGTAAGAAGATGAATGACATTCATGGAACAAACTCTTTCACCATGTTGTCTGAAACTCTTGAGAAAATAGCCATTGATGAAGATCAATCTTTAGAAAAGAAGCAATCGATTGATAACTCTGAATCAACTGATAAGAATTATCCATCGATTGATAATGCTATTCCAACGGATAATTATCCATCGATTGAGAAGTCATCAACTGCTAGGAAATGTGATATTAAAACTAAGTTTAACAGACCTATTAAATTTGTCAAAGAAAGTAGCTCCTCTGAATCTCAAATCAAAGTTGAAAAGGCTAATATAGGATTCTTATCTAAAAATCAGTTGAAAGAGAAATTGGAAAAGATAGAACCTAATATTCAGTCAAATGAAAAGAAGAAGAAAAATAGAAATGGTAAAGTAGGCATAAACAAGCACAACAACTACACACCTGACAAATATGCTCCTAGGAAAGTATGTGCTAAGTGTGGTAGTAAAAATCATTTATCTGTGCAATGTAAACTCACCATGCCTACAGCAACAAATGTACCTGTTGTACCCAACATGCATACCAATTCTGTTTTTCCTCATTTAGTTGATTCTCATGCTATTCGTGCTCAGTATGCATCAATGCCTTATATGTTTAATCCATATCTTGCATTTGCCAATATGAATATGCCTGCTATGCCATGGAATATGTTTAACAATCTTCATGCACCAAATTTTTCCAATTCTGCAAGCATGAGCATTCCAAATATTAGCACTGAGAATTCTGAGGTAGGGAGACCAACACCTAAGGTTGAAGTGGAAGTAAAACCACCCAAACCAAAGGTACAAAAATTGGAAACCAAGCCAAAGATAACAACTAATAAGAAAGGACCCAAGGCAACTTGGGTACCAAAATCAACTTGATTTGTTTTGACTGTGTGCAGGGAAAAAGAAGAAATCTTTGGTACTTGGACAGTGGGTGTTCAAGACACATTACTGGAGAAAAATCCCTGCTCACAAAGTTTGAGGAGAAAGCTGGCCCATGAGTAACTTTTGGAGATGACAGCAAAGGGCACACCATGGGATATGGCTTGATTTCAAAAGAGAATGTCATCATTGAACCTGTTGCATTAGTTGATGGCTTAAGACATAACTTGTTAAGCATAAGTCAACTATGTGACAATGGAAATAAAGTCTGTTTCACAACAGAAGCATGCATAATTTCCAACAAGGTAGATGGAAGCCTGGTCATAACTGGGAATAGAAAAGGGAATGTGTACATAGCTGACTTCAACTCAACAAATGCAGAATCAATGACTTGTCTTCTCTCTAAGGCAAGTACAAATGAAAGTTGGCTGTGGCATAAGAAATTAGCTCACTTGAATTTCAAAGTCATGAATCTCTTGGTTAAGAAAAATCAAGTGAGAGGCTTACCACAAATGGAATTTGTCAAGGATGGACTTTGTGATGCTTGTCAGAAAGGAAAACAGAGGAAGGCATCATTTAAGTCGAAATTGGAATCTTCAATTGAAAAGCCACTTGAGTTATTACATATGGATTTGTTTGGTCCTGTAAATATCATGTCTATTGCAAAGAAGAAGTATGCTCTAGTCATTGTGGATGATTTTTCAAGATTCTCATGGACTTATTTTCTACATTCAAAGGATGAAGCTAGTCATCTCATCATCAAGCACATAAGAGAAAATGAGAAAAATCTTGAATTGGATGTAAAGAAGATAAGGAGTGACAATGGAACAGAATTCAAAAATTCCACAATGAAAGAGTTCTGTGAATCAAAAGGAATCATACACACATTCTCTGCACCCAGAACACCTCAACAAAATGGGGTAGTTGAAAGGAAAAATAGGACATTGATTGAAGCTGCTAGAACCATGTTGGAAGATGCCAAACTCCCAACATACTTCTGGGCTGAGGCCATAAACACAGCATGTTTTACTCAAAACATCTCCCTAGTAAATAAAGCTCAAGGGAAGACTCCTTATCAATTGATCAAGAAAGACAAAAATCCAAAGGTGGGATTTCTTCATGTCTTTGGCTGCAAGTGCTATGTACTAAGAAATCAAGGTGAAAACCTAGGAAAATTTGAAGCCAGGGCTGATGAAGCTATATTTGTTGGGTATGCACTATCAGGCGTAGCCTATAGAGTCTACAATCTCAGACTACACATTATTATGGAATCTGTACATGTAGTATTTGATGATAAAAAGATTCAAGGCTTGTTTGATGAAGGAAATCATGACACACTGCATTTTGAGAATGAATCAAATGATGTAAATGATGATGAAGAGGCAGAAATTATAAAACCTCAAGTGTTCAGAAACCCAATATCAGTTGATGTTATTGCATCAATGGATAATTTATCAGTTGACAGAAATCCATCAACTGATAATGCATCAACTGATAACTCCTCAACAGATAATCAACAATCTACATCAAGGGTATCCACTTCAGGGGGAGGGTTTCAGAATCAATCTACAAATTCAAATCACTTTGAGTTCAATACAAATGATCATGAAGCTTCATCATCAAGGCAAAATTTGTCTCCTCAAAGAAAATGGACAAGAAGCCATCCATTTGAACTAATTATTGGAAATGCAGAAGATGGTGTTAAGACAAGAAGTGCTACTCAAAATGAGTGTCTGTATAGCAGTTTTCTATCTCAAGAAGAACCCAAAAGAATTGAAGAGGCTCTCATGGATCCTGATTGGGTTTTGGCTATGCAAGAAGAACTGAATCAGTTTGAAAGAAATAAAGTATGGAAGCTGGTGCCCAGACCAAAAGATAGATCAGTAATTGGTACAAAATGGGTATTCAGAAACAAAATGGATGAAACTGGTATTGTGACTAGGAACAAAGCAAGGCTTGTAGCAAAGGGTTATTCACAAGAAGAAGGAATTGATTTTGATGAAACTTTTGCACCAGTTGCAAGGTTAGAAGCAATTAGAATCTTTCTGGCTTATGCTGCACATGCTAATTTCAAAGTCTACCAGATGGAAGTTAAAAGTGCATTTTTGAATGGAGTACTAGAAGAGGAAGTCTATGTGGAACAACCTCCTGGCTTTGAAGATCCAAAATTTCCTAACTTTGTCTACTTTTTACTCAAAGCACTTTATGGCTTGAAGCAAGCACCAAGGGCCTGGTATGACACTTTATCTCAGTTTCTCATTGAGAATCATTTCACAAGAGGTACTGTTGATAAAACTCTATTCAGTAGAAATGTTAATGGCTCTATCATTCTTGTACAAATTTATGTGGATGACATTATTTTTGGATCAACAAATGAGGAACTTTGCAAGAAGTTTGCCAAACTAATGCAGAGTAAATATGAAATGAGCATGATGGGAGAGCTTACCTACTTTCTTGGGTTACAAGTCAAACAGGTTAAGGATGGTATTTCTATAAATCAAACAAAGTACATTCATGATTTGTTAAAGAAATTTGAGTTAAGTGAATGTTCTTCTGCAAAAACTCCCATGGCCACTGCCACTAAACTTGAATTAAATACCAAAGAAGCTAAGGTGGATATTTCAAGTTATAGAGGCATGGTAGGCTCACTTTTATATTTAACTACTAGTAGGCCAGATATAATGTTCTCTACATGCTTATGTGCTAGATTTCAGGCTGATCCTAGAGAATCTCATTTAGTAGCTATTAAAAGAATTTTCAGATATCTTAAGGGTACATCAAATTTAGGTATTTGGTATCCTAGAGATTCTGGTTTTAATCTAATAGGCTACTCAGATGCAGATTATGCAGGTTGCAAAATAGACAGGAAAAGTACTACAGGCACCTGTCAATTTCTGGGAAACAAACTTGTGTCATGGTTTAGCAAAAAGCAACATTCAGTATCAACTTCAACTGCAGAAGCTGAGTACATTGCTGCTGGAAGTTGCTGTGCACAAATTTTATGGATGAGGAATCAACTATTTGACTATGGGTTCAACTTGAACAAAATTCCCATCTTCTGTGACAATACAAGTGCCATTGCAATAACAGAAAATCCTGTGCAACATTCCAGAACCAAACACATTGACATAAGGTATCATTTCATTAGGGAACATGTAATGAATGGTACAGTTGAATTACATTTTGTCCCTAGTGAACAACAACTTGCAGACATATTTACCAAACCTCTAGATGAATCTACTTTTAATAGATTAGTCTGTGAGTTAGGTATGCTTAATTATGCTCATGCTTAAAATGTCTGTCAAGTTTTGTAGCCATTGTTCACAATTATCAATGGATATTTATCTATCGACAGATAATTACCTAAGTAATTGTTTATCGACGGATAAATCCCTTCTTATTTGATCAACAAATAAATGTTATTCCTATCGATGGATATTTATCTATCGACAGTTAATTACCTTGGTAGTTAGTGATCGATCGATAAATGATTAATTCTCTATTTTATCCGTTGATAGTAATAGAATTTCTACAGTTTTATTCATCTGTTGATCAGATTATAGCCGTTGGAGAATTACCATCTCGGGTAATAAACTACAGTCTTTTATACATCAACGGTTATCTGCCTAATTAAAAAGTCCTTTCAAGTCTTTTTAATACTAGAAAATATAAATAGCAGTTGCAATTAAAATTCATTCTTACCTGCTATTTTTTTTCTCTCTAAACTATTCATCTCTGTCTCTCTCTCTCTCAAGCTAATTTTATCTAATTCTCACGAGTTCTCACAAATTCTTTCAAGTTCACTTTAATTTCTTGAATATTAACTGAAAGAATGGCACCACAAAAGAAGATCGTCTCTTCCACTGGGTTCACCTATGAACAGAACAACTTCACAACATGTCTAACGGTGAATGATGCTCATGTGGACTTTCATCCATTGATGCGATTCCTAGGAGATTGCAAAGTTTCCAAAGCTCTCAGCGAAGCACCAACAATCGTGTGTTCCTTTGTTGAAGAACTGTGGACCTCTGCAGAGATTTCACCAGATGGGAAGGTAATTTCTTATTCTTGCAAAGGTAATACCTATACAATTACTAGTACTTCATTATCTGAATGTTTAGGGTTGCCTGCAAATAATTGTAATAAACCACCCACTGAAAATGAAATTAGGGACATGTTAGAATCCGTTAATTATGCAAATGCTGAAACTGGATTAGGAGAAGTTGTTAGGAAAAATCTTAGGAAAGAATGGAGTTATTTCTTTGATGCCATAATTAAAGTATTTTCTGGAAAAATAAGTAATTTTGATGCAATTACGATCAGTATGCAAGAAATTGCTTATTCTATCCTGTTTGATAAATACTTCGATTTTGGCACACTACTCCTAAATGAATTATCTGCTAAGTTAGGACCCAAGTCATCTAGGAAAAATAATATCTACTTTGCAAGATTTTTCATGATGATTATTAATGCCTTTGTTGGAGAGTATGAAATAAGTGCAGATATGGAGTCCTTGGAGCCATGGATGCAAAACAAGAGGGTCTTCAAGGATCTTGTGAGAATCAACTTACACCCTAAGTTGTGCCTCATTTATCCTCCTCTTGTACAGGTATATCTTCAAAATCTCCATCTTGTACATTCTTCTTCAAAATCTCAAATTTCTTTGCCTTCAGCAACAATGGAGGGAGATGGAAATGCCCCCATTCCTCCTACCCAAGTTGCACAACCTTCCAAACACAAGTCTGATAAAACCACCTCAGTAGTTTCTCAAAAAACTACTGTTGTAAGATCTAAGAAAAGAAAAACCACTAAGGGGAGTATAAAGGTGGTTGATAAGGGTGAGGGAACTGGCCAACATCAAGAAAGCCAGAAGAATAAGGAGAGTGAGATTGAGAGGAACCAGCCAGCCACCAGTCCAATCTCCCAACAGATTGAGGCTGTAGTAAAGGACTTGAACACATCCTTAGTTGCATCTTCTCAAAAAGATGTAACTATTGAAAAGAGGTCTCAACCAGGACCATCAGATGGGGATAAGGGTCACCAAATAATACAGCCATACAAAAGAAGAAAGAAGGTTACAAATACTGCACAGGGCGCACACACACTTGCAAAGCCAAATGAAAATTTGGTGGAGCCTTCAGTTTCTTCTTTTGATGTGTCTCAGAATCTTCCTGAGGCACAGCCCCATTCTTTATCTGAATCTTCTCCTCAATCTCCCTCAAAAACTATTTCTTCAGAAACAGTGTTGATTGACAACTTCATTGTTTCAAATTCACCCTCTTTGCAACTCAGGGTGGAGCCAACACTCTCACCTGCATCACCAAATAAGGTTAATACCTTGGTTGATCAGGAAAATACTGTAATTTCTCTCCAGTCAATGGATATTATGCAATCAACTGATAACTTCCAACATCCATTGACTAGTTCACTTTCATCGATGGATATCCTTACATCCATCGACGAGCTCCCATCAACGGATATTCATCCATCGATGGATACTTCTTATCCATCGATTGATCCCTTAATGTCAATTCATGAATCATCCATTGAAACACTTCAGGTGGCCAATACTCTACTAGGATTGAGTGGAGTGGGTGAAGTGTGTGAGAGGCAAGGGTTTCATACCTTGGCAAAAGGAGAGTGTGTGAATGAGGGGCCCTCAAATTCTTCTGAGGTGGCAAAAGGAGAGGGTGTGAGAAAAGAGAGTCCCACCTTAGCAGGTGATGAAAAAGGAGAGGAAAGTAAGGGAGAGGTGAGAATCCAGGATGAGATCCTGATGCAAGAAAAGAGAGAAGAGAGTGAGAGAGAAAAGAATAGAGAGAAACCAATTTCACCATCTCATGAAGCATCAACTTCTAAAACTGAGCAGTTTGAAGCGGGACTCACCCAGGAGTTGGGGATGGAGTCAGGGGGAGTTGTAGACTATGAAGTCCCTGCAGGAGTTGCAGAAGTCAACATGGAGGTGGAGGATGAAATTGATGTCAATCTTGATGCTTCAACCTTTCAACATGAAGATCCTCATTATCAAGAACTAGCAGCAGCATCTAATCAAATAGCTGAGCAAATGCTGGGTTTAGTGCAGACAGAAGAGCAATTCAGGAGTGGCAAAGAGTTTTTGGCCAGTCAACCTGATGATATATCCCACATGAATCCTGAAGATTTTGATGATAATTCTGATGATGAACTTCTAGATCCACAAGTGGCAAGTGATGAAACTAATTTGGCTGAAATAGAAAGGGCCATCATTTCTCTTTACAGAAGGTCAATGGCTGAAGTAGATGTAGTGGATCCCCTGCAAAGGAGAATTCTGAACTTTTACAGGGATAATTTGAAGATCCAGAAAATACATGTCACAAGCTCCAAGTATGAATTGAAGAAAATAAGAGAAGACATTGACAGCTCAAGGATGCATTTTGACACCACCATTGACTCTAGACTCAGCCTCACAATGCTGACTAGAATCAAGCAAAGGTTGGACACTGAGTTTTCAGCCAAGGACAAGGTAATGGAATTGGAGAAAAGAGTAGCCTCCATGGAACTCAACATGCAGCAAATTTTGAAGAATCAAGTCACTCAAATCAATCTTCTGGGTAAACTCTTAGAGACTCCCTTACTCTCTCAGTCAGTAGCACAAGTGCCAGTTGCTGATAACAAAAAGGGGGAGAAGCAAGAAGCTGATGCATTGGAGAAAGCAAGTGGTACTGAAGCTGTGGTAGCAAAGTCTACAGATCCCAAGAAGGAGTTGGCTCAAGACATAGTAAGGAAATTTGATGCAATTGCTAGCAAATTCAAGGAAACAAGTTCCAGTAGCTCACAACCTGGTGACAGGAAAGGAAAGGGAAAGCTAATTGAAGATGATAAAAAGAAAGCTGTCATAGGTGGAGGGGAAAGTGAAAAATTGTTGAGCAAAGCCATAGTAGTTGGCATAAGAGAAAGGGAGCAACAAGAAAAATCCCAAGAAGAATTAGCCATTCAATTGCAAAGGGAATATGATGAAGAGGATAGGCTAATAAGAGAAGCCAGAAGAAAAGAAGGTGAAAGGAGGCCAAGGATGAAGCAAAGAGCAAACAAGCCCAAAGATGCACCAAAATCATCTGGAGTTAAAAGACCATTAGTTGTTGAAGACAATGAAGACAAAGAAGACAAGGAGAAGAAGCCAAAACAAGTCAAGACTGAAGGTCAAGCTTCTGGGAGTAATCAAGCCAAAGAAATAGAGGTGTTCAAACACAAATCTGAAAACTTTGTGCCAATCAAAGATGAGGGAATGATTGCAGCAAAAGGACAAAGGAAGAAAGATGTTGATCTTCTTCACATTGAGTATGAAGATGGATCACACTCAACCTTCACATTCAACCAAGTATTGGATCAAGGATATGGCATCTTAAGGAAAATCTACACTATGCTCAACAGGAAGTATTATCTAACTGAAGAGCTAGGAAAGGCCATCCTTGAAAGAATGAAGAAGATAAGGGAGGCACCTGTTCAAGAAGAAAGGGATGACAGAATAAAGATCTGGAATCCTGAAGGAAGAAAAGTGCTTCATGAGCCCTTCTACTTGATGATATATAAGGACAGGGAAGGCAGAGAAAAATGCATTGATATTTGTCAAGAAATAGACAAACTGCCCAATCTGGAATTAAATCATCTGGCAAGTCAATTGGACTACAGGATTGAAGATGAGAAGATATTGAAGGGAACCCTCTACAGGAAGATGAAGGAGAATGAAGACAAGATGAATGAGTCAAGGGGAAGAAGGAGAAGATAGGAGATTCAACCTCAATCATCAAAATTATCAGAATTCATCCCTGTCTGGTATCTGATTACTCTGTCTCAAACTTTACTTATCAATATTATAATTCTTGCTAAGAATGAAAATGTTCAGGAGTTTTGTTATCATCAATAGAAAATTTATGCATATTTTACATATTCATAAATAGGGGGAGATTGTTAGGAATTATGAGTTTTGATGATAACAAATTACTTAGAATTTCAATAGGGACTCAAAATTATTTTGTAACTGATCAATGGATATGACTTATAAATATCCATTGACTAGGAAACCAGTTATCAGTTGAAACTTGTTTATCAACTGATAAACTGGATTGTAGCATTGATTTATGTTTCACTATCAATTGATTGTATTACCTCGATTGATGCAATGATGTAGTCAACTGATGTTATTGACTTCAATTTCTAGCTTCTCAACAGATGTGAAGAATGGTTGATCAATTGTAAATATTCTAAGTCAGAATTCTCACAAGTGAAGTGATCAACTGATGTTGAAGTCGATGGATGAAGACACTACTCAACGGATGAAAGCTATCAACTGATACAAGTCATCAATGGATAATTATAGTCAACGGATAAAGAACCATCAATGGATAAGGAGTCGATGGATAACTCAATTATCCATCGACACATCAACTGATCAACAGATATCCTATCCATCGATGGATAAGCAAAGGTGAATCAACTGATAAGCTTAACAGCATTTATCAGTTGATTAAAGTTTCCCTATTTAGCTAAAGCCAGAAATTACGGGAACAGTGCAGAAACTGAATCATTGGAAGACAGTCCTGTCAGGATTGTGAAGACTTTCAAGGCAACACAGCATCCAAGGAATATCTTAAGACAAAGACACTTCCAGAGCTAGTTAGTTCTACAAGGAAGGCTGTGAAAAGAAGCTAGTTTCTATTTTTATGTAAACAGTATAAATTGTAATATTATATTGTTATCAGTCGATAGAAAACTAGAGTAGTAGTTTTTGTATATAAAGCAAAAACACAGTAGCAAAGAAGAGAGAAGTTTTAGAAGAACTCAAGAAAATCAAAGTAGAAAATCAGGCAGAACTTGTAATGCTTTTCTAAGTTCTACATTCAACTTTGTACGCAGCTTAGTATTTTTACTAAGATCAATTGAAAGCAAAAACTCACTAGTGGAAAAACAATCCACTAGTAATTTTTAATCTTGTTGTTTCTGTTTTCAACACTTTAGTTATCCAGTTCTTAGTTACATCAATCTTAATTAAACACTCTCTTTGTACAAACTTATTTCCGCAAGAAGTTGAATTAATTCTTAAGTTTGTATTCAACCCCCCCCTTCTCCAAACTTAGTGTACTTAAGGGCGAATAACAGTAGTGGGTGTAATAGTATTTTTATATTATGAATTTGAGTTAGTGAAGGAAAGTTAATTGGTGTAATAGTGTTTTTTATTATTAAAACTTTACTATTTTTGGAATGTATACAAATGAGAGGGACATCCAAAAATGGAAAGTGTATACAATTGAATGGAACAGAGGGAGTATAAGATTGAATATCAGTATATAACTTCCTACGCTATATCTAATAATCGTCACACAACCATATTGCAATTATACTCATAACAATTATTAATGATATACGTAAGCTCGAGGAAATAGTTGAAAAGAAATTCACAAGTCCTTTAAATATTTATATTTAATACTTGTAATTCTAATTACAACTCCTCGCTAACAAAATCAAATTTAGAAATATTTCCTAACACTACTAGAAAAAGTCACATAGACATCACACTTTAGATATCGGTTAGAAACACCACCGATGTTAAAAGTACTTCTTACATCACTTTCTTAAAAATTGATGTCTATTCATTATAAAGACATCAGTTTATCCAAAAATTGTTGTCTCTACTTGATTGTTTTTATAAAAAAAATTCCCCCAACACCCAATTTGATTCCCCCTTTATAAATTCCCCCCCTAGTCATCTCATTTACACTAAAACCTAAAACATAAAATAAAATTAAAAATCTAAAACATAAAATCAAAAATAAAAACATAAAAATAAAAAACTCTCTCAATCTACTCCCACTCTCTCTACTTCCCACTTCGAAGAACCCTAAACTCTCTCTACTCTCTCTATAACTTAATGTACAAATTCGTAATCAGCTTTGTGTAATAAGATTCATGTTTGGGTAATAAGCTTCACTTCCTACCTCTGGTCAAAAGCTTCGTATTTGGATCGAAAGCTTAGGATTGAATGCTTCGTGTTTCGGTCAAAAACTCTTGATTAAAAGCTCTAACTTCGATTGAAAGCTCTACAACGCCCCTCCAACTCGTAATCGAATTGGGTAAGTTTAAATATTTCAATTTCTGAAACCCTAATTTTTAAATTAGGGATTTATTTAGGTTTATATCTTTTTATGCTTTGGGGTTAAATTGGGAGTTATTCTTTGTTTGTATGCTTGAGGGTTAAGTTGGGTCACTGATTACTTTCATTGTTTATATTGTTTATATGCTTGGGGGTTTGTTTGTTATATTGTTTGAATGCTTTGGGGTATGTTTGTTTATTATATTGTTTGTATTGTTTATGCCTCGTTGTTTATATTAAATTTCTCTTATTTTTCATATGTTTACATCTTATTTTCATTTCTTTTGTTATTTTATATGATATATTTAATTGAATTCGATATGAAATATATCAGTTTGAATCTATTGACTTGTGTTGTCAGTGCTCTGTATTAGTGATATATATATTTTGGGTTTTAACAAATAATTCAATCTCAATTTGTGCCTAAAATCATATATTATGTGTATATATATATTATTCATAAGATTTTTCCGTGAGGTAGGACCAGTACATGAATTTTGTATAGGTTCATCCCATTCCTGTCTTGTTAATTACTTACATAAATTTTTATTTTTTCCCGTACTAAAAACTTGCCATTATTTTGGTTCCTTGTAATTATAATATTACTTGTTTAATTAGTCCTATGGTTATATGAAGTGAATCTTGTACAATCACTATTCAATTTTTTACCAGTGCTTCTACAATTTTAAAGACCAATGCATTGGTGATGTCAAAAAATTAATTATGACCTTAATTCCACAGTCAAGTTATGTCTTCAATGTACAAAATTTCTGATTTAATTTTTGTCAATTTAATTACTTTTTTTACTTAATTTGGTATACATCGATGCAGGTACAATGAATTTGGTGAGAATGGTGGTCCTGCAGCGAAGGCTTTTGGACCCGTGTTATCTGATTTTCAGAGGCTTGTGAAGTACGAGTTAAATAATGCTCCTAATATCAATGTAAGATCCATTTTTTTTAAAGTTCTGTTTGGTCTATATAGTGTTTACGTTTCATTTTCTTTGTGTTCCTTCCTTGATTTGATGATAATGTTCTTCAGACCAAAGATATTGTCTTATTCTCTCTACTATCAAATGGTATTGGAGGTTTACTATTTATATTTGGCAGCCGGCTTGGTGCTTATCTCTTGGTAATGTTTATTCTTCTATCTATCCACCTCTATTTCTTTTTTTGCCTATCATAACCTTTTTTAGTACTCCTTTCATTCCTAGTTAGCTATAATTCAATCAGTAAGTATGAAACATCAAGATCAGTTATGTAGAATATTTTAAAAATATGAGAAAGAAACAAATTTATTTGGGATATGAAAAATATAGTAATTAATGTTACATTGAAAACTAGTAGTGATCAGATGAATAAGGAACAATGAGTTTCTTAATAAGACTTCATTGGTTGACAAAAGGTGCCGGTCTTTTATTTCTATCAACTCTTTCTCATTTAACATATTTTTTCTCTCTCCAATCATTGTGTAGATGTATAACCGAGTGCTCATCATTGCCCCAATATGACATAGCTACTACTTCATCAAGGACATTACTCAGTCAGACTTCTAGGGATTCTACTAGTATGAGTTTGAGACTGTTATCTAGGGCCATATTTTCCTTTTCGTCATCCGTATAATCAGACGGATCTTTAGGAAACTGTCTATGAGAAATTACGACCCCATCTACCTCATGCACGAGAATAAATATAATTGGGGGCTCAATACCATTGGTCAAAATCCTTGCATATTTGATATTGGCGTTCCCTAGAAATAATAGCATCTTGTGCTTCCATAAATTGTAGTGATCTTTATCAAACAGTAGAATTTTAATGTTCGTCACTTTTTTGTGTACTCATCTTTAATAATATTAAAAATTAAGTGTTTCAAAAATTAATAATTTTTGACTCAAAATAAATTTTGATCAAAAATATTTTTTGGATAAAAATTATTTTGAATTAAAAATAATTTTTGAGTTCTGTATGAATTGCGGAATATTTGGTTCGGATCTGATATTAATAATATCGACCAGCTCTGATATCAATTGTTGGTCCCCTGATATTGTAGAAGGAGATTGAATATAATATTTATATTTAATCGCAGAATTTCGGATTTAAAATATTATTTTACTTAAACATGAAATATTAATTTTAATAAAATACTATTCAAGTAGAAAATATGAGTTTTAACTTTAAAAGTATTACAAAATTAATATGATAAAAGTGTTTGTAACTGATCAAATATTCTAGAATGATTTCAACATGAATTGTTCTATTTTAACAATTATATTTCAAACTAGCACAGAAAGTCTGTGAATATTACAATGCAGACAAATTATTAAATTTGAATGTTTTCAACAACTTGAATTATGAAACCAATGACCTCATATTTATAGAGGTGGAAGCTAGCATGACTTTCTAATAAAACTTATTAAAAAATCTAATAATACTTTATAAAATAGCATTTAAGACTTTTTAAATAAGCTGGGCAAGACTTTAAAAAATTGGTAGGACTTTTTAAATGGCTTGGTAAGACTTTTATAAAGACTTATTTCGGTAAGACTTTTATAAAGACTTATTTCTGTAAGACTTTTGATTAAGCACTCCAAGACTTTTCTTTATCCACTTTCGGTAAGACTTCTTGAAAGTCTTTGAAGAAATTCGGTAAGACTTTTTAATAGTCTTAAAGAAACAATTCAGCAAGACCTTTCTAATTAGTGCATCAAGACTTTCTTTAAATAATAAATAAAAGGTTTTTTTAACTTAATTAATTACACCAAATTTTAATTAAATAATTTATAAATTAAATCAATTCAAGATGAATTAATTTAAGTAGATAAATTAAATAATTAATTAACTTTTGATAGTAGAATTAATTAGTTTCTTCACTGCATAACCATTGTAGATTTGACTTGAGTCTTTCCTTCTTCACCGTACCGTCTTTCTGAAAATCACTTGAACTTGATGTTGAACCCTCGTCTATATAGTTGACACACAATGTACTATCTGTTTCATTTAAGTAATACTAAAATAAATGTTCTTCATCTTTTAATATTAAAATCTGATCTTCTGTCTTGTTCTAACTTTTAGCTTTATCTCTATAATTTTCTTCTCTTGGACTCTTTCTGTAGTAGCCACTTAAAATCTTCTGTATCTTCTAGACTCTTCTGAAATATTACAATTTTATTTTACACCGACGCTTGAACATATTAATGAACTTCTTTCAGTGTAGAGTAGCAACCTTATCAGAATCTTACTGAGAATCTGATTCTTCGTGACTAGTTGACTTTCTTTGTCTTGATTCTTATTTTCATAATTATTATTTACTACTTTTTCTTATCTGAGTTGAGTTGTCATCTAATTATTACAAATAGGCCTAACATATGCCTTTCATTGGGAGAGGCTCGGCCCCTAAATCTGTTTACGTTGCCTGAGTATGGATCGTCCCCCGGAAGTTAATTTTCATAAAGTCTGGGGGTAATGCGATAAACCTTCTCCTTATTAAGAATTGTACATGCACAATTGTACAAAAATCACTTAAGGCGTGCTAGACTTAAGAAGAATGGGAGTAGTGCGTTGTTTCAATTTGGAAGGGCATTGGCCATTGTACATGAACTTTAGATAAAGACTTGGAGGAGGTTGCATGGCTTAGTTCCACGTTCCCGGGTAGAAATTTTGGAAGACCTGGACGAGGTTGCATGTCTTAGCTCCATGTCCCGAGGTAGAAATTTTAAAGGCCTGGACGAGGTTGTATGGCTTAGCTCCATGTCCCTAGGTAGGAATTTGAAAGAACTGGACGAGTTTGCATGGGCGTAAACCCTATGTCCCCATGTAGGCATCTAGAAGACCCGGACATTTGGAAGAACTGGAAAAGAAGACATCATCCGAAGAGGCTAGGCTAATGATACAAGAAATTGGAGAAACTAATCCTCTCACACTCAACAATGCTCGCCCACTTCAAAACGTTCAAACATGATAAGATTGATAAATCAGATGGAAGAATTGAACAACCTAGGCTTACAGAGATTTTTTCCTCGCCTATCTAGGAGTCATCGACCACTTGACAAAGGATTTAGAGAAGTTGTTAGCATCAAGAAATGAGTTAAGTGGCCTAGGCCCGAGTATATATGAAGATTAATTTTGGAAGACTATAAAGATAAATGGAAGATTATGGTTCGGACCTCATCATCAACTAAAGGCCCTACCTATTTATCATCAGCCTACGCCATGAACAAATGACTAGTTGAGGCTCATATTTTGACTATAGACCCACGGAAGCAGCTCTTGTCCTCTATAAGTGTTATCGCCCTCTCAGACAGTTAACATTGATGAAATAGAAAACTAGCTCAAACGTATTTGTGAACAACTCGCCTAGTTCTTAGAGTTCAAATCAGAAGTTATATTAGAAAAATAATAAAAGGAACAATGACACTTGAAGTGCCTCACCTACTTGAAGACAGAAAGAAAAGGAATTTACTTACAGTGTTAGACATGAAGACTTAAAATGTGAAGCTTATTTGGAGTATTCACCCAGAAGAAGAAAGGGATTCAGATTTTCAGATATCGATGCTAGTTCTTTTTATTTTCACAAATTGTAAAGAACTGGGGTACTTGTTATAGAAAAATCCGTCTCTCATTGATTAAGGAGTCTTTCACTCTCAACAACCTCTCACTCTCGAAGAGTCTTGCCTAATTGGATAGGCCTAGGCCCACGAAGACAGCTAGCCCAAATGAAAGACTTGACTGACCTAGGTTCCTCGCTCATTGGAGGAGACCACACCCATTAGAGGGACCTCGCCCACTTGGCGAGTGTGGAAGACAGACATGCATATATCATTAATAAGAAGGACAAACGACCTAGGCCTATATTTAAATGACCTCACCTACTTGTGAAATTCTCACCCAACATGATAGGCCTCGCCTGATTTTAAGTGACCTAGGCATATTGGAAGTGGCCCTTCTTATTTCATTGAGATAGCCAAAACCAGTTGATAATATTATAAAGGCCTACAACCTAGGTCCGTCCTTCATCAATCTCGCCTATTATGGGCCTCGCCTGTTGTTATTGACCTAGACCCATGAATATAGGAAGATTTCACCATTTCAAGATAGGCTCGCCCAAAGGGGAGAAAAGTAGTGAATCGATACGTAATTTATGATACACTGATTTGACATTAGGCCTCGCCCAGAGGATCGGCCTCGCCTAGAGGATGAACCTCGCTTAAAAGAATGGACATCTTCTAGATGTATTGACATTAGTCCGCACGACCGCTCGTGTGGCCTCGTTCAACTTCGTCCGCATATCTGCTCGTGCAGCCTCTTTCGACCTCGTCTGACCTCGTCTGCTCTAGCGCCCTTGTCCACACATTCGCTTGTACTTCTACGTCCGCTCGGTTAACCTCATCCAAAAGTATAGGCCTAGCCCGTATGAATCAACTTAAGCCAATAGAACATAAAGACCTTGCATCTATGAATGAGGCTTCACCCTTGTTACAACAATTGATTTAGAAGAGTAATAGGTTTAGGCACATCTTTATATAGACCTCGCCCACTTTGTGAAGGATGGAGACATGTACGCTCTTCGGGTACATCAATATTCTGGAAGAACAGGAAGTTGAGCCTCGCATTTATCATCAACCTTGCATAATATTTTTACTTGTCAAAGACTCGTTGTTGCTGAAGGCTAGGCTTCATCCAGGCTAATTGGGTTCTCACCCAGTTAGGGGAGTCTAGTTACATCGTCTTGAGTGACATTTCTGGAGGGTCAACCCATTACGGTTAAGATTTAGGGAAAAGATGGGACAGGCCTAGGCTGGTTTACGCTAGAATTGGGCCGAGCACCTAACCGCCACATTCCTTATACGTAATTGGGCTTCAACGGCCCGAGCCCATGTGCGCTTGATACGGTGGTCCAAATTCGCCTTGGGTAGGAAATCTAATTCTATTAGGTTTCTTACTCTCCAAGAACTACGTTGGACTTGGTCCTTATATAAAGTGTACATAGGTACATTATTGGGGACCCCGAGTAGTCACTAGCACGCAAGAACCCTAATTCTTGTGTGTTAAGCGTTTTCCCCACAACAATCTCAGCCCCCAAAACACCTAACACCAAAATCAACCTACGCCGTTTGTCGTCATCAATCACTACCGTAATTCCAGCAACCCTCCGAAATTTGTTATCATCGAATTCCTCCGTTAACATAACCAAGTGTACTTTTCTATAACTTATATATATTGGTGATAGTACCCCCTTTCCGGGGTCGAAATACCCGGACATAATAATTACACATAAAATATGAGCCGAAAGTAACATGGAAAGGACAAAAGGGTGGCAGTTGACAGAAGTATGGTGAAAGACACGGAGGTCAAAACAAATATAACGGTCTACCCCTTTAACCAAGCAAGGACATCATGGTGGATAGGGAAGCAAAGGACAAAGGACAGCACTATGGCCGCTAAAAGGACAATAGTAGCATAGGACAAATAGTAAGTAAAAGAAGGACGTGGTGTCGGCCCAGCTAATTCTCCTACCTGGTGGGCAAAAGTTGCACCACCTTTTTACAAAGTCATATATATACCTCTATCATAAAGAAGAAATGTATGACATTCAATACTTAGACACACACTTACATTCTCTGCAACCTCAGACATTAAACACAAACATTAAACCTAATCACCCATAATTAAACTCTGATACATGCTTCAGCTATTTTCTCCCAAGAAACTGTATTGATTCTCACGCCGGAAGTGCTTGACGACCCAGACCCACATCACAGCTCTCTTAACCCGTCAAACCAACACGGCAAGGGACGTCAACGGCCACGGGAAACCGAAGGCATTATCAATGGGTAACCAAACAGGCAAGAACTTAAGAGTATCTTAATTGTAAGTACCATAATTAAAATTTTGCAAGTATAGGAATAGTTTCCCTGTGTTTTATACCTATTATAATTCATATATAAGTAGCATAATTGATCGGTGAATATGCTAATAATTTCAATGTAAACCCACACATGTTTATATAGTTATTGTAATTTTACTTTTACAAATTTTTCGAAAGAGGTTTGTGAATTAATTTCACCGATATTGTGACATTATTAAACTAAAACAGATGAGTAACTGAATTTAAAAGATAATTGATTAATTTGCAAATAATTTAATAAAATATATAAAATATAATATGATAAATGAAAGAAATATACGAGCGTTATGGAATAGTCTAGTGGTAAAGGTTTATCCACTATCATGGTTTGATTCTCGCTTCAATATATACTACCTGTATAAGCTTAGTAAAAAATTAAATTTTTTTTAAAGAAATATCTTCTTGTTCATAACTCTAGGGGAAAGCTTCAACTTGTTACCATTATGAACGATTTCCTCAATGCAGAACAGCTTTTTACATAATCCCAATATATAACTGTTACAATGTTACCTACATACTGTTTATATATCTTCCAACTTCCATGTTCATAATACAAAGTTAGCTTGAGTACTTAAATACAAACATTTGATACACAGATATCATTCCCAAACACGGCAGTCACTTGCATCCTCTCAGCAAAACAAACGGAATTTGCTATTTTAAAGCATTATTATCCTATTTCCGCTCACAGTCTTCTTGAATTTCACCCTCTGCATAATAACACAATGTTCTGTAAAGTACTAAAATCAAACTAGTGTGCTCAAGAGCCCAACTGCCCAAGAGTATTTTACCTGGAAGACAGACTGCAAGATTGGCTTGAGCATCAGCTTCCGAGTTCTTTTCCTTTCATACAAAAAAGAAATATATAAGGGGCTAGTTTACGGTCCATAGAATAAGAAAACATGGTATATGACTGATGACTGGCAAGTGACACCGTTTATTGAATTGTCAACAATAATGCAGTGTTTGTTTCTTTTTCTAGTTTATATTCATATATTAGATTTATTCTACCAAAACCTCTATTAATTTTTACCAAGCCTTCAGCCTCCCACAAAAAAAGGCATGTAAATGCTTCAAAAAAGCAGGCAAGCTATTCCATTAAGTTACTCTGGTACTCCATCCCAAAATAATAACTTGTTCACCTTAAGAAATCTTAAATGTGATATTTAATTTCCACTTTTACCCATTATTAATTTTTAGGTTGACTCTTATTTTAGAATAGTCAACATAGGAAATAATATACAAGTGTATTTTGGAAAATAATTCACATATTGCATTGAATAAAGAAAAGGACACGTATTATAGGAAACTTTTATTCTTTAAACAAGACTAATATTTAGATCGAGGGAGTAACTGAATAACATTTGAAAATATCATTTTGTATTGCAAGATTAAGTAAGAAGTGCTTCACTATATATACCCTTTGAACATGATTGATCTCAAACCACGTAAATTTGTCTTTGAGCTCCTTCGCCACCTTGCATAGGTCAGCCATGTTCTGGTTTTTGGTTTTCCACAGACCCTGAATCTGCAAGCTCATTTTGCTTCTCAAGTGAGTTAAAACCATAAATATTCAATTGTGATAAACAGTTACATACTGTATCAAGTATCAGTATATTAGCAGCTGACCACAAAACCAAAAGCCTAAACTTTAGATATATATAGTAACTACAGATTCAATTGATTACAAGAATCAGACAGCATATCATGTGAACCATGGCTCAGAACTCATGCATACAAAGTGGAAAGCAAATGACTAAATACATTAAAATCTAATGTTTATACTATCAGTTCTATGTATACTTACAAAGATTTAGAATTTGAATCGTATTAAGAACATATTAAATTTTAATATTCATAACATTAATACTAAAAAGGGTTAAATATCAAAGTGGTCACTGAAGTAGAAGCATAATATCATTTTTGTCATCAATCTCAACGGGTATCATTTTCATCATTTAAGTTGTTATAAATATCATATTAGTAACCCTTACATTAAAAAAATAGGTATAAATATTTTTCAAAATTATTAAAATTTGAATAAATCATTAAAAATCATACCATGTATAAATTTAAATTCGTGGATTATATTTTGCAAAGAAAATGAATTTTACCATGTTTAGTTATTTTTAAAATAATAAATCAAAAGAAAAAATTATAAAATTAATAAATAATAGTAAAATAATTTCATAAATTTTGAAAATATTACCAAAAATACTAGAATTTATAATTTTCCGTTTCGTCATCATAGCGTGTAAAACAAATATGTAGAACTTGAAAAAATGATATTATCAATTCTCAAATACATATTTAGAGTTGCCAATATGATATTTATGAAAACTTAAATGACTCAAATGATATGCCATTGAGACCAGTGATGAAAGTGATATTAGGCCTCCACTACAGTGACCACTTTGATATTTAACCCATACTAAAAATACCAACAAAAACAAAAGATTCAATTCTAAGTAGTACAAAAAAAGAACACAATTTTTTTAATACATAAATATTTATACTAAAATTAAATTAATAAATATGTATAAAATATTCCATACTTTGCCCGTGTTATAAACATAAGAATGGTCTTATACAACATACTACCAAAAGTCTACAAATCAATTCTTGACAACTATCTAATATTATATAATTAATTTTAAGTTATGATATGAGTCAATTATTTAGCATAACTAATAAGTTGCATATTTTAGACAGAAAGATCATATAGATCAAGAAAGATGCCATATAATATTTATGTATAATAATTGAACAAACTCAACTCATACAATTGAAAAAAAAGTAACAAAATATTATATTTGAACAAAGATTGTTGATCAACTTCGTAGCTACATTGAACAAGTAGTACAATGTAATTAATTACAGTAGATGACTAGAAAAGTTCCTACAATAGACTCACAACTGGGTTTCAATTTATGTGTTTTTATGTTCATACTTCATGTTGACTCGTTTAAAGCTCTATAATTTTGTTACATGGATACATTTGTAATTACTTGCGTTTTCATTGTCATGTTTATATTACTAAGGTCTATTAATTGTTTTCATGAGAAGGGCATTTTTAAAATTGAAACGTTTATATTATCTAAAAATATTAACGAATGTATATGAATCTCATTAACGATACACTAAAATTTAATGTTTATGTTAGTTCAATGAAATATATTTTAACTCTAAAAGTACTAACAAAGTTAAGGTTGTAATACTATCAGCCAGTAAAAAATAACATAATATTTATTTTTTAGTCTCAAGTCAAAGTACTTAATAAACACATATGATTTAGGTAAATATAAAAAAAAAATATTAGATGTAACAAGGATAGTCATGAGATTAAAAAATTAAATAATTATTTTAAAAAACGCTACAATTAAAATACATATATATTCATAAAAATATTAAGTTAAGATGTGTAAACAAAACCATGCACTACATGGGTAATAAACTATAGGGAAATTCCTAATGGTACCATTATAGAATTGACTTTTCTAAATGGTACCATTCACTATTTTGGACTTCCATGGCACCACTATACTTTTGACTTCATCTGCATCATACTACTCTGTTAGCTAAACGTTAATAAAACTCTTAAGTAATAATTAAAAGGGGAATTCCTAATGGTACCATTTAGAAAATAGATAATTAGTATTGTAATAACAAAAAAATAGTAATTGTAAAAAGAATGTCATTCTTATTTTCAAGTAATAGTTATTGTAAAAGGAATATAATTTTCAATTCCAACTAATATTTATTGAAAAAGGAACACAATTTTTGTCTCCAACTAATAGTTAAAAAAATAGGAAATATTACCAAAATACAATACGATTCTTAAACATATATTAATTAAATGAAGTTAGATAATAATTAAAAATTATAATTATAATAAATTAAAATAATGATCGAGATGATTTAAATTAAATTGATATTTAAATGTTATTTTATAATATATTAAGATACGTTAAATAAACGATAGATAAATATGTTAATATCTTACATTAAAGAAAATAGGATTATTTATTCATCTAACAATCAATTAATCTGCTATGAGAACATCTTTTTAATTAGGAAAATTCCTAATGGTACCAATGTAGAATTGACTTTTCTAAATGGTATCATTCACTATTTTGGATTTCAAACTAGCACCATTATACTTTTGACTTCATCCGCATCATACCACTATGTTAGCAATTTTATTAGGAATTTCCCTTTTAATTAATATTTAACAGTTTTATTAACGTTTAGCTAACAAAGTGGTATGATGCGGATGAAGTCAAAAGTATAGTGGTATCAGTTGGAAGTCCAAAATAGTGAATGGTATCATTTAGAAAAGTCAATTCTACAATGGTACCATTAAGAATTTCCCTAAACTATAATAATAAGCATAAGAGAGATCTTATTAGCAGTGGCACAGAGAGCGTGGGCTTGTAGGGCTGGAGCCCACGGGTTACTTAAAGTATTAAAAAAACCTATTTTAAGCCCACCCTCTCATTCGTGATCTCTCCTCTGTAGAGTTGTATCTATACTATGTATCTTCCGCGGCTACATATACTCTGTATATGCAATTCAGTGATTACACCTCCAAATTTGTATCTCCTCCAAAGTCAGTGAAGTATCAAGCAACCCACCTCCAACTTCCAAGGATCCAATTCTCCAAATCTCTAATTTCTTTAGGTATATTTATTCTTTAATTTTTTTTTTTCAATTTGTTTTATATAAATTGAATACATTACCTATCTCAGTATCTGTTGCAACAACTTCTGTTGAAAGTTTTTTCAACAATAAATATAGTCAAGACCGATTTGCGAAATAGGATGGGAGATGAATGGATGAATGATAGTTTGGTTGTATACATGGAGAGATGTGTATTTGCAAGGACAAAGAAGTCATTTTAGATCTTTTTTTATAAGATGGCCACTCATAGAATTCAATTGCCAGCCCGTAGTAATAGGCCTTAATCAAGTGTTGGACACTAGTGTTAAAATTTAGCATGTATTCATTCTTTTACAATCGTATTCTAAGACGCTTGTAATATTTAATAATAATTTAACCACCACCCCCCCCTTCCTGAATTAATATTAGATTGCAATTGTCAATTCGTAGTAATAGGCCTTAATCAAGTGTAAGACACTAGAGTTAAAATTTAGCATGTATTCATTCCTTTATTTTCGTATTCTAAGACGCTTGTAATATTTAATATTAACGAAATGGTGTCAAGGGATCTAGTTTGATCTAGGATGCTAGGTGCTTGTGGTATTCATTTTTCTAGAGGGCAAAGTGTTGAGGATCGAAGGACTTCAAGTAGAGGTTGCTCAAGGAATTCAAGGTTCGAAGGAACAAGTTTGCTAAAGAGGACATTGGATTACACGTAGCTGTTTACTCAAGTTTGGTTTAGAAGTTAAACAGGTTGTTTTCAGCAGCTCGGTTACAGGGAGATATATTATTATTGTGTCTCATAATTTTTTATTTTCAAAGGTTTAGTGATCGAACAAAAGTCTCTTGTGTTCTTTTCCTTTTTTCCCTTGCTTATTTCTGCATTGCACTCATCACAGCTCTCTGTAATACTCTGTTAAACTGAAATCAGGAAGCTATTTTATTGGCAGAATAGTCTGTTTCCATAACAGTAAGCTAAAAAATGGCCAACTATTTGGACATAGTTAGCCGTTACACCTATTCACCCCTCAGAGTATGCATTTTCATTTAGCAACATAATTAAATTTAATATTTATAACACCAAAGATTAATAACATATGTTTAAAGTATGAATTGGACCTACAATATATTAAAATTCAATAATTATATTTAGAGCTCCAAGGACACTAACAAATAATTTAGGTTTCGAATTGTATTAACAATATATACATACTATTAATTCTAAAATACAAACAAATGTAAAGGATTCCAATTTAAATAACTACAAAAAATAAACAAAATTTTTTGTTAATGCATAAATATTTATATTAATATTAAATTAATTACTGCATATAAAAGATCCGTACTTTACATGGGCTATAAGCCGTATTCAAGAATATTTATAATAAATTTGTGTGAATTAAGATCTTATAGAAATTTATGAAATAATATGTAGTTAAAATTTTTCATTTTAAAATATTAATAATTTATATATATTATATATATAGAGAGAGAAGGCTACTCTAATGAGAACTTCTTATATAAGAGAACTAAGAACTTAAATTAATTTTGTAATTAAATTAAATCATAAAAATACTTTTTTGATTAAATTGAATTATTATATATAAGCCTACTTTAATAACGTGATTCTTGTCATTACTACATTTAATTGATTTTGTACTGCATTTTTATTATATATTTTCAAAACTTCTCCCTTCTATTCATTATAATCTCCTCATTATAATTATACTTTTGTTGAAATATTGTGCAAACTTCTTGATGTTTCTAGAATATTGTGCAAACTTCTTGATGTTTCTAGAATTATTGAGAAGTGAATTATTCATCTAGGCTTATCATCTAGAATATTCTACACCTACTATATAATGTACCCTGCATATTGTAGCAAATTAAGATTTGTGAATTCAGTTCAATATTTCATAAATATTTATCTGTTTTATCAGTGTCAAACAACAGTGTGTGTGTGAGTGTTTAGTGCATATTTCTGCCTAGTTTGTTAAGGTTGATCTTGGGCCTGCAGTTAGTGTGTTCTAATTGCAGTTTAGAGAGTGTCCATAATTCTCTCAACTTGGTATCAGAGCTGTTGTATCAGCTGTCGTGTTCTGTAGAGGCTGCTCACAACAAGGAGGCAGAAAAAAAATCTGGTTCAAGGCAGAAAAGTTATTGTTGCTGTTGGTTCCTATTTTCTCTCTCAATAGATGGATATTAATGGTGGAGCATTGAATTAGTTTGGCATGGAGAAGCTAACTAACAACAATTATCAGTATTGGAGGATGTGCATGAAGGCGTATCTCCAAGGACAGGATCTTTGGGATATCGTTGATGGAGGTGATACAGATATACCTCCAGAAAGTCCTGAAAATTCTGAAGCAAGAAGAAAATGGAAGATTAAGTGCGGGAAAGCTTTGTTTGCATTACGAGGCTCTATTCACAAAGATTTTATTGATCATATACGAGATAAGGAAGCACCAAAGGACGTTTGGGACACACTGGAGAAGCTATTTACTAAGAAGAACACTGCCAAACTTCAGTTTTTGGAGAACGAACTAGCAAATACAAATCAAGGGAGCATGACAATTGCTCAATACTTTCATAAAGTAAAGAGCCTATGTGCAGAAATTTCAGAACTTGATCCAGACGAGCCAATTAAGGAAGCACGAATGCGAAGATATCTTATTCGTGGCGTAAAGAAGGAGTACACCCCGTTCTTGACATCCATTCAAGGATGGGCAAATCAGCCTAGCATCGTCGAGTTAGAGAATCTTCTTACTAATCAAGAAGCCCTAGCAATGCAGATGGCAAAAGCTTCGATTTCAGAAAATGACGAGGCGTTGTTCACTAGAAAACAAAGGCATAACAATTACAATTACAAGAGTTGGAAGGCACATAATCCAAAAGGTGCAGCTGATTGGAAAGGACAGAGTTCCAATAGTGCAGAGCAATGGAGACTAAAAGATTCAAATAAATGCAGAAGCTGGCCAGGAAAGAATTTTAAGCAGTAGGAGACTAATTTTGAAAATTCGCAATACGAGGCCAGGAAAATAATTATATGTAACAGGTGTGGTAAACCTGGACATATAAAAAGGTTTTGTAGGTCTAAAATTGTCGAAGGAAATGCAAGCATCTCTGCAAATGAAGACGAAAAGCATGCTTGGGAAACATGTCTTTCTACGGAAATAGCAAGTTTAGAAAATATTTCAGAAGAATATGCACTGACTTCTTGTGATGGAGACACTTTGGAAGGAGGTATGGAAGCCATCAATTACTCGCAAAATTGGATCATCGACCCCGGCTGCTCTCATCATGTAACAGGCGACATTTCTTTACTTTCATCTCAAAGAGAACACAAGGGAAACAAAGCAATTGTGACGGCGGACAGCTCTGTTCATCCTGTAAGGAATGAAGGGCATGTTAAAATGAAGACCATGGATACAAGCGCCGGCCAGGTCACAGTAAATGATGTATATCATGTTCCCGGTATGACTAAAAATCTGATCTCAGTATCTCAGCTTTCAAATTCTGGTAGATATATTCTATTTGGCCCAAATGATGTCAAGATTTTGAAAAATGTTCGAAGCATTGAGGCTGATACAGTGTTGAATGGGAAAAGAGTTAATTCTCTCTATGTTTTGTCGGCAAGTGATGCATTTGTAGAGAAGACAAATCGACAAGATAAAGCTTCCTTGTGGCATGCTCGTTTGGCTCATGTGAGTTGTGAGAAGTTAAAGAATATTTCAGCAAATAATATTGTTAACGGGTTGCCTAACTTGGGAAGTTTTCATCATGAAGCTGTTTGTGAAGGTTGTCAATATGGTAAAGCACGTCGTCTTCCATTTGGCAAATCTTCAATCAGAACTACAAAACCTTTGCAGCTGATCCATTATTAACAAGCAATGCAGCAAGTTATAGTGGCCTTCGTTATATGCTTGTTATTGTTGACGATTATACAAGATTTTCATGGGTGTTCTTCATGAAAGAAAAATCTGATACATTCCTGATCTTCAAGCAATTTAAGGGGAAGATTGAGGGGGAGCTTCGAAGACGAATCAGGTGTTTGCGAACTGATAATGGAGGAGAATTTACATCCAACGAGTTTGCTGATTTTTGTGAAAGACATGGAATATGAAGACAATTTACATGTCCAAGAACATCACAACAAAACGGAGTTGCTGAACGGAAATTAAGGCATTTACAAGAGGTTAGTAGAAGTTGGATGCATGCGAAAAGTCTTCCTCAAGAGCTATGGGCAGAGGCTATGCGTTGTGCTTGTCATGTGATAAATCGACTTCCTTCAAAAGTCATCAACATGAAAACACCATACGAGCTTATCTATAAGGAGAAACCTTTTGTCGCATATTTCAGAATTTTTGGCTCTATATGCTATGTCCATGTTTCTGATCAGCTGCGTGCTAAAATGGATGCAAAGGCAAAGAAATGTGTCTTTGTAGGCTACGATCCTGAAAGAAAAGGTTGGCGATGTATGGATCCTGATACCTTCAAAGTCGTGACATCTAGAGATGTTGTCTTTGATGAAACATCATCTTATTATGTGCAGCCTATATTATCACATATTCCACATCCATCAAACATTGAAAATGAAGATGTGCAAGACAAAGCAAATCCTCCAAGTCCAACCATTCCTCATGATGGTTCTGCAAGTGAAAGTGAAGCAACTCATGAAGAAAATGATAGAAGTCAAAGAAGTGATCAACTGCCTTGAAGGTCACAAAGAACACGCAAGAGGAATGAAAGGTATAAGGACTATACTATAGGAGCTGATTATGATAAAATAACGGAATGTTTCTTTGTTGGCCCATTTGATGATTCTGAACCATCATCATATGAAGATGCTAAAGGCAGTCCAAATTGGGAAGCTGCTATGAAAGAAGAAATATTAGCACTTCATAAAAATGAGACATGGGATTTAGTTCCGAAACCTAAAGGAGTAAAACCGATTTCTTGCAAATGGGTTTACAAAGTGAAACGTAAATCTGATGGAAGTGTTGATCGGTATAAAGCGAGGCTTGTGGCTCGTGGGTTCTCCCAAAATTATGGGTTGGACTATGAGGAAACTTTCAGTCCAGTAGCAAAGATGACGTCTGTTCGAGCTATATTATCTGTGGCAGCCTCAAAAGGATGGAAACTTTGGCAACTAGATGTAAAGAACGCATTTCTTTACAGAGATATTGATAAAGAAATTTATATGGAGCGGCCTTGGGGATTCAAATCAAAGAAATTTCCAGATTACGTTTCGACTCAAGAAAGCTATTTATGGGCTTAAACAAGCTCCGCGGGCCTGGTTCGGGAAAATTGCTCAATACCTAACATTTTGTGGTTATACGTCCTCAAGTGCTGATGCAAGTCTATTCATAAAGAAAGATTCAAAGGTGCACGTTCTTGTGTTACTATATGTCGATGATATGATAATAACCGGTAATGATGAGCAAGAGATAAACAAGCTGAAAGATGAACTTGCTATTCGTTTTGAGATGAAAATTCTTAGGGAACTAAAACATTTTTTGGGTTTGGAGGTATCAAGGTGCAAGGAAGGTATTCTTGTTTCTCAAGGTCAATATGCTAGAAAGATTCTTGAGAAATTTAATATGATTAACTGCAGACCAGCAGCTACTCCGATGGAGCAGAATTTGAAGTTAAGAGCTAATGTTGGAAAGGAGCTCAAGAATGTAAAAACATATCGCACTTTGGTTGGAAGCTTAATATATTTGACAGTTACATGACCAGGTATTTCATTTCCGGTTGGAGTTAGTCAATTTATGCAAAAGCCAAGGAAGCCTCATTTGGATGCTGCAAATAGGATACTTCGCTATCTTAAACATACAATGAATTATGGGCTGTTGTATAAGCAAGGCACTGAGATTTTACTTGGTGGATTCACTGATGCAGATTGGGCAGGTGATCCTTCATCTAGACGATCTACTTCTGGCTATACTTTCGACCTTGGTTCAGCTGTAATATCCTGGTGTAGCAAGAAACAAGCTACTGTGGCATTATCAAGTACAGAAGCAGAATATAATGCTGCTACACTTGCTACACAGGAGTGCGTATGGTTAACAAGATTGATTAAGGACATCAGTCATTCTTCTATGGAACCGGTTGAGCTTTATTGTGGTAATATGAGTTCGATTCGACTAGCTTCAAATCCGGTATTCCACGCAAGGACTAAGCATATTGAAGTTCACTATCATTTCATACGAGAGAAAGTGTTGGAAGAGGAAATTGATCTCGTCAAAATTGATACAAGTGAACAGGTAGCTGATATATTTACGAAGGCCGTGCCTAAGGCAAAATTTGAGTTTCTTAGAACACAACTTGGTCTGGTCTCCGAAGTTCACACAAAGGGGGAGTGTTGAAATATTGTGCAAACTTCTTGATGTTTCTAGAATATTGTGCAAACTTCTTGATGTTTCTAGAATTATTGAGAAGTGAATTATTCATCTAGGCTTATCATCTAGAATATTCTACACTTACTATATAATGTACCCTGCATATTGTAGCAAATTAAGATTTGTGAATTTAGTTCAATATTTCAGAAATATTTATCTGTTTTATCAGTGTCAAACAGCAATGTGTGTGAATGTTTAGTGCATATTTCTGCCTAGTTTGTTAAGGTTGATCTTGGGCCTGCAGTTAGTGTGTTCTAGTTGCAGTTTAGAGAGTGTCCATAATTCTCTCAACTACTTTTTCTATCATAATTAACACTTTAATAAATTTCATCACCAGTATCCAATTCAAACACAAAGCACCAAAAATCAAACACAATAACCAAAACCAAAACATAAATCACTAAATTCAAATCGTAAATCACTAAAATATAAATGTGAAGCACCAATAAATATAAGTCCAAATCACTAATTTTTTACTCCAAATTATCAGTATTCTGCTTTGAATCACTAATTTTATGCCCTGAATCATCTAATTATAAAAATTTACATGAAAATTACCAAATCTTAAATGCAAATCACCGAAAACTCTGAAATCAAAAATAACAAAAAAATCAGATGTGAATGCCTCATCTTCTTCATATATAATGTTATCCACATCGCTTTTATTTCTTCAACACTCTAGATGATGATGAAATGTAATATAACGATGTTTTACGGATCTAAAGATTTGGTGGCCATTAGAAATATTGATGTAGTGATTGAAAGTGATACTCGGAGATATATCAATCGTGATTGAAGGTGTTAATTGATAAGAACGAAACAGAGAATGCGCAGTGGTGATTGAACATGAATGAGATGATTATAGATGATGACTATGGTGGTGGCGTGTATAAAAGTGATGATAACGATGGTAGCGTACGATAGTGAAGAAGTAGTGTGAAAAAGAAACGTAATACATATACTATCTATATGTATATCGCCAACTATCTCTGCAAGAAAAAAGAGACAGAGAGATGATTTGAGGCAGAGAGAAGTGCGAGTAGAATAACAGAAGGTTGGGGATGAATGATAAAAGATCAGATCTGTATTATATTTGTGTGGTTCAGATTAAAAGATATCATTATAAAATTAAGGGTTGAGATTTGGTCTCAGTTCTCATTTTTAATTGGGTTCTCATTTGAAAATCCACCAATATATATATATATATATATATATTCCAATGAAAAACCACTCGTAATGAAAACTGAGAACCAAAATATAATCACCAAATTTTGATATACATCTATACATATATATTATCATTATATACAACACCACTATGACTACTGGCAACGGTACCACCCAAACTACCGCCACTGCTACCACCACAACACAGCCTCCACCACCATTGTCCTCGTTACTTAAAAAATTATAAAATTCAAACCCAAATTATCTAAATTACCACAATCACATCACCTCATCCCTACTACTATTATTATTGCCGCCATCACCAACACTACTATTACCAGCATCACCATACCAGCATCACCATACCACTGCTACATTAAGTCATCAGAAATTTAACGCAAATCACCAAAATTAAGTCATAAATCAGTGATTTCACTAGTGATGTGTGTGTGTGTGTGTATATATATATATATATATATATATATATTCTTTTTGTAAAAAGCCATAAAACACAACTTAACCGTACTACAAACACTAATAATAACAATGGTTAACAAATATGAATAGTATTTTAAAGAACAGTAAATAAATTAATAAAAATATTATAAAGTGGTGAAACCAAAACTAAATAGGATTTGAGGAATGCAAGCAAATTTGTTTAAAGGCCCGTAATGAGATACCGTTGAAAGGGGATTCCGGCTTTTAATTAAGTGTATGGTTGGAAGTTTACAATCTCATTTAGACATTTATAACATGATGCATGCTAAGTGTAAAATTAGGTTGAGCTAACAATAATTGTGAATCAATTACTAGATTCATACCGAGTGTAGAGAGAAAATAAACCAAGGGGATATATCTAACCTGCATACAAACAAGTTTAGAATCTCCTTTCACGCTTATATGTGTAATCCTCTTCTGCAGAGCAACCTTCAATCCTAAAATCAGAGAACGATATTCTGCAACGTTATTAGTCGCAATGCCCAAACCTTCACGCAACCGATAAACCTGTGCAAGTATGTATTAGAAACCTACAAATTATATAAGAGAAGCATACATGCTAATCAGCAGCATACCAGGCTTCCATTTGCAGCACGCAGCACAACTCCAGCGCCAGATTGCCCAGGATTTCCCTTTGATGCACCATCAAACTCAAGAATGGTCTGGAAAATAATAAGATACAAATTAACTATACAGAAGTATTATAGACATTGTAATGCAAGAAGCAAAAAGTTTAGATCGGAAGAAGAAATTATCCATTAACTTGTCAGATAGATAAAACACAAACAAAAACAATCTGCCCAATGTCTAAACCCATGTGAACTGAGAACTGTCCACTAATAAACAGTCAATTGATTTTTTGTGCTAGGACCCAAAATCTCATAACTTTTGTTATCTTGGCCAATTATAAGGAGCAACTATGACTAAAAGAGGGGGAAACATATCATACTATGATCAAACCTTGCTCACAGCTTTTTGTATATATTCTTCCGCATGAAAACTAGGAGTGGACTGTGCCACATAAATATCAAATAATTTTAAAACAGCTAGTCTTCTGCATAGAAGAAACAACTACAGACAAAAATATAAATAAAAACCACATTTACTTTTTCCATATCCACGTCATATGGCATTGGCTATTTAATATCGCAAAGACATAACAAATTATTACCATTTATGAAATTTAATTGGTTTAAGATGAGCATAACCAGATACTCAAGATACATCTACCTGTATCAATGGGTGCATACTTGCGTATACTCCACATCTCCACCATGTCAAACATATTATAGTAGAACCCCCCTAAAGTGATATCTCCTTGAAATTGGAAAATTTTATCACTTTAGAGGGGTTTTCACATTAGAGGGGTTTATATATATTTTTATTTTAAAATAATAAAAATTGGTGTTTTAGGTATTAATACATATAATATACATAGTTTCTTGGATTTCTAAAAATAGACTAACATTTATGTACGCTAACACTTTTTCATCAAAAACGTATAAATTCAATAATATTCTTTAAATATATGAAAGTTTGTCATTAATACAACATAAAAAAAATCAAAAAGAACAATTAAAGGCAGTTCCTATGATAATAGATGGTGTAAAAGTTATTAGAGAAGAAAATATAGCACAAAATAGTATCATGAAATATTTTCATATTCATAAAGTGTATACAAATGTATATATTATCGAAATTATCACTTTTTGCGAAAGTTGAGACCAGTTTTAAAAACTACTATCAGTAATTCAGAGAATCAGTGATTTTTACAATATTTCCTATCAATCTTCGTATGTCCTTCGTATAAGGCTAGTCAGACGCAATTTGTGCGCTAATATATATTAAATAATAATGAGCAACAAACTGTAGAAAGACTTATTATACAGATTTTGAAACTAAGTGACAATACCTTCTATAACAAAATTATTGACTTTTAACAAACAGAACGTGGACCATCAACAAAGCTTAAAGTATTTTTATAAGTTTATGAAACACTGTCATAAACTACTCTACTGAAGCAAGGACCAGCGAACATGAATTCAACTGAGATGACAATAAGAGATGTGGGATAGGTCTGATTACTTACACAATAAGAAGAAACTGGTGCAACAGCCATGATATTCTCTCTTCTAGATTGATTTTGCTGAGGGCTTGAGAATGGATTTGAACCCCCCGCACCATGCTAAAAAATATAATATATAAAAAGAAGGCAAAAGACAGGTCCTGAAGAAACTGTGAATCTCCTTGGCCAGAATCATATAACTTCTGGGGTCCATGATTCTTAAAATAGCTTTAAAAAACAAATGCATTATGCGAAATAAAAGTATGAAAAGGTAAGACAAATCATTACAAATGCAAGCTTAATCTTGACTACTGGCATCCCCAATGTGTAATAGATGATGATGTGAGGTAATTTATTGGTTAATACCTAATCATTATGACAATGCTTACAAAAGAAAGAAGTTATCAGAAAATCGAAATAACTTGCATTTTCTGTAAAATATATTAAGATTAAAAATGCATGAACTAGAATACAATATACATGCAATATGATAGAACATCAAGGATTTAAATATATCTTGGTCCAATTCCTAGGTCCTACTCCAGATCTGATAGCCAGAACATTATTGTATTGAATACACTTGAGCAAGAAATGACTAACTTTCAGTTTTACCAAATGCAGGAATTAAACATATTATGTCATCTTCCCTTTGTAAAATACACATTATGACTGCTTTTGGATGTTAGAAAAGTTATGCTGCATAGACTTTCTCAAGAAAGATAAGGAAAAGGAAATAATTTCATTCTTACATGTGTTTGCAATCATCTTACTTTCGGGTAAACACTTGTCTAATGAAATTATTTTGCATAGGATGTTGGTAATTTAAGATTTGTGGCAGAAAGCAAGACAATAAAATTTATCGTAATCCTTACACCCAGTTTACTCGAGTCATTTACACTGCATCCAAAATGACCCTAGATGACATCATTAGATTTATTAATAGTTTAATAAATTAAGTAGCAAGGCTTTTAAGATGGTACAAAAAGGGCTGGCTTTAATTAATCTTTCACCAAAACATAATCTGTCTAACCGAAGGTCCAAAATATAGATTCGACTCAAACTCTACAGTTCGAGATGTAGTTATCTGAAGTTCACAAAACTAGCTTAAAAGATGCAAAGAACATAGTTGCAACTCAAGGTCATATTTAAAACATCAGCATTACCTTACATAAATTAGATGGTGAACAAATATTCTACCGACTTCCCTACCATTTTTTGATGTTAAAGAAGTTTGGCTATTTATTGATATACATCTTTAATACACCAAAAAAGTGGAGAGTTTAACATAGTCACAATATAGACAAACAAAAAAACAAAAGGCATGAACAAGATCCAAAGGAGTTATTGCGGAAAGAGATAATATAAAAGGACCAAATGGTTCCCCGAAGACATTCGTAGGAATAAATGAACTTGCAGGACATGAAGCATTAAATAATATGTTCCTTTAATTCAGTCCTTAACCTTAAACTTCAAATATAGCAGTTCTACCTTCACCTAGCAAGACAACAGACAAGTCCATTAAAGGAGACGGTCAACGATAAGTTTAATTTAGTCCTTGCTATATGTAATTTTCCCATATACTCGATATTTAAGTTCAACACAATTAATATTTAAAATCCCCTCCATACCCTCAGTTTATGTTTTGATATAAAAGGATGGTGTCTACAAAGTTCAAATTCTTTTTTTGCCACTTTGCAAACAATGGGTAGGATGGTAATATTGAACATAAATGCATAGATATCTGCAAAAAGATCCTTCAATAAAGGCACTGCAAAACAAACAATGCCTCATTTGGATCGGAATAGGAGTATGTGCTTTACAAATATTAGCCTCAATCCTCTATATGCATTTTACTAAGTGTACATGTCAAACATTATCAGTTTTGACAACCACTAGTCTACCTGCAGCCTCTTTTCTGGAGAACTTATCTGAACCGCTTTCTCTTTACTGGTAGCTGGTTGCTGAAATAAATCAAACATTCGCAAGTTGCATTAGCCATTTACCACCATAATAACCCGTAATAATTTAATCATGGCAAAGATTAATACTTGACCAGATGAGTGGAAGCATAACAATATACAAAAGGAAAACACACCTGAGACAGAAACAGATATATAACAAATACTAGAACAAGTATATACATGTTAATAGATGGCCTGGTGAGTTGTCCACGTCCGGAGGACACAGATAATGGCATCATTGAGGATGGCATAGTTGTTAAAAGTGAAATCGCAAGTGGCTTCCAAGAGCTTAAGTGCAAAGTGTAGCTTGCGCTTCATCGAATAGAAGCCCACTAGATAAATATAAATGAATTTGTATATCTAATTATTTATAATTAACATTAAAAAGAACATATTATTGTCCAACACAAGCAAGAACAAGTACTCTCTATTCAACAAACACAACTTGAATTCATAATAATAACGGAAACCTACATACTATTGACACTAAATTGTCTTCATTCAGTAAATTATGAACGATTCATAAATCTTTTTGTAGTTGATAAAATCTGATATTTGTTGATAGAAGGGAAGGGTGGGTTTCATGATCCTATATAGTTAGGAATGCGTTTTGTGAGTGATATCTAGTACTTTGCATAACTACTTTCACATATCTACTTTCTTGTTGCATTGTCTTTTTAGGATGATTTATGTCATGTTAGTGCAACTCTTTGTTTCCCAGACAGATAGCTATCATACTAACCATACCACCTTTTGTCTTTTGATTCCTTTTTTGCATCTGCTTAAAAGATCCACAATTCTCATTATCTTCTGTAACTTTCCAAAAAAAAACAAAGGTTAGAGAGGTCTTCACGTAAACAACCTCTCTACTCATAGGAGCAAAGTTATGCACACATCTCACAATCCAGTCCCTACTTCTGAGTAACAAATAAGTGGTATGTTTAGTTTTCCTTTTCTAATTCCTGTGAATTTGACAACCAACTTCATTGAGAAAGTGGAGACAAGACTAAACATGAAGTAATAATAATAAAACTGAAAATATAGCAGATAAGAAAGAAAAGGCAAATGTAGAATTGTCATACCATAGTCTACAACAACATTTTTCAAAATCAACAATCAATGACATAGCTATTTAGAGGTATAAGTATTGAGGAGGGGCAAAGTGCATGGAGAGTTTTATGCCTGATTACATGATTTTAATGCACAAGCTAAGGAATTACCTTTGTTTTGGTAAAGGTCAATTACAGAAATTTAAATACATACACAACCACTCCACCACTGGGATTCCAAGAAAGGACTATCCGCTAGGCTAAGACTTGCATATACAAAAGTAATTACCTGAAAAGGGCACACAACAAGCGGGCCAAAAAGATCAGCTTGCACATTTGAGGCACCTATGGAATAAATAGAATTCTTAAGCCCGTGTGAATTCAGGTATGTCTCAGTTTCTTTGGGAAGAGAATCTCCTTTGAACACGGTAATAGAAGGATCATACATCTGAACGATTAAGAATAAGTTCAATATAACCAATTTTCAGGATCATTATCATAACAAGTTAGTGAACATATAAGAATGACATATATTTCAATAACCTCGACAGTGAATCAGTTCACTCTGAGTTGCTTAACTAACCAAACAAATTGAAGGAATGTTATAATAATAATAATAATAATAATAATAATAATAATAATAATAATAATAATAACTGATGTGGGATGAGGTGAAGAAAAAGATTTAAAACCAAGAATACTAGCCTATCTCTGCAGGACATTGGTAGAGTCACAAATAAAACCTCAGATTTATCCGTAAATCATCCATTCATAATATTCATCAACTTTAAATATTGAAGATTACAACAATTTTCTTTAGCAGAAAAAAAAATATTACAACTATTTTTATTGGATAATAAGCACAATCCTACATAAAATGAAACGTTTCCTATCAATTTTCTACAATTATAATCTCAAATATACCTAATAATCTACCCATTTAATATAATTAAATATCATAATAGATTACAATCGATCTTATCTGAAAATGATAACATATAATACTATTAAATAATCTTTTGATTCATCCCTTCGCATCATTCTCCTCTCATTTGAAAAACAATTTGATCACGAGTCTTATGATAAAAATAAATCCATTATTCTCGAACGGGACTCCACATGAGGTGTATACAAATTTTTGGAATCTATTGTAGCCATTGAGAAGTATTATTCATAAATATTGACTTCAGTCAAGCATTTTCGGCTGACAAAGTCAATTTAAATTTTTAGGGAAGTAACTTTGACATCTTCTGAAAGAAACATAAATTTTTTGACATCCTCTCTATAATCTACACATCAACTACTTGTATCTCGTCAAGTATTGAAGAACTGAAAAACTAATTAGGAGAAACAAACTCTTCATAATCAAGTTTCAGATTCGTAATTTCCTTAAGAATCTTAATGCACTAATCAATTATTAACTTCACTTGATGCATCTTGGCCTTTCATATTCGTCATATAATTTGTCACGTTCCTTCACCAATTCCTCTATCAGAACCTCATATGTATTGATTGCGACCCAATGTAAGAACCATGTTTCAGCAGTTCCCTATTTAGTGTGATGCATGGTTTCTTGGTAACCTGGGAAACCACAGAAAATGAATCTGCAATAAAGGTTACAGGTTCGTCGAAGAAACATATAATATCGCCGCTCATGGTTCTTTTGGCCAATTGATCTTCCAAATATGCTAGTTTCAATAACTCTCATTCTTTACACTACTTCTTCCTAGTTGTTGAGCTTGTAGTAAGAACCTGGTTTACTGCTTCAGGTATCAGCACTTTGGCTTTCAACCTAAATGGTTTCAATTTCAACTGGATAAGACTGTTCAACTTGCACATTCATAATTGACTTATGAATCTTAATGCACAAACCAATAAATAACTTCGCTTGACGCATCTTGACCTTTCATATATGTCATTAAATTAATAACGTTTTTTCTCAATTTCTCGTAACTATTGATCGTGACCGAATATTAAAACCCTGTATCTATTGACCGCGATCCAATATTAAAACCCCGTATCTATTGATTGGGATAAGACTGTTTAAGAATACCTTTAAGATCACAACATAGTCCATCAAGTTGAAAATTTTGAACCTCAAGTGCTACATGATCTAGATGAAAAGACATGTTTTGTAATTTTAAGACGAGGCAAAGACAATTCCTGTTGCAAATCACGCTTTCATCTCACTTAAATGTCGATTTCTAACGAACTTCGAAAATAGGCAAGGCTGGAATATTGGGTACAAAGAAAATAGGTAACTCAGAAAGTAGCACAAAGAAGTTAAGAAAAATATTTAAAACAAGGAATGTAAAGCTAACTCCTCAGATTTGTCCTATTATCATAAATTCATAATATATTCATCAAATCTTAATATTGAAAATTACAACAATATAAATATATCTGTGTGTGTGTCATTGTTCCAAGAACTACGCTTCAACATAACATATTATATGTGGAATCTCATTATGAAAAAAATGAATATAAAATTTTATGACATTTGATCTTTTAAATTTAAATGAGAATTTACATTATGCTCAATATGCTAAGCTTAATTTTTGTTAATCTTTGTCATTCCAATCTTAACCATTCAATTTTTTATTTAAAAAAACAAATTGTAATAATGTTCATGTTCATATATATATATACACTAAAACTCAGAGAATAAGTCAAATCCTAAATAAAAGGGATACAAATCTTTTTATCAAACTACTACAATATTCCTAGACTCCTAGTGATTTACTTATCTAATATAATTAAATATATGATAAATAACATAATAACATAAAATAATTGTTAATTAATCTTTTCATTCCTTCCTCTTCATCAATAACGAGCCAACAAAAATAAATTCACAAGTTTAATTTCCTTTTAACTTTTAATCGTACCTAAGATAAAAATTCAGTTTGACAAGTGTGGTTTCCTTTTATCATCCCTTTTTATTTCAATTACATTGTTTTCCATATCATTTCATGATCCAAGAAGCACACACCCATGAGCCTCTTCCCACCAACAACTCCTAAATAAACAATATATAAACATACAAGTACTTGAATATGACGATAATAATCTACCAACCGAACAATAACCAGAAAAATACACAATAAAACTGTATAAAAATGCAGAAGAGTAATGAAAAGAGTTAAGCGGAAATTACGAGAAGAGCTTGGACATCAGAAGAATTCTTGTACAGACCCACAATATCCCCCTTCCTCACAACATAAAAGGCCTCCTTTTCATCACCCATTGATTGATGCTTTAACACAAAATCATATGAAAAAATTATAAACCCCTTGACATTATATTAAACACACAATTATAACCACAAAATCAGCTATTTTGTTTCAAAGTGTTATGAAATAGGTGTGATCTTTTAGCAAATGGAATTATATACAGAAATATATATATATATATATATATATATATATATATATATATATATATATATATATATATATATATATATATATATATATATATATATATATATATATATATATATATATATATATATATATATAAAGGAAGAAACTTTACCTTATAAAAAATGGAGGAGAAAAAAGGGTAAATAAAAGTAGTAGAAAACGGGGTTAATAATAAGTGTTTAGGGTTTTTAATGGTGGGAAAGAAACTAAAACAGGGAGGAGTGATGATGATACAAGGGTTAACCATTTTTCAATATACATTTTATATTGTACAGGACTGACGGGAAACAGCAAAATCGAACTCAAAATCGAACAAAATATGTATGAAATCGTATAAAATTGAACCCAAAAAAATTAAATCAATTAAAAATTAAACCGAATAAAAACCGTATTAATATTTTGGTTACAGTTTAGTTTCTAAAATTTTAGAAACCGAGAAAAAACCAAATCAAAATGCAATAGTATTTAAAATAATAATTATTATATATAAAATAAAATATATCATATAAATTATATTTTAATACAAAAAATTATAATTAAGTATATGTCCAATCGGTCGGCATTTGTTAGTATGTAGGTAAAAAAAATTAAGTGTTGTTTTTAGTATTACGGTAGGTAATATTTTGTATATGTTCAATCGATCAATAAGTATTATATAATAATCAATAATTTTTTATTTTATAATTGAAATCGTATATAATAAAAATGAACCGTATCAATAATATTTGGTTTGGTTTTGATTTTTAAATTTTAAAACCGCACATATTGGTTATGGTTGCGGTTTTAGATTAAAACCGAACCAAACCGCACCATGTTCATCCATACTGACGGGGTTTCAGTACAAATTGATTGATTTAATATTAATATAAATATAATTTATAAATGAAATATAATTTTTTTAATTGTATATAATGTAATTATTTATTTTTAAAAATAATAATATATTAAATTTATATATATATATATAGACAATTAATTAAATAGAAACTAAAATAATACTAAAAACTTGAAACTAATCTTAACCACTAATTTTTTAAAATTCAAATAAATCTAAACCACATAAAATTTATCATTCACCCATCCCTTTATTCTCTTTACTGGTGAGTTACACTCAACCCCCACCTCTGAGTACAAAGAAATATATATATGTATGTGTTATGTTTAAAAATCTCACTTGAGCTAGATTTGCGCTCATAAGCTCTTTGAGGTCCAACCGAGTAATAGAGGAAAAATGGAGATTACATGCCAGTTGTAGGAACCTGGGAACCAATTTAAGTGGTTCAGGATATGAGGAACCATGGAAGAAACATGAACCATGGGTAAGAGAGGTTTGTTAGCTTACAGGTGCTGCTAACTAAGAGGTTCTTATTCTATTAGCACAGGAACTTGCTTTGTTGAGGCTCTAGGAATCATAGTAGTATATGGTAGCTTTTGGGAAGTTTTTGTATATGTGAGCTTCCAGGATATGAGGTTCAAGCATGGAGTGGGCAGTTTCTGCCTGATAGCTTTCAGGACAGCTTCTAGAATGGTTTCTAGTCGCCTCAAGAAGCACAGTCCCTCCTAGACTGTTCCACCTAGTTTTAGGGGGTGATTTTTCCACGATTATAGGGGATAAATATAAGGAAATACATGCTAAATCAAGGATAATTAACAAAAATATATACATGTGTATATTTACAGCCGTTCATACATAAAGAGAAGCTTCCAACAAGTCCTAGTTGACCTTGACTCTCCTTTCAACTCAACTACTTCGAGATAAACATCCATTAAAGGGTAAATCATATCAATTCAAGGTTAATCACTTATCTACAGAGTCATGAAAACTTAGAACTACATATGGACTTGATCCCTATAAATAGGGTATGTAGGCAACTGGCAGGGTAGAGTGTTCATTGATAATCTGAGGTACTTGGCTGGTGAAATCATCTGTGTTAGCATCCTTGTTCTTTGGATCCCTACTATCTATGTCCGTTCTCTAAAAAAACTACCATCCGCCTTATCCGGAAGCTAAGTTAGGAAGCTCATTTGTAACTGATTTTCACTACTTTTCTTCTACTATTACAGCAAGGACCTTCATAGTGTTGTAACCAAATATCTCTCATAACATTTTGGTGCTAGAAGGAGGGCCCCTGACCCATCTTTAGGGAGAAAAGATGTTTGACAACCAGAAAATGTCCTAAAAGAAAGGGATGAAGAAGTTCACGTCATTGTCCTCCGGAAAGAAGCTAAAATGGAGATATGTGATGTCGATGCAATTGATTTAACTATGAGGATAATAAAGAGGAAAATGGGCTAAAAAATGATATGGCTAATGGAAACCAGGAACGTGAATGTGGCACATATATGTCCCGGGCAGAAAAGTCAGCTGAGAAAGAAAAGCATAAATCTGCTCGTTCTGCTAGCCCCACCATCAGTGTGTTTGATAAAATGGGGAACAAGTTAAGTGACCAGGACTTCCATCACAAACTCAAGAATAATGATCAGGACCTTCGTCACAAGTTAGAAAATATGGGGGATAAGTCAACCGAAAATGAGCAACAAGAAAAGTCTAAGTCAGAAGCTCCTAGGAGCCAAAAGAAAGGGGAACAACCCCCCAAGGGACACAATGCTGAGAAAAAATTACAGTCAAATAAGGTGCCCCACGCTGCTCAAAATAAGCAGGGAGACAACTTTCAGCATACTTCGGAAGCTGAAGATTTCTATAAATATGAGGAGGAGGTTCCACTTACTGATGAGGAACTTGAAAAAGTGAAAATTGAGGAGCTCAGAAAGGTTCTGGAAAGAATCAAGACAGAGAAGAGGTCCTAGTCTATCGTGGCAATAGCTTCCCATTTATAAAGAAAGTGAAAAACCACATTTGCCAAGGATCTATAGAATGAACAGTGACTTAAAATTTGATGGAAGCTTTGATTCAATTGAATATCTCAACAGATTCAACACAAAAGTGGAAGTATGTCAAGTGGAAGCTCCTACCATGTGCTGGTTCCCTGCAGCTACCTTCATTGGGAATGCACGCCAGTGGTTTAAGAAGCTCCTTGCAGATTCCATAAATTCCTGGAGGTAGATGGGTGACTTGTTTGTAGTTCAATTTAGAGCTTCTATGACTTATCTCCATCAGTTAACACCCTTCCTAATATTAAGCAAATAGACAGTGAAACCTTAATGGAGTATTTCAGAAGGTTCAATGAAGAGCTTCCAAGGTTGAGAAAGGCATATGATGAAACACTCAAGAATTTCCTCATAGATGGGGTAAGGCCGGGAACTGATTTCTGGAAGGAGTTATAAAGATGAGAACCTGAAACTCTCTCTAACTTTTATTCGAAGGCAGAATCGTACAAGATTATTGAAGAGTCCTTGGCAAAGTTATCGAAAAGTTCTAACTATGGAGGTTCTAGTGGATGGGGTAGGATCAAGCATAATTGTTATTTCCCAGAACTATGCCAATATTTGTAGATGAGGGGGGTGAATACAAATATTAAAACTTTTACTTATTTTAATATTTGTTACTGATGTTTGATAATTAGAGAGAATGTGTTTGAATAAATTAAAATTAAAAAATTAAATATAACAAAGAGATTTAAAATTACTGATGGATTGGTTTTTCCATCAGTGTATATTTTTGCTCAATATTTCTAGGTTAAAATAAACCAACTGGTCTTACAAAGTGCTCTAAGGCTGAACAGTTGATTCTCAGAGAAATAGTCTAACTTCTACACTTCTAATAATGCTACCATACTTGTTTATATATTACAAGTGTGTTTTTACAATTCCTATTTTTTGATTGTTTCTATCTACCTTTCTTTTACCTTTTTCCATTTCTAGAAAACAGCTTCGAAAGACAGCTACTGATTGAGTCTTCACAGTCATCATAGACTGTCTTCCATAGGTTTACTTTTGTCCTCTAGATCTACAACAAATAGTCCTTCTATGTTGTCTCAATTAATTAATAATTTGCTATTAAGCATATCAATTGATCCATCCTTTAATCCATCAACTGATGATCTTCTTCAATTGATCTTTATATCCATCGATTGATAAATGATGACTTATCGATTGATAGATGTTATCAATCGATATATCAATCGTTGGGTCTTCACATCTGTTGATGGTCTTCAATACTTGACTTGGCTTCTTCGATTGATCTCTCATCCATCGATGCTTCAATATTAATTGATCATCCTTCACTTGTGCAATTTCCTGTCTTCACATAATTATAATTTGACAGTTTAATTTACACATCAATTGATTATCTATATCAATCGACTCTATTATCAATTGATGAGAGTAATATCAATTGATTTACATCTTATCGATTGAAATAGACTAAGTATATCTATGTTAAAGTCCAAATTATCAGGTGATTCGTATAAAAACTTCAACTGATAAATGGTTTCCTGATCAATTGATATTTATAACTTTCATATCAATTGATCAGTTACATCAAATAAAATTTCTATGATTCTAAGATTAATGTTATCATCAAATTACATGTAGATTCCTAACAATCTCCCTCTATTTGTGTTTGTGATATGAACAGGCATAAATCTACTTGATGATAACAAAACCCCTAATTATTTTCATTCAGATAGAATTAAGAAATTTAAGTAGCACTTTGAGACTTTGAGAGTACCAGTTTGATGAATAACTCCTGCAAGTTGCTTCATTGTCTTCACCATATTCATAATTCAATTAGCTTCTCTTCCTTCTCTTCTCAGTATTTTCCTTTAGTTGCCTCATGAAACAACTCCTCAAAATTGCTTCTTCTCTGTTAGTTTCCCCAAGTTGCCTCATAAGGTAATATATTTCTTCATCTGTGATTTTGTCTAGATATTTACAGATATCAAAGAACTTTGTGTTGCCCTCCACATCTGTAAAAATCATTGCATACTTTGGCTCCAACACCACCTTTTTGACTTGAGACTTCCATAACTTAAGAGGTGAATCAGGTTCAGCTTCTGCCTTTGATCTCCTTAGCTTTGAAATTTGTTGTTGAATCTCTTGAGTAATTGTTGTGTTGAGTTTGTACTTTCTGTTGAGTAGAGGAATGATGGTCTTCAGAACATTATAGCTTTGCTTCATTATTACCTTCAATGAATAAGTGATCTTCACTCCATTTTCATATTCCAACCTCATAGATTCTTCTTGGTTAGAGGTTGCAGGGTGAGTCCTTATCAGTCTTTTTTCATTGATCACTAGTATTCCTTTCATATCATATCCTTCAATTATAACCTCCTCCTTGATTTCTTCTTATTTACCCTGGAGGTTTTCTTGAACCACTATTTCTTGAATAGAACTTGACCTTTTCTTAGGCATAGCTATTTTCCTCTTTTTCCTCAATGGTTGTTCCATTAATTGATCTTCCATGTTCCATTCCATTTCCATTTGCCTTGTTATTTCCTCATTCTCCTTTTCTCTTCTTGCAGCATCTGACAATCCTGATGAAATGGCTCCTTGAATAAGCTTCTGGCCAACTGGCTCTTTCCTTCTCTTTTCTTCTTCAATCATTATGGATTTGCCCTTTTTCTTTTCTTCATGGGCTTCAAGATCAATTGTTAGAAAGGCTTCAACATTTGAATTGCTTTCTTTGGCAGCCTTTTGTGCATCTTCATTCACCTTTATTGTTTGAGCAATGAAATCATCCAAGTTTCCTCTTTCTGCTGCCTCTGTCACCAACTCAGTGCTTTTCTTCAAATCTTCAATCCTTTTCCTTTCCCTCTCAATCATAGACTGAGTTTCTCTTTCCCTAGAAATCCTTCTAGCTTCTAGATCATCTTCAAACTTCTTGAATTCCTTCTTTTTCTGTTCTAAGTCATCTTTGGGTGACTTAGATGACTTAGATGCCTTTGAAGATTGATAATCCCTGTTGCTTCCATATTTAGTCCTTTTAGCTGAAGAACCTCCAATGCCACTAGACTTGTCCATACCAGAACCACCAACACCACCACTACCACTGCCTTTGCCATCACCATCACCATCACCATCATCCTTCTTCTTTGTATTCTCCCCCTTTTTGTTATCATCAATTGGAGGAGGTGGTGGCATTCTGTCAAGAAATTTTTGAAGAATCGAAGCATGTAGACTCTGGCCTTTAATTATATCATCCATCTTCTTTTCTAGAGATCCCACTCTAGTTTCCAAAGTTGTAAAAAAATTAGATTCCTTGAAAAGCTTGTCCTTGATTTGACCTATAGTGTTGATTGGTAGCTTCTCATCCAGCCTTCTCTCCAATGCATCCTTGTTAGAATTGATAGAATCCTTGATAACCTCCAATTCTCTCTTCACTCCTGTCACTGTGATCTTTTGAATTTTTAGTGATTCCCTCATATAGTGGGCAATTCTTCTTTGATTGGGATCTTCAATTTCTCCTTCCACCATTGCCCTCATATACTGAGAAAGAATCTCAGTTTCAGTAGATTTTAAAGAGCCATCAATTGTGCTCATCCATGGCTCCTCATCAGAATCATCTTCCAACTCCTCAAGTGCTATATAACATGTGTCTGTTGTATTGGCAATGCTTTCCTTCAGATTCCTGGTCCTTTGTTCTATTCCCAATAGTTGTTCTGCATCCTTGTTACTTGAAGCAGCCTACCCTTGATATTGTGGATCCGGATGAATAAAATTTTGTGGATCCAATTCACTAGCATCAATTTCCTCTTCAATCTCCTTATCAATTCCACTCCCACTAGCTTCTGCATTTGATACTCCCCCTATCTCTTTGACACCTTCTGTTGGAGATTACGAAGCTGTATAAATAGTAATCATGATAACTCAACACTAGAACAAGACAAGTAAATAATACTACGCCTACACAGAAATCAGCAAGACATGAAGACATGGCAGATACAGCGGATCAAGACATTAGAAGAAGTTTTGAAGTCTACTACAGGTCACTGAAAGAAGTTCATTTAGATGTTCATGCCTCAGTGAAGAACAATGTTTAAAGACTTTCAGGGTTTCAGATAAGTGTTGAAGATTCAGTATTGCAGTGCCACTAACAGATTTCAGTGTAGTAGCATTGATTGGAAATAGGCAATGTTCGAAGCATAGGAATCCAGAAGGGTGAAGACAAAGGTTAAAGAAGACAGCTGCAGTCTTGAACTGGATTGTAGTAATGAAGACGTTGTCGAAGTACCAGAAAAGATTCCAGTGAAATTACATGTCTATCAACAGTCAGTGTTTTGAAGCAATGCAACAGTCCTAGCTTACTCAGCTGAAACAGAAAAGAAATCAAGGGAACTCAATTCAGTGTTAGTCGTTTGTGAACCAGACCAGTGCACTAAGCGTCAGCACAACAAGAAGAGAATTACCTTGATTAATCATAAGAAAATCAGTTGATCAAGCCAAGCCAATGAGTGAAATAAAGTGGTAAATACTTCAAGCATTTCAAAGAAATATGCTAAGGCAAGTATTACTACATAAGGTGGATTAATACTCTTGAAGCAATGGAGAGGCGCAACACATATATTTCCAGGTGCAAGAAAATGTCAAGGAAATGTTAAGTGGCGCCTACACAGTGAAGCAAGAGTGCAGGCGCAACTAATATATCCAAAGCTCAGGAAATATGTTGAACTTAGAATCTATATCATGAGTGGCGCCTATACAGGGGAAGTAGTGTATAGGCGCAACATATCTTGTCCAAGGCACAAAAGATTCTAAGGCATGAGTGGCGCCATCACAGTGATAACAGAGTAGAGGCGCAACTCAGCTGCTCTAAAGTTTCTAAGGCAAAGACAGTGTATGAGTGGCGCCTACACAGTGCAACAAGAGTGTAGGCGCAACTCACATACTAGGCGCAACATGCTGTGAAGTTTCTAAGGCATGAGTGGCGCCTATACAGGGTAACCACTGTATAGGCGCAACTCACATTCAAGGCGCAACTCAAAGTCACAGGCGCAACTCAGCTTCCATACACCACTCACACTCTTAAGGCGCAACTCAGGGACTTAAGCAATTGTGAAGCAAATCAATTCTATTGATTTGAAAAGTCTACACTATATTAAATAAAATGAATTATTCATTTTGTTTAATACGGTTGGTGGAGACACAGCCAATCAAGAGAGAGGCAGTGAGATATTTCGAAGCCGGAGAAGAAGAAGTCACCATGCCAAATCTATACCTTCTTCTCCTGGGTTTTACATTTTAGCCGGTTAAATATGTCTCAAATGTTTAGGGCTACTGTAAAACACTCACTGTTAGCTTGATTCCGTTACTATTAAATACTGTCAAACATTGTAATAGGGATCTAGCTTTATCTCTCTAGAAGCAAAGAACTAATCAGTTCTTTGGAAGCCAGTTATATTTTTAACTGGGTGTAGCAAAACATCAGGGATTAATACGAAAGTAATATTCCCCGAAACCTGTCTCGCATTTAATTACTTGCTAATTTTCTAGTGCATTATTTGTTCATTCCTAAACACAGAAAATTAGTAAGCCAGTCTCCTAAACAGCTAAACACTCCTGAACACGAACCCACTTATCGAACTCTAAATCATATATCCGCAAAAGATTCGAAAGAATTTTTTTTATTTAGTGAGTATCGTATTCAACCCCCCTTCTACGATACTTTCGGGACCTAACAATTGGTATCAGAGCAGACTGATTGAAGTTACAAATCAAGATCCGTATCTCAGTGAAGCTCACCGTGCCGAAGTTGTGTTGACTCAGAATGGAGGCCGTGCTAAATAAATTTAATTTTAAACTTTTTAAAATAAAATTTATTTTATAAACTTTTATAAAATTTATTTTGTAAACTTTTATTAGTTTATGTTATAAATTTTAATTAGTTTATTTTATAAATTTTTGATAAAATTTATTTTATAAACTTTTATAAAATTTGTTTAACAAACTTTTATTAGTTGATATTATAAATTTTAATTAGTTTATTTTATAAATTTTAGATAAAATTTATTTTATAAACTTTTATAAAATTTGTTTAACAAACTTTTATTAGTTGATATTATAAATTTTAATTAGTTTACTATATAAATTTTAAATTAGAATTTATTTGATAAACTTTCATAAAATTTATTTTATAAACTTTTATTAGTTTATGATATAAATTTTAATTAGTTTATCTCATAAATTTTAAATAAAATTTATTTTGTAAACTCTTATAAAATTTATCTTATAAACTGTTATTAGTTTGGTCTATAAATTTTAATTAGTTTATCTCTTAAATTTTAAATAAAATTTATTTTGTGAACTCTTATGAAATTTATCTTATAAACTTTTATTAGTTTGGTTTATAAATTTTAATTAGTTTATCTCTTAAATTTTAGATAAAATTTATTTTATGAACTCTTATGAAATTTATCTTATAAACTTTTAATAAGTTTGTGTTATAAATTTTAATTAGTTTATTTTATAAATTTTAAATATTAAAGTTTATCATTTAAATTTATTAAACATTATACGGCTTATCTCTCAAAGGAAGCAGCAGACGCGGTTACTAATTTGAAGGTGCTCAAGTTAGTAGATGAAGATTTTTCTGGGTATTTGAAGACAACAAAGATTGACTGAAGATCTGGTTGATTCAAGTTGTATTTTTAGATGGAAAATCTTGGAGGTTAAAAAGTTGTGAAGGAGAACAGACTGGACTACCTGGCATCTCTGTACAAGCGTTGAAGTTTTCTTTCTACAGGGATTACAGGGAGTTCGTGCTAACACTGTAGATCATCTGGAACACAGGGTTACAGCCATTGGGAATCTAAGGATATAACCACATTATCTTTAGATGAACTATTTGTGTGCTGAAGGCCTATGAACTAGAACAAGAGCTGAAGCAGAAAATATTTGGTAAAGCAGGTTGTTAGCATATCCACTGTTTTTGTGACCCAGGAACCAAGTTGATTGAAGTCAAGGTTGAGAACCTCTGAATAGAAACGAATTGATCCTAGAAGCTGAATTGAAGATGTTGAAGCTCAAGGTAGTGGTCAAGGTGTTATATGCAAATTTAGCACTTTGTAATAACCTGAGAACTGGACGACTAGTCGAGACTGCAGATCAACTGGGAGTTTAGTAACATCAGATTCAGACGGAATCCCAATTCTAAATCTAAGGTCCATTACCTATAGATTCCATGAAGGAGATTTTCAAGATCAGTTCAAGAGGCGGTTGCAAAACAGGGATGGTTGATTATTTGGCAGACAAGTTAGGGTTTGCTACACAAAATGAAGAAGCCTGTACAAGCAAAAGATGAAGACACTATTTTGGGTTGAAGCAGGAATATCAAGCATTGGCGAGGATGCAGCAAGGGAAAGCATATGTTGATGAAGTTAAATGCAAGGATGATTCTATCAGTGAAAGTGATGAACCAAATGGATATCTGGCATCAATGACCAACACTGGAGATGAATCACTAAGCGCTTCACAGGTACACGTTCTAACTAGTATACGTTTATCTAATTCAGAACTGCATGATTATTAGGTTTTGAATTGTATTATATTCATGAAAGCATGTTAGCATCTTAGGACTTAAATGCTTAATTGATTGCTAAGGATAAGATTGCATGTTAGGGTTCATGAGTTTAACTAGTACATTTCATACTTGATGTTGTATGCAGTAAAATGAATATCTAGAATTAGATAGGGTGTTCTAGACGGTTAGGTGTATCCCCTAAACATTTGCTGGAACTTGAGTTAAATCTTATGTGATCTAATACCTCTGCTAATGTTGTGAAAATTGCTAATAGACAAACAGGTCATAGATCAGATTTTATTTGTTCTTCATGACAAATGACTTGTTAATTGTTTATGTGCTTATTTTTATATGATTTGCTTTTACTCATATAGTTGCTCTTAAATGCTATATCATATCATGTATTGCTTGTTAGGGTTAATTGGTTAAAAGATGGTAGAATTATCTAAGTAGTCAGTAAGTCATGTAGATTCGAGGCTTAATCTAAAACTGACTTAGGTAATTAGAGATAGTTAAATATGTTAGACAACGACAGAATGGATTAGAAAGAATTAGTAATTAATTTGTTAGTTCTTCTATCCATGTGCTTTTAGAAAATTAAGTACTGAATTTTCTAATATGCATAACATGCCTGAATTGCTTAATTCTTATCTCTAATGCTTTGAAGCTAAATGTTTACCATGTGCTCTTATTTCCATGCTTGCTTAGTTATTTGAAAATGCATATCTTAGGACTTGCATAATCTTAGATAAAGCATGTATAAGAATCACAATAGGGTAAAGACTGCTAGTCCACCTCAAGCTAGGTTGGAATCACTATTCTCATAGCCTAAAGACTACTTTGTCAAGGCTGCTGTGTATGAGAAGTGATCAGTCTAAGATAAGTTTTGCATGTTAAGGTTGAAGCTGTTGTTACCTTTGATAATATCTCTAACCCATCTGGACTCAATTAAAATTGAGGACCAAGAAGCTTAATCTTTTGTGATTGTAGAGTATGTTATGAAAGGAAACAAATTATGTGACTTCGTTACATTTATTGTTCGAGGCATATGATTAAGATTAAAGCTCTACTATCACAATTGGTTGAGAAGGCCTCCCCAATGGTAACCTTTGGAGATGACAGCAAAGGATGTACAAGGGATATGGCTATCATGTTTTAAGAACTGTCATCAGTGGAAGCATCTTTCTTGTTGAAAGAGTTAAGCACTTTTTAAAGGGCACTAGGGAATTCTTCGACAAGAGTTTTCTGGAGAAGTGTTTGATCTCAAACAAGAAGGTTGGAAGCTCGCTCAACTGAGAGTGAGGAAGTTTGTTCGTAGCTGACATGGAATTTGGATGCAAAGGTGAAGTGATCTTTTTAGTGAAGCTTTATCAATGAAGAGTTAGCTATGGCAAAGGAAGCTCTCTTACTTGTTAGTCAGCAAGGCAATGGATTCTTTAATAAAGAAGAAATTGGTGAGAGGACTGCTTCATATGGAATTCTATCTAGAAGGACATTTTGAAGTATGTCACATAGGGAAGTCAATGAAAACATCACACTGAAGGAAAGTCATATGCTTAGTGGTGATTGAAATTGGTAACCCTAATTACAAATTGGTGATGTTCAAGCATTCAACAGACAAAATGTCACAATGGTGATTGATCAAATAAGGAAGATCAAGTTGGAAACAATTGGTAAGCTGTGAGAACTTTGAAGTCAGATAGTGGAATTGCATTTCGCGAGTGAAGTTCTAAATGAAGTCTGCACTGAAAAGGTATTTGGAAGCCGAAGCAATTAACACAGCATGCTGTTTTATTCAACAAGATCGTGAAAAGACATCATTTGAGTTAATGGCCAACCAGAAGCAAACACTGAAGCCCTTTCGTGTGTTTGGAGGGAATTGATTTTTTTTTATGAAGATTTATTTGAGTAACTTGACAAGAAGTTAAGGCTCTTGGAACAATTCTCCTCGGCTACTCATAGGTGATTAAAAGTCTGAATATGACGACCAACTACACCAAGCTCCCAAGCAATCAAGTGAACGACTATTCTGAATCTTTGACAAATTCAGATACTGATGTAGAAGCTGAGGTTGCAGAAGGATTTAATGATTAGCAGCAACTCAGGGGAGCAAGATAATAGAAGGATCTACTAGCCGTACTCAACAATGAAGATCAAAGGATTTCATTAAGAACATTTCTGCCAAGACGAAAGGTTTGAAGTCAAATTCTATCCTGGAGTCTCGTTCTTAGTGATCCGGATTCTTGTGTAGAGGCTAGAAGTGCTATTCGAAATGATCATATATCTTTTCGGGACCAAGTTGGGAAAGAGAAATTGTCAACTTACAATTGGTATCAACAATTGGTATCACCCATCAATTGGTATCCCAAAGAATACTGAAGATGCACAGATTGATCCAGATTGGGTGATTGCAATGCAAGGTGATCTCAATCAGTTCGAAGGCAGAAACACTGAAGCTGGAACCCAGACCACTAAAGTCGAAGCTGAAACTGGTACAGTAGGGGTTCTCAGAAACTGGATGACTATTGGCATTGTTATGAGGGGCAAAGCCAAACTGGTTGCTACAAGACTTTAAAGCAGAAGGTATCGACGATGATGGAAACAGAATCTTCGGGACTTTCTAGATCAAGCAGTAAGCACCAGTGACGAGACTTGATCCTTTGGGACTCATCAATGGGGACCTAACAATTTTTAGGGATCCAACGATTAGGACCTAACAATTCTCTAGCACATGTGGAGCATTCAAGCATGAAGATCTATCAGATGAATGTGAACAAGTGCACTCCTGAATGGTGAGCTAGAAGATGAAGGTGCAGATCCATTACAATTTGTATATCATTCTCTTCGCAAGCTTTTCTATGACGGAGGTAAGGATTCAAGCAAAACGTCAAGGACATGGTATGACTCTCTAACTGTTAATTACTTAAAAGTGATTTTACATTTGAGTTGTTATACATATCTCTCTAGAAATGCTAGGCACACACAATGTCATAAATGTGCAAGTATACCTTAATTCTCGATATGCCTATGTGCAAGTTTCCAAGTGGAATCTAGAGAATCTTATCTTATAGCTAAGTTATGAATTGTTAAATATCTTAGGGGATCACCAATTCTTGAAATCTGGGACCCTTAAGATAATAGGTTTAACCTAATTGGCTATATAGATATAGATAATGCAGGTTGTACGAAAGACAGGGAAGTCATTCCTAGAAGCTGTCAATTTCCAGCAACACTGTTGATCTCTCCACCACTGAAGGAACAAGCTCATGGACACCAGGTATCATTTCTTTTGAGAGCTGTCCCTAGTCGAATAACTTGCAGAATTTTGCTAAATAACTTGATGAATTTATTTTATCTAAGTTGGTTAGTAAACTTGGGGATATTATTAATATACATATTTGTTGAAAATCCCATCTGCAAGGAATTCTCAAATGAGTTCACAAGTATTACTTTTTCCCGATCCAAAGGACTTGTGAATTTATTTAAAATCCAGATCCTCATACTTTTTGCTATTAATTTAATTATCATGCTTACATTGTTATATGCATAAGTGGTAGTTAAATTACTTAGCATAAGTAAGAAGCATAATTATTTGTATGTTTTAAATATTTGATGAGTATTAGTCAATGATATCTTGCTTAATTGCTCTGATATTTTGCTCTGATATTCTGATATATTTTATTACAAATAATTGTGATGCTTTTGATATTAGTGACGGTATTTAGAATTTCTGTTCTAAATAATTAATGCATATTTCAAAACTCACTAATATTGGAAGACGGAGTATTTTCTAAAGTTAGGTGTATAAAATTCTCAATATTTTATATACTTAGAAAATATTTCTAAAATTGAGTTTATAGCGAGGGGTTGTAAAAAGAATCACAAGTATTACTTTTTCCCTATATAAAGGACTTGTGAATTTCTTTTCAACTATTACCTCGAGCTTACGTATATCAATTAGTAATTGTTATGAGCACGCTTACAATGTGCAAAGTAACAATTATTAGATATGGCGTAGGAAGTTAGATGCTAATATTCAATCCAATGAATATTTTAGTATTTAGCGAATTTATTTTATCTTATTAAAATTATGGATTGAAGCAATTCAATGATTATTAGTTTCATAATTTTGATTTGATAAAATAACAGAAGCATAGTTTCTTGCATTTCATGCAATTAACTGTGATATTTTTAATATTAGTGATAATACAACTTAATGATTATTTAAAATCACTAATAATAAAAATATATTAAAATGCTTATTGTTTTACTGAATAATTGTCATGTATAGTTTATATAAATGCATGTGATTGGCAATTGCTTAGTACAAAATAAGTATTTAATTTATTTTGATTTGTTTAAATCATGATGATATAAAACAATTCAATGGAATATTTGTTCCATGATTTAAATAAATTAAAATAAATTCGAAGCATAATTATTTGTAATACAAGTATTATCTTTTATTACTTTGTGATATTTGAATAATATTTTATTGCAAAATAATTGTGATATATTGGTACTAATGGATTTACTCAGTTTTTATTCGTAGAAACATTTGGTATCAATATACTTAGTTTTCTTTCTTTGACTGGTTTACGATCCTGAATGTATTTAAAAGAAATTTTTGTCTATTTCTTTTTCAAAATGTTTTATGCAAAGATACATTCATTTGTCTATCAGTTTTAGTTAAGAAAACTTAAGAATTCTTTTTCAAAACTTCTCTTTTGAAAAACTTTTCTTAAGGATAATCTTTCTTTTCTCTCGAAATTTTATCCTCTCCCAAAAGCTTGTTTTAAATGTTTTATCTAACAAAGCTTTTTCTCTCTTTTGAAAATTAGTTTTAACTTCGAGGTATCAATCAGTTGTAAAATGATTTGTTTTCAAATACTTGTTTCAGTGTATGTTTCACATTGATTCACAATACCAAAACAGTGGTTGTTGCTTTGAAGGCCTAGTACTGTCATGTTAAGCATTCATCCTAACCCCAATTGTCATGTTTTTATTTTAAGTCGGGGACATTATCAGGCTGACGAAAATGATGTAAATCATAATTGCTTTATGAGTCGGAAAATCATTATCTTCTATCTGATAAGGATGTTTTGCAAAATTGTTTTCAAAACATACAGTGCCTAGGTTTAATGGAAAAGAGTCATTTTATTGAGATATAATTTGGTAGAAGAGTTGAATTTCTTATCTGTTGTAAATTCCCGCGTTTTATTATGGGAAGTTTGCCTTATAAGAAATTCATAAGAGATAGAATTTTTTCTCTGATACTCCCGCGTTTTATTATGGGATAAGTATCTTAAGGAAAATTTCTATTGGTGTCATGCTCTTAAATGATTAATTCTTCGATCTGACAAAACTCTTTTATTAAAAGGACTTAAGTGCAATCATTTACCATTCCTTCTTATATTTTTCCTTCTCCTTGAGATGAAAAATATGTTTTGGAATGTTAAACTGATTATCTTTTTATCTCATTTAAATTGATTTTATCCGTTTAGCCCCCAGTGGCTACAGAAGCTGGCCAGGAGATTGAAAACCCATCAATCTCTGACCCAGGCCTTAATACCAAACACTCATTTCATCCACTTCCATATATTAACCCTTGGAGATATAAGGAACTTATGTTTGTTAGAGGTTGATAAGGGAGAAATAAGGATGAAGTCGGCAGTGCACCCACAGCTCTACCTCCAGCGAAGTAAAGAAGTATATAAACTGAGGTATCTGTAAGCTCATCTGTATCTTCTCAAAAAGATGCAGAGCTGAAAAGGCAATAAAACTGTCTCTGGAATCATTCTCTCAACAGGATGAGTCCATTGAAATTCGCTCGTCAGCCAGAGCATCTTGTAATGAGTCAAGCACACCACCGGCACTCACGCTGATGGTAAGCCTAAACAGATATATACTAGGAACCTTATATAATTTTTGGGACCTAACAATCCTAACAGTTATACTAGGGGCCTAACAATTGGACACATTGCAAGGCGTGCACAGTGTGAGGTATAGGCATGTTAACAAAACACCCGTCATTGGGTTACGAGGGAAACGTAGACTCTAAATTGCCATACATTACATTGTCTACTACGTCGCCCCTCCTGGAAGGAACATTTCCAGATCCTGAAAAGGAATGTCCACCTCCCGTTTACGGAGAAGGTGTGAGGCAACTCCTTGATAGAACAAGGCAGGATTCCCAAAAAGATTTTAAAATCTTGGGATAACCCATCTCAAAGAGGTGAGGCTCCACTAGACAGTGATTTAGCAATTGCTATTGAGTCTGGTGTGAGACAGTGCTTATGCATGATAGATAAAGAACACCTCAACGAGGCAATTCTGCACTTGATAGTGATTCATTTCATTTTGATGAATCAGGTGATAAGAATAGAAATGAATTGACGGATTTCACTTGCAGGTACAGAAGGCTAAATTTGGAATGCAGAGTGAAAGTGAGAGAGAGAAACACTTGAGTGAAAGTGAGGGAGAGATACACTTGAGTGAGAGATAGGGAGAGAAAGAGTGAAACACTTCTAAGTGCTCGACACTTAAGTGTAAACACCAACAGAACGTAGTAGAAGTGAGGAAACCACAAGCCAAACACTTACCCTTGCTACTTGCTGCTTCTGGAAGAAAAGTTACTATATTTTTCCTGTTCAACGACAGACGAGAACCTTCCTTGGAAGACAAACCATTTAAAAGAGGACCTATCAATTGGTATTAACATTTGGTATCTTCTAAAGTGGGCCATTGGAGGATTCCTCAACTAAGGGGGAGAATTTATGGTGTTATAGTTATAACAAGAAAAAGAAATTGGAGGATTCCTCTTCTTATGAGGGAGAAGTTATAGTGTTATAATTATAACAAGAAAAAGGTGAAGTTAATAAGTCTTATCTTCGTATCCTTAGGGGGAGATTTTAGACATGAAGAAGAAAATCTTATCTTCTGATCCTGAGGGGAAACAACAGATATATGGGAGAATCAAGAAGCTGTAATTCTATACTTGAAAGAACAGAGATGACTATTCCATTGATTTTCTAAAAGGAGAAGAAGAATAAGAAGGAGAATCACATTCGTAGGGGGAGAACATTATTTGAGCTATGTTCAGTATTCTATTGAAGACGTACCCAGGAATAATGATTCTTATGAAGCTCTGTTCATGATAAGTTCTTTAAGTTCAAAACTATGAAGGATTTTGAAATGGAGAAAGCTCAAACAGACAGAAATGAAGATGATACAGCTTGAATATCAGTTCAGTGTCAGAGGAACAAACATCTTTCGTTTCAGTCAAACAAGAAATCTGGAAATGCAGAATCTGATCCAGAAAAACCAGTAGCATTATTTACAAGTCTCGGACATTTTTTTTCTAGCTGTTAGTTGAGTTATCCTCCCTAGGTGATTTGTTTGCTAAAAGTTTAACAATCAAATAGGGGGAGATTGTTGGAGATTACGAAGCTGTATAAATAGTAATCATGATAACTCAACACTAGAACAAGACAAGTAAATAATACTACGCCTACACAGAAATCAGCAAGACATGAAGACATGGCAGATACAGCGGATCAAGACATTAGAAGAAGTTTTGAAGTCTACTACAGGTCACTGAAAGAAGTTCATTTAGATGTTCATGCCTCAGTGAAGAACAATGTTTAAAGACTTTCAGGGTTTCAGATAAGTGTTGAAGATTCAGTATTGCAGTGCCACTAACAGATTTCAGTGTAGTAGCATTGATTGGAAATAGGCAATGTTCGAAGCATAGGAATCCAGAAGGGTGAAGACAAAGGTTAAAGAAGACAGCTGCAGTCTTGAACTGGATTGTAGTAATGAAGACGTTGTCGAAGTACCAGAAAAGATTCCAGTGAAATTACATGTCTATCAACAGTCAGTGTTTTGAAGCAATGCAACAGTCCTAGCTTACTCAGCTGAAACAGAAAAGAAATCAAGGGAACTCAATTCAGTGTTAGTCGTTTGTGAACCAGACCAGTGCACTAAGCGTCAGCACAACAAGAAGAGAATTACCTTGATTAATCATAAGAAAATCAGTTGATCAAGCCAAGCCAAGGAGTGAAATAAAGTGGTAAATACTTCAAGCATTTCAAAGAAATATGCTAAGGCAAGTATTACTACATAAGGTGGATTAATACTCTTGAAGCAATGGAGAGGCGCAACACATATATTTCCAGGTGCAAGAAAATGTCAAGGAAATGTTAAGTGGCGCCTACACAGTGAAGCAAGAGTGCAGGCGCAACTAATATATCCAAAGCTCAGGAAATATGTTGAACTTAGAATCTATATCATGAGTGGCGCCTATACAGGGGAAGTAGTGTATAGGCGCAACATATCTTGTCCAAGGCACAAAAGATTCTAAGGCATGAGTGGCGCCATCACAGTGATAACAGAGTAGAGGCGCAACTCAGCTGCTCTAAAGTTTCTAAGGCAAAGACAGTGTATGAGTGGCGCCTACACAGTGCAACAAGAGTGTAGGCGCAACTCACATACTAGGCGCAACATGCTGTGAAGTTTCTAAGGCATGAGTGGCGCCTATACAGGGTAACCACTGTATAGGCGCAACTCACATTCAAGGCGCAACTCAAAGTCACAGGCGCAACTCAGCTTCCATACACCACTCACACTCTTAAGGCGCAACTCAGGGACTTAAGCAATTGTGAAGCAAATCAATTCTATTGATTTGAAAAGTCTACACTATATTAAATAAAATGAATTATTCATTTTGTTTAATACGGTTGGTGGAGACACAGCCAATCAAGAGAGAGGCAGTGAGATATTTCGAAGCCGGAGAAGAAGAAGTCACCATGCCAAATCTATACCTTCTTCTCCTGGGTTTTACATTTTAGCCGGTTAAATATGTCTCAAATGTTTAGGGCTACTGTAAAACACTCACTGTTAGCTTGATTCCGTTACTATTAAATACTGTCAAACATTGTAATAGGGATCTAGCTTTATCTCTCTAGAAGCAAAGAACTAATCAGTTCTTTGGAAGCCAGTTATATTTTTAACTGGGTGTAGCAAAACCTCAGGGATTAATACGAAAGTAATATTCCCCGAAACCTGTCTCGCATTTAATTACTTGCTAATTTTCTAGTGCATTATTTGTTCATTCCTAAACACAGAAAATTAGTAAGCCAGTCTCCTAAACAGCTAAACACTCCTGAACACGAACCCACTTATCGAACTCTAAATCATATATCCGCAAAAGATTCGAAAGAATTTTTTTTATTTAGTGAGTATCGTATTCAGCCCCCCTTCTACGATACTTTCGGGACCTAACACCTTCCTCCTCTGACATCAGCTCATTTTCCAATTCATGTACAAATAGTAAAAAAAATTATCTCTCTCACTCATCTCTCTATTTTGCATCGGGATCTCATCCTAGAATCTCACATCTCCCTCACTCATTTCCTGTGCACCTTCTAAGGTGGGGCTCTCAAGTGTTTCACTCACATTCCTGGAAGAAATATGAATGTCCTCATTTACTCCCTCTCCTTTTGTCAGGCTGCAATCCTGCTTCTTACTCAACTCACTCATTTCTAAAAGAGTTTGAGCAACTTCAATTGATTGAGTGTCAATTGATGTGTAGATATTATTAGTTGAAGTGTTTTTGATATCCATCGATTGATCTTGAGTATCGATCGATGGCTTATCAGTCGATGGCTGAATATCAATTGATGGAGTAGAAACAGTTGAGGTAAGAATTTGATAAGTGATATTTGTAAATATATGAGAAATGGAATCCTGAGTTTTCTGGGAAGAAGATTTAGGAGAGAGTGTTGGCTTCTCCTTGAAAAATAAAGAAGGAGAATCTGAAAATGTCTGATTATCTATCAGAACATTTTCTGAAGAAATTTGGTGAGAAGGGGAAGGAAGAATAGAAGGGATTGGAATAGAGAGAGAATGAGGCTACATCTCATCATTTATATGAGATGCATCAAACTGACTTTGAGAAGGCTCCACCGCAGTTTCATGTGGTTTTGTAGTGTGTGATTCCCCAAGTGCAAAGGTAACTTTCTTTTCTCTCCTACCATAGGTTTTGGTAAATTTGGTGTGTCCCAAATTTGGTTTTGTGCCCCTGGTTGTGGGCTATTTTCAATACTATCATCCTTTTGAGAGGATGACAATAGAGATGTGATATTTTCCATATTAACATCCACAGTCTTTTGAGAGACTGTGGAGTGGATTAGCTAAGGTTGCACACCCTCACTCTCCTTATCCTTCTGGGTTCTTTGATGTTCCCCAGTTCCCTCACCACCTACATCTCCCTCTAGTCTATCTACCACAACAGGTGTTTTTCTTTTCTTGGATTTTACAACAACAGGTTTTTAGGAACCTGTTGAGGTTGGCTTTTTAGATTTGGATTTAGAAACTGGATGTATGGCTTGGGTAGGAGGGTTGGGGTCATTACTAGCACCCTCTGTAGGGTTTCGTGACACAAACGCAGCGGAATAAACGCGAAAAATAAATCAAAATAGCGAAACCCTCCGCAGGATCCATGCGAAAACAAAAGATTTAATTCGGAGATAAAGAATAAATACCTTTAGAAGATTTAACAGTTCATTAATGGAAGATTAATGGAGGTCCAAAGCTTGTTTAATCACCACGTATCCCGCTCTCGCGATCTACGCTCTACGGTATCCACATGAACACTTTTCATGAAGGATTGATGTGTACTAGTACCCGAAAACTTCTTCTCTCTCTCTCTTCCTCCTCTCTCAGAGCGGCTAGGGTTTTTTTTTTAAATCTCTCTATTATTAAATCAGCCCATAAAGAGATTATATAGAGAGAGGAATAAGTTTTCTAATTATAATCCAATTATAATTAATACTAATCCAAAATTCTAAATTATTTAATTAAGTCTCACTTAATTAATTAATTATTAATTTTAGAATTAGTTTAAGTAATTCATTTATTCTATTTATATAATTAATTAAGTCATACTTAATTAATATCATAAATAAAATAAATTACTTATTTAATTTAAATTCATAATTTAAATTATTTCTCCTTCAAGCGTTCTTTGTGTGTGACCCTGTAGGTTATTATTACGTTGGCAACAATTTTAATATCTAATTAAAATTATAAACAATGAGCGGCATCTAGTAATACATCATTGCTACCCAAGTAATAATAATAAATCGGTGATTCGATTAAGCCTTTCGTGAATAATGTTCCATGTAATATAATCCCTTTAATCTTGATATTATAGATTAAACTCAAGGCATGTCTCGTGTCATCCTCTTCATAATTTAATCTTTATTTTCTTGATCGATGAGTAGACTATTAAAATCAAATCAACATTTGAGCACGGCCGTGCATTTCATAGTCCCACTCAAACAAGAGGCCAATAATATCACTCCTAAAATTAGGAGGATTAAATCCCATCTAGATCATTCATATTTCTCATACGATTCATAATATACCCAATGTCCACTTTTATCATCACCCGGTCAAAGGTAACTTTTAATGTAATCAAAGTATATTAATTCTCGTATAGAAATATAATGATTTCAGGTCTAAGGATCATTACACCATTATCACAGTGAGAATTACTTATGACACTTACTTAACATGTAGAATCTCACGGCGGGTCATTCCAGTGCCATGCATTGATACATACACTTATGTTCTTGACTTTAGTATCCCCATACCTATGACCAATGAGATGTGGTCATCTGTCAAGAAACATACTAGTCTTTGTGCATTATTATTGTCCTTAAATAATAATACTCGACTAGGGAATTTTAAGAATAAAATACTATTCATATAATCTCATTTTTAAGTCACATACTTAAAGATATATAATACGTATCAAAATTCCAAGGACATTTATTATGCTTTCAATTTATTATGCAGTAAATAAAACATAATAAATAAATAATAATCAATAAAACATAATCCTTAATAATAAATATTTTCCTTAAAATATAAAAAGTATTGTCTCTAGAGCACAATTACTAACAATCTCCCACTTGCACTAGAGCCAATTACCCAAGTATCCAATACTCATGGAACTAGTGTGACTTTCGTGCTTCTGCTGCGACAAAGCCTTAGTCAGTGTGTCTGCAATATTATTATTAGTATACACTTTACATATATGTATATCTCCTTGATCATTAATCTCATTAATTAGGTGATATCTCCTAAGTACATGCTCAAACAGCCTCCTTGGCTGCTTCACAAGCATCAATATACTCAGGTTCTATTGTAAAATCAACAATTGTCTTTGCCGTGAACCATTCCAGCATACAACATCTCAATAAAACACAAAGCCAGACAGAAACATTAAATTATCGTTATCTGTCTAGAAACCAGTATCACTGAAACCTCTTACAACTAGCTTCACATCTCCTCCATATAACAAGAATGAATCTTTAGTCCTCTTTAAGTACTTAAGAATATTCTTGACTGTCGTCCAGTGACCTTCACCTGGATTAGATCGGTATCTACTCATCATGGTTAAAGCATATGAGACATCAGGACAAGTACATATCATTGCATACATTATAAAACCAATTGCTGACGCATATGGAATTTTACTCATGCAGTCCCTATCATCCAATGATTTAGGACAAATTTTATTTTGAGATCACTATCCCATGAGACATTGGGACATATCCATTTTAGTCTCTTTGCATTTGAAATCGATGCAAAACTTTGTCAATGTATGTACTCTAAATTAGGCCGATCAATCACCTTGATCTATCTCTATAGATCTCGATCCCTAATATATATATCACATCGCCTAAGTCTTTCATTGAGAAATTATTTCTCAACCAAGTCTTCACAGTCTATAGAGAAAGAATGTCATTCCCTATTAGTAATATATCATCAACATATAATACTAGGAATGCCACATGGCTCCCACTAAACTTCTTGTAAACACAAGTTTCATCTTCATTCTGAATAAAGTCAAACTCTTTTTGACTGTTTCATGAAAACAAATGTTCCATCTCCTCGAGGCCTGCTTTAATCCATAAATGGATCGACACAACTTACATACATTTCCAGCATCCTTTAGATCAATAAAACCCTTAGGGTGTGTCATGTACACATCCATATCTTATTCAAGGCTCTCATTTAAGAAAACGGTTTTGACATCCATTTGCCAGATTTCATAGTCATAGTAAGCAGCTATAGCAAGCAAAATCCTGATGGACATGACTATAGCAACTGGTGAAAAGGTCTCATCATAGTCAATACCATGAATTTTCTTGAAACCTTTTGCCACCAATCGTGCCTTATAGGTCTGTACATTAGCATCCATGTCGGTCTTCTTCTTGAAAACCCACTTGCACCCTATAGGTTTTACCCCTTCAGGTGGATTAACCAAAGTCCATACTTGATTAGTATACATGGATTCCATCTCAGATTTAATGGCATCCAGCCATCTCTTAGAATCTGGAGTGTTTATAGTATCTAGGTAGGTGAGAGGCTCATCTTCATCCACAAGCATCACATCACCATCTTGAGTCAAGAGAAATCCATATTATTTCTCGGGCTCATGGCGAATCCTACTAAACCTACGAACACCTGTGTTTCTTGAGCAGTATTATTTTTCTTGTACATTCTACTCAGGTTCCTCCACTGGTTCAACGTTATCATGTGGGTCTCAAACTTCATTGAGATCTATTATCCTCCCACTGTCTCTCAGCAGTTCGAGCAACAAACACTTTGTTCTCGGAAGGATTATAGAAAGAATAACCCCTTGTTTCAGTTGGGTATTTCACAAAATTACATTTGTCTGATTTTGGTCCTAGCTTGTCAGAGATTAGACGTTTCACAAACGCTTCACATCCCCAAAATTTTATAAATGACATGCTGTGACGTTGCTCAGTCCATATCTCATAAGGAGTCTTTTGAACCAATTTAGTAGGAACACAGTTAAGTGTATGTGGAGCCGTTTCCAGGGTGCAACCCCAGAAACTAATTGGAAGATTCATTGACTCAACATTGATCGCACCATGTCCAACAAGGTGTGATCTCTCCTATCAAAAAAACTTTTCTTTGATATTTTCTACTTCATCTTTATAGTCTTTGAACTTTTCAAATGATTCGGATTAGTTCTTCAAAAGATACATATATCCGTATCTACTAAAATAATTAGTAAATTTTATGAAGTTAATAAAATCTACCTTTTGTCATCGCACACATATGACCACATACATCACTATGTATAAGTCATACCCTTTCAATGATCCCTTCACCATGTCCGGTAAAAGGAGCTTTAGTCATTTTACCAAATAAACCAAGATTCGCATCCTTTTGTATGATTCATAATCAAACTTATCCATGAATGCATCTTTATGTATTCTGAAAATGGGTTTCTTATTAATACGGCCTCAACAACAGTGCCAAAGGTAATATTTGATTTGAGTCACTTTAGAACATATAAATTGTTAATTAGATGTGCAACATTATAAGGCTCATCATCAAAATAGAATAAACAACTATTGTTATAAAATGAAAAAGCCTTTCTTGTCCAAACAAGAAACTGAAATAATGTCTCTGCCAATTGCAAGCACGCTATAACAATTATTAAGTTCTAAATTTTCCTTATAGGCCAAAAATTAAGTAACGAGTTCCTCGAACTAGAGCAACTATCTTTACTCCAATTCCAACCCGATACCTTAAGCTTGACCCTTATTGATCATCATCTTCCGATCTTCCAATTAAGCATGACAGTTTAATTTCCAGTCTCCCAACTTTCCACAGAAGTGACAATCGTCTTCTTTATCAACACCTCATTCAGACTTTAGAGTCTGCTTTAGGGATTGGACTTTGGTTTGACAACGGAACTAGATCAAATCTTCTCATTGCCTTTCCATTTTTCTTTCCCTTTTGCATTCCCTATGTTTACCATCAATATAGTAGTAGTTCATGCATTTATCATATTGCTTTCAGCAGTTCTCAACATGCTTAGCAACTCAATGGGTGTTTTACCAATCTTATTCACTTTATTGTTCATAACAAAATAAGAATAATATTTGTCCAAAGATTGTAAGATCAAATCTAACTGTCTCCAGACCAATCTGGAAACCCAAAATATCAATGGTATTCATTATACCCTATAATCTTTAGAACATGTGATGTAACCGGGTCTCACTCTCCCTACTTGTAAGTGTATAGTGCCCTTTCAAATATATCTTGTGCTCAATCGTTTCATAAGCATCTATATGCTTGTATTGCTTCTTAAGCTCAGCACATATATTTGCGAGCATGAGACATGAAACATCAGTCGCAACATCAATTTGCTTCCAATAAGCACTATGATTTGCACATGTTACATTCTCAACTTTAAGAGCAGGGGAAGAGATTTGACTAATATCGTGGTGCCCGAGGACGATCCTCAAGCTCCTATGTCAGTCAAGGAAATATATTCTCGTCAACTTGTCCTTCTCAAGAACTGATCGCATAGAGAAGTTGTTTGTGTTTATCATTTGATATCTACAATATTAAAGTGCATAAAATAAACTAGGTTGCAAATTTAATATTAATTATGTTTAAGTGATTATGGTATATCATCATATACCTCCCACTATTTTTATCAAACTAATAGCCCTTACTATTAATTTGGAAAGTATATCCCATAATTCTTTCTAGTGAGCCAAGATCCATATTTCGTCATGTCCTAAGTCAACCACTGGAAGTCCTTAGAAAATGATTATTTAGGTAGACAACAGTTGTCAATTATATCATATATAATTCTTGGATAGTTTGGTGAACAACGATTGATCTTATCTATCTAATAGACTTTTAACCAAACTCTATGCTTCTAAGTTCATAATAGTTGAATATAACCGTTTATTTTCACTTATTATGACGACTCAGTTAAGTTAGACCCAATGATACAACGGCCGAATATAACCGTTTATATTCGTCGCATCTCACCACGATAGATAGGAGTCCCCTGCCACTGACAGTCCTTCCCCTTATCGATCTAGGATTCGATGAGTGTTCATTCATTGGAAAGCATCCGAGTAAAACTTAATATTTTGTTAAGGGTTTTAGAAAATTTATAACGATCATGATCACATCATAAAGAGATCCTCAATTTTTTCTTGAACCAAATATTTCAAATCGACATCTTAAATTGTTCATTTCCCAGGTAGATGGAGGATACCAATGGTCACACTTAAAACCCATCAGCCTTACGAATACGCATATCCGCTTTTGTCAGAAAATCCCAATTATAGATATCAAAAATCCATATTTAATTCCGTGTTTTAAAAATCCATATTTCATAAACACAAGAATCTCATGATCGTTTGTTAATTTTAAAATCTTGAATCGTTACAGATTTTATCTTGTTTAAGCAAACATGGCATGGGTGTCGTATCTAATACATACATGATTAATCAATATTAAGCATGCATCTCAATTATATCTACGCATACATACCAATACATGCAATCATATACATATATGTAATGTGCGTAAATTAAACGTGTTTGGTTATGGCCCCATCCTATATGATATTTCCAAGCTAATGGAAATATCAAGGTCAGTCTATGGTGGTTTTAAAAATACTATCTATTACATGTCTTCTTTCTTCATTGCTCCATCATCCCCTTTTGGATCGCCTCCTTGCTTGCAAGTCTTCATTGATAATTACATTGAATAATAAAAATAAAACTATTCTAATGAAATTACAAGAAGAACTCGAGTTACATTCGAAATAATTAAATTACAATGAATAAATGACATGCAAGTCGTATTTAGAAACCAAAACCATAAATCAAAACCACTATCCTATGGGTCTTTAGGCCATAACCATCCACCATGCTATCATATAACACATATAATATATCTCATATTATATAATCATATCATATAATCATATATAACAAATTTCGAAATTTCAGAAAATTAAGAACAGATTTCTGAAGACAATAAATCGCTATTTCGAGGATATTAACGACGTCAAACGCCTTACAGACCCCTCGGTGATAGCATAGCTATCAATTTTGTTCATTGGCCCAATTCCAGTCAGAAAACACATATCGTTTGTGAAAATCGGATACGGCAGTCAGATTTCTCCAAATCTGACGGTGTTTCAGAAATCGTATCATATACAATTCCCATAACAAAAACAAGCATATATCATATATACATATACAGAGATACATTCAATCATCATATGATTATACATTACATTAATATCATATATTCATAATATATACATACATATACTCAAAATTTTAGAAAATCAAATAATTTTCAGAAAATCATAAATCACCGTTTTGGAGGCTGTAACGACATCTAATGGCTTACAGACGCAGAGATGACTATGTCAGTATTGCTCAGTGACCCGATTCCAGTCAGAAAACACATATCGTTTGCGAAAATCGGACAACGGACACAGATTTCAGAAAATCAACGGCAGCCGTTTCAGAATTCGTATCGAATACGATTCCCATAATAAGAACAAACATATATCATATACATACATCAACACACATAATCATCACATGATTATATATCATAAAATATCATATATTCATAATATATATAAACATATACATATTGTATTAATATAAAATCATGATAGATCGCATACATGCTTATATATAAAAAATTGTTAAGCACATAACCGAATTAAAACGTTTCGCAAGTAGCTCTGATGCCATTGAAGGGTTTCGTGACACAAACGCAGCGGAATAAACGCGAAAAATAAATCAAAATAGCGAAACCCTCCGCAGGATCCATGTGAAAACAAAAGATTTAATTCGGAGATAAAGAATAAATACCTTTAGAAGCTTTAACAGTTCATTAATGGAAGATTAATGGAGGTCCAAAGCTTGTTTAATCACCACGTATCCCGCTCTCGCGATCTACGCTCTACGGTATCCACATGAACACTTTTCATGAAGGATTGATGTGTACTAGCACCCGAAAACTTCTTCTCTCTCTCTCTTCCTCCTCTCTCAGAGCGGCTAGGGTTTTTTTTTAAAATCTCTCTATTATTAAATCAGCCCATAAAGAGATTATATAGAGAGAGGAATAAGTTTCTAATTATAATCCAATTATAATTAATACTAATCCAAAATTCTAAATTATTTAATTAAGTCTCACTTAATTAATTAATTATTAATTTTGGAATTAGTTTAAGTAATTCATTTATTCTATTTATATAATTAATTAAGTCATACTTAATTAATATCATAAATAAAATAAATTACTTATTTAATTTAAATTCATAATTTAAATTATTTCTCCTTCAAGCGTTCTTTGTGTGTGACCCTGTAGGTTATTATTACGTTGGCAACAATTTTAATATCTAATTAAAATTGTAAACAATGAGCGGCATCTAGTAATACATCATTGCTACCCAAGTAATAATAATAAATCGGTGATTCGATTAAGCCTTTCGTGAATAATGTTCCATGTAATATAATCCCTTTAATCTTGATATTATAGATTAAACTCAAGGCATGTCTCGTGTTATCCTCTTCATAATTTAATCTTTATTTTCTTGATCGATGAGTAGACTATTAAAATCAAATCAACATTTGAGCACGGCCGTGCATTTCATAGTCTCACTCAAACAAGAGGCCAATAATATCACTCCTAAAATTAGGAGGATTAAATCCCATCTAGATCATTCATATTTCTCATACGATTCATAATATACCCAATGTCCACTTTTATCATCACCCGGACAAAGGTAACTTTTAATGTAATCAAAGTATATTAATTCTCGTATAGAAATATAATGATTTCAGGTCTAAGGATCATTACACCATTATCACAGTGAGAATTACTTATGACACTTACTTAACATGTAGAATCTCACGGCGGGTCATTCCAGTGCCATGCATTGATACATACACTTATGTTCTTGACTTTAGTATCTCCATACCTATGACCAATGAGATGTGGTCATCTGTCAAGAAACATACTAGTCTTTGTGCATTATTATTGTCCTTAAATAATAATACTCGACTAGGGAATTTTAGGAATAAGATACTATTCATATAATCTCATTTTTAAGTCACATACTTAAAGATATATAATACGTATCAAAATTCCAAGGACATTTATTATGCTTTCAATTTATTACGCAGTAAATAAAACATAATAAATAAATAATAATCAATAAAACATAATCCTTAATAATAAATATTTTCCTTAAAATATAAAAAGTATTGTCTCTAGAGAACAATTACTAACACCCTCCATAGCCACAGAAGGCAAAGAAGATTGGGGATTGGAAGAAGTTAAGGTAGAGATAAATACCTGAACAAAAGGTGGATAAATTAATTCCACATTACTGTGAAGATTGATTCTTACCAAGTCTTTGAAGACCCTTTTGTTTTGAGTCCCACAATCCAAAGTTTATGTACTCCTATCAATCTCAATATCCTTGACAAAGTGGTTAATAATAATCATGATAAATCTAGCATAATAAATATGATTAGATCTATTAACCTTGTTTCCCAATTTGACAGATATTTCATTGAGTAACAGGCTTCCTAAGTTATGATATCTATCATATAAAATGTTATACCCTACTTGTTGCATACTTGTTGTTATTGCATCAAAATTACTAACCTTACCAGAAAAATACTTTATAATTGCATCAAAGAAATAAGACAATTCTTTTCTTAGATTGTTTCTAACAATACTACCTAGACTAGTATCAGGAGTAGTGTAATTGATTTCTCTAAGCATGTTTCTAATCTCTGTGTCAGTGAGTGCATTTTCTATATTATTTAATGGAAGATTTAAACACTCACCCGAGACTACAGTGGTTAGAATATACCTTTGTCCTTTGCAATCAAAGAAGATTGAAGAAAAATCATCCGCTACCTCTGTTGTTGTCCAGAACTCTTCAACTAGATTGCACACTATCTTTGGTGCTTCCGAGAGGGCCTTTGAGATCCTTGAACTTCTTAGAAATTCCATTAGAGGATGGAATTATGTTAGGGATTCCTCCACCATAGTGCAAGCAACGAAGTTGTTGAGCTCATAGTAGAATCCTGATTGTGAGACTTTCTTTGATGATGCCATAATCATGTTTAAAGATGTAGATGAGAATTAACTGGTAAACTTGTTAGTAATAAAGCAGAAACAACAATTAGACAGTAGTAGATTAGGGTTCTCAGCAAGAGATAGATACAGAGAGAAAAAGGGTTAGAGATTGAGTTCGTAGATTGAGAAAGAGAGATAGAGATAGAGAAATCGTTAGTAAAAATTGAAAGTAAGAATTAAAAGTTGTTTTAATCTCGCTATTTATATATACTGAGTTCCCAGTCACTTTCTTACTCAAAATAGAACTTAATCGATTGTTGAAAGAAAAATGAAAAGTAGAAGTTACCATTTTTGGCAATCGATTGGTATACATACATGAATGTATGTATTAATCAATTGATAAAATAAGTAATCAACAGCTAGATTTTGTACAGATCGATTGATGACATGGACCCCTTTAAAATCCAGGTCATCAATTGGTAATTAACTTATCCATCGACAGGTACTCTTATCCATCGATAAATAAATATATCATCAATTGATATATTTATCTATCGATAGCTACAAATATCCATCGATAAGTAAATATATCATCAATTGATATATTTATCTGTCGATGGCTATAAATATCCATCGATAAGTAAATATATCATCAATTGATATATTTATCTGTCGATAGCTACAAATATCTATTGATGAGTAAAATGTTTATCAATTGATTATGGAAGAATCAACAGGTTAACATAGTCAATGGCTAAAATTAATTAAATACATAACTTGTCAGACATTCAATAGATTAAACATAATTAAGCATACCTAAATCACAGACCAATCTATTAAAGGTAGATTCATCTAATGGTTTGGTAAAGATGTCTGCAAGTTATCTTTCACTAGGGATAAAATATAATTCAACTGTACCATTCATTACATGTTCCCTAATGAAGTGATACCTTATGTCAATGTGCTTGGTTCTGGAATGTGACACAGGATTTTCTGGTATAGCAATGACACTTGTGTTGTCACAGAAAATAGGAATTTTGTTCATGTTGAACCCATAATCAAATAGTTGATTCCTCATCCATAAATATGTGCACAATAACTTCTAGCTGCAATGTATTCAGCTTCTCCAGTAGATGTAGACACTGAATTTTATTTCTTGCTAAACCATGATACAAGCTTGTTTCCTAGAAATTGACAGGTGCCTATAGTACTTTTTCTGTCAATTCTGTAACCTGCATAGTCTGCATCTGAATAACCAATTAGATCAAATTCAGAATCTCTAGGATACCAAATTCCAAGATTTGGAGTTCCTTTGAGATATCTGAATATTCTTTTTATTGCAATCAAATGAGATTCTCTAGGATCAGCCTAAAACCTAGCACAAAGACATGTAGCAAACATTATGTCTATCATACTTGCAGTTAAATAAAGTAATTAGCCAATCATACCTCTATAACTTGAAATGTCCACTTTAGCTTCCTTAGTATTCATTTCAAGTATAGTTGCAGTGGCCATGAGAGATTTTGTAGAAGAACATTCATTTAAATCAAATCTCTTTGATAAATCTGAGATATATTTGGTTTGATTTATGAAAATACTATCTTTGACTTGTTTGACTTGTAAACCAAGAAAATAGGTAAGTTCTCCCATCATACTCATTTCATATTTACTCTGCATAGTTGAGCAAAAAATAATGTCATCTACATAGATTTGAAAAAGAATCATAGAGCCACTAACATTTCTATGAAAGAGAGTTTTATCAACAGTACCTCTTGTGAAGTTATTCTTAATCAAGAATTTAGACAAAGTGCATACCATGCTCTAGGAGCTTGTTTTAATCCATAAAGTGTCTTGAGAAGATAGTATACAAATACAGGATGAACAGGATTAATGAAACCAGGAGGTTGATTTATATATACTTCTTCTTCTAGTTCTCCATTGAGAAAAACACTTTTCACATCCATCTGATACACCTTGAAATTTGCATGAGCAACATAAGCTAAAAAGATTATGATTGCTTCCAACCTTGCAACAGGTGCAAATGTTTCATCAAAATTTATGCCTTCTTCTTGTGAATAGCCTTTTGCCACTAATCTTGCTTTATTCCTTGTCATTGTACCAGATTCATCCATTTTATTTCTGAACACCCATTTTGTACCAATAATAGACTTGTTCTTTGGTTTAGGCACCAGCTTCCATACTTTGCTTCTTTCAAACTGATTCAAGTCTTCTTGCATAGCAATTATCCAATCAGGATCATTCAAGGCTTCTTCAATCCTTTTTTGTTCTTCTTGAGACAGGAAGCTACTATACAAGCATTCATTTTGAGTTACACTTCTAGTTTTGACACCATCATTTGCATTTCCAACAATCAATTCAAAGGGATGACTTTTTGTCCATTTCCTTTGTGATGGTAAATTTGTCCTTGATGATGATGCTTCATGATCATTGAAATTGTTATGATCATTGTGATGTGATTGATCATTTGAGAACCCTCCCCCTGAGATGGACACTCTTCTCGAAGACTGTTAAGTAGAGTTGTTATCCATCTAATGATTAACAATTGATGTATTATCAGTTGATTGATGATTGTCAACTGATAAGTTATTTGTTGATGCATTGACATCAATTGATGGGAGGATTCTGGGTACTTGATTTCTTGAAATTTCTACATCATCATCACTATCTTCACTATTGCTTATAGATTCATTTTTAAAGTGCAATAGTTCATGAAGTCCTTCATCAAACAACCCTTGAATCTTCTTATCATCAAAGAATACATGCATAGATTCCATAACAATGTGCAATATTAGATTGTAGACTCTGTATGCTTTGATTGTTATTCCATATCCAACAAATATAGCTTCATCATCCTTGGCTTTAAATTTTCCCATATTTTCACCTTGATTTCTTAGTACAAAGCATTTGCAGCCAAAGACATGAAGAAAATTAACTGTTGGCTTCTTGTCTTTCTTCATCAACTGATATGGAGTTTTGCCTTGAAGTTGATTGACCATGGAAATATTTTGAACGTAGCAAGTAGTATTCATTGCTTCTGCCCAGAAATATGTAGAAAGTTTTGCTTCTTCTAACATAGTTCTAGCAGCTTCAATCAAGGTCCTATTTTTCCTTTCTACTACTCCATTTTGCTGTGGAGTTCTTGGTGCAGAGAAATGATGAGTGATACCCTTTTCTTCACAGAATTCTTTCATTGTTGTATTCTTGAATTCAGTACCATTATCACTTCTGATTTTCTTGACCTTCCATTCAGTGCCATTTTCAACATTCTTCACATGATTAATAATGAATTTGCTTGCCTCATCCTTAGAGTGTAAGAAATATATCCATGTATATCGTGTGAAGTCATCCACAATGACTAATGCATATTTATTTTTGGCAATCGATATGATGTTGACTGGACCAAATAAATCCATGTGAATCAATTCCAAAGGCTTATCAATTGATGATTCAGACTTTGACTTGAATGATGTTTTTCTTTGTTTTCCCTTTTGATAGGCATCACAAAGTCCATCTTTGGTGAATTCCATCTGTGGAATGCCTCTAACCAGATTCTTTCTAACCAATTGATTCATGGCTTTGAAATTCAAATGGGCTAGTTTCTTGTGCCAAATCTAATTTTCATCTGTATTGGCTTTGCTAAGTAGCCATGTCATTGAGTTTGCCTTATAGAGTTGAAATCAGCCACAAAGACGTTTCCTTTTCTTTGCCAGTTAAGAGAATTTCACCAGATTCTTTGTTGGATATGATGCATGATCCAGTTAAAAACCATACACCATTTCCATTATCACACAGTTGACTAATGCTTATCAAATTATGCTTCAAACCATCAACTAGTGCTATAGGTTCAATGATAACATTTTCTTCTATAATTGAGCCATATCCCAGAGTAAAACCTTTACTATTATCTCCAAAAGTAACTCGTGGGCCAACCTTTTCCATAAACTTTATGAGCAGGGACAAATCTCCAGTCATGTGTCTAGAATATCCACTATCCAGATACCAGAGATTTCTTCTCCTGTTTCCCTGCACACATTTAAAACAATCAAGTTGCTTTTGGTACCCAAGTTGCCTTGTATCCTCTTTTATTAGTTACAGCCTGAGCCTTGGTTGCCAACTTTGATCCCTTTTGTTTTGGTGGGCTTAGATCCACTTTAACTTTGGGAGTTGACTTTTGGGGCTTAGACACCTTGAAACTCATGGTACAATTACAATGCATTCCATTATCTAAGTTAGGCATGTTTCATGGCATTCCAGGCATGTTCATATATGTATGAAACTTGTGCATAAGGCATATGGACATTTGGTACAACTAAATTAGAAGACATGGCATTCATGAGCATGGGATTGGTAAGCATGGCATTTGCAGACATGACATGTGCATTTAAATCATTTGAAGATATAGAGTTCTTTTCATTCTTGTATTGCATAGACAAATAATTTACACTACCACATTTAACACATACCTTTCTAGGGGCATACATATCATGAGTGTAATTGTTATGCTTATTTATGCCTACTTTTCCATTCATATTCTTCTTCTTTTTCTCAGACTTGGGTTGGATAATTTCTACAGGTGCTATCTCTTCTAATTTTGTTTTTAATTGTTTCTTGTATAAGCTACCTATGTTGATTTTCTCAACCTCAGCCTCAACTTGATTTTTGGTTTCCTTAACAAACTTGATAGTATTGCTAAATTTGTTCTTCTTATTAGCCATTGATGATTTACTTGTCGATGGATGCTTATCGATTGATTCAGCATTAATCGATTGATAATCCTTATCAGTTGATGAAGGATTAGCAGTCGATTGATCTTTATCCATTGAAGTATCAGCCAATGGCTTGCCTATAGATTTAGGGGATTCTCCTAGAATATCTAAGCCCTGAACATCAATGATTTATTTGGTAGTTTTAGCAGACCTATTCCATTTGTTAATGGTTTCAATTTCTCCAGCCAATTGTTCTTTTAACAATTCTTCTCTTCTTAAACTATTCACTAGTTCATCTCTAGCATCTTTACTTTCCTACTTGAATCTATCTAAACAAACAAGTTCATTTTCAAGAAAAGCATTCCTCTCAGCTAAGGCATCAATGGTGTTCTTTAACTTGAGGTTTTCTTTGTTTAGAGATTTTAGAGTGACATGCAAATTGTACAATTCATTAGACATTTCATTAATAGTACTATTGCATTCATCTTTTGTAAGTTTAGAAAAGTTAGTAGCTAGTACCTGATTTGATGATGAACTAGCTTCTTCTTCTTTATTGTTGGCCATTAGAGCTAGATTGATAAACTCTTCAGAATCATTGTCCTCAGCAGCCCAGTCCTTCTCCTCAGTAACAAAAGCCTTTTCTTTCTGTTTCAAAAGGTCAAAGTATTTCTTTTTGTAATCAATACCCTCATATGACTTTGCCTCTTCTTGTTTTGACTTTCTGCACTCATTTGAGAAATGACCAGCCAATCCACAGTTAAAGCATTTGAATTTAGATCTATCAACCAAATTTTTGTTTTGATTGTTACTTCTAAACAGGGATCCAGGCCTTTGAGCATTTGAACTCCTCTTGAATTTAATCTTTGAAAACTTCCTTGTAAAAAATGCAAGGTGCTCATCAAACTCATCCAAATCATCATGTTAACATGTTTCAACTTCTTCACACTTGCCCTTCCTTTTCCCATGGATGATTCTTCAACAGCATCATTAGCCACCATGACAGAAACTTCTACACAGTCACCTTCCTTCTTCTCTTCATTTCCCTTGACCATCAAAACCACAGTTTTCTCCTTTCTTTGATTCTTCTCATTCTCCTCATCTTGTTGGATTTCCAACTCATATGTCTTGAGAATTCCATAAAGTTTCTCAAGAGTATAATCTTTAAAGTCTTGAGATTGCCTAATGGAAACATTCATTGATTTCCATTCTTTTGGAAGAGATCCAAGAAATTTCAGATTTGTATCCTCAGTTGCATAAACCCTACCATATAGCTTTAGTCTATTTAACAACTTCTTGAATCTGCTATAAGTGTCATTGATATATTCTCCACTCTTGAAATGAAATGATTCATATTTTTGAATCAAGAGTTGTATCTTGTTTTTCCTTACTTGTTCAGTTCCTTCACACAGAGTTTGAAGAGTGTCCCGTACTTCTTTTGATGAAGTATAGTTGATCACATTGTCAAACATATCTTTATCTAGACCATTAAACAGAATGTTCATGGCCTTCTTGTCTTTAAGTACTTCTTTTTCATCCTCTTTTGTGAACTCAGTGATGAGTTTTGGAACATGTTTGTCAAGTGCAGGTGTTCCATCAGGGTTTACACCTATGACTAGCTTCATGGGAACATGATGACCTTTCTCTATGCAGTGAACATAGGAAGGGTCAAGAGAGAGTAGATGCAGATGCATTTTCACCTTCCATGCAAAATATTCATCTTTTTCTAGCACTGGAATTTTCACACCTGAATCTTTTTTGCCCATATGGACTGTTCTTGATCTTTAAACTTTCTGTGTGTTGAAAGCCTTTGCTCTGATACCAATTGTTATTTCCCAGAACTATGCCAATATTTGTATAAGGGGGGTTGAATACAAATATTAAAACTTTTTCTTATTTTAATATTTGTTACTGATGTTTGATAATTAGAGAGAATGTGTTTGAATAAATTAAAACAAAAAAATTAAATATAATAAAGAGATTTAAAATTACTGATGGATTGGTTTTTCCATCAGTGTATATTTTTACTCAATATTTCTAGGTTAAAATAAACCTAGCTTCGTTTTACAAAGTTAGAAGATAAACCAACTGTTCTTACAAAGTGCTCTAAGGCTAAACAGTTGATTTTCAGAGAAATAGTCTAACTTCTACTCTTCTAACAATGCTACCACACTTGTTTATATATTACAAGTGTGTGTTTACAATTCCTATTTTTGGATTGTTTCTATCTACCTTTCTTTTACCTTTTTCCATTTCTAGAAAATAGCTTTGAAATATAACTACTGATTAAGTCTTCACAATCATCATAGACTGTCTTCCATAGGTTTACTTTTGTCCTCTAGATCTATAACAGATAGTCATTCGGTGTTGTCTCAATCAATTGATAATTTGATGTTAAGCATATTAATTGATCCATCCTTTAATCCATCAAATGATGATCTTCTTTGATTGATGTTCATATCCATCGATTGATAAATGATGACATCAATCGATATATCAATCGATATATCAATCGATGGGTCTTCACATCTATTGATGGTTTTCAATACTTGACTTGGCTTCTTCGATTGATCTCCTATCCATCGATGCTTCAATATCAATCGATCATCCTTCACTTGTGCAATTTCCTGTCTTCACATAATTATAATTTGACAGTTTAATTTACACATCAATTGATGATCTATATCAATCGACTCTAACATCAATTGATGAGAGTAATATCAATTGATTTACACCTTATCGATTGAAATAGACTAAGTATACATATGCTATTGTTCAAATTATCAGTTGATTCATATAAATACTTCAACTAATAAATGGTTTCCTGATCAATTGATATTTATAACTTTCATATCAATTGATCAGTTACATCAAATAAAATTTCTATGATTCTAAGATTAATATTATCATCAAATTATATGTAGATTCCTAACAGTAATCGTTCCTATAGACACATGGATAGAAGCTCAAGAAAAAATATTTCCAATGGTGGGAGCTCAGGGTTAAGAAATACTACTCGAGATTATAAGATGGCTTCTATATATGTGAATGCTAATAGGGAAAGGTTTCTAGATGAAAGAAGAGGTTCCCCAAAGGACAGGTTCCTAAGATATTAAGAATACACTCTGAGAGTTTTGCACCTCTCTGAATTCATTGTTAGGGATGCTAAGAGGTTTAAAAATGAAAAATCTATTAAAAAAGCTGAACAACCCAACAAAAACTGAGCTATTAGGGCTAGAAGCATTCGAACCATCATTGGAGGCCTCACATAAGATGTTCCAGTAGAAATGCCATTAACTGGTATACTCGGAAAGCTAAGGGAAATTTTATCACCAATGTGTTCCACCTGGACGAATGGCCCCCAAAGCTATTTAAGGGGGGCGTTGCCCAAATTTTATTTGATGAAGATGATTCCAAGCGGGTACACCATCCCCAAAATCATGTCTTAGTCATAATTGTCAAAATAGGAGATCTCCAAGAAATGTGAAGGAGGTTCAGTGCCTCACCGGTAGATTGACAAATCTAAACAGGTTTGTCTTCAGAAGCTCAGGTAAGTGCAAAGAGTTTTATAAATCAATTAAAAAAGGGAAGGAGTTCCAATGAACTCCTGATTGTGAAGTTACTTATAAGAAACTCCAAGAACAGTTGATGAGCCCCTCACTACTCTCAAAGCCAATAGAAGGGGAGGTTCTGATGATGTACCTGGTGTGTTTGAATACTCAGTCAGTGTCATCCTAATTCAAGAGGAAGAACGGGCGTAATATCATGTATATAATGTAAGCAAGAGGCTCCTAGACTCAGAAATCAGGCACCCAAGCATAGGAAAATTGGTATAGGCCCTAATTCTGACCTCTATGAAGTTGAGGCCCTACTTCTAAGCTCACAAATTGGAGGTGAGATCGCTTATCCATTAAGGCCTCTATTACATAAGCTAGAAGCTTTTGGCAGCATGATGAAATCGGTAGTACAGCTGGGATAATTTGACATTGAGTACAAGTCAAGAACAACTATTAAGGGTCAGATTTTGGCCAATTTCATTTTAGAATTCCCACCAGAAACAAAGGTGGAAGCTGAGAAAGAGAGCCTGAAACTTGCTAAAATTATGACACTTGAGGAAAATTGTTCTCCATGGTGGAACCTTTATGTTAATGGAGCTGTGAATAATAATGGGGTAAGAGTCGGAATTAAACTTATTAGCTCATAGGGGAATCGTCTTCAAAGCTCCATCCACTTTACATTCAGGGAAGCCAACAATGATGCGGAGTATGAGGCCCTGATTGCAGGCCTAAAGCTAGCTCTGGATATGAGGGTAGAGAACCTCAATGTCTATAGTGATTCGATGTTAGTTGTAATAACCCGGATTTTTGGACGAATTTTTTTTTAATTTATTTATAAACGACCCTGATGAATAGTGATTCTACGGATTAGGAAAAACTTTTTAGCCCACACTAAGTAAGTGGTGGAATATTAGAAAACCAAAGATGTGGTATTGTTGTATAAAGAAAATAAGTGTATGTAAAAGCAGTCAGAATCCGAAGATTTTCGCTTTTACTAATTGTTTCGTAAATTATGAGATATCGAGGAATAAGAGAATTATGTTATAAACGGGAGGATTATAATTTAGAAAGTCAATGGTTATAATCGAATTAGAGTGGTTGGAATATTAAGGATTTACGCTACGAAATTCCTACAAAGAAATGCTTTCGGAAATTAATCGAAATTACGTGGATGATTAATGGTTAAGTATTGGAAGGTAAGTTAAATACACTTAAGAGCCATGCAACTAGGAACTAGACTTGGTGGGAAGCCAAAAGGAGAAGTACTTGCCATGCAACTAGAATGGAAACTAGCCAAGACAAAGTAACCAAGTAAGCAACCAAGTACTTGGAAACATAGTTCCTTAATATAAGGAAAAGGAAGCCAAGTTACCATACTTCTTTGACAAATAAAACACAGCCATACTTCCACTTTATCACATATCTCACTTTTCAAAAAGAAAGCAAAGTAGAAAAGCTCTCTCCCCCTTATTCTTCATTTCACAATTCTGCTGAGCAAGTCTGGGCAGAGGATCAACGAATTTTTTTCCTTCAACTTCGTGACACTTAAAAATCCCAAGAAAAATCACAGGCCTTCTATACATCCTAGGGTAGGTACTTATTTAATTTCATGATTTTTGGAGGTGTTTGGTTGGGTAAATAAATTGTAAAAGTTGAGGCTGAATAGTAACTCCGAAAATTTATTAACTTGTTCTTGATTTTCTCTTGCAAGTTTAAGGATGATAAGCATAGATCAAGGCTCCCTTAAGGCTTACAAGCTCTTGTTAGTATGTTTAAGGATCCAAGGAAGGTATAAACACTACTCACCCTTTGATTTACTTTGAGTTATAAGCTTGAGTTTAAGTTATGTTTAAGTACATGTTGATTCATGGAGTTGGATGTCAAATGTTTGGATCTTGATGGTTGTTTGTTATGAATTGATGTTGGTGGTGTGTTCATAAAGTTTATAAACTGATTTGGTTGTTAAAGACATAGGTTTGATGATTGGGTTGTTGGTTAATGGATTTAACATAGTTAAATTCGGAAAACGTTAAGTTTATAGCCGTCGTAATGCCCGTTCGATTAAGGACTGTTTTGAACAAGAATTATGAACTGTCAATAAATTATTTCTGGACACCACTGACCATGGTTGCTTAGATCTTGGTTCATAGTTTGTTTTGACACTTGAATCATGTCGATACGATTTACGGTTTAGGAGTTAAGTTCATTTTAGTGAAAGTCGCGCAAGGAGACCAAACTGCTGCCTTATACTCACTTTGATGCTATAAACGAACTAGTTAAGAGTGGATTAAAATTATGAAACTTGGAGGATATATACCTTGGACAGTTAGTAAGATCACCAAAAAGGTTTCGTATTAAAAAGTTAATTTTTCAATTTTATAAAAATGTCGGAACCAAAGTTGTGTGATGACACTATTCACATAAGAAGCTACTGCCTTCTTCAGTAAATTCGGAAAAATGAGTCATTTGTCCAAGGAGAAAATTTGGATGGATCATATTCTAGACATTCTCTAGATCGTGCACGCGAAAACGTTGCATCATTTGAGTTAACGGTTAATGAGTTATGAGCGTTTTAGTGAAAGCGGTGCAAATAGCAAAACATCGTAGTTGACTCGATTTCTAAAAGGCATTTCACCGAGTTAAACTCATATGTTCCAAATCAAAATATTTTGATAAATACTTCAAAGACTCAAGAAGCTCCTTGAGGTAGTTTCGCATTTAATTATGCGTTTTCTGATTTATTGAAATTATTGGAGTGCTAGTCGCGTAATAGTAATTCTCAGGAAAGTCAACTCTTAGGGTACTGTTTTGACGAGCCACTTTGGCCAAGATAATAGGATAATTTTGAGTCGGTTAAAACACGAAAGATGTTGAGGAATAACACGACTATGTATTGGAGTAAAAAGATTAGATTAAAAGCCGTTGACGAGATGGTTTATGAACGGTCGAGATAGACCCGAGGAGGTGAATGCCGGGTAGAATAAGTGTTAGTAAAAATACTAAGTACAAATTGAAGTTGTCATAAATGGACTCAATACGCGATTATGATTATTAGTAATATAAGTAGTCGATGGGATTAAAAGTACTAATCAGGATTATGATATCTATTGATAGAGAATCCGGAACGAGTGGAACTCTGAGAGCGTATCCTGGACTCAAGGCAAGTTTTCTATCCCTATGTTTTATATATTAAAATATTTGTATCACTACGTATGCAACTTTTCTAACCCCTTACTTTTATTCTATATAAGAATATTGTGAAGCATGTATATGCAAGTTTTCCTAACCTCATACTTTTATTTTCAAAAGATTATATTCTTGAGTTGCATAGGAAATTAAATTATGTTTATGCAAGTTTTCGAAACATGTACATAATGTACTTTTTATATACTGCTGTTGTGGTTGTGATATGAACTGTTTTTGAAATTACGTATTGATTTAATTACTGTTTAAATCTTTCGTAAATGTTTTGGTTTATATGCTATAAGGTATTATAGATATAAGCCGGTGTTGAAAAGGCTGTAAGAGTAGAGCAGATATTCGTATTTTCAAAACGTAGACCGGGAGTCGGATAAATTATTTTAAATACTGTTATAATCCGGGAGAAGCCGGAGGCAGAGTATTTTAAAATAGGGATTGTAAATATTCCTAGTATATAAATATTGGAATATTTTACGACAAATGTATGAAATGGGACTAATAAATATCATTTGGATATTTATCTAATAAATGAATATTATTCTTGAATATTCATTTAAATATAAGTTATTAATTGTTTATCAATTAATAAATATCATTTGGATATTTATCTAATAAATGAATATTATTCTTGAATATTCTTTTAAATATAAGTTATTAATTGTTCATCACCTAATAAATATCATTTGGATATTTATCTAATAAATGAATATTATTCTTGAATATTCATTTAAATATAAGTTATTAATTGGTTAGCAATTAATAAATATCATTTGGATATTTATTTATTAAATGAATATTATTCTTGAATATTCATTTAAAAAGGGGTTATTAATTGTTTGATTATTTAATAAATATTATTCGAATATTTATTAAATATTCTATATTGATTTAAAAATTAGTGGAGGTCTTTAATAATTATTTAAAATATTTTCTGACCTTCAGAAAAATTATTTAAAAATAGTGAGGGTTCCCTAATATTTATTTATATAATATTTTATTTTTTTAATAAGAATAAAATATTCTCGGACTTATCAAAAATAGGGAACGAGGTCTAGGAAGTAAAAGATGATTTACTTTCTCAAAAACAGTTATGTTTTGACATCGCTGGCCTACTATAGTAGGGTGTTCAACTTATCAAAACATGTGAATTTAAAATGATTTTATTTCCTCAATAAAGGACATCAGTTGACGGAGGTCAACATACATTTGTGGGAAGAGGGCTGCCTCAATTATTCTAGCAGTACCCATTCAGAGTTTGAGGAATCTATTAACAAGTATGATATACTTGGGGAACTAAGAGTAAATTCTGGTTCCAAGTTAGATAGATGAATCTATGAACAAGTATGATATACTTGGGGAACTAAGAGTAAATTCTGGTTCCAGGTTTAGGTAGATGAATCTATTAACAAGTATACACTTGGGGAATTTGGATTAAGTTCTAGTTCCAGGTTTATAGATTGTTCCATTCCGAGTTGTGAATCTATTAACAAGTATCAGGTTATAGATTATTCCAGGGATTGGAGTAGCCGACACTAGGGGTCGGAAAGAGTGTAAGAGGCTGTGTGGCAGTCCATCCAAGCATAAGAGGTTGTGGGACAGTCCAGCATAAAGGCTCATATGTGGCCTGGGTGCAGGCCCGGTTAGGGTAGTCATCCATCTACTAGTAGAAAAGAATTCGGTACATACGGCTGATCACCGGGTACCGTGGTACTCTAGTATATCCTCATTCTTCCAATTGGAATTGTGCTGAAACATCGAAATGAAAGCCTATGAGCTAATTTACCGAGGGTGTTGTCAGTGGTTGATATGTTGAGATCTTCGTACTCATTCAAACTGCTTTGAGAAAAAGTTTATTTTGCAAACTCGTAGAGTACGTAAAGTGTGCATAATATTGCAGTTTTAAACGATGTTTAAAAAGAGTATATGTATAGTTATATATGTTCTTGCTGAGTTATATTGCTCACTCTTGATTTCTTTATATATATCACAACACAACAGGTCAGTAGATATATTTTGACGAAAAGTTATTTTGAAAACTTAAGCGGGTACATGAGGTACACCAAACAGATTATAAATCCTTAAAATGTTTTATTGGATTTTAAACCTTACAAGTGGTATGGTTCAAAGTGATTTGGTTTTCTTATGATGAGAAACAACTATTATTACAGTATCTTGAACTGCGTACTCATTATTTTATGGGAGTTTAGCAAAGCTATAGTGGATGCTATTTTGCTAAGTTACTGATATATTATTTCAAAAATGTGAACTTAAATAGTTCAGTTCTATTTCAAAGGCTTCAGAGGAAGTATGAAAGAGTGGTAACACTATATTTGATAGTGTCTTATTTTATATAATGAACTAAATTGTTCAGATTATATCTTTCTAAACTTCATGTTTAGTATAAATACTTTTAATAGAAAACTCTGACTATATGTATCGTCGAGAGATACTTTGCTATGCTTACTCTAAACCGGTAACCTATGTCATACTATTGAGATAGTAGTGATTATCATGTTCTTAGATGAGAGTCACATAGATAATTGGGTGGATAATTTGCTGAGTATTCTTTCGCTCATTCTTGCTTTATATAAAATTTTTCAGAGAAAGTGATAATCCATCTGATTGGCTCCATACCTTGAGGAAAAGAAGTAAGAGATTCACCTTTGAGGTGGTTCAGTTCAGAATGATTCCGCAGGAGTAAGTTGATTAGGTTTTCAGTATTTATCTAGTTATTAATGTTACTTCATGTAGGGGTTATCATTGATAGCTTGAGATCCTGGATAGGTACATTTGGTTTGTAATAACTAATGTTACTTGTTGTGCATCGTTTCTAAGACTATAACTTGTGTGTGTGTGAGAGAGAGGGGTCTGTGATGTGTGTTTGTTGGAGTATTGAGTTATTGCAGGTTGTAAATGATTTGATGGTGGCGTGGCGACTCAAATCCCTGACCCCGGATTTGGGGGCGTTACATTAGTGGTGTGGCATATTCGAGGTGAATTCTATACTAGAGGACCTCGAATAGACCTCTACATGAGGTACGCACATGACCTGATCGAGAGGTTCTAAGAGCTCAAGCTTGAACAGATTCCAAGAGCAGAAAATGCCAACGGGGATGCCTTAGCCAAATTAGGTTCCTAAAGATCTGCCACTCTGTTGGGGGTAATCTAATTGCAAATACATCTCTAGCCCAGCATCCCACATGTGGAGGTAATGAAAATAAGTCCCAACTGGGAAGCTGTGGACAGATCCCATAAGAGCTTATATAACAAAGAGAGAGCTTTCAGAAAACATGGTGAGGAAAAGAGAATCAGGTACCAGGCTTCCTGGTACGTGATGTATGATGTGTATCTCTATAAAAGATAGGTTTTAACCAACTACTGCTTAAGTGCATAGCTGGTGACAATTGTGAGTATATTTTGAGAGAAGTTCATGATGGTATTTGTGGAAATCACTCGTGGGGTACTTCTCTCACCTACAAGATTCTCAGACAAGGATATTAGTGGCCCACTTAGAAGGCAGATGCATACAAATTTACAAAAGCCTGTGACCACTGCCAGAGGTATACAAACCTCAACAGCAACTGGTTGCTCCACTCAAGCACTTGGTCACCCCTTGGCCGTTTACAATATGAGGGATTGATCTTATTCTGAAGCTACTAATAGGAAGAGTAGGTGTAAAATATGTAGTGGTTGTTGTATATTATTTAAAAAAATGGGGAAAAGCTAAACCCTTGGTTATAACTTTTGGGAAGCTGAAGGAGTTTTTCTATCGTGCAATCATTTGCAGGTATAAGATTTCATATAAGTTGATATCTGATAAAGGAAGATAATTCGTCAGTAAGGAGAGGAATAATTTATGTGATGACTTAGGAATAAGGAAGAGCTTCTCAACTGTTTTCCATCCTCAAAGCAATGGTCAAATGGAAGTTGTGAATAAAATAATCAAGAACATGTTGAAAGCAAAGTTGGAAGAAAGTAAGGGATGTTGTCATGATGAGCTTCCAATGGTGTTGTGGTCTTATAATGTTACATCAAAAGATAGAATTAATATACTCAGTCAGTGTATGCTCAGTCAGAGTTTGAGATGTTGATCCCTATAAATGATGAGGAGATTGGGATTAATATGGAGATAAAGATGTTGGTTGTAAAAAGTCAGGAATTACCATTATTACCTAATTATAGATAGGAAAGATTTCCTGATTTATAGTAATTGATTTATGTTAGGTCCAAAATCATCATAGAAAGGGGGGGTTGAATATGATATGGTAGATTTTTCGTTTAATTGCGGATTAAGTTTTTGTGTTCTTGAGATATGAAAATGGCAGTTAATGAAATATAAATATTCGGGAAAATAAAGATATATTATTAAATCCCTGAGTGCTACACTTCTAATCAGTATGATTAGCTTCTATGGGTTCAATCAATGTTACAACAGAAATACAGTTGGGTGTGTTTAATGTTTAGCTTTAATGGAGTTCCCATATGTATGTCTTTGTGTTGAAGATGAATGAATTCCTTACTGTCCATATTGATTTCACCTATATATATTCTGTAGGCTTTTTGGAAATTGATTTCTAACAATGTGAAGTCCTTTTTTGCGCCTAGTACATGGTGAGTGGTGTGTATGTGCCACTTGGATTGTTTGTTGCACCTTGAGTCTTTTATTACGCCACTAAATAAGTTTAGTTGCGCATGTACACTATTCTCCTAGTGTAGGCGCCATTAAACTACTTAGAAACTTTTACATAAGTTATGTGGTGCTAGTATGATATTTTGTTGCGCTTGCGCACCAGTTGTAGTATGTAGGCACCATAAAACTCCCATATTAACTTTGTTGCGCCAATCACTTGGTTATGTTGCGCCCATAACATGTTTGTTGCGCCTACACTCTATATGCAGTGTATAAGCGCCACAAACATGTCCAAATTCTTCCTTGCACCTTGAACTTGTTTTGCTGCACCTATGCCTTTTTTTGTTGCGCCTCTATAGTACTTCAAGAGTACAGAAGCCACCTAATGTAGTATTACTTGCCTTAACATATTTCTTGAATTGCCTGAAGTATTTACCACTTGGTCTTCACTCTCCTGGCTTGATCAACTGATTTTCTTCTGATTAACCAAGATAATTCTTTTCTTGTTGTGCTGACGCTTAGTGCACTGGTCGGTTCACAAATGACTAACACTAAATTGAATTCCATTGACTTCTGTTCTATTTCAATTGATTAATTTTGGACTGTTGCATTGCTTCTGATCACTAAAATCCTTTGACATTCATACTTAAATAATTACACTATCTTTAGTCTGAAATCTTCTGAACTCTTATTTGCTGCTGAGGCCTGATCATTTTAATGAACTTCTCTCGCTGACATTCAGTAAGCCTTTCATTTTGAATGCTCTGCAATGATATATGTATGATTCCTATTTACATTTCCTTCTGGATTCATGTGATGCATATTAGTATTATTTATCTGTCTTTATTTCTTAGTTGAGTTATCCTTATCACTATTACATACTACATTATATTATGCTTTACAATCTCCCCCTATTTAGTTGTTAGAGTTCGACAAGCAAATCCTGTGAGAGGATCACTCAACTGATACTTACAAGAAAAAGTAAAGTGTAGAAAGATAATAAATAATATTAATTACATTCTGGATTAGATTTTACACTTCCATATTTTTTTGTGCACAATAGAAGTTTGTTCCTCTAGCCTGAACACATAATTCTATGATCTTCTACTTCTTTGTATTGAGTCATACTTGTTCTTTGATCTTGTTTCAGAGTAGTGTTTTCTTAGCTCTTCTTCCTTCTGTTCCAACCTTGCTTTCACTAGATCTCTAGCTTCCACTTCTAGAGTGTTGACTGGAGGTGGTTCTTCTAATTTTTTCAAAACTTCAGTGAGAAATGCAGTTGAATTAGTCTTAGAGATTGACTCGAAGGCCAGAGATTGTCTCTTTGAAAACACGAATACTGTTATTCTCTTCGGAAAGCCCTTTAGTCGGTCAGTGTCATTCATCGACTTTTCTGCCAGTTTCTCCACCAGAACATCTTCAATCATCCTCAAAGCCTTTTTGTCTGATTTGAGATTGGATCTCTTCACCCTTGAAAAGACTTTTCAGATAATTTCAGAATTATTTCTCTTTAGTTTTGATATCTCCTTCTTCTTATCCTCTCCATTCTTCTTGAATAAGAAGTATTTTGTTCCATTTGCTTCCTTCTGAATGCAAGATTTAGAATCTCTTATGGTTTCAAGTATATCTATGCCATCCTCTCTTTTCACATACACTGGGTCTTGATAATATCTGGTCGTCTCCATTAGATATCTACCTGATGTTTTAATCGCTCTGTTCAGCCTGAATGCATAGATCAACTCAGCAGCCTTTAGATCTTCTTCTGTTCTATTCTTCTTGCTTCTGAGCCTCCTTTCTACATACTGCATGAACATTACATGGCTTGAATGAAGGGTTTCGGGCATGAAAACGCAGCGGAATTAACGTAAAAACAAAAAAAAATCGAAACCCAATCGCAGGATCCATGTATAACGTTGGATGATTATGGTGAAGAAGTCTGTACCTTAACAAAGCTTTCGTATGCTGTTTAATGGAGGTCCAGAAAGATGAATCACAGCAGTCCTTTGTTGCAAAGATTTGCTCTCTAAAGAAGTCCACACGAACGCCCGATCGTCCTACGATCACCGGAGTCGGTACTAGCCAAATTGTTTGCCTCTCTCTCTTTCTCTAGCCTCTCTTGATGTTGAGCAGCTAGGGTTTTTCTCTAAAATGAAATTTGATGATTTAAACCCTAATACTATACATCATTATGTATATATAGGGGAGAGAGAGATTTTGGGCCTAACCCTAATCCATGTGGTTTCCAAAACCCATTATGACTTTGGGTTATTATTATTATTAAATCTGAATTCTAATATAATAATCAAGTCCCACTTAATTAATTCAATAATTAAATTCGAATAATAATAATAATAATACTTATTAAATCCGAATTCTAATATAATTAATCAAGTCTCACTTAATTAATTTAATAATTAAATTCGAATAAACAATAATATATTTAAATTCGTAATTTAAATAAACCTCCGTTTTGACGTTCTTTGTGTGTGACCCTTTAGGTTATTATTACGTTGACAATAATTTTATTATCTATTAATAAAATTATAAACAATGAGCGGCATCTAGTAATACATCATTGCTACCCAAGTAACAATAATAATTGGTGATTCAATTAAACCTTTCGTGAATAATGTGCAATGTAATATAATCCCTTTAACCTTATATTATAGATAAAACTCGAGGCATGTATAGTGTCATCCTCTTCAATGTTTAATCTTGGTTTCCTTGATCAATGAGTAGACTATTTAAACAAATCAATATTTAAACATGGCCATGCATTTCATAGTCTCACTCAATCAAGAGGCCAATAATATCAAACCTAGAATTTGAGGGTTAAATCCTATATCTATCATTCATATTCCCCATACGATTCATAGCATACCCAATGTCCACCTTTATCATTACCCGGTTAAAGGTAACTTTGAGTGTAATCAAAGTATATTAATTCTCCTATAGAAATATAATGATTTCAAGTCAGAGGATCATTACATCATTATCATTATGAGATTTCTTATGACACTTATTAACATGTAGAAAATCACGGCGGGTCTTTCCAGTGTCATGTATTGATACATACACTTATGTTCTTGACTTTAGTATCACCATACCTATGACCAATGAGATGTGGTCATCTGTCAATAAACATACTAGTCTTATTACATTATTACTGTCCTTAAATAATAATACTTGACTAGGGAATTTTAGGAATAAAACACTATTCATATAATCTCATTTTTAAGTCACATACTTAAAGATATATATTACGTATTATTATTCCAAGGACATTTATTATTCTTTCAATTTATGACGCAGTAAATAAAGACATAATAAATATTAATTAAATAATCACATAAAACATAATCCTTAATTGTTTTCAATAAAACATTAAAAGTATTGTCTCTAGGACACCAATACTAACAATCTCCCAGTTGTACTAGAGCCAATCTCTCATGTATCTAATACCCATGGAACTAGTATGACCTTCGTGCTTCTGCTGCGACAAAGCCTTAGTCAGTGGGTCTGCATTATTCTTATTAGTATGCACTTTACATATATGTATATCTCCTTGATCATTAATCTCATTAATTAGGTGATATCTCCTAAGTACATTCCCAAACAATCTCCTTGGCTGCTTCATAAGCATCAATATACTCAGGCTCTATTGTAGAATCAACAACTGTCTCTACTGTGAACCATTCCGACATACAATATCTCCATTTAGACAAAACACAAATCCAGACTGAGAAATCAAATCATCCTTGTCTGTCTAGAAACTAGCGTCGGTGTAACCTTTTACAACCAGCTTATCTTCTCCTCCATATACCAAGAATTAATCTTTAGTCCTCTTCAAGTACTTAAGAATATTCTTGACTGCTGTCCAGTGACCTTCACCTGGATTAGACTAGTATCTACTCTGACTTAGGTCGATCATTCTTCTTGATCTATTTCTATAGATCTTGATACCTAAAATATAGGTCGCTTCGCCTAAGTCTTTCATTGAGAAATTCTTACTCAACCAAGTCTTAACAGCCTGTAAAGAAGGAACGTCATTCCCTATTATTAATATATCATCAACATATAATTATAGGAATGCCACATTGCTCCCACTTGCCTTCTTGTAAACACATGGTTCATCTTCATTTTGAATAAACCCAAACTCTTTGACAGTTTCATCAAAACGAATGTTCCATCTCATTGAGGCTTGTTTCAATCCATAAATGGATCGACACAGCTTACGTACCTTTACAGCATTCTTTGGATCAACAAAACCTTCAGGCTGTGTCATATACACATCCATATCTTCTTCAAGGCTCCCATTTAAGAAAGCGGTTTTGACATCCATCTGTCAGATTTCATAATCATAGTAAGCAGCTATAACAAGTAAAATCCTGATGGACTTGACCATAGCCACTGGTGAAAAAGTCTCATCATAGTCAATACCATGAATTTGCTTGAAACCTTTTGCCACCAATCGTGCCTTATAGGTCTGTACATTACCATCCATGTCGGTCTTCTTCTTGAAAACCCACTTGCACCCTATAGGTTTCCCCCCTTTAGGTGGATCAACCAAAGTCCATACTTGATTAGTATACATGGATTCCATCTCAGATTTCATGGCATCCAGCCATCTCTTGGATTCTGGAGTGTTCATAGTATCTTAGTAGGTGAGAGGCTCATCTTCGTCGATAAGCATCACATCACCATCTTGAGTTAAGAGAAATCCATAATATCTCTCAGGCTCATGGCGAATCCTACTAGACCTACGAATAACCTGTGTTTCTTGAGCAGTGTTGTGGTCTTGTACATCTTGCTCAAGTTCCTCCATTAGTTCAATGTTATCTTGTGGGCCTCGAACTTCATCGAGATCTATTATCCTCCCACTGTTTTTCTTCGAAAGCATTTCTCTTTCAAGAAAAACTATAGTTCGAGCAACAAACACTTTGTTCTCGGAAGGATTATAGAATGAATAACCCTTTGTTTCAATTGGGTATCCCACAAAATTATATTTTTCTGATTTAGGTCCTAGCTTGTCAGAAGTTAAATGTTTCACAAATGCTTCACATCCCCATATTTTCATAAATGACATGCTATGACGTTTCTTAGTCCATATCTCATATGGAGTCTTCTGAACCGTTTTAGTAGGAACTCGGTTAAGTGTATAAGCAGTCGTCTCCAGGGCGTAGCCCCAGAAACTAATTGGAAGATCTGCATGACTCATCATCGATCATACCATGTCCAACAAAGTACGATTCCTCCTTTCAGAAACTCCATTCCATTGTGGTGTTCCGGGAGGAGTGAGTTGTGATACAATACCACACTCTTTTAATAAACTCTTAAATTCATGGCTTAAGTATTCACCTCCACGATCAGATCGTAGAGTCTTAATACTTCCGTCAGTTTGCTTTTCTACTTCAGCTTTGTATTCTTTGAACTTTTCAAAAGAATTGGATTTGTTCTTCATAAGATACACATATCTACTGAAATTATCAGTAAACGTGATAAAGTAGTAAAAGCCACCTCTTGTCATAGTACGCATAGGACCACATACATCACTATGTATAAGTTCTAATCATTCAGTGGCCCTTTCACCTTGTCCAGTAAAAGGAGATTTGGTCATTTTTCCAATGAGACAAGGTTCGCATGCTTCGTATGATTCAAAGTCAAACTTATCCAAGTATCCATCATTATGTAACTTGGAAATGCGCTTCTCATTTATATGACCTAAACGACAGTGCCAGAGGTATGTTTGATTTGAGTCATTTATTTTAAGACGTTTGTTATTCACATTATAGATAGGAGTGTCTAAATCAAGAACATATAAACCGTTAAATAAACGTGCAACCCTATAGGTAACATTATTCAAAGAAAAGGAACAACTATTGTTCTGAATTAAAAATGCAAAACCTTTCTTGTCTAAACAAGAAACCGAAATAATGTTTCTGCAAATTGCAGGCACGTAAAAACAGTTCTCAAGTTCTAAAATAAACCCAGTGGGCAATGATAAATAATAAGTCCCTACAGCTAAAGCAGCAACCTTTGCTCCATTGCCAACTCGTAGGTCGACCTCTCCTTTAGCCAAAGTCCTACTCCTTTGTAGTTCATGTACATTTATACAAATGTGAGAACCACATCCAGTATCCAATACCCATGATGTAGAAGTTGACAAATTGACCTCTATAACATAAATACCTGAATCAGAAGCTTGACCAGCCTTCTTCTTCTTCAGATCCTCCAAATAAGCATGACAGTTTCTCTTCCAATGACCTGGTTTACCATAGTAGTGACAATCACCCTTTGCAACAACACCCTTAGGCTTTAAAGCCTGTTTGGGATTAGCCTTTGACTTGGGACCAGAAGCAGATCCAATCTTATTCTTTCCCTTCCATTTGCCTTTCCTATTAGCCTTACCTTTGTTATCTACCATCAACATGGCAGCAGGTTCAGCCTTTTCATGTTGGTTTCAGTAGTTCGTAACATGGCCAACAATTCAGTTGGTGTTTTGTCTATCTCATTCATATTGTAGTTCATAACAAAATGAGTATAGTTGCGGTTCAAAGATTGCAAGATTAAGTCAATCTGAGCTTCCAAACCAATCGGGAAACCCAAAGTATCAAGATACTCAATATAACCTATCATCTTCAGAACATGTGGTTGAACAGGTTCACGCTCTCCCTGTTTGCAAGCATACAGTGCTTTGCTCGTGTCGAACCTTTCTTGACGAGCTTGTCCCTCAAACATTCTTTGAAGGTATTCAATCATCTCATAAGCATCCATATGCTCATGTTGTTTTTGAAGCTCAACACTCATGGTTGCCAGCATGAGACATGCAATATCATTCACATCATCAATATGCTTCTGATAAGCATTTTGCTGAACGCGAGTTGCATTCTCAGTAGGAGGAGAAGGTGAAGGAATTTCAATGACATGGAGCTTACGCTCTTGCCTGAGGACAATCCTCAAATTCCTATACCAATCCAGGAAGTTAGTTCCTGTCAGCTTGTCCTTCTCAAGGGTTGCTCGTACGGAGAAAGTATTTGTATTGTTTGCCATTTAAATATCTACAATGTTTAAAATGCATAAAATAAACATTAGATTGCCTGAGTTATTTATTATGTTCAAATAATTATGATATATTCATAATATATCTCCCACTATTTTTATCAAATTAATAGCCCTTACTATTAATTTGGAAAGTATATCCCATAATTCTTTCTAGTGAGCCAAGATCCATATTTCGTCATGTCTTAAGTCAACCACTAGAAGTCCTTAAAAAATGATTATTTAGGTAGACAACATTTGTCAATTATATCATATATATAATTCTTGGATAGTTTGGTGAACAACGATTGATCTTATCTATCTAATAGACTTTTAACCAAACTCTATGCTTCTAAGTTCATAAATGGTTGAATATAACCGTTTATTTTCACCTTATTATGACGACTCAGTTAAGTTATACCCAATGATACAACGGCCAAATATAACCATTTATATTCGTCGCATCTCACCACGATAGATAGGAGTCCCCTGCCACTGACAGTCTTTCCCCTAATCGATCTAGGATTCGATGAGTGTTCATTCATTGGAAAGCATCCGAGTAAAACTTAATATTTTGTTAAGGGGTTTAGAAAATTTATAACGATCATGATCACATCATAAAGAGATCCTCAATTTTTCCTTGAACCAAATATTTCAAATTGACATCTTAAATTGTTCATTTCCCAGGTAGATGGAGGATACCAATGGTCACACTTAAAACCCATCAACCTTACGAATACGCATATCCGCTTTTGTCAGAAAATCCCAGTTATAGATATCAAAATCCATATTTAATTCCGTGTTTTAAAATCCATATTTCATAAACACAAGAATCTCATGATCGTTTGTTAATTTTAAAATCTTGAATCGTTACAGATTTTATCTTTCTTAAGCAGACATGGCATGGGTGTCATATCTAATACATACATAATTCCAACACATACATATCTACACATGCATTCATATACATATATGTATTATGCGTAAATTAAACGTGTTTGGTTATGGCCCCATCCTATGTGATATTTCCAAGCTAATGGAATTATCAAGGTTAATCTATGGTGGTTTCAAATACTACACTATTACATGTCTTTATCTTCTTCATTGCTCCATCATTTGGATTGCCTCCTAGCTTCCTTGCTTCCAAGTCTCCATTGAACAATTACATTGAATAATAAATAAATCTATTCTAATGAAATTACAAGAAGAACTCAAGTTACATTCGAGATTAACAATTACAATGAATAAACGACATGCAAGTCGTATTTAGAAATCAAAACCATAAAACAAAACCACTATCATATGGGTCTTTAGGCCATAACCATCCACCATGTTATCACATAACACATGTAATATATCTCAGATTATATAAACATATCATATAATCATATATAATAAATTTCGAAATTTCAGAAAATCAAATAAATTTTAGAAAATAATAAATCACCAATTTGGGGCCTGTAACGTCGTCAAACGGCTTACAGACGCGAAGCTGACAATGTCAGTATTGCTCAGTGATACGATTCCAGTCAGAAAACACATATCATTTGCGAAAATGAGACACTGGACACAGATTTCAAAAAATCTACCGAAGCCCTTTCAGAATTCGTATCGAATACGATTTCCATAACAAGAACAAACATGTATCATATATATACAGCAATACACACAATCATCCCATGATTATACAACTCATGAATATCATATATTCTAAATCATATAAAACATATATATATCAATATATAGTCATGGCATATCATATATATGTTTACATACATCGAAAAACTGTTAAACACATAACCAAATCATCCCATTATACACGTAGCTCTGATGCCATTGAAGGGTTTCGGGCATGAAAACGCAGTGGAATTAACGTAAAAACAAAAAAAAAATCGAAACCCAATCGCAGGTTCCATGTATAACGTTGGATGATTATGGTGAAGAAGTATGTATCTTAACAAAGCTTTCGTATGCTGTTTAATGGAGGTCCAGAAAGATGAATCACAACAGTCCTTTGTTGCAAAGATTTGCTCTCTAAAGAAGTCCACACGAACGCTTGATCGTCCTACGATCACCGGAGTTGGTACTAGCCGAATTGTTTGTCTCTCTCTCTCTTTCTCTAGCCTCTCTTGATGTTGAGCAGCTAGGGTTTTTCTCTAAAACGAAATTTGATGATTTAAACCCTAATACTATACATCATTATGTATATATAGGGGAGAGAGAGATTTTGGGCCTAACCCTAATCCATGTGGTTTCCAAAACCCATTATGACTTTGGGTTATTATTATTATTAAATCTGAATTCTAATATAATAATCAAGTCCCACTTAATTAATTCAATAATTAAATTAAAATAATAATAATACTTATTAAATCCGAATTCTAATATAATTAATCAAGTCCCACTTAATTAATTTAATAATTAAATTCGAATAAACAATAATATATTTAAATTCGTAATTTAAATAAACCTCCGTTTTGACGTTCTTTGTGTGTGACCCTTTAGGTTATTATTACGCTGGCAATAATTTTATTATCTAATAATAAAATTATAAACAATGAGCGGCATCTAGTAATACATCATTGCTACCCAAGTAACAATAATAATTGGTTATTCAATTAAACATTTCGTGAATAATGTGCAATGTAATATAATCCCTTTAACCTTATATTATAGATTAAACTCGAGGCATGTATAGTGTCATCCTCTTCAACGTTTAATCTTGGTTTCCTTGATCAATGAGTAGACTATTTAAACAAATCAATATTTGAGTATGACCATGCATTTCATAGTCTCACTCAATCAAGAGGCCAATAATATCAAACCTAGAATTGGAGGGTTAAATCCTATATCTATCATTCATATTCCCCATACGATTCATAGCATACCCAATGTCCACCTTTATCATTACCCGGTTAAAGGTAACTTTGAGTGTAATCAAAGTATATTAATTCTCCTATAAAAATATAATGATTTCAAGTCAGAGGATCATTACATCATTATCACTGTGAGATTTCTTATGACACTTATTAACATGTAGAATCTCACGGCGGGTCTTTCCAGTGTCATGTATTGATACATACACTTATGTTCTTGACTTTAGTATCACCATACCTATGACCAATGAGATGTGGTCATCTGTCAACAAACATACTAGTCTTATTGCATTATTACTGTCCTTAAATAATAATACTTGACTAGGGAATTTTAGGAATAAAATACTATTCATATAATCTCATTTTTAAGTCACATACTTAAAGATATATATTACGTATTATTATTCCAAGGACATTTATTATTCTTTCAATTTATGACGTAGTAAATAAAGACATAATAAATATTAATTAAATAATCACATAAAACATAATCCTTAATTGTTTTCAATAAAACATTAAAAGTATTGTCTCTAGGACACCAATACTAACATTGAATCCAAACATTCATCTGACAAAGTTAAGTTATGAAGTGTTGTAGCTTTATAGTACTTGACCACCAGAGGCTTTTCAAATGCTTCGACACCGATCTCTATTATCTTCTTCTCTATTAGATCTCTCAGTATCTCATTTGTTTTATGCCCACCAAAGATGACTTTCCTCTTCAGCACATACAACTCCATGATATTCATCTTTTCAAAGCTCTTTGTCGATAAAATCTTTGACCCCAATGTTATTGAATTTATAAACATTTTTCACCCGTACTTGGATGCACTTACTGACACGCTTGTAATTTCTTCAGATAGCATTGCATTGAATTCATGAACATCTTCAAATTTTTCCCTCATGGTTATGAAGAGATCAAGGACTTTTCTATCTTTCTTCTGAGTCAGGGTTAACTCCTTCTTCTTCAGTAGACTCTTTTCTTCATCCCAATTAGGACCAACTTTAGCTTCTATGTCCTTCACTATATTCCTCCTTTCCATAGCGTGTTGTACTCTTTTCCATTTTCTCTTCATCAAATCTTGAGCCTGAACTATGTCTTGAGTAATAACTTTTTCTACACCAACCAGAAGACAATCATTATCAATAGCATATTTTTCTGCAAACTCCTCCTCAACATCTATTCCTGCAGCCTTCACAGTTTCTTCAATTTCCATCTCTGTTGGAACATCCATTGGCACATAAGGCTCAAATATTTCTCCTTCTTCTAGTTGCCTCGCTCCTGGCCTATAGAAAATATCTAACTCACCCTGAGCTGTGTATTCCATGATCATTTTTGCTCCAACTTTTTCTTGTGCTAATCTCTCCCCCTCAGTTGGGTTATCCTCCCTTCTGAATGGAGTAAGCTGTGTTGTTGGAGTTGGTTGAGTAGAAACCGGAACTTTCTGAGCCAGCAGTTGTTTGACTAAATCTTTGATTTCTTTGATTTCTGCTCTCTATTGCTCATGTACCTCCAGGATCTTTCTAATTGAGTAGTAAATTTCTGTTACTTGGGCCTCCAGATTTAAAATCCTTTAGTTGTGTGCAATATGTGCAATGTGTGGGGTGTTTGTTTGGTTTGTGGGTGTCTCACTCCTCGATGTTTCTATTTGAGCACGACCTTTAACGCTCACACTCGGTTGTTCTGGGTCAGGGAATTAAAGATCGCTTAGGTTTAGTGTTTCACTCATGTCCATAATAACATCCAGATCTTCAGTACCTGCATTAAAATCCTTATCCCTTCTATGGGTAGGTTGCCTCTCCGCCGGACCACTATGGGTGGGGAGAACTCCTTTTACAGGAACTGGGGGTTTGAGACTCAGTGTGGTCACCGCTGTGGATTCTATAATGATTGGCAAGAGAGTAGAATCCGCGATGCCAGCTGAAGCCATTGAAGGCATTACCTGCTCAGAGACACCCTGAAGAGGTTCTACTATCGAAGCAGTAGATACTCTCTTAATAGAGTCTACATCCCCTCTATGGATGTGTTGTCCTTCTACCTGTCCTGATAAGGTAGGGTGGACCTCCGTTGAAGGAGCTGGACTTTGAATTTCCAGGGGGGTCACCACCTCAGGCAATGTAATATATGACAATTGAGAGCCTGTGGTACCCCACGAAGCCTGTGAAGGCATTTCTACTTGAAGTGGTGATGCTGCTGACACAGCTACTCCTTTAATGGAGACCTCTTCCTTTCTATGAGAGAGTTGTTTTTCCACTTCACCCACTTGGGGAGGGAAAATATCCTGAATAGGATCTAGAGATGTTAAGTCCCGGGGGGTCACCACATTTGACAATGTAATGAATGGCTCGTTAGAGTCAATAATGCCCCCAACTATCTGTGAAGACAGGTTCTGAATTGGATCAACCAAAATAGTACTAGCTATTGAAGTAGTGAATTTCGTTACAACATCTGGTTCTGTTCCCGTACCTTTCAGGATTTTATCAATTTCAGAATTAAGGTCACGAAGGAAGAGAAATGTTTCAGAGATTGGAGAATCAGGTTCACGGCTTATAGATGCCTTAGGTTTAAAATTCATTTTTCTACGTTTTTGAGAAGGCAGAGCTGTAGGGGATATTTGAAAAACTTCCTGATCCGGTAGGGATTCACTCCTATCATCTAATACAATGGTCTTTTTCTGGTGTTAGGAGATGAAAGAAGTGTTTGTTATTCTCTGACAGTGGTTAGAACTGGTTGGTCTGCCAGTTCATTGCCAGCTTCAACGGCCACTGGGGGCTCTTGTGTGTGCATTGCTGTTTGAGGCATAGTAGGAGATATTGTGACAAATTATTTAGTTAGGAAAGCAGAAAAGTCAAAGTCAAGAAGTGTACCTTCATCCATATGTTCATAAGAAATGTTAGGGATGTACACCTCTGTAGTCTCAGGCTCTTCCACTTCTGCCTCGACAACTATCTCCTCTGTTTGATTTTCAGGGGTATTCCTTTGTTCTTCTTCAGGAATTGGTTCTTGCTCATGTTCAGAACCAGCTTCTTCCATAATTTCATCGTCTTTATCAGTGTCCGGTTCTTCTTCTTCAATTGCTGCTGAGTTTCCAGAGTCACTTGAAGTTTCAGCTTCATTATCCTTTTCAGAGGTTGCTGCTGCTGCTTCTTCTGTTGCAGCTTCTTCGTCTTCTTCATTAACCTGTCTAAGAAGAGCAAAGTAATCTCTAATAGGCTCAGTCATTGGAGAAGGAGTATAGCTGTTAGGATAGTCAACCTCATTCTGTAGAAACATAATTGTCTTGAACTGGAGTGAGGGTGACTCTTCAACTGACTGTTATGAAATAGTTGTAGTTGATCAGCTCTCAGCACTTGATTCAACACCCTCTGCAAAAATCTAGGATACAGACAGATTTTCCATCTTTGCCTGGTTCTTGATAATCTCTATCTTGATCAGCTTGCCAAAGTTTATCCTGGATCCAAAAGCTACTGCATACCCAATCACTTTATTGAACTGCGTGATTTCGTGGAAGCCACCTGTCTGCGGTGCAAAGCCATGAGACAGGATGTTGAAGAACAGGCTCCACTCCTTGGTTAGGTAATTTTTCTAAATCTTCTTCGGAAGATTATTGTTTACTCTGGTGCAGTGCAGGAACATGAAGAATTTGTCTAAATCTGCTTGAGATGGCTCATCTTCAAAATTCTCAAACGGTAGATGAAGTGCTCGATTGATGTCATTCTCAGTTATTCGCACCTTCTGTCTCTGAATCTTGCATGTAAAGGCTGAGATGCCATCTGCAGATGTGTCCTGAGCAGACCTGTATACCTGTCTTAATAAATTTCTATTCAAAGGAACAAAAGTCGTTAATGCGTACCAGACTATTGAATGTTCGGTTAAAAACCTAGCCCAGTTACCTAAGTCTCCCGCTTCGGTCCATTCATTTACTAAAATTGATAAATAATTAGTCTTCTTAATCTCAAAATTACCTGTCATTTTATCAAATTGAGAGGTAATTTTTATGAATTAAAATTACTAATTAATATCAAATAATTTTAGTAAATTACTAACCAAACCCTAATTTTTAAAATTACTTGGATTTTCGTAAAATAAATATATAATTGACTCATAGTAATTTTAAGCACACTTTTAATTATATTATAATTTTTAATCGATTTTAACAATTAAGAACCCTAGTCAATCAGTTCGAGTTTTTTAAAAATGTGAATTTTATAATCTTAACCAAAGTTAATGGGACCACTTGCAAATGATAGGCTTGATTGCGGGGTTCACAAATCTGGTCTTAGATTAAAAATGGACAAAAATTGACTTAGATTTGTTCGATTAAAAACTGGTAGATCTAAGTTTTTGCTTGCGCCTACAATGGTGTGTCTACTGTATATGTATATAAATGATCGCAACAAAACCCTTGCACATATTTATAGGCACCACAAAAACAAGATTGAAATTTGCTAAGTACTTTAGTTGCGCCAATAGTGCTTACACTGTATTGGCGCCACTAAACCACTTCGTGTAACAAAACTTGGTAAAGGTATTTTGTTGCGCCTTCACAGTGGATACACTGTATTGGCGCCACAAAATCCCTTTGCGTAACAAATTGCTCGCACTAAATTTTTAAGTATTTTGTTGCATCTTTACAGTGGTAACACTGTGTAGGCGTAACAAAACCTATAGGTGACACTTGAGTTTTCATGAAAATATTTCTAAGTACTTGTTGATAAATATGTTGCGCCTATACAGCGGTTGCACTGTATGGGCGCCAATAAACTTTTGAAGCGCCACAAGTACTTATTAAAATCTCAAGTATTCCTAGATTTTTCTACTTTTAAATAAATAATATTTATGAATAATTTGTATAATTAATCAACAATAATTAATTACTCACAAATATTTATTAATAAGAATAATAAAATTAATTGTTAAAATTATTATCATAAATAAAATATGCTTCTCATTATTTTACTTTTATTTTAAATATAAGAATAAATATTAATATTCATCCTTTTTATTTAAAATAATTTCAACTATTATTTAAATATATAAGTGCCAAGAATTTATCATTTAAATACAAGCACTTAAATAATTTTTAAGATCAAAATTAAATAAATACCAGATTAACAAAATTAGTAGGCATGCACAAGGTATTTATCTAATATTTAATCTTAATAACTGGAAAATAATTTGGTAAATAAATTCACAAGTCCTAAAAATATTAAGATTAATTAACTAGTGAATTTATCAGCTTCAAATTGCAGTTTTTGATTACCAGCTAATCCCATATTCACAAACCAGTCTAGTGTAAGAAATTTCATCTAGTGGTTTAGTGAAGATGTCTGCAATTTGCTGCTTGTAGGTACAAAATGTAACTCTACAGTACCATTCATGACATGCTCTCTAATGAAATGATACCTGATATCAATGTGCTTGGTCCTTGAATGTTGAACATGATTGTTTGTGATGGCTATGACACTTGTGTTGTCACAAAATATTGGAATTTTGCTCAGTAACAGTCTATAGTCTTGAAATTGGTTCCTTATCCACAGTATTTGTGCACAGCAACTTCCAGCAGTAACATATTCAGCTTCAGCTGTTGACATTGCAACTGATTGCTGCTTCTTGTTACACCAAGACACCAATCTTCTACCAAGGAATTGACAACTCCCTGATGTACTCTTTTTATCCATCCTACAACCTACATAATCAGAATCTGTATAGCCAACAAGGTCAAAACATGTATCTTTAGGGTACCAAATTCCAAGATTCAGACTTCCCTTAAGATACCTAAAAATCCGTTTAACAGCTATAAGATGTGATTCTTTAGGGTTAGACTGAAACCTAGCACACAAGTATGTAGTAAACATAATATCTGGCCTACTTACAGTTAAGTAAAGTAATGAGCCGATCATACCTCTATAGCTTGTGATGTCTACCTTCTTACCATGTTCATCTTGATCAAGCTTAGTGACAGTTGTCATAGGGGTTTTGGCTGATGATGCATTTTCAAGACCATACTTCTTCAATAGATCTCTGATGTACTTGGTCTGGCAAATGAAGATTCCATCTTTCCATTGGCTTACTTGGAGTCCAAGGAAGTAATTCAACTATCCCATCATGCTCATTTCATACTTACTCTGAATTAGCTTAGCAAATCTACTACACAACTGATCGTTAGTAGAACCACATATAATATCATCCACGTATACTTGTACTAATATCATGTCATTTTTATGCATTTTATGAAATAGAGTCATATCTATAACACCTATAGTGAAACCATTTTTAATTAAGAATATAGATAGAGTATCATACCATGTCCGAGGTGCTTGCTTTAAGCCGTAGAGTGCCTTGAAGAGAAAGTATACAAAATCTACAAATTATGGATCTTCAAACCCTGGGAGTTGTTCCACATACACTTCTTCTTCAAGCTCTCCATTCAGGAATGCACTCTTCACATCCATTTGATAGACTTTAAAGTTGGAATGTGCTGCGAATGCCAGAAACATCCAGATAGCTTCAAGCCTTGCCACTGGTGCATAAGTTTCATCATAACCTATTCCTTCTTCTTGGGAATAACCTTTAGCAACCAGTCTGGATTTGTTCCTCGTAACAATGCCATCTTCATCCATTTTATTTCTGAATACCCACTTTGTGCCAATTATTGACTTGTTTTTTGCCTGGGTACCAGCTTCCAAATTTTTTGTCTCTGAAACTGATTGAGTTCTTCTTGCATAGCAGTAACCCAATCTGGATTTTCTAGTGCTTCTTCCACTCTCTTTGGCTCTATTTCAGAGATAAAGTCAGAGAATAAACATTCATTCTGAGAAGCACGTCTAGTTTGGACTCCAGCATCTGGATCTCTTAGAATCAACTCAAAGGGATGAGCTCTACTCCACACCCTATGTCTAGGCAGATTTGCCCTAGAAGATTCAGCCTGATTATCATTAAAGTGTTGAGTCCTGCTAGTAGATCGTTCAGTTGATCCCCCTGAGCTGCAAGCATTTTTTATTACGAAAAAAAGGGTTGAGAATGAGATTCTCTACCACTACTAGTAGTTTCTATGAATCTTCCACTATTTCCACTATTAGGGTCAGAATCATCATTGTTGTTATTCTAATTTGGTGCTTGATTTTCTATTACAGCTTTAGGTTCTACTCTACATTCCTCTGAGTTCATGTTTTCAAACTCCAGAGTTTCAGTGTCGTCTGTTCTTTGTAGACTTGGGAGCTTGAGATCATCGAAAGTTACATTCATGCTTTGAATGACCTTCTTGTGTTCAACCACATAAACCCTGTATGCCTTAGATTCCAGAGATTAGCCAAGAAATATTCCCTCATGAGCCTTGGATTCAAACTTTCCTAGATGCTCATCATCTTTCAATATAAAGCACTTTTCTCTAAACACATGAAAATATTTCAGTGTTGGTTTCTTGTTTGCCATCAACTCGTACAGAGTCTTGTCATGATCTTTATTTACCAGGGTACGATTCTGAGTGTAACAAGCTATGTTGACTACTTCAGCCCAGAAGTAAAGAGGTAACTTAGCTTCATTCAACATTGTTCTTGCTGCTTCTACTAGAGTTTTGTTCTTTCTTTCTACTACTCCATTTTTTTGTTAAGTTCTGGGTGCTGAATATTGTCTTGAAATCCCTTTTTCAATGCAGAAATCATTCAGGGTTATATTCCTGAACTCTGTTCCATTGTCAGACCTAATTTTCCTGACAGACAAACCAGCTTCTAACTCTCTCCTCTTTATGTGATCTATAATTGTTTGAGGGGCTTCATCCTTTGAGGCTATAAACAACACCCACGTGTACTTGGAGTAGTCGTCTACAATCACTAGTGTATATCTCTTCCTTGACATAAACATAACATTGACTGGACCAAATAAATCCATATGAAGAAGTTGCAGTGGTTCAGTAATGTCTGATAAATTTTGCTTCGGTGAGATGCTTTCTTTGACTTCCTTTTTTCACATGCTTCACACAACCCTTCTTGACAGAATTCTATCTCAGGTAAACCTCTAACCAATTCCATCTTAACTAAAGAGTTCATTGCCTTGAAGTTCAGGTGTGAAAGTTTCTTGTGCCATAACTAATCGTCCTCTGTTGAAGCTTTGCTGTAAAAACATTGAACTTCGTTTTTGCTTGCAGAGAATAAGTCAGCTACAAAGAGATTCCCCTTTATCACTCCTTGAAAAGCAAGCTTTGCATCTTTTCTATTTTGGATTGCACATCTTTCTTTCTCAAATGTTACTTTGTGGACCTTATCAGTGAACTGACTGATACTTAGAAGGTTGTGCTTTAATCCTTCCACAAGAGAGATATTTTCAATGATAACATTGCCAATTTCCAGATTGCCATTTCCCGTTGTGAATCCTTTGCTGTTATCTCTAAAGGTCACTATTAGGCCAGCTTTCTCAATCAAATCTGATAGCAGGGCCCTATCACCAGTTATATGCCTTGAAAAACTGCTGTCGAGAATCCACATGACACGCTTGTTCTTTGATATGCCCTGCAACCACAGATTGATTACTTCTTCTTTGGCACCCAAATTTGATTGGGTCCAAGAGGCTTAGATAAGTAAACAGATTTAGCTGCAGAAATTTTCTAGTCCTTGTCTTTCTCATCGACTGTTCCCTTGCCCTTTGGTTTAGCCTTGACAGAAGTGTCTTTAGGCTTAGGGACAGGGGCTTCCTTCCTAGACTTAGGAGGACTAGCAGTCTCTGCCCTAACATGCTTTCTATTCATGTTCACATCTGTATTCATGTAAGTACTAGATGATGTATTCATAAAGTTTATGTATGCAGACATGATGTTGAAAGCATATGGCATGCATCCTATTTTACCACACGGTTGATGAGGGATAGACATAGCAGGCATGGCAGACATATTAGAAGTTTCTTCTTTTACTACTTTTATCTTTTTGCATGCATGCGTAAGATGACCAGTAGAATTGCCATTATTACAAACTTTTCTAATAGCTTTGGGAGAGTAGGCATAATCATTTTTCTTGTTAACACTTATCTTGCCATTTCTGTTAGCTTTCTGCTTTTCATTCTTATTGCCTAAATCACTTTTAATTTGTTCCTTAGGATCTACAATTTTTACAGATTTCTTAGGCAACTCTTTTTTACTTTCTTCATCTTTCTTTTTATCATCAGCAAGGATTTCTTCTTTCATTAAGATATGTTCTTCATCTAGGGGTTCGATGACAAACTTCTTGTATAGGGGCTTAACGACATTTTTTAATACATGTGGAATGTCTTGCTTCACAGGACTTTCCTCAGCAATTGATTCCTCAAGTCTCTTTCCTTCCTTTTCATCATGGTCAAATCCTATTATAGTTTTCTGACCTATGACTTGTTTACCTATTGCCTCCTTAATAAGATTAGCATATTTCTTATAAGCCTGAAGTTTTAACTCTAATTCAGAAATTTTATTCCTAAGCGTAGTTTCTACTTCCTGGTTGCGATATTCTATCTTCTGTTTCAGATATTCTAAGTTAACACATGCAAGCTCTAGTTCTTCATTTCTTGCTTCTAGCATTTTATTATTTAGAACTAGTTTAACATTTTCTTCTTCAGATGCTAGCATGCTTGTGTCAATGTTAAACATTTCTACGCTTAGATCTTCTATAGTTTTCTTATAATCAGAATTAGACATGTTAAATGTGGAAAGAAATGATACCCTTGATGACTGAGGTGATGCCTCTGAAGAGTCTTCCATAAGTGCAACATTTCCATATGTCTCTTCTTCATCATTGTCTGAGTCATTCCAGCTGTTTCCCTCGGCTATATAAGCTTTGCCCTGATACTTCTTTACCAGTGCATCATACTTTTGCTTGAGTTCGTCATACGACTCCTTTCTCTTTTTTCCTTGCTTAGGCTTCCTGCATTCTGTAGCAAAATGCTCGGGTTCATCACAATTATAGCATTTGAACTTACTACGGTCTACCATCCCCGTCTTATAACCTCCTTTGCTGTAAGACCCTGAAGACGAACCACCTCGATTGTTGTTTCTGAAACTGGAACCACTGTAACTAGAGTTACTCTTGAATTTGTTCTTAGGGTTCCTCCTAAACCTGAGGTTCTTGAACTTCCCTGCCATATAGGCCATTGTCTTGTTTTCCAACTATTCAAGTTCTTCCATTGAATAGAAGTCATCTTCATCACCTGCTTGAGCATTCTTTAAAATTTCAGCTTCTAGAATCTCTTCTTTCTCAACAGCAGGCTTCACTGTGCTAGTCTCTGTGAGAGCAAAATCCTTGGCTACAAGTGTTGTAGTCTTCAACAGTGATGTATTCTTACTGTCCACTGTACCTGACCCATAAATGATCTGTCTCTACTCTTGATCCATTTCATGAGTCTTGAGCTTCCCATATAGAATTTCAATGGACATGTCATTTATGTCACTTCTCTCTCTGATGGCAGAGATTTTGTGTTCCAGGTGTGCTGGTAGTGTCAACATGAATTTTCTGTTGATCTCCCTACGTGAATAGTCCTTCCCATGCAGTGATAAGTTGAGAATTAGTTGATTTAATGAAAGTGGACATCTTCTTCTTCCATAAAATGTATTCATTTTTATCAAAGGCTGGGATTTTGATGCTACTAAGTTTTGGGTACTCATGGTTGTGAAGAATTTTAAATCTTAAGAAATAATTAATTTCTCAAAAATTAAAATTAATTCGAATAAAAATTGAATTTCGTAAAATAAATTTTTGTTCGAATTCTTGATGATTGATAACTTTTTAAAATTAGTGTATTTAAAATCAAAAAAAATTCGAATATTGAATTTTCCTTAAAATAAAAGAAATTTCAATATAAATTTTTCTAGATCTAAAAATCCACTTTTTTCGTAAAACTATTTTTGGATCTTGATTTGTAACTTCAATCAACAAGCTCTGCTACCAATTGTTAGGTACAAAATCATCATAGAAAGGGGGGGTTGAATATGATATGGTAGATTTTTCATTTAATTGCGGATTAAGTGGTTGTGTTCTTGAGATATGAAAATGGCAGTTAATGAAACATAAATATTCGGGGAAATAAAGATATATTATTAAATCTTTGAGTGATATACTTTTAATCAGTATGATTAGCTTCCATGGGTTCAATCAATGTTACAACAGAAATACAGTTGGGTGTGTTTAATGTTTGGCTTTAATGGAGTTTCAGTCTGTATGTCTTTGTGTTGAAGATAAATTAATTCCTTACTGTCCATATTGATTTCACCCATATATATATTTTGTAGGCTTTTTGGAAATTGATTTCCAACAATGTGAAGTCCTTTGTTGCTCCTAGTACATGGTGAGTGGTGTGTAGGCGCCACTTGGATTGTTTGTTGCGCCTTGAGTCTTTTGTTGCGTCACTAAGTAAGTTTAGTTGCGTCTGTACACTATTCTCCTAGTGCAGGCACCACTAAACTACTTAGAAACATTTACACAAGTTATGTGGTTCTAGTATGACATTTTGTTACGCCTGCACACCAGTTGTAGTGTGTAGGCACCATAAAACTCACATATTAACTTTGTTGCGCCAATCACATGGTTATGTTGCGCCCATAACATGTTTGTTGCGCCTACACTCTATATGCAGTGTATAGGCACCACAAACATGGCCAAATTCTTCCTTGCGCCTTGAACTTGTTTTGTTGCGCCTATGCCTTTTTTGTTGCGCCTCTATAGTACTTCAAGAGTACAGAAGCCACCAAATGTAGTATTACTTGCCTTAACATATTTCTTGAATTGTTTGAAGCATTTACCACTTGGTCTTCACTCTTCTAGCTTGATCAATTGATTTCCTTCTGATTAACCAAGAAAATTCTTTTCTTGTTGTGCTGACGCTTAGTGCACTGGTCTGGTTGACAAACGACTAACACTGAATTGAATTCCCTTGACTTCTGTTCTATTTCAGCTGATTAACTTTGGACTGTTGCATTGCTTTTGATCACTGAAACCCATTGGCATTCATACCTAAATAATTACACTGTCTTTAGTCTGAAATCTTCTGAACTCTTATTTATTGCTGAGGCCTGATCATTTTAATGAACTCCTCTCGCTGACGTTCAGTAAGCCTTTCATCTTGAATGCTCTACAATGATGTATGTATGATTCCTATTTATATATCCTTCCGGATTCATGTACTGCATATTAGTATTATTTATCTGTCTTTGTTTCTTAGTTGAGTTATCGTTATCACTATTACATACTACATTACATTATGCTTTACAATTTATATTCTATTTAGGTAATTATAATTGTACTTATATAAGCACATAATAGGTTTACTTTGAAAGTGTTTAAACTGCACCATCTTTCTCATAACCTAGTCACACGTAAGAACTTTGTTTTTCTTGAAAGAGTTGTATTATTGTATCATATTTTATATATAGTTAATAAAATTTGTTAGTTCTTTATACTTGTGTTTGAATTAGTAAATTGGTTTGCACAATTATATTCAACTCCCCTTCTACAATTATTATTTACTGGGCAACAATTGGTATTCGAGTTAACTGATAATATACATTCAGAAAAGATCTAGACAAATCTAACTCAAACAAGTATGAAAGCATAATGATCCTCATCTTGAAGAAAACTGAATACCCTACATGGAGGGTAAATATGCTAATATTTCTGAAAGCCACAGATCCTGATTACTTGGACATGATCAATGATGGACCTTACCTACCCACAAAGCAAATGCCACCCACTGTTAGGGATAGACATACTATATCAGAGTATTATACTCTAAATAAAAAGAAGGAATGGACATATGAGGAGAATGTTGAAGTATTGAAACATGCAAAGGTAAGGAATATTTCACATAATAGTCAAGACTCTGTGATGTCTAATTGGGTTATAGTTTATAAAATTGTAAATGAGATATATGACACTCTTGAGATGCAATGTCAAGGTACAAGGGATATTAAAAAGAATGGGAGATATGTTCTTATACAAGAATATGAATATTTTGAGGCCAAATCAAATGAACCTCTTACTGATATTTATGACAGGTTTTTTACTCTAATAAATGAGTTAGTTTTAGTTGACAAAGTTTATGACAATGAGGATTCCAACACAAAGTTTCTGATGTCACTACCTGAAGAATGAGATATCCAAACCTCCTTGATAAGAGACAGAGCTGATTTGAATGAGATGACTCTGGATAAAGTGTGTGGGAGATTGAAAACACATGATCTAGAGCTCCAATAAAGGAGGAACATGAGGAGCACCAAGGTGAAATATGCTGCTCTAAAAGCTAAAATCATTCCAGCCAAGGTAAAGGAACCTAGTAGAGGAAAGTCTTCAAGAGGGAAAGCCAAGGTTATAGAACCTGAGAGTGAAAAATCAGAATCAGAGTCATCTGTAAACTCTGACTCAGACTCTGATGGTGGATACACAGACTCTGACGGAGATGGTTGCTATGATTTTGAAAGGCTTAAAAAATATGAAGTACAGGAAATTCATGAAGCAAGGCAACTTATCAAAGAAAGACTCAATGTCTGTAATAAGGAAATGTACAATAAGGATAACAATGAGTCTAAGTCTGGGAAGGTTGACAAGTCACAAGTGAAATGTTATAAGTGTTGTTAGGAATATATTCATTTGATGATGTACAAAACATTAGAACAGGATTTAGCATTGTTTATTTGTAATAAGTCTTTCTAGTTTCTGAAATTTTATAATCAAAGTCTAGATAGTCAACATACTTGTACTTAGAAGATTTTCTGTAGAAAGTAAAACTAGAGTCTAGATGAAGATCAGAGTCTGGAAGGTGATCAGAGTCTATAGACTATCGGAGTCCACAATCTGTCAGAGTCTACATTTGATCAGAATCTATAGTCTATCAGAGTCTATAGTCTGGCAGAGTCTGAAGATTTCAGAGTCTATAAAGTTAAAGCTAAACTTGGAAGATGATCACAGGAATGAGAAGTCTTCAAAGATAAAGACAAAAATATTACAGATATGCTATGAGAAGGAAAAAAAATTTCAGAAGGAAACTATCAACTAATAATTAAGAATTCTATTCCTATTATAATTTGATTTTATGTTATTAGTTGATAGGTAGCTCTCTATATAAACACTCTATGTAACCTAATTGTATTTTGTCGAAGTTTAAAGTTTTGTGGAAGCATAAAGATAGAGAGAGTTACTGTGAGAAACACATAGAAGCTGCTATGATTTGTGTACACCTTAGGAGAGTTTGTATTTACCCATCAATAATATAAACAGTATTCATTCATATCTTTGTGTTTGATCTTTTTTCTTAATTCAAATCTTTAATTCATATTGAGTTGATTTTAATCAAGCAGAAAAAGCACACAAGTATTCAACCCCGTTCTACTTGTGCAACTGGGAAAACAATTGGTATCAGAGCCTAACGTTTAAAGTTGATCAAAGATGTCTGGAAACAAAGACGATAATTCTAAGATTTCTATGCTTAAAAGAAATGAGTACACCCACTGGAAGATTAAGATGTTGCACCATCTGGAAGCTACAGACCTTGACTATTTTGACAGGATTTATGAAGGACCCTATATGCCCTCAAAGCTTGTGCCTCAAACCATTGAAGAAGGTTAAATAACTGAAGGGTACTTCATTGAAAAACCAAAGGTTGAATGGACAAAAGAGTACAAAGAGAATGTCCTTAAGAAGGCAAAAGTCAAAAACATTATCTTTATAAACTGTGTTATATCATGCAAAACTGCTAAAGAGATGTGGACAAAACTTGAAGTGTACTGGGAAGGGACTAATGATGTCAAGAAGACTGCTAGGTCTCTACTAAATCAGGAGTATGAGTATTTTGAAGCAAAATCTGGGGAATCTATTACTGAGATGTATGATAGGTTCACAAAACTCCTGAATGAGATGGTTATACTTTGTAAGGTTTATGATTCTGAAGACACAAACATCAAGTTTATGTGAGCACTTCCTGAAGAGTGGGACAACAAAACTACAGTCATAAGGGAAGCTAGAGATTTGGATGAAATAACTCTAGAAGAATTGTATGGCAGACTCAAGACATATGATTTAGAGATGCAACAGAGAAAGAATAAGAAATCTGTGAAGGCAAAATATGTGGCACTCTTAATGAAGTATGAGAAAGAACAATAGGAAGAAACCAGAGAAGCAAGAATCAAGGACTCAAGGAAGAAGGGTAAAACTGTTGTTGAGTTAGAGTCTACTAACACAGACTCTGATTCAGATGAAGAGATTGATCTAAGTCAAATGATGGCTATGTTTGCTAAGAATTTCAACAAAAGAACCGGTAAATTTAGAAAGAGGCCATCATTCAAGAAGGAAGATGAAAAGGTTGAGATGAGCAAGAGCACTATAATTAAGCTTGACAAAGAAAAGGTCAAGTGTTTTAACTGTGGTATATTGGGGCACTTTGCTAGTGAATGCAGAAAATTAAAAAGTCTAAGGCAAAGGGAAAGCACTTCTCTCAGTAGGAAGTGATAGGGCATATTCAAGCTCAGAGGATGAAATTGATTATGAAAATCTAGCATTGATGGCTTCCTCCTTGAGAAAATCAGAATCTCTCAAAGAACCTTCATCTCCCAAGACTCAGGTATCAATCTTCTCCCCTGAATCCTTACTTAATTTAGACTCTAATGGTATAAAAATTGTGCAAAGTGAGATTAAAAATATAATGACAAACTATAGGTCTATCACTAATGAAAGTGAAAGGTTAAGAGAAGAAAATTTAACTTTGACAAGTATGAATAACCATTTAGAGTCTGAGTTAGTGTTAATGGAATAATACAAAAAGGATTATGAGAAATATAGGTACAACTACACTAAAATCTTGAAATCCTATTACTATGTTAAGAAAGAACTAGAGGAAGAAAGACTTAAGTTCAGAGTATGGACAGACTCTGGTAGAAAAGTTCAGGAAATTCTCAACAACCAAAATGTATGTCAAACTGCTGGTCTAAGCTATGACCAGAGTCAAAGCAAAAGATCTATTGTTGAGAATGATAACAATGAAGAAGCTAGCCAAATTAATAAGATTAAGGACAAAAGTACCTTTATTCATGTTAAGTTTATGACTCCTGAAAAAAAGACTGATTTATTTAAAGAAACCACAAACTTATCTGTCAACGGTCCCCCTGTTGTTGACAAAAAGACAAATGAAATAGGATAAAAAAAGTCTAAGAAAAATATTAATATAGGGTACCTGTTTAAGTCTAAGTTAAAGGAAAGGCTAGAGAACTTATCAGAGTCTACCAAGACTAGGAGAAATAGGAATGGTAAGGTAGGCATTAATAAGGCCAATAACTATCAAAAGGATCCTAATGCTCCTAGAAAGAGATGTTACAAATGTGGCAACCACAACCATTTAGCTCTAGACTGTAAAACAAAAATTGAGAAAAAATCAGAGTTTATTCCTTCATAGACTCTACAAAGTCACTACATTCCACAGAAGCCTTGTTATCACTGTGGTAGCATATTTCAATCTATTTATATGTGTAAAGACTATCATGATTTGTATTACAATTTATATGAGCTAAAATCTTCAATTGATAAAAGTTGGTATGACACTGGCAAGACTCCACAAGAGTCTAAAGCAACAAAGGAGACATGTAAAATAAAAGTAAAGAATACTAAGCATGTTTCACCCAAAGTTAAAAAGGATCTAAAACTATTTGGGTCCCCAAAACATCTAATTAGTTGCTTTATGTATGCAGGGAACTAGGGAAAAGAGAGTAACCCTAATCCTGGGCAGTTAATGTTGATGACACATAACTGGAAAGAAATCCCTGCTTACAGACTTTGTGGAGATGGCTGGACCAGAAGTATCCTTTAGAGATGGCAACAAAAGACAAATACTGGGATACGACAAGATTGTACTTGGGAATGTCATCATTGATGAAGTAGCTCTAGTTGATGGCTTGAAACACAACTTAATCAGCATAAGTCAACTTGGAGATAAAGGTTACCATACTGGCTTTGGCAACAAAGAGTGTTTGGTAACTCACAAAGAAACAGGCATTTAATTTTCAAAGGGCACAAACAAGGTAACATATATGAAACCAGCTTGAAGCATTGCATTCACAATAAAGTCACATGTCTATATAACAAGGCCTCAACTGAAGAAAGCTGGAAATGGTACAAGAAATTATCACACATCAACTTCAAAACACTCAACAAGTTGGTGAAACAGAATCTTGTGAGAGGACTACCATAGGTTCACTTTTTGCAAGATGGACTTTGTGAAGCATGTCAACTTGGAAAACAAAGGAAAACATCCTTCAAGAGCAAGACAATTAAACCTATTTCTGAACCATTTTATTTATTGCACTTTGATTTATTTGGTCCAGTAAATATGATGTCAATTAACAAAAAGAAATATACTCTTGCCATTGTAGATGATTTTACAAGATTCATATGGGTCTTCTTTCCACATTTAAAGGATGAAGCTTCACAACACATAATGGACCATATCACTTTTCTGGAAACAAAATCAAAGAAGACAGTTAGTGTTCTAAGGAGTGAAAATGGTATTGAATTCAAGAATTCAATCATGGAGGAATACTGTGCATCAAAGGGAATTACTCAACAATTTTCTGCACCAGGAACACTTTAACAAAATGGAGTTGTGGAGAAAAAGAATAGAACACTCATAGAAGCTGTCAGGACAATGTTGGCAGATTCTAAACTGCCAGTATATTTCTGGGCTGAGGCAGTCATTACAACATGTTTTACTTAAAACTGCACATTGATTAATATGCATGGAAAGACTCCATATGAAATGGTAAAGAACAAGAAGCCAAGTATGAAACACTTTCACATATTTAGATGCAAGTGCTTTGTACTAAAAGTACATCCTGAAAATCTAAGAAAATTTGAAGCCAAGGCTGATGAAGCAATTTTCCTTGGATATGCATCAAACACAAAGGCATTCAAAGTGTTTAATCTCAAAACAAGAATTGTTATGGAATCTATTCATGTTGCATTTGATGACAAGAAGATTATAGGATTGCGGAATGAATTAGAGTCTACAACACTGGAATTTTAAAATATGAAAAGCTCTGAGATAGATGAAGATGATGAGGATGAAAAATCTCAAATAACTCCTGAAACAACATAGGAACCTGTATACTCTAAGGGGGAGCTAGAAAATTCAACTCCAAACAATTCAGAGTCTAACAGTTCAGAGTCTACCCAGACAGTGTCTAGACAGATAAAATCAAGTTTTTTAGAGTCTAACTCATTGGGGTCTAGATTAGGCAACTCTGAATCTTTTTTAGAGGCAAATAATTCAGGGGGAGCCTCTTCATTTGAATTTCACTCACACACAAGAAATGCCAATGATTTAGGAGGAGCTTCAAATTCAAGAACCAATCTTCCACCAGTTAGAAAATGGGCAAGGGATCACACTCCTGATTTGATTATTGGTAATCCTGAGAGTGGTGTACAAACTAGAACAACCACTCAAAATGAATGTCTTTATATCGGTTTTCTCTCAAAGAATGAACCCAAGAAAGTTGAGGATGCTTTGCAAGACCCTAATTGGATTATTTTAATACAAGAGGAATTGAATGAATTTGAGAGAAACAAAGTGCAGAAACTTGTACCAAGACCCAGAGATAGATTGATAGTTAGTGCAAATTGGGTGTTCAGAAACAAACTTGATGAGAATGGAACTGTAATTAGAAACAAAGCAAGACTAGTTGCAAAAGGATACTCTCATGAGGAAGAAATTAACTATGATGAAATTTTTGCACTAGTAGCAAGATTGGAAGCTATCACTATTCCTGCTAGAACACAAGGCCCCAACACTCAAAGGCTTGGCCCGTTCAGTGAAATCGTCCATTCTACCAATCCCGAGGAAGTCATCCATAGATCTGACCCCTTATATCAGGTAGTTCAAACCCCTTTTATTGCTACTACTCCTTCTCACACACAAATTTTCACTATTGTTATCCCTAGTAGCATTGTTGCCCAACCTAGGCTTAGACTCTCCTAAGCTTATCCCCCTCCATACATCAGAGGGTTGGAACCCCCACAACACTACGGGTGTAGAGAAGCTCCAAGGCACTGATGTCAATCCTAGAAGAAGGAGGTCTGACAAGGAACCCATGAGAAGTCGACGTTCACAGTCCTGTAAGATATTGGAGGATAAAATCAATTCCTATGAGGCTGAACTCAAGGAGTTGAAGAAAAGTCTGAATAGACTGGCAACATGGCTGACCTTGAGGCATGAAGCTCCTGATGTCATAGAGATAGATGGAACCTCTCGAGAGATGAGGATGGAAGCTCCAAGGGCTGATCCCAACGAGTTGCTACCACTCGAAGATCCTGATGATCCAACGCCCCATTTTACTAAAGCGATTATGAATGCTCCTATCTCAAGGAAATTCAAGATGCCTACCATCAAAACTTACAATGAAGCGGATGACTCAGCTAATCACATAAGAATCTTTTCGAATGTTTTGTTATTACAACCTATCAATGATGCTATTAAGTGCAGGGTTTTCCCTCAAACCCTAGGGGGCATGGCTCAATGTTGATATAGTCGGCTGCCTCCCAACTCCATTGGGTCCTTTAAAGAACTCAGCAAGGCCTTCATAAGACAGTTCATAAGCGGAAGAGTGCACGAAAAAAGCTCAGCTTCTCTCATGAATCTGGAACAAGGAAAGAACGAATCCCTAAGGGACTACTTGAATAGTTTTACTAAGAAAGCCTTGAAAGCCTCATACTTGGATGAAAAAATAGTTATGATAGACTTGCAACAGGGGATGACTGATCCTTACTTTAAAAGTTCAGTAGCTAAGCATCCCCCAGAGAACATGATTCTCCTTCAAGATAGGGCTGAGAAGTATATCAAGGCAGAAGAAAGCATGAAGAAAACTACCATGTCAATGGCGACTAATGGGAATAACAATAAGAAAACAAATGGAGATCAGGAGTACGATGCTCGAGACAAGTATTCTAAGACTGATAAGGAGTCAAGAAAAGGATTTAACGATCATCTAACACCTGGGTTGATGAGCTTTTGCCAATACTCTGGGCATATAGAACCACTCACAAAGTGTCCATTGACGCAACTCCATTCTTCTTGGCTTATAGAGCTGATACAGTGGTTTCAGTAGAAATATCACATGTATCCCCGAGAATCAAGGCCTTTAATCCCGAGGGAAATGAAGAAGGGATGAAGTTTACATTGGACTTGATTGATAAAATCAAGGACAGGGCTCATGCAAAGATCATAGAATATTAGAAGAAATCTTTTTTCTACTACAACTTAAGGGTTAAAGAAAGATTTTTCAGACAAGGGGACTTAGTCCTCAGAAAGGCTGAAGCTTTTAGAGTAGGCCCCAAGGGCAAGTTGGCCCCCAATTGGGAAGGACCATACAAGATAAAGTAATTTAAGGGAGGAGGATCATATACCCTTGAAATTCTAGAAGGCATTGAAGTGCCTTGAACTTGGCATGCCTCGAATCTGAGGGTTTACTATGTTTGAAGGATTCATTGTGAATTCCTATATTTATTAGGAACTAAGTAGAAATAAGGTTCGATGAAACCACTAGGATGTAAGAGCCTTTCGCTCCAAATAAGATTACTATTTTATAAGGGTTGTTCCCACTTTTAGCCTTGAAGGCCCCGATATTATAATAAAGTTTTCTGCCTTATGGCATTTCTTGAACATGTTGCGTTTAGCCTGAGTTGGCAATTAAGTTTGTTGTTCTTCTGTGCTTAAAAGGTATATTTACTCAAACTCAAAATAAACTAAGGCAAGAAAAAGAATAAAATTTAGCGTGGTTGGCACTTTGATTAAAATATAGTCTTACTTGTTCTTTTATGCTCGAAAAATGTATTCTGTCAAATATGTTAAGGCATGAAAAAGAAAAGAAAAACAACACGGATTTTTTATAAATAAAAAGTCTTAGGGTTGGCCGACCAGGATCCAAGAAAAGAGCCTTGGCCGACCAGGAATCCCTGTCGACCAGGGTTCAGAATTGAAGCAAGAAACGACCAGGATCCTGGTCGAATTCGACTAGGATTCCTGGTCGAAAATAAATCAGGAAAAAACCATAATATCGTTAAAATGATTTAAAATGGCTAGAAATTATAGAAAAATCATGAAAAATTCCTAATAAACTAGGAAAAATACATGTGGATATAAATAAATTGTGGAAAATTCTCTATAAATAGAGAAAAATTCCTAAAAATTGAGAAAAGTACATGTGGGTACAAATAAATTGTGAAACATTCCTTATAAATAGAGGAAAATTCCTAGAAAATAAGGAAAATTTCCCTACAAATAAAGAAAAAATTCATAAATATCCAAGAAGACAAGATGGATTTTAGCAAAATATTGGAAGCTATGAAGGCTAACTTCAATGACAAAGTCCGTGGACCTTAACTTCTATAAAGTGTTGCACACTTTACATAAATTAGGGGGAAAATGACATGGGCTGAAATAAGACCTAAAGACATAATTAATGTGACATTAATTAGACCTAGTTTGACCCAAAAGGGAGAACCATTTAATGAGGTCCAAAACCCTAATGATTAAATAAATTTGTAGTTAATTGATTAGCTAAATATATAACTAATTAATAATGTCCAACTACAAGGAAACTACTCCAAGGAGTAGCCCCCAAAACATCTCGATCAACAAGGAAACACATTCATATATGGAAACTACTTCTATCACAAGAAGGATCTAGAATTCTTCGAGGAGGTACCTTGTCCGTCAAGACTCCTAACCATATTATGATTCCAAGACTATCAACATCTATATAAAGGGCCTAACCACTCATTTTTAGAACTACGTCTGGCTTGATTCTCATACACACTGAGATATGTAGGCATCTTGTGAGTACATAGTTAAGTCATGAAATACAAGCGCAACCATTAAAGCTCGATAAGCTCCGACACACATCGCAATCAATACACCCTAGTTTTTAATCCATAACAATAAGTAATTTGCTAAATAAAGAGTTACACTATTGCTTACCAAAATTATAGGTGGATATATAATGGTATTGTTATAAATGCATTTCCATTCTGAAGCATCATTCCTTGTTGTCTCTTTCCCATTCAAGGCCTCAACCTTACTACTATAAATATTTTATCTTTAGGTCAGATGCACTTGACGCTTGTGAATCTGATTGTCAAGGATCCAATACAATTAAAACAATTAATGGACTAAGTAATAGAAACTCTCAAGGGTTTTCTCCCTTGCATTGAACATGTAAAGGGTCTAAAAAGTAGACCTGTCTGTGCCTTTGCACAACAGAAAAATCTTTACATTCACATCCCCGATAATCACATACAATTGCTTTCTATTGCTAGTGAAGTCTAGAAGATTAAGAACTTTGAACTCCCTGAAATTTTATCAATAACTATTAGTCAGTGCATTAAGTCCGAGACCGAGGTCAAATATATAAAATACAAGTTTAACGTGTTACCTTTCAACAATTTCTTGAAAAGAAGGATGTCATTCACGCACATGCTTGTTTGGCTTCTTTTGCAATATTCGAAACCAAATTTTCTTTCTACCACAAGAAAAGATCTTTCATTTAGTGACTTGTCTTCGTAGTTCTAGCCACCAGTTTCATCATTTAGCTCTAGAATTGTAGTGTGACAAATATTTATTTGATTGATGGGTCCAACAAACAATTAACAAGAATTCAAAAAAATAACAAAATTAGATCTATGAATGGTTTAAATGCAATCAAACCAATTGAGGAAACTAAGACATATACCTTGAAGAAGAAGATGGAGACTGTGAAATAAAGATGGGTCTTACTAATTGAAACCCTAAACCCAATTGAACCAATCAAAATAAGATCGAAGTAATTTCTTACTCCAAGTTGCGTTTCTTCAAGATGAGTCATCAAACTGGGTTTCCAATCGAACAGATTAGAACGAGTTAGGGTTTATTCCTTTGTAAATCGAACGGATTCGAATGGCTAATTGAACAAAGATGATGAGATTGTGAAAGATGGTGAGAAAGAGAGAGAGAGACATATGGAGGAGGCAGATGGTGAGAGAGAGAAGTAAGATGGAGATGGTGAGAGGGAGGAGACAGTGAGGGAAAACGGGGAAATAGATAATGAGAAACAATATTTTTGTTAAGTGGCGGAATATTTGTGTAACAAAGGAGAAATAATAGTCGGACTCTTTTTTTTCAAATTTTAAAACCAGAAATAAGACATCGGGTATTTTAATAAGTGATGCCTGAATTATGTTTTAACATCATTTTTATAAATATAGATGTTAAAAATATGTTTAACATCAATGGTTTTAGGATCGATGTTAAAGACCCGATGTTGTATCTTGTTTTCCTAGTAGTGTTTGCAATCCTTCAACAGGTCGACAAGGACACAAACTGTGCGAGAGTTCCCCAACCCTCTACAATTCCAACTAAGACAATTCACTTTGGCTAGCTAACTTGCCTTATAAGCGTAGAAAAAAATTTGGTAGGAGAATATGTACAATCAGTATTAGACAGGACATATCCGTGTATATTAACTCGATACCATCTGTATCCATGGATTCGTTATTTGTTGGACCACTTCTCATTCTCCTTGTTTTTCTATATTAAGCCCATTTAATTCCTCCTCACTAGGCCCATTAAAAATTATAGTGTATGAGTTTGCTGGTCCTGCATTTAAAATTCCAACACATTTTGAAACTTCTTTAATATTTGTTCCAACTTTCATATTCATCATATAATTAAGCTCTTGATTACCCACCTTCACGTTACTCTTGTTGAATATGATTATCCTTTCCATATCTGTTCCCCAAATCTTCGTCACCTTCCTCGTGTAACCACTTACTCTTCGCTTGACCAGCCACCCTGCGTGATGCTCCTCTGAGCCAGTTACTCCAATCTTTTCACACTTCGTGTGAGCCCACGTCCAGTTTTTTTCTACAAAACCTCTCAGTATAAGATAACATCCCACATATGAAACAAAAATGACCCAGCCTTTCGTACTTACATAGTTACACTAAACAATGAACTTGGGACCATTTTTCCTGCTAATTTTCTTCTTCCTCTTTTAGGGTTTCCTCACATCAACCTTTATATTTATACGTATGTATTCCCTTCATATGCTGGTATTGTTATTAGGATCGTACGCCAAGAATGTCCCAAAAAAATTGACTAACTGCTTCTCTACGGACGTTGACATAAAACCAATAGGTAAATCATGGATTTGAATCCAAAAGTTTACCTCAAGTAGTGGAACCTTCGATGGATCTTCACCTACTGCCATTGTGTTAGTAAGCAATATGGCATTATCGAAGGACCACAGACCACCATTTTGAACCCATTGCATATCCTCTTTGTGATAAAACTGGAACAAAAATATCCCGGAGTTCGGATCCTTGGTGTTTATGCCCATCGGTGAATGCCACACATCTACCATTTTTGATTTCATATCTCGAGCATTAATATTCTTCTATATTAAGAACTTCCTCACCACACATAACTAAAATTTATTTGATTATTTCTCCACACCCCCTTCAAAGAAAAGTTCCTCATTTCCATATCCATTTCAGCCATTTGATGTCGATATCATCTACTACGATAGTCATAACAATGAAACTCTCACAAATCTTGCTAAATAAGAATAGAGAGAAATAAAGCAAAACTCTCACATGTATGGGGATAATTTTTTTTTGGATTCGGACTTTCTAAATATCCAATATAATGTTATATTCTATTATAATACTTGATAAAATTAAATTGAAGGGACATTATACTTTTGCCATTGATAGCTCTCTCATTGACTTGCCCACTAAAATTATTATAGATGGAGACATATAAATTACTTTATAAAATTAGACATTCGAATCAAAATCACGATCTATTATCATTTAGAGAAAGTAAATATATTCCGATGAGAATGAAAATCGATGGTATAATTAAATTTGCAATTAACAGTGATAAATGTAGACCGAAGAGAAGAGAATTAAAAATAAAATGAAAAGGGAGAGATCGTAATAATGACGTTATCCGTAGTGGTAACAAAATTGGATTTCATTTTTAGTCTCTCTCAGCTGAAGAAGTGCTCGTTTATTTCGCCGTTTCGCGTAGTTCCATCACTTCACATACATCTCTCTCTCCCTCCCCCCCTCTCTCTCTCTCTCTCGCGATATCTCCGGTGCTCGGAAATCTCTGAATATCGTTTACTCTGATAATCTCTCTCTTATACTTATATATATATATTTGTAGATCTTATGACTCAATCGAATTAGTCTCGTGCGATTACACATAAGCCCTAGCCTCTCCGATTGTCCGATATTTTCGCTTGAAGATTTGGGGGTTTCGGTTGTTTGGTAGATATTTTAATCGATCTAGGGTTTTGAATTGATCAATTATGAACAAAAGCTAGGGTTTTGAATTGGTGGATCAGAGATAATTGATGCTTGCGAGTTTAGTTTGAATTATTATTGTGAGGGTTTAGCAGGTGAATTTCTCACACCGCCGGCACATGTTGCCGGTCTCCGTTTCCACCACGCTGACCGGAGGAGGTCATTCTCAAGATTTTGCTCCAATCACTGCTGATTCTTTCACAAAGGTCTAACCTTTTTTGTGCCTTTTATTCGTATTGTTTGTTATGTGTTTGATTTTATGTGTGGATGTTTGGTTGCTTTTTCGCGCCATTAATTCATATTGTTATGTGTTTATATATGTGGATGTTTTGTTTGGTTTGTTGATTTTATATTTTCTCGGGGATTCTCTCTCTCTCCTTTTTTTTTTTGTATTCGCTTATATTTCCCCCCTTAACTTGTAATATTTTAATATGATTTTTATGTGTGAAGTTACAGTAACTGATATACATTGTCTCCAAACATAATTTATTCGTTATCAGTTTGTTATTTTGACTCGTGATTAATGTGGATGAATTTTGGAGTCAATACCTTGTTTTTTATTTACGTGACTATAAATTGCTGAAATTACTACTCCTAAGATGTGTGAAACATGTCTAGGTGAAATTGGAAACTGAACTAAAGATTTCTGTTTTTACCTCTGCATAAATATTTACTTTACAAATATTGCACATAAATTTGCAATATACTATCTGTTAAAGGAATTTTGTTTAATATTAATATTATAACAATGAAGAATTGAAGATGATTGAGCAAATCGCCGGTCCCAGTTCAAAAAGTTTAATTTTGTTGAGAGTCGGTGATTATGTGGTTGTGAAAGTGATATGCACGTCACACATTGTTTTTATTTGTGATTGTTGAACTTTCACTTTATTTTGTCCGTAACTTTTTCTCCTTTAAGTTTCAGTACAAAGATTTTTTATCGCATTGCTATTCTTGTCATTTTGAGACATGGCCAATTGTCTGGAGTACATGTGTATAAGAACTATATACATAATCATGATGAATGTGGTCCTTTGAAAATGTGCACTAAATTAAATTTTGGTGGTGATTCTTACATAACTGGCCCAATTTCGGACCATCTTTTTAAATAAATTAAAGATTATTCTTATATGGAGGTTTATATATATCGATATCTCTCTCTAACTCCCTGTAACCTTGACTTCTTCCAGGATGGAATCAAGATTTCTGTTGGCAATTGTGCTCTTTTCAAGCTACCCAAAGATTCGCCCCCGTTTGTTGGAATGATCCATAGATTAATTATCAGCAAAGAAGATAGTTTAAGTTTGTCTGTTAGTTTGCTTTACCGACCTGCTGACATAAAGCTTGTAAAAGGTCTTCTGCCTGAAGCAGCACCCAACGAAGTATTCTACTCTTTTCACAGGGCCGAGATACCAGCTGCATCATTAATCCATCTGTGTAAAGTTGCATTCCTACGTAAAGGTGTTGAACTCCCTTCAGGGATATCCTCTCTTGTGTGTAGACGAGTGTATGATACTGAAGCAAAGTGTTTACGGTGGTTTACCGACAAAGATTATGCTAAAGTAAGTATATAATTTAATTAGGTTTCTGTGTTTTACACACATGATCGTTGTTGACGTGACTGTAACTCTAGTCTTCTTTGATGCAGGAACGCCAGAAAGAAGTAGATCAACTCTTAGAAAGGACTAGTATAGATATGTATGCAGCCACACAGCCAGGAGGTCGTTCTCCGAAAACATTAAATGGTCCGCAATTGAAGCCTACTTCAGATAGTGCTCCGAACAGTTCATCCTCATATCATTCTCAGGCTAAAGGAAAGAAGAGGGAGCTGGTTGTTCAAGGATCAGATTCTGTGAAACGTGAGCGTACTTGTAAAGCAGATGATGCAGATTCTGGTCAGCTTCGTCCAGAACCGATGTTAAAGCTTGAGATTGCTGAGATAACAGATAGAGGCGGCCTTACAGATTTTGAAGGGGTCGATAAATTGGTGCAACTCATGCAACCCGACAGTTCAATGAAAAAGCTAGATTTAGCTTGTCGAATCATACTGGCAAATGTAATAGCTGTAACAGATAGGTTTGATTGTCTTACTAGGTTTGTGCAGCTGAGGGGTTTGCCCGTATTGGATGATTGGCTTCAGCAGGTTCACAAGGGAAAACTTGGCGACAACAGTAGTCCCAAAGAAGGTGATAAATCTGTTGATGAATTTCTGTTGTCATTGCTCCGAGCACTAGATAAACTGCCAGTAAACCTTCACGCGTTGCAAACATGCAACATTGGGAAATCTGTGAACCATCTACGTACTCACAGGAATTCTGAAATACAGAAGAAAGCCAGGAGTTTAGTTGACACATGGAAGAAACGGGTTGAAGCTGAAATGAATATGATTGATGCAAAATCTGGCTCAAGTCGAGGTGGTTCTTGGCCAAGTAAATCCGTAAATTCTGAAGTTACTAATGTTGTTGGTCGTCGGAATGGAGAACCGACTGAGCCTGGTGTTATAAATTCTAGTGTACAATGTGGCACATCTAAAATTCCATCTGCTAAGCTTGGATCTAGTGATAAGTTGTCTGTTGGTTCTCCTGGCACAGTAAAACAGTCACCATCTGTAACTGCATCAGACGTTGCTAGTACTAAGGATTTGAATTCTGTAGCATTGGCTGGTGCAGGGTCTTCTGATGCCCCTCTTACAACCATCAAAGAGGACAAGAGTAACAGTTCTAGCCAGTCCCAGAACAATAGTCAGTCCTGTTCAAGTGAATATGGAAAAGCAATCTCTTGTATGGAAGAAGCAAGGAGCTCATCTGCTGTATCAGTTGGTGTTACTAAGACGTCTAGTGGTGTTACATGCAATTGGAAGTCGAACAATGGCCATAACGGAACAGCTGTCCAAGGGATTCAAAAGGAAATTAGTGTTGGAAAGATGAGTTCCGGAAAAAGGAGTTTGTCTTCTGAAAAGTCATCTCCGACCAGATTAACATCCGATAGGACACCTGATGCATCCCATGTGGACAATGGTAACAACAGGAGGCTCATTGTTCGGTTGTCAAACACTGCTCGCAGTCCTGCATGCAGCGCCAGTGGTGGGTCTGTGGAAGATGTTTCTGTTAGCTCTAGTAAGGGTTTTCCATTGGTGCATGTTGAGGAGCTTGTAGGACATGACGGGAAAGTTAAGGGAAAAACGGGAACTTTTCAAAGAAATGCTGCTCTAAATGTGAACATGGATACAGATGAGCACAAAGATGGATTGCCCGTGTCTGAAGATGGCAACATGTCATCTGGTGGTCTTAATTGTGATGAACAGAGCAGAGGTGGAGAATGCTCTGAAAAACTGACAGAAACACCCAAAGATACTCGTTCTCTTTCGAGGATTGCAGCTAATTCAGGGAAATCATACGAGGCTTTGTTCAGCTCTATGAATGCACTGGTCGATAGTTGTGCGAAGGTTTCTGAAGCAAATGTAACTGCATCCGTTGGGGATGATATTGGAATGAATCTGCTCGCCAGTGTTGCAGCTGGAGAGATATCTAGGTCTAATGTCTCACCTTCCGGTTCTTCTGGTAGAAGGTCTTCATTACCAGAAGAGTCTTGTTCTGGCAGTGGTATGAGAATGAGGCAAACTGATGAAGATAAAGATCAAAGTGAAGATCACTATAAAGAAGTGTCGAATGTTGGTGCTATTATAGGCCAAGGTAGCTCTAATAATTCCTCACATTTGAAACCTAGTGCAAAATGCACTGATGTGCCTGAGGAGAAAAAGTTGTCTATGGACAGCAAAGCAGTTCCATTGGGCAGTGAAATAAAGAATTTGGATCGTGGTGCAGCATTAGATACTTGCAAGGGCGTTGCTCCAAGATCTCATGACAAGCTGCCTGAGCCAATTCACGAAGACTCTGCAGCTATGTCTTCTGAAAATCATAAGAAAAAGGTTAGTGCAGCTGGTGATGAAGTTGACCAGCTTCAGGAACCACAGAAGCCGACTGATAATTCTCATGATACTCACGAGGTGAATGGGGTACCTTTGCAACCTGGTGATGCAGCCACACATGCAAATTTGGAAGTCAAACCTAATAAAGAATCACCGCCTTCCTCATCGTCCGATAGGGGTGACGAAGATGAGAAAACTGTGACGAAATTGTCTGGTGTGCATGGAAAAAGTGAAGATACTGAATTACCATGTTTACCTAGGACAGTTGCAAGTAGGGAGTCAGAAACTGCTAATGATGATGAAATGAAGCCATTATTACAGACAACGCAGAGCAAGGACCAAAGGATTGGTACTGTTTACCATTCGAGTGAAAATTCTCCTACCAAGACTACTGCACTACCTGTCCAGGAATCCAAGCAACTGATCAAGCCAAGTGGATACAAGTTGGACGTAGCTGAAGAATCCCCTTGCATTCCTGATATTTCTTCTGTGCCTGCTTCTGTGTCAGAATTGACGGTAAAGGTGGACTTTGATCTAAATGAAGGTCTTCCTATTGATGATGGGAGCTCTGGGGAGCTTGTTAAATTGCCAGATTCCAGAAATATGTCATTGATTCCTTTGCCTTTCCCTTTACCAGTTCCCATCTCAATAGCTGAAGTTCGTCCTCCTTCAGTTACCGTTGCTTCTGCTGCTAAAGGTCCATTTGTCCCCCCAGAAAATCCATTGAGGTTAAAAGGCGAACTTGGCTGGAGGGGTTCTGCTGCTACCAGTGCATTTCGGCCAGCTGAACCAAGAAAGAACCTGGACATTCCCCTTTGTACAGTTAGTGTTCCTTTAGTTGGTAATTCGACAAGTAAACAGAGTCGCCCTATCTTGGACTTTGATTTGAATATTCCAGACGAGAGAGCGATAGAGGAAGTGGCTCCTCAAAAATCTGTAGCAACTTGCTCAGAAACTAGACACAGTGAACATATTGGTGGTGGTTTTGATCTTGATTTGAACATATGTGATGATAGTCCTGATATTGGCCACTTCTCAGGTAGCAGCTGTAGAAATGATATGCCAAAGAGGCCTGGAGGATCATCTCTATATGGTGCTGAATCGAACACATCAAGGGACTTTGATTTGAACAATGGACCTGGTCCTGATGAAGGGGGTAATGAAGCTGCACCACATGCTAAAAACGGTATTCCCTTTTCTTCATCAGTTCCTCCTGTCAGAATGAATAACATGGAAGTCGGAAATTTTGCTTGGATTCCTCCAGTAGTATCATATCCTCCCTTGGCAATGCCTCCTATTCACCCTTCAGCTAGTTCACAGAGAATTATGCTTCCGCCTGGAAACACTTCATTCAGTCCTGAACTTTACAGGGGTCCGGTCCTGTCATCGTCTCCTGCAGTTGGCTACACCCCTAATATCCCATTTCAGTATCCTGGATTATTCCCATTTGAGACCAGTTTTCCCTTGTCATCTAATTCGTATTCTGGAGTTTCGACACCATTCACAGATTCATCATCTGGTGGTGCACATTGCCTACCTGCTATTCCTTCACAGTTGATGAGACCTACAGGCTTGGGTTCTACACATTACACTCGGCCATTTGTTATGAGCCTTCCTGGCAGTACTAGTATTGTCCCAGAAAGTAAAAAATGGGGTAATCAGGGTTTAGATCTAAATGCAGGGCCTGGAGTTACAGAACTGGATAGGAGAGAGGAAAGGTTGCCTTCGGCATTGAGGCAGCTTCCTCCTGCTTCTCAAGCATTACCGGATGAACAATTGAAGATGTATCAACAAATGGCAGGAGGGATGGGTAAAAGAATGGAGCCTGATGGGGGATTCGATGGAGATAGGATTAACTACAAGCATCCTTCATGGCAGTAGGATGTATTACTAATGTGCATGAAGCCTCTGTATGCTGGTGAGGACATTTCTGTTTTTCGTATTAATTTGAGTGGTATAGTTTAGATTGCACTTGCTATCCCATGTAAAACTTTATACACTGTGTTTTTCTGATGACTCCTGCATGCATATAGGTAATCTTCTAGAACTGGGCCAATAGTGAGCGGAAACATATTCGCTTTATTGGTCGATTGTTGATTGACAGAGTTACTTGTTTCTCCAAATACATGAGTTATCTTTAATTTATGAGAAGTTAGAACAAAGTTATATCGAACAAAATAGGTTAATTTTTAATTAATAAACTTTTTTTTTTGGTTCTTGCTCTTTACTGAACATAGTAAACTTTCAGTTCTGATGATAGCTGTTGTGCAGGGTTGGATCTGGGTAAGTGACTCTTAAAGTTCTGATGTAGAAGTTCATTGGAGGGCTGTGTGGGACTCACTATATGTGTTAGGTTCGTTGGAGCTCATGTGTTGCCCAATTTGCTGTAACTCAACAAGCATGGCGATGTTCTCAGAACCCGTGTAGATATTTAACTTAAAAAGCATGTGCCAATCCAGAACTAGGGAATGAGATTTTGACATGTATGTATTGCGCCAATTCTCAGTCACATCCTGATTGTTCATTTCTTTCAATTTAAAAGAGGATTAGGTGTATAAACTGCCAAGGCAGATGCTGGTTCTATATGTATGTGGATTGTTTTCTGTTTTCTCCCATTTGTCATATACATAGTTAGTCTAGTGTTGACTTTCAAATTTTGATTTTCTTTAAAACATAGTTGACAAAGTGTTAATAATAAAGTGCATTGTTCGGTGCCTGTTGATGATGTTAATGTGTCGGTTCTTCATGTTAGGAGAAAACGTACAGATTATACTTGTAGCCCAATTATTCTAATTTTTATGCTACTAATGTACAACTTGTTTTTAACATGTAGGCGTCGAGTATATATATAGATTGCAGGTAGGTGTGTAGGTTGGGATATGAATGGACTGTTGATATTATTGCACTGTTGGCTTCTATGGTTGTACATTAGCAGGGTATTTAAAATGTTAGCAAGTACGTATATAAAAGAATGTACATGTTGGGCTTGAAACTTTGTTTAGCCGAAGACTATCTTATTTTAAGCTTGATACTAAAACGATACTACGATAGACTTTTTCGTCCCTTCGGGGAGATCCAATTAAAAAGAAAAGATACCTGGTTAAGAGAATTGTAGGTGAAGAGTGGAAAGCTTAAATTTGCGGCCTCTCACCTTGCACATTTAAAAACAAGTTATATAAAATGTAATATACACATATCATAATCAAATCTTTGTGAAATATTTTATTTATGTAAAACTATATGTATATATTGTTTGATTTTTTTTATATATAACAAACTATATGTATATTAGTATTTATGCCCATGATTAGGCCTGGTAATGGATCGGAACTCTGATCTGATCCGAAGCCTTACATGTGGATATGGATTTATATAAAATCAATTCGATCCGATAAAAGTCCGATCCGATAAACATGTATATTGATTATATATGATCCGATCAGCTAACAACCCGATCCGAGTAAACATAATTATATATAACATATTTAAATAAATATAATTATATTTATAGATATTATATTTATATAAATATGTAAAATTCAAGTATTTTAGTTTTGGTGTGAATATTTACCTTAATCTGTTGTAAAATTTATTAGTCAAATTTCATGTTCGAACTATATATATATTAATATTATATATATATATATATTATAAATTTGACTAATATATAAATTGTTGAATAATCCATTCTTGATATTCGGTATTCATATTTAGGTTCAGATGAAATTTATAACTTTAATTTAACTCATTGGATAATTCATTTTCAGATTTTATATCCATTTATATAGATTCAAACAGATTCATACTCTAATTTGACTTATTTTAATAATTATCATTAACATAATATATAATATTTACAGTAAATTTCGTATCAAATTTTGAAATATTAAGGTAAATTCATTAATATAAATTATATCATAACATATATAGGTTTGGATAAAATCCATAATCTTAATTTGATATCCAGTGCCCGTATCAAATATTGATATAATATAATAAATTTTATACGAAAATTGACCCATATAATTAAATAATGAATAACATATAGAAATATTATAATATGAGTAAATTATTAAAAATTAACATATACAAAATATTATAAGTAGTTTGAAAAAATAATCTTGTATAAAATTTAAGATACAAAGAATTAAAAATAAATATTAAATATGAATTAAAACTTATAAAATATTATTGTATGAGAAAATATTGAATAAAAATGAACTGATATAAAATATTACAAATAATAATAAAAGAGAAATTAAGGTATTTAAATAAATTTAGGAAATAATTAAAATAATTTAAATTTATTATGTGAAAATTTTAAACATAAAATAGTTAAATATAAATATTTGGGAAATTCCTAAGGGTACCATTGTAGAATTAGCTTTTCTAAATGGTACCATTCACTATTTTGGATTTCCAAGCGGTACTACTGTACTTTTGACTTCATCCGCGCCATACCACTCTGTTAGCTAAACGTTAATAAAATGTTAATTTCTAATGGTGCCATTTAGAAAAGTCAATTCTACAATGATACTATTAGAAAATTTTCCATTTCTAAGTTCTACTTTCTAGGGATGATAATAATATAAAAATAATTATAAAAAACCAATATCTATTATATATGGTAAAAAAATTAGGAAAAATTGACTTTACTAAATGGTACCATTAAGAATTGTCATTTTAATTAATACTTAATGATTTTATTAACGTTTAGTTAACATAGTGGTATGACGTGGACGAAGTCAAAAATATAGTGGTGCCACTTCGAAGTCGAAAATAGGAAATGATACCATTTAGAAAAGTCAATTCTACAATTGAACTATTAGGAATTTCCTTAAATGTTTTTATATTTATTATGTTATATTATAATAACAATATTTATTAATATATAAATTATAATATACCGTGCTACATGCACGGGAAAATAATTTAATTACAAAAAATTAGTAAAAAATTTAATTGGATTGGATATCCGATTCGATTACCCGTGATTCGAATAGAGCAGATATGGATTGACCTTTAAAATCCGACACTTGATCCGATCTGATCCGAAAAAACAAATGGATTTGGATATGAATTTAAGATAATCCTATCCAAATCCGATCCATTGACAGGCTACCCGTAATGTTCTTTATTCCTTCTGATATATAATTATCTCAATTTTGTTATAAAACTGAAATTTAAATATATATAAGCGAAATTTTAGAATGCGAAATTAAATTGTTAAATTTACAATTCACACATTTCTTTAGATGAATATAATTAATTCACATATTTAGATTATAATATGATATATAAAATTTTTTATTAAAAATTAATATTTTAGTAAGGAAATTTTTCAAGCTATTAGAGGTGTTGGCAAGAAATTTAAGTGGATGCTAAAGTGAGAGGAGGCTTTTCAGAAATTGAAGGAACAATTGGGGTCTCCACCATTGCTCGCCAAACTAGTCGAAGGTGAGACACTCATTCTATACTTAGCCATTTCTGATTATTCTATTAGTGTTGTGCTTGTCCGAGAAGAAGTAGACGTGCAATTCCCCGTCTATTATGTTAGTAAATGGTTGTTGGATGCCGAAACTTGATATATGAACATGGAGCAGTTGGTATATGCCCTCATCATCGCATCCAGAAACAGCCATATTTTCAAGTAGTTTAGGACCTCATACCCTCTACGACGGATTCTTCACAAGCCTGAAACCTCTGGAAGAATGTAAAAGTGGGCGGTCGAATTGGGACAATTTGACATGGAGTATAAACCTCAAAGTTCCATGAAGGATCAAGCCCTTGCTGATTTCATTTTAGAGTTTTCAGGGGAAGAAGAAAGTAACTCCACCGCAATTACCATCGTCCCAGATTGTGTACCTTCAAATTCGTTAGAACCAATTCTGGAGTTGTGGTGAACGTTGAGAACCGATGGTGCCGCTAACAATGAAAGTGGGGGAGTAGGAATAGTTCTTATCAGCCTAGAAGGCACCACTTACGGAGCGCCATACAGTTCGCCTTTAAAGCTACAAACAATGATGAAGAATATGAAGCCCTGATCTCGGGACTCAAGCTTGTTTTAGAAATGAAGGTGGAAAACTTGACTATATTCAACGATTCAATTTTGGTTGTATACTAGATTAAGGGAGGATACCAGGCTAGAAGACCTCGAACAAAGCTCTACTTATGATTCACACAACATCTCCTATAATCATTTAAGAACATCAAGATAATGAAGATCTCTCGAGGAGATAGTCAAGAAGCGGATGCCTTGACAAAGTCAGGTTCTCAGAAAGATGCGACAATTCTTGGGGTCATACCATTGGAAATACAGGAGAAACCAAGCATCCCAGAGGCCAAACTGATGCAAATTGATCAATGCGCACCAACCACTTGGATGACACCCATATGGGAATACCTAAGAATAGCACTCTACCAGTGAATAAGGGAGAAGCTCGTAGACTTCGATATAAAGCTGCTAGGTATGTAGAATATAACAGATCTCTCTATTGTCGAGGCTTCAACCAACCGCTGTTAAAATGTGTGGATGAAGAAGACGGAAAATACATATTGCGGGAAGTACATGAAAGAATTTATGAAAATCATGCAGGGGGAGGTTCGTTAGCCCAGAAGATTTTGCGACAAGGCTACTATTCGTCTACGATGAAAGAGGACGCACTTCGCTTCGCTCGTGCTTGCGATAAATGTCAAAGGTATGCCAACTATGTTCACACTCCTGCTGTTCCTTTAACTTCTCTTGTTAATCCTTGGCCTTTTGCAATGTGGGGGATTGATCTAATTGGGGAGTTTCCTAAGGGCAAAGGGGGTGTTAAATATGCGGTAGTTGCTGTCGATTAATTTACCAAGTGGGCGGAGGCTGAACCTCTAGCTACGAGTACGACAAATAAATTATGAAATTTTGTGTACCGATATATTGTTTTTTGATTTGGAATTCCATATAAGTTGATCTCTAATAACGGAAAACAATTTGATAGCAAGGAGATGATGGAGATTTGCGATAACTTGGGGATCATCAAAAGTTTTTCCGCAATAAGTCATCCGCAGAGTAATGGACAAACAAAAGCTGTCAACAAGATTATTAAACACATGTTGAAGGCTAAGTTGGAGGAAAAAAAGATAATTGGCCTAAGGAATTGCCTAATGTGTTATGGTCTTACAATACTACGCCTAGGTCAACTACCGGCGAGACGCCCTTTGTGCTAACATATGGTTGCGAAGAAATGGTACCGGTAGAGCTGGGGTCAGAATCATTCCGGAGAGCACATTTTAATTCTGAAGTGAACGAGGTAAATCATCGTCTACACCTGGACTTGTTAGATGAAATAAGGGCGGGAGTTCATGCTAGGCTTACGTCATATCAATAGCGAGTAACAAAGCATTATAACAACAGATTTCAACATCGACCTCTCAAGGTGGACGACTTAGTACTCAAAAGGGTTATGCCGAATACTAAGGTTCCCGACCATGGTGTGTCTGGAGCTAACTGGGAAGGACTTTACAAAGTGAGAGTTGTTCTTTGGGAAGGCACGTACTATCTGTCAGACATGAAGAGTAAAGAAATCCAAAGGAATGGAACATGGAACATCTGAAGAAGTCCTACCAGTAGCCTAGGCTATTTTCGAGAGATATTTACCCATCTAATCAGCTTTATATTTATAATAGGTCTATACTAGGACTATTTATGTAGTAGTTCCTCCAGTCATGACACATGCACCCTTTTTCCTTCATTAGGGTTTTTCCTAGAAAGGTTTTAACGAGGCATGAATTCATGAATAGCTATTTAGTAGAATTTAATTTATTGATATTGCACTAAAGTCTCGGGGGTAGTATGTATGACCCTCTAGCTAGGATTATTTGCGACTACCTTTTGAAATTTTCAAATATTTTTGAAGACACCTTTTATCTATATCTTTGTCTATAATTTAAGAGTTTTATGAATTAAAATTTTGGAATTAGAGAATGACGTATGCCTGGGTGTGGTCTATCCCCCAAATGTGTTTGGTTATTCCTGGATGTGGCCTAGCCCCCAGATGTGTATTTATGCCTGGGTGAGACCTAACCCCCAGTTGTGTTTACTTATTCCTGGATATGGTCAAGCCACTAGATGTGTTTGTTTATTACTGGGTGTGGCCTAGCCCATAGATGTGTGTTTATTCCTGGGTGTGGCCTAGCCCCCAGATATTTGTTTATACCTGGATGTGGCCTAGCCCCCAGATATTTGTTTATTCCTGGGTGTGGCCTAGCCCCCAGACGTGTTTATTTATTCCCTGGTGTGGCCTAACCCCCAGATGTGTTTATTTATTTCTGAGTGTAGCCTAGCCGCCAGATGTGTGTTTCTGCCTACGTGTGGCCTAGCCCACAGATGTTTGTTTATTCCTGGGTGTGGCCTAGCCCCCAAATGTTTGTTTATGCCTGGGTGTGGCCTAACCCCCAGATGTGTATTTATGCCTGGGTCTGGTCTAGCCCCCAGATGTGTATTTATGCCAGGGTATGGCCTAACCCCTAGATGTTTGTTTATTTCTGGGTGTGGCCTAGCCTCCATATGTTTGTTTATTCCCGGGTGTAGCCGAGCCTGTTGGTGTAGGTGCCCTAGAGGCAATACAATGTTTCTTTTGATAAACATTTATGTCATTTGATTATTCAATAAACGTATTTATTATGACTTTAATTACTGCGATATATTTGTTAGCATAATAAATGTCCTTAGAATCATGATACACATTGTATAGTTTAGTAAATGACTTGAACTTGAGATTATATAATATATCATATTCTTAAATGTCCCTAGTCGAGTATTATTATTATAGGACAATAATAATACATAAATAGACTAGTATGTTGTTTGACAGATAACCACATCTCATTGGTTATAAGTATGGGGATACTAAAGTCAACACATAGGTACATGCAGGAGTACATGGTACTGGACAAACCCACAGTGAGATTCTTCATGTTTAATAAAGTCATAAGAAAGACTCATAGTGATAATGGTGTAATGATCCTCTGACTTGAGATCATTATATTTCTATACGAGGATTAATATACTTTGACTACATTAAAAGTTACCTTTGACCGGGTAATGATAAAAGTGGACATCGGGTATATCATGAGTTGTATGAGATATATGAATGATAGATAAAGGATTTAACCCTCCTATAATTAGGAGAGATATTATTGGCCTCTTGATTGAGTGAGACTATAAAATGCATGGCCATACTCAAATAATGATTTGTTTTCATAGTCTACTCATGGATCAAGTAAACCCAGATTAAATGTTGAAGAGGATGACTAAATACATGCCTCGAGTTTAATCTATAATATATATGGTTAAAGGGATTATATTACACGGAAACATTAATCACGAAAGGTTTTATCGAATCACGATTTAATTATTATTTAATTGGGTAGCAATGATGTATTACTAGATACCGCTCATTGTTTATAATTTTATTGGAGAATAAAATTATTGCTAATTAAATAATAGCCTATAGGGTCACACACATAGAGTACTTTAAGGAATAAATAATTTAAATTATAGATTTAAATTAATTGATGATTATTTGAATTTTATTATATTAATTAAGTGAGACTTAATTAATTGAAATAATATAAATTCGAATTTGAATTCTACCATTAATAATTAAGTGTGACTTAGTTATTAATTAAATAATAAAATTCGGTTTTATTATTTAATCCTAAACCTACATGGGTTAGGCTTTGCTGTTATGGGTTGCTATTATGGGCCTATTAACCAACCATTATAAATAGATAATGTAGGGTTAATAAGGGTTAACGTTTTGATAAGAAAAACCCTATAGAGGCAGCAGCAGCAGCAAGCACATCAAAGGCAGTTTCGAAATCATTTAGAGGAGGCTAGTACATCCGTTCCATAATCAAGATCGTGAGACGTTCTTGAAGGTGCTCGTGTGGATACCATAGAGGTGTTTTCAAGAGGAAGACACAAGTCGTGAAAGCTAGGATCTCCGTTGAGTTCGTAGTAGTCAAGACCAAACAAAGGTATGATTCCGTTTCACAATAGTCAGTCCATGATTATACATGATCCTGCGTTAGGGTTCCGAAATTTTTGTTATATTTACGTTTAATCCGCTGCGTTTTATGCCTCGGAACCCAACAGAGCCCCCAGATGTTTGTTTATTCTTGGGTGTGACCTAGCCCTCCAGACATGTTTGTGTATTCCTGGGTGTGGCCTAGCCCCCAAATGTGTGTTTATCCGTGGGTCTGGTCTATCCCCCAGATGTGTGTTTATGCTTGGGTGTGGCCTAACCCCCAAATCTTTATTTGTTTCTAGGTATGGCCTAGCCTCCATATGTTTGTTTATGCCCGTGTGTGGCCTAACCCCCAGATGTTTGTTTATGGCTGCGTGTGGCCTAGCCCTTAGATGTTTGTTGATTCCTGGGTATGGCCTAGCCCCTAAATGTTTGTTTATACCTGGGTATGGCCTAGCCCCCAGATGTGTATTATGCCTGGGTATGACTTAGCCCCTAGACGTGTTTGTTTATTCTTGGGTGTGGCCTAGCCCCAAGATATGTGTTTATGCCTGGGTCTGGTCTAGCCCCGAGATGTGTGTTTATGCCTGGGTCTGGTCTAGCCCCGAGATGTTTGTTTGTTTCTGGGTGTGGCCTAGCCTCCATATGTTTGTTTATGCACGGGTGTAGCCGAGACCCCATATATTTGTTTATTCCTGGGTATGACCTAGCCCCAGATGTGTTTGTTTATTCTTGGGTGTGGCCTAGCCCCAGATGTGTGTTTATGCGTGGGTCTGTTCTAGCCCCCAGATGTGTGTATTTGCCTGGGTGTGGCCTAGCCCCTAGATTTTTGTTTATTTCTGAGTGTGGCCTAGCCTTTATATATTTGTTTATGCCTGGGTGTGACCTAACCCCCAGTTGTTTGTTTATTCCTGGGTGTAGCCTAGCCACCAGATGTGTTTATTTATTCCTGGGTGTGACCTAGCTCCCATATGTGAGTTTATGCCTCGGTGTGGCCTAGCCCCTACACATTTTTTTTATTCCTGGGTGTGGCCTAGTCCTAGAAGTGTTTATTTATTCATGGGTGTAGCCTAGCCCCCAGATGTGTGTTTATGCCTGCGTGTGGCCTAGCCCCCAGATGTTTGTTTATTCCTGGGTATGGCAGACCCCACATATTTGTTTCTGCCTGGGTGTAGCCTAGCCCTAAGATGTTTATTTATTCCTGGGTGTGACCTAACCCCCAGATATGTTTGTTTATTCTTGGGTGTAGCCTAGCCCCCTGATGTTTGTTTATTTCTGGGTCTCGTCTTACCCCCAGGATGTGTGTTTATACCCGGATGTGGCCTAGCCTCCAGATATTTGTTTACTCCTGGGTGTGGCCTAGCCACAGTTGTGTTTGTTTATTCATGGGTGTGGCCTAGCCCCAAGATGTATGTTTATGCGCGGGTGTGGCCTAGCCCCCAGATGTTTGTTTATGCCTGTGTGTGGACTAGCCCCCAGATGTTTGTTTATTCCTTGGTGTGGCCTAGCCCCTATATGTGTATTATACCTGGGTGTGGCCTAGCCCCCAGATGTTTGTTTATTCCTGGGTGTGACCTAGCCCCCCAGTTGTGTTTGTTTATTCAAGGTTGTAGCCTAGCCCCCAGATATGTGTTAATGCCTGGGTCTGGTCTAGCCCCTAGGTGTGTGTTTATGCCTGGGTGTGGCCTAGCTTCCATATGTTTGTTAATGCCCGGGTGTGGCCGAGACCCCAGATGTTTGTTTATTCTTGGGTGTGACCTAACCCCCAGATGTGTTTGTTTATTCCTGGGTATGGACTAGCCCCCAGATGTATATTTATGTGTGGGTTTGTTCTACCCCCAGATGTGTGTTTATGCCTGGGGGTGGACTATCCCCAGATGTTTGTTTATTTCTGGGTGTGGCCTAGCCTCCTTATGTTTATTTATGCCCGGGTGTGGCCTAGCCCCCAGATGTTTGTTTATTCCTGGGTGTGGCCTAGCACCCAGATATGTTAATTTATTCCTGGCTATGACCTAGCCCCCATATGTGTGTTTATGCCTGGGTGTGGCCTAGCCCCTAGACGTCTTTGTTTATTCCTGGGTGTGGCCTAGCCCCAGATGTATTTGTTTATTCATGGGTGTAGCCTAACCCCCAAATGTGTGTTTATGCCTGCGTGTGGCCTAGCCCCGAGATCTTTGTTTATTCCTGGGTGTGGCCTAGCCCCCATATATTTGTTTATGCCTGGGTGTGGCCTAGCCCCAAGATGTTTGTTTATTCCTAGGTGTGACCTAGTCCCCAGATATGTTTATTTATTCCTGGGGGTGGCCTTGCCCCCAGATGTGTGTTTATGCCCGAGTCTGGTTTAGTCCCCCTGATGTGTGTTTATGCTTGGGTGTGGCCTATCCCCCAGATGTTTGTTTATTTCTGTGTGTGGCCTAGTCTCCATATGTTTGTTTATGCCCAGATTTAGCCTAGCCCCCAGATGTTTATTTATTCCTGGGTGTGGCCTAGCCCCTAGATGTGTTTGTTTATTCCTGGGTGTGGCCTAGCCCTCAGATGTTTGTTTATGTGTGGGTGTGGCCTAGTCCCCAGATGTTTGTTTATTCCAGGGTGTGGCCTATCCCCTAAATGTTAGTTTGTTCCTGGGTGTGACCTAACCCCCAGATTTTGTTTATTCCTGGGTGTGGCCTAGTCCCCAGATGTGTTTGTTTATTCCTGGATGTGGCCTAGCCCCAGATATGTTTGGTTATGCCTGGGTGTGACCTAGTCCCCAAATGTGTGTTTATTCCTGGACGTGGCCTATCCCCCAGAAGTGTTTATGCCTAGTATTGGTCTAGCCCCCTAGATGTCTTTCTTTGGTCTGAATTGTTTCTGCCAAGGCCAAGTTAATTTTAGACTAATCACATGTAACTTGAATTGATTGGATAAGGTTATTATGCCTTCGGAAAGGTACACATTTTCGTAAGCTATGTTTTAGGCGAGGCCTTAATCCTGTGAACATGTTTTATGGCCGAAATTATGTACGAACATGCATGTTGCCAGCCTTTTCTTGAATGATATATGATAGATAAAATATTACAAGGTAGCCATTAGGCGAGGTTAAATGTGGAAAAATAAGATCATTCATATGAAATGGAGGGATAAGTAGCAGAAACAAAAGCAGATCAAGTATTTGGTACATCAGGAGAGGCCAATTAGTTGGAGGGGCCGTACTCCATATAAAATATTTCAACAAGGAATATGAAGAGTGTAATAAACAAGGATGGGCCTCAGTGTGGCTGAGAGGAACCTCACCACCATTGATAGTGTGGGTATGCGAGGTTGTTGTCTCATCCCTTGAATGCTCTTTTATAGGAAGGGCAACATCAACCTCAGTCTTCTTCCTCTCCTCGTTCTCGAGCCTCGCCTCTTCAATCTCAACGACATTGTCAACTTTGAATTTTTCCACAAAAATAGATGTGGAGGGGGGAAAATGGGTTGCCCAATCATAGTCCAAGGAACCCTTCATCATAAGCTTTGCTAACATCGTCCCCATGTTTCGACTCATCATCTAGAATTGCTGTTTAAGGCGAGTTATTTCTTCATTCAAAGCTTTTTCTCTCTGAGTAGCCTCGCCTACCTTAGTTTTGAGGGTCTCTACCTCTTTCTCCAAACCTTCTATCTTGGAAACCTGCACTTTCAAAGTAGAAACTTCTGTCTTTAAGGTGGATTCTGTCTTTTGTAAAGAGTTTTTGGTTTTCTCTTGTTCCTTGATCCTCGCATCCTTGGCAGCAAATCTTCATATTGTTTTGACCATTTTGGGTCATTGACATCGTCTAAGGCTGGTGGGTCTCGCCTTTTCTCAGGTCTGTCTCCCCTAGGTTATTTGGGAGAAAGGGTAGATGCAACCAGCTATTGAGCGAGGGGGCGAGGTTGATTTCATACTTTTGTTGCAACGCCTCCACTTCTAGACTTTTTTCGGGATTACCCTTGCCAAATGGTAATTCGGTCATTTTCTCTGCAGAACAAGACAAAACTAATTAGTATTTGAGAAAGGAGTATCTGGGCAAGGCCAATGTAGAAGCATGATATAAAAAGTATATATATATATAATCATCAAACTAATGTAGATTATATATATAACAAGGCGAGGCTGATTTACCTTTGTCTCTTAAGGCGACTACTACTTGCCTCTTTAGCTTTTTTGCCTTAATTTTCTTGCTAAATGTAACTACCGGAATCTCTCCATGTCCTTCACTATAAAAACCATTCAAGTATAATGAGTCCGAAGTGACTAAGACATCTAAATCTTTCTCTGCTTTTGAAAGGGCAAGGACGATATTTGCCCGATCAAGGGCCTCGCCTAGAAGATCTGGTTGGGAATACTTGGTTCTAGGTTGAATTTTGTTCGAACTCGGGGGACGTCGTATACATAAAAATAGTTTTTCTTCCATTGCTTCATATTGCTCGGGTTTACTACTGAGAAATCGCTCTTCCCATGAATTCCCTATATGGCGAAGTAATAAAAGCCTAGATCATTTCCTCTTTGCCTTAAACTCACAAAATAACTTAACTCCTCCATAGTAGGCGGATCGAAGCCTTTATTAAAATGCATCATATAGATGCCTATGGCCAACCTATAACTATTGGGCGAGAGATGTATTGGGGTGATGTTGTAATACTCAAAGATTTCTTGAAGAAAATGGTGTATTGGGTATCCAAATCCCAACTCTGCTAACCTACTGGTAATGACCATGCGAGGGCAATGAAGTCCTGGAATATCAAACTAATGCATCCTGTTGGGTCCCGGAAGTATCGTAGAAGGGGGGTTGAATGCGATACTGACAACAATTTAAAATTCTTTTCAGAATTTGCGAAATTAAATTATTGCTTAAGCTGAGGGTTAAAATCCTTGTAGTGTTTGGGAGGCTGACTTACTAACTTTCTATTTTTATGATATAACAATTAAGATATAGAAATTAGCAAGTAAGTAAACAAGATTCAAGTTAAATACGTATATTAAACTTGAAAGGGTATTACAATATTCGGTAGAATAAACATTTAATTCCTAGAACAAATTTGACATGAATTGTTCTACTTAAGGAATTAAAACCAAACTAGCACAGAAAGTTTGTGAATATGACGTTGCAGACAAATTGCTGAATTTGACTGTTTTTCTACTCATGAAAAATGAAGCCCCTGACCTCATATTTATAGAGGTGGAAAGCCAGCATGACTTATCCCAATATGACTCTTTTTCTCATCAAATTAAGCCTTGTATGACTCTTCAGAAAGCTGGGGCATGACTTATTTCTGTCGGTATGACTCTTCAAAATTCGGTATGACTCATTGAAATTCGGTATGACTCTTTGTAAGTCATATTTGAATTTTCTTTAATTTAAAATAAATCAAAATGACTTATATTAAAGTAAAGAAACTCGGTATGACTCACATAAAGTATTCTTCGGTATGACTCTTGATAATCAAAGCTCGGTACGACTCTTTTTGATTTCTTCGGTATGACACATGAATCAACAGCCAATTTCATTCTTTTCTTCTTGAGTGGGACACGTGTCAAGCTGCGAATGGTTGAAATAATCTCCTGCCAAATTCAAATGAAAAAGGGCCTATTTCGTCTTTTAGTGGATAGGCTCCGTAGAAATGCTTTTCGACCCGCACAGCTTATAATCTTTGATTAATAAATAATAAATTTAATTCAGAAATTATAAAAATAAATATCTAATATTATTTAGATATTTATAAATATAATTTACTAAATAAATAAAATATTTATTAATTAAATAAATCCTTACGCTCTAAGCTGCGATCTCCTGAACATCTGGAACCTAACTCCTTTTGACTTGAAAATGATAAATCAATTCCAACCGGGGTTCCACTTTTAGGAATATATGACTCTGCATTTCTTCTGTGTCATTTCTTTTTCCGTCTTTTCTTCAAGTCAGTACTGTCAGGCATGTTTGGTTGTTTCTACAGTTGCAATTAGAAGTACCTCTGTTACTGAAATAATCTGACTCTTTAAACTAGACAATACTTCTTTTCACCACTGCATGTACCCAGTCAAATATTCAATCTTGAATTCTGACTCTTGTACACTGTATTCCAAACAAACCTGTATCCCTTTGAGCTTACAGCTTCTGTCTTCTGTTATTCTTTTTAACCACTTGAACTTTTTGATGACGAATCTTCACTGACATTGTTGACACCCTGTGCACTGGTCTGGTTCACGGATGACTAACTACAATGTTGATTCTCATTTCTTCTGTAGTGGTCTTTGTGTCTTGTCATGTCCTGTCTTGGCTTCTTTTTGTTCTTCCTCTATATTCAATATTTATTATTTACTTCGCTTTCTTATCTGAGTTGAGTTGTCATCTACTTATTACAAATAGGACTAGTCATATGACTTTCAATCTCTCCCTATTTGTTGTTAAACATTTAACACACAAATTCCTAGAGGATAACTCAACTAACAACTAAGAAAATAATACAACATTTAAGAACTGTAAATAATAAATTGTTTTCTGGATCATATAATACATTTCCAGATTTCAATTATGAAAGATAAATATAAGATAGATGTTCCTCTAGACTGAACATATTTAACAATGTTCTATCTTGACTTACCTATCATTATCAGCTTTAGAAGTATCAACTTTACCTTCTTATAGTGTTTAACTTTTGAGATCGAGTGTCATTGGTAGATCTTCAGTGGCTGGTTTCTCTGGATCAGATTCTGCATTTCCAGATTTCTTGAGAAACTGAAATGAAAGATGTTTGTTCCTCTAGCACTGAACATATTATACAAGTAGTATTATCTTCATTTCTCAGACTCATCACTACTCCCCCTTAGGATGGCAGAGATGAAGTCTTGTTCTCTTCTTACCATCTATCCTCTGTTTCTCCAACTTCTGTCTTCTCTTCTCTCCCAAGGTTAATTCATTCTCCCCTTACGTGAATTATCCAACCAATTTAATAGAGGTAACAACAGACATGGCATACATACAACATTAAACCATCGCAAATATAAAAAATGCAAACTATGACATGTTATGCATTTTAGAAAATCCAGTTAATCCTATATACAAGAATTTTCTAAAATCAAATGGATCCAATCCAAGCATGTTGTTATATACCCCCTTTTCAACAATGGAGTAATCCTCTTCTAGTAAAAGTCTTTGTTAAACAATTCTCCCATTTGGATCTTGTTCAACACTTCTCCCTTTTTGGATCTACTTCTCCCTTTTTGGATCTTGTTCAACAGTTCGAACTGTTCAACACTTCTCCCCCTTAGTTGAGTAATCCTCTTCAGAATCCTTAATATCAGAAGAAATTTCATCCCCTTTAGTTGAGTAACATTAGAAATCTTTAACAGGGAATTGGGAATGGGATTCGGTAATTGTGGTAGTGTGTGATTTTACTTTGTGTTTCTCACAAGTGTTTCGCTCATATACTCTCTAAGTGTTTCACTCATAGAATATATATTTTCACTCTTTCTCACTTGTGTTTCACTCTGTTCTCACAACACTATTTCTCTCTCAGTACGAATGACACAGTCTTATGTACCTGCAAGAAAGATCACCAGAGCCCCTTCAAGAGAGGTCACTGGTGGTGCAATGGGGTTTCGTAAATCCCCGTCCTCAATTGAATCCATTAAAATATTTGACTTTGAAAACTGAATTGCTTCAGGAATAGATTCAATGAGTTGCTGATCATCTAAGATAATCTGTTCCGTTAGGAATCCAGATATGTTCCATCTGGGGAGAGAGACAAGGATCTATAATGTAGCAAATGATCCAAGTTTCCTCCTGACGCCTGTGAAGGCATGTTGATTCAGTCAGAATCATCAATCATCCTTCCTTCCTTGATATGGAAGTTTAGAATAATTGCTTCCGTCAATTCATCCTTAGTATGTGACAATCCTTACAGTGCATTTGAATATATACATTTATGGTCTGCAGTGTTTGAATGTGTCCAGATGAAGTTGACTCTTTACAAATGGCCTTGGCTGACAGGCTGAATTCAATAGACTCACTCTGTTGAGAGAATGAACCTAGTAACAGTTTTGCCATTTGAAAATCTATACCCTTTTGGGAGGATATAAATTAGTTAGCAGTTGCCTTGGTTTCAATTTCATATTCTAACTAGAGGTAGAGCTGCTGGAACACTCATAGATACTTCTCTTTTCTAGTGCACCAGAGGCACTTACTCTCTCACCCTCTTTAGTTGATAAACTTTTCTTTTCAGGGGTTTAGTAGATGAAGTTGTATCTGTTTGAGTGTTTGGTTCTATGATCTATGTTAGAGATTGTAGGTTTTCAATCCCTTGATCTTGTCCTATAGCCACTGAGGGTTCAATATATCAATTGTATATATATATATATATATATTTATTTATTTATACCAATTGATTAGATAATATATCAAGATCGAGATTACCTGCTTTTACCTCGAGTCGATTGCTCTTGTTTGGCAGGACACATATATGCTTTTATTATTAGTGACTTTCAGATAAACAATATATATATATATATATATATATTATCACTAACAACAAAAATCATAACTAATTGCAATGAAATAATAACAAACTATCAAAATATGATAATTAATAATAATTTCAAAAAGCAAGTAATTATTCTTTTAATATCTCATCGTATTAAAACTATGAAGCTAATAAACATTTAATTGCTTCAATTCATAATTTTAATAAGATAAAATAATCTTGCTAAATACTAAATAATCATAGGAATAAAAATTAGCATTTAACTTCATACATTATATCTAATAATTGTTACTTACGCATATGACAATTATACTCATAACAATTATCAGTGATATATGTAAGCTCGAGAAAGTAGATGTAAAGAAATTCACAAGTCCTTTAAATATTGACATTTAATACTTATGATTCTTAGAACAATTTCTCGTAGACAAAAATAAATTTTTAAAAAATAAAATGAAATAAAAAAAATGCCAATTTTATAAAAAAAATAAAAACAAATAAAAATAAACTTACACACATATAACGAAATTTTCTTTAAGATACATATCCTTTAATAAAACGCGAGAAAGTTGTATCTGAGAAGAAAGTTTCTATCCATTATGAATTTCATATAAGGCAAACTTCTCATGATAAAAAGTGAGAATTTGTACCAAAGAAGAAATTCAATTCTCTTAAGGAAAATATATATATATATATATATATATATATATATATATATATATATATATATATTTATAGTATGAATGCCAAATAAATAAAACTGTACAAAACTAAAAATGTTGCATGTACCTCTCACTGTGCACGCCTTGCAATGTGTTCCTAGAATTTATCTATTTAGGCTTACCATCAGCGTGAGTGCCAGTGGTGTGCTTGACTCATTACAAAGTGCTCTAGCTGACGAGCGAATTTCAATGGATTCATCCTGTAGAGAGAATGATTCCAGAGACAGTTTTATTGCCTTTTCAGCTCTGCATCCTTTTGAGAAGATGCAGATGAGCTTACAGTTACGTCAGTTATATACTCCTTTTCTTCTCTGGAGGTAGAGCTGTGGGTGCACTTCCGACATCATCCTTATTTGCTGCATCAAGTGCAGTATCTCCCTTATCAACCTCTAACTTAAATGAGTTCCTTATATCTCCAGGGGTTAATATATGGAAGTGGATGAATTGGTGTTTGGTACTATGGCCTGGGTAAGAGAATGATGGGTTTTCAACCTCTTGGCCAGTTTCTAAAGCCACAAGGGGCTAACAGGAAAGAACTAATTGAGATAAAAAGATAATCATCTTAACATTCCAAAACATATTTTTCATCCCAAAGAGAAGGAAAAATATAATAAGGAATGGTAATAGATTGCATTAAAGCACTTTCAATAAAAGAGTTTTGTCAGAATTAAAGATTTATCATTTAAAAGCATTATATAAAATTTCCTTTAAGATACATATCCTATAATAAAACGCGGGAAAGTTGTATCATAGAAGAAAGTTTTTATCCTTTATGAATTTCCTATAAGGCAAACTTCCCATTAAAATGCGAGAATTTATACCAAAGAAGAAATTCAACTCTCTTACCAAATTATATCTCGTTAGAATGATTCTTTTCCTTTATACCTTAATATTGTATGATTTGAAAACAGTTTTGCAAACCATCCTTATCAGATAGAGGACTATGACTTTCCGACACATAATGCAATTATGATATTCATCATTTTCGTCCACCTGATAATATCCCTAACTTAAAATTGAAAATTTCATTACAATAGGGGTGGATGTATTCTTAACAATACAGTATAAGGCCTTCAAAGAAACAACCACTGTTTAGGTACTTTGAATCAATGTGCAACAAACATTGAATCAAGTGTTTGAAAACAAATCATTTTATAAATGGTTGATACCTAGAAGTAAAACCAATTTTGGAAATATTTCTAAGTATATAAAATATTGAGAATTTTATATACGCATATCTTAGAAAATACTTCCTTTATTCAATATTAGTGTTTTTGAAATATGCATTGATTATTTAGATAATTCTAAATAATTCACTAATATTAAAAGTGTCACAATTATTTGTAACAAAATATTTAAAAATATCGGAGAAAAATATCAAAACAATTAAGCAAGATATCATTAACTGATACTCATAAAATATTTATCATACAAATAATTATGCTGCATATTATTTTAATTCATTTAAATCATGAGACTGATATGACATCGAATTGTCTGACATCATAATTTAAATCAATTAAGATAATATTCAAACTTATGCTAGAACAATAAATTACCACATCTTCATATAACATAGTAAACATGATAATTAAAGTAGTAGCAATAAGTACGAGGTTCTGAATTTCAGATAAATTCACAAGTCCTTTAAATATGGAAAATTTAATTCTTGTGAACTCATTTAAGAATTCCTTACAGATGGGATTTCCAACAAATATGCACATTAATAATATCCCTACTTTACTAACCAACTTAGACAAAATGAATTTATCAAGCTGTTTAGCAAATATCTGCATGTTATTCTACTAAGGACTACTCTCGATATAAATGATACCTGGTGTCCATGCGCTTGTTCTGTGAGTGGTGAAGAGATTATCCAGCAGAGTTGATGGAGTTTGACAGCTTTTGGTAATTACCTCCCTGTCTTTCTTTCAACCTGCATTATCTATATCTATATAGCCAATTAGGTTAAACCTAGTATCTTTAGGGTACCTGATTCTTAGAATTGGTAATCCCTTAAGATATCTAACAATTTATATCTTAGCTATAAGATTAGATTCTCTAGTATCCACTTAGAAACTTGCACATAGGCATATTGAGAATAAAATATATGGTCTTTATGCACAGTAGACCCACATATAATATAATCATGGTATACTTGCACTAATATTACATTATGTGTGTGTGCCTTGTATTCTAGAGAGATATGTGTATAACGACTCTAATATAAAATCATATTCAAGTAATTAGCAGTTAGAGTGTCATACCATGTCCTTGACGATTGCTTGATCTCTTACCTCCGTCATAGAGAGCTTTGTGAAGAGAATGATATACAAATTCTAGTGGATATGAAACTTTAAAGTCCAGGAGTTGTTGTACATCAACTTGTTCAGCCCTAATAGTATCAAGTCTCGTCTCTGGTGCTTTAGTTAGATCTTGAAAGTCCCGAAGATTCTGTTTCCATCATCGTCGATACCTTCTGTAGCAACCAGTTTGGCTTTGTCCCTCATAACAATGCCAAAAATCGTCCAGTCTCTGAAAACCCTTACAGTGCCAATTACAACTTTGTCTTGTGGCCTAGGTTCCAGATTCAGTAGATTCTGCCTTCGAACTGATTGAGATCATCTTGCATTGTAATCACTCAATCTGGATCAATCAGTGCTTCTTCAATCTTCTTTAAGATTCCAACTGTTTAACAATTGTTCTTTCCCGAAGAGTAACCATTTACTTTGCATAGCACTTCTAGTCTTTACTCTAGTATCCGGATCACTAAGAACTAGACTCCAGGAATAACTTTGACTCCAAACCCTTTGTCTCGGCAGATATGTTCTTAATGTATTCCTTTGATCTTCATTGTATTGAGTACGACTAGTAGATCCTTCTTTTATTTGCTCCCCCTGAGTTGCTGCTAGGATGTGTTGAAGATCCTTCACCATGTTGAGTGGATTCTGTTAAAGTCCATGAGTTGTGTAGATTAACTACCATTTCCACTACTAGGATCTGAATCATCATCATTAACATTGATTCCTTCTGCAACCTCAGTTTCATCATCAATATCTGAATATGACTCTGACAAGATGTCAAGCTTCACAGATTCAGAATAGACTTTTATTTTAATGCTCGGGAGCTTGGTGTAATAGGACGACACATTCGGACTTTCAATCACCTTCTAATTTTACATCACATCTTACTTTGAAAGCTTTCGACTTCAATGAGTAGCCGAGGAAAATTGTTCCATGAGCCTTAATTTTAAATTTGCCAAGATACTCATATAAATCTTCAATAAATATCAATTTCCTCCAAACACACGAAAGAGCTTCAGTGTTTTCTTCTGGTTGGCCATTAACTCATATGATGTCTTTTCACGATCTTGTTGAATAAAGAAGCATGATGTGTTAATTGCTTCAACTTCAAAGTACTTTGCTTCCAACTTGATCTGCTTAATGTGATCAATCACCATATGTGATATATTATCTGTTGAATGCACGAACATCACCAATTCACTCTCAGTTGAGTGATCTTCCATCTTTCTTGCTTGAAATCAAACACTTTTCTATTTCAATGCTTTTTCAGAAAACCTTTTGACAAAGAATTCCCTAGTGCCCTGTAGATAGTGCTTAAGTCCGTTGACAAGAAAGATATTTCCAGTGATGACAATTCCAAACTCATGATAGCCAAGTCCCTTGTACATCCTTTGCTGTCATCTCCAAAGGTTACCATAGGGTAGACTTTCTCAATCAACTGTGATAGTAGAGCTTCAATGCTAGTAATATGCCTCGAACAATAAATGTCACGAAATCACATAACTTTTGACTTTTATTTCATACTCTGCAATCACAAATGATTAAGCTTTTTGGTACTCAACTTCAATTGAGTCTAGATGGGTTAGAGATATTACTTTCAATAGTGGTAACAACAGTTTCAACCTTAACATGCACAAACATATCTTTGACTGAACACTTCTCATTCACAGCAGCCTTGACAAGGTAGTCTTAAGGCTATGAGATTAGTGATTCCAACCTATATTAAGGTGGACTAACAGTCTTTACCCTATTGTGATTCTTATTGATGCTTTGCCTAAGATTATGCAAGTCCTAAGATATGCATTTTCAGATTTAAATAAACAAGCATGAAAATAAGAACACATGGTAAACATTCAGCTTCAATGCATTATAGATAAGAATTACGCAATTCAGGCATATTATGCATATTAGAAAATTCAATACTATCTACTTTAACCATTCTACATAAGTGTAACATGTGTTTATCAGATTTACAGATATTCAATAATTTTCTAAAAGCACATGGAATAGAAGAACTAACAATTTAATTACTAATTCTGTCTAATCCATTTATGTTGTTGTCTAACATTTTAATTATCTCTAATTACCTAAGTCAGTTTTAGATTAAGCCTCGAATCTACAAATTTTACTGACTATTTAGATAATTCTACCATCTTTTAATCTTCTATACCTTAACAAGCAATACTTGAAGTGATTTGACATTTAAGTACAACTATGTGAGTGTGAGCAATTCATATGAAAATACGCACCTGCTTTTAACTCAACACAGTCTCTGTCATCATTTGCTTGTTCGGGCTTTTTGAATATTGTAGCACAACCCTGATCTTGTCTTGCTACTTTTAGCCTCATACGTTTCTTCAGTTGTGACCTCTAACGATTCTTAAATCCGTTTTGTACAAATACAAAAACTAGAATGATCAGTAGAGTCAGAAAAAAAAAATTCAGAGTTCCCCACTAATAAATCTATCATATCTTTACATTTAAGCAGTTTGTGGAACTATAACATGAACAGCCGTAACATCCACAATAACATTCAAATGCTCCGGAATAAACCTACTAATACGAAATGACCACTTTCCTCGAAACCGGGTCATATGCCTTGCGAATTAATTTTGAGCCAAAACGAAGAATTTTCCAAGTACAAACCCTTTTGAAAAAATGGACCAAGTTTTAATATCTTTAGATAATAAATTAAATATATATAAATTTTCCTAATAAATTTACTTAAATTAAATTTATAAAATAAATTCATTTAAATTAAGTTTATAAAATAAACCTTTTTCAAGTTTAAATAATAAACTCATTTAAATTAAATTCACAAAATAAATTTATTTTAAATAAAATTTATAAAATAAATTTATAAAATAAAATTATCTAAATAAATTTAAATTATAAAAGGAAATCTATTTAAATTTAAAGAATAAATTTATTTAAATTAAAATTTATAAAGTAAACTTATTTAAATTAAGTTTATAAAAGAAACTTTTTCAAGTTTCAATAATAAACTCATTTAAATTAAATTTACAAAATAAATTTATTTTAAATAAAATTTATAAAATAAATTTATCTAAATTTAAATTTATAAAATAAAATTATCTAAATAAATTTAAATTATAAAAGTAAGTCTATTTAAATTTAAAGAATAAATTTATTTAAATTAAAATTTATAAATTAAACTTATTGAAATTAAGTTTATAAAACAAACTTTTTCAAGTTTAAATAATAAACTCATTTAAATTAAATTTACAAAATAAATTTATTTTAAATAACATTTATAAAATAAAATTATCTAAACAAATTTAAATTATAAAAGGAAATCTATTTAAATTTAAAGAATAAATTTATTTAAATTAAAATTTATAAAGTAAACTTATTTAAATTAAGTTTATAAAAGAAACTTTTTCAAGTTTCAATAATAAACTCATTTAAATTAAATTCACAAAATAAATTTATTTTAAATAACATTTATAAAATAAATTTATCTAAATTTAAATTTATAAACTAAATTTATTTAACAAGGCCTCTAGACATTCAGAGTTCAAAACAGCTTCGGTACCCTGAGCTTCACTGGACTGCGGATCTTGATTTGTATATTAATTAGCTTGCTCTGATACCAATTGTTGGGTCCTGGAAGTATCGTAGAAAGGGGGTTGAATGCCATACTGACAACAATTTAAAATTCTTTTCAGAATTTGCGGAATTAAATTATTGCTTAAGCTGAGGGTTAGAGTCTTTGTAGTGTTTGGGAGGCTGACTTACTAACTTTCTATTTTTATGATATAACAATTAAGATATAGAAATTAGCAAGTAAGTAAACAAGATTCAAGTTAAATACGTATATTAAACTTGAAAGGGTATTACAATATTCGGTAGAATAAACATTTAATTCCTAGAACAAATTTGACATGAATTGTTCTACTTAAGGAATTAAAACCAAACTAGCACAGAAAGTCTGTGAATATGACGTTGCAGACAAATTGCTGAATTTGACTGTTTTTCTACTCATGAAAAATGAAGCCCCTGGCCTCATATTTATAGAGGTGGAAAGCCAGCATGACTTATCCCAATATGACTCTTTTTCTCATCAAATTAAGCCTTGTATGACTCTTCAGAAAGCTGGGGCATGACTTATTTATGTCGGTATGATTCTTCAAAATTCGGTATGACTCATTGAAATTCGGTATGACTCTTTGTAAGTCATATTTGAATTTTCTTTAATTTAAAATAAATCAAAATGACTTATATTAAAGTAAAGAAACTCGGTATGACTCACATAAAGTATTCTTCGGTATGACTCTTGATAATCAAAGCTCGGTACGACTCTTTTTGATTTCTTCGGTATGACACATGAATCAACAGCCAATTTCATTCTTTTCTTCTTGAGTGGGACACGTGTCAAGCTGCGAATGGTTGAAATAATCTCCTGCCAAATTCAAATGAAAAAGGGCCTATTTCGTCTTTTAGTGGATAGGCTCCGTAGAAATGCTTTTCGACCCGCACAACTTGTAATCTTTTATTAATAAATAATAAATTTAATTCAAAAATTATAAAAATAAATATCTAATATTATTTAGATATTTATAAATATAATTTACTAAATAAATAAAATCTTTATTAATTAAATAAATCCTTACGCTCTAAGCTGCGGTCTCCTGAACATCTGGAACCGAACTCCTTTTGACTTGGAAATGATAAATCAATTCCAACCGGGGTTCCACTTTTAAGAATATATGACTCTGCATTTCTTCTGTGTCATTTCTTTTTCCGTCTTTTCTTCAAGTCAGTACTGTCAGGCATGTTTGGTTGTTTCTACAGTTGCAATTAGAAGTACCTCTGTTACTGAAATAATCTGACTCTTTAAACTAGACAATACTTCTTTTCACCACTGCATGTACCCAGTCAAATATTCAATCTTGAATCTGCATTCCAGACAAACCTGTATCCCTTTGGGCTTACAGCTTCTGTCTTTTGTCATTCTTTTTAACCACTTGAACTTTTTGATGACGAATCTTCACTGACATTGTTGACACCCTGTGCACTGGTCTGGTTCACGGATGACTAACTACAATGTTGATTCTCATTTCTTCTGTAGTGGTCTTTGTGTCTTGTTATGTCCTGTCTTGGCTTCTTTTTGTTCTTCCTCTATATTCAATATTTATTATTTACTTCGCTTTCTTATCTGAGTTGAGTTGTCATCTACTTATTACAAATAGGACTAGTCATATGACTTTCACATCCTCATATTACGATGAGGTCTAAGATATCTGCCTTTCATGTTGTAATATTCCATGATCCATTGGATCTCTTCAGAAGTGATATCAGAGACGAGGTTTACGCAAGAGACGACTCCCGCAGCTTTACACATGGTAACTTTATCGGCCTCGTCTATTCCTTCCTCGAATGACATGTCAAGTTCATAATTATCTACGGTTTGGACATGCGGCTCGTCGCCCGATGGATATTCCCACTCGAACTCCGAGACGGTAGCTTCCGAATCTCTATCGACCTCGCTCAAGTCATTTTCATCTTCATCAAGATCATCCTCTAGAACTTCACCTTTATTTTATACATCATCTTTTTCTATAGCCTTATCTATTCCTGGATCATTTTCTTCTTCTCCTTCGGGAAGGTCATCATCGCCCACATATTTTCTTTTGTGTGTTGATAGGTCTTTTTTAAAGTGCCTGAGTTATTTGCCTGGTCTAGGGTTGGAGGGCACTACGTCGTTTAACCTTGCCTCATCTTCGTCCAACTCCTTCATAAATTCGTCAAATTCTTCTTCTATATTGCCCTCACCTCCATCATAATATGTACTACCTAAATCTTCTATGTCTGAAAGACTGTCTGATGATATGATTTCCTGAGGGATAGATGTTTGTTCATTGGGGTGACACTGATGAAAGGGGGACTTAGATCTGGATGAAGAAACAGTGTTATCCATATGAGGGATGATGATATGAATTAGGGTGTGCACCTATAAGAAAAGAAGAAAAGAAAAATTAAAATAGATGTTGTTAGGTCCTAAATCATCATAGAAGGGGGGAAGAGGGTTGAATATGATGTTGGTAGATTTTCACTTTTAAATGCGGATTATTATTCGTATGTGTTAGTAATTGTGCTCTAGAGACAATACTTTTTATATTTTAAGGAAAATATTTATTATTAAGGATTATGTTTTATTAATTATTATTTATTTATTATGTTTTATTTACTGCATAATAAATTGAAAGCATAATAAATGTCCTTGGAATTTTGATACGTATTATATATCTTTAAGTATGTGACTTAAAAATGAGATTATATGAATAGTATCTTATTCCTAAAATTCCCTAGTCGAGTATTATTATTTAAGGACAATAATAATGCACAAAGACTAGTATGTTTCTTGACGGATGACCACATCTCATTAGTCATAGGTATGGAGATACTAAAGTCAAGAACATAAGTGCATGTCTCAATGCATGGCACTGAAATGACCCGCCGTGAGATTCTACATGTTAAATAAGTGTCATAAGTAATTCTCACTATGATAATGTTGTAATGATCTTTAGACCTGAAATTATTATATTTCTATACGAGAATTAATATACTTTGATTACATTAAAAGTTACCTTTGACCGGGTGATGATAAAAGTGGACATTGGGTATATTATGAATCGTATAAGAAATATGAATGATCTAGATGAGATTTAATCCTCCTAATTTTAGGAGTGATATTATTGGCCTCTTGATTGAGTGAGACTATGAAATGCACGGCCGTGCTCAAATGTTGATTTGATTTTAATAGTCTACTCATCGATCAAGAAAATAAAGATTAAATTATGAAGAGGATGACACGAGACATGCCTTGAGTTTAATCTATAATATCAAGATTAAAGGGATTATATTACATGGAACATTATTCACGAAAGGCTTAATCGAATCACCGATTTATTATTATTACTTGGGTAGCAATGATGTATTACTAGATGCCGCTCATTGTTTATAATTTTAATTAGATATTAAAATTGTTGCCAACGTAATAATAACCTACAGGGTCACACACAAAGAACGCTTGAAGGAGAAATAATTTAAATTGTGAATTTAAATTAAATAAGTAATTAATTTTATTTATGATATTAATTAAGTATGACTTAATTAATTATATAAATAGAATAAATGAATTATTTAAACTAATTCCAAAATTAATAATTAATTAATTAAGTGAGACTTAATTAAATAATTTAGAATTTTGGATTAGTATTAATTATAATTGGATTATAATTAGAAAACTTATTCATCTCTCTATATAATCTCTTTATGGGCTGATTTAAAAAGAGAGACATATTTTACTAAAACCCTAGCCGTTCTAAGAAAAGAGGAAGATAGAGAGAGAGAAGCAGTTTTCGGGTGCTAGTACACATCAATCCTTCATGAAAAGTGTTCGTGTGGATACCGTAGAGTGTAGATCGCGAGAGCGGGATACATGGTGATTAAACAAGCTTTGGACCTCCATTAATCTTCCATTAATGAACTGTTAAAGCTTCTAAAGGTATTTATTCTTTATCTCCAAATTAAATCTTTTGTTTTCGCATAGATCCTGCCGAGAGTTTCGCTATTTTAAATTATTTTTCGCATTTATTCTGTTGCGTTTGTGCCTCGAAGCCCTACAGTATGTTCATGTTCTTGATATATGAGTATGAGTAGACAAACAATCACAATCAATTCGGGGAAATATTGGTGTATTAATAAATCCCTGAGGTGCTACACTCTAATCAAATAAATAATTAGCTATAATGAATTACAATCAATTCGATTCAACAAAATACTATCCGAGTGTTTATGGCTTTGATTGCTCCTCGTAGGTTGTTGAAGGAAGTGAATGCAAATTCTCTCACACTTCATTCTAAATTGAATGAGTTGTATTTATAGTGAAGGCTTGGCAATGGAATATCTTATGGGCGATTCAAGTAGTAGTTTATTCTACTAGGCAATTCTGAACTTTGATGAGCCTATTGGGCAATTTTGACCTTTGATGAAACCATTGGGCGATTTCAAGCATCCAAGTCCAATGGGTGATTTCAAGCATACAAGTCCAATGGACGATTTCAAGCCTGTAAATCCAATGGGTGATTTCTTCATTGAATTTTCAATGGGCGATTTCAAGCATGCAAGTCCAACGAGCGATTTCAAGCCTGTAAGCCCAATGGGCGATTTCTTCATTGAATTTCCAATGGGCGATTTCTTCATTGAACAACCTTATCTTTGACTTTCCCATGACTTTAACTTGACTTGACTTCAGAAATTCCTTTAAATTATTCTTTGTAATTATTTATTTTTCAGTCATCAATTCTTCTCTTAGTTAACTGTTTCCTTGATTATGTAGAATCAATTCTTCTCTTGTTGTGCTGATGCCTGGTGCACTGGTCTGGTTCACAGACGACTATGACTAATTGGAATTATCTTTACTTGCAATTAATATCAGTTAACATTTCCACAACTGTTCCCTTATTTCTTTCACTGAAATCCTGATTCTCATACTGGCTTTACTTCACTGTCTTGATTCTGAATTGCTTCTGATCTTTTATTCGTCACTGAGGCTTGAACATATTAATGAACTTCTTTCATTGACGCTTCAGATGCTTCAGCCCATAATGTTGTGTAGTAGTGTATGAATATCTTCTGATTGATTATCCTCGTGGATTCCTGTGCTTCACATTAATATTATTAATTTTTCTTTATTGTTCTGTTGAGTTATGATTAATGTATTACATACTACGTTCCATTATGCTTTACAATCTCCCCCTATTTGTTCGTTTAGAGTTTGATAAGAAAATCCTTTAAGATGATAACTCAACTGACTAGACAAGAAAAAGTAAAGTGCAGAAAGACTGAAAATAATATTAATTACATTCTGGATTGAATAGAAATGTTCCATATTTCTACAGTTTCATAAGTACAAAGCTTCTTGTTCCTCTAGCTGGAATATTTAAGCTATTGATTTATGCTTTGTTGATTTGATTTCTTCTTCTTCTTCTTCTTCTTCTTCTTCTTTTTCTTCTGTCTTTCTTGATAAAGTTTCTTGAGTTATATTTCATTTTCCTTCAACCTGTTTCTCACCACATCCCTTCAAATTCTAGAGTATTTCTTGGAGGTGGATCTTCAAGTTTCTTCAATAACTCTTCAAGATAAGCAGTGTTATAGATTGTTGTAATTCCTTTAAACTCCAAAGATATCTTTTGTGAGAATACAAACACAATGATTCTTTTTCAAAATCCCTGTACTCGATCAGTATCATTCACCTTTTCTGACATTTCTCTGGTTATCAGAGCCTGAGTGGCTTCTGCTAAGGCAAGTTTGTCTTTTTTATAAGTTGACCTTTTGATAATTAACAGCGCTGTTCTGATGGCATTTGAGCTGTTTTCAACAAAGTCTCTGACTTAAATCTTAGATCTGCTTTCTTTCCTTTTCTTGAACTTGAACCACATTTTTTTATTTTCATGCTTTATGCAGGGTTCTGAGTCTTTCACTATCTCATGAATTTATGTGCCATCAACATTTTTCACCATTATAAGCCACATATAACATCTTTCAACATCCATGAGATATGACTTGGAAAATGTAATTGCTCGATTTAACCTGAATGCATAGATTAATTCAATTACATTTTGATCTAATACAGTTATGTTGACTTTGCATCTTAGTCTTCCTTCGACGAACTTCATGTGCTCAAGATGACATCTCTCTAAACTTTCATCTGTCAAGGTCATGTTGTGTAGAGTTGTAGGTTTGTAATATTTGACTACTGGAGGTTCTAGAAAAGCTTCAACACTGATCTCATTCAATTTATCTTGAATTCTTCTTCTCATCAGTTCATTCACTTTGTTCCCTCCTCTGATAACCTTTCTCATTAGCACATACAACTCCACTATTTTCAGCTTATCAAAGCTTTTTGTTGTCAGAACCCTTGATCCCATAGAAGAGAAATTTATGTACATAGTCCATCCATTCTTCTGAGTGCTTATAGTAACATTTGACACTTCATCACTGAGTTTCTCATAGAATGTGTGAATATCTAGAAATAATCTTCTCATCTCTCTTATTTTGTCAAGTGAATATCTGTCCTGACATTCATTCAGGCCTAACTCCTTTTTCTGGAATAACTCTCTAGCTTCTTCCCATCCTGGGCCTTCTTTTGTGAAAGCATCATTTTCTCTATCTCTTCTTAGTTTAGCCCTTCTCACTCTAACCAGTTTCCTTTTTAGCATATCTTGATAATCTTTGAAGTTCTGAGAAACAATTTCATCAACACCACTAAATAAGCAATCACTTGAGAATGCAAATTCATCAGCAAACTCATCTTCTTCATGGACACCTCTTGCTTCTTCTTCAACAACTTTCTCTAGCGGTACATAGGTTCATTTATCTCTCTTTCTTCTAATATTCTTGCATCAGGCATGTAGAAGAAATTAGATTCTCCTTTAGTTGTATACTCCAGTATCATTACATCAGCTTCAACTTTTTCTTGTTCTACTTTCTCCCCCTCAGTTGGGTTAGCCTCTAAAGTTTGCAGAGGAGGAGCAATATCTGTTTCTTTATGAAAAAATAATTTGTTGAGAAGAGCATTCATTTCTTTTATCTCTCACTGTTGAGTACCAATAAGTTGTTGTTGATTCATTTGTACTGCGAGAAGATGATCAATTATTCCTTTCATCCCATTGAATTTAGCCTCTAGGTATAAAACCCTTTGGCTTTGTGCATGTGTGTATTCAGAGTGTGTGGTGTCTAGGGGGCTACTAGGTGTCTCACATCTTATTGATTCTATTTGACCTCGGCCCTCGACATTCACTCTCGGCCGTTTGGGTGTAGGGGAAGAATGATCACTCAGTTTCACAATTACTATTTCGCTCCTCTCTTGTTGAGCTTCCATGGTAGCAACAGTGTCTAGAGAAATCTTCACACTTAGTTCATCAGGTTTATCCGAATCACCACCAAGTGGAGAATTAGCTCGAAGAGGATTTTTGGGTCTATCATGCCGAAACACTAACTCATCACCAGGCTCAAAAATTACTTCATCTCCTAGTAGAGCCATATCTTCCAGAGATAGGTCATTCCAAGAAATAAGTTCCTGGAAACCCCTTCCCCCTCTATGGGGAGGTTGTATCTCCGCCGACCCACTCAGGGTGGGGAGATCTACTATATCAGGGACTGGAGGAATTAGATCCAGTGTGGTCACCACATTTGATTTTGTAATGATTGTCTGATGTGGAGAATCAGTGGTGCCAGCTAAAGCCATTGAAGGCATGTCCACAACAGGATCTACCTGAGGTGGAACTGCTACTGATGTAGCTACTCCCTGAACGGAGTTCCGACTCCCTTTAAAGAGCCGTTACCTTTCCTCTTCACCCATATGGGGAGGGAAACTGTCCTTTGCAGGACCTAGAGGTGTTAAGTCCAGGAGGGTCACCATATTAGACAATGTAATGCACGGCTCTTGAGAGTCTATGATTCCCCCTAAAGCCTGAGAAGGCATTATTTGCATTGGATCTACCGATGCAAGTGATACTAGTGAAGTAGTTTCTATTTCCGTCAATTCTGCATTGTGAAATGCACCTTTCAGAGCTAAATCTACTTTTGCATTCAAAGTGGCCATTGACTGACCGCCTAAAGGTTGGGAGAAAATTGTTTTAAGGTAAGTAGTTGCCTCTGGTTCAAAATAAATAAGTCTCCTTTTATGAAGAGGCAGAGCTACTTAGGGTTCAACATTTGTACCACCATTATTTGATGAACTGAAGGCACTAACTCCCTCACTATCTTCAAGTGCTTTTCTTTTAAGTGGTTGAGGAGTAGGGGATACTGTTTGTTGATCTAGAGCATGTGTTAGAACTGGTTGGTGGCTAAGTTCATTGCTCTTTCCTAAAGCCGTTGGGGGCTATTGTGTGTGATATGCTTGTGGCTGTGGATTGTTTAAGAAATTGATAAATTCAAGATCTAGAAGAGTGTTTAGATTAAAACCTATATTTCCAAGCAGTAGATCAGTAGATTCTGCTTCAGCTCCTTCTGGCTATCTAGGACTTTATACTTGATCATTCACAGGCATCTCTTCATCAGCTGGGATTTCATTTTCTGGTAATTCTTGATTATCAGCCTCAGCTTGATGTGTTTGATGATCTTCAACACCTCCCACATGTTGTTGCTCAGCTGCTTGCTCAACCTGTGCTCCTGCATCTTCAACAGGAAGAGTGGCAAAGAAAGCTTGAATAGTGTTAGTAATAGGTGTAGGGAATACATTATTCGGATAATGATTTCAATTTCTTAATAGCATGGCAGCTTTTAATGTCATCGTTGGAGAGTCAACCATTCTGCTATTTTGGAATGCATCCCTTTGCTCTGGTGTCAGGTTTTGATTTAGTGTTAACTGAATGAATCTTTGATAAACAAGATGTTGATCCCTTGTTGACTTTATATTGAGAATGATCTCTTCCATCAACAAATGCCCATAATTCAATCTTAGTCCATGAGCAATCCCATATCCAATGGTCTGAAAAAATTGGGAAGACAGTGAAATCCTCCTACTTTGGGAGCAAAGACATGGGTTAAGATTGTGAAGAAGAGGTTCCATTCTTTGGGCAGACTCAACTTGTGCAGTTTTGTTGGCACTTCGTTGTTTTCATCCATTGTACATTGTATCCACCCAAGGAATTCTCGCAAAGCAGCTTTTGACGGAGGATCAGTGAAATTGTCTGTTGGGAGATGTAGAGCTACGTTCAAGTCATTTTCTCAAGTCCAGAAGAAAAGGAAGTATGTAAAGAAAGTTCAGTTAAAAAAAAAACTCCTGCTCAACAAAAGAAAAATGTTCATAAGCCTGCTCAATTCAAAACTATTGAAGTTCCAAAACTTGCAATTTTTCAAGCAAAACCTACTCCGGAAATTATAAAGAAAGCTCCAGCCAAATCAAGAACTCCTCTCACTATGTCATGAACAACATTTCTCCCAGGTGGATCAAGTTTTGAAGATGAAAAAGAAGATCAACAGTCTATGATCAGAAAGAAAAAGCCCGATCTTCTGTGGATAAAAACTTAAAATCTAACTCTCAATGCCAGACTTGAAAAAAATAAGGGTGGTATTGATGATTCACAAGCAAAAGTCTACAGGGGTGAAACAAACACTTTTAGAGATCCCTTCTCATTAAAAGACAATCCTGATGAAGATTTATCTCAAGAACATCTGGATAAGTTAATATATGTAAACATAGTGAAGGATATCTTTGATGGTGCTCAAGAAAAGGAGAAGCTTCTATATTTCTTGAAGAATGGAAGAGTTTTGAAAATTGCTGAGGAAGATCTGATCCACAAAGAATCTAAAGAACTTGAACATGTTCTTTATCTTCTCAATGATGAAAATGAAGCTACTTCTAGGTGGGTAAAAATACTTGAAGGAGTAATCAATGAAAAGAAGAAGAATGAGAGATTGTTGATGATAACCTCTGAAGAGTTCAAACCTGGTTACTTACTTGAAGATGGAACAGAAAAAGAAATGGCAAAAGGAGATGCAAAAGGTCAAGATGGTGTTAGAGATTCCTACACTAATTCTAAACCCTGATGGAAAGAAGGTCTGTTGCATTCCTTTAGATGAAAGAATGGAGATATCATCAATCTATAATCTGAGAGATGCTATATTCCAAATTGATGATTCTTCTGAGCAAATGAAAGAATTGAAAGAGAAGCTTAGTGAATTACTGAAGAATGTTGAGGAAAAGCTACTAGATCAATTTCTAAAAGAAGATTTCTCATATAGAAGAATCTAAATCAAAAAAGAAGATTCAAACTCTGATGCATTTGTCTCCATATTTCTGACATCATAACTGAAATTTATGTTTTACTTGATATAGAATAAATTGGGGGATATTGTTAGAAAATAAACATTGCTGTTGTCAGAGAATACCATAACAGAGTTTATGTTGCTTACGTTATCAAAGTTTAAAGAAGCTGTTGGTCAGAGTTTACTCTAACAAAGAATGCTCAATTAGAGAATGACAACCGACAGAGTTTAGAATCAGAGTTTGTAAAAGAAATAGGAAAAATCAGAATATGATTTGGATAGTGAAGAAGGAATTCAAATACAAGTCAAATTACCTTATTGAAGTTATTATTTTCATTATCTGTTTTGTAGTTGGATTTGTAACTGTGTCTATATAAACACATAAATAGGTTAACATTAACAATGATTCAAGTTATATCTTTCATAACCTTGTAGCTCTTAAGAACAATGAATTTCTTGAGAGAGTTTTGTATTCAAGTTCATCATATTAATACAAAGCAGTGTTTCTTTTTATATACTTATATTCCTGATCGATCATTTGGTATCTATTATATTCAACCCCCCCTTCTATAATAGTTATTTATCTGGGCAAACATTACTGATGAAGCTTTACGAAGAAACTCACTTCACCTTTGCATAAAAAATCCATGTCAACTATGAATAAATTTCTTCACTCTCAGTTGAGTGAGCTTCCATCTTTCTTGCTTGAAATCAAACACTTTTTCTTTTCAATGCTTTTCCAGAAAACCCTTGACAATGAATTCCCTAGTGCCATGTAGATAGTGTATAAGTCACAAGAAAGATACTTCCAGTGATGACAATACCAAAAACATGATAGCCAAGTCCCTTTTACCAGTGATAGCCAAAAACATTTGTTGTCATCTCCAAAGGTTACCACTGGGCAGGCCTTCTCAACCAACTATAATATCAGAGCTTCAATCTTAATCATATGCCTCGTACAATAAATGCAACAAAATCACATAACTTTTGCCTTTTGTTACATATTCTGTAATCACAAATGATTAAGCTTCTTGGTACTAAACTTCAATTGAGTCTAAATGGATTAGAGATATTGCTTTCAACAATGGTAACAACAACTTCAATATGCATATTAGAAAATTCAGTACTATCTACTTTAATCATCTACACAAATGTGATAGGTGTCAAGCAGATTTACAGATATTCAATAATTTTCTAAAAACACATGGAATAGAAGAACTAAAAAATTAATAATTAATTATGTCTAATCCATTTCTATTACCTGAGTAAGTTTTAGATTAAGTATCGAATCTACAAAACTTACTGACTACTAAGATAATTCTACCATCTTTTAATATTCTTATCCCTAACAAGTAATTCATGAAGTGGTTTGACATTTAAGGGCAACTATGTGAGTGAGAGAAAATCATATGAAAATAAGCACATAAATAATTTCAAGTAAGAACAAATATAAAATATCTGATCTAAGACATGTTTGTCTGTTTAGCAACTTCCACAACATTAGCAGAGGTATTAAATCACATAAGATTTAAATTCAAGTTCAAACAAATGTTCAGGGATATACCTAACCGTCTAACACAACCTATCTAATTCTCCAAATATTCATTTTATTGCATAGAAAATCAAGTATAAAATGTACTAATTTAAACTCATGGATCCTAGCATGCAATCTTATTATTAGCAATCAATTAAGCATTTAAGTCCTAAGATGCTAACATGAATATATTACATTTCAAAACTTAAAACTTCTACAGTTCTGAATATTATAAATGTATACTAGTTAGAATATGTACATGTGAAGTGCTTAGTGATTCATCTCCAGTGTTGGTCATTGATGCCAGATATCCATTTGGTTCATCACTGTCACTGACAGAATCAACTTTGCATTTAACTGCACCAACAAATGTTTTTCCTTGTTGCATCCTCACTAATGCTTAAGATTTATGCTTCAACCGAACATAGTGTTTATCATCATTTGCTTGTTCAGGGTTCTTCAAATATGTAGCACATAACTTTGATCTTGTCTTTCAAATTTTAAACCATCCTTCTCTTGTAACCGCCTCTTGAACTGTTCTTGAAAATCTCCTTTATGGAATCTATAGGTAAGGACCTTAGATTAAGAATTGAGATTTCGTCTGAATCTGATGTCACTGAACTTCCAGTTGTCGTGCACGCTTGAATTGTCATCCAATTTCTCAATTTATTTCAAACTGTCAACTATAACACCTTGACCACTACCTTGAGCTACTACATCTTCAATTCAACTTCTCGGATCATTTCATTTCTATTCAGAGGTTTCCAACCTTGACTTCAATAAAATTTGGTTCATGAGTCACAAATATAATGGATATGCCAACAACATGTTTTACCAAATATTATATTCTTCAGCTCTTGTTCTAGTTCATGGGCCTTCAGCACATACAGTTCTTCTAAAGACAATGTGTTGTATCCTTAGATTTCCGATGGTTGTAACCCTGCGTTCCAGATGATCTGCAATGTTAGCATGAACTTCTTGTAATCTCCCTGTAGAATAAACTTTAAGACTTGTATTGAGATGCCAAGTAATCCAGTATGTTCTCCTTCATTACTTCAACCCCTAAGATTTTCATCCAAAAATTCAACTCAAACCAACCAAAAACTGAACCCAAATTAATATCTTCTTTTCCAACTTCCGAAATATTTGTGGGATCCTAAGGAGTAAACATTTGAGGAAATTAATACCACTTTTTCTTCAACTTATTCCAGAATTAACTTCATTGGGTTTTATTCAGTCAATCTTAATTGTCTTCAATACCCGAAAAAATCTTCAACTACTACTTCTTGAGCATCCTCGAATTAATATTTAAGAAAAAATTAAATTTTAAGAATTTTTAATTTACGTAGAAAATAAATTAATCAAAAATAAAATTTACAACAAATTAATTTTCAAGAATTTTAAATTTTCTTAAAAATTAAAATATCATAAATTAATATTTAAGAAATTTTTTTCCCAAGAATTTTAAATTTTCTAGAAAAATAAATAAATCTAATATAAAAATTAAAAGATATGAAATTTGATGTATAAAACTGTAATTGGTGAATGCTTTAGAACACATGTGGAATTTTTGTTGCGCCGGTAAGAGTGTTTTCCTTATGTTGGCCCCATAATCCATTTTGCTGCTCCAAAGGGGAAGTTATGTTGTGCCTCCTACTACAACCTTGTAGAGGCGCCATAAAACACTTGGCAAACATGGAGTGTTTTTCCTTACGTCTACTCTTTGTTGCGCCTAATCAGCTTTGTTGCACCTAATAAGCTTTGTTGCGCCTCTACACTGTCTTCCCTATGTAGGCACACATAGGACTTAGTTGTCCCAAGCCAGTTGCTGTAAATTCTAAAAGTGAACAAAATAAATATATTTAAATTATAAACATAAATTTACTTAAATTTAAATCATGGATTTATTTTAAATTAGATTTGTAAAATAAATTTATTTAAATTAAGTTCATGAAATAAACTTATTCAAGCTTAAATAAGAAACTTATTTAAATTAAATTTATAAAATAAATCTATTAAAAAAATAAATTTATTAAATAAACTTATTAAAATTTAAATTTATAAAATGAATTTATTTATCAAATCATTTAATCCTTTTGTACTCCAAACAGCTTCGACACTCTCAGATTTACTGAGTTACGGATCTTGATTATTTTCCCAGTTACACAATCTTGCATATCAAACTTCTTCAATAGTTCTTTAACATACTTTTGATTGATTGATAAAAATTCCATCATCAGTCTATTTGACTTGAAGTCCCAAAAAGAAGTTCAACTCTCTCATCATTCTCATTTCATAATTTGACTGTATTAGCTTGCTAAACTTTTCACAGAGTTTTTCATTAGTAGAACCAAATATAATATCATCACCATAAATTTAGACAAGAAAAATATCACTTTTATATTTTCTAATAATGAGAGTTTTGTCAATGGTACCTCTAATGAAACCATTTACAAGAAAATTTTTGATAGAGTTTCATACCATGCTCTAGGTGCTTGCTTCAATCCATATAGTGCCTTGTCTAACCTGTAAACATGATCAGGAAACTTTGGATAAACAAATCCTGGTGGTTTCTCCACATTGACTTCTTCTTCCAATTTTTCATTCAAGAAGGCACTTTTCACATCCATCTGATACACCTTGAATTTTGAATCAGCTGCAAATACAAGGAACGTTCTGATAGCTTCCAATCTTGCTACTAGTGCAAAAGTTTCATAATAGTCAATTTCTTCCTCCAGAGAGTATCCTTTTGTAACTAGCATTGCTTTGTTCCTAATCACAGTTCCATTCTCATCAAGTTTTTTTCTGAACACCCACTTTGCACCAATAATTGATCTATCTCTGGGTCTTGGTATAAATTTCCACACTTTATTTCTCTCAAATTTATTCAATTCCTCTTACATAGCAATAATCCAATCAGGGTCTTGCAAGGCTTCTTCAATTTTCTTGGGTTCATTCTTTGAGAGAAAACAGTTATATAGACATTCATTTTGAGTGGTTGTTCTAGTTTGTACCCCACTCTCAAGATCACTAATTATTAAAAAATCAGGAATGTGATCCCTTGCCCATTTTCTAGCTGGTGGAAGATTGTCTCTTGTACTTGAATCTCCTTTAAAATCATTGGTATTTCCTGTATTTGAGTGAAATTCAAATGAATAGGCTCCCCCATGAATAGATTCCATAACAATTCTGGTTCTGAGATTAAAGACTCTGAATGCCTTTGTATTTGGTGCATATCCAAGGAAGATTGCTTCATCAACCTTGTCTTCAAATTGGCTTAGATTTTCATGCTATACTTTTAATACAAAGCACTTGCATCTAAATATGGGATAGTGTTTCACACTTGGCTTCTTGATCTTCATCATTTCATAGGGAGTCTTTCCATGAATATTAATTAATGTACAGTTTTGAGTAAAACAAGTTGTACTGACTGCCTCAACCCAGAAATATACAGGCAGTTTAGACACTGCTAACATTGTCCTGGTAGCTTCTATGAGTGTTCTATTCTTTCTCTCCACAACTCCATTTTGTTGAGGTGTTCCTGGGGCAGAAAATTGTTGAGTAATTCCCTTTGATGCATAGTATTCCTCCATGATTGAATTCAGTACCATTGTCACTTCTTAGAACTCTCACTGTCTTCTTTGATTTTGTTTCTGGAAAAGTGATATGGTCGATTATGTTTTGTGAAGCTTCATCCTTTGAGTGCAAAAAGAAAACCCATGTGTATCTTGTATAATCATCTACAATGACAAGGGTATATTTCTTTTTGTTAATTGACATCACATTTACTGGATCAAATCAATCAAAATTTAATAGATAAAAGGGTTCAGAAATGGTGTTTATTATCTTTCTCTTGAAGGATATTTTCCTTTGTTTTCCAAGTTGACATGCTTCACACAGTCCATCTTACACAAATTCAACATGTGGTATTCCTCTTACAAGACTCTGTTTCACCAACTTGTTAAGTATTTTGAAGTTGATGCGTGACGGTTTCTTGTGGCATTTCCAGCTTTCTTCAGTTGAGGCCTTGTTAAATAAATATGTGACTTCCTTATGATTGCAATCCTCCAAGTTGGCTTCATATATGTTACCATGCCGGTGCCCTTTGAAAACTAAAATGCATGTTTCTTTGTGAGTCACAATACACTCTCTTTTGTCAAAGCTAGTATAGTAACCTTTATCTCCAAGTTGACTTATGTTAATCAAGTTGTGTTACAAGCCATCAACTAGAGCTACTTAATCAATGATGACATTCCCAAGTACAATCTTGGCATATCCCAGTGTTTATCCTTTGTTGCCATCTCCCAATGATATTTCTGGGCCAGCCATCTCTACAAAGTCTGTAAGCAAGGATTTCTTTCTAGTCATGTGTCCTGAGCATCCACTGTCCAGGATTAGGGTTACTCTCTTTACCATGGTTCCCTGTATACATATAGTAACTAGTTAGATGTTTTGGGGACTCAAACAGTTTTGAATCCTTTACTACTAACTTTGGGTGAAACAGGCTTAATATTTTTTACTTTTTTTTACCTGTCTCCTTTGTTGCTTTAGACTCTGGTGGAGTCTTGACAGTCTTATACCTACTTTTATCAATTGAAGATTTTAGCTCATAAAAATTGTAATACAAATCATGATAGTCCCTACATATATAAATTGAATGAAATATGCTACCACAGTGATGACAAGGCTTTTGTGGAATGTAGTGACTTTTTAGAGTCTGAGAAGGAATTGACTCTGATTTCTTTTCAATCTTTGTTTTACAGTCTATAGCTAAATGATTGTGGTTTCCACATATATAACACTTATTTCTAGGAGCATTAGGATCCTTTTGATAATTATTGGCCTTATTAATGTCTTCCTTACTATTCTTATTTCTCCTAGTCTTTGTAGACTCTGATAAGTTCTCTAGCTCCCCCAGTTGTACAAGTAGAGGGGGGGTTGAATACTTGTATGTCTTCTCTGCCTGATTTAAAATCAAATTAAGAACAAACTCAAACACAAAAATATGAGTAAGTACTGTTTAGTATTATTGATTTATGAATACAAAACTCTCCTAGGGTGTACAAAAACCCTAGCAGCTTCTTTGTGTTTATCACAGCAACTCTCTCTATCTCTATGCTCTCACAAAAATTCACTCAGACAATTATGCTTCGACTTCCACACCTTTACAATTAGGTTACATAGAGTTTATATATAGAGCTTCCTATCAACTAATAACAGAAAGTAAAATTACAATATGAATAAAATCCCTAATTATTAGTTGACAGTTTCCTTCTAAAATTCTCTTTCTTTCCTATAGCATATCTGCAATATATTTATCTTGATCTTCGAAGACTTTCCATTCCTGTGATCTTCTTCCAAATTTATCCTCAACTGTATAGACTCTGAAATCTTCAGACTCTGATCACATGTAGACTCTGATAGATCATAGACTCTGATAGTCTATAGACTCTGATCACCTTCCAGACTCTGATCTTCATGCAGACTCTGGTTTCACTTTTTACAGAAATTCTTCTAAGAACAAGTAACATGAATGTTGACTATCTAGACTCTGATTATACATTTCAGAGACTAGAAAGACTTATTACAGATAAACTAATCTAGACCCTGTTCTAGTATTTTGTACATCATCAAATGAATATATTCCTAACAATCTCCCCTATTTATGCTTTATAAAATGTAAGCATAAATCAAGGTTTGATGATGTCAAAACTAAAGAATAAAACTATTTATCTAGAACAGTATAAAAGAATTATAAAGGAAAAAGAATTACTTCTTATTTAATCTTCTCAAAGGCTGGATTATTCTTCAAAAATGAATTCAGCATATTTTCCTCCACAATTGCCAGAGCCTCACCAACAAATTTCTTCAATTTCTTCATTTCTTCACTTGAGCATTTAATTTAACAATAAGCTGCTCTAAGATCATTTGCACTGCTTTCTTGATCTTTTAAGTCCTTCAACATCAGAACACTAACTTTCCCACTCATAGGCTGAAACCCAAAGTAATGACCCACACCTTCTTGAAATTTAATCTGTTTTTCTTCCAATGGCATGACTTGATCATTTCCCTCAGTATCAACATATTTTAAATAAAATTTTCCCATTTGTCGATTTGCCTGTCTGTGCAAAATCAGCTTCCTATCAATCTCCTTGAACCATTTGTGTGTGACAGCTTCTTTGCTCTTGTTAACTTCATAAGCAATTTGAAGTAGGAATCTAATATACTGTAGTTCCTCAGCCTGTTTGAAAAAGATAAAATTTGACTGACTAATCCCTCTTACACTTCCACCTTCTAAGAAGTAAACCAGCATCTCATTTTTCACCTTTTCTGTACCTCCCTGACCTCCTTGTATCTTTGTTTCAAAAACATTATAAACAATTTGAGCAGACACCACTTTATTTAAGTGCTTCTGAGTGATCTTCTCAAACTGCCTATCTGTCAAGGATTGAGGATCCCTGGTTAGAGTAGATGTTCTGTCAATGTCAGATTCTTCAAATCCTCCAAGACCTATCTTCTTTTTAGCTCTAAGTTGCATATTTGATTGACTGCACTTCCAGTATGAAGGTTCTTGAGTTTGATCAGAGTTTGACTTCTTTGTTTGCTTATCAGAGTCTGACTTAGACTCTGATTTCCCATGTCTAGTCCCTGACTGATGTGTTTGAGTTCTTGCTACTCCAGATTGCTTTTGTTGCACATCATCAAGACCCCTAGGACCATGAGAACTATCACCATCATCACCATCTCTCCTCCTTTTAACTCCCCTTGATTTATCCTTGCATCCCTCATCCTTATGTCTCCTGGAGGACTCACCTTGCTTCTCCTTCTCCCCCTTTTTGACATCATCATTACTGGTGACAGCCAAAAGAATCTGCTCAAGAATAGTGGAGATATTTGCCTGGGCTGCAATAACTGAATCAACCTTGGTGGTCAAATCAGAAACTGTAGTTTGAAGATAGGCTTGAGTTGTAGTGATAGCAGCTAGAACATCTTTAAAAGCTACTTCTTTGGATAATTGAGGGGAGTGAATTCTGTCAAATCTTGTATTGAGCAGAGAAGTTGTATTATCAACACCAGTGAGCTTGATTTTAATATGAGAAATGTCCTGGACCACACTGGATAATTGAGCAGCAACATCAGGTAACTCAGCTTTAACAGCTCCATCTAAGACTTGATCTTCTTCACCAGGATAGTAACCATGTTCCTGTTGAAAGGATTTTTTCTGAAAAGCTTTAAGTCTCTCAGAATGATGAATATCCAAAATACACTCAAAAGAATCTTTATCATTGATGCCTCTTTGCTATGCAGACTCCCAAGACTGAGGAAACACCTGATCAAAATAGATAAAAGAAGGAGAAACGTGATCATCATCTTCAGAAGTGCACTCCTCAGCAACAAGCTCTAGTTTTATGAATGGAGGTGTAGACTCCGGTGGTGGTGTAGACTCCGAAACTGCAAACGGGACTATAGACCCTGACTCCTCCTGAGAGTGATCAGAGACTGTAGACTCTGGAAGTCTAGCCCTTATAGGCATGATTAAGAGTGGTTCTTCTAACGTCGAATATGCAGCCTCAGTTATAATTATAGGATTATCCACTAAAGCCTCCATGACCCTATCAACTCTCCTTGCTAGAGAATCCACCAGATGAAGATGTGGTCTCTGTGTAAATAATTTCATAGCAGCAAGAGCCTCCTCCTGTTTGCCAATCTGCACAATCAGACATAGTGAATTGTCATCCATCCCCTGCTCCAACTCATTGGACCAACTCTTTGGAAAATCTTGATCCCAATAAGTAAAGCTAGGTTCAGGATACCCTAATCTCTCATGCTCATAGTGGGGTTGGGCACCCACTTTCTCAATCTCACTCAGGCTCTCTACAACCTTTTCTACCTCTCCTTTTGCCTGGTCCAGTGCCAGCCTCTCAGATATTTTATGACTCAATGTGAGGGTGCACTCAATAAACCTACAGAAGAGGGGTTGAGAGATAATAATGGTGCTGCAATACCTGAACCACCTTGATGGAGGGGAACCCCTTCAAAAGTCTAAAGGCTAGGGGTTTCCACCAAGGGGTGAGCATCAACAGATTCTGAACCCTTACTAGTATCTTCTCTCTTTTCAGAGTCTGTTAGCTCCAGTATTCCAGTCTCAGGGTCTACTCTAGACTCTGACTGCTTCAGTATGACTTCATTAGAAGTTAGAGTTTGAGTGTTACCATTTTTGACTGTTTGTGCATGAGAATCCCCCTCAAGGTGGATAGACTCTGATAGAATAGATTGGGAAATTACTTCATGAGCATCCATCAGAGTCTGTCCTCCCATATCACTGGGGTTCTCATCAGCTCTTTGATGAGTTGTCAAGGAGGGCCCAACAACATACTCCCCTGCCCCACTATCACTCAACCTCTGACTAGGTGGTTCTTGTGTGAGTGAGGCAGACTGAGCATCTTTATCACTAGTCACCACTGGTGCACTAGTCCCAACCTCCAACTGCCTTGCATCACCTGCTACCTCCTGTTGTTCTTTGTTCTTCCAGAATAAATGCATCCAACTTGTGATGAAAGCCCCTGAGATGGATTGCATTGATTGCCTGGGCATCTATGAGATTGAAGAGTTCCTGCAGTTCCCTTCTTACTTTTTGAAAATATGTGCCCTTGAATTGATCCAGTCTACTTTGGTAGGTTGGATAGATGTATTTGTTGGCAATTGTACCTATATTATGGACAAGATAGTCAGCCACCTGTCTTGACAGAGGCTGAATTTGAGAGATCCATTGAATGGTTGTCCTGTAGGTAACTCCATTATCCCAAATTGCTTCATGGTTAAAAACTGGTTGCTCAATCTCAGTTTCCAACTCAGCAACAGACTCTGATGCTCTCCTTTTATGGACCTTAAGCTTTTTAGGCTTCTTTGTGATTTGCTGTTCAGAGTCTGGCACACCTAGTGCTTTGAGAACTTCATTTGTTCTGCCTTCTATGAGCCCAGTTGCTTGTACTTGGAATGAAGAGTTGAATAGGTAGCTGTAGAGATTTTTGACCACATCTTGTGCAGACATTTGTAGCTCCTATTCCATTCTCTTCCTTAGGGCTTCATAGGTTGAAAGAAAATCCAAGACTTGAGATTTAGTCTGATATTGCCCTAGATCTTCAACTGATTCCACCAAAGGATATAAGAATAGCAGTGCCTCATCACTTGGAGTAATGATCTCATCAATTAGACATGAGGCTGCATCAATTGGCATTCCTTCCCAAAATGTTTCATGATCAGAGTCTGAAGGCAGTCTAGACTCTGACTCAACATTAGACTCTGGTTCAGGTGTTTTCTTGATTTCAGAGTCTGGCTCTGCAGGAGCCTTGGGAGCATCTGTTTCCTGCAAAACAGGGTTAGTAGTAATAACAGGCTTGTGTGTGTGTGCAGAATAAGCCTTCCTTAACCTTCTGTACTTCTGAGCAAAAGATTTCTCAGGAGACTCAATGTGAGAATCCTGAGGTGCTTCCCTGGGTTTTTCAGAGTCTGTAGCCTTTTCAGAGACTACAGACTTGGATGGAAGGTTAGAATCAAGTGTATCATGACCTTCTTTTAGCAAAGAAAGACCTTCAACAACTTGTTTCTCTAGAGGGTTGAGCTCCTCATCACTGTGCTCATCTATAAGCCTGGTTTGAACTAATTTTCTCCTCTTTACAACTGGTGTCTGTTGAGAGACACCAGAGGTTGGTTTCTTTTTGGATTTTGGTGTGGAAGATTGTGTAATTGAAGGGGATTTGGTGACTGGGGTAGGTGCAGGGGGACTCTCCAGTACTTGTTCATGCACCATGTCACCACAAAAAAAGAATCATTGTTGATAGAAGGTTTGTAGGTTGAGAGTTTTACCTGCATTACCTGTGGATAGTGCATGGTAGGTAGACTCTTCTTTTTTTCATCAATTCTCTTGATGTCAGAGAATATCCTCCTTTGTTGTTTGTAGGCCTGCACACAACAATCATCTGCCAACTTGGTTGACATGTCAGGAATGAAGTGATTAAGGAGAATCATAAGAAATCTATGATAGTAGACTTTCTTCCTCCCCTCATGCACATTATTTAATTTTGCTCCCATTTGAGTGAGCAACATATCACCAATGTTGATTATTCTATCAAATAGGAGACTGTGACCAATTTGATAAGTAATAGCAGTAATAGCATCAAATCCACTACACTTACCAGTGAAACACTTAGCAATTTGATCAAAGAAAAATGACCATTATTTTCCTAAGTAAGGCCTAGTTATCTTGCTCATGTTATCTAAGCTAGCAGAATATCCTATTGCCTTAAACATGTTTTTAATGTCATCATCAGATACAGTTTCATCAAAAGAAGATTTAACAGGCAATTTAAACACAGAATTAAGCACATCTGCAGTGAAATCAAATGTAGTCGAGCCAAAGGTGAACATTATTTTACCTGGTTGATCCTGAGAAGGATCAACAACCTGTGCAGAACTCCAAGCTTTGGAGACAACATCCATATGAATCACTGGAGATGCTTTCAGAATGTAACTGAGTTCAGATTGCTCCATGAAATCCATCATTGGGAAGTAGTCAGCATCTACTCCTTTCTTATCTCCAAGAGCAGCAACATGATTTGTAGTCATGAAATCAAAATCCCCAAATGTGAAAGCAATCGCCTTGGGTCCCCTCATGATAGTAGAAACGGCAGCCATTAAAGTTGTTGAGTGGAAAGTGATGGAAAAGCTTGAAGAAATTAGCTAGGTTCGTAAAAAGCTCTGTGAATATTTTTGCCTTAGAAAATAATTACAATAAACAAGTGAGTAAATTGTATGAAAAATTCTATTTTTTTCAAGTTGCATACAATACACACGAGTCTACAGCCTGTCTCCAGTCAAAAGATAACTGTTACCGCCTATTTCAAGTCATTTGAACATTTTAAATGCAATCAGAGTCTGCAGGCGCGAATTTTAACCGTTTCAGAGTCTAGGTGATAATTTTCTCAGAGTCTACTGACTCTCAGAGTCTACAGACTCGTCATAGTCTATAGACTCGTCAGAGTCTAAAAACTAGACTCTGTCAAGGTAAAATACCAAACAAAATATTGCAATAATAATTAATCACAGTGTGTTAAGATAGGGACTATAATTAAAGTACATACCTTGCTTCTTGTAATTTTTGATCACTTACATATTTAACATACCTAATTCACCTACCAGTCTGAGAAAGGTAGACTCATCAAGTGGTTTTGTCAAAATGTCTGCAATCTGTCTGTCAATTGGAACATAGTGAAGTGTCACAGTACCATTTTCAACATGTTCTCTAATAAAGTGATACCTGACATCAATGTGCTTTGTTATGGAGTGTTGGACTGGATTCTCTGCAATTTTAATAGCACTAGTATTATCACAATACATAGGAATATTTGAGAATGTTAGTCCATAATCAAGTAATTGATTTCTCATCCACAGAATTTGAGCACAGCAACTTCCAGCTGCAATGTATTCAGCCTCAGCTGTTGAGGTTGATACAGTTTGTTGTTTCTTGTTAAACCAAGAAATTAATCTGTTGCCAAGAAACTGGCATTGTCCTGTTGTGCTTTTCCTGTCTACTTTGCATCCTGCATAGTCAGAATCTGAATAGCCAATTAGTGAAAAATCTGACTCTCTAAGATACCAAAGTCCAAGAGTTTGTGCCCCATTGAGATATCTAAAAATTCTTTTCACAACTATTAAGTGTGATTCTCTAGGATCATCTTGAAATCTGGCACACAGACAAGTTGCAAACATTATATCTGGTCTACTAGTAGTTAAATATAACAATGAGCCAATCATACCTCTGTAGCTAGTGTTGTCAACTTTCTTACCCTTTGGTTCAGAGTCTAGCTTAGTAGCTGTTGACATGGGAGTTTTAGCAGTTGCAGAATCTTGCATATCAAACTTCTTCAACAGTTCTTTTACATACTTTGTTTGATTGATGAAAATTCCATCATCATTCTGTTTGACTTGAAGCCCCAAAAAGAAGTTTAATTCTCCCATCATGCTCATTTCATAATTTGACTGCATTAGTTGACTAAACTTTTCACAGAGATTATCATTAGTAGATCCAAATATAATATCATCAACATAAATTTGGACAAGTAAAATATCACCTTTATATTTTCTAATAAAGAGAGTTTTATCAATGGTACCTCTTGTGAATCCATTTTCAAGAAAAAATTTTGAAAGAGTTTCATACCATGCTCTAGGTGCTTGCTTCAATCCATATAGTGCCTTGTCTAACCTGTAAACATGATCAGGAAACTTTGGATCAACAAATCCTGGTGGTTGCTCCACATAGACTTCTTTCTTCCAATTCTCCATTTAAGAATGCACTTTTCACATCCATCTGATACACCTTGAATTTGGAATGAGCTGCAAAGGCCAGAAACATTCTGATAGCTTCCAATCTTGCTATTGGTGCAAAAGTTTCATCATAGTCAATTCCTTCATCCTGTGAGTATCCTTTTGCAACTAGCCATGCTTTGTTTATGATTATAGTTCCATTCTCATCAAGTTTGTTTCTGTACACCCATTTTGCACCAACCACTGATCTATCTCTAGGTCTTGGTACAAGTTTCCACACTTTATTTCTCTCAAATTCATTCAATTCTTCTTGCATTGCAATAATCCAATCAGGATCTTGCAAGGCTTCTTCAATTTTCTTGGGTTCATTCTTTGAGAGGAAACAACTATAAAGACATTCATTTTGAGTGGTTGTTCTTGTTTGTACACCACTCTCAGGATCACCAATTATCAAGTCAGGAGTGTGATTCCTTGTCCATTTTCTAGCAGGTGGAAGATTGGTTCTTGAACTTAAAGCTCCCCCTAAGTCATTTGCATCTTCTGTATTTGAGTGAAATTCAAATGAAGAGGCTCCCCCTAAATTGCTTGACTCTGACAAGAGTTCAGAGTTGCTTGATCCAGACCCTGATGAGTTAGACTCTGTCTGGATAGACTCTGTCTGGGTAGACCCTGATTTGTTAGACTCTGAATTATTTGGAGTTGAATTTTCTAGCTCCCCCTCAGAGTGTGCAGGTTCCTGTGTTGGTTCAGGATTTATTTTAGGGTCTTCATCCTCTTCTTCTTCATTTATCTCAGAACTTTTTAGATTTTCAAATTCTAGTGTAGTAGACTCTGACTCATCCTGCAATCCTGTATACTTTTTATCATCAAATGCAACATGAATAGATTCTATAACAATTTTGGTTCTGAGATTAAACACTCTGAATGCTTCTGTGTTCGATGCATATCCAAGAAAAATTGATTCATCTGCCTTGGCTTCAAATTTGCTTAGATTTTCAGGATGTACTTTCAGTACATAACACTTGCATCCAAAAATGTGAAAGTGTTTCACACTTGGCTTCTTGTCCTTTATCATTTCAAGGGAGTCTTTCCATGCATGTTTATTAGAGTGCAATTTTGAGTGAAACATGCTGTATTGACTGCCTCAGCCCAAAAATATACTGGCAGCTTAGACTCTGCCAACATTGTTCTGGCAGCTTCTATGAGTGTCCTATTCTTTCTTTCCACAACTCCATTTTGTTGAGGAGTTCTTGGCGCAGAAAATTGTTGAGTAATTCCCTTTGATGCACAGTAGTCCTCCATGATTGAATTCTTGAATTCAGTACCATTGTCACTCCTCAGAATTCTTACTGTTTTCTGTTAGGTCCCGAAATATCGTAGAAGGGGGGTTGAATACGATATTCACAATAATTTAAATTCTTTTCTGAATTTGCGGATAAATAAATTATTGCTTCAGAGTGGGTTTGGCCGTTTGTAGTGTTTAGGAGAACTGCCTACTAATTTTCTGTGTGTCCGGATAAATCAATTAGGCTCAAGAAAATTAGCAAGTAATTAAATGAGACAAGTTTCCGGGAATATATCTTTCGTATATAAACCCAGAGGGGTGCTACACCCAGTTAAAAATATAACTGGCTTTCAAAGAATAAATTAGTTCTTTGCTACTAACACAAAAATATTTGGCTCAGTTCCTATACAAATATATCTAAATTAGTACAAGGAAAAACTGAGTCCGTAGGGAGTGATATCTAGGAGCCCTGAGCATTTTTCGTTTAAGAACCGGGTCCTAATATCTGACCGGAAGCAAGGTATGAGTGTGTATAAATTAATCTCTTGCTCCGGCCATGGCAGTAGCTCTCTACATTTTTTGTGTTGAGGAAGACGACTCTTCAATTGGATTGGTATAGACTTTAAATCAAATAAAGTAGCTTCTGTAATTTGATTAGCTGAGGGCTGAGTGGGGCCAAAAATATTTTCTTTGTTGCGCCTGTATATCTTGTGGCGCCTTCCTTTTTGTTGCGCTTCATACAGTGGATACCCTGTGTAAAATCAAGTGGCGCCATTTACTTGGAATATTTCTGATGCCATATTTTTGTTGCGCCTACACAAGGGGATACCCTGTGTAGGCTCAAGTGGCGCCATTCAGCTATCTTATTTGAACTTCATCTACAAGTTGCGCCACCTACAGTGTATGCTCTGTGCAACGTTTAGTGGCGCCTTTTAACTGTGGGAAGAATTCATGTTGCGCGTGTTTTCCACTTAACATGGTCAAAGTCCAAGTTGGTCACTGCACTTTGACCCTCTTTTCATTGCTTGACTGAAGTTCCCCAACTTCCATTTCTTGTATCAAAGTCTTGTCACATTACACCCGATACCCTGAGCTGTTTCCGTTCTTCGACTGTAGTTCAGAAACTTTCACTTTTCGTACCAAGGTTGTGACACTTTGCATCCTGCACCCTTTGAGCTGTTTAGCTGTTTGGCTGTTAGCTGTTTAGCTGTTTGGCTGTAGCCTCTACAAATTACTTTTCGTACCTTAATAAATAATCGTTCTTTCCAAGTACGTTCTTCAACTTAACAATTCTTCTATAGTTAATACTCAGATTCCTTTCACAAACCGCTGACGCCTAGTGCAACTGGTCTAGTTCACAGACGACTAACTTTGATCCAGGTCTTCGTATTATTGTTTTACTTACATTGTTAAGTTTGCAGCAACTTCATTGCTTCGAACACTGACTGTCAATAAACATAGTACTTTCACTGGAATCTTTTCTGGTACTCAGACAACGTCTTCATTATTACCACAATCTTGAATACTTCATTCTCTGTTCTTCACTGACGCTTGAACATATAACTGAACTTCTTTCAGTGAGTATAGCTTCAAGACTGCAGCTGTCTTCTTTAACCTTTGTCTTTACCTTGTCTTCACTCCTTCTAGATTCCTATGCTTCGAACACTGTCTATCTTCAATCAATGCCTTTACACTGAAATCTTTTAGTGGCACTTCTATACTGAATCTTCAACACTTCTGAAACCCTGAAAGTCTTCAACCATTATTCTTCACTGAGGCATGAACATATTAATGTACTTCTCTCAATGACCTGTAGTAGACTTCAAAACTTCTTCTAATGTCTTGATTCACTGTATTTTTCTTGTCTTCATTTCTTTCTGATTTCTGTGTAGCCGTAGTATTATTTACTTGTCATGTTCTAGTGTTGAGTTATCACGATTACTATTCATATAGCTTCGTAATCTCACCAACAATCTCCCCCTATTTGATTGTTAAACTTTGCAAACAAATCCCATAGAGAGGATAACTCAACTAACAACTAGAAAAAGTAATCGCCCGAGACCTGTAAATAATGCTACTGGTTTTTCTGGATCAGATTTTGCATTTCCAGAATTCTTGTGTAACTGAAATGAATGATGTTTGTTCCTCTGACGTTGAACTGATATTCAAGTTGTAACATCTTCATTTCTGTCTATTTGAGCTCTCTCCATTTCAAAATCCTTCATAGTTTGAACTTAAAGAACTTATCATGAACAGAGCTTCATAAGAATCATTATTCCTGGGTACGTCTTCAATAGAATACTGAACATGGCTCAAATAATGTTCTCCCCCTAAGAATGTGATTCTCCTCCTTATTCTTCTTCCCCCTTTAGAAAATCAATGGAATAGTCATTTCTTTTCTGTTCTTCCAAGTATAGAATACAGCTTCTTGATTCTCCCATATATCTGTTGTTTCCCCTCAGGATCAGAAGATAAGATTTTCTTCTTTTTCTTGTCTAAAATCTCCCCCTAAGGATATTAACTTCTCTATACGAACCCCTTTTTCCAAGGATCTTCCAGGATCCAGGATAAGAACCCCTTTAGGATTATTAACTTTTCCCAAGTACGAAGATAAGACCTTATTAACTTCTCCTTTTTCTTACTATAACTTCTCCCTCTTAGTTGAGGAATCCTCCAATGACCCATCTTTTGAATGGTTTGTCTTCCAAAGAAGGTTCTCATCTGACATTGATCGGGAAAAAACATAGTAGCTTTTCTTTCAGAAGTAGCAAGTAGCAAGGGTAAGTGTTTGGCTTATGGTTTCCTCACTTCTACTACGTTCTGTTGGTGTTTACACTCAAGTGTCGAGCACTTAGAAGTGTTTCACTCTTTCTCTCCCTATCTCTCACTCAAGTGTATCTCTCCCTCACATTCACTTAAGTGTTTCTCTCCCTTACTTTCACTCTGTATTTCAAATATAGCCTTCTGTACCTGCAAGTGAAATCCGTCAATTCATATATTCCCAACACCTGATTCATCAGAATGAACTAAATCACTATCAAGTGGAGAATTGCCTCGTTGAGGTGTTCTTGATCTATCATGCATAAGCACTGTCTCAGCACCAGACTCAATAGCAATTGCTAAATCACTGTCTAGTGGAGCCTCACCTCGTTGAGATGGGTTATCCCAAGATATTAAATCTTTTAGGGAATCCTGCCTTGTTCTATCAAGGAGTTGCCTCACACCTTCTCCGTAAACGGGAGGTGGACATTCCTTTTCAGGATCTGGAAATGTTCCTTCCAGGAGGGGCGACGTAGTAAGCAATGTAATGAATGGCAATTTAGAGCCTACGTTTCCCTCGTAACCCTGTGACGGGAATTTTGTATAAATACCCTACTTGACTCATCCGAAGAATTCTTGTCAAGCAGTTGCCTCTCAAGCCCAGATAAATCTGAACAAGAGATCTCCCTTTCGGGATGCAGAAGTTTAACTTCTGTTTGAGGTAGATACATTGGACAATGTACTGTATGGCTAACTAGAGTCTGTATCTCCTCTGAATGCCTATACCTCTCACTGTGCACACCTTGCAATGTGTTCCTAAAATTTATCTGTTTAGGCTTACCATCAGCGTGAGTGCCAGTGGTGTGCTTGACTCATTACAAGATGCTCTGGCTGACGAGATTTCAATGGACTCACCCTGTTGAGCGAATGATTCCAGAGACAGTTTTATTGCCTTTTCAGCTCTGCATCCTTTTGAGAAGATACAGATGAGCTTACAGTTACCTCAGTTTATATACTACTTTGCTTCTCTGGAGGTAGAGCTGTGGGTGCACTTCCGACTTCATCCTTATTTGCTGCATCAAGTGCAGTTTCTCCCTTATCAACCTCTAACTAACAAAGTTTCCTTATATCTTTGGGGGTTAATATATGGAAGTGGATGAATGAGTGTTTGGTATGAAGGCCTGGGTAAGAGATTGATGGGTTTTCAACCTCCTGGCCAGTTTCTGTAGCCACTGGGGGCTAAACGGATAGAATCAATTACGATTAAAAGATAATCACCTTAACATTCCAAAATATATTTTTCATCTCTAGGAGAAAGAAAAATATAATAAGGAATGATAATGGATTGCATTAAGCACTTTTAATAAAAGAGTTTTGTCGGTTCTAAAGATTTATCATTTAAAAGCGTGAAACCAATAGAAATTTTCTTTAAGATACTTATCCCATAATAAAACGTGGGAATGTGTATCAGAGAAAAAGTCTATCACTTATGAATTTCTTATAAGGAAAACTTCCCATAATAAAACGCGGGAATTTACACCAAATAAGAAACTCAACTCTCTTACCAAATTTTATCTCAATAAAAATGACTCTTTTCCATTAAACCTAAGCACTATATGTTTTGAAAACAGTTTTGCAAAACATCCTTATCAGATAGAAGACAATGATTTTCCGACTCATAATGCAATTATGATTTACTTCATTTTCGTCCACCTGATAGTATCCCCGACTTAAAATAAAAACATGACAATTGGGGTGAATGAATGCTTAACAATACAGTACTAGGCCTTCAAAGCAATAATCACTGTTTTGGTACTATGAATCAATGTGAAATATACATTGAAACAAGTATTTGAAAACAAATAATTTTACAAGTGATTGATACCTTGAAGTTAAAATAAATTTTTAAAAGAGAGAAAAAGCTTTTAAAGATAAAACAATTAAAACAAGCTTTTGGGAGATGATAAAGTTTCGAGATAAAAGAAAGATTATCCTAAAGAAAAGTTTTTCAAAATAGAAGTTTTGAAAAAGAATTCTTAAATTTTCTTAACTAAAACTGATAGACAAATGAATGTATCTTTGCATAAAACATTTTGAAAAAGAAATAGACAAAAATTTCTTTTAAATACATTCAGGGTCGTAAACCAGTAAAAGAAAGAAAACTAAGAAAAAATTTATTTTAAATAATCTAAAATAAATTAAATACTTATGCTGTACTAAGCAATTGCCAATCACATGCATATTTATAAACTATACATGGCAATTATTCAGTAGAAAAATAAGCATATATATTTTTACTATTAGTGATTTCAGATAAACAACTTGAATTATCACTAATATTAAAAATATCACAATTAATTGCACGCTGATACCAATTATTCGATATTTATCAATAATTTCAAGATGCAAGAAATTGTGCTTCTGTTATTTTATCAAATTAAAATTATGAAACTAATAATCATTGAATTGCTTCAATCCATAATTTCAATAAGATAAAATAAATTCGCTAAATACTAAAATATTCATTGAATTGAACATTAGCATTTAACTTCCTACGCCATATCTAATAATTGTCACTTTGCACATTGTAAGCATGCTCATAACAATTATTAATTGATATACGTAAGCTCGAGGTATTAGTTGAAAAGAAATTCACAAGTCCTTTGAATAGGGAAAAAGTAATACTTGTGATTCTTTTTACAACTCCTCGCAAACAAACTTATTTTTAGAAATATTTTCTAAGTATATAAAATATTGAGCATTTTATACACATAACTTAGAAAATACTTCATTTTCTAATATTAGTGAGTTTTGGAATATGCATTAATTATTTAGAACAGAAATTCTAAATACCTTCACTAATATCAAAAGTATCACAATTATTTGTAATAAAACATTTAAGAATATCATAGCAAAATATCAGAGCAATTAAGCAAGATATCATTGACTAATACTCATCAAATATTTAAAACATACAAATAATTATGCTTCTTACTTATGCTAAGTAATTTAACTACCACTTATGCATATAACAATGTAAGCATGATAATTAAACTAATAGCAAAAAGTATGAGGTTCTGGATTTCAAATAAATTTACAAGTCCTTTGGATAGGGAAAAAGTAATACTTGTGAACTCATTTGAGAATTCCTTACAGATGGGATTTTCAACAAATATGCATATTAATAATATCCCAAGTTTACTAACCAACTTAGATAAAATAAATTCATCAAGTTATTTAGCAAAAATCTGCAAGTTATTCGACTAAGAACACTCTCAAAAGAAATGATACCTGGTGTCCATGCACTTGTTTCTTCAGTGGTGGGAAGAGTTCAACAGAGTTGTTGGAAATTGACAGCTTCTAGGAATGACTTCCCTGTCTTTCTTACAACCTGCATTATCTATATCTATATAGCCAATTAGGTTAAACCTAGTATCTTTAGGGTCCCAGATTTCAAGAATTGGTGATCCCCTAAGATATCTAACAATTCATAATTTAGCTATAAGATAAGATTCTCTAGTATCCACTTGGAAACTTGCACATAGGCATATCGAGAATAAAATATATGGTCTTTATGCATTTGAATAAGTAATGAGTTGATTACCTCTATAGCTTGTCACTTCAGTTCATATACCTGATTTGCCCAGATCAAGCTTAGTGGTTTGTTGGCAAGAAGTCTTGGCAGGTCTAGAATCTTCTAAATTGCGCATCTTCAAAAGATCTTTGACTTACTTTAATTGCCATCATTCTTTCGAATTACTTGTAATCCAAAAAGAATTGCAAATCTTCCAACATGCTCATGTTGTACCTACTCTGCATTAACTTAGCAAATATCTCTTGCCAAATTTTCATTAGTAGACCCACATATAATATGATCATGGTATACTTGCACATATATTACATTGTTTGTGTGCCTTGTATTCTAAAGAGATATGTGTATAACGACTCTACCAAAATCATTTTCAAGTAATTAGTAGTTAGAGTGTCATACCATGTCCTTGACGATTTGCTTGAATCCCTACCTCCGTCATAGAAGAGCTTGGGAAGAGAATGATATACAAATTCCAATGGATCTGCAACTTCAAAGTCCAGGAGTTGTACATCAACTTCAACTTCTAACTCACCATTCAGGAGTGCATTTGTTCACATTCATCTGATAGATATTCATGCTTGAATGCTCAACATGTGCTAGGAATATTCTATTGTTAGGTCCTTATCTTTAGGCACAAACAGAATCAAATCTTGTCATTGGTGCTTACTGTTTGATCTTGAAAGTCTCGAAGATTCTGTTTCCATCATCATCGATACCTTCTACTTTGTAGTAACCTGTAGCAACCAGTTTGGCTTTGTCCCTCATAACAATGCCAATTTTTATCCAGTTTCTGTGAACCCTTACTGTACCAATTTCAGCTTCGACTTTAGTGGTTTGGGTTCCAGCTTCAGTAGATTCTGCCTTCGAACTGATTGAGATCACCTTGCATTTGCAATCACCCAATCTGGATCAATCAGTGCATCTTCACTATTCTTTGGGATACCAAATATTGATTGTTGGGTCCCAAAAAAAATATGTTCATTTTGATTAGCACTTCTAGCCTTTACTCAATAAACCGGATCACTAAGAACTAGACTCCAGGAATGACTTTGACTTCAAACCTTTTGTCTCGGCAGATATGTTCTTGATGTATTCCTTTGATCTTCATTGTGTTGAGTACGACTAGTAGATCCTTCTATTATTTTGCCCCCCCTAAGTTGCTGCTAGGACGTGTTGAAGATCCTTCACCTTTTTCAGTGGATTCTGTTAAAGTCTACGAGTTATGTATTTTCACTACCATTTCCACTAATAGGATCTGAATCAACATCATTATCATTGTTTCCTACTGCAACCTCAGTTTCAACATCAGTATCTGAATTTGACTCTGACGGGATGTCAAACTTCAAAGATTCAGAATAGTCTTTCATTTAAATGCTTGGGAGCTTGGTGTAGTAGGTCGATACATTCAGACTTTTAATCACTTATGAGTAGCCGAGGAGAATTGTTCCATGAGTCTTAACTTCTTGTCAAGATACTCAAATAAATCTTCAGTAAAAATCAATTCCCTCCAAACACACGAAAGAGCTTCAGTGTTTGCTTCTGGTTGGCCATTAACTCAAATGATGTCTTTTCACGATCTTGTTGATTAAAGCAGCATGCTGTGTTAATTGCTTCAGCTTCAAAGTACCTTTTTCAGTACAGACTTCATTTAGAACTTCACTCACGAAATTCAGTTCCATTATCTGACTTCAAAGTTCTCACAGCTTACTTTGCTTCCAACTTGATCTACCTGATGCGATCAATCACCATCTGTGACATTTTGTCTGTTGAATGCACGAACAACACCAACTTGTAACTAGGGTTGTCATCAACTACCACTAAGCATATTTCTTCATTGACATAATTTGCTTCAGTGTGATGTTTTCATTGACTTCCCTATGTGACATACTTCAAAATGTCCTTCTGGATAGAATTCCATTAGAAGCAGTCCTCTCACCAATTCCATTTTTATCTGAGAATCCATTGTCTTGATCAACAAGTGTGAGAGCTTCTTATGCCATAGCTAACTCTTTACTGATGAAGCTTTACTAAAAAGTTCACTTCACCTTTGCATCGAAATTCCATGTCAGCTACGAACAAACTTCCTCACTCTCAGTTGAGTGAGCTTCCAACCCTCTTGCTTGAGATCAAACACTTCTCCAGAAAACTCTTGACGAAGAATTCCCTAGTGCCCTTTAAAAAGTGCTTAACTCCTTCAACAAGAAAGATGCTTCCACTGATGACAGTTCTTAAAACATTAGCCATATCCCTTGTACATCCTTTGCTGTCATCTCCAAAGGTTACCATCGGGGAGGCCTTCTCAACCAACTGTGATATTAGAGCTTTAATCTTACTCATATGCCTCGAACAATAAATGTCATGAAGTCACATAACTTTTGCCTTTACTTACATACTCTGCAATCACAAATGATTAAGTTTCTTGGTACTCAATTTTAATTGATTCCAGATGGGTTAAAGATATTATCAGAGGTAACAACAGCTTCAATATGCATAAAGCACATGGATAGAAGAACTAACAAATTAATTACTAATTCTGTCTAATCCATTTCTGTTGTTGTCTAACATTTTTAACTATCTCTAATTACCTAAGTCAGTTTTAGATTAATCCTCGAATCAACAAGTCCTACTGACTACTTAGATAATTCTACCATCTTTTAATCAACTTATCCCTAACAAGCAGTACATGATATGATATGACATTTAAGTGCAACTATGTGAGTGTGAGCAAATCAAGTGAAAATAAGCACATAAACAATTTAAGAATATGCAGAATATTTGAATATAACATTATAAGCAATATCAAATTCCACATATACTTATCAAGTCATTTATCATAATAAGAGCAAATATAAAATATCTGATCTATGACCTGTTTGTCTATTTAGCAATTTTCACAACATTAGCAGAGATATTAAATCATAGAAGATTTAACTCAAGTTTCAGCAAATGTTTTAGGGATACACCTAACCGTCTAGAACACCCTATCTAATTCTCCAGATATTCATTTTACTGCATATAAAATCAAGTATTAAATGTACTTATTTAAACTCATGAATCCTAGCATGCCATCTTATTCTTAGCAATCAATTAAGCATTTAAGTCCTAAGATGCTAACATGCTGTCATGAATATCATACATTCCAAAACTTAATAAACATGCAGTTCTGAATTAGATTAACGTATACTAGTTAGAATGTGTACCTGTGAAGTGCTTAGTGATTCATCTCCAGTGTTGGTCATTGATGCCAGATATCTATTTGGTTCATCACTGTCACTGATAGAATCAGCCTTGCATTTAACTTCATCAACAAATGCTTTCCCTTGCTGCATCCTTACTAATGCCTGAGATTCCTGCTTCAACCCAACATAGTGTCTGTCATCTTTTGCTTGTACAGGCTTCTTCAAACTGTGTAGCAAACCCTGATCTTGTCCTTCAAATATAAACCATCCCTGTCTTGCAACCGCCTCTTGAACTGTACTTGAAAATCTCCTTCATGGAATCTATAGGTAATGACCTTAGATTTAGAATTGGGATTCGGTCTGAATCTGATGTTACTGAACTTCCTGTTGCCCTACAGGCTTGACTTGTAGTCCAGTTCTCAGTTTATTCCAAAGTGTAAGATATAACACCTTGACCACTACCTTGAGCAACAACATCTTCAATTCAGCTTCTAGGATCAATTCATTTCTGTTCAGAGGTTCTCAACCTTGACTTCAATCAAATTTGGTTCCTGGGTCACAAATACAGTGGATATGCTAACAACCTGCTTTACCAAATATTATCTTCTTCAGCTCTTGTTCTAGTTCATAGGCCTTCACCACATACAGGTCTTTTATAGACAATGTGGTTGTATCCTTAAATCCCTGTTGGCTGTATCCTGTGTTCCAGATGATCTGCAGTGTTAGCATGAACTTCCTGTAATCTCCCTGTAGAATAGTCTTTAAGGCTTGTACTGAGATTGCAGGTTGTCCAGTCTGTTCTCCTTCACTACTTCAACCCCTAAGATTTTTTTCATCCAAAAATTCAACTCAAATTAACCAAAAACTGTACCCAAATTAATCTCTTCTTTTGCAGCTTCCAAAATATTAGTGGGATCCTATGGAGTAAACCTCTGAGGAAATTAGAACCACTATTTCTTCAGTCTGTTCTAGAATAATCTTCATTGGATAACCTTCAATCAATTTTAATTGTCTTCAATATCCGGAAAAATCTTCAACTACGAACCCTTGAGCACCCTCGAATTAATATTTAAGAAAAATTTAAATTTACAGAATTTTTAATTTCCTTAGAAAATAAATTAATCAAAAATAAAAATATACAACAAATTAATTTTCAAGAATTTCGAATTTTCTTAAAAATTAAAATATCGTAAATTAATATTTAAGAAAAAATTTAGTTTTCAAGAATTTTAAATTTTCTGAAAAAATAAATAAATCTAAAATAAAAAATTAAAGGGTACAAAACTTGGGGTACCAAATAACATTTTGGTATAAGTGGCGCCTAGCATTTGGGGGTAATTAAGTGGCGCCTGTACAGTGCTTCTCCTGTACAGGCGCAACAAAAACCAAGTCTTTTTTTTTTCTCTACTGGCGCCAGCACAGGGACAAAAAGAGGAGAGGCGCAACTAAAGCCCTTGAATTTGCCAAGTCCAAAGATAAGTGGCGATGCGCGTGTATTCACTTGCAAAGTCAACCTCACGTGTTTACACTAACAATCGAAGCCAACCACTGCACGTGAAATCAGGTCACATTGCTCTACTTTGGCCGAGTGAAGTTAAACAAAAACTGGTCAAGCAAATTCAATAAATGGACCACATATTTTGTTTAATAAATTCAAATAGTAAACTTTATTAAATCTATAAAATAAACTAATTAAGATTTATAATATAAACTTATAAAAGTTTATAAAACAAATTTTGTAAAAGTTTATAAAATAAATTTAACATCAAATTTATAAAATAAACTAATTAAAATTTGTAACATAAACTAATAAAAGTTTATAAAACAAATTTTATAAATGTTTATAAAATAAATTAAATATTAAGTTTATAAAATAAACTAATTAAAATTTATAACATAAACTAATAAAAGTTTATAAAATAAATTTCATAAAAGTTTATAAAATAGACTTAATAAAAGTTTATAATTAAACTTATTTAACAAGGCCTCTAATCATTCTAAGTCCAAACAGCTTCGACACCCTGAGCTTCACTGGGCTACGGATCCTGATTTGTATATCAATCAGCGTGCTCTGATACCAATTGTTAGGTCCCGAAATATCGTAGAAGGGGGGTTGAATACGATATTCACAATAATTTAAATTCTTTTCTGAATTTGCGGATAAATAAATTATTGCTTCAGAGTGGGTTTGGCCGTTTGTAGTGTTTAGGTGAACTGCCTACTAATTTTCTGTGTGTCCGGATAAATCAATTAGGCTCAAGAAAATTAGCAAGTAATTAAATGAGGCAATTTTCAGGGAATATATCTTTCGTATATAAACCCAGAGGGGTGCTACACCCAGTTAAAAATATAACTGGCTTCCAAAGAACAAATTAGTTCTTTGCTACTAACACAAAAATATTTGGCTCAGTTCCTATACAAATATATCTAAATTAGTACAAGGAAAAACTGAGTCCGTAGGGAGTGATATCTAGGAGCCCTGAGCATTTTTCGTTTAAGAACCGGGTCCTAATATCTGACCGGAAGCAAGGTATGAGTGTGTATAAATTAATCTCTTGCTCCGGCCATGGCAGTAGCTCTCTACATTTTTTGTGTTGAGGAAGACGACTCTTCAATTGGATTGGTATAGACTTTAAATCAAATAAAGTAGCTGCTGTAATTTGTTTGGCAGAGGGCTGAGTGGGGCCAAAAATATTTTCTTTGTTGCGCCTGTATATCTTGTGGCGCCTGCCTTTTTGTTGCGCTTCATACAGTGGATACCCTGTGTAAAATCAAGTGGCGCCATTTACTTGGAATATTTCTGATGCCATATTTTTGTTGCGCCTACACAAGGGGATACCCTGTGTAGGCTCAAGTGGCGCCATTCAGCTATCTTATTTAAACTTCATCTACAAGTTGCGCCACCTACAGTGTATGCTCTGTGCAACGTTTAGTGGCGCCTTTTAACTATGGGAAGAATTCATGTTGCGCGTGTTTTCCACTTAACATGGTCAAAGTACAAGTTGGTCACTGCAGTTTGACCCTCTTTTCATTGCTTGACTGAAGTTCCCTAACTTCCATTTCTTGTATCAAAGTCTTGTCACATTACACCTGATACCCTGAGCTGTTTCCGTTCTTCGACTGTAGTTCAGAAACTTTCACTTTTCGTACCAAGGTTGTGACACTTTGCACCCTGCACCCTTTGAGCTGTTTAGCTGTTTGGCTGTTAGCTGTTTAGCTGTTTGGCTGTAGCCTCTACAAATTACTTTTCGTACCTTAATAAATAATCTTTCTTTCCAAGTACGTTCTTCAACTTAACAATTCTTCTATAGTTAATTCTCAGATTCCTTTCACAAACCGCTGACGCCTAGTGCAACTGGTCTGGTTCACAGACGACTAACTTCGATCCAGGTCTTCGTATTATTGCTTTACTTACATTGTTAAGTTTGCAGCAACTTCATTGCTTCGAACACTGACTGTCAATAAACATAGTACTTTCACTGGAATCTTTTCTGGTACTTAGACAACGTCTTCATTATTACCACAATCTTGAATACTTCATTCTCTGTTCTTCACTGACGCTTGAACATATAACTGAACTTCTTTCAGTGAGTATAGCTTCAAGACTGCAGCTGTCTTCTTTAACCTTTGTCTTTACCTTGTCTTCACTCCTTCTAGATTCCTATGCTTCGAACACTGTCTATCTTCAATCAATGCCTTTACACTGAAATCTTTTAGTGGCACTTCTATACTGAATCTTCAACACTTCTGAAACCCTGAAAGTCTTCAACCATTATTCTTCACTGAGGCATGAACATATTAATGTACTTCTCTCAATGACCTGTAGTAGACTTCAAAACTTCTTCTAATGTCTTGATTCACTGTATTTGCCTTGTCTTCATTTCTTCCTGATTTCTATGTAGGCGTAGTATTATTTACTTGTCATGTTCTAGTGTTGAGTTATCACGATTACTATTCATATAGCTTCGTAATCTCACTAACATTTTCTTTGATTTTCTTTCCAGAAAAGTGATATGGTCTATTATGTGTTGTGAAGCTTCATCCTTTGAATGTAGAAAGAAAACCCATGTGAATCTTATAAAATCATCTACAATAACAAGAGTATATTTATTTTTGTTAATTGACATAACATTTACTGGACCAAATAAATCAAGATGCAATAAATAAAAGGGTTCAGAAATGGTGTTTATTGTCTTGCTCTTGAAGGATGATTTCCTTTATTTTCCAAGTTGACATGCTTCACAAAGTCCATCTTGCACAAAATCAACATGTGGTAATCCTCTTACAAGATTCTGTTTAACCAACTTGTTTAGTGTTTTGAAGTTGATGTGTGATAGTTTCTTGTGCCATTTCCAGCTTTCTTCAGTTGAGGCCTTGCTGTATAGACATATGACTTCACTGTTTATGAAATCCTCCAAGCTGGCTTCATAAATGTTACCATGTCTGTGTCCTTTGAAAACCACAATGCCTGTTTCTTTGTGAGTCACAAGACACTCTTTGTTGTCAAAGCCAGTATGGTAACCTTTATCTCTAAGTTGACTTATGCTTATTAAATTGTGCCTTAAGCCATCAACTAGAGCTACTTGTTCAATGATGACATTCCCAAGTACAATCTTGCCATATCCTAGTGTTTGTCTTTTGTTGCCATCTCCAAATGATACTTCTGGGCCAGCCATTTCCTCAAAGTCTGTAAGCAGGGATTTCTTTCCAGTCATATGTCCTGAGCATCCACTGTCCAGGATTATGGTTACTTTCTTTACCCTGGTTCCCTGCATACATAAAGCAACTAGTTAGATGTTTTGAGGAACCAAACAGTTTTGGATCCTTTTCTACTAATTTTAGGAGAAACAGGCTTAACAATTTCCACCTTTGGCTTACCTGTCTCTTTTGTTGCTCTAGACTCTGATGGAGTCTTAACAGTGTCATACCAACTTTTATCAATAGAAGATTTTAGCTTATAAAAATTGTAATACAAATCATGATAGTCCCTACACATATAAATAGAATGAAATATGCTACCATAGTGATAACAAGGTTTCTGTGGTATGTAGTGACTTTTCAGAGTCTGAGAATGGCTAGACTCTGATTTCATCTCAATTTTTGTTTTACAATCTATAGCTAAGTGGTTGTGGTTGCCACATCTATAACACTTCTTTCTAAGAGCATTAGGATCTTTTTGATAATTATTAGCCTTATTGATGCCTTCCTTACCATTCCTATTTCTCCTAGTTTTGGTGGACTCTGATAAGTTCTCTAGCCTTTCTTTCAACTTAGACTTAGACAAGTACCCTATGTTTATATTTTTCTTAGAGTTATTTGCCCCTGTTTCATCTGTCTTTTTGTCAACAACAGGGGGACTATTGACAGATGAGTTTATGGTTTCAGTTTTTTCTTTAGGGATCACAAACTTAACAGGAATAAATGTACTTTTGTCTTTAGTCTTATTAAATTTGCTAGCTTCTTCATTGTTATCATTCTCAACAATAGGTCTTTTGCCTTGACACTTGTCATAGCCTAGACCAGCAGTTTGACACACGTTTTGATTATTGAGAATTTCTTGAACTTTTCTTCCAGAGTCTGTCCAAACTTTAAACTTAAGCCTTTCTTCTTCTAGTTCTTTCCTAACATAGTCATAGGCTTTTAAAATTTCAGTGTAGTTATGACTATATTTCTCAGAATCCTTTTTGTATTGTTCCATTAATAATAACTCAGACTCTAAATGACCATTCCTTTTAGTTAAGGTTAAATTTTCTTCTCTCAACCTTTCACTTTCACTAGTGAGAGACCTACATGTTGTCATTATTTTATTAACCTCACTTTTCACAATCTATATGCCATCAGAGTCTAAATTAATTAAGGATTCAGGAGTAAAGATTAATACCTGAGTTTTAGGAGATGAGGGTTCTTTGGGAGACTGTGATTTTCTTGAGGAGGATGCCATCAATGCTAGATTTTCATAATCAATTTCATCCTCTGAGCTTGAGTCTTCCCAATCCTTTCCTGTTGATAGAAGTGCTTTTCCTTTTCCTTGACTTTTTGACTTTCTGCATTCACTGGCAAAGTGCCCTAATATTCCACAGTTGAAACATTTGACCTTTGCTTTGTCAAGTTTGATTATTGTACTCTTGCTCTTCTCAACCTTCTCATCTTCCTTCTTGAATGATGGCCTTTTGCTAAATTTGCCAGTTCTTTTGTTGAATTTCATTCTTTTGAAATTTTTAGCAAACATAGCCATCATTTGACTTAGATCAAACTCTTCATCAAAATCAGAGTCTGTGTCAGTAGACTCTGACTCCACAACAGCTTTACCCTTCTTTCTTGAATCCTTGATTCTTGCTTCTGTGGGTTGTTCCTGTTGTTCTTTCTCAGACTCCATCAAGAGTGCCACAGATTTTGTCTTCACAGACTTCTTATTCTTCCTCTGTTGCATCTCCAAATCATATGTCTTGAGTCTTCCATACAATTCTTCTAGAGTTAGTTCATCTAAATCTCTAGCTTCCCTTATGGCTGTAGTCTTATTGTCCCACTCTTCAGGAAGTGCTCTCAGAAACTTGGTGTTTGTATCTTCAAAATCATAAACCTTACCAAGTATAGCCATTTCATTCAAGAGTTTTGTAAACCTATCATACATCTCAGTGATAGATTCTCCAGATTTTGCTTCAAAGTACTCATACTCTTGAATTAGTAAAGACCTAGCATTCTTCTTGACATCTTTAGTCCCTTGACAGTGCACCTCAAGTTTTGTCCACATCTCCTTAGCAGTCTTGCATGATATGACACAGTTAGTTAGAACAGAATCCAAACTGTTGTAGAGAATGTTCTTTACTTTTGCCTCCTTAAGGACATTTTCCTTGTCCTCTTTTGTCCATTCAGCCTTTGGTTTCTCAACGAGGTGTTCTTCAGTTATTTTGCCTTCCTCGTTGATTTGAGGCACAATTTTTAAGGGCACAAAGGGTCCTTCATTAATCCTGTCAAGATAGTTAGGGTTTGTTGCTTCCAGATGGTGCAGCATCTTAACCTTCCAGTGGGTGAACTCATTTCTCTTAAGCATAGGAATCTTAGAATTGCCATCTTTGTTTCCAGACATATTTGATCGATTTTAAACGTTAGGCTCTGATACCAATTGTTTTCCCAGTTGTACAAGTAGAAGGGGGGGTTGAATACTTGTATGTCTTTTCTGCCTGATTTAAAATCAAATTAAGAACAAACTCAAATACAAAAATATGAATAAGTACTGTTTAGTATTATTGATTTGTGAATACAAAACTCTCCTAGGGTGTACACAAACCCTAGCAGCTTCTCTGTGTTTATCACAACAACTCTCTCTATCTCTATGCTCTCACAAAATTTCACTCAGACAATTATGCTTCGACTTCCACACCTTTACAATTAGGTTACATAGAGTTTATATAGAGAGCTCCCTATCAACTAATAACAGAAAGTAAAATTACAATAGGAATAAAATCCCTAATTATTAGTTGATAGTTTCCTTCTAGAATTCTCTTTCTTTCCCATAGCATATCTGCAATATATTTATCTTGATCTTCGAAGACTTTCCATTTCTGTGATCTTCTTCCAAATTTATCCTCAACAGTATAGACTCTGAAATCTTCAGACTCTGATGATCTTCAGACTCTGATCACACTCTGATAGATCATAGACTCTGATAGTCTATAGACTCTGATCACCTTCCAGACTCTGATCTTCATGCAGACACTGGTTTCACTTTCTACAGAAATTCTTCTAAGTACAAGTAACATGAATGTTGACTATCTAGACTCTGATTATACATTTCAGAGACTAGAAAGACTTGTTACAGATAAACTAATCTAGACCCTGTTCTAGTATTTTGTACATCATCAAATGAATATATTCCTAACATAGCTTTTCCTTTAACTTAGTAGACAGATATCCAGTATTAATGGTTTTCTTCGGTTTCTTTGCTCCTGATTCATTTGTCTTCTTATCAACAAAAGGGGGACCATTGACAGATGAGTTTGTGGTTTCTTTAGGTAAAACAGTTTTTCCTTCAGAAGACACAAACTTAACAGGAGTGAAGGCACTCTTGTCCTTAGTCTTATTAACTTGGCTAGCTTCTTCATTGTTATCCATCTCATCAATAGGTCTTTTTCCTTGACTCTTGTCATAGCCTAGACTAGCAGTTTGACACACATTTTGATTGTTGAGAATTTTCTGAACTTTTCTACCAGAGTCTGTCAACACTTTGTACTTAAGCCTTTCTTCCTCTAGTTCTTTCTTAACAAAGTCATAGGCTTTTAAGACTTCAGTGTAGTTATGCCTGCATTTCTGAGAATCCTTTTTATATTCTTCCATAAACACTAATTCAGACTATAAATAGTTATTCCTACTTGTCAAGGTTAAATTTTATTCTATTAACCTGTCATTGTCATTAGTGAGAGACCTACAGTTTTTCATTATATTTTAAATCTCAATTTGTACAATTTTTATACCATCAGAGTCTAAATTGAGTAAAGATTCAGGAGAAAAGATTGATACCTGAGTTCTAGGAGATGAAGGTTCTTTGGGAGATTCTGATTTTTCCGAGGAAACAGTCATCAATGCTAGATTTTCATAATCAATTTCATCCTCTTAGCTTGAATCTGCCCAATCCTTTCCCGTTGAGAGAAGTGTGTTTCCTTTGCCTTGACATTTTACGTTTCTGCATTCACTGGAAAAGTGCCCCAATATTCCACAGTTGAAACACTTGAATTTTGCTTTGTCAAGCTTGATTATGGTTCTTTTACTCTTCTCAACCTTTTCATCTTCCTTCTTGAATGATGGCCTTTTGTTGAATTTTCCAATTCTTTTATTGAATTTCATCCTTTTGAAATTCTTAGCAAACATAGCCATCATTTAACTCGGATCAATCTCATCTTCATAATCAGAGTCTTTCTCAGTAGACTCTGATTCAACAATAGTCTTACCCTTCTTCTTTGATTCTTTAACTCTTGATTCTTTTGGTTCTTCCTATTGTTCTCTTCCAGACTCCATTAAGAGAGCCACTGATTTTGCTTTCATAGACTTCTTGTTCTTTCTCTGTTGCATCTCTAGATCATAGGTTTTGAGTCTTCCATACAATTCTTCCAAGGAGATTTCATCCAAATCCATTGCTTCTCTTATGGCTGTTATTTTGTTATCCCACTCTTCAGAAAGGGCTCTCAGAAACTTGGTGTTTGCATCTTTAGAATCATAAACCTTACCAAGTATAGCTATCTCATTCAGAAGTTTTGTGAACTTATCATACATCTGAGTAATAGATTCCCCAGTTTTTGCCTCAAAATACCCATACTCCTGAATTAGTAAAGACCTTGCATTCTTCTTGACATCTTTAGTTCCTTCACAGTGCACTTCAAGTTTTGTCCATATCTCCTTAGCAGTTTTGCAAGATATGATACAGTTTGTAAGAGCAGAGTCCAAACTATTAAAGAGTATATATTTGACTTTTGCTTCCTTAATAACATTCTCTTTGTCCTCCTTTAACCACTCAGCCTTTGGTTTATTGACAAAGTGCTTTTCAATTACTTTTCCTTCTTTAGTGATTTGAGGAACAAGCCTTGAGGGCACATAGGGTGCATCATGAATCCTGTCAAGATAGTCAGGGTTTGTAGCTTCTAGATGGTGCAACATCTTAAACTTCTAATGGGTGTATTAGTTTCTCTTAAGCATAGGAATCTTAAAATTGTCATCTTTGTTTCCAGACATCATTGCTCGATTTTAAAACGTAGGCTCTGATACCAATTGTTTTCCCAGTTACACAAGTAGAACGGAGGGTTGAATACTTGTGTGATCTTTTCGCCTTAGTTTCAATCAATTATAGAAGAATCAAACTTGAACTATTTTAACAAAGATCAAAACTCAGAGAATAAAAATATCACTATTTGTATTGAATAATATTGAATACAAACTCTCTTAGGTTGTACACAAACCCTAACAATTTCTCTATGTTTTCACAATAACTCTCTCTATCTATATGACTTCACAAAACTTTGAAATTAATATTAGGTTACGTAGAATGTTTATATAGAGAGATGTCTATCAACTAATAACATAAAACCAAATTACAAAAGGAATATAATTCCTAATTATTAGTTGACAGTTTTCTTTTGAAATTCTCTTTCCTTCCCATAGAATATCTGCAATATAAATGTCTTTATCTTCGAAGCTTTTAATTTCTGTTGATCACTTTCGAAATATAGCTTCAGCTTTATAGACTCTGAAAGACTTCAGACTCTGATGATCTTCAGTCTCTGATAGACTATAGACTCTGATAGTCTATAGACTCTGATCGACTTCTAGACTCTGATTTGTATCTAGACTCTGGTTTCATTTTCTTCTGAAAATCTTCAAAGTACAAATGACCATCTAGACTCTGATTATATAAAAATTCAGAGACTAGAAAGACTTGTTACACATAAACTATACTAGACTATGTGTACATCATCAAATGAATATATTCCTAACATTGATTTGTATATCAATCAGTCTTCTCTGATACCAATTATTAGGTCCCGAAGTATCGTAGAAGGGGGGTTGAATACGATACTCATTAAATTAAAAATTTCTTTTGAATCTTTTACGGATAAATAATTTAGAGTTCGGTTAGTAGGTTCGAATTCATGAGGTGAATATTATTTAGGAGGATGGCTTACTAAATTTCTATTTATATGAATAATCATTTAAGGTCCAGAAAAGAAATTTTTAATTTAAGAGATATAACTAATTCATATTACAATGTTTGACTATGTGTTTGTACTAAAGGAATCGAGCTAAAAAAGAGTGTTTTATAATAGCCCTATGTATTTGCAACATAATGAACCAGCTAGAATATAAAACTCTGGTGAAGAAGGTATGTGTATGGCTTTGTATCTTCTTCTTCTCCGGCTTCAATTTCCTCTATGTATTTCTCTGTATTGTTGTATATCTCAACTCTTCAAAATGAGCATGTCATTTTGATTATATGGTGTAGAGTTTTCAAATCAATTAGAATTGATTTGTTCTTCTCAATGCTAAGTCCTTTCTTGCGCCTGTAGAGTGTGAGTGGTGTATAGGTGCCACAAAATAGCTTTGTTGCGCCTTTACAATTTTGTTGCGCTTAGAATGATTGTTGTTTTGCCTTATACATCACTTGCCTTGTAAAGGCGCCACTTAGTACCTAGAATCCTTGAATTGATGTTTCCTTGTTCCAATAGAAGTTTATTGTGCCAAGAATTAATTTTGTTACGCCTATACACTTGTTCCCCTGTATAGGTGCCACAAAGTACTTGGAACATCTCTCAGCTATTTCTTTGCGCCAATATTGAGTTATGTTATGCCTAGGATTAGTTTTGTTGCGCTTATACACTTGTTCCCCTGTATAGGCGCCACAAATGCCTTAGAAACTAAGTTTAACCTTTTCCTTGCACCTTGGTTGATTTTTTGCACCTCATAGATGGTTTCAGGAGTATAGGAACAACAAAAGTGATATAACTTGCCTTAGACAAATTCTTGAATCACTTGAAGTATATACCACTTAGACTTCATTCTTCTGGCTTGATCAACTGATATTCTTTTGATAAATCAAAGTAATTCCCTCCTTGTTGTGCTGACGTTTAGTGCACTGGTCTAGTTTACAAATGACTAATACTGAATTAAATTCTCTTGACTTTTATTCTATTTCAGCTTATTAACCTTGGACTTTTGCATTGCTTCAAACACTAACTGTCAATAAGCATAGTACTTTCACTAGAATCTTTTTTGGTACTTCAACAGCGTTTTTATTACTACCACAATCTTGACTACTTCATTTTATGTTCTTGTTAGGAAACTACATGTAATTTGATGATAACATTAATCTTAGAATCATAGAAATTTTATTTGATGTAACTGATCAATTGATATGAAAATTTATAAATATCAATTGATCAGGAAACTATTTATCAGTTGAAATGTTTATATGAGTCAAATGATAATTTGGATTGTAGCATCGGTGTACTTAGTCTATTTCAATCAATAAGGTATAAATCAATTGATATTATTCTTATCAATTGATGTTATAGTCGATTGATATAGATCATCAATTGATGTGTAAATTAAACTGTCAAATTGTAATTATTTGAAGACAAGAAATTGCACAAGTGAAGGATGATCGATTAATATTAAAGCCTCAATGGATAAGAGATCAATCGAAGAAGCCAAGTTAGGAATTGAAGACTATCAACTGATGTGAAGAACCATCGATTGATATATCGATTGATATATTGATTGATAACATTTATCAATCGATAAGTCATTCCATATCAATCGATTGATGTAAAGATCAATTGAAGAAGAACATCAGTTGATGGATTAAAGGATGAATCAATTGATATTCTTAACAGCAAGTTATCAATTGATTGTGACAACACAGAAAGACTATCAGTTGTAGATCCAGAGAACAAAAACACACCTATGGAAGACAGCCTAGGGTGGCTGTGAAGACTCAATCTGTAGCTATCTTTCAAGTCTGTTTTCCTAAAAAGGAAAAAGAGAGACAGATAGAAATAATCCTAGAATATGAATTGTAAAAATACACTTGTAGTATATAAACAAGTGTAGTAGCATTGTTAGAAATATAGAAGGTAGACAATATTTCTTAAATCAACTGTTCAAGCTTCAGAGCACATTGTAAGATCAGTTGATTTTTCTAACCTTGTAAAAACGAAGCTAGGTTTTCTTTTAACCTAGGAACATTGAGCAAAAATATAAACTGATGGAAAAACCAATCCATCATTAATTTTTAAATCTCTTTGTTCACTTTAATTTTCAGCTGTTATCTGTTCAAACATATTCTCTCAAACTCTCAAACATCAAGAACAAATATTAAAAGAAGCAAATGTTTTAATATTTGTATTCAACCCCCCCTTCTCCAAATATTGACATTGTTCTTAGGAATAACAATTGGTATCAGAGCAGGCTTTCAACATATAAAAAGTTTAAAGATCAAGAACAGTTAATATGGGCCAAAAAGTTTTAGGTGTAAAGATTCCAGTATTAGAAAATGATGAATACTTTCCATAGAAGGTAAAAATGCATATGCATATTCTTTCTCTCGACCCTTCCTATGTTCATTGCATAGAGAAAGGTCCTCATATTCCCATGAAGCTAATCACATGTGTGAACCTTGATGGAACTCCTGCACTTAACAAACATATCCCTAAACTCATCTCTGAGTTCACAGAAGAGGATGAAAAAGAAGTTCTCAAAAACAAGAAGGCCATGAACATTCTGTTTAATGGCCTAGATAAAGATATGTTTGACAATGTGATAAACTGTACTTCATCAAAAGAGGTATGAGACACTCTTCAAACTCTATATGAAGGAACTGAACAAGTAAGGGAAAATAAGATGCAAGTCTTGATTCAAAAGTATGAATCATTTCATTTCAAGAGTGGAGAATCTATCAATGACACTTATAGCAGATTTCAGAAGTTATTAAATGGACTGAAGCTATATGGTAGGGTTTATGCAACTGAGGATACAAATCTTAAATTTCTTAGATCTCTTCCAAAAGAATGGAAACCAATGACTATTTCCATTAGACAATCTCAGGACTTCAAGGATTATAATCTTGATAAACTTTATGTTATTCTCAAGACATATGAGTTGGAAATCCAACAAGATGAGGAGATTGAGAAGAATCAAAGAAAGGAGAAAAATGTGGCTTTTATGGTCAAAGGAAATGAAGAAAAGAAGGAAAGTGGCTATGTAGAAGAGTCTGTCATGATGGCTGGTGATGCTGTTGAAGAACCATTCAAAAGAGGAAAGGGCAAGTGTGAAGAAAATGAAACATGCTCTCAGGATGATTTGGATGAGATTGATGAACACCTTGTATTTATGTCAAGGAAGTTTTCAAAGCTAAAATTCAAGAGGAATCCAAATGCTCAAAGGCCTGGATCCCAGTTTAGAAGTAACAATCAAAACAAAAATTTGGTTGATAGATCTAAATTCAAATGTTTTAACTGTGGATTGGCTGATCATTTCTCAAATGAGTGCAAGAAGCCAAAACAAGAAAAGGCAAAGTCTTATGATGGTATTTGTTACGGATCAAAAACGAGGTGTTTTTAATACGTAATTAATGGTTGCACTAACGTTTCGTGACTAAACTCAGGTCCTCGTTAACTGCCTACGTATCTCAGTTCGTATGAGAATCAAGCCAAAAACGTAGTTCTAATGTTTGAGGGGTTAGGCCCTTTAAATAGGCACACGAAGGCCTTGGTTTTAGATTAGGGTTAGGAGACTTGGGGGCCAAATCTCCTAGCAGCAGGGATATCCAAAACCTTATAGGAATGAGAGTCCTTATCGGACTCTTCCCACGTTTGGGCTTTTAGATCCTTCTAGGGTGAAGGCCTTCAACAGGCTTTTTGGGCCTTTTCTGGGCTTTTATTAAATAATTACGAAATTAACTATTAAAAAGGGCTTACTGGGCCTATGGCTTCCACGGAGCCTCGCGGACTGGACCCAACAATCTAGTTATTACATTCCTAGTTCGTTTTGAGGGCCTAAAACCTTTGGACCATACCATGCCTAATAAATGCTATATTTATTATTTCTCTCAGGGCTATTTTTACCCATATCAGTATTGATTATAAAAAGAAATACTTTGACCTTTTGAAACAGAAAGAAAAGGCTTTTATCATTGAAGAGAAGGACTGGGCTGCTGAGGACAGTGATTCTGAGGAATTCATCAATCTAGCACTAATGGCCAAACATGAAGATAAAGAAGCTAGTTCATCATCAAATCAGGTACTATATATAAACTTTTCTAAGCTTACAACTGATGAATGCAATAGTACTATTAATGAAATGTCCAATGAATTGTACAATTTACATGTCACTCTAAAATCTCTAAACAAGGAAAATCTCAAATTGAAGAACACCATTGATGTCTTAACTGAGAGGAATATTTTTCCTGAAAATGAACTTGTTTGTTTAGATAGATTTAAGCAGGAGAGTAAGGATGCTAGAGATGAACTAGTAAACAGTTTGAAAAGAGAAGAATTGTTAAAAGAACAATTGGCTGAAGAAATTGAAATCATTAACAAATGGAATAGGTCTGCTAAAACTGCCAAACAAATTATTGATGTTCAAAGGTGTAGATACTCTAGGAGAACTCCCCAAATCAATAGGTAGGCCATTGACTGATACTTCAATGGATAAATATCAATCAACTACTAATCCTTCATCAACTGATAAGGATTATCAATCGATTGATACTGAATCAACTGATAAGCATCCATCGACAAGTAAATCATCAATGGCTAACAAAAAGAACAAATTTAGCACTCCTGTCAATTTTGTTAAGGAAACCAAAAATCAGGTTGAGACTGAAGCTGAGAAGATCAATATAGGTAGCTTATCCAAGAAACAATTAAAAGAGAAATTAGAAAAGATAGCACCTGTGGAAATTACTCAACATAAGTCTGGAAAAAAAAAAGAATAGGAATGGTAAAGTAGGCATTAATAAGCACAATAACTACACTCCTGACATGTATGCTCCCAGAAAGGTATGTGCTAAATGTGGCTGTGTAAATCATTTGTCTATGCAATGCAAGAATGAAAAAAATCTATATCTTCAAATGATTTAAATGTACATGCCATGACTGATAATGCCATGCTTACCAATCATATGCTCATGAATGCCATGTCTTCTAATTTAGTTGCACCCAATGTTCATATGCTTTATGCACAAGTTTCATACATGTATAATCCCTTCTTTGCATATGCAAATATGAACATGCCTTGTATGCCATGGAACATGCCTAATGTAGATAATGAAATGCATGGAAATTCTGCCATGAATTCCAAGGTGTCTAATCCCCAAAAGCCAACTCCGACAGTTAAAGTGGATTTAAATTCACCAAAACAAAAGGAACCAAAGTTGGCAACAAAATCTCATGCTGCAACTAATGAAAGAGGACTCAAGGCAACTTGGTTACCAAAAACAACTTGATTGTTTTATGTGTGTGCAGAGAAACAGGAAGAAAAATCTCTGGTATTTGGATAGTGGATGCTCAAGTCATATGACTGGAGACTTGTCCCTGCTCACAAAGTTTGTGGAAAAGGCTGGCCCAGGGGTTACTTTTGGAGATAACAACAAAGGTTTCACCCTGGGATATGGCTCAATTGCAAAAGATAATGTTATCATTGAACCTGTAGCACTAGTTGATGGATTGAAGCACAACTTGCTCAGTATTAGTCAACTGTGTGATAATGGTAATGGTGTGTGGTTTACAACTGGATCATGCATCATAGTCAACAAGGAATCTGGTGAAATTATCTTAACTAGAGAAAGAAAAGGAAATGTCTATGTGGCTGATTTTCACTCTGTAAAAGCAAATTCAATGGCATGCCTACTGAGCAATGCAAATTCAGATGAAAGTTGGATTTGGCACAATAAACTAGCCCATTTGAATTTCAAAGCCATGAATCAATTGGTCAGAAAGAATATGGTTAGAGGCATTCCACAGATGGAATTCACCAAGGATGGACTGTGTGATGCCTGACAAAAGGGAAAAAAAGAAAAGCATCATTTAAGTCAAAGTCTGAATCATCAATTGATAAGCCTTTGGAATTATTGCACAAGGATTTATTTGGTCCATTCAACATCATGTCAATTGCCAAAAAGAAATATGCCTTAGTCATTGTGGATGACTTTACAAGATTTTCATGGTTATACTTCTTACACTCTAAGGATGAGGCAAGTAAATTAATTATCAATCATGTGAAGAATGTTGAAAATGGAACTGAATGGAAGGTCAAGAAAATTGGAAGTGATAATGGTACTGAATTCAAGAATGCAACAATGAAGGAATTCTGTGAAGAAAAAGGTTTCACTCATCATTTCTCTACACCAAGAAGTCCACAACAAAATGGAGTAGTTGAAAGGAAAAATAGGACCTTGATTGAAGCTGCTAGAACTATGTTAGAAGAAGCAAAACTACCTACATACTTCTAGGCAGAAGCAATTAATACTGCTTGCTACATTCAGAATATTTCCATGGTCAATCAAATTCAAGGCAAAACTCCATATCAGTTGATGAAGAAGGACAAGAAGCCAACAATTAACTTTCTTCATGTATTTGGCTGCAAATTCTTTATACTGAGAAATCAAGGTAAAAATCTAGGAAAATTTGAAGCCAAGGCTGATGAAGCTATATTTGTTGGTTATGGAATAACAACCAAAGCATACAGAGTCTACAATCTTAGATTACACATTATTATGGAATCTATGCATGTAGTCTTTGATGACAAGAAAATTCAAGGGTTGTTTGATGAAGGATTTCATGACCTATTGTATTTTAAAAATGAATCAACAAGCAATATTGAGGATAGTGATGATGATGTGGAAATTTCAAGAAATCAAGTACCTAGAATCCTCCCATCAATTGATGTCAATACATCAATAGATAACTTATCAGTTGACAATCTTCAATCGACTGATAATACATCAATTGATAATCATTCGATGGATAACAACTCTGCTCAACAATCTTCGAGAAGAGTGTCCATCTCAGGGGGAGGGTTCTCAAATAGTCAATCACATCACAATGATCAAAACACTTTCAATAATCATGAAGCATCATCATCATCAAGAACAAATTTACCATCTCAAAAGAAATGGACAAAAAGCCATCCCTTTGAATTAATTATTGAAGATGCAAATGATGGAGTCAAAACCAGAAGTGCAACTCAAAATGAATGCTTGTATAGCAGCTTTCTATCTCAAGAAGAATAAAAAAGGATTGAAGAAGCCTTGAATGATCTTGATTGGATAATTTCTATGCAAGAAGAGTTTAATCAGTTTGAAAGGAACAAGGTATGGAAGTTGGTGCCCAAACCAAAGAACAAGTCTGTCATTGGCATAAAATGGGTATTCAGAAACAAAATGGATGAATCTGGTACAGTGACAAGGAATAAAGCAAGATTAATGGAAAAGGGCTATTCACAAGAAGAAGGCATATATTTTGATGAAACATTTGCACCAGTTACAAGGTTGGAAGCAATCAGAATCTTTTTAGCATATGCTGCTCATGCAAATTTCAAGGCGTATCAGATGGATGTGAAAAGTGCCTTTCTCAATGGAGAACTAGAAGAAGAACTATATGTAGAACAACCTCCTGGTTTTATTGATCCTGTTCATCCTGGATTTGTGTACTATCTTCTGAAGGCACTTTATGGATTAAAACAAGCACCTAGGACCTGGTATGAAACTCTATCTAAATTCCTGATTGAGAATCACTTCACAAGAGGTACTGTTGACAAAACTCTCTTTCATAGAAATGTTAGTGGCTCTATGATTCTTATTCAAATCTATGTAGATGACATTATTTTTGGCTCAACCAATGAAAAACTGTCAAAAGTTTGCTAAGTTGATGCAAAGTAAATATGAAATGAGCATGATGGGAGAACTTACCTATTTTCTAGGTTTGCAAGTCAAACAAGTCAAAAATGGCATTTTCATAAATCAAACCAAATATATTTCTGGTTTATTAAAAAGATTTGATTTAAGTGAATGTTTCTCTATAAAAACTCCCATGGCCACTGCAACTAAACTTGAACTGAATAATAAAGAAGCTATGGTGGACATTTCAAGTTATAGAGGCATGGTTGGCTTATTACTTTATTTAACTGCAAGTAGGCCAGACATAATGTTTGCTACATGTCTTTGTGCTAGATTTTAGGCTGATCCTAGAGAATCTCATTTGATTGCAATAAAAAAATATTCAGATATCTCAAGGGAACTCCAAATCTTGGAATTTGGTATCCTAGAGATTCTGGATTTGATCTAATTGATTATTTAGATGCAGACTATGTAGGTTGCAGAATTGACCGAAAAAGTACTACAGGCTCCTGTCAATTTCTAGGAAATAAGCTTGTATCATGGTTCAGCAAAAAGCAAAATTCAGTGTCTACATCTACTGCAGAGGCTGAATACATTGCAGTTGGAAGTTGTTGTGCACAAATATTATGGATGAGGAATCAACTACTTGACTACGGGTTTAACATGAACAAGATTCCTACTTTATGTGATAATACTAGTGTCATTGCTATAACAGAAAATCTTGTGCATCATTCCAGAACCAAGCACATTGACATAAGGTATCACTTCATTAGGGAACATGTAATGAATGGTACAGTTGAATTACATTTTGTCCCTAGTGAAAGACAACTTGCAGACATTTTTACCAAACCATTAGATGAATCTACCTTCAATAGATTCGTCTGTGATTTAGGTATGCTTAATTATATTTAATGATTTAAATGTCTGACAAGTTATATATGTATATAAATTTTAGCCATTGACTATGTAAATCTATTGATTCTTCATTAATCAATTGATAAACATTGTTCTTATCAATGGATATTTGTAGCTATCGACAGATAAATATATCAATTGATGATATATTTTACTTATCGATGGATATTTGTAGTTATCGACAGATAAATATATCAATTGATGATATATTTATTTATCGATGGATAAGTGTACCTGTCGATAAACAAGCTTAACCAATTGATGACCTGGAATTTAAAGGGGTCCATGTCATTAATCGATCTATACAAAAATATAGCCGTTGATTACTCATTTTATCAATTGATTAATACATACATTCCTGTATGTATAACAGTAGATTGCCAAAATTGGTAATTTTTACTTTTTATTTTTTTTACCGGTCGATTAAGTTCTATTTTGAGTAAGAAATTCATTGAGAAATCAGTAAATATAAATAGTGAGATTAAAATATTGTTCATTCTTACTTGCAATTTTTACTAACGAATTCTCTTTCTCTCTTTCTCTTTCTCAATCTCTGAACTCTCTCTCTATATTTATCTCCTGCTAATAATCCTAATTGCTACTTTCTAATTGTTGTTTCTGTATAATTACTAACAATCTTACTAGTTAATTCTCATCTCATTTTCAAACACACTAATGGCATCATCAAAGAAAGTCTCACAATCTGGATTCTACTACGAACTCAACAACTTTGTTTCTTGCACTATGGTGGAGGAAGCCCCAACAGAATTCCATCCTCTAATGGAATTTCTAAGAAGTTCAAGGATATCAAAGGCCCTCACAGAAGCACCAAAGATAGTGTGCAATCTAGTTGACGAGTTCTGGACTACTACAGAGGTAGAAGATGATTTCTCTTCAATCTCCTTTGATTGCAAAGGACATGGATATATTTTAACCACTATAGTTTTGGGTGAGTGCTTAAATCTTCCTGAAAATAATACAGAAAATTCACCCACTGACACAGAAATTAGAAACATGCTTAGAGAAATCAATTACACGGCTCCTGATGCTAGTCTAGGAAGTATAGTTAGAAAGAATCTAAGAAAAGAATGGTCATATTTCTTTGCTGCAATAATAAAGTGTTTTTATGGTAAGGTTAGTAATTTTGATGCAATAACAACAAGTATGCAACAAGTAGGGTATAGCATTTTATATGATAGATATCATAATTTAGGTAGCCTGTTAATCAATGAAATGTCTGCAAAATTGGGAAATAAAATAAATTGATCTAATCATATTTATTATGCTAGATTTATTATGATTGTTATTAACCACTTTGTCAAGAATATTGAGATCGACAGGAGTACAAAAGTTTTGGATTGCTTGACTCAAAACAAATGGGTCTTTAAAGACTTGGTAAGGATCAATCTTCACAGCAATGTGGAATTGATTTATCCTCCTTTTGTTCAGGTATTTATCTCAAATTTAACTTCTTCCAATCCCCAATCTTCTTTGCCTTCTGTGGCTATGGAGGGTGTTAGTAATGACCCCAGCCCTCCTACCCAAGCCACACATCCAATTTCAAAGTCCAAATCTAAAAGGCCAACCTCAACAGGTTCCCAAAAACCTGTTGTTGAAAAATCCCAGAAAAGAAAAACAACTATTGTGGTAGATAGACTATAAGGAGATGTAAGTGGTGAGGGAACTGGGGAACATCAAAGAACCCAGAAGAATAAGGAGAGTGAGGGTGAGCAACCTCAACCAAGCCACTCCACAGTCTCCCAAAAAATTGTGGATGTTAATATGGAAAATACCACATCCATATTGCCATCCTCCCAAAAGGATGATAATATTGAAAATAGCCCACAACTAGGGGCATAGAACCAATTTGGGGTCACACAGGCAAAAACAGTAATACCATATGAAAGGAGAAGGAAGAAAGTCATATTTGCACATGGGGAATTGTTTTATCCAGATTTTGTTGGGTCAAAAACTAAGTTCTTTAATTGTGTGTTTCTTTAAAATCTACAATTTAGTATTTAGACGGGTAGAAAAAATAATAAAAAGTTATTCGATGACTGAAAATAAAGAAAGGCAAGAGACAATTTTGGTGACGCGAAAAACCCTAGTAAAGGGATAAAAATAGCGGGTGGGGTGTGACCAGCCAAGAATATCCACTAGAATGTTAAAGATCAATTACAAGTGTTTGGAATGAATAAAAAGACATATAACTGTTACTCGTCGACTATGCACCAATTACCCGTCGGGAGTATGTATTGTGTATATATATTTGTGATAGATTTCAGCCTCTCCTAGTTTATCTCTCCAAGAATATATTTATAGTCTCATTTGGATGCCTCCCAAGATCCTATTTTCATGCTAGAAGCTGTTGATCACGTTCCTTGATTGTAGGGATCAGTTCCAAGTATTTGAATTATAGATGAAGTAGGAATCTTATCCTTTCCTTGATTTTCTGTCCGTCGAGTGTTTCAGTTTTATCTATCGAGACTTGGTCTACTCGTCGGCTGTTACTATCCCCTATTTTTTAGGACTTACAATGAATTACTAATATAATCAAAAATTAATATTTGCAATATTGTTTTATATAACTGATATTGAAATAATTAATAAATACTTATTAATTAAGGTAATTAATCAGCTCGTCGGACGTCGAAAAAATCTCCACCCGTCATGTTTGTCTATATGCTCGTCCACGGAATTCTTACTCGTCAATGCAAATCCGGTCATGTAAAAATATGGTTATAACAGGAATCACACACTGCAAAATCACAGGAAACTGTGGTGGAGCCTTCTCAAAGTCAGATTGATGCATCTCATGTAAATGATGAGATGCAGCCCCATTCTCTCTCAATTCCAATCCCTTCTATTCTTACTTCTCCATCCCAACAAATTTCTTCAGAAAATGTTTTGATAGATTATTAAATATTTTCATATTCTCCTTCTTTATTCTTCAAGGAGAAGCCAACACTCTCTCATGAATCTCCTTCACAGGATATTCAGGATTCCATTTCTCATATTATTAAAAATATCTCTTCTCAAATAATTTCTTCAACTGTTTCCACTCCATCAAATAATGTTTTTTCATCAATTGATATACAACCATAGACTGATAAGCCATCGATCGATACTCAAGATCAATCGATGGGTATGCACCAATCGATGGATATCCCAAACACCTCAACTGTTAATATCCTTACATCAATTGATGCTCAATCAATTGATGTTGCACAAACACTCTTAGGAATGAGTGAGTTGAGTGAGAGGCAGGATTGCAGCCTGGCAAAAGGAGAGGAAGTGAGTAAGGACATTCCTAATTCTTCGAGGAATGAGAGTGAAACACTTGAGGACCCCACCTTAGAAGGTGCACAGAACATAAGTAAGGGAGAGGTGAGATTCCAGGATGAGATCCTGATGCAAAATAGAGAGATGAGTGAGAGAGATAAAATAATTCTTCTATTTGCACAGGAATTGGAAAATGAATTGATGGCAGAAGAGGTGGGAGTCAAGGAGTTAGGGGGAGTATCAAATGCACAAGCTAGTGGGAGTGGAGTTGCTAAAGACATTGAAGAGGAAGTTGATGATGGTGAATTGGATCCACAGAATTTCATCCATCCTAATCCACAATATCAGGAGTTGGCTACTTCAAGTAACAGGGATGCAGAACAACTCTTGGGAATTGATCATACAGAACAAAGGACCAGGAATCTGAAGGAAAGTATTGCCAATACAACAGACATATGTTATATGGCACCTGAAGAGCTAGAAGAAGATTCTGATGAGGAGCCATGGATGAGAACAATTGATGGTTCTTTAGAAGCTGCTGAAACTGAGATTCTTTCTCAATATAGGAGGGCAATGGTGGAAGGAGAAATTGAAGACCCTACTCAAAGGAGAATTGCTCACTGTATGAGAGAGTCATTGAAAATTCAAAAGATCACAGTGACAAGAGTGAAGAGGGAACTAGAGATTATCAAGGACTCTATCACTACCAACAAGGATGCTTTGGACAGGAGATTAGATGAAAAGCTACCATTTAACACCTTGAATCACATCAAAGACAAGCTCTTCAAGGAATCAAAGAACTTTGAGCTTTGGAAACAAGAGTGGCCTCTCTAGAAAAGAAAATGGATGCTATAATTGTAGGTCGTGGTGGTGTAGGTGGTTCTGGTATGGACAAGACAAGTGGCATTGGTGGTTCTGCAACAAAAAGATTCAAATACAGAAGTAATAGGGATAATCAGTCTTCAAAAAGATCTAAGTCATTTAATTCACCCAAAGATGACTTAGAACAGAAAAAGGAAGAATTCAAGAAGTTTGAAACTGATCTAGAAGCTAGAAGAATTTCTAGGAAAAGAGAAACTCAATCAATGATTTAGAGAGAAAGGAAAAGAATTGAAGATTTGAAGAGAAGTACTGAGTTGGTGACAGAGGCAGTAGAAAAAGGAGACTTGAATGAGTTCATTGCTCAAACAAGAAAAATAAATGAAGATGCACAAAAGGCTGCCAAAGAAAGTAACTCAAATGTTGAAGCCTTTCTATCAATTGATCTTGAAGCCCCTGAAGAGAAGAAAAAGGGTAAAGCCATATGATTGAAGAAGAAAAGAAAAAGAAAGAGCCAATTGGCCAGAAGCTTCTTCAAGGAGGTATTTCTACAGGATTGTCAGATGCTGCAAAAAGAGAAAAGGAAAATGAGGAAATAGCAAGGCAAATGGAAATAGAATGGAATATGGAAGATCAATCAATGGAGCAATCACTGAGGAAAAAGAGAAAAATAGCTATGGCCAAGAAAATGTCAAGTTCTATTCAAGAAATAGTGGTTCAAGAAAACCTTCAGGGTCAACAAGAAGAAATAAGGGAGGAGGTGACAATTGAAGGTTATGATATGAAGGAAGTACCAGTAATTAATGAAAAAGGACTAATTAGAGTAAGGACTCACCATGTTACTTCTAATCAAGAGGAATCTATGAGATTGGAGTATGAAAATGGAGTGAAGATCACCTATTCAATGAAAGTGATAATGAAGCAGAGTTACAATGTTTTAAAGACTATTCTTCCTCTACTCAACAGAAAGTACAAACTCAACACAACAATTGCTCAGGAGATTCAACAACAAATTTCAAAGTTAAGGAGATCCAAGGCAGAAGCTGGACCTGATTCACCTATAAAGCTATGGAAGTCACAGATCAAAAAGTTAGTGTTGGAACCAAAGTATGCTATGATTTTTACAGATGTGGAGGGAAACACAAAGTTCTTTGATATCTGCAAATATCTGGACAAAATCACAGATGAAGAAATACATTATCTTATGAGGCAACTTGGAGAAACTGACATGGATGAAACAATTTTGAGGAGTTCTTTCATGAGGCAGCTAAAGGAAAATGGTGAGAAGAGAAGGAAGAGGAGCTAATTAAATCATGGAGACAATGAAGACATTGAAGCTGCTTGCAGGAGTTATCTATCAATCTGGTACTTTCAAAATTAATGTGCTAATTAAATTTCTTGATTCTATCTGAATGTAAATCTTTAAGGGTTTTGTTATCATCAAGTAGATTTATGCTTGTTCATATCTTGCCTTAGACAAATTCTTGAATCACTTGAAGTATATACCAGTTAAACTTCATTCTTCTGGCTTGATCAACTGATATTCTTTTGATAAATCAAAGTAATTCTTTCCTTGTTGTGCTGACGTTTAGTGCACTGGTCTGGTTTACAAATGACTAACAATGAATTAAATTCTCTTGACTTTTATTCTATTTCAGCTGATTAACCTTGGACTTTTGCATTGCTTCAAACATTGACTGTCAATAAGCATAGTACTTTCACTAGAATCTTTTTTGGTACTTCAACAGCGTTTTTATTACCACCACAATCTTGACTACTTCATTCTATGTTCTTGTTGGAGATTACGAAGCTGTATAAATAGTAATCATGATAACTCAACACTAGAACATGACAAGTAAATAATACTACGTCTACACAAAAATCAGGAAGAAATGAAGACAAGGCAGATACAGTGAATCAAGACATTAGAAGAAGTTTTGAAGTCTACTACAGGTCATTGAGAGAAGTACATTAATATGTTCATGCCTCAGTGAAGAATAATGGTTGAAGACTTTCAGGGTTTCAGAAGTGTTGAAGATTCAGTATAGAAGTGCCACTAGAAGATTTCAGTGTAAAGACATTGATTGAAAATAGATAGTGTTCGAAGCATAAGAATCTAGAAGGGTAAAGACAAAGGTTAAAGAAGACAGCTGCAGTCTTGGAGTTATACTCACTGAAAGAAGTTCATTTGTTTATTCAAACATCAGTGAAGAACATAGAATGAAGTATTCAAGATTGTGGTAGTAATGGAGATGTTGTCTAAGTACCAGAAAAGATTCCGGTGAAAGTACTATGTTTATTGACAATCAGTGTTCGAAGCAATGAAGTTGCTGCAAACTTAACAATGTACGTAAGACAATAATACGAAGACCTGGATCAAAGTTAGTCGTCTGTGAACCAGACCAGTTGCACTAGGCGTCAGCAGTTTATGAAATAAATCTGAGTATTAACTATAGAAGAATTGTTAAGTTGAAGAACGTACCTGAAAAGAACGATTATTTATTAAGGTACGAAAAGTGATTTGTAGAGGCTACAGCCAAACAGCTAAACAGCTAATAACCAAACAGCTAAACAGCTCAAAGGGTGCAGGGTGCAAAGTGTCACAACCTTGGTACGAAAAGTGAAAGTTTCTGAACTACAGTCGAAGAACGGAAACAGCTCAGGGTACAGGGTGTAATGTGACAAGACTTTGGTACAAGAAATGGAAGTTGGGAAACTTCAATCAAGGAATAAATAGAGGGTCAAAGTGCAGTGACCAAACTGCACTTTGACCATGGAAATGAACTACACACGCCTTGTATCAATCTTCTGATTGTTGTGTTCAACTCAAAACATTTGTTTTGTGGCGCCTCCCCTATGACTCCCCTGTGTAAGCGCAACAAACATTCATATATTTTTCTAAGGCAGTTTGTGGCAATCAAATTTTCTAAGGCAATTATTCAACTTGTTTGTGGCGCCAGCACAGGGAATGTGGAGTACAGGCGTAACAAAATATTCTGGCGCAACAAAGTTTCTTGGCGCAACAAAGAAAATATTTATTGGCCCCACTCAGCCATCAGCCAATCAAATTACAGCAGCTACTTTATTTGATTTAAAGTCTACACCAATTGAAGAGTCGTCTTCTCCAACAACACAAAAATGTAGAGAGCTACTGCCATGGCCGGAGCAAGAAGAAACATTTTATACACACCCATACCTTGCTCCCGGTCAGATATTAGAACCTAGTTTTTTAATGAAAAATGCTCAGGGCTCCTAGATATCACTCCCTACGGACTCAGTTTTTCCTTGTACTAATTTAAATATATTTGTATAGGAACTGAGTCTAATATTTTTGTGTTAGTAGCAAAGAACTAATTTGTTCTTTGGAAGCCAGTTATATTTTTAACTGGGTATAGCACCCCTCTGGGTTTATATATGAAAGATATATTCCCGGAAACATGTCTCCATAAATTACTTGCTAATTTTCTTGAACCTAATTGATTTATCCGGACACACAGAAAATTAGTAGGCAGCTCACCTAAACACTACAAATGGCCAAACCCACTCTGAAGCAATAATTTATTTATCCGCAAATTCCGAAAAGAATTTAAATTATTGTTAGTATCGTATTAAACCCCCCTTCTACGATACTTCGGGACCTAACAATTGGTATCAGAGCTTACTGATTAATATACAAGTCAGGATCCGTAACCCAGTGAAGCTCACCAAGCCCAAGTTGCTTACTCAGAAAAGGAGATCTTGTTAAATAAGTTTAATTATAAATTTTTATTAAGTTTATTTTATAAACTTTATGAAATTTATTTTATAAACTTTTATTAGTTTATCTTATAAATTTTAATTAGTTTATTTTATAAACTTAATATTAAATTTATTTTATAAACTTTTATAAAATTTGTTTTATAAACTTTTATTAGTTTGTATTATAAATTTTAATTAGTTTATTTTATAAACTTAATATTAAATTTATTTTATAAACTTTTATAAAATTTATTTTATAAACTTTTATTAGTTTGTATTATAAATTTCAATTAGTTTATTTTATAAACCTAATATTAAATTTATATTATAAACTCTTATAAAATTTGTTTTATAAACTTCTATTAGTTTATATAATAAATTATAGTTAGTTTATTTTATGAATTTAATAGTTTAAAGTTTAATTAATATTTATTTAACAATTACCTGGCCAATTTATTTTCTCTCGGCAAATCGAAAAGCTGACTTGCTTGGCCAGTAATTGGACTTGGTTGTAATGGATGTTGTCGTGGTTGCACGCGCTCAAGTTGAAATTGAAGGCACTGCACTTTGTACTTCAGAGTTTGTTGCGTCACCAATGTTTGTTGCGCCTCTCCTCCATCGCAGATGTGTAAGGCGCCATAAACAAAAGAAACAAAAAAATTTTAAGTCAATTGATTTTGTTACGCCTGTACAGGGACTCCACTGTACAGGCGCCACAAAAATGCTAGGCGCCACAAACCCAAAATATCAGTTTGGTGCCCCAAGTTTTGTACCCTTTAATTTTTAATTTTTCTTTTAGATTTATTTATTTTTCTAAAATTTAAAATTCTTGAAAACTTAAATTTTTCTTGAAAATTAATTTGTTGTATATTTTTATTTTTGATTAATTTATTTTCTAAGAAAATTAAAAATTTTGTAAATCTAAATTTTTCTTAAATATTAATTCGAGGGTGCTTAAGGGTTTGTAGATGAAGATTTTTCCGGGCATTGAAGACAACTAAAATTGACTGAAGGTTATCCAATGAAATTAATTCTGGAACAGGTTGAAGAAATAGTGGTACTAATTTCCTCAAAGGTTTACTCCATAGGATCCCACTAATATTTTGGAAGCTGCAAAAGAAGAAATTTATTTGGGTACAGTTTTTGGTTATTTTGAGTTGTATTTTTGGATGAAAAATCTTAGGGGTTTGAAGTAGTGAAGGAGAACAGACTGGACAACCTGAAATCTCAGTACAAGCCTTAAAGATTATTCTACAGGGAGATTACAGGACGTTCGTGCTAACACTGCAGATCATCTCGAACGTAGGGATACAACCAACAGGGATTTTAGGATACAACCACATTGTCTGTAGAAGACCTGTATGTGCTGAAGGCCTATGAACTAGAACAAGAGCTAAAGAAGATAATATTTGGTAAGATAGGTTGTTAGCATATCCACTGTATTTGTGACCCAGGAACCAAATTTGATTGACGTCAAGGTTGAGAACCTCTGAACCAAAACGAAATGATTCGAGAAGCTGAATTGAAGATGTAGTTGCTCAAGGTAGTGGTCAAGGTGTTATATCCTACACTTTGAAATAACCTGAGAACTGGACTGCAAGTCAAGCCTGCAGGGCAATAGGAAGTTCAGTGACATCAGATTCAGACGGAATCCCAATTCTAAATCTAAGGTCGTTACCTATAGATTCTGTAAAGGAGATTTTCAAGAACAGTTCAAGAGGCGGTTGCAAGACAGGGATGGTTGGAAATAAAAGACAAGATCAGGGTTTTGCTACACAGTTTGGAGAAGCCTGTACAAGCAAAAGATGACAGACACTATGTTGGGTTGTAGCAGGAATCTCAGGCATTAGTGAGGATGCAGCAAGGGAAAGCATTTGTTGATGAAGTTAAATGCAAGGTTGATTCTATCAGTGACAGTGATGAACCAAATGAATATCTGGCATCAATGACCAACACTGGAGATGAATCACTAAGCACTTCACAGGTACATATTCTAACTAGTATACGTTTATCTAATTCAGAACTGTATAATGATTAGGTATTGAAATGTATTATATTCATGTCAGCATATTAGCATCTTAGGACATAAATGCTTAATTGATTGCTAAGAATAAGATTGCTAAGAATAAGATTGCATGCTAGGATTCATGAGTTTAATTAAGTACATTTCATACTTGATTTTATATGCAGTAAAATGAATATCTAGAATTAGATAGGGTGTTCTAGACGGTTAGGTGTATCCCTAAAATATTTGTTGGAACTTGAGTTAAATCTTCTGTGATTTAATACCTCTGCTAATGTTGTGAAAATTGCTAAATAGACAAACAGGTCATAGATCAGATATTTTATATTTGTTCCTATTGTGATAAATGACTTGTTAAGTGTATGTGGAATTTGATATTGCTCATAATGTTTTATTCAAATATTCTGCATATTCTTAAATTGTTTATGTGCTTATTTTCACATGATTTGTTCGCACTCATATAGTTGCACGTAAATGTCATATCATATCATGTATTGCTTGTTAGGGATAAGATGGTGGAATTATCTAAGTTGTCAGTAACAATTGTAGATTCAAAGATTAATCTAAAACTGACTTAGGTAATTAGAGATAGTTAAAATATTTAGACAACAACAGAAATGGATTAGAAAGAATTAGTAGTTAATTTATTAGTTCTTCTATCCATTTGCTTTTATGCATATTGAAGCTGTTGTTACCACTGATAATATCTCTAACCCATCTGGACTCAATTGAAGTTGAGTACCAAGAAGCTTAATCATTTGTGATTGCAGAGTATGTAACGAAAGGCAAAAGTTATGTGACTTCGTGACATTTATTGTTCGAGGCATATGATTAAGATTAAAGCTCTAATATCACAGTTGGTTGAGAAGGCCTCCCCGATGGTAACCTTTGGAGATGACAGCAAAGGATGTACAAGGGATATGGCTATCATGATTTAAGAACTGTCATCAGTGGAAGCATCTTTCTTGTGGAAGGACTTAAGCACTATCAACAGGGCACTAGGGAATTCTTTGTCAAGGGTTTTCTGGAAAAGCATTAAAATGGAAAAGTGTTTGATCTCAAACAAGAAGGTTGGAAGCTTACTCAACTGAGAGTGAGTACATATATTCGTAGCTGACATGGATTCGATATGCAAAGGTGAAGTGAGTTTCTTAGTAAAGCTTCATCAGTAAAGAGTTAGCTATGGCAAAAGAAGCTCTCACACTTGGTGAACAAGACAATGGATTCTCTGATAAAGATGAAATTGGTGAGAGGACTGCTTCTAATGTAATTCTATCAAGAAGGATATTTTGAAGTATGTCAAATAGGGAAGTCAATGAAAACATCACACTGAAGCAAATTATGTCAATGAAGAAATATGCTCAGTGGTGGTTGATGACAACCCTAATTACCAGTTGGTGATGTTCGTGCATTCAACAGACAAAATGTCATAGATAGTGAGTGATCACATCAAGTAGATCAAGTTAGAAGCAAAGTAAGCTGTGAGAACTTTGAAGTCAGATATTGGAACTCAATTTCGCGAATGAAGTTCTAAATGAATTCTGCACTAAAAAGGGTACTTTGAAGCTGAAGCAATTAACACAGCATGCTTCTTTAATCAACAAGATCGTGAACAGACATCATATGAGTTAATGGCCAACCAGAAGCAAACACTGAAGCTCTTTCGTGTGTTTGGAGGAAATTGATATTTACTGAAGATTTAAATGAGTATCTTGACAAGATGTTAAGACTCAAGGAACAATTCTCCTCGGCTACTCATTAATGATGTAGAACTAGAAGGTGATTAAATGTCTGAATGTTTCGACCTACTACACCAAGCTCCCAAGCATTCAAATGAAAGACTATTCTGAATCTTTGATGTTTGACATTCTATCAGGGTCAAATTCAGATACTGATGATGAAACTGAGGTTGCAGAAGGAATCAGTGATAATGATGTTGATTCAAATCCTATTAGTGGAATTGGTAGTGAAACTACACAACTCGTGAAATTTAACAGAATCCATTGAAAAAGGTGAAGGATCTTCAACACATCCTAACAGCAACTCAGGGGGAGCAAATAATAGAAGGATCTACTAGTCGTACTCAACACAATGAAGATCAAAGGAATACATCAGGAACATATCTGTCGAGACAAAGGGTTTGAAGTCAAAGTCATTCCTGGAGTCTAGTTCTTAGTGATCCGGATTATTGAGTAAAGGCTAGAAGTGCTAATCAAAATGAACATATATTTTTCGGGACCCAACAATCAATAATTGGCATCCCAAAGAATATTGAAGATGCACTGATTGATCCAGATTGGGTGATTGCAAATGCAAGGTGATCTCAATCAGTTTGAAGGCAGAAATTACTGAAGCTGGAACCCAGACCTAAAGTCGAAGCTGAAATTTGTACAGTAAGGGTTCACAGAAACTGGATGATTCTTGGCATTGTTATGAGGGACAAAGCCAAACTGGTTGCTACAGGTTAATATCAAGTAGAAGGTATCGACGATGATGGAAACAGAATTTTCGGGACTTTCAAGATCAAACAGTAAGCACCAGAGACGAGACTTGATTCTTTTAGGGCCTATCAAGATGAGGACCTAACAAGATATTCCTAGCACCTGTTGAGCATTCAAGCATGAATATCTATCAGATGAATGGAGTTAGGGATTTAAGCAAAACGTCAAGGGCATGGTATGACACTCTAACTAGTTTATTACTTGAAAATGATTTTGGTAGAGTCGTTATAGGAATATATATCTCTAGAATACATGGCACACACAATGTCATATATGTGCTAGTATACCATGATTATATTATATGTGGGTCTACTAATGAAAATTTGGCAAGAGATATTTGCTAAGTAAATGCAGAGTAGGTACAACATGAGCATGTTGGAAGAGTTACAATTCTTTTTGGATTACAAGTAATTCGAAAGAATGATGGCAATTAAAGTAAGTCAAGGATCTTTTGAAGATGCACAATTTGGAAGATTCTAGACCTGCCAAGACTTCTTTCCAATAGACCACTAAGCTTGATCAGGGCAAATCAGGTATATGAACTGAAGTGACAAGCTATAGAGGTAATCAACTCATTACTTATTCAAATGCATAAAGACCATATATTTTATTCTCGATATGCCTATGTGCAAGTTTCCAAGTGGATACTAGAGAATCGTATCTTATAGCTAAGTTATGAATTGTTAGATATCTTAGGGAATCACCAATTCTTAGAATCAGGTACCATGAAGATAATAGGTTTAGCCTAATTGGCTATATAGATATAGATGATGCAGGTTGTAAGAAAGACAGGGAAGTAATTCCTAGAAGCTGTCAACTCCAACAACTCTGCTGGATTCTCTCTACACCACTTAAGGAACGAGCTCATGGACACCAGGTATCATTTCTTTCGAGATTGTCCTTAGTATAATAACTTGCAGATCTTTGCTAAATAACTTGATGAATTCATTTTATCTAAGTTGGTTAGTGAATTTGGGATATTATTTATTTGCATATTTGTTGAAAATCCCATCTGTAATGAATTCTCAAATGAGTTCACAAGTATTAAATTTTCCATATTTAAAGGACTTGTGAATTTATTTTAAATCCAGTACCTCATACTTTTTGCTATTAGTTTATTTATCTTGCTTACAATGTTATATGCATTTGTGGTAGTTAAACTTTCTAGCATGAGTTAGAAGCATAATTATTTGTATGTTAAATATTTGATGAGTATTAGTCAATGATATCTTGCTTAATTGCTCTGATGTTTTGCTATGATATTCTTAAATATTTTGTTACAAATAATTGTGATACTTTTAGTATTAGTGATATTATTTAGAATTTCTGTTCTAAGTAATTAATGCATATTTCAAAACTCACTAATATTGGAAGACGAAGTATTTTCTAAGTTATGTGTATAAAATTCTCAATATTTTATATACTTAGAAAATATTTCTAAATTTGTTTTTGTTGCGAGAAGTTGCTATTAGGAACACAAGTGTTAAATGTCTATATTTAAAGGACTTGTGAATTTCTATTCAACTATATTCTCGAGCTTACATATATCAACAATAATTGTTATGAGTATAATAGAAATATGCTAGAGTGACAATTATTAGATATAGTGTAGGAAATTAGATGCTAATATTCAATCTTATGAATATTTTAGTATTTAGCGAAATTATTTTATCTTATTAAAATTATGGATTGAAGCAATTCAATGATTATCAGTTTCATAATTTTGATTTGATAAAATATAAGAAGCACAATTTCTTGCATTTTGAAATTATTGATAAATATCGAATAATTGGTATCAGCGTGCAATTAATTGTGATATTTTTAATATTAGTGATAACACAAGTTGCTTATCTGAAATCACTAATAATAAAAATATGTCTAAATGCTTATTGTTCTACTGAATGATTGCCATGTTTATTTGATATATATGCATGTTATTGGCAATTGCTTAGTGCAGCATAAGTATTTAACTTATTTTGATTTGTTTAAATCATGATGATATAAAATAGTTCAGTGATATATACGTTCCATGATTTAAGTAAATTAAAATAAATTTGAAGCATAATTATTTGTAGTATAATTATTATCTTTTATTACTCTGTAATAATTGAATAATATTTTATTACAAAATAATTGTGATATATTGATACTAATGGATTTGCTTAGTCTTTATTCTAAGTAAAAATTGGTTTTTGAAAAAGCCGTTAGTATTAATATTAGTTTTCTTTCTTTGACTGATTCCTGAATGTATTTAAAAAGAAATTTTTGTCTATTTCTTTTTCAAAATGTTTTATGCAAAGATACATTCATTTTACTATCAGTTTTAGTTAAGAAAACTTCAGAATTCTTTTTCAAAACTTCTCTTTTGAAAAACTTTTCTTGAGGATAATCTTTCTTTTATCTCGAAACATTTTATCCTCTCCCAAAAGCTAGTTTTAAATGTTTTATCTTTAAAAGTGTTTTCTCTCTAAATTTTTCTTTTTAAAGTGGCAGAAACTTTCTGACTGCTATTTTATTTGGAAAAATTGTTTTAACTTCGAGGTATCAATCACTTGTAAAATTATTTGTTTTCAAATACTTGTTTCAATGTATGTTTCACATTGATTTACAGTACCAAAACAGTGATTGTTGCTTTGAAGGCCTAGTACTGTATTGTTAAGCATTCATTCACCCCAATTGTCATGTTTTTATTTTAAGTCGGGGATACTATCAGGTGGACGAAAATGATGTAAATCATAATTGCATTATGAGTCGAAAAATCATAGTCCTCTATCTAATAAGAATGTTTTACAAAACTGTTTTCAAAACATACAGTGCTTAGGTTATAAAGGAAAAGAGTCATTTTATTGAGATAGAATTTGGTAAGAGAGTTGAATTTCTTCTTTGGTGTAAATTCCCGCGTTTTATTATGGGAAGTTTGCCTTATAAGAAATTCATAAGGGATAGAATTTTTCTCTGATACAAATTCCCGCATTTTATTATGGGATAAGTATCTTAAAGAAAATTTCTATTGGTATCATGTTCTTAAATGATAAATCTTTAGAACCGACAAAACTCTTTTACTAAAAGTGCTTTAATGCAATCCATTACCATTCCTTCTTATATTTTTCCTTCTCTTTGAGATGAAAAATATGTTTTGGAATGTTAAGGTGATTATCTTTTAATCTTGATTGATTCTTTCCGATTAGCCCCTAGAGGCTATAGAAGCTGGCCAAGAGGTTGAAAACCCATCAATCTCTTACCCAGGCCTTCATACCAAACACTAATTCATCCACTTCCATATATTAACCCCTGGAGATATAAGGAACAAATGTTACTTAGAGGTTGATAAGGGAGAAACTGCACTTGATGCAGCAAATAAGGATGAAGTCGGCAGTGCACCCACAGCTCTACCTCTAGAGAAGAAAAGTATTATATAACTGAGGTAACTGTAAGCTCATCTGTATCTTCTCAAAAGGATGCAGAGCTGAAAAGGCAATAAAACTGGCTCTGGAATCATTCTCTCAACAGGGTGAGTCCATTGAAATTCGCTCGTCAGCCAGAACATCTTGTAATGAGTCAAGCACACCACCGCCGCTCACGCTGATGATAAGCCTAAACAGATAAATTCTAGGAACACATTGCAAGGAGTGCACAGTGTGAGGTACAGGCATTTAGAGGGGATACGGACTCTAGCCAAACATTACATTGTCCAATATCTACCTCAAACAGAAGTTAAACTTCTGCATCCCGAAAGGGAGATCTCTTGTTCAGACTTATCTGGGCTTGAGAGGCAACTGCTTGACAAGAATTCTTCGGATGAGTCAAGTAGGGTATTTATACGAAATTCCCCTCACAGGGTTATGAGGGAAACGTAGGCTCTAATTTGCCATTCATTACATTGTCTACTACGTTGACCCTCCTGGAAGGAACATTTCCAGATCCTGAAAAGGAATGTCCCCCTCTCGTTTACAGAAAAGGTGTGAGGCAACTCCTTGATAGAACAAGGCAGGATTCCCTAATAGATTTTAAAATCTTGGGATAACCCATCTCAAAGAGGTGAGGCTCCACTAGACAGTGATTTAGCAATTGCTATTGAGTCTGGTGCTGAGACAGTGCTTATGCATGATAGATCAAGAACACCTCAATGAGGCAATTCTCCACTTGATAGTGATTCAGTTCATTCTGATGAATCAGGTGTTGGGAATATATGAATTGACGGATTTCACTTGCAGGTACATAATGCTATATTTGGAATGCAGAGTGAAAGTGAGAGAGAGAAACACTTAAGTGAAAGTGAAGGAGAGATACACTTGAGTGAGAGATAGGGAGAGAAAGAGTGAAACACTTCTAAGTGCTCGACACTTGAGTGTAAACACCAACAGAACGTAGTAGAAGTGAGGAAACCATAGACCAAACACTTAACCTTGCTACTTGCTACTTCTGAAAGAAAAGCTACTATGTTTTCCCAATCAATGACAGATGAGAACCTTCTTTGGAAGACAAACCATTCAAAAGATGGGCCATTGGAGGATTCCTCAACTAAGGGGGAGAAGTTATAGTAAGAAAAAGGAGAAGTTAATCAAGTCTTATCTTCGTAACCTTGGGAAAAGTTAATATCCTAAAGGGGTTCGTATCCTGGATCCTTAAGGGAAGATCCTTAGAAAAAGGGGGTTCGTATCCTTGGGAGAAATTAATATCCTTAGGGGGAGATTTTAGACAAGAAAAAGAAAATCTTATCTTCTGATCCTGAAGGGAAACAACAGATATATGGGAGAATCAAGAAACTGTATCCTATACTTGAAAGGAGTTGTCAGAAGAGGATTCCTCATCCAAGTGGGAAGAACAGAAAAGAATTGACCCTTTCATTGATTATCTAAAGGGAGAAGAAGAAAAAGAAGGAGAATCACATTCTTAGGGGGAGAACATTATTTGAGCTATGTTCTGTATTCCATTGAAGACGTTCCCAGGAATATTGATTCTTATGAAGCTCTATTCATGATAAGTTCTTTAAGTTCAAACTATGAAGGATTTTGAAGTAGAGAGAGCTCAAACAGACAGAAATGAAGTTGATACTACTTGAATATCAGTTCAGTGCTAGAAGAACAAACATCATTCATTTCAGTTACTCAAGAATTCTGGAAATGCAGAATCTTATCCAGAAAAACCAGTAGCATTATTTACCAGTAGCAGTTTATGAAAGGAATCTGAGTATTAACTATAGAAGAATTGTTAAGTTGAAGAACGTACCTGAAAAGAACGGTTATTTATTAAGGTACGAAAAGTGATTTGTAGAGGCTACAGCCAAACAGCTAAACAGCTAATAACCAAACAGCGAAACAGCTAAACAGCTCAAAGGGTGCAGGGTGCAAAGTGTCACAACCTTGGTACGAAAAGTGAAAGTTTCTGAACTACAGTCGAAGAACGGAAATAGCTCAGGGTACAGGGTGTAATGTGACAAGACTCTGGTACAAGAAATGGAAGTTGGGAAACTTCAATCAAGGAATAAATAGAGGGTCAAAGTGCAGTGACCAAACTGCACTTTGACCATGGAAATGAACTACACGCGCCTTGTATCAATCTTCTGATTGTTGTGTTCAACTCAAAACATTTGTTTTGTGGCGCCTCCCCTGTGACTCCCCTGTGTAAACGCAACAAACATTCACATATTTTTCTAAGGCAGTTTGTGGCGCCTCCCCTATGTCACCACAGTGTCAAGCGCAACAAACATCTAAATTATCTAAGGCAATTATTCAACTTGTTTGTGGCGCCAGCACAGGGAATGTGGAGCACATGCGCAACAAAATATTCTGGCGCAACAAAGTTTCCTGGCGCAACAAAGAAAATATTTATTGGCCCCACTCAGCCATCAGCCAATCAAATTACAGCAGCTACTTTTGTTGGTGATTACAAAGCTGTATGTATAGTAATCATGATAACTCAATACTAGAACAGGACAAGTAAATAATACTACGCCTACATAGAAATCAGCAAGACATGAAGACATGGCAGATACAGCAGATCAAGACATTAGAAGAAGTTTTGAAGTCTACTACAGGTCACTGAAAGAAGTTCATTTATATGTTCATGCCTCAGTGAAGAACAATGTTTAAAGACTTTCAGGGTTTCAGATAAGTGTTGAAGATTCAGTATTGCTGTGCCACTAACAGATTTCAGTGTAGTAGCATTGATTGGAAATAGGCAGTGTTCGAAGCATAGGAATCCAGCAGGGTGAAGACAAAGGTTAAAGAAGACAGCTGCAGTCTTGAACTGGATTGTAGTAATGAAGACGTTGTCGAAGTACCAGAAAAGATTCCAGTGAAATTACAGTGTCTATCAACAGTCAGTGTTTGAAGCAATGCGAAGGTCCTAACTTACTCAGCTAAAACAGAAAAGAAATCAAGGGAATTCAATTCAGTGTTAGTCGTTTGTGAACCAGACCAGTGCACTAAGCGTCAGCACAACAAGAAGAGAATTACCTTGATTAATCAGTAGAAAATCAGTTGATCAAGCCAAGCCAAGAGAGTGAAATAAAGTGGTAAATACTTCAAGCATTTCAAGAAATATGCTAAGGCAAGTATTACTGCATTTGGCGTTCCAACTCTTGAAACAATGGAGAGGCGCAGCTTATATTTCCAGGTGCAAGAAAACGTTAAGGCAATATTGAGTGGCGCCTACACAGGGCAATGAGAGTGTAGGCGCAACTAATAAAACCAAGGCGCAAGGAAATGCTGGACTTAGAATCTATATCATGAGTGGCGCCTATACAGGGGAAGCAGTGTATAGGCGCAACATATCTTGTCCAAGGCACAAAAGATTCTAAGGCATGAGTGGCGCCATCACAGTGATTACAGAGTAGAGGCGCAACTCAAGTTCAAGGCACAACATGCTGTGAAGTTTCTAAGGCATGAGTGGCGCCTATACAGGGGAACCACTGTATAGGCGCAACTCACATACTAGGCGCAACTCAAGCATACAGGCGCAACTCAGCTTCAAGTGGCGCTCATACACCACTCACACTCTACAGGCGCAACTCAGGACTTAAGCAATTGTGAAGCAAATCAATTTAATTGATTTGAAAGTCTACACATAAATAAACTAAATGACGTGCTCATTTAGTAGTGGTGGATAACTGTGGAAGACACACAGCCACTCAGAGAGAGAGGCAGTGAGATATTTGAAGCCGGAGAAGAAGATGTCACAGTGCTAAATCTATACCTTCTTCTCATAGGTTTTACAATCTAGCCGGTTAATAATGTCACAAATGTTTAGGGCTTTTGTAAAACACTCACTGTTAGCTTGATTCCAGTTACTATTAAATACTGTCAAATATTGTAATAGGGATTAAGCTTCCTCTCTCAAGAAGCAAAGAACAAATCAGTTCTTTGGAAGCCAGTTATTAATTTAACTGGGTGTAGCAAAACCTCAGGGATTAATACGAAAGTACTATTCCCCGAAACCTGTCTCACATTTAATTACTTGCTAATTTTCTAGTGCATTATTTGTTCATTCCTAAACACAGAAAATTAGTAAGCTAGTCTCCTAAACAGCTAAACACTCCCGAACACAAACCCACTAACCGAACTCTAAATCATATATCCGCAAAAGATTCAAAAGAATTTTTTGATTTAGTGAGTATCGTATTCAACCCCCTTCTACGATACTTTCGGGACCTAACAATTGGTATCAGAGCAGACTGATTGAAGTTATAAATCAAGATCCGTATCTCAGTGGAGCTCACCGTGCCGAAGCTGTGTGGACTCAGAATGGAGGTCGTGTTAAATAAATTTAATTTTAAAAACTTTTTAAATAAAATTTATTTTATAAACTTTTATAAAATTTATTTTGTAAACTTTTATTAGTTTATGTTATAAATTTTAATTAGTTTATTTTATAAATTTTAGATAAAATTTATTTTATAAACTTTTATAAAATTTGTTTAACAAACTTTTATTAGTTGATATTATAAATTTTAATTAGTTCACTCTATAAATTTTAAAGTAGAATTTATTTGATAAACTTTCATAAAATTTATCTTATAAACTTTTATTAGTTTATGATTTAAATTTTAATTAGTTTATCTCATAAATTTTAAATAAAATTTATTTTGTAAACTCTTATGAAATTTATCTTATAAACTTTTATTAGTTTGGTTTATAAATTTTAATTAGTTTATCTCATGAATTTTAAATAAAATTTATTTTGTAAACTCTTATAAAATTTATCTTATAAATTTTTATTAGTTTGGTTTATAAATTTTAATTTGTTTATTTCTTAAATTTTAGATAAAATTTATTTTATGAACTCTTATGAAATTTATCTTATAAACTTTTAATAAGTTTGTGTTATAAATTTTAATTAGTTTATTTTATAAATTTTAAATATTAAAGTTTATCTTTTAAATTTATTAAACATTATACGGCTCATCTATCAAAGGAAGCAGCGAGACGCGGTTACTAATTTGAAGGTGCTCAAGTTAGTAGATGAAGATTTTTCTAGGTATTTGAAGACAACGAAGATTGACTGAAGATCTGGTTGATTCGAGTTGAATGTTTAGATGAAAAATCTTGGAGGTTAAAAGTTGTGAAGGAGAACAGACTGGACTACCTGGCATCTCTGTACAAGCGTTGAAGTTTTCTTTCTACAGGGATTACAGGGAGTTCGTGCTAACACTGTAGATCATCTGGAACACAGGGTTACAGCCATTGGGAATCTGAGGATATAACCACATTATCTTTAGATGAACTATTTGTGTGCTGAAGGCCTATGAACTAGAACAAGAGCTGAAGCAGAAAATATTTGGTAAAGCAGGTTGTTAGCATATCCACTGTTTTTGTGACCCAGGAACCAAGTTGATTGAAGTCAAGGTTGAGAACCTCTGAATAGAAACGAATTGATCCTAGAAGCTGAATTGAAGATGTTGAAGCTCAAGGTAGTGGTCAAGGTGTTATATGCAAATTTAGCACTTTGTAATAACCTGAGAACTGGACGACTAGTCGAGACTGCAGATCAACTGGGAGTTTAGTAACATCAGATTCAGACGGAATCCCAATTCTAAATCTAAGGTCCATTACCTATAGATTCCATGAAGGAGATTTTCAAGATCAGTTCAAGAGGCGGTTGCAAAACAGGGATGGTTGATTATTTGGCAGACAAGTTAGGGTTTGCTACACAAAATGAAGAAGCCTGTACAAGCAAAAGATGAAGACACTATTTTGGGTTGAAGCAGGAATATCAAGCATTGGCGAGGATGCAGCAAGGGAAAGCATATGTTGATGAAGTTAAATGCAAGGATGATTCTATCAGTGAAAGTGATGAACCAAATGGATATCTGGCATCAATGACCAACACTGGAGATGAATCACTAAGCGCTTCACAGGTACACGTTCTAACTAGTATACGTTTATCTAATTCAGAACTGCATGATTATTAGGTTTTGAATTGTATTATATTCATGAAAACATGTTAGCATCTTAGGACTTAAATGCTTAATTGATTGCTAAGGATAAGATTGCATGTTAGGGTTCATGAGTTTAACTAGTACATTTCATACTTGATGTTGTATGCAGTAAAATGAATATCTAGAATTAGATAGGGTGTTCTAGACGGTTAGGTGTATCCCCTAAACATTTGCTGGAACTTGAGTTAAATCTTATGTGATTTAATACCTCTGCTAATGTTGTGAAAATTGCTAATAGACAAACAGGTCATAGATCAGATTTTATTTGTTCTTCATGACAAATGACTTGTTAATTGTTTATGTGCTTATTTTTATATGATTTGCTTTTACTCATATAGTTGCTCTTAAATGCTATATCATATCATGTATTGCTTGTTAGGGTTAATTGGTTAAAAGATGGTAGAATTATCTAAGTAGTCAGTAAGTCATCGAGGCTTAATCTAAAACTGACTTAGGTAATTAGAGATAGTTAAATATGTTAGACAACGACAGAATGGATTAGAAAGAATTAGTAATTAATTTGTTAGTTCTTCTATCCATGTGCTTTTAGAAAATTAAGTACTGAATTTTCTAATATGCATAACATGCCTGAATTGCTTAATTCTTATCTCTAATGCTTTGAAGCTAAATGTTTACCATGTGCTCTTATTTCCATGCTTGCTTAGTTATTTGAAAATGCATATCTTAGGACTTGCATAATCTTAGATAAAGCATGTATAAGAATCACAATAGGGTAAAGACTGCTAGTCCACCTTAAGCTAGGTTGGAATCACTATTCTCATAGCCTAAAGACTACTTTGTCAAGGCTGCTGTGTATGAGAAGTGATCAGTCTAAGATAAGTTTTGCATGTTAAGGTTGAAGCTGTTGTTACCTTTGATAATATCTCTAACCCATCTGGACTCAATTAAAATTGAGGACCAAGAAGCTTAATCTTTTGTGATTGTAGAGTATGTTATGAAAGGCAACAAATTATGTGACTTCGTTACATTTATTGTTCGAGGCATATGATTAAGATTAAAGCTCTACTATCACAATTGGTTGAGAAGGCCTCCCCGATGGTAACCTTTGGAGATGACAGCAAAGGATGTACAAGGGATATGGCCATCATGTGTTAAGAACTGTCATCAATGGAAGCAACTTACTTGTGGAAGGTATTAAGCACTAAAGGGCACTAGGGAATTCTTTTTCAAGGGTTTTCTGGAAAGGTGTTTGATCTCAAGCAAGACGGTTGGAAGCTTACTCTAATCTGAGTGAGAATATTTGTTCGTAGCTGACATGGATTTTGGATGCAAAGGTGAAGTCAACTTTTCAATAAAGCTTCATCAATGAAGAGTTAGCTATGGCAAAGGAAGCTCTCTTACTTGTTAGTCAGCAAGGCAATGGATTCTGATAAAGATGAAATTGGTGAGAGGACTGCTTCATATGGAATTCTATCTAGAAGGACATTTTGAAGTATGTCACATAGGGAAGTCAATGGAAACATCACAATGAAGAAAAGTCATGAAAGTCATATGCTTAGTGGTGATTGAAATTGGTAACCCTAATTACAAATTGGTGATGTTCAAGCATTCAACAGACAAAATGTCACAATGGTGATTGATCAAATAAGGAAGATCAAGTTGGAAACAATTGGTAAGCTGTGAGAACTTTGAAGTCAGATAGTGGAACTGCATTTCGCGAGTGAAGTTCTAAATGAAGTCTGCACTGAAAAGGTATTTGGAAGCCGAAGCAATTAACACAGCATGCTGTTTTATTCAACAAGATCGTGAAAAGACATCATTTGAGTTAATGGCCAACCAGAAGCAAACACTGAAGCTCTTTCGTGTGTTTGGAGGGAATTGATTTTTTTTTAATGAAGATTTATTTGAGTAACTTGACAAGAAGTTAAGGCTCTTGGAACAATTCTCCTCGGCTACTCATAGGTGATTAAAAGTCTGAATATGACGACCAACTACACCAAGCTCCCAAGCAATCAAGTGAACGACTATTCTGAATCTTTGACAAATTCAGATACTGATGTAGAAGCTGAGGTTGCAGAAGGATTTAATGATTAGCAGCAACTCAGGGGAGCAAGATAATAGAAGGATCTACTAGCCGTACTCAACAATGAAGATCAAAGGATTTCATTAAGAACATTTCTGCCAAGACGAAAGGTTTGAAGTCAAATTCTATCCTGGAGTCTCGTTCTTAGTGATCCGGATTCTTGTGTAGAGGCTAGAAGTGCTATTCGAAATGATCATATATCTTTTCGGGACCAAGTTGGGAAAGAGAAATTGTCAACTTACAATTGGTATCAACAATTGGTATCACCCATCAATTGGTATCCCAAAGAATACTGAAGATGCACAGATTGATCCAGATTGGGTGATTGCAATGCAAGGTGATCTCAATCAGTTCGAAGGCAGAAACACTGAAGCTGGAACCCAGACCACTAAAGTCGAAGCTGAAACTGGTACAGTAGGGGTTCTCAGAAACTGGATGACTATTGGCATTGTTATGAGGGGCAAAGCCAAACTGGTTGCTACAAGACTTTAAAGCAGAAGGTATCGACGATGATGGAAACAGAATCTTCGGGACTTTCTAGATCAAGCAGTAAGCACCAGTGACGAGACTTGATCCTTTGGGACTCATCAATGGGGACCTAACAATTTTTAGGGATCCAACGATTAGGACCTAACAATTCTCTAGCACATGTGGAGCATTCAAGCATGAAGATCTATCAGATGAATGTGAACAAGTGCACTCCTGAATGGTGAGCTAGAAGATGAAGGTGCAGATCCATTACAATTTGTATATCATTCTCTTCGCAAGCTTTTCTATGACGGAGGTAAGGATTCAAGCAAAACGTCAAGGACATGGTATGACTCTCTAACTGTTAATTACTTAAAAGTGATTTTACATTTGAGTTGTTATACATATCTCTCTAGAAATGCTAGGCACACACAATGTCATAAATGTGCAAGTATACCTTAATTCTCGATATGCCTATGTGCAAGTTTCCAAGTGGAATCTAGAGAATCTTATCTTATAGCTAAGTTATGAATTGTTAAATATCTTAGGGGATCACCAATTCTTGAAATCTGGGACCCTTAAGATAATAGGTTTAACCTAATTGGCTATATAGATATAGATAATGCAGGTTGTACGAAAGACAGGGAAGTCATTCCTAGAAGCTGTCAATTTCCAGCAACACTGTTGATCTCTCCACCACTGAAGGAACAAGCTCATGGACACCAGATATCATTTCTTTTGAGAGCTGTCCCTAGTCGAATAACTTGCAGAATTTTGCTAAATAACTTGATGAATTTATTTTATCTAAGTTGGTTAGTAAACTTGGGGATATTATTAATATACATATTTGTTGAAAATCCCATCTGCAAGGAATTCTCAAATGAGTTCACAAGTATTACTTTTTCCCGATCCAAAGGACTTGTGAATTTATTTGAAATCCAGATCCTCATACTTTTTGCTATTAATTTAATTATCATGCTTACATTGTTATATGCATAAGTGGTAGTTAAATTACTTAGCATAAGTAAGAAGCATAATTATTTGTATGTTTTAAATATTTGATGAGTATTAGTCAATGATATCTTGCTTAATTGCTCTGATATTTTGCTCTGATATTCTGATATATTTTATTACAAATAATTGTGATGCTTTTGATATTAGTGACGGTATTTAGAATTTCTGTTCTAAATAATTAATGCATATTTCAAAACTCACTAATATTGGAAGACGGAGTATTTTCTAAAGTTAGGTGTATAAAATTCTCAATATTTTATATACTTAGAAAATATTTCTAAAATTGAGTTTATAGCGAGGGGTTGTAAAAAGAATCACAAGTATTACTTTTTCCCTATATAAAGGACTTGTGAATTTCTTTTCAACTATTACCTCGAGCTTACGTATATCAATTAGTAATTGTTATGAGCACGCTTACAATGTGCAAAGTAACAATTATTAGATATGGCGTAGGAAGTTAGATGCTAATATTCAATCCAATGAATATTTTAGTATTTAGCGAATTTATTTTATCTTATTAAAATTATGGATTGAAGCAATTCAATGATTATTAGTTTCATAATTTTGATTTGATAAAATAACAGAAGCATAGTTTCTTGCATTTCGTGCAATTAACTGTGATATTTTTAATATTAGTGATAATACAACTTAATGATTATTTAAAATCACTAATAATAAAAATATATTAAAATGCTTATTGTTTTACTGAATAATTGTCATGTATAGTTTATATATATGCATGTGATTGGCAATTACTTAGTATAGCATAAGTATTTAATTTATTTTGATTTATTTAAATCATGATGATATAAAACAATTCAGTGAAATATCTGTTCCATGATTTAAGTAAATTAAAATAAATTCGCAGCATAATTATTCGTAGTATAAATATTCTCTTTTATTACTTTGTGATAATTGAATAATATTTTATTACAAAATAATTGTGATATATTGATACTAATGGATTTACTTAGTGTTTATTCTTAGAAACAATTGGTATCAATATATTTAGTTTTCTTTCCTTGACTGGTTTACGATCCTGAATGTATTTAAAAGAAATTTTTGTCTATTTCTTTTTCAAAACGTTTTATTCAAAGATACATTCATTTTTCTATCAGTTTTAGTTAAGAAAACTTAAGAATTCTTTTTTAAAACTTCTCTTTTGAAAAACTTTTCTTAAGGATAATCTTTCTTTTCTCTCGAAATTTTATCCTCTCCCAAAAGCTTGTTTTAAATGTTTTATCTAACAAAGCTTTTTCTCTCTTTTGAAAATTTGTTTTAACTTCGAGGTATCAATCACTTGTAAAATGATTTGTTTATAAATACTTGTTTCAATGTATGTTTCACATTGACTCATAGTAACAAAACAGTGATTGTTGCTTTGAAGGCCTAGTACTGTTTTGTTAAGCATTCATCCTAACCCTAATTGTCATGTTTTTATTTTAAGTCGGGGATACTATCAGGCAGACGAAAATGATGTAAATCATAATTGCATTATGAGTCGGAAAATCATTATCTTCTATCTGATAAGGATGTTTTGCAAAATTGTTTTCAAAACATACAGTGCCTAGGTTTAATGGAAAAGAGTCATTTTATTGAGATATAATTTGGTAGAAGAGTTGAATTTCTTATCTGTTGTAAATTCCCGCGTTTTATTATGGGAAGTTTGCCTTATAAGAAATTCATAAGAGATAGAATTTTTTCTCTGATACTCCCGCGTTTTATTATGGGATAAGTATCTTAAGGAAAATTTCTATTGGTGTCATGCTCTTAAATGATTAATTCTTCGATCTGACAAAACTCTTTTATTAAAAGGACTTAAGTGCAATCATTTACCATTCCTTCATATATTTTTCTTTCTCATTGAGATGAAAACTATGTTTTGGAATGTTAAATTGATTATCTTTTTATCTTCTTTTAAATGATGTTATCCGTTTAGCCCCCAGTGGCTACAGAAGCTGGCCAGGAGGTTGAAAACCCATCAATCTCTGACCCAGGCCTTAATACCAAACACTCATTTCATCCACTTCCATATATTAACCCTTGGAGATATAAGGAACTTATGTTTGTTAGAGGTTGATAAGGGAGAAATAAGGATGAAGTCGGCAGTGCACCCACAGCTCTACCTCCAGCGAAGTAAAGAAGTATATAAACTGAGGTATCTGTAAGCTCATCTGTATCTTCTCAAAAAGATGCAGAGCTGAAAAGGCAATAAAACTGTCTCTGGAATCATTCTTTCAACAGGATGAGTCCATTGAAATTCGCTCGTCAGCCAGAGCATCTTGTAATGAGTCAAGCACACCACCGGCACTCACACTGATGGTAAGCCTAAACAGATATATACTAGGAACCTTATATAATTTTTGGGACCTAACAATCCTAACAGTTATACTAGGGGCCTAACAATTGGACACATTGCAAGGCGTGCACAGTGTGAGGTATAGGCATGTTAACAAATACCCGTCATTGGGTTACGAGGGAAACGTAGACTCTAATTTGCCATTCATTACATTGTCTACTACGTCGCCCCTCCTGGAAGGAACATTTCCAGATCCTGAAAAGGAACGTCCACCTCCCGTTTACGGAGAAGGTGTGAGGCAACTCCTTGATAGAACAAGGCAGGATTCCCAAAAAGATTTTAAAATCTTGGGATAACCCATCTCAAAGAGGTGAGGCTCCACTAGACAGTGATTTAGCAAATGCTATTGAGTCTGGTGCTGAGACAGTGCTTATGCATGATAGATCAAGAACACCTCAACGAGGCAATTCTCCACTTGATAGTGATTCAGTTCATTCTGGTGAATCAGGTGTTGGGAATATATGAATTGACGGATTTCACTTGCAGGTACAGAAGGCTATATGTGAAGTGCAGAGTGAAAGTGAGAGAGAGAAACACTTAAGTGAAAGTTAGGGAGAGATACACTTGAGTGAGAGATAGGGAGAGAAAGAGAGAAACACTTCTAAGTGCTCGACACTTGAGTGTAAACACCAACAGAACGTAGTAGAAGTGAGGAAACCACAAGCCAAACACTTACCCTTGCTACTTGCTACTTCTGGAAGAAAAGTTACTATATTTTTTCCCGTTCAACGACAGACGAGAACCTTCTTTGGAAGACAAACCATTAATCAATGGGCTATTGGAGGATTCCTCAACTAAGGGGGAGAATTTATAAGAAGAAAAAGTAGAAGTTACTAGTCTTATCTTCGTACTTGGGAAATGTTAATAATCCTAAAGGGGTTCGTATTAGGTTCGTATCCTGGAAGATCTTTATAATAAAAGGGTTTGATCCTAGTTCGATCCTTGGGAGAAGTTAATATACTTAGGGGGAGATTTTAGACACGAAGAAGAAAATCTTATCTTCTGATCCTGAGGGGAAACAACAGATATATGGGAGAATCAAGAAGCTGTATTCTATTCTTGGAAGAACATAAATGACTATTCCATTGATTTTCTAAAGGGAGAAAAAGATTAAGAAGAAGAATCACATTCGTAGGGGGAGAACATTATCTGAGCTATGTTTAGTATTGATTGAAGACACACCCAGGAATAACGATTCTTATGAAGCTCTATTCATGATAAATTCTTTAAAGTTCAAACAATGAAGGATTTTGAAACGGAGAAAAGCTCAAACAGACAGAAATGAAGGTGATACAATCTGAATATTAGTTCAGTACCAGAGGAACAAGCATCATTCATTTCAGTCACTCAAGAATTCTGGAAATGCATTATCTGATCCAGAAAAATCAGTAGCATTATTTACAAGTCTCGGACGATTACTTTTTCTAGTTGTTAGTTGAGTTATCCTCCCTAGGTGATTTGTTTGCTAAAGTTTAACAATCAAATAGGGGGAGATTGTTGGTGATTACAAAGCTGTATGTATAGTAATCATGATAACTCAATACTAGAACAGGACAAGTAAATAATACTACGCCTACATAGAAATCAGCAAGACATGAAGACATGGCAGATACAGCAGATCAAGACATTAGAAGAAGTTTTGAAGTCTACTACAGGTCACTGAAAGAAGTTCATTTATATGTTCATGCCTCAGTGAAGAACAATGTTTAAAGACTTTCAGGGTTTCAGATAAGTGTTGAAGATTCAGTATTGCTGTGCCACTAACAGATTTCAGTGTAGTAGCATTGATTGGAAATAGGCAGTGTTCGAAGCATAGGAATCCAGCAGGGTGAAGACAAAGGTTAAAGAAGACAGCTGCAGTCTTGAACTGGATTGTAGTAATGAAGACGTTGTCGAAGTACCAGAAAAGATTCCAGTGAAATTACAGTGTCTATCAACAGTCAGTGTTTGAAGCAATGCGAAGGTCCTAACTTACTCAGCTAAAACAGAAAAGAAATCAAGGGAATTCAATTCAGTGTTAGTCGTTTGTGAACCAGACCAGTGCACTAAGCGTCAGCACAACAAGAAGAGAATTACCTTGATTAATCAGTAGAAAATCAGTTGATCAAGCCAAGCCAAGAGAGTGAAATAAAGTGGTAAATACTTCAAGCATTTCAAGAAATATGCTAAGGCAAGTATTACTGCATTTGGCGTTCCAACTCTTGAAACAATGGAGAGGCGCAGCTTATATTTCCAGGTGCAAGAAAACGTTAAGGCAATATTGAGTGGCGCCTACACAGGGCAATGAGAGTGTAGGCGCAACTAATAAAACCAAGGCGCAAGGAAATGCTGGACTTAGAATCTATATCATGAGTGGCGCCTATACAGGGGAAGCAGTGTATAGGCGCAACATATCTTGTCCAAGGCACAAAAGATTCTAAGGCATGAGTGGCGCCATCACAGTGATTACAGAGTAGAGGCGCAACTCAAGTTCAAGGCACAACATGCTGTGAAGTTTCTAAGGCATGAGTGGCGCCTATACAGGGGAACCACTGTATAGGCGCAACTCACATACTAGGCGCAACTCAAGCATACAGGCGCAACTCAGCTTCAAGTGGCGCTCATACACCACTCACACTCTACAGGCGCAACTCAGGACTTAAGCAATTGTGAAGCAAATCAATTTAATTGATTTGAAAGTCTACACATAAATAAACTAAATGACGTGCTCATTTAGTAGTGGTGGATAACTGTGGAAGACACACAGCCACTCAGAGAGAGAGGCAGTGAGATATTTGAAGCCGGAGAAGAAGATGTCACAATGCTAAATCTATACCTTCTTCTCATAGGTTTTACAATCTAGCCGGTTAATAATGTCACAAATGTTTAGGGCTTTTGTAAAACACTCACTGTTAGCTTGATTCCAGTTACTATTAAATACTGTCAAATATTGTAATAGGGATTAAGCTTCCTCTCTCAAGAAGCAAAGAACAAATCAGTTCTTTGGAAGCCAGTTATTAATTTAACTGGGTGTAGCAAAACCTCAGGGATTAATATGAAAGTACTATTCCCCGAAACCTGTCTCACATTTAATTACTTGCTAATTTTCTAGTGCATTATTTGTTCATTCCTAAACACAGAAAATTAGTAAGCTAGTCTCCTAAACAGCTAAACACTCCCGAACACAAACCCACTAACCGAACTCTAAATCATATATCCGCAAAAGATTCAAAAGAATTTTTTGATTTAGTGAGTATCGTATTCAACCCCCCTTTCTACGATACTTTCGGGACCTAACAACTTTATTTGATTTAAAGTCTACACCAATTGAAGAGTCGTCTTCTCCAACAACACAAAAATGTAGAGAGTTACTGCCATGGCCGGAGCAAGAAGAAATATTTTATACACACCCATACCTTGCTCCCGGTCAGATATTAGGACCCAGTTCTTTAATGAAAAATGCTCAGGGCTCCTAGATATCACTCCCTACGGACTCAGTTTTTCCTTGTACTAATTTAGATATATTTGTATAGGAACTGAGCCTAATATTTTTGTGTTAGTAGCAAAGAACTAATTTGTTCTTTGGAAACCAGTTATATTTTTAACTGGGTGTAGCACCCCTCTGGGTTTATATATGAAAGATATATTCCCGGAAACTTGTCTCCATAAATTACCTGCTAATTTTCTTGAACCTAATTGATTTATCCGGACACACAGAAAATTAGTAGGCAGCTCACCTAAACACTACAAATGGTCAAACCCACTCTGAAGCAATAATTTATTTATCCGCAAATTCCGAAAAGAATTTAAATTATTGTTAGTATCGTATTCAACCCCCCTTCTACGATACTTCGGGACCTAACAGTTCTTGTTAGGAATCTATATGTAATTTGATGATAACTTTAATCTTAGAATCATAGAAATTTTATTTGATGTAACTGATCAATTGATATGAAAATTTATAAATATCAATTGATCAGGAAACCATTTATCAGTTGAAATGTTTATATGAGTCAACTGATAATTTGGATTGTAGCATAGGTGTACTTAGTCTATTTCAATCGATAAGGTGTAAATCAATTGATATTATTCTTATCAATTGATGTTAGAGTCGATTGATATAGATCATCAATTGATGTGTAAATTAAACTATCAAATTGTAATTATTTGAAGATAGGAAATTGCACAAGGGAAGGATGATCGATTGATATTGAAGCCTCAATGGATAAGAGATCAATCGAAGAAGCCAAGTCATGAATTGAAGACTATCAACTGATGTGAAGACCCATCGATTGATAACATTTATCAATCGATAAGTCATTCCATATCAATCGATGGATGTAAAGATCAATCGAAAAAGAACATCAGTTGATGGATTAAAGGATGAATCAATTCATATGCTTAACAACAAGTTATCATTGATTGTGACAACACAGAACGACTATCAGTTGTAGATCCAGATAACAAAAGCACACCTATGGAAGATAGCCTAGGGTGGCTGTGAAGACTCAATCCGTAGCTGTCTTTCAAGTCTGTTTTCCTAAAAAGGAAAAAGAGAGACAGATAGAAACAATCCTAGAATAGGAATTATAAAAATACACTTATAGTATATAAACAAGTGTAGTAGCATTGTTAGAAATATAGAAGTTAGACAATATTTCTTAAATCAACTGTTCAAGATTCAGAGCACATTGTAAGATCAGTTGAGTTTTCTAACCTTGTAAAAACGAAGCTAGATTTTCTTTTAACCTAGGAACATTGAGCAAAAATATAAACTGATGGAAAAACCAATCCATCAGTAATTTTTAAATCTCTTTGTTCACTTTAATTTTCAGCTGTTATATGTTCAAACATATTCTCTCAAACTCTCAAACATCAAGAACAAATATTAAAAGAAGCAAAAGTTTTAATATTTGTATTCAACCCCCCCTTCTCCAAATATTGACATTGTTCTTAGGAATAACAGTTCTTCACTGACGCTTGAACGTATAAATGAACTTCTTTTAGTGACTATAAATTCAAGACTGCAATTGTCTTCTTTAACCTTTATCTTTACCTAGACTTCAATTATTCTAGATTCCTATGCTTTGAACAGTGTTTATCTTCAATAAATGTTAATACACTGAAATCTTCTAATGGCACTTTTATACTGAATCTTCAACACTTCTGAAACCCTGAAAGTCTTACACATTATTCTTCACTGAGGCTTGAACATATTAATGAACTTCTTTCAGTGACCTATAGTAGACTTCAAAACTTCTTCTAATGTCTTGATACACTGTATTTGTCTTGTCTTCATTTCTTCCTGATTTCTGTGTAGGCGTAATATTATTTACTTATCATGTTCTAGTATTGAGTTATCATAATTACTATTCATACAACTTCGTAATCTCACCAACAATGACAAAACTCATATGACCAATAATGAATAAGCTTAGTTAAGGATTGAGGGGTTTGCTTGTCAAAATTGAATGAGTATTTTTCTTGACAGTTGGTGATTCCAAGAAATGTATACCATCTAGATTAATGATGCCTACTACAGAGTTAATAATAAGCATAAAGAACCTAGGGTAGAAAATTACCGGCTTTCTAGCATCATTCTTGCCCAAAACCAGCTTTAGCAGTGGCATCAACTGTTTGCCAATGTCAATTCTGTAGTTGTGCACCATGGAATATATAAACTTCCTGATGTAGGCTAGTACTTCATTCCAGCCACTGGTCTTGCTAGACATAGCCTTATTGACAGCATCAAAGATCATGCTCCATTCTTTAATCAAGAATTTTCTATCAATCCCTCCAGTGGGATACCATTCTTCAAAGTCAGGACTCAACTTATGACCTGTGAATCCAATCATTTTGAAAAACTTGGCAAGTTGAGTATCACTTGCAGGCTCCTAAAAAGGAACATCCTTCTCAGCTTCTGTATGGAGAGCAGTATTGATGTGTGAAGAGTCAATGGTTCAAGAGGTGCCATTGATTTGGAACTTGACAGAGCTTCAATCCTGCTCCCCCTCACAAGTTGCAGACATCCACCATTGTGAAAACCTTGGTATTTCAAGATGAGGACTTTGAGTGAGGGCATAGGACAAGTAGGAGTTTTTCATGAAGCCAACAAAAGGTTTGAAGGCATCTCCGGCTTCACCCACAGTTTTCATGGTGGTGTAGTTGGTTTGGGCAAGAGTGCAAATGATTTGAGGTCTAGACATGGTTACAAAGAAAATAAAGGTTAAGAAATTTTAAGAGAAAAGGAACGAAGAAAATGAAGTTGAAGAGAGAGATTAGAGAGTTTAGTGCTTTTGAGAGTTAGAGAGTTTAGAAGAAGTAAAGAGTGAAAGTGAATTTGTTGTTTGTATTTATATGAAATGAAAAAGAAACTGTCAAGGAAGAATTTTTATCGATTGAATTGACAGTTGTATGCTAGATCCATTCTTTTTTTACAGTAAATCATGCGCTAGAAATCACAAACACTCTTGACAGTAACATTAGCTGTTATAAAATAAATAAATAACCCTAATTTAACTGTTGATATTATGTTATGCGGGGATTTAATAAACTATACTGTCAATGAATATTGACAGTAAGTTTCAGTCCCGCATACTATGCTATCAATACTCCTCAAGTGATCGACAGTAACTTATCACGATATAACAGTAGATATAAAATATACTGTCAAGACATTGGACAGTACTTTTTATTAACACCATATGAACTAAGTTACTAAAAATAAATTAGTTAACCTCTGAGAGAAATTTCATCATGTGTATCCACTATGATAGAAATCAAAACACCTTAACAGGTCATTAATTTATAGTGAATTTCAGTTAACTAAAATTTTGATCACTTAATCAACTTGCTATAGAAATACATTAACATGATAAATTTAACATACCTAATTCATTCACTAGCCTGTTGAATGTCTTTTCATCCAATGATTTGGTAAAAATGTCTGCAAGTTGCTTCTTTATGGGCACATATACTAGCTTGATTGTGCCTTGTTTTACATGTTCTCTAATGAAATGATGTCTAATGTCAATGCGCTTTGTCTTGGAGTGTTGAACCGGATTTTCCGAAATGGCTATTGCACTTGTGTTGCCACAAAAGATAGGAATTCCTTTAAGTGTCAAGCCATTGTCCAACAATTGATTCTATATCCAAAGTAACTATGTACAACAACTACCAGCTGCAATGTATTCAGGCTCTGCAATTGAATTTGACACAGAATGTTGTTTATTGCTAAACAATGAAACCAATCTTTCTCCTAGGAATTGGCAGCTTCATGTTGTGATTTTTACTGTCAATTCTGCAGCCAACATAGTCTGAGTCTGAGTAGCTAATCAAGTCAAAACCAAATTCTTTAGTATACCAAAGGCCTAAGTCTTGAGTGCCTTTAAGATATCTAAAGATTCTTTTAACTGCCATCAAATGAGACTCCTTTGGATCAGACTAAAACCTTGCGCATAGACTTGTGGCAAACATAATGCCAGGCTTGCTTGCAGTGAGATAGAGTAAAGAGCCAATCATTCTTCTATACATCTTGTTGTCCACCTTCTTCCCTTTAGGATCCTTGTCAAGTTGAGTAGCTATAGAGATTGGAGTTTTTGCATGTGATGAGTCTTCCATGTCAAATCTCTTTAAGAGATCCTTAACATATTTGGTTTGGCAAATAAATATTCCATCTTTCTTTTGATAGAATTGAAGTCCAAGAAAGAATACTAATTTACCCATCATGCTCATCTCATACTTGTTCTGCATTAACTCAGAAAATTTCTTACACAGTTCTTCATTTGTTGAGCCAAAGATGATGTCATCTACATAGATTTGGACTAGAATGATATCATTTCCATGTTTTTTTGTAAAAAAGAGACCTATCCATAATCCCTTTTATGAAGTTATTCTCAAGGAGAAACTTGGAAAGAGTGTCATACCAGGCCCTTGGTGCTTGCTTCAAGCCATACAGTGTTTTTAGTAGTCTGTACATAAAGTTTTGCATTTTTGGATCTTCAAAGCCTGGGGGTTGTTCAACATAAACTTCTTCTTCTAGTTCTCCATTCAGGAAAGCACTTTTAACATCCATTTGAAATACTTTAAAGTTGTTGAATGCAGCAAAAGCCAAGAAAATTCTCATGGCTTTAAGTCTGGCAATAGGTGCAAATGTTTCATCATAATCAATTCCTTCATGTTGACAGTAACCTTTTTCTACCAGTCTTGATTTGTTTCTGATGACAATTCCACTGTCATCCATTTTGTTTCTGTAGACCCACTTGGTACCAATTACAGATTTGTTCTTTGGTCTAGGTACCAATTCTTATACACAACTTCTCTCAAACTGGTTGAGTTCTTGTTGCATAACATTTATCCAATCTGGATCAAGTATGCCTCATCCAGATTTTTAGGCTCAACTTCATTTAGGAAGCAGTAGTACATGCATTCATTTTCCACATTTCTTCTAGTCTTGACCCTTGTTCCTAGATCACCAATTATTAAATCATTAGTGTGATCTCTGTTCTATTTTATTTCTCTTAGTGAATCACTTGAATTTTATTCACCCTGTTGATTGACAGCATCTTTTGCTCTTGAACTATTGACATCATCAATATCCTCAAGTACACTAGACATGGGAATATTTCCAGAAAATTCTGTGGATTGAGCAGTTCCTTCATTCTCTTGAGGTTGAGATGGAACTTTGGTTGGTCTAGAAATTGTGTGTTCCATTCTTAGTGACTCTTCTAGATAACCTTGATTTTCAAAGGCTAATGAATCAGTCTCTTAACAACCTTTTATGCCAGGAAATTTAGACTCATCAAAAGTAACATTCACACTTTCTTCCACAGTTTTGTGATCAATGATGTAGACTCTGTATGCAGTCCTATCAATTCCATAACCCATGAAGATTCCTTCAAATGCTTTAGTATCAAATTTTCCTTTATTTTCAGTTGAATCCTTCATTATGTAGCATTTGCTTCCAAATACATAAAAGTATTTGACAGAGGGTTTCCTTCCTGTGAGTAGCTCATAGGGTGTTCTTCCATAAACTTTGTTGACCATAATCCTGTTTTGAGTATAACAAGTTGTGTTGATGGCTTCACCCCAAAAGTATGTAGGGAGTTTGGCCTCACTCAACATAGTCCTTGCAACTTCGATGAGAGTTATGTTCTTCCTTTCCACAACACAATTTTGTTCAGGAGTTCTTGGTGCAGAGAACTATTGAGTAATGCCATTGTCCTTGCAGAAATCATTCATGATACTATTTTTGAATTCAGTGTCATTATCACTTCTTAAAGTCTGTACTTTGTACTTAGGATTTTTATCAAGAACCCTAACAAGATCAATAATTTCTTGTACAGCTTCATCATTGGTTGTCAAGAATATCACCCATGTGTATCTTGAAAAATCATTAACCATTACCAAGGCATATTATTTCTTTGCCAGAGACTGCACATTCACAGGACCAAATAAGTCCAAATGAATAAGTTGAAAATCTTTATTTATTGAACCACAGAGAGTTCTTTTGTGAGTAGCTCTCCGTAGTTTCCCTTTTTGACAATCCTCACACAATCTTTCTTGACAGAATTCATGTTGAGGAACGCCTTTGACCAGTTCTCTCTTCATTAGATAATTCATTGCTATAAAGTTTAAGTGAGTAAGTTTCTTATGACATAACCAACTTTCAGAAGGTGAAGCTTTTTTGTAGAAACAATAAACTTTGTCATGTTTAACTGAATCAAGATTAGCTATGAAAAGGCTTCATTTCCTTACACCTTGAAGAGCTTCTTCTCTTGTCTTCTTGTTGACAATAGAGCATAAGTCTTGATCAAATCTCACTTTGAATCCTCTTTCACAGAATTGAGTAATACTCAATAAATTGTGCTTCAATCCATTTACTAAAGCAACAATCTCAATCTTCAGATTTCCAACTTCCAGAATATCATATACCATTTTGAAACCAATGTTGTTGTCACCAAAGGTTACATAAGGGTCAGCCATTTCCTTGAACTGTGATAGCAGGGCTTTATCACCTGTCATGTGTCATAAGCATCCACTGTCAATAATCCACATGATTGTAATAACCCATATTTTTGACACTTAATATTAATAAAATTTTTGAATAAATTTTTTCATTTTATGAATAAACGATTTTATTAATTTATTTTTCATAAGGTACTTGAGAGAAGAGACCGTATTATAAATATACGGGGTATTTGAAAATATGCGTAGCGGTGTTTACGGTAGCATACGTAATAAATATAGGACTTATAATTATTTTTAGTCTAATAAAATAAATTTAGAATCCGGGTGAAAGTCGTAATAGAGTTTGAGGGACGGTGTAAGTGAATAGTATTTATCCGGAGAATTATTTCGTAAATTCTCGAAACAATTAAAGGGTATTAATTTAATGATTTTAATTCATAATAGAATTACAAAATGAGATTTTGAGTTTTTAAAACTTAAGTGTGTCGGAAGAATAAATTAAGAGAACAAGTGATTAAAACGAAGTCAAAAAATTACGCGACTACCGCACAAACCTTTTAAAATCTAGCCTCCACCATACACTTTACCACTTCATCGTTTCATTTCCTCCAAGAACAGATTTTCTGCCCAGCAGCTTTTGGAGAAGAAGAAAACATCACAACTTGATCATTTCTTGCTTGTTTGCTTCATAGTTTAGCTTGAATCGAAGGTATACACTTCACCTTGCTTTGTCTTGAATCCTACAACCTTTCATCCATGAAATCTCTACTTATGATCCAAAGTATCAAGAACATGAATAGTGATTTCGGAAATAAAAATTTTATTTCTTTGATTCTAGTGTTCCTATGGCTTGTTAGATGATTGATTAGTGATGTATGTGTAATGGGTAGTATGAAACAAGCTTGGTTGGCCTTAAGAACACCTAGTTTGGTTATTTGATTCTTAAACCCTTGTTTATGAGCAAAACTGATTATTTTGGCTCAAGATCATAGTATGTTGATTGTTAATGTTGTTTGAGGTTGCTTGTTGATTGGTTTGGAGTAGAATAGAAATGGAAAACGATGAGAAAACAAACGTAACCATGCCATTTTTTTTCTTGGCCATTCTGCTGAAACTGTCCAGAAGAATCTGGGAATGATTTTCATCTGGTCTGGGCAGTTTGATGAAATGACTGGATAGTAGTTAGTCCCTAGATCGTTTGAGCGCTAATTTTGCGTCATTTGGAGTTACGAGTCAAAAGTTATGAATTATTTAATAAAAGAAGTACAAAATCGACGAATTCTGTTTTCGTCTAATTTTGAGGCTATGATCACCCTAGTTAGGTTACTCCATAAATCTTGAAACTTTTAATTAAAATAATAGGGACCTCTGAGATTACCTGGGAAGAAGAATTGGATTAAAAGGAGTAAAATCTGATTTATTAAAATTGATAGAGTGCAAGTTATGTAATAATAATTCACAGAAATGGTAATTCTGGAGCCACTGTTTTGGATGAATTGTTCGGGCGACTTAACACTATTTCTGGACTTTGTATTTTCTGGGTCTATGTTATAATTGGAGTCTAGTTTGCGCAGCCTCAAACGGTGAGTCGATTGGATTAACGAGCTAGGAGATATAACTATTTTAGTAAAGGTTGTTCATAACCTACGAATTGCTTAAACATTGAACTTTGGAGAATTGTTTCACCTAGCTAACTACCTTAGCTCGAATTAAAATTTTTATGTAATGTTGTTGGTGGTACAAAGATGATCTCAGGGAAGGATTCATGTTAAATGGATTAATTTCCAATTTATTAAAAATGTTAGAAACCAGGGTGTTGGAGTGAAATGAACATGAGGAAATGTTAAACAACTATTTTGGGAACCGATTTCGAGCAAGTTAGAGGACTTTTCTCGAGTCGATCAAATAACAAAAGTTGTCGAGGAATATCATGACTACATGTTGGTGTATAGAGTTTGATTAAAAATTATTGACAAGATAGTTTTACGAGTAGCTAAAGTAGGCCCGAGAAGGTGAAATATCGGGTAAAATAAGTGTTATAAAAATGACCAAGTACACTCGATATAGGTTTGTGGATTAGTATCAAGGTCCTAGCTTATCAAAATCATGAGGTTTAATAATCGTGAAGCAAATGTTAGTACTTAATTAAAAAAACTGGTTATGATTAGTAGAGTTAATTAGTTAACTCAAGTAGAGAGACTAATCAAAGTTATTATATCTATTGATAGAGCTTCTGGATTACAAGTGGGATCATGGATATGCATCATGGACACCAGGCAAGATTCCTAACTCTATTTTCAAATTCTATTACGGAATATTTTGATTCCTGTATATGCAAGTATCTTGAGTCCTTGAAATCTTTGACTTTATAATAAATTCTTCGATTATAAAGTTTTGTTGTGTTTTGAACTACTCAGCTCATTGTTGTTGTTGAAAATGCACATTGCCCTTTTACCTTGAACTGTTTTGTTCCTTTATAACTTGATTCTTCTACTACTCTGAACTTCTCGAAAAGTTAGAGTATGCATGTAACCAGATTGGACATCTGCTTTGTGCGTCGAGTTACCTTTCAGGGTACTCGATGGTTAACCGGGGAAAACGGGTATTTTCTCGACGGTAGTCGATAATTATCAAAATTATTTTGATTCAAAATGTATTGAGGATTATTTGATGATCACTGAGGATCATCCATTTAATTATTTTAAATAATTATTTTAATTATTTAAGTAATATTTAAATATTAATTAAATATTATTTAAAAAGGGTTGAATAGCGTTTCAACATTAATGAAATATTTTAAATTCATTTTGAAGGTTATTTAAATACTATTTAATATTAATTAAATATTATTTAAATATTACGAAGCATTCAAAACTAGTTCATTTAATTATATTTATATTCTATTAATTGTTTTAAATAATATTAAATATTATCTTAATATTATTTAAATATTGGAAATTTTAAAAGACAATTATTGTCAACTGATTTTATCCGAAACAATATTTAAAAATTGTTTTACTCTGATTATTTTTAATCATCCCGAGCTACTGAGATTCGATGGTTAATAGAGTACCCGAATGACTACTAAAATATTTTGATGATCTCTAAAAATATTTTGGAGCTTTCGAGAAACTCTTTAAATATTATTTTTAATTAAATATAGATTATTTAATTAACAATAAAATATTCTGCGAATATTTTTGGGCTAACAACCCCACACTATGGAATGAATGAATAATCCTGACATTCTTCCCATATATACTTGGGTCTTTCGGGACTTATATCTGGTTCTAATTCAATACTCTTCATTAAGGTTATTATATTTTAATATAGCGACTCCCCGGTCGTGTTCTTGAGTCTTCTTGATTCAATTGTTTTTATCTTATTGATTAGTTGACTGAGAGTCAACCCACATATATATGAGATTACTTCCACATAATTCCGGAAGTGAATCCCTTATCTGATGTTGAAATCTTACAGAAGATTGTTGTTGTTCTGGAAGGTTGGATTAAATTCCCTTCCATACCTGTTGATTTGATTAAATCCTAGCGAGGATTGTTGTTATTCTGGAATGTTGGATTAAATTCCCTTCTAGACTTGTTGGTTTTTAAATTATTCAAAGGGGACTGGAGATAAAAGTGTAAGAGGCTTGTGTGCGGCACAGTCCATCTAGCGTAAGAGGCCGAGTGACGCACGGTCCAGCATTTAAAGGCCCAGGTGTTGCCTAGGGTGATGACCAGTTGAGGATCATCTTTTTGCTAGTAGAAAAGGTTACTTAACTATTGTACTATACGACTGATCATCGTGTACAATAGTCATGGTGAATGCTCCATATAGTCTCATTCTTCCGATTGGAATTTGACATTAACACTGTAATAAAGGCATAGGTGCTAAGTTACTGATAGTGTTAATAGGAACTTTTGAACTTTCATTGGTCCTACACTATAACGAAAGCCATGGTGCTAAGTTACTGATAGTGTTAATGGAAACTTTTGAACTTTCATTGGTCCTACACTATAACGAAAGCCAAGGTGCTAAGTTACTGATAGTGTTAATGAAAACTGTTGAACTTTTATCGATTCTTTTCGCAGTATCTTGAATTGCTTTCTTATTGATTTCTAAATGAATAAACATTGTAACTGATGTCATCGTGCTAAGTTACCGATATTGTCATTCCAAAATTTTGAACTTAAATTGTTGTACCGCAATAACTCGAACTGCATACTTATTTTGAGTACCTTCTTGCATTGTAAACTCTGATTCATTTATTGTCGAAATATATCTCGCTAAACTTTCTGCAGAAAATATTGCAAATTATCTACTGATATTATTGGACATCGGGTTGTTATAAATATTGGTTACCACCCTTTTCTTGGTGCAAATTACAAAATATTATAATATATATCTTGCTGAGCATTCTTTGGCTCATTCTTGTTTTTTTGTAAACTTTAAATCTTGCAGTAAGACTTGTCCATGGGATGCAAAGGAAATGAGAGGCTCGAGCTTGAGTTAGTCAGGTTCAAGGCTTCTACAGGTGGTGTAAGCGATATAGGATTTCAGTTTAGAATCCTAATACTTATTGTAAAATAGGCAATGTAACAATATATGTTGATATAATGTTTACTTCTAATGTAACTTCAGGTAGAGGTTATGTTTTAGTATAAGATCCTGAGTTTATAGTTGGATTATAATAACTGTTATTATTTTAAGTTCGTTTTCTGACACTATGGCTCGAGTTGTGTATTTGGATTGGGGTCACCAGGATATGTTGCGATATAATTGTTAAGCAGACGAGTAATTTATTATTGCAATTGGACCGTGATGACCCGGATCCCTGACCCCGGATCTGGGGGTGTCACAATGATTCTTTTATTTTTCCTATTGTCGTGCAAAGAAAAATTTTCAAGTTGCTTTTGGTACCCAATTTTCATTGGGTCCATCTAGCTTAGTTGTATCACAGTTTACTTCACTTTCAGACACATGATCTTTCTTATATTAAAACAAGACTTCTGTGGCCACCCATTTAGATTTGGATTCTTGTTCTTTGGTGGCTTGCCCGTCCTAACTTTAGGAGGGCTTGAAGTCTTTTTCTTCTCAGTTTTGACAGATTTGTACAAGCATACATTGTTGGAAGCAATAGGCATGTTAAAGTAGATATTGAGCATGTTCATTTTACATGGCATATAATCAATATTTCCACAATGAGATACTTATCTGTATAACAAGGGATTACTATGCAAATTTTCATTAACAGATGTAGCATTTTTCACTTCAAACTTACTCTTGGCACAAGAATGAGTTAGATGACTAGAAGAACCACAGTTATTACACAATTTTCTGGGAGCATTAGGAATATAACCATAGTTATTCTTTTTGTTTATTCCTAACTTTCCATTTCTGTTCTTCTTGGTCTTCATGACAACATGTTTAGAAGTTACTGTCTTCCTAGTGTTGACAGTAGGTTGAGATGATACTGTCTTGTTAGTATGATTCAATCTTACTGTCTTGACAGCAGCTTTTGAACTTACTATCTTGCTAGTATTGACAGTACCTTCCAGACTCTGGGTACTGTCAAGGGCAAACTAACTGTCTTGGGGATTTTGACAGTATCTTTTGTCTTAAAGGATTTAGTAATAGTATCATTGTCCTCGTCATCTAGTTCTTTCTAAGAATTAGTGATTCCTCATCAAATTCAAATTCAGCCTTTTTAAACATGGGATTCTTGACTTTCCTTAGTATAGAGGGTCTGACAGTAGGTTTGTCAATTTTATTGTCTTCTTCTACTGCATGTTTCTTACCATTTTTCTTTTCATAGTTAAACCCTATACCTACATTTTGATTTTCAGTATTATCAGCATGGTATGATTTTAACAATGAAGAAGAATTCTTGTAAGCCTTGATTTTAAGTTCATTTTCAGAAATCTGTTTTTTGAGAAATTCCTCAATCTGGGAAGCACATACTACCTTGTTCTTGAGAATTTCATTTTCATGTTATAAGGACTCAAAAGCATTTTGTCTAAGTTCTAGTTCTTGATTCTTGCATTTTAATAATTCATTAGCACTAGTCAGTTTGATAATTTCTTCATTAGCAGCTAGCATGCTAGTATGAATATTAAAGATTTCAGAACTTAAATTTTCAACAATTTTCTTATACTGAGATGCAGTAATATCAACAGTAGTATGAGTGGGTACCTGACTTGATGAAGTAGGTGAATCTTCTCTAGAATTTTCCATGAGAGCAAGATTCCCATACTATTCATCTTCTTTATCATCAGACTCCTCCCAGCATTTTCCTTCAGCTATAAATGCCCTTCCTTCTTACTTTTTGAGCAAGGCATCATACTTTTCCTTCAGTTCCTCATAGTCATTGTCATTTCTTCTCACTTGCTTTGGCTTTTTGCATTCAGTTGCAAAATGCCCTATTTCATTACAGTTGTAGCATATCTTAGATTTATCCACCATTCCTGTCTTGTATCCACCTTTGCCACTTCCTCCACATTTTGAAGAGTTTCATTTGTTGAACCTGGAGCTTTGACCTTTGGGCTTGAAAGACCTATTCTTCTTGAATCTCATGTTAGAGAACTTCATTGTCATGTATGCCATGGTTTTGTTCTCCATGTTGTCAAGTTCATCAAGGGTGTAAAACTCATCTTCATCACCATCCTTGAGTTCAAGAGTAACACTTTCATCTTCATCAGTAACCTCTTCAATCTTGATTTATTGTTGATGTTGATACTCCTATAACTGCAGCATCTTTGGATCTTGGCTACTAGAGCATTTGATGTGTTGGCCATTTTTCCTCTTTGACTAGACTGAATAGCTCTCTTTCATAACAGCTCTAGCTCATAGGTTTTGAGTATGCCATACAAAGTTTCAAGAGATACTTTTGACATATCTCTTCCTTCTCTTATGGTTGTAACCTTGTGTTTCAAATGTTCTGGAAGTGTTAGCATGAATTTCATGTTTACTTCCTTCTTGTCATAAAACTTTCCATGCAGCTGCAAGTCATTTATCAACCTGTTGAACCTCTCAAACATCTCAGTCAACCCTTCACTTAGCTTGGCCATAAAGGCTTCATACTGAGACACCGGTATTTGTCTTTGGTTGTCTTTCACCTCCTCTATACCTTCACAGAGTATCTCAATGGTTTTCCATATTTGCTTAGCACTTGTACAGTTGACAATGTTGTTGTACATAACATTGTCAAGTGCTTCAATGATTATGAACTGCAGACAATCATCCAGAGATAATTTTTCTTTTTCAGTATCATTGTACTCTGAAACCTTTTTAGGGACGCAGTAGGCAGGTATTGTCTCACCTTCTAATAGTATCTGCTGCCCAAATGTGCTTTATGAAAGATTTTGGCCGAGTTTATCGTATCTATGGCCCCAGGTACATATGATTGAGGTACAAAAGGAACATTTTCTAGAATACAGGATAAAGTGGATTGGTTGTTTTTATGAACAACATTATTTTTCTTTTCCAAAGGTTGTAGTGTTCTTTGTCAAATGTGGGTATTTTTATACTGCTTACTTTTTGTGCACTCATCTTGTATCTTTTCAGGTTAGATAAGTTAAACTTAGATCTGATACTAGTTGTTAAGTAAGATAAGTGTTACAAAAGGGGGGGTTGAATGAAACTTGATAAACTATGACTTTTACTTGCTAACAACAGACAAGAAATATAATTAACCAAGTATGAAATGCAAGCAACTAACTCAGATAAAGAAGACAGTGTTTAAACTTTCAAAAATAATTTTATTATTTTTGGTGTGCTACAACTGACTGGAAATGAATTCCAGCTTCAATAAAAACAAGAACAATGAATTTGATAATGTTTCTATTCTTGAGAGAAAATCTAGTTCAGTTTCATAAGGAAAAATGTTTGTGGGATATGTGTATTTATACTAAAACACATATCTCACTTATAGGTACACTTTTCCTTTGTCCTAGAATAAAGCTTGAAGTAGAAAAAATGTTTTCCGCGTTCTACCTTGTCATCATTCCATTTGTAGATAAAGCATTTTTGAGATATGTAGAAATCTTTTACTCATGTATCACGCTTTATCTTTTGCTTTTCTTCTCCTAAGTTGCAGTAGTAGACTTGACAGACTAGATAGACATGTCCAAATCATTCCTTGTGCTTTCACTATCTTAGTCTGCTACCTGGAACAGACTGCCAGCTTTACTAAAAGTGTACTGTCAACTTTTAGCTTCACACTGATGACAATATCTATGGCTCCGCAGACTGTGATGTCAAACCTTCATAGTTCACTAAAACATATTATTTCCTAAGCTTCTTTCAACTATCTCCGCCAATGTTACTGTTAGTAAAACTTGTTGTCTTCAAATCTTCATTCTCCGACAAATTTACTGTCGAGAGAATAGTTGTTGTCACCTATTCCTTTGTATTGTCACTTGAATATATTGTCATAGGCTTGTGTGTTGAATGTTACTGTCGTGGATTTGAACAACGTTGTGCATGAACACTTTGTGAACTTCTACTTCATGGATCGTATTATTACATTTGTACAAAATAGAAACTATTAAACTTACTGTCACCTATTTGTGCCTTGTTAAACATATTATTTCAAGTAACTACTAAACAAACTGTAAATATACATATGACAGCATATTTTACTTAGCGTATTATAAATTAAGACTAAGTAACTTTAGTTGATTACACTGTTAACACCACAATCCCTAACAAGATTTCTGACATTTTGTCCTTTGTGTTGTCCCTATCAATTGATAATTTGTTGTTAAGAATATCAATTGATTCTTCCTTGTATCCATCAGCTGCTATTCTTCTTCGATTGATCTTGATATCCATCGATTGGTACTAGCAATTGACTTATCGATAGATGTTATCAATCGATAAATATCAATCGATGGGTTTTCATACTAGTTGATGGTCTTCAATATTTTGACTTGGCATGTTATCAATTGGTTTTACATCCATTGATTCTTCAATATCAATTGATCATCATTCACTTGTATATTTTTCATGCCTTCAAATATTTACAATTTGATAGTCTAAAACATACATCAATTGATGACCTATATCAATCGACTCTAGTATCAATTGATGAGTAGAACACTATCAATTGATCTAGCCATATCAATTGAAATACTAAGTACAACCATGTTTCAAAAACATCCAAATTAACAGTTGATTAACATAAACATTTCAACTGATAAAATAGTTCCTTAATCAATTAATATTTATAACATATATCAATTGATCAGTTACAAATTAATTTCTATGATTCTAAGATTAAGTTTATAACCAAGTCTACAATAATTCATAATATCTACATTTGCAGACTTGTCATTATCACATACAGGTTTGACTAATCCTGATCATGACAATGCTTATGTAGTTTGTTTGTTGCTTCTGCACAATTCCTTGAAACCAACTAAGTGTTGATGTCGATAACTCTCATATCCTCTTCACTTCTCGATAAGTCATATCGTAGACTTCATGACATGGAGCTTAACTGACTTCTCGACATTTGCCTTGATGACTTCACGACATACAACATAACTGACTTCTCAATATATTCTTTCCAGACTTCTCGACATCTTGTATAGTACACTTCACGACATCCATTTCTTTGCACTTCACGATTCAAGGATTTGAGTGACTTCACGACATATCCACTTCTCGATATCCTGACTTTGCGATATGTACACTTCACTACATTACTTACTTTACGACATACTTTAAGATTGGACTTCACGACATCTTCATTCAGACTTTGCTATACAACTTGTTGAGATTTCTCGATCAGTTCATTTATAGACTTCACGACATGTTTCATTCCTGGACTTCACGACATCTACCTTAGATAAATTCTTCATATCTGCAATCATTATTCCTCATAGCCTTATTTCTCTAGATGCATCATCAATCAATTTAAGGTTCTATCAGAACTTTATTTGAGGGCCATCAATTAATTACAACATGATGAATTCTTCTAAACTATAGGTTACAATGAGACACTTAAATCTAAAATTCTTATACAAGAGAATCTATAAATGTTTTTCATCAACATAACAAAAGATTTATTACATAAACAAGGTAGTCTTGTCTAGATCCAACAGGCAGTATGTAGGAGCTATGTATGATATTCAAGCTGTTACATCTGCTCTAGATTCACTTTTTGACAAGATTACCAATAATTCGAATGAAAAAGTTATCAAAATAGCTGTAGTTTTATTGGAATGGGGTATGGAGTTGGCGTAACAAAAAGTTGTGGGAGGATAAATATGTGACACTGGCATTGGTAGTGGACTAGAGCTCTAAGATGGTTTCGCATTGGAGAGTAGCAAGGGGCACTCGTGTGAAACACACCAATGTTAATAAATATGACATGGTAAAAGGTGTTCATGTGTGGAAGCCACCAGAGGAAGGATGGTTAAAACTGAATTTAGACACATCATTGTTTGAAGGGATTGAGTCATTTTCGATAGGAATGGTCCTTTGAGACCATACAGGCACTTTTGTTGATGGGAAGAACTTATGCTTACCAAGCCCAGACTTGATGTTTGAAGTAGAAGCGATGAGTGTGCGGGAGGCTCTTTTCTGGGTCATTTCAAGGTCGGCACAAAAGGTTATCATTGAATCAGACTCTCTTCTTACAATTCAAGCATTGCAAAGAGAGGTCATTAATCATTTGAAAGTAGGACATGTGGTAGAAAGTTGTTGGTTAAGCCTTCAATCTAATACGAGGATTTGTGTTTATTTTGTTCGAAAATAAGCAAATAAGGTGGCTCATGATTTAACTAGAATTCCTTGTTTGGTAAACTACCGCAATATGTTCACGTCTCCTCTTACTATGTTGTTGAGGACACTTTTGTATAATTCATCTAATTAATAAAATTTTCCTTTCTTTTAAAAGACCTTGATCATACTATTTATTTACCCATTTCAATTTCATCACTGCTCAAACTCTTTAATTCATTTAAAATTATAATTTATTAATTAAATCTCATAAATATTTTAATATTATTATTCTTTAATCTATATTAAAATTTATAATAATTTATAAAATTCTACTAAAATATAAAATAGTATATACTTTAAGCATCTATAAAATATTTTATACTTTTAATAGTAATATATATTTATACTGTATATAAAATTTTATATATTATAACACAAACTATATGTATATATATATGTATGTATGTATATATATATATATATATATATATATATATATATATTATAGAAATTTATTTATTATAATTATTTTTTCTGGGATATATATAAATCTTAATTATTATTAAACTAATTTATCTAATAATTTATTATCATCCACCTCTTTAACAAAATCATATAGAACATAAAATATATTATATATTAAGATATATTTTTAATCCTATAAAAAATTAATACGAAATACTAACAAATATAAAAGTTATAGTTACTTGAAATTTAATGTTAAATACAATATAAATAAAATATAAAAATTATAATGTATAAATTAAAAATATACCTTAAACCAAGAAATAAATAATAAAATACCGAAATATGTTCGTGAAAACTACATTTTCTTTAAAAAAATAATTTTCTTCTATATATGATGTTTTAAATTTTAAATCACTTGTATATTCGCTTTCTATAAATTTAAAAAACACCGCTTCTATAATTCTAAAAAGAAGGCAAGAAAGAACAATAAAATGTTTGTATGGATTTTTCTTTTTGTGTATAACAAATTATGCAAAACTCCTATAATATAACATATATAACTTACATTTTAATTTCAAATTGTAACCTGTACATATAATGAGCTATAATGAATAATACATTAATATTTTTTTCATTATTGAAGGAATTAAAAAATTAATTTAAAATTTACAATATTAAAATATTAAAATATAATTTTATTTTATTTACAGTTCCAACAATCTAATATAATTGAAAAATCATAACTAAGTGGACCATAGAAAAGATCATAACCGTTCAATTTTAAGTGAACCATTGAAACAATAATCATCCAATTTTAATAAAATTTAATTTTAAAAAAATATATCATATATACAATTCTATCCCTGATAGTCTGCTTTTATACAACTGCTCACGGATAATATTATATTATATTTAAATTATATTCTATATTTTCTATTTTAAAAATCCTACTTATCCTATAATTTTTATTTAATATAATTTACTCACATTTAACTCAATTTCATCTTAATATATAAATATCATTGTATAAAAAATGTAAAAATAAATTAATAATAAAATAAATTATCATATTAAATGAAATATTTAAATTATATAAAATAATTAATATATAATTTATTAATGAAACACGCGTTATGAGCTGGTATTTTGTTATACCTAAAGGTACTCAAGTATTTGTCATAGGACAAGCTACCAATTTAAGCTTTGCTATCTTTCCCTGCAATTCGCTTCATCTTATTATTTCAAAAACTTGGTTTGTCACAAACCAAGTTTTTCTTTTGTTCGGACTCCGTCTATGTATCAAGCTAACAAGCTTTAAAGCTAGTCTTTGGCTCAACACTTCAAATCCAACACATACGAAGCTAGTCTTTGGCTCAACATTTCAAGCCGAGAATGTACAAGGTTTTTTTTTCATAAATCTAATTACTAATATTTTTGCAAACCCTTCATAAATCTAATTACTAATATTTTTGCAAACCCTGCTCATGTACAAGTACAACCATAGAACCAGCATTGGAATTAAAACATTAGTCCATTCTATAATCTTCATATCCAACTCCTTGCTCCTACCTGCAATATTTCTATACCCGATGCCTACATGTTAACATAGTAGCAGATTAGTATCATAAAAATTAAAATAGAATTGGGCTACAAGTATCATCTGCACTTTTTCTCCCTAACATGAGCAACAGGTACATTAACATCATCATCAGGCACCAATCAATGCACTTTATTATCAACATTTTCAACTATGTTTTAAAGAGAACCAAAATTTGAAAGTCAGCTAGACCAACAACTATGTATATGACAAATGGAAGAAAACAGAGAACAATCCACATACATACAGAACTGGCATCTGCCTGGGTAGTTTATACACCCAATCCTCTTTTAAATTGAAAGAAATGAACAGTCAGGATTTGATTGTGAGAATTGGCACAATACATACATGTCAAAATCTCTTTCCCTAGTTCTGGCCGGAGCACGTGCTTTTTAAGTTAAATATCTACATGGGTTCTGACAACATCACAATGCTTGTTGAGTTGCAGTAGATTTGAGCAACACAAGAGCTCCAACGAACCTAACACAAGTAGTGAGTCCCACACAGCCCACCAATGAAGTCTCTTCTTACCCAGATCCAACCTGCAGAACAGCTATTAAGCACCATCAGGACCAAAAGCTTGCTATGTTTAAGAAAGAGCAAAGACAACAACAAAGAGAGGACAAATTTTTACATTAAAAATTAACATATATCAGTTAAATATAGCTTTGTTCCAACTTTCATAAAATAAAAAATGTCATGTTTGAGGAGAAATAAGTAACTTTGTCAATCCGCAAATACAGCAAACATGTCAGCCCTCACTATTGGCCCAGTTCTAGAATATCAAGTGCAATCTAAACAATACCATTGAAATTACTATGAAAAACAGAAATGTCCTCACCAGCATCATGATTTCATGCACATTAGTAACACATCCTACCGCCATGGAGGATGCTTGTAGTTAATCCTATCTCCTTCAAATCCCCCATCAGGCTCCTTTCTTTTAACCATCCCTCCAGCCATTTGTTGATACATCTTCAATTGCTCATCTGGTAATGCTTGAGAAGAAGCAAGAGGAAGCTGCCTCAATGTCGAAGGCAACCTTTCCTCTCTCCTATCCAGTTCGGGAACTGCAGGCCCTGTGTTTAAATCTAAACCTTGATTACCCCATTTTTTACTTTCCTGTACAATACTAGTACTGCCAGGAAGGCTCATAACGAAGGGTCGGGTGTAATGTGTAGACCCCATGCCTGTTGGTCTCATCAACTGTGAGGGAATAGCAGGTAGGCAATGTGGACCACCAGATGATGAATCTGTGAATGGTGTTGAAACCCCAGAATACGAGTTGGACGATAAGGGAAAATTGGTCTCAAATGGGAATAATCCAGGATACTGAAATGGGATATTAGGGGTGTAGCCAACTGCAGGAGAGGATGACAGAACCGGACCCCTGTAAAGTTCAGGACCGAATGATGTGTTTCCAGGCGGAAGCATAATTCTCTGTGAAGTAGCTGAAGGGTGAGTAAGATAGTTCTGATCACCTCTACCGGGAAGAATAGGAGGCATTGCTAAGGGAGGATATGAGACTCCCGGAGGAATCCAAGCAAAATTTCCAAGTTCCATGTTATTCATTCTGACAGGGGGAACTGATGAAGAAAATGGAATCCCGTTTTTAGCATGAGGTGCGGCTTCATTGCCCCCTTCATCAGGACCAGGTCCATTGTTCAAATCAAAGTCCCTTGATGTGCTCGAATCTGCGCCATACAGAAATGACCCTCCAGGCCTCTTTGGAATTTCCATTCTACAGCTGCTAACTGAGAAGTGGCCAATATCAGGACTATCATCACATATGTTCAAATCAAGATTAAGACCACTGCCAATATGTTCACTGTGTGTACTTTCCGAGCAAGTTGCTACAGATTTGTGAGGAGCCACTTCTTCCATTGCTCTCTGGTCTGGAACATTCAAATCAAAGTCCAAGATAGGGCGAATTTGTTTAGTTGCCGAGATACCAACTGAAGGAACACTAACGGTAGAAAGGGGTATGTCCAGGCTCTTTCTCGGCTCAGCTGGCCGAAATGCACTGGTAGCAGCAGAACCCCTCCAGCCAAGTTCGCCCTTTAACCTCAATGGATTTTCCGGGGGCACAAATGGACCTTTAGCAGCAGAAGCAACAGTAACTGAAGGAGCACGACCTTCAGACAATGAGATGGGAACTGGTAAAGGGAAAGGCAAAGGCAAAGGAATGGATGATATATTTCTGGAAGCTGGCACTTTGACAAGCTCCCCAAAGCTCCCATCATCAACGGGAAGACCTTCATTTAAATCAAAGTCCAACTTTACTGTGAAATCTGGCACAAAACCAGGTACAGTAGAAATATCAGGAATACAAACAGATTTTTCTGCTACATCCAACTTGTATCCACTAGACTTGATCGGTTGCTTGGATTCCTGGACAGGTAGTGCAGAACTCTTAGTAGGAGATCCAGTACGCAGAAGATTACTAACATCTTTCTTATCTATATTTGCATGAGAATTTTCACTCAAATGGTGAACAGTTGATGAGCTGAAACCAAGCCTTTCGTCCTCATTCTGTTTTGTCTGTAATAGTAGATTTATTTCACCATCGTTTGCAGCTGCTAGCTCCCTACTTGCAACTGCACTAGGTAAACATGGTAATTCAATACATTCAGTTTTTCCATGCCCACCAGATAATTTCTTTACAGTTTTCTTGTCTTCGTCGCCCCTATCGGAAGATGAGCAAGATGGTGATTCTTTATTAGCTTTGACCTCCATGTTTGCATGTGTGGCTGCATCACCAGGTAGCACAGGTATCCCATTCACCTCAAGAGTTTCATGAGAATTATTAGTTCCCCCTTCGTGTTTCGAGCTTGAGGCATTAACATCACTTGCCCGGGAGGGAGTCAGCTTCTGTGGTTCCTGAAACTGCTCAACTTCATTACCAGCTGCATTAAACTTTTTCTTATCATATTCAGGAGACATAGCTGCAGAGTCTTCCTGAACTGATTCAGGCAGCTTCTTATGAGATACTGAAACAGGGCCATTGCAAGTATCTAATGCTGCACCACGATCCACATTCTTTGTTTCACAGCCCAACAAAGCTGTTTTGCTGTCCGTAGACAACTTTTTTTCCATGTGCACATCAGTGCATTTTTCACTAGGCTTTAAATGTGAAGAATTATTAAAGCTACCATTCCCTATAATAGCACCACCGTTCGACACTTCTTTATGGTGACCTTCACTTTGATCTCTATCTTCATCAGTTTGCCTCAATCTCATACCATTGCCAGAACAAGACTCTTCGGGTAATGAAGACTTTCTACCAGAAGATTCGGAAGGTGAAACATTAGATCTAGATAACTCTCCAGCTGCAACACTGGCGAGCAGATTCATTCCAATATCATCTCCAACCGATGCAGTAACATTTGCTTCGGAAACCTTCACACAACTATCAACCAGTGCATTCATAGAGCTCAACAAAGCCTCGTACGATTTCCCTGATTTAGCTGCAATCCTCGAAGGAGAAAGAGTATCTTTAGGTTTTTCTGACAGTTTGTCAGAGCATTCTCCACCTCTGCTCTGTTCGTCACAATTAAGACCCCCGGATGACATATTGGCATCTTCAGACATGGGCAATCCATCTTTATGCTGATTTGTATCTATATTAACATTTACAGCACCGTTCCTTTGAAAAGTTTCCATTTTTCCTTTTACTTTCCCGTCATGTCCTACAAGCTCCTCAACTTGCACCAGTGGAGAACCCTTACTAGAGGTAGCAGAAACATCTTCTGCAGACCCACCACTAGCGCTGCATGCAGGACTGCGAGCTGTGTTTGGCAACCGAACAATGAGCCTCCTGTTGTTACCATTGTCCACAAGAGGTGCATCAGGTGTTTGCTCAGATGTTAATCTGGTCGGAGATGACTTTTCAGAAGACAAACTCCTTTGTTCAGAACTCATCTTTCCAATACTAATTTCCTTTTGAATCCCTTGGACAGCTGTTCCGTTATGGCCATTGTTGGACTTCCGATTGCGTGTAACACCGCTAGACGTATTCACACCAATTGATACAGCAGATGAGCTTCTTGTGTCTTCCCTGCAAGAGATTGTTTTTCCATATTCACTTGAACAGGACTGACTATTGTTTTGGGACTGGCTAGAATTGTTACTCTTATCCTCTTTAATGGTTGTAAGTGGGGCATCAGACGATCCTGCACCAGCCAATACTACAGAACCCAATTCCTTATTACTAGCAACATCTGATGCAGTCACGAAAGGCGACTGCTTTGCAGTACCAGGAGAACCAACAGACAACTTATCACTAGTGCCAAGCTTAGCAGATGGAACTTTAGATGCACCACATTGTACACTGGAATTTGTAACAGCAGGCTCAGTCAGTTCTCCATTCCGACGACCAACAACATTAGAAACTTCAGAATTTACAGATTTAGTTGGCCAACAGCCACCACGACTTGAACCAGACTTTGCATCAATCATATTCATTTCAGCTTCAACCCGTTTCTTCCATGTGTCGACTAAACTTCGGGCTTTCTTCTGTATTTCAGAATTCCTGTGAGTACGCAAGTGGTTCACAGATTTCCCAATGTTACATGTTTGCAGTGCATGAAGGTTTACTGGCAGTTTATCTAGTGCTCGGAGCAATGACAACAGAAATTCATCAACAGATTTATCACCTTCTTTAGGACTACTGTTATCACCAAGTTTTCCCTTGTGGACCTGCTGAAGCCAATCATCCAATACGGGCAAACCCCTGAGCTGAACAAACCTAGTAAGACAATCAAACCTATCCGTTACAGCTATTACATTTGCCAAAATAATTCGACAAGGTAAATCTAGCTTTTTCGTTGAACTATCGGGTTGCATGAGTTGAACCAATTTATCAACCCCTTCAAAATCTGTAAGACCGCCTCTATCTGTTATCTTAGCAATCTCAAACTTTAACATCTTATCTGGTCGAAGCTGACCAGAATCTGCATCATCTGCTTTACAAGTACGCTCACGTTTCACAGAATCCGGTCCTTGAACAACCAGGTCCCTCTTCTTACCTTTAGCCTGAGAATGATACGAGGATGAACTGTTCGGAGCACTATCTGAACTAGGTTTCAATTGTGGACCATTTACAGTTTTCGGAGAACGACCTCCTGGCTGCGCGGCTGCATACATATCTACACTTGTCTTGTCTAAGAGCTGATCTACTTCTTTCTGGCGTTCCTGCATCAAAGAAGACTAGAGTTACAGTCATGTCAACAACGATCATTTATGCAACACACAGAAAACTAATTATATTATATACTTACTTTAGGATAATCTTTGTCAGTTAGCCACCGTAAACACTTAGCTTCAGTATCATACACTCGTCTACACACAAGGGAGGATAACCCTAAAGGAAGTTCAACACCTTTACGAAGGAATGCGACTTTACACCGATGGAGTACTGATGCAGCAGGTATCTCGACCCTGTGAAAAGAGTAAAACACTTCGTTGGGTGCTGCTTCCAGCAGAAGACCTTTTACAAGCTTTACGTCAGCAGGTCGGTAAAGCCAACAAACAGACAAACTCAAATTATCTTCTTTGCTGATAATTAATCTATGGATCATTCCAACAAACGGGGGCGAATCTTTGGGTGGCTTAAAAAGAGCACAATTGCCAACAGAAATTTTGATTCCATCCTGAAAAAAATCAAGGTACAGGGAGTTGGAAAACGATACCGATATATATATATATATATATGAACCTCCATATAAGAATATTTTCCAGTTTATCAAAAGAAAATGGTCTCAAGTTGGGCCAGTTATATAGATAAGAATCACCACCAAAATGTAATTTAGTGCACATTTTTGAAGGCCCGCATTCAGATACTATACAGAAACTATAGTGATGATTATGTATATAGTTCCTATACACATAAACTGATATACTCTGAACAGTTCTTTAAGTCTCAAAATGACAAGAAGAACAAAGCACTAAATAATTTTTATACTGATGCTTTGAGGGGAAAATATTACGGACAAAATAAATGAAAGTTCAGATATCACAAAGAATAAAACAAGAATGTGTGACATGCATATCATTTTCCCAACTACATAGTCCCAACTCCCAAACAAATCAAACTCTTTGAATTGGGACATAGTGTTTGCTTAAGCGTTTTCATTGTTATAGATATTAATATTAAGAAAAAATATTCCTTCAGTAGATAGTATATTGCAATTTCATGAGTAAATATTTTTAGAGAGTCAAAAGCAGAAATTTTCGATTTAGTTTCCGATTTCACCTAGACTGTTTCACATGTCTTAGGAGTAGTAATTTCAGCAATTTATAGTGACGGAAATTAAAAAACAATGGATCGACTCCAAAATTCATCAATATCAGTACTGAGTCGGAAAAACAGAATTACTAAGAAAGATAAACTGCCAACAATTAAATTAAGTTTCGAGATAATGTATATCAGTAACTGAATAAATATTAACATAACAAATTTCAGTTACTCCCACACATAAAAATCAAATCAAAATGTTATAATAAATAAAGGGGCAAAATTCATAAACGAATACAAATTCACCGAAAACAAACAAAAAAGAGATATAACAAACATTAACATACATAAATACATAATCAAACACACATAACAAACACTAAGAATTAAAGGCACGAAAAAGCAACCAAACATCCACATATAAAATCAAACAATACGCAAAAAAAGGCACAAAAAAGGTTAGACCTTTGTGAAAGAATCAGCAGTGATTGGAGCAAAATCTTGAGAATGACCTCCTCCGGTCGGCGTGGTGGAAACCGAGACCGGCAACATGTGCCGGCGGTGTTAACAATTCACCTGCTAAACCCTCACAATAATAATTCAAACTAAACTCGCAAGCATCAATTATCTCTGATCCACCAATTCAAAACCCTAGCTTTTGTTCATAATTGATCAATTCAAAAGCCTAGATCGATGAAAATATCTACCAAACAACCGAAACCCCCAAATCTTCAACCGAAAATATCGGACAATCGGAGAGGCTAGGGCTTATGTGTAATCGCACGAGACTAATTCGATTGAGTTATAAGATCTACAAATATATATATATATATATATATATAAGTATAAGAGAGAGATGATCGGAGTAAACGATATTCAGAGATTTCCGGGCACCGGAGATATCGCGAGAGAGAGAGAGAGAGAGAGGGAGAGAGAGAGATGTATGTGAAGAAGTGATGGAAATAAACGAGCACTTCTTCAGCTGAGAGAGTCTAAAATGAAATCCAATTTTGTTACCACTACGGATAACGTCATTATTACGTTCTCTCTCTTTTCATCTTATTTATTCATCCTCTCTTCAATTTTATACATTTTTCAAAGTTCTTAAAATTTTAATTACACCATCCAAATTCATGGTATCGGAATATATTTTCTTTCTCTAAATGTTATCCTAGGATGATAATATTGTGATTTGATTTGATTTTGATTTTTGTTTAATATCAATTCTATTATTAATAATGAATTTTTGGATAATGATTTTATACATTTTTAATATTCTATACGTTTAATGTTTGCTTTAACAATTTCAATAATATTTTAAAAGAAATATGTGATACATTTCAGATAATTTTCGTGAGATATTAAATAAAACAAATTTATATTATCCAAGATTATATGCGTATCAAAATAATATCTAAAAAAATTATGCATATCAAAATACTGCATCTAATAGATACAATCATTTTATTTAATATTTGAGAATCGTTGCTTATGATTTATTTCAATTTTTTTTGAAACCAGATAAATTTATAAAAAATTATTTTCTTAAGGTATTTATATCGATATAAGATATTTATATATTTCTACTTTTTTCTTTTTGAATGAAAAGAAATTAAAATCAAAATGATTTATTTTTTATGGAAAAGAAAATGATTAATCTCTAAAAAATTTAAATTATTTTTAATAATCATAATTATATCATGGAAGCAAATATTTAATTATTAAAGAGTTTCACACTCTTAATTAGGGCGGAGCATTCGGTCGGTTCGGTCCCGAATAGACCGAGAACTGAATAGTCAATATTTTGGAACCGAGCCAAATTGAAATTATATAATGGACCGGACCGAACAGAACCGAAATTATTTCAGTCTTTTTGGTTAGGTCCATAATTTTTAAAAACAATTTGAAAATTAAATAAGGTGAATTTTTAAGAAAATATGAATACAAATATATCAATAAAACCAAGTAGATTCATATTTAAGCCAAATAATAAATCAATAATGCAACAATTAATGTAAAATTTCATTTATCAAACATATATAATATAAATATATATTATATATATAATAAAAATATGTAATATATAATTCGGTCTATTTGGTCCGGACCGAATTGTTTTATTAAGGACCGAACCGAAATTTAATTCGGTCCGGACCCAAATTTCAAAAAAAATAGAACCGAACCGAAATGACACTATTTGGTTTGGTTTTTCGATTTCAGTTCAGTTTTGCTCAGTCATACTCCTAATTGAAAATATATTTTTTATCTTTATAAATATTATCGAAAGTGGTTTAATATAATACTCTCAAATTTTTAAACTCTTTTTTCCAAATAATAAAATAAAGACTAAAATCTCTAATGTTTTTTTTGAAACTAACTAAAATCTCTAATGTTATTTGCCCTTTCACAAACAATGAGTTTGTAGATGGGTGGTTGAATACAAACTTAAGAACTTTTTAAATTTCTTGCGAATTAGATGAGTTTGTATTGAGTTGAGATAGTGTTTAAAATTTGTTGTAGAAAGAACATGTATGAACAGAATTTAAAACAGTAAAAGCAATATTTAAAAATTACTAGTTGATTGGTTTTTACATTAGTGAATTGATTTGCTTTCAAATAACATTGGTTTAAAAACCAAGTTGCTTACAAGAGCATATGAAGAACACATAAAGCACTTACAATATTTTCTATCTTCTAAGATGTTTTCTCACTTGTATGTGTTCAACTTACTTCTAGTTACAATGTATACACAAATATATATAGTAGTACATTTTTCTACAAATCTATTCTTGTCAATTGATATAGAACAAATTATATTTTACAATTTTTGCACTAGAATAGGAAGTAGTTTCTTACAAAGTCTTCTTAGGTCTTGGCCTTTTTCTGGAAAATTTCTTGTCCTGTTCTTTTCATTGAAAACTTTGCTTCTTGAAAGGCTTCACAGTCCTGACATAGATTGTGCTCCATTGATCTGGACTTCTGCAAAGATTACATTCATCTTGTCTTTAACTATTTTAGGAAATACTTATCAATTGATAATATCTATAAAGCTTATCAATTAGCCTTTCTTTGCTCATCCATCGACACATAGGTTATCCATTGATCAATTGATTTATCAATGGATATTTGAGTATCCATCTATCCTTATCCATTGATTGCTCTTTTATTTGTTGATTGCTTTGATAGATTTATCCGTTGATGAAGATCCATTGATGCTTTCGAGTATCTATTGATTGATATTTGTTGACTAGCATCCATTGACCAACATCCATCTATTGACATCTATTGACTTATTTATCTGTTGAGCCTTCATATCAGTTGATTAATTATTGCATATTCATCGATATTACAATCAACTGATAATAAAAAGAATTCTAGATCAAGTGTTACAAACCAAGTTATCAGTTGATTATGACAACCTTCAACTGATAAATGGCTACATAATCAATGGATATTTATATGACTTATATCCATCAATTAGCTACAAGTATTAACATCAAATTTATGATTCTAAGTGCAATGTTATCATCAAACTACATGATTCCCAACATCTAATTTTTTTAAAGTAAATATATCTTTATTAATTAATCTGGCACTCAAAAAAAATATGATGGAGATCAGAATTGACATTTCTCTCAAACATATAACCAGAATAATATGGAGACTATCTTTCAAGTCTTTCAAGAGCGTGCAATTTTTTGACAAAATATAAAAATACATTACTTAGAGACTCAACAAGATTTCGCATTTCTTTACTATAATACCAAAACTATATAGAATTTTAATACAACTACGAATAACTTGTATAACCATTAGGCTATCCGATTCAATTTGCACGCGAGTCCAGGAAGTTATCTTTAGTTAACTAGGAACTTTCTTGATTCACATGACCTTCATCACTATAAGATCAATATTCCTAACAAATGTTTGTACATTGCTGCCAACAGACCTACATTTATTAGAATCTTAAAACAAATGTAAACCTATGATGTCTTTCATCTTCATATATTTTTGCCTCTACATTAATCTTAATAGTATATGTATGAGGTTTTGACTATCACTCTGAAGTAATGGATATAAAGAGGGAATTTCCCCCACCCCTTGAGCATTCATCCATTGATTAAGACTTAAAGTAGCATACGACATTGTAGGCTCCACACTTTTCCTTTCTGCTGCCATATCAAATCATGTATGTCTTTAAGATAAACCAACAAAGCATAACCACCATTTCCAAAACCTCCTTGTTATCCACCTTATCCATCAACTCAGACAACCATTTTTTAAACGGCCCAAACTCCTGGCCTGTAGCCTCCAAAATGGTTGCACATGAGCAACTCTGAGAGAATTTGCAAGATACTAAGCAATGTGTTAGTCTTGAATATATTGTAGGGGGTTGAATACGATTTAGTACTTTATTTCACTTTCTTCGCGGAATATAAAATTGAATCTAGAAAATCAAAACAACACACATTTTATTCGAGGAATATATCTTTTATATATAAATCTCGAGGGTGCTACACATCTAACACAAGGTTAGCTACGATGATTTTTTGTTACAAACTAATTTATAGTTGAGAGCTTTAACTATGGTCTTTAATGGCTTTTCCGTTCTCTTGTCTAAATCTCTTGTTTGTATTGATTGAATAACAAAGTGTGCGATTTTGCAGCTTTTATGTGGAGACTTCACCAACCGACGTACATGGCTACTTCCTGGCCTTGCAAATCAGTATGGCTTCTATAATACAACCAACAAGTCATGATTTTGCTTTAACATTGGCATTATGAGAGGAAGTAACTGACGAGTTGAATTTAAACAATTAAACTATTAAATGATTTAACCATTTAAATCAATCACCACTTTAACATTAAGTGACGATTTCTTTAAGCATATAATTAGTGACGATTTTCCTCCCATTTCTGCAAGTGTCAATATCGTCCATTATTTTTAAGTGGCGATTCAATTAACAAGAGCAAGTGGCAATTTTGATATATAAATACAAGTGGCGATTTGTTTTACTTTAGCTAAGTAGCGATTTGCCTTGACTTTTTATTGTTTATTTGCAAAATATAGTTTGCACATTTTGCACTTCAATTCCTTAGCTTTTTTAAGTCTGCAAATGCCTTTTGTACTTAGCCATTTCTTTGATTCATAAAAATAAAAACCTTTCTCTTTTATATTGATGATTAGTATACTGGTCTGGTTCACAATCGACTAACACTGATCTTGATCTTCATCTCTTTGAAGAACAATTGGTTGTGCATTGACGTACTAAGCTTCAAACTTTTACTGAAAACTTCTAAGTACTCTACAATTTGAATTTTCAATACCTTTTGAAACTCTAAATCACTTGAACTTTATTCTTCACTGAGACTTGAACATATTAATGAACTTTTTCAGTGGTTTTTAATGGACTTCACAACTTCTTTAAATATTTCAATTCTTTGTATTCACTTGATCTTCGTTCATTGTTGATTCTTGTGCTTTATTTAATATAAGTTACTAGTCTTTTTTATGTTGATTTATTTACCTCGATTACATATTATTTTACGTTAGATTATGCTTTATAATCTCCCCATATTTGATCGTTAGAGTTCGATAAGTAAATCCTTCGAGATGATAACTCAACTAGCTTACAAGAAAAAGATAATAATAATTACATTCTGGATTCATAATACAATTTCCAGATTTCTATATAACTACAGTACAAGATGAATGTTCCTCTAGCCCAAACAAATATTCATTTCTTCATCTTCACTATTTAAGACTCGTCATTTGTTACGTTATCAGGTCAAGTGTTTCTTCTTCAAGTAGATTTGATAGCTCGGTTAGCTCTTCTAGAAAGGTAGGTATAACCGCAACTCTTCTTATAAGTTTGACCTCCTTAAATATAAATTCCAGTTGTTTAGACTTTCCTTTAACACTTATCCTCTTCGGCCCTGTTTTAACTCTAACAGTATTGAATTGGGTCTCCACATTCACTTTATCTTGATATGCCTTTCTAACTTCTGAATCCCTCATTACATTGATAATTAGTCAAGACACACACTATGCAAAGCCATAGGCAACTGTGGTGGAGCCTTCAGCTTTTTCTATTGATGCATCTCCAATAAATGTGGAGATGCAGCCCCACTCATTATCTATTTCAATCCCTCAATCTCCACTACAACAAATTTCTTCAAAAAGTGTTTTGATATACAATCAAACATTTTCAAATTCTCCTTTTTTATTATTCAAGGAGAAGCCAACACTCTCTCATGTTTCTCCTTCACAGGAGGTTTAGGATGCTATTTCCAATGTAATTCATGAAATAAACTTTCAATTTACCTCAACTTCAAATGTTTCCATCTCATCAATTGATGTTCTCTCATTAATTGATATTCAACCACCGATTGATACTCAACATCAATTGATGAGTATACCTCAATCGATGGATATCACTAACACTTCATTAACTGCTATTCTGGAAACATCAATTGAAAATTAACCAATTAATGTTGCTCAAACCCTATTAGGAATGAGTGAGATGAGTGAGAAGCAGGATTGCAGCCTGGTAAAAGGAGAGGGAGTGAGTAAGGACATTTATATTTCTTCTAAGAATGAGAGTAAAACACTTGAGGGCCCCACCTTAGAAGGTGCAAATGTTATGAGTGAGGGAGAGGTGAGGTTCTAGGATGAGATCCTAATGCAAAATAGAGAGATGAGTGAGAGTGACAGGAAAATTCTAGAGTATGCTCAACAACTAGAAAATGAACTAATGAATGATGAAGAAGAGGCATTGGAGGTAGGGGAGTACAAAATGCAGATGGAGCTAGTGGCAGTGGAGTAATCAAGGAGGATGTTGTGATGGAGAATGTGTTTAAAGAGGAAGAAGAAGTAGATGCTGGTGAGTTGGATCCAAACAACTTTATCCATCCTAATCCAAGATACCAAGGATTGGATACTTCATCAAACAGGGATACAGAGAAAATTCTTGGATTGGAGCATACTGAACAAAGAACCAGGAATTTGAAGGAGAGTTTGGCCAACACAACATACACATGTTACTTGGAAGCTGGTGACAACCATGATGATTTCGATGATGATTGTTTCACACTACATGAGGGCAATGATGGAAATTGAAATTGAGGATCCACTTCATAGAAGAATTGCCAATTATTACAAGGAGCAGTTGAAGGTCAACAAAATGACAATCACTGGTGTTAAGAGGGAATTGGGAATTCTTCAAGATTCAGTTACATCATCTAAAGAAGCTTTGAAGAGAAGAATAGATGAGAATTTCATCATAGAACAATGAAGAATATAAGGGATAGAATGTATAAAGATTCCAAGGGACTTGAGGATTTGGAGAAGAGGGTCTCCTCCATGGAAACCAAATTGGAGCAAATTATTCAAAGTCAAGCAACTCATGATGCTATTTTCCAGAGATTTCTGGACATCATGCCTATTGCTACACTTGATGCTAACAAAAAGAGAGAGAATAAAAAGGATAGAGATGGCAATGATGGTGGTGGTGATGGAGCTGGAGGAAGCAGAAATGCACATGAAGATGGAAATAGTAAGGTGGTGAAGAGAGGTGTAATTGGTGATAAAAGTCAAAGTTCTAAATGCACCATAGAAGAAATGGAGAGAAGGATGATGGATGCCAAGAATCTTGCAGATGAATTGGAGGCTAGGAAAATTGCAAGAGAAAAGGAAACTCAAGAACTTATTGAAGGTGAAAGAAGGAAACTTGAACAATTGAAGAAAAATATAAAATTGGTGACCAAGGCCACTCAAGAAGGGAATTTGGAATAATTCATTACACAACTCAAATCTATGAATGATGGTGCAAAGGAGGCTACCAAGGAAGTCAACACAAATGCAAAAAAATTTCTTCAAGAAAATTAAGAAAGTATTTTGGAAGAGAAAATGAAAGGAAAGGTCATTATGGTTGAAGAAGAGAAAAAGAAAAAGGATGTGCAAGGTGAGGATAATCTACTGAAAGGATCCATTGCTACAACAATTAAAGATGCTGCTAGGAGAGATAATGATGATGAAGAAATATCAAGACAAATGGAAATGGAATGGATCATAAAGGACTCAACTGTAGAACAACCCATCAAACCAAAAAGAAAGATTGCAATGGCCAAGAAAAAAACCAAGGAATTTCAAATTGAGATTCAAGAGAAACAAGGAGAAACCCAAGAAGAAAACCAAAAGGAAATAATATTTGAAGGGTACAAGATGGAAGTTATACCAGTAATAAGTGAAAAGGGATTGATAGCATGCAAGACACTTCCTGCAACTTCAAATCATGAAGAGTCAATGAGGTTGGAGTATGAAAATGGTGCAAAAGATACTCATCCTATGAAGATAATAATGAAGCAAAGCTACAACACTTTAAAAACAATTCTTCCTCTACTCAATAAAAGATACAAACTCAACATCACTATAGCACAGGAGATTCAACACCAGATAACCAAGCTAAGGAAAGCACCTGCAGAATTTGATCCTGATCCACCCCTCAGAATCTGGGAGTCTCAAGTGATGCTGGAACCAGTCTATGCAATGATTTTCACAAATGAGGAAGGAAATCAAAAATACTTTGACATCTGCAAATACTTGGACAAAATTACAGACAGGGAAATTCAATACTATTGAGACAACTTGGAGACACTGAAAGGGATGAATCTATTTTGAGAGGATCTTTCTCGAGACAATTAAAGGAGAATGCAGAAAAGTCAAAGAAGAAGAAGTGAGTGAAGCTTTGAGGAAGTTGAATAAATAAAGCAGCTTACAGAATTCAAATGCTCAATATCTGGTATGCTCTTAGGAGGGTTATTATCAAGTAAATTTATGCATGTTAGTCTCACAAACATAAATAGGGGGAGATTGTTAGGATTCAATGTAGTCTTGATGATAAACTCAACCTTAGAATCATAGAAATTTTATCTATTGTAACTGATCAGTTGATATGAGTTTATAAATATCAATTGATTAGGGAACCATGTATCAGCTGAGGAGTTTGTAGTAATCAACTGATAATATGGATGTTTTTGTAACATAGATGTACTTAGTTTTAATCAATCGATAAGGCTGGATCAATATATAGTGTTTAATTCATCGATTGATACCGGTGTCGATTGATAAGAGTCATCAATTGATGTATGTCTTAGACTGTCAAATTGTAAATGTTTGAAGACAGGAAAAATATACAAGTGAAGGATGATTAATTGATATCAAACCAAGTCAAAGATTGAAGACCGTCAACTGATGAGAATACCCATAGATTGATATATTGATTGATAACATCTATCAATCGATAAGTCAATTGTTATTATCAATCGATGGATAACAAGATCAATTGAAGAAGAATATCAGTTGAAGGATACAAGGAAGAATCAATTGATATACTTAACAGCAAATTATCAATTGATAGGGATAGCACAAAGGTTAAAATGTCAGGAATCTTCAGACAAAAGTACAGTTATGGAAGACAGTCTACATTGACTGTGAAGACTCAAATTGAAGCTGGTTTTTCTAGATTGAAGAACTTTCTCAGAATGGAAAAAGACAGAAAGAAAAGATAGTTTAACAACATTCCTAGAATAGGTAGCTTTGTTTTACTCTATTCTCAAGATTGTAAACACTCTTTTGATATATAAACAAGAGTGGTAGCATTGTTAGAATTGTCTGAGTTAGAATATTTTCATAGAATCAATTGTTCAAGCTAAAAGCACTTGTAAAACAGTTGATTCGATTCTAACTTTGTAAAAGTAGCTAGGTTTCAAAACCTAGAATATTTGAGCAATCACTTCACTGGTGGATCAAACAACCCACCAATAACTTTTTATATGTTTCTTCAAAGTTTCAATTTCTTTATTATCAGTTCAATATTACTTCTCTAATACTTAAACTCAGTAAACCAAATACAAAACTTGAAAAACTTATAAAAAGTTTTGATATTTGTATTCAACCCCCCTACAAATATTGACCTTGTTAATGGACAAATAACACCATAATATCTATTAAATTTTATATAAAATAAACATAATAGAGAGATTTTATCAAAAATATATTTAAAACTAATTTGTATAATCCTAAATATATTAAACATATATTTGATATATTAAAAATTCATGTACATAATATTCTGAATCACAAAATTTTACATATTTATATATTAATAATATAAATTTATTTTTCATGTGATGTGCAAATTTATTTTTAATATTTTATAATTTTCTTATTATATTTAGTTCAATTGACGTAAAAATATATAATTTAAATAAGTTAAAAAAACTAATATAATTATATTATATTAAGACTTTTTAAAATTATAAAAATATTAGTAATTTTAAAATAAATAATTTAATCAATGAAACAAAATATATGTGTATCGCACGTGTTAAAATATAATATAATATAGTATAGATAAATAGTATAGATATATATGTTTTGTTATTATTTTGAGAATAAAGTTCCTAAAATAATTTCCTAAGGTGCAAGTATTTTTTAGTGTGGGTGCTTTATACCAAATTTATGCAGGACTGTTTGTTTATAAGAAATTTATAAGAGGGAAAGGCTCAGCATATGAGCAAGAGAGAAATTTACAAAATTAAAGAGTTTATTCAAAATATTGCGTACCTACAACTGAAAATAAACTCTCTATATATAGAGAGAAAAGATGTTTGTCAAACATACTTGGATAAACAACTTTGTTAAAAGTAAATAGAAAATTCAAAAAGTAAAAATCAAATAAACTAAAGTTAGAGCATTATTGATACCGGGTACAACTTTGGGCCCTATCGACATATCAAATAATGAAGCTTTTAACAAGAATACAAAAAACTTTTATTAAAACAGAAATTATTGCTGCTAGTGGAAAAATTATTGTTGTGGCATAATTGGTAGACAAGATTATCTTCATATCTTATCTTGGACTTTATTATCCTGTAACATTATTCTGTCGGAGCATAATCTTCTAAAAAATTAAAGTCCTCTTCCTCTTTCTTTGAAACTTTACTAATAAGAATTGTAAATAAATGAAATCTAATTCAATTTCGTCGGTAGACCTATTAGTCCTTTCCTCCATAGTGGCTTCTCGATATTTCTTGAAGTGAGCATCAATTCTCTGGTCTAGCTTAAGGATTTTTATTTTATCCTTCTTTAATCTTTTGAAAGCTTCCTTGAACAAAGTCATTCAATAATACTTTTCCCTTTGTCCTTAGAATTTTTGGACTGAATAGATGCAATGAGGGAATCCCAAAAATATTCAGGAGTAGGTTTAACAGCTTGAGATTCATCTGCTAAACAATTAAAAGTATTAGTCGAATCTATTGATCCTGGGGAAGATACAGTCTTCATAGATTCATCATCTTCCTTTGTATTAGGAAAATTCTTGAAAATTTGATTTTTCATATGGTCAAGAATTCTGACCATGATTTCCTCTTCAGATTCACAGGGATATTTTTTCTGAAAATAATCTTTTAGATTACTAATAGAGTCCTTATGGGAGTCATGTTTATTGACTTCTCTAGTTTTATCCTGAGAAATAATAGTTTTAATATTTACTACTATCTTCTGAACATCTTCAGCAATCATCCCCTTCCATCATTTGAAGAAAAAAGTTCTGTAGAGAATTGAGATGCATAACTTATCTGTATCAATAGATACTGCCCACCTCCAAATCCATGGAATTTGAAATTTGGTAATAAAAAATAGAGAACATTGTCCAAACATTAATTTTTTTGAAGTATTATTCAGAACTAATGGACTATTGTCACACCATGAATTTTATAATCCCATAATCTCTTTGGGAAGAATTTCCATAGAAGGGCCAAATTTTGACCACTATTCAATAAACCAATTGGGAACTTATTTATCCAGAATTTCTGGATTCATTGAGAAAAACCAAGAATGCTTATTCTTAGGATTTTGATAGTAAAAAGCTTTAGAAAAAGCCTGGATATAATCCCAATAGTTGTAGTAAATATATTTACCTTCTGCTATCTTAATAGCCTTTTTTCCATTTGGATTCAATCCCCATTCTTTTGGAGATAGTACCTTGTTAACATGACACTTGCTGAAATTTATAAAACTTTCAGAATTATTATTCTGAAAGTGATGAGTTATAGTTACTGATTCAGTAACTGTGAATAATATCTCTAAATTTTGCCTGACTTGATTTTGCAGACCTGGGTATCCTCTCGATTCTAGATACCTTGTTTTAATGAACCACCATTATTATGAGCAATATCAATGTCTTCATTCTCAATATATAGAATGATTTCCATATTAGGGTTTTCAAAGAATCATTGTTCTTCTTTTTCAGCTGCATCTTTGTAAGATATTATCTTACTGGATGATGAAGATGAAGGTATTTCTTCCTTTTTCAGAGGAGTAGGAAGTGCCATCAATTGTTGCACTCTTCTTGCCCTATTATGATAGGTTGTCCAGTCCCCTGTTAGCGGAACATTGGGTTCTTGACGAGGTAGCATATTGCTACTCCCATAACTTCGACCACGGCCATATCCGCGACGACCTTTTCCCCTATTAGGGGTTGTCATTCACCCTGTAAAAATTCTTGGGTTAAATAATCAGCAAGAGAATTATTTTCTCCTTTAATATATTGAATATCAAATTCAAAGGCAGAGAGCTGAGCTTGCTATCCTGCAAAAATTTGTTTTGCTATAAGATTTTTAACATCTTTCTCTATGAATGATTTTGTTGAACTATAATCAATTCTTAACAAAAAATTTTGATTTAATAAATCATCTTGAAATTTAGATATACATTTGATAATAGAAAGCATTTCTTTCTTAATAGTTGAATATTTTGACTGAGTAAGATTCCATTTTCCTGAGGTAAATCTTACTAAAACTTCTTTTTTAGTATCAGGAATTTCCTGTTTTAAATTACCTCCATATCCTATATTTGAGGCATCGTTTCAACTATTTTGAAATATTTTAGATTTGCCAAAGATAAACAGGGTAAATATTTTACCTTTATTTTAATAATCTTAATGGCCTCAGAGTATTTTTCATTTCAAGGGCCGGCATTCTTTTTAAGCCTAGAGTACAGAATTGATGTATCTTTAGCTAAGTTTTCATAGTAGTCTGCTATATAATTTAGACTACCTAAAAATCTTTGTAATTGCTTTATATCAATTATTATATCAGGGAATTTAGAAGCAAATTCAATACTTCTATCTATAGGAATAATTTTTCCTTGATTAATAATGTGACCTAGAAATATAACCTGGGTCTGAAATAATTTCATTTTAGGGCAAATATGACTAATCCATTATATTTAATTAAAATTTTAAATATTTTTAAATGTTTAATGTGTTCTATTGTTTTAGAGTATGCCAAAACATCATCAATGTACACAATTATAAATTCTGTGTATGGATTGAAAATATCATTCATAATATTCTGAAATTCAGAAGGAGCATTTTTCAACCCAAAAGGGACTACATTCCATTTAAAATGTCCGAATGGGACTGTAAAAGCAGTTTTATGTCTATCAGATTCAGTAATTTGAATCTTCCAATATCCTGATTTCATGTCAAATTTCGAAAAGATTAAAACATTGTTTAATCTATCTAATAAATCCTTTTTATTAGGAATTGGATATCTAATCCATTTTAATACCTTATTAAGGGGTTTATAATTAATAACTAATCTAGGAACTCTTCGTTCCTTTTCTGTTGTATTATTAACATAAAAAGATGTGCAGCTCCATGAAGATTTAGATTTTCTAATCAATTTTTTCTCTAGTAGAGAATCTATTTCTTTCTTACATAATTCTAAATATTCTATGTTCATTTGAGCAAGTCTAACTTTTGTCAGGATTTGTTTTTCATCAAATCCTTCTACATAAGGTAAGGAAATAAAATGTTTTTTCCTATCTCAAAAAGCATTAGGAAGGTTATTACAAACCTCTGTATAAAATTGTTGTTCAATAGATTTTATTTGAACCTGAACATTGCTTTTATTCAACTGTTCATTAATATTTAGTATGTTTATTTCTTCTTTAAGAAAACATAATTGCTTTTCTTTGTTTAAGAGAATATCTCTTATCTCATTTAACATACGAGTATGAGGATCTGTAATAAATTTAAGTAAGGTTTCTTTTCCTCCTATAGTGGCTAATATGCCATTTTGATCTACCTGTTTAATAGGCATAATCTTATGTAAAAAAGGGGTACCTAAGATAACCTTATGGTTAATGTTTTTTTACCAAAATTGTTGGTAAATAAATATCCTGATTACAGATATATGTGTTGGATAATTTATATTTTACCCTTAACTTTATCTCCTCCTGCATGCGTAAGAGATTGAGTGGTTTTCTCGAAATATTTTGTAGGAATAATTACTTCATGTATACAATTTAAATCAGCACCGCTATCTACTAGTGCTATTTCATTTTCTAGGATAAATTTTTTATCTATGACTAAAGTTATTTTCACAAACCATTTTTGTGATGTTACTTGTTCTAAAAGATGAAGATAATCAATACCTTCAGGATTACTGGTTGTATGAGCATCTTCTTCCTTAGTATAAGTTCCTACTTATATTAAGGTTACTCTATTAGATAACTTTTTATTACTTTGTTTAATCTGACTTATTTCAGATTTTAATAGAGTCATTTCTCTTTTTAAATCTAATATAGAAACTGGATTTTCTTTAATATTATATTGTTGAAATCTTTGTAAGACCTCACTTATTTGATAAGGTATTGTGGTTATTAAAAGAGATTCTTTATTAGAATTTTCTTTATTCTTTTTAATTAAAACTTCAATTATTTTTTGTTTTAATTCGAGATCCATAATAGAATTTATGGCTTCTATAGCCTTTATTCATCTGTAGTGATAACATTTAATCCATCCATCTCTATTATGGATTTCCAATAACTAAGTTCATTACACTGACAATCCTTGTTGTCAGGGGATGATGATTCCGATGTGGTATCATTATCTAATTCTAAGCCCTCTTCTTCGTTAGAGGATTCTGATTCTGAACTAATAATCATAATTTTCTTTAATTGAGAACGTAATTGTTCATCTTCCAATTCATTTAAGGCTTTCTTAGTCCAACATTGATTAGCATAATGCTCTACTTTACCACATTTATGGCAGGTTATGTCAAGCTTTTATCTTTTCTTTTTCCCTTAGGAACAAAAGGTTTTTCCTTTTGTTTATTCTTAGCATAAAAATGCTTCTTATAATTTTTCTTATAAGTTTTTTCATAATATTTTTGTCTTTTATAAGATTTATTCTTCTTATAAACAATCTTTTGTTTTCCTTTGGCTTTATGAGCCTCTGGAGGTCTAAGAAATTTTCCTAGATCAAAAGCAAATTATTCATAAAATTCACCAATCTGATGTTTCTCTGATATCCTTTGCTTTTTTAACTGATTTTTTAGCTTAATATCATTACATAAAGCTAATCCTTCATTTATACAACTACTTATTAGTTGTCCATAGGTTAAGTCGGAATAATTAATATTTATTCCATCATTTTTTATTCTTAATGATTGCCTAACCTTTTCTGCAAAAAGATGAGGAAGACCGTCTATAAATTTAGACTTCCAATGTGTGGAATTAGGGTTTGATAATTGATAAATCCTAGACAAAAAAGTATCTTTATACCATCTAAAATGGGTCAGTGAAGGACACCTAAGATTTTGGAGAAGTGTTTGCAATTTTTCTCCTATTGGGACTGTAGTTCCTATAAAATGTTGTAATATAAAAAAACACAATGTATAAACTGCATCTTCTTCTCCTGTTGATATAACTGCCTGGTTTTCAGAATTATTTGGTTCTACTTTAACCAATTTCTTATGATTCATGATTTCATTTCTTTGGGAATCAGTAATATAATGATCCAACCAACCCCTAAGTTGGAACACCCACACTAAAAAACACTTGCATCTTGGGAAATTAGGTTACCTTAGAAACTTTATTCTCCATTATTTTTTCGTGATCCATATATAAAAACTATGTTTATATTTAATTTTAAAATATCTTTATTTATTTCAAATATATAATTTTTAATTTTATCCTAGAATAAAACCCGATCCAACAGAATGTTTTTTCATCTCGACCCCCGACCCGAATGACGAATGGTGAGAGAGCTTGACATCACTAGTAAAGTAAACATCAAGAAGCGTTGGCTTTTGTATTCTTCTTGTTATAAAACACAAGTGTAGAAAACAAATGGGGAAACAAAAACCCAACATCATCAACAACAACAAAAGAAAACGAGTTAAAGAACCCCACGTCGACCCATCTCCATCTCCATCTCCATCCCCACAACCCCACGTCGACCAAGATCACGCGCCGGCGATGGGGAAAGTGATGCCTTCCATGGACGCAGTTGTAAAGGTGTTTTGTACCCACACAGAGCCTAATTATTCTCTACCATGGCAGCGAAAGAGACAGTACAGTTCCAGTAGTAGTGGGTTTGTTATTGGGGGTAACAGGGTCTTGACTAATGCACATTCTGTACAGCATTTTACTCAGATTAAGTTGAAGAAACGTGGCTCTGATACCAAGTTTTTAGCTTCTGTTTTGGCTGTTGCCCCCGAATGCGATATTGGTATTATACATTTTTCAATTCACTAATTTTGTGATTTACGATAAACATGTTTTTATGTATGATTAATATTGAATAATGGTGTGTAGAATAGCATGATGGGGATCGTAGTGTTTACGATAATGTGTATATGGAGTCTTGCTTTTTTATTACCTAATTGAATGTATATATTTTGAAGTTCATATGGACGATATTGTGATGGCAAAGTTTTTTTTTTGAGTTTTTTTTAGTAAAATGCTATTTAAGCTTATATGAGATATTTGTTGTGGAGGTACTTAAATAGATTGCGATAGATGATAGGTTCTCATATGAGATGCTATTAGGTAGTCTTTTTCTGCTCGTTATATATTCACTCTTCATATTCTTGTTTTTTTCTTTATTGAAAATGCAAACATTGATTAGATGAATAAGTGTTGTAGGCTAACTACTTTGTACTGAATGATAGCTATTGATTGTGTGTGGTTTCCAGCATAATGACTTACTTCTTTTAATTAAAATTAACAATAATAAGTTGAGTTTGTATGATGTGATGCAAAAATTAAATTGCACCAAGTATAAAGTACACACAAGAATTTTACCAAGGTTAGACCCGTAGTCTAACTTGGTCTACCTCGTGCCTTGCCATTCTGGTAAGAGAATATGTTATTGATCAATATAAAACGATTACAATCTTAAATACAATAGTATATCTCCCTTTACACCCGATTGCTCTGAAAATGTCCGCTTGAACACTATGTTCACCCTTGAGTAAAACATCTTAGTTGAACTCTAACCTTTAATTTCCATTCAGAATACGAGTTATCTAATTTTGGGATGCACAAAATATTTTAATTATTATTTGATTGCAGAAGAGGAATATGTCATGCTGATGGATTATTTGGTTAGGGCATATAAATGACCTTTGTTGTGGGTAGTATATAAATGCAAATCTCAATGGTGGGAGGTTGTTGTTGTTTATGTGGAATATTCCAATTTACATGGAGTAGGTCCCCTTGGCGGACTTGGATTTGGTAGGTGGTTAATTTATTTAGTGGGCAGTTCACCCTGATGTCCATTTTCGGGTGACGCGTAGAGTTCTTGTTGATGAGCATGTGGGGGGGTGAAAATTCCGAGGAAGGTTGCCTATTGTCTCTATTTGGAGCTTTGGTGGTTGTATCATTTGAAGATATTATTTTTTGAAAGAGTAACTTGAACCGCTGGTAGAGAGACTCATGTCTCTCATATTAGATCTTATTTATGAGACACTAGTATTTTCTGGGGTCTGTAGTACATTTCCTAAATTCTGTTTATGCCTTCTATACAATCATATAAGTTGTTTGTAGTTTAAAACTTGTAAGGTTTTTTATCCACTTGCTATTATTATCCCAAATACCCTATAACGTTAACAAAAATAATACACAACCTTTGCTAAAGACGGTCTAATCGCAATGTCACTAGGCCACCAAAAACCTGTTATCATTTCTTCAAATATATCCCTTTTGTTCTTTTTATCAATTATTAAAAGGGTTAATTCTAATTCAAGTTTATCATTGTGAAAAAACAACAGCTCTATTGACAGTGAGCAATGAAGAATTTTGGGAAGGACTGACTCCTCTTGAATTTGGGGGATTGCCTGTATTGCAAGATGCAGTCACAGTTGTTGGCTACCCTATTGGCGGAGACACAATCTCAGTGACAAGTGGTGTTGTATCTCGCATTGAGATACTATCATATGTTCATGGAGCTACAGAACTTCTTGGACTTCAGGTCGTACGATTAATTTATATCTTGTTTCTAGTGTAACTTATTGTCAAAGTTATGATATGTCGCTTACGTGATACATTTTCAGATAGATGCTGCCATAAACTCTGGAAATTCTGGTGGGCCTGCCTTTAGTGATAGCGGCAAGTGTGTTGGTATTGCATTTCAATCCCTTAAACATGAGGATGCCGAGAACATTGGATATGTCATACCAACACCAGTAATTTTGCATTTTATTCATGATTATGAGAAGAACGGAATGTATACAGGTATGATACACCTCTAGATCTGTATTATTTTTACCTATATCTGCTATTGATTGATATTTTATTTGATCTCAGATATAAGCTTTGACGTGACATTCATTTCATCGTGTAGTAATCCATCTTAAGTTAAAATATGTGAAGCACTACCTTTGTTTACTCATGGTAATCTGGTTTGCGACGTCTTCTCATTTTCAGGTTTTCCAATTCTTGGAGTTGAGTGGCAAAAGATGGAGAATCCTGATCTTCGTATGTCTATGGGAATGGAGCCTGAACAGAAGGGTGTTCGCATAAAAAGGATTGAACCTACTGCTCCAGAATCTCATCTCTTAAAACCATCTGATGTTATCCTTAGCTTTGATGGGGTTGATATTGCTAATGATGGTACAGGTGAGCCGTATCTTATCTGAGCTATGATGTTTTCATTTATCCTTTTTCCTGGAACACTCTCATAACGTGGAACTCTGACAAAAAATACTATAATACTGGAAATACTTCTTGTATGTACAATACACCTGTGTTCTAGTATGTTCTCTACTCTTTGAAATCCTTGAGACCTTGCATTCTGGCACCTCAGTAATTAAAATTCTGTAGGTCATTTTTTATCACCACTTTCAAAGAATAGAAGGTCTTTCAATATTTTGCTGACCACCTAACACCGGCAGCTCCAGAACAAATAGGCACTGGTTACCATTTGGTTGTGAATGTATGCCAATCACATGGTAATGCTGTAATGCCCTTACTCAATCCTAAAGATAGCTTCCCTGGTCAGCAATCTACAAAATATACTATGATCACAAGATTCTAGAGTGTAGTACCTGACAACATCAAGATAAATCGGTTAATCCAGATAACTTTTTGTAAGAAATATTATATTAATGTTCAATTCCATGTGGGGACTTGGGATGTAGTGTTACTTGTTTTTAACCATTCATACTATGTTGCTCAGACTCGGGTACGGAGTGTCGGACACGACACATATCCGAATGTCGGATTCGGTATTTCTGAAAATCTAGGACACGGGGACACCATCCAAATTTTAGACAACGGTACGGGGACACGTCATAATATACTATTAATTATAATAATATTTTTTATTCATAATAAATCTGAGCAAATTTCAAACTTCACATTAAGGCTTTAATACAATTTTTTACAATTCAAAGTTTTAGAATCTTGTTTAAGTTTTTTTTATAATTAAAATTTTGAATTAAATTGTTATTCTATACTATTTAAGGATAATAGATGAAGTTAAAAAATAAACTTCCAATAGTTTTTAAGAAAAATACATATACAGTTTTAACTTGGAAAAGAATAAAAAAATGCAGTCGTGGGTAAATAATCAACTTATTTATATTGACTCAAGTCAAAGACTCAATTATATTACAAACACTCTAGTAAATATAAAAAACAATTATTTTGGGTAATTGAAATACATTATACATATACAACGTATACAACTATCATTTACTTATTTCGAGGTATCAGTCTTCTTCCCCTTTCCTTCTATCTCTACCTCTGCAAACCCTAGATCAGCTGCCTGGTCCCTTTTTCTTCTTTCTTCTTCCATATTCTTCCCAAATTTTCTGCTCCAAAACATTGTTAATGACCATCAATTAACATCTGAAACAAACCTTTTAAACAATCACACATCAGTAAAAATAAAAATCTGAAATATCACTTTTAATTTTGGCGATGACAAGAATGAAGGGTCGGATTTTCATATGGCGAATCCGGTATGTATTCCAGGTCGTGTCCTGTGTCGAGTCGGGTCGACATGGGTGCGGTCACCGGAAGTGACGAGTTGGAGTAACGTAGCATTCATATATACTTGCATGTTACATATGTACAATATTAGATTATGTGAATAGGCAAATCGTAAATATTTGTTAAATAAAAGTGCATGTCTTCGCGTCTGTGTGATGGATTTTTCATTTACAGCTTTGCCTGCAAAAATACAATATTTCCACCTTTCAAGAAAACATTGTTTCTCATATGCGCTTATAGCTCAAAGTTCAGTTCCTTTCAGGGATGGAGAACGCATAGGTTTCAGTTACCTTGTTTCCCAAAAGTATACCGAAGATAAGGCTCTAGTTAAAATTCTCCGTAGTTCTGAGACACTAGAGTTTGATATTAAACTTGCAACTCACAGAAGGCTTATACCAGCACACATCAAGGGAAAACCACCTTCTTATTACATTGTTGCTGGATTTGTTTTTTCAGCCGTGTCTGTTCCGTATTTGCGTTCAGAGGTACACTATTCACATTACCTAGGTCTCTCTCTCTCGCTCTCCCCTCTATGCCTTGCTTTACTAATATTTCTACCTTCTTTTTAAGCATATTTTTTTAATTTATGAAAGAACTAATATATTTAACTAGGGGTTTGGAACGGCTATGTTTGGTGAACCAAACATTCCCATAATAACTCACTATAAAAATATGTTTGCTTATAATTTTTTGGAGCAGTTGGTCTGTGCAAGTGGCATGCTCCCAACTTGATGAACTGATTTTTTCTACTCTGGTTTAAACTATCACTAGATGTTATAATTAAATTCACTATTATAATGTCATAAAATTTTGAATTGAAACTTGTATAGGTTAATTATTCTTACTTTCGTTCTCAGTTGCTTCAGGTATGACTCTAGCCGTGCCAATTGTTTACTTCCTGAAAAGCTGATTTAGAAAAATGATCAGTGGTAAAGATGGAGATGAAAAACATAAACAAAAGAAGTTCGTACAGAATAAATTAAATGAATGAATTCCCCAATTGTATAAGGCTCATTGACAGTGAGAGATGTTTGCCCCCCTGTACAACTCTATCACGGGTCTAGGGAAATATAGGCTGGGAGTGAGGTAATGAATTTTACTAGAAAGCAACAAGTGAGAAGGTAAAGACCTCCCCCCCCCCCCCCCCCCCAAATTTTCTTCCTTAAAAAGGAAACATATTCAAGAGTACTAATTCTGCACATTTGTAGGTCGGAAAGAATTGAATTATAGGAATATAATGTAACTAACAAAGCATATTCTTTATTACTATCCTCAGTTCGTTCCAAGAAATCCCTTGTTCCGTTCTTATTCTTTATGTCACTCCCATCTTGTTGTATACTGTTGGCCCTTGGACTACATAAGAGCTAAATATCTAATGACTTGTTCTAAAGGCAAACTCATCACCTTCTGGTATTAATAGCAGAGAAAAATATGTGGTCAGACAGCAAAAATCAGTATGTATAACTGTAAACTACTACTTCATGATTGTTTAGATTTATTAGGAATTTTAATTCTAAGCAATTAAGTCTACTTTTTTCGAAGCCAACTGTTTCTAGTATCCTGATATTTACATATTCTATGGGCATGGACAATCTACAAGTTTTAGATTTTTTCCTCAGAAGTTAAGCTTGGACCACTTATTCTGATTTCTGTATATGATTCAACTGTGCAGATATGAAGAATATACAATATCTGTAATGTATGTTGATTTAATTTTTCATGATAGAGTATCATTATTGATTATTGTAACCTATGTTACTCGGACTCGGCTAGAAGTGTCCAACATGGATACGTATCCAAGTATCGGACTCGGCAACATTTTGAAAAATATACATGTTTTTGGCCTAAAATAAGTGTCCAAGTCCTAGTGTCCATGTCCGAGTGTCGAATGTCCGACACGGGTACTCGAAGGTAAAATGAAAAGTCTGAGTAACATAGATTGTAACAACATAGAATGTATATTTTTTGTATATATATATATATATATATATATAAATATAGGCTAAGGTATGTGATGAAACACATCGATTCAGTTTACCGGGGTATACAAAAAAGTATATTCTTCAAATCCACATGGTTAAATCATCCAATAGATAATTAAAATATTTATTTCTTGGGTGAACTTTCGAAATTTTTAAATTTATTTTTAGTTTTTTTCCTCTTTATCAGATCTATATAAATAAGTTGTTCATATTTAGGTTAAAAAGAGGTCACACCAATGTCTATTATACAAGTACATCTGCTACCTGTTTTTAGTCATCAATTATAATTACCTAAGCTATTCCTCAAGCTTAGTGCCTTAGTGTTTCTATAAGGGTGTTGGATGGTTGATGGGATTATGGGAATGATGGGTATTGGAATGGGGGTAAATAAAAATGGTAATAATATAAAATCCCAAGGGGTATATAGGAAATAATTTACCCACTTTCTGGCAATGCGGTTCCCATTCCAAACAACCAAATTGCTTATTCAAACACTAATACATAGGATTGAGGTTCTGATTCCTGTAAATGGACTCATTAACCATGAACCAAACTCCCCCCTATGTAGATCTTTTTGTTCGAATCAATTCCGAATTTTAGGGCTTCCATGTACTACCTTATGAAGGTTTCTTATCTAATATATCTCAAACTCTTGTTATGATGGGTTTAGTATGGAAAAGATTACGAATTTGATGCCCCAGTGAAGCTGTTGGACAAGTATCTGCACGGAATGGCACAATCAGTTGATGAACAAGTAGTCGTTCTTTCTCAGGTGAATTTTCCTTTCTAAATCCTTTCCAGCAACCTTAGTTTTCCTTCTTTTCGATGCCCTGACGCCGCATGCATATTATATGCAAGTTAATATGAAGTACATGGAGCAGGTGCTCACTGCGTATTTTTCTTCTTCAAATGTGTAGGTACTTGTGGCGGATATCAATATTGGCTATGAAGAGATAGTCAACACCCAGGTTATAAACTATTAATTATTATTATTATTATTATTATATGGTACGTGTTTTAAGATTGCCTGTTCATATGAAGTTTTTTTTTTACCAGTGATAAAGGATTGATGGAAACATATTTCAGACAGAGAATTTAATTTTCTTTCTGATATATAAAATGTTATATCTTTATAAGTCAGTCAAATTAAGAAAGAATATACATGTAACAAAAATATTTGTAATTTGCATGAAACAAAATATACCAAGGGCATCTCCGGTGGGACACTAAAACACCAAAATAATGTTAGTGTAAAATCATTTCCAATGGAACACTATAATGGTGTAACATTAACCACAAATGAATAGTGTGACACTAAACTTGGTGTGAAACATACATTTGGCGTAATGTTTACACCAAATTTAGTGTCTTTCAAAATACCCATTATACCCTCTTGTTAATAAAAACAAATTTATTCCTTTCAAGTCCCAATAAACTCACGTATTTTAACTTTTTTTTATCAACTCTACAATTTCTTTTATATCTTTTGAGTATAAATTATTTATGATTTTAATTAAACCTTTACAAAAAATCGTAATAAAAGTATTATATAAATATATTTTTTGAACAAAAATGTAGAAAGCATGGAATGCATGCATAAGTAATTTTTTTGTAAATTTAAAAGAAAAGGAAAAAACAATGGTGTGCGTTTGTGAATTTATGTGTTAACAAATAATTTATTGAAAAAGAATTTATTTTTTATATTAAAATTGAAGGAAGTTAGAATATTCTATTTTTGATATAAAAATAATGGCATGTGTTTGTGTAGAATATAGTGTAGTTGCATTGGAGTTGATTTTATGAAAGGTTATTTTGACACCAAAATAATGTAAAAGTTACACTATTTTGGTGGCTTGCATTGGAGATGGTCTAAGAAAAAAGTTATAACTTACAAACTGGTTGCGAGTTAAATGTAAGAAAAATATCTTACAAAATTACATGTAACAAAAAGTTATAGCTTTCAAACTTGTTTACTTTTAGAAAAAAAGTATCTATCAATGGCGAAGATATGACTCCCTTTTGCCAGGCCCCAAGATAACAGTTTCTATGTATACCTAGTAACTTATTTTCTGATTTAAACTTGACTTTTGAAGGTTCTTGCTTTTAATGGAAAACCTGTTAAGAATCTGAAGGGCTTAGCGTATATGGTAGAGAACTGTGACGAAGAATACATGAAATTTAATCTTGAATATCAACAGGTTCATTCTCTCTATCCCCTCATGTGTTCTGAATCTTGGTTTAGCTGTAATTTCATTTTTACTCGATAATAATGTATACTATCTGCCTCTGTCTTTCTGATCGTAATTCATTTAATCTCATTAAATGTAGATTGTGGTCTTACAGACCGAAAAAGCGAAGGCTGCAACTGCAGATATTTTAACCACTCATTGCATACCTTCAGCCATGTCTGATGATCTCAAGGCGTAAAAGCAGAATGCATTAGGAAGTTGCATGAAGTGAAAATCATTATGTAGAGATCTCTTGTGCTATATATGCATATACCAATAAGAAATTTAGCAGAAATTGTCCACACACACATACACACTCACACACAAACACACAATTGACTTCAGTTTATGAATATGATTTGTTAAAATTTTTGTGAACAATAAATTTAGAACATATGCTAGACCAAGGACAATTAGAGGTTATATCTGTGCTGTTGCTTACTAGCTATCTGGATTTATCGTCTGTAGAAGATATTTGGTGTAGTTGTATCAAGCCTATTGTGCTGACAATATTGATTATAGCAACACATGCAATACTCTGATTATCGAGACATATGCGGGAAATTATTCAGTCAGATACGGATATATATAATTCTCTCTTAACATATGATATGACAGGTGAAAGTTACAATACATTATATGTTTTCTTCTTGCATTGACGGGGTTCAATTTTATTACACATCAAGTTTACACCTGTACTCTGTTCACTCCAAAATGACAAATTCGTAAAATTGCTATCTTGTCCTGCTCAGATTCAATCTCAAGTTACTATATTCTCCTGCTCAAATCATCAATCACTTGTAAGTGAAAAGGGTGTCTATCGAGTAGATTCTAGATGATTGCTTATTCGAGTTTTACTGAGCTGCAAGGCTATAAATGAATAAATGATTGTCTATTGATAAATGGGCTTTTGAAACTAATTTAATGAAATAAGAGCTATTAGTCAAAAAAGTTAATAAACTTTATGTTTTTTTTGTACTTTATTCAATAAATTTTATTTTTCTAATATAAATTCAACGAATTTTATTTAATTGTGAGAAAAAATATATCAAAATTCAATATTTTTAACTAGAGCAAAATGTAGTGAACTAACTAATTCACATAAAAAAATTATAATTAATCTGTTAATAAAAAATATAACAAACTCTTTTTTTTCCCATTTTAATTGAATCCATAAACTATATATTTGTATATTATGTTTTGGACCATCAATTATATTTATTTTTTTTAAAAAAATTAAATTATTTACATTGAAAAATATCATGTTCTAAACTATTAATTATATTTATTTTTAAAAAACTACATATTAAATTATTTATATTATAAATTTAAGACCTTCTAAAAAAACGTAAAAAATAAAAAAATGATTTCAAAGTACTTAGAATATATTTTATAAAATATTATAATTAACTATAATTGATTTTTTTCAAATTTAAATATAAAGTAAATAATTCATCATATATTTATTATTGTATGTGCTTTGACTCTAATTTATTAATTCGAAAGAGTAATTTAATATAGTGCATAATTAAAATGTAAGAAATAATATAACATATATATATATAATGATAATATAATAGAAAAAAATTGATAAATAAAAAATTATGAATGATATTTTATTTTTTAATATAAACTATAATTAAAAAACATTATTAATATTTTAGTAATAAAGATAATAATATAAATCGTAAGAGAATATAATATCTAATAAATAATTTAGTTAATAATTTATTACATGTTTAATTCAATATAACATATCTGATACGGGTTGGCGAAAGTAAATACACATTAATAATATTTAATCATAATTAAATTTTTTTTATAAATTATAAATGTTGGTCCCTATATAAGATTTTAGAAGGGGGGGCTTGAATACAATCTTAATATTTTCTCGCGGATTATTCTGATTTAAAATAATATTTTAATTATCAAGAATAATTAAAATTATTTAAACAAGATTCAAGTTAAATATGTATATTAAACTTGAAAGGGTGTTACAGTATTTCTTATAATATTTCTTAATTCCTTAGAACAAATTTGACATGAACTATTCTACTTAAGGAATTAAGAATTTAAACCAGCACATAAAGTATGTGAATATAATTTTGCAGACAAATCACAGAATTTGAATGTTTTCTAACTAACTTGAAAAATGAAGCCAATGACTCATATTTATAGAGGTTTAAGCTTACAAAACTTTTCTGACAAGACTTTTAAAAGACAATTAATTATGCCTTCAGACTTTTGTTAAATCAGTTGGTAAGACTTTTTGAATTCGGTAAGACCTTCTTAAACTCCAGCAAGACCTTTCTTCAAAACTCCAGCAAGACCTTTTTCTTCTTAATTCGGTAAGACATTTTTTGAGATAGCTTGCAAGACTTTTCTTCTCTTTATATTTGGTAACACTTTTTCTAAAGTTTGAAAGGACTTTTCGATAAGATTTTTTCTAAAATCTTAAGGAATTTTCGGTAAGACTTTTTAAATAGTTTTAAACAAAATTCGGTAAGACCTTTGAATGACTTAATGAAATTCGGTAAGACTTTCTTGAATAAGCTCTCGATAAAACTTTTGGAATTGTTTGCTTGGTAAGATTTTTTCTTAAGCACTCGGTAAGACATTTCCAATTGATTTGAAAATCAGGGGCCTATTTCGTCTTATTATGGATAGGTTCCGTAGAAATGCTTTTAGACTCGCACAACTTATAATCTTTGATTAATAAATATTTAATTTAATTCAGAAATTATAAAAATAAATATCTAGTATTATTTAGATATTTATAAATATAATTTACTAAATAATTAAAATATTTATTAATAAAAATAAATCATTACGCTCTAAGCTGCGGTCTTCTGAACGTCAGGATCCGAACTCCTTTTGACTTGAAAATTAAATGATAAATCAATTCCAACCGGGGTTCCACTTTTAAGAATACATGACTCTGCATTTCTTCCCTGTCAATTCTTTTTCCGTCTTATCTTCAAATTAGTACCGTCAGGCCAGTTTTGTTGTATCTACAGTTGCAATTAGAAGTACATCTATTACTGAAATAATCTGAATTTTTAAGCTAGACAATACTTTATTTCACCACTGCATGTACCCAGTCAAATATTCAATCTTGGATTCTAACTCTTATACACTGCATTTCAAACAAACCTATATCACTTTGAACTTATAGCTTCTGTCTTCTCATTCTAAAATAATTCTAAATTAATTAATCCTTTAATTAATTTAAGAAATAAATTAATTCTAAGTGAATTAATTTACTAATTTAATTAATTAATAAACAATTAAATTAAAGCTTGACTGTAAGACCATTGTTGATGTAGATCAAACTCTTCTATTCTTCAACAATAACCTTTCTACCACTTGAACTTTTTGATGACGAATCTTCACTGACATTGTTGACACCCTATACACTGGTCTGGTTCACGAATGACTATCTATACTGTTGATTCTCATTTCTGCTGTAGTGGTCTTTATATCTTATCTTGTATTCACCTTCTTCTAGAGTTGAACTTTTGTGTACGGGTGTCATTGGTACATCTTCAGTGGCTGGTTTCTCTGGTTCAGATTCTACATTTCCAAATTTCTTGAGTAACTAAAATGAAAGACGTGTGTTCCTTTAACACTAAACATATTACACAAGTAATATTATCTTCATTTCTCAGACTCATCACTACTCTCCCTTATGATGGCAGGGATGAAGTCGTGTTCTCTTGTTACCACTTCTCCTCTATTTCTCCAACTTCTGTCCTAAGGTGAATTCATTCAACACTTTTCTTGTTCAACCATTTAAATAGAGGCAACAACAGACATGACATACATTCAGCATTAAACCATCGCAGATATAAAAAATGCAAACTATGATATGTTATGCATTTTATAAAATCCGGTTTATCATATATACAAGAATTTTTTAAAATCAAATGGAATAGAAGAATTAATAAATAATCATTAATTCTATCCAATCTAAGCATGTTGTTATATACCCCATTTTCTTGTTCAACAATTCTCCCCCTTAGTTGAGTAATCCTCTACAGAAGAAATTTCCTCCCCCTTAATTGAGTAACATTTCTTGTGTTTCAGAAGTAGGTTTCTTGATGTTAGATATCAATTGTTAGAATACAAAGAAGTAGTAACTTCTGACTAGAGAACTAAGTATCAGAGTCAGGTATCCTGGGTGACATGTCTATAATTCCGTTGCATATTACTAAATTTTTCTTAGGCAGTCAATTGTCTTCCAAATCACCAATGTAGCCAGATTCCTTGTATCTCCCTTTAAATGTAATCATTAGAACTATGTAACAGGGAATTGGGAATGGGATTTGGTATTTGTGATAGTGTGTGATTTTCCTTTGTGTATCTAACAAGTGTTTCGCTAATACACTTTCTAAGTATTTCACTCATAGAATATATATTTTCACTCTTTCTCACTTGTGTTTCACTCTTTTCTCACAACACTGTTTCTCTCAGTAACGATGACATAGTCTTTTATACCTGTAAGAAAGATCACCATAGCCCCTTTAAGAGAGGTCACTAGTGGTGCAATGGGGTTTTATAAATCCCCGTCCTCAATTAAATCTATCAAAATATTTGATTTTGATAACTGAATTACTTCGAGAATAGATTCAATGAGTTGCTGATCATCTAAGATGATTTGTTCCGTTAGGAATCCATATATGTTCCATCTGGGGAGGGAGACAAGGATCTTTAATGTAGCAATTGATCCAAGTTTCCTCCCGACGCCTGTGAAGGCATGTGCATTTCTATGTTCGTAACAACTTCATCTACCAAAACAAATGGTAAATAAAGAAGTTATGGATGTTGCCTGTACCTCTCATTGTATATGCCTTGCAATATGTTCCTAGATGTTATCCTAGTTGCACAAGTAGAAAAGGGGGTTGAATACTTGTATGTTTTTTGTGCCTGATTAAAATCAACTCAGTATGAATTAAAGACTTGAATATAGAACAAAGATTAAACACAAGATATGAATGAAAATTGTTTGTATTATTGATGTGTAAATACAAACTCTCCTAAGATGTACACAAACCCTAACATCTTCTCTGTGTTTCTCACAGCAACTCTCTCTGTCTCTATGCTCTCAAAAACTTTGACTTATTTTTCTCACCCAATAATTAGGTTACATTGAGTGTTTATATAGAGAGCTACCTATCAATTAATAACAAAAAATCAAATTATAATAGGAATATAATTCCTAATCATTAGCTGACAGTTTCCTTCTACAATTTTCATTCCTTCCCATAACATATCTGCAATATCTTTGGCTTTATCTTCGAAGACTTCCATTTTCTGTAATCATCTTCCAAATTCAGCTTTGACTTCATAGACTCTGAAATCTTCAGATCCTGCCAGACTATAAACTATGATAGACTATAAACTCTGATCATTTGTAGACTCTGACAGATTGTAGACTCCGATAGTCTAGAGACTCTGATCGCCTCCCAGACTTTGATCTCCAACTAGACTCTGGTTTCACTTTCTACAGAAAATCTTTTAAGTACAAGAATGTTGACTAACTAGACTCTGATTATAAAATTCAGAGACTATAAAGACTTATTACAAATAAATTATGCTAAATCTTGTTCTAGTATTTTTTACATTATTAAATGAATATTTTCCTAACAATCTCCCCATATTTATGCTTTATAAAATGTAAGCCTAAATCAAGGTTTGATTATGTCAAAACTAAAGAATAAAACAATTACTCTAGAACAATAAAACTGTATAAAGAAAAAGAATTACTTCTTACTTAATCTTCTCAAAGGCTGGATTATTCTTCAAAAATGAATTTAACATATTTTCCTCCACAATAGCAAGAGCTTCACCAACATACTTCTTTAATTTCTTCATTTCTTCATTTGAACATTTGATTTGACAATAAGCTGCTCTCATATCACTTGCACTGCTTTTTTGTTCCTTCAAATCTTTCAACATCAGAACACTAAATTTCTCACTTATAGGTTGAAATACAAAGTAATGACCCATACCTTCTTAAAATTTAATTTGCTTTTCTTCTACTGGCATGACTTGATCATTTCCTTCAACATCAACATATTTTAAAGAAAATTTACCCATATGTTGAATTGCCTGTCAGTATAGAGTCGGCTTCCTGTCAATCTCTTTGAACCATTTGTGAGTGACGACCTCTTTGCTTTTATTTACTTCATAAGCTATTTGTAGGAGAAATCTAATATACTGCGATTCCTCAGCCTGTTTGAAAAAGATGAAATTTTATTGACTTATACATCTAACAGATCCTCATTCCATGAAGTACAAAAGCATCTCATTTTTTTCTTTCTATGTACTTTCTGGCATCTTTCTTTCAAAAACGTTATAAACAATTTGAGCAGACACCACTTTGTTTAAGTGCTTTTGTGTGATCTTTTCAAATTGCCTATCTGTCAAGGATTGAGGATCCCTGGATAGAGTTGATGTTCTATCAATATCTGATTCTTCAAAGCCTCCAAGTCCTGTCTTCTTTTTGACTTTCAGTTGCAGATTAAATTGACTACATTGCCAGTAAGTGGGTTCTTTGGCCTCATCAGAGTCTGACTTATTCTTTTGCTTATCAGAGTCTGGCTTAGACTCTGACTTTCCATGTCCAGTCCTTAACTGATGTGTTTGAGATTTTGAAAATATAACCACTCCAGAATGTTTGAGTGGTACACCACCAGAGGACCATGAGAACTATCACCATCTCTCCTCCTTTTAACTCCCTTTTAGTCATCCTTGCATATATCATCCTTATTTCTCCTGGAAGAATCACTTTTCTTCTCCCCCTTTTTGACATCATCACTACTGGTGACAACCAACATAATTTGTTCAAGTACTATGGAGATATTGTCCTGTGTAGTAATCACTGAATCAACCTTGGTAGTTAGAGCAGAGACTGTGGTTTGAAGCTGGGCTTGATTTGCAGTGATATCAACAATAGCATCTTTGAAAGATACATCTTTAGATAATTGAAGGGAATGGATTCTATCAAATTGAGTCTTGAGCAGAGAAGTAGTGTTATCAAAACCAGTAAGTTTGGTTTGAATATGAGATATATCCTTCACTACACTAGCCAATTGGGCAGCAACATTCTCTGTCTCAATCTGAACATCTGCATCAATTGCTTGATCTGCTTCACCAGGATAGTGATCATGTTCTTTTAGAAATGATTTTTTTTGAAAGGCCTTAAGTCTTTCAGACTGATGAATACTCAAAATGCAGTCAAAAGTTACTTTATCATCTATGCCCTTTTGTTATGCAGACTCCCAAGACTGAGGAAACACCTGATCAAAATAAACAAAAGTCATTAGATAATCTATCATATCATATTCAACCCCCCCTTCTATGATGATTTTAGACGTAATAATTGGTATCAGAGCTCGTTGATTGAAGTTACAAATCAAGATCCAAAAATAGTTTTATGAAAAAGTGCATTTTTAGATCTAGAAAAATTTATATTGAAATTTCTTTAATTTTAAAGAAAATTCAATATTCGATTTTTTTTTAAATACACTAGTTTCAAAAAACTATCAATCATTAAGAATTCGAACGAAAAATTTATTTTACGAAATTCAATTTTTATTCAAATTAATTTTAATTTTTGAGAAATTAATTATTTCTTGAGATTTAAAATTCTTCACAACCATGAGTACCCAAAAACTTAGTACCCAAAAACTTAGTAGCATCAAAATCTCAGCCTTTGATAAAAATGAATACATTTTATGGAAGAAGAAGATGTCCATTTTCATTAAATCAACTAATTCTCAATACATGATAATTTTGGAAAATGGACCCTATGTACCTCAGAAGCTGACACCAGAAACAGTCTCAGATGACGGCGAACAGATTCCTCAAGGATTTACCCCAAAGGAGCCTTCAGAGTACACTGACACTGATAAAGATAGAGTTGCATGGGATAATCATCTTTAATGTATCTTAATGGATTCACTGGACACTACAATGTGGAATCAAGTGATTAATTGCACTAGTGCCAAACAAATGTGGGATATGATTGATCTACTAATGGAAGGTACATCAGAAGTGAAGGAGAATAGGCTGGATATTCTTACATCCTAGTATGAAGCATTCAAGTCACTACCAGGAGAAAATATCACCCAAGTCTTTGAGAGATACAACAAATTATTGAAATCAACAGGAAATTTATGTTGACACTGCCAGCACACCTGGAAGACAAAATCTCTGCCATCAGAGAGAGAAGTGACATAAATGACATGTCCATTGAAATTCTATATGGGAAGCTCAAGGCTCATGAAATGGAGCAAGAGCAGAAACATATTATTTATGGATCAGGTACAGTGGACAGTAAGAATACAACACTGTTGGAGACTACATCACTTGTAGCCAAGGATTTTGCTGGCACATGGACCAGCACAGTGAAGCCTGTTGTTGAGAAAGAAGAGATTCTAGAAGCTGAAATTTCAGAGAATGCTTAAGCAGGCGATGGAGATTACTTCTATTCAATGGAAGAACTTGAACAGTTAGAAAACAAGACAATGGTCTATATGGCAGGGAAGTTCAAGAACCTCAGGTTTAGGAGGAACCCTAAGTATAAATTAAAAAGTAACTCCAGTTACAGTGGTTCTAGCTACAAAAACAGCAACCGAGGTGGTTCGTCTTCAGGGTCTTACAGCAATCGATGTGGTTCGTCTTCAAGGTATTACAACAAAGGAGGTTATAAGACGGGGATGGTAGACCGCAGTAAGTTCAAGTGCTATAATTGTGATGAACCCGGGCATTTTGCTATAGAATGCCGGAAGCCTAAGCAAGGAAAAGAGAGAAATGAGTCGCATGAAGAACTCTAGCAAAAGTATGATGCACTGGTAAAGAAGCATCATGGCAGAGCTTAGATAGCTGAGGGAAATAACTGATATGACTCAGACAATGATGAAGAAGAGACGTATGGAAATGTTTCACTTATGGCAGACTCTTCAGAGGCATAACCTCAGTCATCAATGGTATCATTTCTTTCCACAATTGACATGTCTAATTCTGATTATAAGAAAACTGTAGAAGATCTAAGTGTAGAAATGTTTAACATTCACACAAGCATGCTAGCATCTGAAGAAGAAAATGCTAAACTAGTTCTAAAGAATAAAGTGCTAGAATCTAGAAATGAAGAACTAGAGCTTGCATGTGTAAACTTAGAAGATCTGAAACAGAAAATAGAATATCTCCAGAATAGAGACAAATGCAACCAGTAAGTAGAAACTGCGCTTAGGAATAAAATTTCCGAGTTAGAGTTAAAACTTCAGGCTTATAAGAAATCTGCTAATCTTATTAAGGAGGCAATAGATAAATAGGTCATAGGTCAGAAAACTGGAACATGATTTGACTACGATAAAAAGGCAGGAAAGAGACATGAGGAATCAATTGCTGAGGAAAGTCCTGTGAAGCAAGACATTCCACATGTGTTAAAAAATGTCACTAAGCCCCTATAAAAGAAGTTTGTCATCGAACCCCTAGATGAAGAACAAATCTTAATGAAAGAAGAAATCCTTGTTGAGGATAAAAAGAAAGAGGAAGAAAGTAAAACGGAGTTGCCTAAGAAATCTGTAAAAGATGTAGAACCTAAGGAACCGATTAAAAGTGATTTAGGCAACAAGAATAAAATAATTAAAGCTAACAGAAATGGCAAGATAGGTGTTAACAAGAAAAATGATTATGCCTACTCTCCCAAAGCTATTAGAAAAGTTTGTAATAATTGCAATTCTATTGGTCATCTTACGCATGCATGCAAAAAGATAAAAGTAGTAAAAGAAGAAACATCTAATATGCCTGCCATGCCTGCCATGTCTATCCCTCATCAACCGTGTGGTAAAGTAGGATGCATGCCATGTGATTTCAACATCATGTCTGCATAATAAACTTAATGAATACATCATCTAGTACTTGCATGAATACAGATGTGAACATGAAAGAAAGCATGTTAGGTCAAAGACTGCTAGTCCTCCTAAGTCTAGGAAGGAAGCCCCTGTCCCTAAGCCTAAAGACACTCTTGTCAAGGCTAAACCAAAGGGCAAGGGCACAGTCGATGAGAAAGACAAGGACCAGAAAATTTCTGCAGCTAAATCTGTTTACTTATCTAAGTCTCTTGGACCCAATCAAATTTGGGTGCCAAAGAAGAAGTAATCAATCTGTGGTTACAGGGAATAGCAAAGAACAAGCGTGTTATGTGGATTCTCGACAGCTTCTATTCAAGACATATGACTAGTGATAGGTCCCTGCTATCAGATGTGATTGAGAAAGCTGGCCCGATAGTGACCTTTGGAGATAACAGCAAGGGATTCACAACATGATATGGCAATCTGGAAATTGGCAATGTTATCATTGAAAATATCTCTCTTGTGGACGGATTAAAGCACAACCTTCTAAGTATCAATCAGTTCACTGATAAGGGCTATAAAGTAACTTTTGAGAAAGAAAGATGTGCAATCCAAAACAGGAAAGATGCGAATCTTTCTCTTCAAGGAGTGAGGAAGGGGAATCTCTTTGTAGCTGACTTATTCTCTGCAAGCAAAGGCGAAGTTCAATGTTTTTACAATAAAGCTTCAACAGAGGACAGTTGGTTATGCATAAGAAACTCACACCTGAACTTCAAGGCAATGAACTCTTTAGTTAAGAGGGAATTGGTTAGAGGTTTACCTGAGATGGAATTCTATCAAGAAGGGTTATGTGAAGCATGTGAAAAGGGGAAGTCAAAGAAAACATCTCACCAAAGCAAAGATTCATCATACATTACTAAACCACTGCAACTTTTGTATATGGATTTATTTGGTTTAGTCAACGTCATGTCTATGTCAAGGAAGAGATATGCACTAGTAATTGTAGACGACTACTCCAAGTACACGTGGGTGTTGTTTCTAGCCTCAAAGGATGAATCCCCTCAAACAATTATAGATCACATAAAGAGGATAGAGTTAGAAGCTAGTTTGCCTGTCAGGAAAATTAGGTCTAACAATGGAATAGAGTTCAGGAATATAACCCTGAATGATTTCTGTATTGGGAAAGGGATTTCAAGACAATACTCAGCGCCCAGAACTCCACAGCAAAATGGAGTGGTAGAAAGGAAGAACAGAACTCTAGTTGAAGCAGCAAGAATAATGCTGAATAAAGCTAAGTTACCTCTATACTTCTGGGCTGAAGCAGTCAACACATCTTGTTACACTCAGAATCATACCCTTGTAAATAAAGATCATGATAAGACTCCGTACGAGTTGATGGCAAACAAGAAACCAACACTGAAATATTTTCATGTGTTTGGAGCAAAGTGCTTTGTACTGAAAGATGATGAGCATTTAGGAAAGTTCGAATCCAAGGCTTGAGAACCCGTGATTCCCTCAATAGCCTATGAAGGCATGTCCCATACAGGATTTACCTGTGAAGGCCCTGGTGTCTCAACAACTTCTCTACCATAACAAATGGTAAATAAAGAAGTTAAAGGATTTTGTCTGTATCTCTCACTGTGCACTCCTTGTAATGTGTTCCTATAATTTATCTATTTAGGCTTACCATGAGCGTGAGTGTCGGTGGTGTGCTTGACTCATTACAAGGTGCTCTGGCTGATGAGCAAATTTCAATGGACTCACCCTGTTGAGAGAATGATTCCTGAGAGTTTTATTTCCTTTTCAGCTCTGCATCCTTTTGAGAAGATACAGATAAGCTTACGGATACCTCAGCTAGAATCAAAGGTGAATCAAGAACACAGAAAGAACACAAAAAGGTGAATCAAGAATACATAAAGGTGAACCAAGTGGCTACTATAGAAAGATTCCAAGAAAAGAAAATATTAGAGACAAAGCTAGAATCAAGAACAAGATAGAAGAACACAGCTTTTAAAGTTAAAAGGGGAAGAATATTTATTTTAGTATGACACAAATGAACCAGACAGTACATTTGTGTGTCAACTAATTTAATAAATATTTATCACCTAGCATAAGTGATTTTCAGACAGAAGACAGTGAAGACAGAAAGATTCAAGTCAAATCTACAGTGGTTGTGCAGTGAAGAAACTAAATTAATACTACTATCAAAAGTTTGATAATATTTAATTTTACTTAAAGATGAGTTCACAAAAAGTGACGAGCATTAAAATTTCACAGTTTGATAAAGATCACTATAATTTGTGGAAGCATAAAATGCTACTATTCATTGGGATTTCTAATCTCAAGTATGCATTAATTCTGGCCAATGGTATTGAACCTTTAATAAAAGTTATTCTCGAGCACGAGGTAGATGGGATCGTAATTCCTCATAGACAGTTTCCAAAAAGTCTGGATGACTACACAGATGAGGAAAAGAAAGTTGTATCCCTGGATAACAATCTCAAACTCATATTGATAGAATCCCTAGACTATGTCATGTACAATCACGTGGTCAATTGTAAAAACGTCAAACAAATCTGGGATACAATCGAGATAATGAACGAAGGGACTGAAGAAGTCAAAGAGAATAGACTGGAGATCCAGACCTCTCAATACGAGCAGTTTAGATCCAACCCTGGTGAGGGTATCTCTGAGGTGTTTCAGAGATTGAATAAATTGATAAACGAGATCAACCTCAATGGGAAATATTACCAGAATCAGGAGGTCAACATGAAGTTTTTATTAACCTTTCCAGAGCATCTAGAACATAGGATTGCAACCATCCGGGAATTTAGGGACATGAAATAGGTAACCCTAGAGAGACTCTACGGAGTTCTGAAGACCTATGAATTGGAACAGATCCAGACCAGAGAAACATATGGCAGAGGTAAGATTCTGAGTTCCTCCAAAGCACTGATAGTGGAAGCACCAGAGAAGAACGAAGTGAAGGTTGTTTCACCTTCTAACAGTTTAATAGAGTATGTGGTTCCAGAATTTGGACATACTACAGATAACCAGGAAAACGGTGAGTTCTACTCTTTGGAAGAACTGGATCAGCTGGAAGAAGAATCTCTAGTTATGGTTGTCAGGAGGTTGGCAACATGAGATTCCGAAGGAACTCCTCCTACAGAGTTAAACCTAATTTTGGAAGGTTCCAAAAAGGAGGTTCTTCGACAGCTGTATCAAAAACCGGTTACAAGACTGGCTTTGTTGATAGAAGCAAGTTTTGTTGCTTCAACTACAATGAGCTAGGCCACTTTGCAACTGAATACAAGAAGCCTAAGAAAGGGAAGAAAAGAGAGTCTTATGAAGAGCTCAAGGAAAAGTATGATGCACTTGTGAAAAAGCATCAGGGAAAGTCTTATCTAGCAGAGGGCAAAAGCTGGGACAACTCAGACAACGATGATGTGAAAGAGCTGGGAAATCTTGCTCTAATGGCTTCATCTGAAGATTCATTGTCTCTAACTCGACAAGGAGAAATAGATGTAAATCCCTATTGCCCTAAAATGTTTAAATTACTAGGTAAAGAACTTGATGATACAAGAGATAGATTTAAGAAACTAATTCTCAAAAACAAAGTTCTAACGGTTGAGAATGATGTTTTAAAATTGTTAAAAATAAAAAATGACAACTTGACTGAAGACTTAGTTTTTCAAGTCAATAGAGTCAGTTGTTATGTTAAGGTTGAAACCTATCTCAGAAACCAAATAGAGGAAGAAAAGAAGAAGTGTCTAGCTTATAAAAATTCTTCCTATATTGTAAAAGACCTAATTGACCAACAAGAGATAAAACAAAAAGTTGGAATAGGCTTTGAGTACAATAAATCTGTAGGAAAGGAAATCAACATTACCCCGTTCAGAAAAAGTACTGAAGAAAGGGGTATTCCACATGTTGTTAAAGACACACTTAAACCTCTTTTCATAACCCCTGTAGTAGAACCAATCCTTGAGAGCTCTATATTAATTTCTTATGAAATGAATTTAGAGGATCTTGTTAGGTCCTGGAGATCGTAGAGGGGGGGTGAATACGATTCCCAAATAAAAATCTGACTTTTATTTATTTTTGGGACAACATAAAAATTACTTTGGTTCAAACCCAGGTACTGTTCATCATCTTCTTCAACCTCAAGAACACCATTAAAATAACCAAGATAATGAACGGTAAATCATCCAAAACACACAACACAACAAGATCCAAGAATATAACTTTATATTCATTGAAGTGGGGTAGATGCTACAACAAGTTCAAGAACAAAAGCTCAAGAACACAACAAAGAAATGATTTTTGGCTCCTCTAAAAATATTACAAATTCTAGATCTAGGAGACAAAAATCAAACCTATCTTCTAAACAAGATTTAGCAATGTTTACAATAGAAGAATAGATGAGTTGTATGATTAAGAAAATCATGGCCCCAAAATATATTAAAGTCTAGTTCGGCCATGGGGGAGAGAAAAATAATTTTTCTCTCTCTCCCCTTTTTAATTCTCCTGCACCCACACTACTTGAAAAACAAGTATGGAAGACTTTTTATATTGAAAAAGGTGTTGCTTTTTGCTTTTCCACCTTTTACTCTTGTCCACTCAAATCTTATCTTCAAAGTCATGTGCCAAGTATGCCTTTGGAAATATTTAATATAAAAGTAATATTTAAATAAATATATATAATATAAATAAAGAATGTCTTTATTTATAAAATATATAAATAATTAAATAAATACTTTATTTAATTAAATTAAATATTTCCATTCCACTCTTCAATTTGTGTAGACTTCCTTATCCAAATACTTGGCCCCGTATACGTGACTCCACCACGTCCAAGTATTTGGCCTTCTAATTTGTGAAGCTTTAGTAAGATCCAATCAGGTTGTGCCGTCTGTCCCTTATCCATTAGGCTGACATTTCTCCAACACTGATTTACCACCTTTGTTGATCCTCCACATGACTCAAGAAAACCAACAACTTTAGAATGATTAAAACCATATTAACCGACGAGAGCTTGCCTCCAATGTCCTGACACTTGATGCAACGGTCTGGTTCATAAGTGACTAGTCTTGATAGGGGCTCTTGATTCCGAACATGATTCCACATTCTTCTTTGCAAACCTTACTTGTTGCTTCGATTGTAATGCACTAAAATCGTCATAGACTAAGACAATCTTCTGTAGCTTCCACATTCTTGAATATATGTCAACATCTTTTATTCTCCACTGAGGCATGAACATGTTAATGAACTTCTTCCAGTGAGCTTCAAGTCTGTAGATGATCCTTTGATACTTTGTCTTAACTGAACTCTGTGATCCAAGATTTCTGTGCACCTGCATATTATTACATGTCCTATTCTATTGTTGAGTTATCATCAACCATTACATAGAGATTACATTTAGCATTTCTAGTACACATGAAAGTGCAGTGAGTTACTTCCCTTCACTCCTATCTCCCCTTTCAATCTCCCCCTATTTGGTTGATATGGAATAGCAATCAAATACTATTTCCCTTTACAATCTCTCCCAAAAGCAATTAAATAAAATTAACTATTAGAGGATAACTCAACTAACATACAAGAAACAATTAAAGTACTGGACATGAAAATAATATACAAAAGGTTCTGGAAAGATATAATCAGTTAAATCCAGATTTCCTGAGTTGCTGAAAATGAATGATGAATTTCTGAATTTCATTTTCCTTTAGCTTCCTCCACTTCAATGTTCTTCAAAGATGGGGTTCTTTCAATAAAGAAACAAATCATTAGTAAAGACTTCTGAACAATCATTCTTATTCATCTTGCAATTCGAACTAGAACATACAGCTCTCTATGTTCCCCATAAGAGGTCAACTCATTCTCCCCTTAAGGTTGTTCTCTCTTGGAATGAAAGTCACTTCCTCTTTTTCTTCAGGATGTTCTATTTCCAGGAAACATATTTTTCTTTCTTCCATGCACTATTCCACTGACTTCATCTATCACTGAAACAAGAAATAGAACACACTTGGACACTTCTCAGATGCCCCTTGAAAATCTCATTCACATTCTTCTTTACCCAGAAAACTTCTACTTAGCAAAAACTCCCCCTGAGTTGATACTCTTCAAAGAAATCTTCATTTTCATTCATTGATCGTGCTAGAAAGAATTCTTCTGCTGAACCTCTCCTAAGAATGTTCCAAGGACATATCTTCAAACAAATAGAGCAAAATCCCTTAGATATCTTTTCAGAATAAGATATAGCATTGCAAACCAAGATGTTAAGATTCTCCATAACTTCTTCCCCTTAGTACGACAAGTAACTTCTTCCCAATTGACAGAAAGTAACTTCTCCACTTCAGACGAAAAATCAGTTAAATCTACAACACCTTTAGGGATTTGGCTCCAACCAATTACTAAGAAACTCCCCGTTAGTAATTTCTCCATTACATCACTAAGGTTTCAATTTTATCTAATTCTCCCCCTTAGTTCATGCAAGCTCCAATCCACCCTTGTGTCTTTAGATATCCTCTAAGTAACCTCCACAAGATAGGATTGACAGATCTCATTTCTTGTATCACCAAATTCTCCCCCTTAGTTGAGAATATCCTTTAAAACAGTAAAAGTATCATCTACATCCAATCGAAAAAGAAACTCTCTTCCAATTGAATATAAAATCCTCCTTAGGCCTAAAAATTAATGTCTCCCCCTTTGAGATTGAGAACAACATAAATTAATAGACCCAAAGGTAATAGTTTGGACATTCCCACTAAGCTTCAGCTAGACTCTTCTTCAGCTTGTCTTCCAGAAAAGAATCTCTTCAACATTTCAGAGCTGGAAAATTCAGTAACAGGATTCAAGCATAGTAGCAAGGTTAGTGTTTGGTCTATGGTTTCCTCACTTCTACTACGTTCTGTTGGTGTTTACACTTTCAAGCGCAAGTGTTCCACTCATTTCTCTCCCTATTTCTCTCACTCAAGTGTATCACTCCCTCACTTTACTCAAGTGTTTCTCTCCCTTACTTGCACTCATTCCATTTATAGCAATTTGTACCTGCAAGTAAATCCATGCTAGTCTCACCAAGATATTATGGATCGTTGACTGTTGCATGTTGTCGATCACTAAAGATCTAGGTTCTGAGATGGAATCTCAGACAGGGTTTCAGTTAGGCCGTCACCCAACTCACCATGAGCAAATCCATGCACACGTGGCTCGTCGTCGGGGAATAACCCTTCTGAAATTGGAATCTCCTCCATTCCAGGAGTGACTGAAATCCCAACACCCTGATCCTCAAAAGACTCATCAAATTGGTAAACCAACTGAATCATAGTCTACGAGTTGTTGCTCATCTACTTTCAGCATCAACAATCTCCCCATATGCAAATCCATGCACTGGATCGTTGAATGTGGTATGCGTACTAGCAGCTATCTAAGCATCAACCGACTCCCCATATGCAAATCCATGCACTGGATCGTTGACGGTGATAAGCCTTTAAGTTTTGAGCGATCCATGTATTCCAGAATTTGAATTCCTGGGAGAGTAGACGTGTACAAACATCTCTCTCAATCACCTGTGAAGATGAATTAACTCACTATTTTCAGTCATGGAAAACTGTTAGTGATTGCCTCTCAACATCAACAGATTGCTCTGCGGATGTGAAATCCCGTTAGGGAACTAGGACTGTTCCTCCTAGGAAGGTTGACAAGGATTCTAATATATGGCAAGAAATCCAAGTTTCCCTCAAATGCCTGTGAAGGTGGCTCAACAACTTCATTCACCATGAATGGTAAACAAAGAAGTTTAGGGGTTTTACCTATACCTCACAATGTGCACTTCTTGCAATGTGTCCTCACAATTGTTAGTCCCAAGAGAGGCTAGAGAACTGTTAGGTCCTATAACATCCCTTAGAAGCAAAAATTTTAGGTTTACCATCAGCGTGAATGCTTTTGGTGTGCTTGACTCATTACAAGGTGCTCTGGCTGACGAGCGAATTTTCAATGAAATCACCCTGTTGAGAGAGTTCATTCAGAAACGGTTGAATTGCCTTTTCAGCTCTGCATCCTTTTGAGAGAATACAGATGAGCTACAGATACCTCAATTTGTATACTTCTTTCCTTCTCGAGAGGTAGAGCTGTGGGTGCACTTCCGACACATCCTTATTTGCTGCATCAAGTGCAGTTTCTCCCTTAACAACCACTAATCTACATAAGTTCCTTATATCACCAAGGGTTGAAAGTTTGAATTAGAATGATAGTGTTTGGTACTAAGGCCTTGGTTAGAAATTGATGGATTATTCAACTTCTTGACCTTCCCTATAGCCACTAAGGCCAAGCCATTACGGCTAAATAGATAGAGTTGATCAGAGCTATATAAAATTTGGTAGAGTATGATTAAACTTATTCTCTATTCCTTCTCAGAAATATAGCATCGGAGCAATGTGTCCTCAAGAAACAATGCACCAGAGCTAAAATGTGGGAATTAATAAAGAATAGGTAAAAGAATATTAAGCCAAATTTCATAAACTCACAATTTTGAAAAAAAAAAGTTTAACAGATTAACAAAAGTGTTCTTTTGAATTTCTCTTAGACAAATATCCAATTGAAAATCAACTCTTTTAACAAAAACATTTTGATTAATAACTCAAATCTATTTCATCTTGCTCACTGTATGTTTTCAGAAATTGTTTTGCAATTCATTCTTATCGGATATTATCTCCGACTTAAAACATAAATTATTTTAATAAAAAAATCGAATGAATGCTTTAGTCATACAGTCCAAGGCACTAATCCCAAAGCAAACAACCATTGTTTTAATACTACAGGTCAATGTGAAACAGACATTAACAAGAGTTTTGAAAAACGTTTTACCATTAGTTGATACCTCAAGATCAAAACAATTTACTCAAATAAAATAGCCTGATACCATGCAACCTAAGTTACAAGTTATCAAGTAACTTTATTTAAACAAATCGTGGAGAGAAAACAGTTTTCATTACAAAAAAAAATTTTAGAGAGAGAGGATATATGATTTTGAAATAGAAAGATAATCCTCAAGAAATTTTCTCTTTCAAAGAAAACTTTTAGTGGCTTTTCATTCTCTGGCAAATGAATTCATGTTTAGATAAAACATTTTTCACAAGAAATAGACAAGAAATTTCTTTATGCATTCAAGTTCTAAAGAATGAAAAACATATGTTAATACTAATGAATTATCAAAGATATGAGTGACAATACATTCAAAAGTACTAACATCATTCAATCATTTTGTAATAAAATGCATCTTACTACAAAATAATCAAGCACATAAGATACTTACATTATGCTAGACAATTACCATTTGTCGCTTGAAACAAACACATTTTGCAATATAGATCATGGTAATTCTAAAGCATAAAACATAAGCATCCGCTAAACACTGAACATACATTGACCGAATGACAGCATTTAACTTCTTACACTACATTTCAACAATTATCACATAAGCATATTGAAAATACTCATGACAATCAGAATGTATGTAAGCTCGAGGTACTAGTTGCATCAGAGATCAAATACCTTTAAATATTAATACTAAAATTTATGATCTTTGACAACCCCTCGCGATGTAGTAAATTACTTTCAATATCAGTGTTTTTGAAATAATCTTTTTGTCACTTAGTGCAGAAATTCTAAGTGACATCACTAATATCAAAAGAATGACAACTAATATTAATGGATTTTGCAAAAGACAAGGATTACATCACTTAAACTACATATTAAGTGGTTCCATTAATATTAGCATTAAACAATTAGAAGTAAATAAAATTACAACTAATTAATATATACAAATACTTATGCTGAAACATTTGATACATATAGCATGAATAACATATGATAGCACAAAGTACGAGATCCTGGATATAAATTGACTATACAAAGAGATGCTACAATGTTAGGTCCCTAGGTCCCGGGTGATCATAGGTAATCTCATAATGATAATATTGAGTCCCGGGTGGTCACACGCCAAATATTAATCAGTTCCTAGAGATCGTAGACATCTAAATAGCATGAACACTCTCTATAAACTTTACATTTAAATAAATCAACATTAGACTAGAGTGACATACCTTAGTCAATAGAGCTTTGACTGGTGTATGATCGTTGAATGAACAATTACTCCTCTTTGCCCTAGAGATCGAACGTTTACTCCTTTCGAGATCGAACGTTTACTCATTTCGAGATCGAACGTTTACTCCTTTTGGACAGGAATAACTTTTCAGCTACCAGTTAACATTGTTCCTCGAAACAATACCACGCTCATCCAGACGGAAACTGCATTACCTTCAGCACCCAAATATTTCCTTGTAGATATTGGTCTTGGCAGCAGCTTCACTAAACTCAGCACTCTAGAAACCAGTAGTCTTGACACTAGCAGAGTAGAACAAAAAAAAACTCCGAACTACCCTTCAGCTTCCGTATCAATACCAAGTCTTCATGTGGATTGATTCCTTGCGCTAAGTGTATCTGCCTCTGGTTCAATTGAGTTAGTTCCTTGATTCGAACCCTACTCAATCTTGATTAGTTAGTGCATCTTCAATCTTCATTGAATTCACTCAGAAAAACTAATGAAATACTCTTATACATGCACGACACTACCAATCACTACTCTACTACCCAGATTCATCAAGAACTGACTCTAGGAAATGTTGTTACACAAAACCCTTTGTCATGACAGATGTGTCCTTAATGTTTCCTTAGATATTCAGTGGGTAGAGTAGTCTTCTTCAAATATGATTGAGATCATCTTGCATTATCTTTAAATTGACAATTTCTTTTCTAATATGCAATCACTCAATCTGGATCACTAAGTGCTCCTAAGAATCTCAACTCTTACTCAATGAGCACTGCTAGCCTTTGAACATCAAACACGACTAGTTGATCCAACTTACTGATGCTCCCCCTGTGATGCTGCTTGCAGCTTTTCTTCATTTGGTGTCATCTGATCTTGAGCCCTAAACAGGATGTCAACCTTTAGAAATTCAAAGCTAAAATCAAACGAATGCTAGGGAGCTTGATGATGTTGTTCACTGCATCTAGATCATCTTAAATCAATCACAGACTCTGTGTAAGCTTTTAACTCCAAATAAGATAGCCTTCCATCACACCATGTGACTTCAGGCATGATTAATCTTACTTGATGTCTTCTCTTTACATTTGCTGATTAGACTTGCTGTGTCAACTGATTCAGCCGTAGTGAATAGGAAACCTTAAGTCTATCCATTATCCTTGTAATTTCACTCAAGGTCTGGATTTCCCTTTTAACTCCTCCATTTGGTCATGAAGTCCGAAAACTGAACTTTACTCTAGAATACTCCTTTCAGTGCAGACATAACATAGAACTTCATTCGTCAACAAATTCCATTACCTGCCCTCAAAGTGTTCTTACAGCAATCTGCCTAATCCTTTGAATGTGATTAATCACTGAGATGCTTCATCTATTGAATGCATGAACAAACACCAAAACTAAACAGGGTAGCCTTTGACTTGACTTCCCTTCAACTGACATACTTCACTAATGTCCTTCTTAAAAGAATTTCATTAGAAGTAGTCCTTTCTCACCAACTTCATCTTTACCGTCAAATCCGTTATCTTGATAAACCAAGTATTAGTTGATAAACCAAGTGTGAGAGCATCACTTGTTGTTGCAGCTAACTCTATTTTGATAAACTTCAACGAATAGTTGACTTCATCATAAGCATTACATTTCGTGTCAGCAATAACCTCACTTCCAGTAGAGTGAGCTTCTATTTCTCTTGACCCCGATCAATACTGTTCATCGTCGAACTGATATTAGGAAACCCTTCACAAAGAATCCCCTAGGTCTTTCTTAATATTGTGCTTCAGATCATTCAAGAAAAATAGGTAACCTTGCTTAACCATTTGAATACCAAAGCAAAAGTAGTTACATGCCTCGAACATGAAAATGTCAGAGATATATAACTTGTACATGTTGAAAGATACTCTGCATTCACAAATGATTAAGACACGTGGTCCTCAATTTGATTGAGTCCAAGGGTTAGAGATATTTTTAAACATAGTTAACAACAAAGCATTCAAGTTCAACATGCTCATTCTTATTTGACTGATCACTCCTCATCTATATCAGCCTCAACAAGTAGTCTTGGCTATGAGCTCAGTGATCCCAACCTAACTTAAGGTGGACTAGCAGTCTATAAGAATCATGTCGTACATATATGTAGTCATAGAAGAATCAATCACTCAGATTCCTAATTCTTCTAATTCACCTTTGTTGTTCACTTTAACATTATATTATCTCTAATTACCTGAGTCAGTTTAAATTTAAAAATTTAATTCATGGTTTATTATACTGACCCCTAGGTAATTCCCAAATTAGAAACAAACTCATCTTAACAAGCACATGATCAGATATAGCATTTAATACAACCATGCGAGTATAAACAGATTATAGACAATGTAAGCATCAAGGCACTTAGCATGCAACAAATACTCTTTCCGGTAAATGTACCCCTACAAATACCTAAGACTCTATATGTTAACATGATCAATTATCGTAAAGCAAGCATTAAATCACACAAGATCTAATCATGAAGTCAAATACTGATAAACAAGCAACACTAACAAACTAGCATAAGTTATCTAATTTATATAGAAATCAAGGTGAGACATGCATTACATCAAACTTATAATATAATGCAGTTCAGCACTTAATACTCTATAATTAAATCAAACAAGTATAAACTAGTTAGAAAGTATACCTGTGCGATGATTAACATTCCATCTCGAGTGATAATCAATTGATCCAAATCAATTTCCATTCTACTGACACTCATGGAAGTATCCTTGCATTTGACCTCAATAACTAATGATGTTCCTGCTTCAACCCAAACTGATACCTGATTGTTCTGCTTAAAGACCGCGACATAGAATGTCTCATGTTCTGCTTGAAAAGATCACTCTTCTTTGTATGTGTAGCAATAACCCCTTGATTATCATATGTCAGTGATAATCAAACCATGTGTATTTCTGCCACTGATGTCCTTTAACCAAATCTTCAATTGTTGTTTTGGTTCTTTGACCGTTAAACTGATTTCCTTTTCAAAATCCCAAATTCTTCAGATATTGATTCGAAAACCACTGATCGAAGACTCTTCCCTAAATGAACTAATCCCCTTTCAATAACCAAATGATCCACTGAGTAGACCGATGTAGAAATACATCTCCAATGGTAAGATCAGGTCTCAACTCCATTAAAATGTTCTTCAGTCAGTTCGTTTGTCCTCAACGAACGAAGAATTAACTCCTGTTATTTCGTTTAATAAAACATTTTGTTCAAACAGAAGTATTTAATTTTTTTTGGAATTTAAATAATCAAAATAAATTGAAAATGCATTTTTGATAAATAATAATAAATTTCTCAATTTTAAATTATAAATAAAATAAAATAATTCGAAAAGAAAGTTTTGATATAGAAATAACAAATTTTTCAAGGTATATTAAATAATCCTGAAAAAGAAATTATTTCAAATCAAAATTAATTTTCAAAGACTTTTATAGAATTTATAATCCAAAACAGTTTTAATTATAATTAAAATAAAACAGATTGAAAATATATGTTTGATATAAAAATAATAAATTTTCAAGTCATCTAATATATTCTTGAAAATAAATTATTTCAACCAAAATGATATTCCAAAAAGTTTTATGAGATTTATAATTAAAACTTCCAAGCTTAAATTATAATTAAAATAAAACAACTCGAAAACACAATTTTGAAATAGAAATACTAAATTTTCAAAACATTTAAAATGTTCATGAAAATAAATTATTTCAATCCAAAAACATTTTCCAAAGAGTTTTATAAAATTTGTAATTAAAGTTTTATGAAAAATAAATTATTAAACCTCAAAAATAATTCTCAAAATAATTTTAAGAATATTAAACTCAAAAGAAATTAAATTGGATTTTAAAATTAATTTTAGTTTTTAAATTAATAAAATTCTTAACTAAGAATATTAAAAATATAAAATATTTGACTCTAAAATTTAAAAGAAAATAAAATATTTTCCAAGATGTAAAATAAACTTGAAAAATAAATTATTTAAATTTAAAAATTATTTTCAAAATATTTTATATAATTAAATTCAAATTTAATTATTAAATTAATTATTAAACTAAAAACAATTTGAGAGAAAAACAATTTTTGTTTTAAATAAAAGTTAAACTATGTAGCCATGTGTCATGTTGAAACAGCCTCCAAAAAAAAAAAATCTACATAGAAATGTTCTACATAGACTCTATCTAGAACATCAAGTAGAAATTCTACGTAGAAATGTTCTACTTAGGCTCTATCTAGAACATTAAGTAGAACTTCTGACTTAGAAAATATTTCTAACTCCAGAATTTCTACTTAGGTTCTATCTAGAACATTAAGTAGAATTTCTACATAGAAATGTTCTACTTAGGCTCTATGTAGAACATTAAGTAGAACTTCTGACTTAGAAAATATTTCTAACTCCAGAATTTCTACTTAGGTTCTATCTAGAACATTAAGTAGAATTTCTACATAGAAATGTTCGAGTTAGACACTATCTCGAACATCAAGTCGAATTTCTACATAGAAATGTTCTACTTGGCTATCTCGAACATCTAAGTAGAATTTCTACATAGAAATGTTCTACTTGGCTATCTAGAACATTTTGTACCTTGAAAAATTCCGGGCTTCAAAAAAAAATTCTGGATGCCCAGTGAACCAATTGTACCCTCTTTAATCTCAAAAATAAAAATAGATCCAATCGATTTGTATGTCAATCGAGTAGCTCTGATACCAATTGTTAGGTCCTGGAGATCGTAGAGGGGGGGTGAATACGATTCCCAAATAAAAATCTGACTTTTATTTATTTTTGGGACAACATAAAAATTACTTTGGTTCAAACCCAGGTACTGTTCATCATCTTCTTCAACCTCAAGAACACCATTAAAATAACCAAGATAATGAACGGTAAATCATCCAAAACACACAACACAACAAGATCCAAGAATATAACTTTATATTCATTGAAGTGGGGTAGATGCTACAACAAGTTCAAGAACAAAAGCTCAAGAACACAACAAAGAAATGATTTTTGGCTCCTCTAAAAATATTACAAATTCTAGATCTAGGAGACAAAAATCAAACCTATCTTCTAAACAAGATTTAGCAATGTTTACAATAGAAGAATAGATGAGTGGTATGATTAAGAAAATCATGGCCCCAAAATATATTAAAGTCTAGTTCGGCCATGGGGGAGAGAAAAATAATTTTTCTCTCTCTCCCCTTTTTAATTCTCCTGCACCCACACTACTTGAAAAACAAGTATGGAAGACTTTTTATATTGAAAAAGGTGTTGCTTTTTGCTTTTCCACCTTTTACTCTTGTCCACTCAAATCTTATCTTCAAAGTCATGTGCCAAGTATGCCTTTGGAAATATTTAATATAAAAGTAATATTTAAATAAATATATATAATATAAATAAAGAATGTCTTTATTTATAAAATATATAAATAATTAAATAAATACTTTATTTAATTAAATTAAATATTTCCATTCCACTCTTCAATTTGTGTAGACTTCCTTATCCAAATACTTGGCCCCGTATACGTGACTCCACCACGTCCAAGTATTTGGCCTTCTAATTTGTGAAGCTTTAGTAAGATCCAATCAGGTTGTGCCGTCTGTCCCTTATCCATTAGGCTGACATTTCTCCAACACTGATTTACCACCTTTGTTGATCCTCCACATGACTCAAGAAAACCAACAACTTTAGAATGATTAAAACCATATTAACCGACGAGAGCTTGCCTCCAATGTCCTGACACTTGATGCAACGGTCTGGTTCATAAGTGACTAGTCTTGATAGGGGCTCTTGATTCCGAACATGATTCCACATTCTTCTTTGCAAACCTTACTTGTTGCTTCGATTGTAATGCATTAAAATCGTCATAGACTAAGACAATCTTCTGTAGCTTCCACATTCTTGAATATATGTCAACATCTTTTATTCTCCACTGAGGCATGAACATGTTAATGAACTTCTTCCAGTGAGCTTCAAGTCTGTAGATGATCCTTTGATACTTTGTCTTAACTGAACTCTGTGATCCAAGATTTCTGTGCACCTGCATATTATTACATGTCCTATTCTATTGTTGAGTTATCATCAACCATTACATAGAGATTACATTTAGCATTTCTAGTACACATGAAAGTGCAGTGAGTTACTTCCCTTCACTCCTATCTCCCCTTTCAGATCTTGAGGAAGAAAAAAAATGAGAGGAACAAGTTATGGACATACAAGGAGTTAATATCCAAGAAGAGTGAAGTTTACCTGAGAACCAGTGAAAGATGTGGGAACTTCTAAATCACCCAATCCTGGTATATGTGCCAAAGACTTAAAAAAGAATTTGAATAGACCTACTAAGTTTGTTAATAGTAGGAATAGTAACAACAGATTTCATTCTACTGAGAACTTTAAAACAATTAATAAAGTTGAAGTAGAGACTGTTAAGACACTAACTGTTTTCAATAACATGTTTTTTATTGATGAATGCCACAAACCTTATGGTGTTATAAATTGAATGTTATATACTTTTAATGATATGTCTGCATATTTCAAATACATAATTGTTAAGAAAGATAACATGACACCGAGACAACACATCAATAATAACTTTGTGAAATCCAAGACTGCGATTTCTTCACCTGTTAAGAAGGAAACATATGTTCCAAATTCTAAACACAAAGTTGTTAAGACTGTTTATAGGAATGTAAGTAAGTCAAGGTATATGCTGTTGTTGTTCGAAAAGGATCTGTTGTCAAAGCTGACAAAGGTCAATTCTTTAAGTATGTCGGGTCCAATCAATTTTGGGCTCCGAAAATGATTTAATCCGTTTGATGATTGAAGGGAGTTATACAGGTAAAACGGGTTGTATGCATCATGGACAACGGATATTCAAGGCATATGACCGGAGATAGAGCCCTGCTATCAGACGTGGTTGAAAGAGCCGGCTCAATCGTCACTTTTGGAGATAACAACAAAGGAATGACTACAAGATATGGCAAGTTAAATGTTGGGAATGTTATCATTGAAAATATCTCTTTAGTGGAAGGACTTAAGCACAATCTACTCAGCGTAAGTCAATTCTGTGATAAAGGATACTAAGTAAACTTTATCAAAGAAAAGTGTTTAATAGCTCATTCTAAAGATGAAAAACTGGTCTTACGAGGAGTAAGGAAAGGAAACTTGTACATAGCCAATCTCAACTCAGGAATTGAAGATGAAGCAAATTGTTTCTACTCAAAGGCTTCATCAGAAGAAAGCTGGCTATGGCACAAGAAACTCTCACACCTAAATTTCAAAACAATGAACTCTCTAGTTAAGAGGGATTTAGTGAGAGGACTGCCTCCGATAGAATTTACACAAGAAGGGTTGTGTGAGGCATGTCAGAAAGGAAATTCAAAGAAAGCAAGTCACAAAGGCACAGACACTACAAATATTACTGAACCACTTCAACTGTTACATATGGATTTATGTGGTCTAGTCAATATTATATCTATGGCAAGGAAAAGATATGCGTTAGAGATTGTAGATGACTTCATAAAATACACGTGGATTTTATTCTTGAACTCCAAGGATAAAACTCCATAATTGGTGATTGATCATGTAAAGCTAATTAAGTTAGATTCAAAATTAGTTTTCTGAGCAATCAGGTCAGACAATGGAACAGAATTAAAAAATGAAGTTCTGAATGACTTTTGCTCAAACAAAGGGATAACAAGACAATACTCAGCACTAAGAACTCTGTAACAGAATGGAGTTGTAGAAAGGAAGAATTGAACCCTGATTGAAGCTGCAAGAACGATGTTAAATGAATCAAGGTTACCTATATATTTCTGGGCTGAAGCAGTATACACAACATATTATACCCAGAATTGAACTCTAATCAATAACGATCATATGAAGACTCCCTATGAATTAATGGCTGGTAAAAAACCAACACTCAAGTACTTTCATGTATTTGAAGCCAAATGTTATGTGCTGAGAGATGGAGATGAACATCATGGCAAGTTAGAGGTCAAGGCGCACGAAGCTATTTTTGTTGGTTATTCAAGAAGAGCATATAGGGTGTACATAATTCATCAACACCAAGTGAAAGAAAGTGTCAACGTTACTTTTGATGACACTAAACTCCCAAGTATCCAAACTAAAGATCCTTCTGAGTCATTAAAATTTGATAATTATCCAGACTCATAATCCGATGATGAAGAAGAACCTGAAGTTACAACAGGACATGACAATAATAATGATAATGATCCAGGTAATAGTGCTGGAAATAATGGAAACACTGGAGATACTATTAATGCCAGTGGTGGATCAACAAGTCATTCTGGCAGCAACTCAGGGGTAGATGATGGATCTACTGGTAGGACACAACATCACAATGAATATCAAGGTGAATCATCAAGATCAAACCTACCAAGGGAAATGATATGGAGCAAAGATCATCTTTTTGAATTGATCATAGGTGATCCAGATGTTGGAGTTAGAACTAGAAGTGCAACTTCAAATGAATATCTATTTTCAGTTTTTCTATCTCAAGAAGAACCAAGGAAGATTGAAGATGCATTAACTGATTCAGATTGGGTTCTTGCCATACAAAAAGAACTCGATCAGTTTGAGAGACAAAAAGTATGGACACTGGTACCCAGGCCAAAAGACAGATCTGTGATTGGCACCAAATGGGTATATAGGAATAAATTAGACGGTGATGACATTGTTACGAGGAATAAGGCCAGACTGGTGGCAAAGGGTTACTCTCAAGAAGAAGGAATTGATTATGATGAGACCTACGCACCAGTTGCAAGACTTGAAGTCATTAGGATATTTCTAGCATTCGCAGCACACTTCAATTTCAAAGTTTATCAAATGGATGTGAAGAGTGTCTTTCTGAATGGAGAGCTAAAAGAGGAAGTATATGTGGAGCAGCCCCCTGGCTTTAAAAATCTAGAGTTTGCTGATTTTGTATATTTTCTATTCAAAACCCTCTAAGGACTCAAACAAGCACCAAGGACATGGTATGACACTCTCTCTGAATTTTTACTTGAAAATAGTTTTATTAGAGGTGTCATAGATAAAACTCTCTTTTATAAATTGCATGATAAAGATATGATATTTGTCCAAGTTTATGTTGACGATATTATATTTGATTCTACTAACGAAAACTTGTGCAAGAGATTTGTTATGTTAATGCAGAGTAGGTATGAAATGAGCATGATGGGTGAGCAGTCATTCTTCCTTGGACTGCAAGTGAATCAAAAGGAAGATGGAATTTTTATTTGCCAATCAAAGTACGTAAGGTATCTTATGAGGAAATACAGTCTAGAAGATTCTTCACGGGCAAAAATCCCAATGCCAACAGCCACAAAGCTTGACAAATATGAAACTGGTAAGAAGTTTGATATCACAAGCTACAAATGTATGATAGGCTCATTATTATACTTAACTGCAAGTAGACCTGACATAATGTTTGCAACATGCTTATGTACACGGTTTCAATCTGATCATAGAGAATCTCATCATATAGCCGTTAAATGAATTTTTAGATATTTGAAGGGTACACCAAATCTTGGAATTTGGTATCCTAAAGATACATGTTTTGAACTAATAGGCTATACAGATTCAGATTATGTGGGATGTAGGATGGACAAGAAGAGTACTTCTGGAAACTGTCAGTTTCTAGGACGTCAGTTGATTTCCTAGTATAACAAGAAACAACACTCAGTGTCTACCTCGACAGCTGAAGCAGAATACAATGCGGTAGGTAGCTGTTGTGCACAGATCTTGTGGATAAGGAATAAACTAAATGACTACGGACTTGCATTGAACAAAATTCCAATTTTCTGCAACAACACAAGTGCTATAGCTTTTTCCAACAATCATGTAAAACATTCTTGAACCAAGCATATTGACATAAGGTATCATTTCATTAGAGAGCATGTCATGAACATAATTGTGGTGTTACATTTTGTACCCACAGAAGATCAAATTGCCGACATCTTCACAAAATCACTTGATGAATCCACTTTCTCTAAGTTAGTTAGTGAATTAGGGATGTTAAACAATGACTAATTTTTTATAGCTAGAAGTTGATTTGAGTTCATAAATATTAAATGTTAATATTTAAAGAATTTATGAAGTTCGAATCAACAGTATCCTAGGGCTTATGAATATTTAAAAAAATTCTCTTGAGAATAAATTAATACTCTTAATAGATAATTATTTCAATTGTAGCATAAGTACTTATTATTATATATTTATCTTAAGCATTTATAAGCATTAATATTGTAAATTATTATTTATGTAAATTACTTTTATTTTTTTCTTCTTCAAGTTATTATATTGTTAAATGTTTTATATCTATTTAAACCCTTTAAATAGTGTCAAATGTTTTTTGTGTATGTAATTATTAATTCAAAAGTTTTTATTTTTTTTCTTTTGTTCTCAATGTCAAACTATGTACATATCTAATTTTTATTTTTAAGCATTGGTATCAGTTTCACTCAAAATTAAATCATTTCAAGAAAATTGATATCATATGCATTATAATTATATATCTGCATGTGCTGATTATTGAATGGTTTCGTGCATGAAAACATAGCGGATATAACATAAAACAATAAAAAAATGAAACTCTATCGCATGATCCATGTATAACTTTGGATGATTATGGTGAAGAAGTCTGTACCTTAACAAAACTTTCCGTATGCTGTTTAATGGAGGTCTAGAAAAGATGAATCACAGCAGCCCTTTGTTGCAAAGATCCGCTCTCCAAAGAAGTCCACACGAACGCCCGATCGTCCTACGATCACAGGAGTCGGAACTAGCCGAATTGTTTGCCTCTCTCTCTCTTTCTCTTTCTCTAGCCTCTCTTGATGTTGAGCAACTATGTTTCCTGTTAGTGGACTTTTTGTCCACTATATACGTTCCAATTTGGCTTAAATTGATCGCTAATGCCCAAGTATTTAGTGTCTTTTGATGTGTTTTATGTTTTTGGTGTGCAGATTCCCAAGCGAAGGAGAATTGATGAATATTTGCATATTTGGTGGTACATGAGCTAGGAATTCAAGGGGAGAAGGGTCAAGGCTTGAGTTGAGACCAAGAGAAAGTGAGACGACTCGCTAAAGAAGCACCGAGCAAAGAAACTCATTTCCGGGCAGAAGGGTGAGGCGCGCCCACGCTCTATTTAAGCAGGCGCGCCCGCGCCCTTTCAAGCGCCCCCGCGCCACAGCCGAGCTCCAGTTGCTGATTTTTACAGTTTGGTCCGTTTCGAAGCCCAGGAAGCAGCAAGCCCATGGATCATTATTTTATGTAACCTAGTATAAAGATATAAGGATGATTATTATTTTTTTGATCTGTCAAGCAATTAAGTAAGCAAGTAGGGTTTTTATTATCGTACAAGAGGACAGAGTACTTTGTGAGCCGTCAGGCTATTTTCTTTCGTAATTTTCATCACGTGGATTATCGGTTGTTCTTTTACTCTTGCAATTAATATCAGTAGTTTATGTATAATTGTTTATTTTACGATGTTTTCAATTGAACCCATGATGTCGACTAGTCCAATTATGGGCTAAACGTTATCATGGGGTTTTAATGGAATTTTCTATCGATTCTAGATATTGATTGTCTTTATGCCAAAGTGTGTGATTGTTATGGATACCCTAGTATGGTTAAGCTTATTCGTTGTAAATGCTTCGCGAACATTTATGATTGTTTGTTGAACCCTTGTGAATGCGAAAGTGGATCTAGGGTTTAGAACATGCCATGCTAGCATAGGTTTTTGCATGTTAAGAGCATGTATTAATTTGTGGTGTAATTCTAACCGTCTTGCACTGACTATGTGATTTTATGGATACTTGTGCTTAAGCCATTATGTTTTCAATCTCTATAGACATATAGGGACTAATCGTAGTGGTTGACTATTTGACTTCTATCAATTGTGGATGTTCATTAGGATGGTATGCGTACAACGAAAGTTGGCGTTTATCAGTTTAGAGGGTCTTATCAGTTATCATCACTTTCACATGCTAGGTTGAAAAGGCATAAGATTCTAGATGAGATAGATTATGAAATTAAAATCCGTGTTTATTTCTTATAAATAATTTGTTAAGTTTTAATTAGTAGTGTAATCAAAACGCCAATTGTTATTTTCTTAGCAGTGAAACTTAATCATACTCTGGTGTATAAGTGAACTAAACGTAAGCAAGTCGAGTCTCTGTGGGAACGAATCCTACTTATTACTGTATTACTTGTGACCACGTTCTCTTGCGTGAATAAAGTGTGAACAAGTTTTTGGCGCCGCTGCCGGGGACTCGGTTCATTGTTTTGTTTAGTTAATGTGCTTATCATCAGTGGTCGTTAGATATCACTGACTGAGATCTGTTACTAATCGTTCTTGTTGCTACGTGAATTCAGGTAATTGATCGTGTATGCGTACTCGTTCTCAATCAAGTAAGGAAAAACTGGAAGAACACTTAAACAAAGAAGAGGGAATTGCAGTTCCGAAAATTGAGCCAGAAATAGTGATGGGGGATCCAGTGAAAGCTCTTAAGGATTACTCTCAACCGAAGATCAATGACATTCAGTCAAGCATTGTTAGGCCGGCTATTGCAGCTAATAATTTCGAAATCAAGCCAGGCACAATTCAAATGGTTCAGAATTCTGTGCAGTTTGGGGGTTCACCTGCTGAGGACCCTAATATGCATATCAGAGACTTCATCGAGATATGTGATACCTTCAAAACCAACGGGGTTTCTGAAGATTCTATAAAACTGAGGCTGTTTCCATTCTCTCTACGAGACAAGGCAAAGAACTGGTTGCATTCGCTGCCAGCAGGTTCTATAACTACTTGGGAGGATCTCGCACAAAAGTTTCTGACTAAATTCTTTCCTATGGCTAAGACGACAGCCATGAGGAATGCTCTTACACAGTTCAATCAATATTCTGGAGAAACGTTGTGTGAAGCTTGGGAAAGGTATAAAGAGATGCTTCGAAAGTGTCCCCATCATGGGATGCCAGATTGGATGGTCATTAACGGTTTCTATAATGGATTGAATCATTCACGACCTATGCTTGATGCAGCATCTGGAGGAGCTCTTTGGGCCAAGAGTTATGAAGAAGCTTATGACTTGATTGAAATGATGGCTGCCAACGAGTATCAGAATCCTACTCAGCGATTGCCGCAGAGTAAAATTGCAGGTGTTTTTGAAGTGGACGCTGCCACGGCTATAACAGCTCAACTACAGGCTTTATCTATAAAGGTGGACGCATTGTCCAAGGCAGGAATTCAGCAAGTCGCTATGGTTTGTGATCTGTGTGCAGGTGCCTATGATACAACTCAGTGTGCTATTTCTAGCGATTCAGCATATTTTGTCAGCAACTTTCAGAAGCCTACACAACCGGCACCTAATACATATCACCCCAATAACAGGAATCATCATAACTTCAGTTGGAGCAACAATCAGAATACCATGCCGCAACCATCGCAGGGTCAGCAATTCGGAACAAGGCCTTTCAACAATTCTGTTCCTCAACAATCTTATGCACCAAGACAATCATACAACCCTCCTGGTTTCCATCAACAACCTCAAGGAGGACAAGGGCATTCAAATGAAAAGTCAGAGATGGAGGAACTGAGAATGATGTATAAGAGTCAAGCTGTGACACTGAAAACATTGGAAAATCAAATTGGTCAACTAGCAAATGCTCTGCTAAACAGACCTCACGGACAATTACCAAGTGACACAGAGGCTAACCCAGGCAAGAAAGAAAGCAAGGAACAAATACACGCTATTACATTGCGTTCTGGAAGGGTTACGAACAATCAAGAGGTCGATATTCCACAAAACGAAGAACGTTAGCATTCTGGGCAGGATGTGCAGGGCGGGCGCGCTCCAGGAGGCGCGGGCGCGCCTCACCTTACTGCTGGAAAGGGATTTTCTGCAGAAAAAGATACGCAGGAGGAGCCGATTAAGAAAAAAATGAATGATTCAGAGGAGAAAAGCAGTTCAGAGAAAGACAGTGATCACAAGGAAGTATTTCCTCCTCCACCATTCCCTAAAAGGCTTCAGAGGCAGAAATCGGATAAACAGTTTGCTAAATTCTTGGAAGTTTTTAAGAAACTACACATCAACTTACCTTTTGCTGAAGCGCTGGAGCAAATGCCAAGCTACGCCAAATTCATGAAAGGCATTCTATCTAGGAAACTAAAGCTAGAAGAGTTAAACACTGTTGCCTTGACGGAAGAGTGTAGTGCAGTATTGCAGCAGAAGTTACCACCAAAGTTGAAGGATCCTGGTAGTTTCACTATACCATGCATAATTGGGAATTTGTCGTTCAACAAATGTTTGTGCGATTTGGGAGCGAGCATCAACCTCATGCCATACTCTATATTCTTACAACTTGGCCTTCCTGAGCCAAAGCCGACCAACATGTCACTGCAGTTGGCGGATCGTTCAATCACTTATCCGCGAGGAATTGTCGAAGATGTTTTGGTGAAAGTCGACAAACTAATCTTTCCAGCAGATTTTGTCATCCTTGATTTTGAAGAAGACAAGAAAATCCCTATCATTCTTGGTAGACCATTCTTAGCAACGGGAAAGACATTGATTGACGTACAGAAGGGAGAACTCACCATGAGAGTGCACGATCAGAATGTCACATTCAATGTGTTCAAAGCAATGCAATTTCCAACAGAAGAAGATCAATGCTTTAAAGTAGATGTAGTGGAATCTACTGTGCAAGTAAAAATTGAACACATGCTTATGAATGATACACTAGAAAAGGCTTTAAGTGGGGACTTTACAATTGAAGAGGAGGAGGTTGAAGAACAGGTACAGTCTCTGAATGCTTCTCCTTGGCAACAAAAGTTTGATAAACCAGAATCTTTGGGATTATCTGAATTGAAAGAATCACATCAGCGGTTGAAACCATCTATCGAGGAAGCACCAAAGCTAGAGCTCAAACCATTGCCTGATCACTTAAGGTATGCTTCTCTTGGGGAATTATCTACTTTACCTGTGATTATTGCTGCTAATCTTACAGGTCCTGAAGAAGAAAAGCTGTTACGGGTTCTCAGGGAATTCAAATCAGCCATTGGGTGGACTATTGCAGACATAAAAGGAATCAGCCCTGCCTATTGCCAGCATAAGATTCCGCTGGAAGAAGGAAGTAAGCCAACAGTGGAACATCAGAGAAGGCTTAATCCACTCATGAAGGAAGTAGTGAAGAAGGAAATTATTAAGTGGTTGGATGCAGGGATTATCTATCCTATTTCTGACAGTGCTTGGGTGAGTCCAGTTTAATGTGTGCCAAAGAAAGGAGGCATGACGGTGGTAACTAACGAAAAGAACGAGCTCATTCCTACGCAGATAGTCACTGGTTGGAGAATCTGCATGGACTACAGGAAGTTGAACAAAGCTACTAGTAAGGATCACTTCCCTCTTCCTTTCATTGATCAGATGCTAGACCGACTTGCCGGCCATGAGTACTATTGCCTTCTGGATGGATATTCGGGTTACAATCAGATCTGCATTGCTCCAGAGGATCAGGAGAAGAACACATTTACATGTCCGTTTGGTACCTTCGCTTTTCGAAGGGTTTCTTTTGGGTTATGTGGTGCACCTGGCACTTTTCAGAGGTGCATGATGGCAATTTTTTCAGACATGATTGGTAAGACAGTGGAAGTCTTCATGGATACTTTTTCAGTATTTGGGTTTTCTTTTGACGAATGTCTACACAATCTTAGCATGGTTCTGAAAAGATGCGTGGAGACTAATCTGGTTCTCAACTGGGAGAAGTGCCATTTCATGGTACAAGAAGGAACTATTCTTGGACACAAGGTGTCACGTCGAGGCCTGGAAGTGGATAAAGCAAAAATAGAGACAATTGAAAATCTTCCACCGCCCAATTCAGTGAGAGGAATTCATAGTTTCCTCGGTCATGCAGGTTTTTATAGAAGATTCATCAAGGATTTCTCCAAAATTTCCAAACCTTTGTGTAAGCTATTGGAGAAGGATATTCCCTTCAAATTCGATGATGATTGTATGACAGCTTTTGAGACATTGAAGATGAAGTTGATTTCAGCACCTGTGATCATCGCTCCAGATTGGAATGAACCTTTTGCTATGATGTGCGATGCTAGCGATTTTACAGTGGGGGCTGTTCTTGGCCAAAAGAAGGATAAGATTTTTCATGTTATCTACTATGCAAGCAAGACACTCAATGATGCACAATTGAATTACACAACCACGGAGAAGGAGCTGTTAGCCATTGTATATGGTTTTGAAAAATTCAGATCATACTTGCTTGGTACAAAAGTGACAGTGTATACTGACCACGCAGCTATTAGATATCTACTCTCCAAGAAGGATTCTAAACCCCGCTTGATTCGATGGGTTCTTTTATTACAAGAATTTGATGTTGAGATCAAAGATAGAAAGGGGACAGAAAATCATGTAGCTGATAACCTCTCTGTTAGTGTAGGTGCCCTAGAGGCAATACAATGTTTCCTTTAATAAACCTTTATGTCATTTGATTATTCAATAAACGTATTTATTATGACTTTAATTACTGCGATATATTTGTTAGCATAATAAATGTCCTTAGAATCATGATACACGTTATATAGTTTAAGTACATGACTTGAACTTGAGATTATATAATATATCATATTCTTAAATGTCCCTAGTCGAGTATTATTATTATAGGACAATAATAATACATAAATAGACTAGTATGTTGTTTGACAGATAACCATATCTCATTGGTTATAAGTATGGGGATACTAAAGTCAATGCATAGGTACATGTAGGAGTACATGGTACTGGACAGACCCACAGTGAGATTCTTCATGTTTAATAAAGTCATAAGAAAGACTCACAGTGATAATGGTGTAATGATCCTCTGACTTGAGATCATTATATTTCTATACGAGGATTAATATACTCTGACTACATTAAAAGTTACCTTTGACCGGGTGATGATAAAAGTGGACATCGGGTATATCATGAGTCGTATGAGAAATATGAATGATAGATAAAGGATTTAACCCTCCTATAATTAGGAGAGATATTATTGGCCTCTTGATTGAGTGAGACTATAAAATGCATGGCCGTGCTCAAATAATGATTTGTTTTTCCATAGTCTACTCATGGATCAAGTAAACCCGGATTAAATGTTGAAGAGGATGACTAAACACATGCCTCGAGTTTAATCTATAATATATTTGGTTAAAGGGATTATATTACACAGAAACATTAATCATGAAAGGTTTTATCAAATCACGATTTAATTATTGTTTAATTGGATAGCAATGATGTATTACTAGATACCGCTCATTGTTTATAATTTTATTGGAGAATAAAATTATTGCTAATTAAATAATAGCCTATAGGGTCACACACATAGAGCACCTAGTGGAATAGTTAATTTAAATTATAGATTTAAATTAATTGATGATTATTTGAATTTTATTATATTAATTAAGTGAGACTTAATTAATTAAAATAATATAAATTCGAATTTGAATAATTGTATTTCTGCCAATAATAATTAAGTGTGACTTAGTTATTAATTAAATAATAAAAGCATGTTTTATTATTTAATCCTATGCCTACATGGGTTAGGTTTTGCTGAAAAGGCCCATTAACCAATCATTATAAATAGATAATGATAGGTTAAATGAATGGTACGTTTTATATGATAAAAACCCTAGAGGCAGAGCAAGGAGGCAGCAAAGGCAGTCATTCGAATTCATCAAAGGAGGCTAGTACATCCATCCCGTGATCAAGATCGTGAGACGTTCTTGAAGGTGCTCGTGTGGATACCATAGAGGTGCTTTCGAGAGGAAGACACAAAATCGTGATAGCAAGGATCTCCGTTGAGTTCGTGAAAGTCAGGACAAGAATAGGTATGATTCTGTTTACCATAATCCGTCAAGTCTTATACATGATCCTGCGTTAGGGTTCCGATTTTTTTTTTTATTTTTACGTTTATCCGCTGCGTTTTATGCCTCGGAACCCAACAATGGTATCAAAGCTACGTGTATAAGGGACTGATTTGGTTACGTGTTAACTGTATTTGATGCAAATATGCCTGTCTTGGTGACTGCCATGAAACTGCCATGCTACTGCTTTGCTACTGCCATGCCTGTTTGAGACTGCCATGCTACTGCCTTGTATATTCGAATTGTTATTCATATGATGAGTAAATAGATGATGATACTAGCATGTTAATGATTTGTCATGACTGATTTATATGCCTGTTTGCGATTTGTATGTTATGCATGAGGGTCGGTTTGTATATGATACAAACTGGTGGACAGATTATGTTGGACATCAGCTGTTAACTGGGATATGATAAGTATGTATATGATACTTGCTTCTGAAACTGTATAAGATGCAGTGGGGAAAAAGGCCAACAGATATGATCTGTAGTTCAGAAATTGATGATTTCTGAATAGGACTGGTCTTCGAAAATAAAAAAAAAAATTTCTGATTTCGAGCTGACCTGGCAGCTCGACCCCAGCCCGGGGCTGCCGCCCCCGGACCCCGCCCAGGGGCTGCCGCCCCCGGACCCCCGCCCAGGGGCTGCCGCCCCCGGACCCCCGCATTATTTTGGTTGAGTACTTGAGCATGGTGCTGGTTATGGCCTTTGGACCCCTAGATTAATGGTTTTGGTTTTGGTTTTATAAATACGACTTGCATGTCGTTTTCTTCATTCTTGTAATTGTTTAACCTCGAATGTAACTCGAGTTTTCTTATGTAAGTACATTAGTATAGGTTGTATTCAATTATTCCATGTAATGTACTTGAAGATTGAAGGATGATCCAAGAAGAGGAGCAAGCACCCATGGATACAAGAAGAATGAAGACATGTAATTGTATTTATATTTTACCACCATAGATTGACTTTGATCCTTTCATTAGCTCGAAAGGATCACATAGGAAAAGGGCCATAACCAAGCACGTTTACATACTGCACTTTACATATTGATGTATGAATGTATGTGTAGAGTAGAAGATGCATGTTTTAATTAGATTAATGATGTATGCATGTATTAGATACGTCACCCATGCCATGCTTGCCATGCTAAACAAGATAAAATCTTTAACGATTTAAGATTTTAAAAATTAACAAACGAACGATCATGAGATTCTTGTGTTTATGAAATATGGATTTTAAAACACGGAATTAAATCTGAATTTTTGATATCTAAAACTGGGATTTTCTGTCAAAAGCGGATATGCGTATTCGTAAGGCTGATGGGTTTTAAGTGTGACCACTGGTATCCTCCATCTACCTGGGAAATGAACAATTTAAGATGTCAATTTGAAATATTTGGTTCAAGGAAAAATTGAGGATCTCTTCATGATGTGATCATGATCGTCGTAAATTTTCTAAACCCCTTAACAAAATATTAAGTTTTAATCGGATGCTTTCCAATGAATGAACACTCATCGAATCCTAGATCGATTAGGGGAAAGACTGTCAGTGGCAGGGGACTCCTATCTATCGTGGTGAGATGCGACGAATATAAACGGTTATATTCGGCCGTTGTATCATTGGGTCAAACTTAACTAAGTCGTCATAATAAGGTGAAAGTAAACGGTTATATTCAACCATTATGAACTTAGAAGCATAGAGTTTGGTTTAAAAATCTATTAGATAGATAAGATCAATCGTTGCTCACCAAACTATCCAAGAATTATATATGATATAATTGACAACTGTTGTCTACCTAAATAATCATTCTTAAGGACTTCCAGTGGTTGACTTAAGACATGACGAAATATGGATCTTGGCTCACTAGAAAGAATTATAGGATATACTTTCCAAATTAATAGTAAGGGCTATTGATTTGATAAAAATAGTGGGAGATATATTATGAATGTATCATAATCATTTGAACATAATAAATAACTCAGACAATCTAATGTTTATTTTGTGCTTTTATCATTGTAGATACCGAATAATGACAAACAACACAAACACACTATCCGTACGATCTGTCCTTGAGAAGGATAAGCTGACAGGAGGAAACAACTTCCTAGACTGGCAGAGGAATTTGAGGATTGTCCTCAGGCAGGAGCGCAAGCTTCATGTCATTGATATTCCTCCGGCAGGTCCCCTTCCTGAGGGCGCTACTGTTGAGGAACGAGCGGCCCACACAAAGGATGAGAATGATGCAACTGATGTTGCATGTCTTATGTTGGCAACTATGAGTGCTGAGCTTCAAAGACAACATGTGCATATGGATGCATATACTATCAATGAGCACTTGCAAAGTATGTTTGCAAGTCAAACTCGTCAAGAAAGGTTCAACACGAGCAAGTCACTCTTTAACTGCAAACAAGGGGCAAGTGAACCAGTTGGCCCACATGTTCTGAAGATGATTGGTTACATTGAGTATCTTGATACTTTGGGTTTCCCGATTGGTCCGGAAACTGGTATTGACCTAATCTTGAATTCTTTGAACAACAAATTCACTCAGTTTGTTATGAACTACAATATGAATGAATTTGACAAAACACCTACTGAATTGTTGGCTATGTTGAGAACATATGAGACCAACATGAAGACGGCTGAACCCGCTCCCATACTGATGGTGGGCAACAAAGGTAAGGCCAAAGGGAAAGGCAAGTGGAAGGGTAAGAAGAAGACAGGTTCTGATTCTACACCCAAGCCAAAGTCAGGTCCTAAACAGGCTTTAAAGCCTAAAGGTGGGGTCGCTAAGGGTGAATGTCACTACTGTAAGAAAACTGGTCACTGGAAGAGAAACTGTTCATTTTACTTGGAGGATCTGAAGAAGAAGAGGGCTGAGCAAGCTTCTAATTCAGGTATATATGTTATAGAAGTCAATCTGTCTATTTCTACATCTTGGGTATTGGATACCGGATGTGCTTCTCACATTTGTATAAATGTGCAGGAAATGCAGAGAAGTAGAACATTGGCTAAAGGAGAAATGGACCTACGAGTTGGCAACGGAGCAAGAGTTGCTGCTTTAGCTGTAGGAACCTATTATTTATCTTTGCCCTCTGGGCTAGTTTTAGAACTGGAGAATTGTTATTACGTGCCTGCAATTCGCAGAAACATTATTTCTGTTTCTTGTTTGGACAAGAAAGGTTTTTCGTTTACAATAAAGGACAACAGTTGCTCTTTTGCTTTGAATGATTTAACCTATGGTGTTGCGCGTTTGTTTAATGGTTTATATGTTCTTGACTTAGATAATCCTGTCTGTAATATAGAAAACAAACGACTTAAAGTTAATGACTCAAATCAAACATACCTCTGGCATTGTCGTCTAGGCCATATAAATGAGAAACGCATATCCAAATTACATAAGGATGGACATTTGGATAAGTTTGATTTTGAATCATACCAAGAATGCGAATCTTGTTTGCTTGGTAAAATGACTAAAGCCCCTTTCACTGGTAAGGGTCAAAGGGCCACTGAACGTTTGGAGCTAATACATAGTGATGTATGTGGCCCAATGCGTGTGATGGCTAGAGGAGGCTACTACTACTTCATAACATTTACTGATGATTTCAGTAGATATGGATATGTATATCTTATGAAGAATAAATCCGATTCTTTTGAAAAGTTCAAAGAATACAAGGCTGAAGTAGAGAAGCAAATTGGCGGAGGTGCAAGTATTAAAATCTTACGATCTGATCGTGGAGGAGAATACTTGAGCACTGAATTTAAAGATTATTTAAAGGAGTGTGGTATTGTATCACAACTCACTCCGCCAGGTACACCTCAATGGAATGGAGTTTCAGAGAGGAGAAATCGCACCTTGTTGGACATGGTGCGATCGATGATGAGTCATGCAGATCTTCCAATTAGTTTCTGGGGTTACGCTCTAGAAACAGCGGCTTTCACACTTAACCGTGTTCCTACTAAGAAGGTTCAAAAGACTCCATATGAGATATGGGAGGAGAAACGGTCAAGCATGAGCTTTATGAAAGTTTGGGGATGCAAGGCGTTTGTGAAACGTCAAGTATCTGATAAGCTTGGACCTAAATCTGAAGAGTGCAATTTTGTGGGATACCCTAAAGAAACAAAGGCGTATTATTTTTATAGTCCCTCTGAGCAGAAAGTGTTTATTGCTCGAGATGTTGTTTTCATGGAAAGAGATTTTATTTCCAAAAGAAACAGTGGGAGAACTATAGATCTCGATGAAGATCGAGAACCACAAAATAGCATTGAACCTGAAGTGGAACAAGAGCAGGATAATTATAATGCTCAACAAACACAGGTTGTTCGTAGAACTGGTAGAATTCGCCATGAGCCAGAGAGATATGGATTTCTCTTGACTCAATGTGGTGATTTGATGCTCATAGATGAAGATGAGCCTCTCACATACCAAGATGCTATGATCAGTCCAGACTCTAAGAGATGGCTAGAAGCCACGAAATCCGAGATGGATTCCATGTATGAAAACCAAGTATGGACTTTGGTTGATCCACCTGAAGGGGTAAAACCCATAGGGTGCAAGTGGGTTTTCAAGAAGAAAACTGACATGGATGGAAATGTTCAGACCTATAAAGCAAGGCTGGTTGCAAAAGGTTTCAAACAAATTCATGGTATTGACTATGATGAAACTTTCTCACCAGTGGCTATGGTCAAATCCATAAGGATTTTGCTTGCTATTGCAGCATTCCATGATTATGAAATCTGGCAAATGGATGTCAAAACAGCTTTCCTTAATGGAACCCTTGATGAGGATGTGTACATGACACAACCTGAAGGTTTTGTCGATCCAAGGAATGTTAGCAAGGTATGTAAATTACGTCGATCCATTTATGGATTGAAGCAAGCATCTAGGAGATGGAATATTCGTTTTGATGAAACAGTCAAAGAGTATGGATTTGTTCAAAACGAAGATGAACCTTGTGTTTACAAGAAGGTTAGTGGGAGCCATGTGGCATTCATAGTACTATATGTTGATGACATACTACTAATGGGGAATGACATACCTTTTCTCAAGGGTGTTAAGACTTGGTTAGGGAGCAACTTCTCTATGAAAGACTTAGGAGATGCATCCTACATTCTGGGAATGAGGATCTATAGGGATAGATCTAGAAGGATGATCGGTCTAAGTCAGAGTACATACATCGATAAGGTTTTGCATCGTTTTGGTATGCAAAATGCAAAAAGGGGATATGTCCACGTATCTCAAGGGATAACGATCTCTAAAGATCAGTGTCCGAAATCATTGGATGACAAGGACCGCATGAGTAAGGTTCCATATGCCTCAGCAATTGGATCCATCATGTATGCAATGGTATGTACTCGCCCAGATGTTTCGTATGCTTTAAGCATGACGAGCAGATACCAATCTAATCCAGGTGAAGGTCACTGGACGGCTGTCAAGAATATTCTAAAGTACTTGAAAAGGACTAAAGATTCATTCTTGGTGTATGGAGGAGAGGAGAAACTGGTTGTAAAAGGTTACACCGATGCAAGTTTCCAAACAGACAGGGATGATACTGTATCACAGTCTGGTTTTGTGTTTTGTCTAAACGGAGGTGCTGTAAGTTGGAAGAGTTCAAAGCAAGAAACAGTAGCTGATTCTACAATGGAGGCTGAGTACATTGCAGCTTGTGAAGCGGCTAAGGAAGCTGTTTGGATTCGAAAATTCATTAATGATTTGGGAGTGGTTCCATCGATCGCAGATCCCATTGATCTATACTGCGATAATAATGGAGCCATTGCACAGGCTAAAGAACCTAGAGCTCACTCCCGAACCAAACACATACTCAGGAGATATCACCTCATTCGAGAGATTAATGAAAGGGGTGACATACACATATGTAAAGTGCACACAAATGATAACATTGCAGACCCACTGACCAAAGGCTTATCGCAGAAGAAGCACGACGGTCACACTAGTTCCATGGGTATTAGATACATGGGTGATTGGCTCTAGTGCAAGTGGGAGATTGTTAGTGTAGGTGCCCTAGAGGCAATACAATGTTTCCTTTAATAAACCTTTATGTCATTTGATTATTCAATAAACGTATTTATTATGACTTTAATTACTGTGATATATTTGTTAGCATAATAAATGTCCTTAGAATCATGATACACGTTATATAGTTTAAGTACATGACTTGAACTTGAGATTATATAATATATCATATTCTTAAATGTCCCTAGTCGAGTATTATTATTATAGGACAATAATAATACATAAATAGACTAGTATGTTGTTTGACAGATAACCATATCTCATTGGTTATAAGTATGGGGATACTAAAGTCAATGCATAGGTACATGTAGGAGTACATGGTACTGGACAGACCCACAGTGAGATTCTTCATGTTTAATAAAGTCATAAGAAAGACTCACAGTGATAATGGTGTAATGATCCTCTGACTTGAGATCATTATATTTCTATACGAGGATTAATATACTCTGACTACATTAAAAGTTACCTTTGACCGGGTGATGATAAAAGTGGACATCGGGTATATCATGAGTCGTATGAGAAATATGAATGATAGATAAAGGATTTAACCCTCCTATAATTAGGAGAGATATTATTGGCCTCTTGATTGAGTGAGACTATAAAATGCATGGCCGTGCTCAAATAATGATTTGTTTTTCCATAGTCTACTCATGGATCAAGTAAACCCGGATTAAATGTTGAAGAGGATGACTAAACACATGCCTCGAGTTTAATCTATAATATATTTGGTTAAAGGGATTATATTACACGGAAACATTAATCATGAAAGGTTTTATCAAATCACGATTTAATTATTGTTTAATTGGATAGCAATGATGTATTACTAGATACCGCTCATTGTTTATAATTTTATTGGAGAATAAAATTATTGCTAATTAAATAATAGCCTATAGGGTCACACACATAGAGCACCTAGTGGAATAGTTAATTTAAATTATAGATTTAAATTAATTGATGATTATTTGAATTTTATTATATTAATTAAGTGAGACTTAATTAATTAAAATAATATAAATTCGAATTTGAATAATTGTATTTCTGCCAATAATAATTAAGTGTGACTTAGTTATTAATTAAATAATAAAAGCATGTTTTATTATTTAATCCTATGCCTACATGGGTTAGGTTTTGCTGAAAAGGCCCATTAACCAATCATTATAAATAGATAATGATAGGTTAAATGAATGGTACGTTTTATATGATAAAAACCCTAGAGGCAGAGCAAGGAGGCAGCAAAGGCAGTCATTCGAATTCATCAAAGGAGGCTAGTACATCCATCCCGTGATCAAGATCGTGAGACGTTCTTGAAGGTGCTCGTGTGGATACCATAGAGGTGCTTTCGAGAGGAAGACACAAAATCGTGATAGCAAGGATCTCCGTTGAGTTCGTGAAAGTCAGGACAAGAATAGGTATGATTCTGTTTACCATAATCCGTCAAGTCTTATACATGATCCTGCGTTAGGGTTCCGATTTTTTTTGTTATTTTTATGTTTATCCGCTGCGTTTTATGCCTCGGAACCCAACACTCTCACGATTAGAAGATCTTGGTAAATCATCTCAAGACAGTACCCTCATAAATGAATCATTTCCGGAGGAACAACTGTTTGGAATACAAGAAGAAGAACCATGGTATGCTGATATTGTGAATTATCTGGTGAGTCAAATTGTTCCACCTGAGTTGTCGCCAGCTCAAAGGAAGAAATTCATGCACGACGTCAAATGATTTCGTTGGGACGATCCATATCTGTTTAAACAAGGGGCTGACCAGGTTATCAGGAGGTGTGTACCCTATAGTGAGACCGACAATATTCTGAGGGATTATCATGCCACAGCTTATGGAGGCCATTATGGAGGTGAAAAGACAGCAACTCGCATTCTGCAGGCAGGATTTTATTGGCCCTCACTCTTCAAGGATGCTCATCAGTTTGTAACTAGGTGTGATCGTTGCCAGCGAGTAGGCAACATTTCGAGAAGGGATGAAATGCCCCTTAATGTAATGCTAGAGGTGGAAATTTTTGATGTATGGGGGATCGACTTCATGGGCCCATTCATTTCATCATGCAATAACCAATACATCTTGCTAGCTGTGGATTACATCTCCAAATGGGTTGAGGTCAAGGCACTTCCAACTAATGATGCCAATATAGTGCTCAACTTCCTTCACAAGAACATTTTCACCAGATTTGGGACTCTAAGGGTCATTATTAGCGATGAGGGTTCTCACTTTTGCAATCGGAAGTTCACTAATCTGATGGCAAGATTCAACATCAACCATCGGGTGGCTACAGCGTACCACCCTCAAACCAATGGCCAAGCTGAAGTATCAAACCGTGAGATCAAACGCATTCTGGAAAAAGTGGTAAGTCCTTCTCGTAAGGATTGGTCTTTAAAACTGGATGAAGCTGTGTGGGCTTACCGAACTGCGTTCAAAATACCTTTGGGTATGTCACCATATCAACTTGTCTATGGAAAGGCTTGTCATCTGCCAGCAGAACTGGAACACAAGGCTTATTGGGCATTGCAGAAGCTGAATTTTGATTGTAAAGCCGCAGGGGAAAAGAGGATGGTGCAAATCAATGAAATGGATGAGTTTCGTCTACAAGCTTATGAGAATAACAAGCTCTACAAGGAAAAAGTGAAAAGATGGCATGATCGTCGGTTGACAACAAAGGTATTTGTTCCTGGTCAATTAGTTTTATTATTTAACTCTCGTCTGCGATTGTTTCCAGGAAAACTTAAGTCAAGGTGGTCAGGACCTTTTGTTGTGAAGACTGTGTTTCCACACGGAGCTGTGGAGATTTATGAAAAGATCCCAGATCAAGCGTTTAAAGTCAATGGTCAGAGATTGAAGCCTTATTTGGGAGAACAAGTAAATCGCGAAGTTGAAGTCGCGATTCTGTCTACCTCGGATTGAGGAACTGAAGTAACGTCTGGCTAAATGACGTTAACGACAGCGCTCGTGGGAGGCAACCTACGGCTTGAATGGTAATTTTTATTCTTATAAAAAAAAAAAAGCAAAAACACAAAAAAATGAAAAAATTCAGAAATTAGACAGTAGCACCAGGGGCGGGAGCGCTCCATGAGGCGCGGGCGCGCCTGGCGAATGTTCCAGATTAAAAATTTTAATAATCAGAAAAAAATCAGTAAAACAGAAAATTATTTTCTTTTATTTCATTTTTACCACAATCCCAGCCACTATACCTTGTTTAATAGTCTTGACATACCCTAACCCTAACCTATTATTTACTTCCCATCTCTCATTCACACATATACATACAAATATACACGCACTGCATCTCATCTCTTCACACATCTACAACTCAACCAATGGCACCCAAGAGATCTAGGCGCTCAGGAACATCAAGTTCTTCTTCGAGTGGGGGAGTTGTGCCCCAATTCAATTCACCGGAGGCCCAAATTGAGTTTACATGCTTGATGACCAAATTTGTGGTCAAGGAAAGGGGATTTATTCCGGGTGTTCTTGATGGGTCTCTGATCGCGATGATTAGTGAGCGCGGTTGGGAGACCGTGTGTGAGGCTGCGGAGGCGATACCATTGAGTATCGTTAGGGAGTTCTATGCTAATGCCAAGCAAGAGAAGAATGGGTATTCTGCAGTTCGAGGGTATGTAGTGGATTATACTCCAGCCGCTATCACCAGGGTATTGAATTTGCCAGCACCGCAGGAGGGTGTGGAAGATTTTGGGTTGAAGACCCGCGGGGAGGTTGACCTTGAGGCCATTCTGCGGGATATGACAGTTCCTGGCACTACTTGGAAGCGCAGGGCGGGCTCTACTGAGCCGGTTACCTTCGCCATGGCATTGAACCCGTATGCTAAGGCTTGGAACCTGTTTCTGTGTGCTAATATTGTGCCGTCGTCGCACACTCATGAGGTGACCGTGGATCGGGCTATTTTGTTGTGGGGGATTCTCAGCGGGAGATACATCGACCTAGGCTCCCTAATCCACAGGCACATGATCCGATTTTTGCAGGGCAGTACCACTGGCGCGATTCCGTATGCCTCAGTGGTTGTTCGTCTGTGTGTTGATGTGGGTATTCACTGGCCGGCGGAGGAGCAGTTGCAACTTCCTGCGAGTGCCATTGACACGGCGGCGATAGCTCGACTACCTGAATGGGACGGTGGTGTACCGCATCCCAGAGGCTTAGGGTATATTGTGGGTGGTGACGTGCCACCTAGACAGCAGAGGGAGGCTAGGGCTGGATCTTCTAGGGCACCGCGGGCTGTGGCTAGTGTTGGTATGGGTGAGGTTCATTTTAGGTGGTTGGCTCGGCGGATGGACGCCGTTGATGATAGACAGAGCCGGTTTGCTGCTGACCTGACTCAGGCTCTCGATGCAGCCTTTCTGGCTACTGGTGTACAGGTAGATTGGCCTGTTTATGAAGCTGGCACCGTGTATCCACCACCGGATTCACCCGATGAGGGTGACTCTGCTGACGATTGAGGTATATCTGCGCACTTTCTTTGTTTCTTGCCTTCAATGGGGACATTGAATATTTTAAGTTTGGGGGTGGGAAATGGAGATTGTAGTTAGATGCATATAGGGCATGTAGTGGTAGTATTTTTCACGCATTTGGTTTTAATTACCATATAGAGCATTTTGTTTGCAATTCTTGTTCTGTTTACCATGTGAGTCCATTTTAGTTACATTTCATAGCATGCATATTTCATGATCCCTTAGGACGAGCTAATTCTGATTGTTAGGTCGATGTCGAATTGAGTGTGGTATTGATGAGCAGAGGGTTGATTTACAGTCCCTATGAAATGGAATTGCATGTTTCAGAAGCACTGTCTTTACACAGTCTCATCGGTTGCTTTTGGGCTAGGTTGAGTCATGCCTGTTTAGTTGTTTTAGATTTAATCGCATGTTTATATCTAGAATGTTTGTTATTCCCTTGATAATGTAAGAATGCCAAAATATAAGTCTGGGGGTGGCAGGGATTCATGCTAATTGTTAATGATTGTCAAGTATGGCTAGGCGTCAAATGGCTAGTAGCCGGCTCATATTTTTATGAGTAGTCTAGGGTTGGAATTGAGAATTCTCATTCCAGATTCTGTCAAAAAAAGAAAAAAGAAAAAAAAGTGTCATGTGAATAATTCGAGGCAAAATTAACCAGGATGAGCTCTTTAATACTCGGGCAATTAAGTTCGAGGGGACTTTGTGCCTAGTGACCTAAGGCTTTTTATAGTCTGGGATCCACTAACCTAACGCTCGCTACATGGGTATTATTGTATAAGCCTTTAGGGGTCTCATCCATTGTACGGTTAAATAAGCCTATGTATTGTGTTATGTGTCGTAGTGGTGGATTAGCAATAAAGTGTGATTACCTGTCTAACTCAAATGAATGACGGAGGTGTTTGTATGTTATGGAGTGTTTACCACTCATTCTGTTTATAAACAGGTGATTGTCTTGGTGAAAAATAGGTATGATTTTGATCTAGTGTCAGAGTATATTTGATGAGCATCGCACACACCCACGTTTCTGTTCATGGAGTACTGGTATACGGGGGCTTGGTCGAGCTCTGTTTGGATGTATTGCATCTCTTTGAGGCTTGGCTTATCAATTGGTTTTGGTGAGTTCGAGGGGGTCCTTGCATTTTCATAGTAGTTGCATTCATGCATTGCATTGCCTTAGATTGTTTAGAGTCTGTTTATGCTTGGGGACAAGCATCGGTTTAAGTTTGGGGGTGTGTTAGTGGACTTTTTGTCCACTATATACGTTCCAATTTGGCTTAAATTGATCGCTAGTGCCCAAGTATTTAGTGTCTTTTGATGTGTTTTATGTTTTTGGTGTGCAGATTCCCAAGCGAAGGAGAATTGATGAATATTTGCATATTTGGTGGTACATGAGCTAGGAATTCAAGGGGAGAAGGGTCAAGGCTTGAGTTGAGACCAAGAGAAAGTGAGACGACTCGCTAAAGAAGCAACGAGCAAAGAAACTCATTTCCGGGCAGAAGGGTGAGGCGCGCCCGCGCTCTATTTAAGCAGGCGCGCCCGCGCTCTATTTAAGCAGGCGCGCCCGCGCTCTATTTAAGCAGGCGCGCCCGCGCCCTTTCAAGCGCCCCCGCGCCACAGCCGAGCTCTAGTTGCTGATTTTTACAGTTTGGTCCGTTTCGAAGCCCAGGAAGCAGCAAGCCCATGGATCATTATTTTATGTAACCTAGTATAAAGATATAAGGATGATTATTATTTTTTTGATCTGTCAAGCAATTAAGTAAGCAAGTAGGGTTTTTATTATCGTACAAGAGGACAGAGTACTTTTTGAGCCGTCAGGCTATTTTCTTTCGTAATTTTCATCACGTGGATTATCGGTTGTTCTTTTACTCTTGCAATTAATATCAGTAGTTTATGTATAATTGTTTATTTTACGATGTTTTCAATTGAACCCATGATGTCGACTAGTCCAATTATGGGCTAAACGTTATCATGGGGTTTTAATGGAATTTTCTATCGATTCTAGATATTGATTGTCTTTATGCCAAAGTGTGTGATTGTTATGGATACCCTAGTATGGTTAAGCTTATTCGTTGTAAATGCTTCGCGAATATTTATGATTGTTTGTTGAACCCTTGTGAATGCGAAAGTGGATCTAGGGTTTAGAACATGCCATGCTAGTATAGGTTTTTGCATGTTAAGAGCATGTATTAATTTGTGGTGTAATTCTAACCGTCTTGCACTGACTATGTGATTTTATGGATACTTGTGCTTAAGCCATTATGTTTTTAATCTCTATAGACATGTAGGGACTAATCGTAGTGGTTGACTATTTGACTTCTATCAATTGTTGATGTTCATTAGGATGGTATGCGTACAACGAAAGTTGGCGTTTATCAGTTTAGAGGGTCTTATCAGTTATCATCACTTTCACATGCTAGGTTGAAAAGGCATAAGATTCTAGATGAGATAGATTATGAAATTAAAATCCCGTGTTTATTTCTTATAAATAATTTGTTAAGTTTTAATTAGTAGTGTAATCAAAACGCCAATTGTTATTTTCTTAGCAGTGAAACTTAATCATACTCTGGTGTATAAGTGAACTAAACGTAAGCAAGTCGAGTCTCTGTGGGAACGAATCCTACTTATTACTGTATTACTTGTGACCACGTTCTCTTGCGTGAATAAAGTGTGAACATTTCCCAGAATAATCGATTATGAACACAAGTATATAGAATGGAATACTGTTTTGTATTATTAATGATCTCGAATACAAAACTCTCTCAAGAAAATAATGTTCTTAAGAGCTGCTAGGTTATATAACTATTGCTTAATGAATTCAACATTGAATTATAACCTATCTCTGTGTTTATATAGACACAGCTACAAATACAATTACAAAACAGATTATGATCAGAATAGCTTTAATAAGGTAATTAGACTTGCACTTGAATTCCTTCTTACTATCCAAATCAGACTCTGATTTGTCTGTTTCCTTTTCTGGTAGACTCTTCAGCTAAACTCTGTCGATCTGTCATTCTCTGATTTGAGTATTCTCTGTTAGAGTAAACTCTGATTGAGTATTCTCTGATAGAGTAAACTCTAACCGACAGCTTCCTTAAACTCTGATGACGTCAGTATAAACTCTGTTTAGTATTCTCTGACAATCATCAGTGTTTGCATTCCTAACAATCTCCCCCAATTTATGCTTTAAGAATTAAAACATAAATTTCACTTATGATGTCAGAAATACAAGACAAATGCATCAGAGTTTGTTTACCCTTTTTAGACTCAGATTCTTCTGTAAGAGAAGTCCTCTTTCAGAAATTGACTTAAGAGCTTTTCTTCAGCATCTTTCAATAAATCAACAAGCTTCTCCTTCAATTCCCTCATGTTCTCAGAAGAATCATCTATTTGAATTATTGCAGCCCTTAGAGCATAAATTGATGACCTCTCCATACTTTCATCTAAGGCAATGCAACAGGTCTTCATACCATCAGGATTTAAGATTAGTGTAGGAATTCCTAACACCATTTTGACATTTGCATCCCCTTTTTTCATTGCTCTTTCTGTTCCATCTTCAAGTATGTATCCAGGCTCATATTCTTCAGAGTTTATCATCAACAACCTTTCACTCTTCTTCTTCTCAGCTATTATTCTTTCAACAATCTTCCTCCACCTAGAAGTTGCTTCATTTTCATCATTGAGCAGATATAGAACATGTTCAAGTTCTTTAGATGCTTTATCAATCAGACTTTCTTCAGCAATCTTCAAAACTCTCCCATCTTCTAAAAAATAAATGAGCTTTTCCTTAGCTTGAGCACCATCAAAGATATCCTTCACCACATTTACAGAGATTAATTTATCCAGATGTTCTTGAGACAGCTCTTCTTCAGGTTTATCTTTTAGTGAATAAGGATCTCTGAAGATGTTTGCTGCACCTCTGTAGACCTTAGCATGTGTATCACCAATACCACCTTTATTTTTTCCAAGTCTGGCATTGAGAGTCAGAGTTTGAGTTTTTGTCCACAAAGGATCAGACCTTTTCTTTCTTATCAGAGATTGTTGTTGTTCTTCTTCCTCATCATCAAAACTTAAACCACCTGGAAGAAAAATTATTCCAGACATAGTGAAAGGTTTCTTTGGCTTAGCTGGAGCTTTTGGTTGAATTCTAGAAGATGATCTTGTTTGAATTTCTGAAACTGGTCTTGATTGAGCAACTGGTTTGAGACTGTCAATAGATTTGATTTGAATAGGCTTGGATTCTGGTTTCTTCTGTTGAGCAGCGGTCTTTTTCTGAATTGGACCTTTCTTTACACTTCTTTTCTTTTTCTGAACTTGAGCACTAACAACTCCAGATTTCTTCAATTCAGCTTCTACTGCAACTGGATCCATTCCTGGATGTTCTTCTTCAAACATTTTCTTTGCCAGTTCAGCATCCTTCAAGTTTTATTCTTCAATCTTCTCTGGCTTATCTTCATCTTCAAGTTTCTTTGCTAATTCTAAATCAGCATCTATCAGAGTTTGCTTATCAGAGTTTATCTCAGTCTTTGATGTCATCAGAGTTTGTTCAATCAGAGTTTTCTTCCCATCCTTATGACTCCCTTGATCTGCATCATTAGGTTTGTCAGTGTTTAAAATTGCATCCTCCTTGCATTTGTCTGCTGAACCCTTCTCCCCCTTTCTGACATCATGCCCTGTTTTAACAGTAAGAAGCTCGACAATTGTATGTAACATGCCCTGCATAGAACTAACAGAATTAGAAAGATGAGTCACTTTAGCTTCCAATGCATCCTGTTTAGTGGAGACAGAAAGAAGTTTGGCTTCCAGAGAATGTTGAGAAGTGGAAACAGCAGTTCCGAGAAGAACAGAATGCTTGGTGACAGATGCCTTTAGATCAGAAACTTCATGTTGAAGGCCTTTGGACATAATAGTAGAGGCTTTCAAGATTGTCTTCAATTCTCCAGAAGAAATTTCTTTGTCAGCTTTATTGATTAAGTCAAGAACATGAGGCCAAGAAATCTCTCTCTCAGGAATCTTCCAAGAAGAATCCCAAATGGATTGCCTGTGAGAAGAAAGAAAATCTTCAGCAGATGACTTTGCTTGGAAACTGAAATCCCTTCTGATACCCTCTGCATCAAGATCAGCTTCAATACGTCCTTTAAGATCTTCCACCACCATGTAATCAGGATACTCCATCCCTAATCTCTCATGAGCATCATGTGCATTAATAGGCCATCTCTTGGTGTTATATCTTTGAGTGTAGGGAATGGATAGATCTTTGACTTCTTTATCAGCAAAAATCACATCATCAGAGTCTATGTCCTTCCCATCAGAGTTTGAAACATCAACAGAGTTTGGCACAGCATCAGAGTTTGATACAGGTAAACTCTGAGTACCTGCAAAAGTAACAGAACAACCTAAATCATTCTGATTTTTTAAAGTAATCTCATTACTTCTCACAACACACATATCATAACTTTTAAGAGTTAGATGTTGCTCACTAGAAGTAACTAACTCCTTTCTCAATTCTACCTCTCTTTTTGCCAGATCCTGTGTCTGCCTCTCATTTATTCTGTTTTTCACACATTTTACCTCAGACTCACTGGAAAGGCTCAACACACAATGTCCTACAGAAATAAGAGGTGGCTGAGAAGAGAGATTTGTAGTCACATGAATAGGGGTATCCTTTTCAGGACTATCCATGATCATCCCAGCAGTAAAGGTTGGAAATATAAATTCTGAACTAATACAATCAGATAATGTAAATTCTGAAGTAGAGTCAGAGTTTATACCTTGAGCATTTGTAGTTGCAGTCTCCATAGGTAGTGTAGAAATTGATTTCTCACAAAGATCATTAGAGTTTGCCTTTGGATCTTCATCAGAATTTGTCTGTTGAATGGGAGAATCTTGGTCTGCAATCATAAAATGAATGATTGGTTCTTGTGGGACCTGAGTCATATCTGCAGCTGCTTCACCACTTTGAGGTGAAGGTTCTTGTGGGCTTGACTCTGCCAGAAATTGGCCTTCAGCATCAGCAACAGCAATGTCTTCTATAATTGTGTGGGTGCCTGCATCCAAACTTTGATTGGATGGTTCTTGTGTGACTGGAGCATTAACAACTTCTTCAACCCTTTGAGCAGAAGGTTCTTGTGGGTTGTACTCCTGATCATTGCTGGCTTCATTTGCTGGAATTGTGGCTTCTATTGAACTTTGATCAATAGGTTCTTGTGTGCCTGGCCCTTCAATGACTGCTACCTCACATTGAGAAGTAGGTTCTTGTGTGTCCTGGCCAAAAGAGACAGACCTCCTCTTTTTTCTTGAAAAATGTTTTGGACTGAGAGATGCTGAAGATGATGTTGATTTCTTGGCTTCCATTTCTCTTCTTACTTCTTCAGTCAGTTCCCTTGCTCTTTCATAAGATATCTCCTTTATAAGTTGCTTTGGTGACTTTGTAGGAGAATCAGATACTTGAACTAGAGCAACTTCACTAGATTTTATTAACTCATCAGAGTTTATCAATTTCTCAGAGTTTATCACGTTAGTGTTGTAAGGTCTTTCAGAGTTTGGCCGATCAGAGATTGGAGCGTCAGAGTTTATAGCTGCATTAGAGTTTATCCCTTCAATCTTTGCAGCCTCAGAGTTTGCAATCTTGACTAGTCTTCTTTTCTTTTTCTTCTTCTCAGGAATTGGAAGAACTGTTTCTTTCTGAGGAGAAGTCTGAGAAACCTGTTCAACTGTCGTTCTCTTAGCAAAAACGAACCCTTCATCAGAATATGTATCTTCATCAATTAACTTTCTCTTTTTGAGAGAAGATTCTGTCACTGAATTCCCCTTCCGTTTGCTTGAGCCCTGTTGAGAGGTGTGTTTTGCAACTACAGTCTTTTGAGAGACTGTAGAGGTTGGCAAAGGTGTTTGGGTGTCAGTGTTTGAAGGGTGACTTGGGTTTGAATCAGAGGGTGCTAAACTCTGATTCATAGCCACTGAGAGAAAATCCCTGCCATACATGGTAGGCATTCTCTGATTTAAGAGAAGCGTGACCCATGTGGGATAAAAGAGAGGAGAGAGATTACCTTTCTTAGCATCCTTCCTAGCTAGGTCAGCAAAAATTCTTTTATTCATACAAAAACTGGCTAAACTCTGATCATTCTCAAGACTTACATTAGGCAACAAATAATTAAAAATTAACTGAAGAAATCTAACAAAGTATATAGTGTGAACATCATCATTTATCTTGCTAGCCAACTGCCTAATTATTAAACAAGGAAAATTGAAATTGAGATTATGGGTCAGAGAATACCCAATCTGTTGAGACAGCTGCAGAATGGCATCAAAATTGGTACATTTGGCAGTGAAAGCCCTTGTAATGCAGTCGAAGAAGAAACTCCATTCTCTTCTTAAATGTGGTCTTGTTAAACTTCCCAGTTTAGATAGGCTACCTCCATAGCCTATTGCTTTGAAAAATTCCTTGATTTGATCATCTCCAACAAAATCATCATACTCAGCCACTTCTGGAAGATGAAGAGCTTGTCTCACCATAGCAGGAGTAATGGAATACTTGCCATTGCATTGAAATGTTATTATCGGCTCCTCATTATCATTAGCATTATTAAACTTTGCAGTTGACCAGATTTTGAGCAGAGATTGAGCGGAGAAGTTCGTGGGTTCCTTAAGTGCGTACCCAATATAACTGTTCTGCAGAAAATCCTGAATCACATGAAAATCCTGAGGTGCTTCATCCTTAGATAGAAGAGAGATGTAGTTTGTTACAGCAAAAGAATAGGTCTGAAAAGTAATACCCTTAGACGCCATTGAAGTTTTGAGATATGAAATGTGAATAACAATTAGGGTTTGATAAAACAAGAGAGAAAGATAGAATAAACGATGTAGATGAATAATTCACAGTGAAACAAAATGAATTAAACTATTCCCTCTCAATTGCATATACCCTTTAGTGGGACACGTGGCAAGAAATAATTTGAGCAGTAATGAGTAGACCAAGTATCAAAATACAGCAAGTGTGTGTGTGCTGTGTAATAATATGAACCGTCATTAGTGAGATACACGCGCCTTATTACAAGTCCAGTCAGAAATTAATAATTATGATGTTACAAAATGAAATATGATGTCATAAATATGATCTCATAATTTACCACTTAATCAGAGTTTACAGATCAGAGTTTATATGAGTCAGAGTTTAGTATGTACTGTCAGAGTTTACCACATACTCTGACAGAGTTTACCATAAACACTGATAACTTGTGATCAGAGATTAGATGCTTCAATGATCAGAGTTTGTTCCATTTTCATCAGAGTTTACCCCATACTCTGACCTATACTCTGAGTGTCTGAAACTTGCTAAGTTGAGCCACTTGTCACCATCCCAGGCCCTTGGTGCTTGCTTTAGTCCATATAGAGCTTTATCCAGTCTGTAGACATGATTTGGATATTTTGTATTGACAAAGCCAGGTGGTTGTTCAACATAGACTTCTTCTTCAAGTTCACCATTTAAAAATGCACTTTTAACATCCATCTGGTAGACCTTGAATTTCTTATGAGCAGCATAAGCAAGAAAAATTCTGATTGCCTCAAGTCTAGCTACAGGTGCATAGGTTTCATCATAATCAATCCCCTCCTGTTGAGAATAACCTTTGGCCACCAGTCTTGCTTTATTTCTTGTAATTATTCCATCAGAGTCTGTCTTGTTTCTGAATACCCATTTTGTGCCAACAATAGATCTGTTCTTTGGCCTTGGAACTAGGGTCCAAACTTCATTCCTTTCAAACTTATTCAATTCTTCCTGCATTGCAGTAATCCAATCTGCATCTTTCAAAGCATCTTCAATCTTCTTTGGTTCTGTTTGCGAAAGAAAACTATGAAATAGACATTCATTCTGAGTAGCTTTTCTTGTTTTTATTCCACTTTCCAGATCACCTATAATTAAATCAGGTGTGTGATCTTTGGTCCATTTCCTTGGATGTGGAAAGTTTCTTGAACTAGATGCTCCCCCATGATCTGTGCCTTCATAGAATGATCCTTCTGTAAATGCTGATCCTTCTCCTGAAGATGTGCTTCCATCAGTGTTTGACTCAGAGTTTAGGTACTCAGAGTTTGAGTTATCAGAGATTGAGGTCTCAGACTTTGTGGTCTCAGAGTTTGAATGATCAGAGTTTAGGGTTTCAGAGTTTGTGTTGTTCAGAGTTTGGTCAGACTCTGATATTTCAATTACTGTGTTTTGATCTCCAATGTTAGTACTTGATTGATGTTGCTCCCCCTCAACATGTGCAGAATCTTCAATTTCTATTTCAATCAGTTCTGAATCAGAGTTTAAAGAATCAGAGATTACCTTACCAGAGTTTAGTTGAACAGAGTTTATTTTCTGGAGTTCATTCTCAAATCTTAGAGTTTCTTATGCATCTTTATCATGTCACCCAGCTATCTTCCCTTCATCAAAAGAGACATTAATTGATTCCATGACTGTCCTTGTCCTTAAATTGAATATTTTTAATGCCCTTGAAGAGGTTTTAGAAGTTGTTGCATATCCAATAAAAATTCCTTCATCTGCTTTAAGTTCAAACTTCTTCAATTGTTCAGGATGTGTTTTGAGAATAAAACACTTGCATCCAAAGATGTGAAAGTACTTGACATTTGGCTTTCTTCCTTTCAAAGATTCATATGGAGTCATTTCATGTTTGTTTATTAAAGAACAATTCTGAGTAATGCATGCAGTGGTCACGGCTTCTGCCAAAAAATAAGTAGGTAGCTTTGCTCCTTCTAGCATTGTTCTAGCAGCTTCTATTAAAGTTCTGTTCTTTCTTTCAACTACACCATTTTGTTGAGGTGTGCCAGGTGCTGAGAATTGTTGAGTAATACCTTTTGTTGAGCAGAATTCCTCCATTGTTGAGTTCTTAAACTCTGTTCCATTGTCACTCCTTAAATTCTTTACTTTGTGAGTTGATCCATTCTCAATCATTGCAATATGATCAATGATTGTTTCTGCAGTTTCATCCTTCTTGTGCAAAAAGTACACCCAAGTAAATCTAGTGAAATCATCAACTATTACCAGAGTGTATTTCTTCTTTCCAATGGACATGATATTGACTGGACCAAATAAGTCAAGATGCAATAGATGAAAAGGTTGATCAATTGAATTTTCAATTTTGCTCTTGAAAGATGTCTTCTTTTGTTTGGCCTTTTGACATGAATCACAGAGTCCGTCAGGATGAAATTGAACTTTTGAAAGACCTCTAACTAGGTCCTTCTTTATCAATTCATTAATGTTTCCAAAGTTCAGGTGACACAACTTTTTGTGCCAATTCCAGATTTCCATTGGTGATGCCTTTCCAAGTAGACAGGTTAAGGAACCATTAGAATTAATATCCAAGCTAGCTTCAAATAAATTGTTATGTATGTGGCCAATAAGAACTATTTTTCCATTTTTCTTGCTTTTCACTTCACAATGAGTTCCATGAAATTCCACAGAATAATCTGTCTCTCATTTGACTCACACTTAGCAGTTTATGTTTGAGTCCTTCAACCAGAGCTACTTTCTCAATGATGACATTTCCAATCACTATGTTGCCATATCCCAGTGTTCTTCCTATGTTGCCATCTCCATAAGATACTGCTGGGCCAGCCTTCTCCTCAAACTCTGAAAGCAGGGATTTATTTCCAGTCATATGTGCAGAACATCCACTATCAATCACTAGAATGTTCTTCCTGTTTCCCTGCAATCAGTAAATGCAATTTAATTAGTAGTTATGGGGACCCAAACTAGTTTGGGTCCTTTCTTTGAAAACTTGTTAACTTTTGCAGCAGAAGTTCTTTTGTCAGAGTTTGTGTTAACAGAGTTTACATGATCAGAGTTAGCATTTACAGAGTTTGTACTGTCAGAGTTTACACTCCTTTTATCAGTCTTTATCACATATTTTTGCTTGACAGTATGTTTTGGAGAATTACTCATTTGAGGTTGTGGTTTGTAAGAATTGTAATACAAATTATGATAATCTTTGCATTTATAAATAGAATGCCATAAACTACCACAGTGAAAACAGGGATTTGATCTTGTTTGTTTTCTAGCCTCAAACCCAGGTTTTTCAGGTTCTTTCTTTTTCTTTTGTTTGCAGTCAATAGCAAGATGATTAGAATTACCACAAGTAAAACAGGTTTTCCTAGGAGCATCAAGGATATTCATGTAGTTATTCTCCTTAGTAATTCCTACTTTTCCATTCCTATTTCTTTTCACCTTTTTAGTTTTATTAGTGACTGCCTTCAACTTTTCTTTAAGTTGCTTCTGTGAAAGTAATCCTATATTTATCTTTTTAGAATCTGGCACACCATTGTTTTTAGAGCATTCAGGGAGAGTTTTCTTATAATCATTAGCTCTAACAAACTTCACAGGTTTAGTCAATGTTCCTTTTGTGTGTGAATTAGTGTGAAATTCTTTATCAGATTCATAACCTAGGGCAGATGTCCAATTCTTTTCAAAAAGCATTTGTTGGACCTTCTTACCAGAGTTTGTCCAAACTCTGAAGGTCTCTTTTTCCTTAGCTATCTCAGTTTTCAAATACGTGACTTATATTTCCAACTGAGTTTGCATGTGTATAGCATTCTCACAGTCTTTCTTAAAGCTAAGCATGTGTACAAGTTCAGTTTCAAGAAAGTCATTCCTAGCATTCAGAGTCTGTATCTCAGATTTTAATCTTTCATTCTCAAGAGATTGTGACTTAAAGCTAGCATGTAGATTTCTAAGAAAAGACTTTAATTCATGAATATCTTCAGTATCAAAAGTGAAAACAGAGTTTGGTACCTTTTCAGAGTTTAAGATGGGAGACTCAGAGTTTGCCATGAGAGCATAGTTAGTTTCTTCTTCTGAGTCTGAGGAATCCATCCAATCTTTCTTTGATATGATGAGAGCTTTCCCAGATTCCTTGCTTCTGCACTCAGTAGCAAAATGTCCCATCTTGTTGCACTTGTAACACTTGACTTTTGATTTATCAAGAGTTTTTGATTTTCCATCTCTATCTTCTCTTTTTCTGAATCTGTCTTTCTTGTCTGACTCACTATGCTTCTTCTGATAGTTTCCTTGCTTCTTAATTTTTTTGTATTTCTTGAAGCTTTTGACAAACATAGCAAACATCTCCATCATGTCAGAGTCTGAAGAATTATCAAAGTTTTCATCAGAGTTTGCCTCAAACTCTGATTCACTGCTTTCTTTGATTACAGCTTTTCCTTTTCTTGTTGAGGCTTTAAGGACTTTTTCTGTAGGTTCTTCAATCTGGGCCTCAACATTCAAAGCAATAGATTTTGCCTTGCTACTTTTTCTGTTTCTTCTTTGCTGTAACTCAGATCATGAGTTTTCAATTTGCCATAAACTTCATCTAATGACATCTCATCCAAATCAGCCCTGTCTCTAATCAAGGATGTCTGCAGATCCCATTCTTCTGGAAGAGCCCTCAGAAATTTGGTGTTTGAATCTTCATTGTCATATACTTTATCCACCAAAGCAAAGTTATTCAACAGAGTTAGAAATCTGTCATAAATATCTGTGAGGGACTCATTCTGCTTAGCCTCAAAGTATTCATACTCTTGGATTAGAACAGATCTTTTATTTTTCTTTATCTCCTTGGTTCCTTGACATTGAACCTCCAGTGCATCCCAGATTTCTTTGGCAGTTTTGCATGCTATTACCCTGTTAGACATTACAGAGTCAAGACTATTATGCAAAATATTTCTTACCTTTGCATCTTTCAAGACTTCCTGTTTTTCTTCATTGGTCCATTCTTTCTTGTCCTTTAAGGTGTAATACTCAGGGATTTGTCTTCCTTCCACAATCGTAGATGGCACTAGTTTGGTTGGTAGATACTGTCCTGTATGAATTCTGTCCAAATAATCAGGATCAGTTGCTTCCAAGAACATCATCATCTTCACCCTCCATGTAGGATATTCAGCCTTCTTCAATATAGGGATCCTGATGCTTTCATACTTGTTACCAGACATGATTATTTGATCTTTTTAAGTCATAATTAACTGCCTGCTCTGATACCAATTGTTTCCCAGAATAATCGATTATGAACACAAGTATATAAAATGGAATACTGTTTTGTATTATTAATGATCTCGAATACAAAACTCTCTCAAGAAAATAATGTTCTTAAGAGCTGCTAGGTTATATAACTATTGCTTAATGAATTTAACATTGAATTATAACCTATCTCTGTGTTTATATAGACACAGCTACAAATACAATTACAAAACAGATTATAATAAGAATAGCTTTAATAAGGTAATTAGACTTGCACTTGAATTCCTTCTTACTATCCAAATCAGACTCTGATTTGTCTGTTTCCTTTTCTGGTAGACTCTTCAGCTAACCTCTGTCGATCTGTCATTCTCTGATTTGAGTATTCTCTGTTAGAGTAAACTCTGATTGAGTATTCTCTGATAGAGTAAACTCTGACCGACAGCTTCCTTAAACTCTGATGACGTCAGCATAAACTCTGTTTAGTATTCTCTGACAATCATCAGTGTTTGCATTCCTAACAAACTAGGGTTTTTCTCTAAAAACGAAATCTGATGATTAACCCTAATATTATACATCATTATGTATATATAGGGGAGAAAGAGATTTTGGGCATAACCCTAATCCATGTGGTTTTCAAAACCCATTATGATTTTGGGTTATTATTCTTATTAAATCCGAATTCTAATATAATTAATCAAATCTCACTTAATTAATTCAATGATTAAATTCGAATTAATAATAATTCTTATTAAATCCGACTTCTAATATAATTAATCAAGTCCCACTTAATTAATTCAATAATTAAATTTGAATTAATAATAAATCTTATTAAATCTGAATTCTAATATAATTAATCAAGTCCCACTTAATTAATTCAATAATAAAATTCGAATTAATAATAATATATCAAAATTCGTAATTTAAATAAACCTCCGTTTTGACATTCTTTGTGTGTGACCCTTTAGGTTATTATTACGTTGACAATAATTTTAATATCCAATAATAAAATTATAAACAATGAGCGGCATCTATTAATACATCATTGCTACCCAAGTAACAATAATAATTGGTGATTCAATTAAACCTTTCGTGAATAATGTTCCATGTAATATAATCCCTTTAACCTTATATTATAGATCAAACTCGAGGCATGTATAGTGTCATCCTCTTCAACGTTTAATCTTGGTTTCCTTGATCAATGAGTAGACTATTTAAACAAATCAATATTTGAGCATGGTCATGCATTTCATAGTCTCACTCAATCAAGAGGCCAATAATATAACTCCTAGAATTAGAGGGTTAAATCATATATCTATCATTCATATTCCTCATACGATTCATAGCATACCCAATGTCCACCTTTATCATTATCCGATTAAAGGTAACTTTGAGTGTAATCAAAGTATATTAATTCTCGTATAGAAATATAATGATTTCAAGTCAGAGGATCATTATATCATTATCACTGTGAGATTTCTTATGACACTTATTAACATGTAGAATCTCACGGCGGGTCTTTCCAGTGTCATGTATTGATACATACACTTATGTTATTGACTTTAGTATCACCATACCTATGACCAATGAAATGTGGTCATCTGTCAACAAACATACTAGTCTTATTGCATTATTATTGTCCTTAAATAATAATACTTGACTATGGAATTTTAGGAATAAAATACTATTCATATAAGCTCATTTTTAAGTCACATACTTAAAGACATATATTATGTATTAATATTCCAAGGACATTTATTATTCTTTCAATTTATGATGTAGTAAATAAAGATATAATAAATATTAATTAAATAATTACATAACATAATTATTTTCAATAAAACATTAAAAGTATTGTCTCTAGGACACCAATACTAACAATTGTTTCATGAAACTTCTCTGTGAAGTTTACCCCAAGAGGGAGTTTTAAGACAAGATCTATGAGCCTGTACACCAACAGTGTCTAATGATTAGTTTTTAGCAATTTGTATCAGTCTCTATCTCAGATCTTAGATCTAAACACATAAATACTATCACATCCATCTCTATTACCATTAGATAGAATACCTAATTGATAAGAATGAGGGAGTCAGTGCCTTCAGTGCACTTGATAAGGTTGTGAATGTGAGTCAACCAACAGCTCTGTGTCTAGAAAAGGTGATTCAAATTTAAACCGAGTCAACTGTGAGCTCATATGTGTTCTCCCAAAAGGGTACAAACTTGGAGAGGCAAAATTGTTACTAGGTTTATTCTCTCAACAGAGTGAGTCTATTGAATTCAACCTGTCATCCAAGGTTACTTGTGAAGAGTCTATTTCATCTAGACACCTCCAAATACTGTAAACCATAAAGAAAATGTTTTAAATGCACTGTAAAGATTGTCACACACTAAGGATGAATTGATGGATTTTGCATCTTGTCATGTTCCTTCATATCAAGAAGGAAGGTCAGTTGATGGCTCTCTTGTGAGTCAAGTGCCTTCACAGGTATCTAGAGGAAATAAGGATTTATGTTAAATACTCAGATATGTGTTTACCTCCCTAGATAGAACAAATCTGGATTCCATTTGGAAGGATTTCCTATTTTTGGTATGTGTTTGGAACTTGGGACCAATAATCTCAAGGACCGACAATCTTTGGGACTAATAATTGGCAACAGTTGGTGATCTCAGGGACCAACATAGAAAGTCAGCAACTCTCTGATTATGAGTCAATTTATTGATGAATCAGTTGGGGACGGGGATTTGCGAAACCCCATTGCACCACTAATGACCTCTCTTGAAGGGGCTTTGGTGATCTTTCTTACAGGTACAAATAACTATGTCATCAGTACCGAGAAAAATAGTGTCATGAGAAAAGAGTGAAACACAAGTGAGAAAGAGTGAAAATATATATTTTATGAGTGAAACACTTAGAGAGTATATGAGTGAAACACTTGTCAAATACACAAAGGAAAATCACACACTAGCACAAATACCAAATCCCATTCCCAATTCCCTGTTACATATTTCTAATGATTACATTCAAGAGGAGATATAAGGAATCTGGCTACATTGGTGATTTGGAAGACAATTGATAGTCTAAGGTAAGTTTAGTAATATGCAACGGAATTACAGGCATGTCACCCAGGATACCTGACTCTAATACTTGGCTATCTAGTCAGAAGTTACTACTTCTTTGTATTTTAACAATTGATATTCTATCAATTGGTATTTAAACATCAAGAAACCTACTTCTGGAACACAAGAAATGTTACTCAACTAAGGGGGATGAAATTTCTTCTGTAGATGATTACTCAACTAAGGGGGGGAATTGTTGAATAAGAAAAAGGGGTATATAACAACATTCTTGGATTAGATAGAATTAGTGATTATTTATTAATTCTTATATTCCATTTGATTTTAGAAAATTCTTGTATATAGGATAAACTGGATTTTCTAAAATGCATAACATGTCATAGTTTGCATTTTTTATATATACGATGGTTTAATGCTGAATGTATGACATGTCTATTGTTACCTCTATTAGAATGGTTGAACAAGAAAAGTGTTGAGTAATTCACCTTGGGTGAGAAGTGAAGACAAAAGTTGGAGAAACAGAGGAGAAGTGGTAACAAGAGAACAAGACATCATCCCTGCCATCCTAAGGGGGAGTAGTGATGAGTCTGAGAAATGAAGATAATACTACGTGTATAATATGTTCAGTGCTAGAGGAACAAACATCTTTCATTTCAGTTACTTAAGAAATTTGGAAATGTAGAACCTGAACCAGAGAAACCAGCCACTGAAGATGTACCAATGACACCCATACACAAAAGTTCAACTCTAGAAGAAGGTGAAGTTGATACTTCTGAAGCTGGTAATTGTAGATAAGTCAAGAAAGAAACTATGTAATATTTGTTCAGTCTAGAGGAACATCCATCTTGTATTCATCTTTCAAGCATTAATCTGGAAAATTGTTAAATATAATACCATAACTTTTTTATTATTTATAGTTATTACATGTCGTATTACTTTCTTAGTTGTTAGTTGAGCTATCCTCTAGAAATTTATGTGTTAAATGTTTAACAACAAATAGGGGGAGATTGAAAGCATATGACTAAGCCTATTTATAATAATTAGATGACAACTCAACTCAGATAAGAAAAATGTTAGGTCCAAATGTGTTGTAGAGGGGGGGTGAATACAACTTTACAAATTTAAGAAGCAATAAATGCAATGTAATAAATGAACATACTGATTCAAGGAATATATGTTTTATATATATCTTGAAAAGGTTGCTACAACATTCATTACAAAGTACATCAGAAGTAAAGAAGGTAGTAAATGATACTAAGCTCGGTGAATATACTCTCTCTCTTTTACAAGTGTTTTTCTCGAAAATATTGCTCTTATTTTAAATAAAACACAAGTACTTCTATTTATACTACTTGTAATCTATGTCCTGTAGACTTCAAAGACTAAGATGTACGTGGCCCAATGTTGTCCACATAAATCTTATCTTATCTTGAAATCTTGGAAATCTGCCAATTAGATGATGCCATGTGTCATGTTGAAACTGCCCTCCATGTAGAATATCTACTTGAGAATTTCTACTTGGCCATCTCGAATATCTAAGTAGAATTTCTACATAGGAATGTTCTACTTGGCTATCTCGAACATCTAAGTAGAATTTCTACATAGGAATGTTCTACTTGGCTATCTCGAACATCTAAGTAGAATTTCTACATAGGAATGTTCTACTTGGCTATCTAGAACATTTTGCACTTAGAGAAATTCTGGGCTTCAACTTGAAACTTCAATGCAACATCTTGAACTTGTGATTTCTTTATGTCTTCCATATTCTTCAACAAGCTCTTGAACCTGGATCTCTATTACTGACATAAACATGCTATCAATGTCCTGACACTTGATGCAATGGTCTGATTCATAAGTGACTAGTCTTGATAGTGTTTCTGCTTCTTGAATAGATTACCATATTCGATTAGTAATGTGGCTTTCCAAATATTGCTTTCCTTCTTGTTCACTTGAAATCAATTAGTCTTATTGATACTGATTGCTATGATCTTGAATCTTTAGGTTACAAATCACTGAGGCATGAACAACTCTGACTTGAACTTCTTTCAATGATTTCTTCTTTATTTGATCATAGTTAACATGTTGAATTGTATCAATTACACTGTCTTCATTTAGCATTGATTTCTTTGTGGCTTCAAGTTCTTGATTGTCTTCTGGTTAAGTATCTTTTCTTTTAGTTGAGTTACATAAGTTATAGTGTTACAAGTTTAGACACTCTGCCTTTCAATCTCCCCCTATTTGATAGTCTAACAATGACATTCAAATTAACAAAGGGATAACTCAACTAAACAATGAGACGAGAAAAAGATAAATAACATTACTATCTTGTTTGAATTACAACTGAAATAAACTTGAAAACAATTCAAAGAGCTAGAATAAATAAGACTTAAGCTAGACAGAAAATTCGAACTTCGAATTAAAGATCATTTGAGTGATTCCTATCACCTGGATTATTTCAAACCTTTCAGTCAAACTTATATCACCTTACTGGATCCACTCTGATTCACGGTTACAGTATGGTACGTTAGCCTATCTCGCATACCGTGATCAGGTGAATTTTCCTCAAGTGAGTTAAAGCAACCAAAAAGATATGAAGTTTTTCCAACTTCAAGTTCACACCACTCTGACCGTTAATTCTAATTCCGTCTCTTCTTCCTAACTTCTTCAGCTTGGCGCTTCTCTTCCTTCAACCTTTTGCGCCTTTCCTTCTGTTGTTGTTCTTTCTTGTAAACTGGATCATGAAGCTGCTTCCACCTTGCATTCAACAAACTTACCGCTTCCATTTCTAAAGGATTCCTGGGCTCTAGATAAGGATGCCTGAAAAGCCTTCTGAGTTTGTCCACCTCCTGAGTAGTTCTGATCTTTGGAATGTCCTCAAAATTTTTCATTATGAGCTGTGACTTCCAATGAGACTTATCAGCCTTAAACTGACAGTAGATCATTTTAGGGTAGCCCTTAACACGGTTAGTATTGTGGACACTAGCCGCATCTCGCTCCATTCTCTTCTTTTCCACTACTACTTCAGATAAGTACTTCAGGAGTCTCTGCTTCTCATCTACATTCTCATTCTCCACTTCGCCCCATTTGAATACTTCTATAACTCTCTCCAGAAAAGCAGCATCTTGAGTCTGCAGCAACCATTTCCTACTCATATGCAACAATGTTTGATTTTGGTCTGCGTCTATGAATGCTAAAGCATCAGCTGTGTCATCATCATATGAGTGTATCCAGTATACACTATCTTTCCCTGGAACACCAACTGCCTCCCTTATTTCTCCTTGTTCCAGAGATCCAGAAGTAAGAGTCAGAGCTTCATCTACATTCTTAACAGCTTGTAGAATATTCCACTTTCTTTCAATTAGCTCCGGCTCAATCTTTACATTGTCTAGAGGGTTTGGAGCAATAATGTCACACTTCCAGATTTCATTGCTCATCTTGAATATGACCCTCTCAATGAACTCCACTGACTTCTCCTTGATGTCAAAAGTGAATCCCTTACTCATCATTTGCCTACAGACAGCTTTTAGGGATTCTACCGGTAGAGCCATTAGATCATTTTCTTCTAAACTAACCCTCTTCATCTTTCCATCAACTACCATCCGGACAACATCAGGATTTGCTGAGAATTCTGGTCCCTTGTCCTCTGCTAGCTGCATTAACTGATCTCTATAGAGAATGCTAAGCTCCTCAGCTTGAGAATATTGAATTTTTGTTGCTAGCAAGAACAACTCTGACGCAGATCTTCTCGAGATGAATTGATCATCCACATACAAGAAATATGTCGGGACTCCTTCGACTAAAGACAAGATGACCTGCCATTCCTTAACCATTGCATTATATCCAACTCTGACTTTTGAGATCAACCTTTTCAAAGCATTTATGTAGTCAACAATCAGTGGATTCTGCAAGTTCAAGTTGTAGAACAAGTCTTCCGCCTCTTTGTTATGAGTTCCTTTTGTACAAACTCCCGATAGAATCTTCCTTGCATCATCCCATTTCTGTCCTATCCTTTTCTTGTCCAGATCTACTTGAGGATCAGCTAACCTTGCAAGCTCATGATCATACTGTTTCTCCTTAAGCTCCGCTTTCTTTTCAAGAAAAACAGCCTCATCCTGCATCATCTTCATTTTATAGAATTGAGCTTGTTCCAAGGCCAGCTGTTGGGCTTCTAGAGTTTCCTTATCAACAGGTATTTCTTCAGGCTGTCCGGAAGACATTCCAGCACCTCCACCTTGTTCCTTCAAAGATCTTCTAATAGCATGTGCTAACGGAACATCCTCCATATCAGAATCTGAATCAAGTACTGCATGTGCCTTTTCCTGATGACTACTCAAGTCAATGAATGGCTCTTCTTGTTCAGCCACCACTGCCTTACCCTTCCTCTTTCTTTGAGCATCCTCATCAATTACTGGCTCATTTTCTTTGACAAGATCAGTCTGTTCTTCAATTTCTTCAATAATTAGCGACTGCTGTCTCGTCTCTTTTCCACTCTCCCCCTTAGGTGAGTTATCCTGACCATCACCCTTCTCTCCAGATCCACCAGGAGCATAGGAACCACCAAAACCAGAACCCGAGGGTCTAGCTCCACTGGCACCGCCAGCACCACCAGCATCATCAGTATCAGGGGGAGCCTGAGTAGTTTGATCGTCAAAGCACTCTGGGGGAACAAAGCTCCTAACTGCATACAACATTCTGCTTATCTCTGTTGCCATTGTATGCATGATGCTTTCCACTGCTCCCATCCTATCATAAAGAGTGCTGCCCAAGACACCACCAGCATGGCCCAAGTCATTTACCTTGTTTGCCAAATCATCGAATGCTGTTGCTTGACTTGCCATTCGTGCTGCGTAGTCATCTAGAGCGCGCTTGTTGTCACCAACATGGATCCCTAACTGCCCCATTGACTGTCCAAACTGCTTTATTTCATTTTCCATTGTTGTCATACGAGTGTGAAGATTTTCAAGATTAAGGGACGGTGTTTGGCTTGGGTATCCTCGCTCTAAAAATCGTTCTGTTACTGTTTGTCGCTCGGTTTCGGGCCTTGAAAATGAAGGTCCCTCACTCCCTAAACGCTCACACACACTCCCTGTCTCACGCTCGTGTATGTCGTCAATAATATTCCTGAAAGTGAAAGCAGTACCTGCAGAAACTGGATAAGTTAAGTGAGTAGCAGTTATGGGATCTGTTTCTGTCATATCCTTAGGTGGAATCTCAGGTTGAGAGGCTGCAGAGTGTTCTAGTACAACATCAGAACCGATCCTCTCTGCAGCATCAGTATGTACCGGTGAAGGTACTTCTGAAGCAATGAAAGCTTCAGGCCTTTCTGAAGCAACAGGCTCTTCAGAAGGCTCCAGATCCTCACCAAGATTCTTAGGTGTAGAATGTGCAAAGGTAGAACCACTCTCGTGAGGTGGAGTGGGTGTGAATGACATTCTAGGTTTGGACTGGGCTGAAGAAGTTGCAGCATGTGAAAATTTGGCTTTCTTCCGAATAACTGGCTGCACTTCGGGGTCACTCTCCGAGCTCTCACCTAAATCTACAGATGCCAGCCTTTTAACTCCCGTCAGCAAGGGTGAAATAGAAGAATCAAGAGTTTCAGACTCAGAGTCAGAAATATAGCTCGCACCCTGGGATAGATCCTGCGGGCTAGCAGAATCTTGGGCAATGGAATCAGATTTAGATGAAGAAGTAGCAGTAGTGTGAACAGAGAGTTGCTCTTGTTCATAGAAATTACCTCCTTCATTACCTTGGTCAGCAAAGGGATCAGGATCAGCATGAGGAGTAGTTTGTCTTTCCCTTTGACCGTGAGAGTGGCCATCATCATCTTCATCACTTTGAGGCTCTTCAGGAATCCCTTGAAATGCGTCAGCATGTGCAGATGGATTCTGAGCATGTGAAGAGACGTGCGAGGTTCCCGCCATAGTAGTAATACCTGCATCATACTGAAGCCACACTTGAATATTAGCAGGAATAATCAGTGCTTTAGTGTGATGTTTATCCTGGTTCGCAATTGTTGTGAGTGACTTGGTGCCCATGCCAAGTGATGCAGATGTTTTACTCGATGCAAATGCCTGTCTTACAGCTAAAGCATTAGTTGGTACTAAATAATTAATGAGCATTTGTAAGAAACGAGGATACCAGCATACAACATTAGTAGTTGCAAGGTTTCTGTTGTTAGATGATCCCATTGTAGCCACTATTTCGGAAAGAACGATTCGTCCATAATTAATGTCCAGTTCACGGGCTAGGGAAACTGCAAAGATCTGTATGGGAATTGGAATCTGATGATAATCTTTTTCGCGCGGCCGAAAACATCTCGTGATGGCCTCGAAAAAGTAATTCCATTCCACCTGGAAGTATTGTTTCTGGATGGCGCCAGCTAAGATCCGTCCAGAAGGAGGATAGCATCCAATCTCCTCAAAGAATTTGAGACGATCTGCCGTTGAAGGTTCAGGGTCATAAACATCTTTAACTGGAAATCCCAGAACCCTGTTGAACACTTCCTCCGTTACTTCATATTCCTGACCCGCCAAGGTAAACCTGAAACCATAGGGGGTATTTTTGCTCCCAAAAGTAACCGCACTAGTCCATAATTGCTGTAAAGCATCATGGACTAGTGTTGGTTTAGCAGTAAAAGCAACACTAGCCTTGGAGTACAAATTAAGAAATCGTATCCAAAACTTGAAGCGCGGGAGATGATCACCAATTTCCGTACTAATGTTATAAAAATTATTTTTCGCAAGAATAAATTGGTGAGCCATTTGTAAAATAATTTTCCTTGAGTTAATGTGATATTTTGAAAAGAAACACGTAACGTAAATACGTAAGGAAAAAAATGTAATCTAATTAATTCCTTTTAGAGAATCGAGAAGATGAACAGCCGATTTGAACTAAACTACGGAATTAATTATAATCAAAATCAAAACAACCAAAATCCAGTCCAGTAAATAATGCAACCCTAAATCAGTGATATAAAAACTAAACTGTGTTTGTAAATAACCGTGATAGTTATGTGTATATGTGTGTATATGACAAACTGAACAGATGAACAGACGGGTCTAAATACACAATAATCAGGGCAAACAGAGAATAGTAAATATTAAACGGGCAGCAGTTCGAGATATGTAAGAGTTTTAACACGACTCGAATGAACAGGGGAATGACTGTTTGAAATCGCAGGGAGGGAGGGTGGGGGCTGTAAAAATTTAGGGTTAAAACAATTAGGTAAAAGTGAAAAGAAAGATGGGTTAATGTTGTATATATAGGCATATATGTGCAAAGACGAGAATATCCCTGTGAAAAAGGAAAAAAAACATTAAGTACATACAGGGGAACATCAAGTCGAACACTATCTCGAACATCTAAGTCGAAATTCGAGATGAGTTTCGAGATAGGAGTTATCTCGAACATCAAGTCGAATATTCGAGATAAAGTTCGAGATAACACTAACTCGAACAAATTATCACTTGATCAATTAATACAGCTGAATAAACCCACCAGGGAATCCTATCTCGAATATTAAGACAAAATTCCAAAGAAAATGAGTAAGTACAAACCTGGGAATACTATCTCGAACATCAAGTCGAATATTCGAGATAATGTTCGAGATGGGACTCAAGTCGAACATCAAGTCGAACATCAAGTCGAATATTCGAGATAATGTTCGAGATGGGACTCAAGTCGAACATCAAGTCGAATATTCGAGATAATGTTCGAGATGGGACTCAAGTCGAACATCAAGTCGAATATTCGAGATAATGTTCGAGATGGGACTCAAGTCGAACATCAAGTCGAATATTCGAGATAATGTTCGAGATAGAGATTAACTCGAACAATTTCCCAGACTTGGAAAAAAAAAATTCGAATATTCTTCCTAGACTCAGAATTTTCAAAATTTTTAATTTTGAAGATAGTCATAATAATTTGGCAATTTGTGCAATAAAAACAACAATTAAAATTTTGCCAAATTAAGATAAACATCAATTCAAGGATTTTTATCAAAGCAAATAATAAAAACATTCCTTGACAATTCTAAGGCCTCTTAAATTAAACAACATTACATGAAAAACACAGGTAAATTCATCTAAAAAATCAAAAAAAAATTAGAATAATATGAATTTAACTCTCCCTATGATCATGCAATCATACCAGCATAAATTCAAAGATTTAACTAATAATTACACATAAAACACAATGAATTCATGTAAAATAACACAACATGCATCCTAAAATACTCATTACTTAATCATTTTAAAGTCTAAGTCCATAATGATTAATTAGCATGCAGAAGTGATATTTTGAGCAATTGTAGAGATTATTTACATATGTTTTCAACTTTGTATCAATAAAATAGGCAAATGACAAGACTAAAAACATATGTTCATGATTAAAAACTAAAATTTTGCAGATAGCAGAAATCACTAACTTGTGTTAAGCATTCCCAATTCACCAACCAACCTATTGAATGTTACTTCATCAAGAGGTTTAGTGAATATATCTGCAATTTGTTGCATTGTGGGCACAAAATGTAGCTCCACAGTCCCCTCCTCGACATGTTCTCTAATGAAATGATACCTGATATCTATATGCTTGGTTCTTGAATGGTCTACAGGATTGTTGGTCATGGCAATGGCACTTGTGTTGTCACACATGATTGGAATCTTTTTGTGCTTCATGCCATAATCTTTCAATTGGTTCCTCATCCACAGTATTTGAGCTACACAGCTTCCAGCAGCAATATACTCAGCTTCAGCAGTAGAAGTAGATACTGTGTGTTGCTTTTTGCTTTGCCAGGACACCAATCTTCTGCCAAGAAATTGACATGCACCAGATGTGCTTTTTCTATCAATCCTGCAACCTGCATAGTCTGAATCCGAATAGCCAATTAGATTAAAACATGTATCTCTTGGGTACCAAATCCCTAGATTTGATGTTCCCTTGAGATACCTAAAGATTCGTTTGACGGCTATGAGATGTGATTCTCTAGGATCCACTTGGAACCTTGCACACAAACAAGTTGCGAACATAATATCGGGTCTACTTGCAGTTAAATAGAGGAGTGAGCCAATCATACCTCGATAGCTTGTGATGTCAACTGGTTTACCTGATTTGTCTTCATCAAGCTTCGTGGCTGTTGCCATGGGAGTCTTAGCTGTTGATGCATCTTCTAGATTATACTTCTTGAGTAAATCTTTGATGTATTTGGACTGACAGATAAAGATTCCATCTTTTCTTTGACTGATCTGTAATCCAAGGAAGAAGGACAGCTCTCCCATCATGCTCATCTCATACTTATCCTGCATTAACTTGGCAAATTTCTCGCACAAGCGCTCATTAGATGACCCAAAAATAATATCGTCCACATAGACTTGAACAAGTATTAAATCACTTTTTACATTTTTGTAGAACAATGTTTTATCAATTACTCCCCTAGTAAAACCACTTGCAATTAAGAACAAGGATAGGGTTTCATACCATCGTCTTGGGGATTGTTTGAGGCCATAGACAGCTTTGAAGAGAAGGTACACAAAATCTACAAGATCTGGATCAACAAAGCCAGGTGGCTGTTCCAGATATACTTCTTCTTCTAGCTCTCCATTCAGGAAGGCACTTTTCACATCCATCTGAAAAACCTTGAAGTTCTTGTGTGCTGCAAAGGCCAAGAACATCCTGACTGCCTCAAGTCTTGCAACTGGAGCATAGGTCTCATCATAATCAATACCTTCTTTTTGAGAATAACCCTTCGCTACCAAACGAGCCTTGTTTCGCGTTACAAGTCCGTCTTCATCCAGTTTATTTCTGAATACCCACTTAGTTCCAATTACTGATTTGTTCTTCGGTCGGGGTATCAGCTTCCAAACTTTCTGCCTTTCAAACTGATTGAGCTCTTCTTGCATTGCAATTACCCAATCAGCATCACCAAGAGCTTCTTCTATTTCTTTAGGTTCAAGCTTGGATAAGAACCCAGAATATAAGCAAATATTAGCCATGTCAGCTCTTACAGTTCTTCTAGTAGTCACACCAGCATCTGGATCACCAATTATTAATTCAAACGGATGGTCTCTACTCCATACTCGTTCTCTTGGAAATTGTCTTGATGATTCAGCTTGACTTTCTGAGTTGTTGTGTTGACTACTTGTTGTATTTCCACTAACTCCCCCTGAGTTAGTGTCAGCTCCTACCGAACTAGTGTCATCTCGTCTTGAGCCTTGAACGCTTGTCCTTGAGCTGCTATTTACTCCCCCTGAGTTGTTGCAGGATCGTGCGGAAGAAGTTTCTTCTGATCTTGTAGGATTCGATTGTTCATTAAGCTCAGATGTTTCTTCACGAACACTTGGAACATTTGAAATGATAACCAACTCAGGTTCATCTTCAAGTTCATCTAAGTCCAGATTCTGAAATTTAAGGGACTCTGGTTCACTAGAATCTTTAGATATTGATGGGAGTTTGGTATCGTCGAATCTGACGTTGTAGCTTTCAGTCACTTTTCGATCATTCACTAAGAATACCCGATAAGCTGCCACCACATCTGTAGAATAACCAACAAAGATTCCTTCTCGAGCTTTTGCTGCAAATTTTCCTAGATTTTCATTATCTATAAGCACATAGCATTTAGCTCCAAAGACATGAAAGTATTTGATTGTAGGTCTTCTGTTATTCATTAGTTCACATGGTGTCTTTTCTTTATCTTTTATGATCAGGGTTCTATTCTGAGTGTAACACACTGTACTCACTGCTTCGGCCCAAAAGTAAAGAGGAAGTTTTGAATCATACAACAATGTTCTTGCTGCTTCAACCAAAGTTCTGTTCTTCCTTTCAACTACTCCATTTTGTTGTGGAGTTCTCGGGGCTGAGTACTGACGACGTATTCCCTTAGATACACAGAAGTCATTCAGCACTGCATTCTTAAATTCAGTACCGTTGTCTGTTCTAATCGTCTTTACAGTAAGTGTTGAAACATTCTCAATTTGAGTGATGTGATTAATGATTAGGAAAGGTACTTCGTCTTTCGTCATTGCGAACAATACCCATGTATACTTGGAGAAGTCATCCACGATTACCAAAGCATATCTTTTCCTAGATAAGGATAGGACATTCACTGGGCCAAATAAATCCATATGAAGAAGTTGTAAAGGCTCAGTGATACTAGAAATTTCTTTACTTTTATGTGATGCTCGCTTTGACTTTCCCATTTCACAAGCTTCACAGAGTCCTTTAGGAGCAAACTCCATCTGTGGTAGATCTCTCACTAATTCTCGCCTCGCGAGAGCATTCATCGTTTTGAAGTTTAAGTGAGATAGCTTTTTGTGCCATAACCAGCTTTCATCATCTGAAGCTTTGCTGTAGAAACAGGTGACTTCATTCTGATTTGCCGAATCCATGTCTGCAACAAAAAGATCTGCCTTACGAACTCCTCTTAAAGCCAATGAACCTTCCTTAATGTGAGTGATTGACACGCCTTTCTTATTGAAGACAATTTCATATCCTTTGTCACGGAACTGACTGATACTCAACAGATTGTGCTTCAATCCCTCAACATAAGAGATATCTTCAATGATGACATTTCCAGTCTTCAGTTTGCCATATCCCTTCGTCACACCTTTGCTGTCATCTCCAAAGGTAACATAAGGGCCAGCTTTCATAACCAACTCTGTAAGCAGGGACTTGTTTCCTGTCATATGCCTTGATGCTCCACTATCTAGCACCCATAAGACTTTATTTCTTTTCTGCTTAATGCCCTGCAACGACAGATTGGTTAGGCGTTCTTCGGAACCCAACTTTGATTGGGCTCGGCTTTTCTATAAGATCGATAGTTATCAGGTATAATAACAGGAGATGCACTCTTTTTAACATTACTAGAGCTTTCGACTTTGTCTTTCCCTTTTTCAGACTTGACAGATTTGTCAGTCTTAGGAGAAGGCTTGTCACTCCTAACTTTAGGAGGACTGGCAGTCTTAGCTCTCATATGCTTCTTCTTGACATTAGAACTAGTAGCAGTATTTAGACATGTTTGACTAGTTGCATTCATCAAATTTACAAAAGTTTGCATGACGTTAAAAGTGCATGGCATACAATTAGGTTGACCACATTGTGCATGATTCTGATGCATGTTATTCATTGTATGTGGTACAGGCATGGCATGTGAAACAGGAATATTCACGTTAGATTTACATGCATAAGAAAGATGTTCAGTAGATTTACAGTGATAACATGCTTTCTTTACTCGTTCTGCCTTAACCTCCTTTATGCCCTTTTCCTTTTTACCCTGATTCTTAACAGCCTTAGCTCCTAATCCTGGTCTAGATTCTTCTCTAGGGGATTTGATTTTAACTTGCTTAATAGGAGTTATCGGTTGTTCTCTCTGGCGATCTTCCATCTCTAACTCATATCTAACTAATAATTCAGTCTCTTCTTCTTCTTGAGGAACGAAGTGTTTAAAGATAGGTTTGACAGTAGATTTAAGAATGCTAGGTATTTCATTTTTAATCTTACTTGAACTAGTATCTATAGGTCTTTTTCCATCCTTCTTCGATAAGTTAGAATAGTCAAGTCCTACACCTACTCCAGTTATCTTCTTAAATGTTCCACTATCAACATTCACTTTACTAGCTGCTAGTTTATAAGCTTCGCATTTAGTTTCTAACTCAGCTAGTTTATTCCTTAGACATGCTTCTATTTCTTCCTTAAGGTTGAGCTTGTGTTCCAAAGTTTTAATAGAGTCTCTTAGGGAAGTATCTATAGTGCAAACGGCCTCTAATTCTTCCACTTTTGCCTCAAGCATTCTGCATTTGGCAACAATTGTTTTCTGTTCTTTTTGAGAAGTATTTAGGCTTTTGCACAGCATATAGATCTCTTCGCTAAGAGCCCCGTTCTGCACCTTATAATCATCTAGAGACATTTCTTCCTTAAGGGTTAGAACTGGTACCTCCGATTCATCTGACGTTTCAGCCATGAGGGCAAAGTTTGCTGTATGAGTAACTTCTTCCTCATCTGAATCATCCCACGCTCTTCCTTCTGTGACAACTAAAGCTCTTTTTCCATGTCTTTCCTTCACCAGGGCCTCATACTTGCTTTTGAGGGCTTCATAAGTTTCTTTTGGATATGTCTGTTTAGGCTTCTTGCAATCTGTAGCAAAGTGTCCAGCTTCACCACAGTTATAACATTTGAACTTCATTTTGAAATCCAAAGGAGATTTGTAGCTGGTACTCTTACCTTTGCCTTTGTAACCTTGAGAACTACCACCACCCCTAGTAACCCGATAGTAAGATGAAGATTTACTCTGCGGTCGGTTACTCTTTCTGAATCTTATATTGCTGAACTTCCTTGCCATGTATGCCATGACACTGTCATCCATATTGTCCAGCTCTTCTTGGGTGAAGTAGTCGTCATCACTATTTGATGTGCACTCATCATCATTTTCAACTTGAGATGATGCAGGTGATGACCTAGGCTTTTCTGCAACCATTGCCTTTTTAGACTCTACCTCATCAGCAACTAACCCTGATGCAGCTTCTTTTCCTCTTGAATCATTATCCCATGCTTGATCTTGAAGTGTTTCCAGCTCATAGGTCTTTAGAATTCCATAGTATTCTTCCAGAGTTGTTGTGTGCAAATCTCTGGTTTCTCTAACAGCATAGACTCTATGTTCAATACTTTTTGGCTGGTTCCTCAGATATCTCGTATTGACTTCAACCACGGGGAGAGTTACACCTCTCAGATTCAAATCCAAAACCAACTGACTGAATCTTAGATAGACATCGGTTATACTTTCTCCTTTTCTTATTCTGAAAGTGTCATACTCCATCTTGAGTATAAGTGTTTTGTTGCTTCTGACCTCAGAGGTACCTTCCATGACGACCTCTAGCTTGTCCCAAATCTTCTTTGCTGTAGTTAGTCCTTTAACTACATTAAACATCTCATGATCTAGGGATTCCATCAGTGTTTGTCGAACGGATGTGTCGAAAGATATATGCTCCTTATCAGCATCTGAAAAGTCTACTGCCTTCTTCGGCTCAGACCGTTGTGGTACAACCACATCTCCTTCCATATGCTCAGGAACAACAACCATTGGTACAAATTTACCTTTATCGAGAACTTCCAGATATTCAGGATTGACGGACTCAAGGTAAAGTTTCATTCTCAACACCCATTCTTCATAATGATCTCGGTCGAACATTGGAATCTTGAAATTGTTTTTAGGTGCCATCTAATTGTGGATTTAAAGTAAAGATAATAAACTTTTCTTATTACTTGAGTAGTAATTAAAAGAAAATTAAATTATCTCAAAATAAATCAAACTTCAAATTTTGATCACCAAAAAAAATTTCTAAGTACCAGGACAATGCTAAGTAGAATATCTATGTAGAACTTCTGCCTAAGTCGAAATTCTCCAAGTCGAAATTTTCTAAGTCGAACTTTTGTCCAAGTAGAATATCTTAAGTCGAATATTCAAGTAGAATATTCAAGTAGAATATTCTATGTAGAACTTTTGCCTTGGATAAAATTTGCTGCAGGTCACTTATCACACTTTTTGACTTTTGTGGTTTTTCTCACCCAACTCACCTAACACACGTGCAAGGTACTGAATATCTTCTGTAATACTTTTTGCTATGAGATATATGTCAAATCAAAAGCCAATAACACCTTTTTGTCTTTTTGAAAAGGAAATCAAAAAGTTGCTGGGTTTGTCTTCTTTAACAAGAATAATGATGAACACTCAAGAACACCAAATATCAAAGTACCCAGATTAATTCACAAAAATTATCTAAAATCCATCCAAGCTAATTAATCACACCTGGAGTATTTAAATAATTTTTCGGATGAGTTTTCACTAGAAACAAATTAAGGCCCACTTTTCGAGACAAATTGAAAAGTAGTTCTGGAAGATGAAAACTCACAATTCTTCTACCAAACACAAGGATCTATGTTTTGTATATTAAACATGAAGCTCTGATACCAATTGTTAGGTCCAAATGTGTTGTAGAGGGGGGGTGAATACAACTTTACAAATTTAAGAAGCAATAAATGCAATGTAATAAATGAACATACTGATTCAAGGAATATATGTTTTATATATATCTTGAAAAGGTTGCTACAACATTCATTACAAAGTACATCAGAAGTAAAGAGGGTAGTAAATGATACTAAGCTCGGTGAATATACTCTCTCTCTTTTACAAGTGTTTTTCTCGAAAATATTGCTCTTATTTTAAATAAAACACAAGTACTTCTATTTATACTACTTGTAATCTATGTCCTGTAGACTTCAAAGACTAAGATGTACGTGGCCCAATGTTGTCCACATAAATCTTATCTTATCTTGAAAGCTTGGAAATCTGCCAATTAGATGATGCCATGTGTCATGTTGAAACTGCCCTCCATGTAGAATATCTACTTGAGAATTTCTACTTGGCCATCTCGAATATCTAAGTAGAATTTCTACATAGGAATGTTCTACTTGGCTATCTCGAACATCTAAGTAGAATTTCTACATAGGAATGTTCTACTTGGCTATCTCGAACATCTAAGTAGAATTTCTACATAGGAATGTTCTACTTGGCTATCTCGAACATCTAAGTAGAATTTCTACATAGGAATGTTCTACTTGGCTATCTAGAACATTTTGCACTTAGAGAAATTCTGGGCTTCAACTTGAAACTTCAATGCAACATCTTGAACTTGTGATTTCTTTATGTCTTCCATATTCTTCAACAAGCTCTTGAACCTGGATCTCTATTACTGACATAAACATGCTATCAATGTCCTGACACTTGATGCAATGGTCTGATTCATAAGTGACTAGTCTTGATAGTGTTTCTGCTTCTTGAATAGATTACCATATTCGATTAGTAATGTGGCTTTCCAAATATTGCTTTCCTTCTTGTTCACTTGAAATCAATTAGTCTTATTGATACTGATTGCTATGATCTTGAATCTTTAGGTTACAAATCACTGAGGCATGAACAACTCTGACTTGAACTTCTTTCAATGATTTCTTCTTTATTTGATCATAGTTAACATGTTGAATTGTATCAATTACACTGTCTTCATTTAGCATTGATTTCTTTGTGGCTTCAAGTTCTTGATTGTCTTCTGGTTAAGTATCTTTTCTTTTAGTTGAGTTACATAAGTTATAGTGTTACAAGTTTAGACACTCTGCCTTTCAAAAAAGCAGTAAATAATAATTATGAAAACATGAATCAGGACAAAGAAAGTAAACTAGACACAAAGAATCAGATTATCAGAAGTATTTTTATGAGGTTGCTACTTTACACTGGAAGAAGTTCATTAATATGTTCAAGCATCAGCAAAAAATAAAGAAGTAGTATTTCAGAAGAGTTCAGAAGATACAGAAGATTCCAAGTGGCTACTACAGAAAGATTCCAAGAAAAAAAATATTAGATACAAAGTTAGAAGCAAAAACAAGACAAAAGATCACAGCTTTTAAAGTTAAAAGGTGAAGAATATTTATTTTAGTATGACACAAATAAACCAGACAGTACAATTATGTGTCAACTAATTTAATAAATATTTATCATCTAGCATAAGTGATTTTCAGACAGAAGACAGTGAAGACATAAAGACTCAAGTCAAATCTACAGTGGTTGTGCAGTGAAGAAACTAAATTAATTCTACTATCAAAAGTTAATTAATTATTTAATTTATCTACTTAATTAATTCACCTTGAATTGATTTAATTTATAAATTATTTAATTATAATTAGTGGAATTAATTAAGTTAAAAAGAATATTTTATTTAACAAATAAAATAAGTCTTACTGCATTAATTAGAAAGTCTTACCGAATAAGACTTTAAAAAGTCTTACCGAATAAGACTTTAAAAAGTCTTACCGAGTAAAAATATAAAAGTCTTACTGAATATTGTTTAAGATTTTTAATAAAAGTCTTACCGAATACTGTATAAGACTTTTATAAAAGTCTTACCGAGTTAAGACTTTAAAAAGTCTTACCAAGCAATCTGGAAAAGTCTTAACGAGCAATTTGGAAAAGTCTTACCGAGCTACAAAAGTCTTACCGAGTAAAAAATAGTTGTGCCCATATTATTTTAAAAGCTTTGAAGGCTAATTTATAAAGTCTTTTTGATTTTTTTAAATAAGTTTTATTCAAATGTCTTGCTAGCTTCAATCTCTATAAATATGAGGTTCTTGTCTTCATTATTTATATTGTTGAAAACATTCGAATTCAGTAATTTGTCTGCATTGTAATATTCACACACTTTATGTGCTGGTTTGAAATATAATTGTTAAATTAGAACAATTCATGTCAAAATCATTCTAGAACACTTTATCAGTTATATAAACTTTCATCATATTAATTTTGTAATACTTTTCAAGTTAAAAATCATATCTTCTACTTGAAAAATATTTCATAAAAATTAATATTTCGTGAGAAATAAAAATAATATTTTAAATTCAATATTCCGTGATTAAATATTGATATTATATTCAACCCCCCTTCTACAATATCAGGGACCAACAAACAACCATTGTTTTGGTACTATGAATCAATGTTGAACATACATTGAAACAAGTATTTTAAAACAAATCATTTTAAAAATGGTTGGTACCTCGAAAGAAAAAGTATTCTAAAATAAAATAGCATTCACAATAGTGGGTTTAATCACAAAGTTTCTGTCAATTTAAAAGGAAAAATTAAGTGAGTAAATGGTTTTGAAAATATAGCATTTAAAAATAGTTTTTGGGAGAGGATAAAATATTTGATATTTAGAGAAAAAAATTATCCTCAAGAAAATTTGATTCACACCCAAGGTTTTTAGAAATTAAAGTAGGGTTGTAAATCAAAAGATTTTCAAATGAGAAGTTTTGAAAAAGAATTTTGAAGTTTTCTTATCTAAAACTGATAGAAAAATGAATGTATTTTTGAATAAAATATTTTGAAAAAGAAATAGACAAGAATTTCTTTTTAATACATTCAGGTTTAAAACATTCAGTCAAAGAGAGAAAACTAAATATACTAATACTAACAACTTTTTCAAAAACCAATTTTTACTTAGAATAAAGACTAAGCAAATATATTATTATCAATATATCACAATTATTTTGTAATAAAATATTATTCAATTATCACAGAGTAATAACTGAGAATATTTATACTACAAATAATCATGCTGCAAATTTATTTTAATTTATTTAAATCGTGGAACCGATATATCACTGAATTGTTCTATATCATCATAATTTAAATATATCAAAATAAATTAAATACTTATGTTGTACTAAACAATTGCTAAGGACATGCATATAAATCAAATAGGCATGACAATCATTCAGTAGAACAATAAGCATTAAGACATATTTTTATTATTAGTGATTTTCAGATAATCAACATATATTATCACTAATATTAAAAATATCACAATTAATTGCACAGAAATATTAACAAAATATCATTAGTTGATATTTATCAATAATTTCAAAATGCAAGTAGTTATACTTTTAATATTTTATCAAATTAAAATTATGAAACTAATAAATATTGAATTGCTTTAATCCATAATTTTAATAAGATAAAATAGTTTCGCTAAATACTAAATATTCATCAGATTGAATATTAGTTTTTAACTTCTTACGCTATATCTAATAATCGTCACTCAAAATATTGTAATTATACTCATACAAATTATTAGTGATATACATAAACTCGAGGAAATAGTTGAAAAGAAATTCACAAGTCCTTTAAATATTGACATTTAATACTTGTGATCCTAATTACAACTCCTCCCAAATAAAATCATATTTTAGAAAATATAAAATATAAAATATTGAGAATTTTATACACATGACTTAGAAAATAATTCAGCTTTCAATATTAGTGATTTTTGAAATATGCATTAGTTACTTATAACAGAATTCTAAATAATATCACTAATACCAAAAATGTCACAATTATTTGTAACAAAATATTTAAAAGTATCATAGCAAAATATCAGAGCAATTAAGTAAGATGTCATTGACTAACACTTATCAAATATTTAACATACAAATAATTATGCTGCTAACTTATGCTAGAAAATTTAACTACCACATATGCATATAACATTGTAAGAATAATAATTAAACTAGTAGTAAAAAGTACGAGGTACTGGATTTAAAATTAATTCACAAGTCCTTTAAATATGAAAATTTTAATACTTGTGAACTCATTTAAGAATTCCTTGCAGATGTGATTTCCAACAAATATGCATATAAATAATATCCCAAGTTCACTAACCTACTTAGACAAAATGAATCTATCAAGTTTTTAGCAAATATCTGCAAGTTATTCTATTAAGGACAATCTCCAAAGAAATGATACATTTTGTCCTTGCGCTTGTTCCACATGGTATAGAGAATATCCAGCAGAGTTGTTGGAGTTGAAGTAGTTTCCTTATTTAGAAGGTCAGAGCATCATATTCACTAGTTTCTTTAATTTCCGCCTTTGCTGCAACTGTGTATTGAGTGTTTCTTCTCATTTCAACAAGAAATCAACTTCTTCCCGAAATTGACAGCTTCTAGAAATTACTTCCCTGTCTTTCTTACAACCTGCATTATATCTATATAGTCAATTAGGTTAAACCTAGTATCTTTAGGGTACCTGATTCTAAGAATTGGTAATTCCTTAAGATATCTAATAATTCATATCTTAGCTATAAGATAAGATTTTCTAGTATCCACTTGGAAACTTGCACCTAGGCATATTGAGAATAAAATATATGGTCTGTATGCAATTGAATAAGTCATGAGCTAATCATATTTCTATAGCTTGTCACTTCAGTTCATATACCTAATTTGCCTTGATCAAGCTTAGTGATTTGCTGGAAAGAAGTCTTGGCAGGTCTAGAATCTTCTAAAGTGCGCATCTTCAAAAGGTCTTTGACTTACTTTAATTGTCATCATTCTTTTGAACTACTTATAATCCAAAAAGAATTGTAACTCTTCCAACATGCTCATCTTGTACTTACTCTGCATTTACATGTCCTTGACATTTTGATTGAATCCCTAACTCCATTCATAGAGAACTTGAGAAGAGAATGATATACAAATTCCAATGGATCTGCAACATCAAAGTCCAGGAGTTGTTGTACATCAACTTATTTTTCTAACTCATTATTCAGGAGTGCACTTATTCACATTCATCTGATACATATTAATGATTGAATGCTTAACAGGTGCTAGAAATATTCTACTGTTAGGACATCAACTTGTTCAGCCCTAATATGATCAAGTCTCATCACTGGTACTTGTAGTTAGATCTTGAAAGTCCCAAAGATTATGTTTCCATCATCATTGATACCTTCTACTTGATAGTAACATGTAGCAACCAGTTTGGCTTTGTCCCTCATAATAATGCCAATAATTATCCATTTTCTGAAAACCCTTACTGTACCAATTTCAGCATTGTCTTGTGGTCTAGGTTCCAGCTTTAGTAGATTCTGCCTTCGAACTGATTGAGATCATCTTGCATTTACAATCACTCAATCTGGATCAATCAGTGCATCTTCACTCTTCTTTGGGCTACCAACTGTTAACAATTATTATTTCCCGAAGAATAACCATTTACTTTGCATATCACTTCTAGCCTTTACTCCAAAATCCGGATCACTAAGAACTAGACTCCAAGATTGACTTTGACTTCAAACCTTTTGTCTTGGCAGATATATTCTTAATGTATTTCTTCGATCTTCATTGTGTTGAGTATGACTAGTAGATCCTTGTTTTGTTTTCTCCCTCTGAGTTGCTGCTAGGATGTATTGAAGATCCTTCACCTTTTTTAGTGAATTCTGTTAAAGTTCACGAATTGTATAGTTTCACTACCATTTCCACTAATAGGATCTGAATCATCATCATTATCATTGTTTCCTTCTGCAACCTCAGTTTCATCATCAATATATGAATTTGACTCTGACGGAATGTCAAACTTCAAAGATTTAGAATAGTCTTTCATTTGAATGCTTGAGAGCTTGGTGTAGTAGGACGACACATTCAGACTTTCAATCACCTTCTGGTTTTCAATCACATATGTCTTGAAAATTTTCAAATTCAATGAGTAGCCGAGGAAAATTGTTCCACGAGTCTTAACTTCAAACTTGCCAAGATACGCATATAAATCTTCAATAAATATCAATTTTCTCCAAACACACGAAAGAGCTTCAGTGTTTGCTTCTATTTAGCCATTAACTAATATGATATCTTTTCACGATCTTTGTTGATTAAAGTCTCATGTTGTGTTAATTGCTTCAGCTTCAAAGTACCTTTGTAAGTGCAGAATTCATATAGAACTTTATTCGCAAAATTTAGTTCCATCATTTGATGTCAAAGTTCTCACAGCTTACTTTGTTTCCAACTTGATCTACCTAATGTGATCAATCACCATCTGTGATACATTATCTGTTGAATATATGAACATCACCAAATTATAATTAGAGTTGTCAACATCCACCACTAAGCATGTTTCTTCCATGACATAACTTGCTTCAATGTGATGTTTTCACTAACTTCCCTATACGACATACTTCAGAATGTCCTTTTATAAAGAATTCCATATGAAGCAGTCATCTCACTAATTTCATCTTTATCAAAGAATCTATTGTCTCGAATATCAAGTTTGAGAGCTTCTTATGCCATAGTTAACTCTTTACTGATGAGCTTTACAAAGAAACTCACTTCACCTTTGCATATTGAATCCATGTCAACTACGAATAAAATTCATCACTCTCAGTTGAGTGAGCTTCCATCTTTCTTGCTTGAAATCAAACACTTTTCCTTTTCAATGCTTTTCCAGAAAACCCTTGATAAAGAATTCCCGAGTGCCCTGTAAATAGTGCTTAAGTCTGTCGACAAGAAAGATGCTTCCATTGATGACAACCAAAAATCACGATAGCCAAGTCCCTTGTACATCCTTTACTATCATCTCCAAAGGTTACCATTAGATAATCTTTCTTAACCAATTGTGATTTCAGAGATTCAATCTTAATCATATACCTTGAACAATAAATGTCACGAAATTACATAACTTTTACCTTTTGTTACATACTCTGTAATCACAAATGATTAAGCTTCTTGGTACTCAACTTTAATTGAGTCCAGATGGGTTAGAGATATTGCTTTCAACAGTGGTAACAACATCTTCAACCTTAACATGCACAAATTTATCTTTGACTGATTACTTCTCATTTACAACAGCCTCGACAAGGTAGTCTTTAGTCTATGAGATTAGTTATTCCAGTCTAACTTAAGGTGGACTAGCAGTCTTTAACCTATTATGATTCTTATACATGTTTTTCCTAAGATTATGCATTTTCAAATATAACTGAAAAAGCATGGAAATAAGAACATATGGTAAACATTCAGCTTCAATGCATTATATATGATAATTATGCAATTCAGGCATGTTATGCATATTATAAAATTCAGTACTATCTACTTTAACCATTATACACAAATGTGACAGGTGACAAGAAGATTTACAAATATTCAATAATTTTCTAAAAGTATATAGAATAAAAGGACTAATAAATTAATTACTAATTCTGTCTAATCCATTTCTGTTATTTTCTACATTTTAATTATCTCTAATTATTTAAGTCAGTTTTGGATTAATCCTCGAATCTACAACTTTTACTGACTACTTAGATAATTCTACCATCTTTTAATATTCTACTCCTTAACAAACAATACATGAAATGATATGACTTTTAAGTACAACTATGTGAGCAGGAGCGGATCATATGAAAATAAACACATAAACAATTTCAAGTAAGAATAAATATAAAATATTTGATCTATGACCTGTTTGTCTATTAGCAATTTTCATAACATTAGCATAGGTATTAAATCATATAAGATTTAAGTCAAGTTCAAGCAAATGTTCAGGGAAACACCTAACCGTCTAGAACCACCTATCTAATTCTTGATATTCATTTTACTTCATAGAAAATCAAGTGTGAAATATACTGATTAAACTTATAAATCCTAGCATGCAATATCTTATTCTTAGCAATCAATTAAGCATTTAAGTCCTAAGATGTTAACTTGTTGACATATGATACATTTCAATACTTAATACTTTTGTAGTTCTGAATTAGATACAAGTATACTAGTTAGAATGTGTACCTGTGAAGTGCTTAGTGATTCATCTCCAGTATTGGTCATTGATGTTAGATATCCATGTGGTTCATTAGTGTCACTGATAGAATCAGCCTTGCATTTAACTTCACCAACAAATGATTTCCCTTGTTGCATCCTTACTAATGCTTGATATTCCTGCTTTAAACCAACACATTGTCTGTCATCATTTGCTTGTACAGGCTTCTTCAAACTGTGTAGCAAAACCTTGATCTTGTGTTTCTATTTTAAACCATCCATGACTTGCAACCGCCTCTTGAACTGATCTTGAAAATCTCCTCTATGGAATCTATAGGTAAGGACATTAGATTAAGAATTGGGATTCTGTATGAATCTGATGTCACTGAACTTCTACTTGCCTTGCAGACTTGACTTGCAGTCCAGTTCTCAAGTTATTCCAAAGTGTAAGATTTACTTTAAACACCTTGACCACTACCTTGAGCTACAACATTTTCAATTCAGCTTCTTGGATCATTTCATTTTTGTTCAGAGGTTCTCAACCTTGACTTCAATCAAATTTGGTTCATGGGTCACAAATACATTGGATATTCTAACAACTTGCTTTATTAAATATTATCTTCTTCGTCTCTTGTTCTAGTTCATAGGACTTTAGAACATAGAGTTCTTCTAAAGACAATGTGGTTGTATCATTAGATTCTCGATGGTTGTAATCCTACATTACAGATGATCTGCAGTGTTAGCATGAACTTTCTGTAATCTCTCTTTAGAATAATCTTTAAGGCTTGTACAGAGACGCCGGGTAGTTCAGTCTGTTCTCCTTCACTACTTCAAACCCTTACATTTTTCATCCAAAAATTCAACTCAAATCAACCAAAAATTGAACCTGTTAGGAATCTACATGTAATTTGATGATAACATTTATCTTATAATCATATAAATTTTATCTGATGTAACTGATCAAATGATATGAAAGTTATAAATATCAATTGATCAGGAAACCATTTATCAGTTGAAGTTTTTATATAAATCAACTGATAGTTTGGATTGTAACATAGGTGTACTTAGTCTATTTCAATCGATAAGGTGTAAATCAATTGATATTATTCTTATCAATTGATGTTAGAGTCGATTGATATAGATCATCAATTGATGTGTAAATTAAACTGTCAAGTTATAATTATTTGAAGACAGGAAATTGCACAAGTGAAGGATGATCGATTGATATTGAAGCATCGATGGATGAGAGATCAATCGAAGAAACCAAATCAAGTATTGAAGACCATCGACTGATGTGAAGACCCATCGATTGATATATTGATTGATAACATATATCAATCGATAAGTCTTTATTTATCAATCGATGGATATAAAGATCAATCGAAGAAGAACATCAGTTGATGGATTAAAGGATGGATCAATTGATATGCTTAACAGTAAATTATCAATTGATTGTGACAACACAGAAGGACTATCTGTTGTAGATCCAGAGGACAAAAGCACACCTATGGAAGACAGTCTATTACGACTGTGAAAACTCAATCAGAAGCTGTCTTTCAAGCCTGTTTTCTAAAAGTAGAAAAAGGCTAGGATAGGAATTGTAAAAACACACTTGTGGTATATAAACAAGTTAGACAATATTTCTTAATCAACTGTTCTGCCTGATAGCATATTGTAAGATCAGTTGATTTATTTTCTAACCTTGTAAAACGAAGCTAGGTTTCTTTTAACCTAGGAATATTGAGCAAAAATATACACTGATGGAAAAACTAATCCATCAGTAATTTTAAATCTACTTGTTCAGTGTTTATTTTCAGTGTTGAATTTGTTCAAACATATTCTCTCAAACTCTCAAACATCAAGAACAAATATTAAAAGAAGGAAAAAGTTTAAATATTTGTATTCAACCCCCCTTCTATAAATATTGACATTGTTATAAGGAATAACAAAACCCAAATTAATATCTTCTTTTCCAGCATCCGAATAACCAGTGGGATCCTATAGAGTAAACCTCTGAGGAAATTAATACAACCTCCTCTTCAACCTATTCCAGAATTAACATCATCGGGTTCTATTCAGTCAATTTTAGTTGTCTTCAATAATCAAAAAAATCTTCAGCTACAAACCCTTGAGCACCCTCGAATTAATATTTAAGAAAAAAATTAGATTTACAGAATTTTTAATTTTCTTAGAAAAAAATTAATCAAAAATAAAAATTAACAAATAATTAATTTTCAAGAATTTCAAATTTTCTTAAAAATTAAAATATCGTAAATTAATATTTAAGAAACATTTTAATTTTCAAGAATTTTAAATTTTCTGAAAAAATAAATAAATCTAAAGCTTTTCTTGCGCGTTTGATTTTTTTTGCACTTCTCCCTGGAACTGTCATGTACAGGCGCAACAAAATTTATGTTGCGCTGCTCCACTGAAACAACAGTATAGGCGCAACATACATGTTAATCAATCAAGTAGGCGCAACCAAATACAAACAACAAAATGCAACCAAATCCCTGTAGTACACTGCTTTTTGCTAACCACGTTTAAAAGTCCAGCGCGTGCATATCACTTCAACATGTTGAATTCAATTGGTGCATTAGTCGTGTGATACACATCAGGTGTAAGCAAATCATGGTTGAGTAAATTGAACAAAAATGGACCAACCTAAATGTTTAATAAATATAAATTGTAAACTTTATTTAATTTATAAAATAAACTAATTAAAATTTATAATATAAACTTATAAAAGTTTATAAAATAAATTTTTTATAAGTTTATAAAATAAATTTAATATTAATTTTATAAAATAAACTAATTAAAATTTATAATATAAACTAATAAAAGTTTATAAAACAAATTTTATAAAGTTTATAAAATAAATTTAATATTAAGTTTATAATATAAACTAATAAAAAATTATAAAACAAATTTTATAAAAGTTTATAAAGTAAACCTATTAAAAGTTCATAATTAAACTTATTTAACAAGGCCTCCATTCTGAGTCCAAACAGTTTCGGCACGGTGAGCTTCACTGAGCTACGGATCTTGATTTGTATATCAATCAGCAGGCTCTGATACTAATTGTTAGGCCTCGAAGTATCGTAGAAGGGGGTTGAATATGATACTAACAATAATTTAAATTCTTTTCGAAATTTGTGGATAAATAAATTATTGCCTCAGAGTGGGTTTAGCTATTTGTAGTGTTTAGGAGAGCTGCTTACTAATTTTCTGTGTGTCCGAATAAATCAATTTAGTTCAAGAAAATTAGCTAGAAAATAAACGGGACAAGATTTGGGGAATATATCTTTTTTATATATACCCGGAGGTTGCTACACCCAGTTAAAAATATAACTGGTTCCCGAAGAACAAAATGAGTTATTCGCTACTAACACAAAATTATAAGGTTCAGTTCTTATATAAATATATCTAAATTAGTACAAGAAAAAACTGAGTTCGTAGGGAGTGATATCTAGGATCCCTGAGCATTTTACATTAAAGAATCGGGTCCTAATATCTAATGGGAAGCAAGTTATGGGTATGTATAAATTATTCTCTTACTCTGGTCATAACAGTAGCTCTCTACATATTTTATGTTGAAGAAAACGACTCTCCAATGAGTGGCTCACATCTTCTTATATGTGTAGTCTTTTAAATCAATAAAGTAGGCTACTGTAATTTGATTGGCTGAGGGCTAAGTGGACCCAAGTAATATTTGGTTGCGCCAAGAAATTTTTGTTGCGCCTAAGGAATTTTGTTGCTCCATAAAATTAAGTTGTGTCTGGTACTGTATTGTCCTTGTAGTGGCACCACAAAGTATTTCCTTGCGCAAATTGTGAGTTTGTTGCGCCTTATAGAGTGAAGTCATTGTGCTTGGTGCCACAAAATCTTTCGTTGTGCCTTGGAAGCTTTTGTTGCACCTAGTTGCTTTTGTTGCACTTGAGTTGAATTTCATGGTCAAAGTGCAATTTAATCACCTCACTTTGACCCTCTTTTCATTCCTTGACTGAGATTCACCAACTTCCATTTTTTGTACCAAAGTCTTGTCACATTACACCCTATACCCTGAGTAATTTCCATTCTTCGACTGTAGTTCAGAAACTTTCACTTTTCATACCAAGGTTGTGACACTTTACACCCTATACCCTTTGAGTTGTTTAGTTGTTTGGTTGTAACCTCTACAAATCACTTTTCGTACCTTAATAAATGATCATTCTTTCCAAGTACGTTCTTCAACTTAACAATTCTTCTATAGATAATACTCATATTCCTTTCACAAACTGATGTCGCCTAGTGCAACTGGTCTAGTTCACAGATGAATAACTTCGATCCAGGTCTGCGTATTATTGCCTCACGTATATTGTTGAGTTTGCAGCAACTTTATTTTTTCAAACACTAACTGTTAATAAACATAGTACTTTCATTGGAATCTTTTCTGGTACTTAGACAACGTCTCCATTACTACCACAATCTTGAATACTTCATTCTCTGTTCTTCACTAACGCTTGAACATATAAATGAACTATTTACAGTGAGTATAACTTCAATACTGCAACTATCTTTTTTAACATTTGTCTTTACCTTGTCTTCAATTATTCTAGATTTTTATGCTTCTAACACTGCATATCTTCAATCAATGTTAATACACTGAAATCTTCTAGTGGCACTCTTATACTGTATCTTCAACACTTCTGAAACCCTGAAAGTCTTTACATATTATTATTCACTAACACTTGAACATATTAATGAACTTCTTTCAGTGACCTATAGTAGATTCAAAACTTCTTCTAATGTTCACTATATTTGCCTTGTCTTTATTTCTTCTCGATTTTATGTAGACGTAGTATTATTTACTTGTCATCATTTTCTTGTGTTGAGTTATCGTGATTACTATTCATATAGTTTCGCAATCTCACCAACAATCTCCCCATATTTGATTGTTAAACTTAGAAAAAAAATCTCATAAATATGATAACTCAACTAACAACTAGAAAAAGTAATGGTCTGGGACTTGTAAATAATGCTACTGGTTTTTCTGGATCAGATTCTGCATTTCCAGAATTCTTGTCTATCTAAAATGAAAGATGTTTATTCCTCTAGCACTGAACTGATATTCATGTAGTATCATCTTCATTTCTATATGTTTGAGATATATCTGCTTCGAAATCCTTCATAGTTTAAACTTAAAGAACTTATCATGAACAAAGATTCATAAGAATCAAAATTCCTAGGAACGTCTTCAGTTAAACATAGAACATAGCTCAAGTAATGTTCTCCTCTTGAGAATGTGATTCTGCTTCTTTTTCTTCTTCTCCCTTTAGAAGAACAATGGAAGTGTCATTCCTTTTCTGTATATCCCACTTGAATGAGGAATCCTCCACTGACAACTCCTTTCAAGTATATGATAAAGTTTCTTGATTCCCCCATAAGGATATGGATCAGAAAAATTTACTTTTTCTTATTCTCCCTCTAAGGATATTAACTTTTCCCCTAAGGTTACGAAGATAAGTCTTTCTTCTTTTTCTTGTCTACTAAATTCCCCCCCCCCCTTAGTTGAGGAATCCTCCAATGGACCATCTTTTGAATGGCTTGTCTTTTAACGAAGGTTCACATTTGGCATTGATTGGGAAAACATAGTAGCTTTTTTTTTTCCAGAAGTAGCAAGGGTAAGTGTTTGGTCTGTGATTTCCTCACTTCTATTACATTCTGTTTGTGTTTACACTTCAGTGTCTAGCACTTGGAAGTGTGTCACTCTTTCTCTCCCAATCTCTCACTCAAGTGTATATCTCCATCACTTTCACTCAAGTGTTTATCTCCCTTACTTTCACTCTGCATTCCGAATATAGCCTTCTGTACCTATAAGTGAAATTCATCAATTCATTTATATTCTCATCACCTGATTCTCCAGAATGAACTGAATCACTATTAAGTGGAGAATTGCCTCATTCAGGTGTTCTTGATCTATCATGCATATGTATTGTCTCAGTACTAGACTCAATAGCTTTTGTTAAATCAATGTCTAGTGGAGCCTCACCTCTTTGAGACGGGTTATCCTTAGATATAAAATCTGTTAGGGAATCCCGCCTTCCTCTATCAAGGGGTTGCCTCACACTTTCTCCGTAAACGGGAGGTGAATTTCCCTTTTCAGGGTCTAGAAATGTTCTTTCTAGGAGGGTCATCACGTTGAATTCTGTAATAAATATCCCGCACAGGATTTACTTGTGAAGGCCCTGCTGTCTCAACAACTTCATCTACCATAACAAATGGTAAATAAAGAAGTTAATGGATATTGCATGTACCTCTCACTGTGCACTCCATGCAATGTGTTCCTATAATTTATCTATTTAGGCTTACCATGAGCGTGAGTGCCAGTGGTGTGCTTGACTTATTATAAGGTGCTCTGGCTGATGAGCGAATTTCAATGGACTCACCTTGATGAGAGAATGATTCCAGAGACAGTTTTATTGCCTTTTCATCTCTGCATCCTTTTGAGAAGATACAGATGAGCTTACAGATACCTCAGTTTATATACTATTTTTTTTCTCTAGAGGTAGAGCTGTGGGTGCACTTCTGACTTCATCCTTATTTATTGTATCAAGTGCAATTTCTCCCTTTTAAACCTCTAACTTACAATGTTTTCTTATATCTCTAGGGGTTAATATATAGAAGTTGATGAATTAGTGTTTGGTACTATGGTCTAGGTAAGAGATTTATGGGTTTTTAACCTCTTGGTCAGCTTCTAAAGCCATTAGGGCTAAACGGATAGAATGAACAAGAAAAGATAATCATCTTAACATTCCCAAACTTATTTTCAAAGATTTGGTGAGAATTAACCTCCATGATGAAGTGGAGTTAATCTACCCTGATTTTGTTCAGGTATTTATTTCTAGTCTCTCTTCTTCTCAACCTCAATCTTCTTTGCCTTCTGTGTCTATGGAGGGTGTTAGTAATGACCTTAACCCTCATACCCAAGCCATACAACCTCCTTCAAAATCCAAGTCTAAAAAGCCAACCTCAACAGGTTCCCAAAAACCTGTTGTTGTAAAATCAAAGAAAAAAAAACCAGGTGATAGATTACTTGGAGGAGTTATTGGTGAGGAAATTGGGGAAAGTCAAGAAACTTAGAAGGATAAGGAGAGTGAGGGTGTGCAACCCAAGGCTAGCCACTCAATAGTCTCTCAAAAGGCTGTGGAAGTTAAAAAGGATTCTAGCACATCTCTGTTGGTATCCTCTCAAAAGGGTGTCAATATTGAAAAGAGTCCACAGCCAAGGGCATTGAACAAGGGTGTGGACATAAAAAACCAAAACCCCAAAGTTCTATGAAAGAAGGAGTAAGAAAACAAGGTTTGCACTTGGGGATACACACACTACAAAGCCACATGAAACTGTGGTGAAGCCTTCAGTTTCTCAGTTTGAAGCATCTCCAATAAATGTGGAGATGCAACCCCACTCTCTTTCTATTCCTAACCCTCTTTCATCCCCACAAAAAATTTCTTCAGAAATATCTTGATAGATAATCAAATATTGTCAAATTCTCCTTCTTTATTACTTAAAAAAGCCAACACTCTCTCCTGATTTTTCCTCCCAGGAAATTCAGGATTCCATTTCAAATGTAATATCAAATATTACTTCTTAAATTATTTCTTCAACTATTTTTACTCCATCAATTGATGTTCATTTATCAATTGATATTCAAACATCGACTGATAAGCCATCGACTGATACTCAAGATCAATCGATGGGTATGCTTCAATCGATGGATGTCCCAAACACATCAACTGCTGTTATTTCCACATCAATTGATACTCAATCAATTGATATTGCAAAAACACTTTTAGAAATGAGTGAGTTAAGTGAGAGGCATGATTGCAGCCTGACAAAAGGAGAGGGAGTGAGTGAGGTCATTCTTATTTCTTCTAGGAATATGAGTGAAACAGTTAAGGGTCTCACCTTAGATGGTGCAAACACATTGAGTGGGGGAGAGGTGGGCTTCCAAGATGAGATCCTGATGAAAAATAGATAGATGAGTGAGAGTGATTTGAAAATTCTTCAATTGCACATAAATTAGAAAATGAATTGATGTTAGAGGAGGAAGGGTGCAGGAGATAGGGGAGTTTCTAATATCAATGAAGTCAGTGATAGTGGAGTTGATAAGGATGTTGAGCAAATGGAGAAGGTACTTGTAGAAGATGAAGAAATAGATGCATGAGAATTGGATCCAAGGAATTTTGTCCATCCTGATCCAAGGTACCAAGGTTTGGCTACTTCAACCAACAAGGATGCAGAGAAAATTCTTGGGTTGGAGCATACAGAACAAAGAACAAGAAACTTAAAGAAAATTTTGGCCAATACCACAGATATTTATCACATGGCTCCTGGTGAAAGTGATGAACAGCCTTGGATGAGCACAATAGATGGATCTCTTGGTGATGTTGAAGCTAAAATTCTATCTCAATATAGAAGGTCAATGATGGAGATAATTTTTTCAGATCCAATTCATGGTGGGATTGCTACATATTTCAAAGAACAATTGAAAGTTAACAAGCTTATTATGACAGGAGTTAAAAGAGAGTTGGACTCAATCAAAGATTCCATCACATCCACCAAAGATGCTTTAAAGAAAAGATTGGATGAAAAACTGCCTCATGGCACTCTCCATAACATTTAGCAAAAATTCTTAAAGGATGCAAAGGGTTTCAATGATTTGGAGAAAAGGGTGTCATCCATAGAGTCCAAGATGGATGATATTATCAGAGGCCAAGACAAGGATGATAACAAAAAGGGTGAGAATGAAAAGAAAGACAAGGATGGCAATGGTGATGTTGGTAGAAATGGAGCTAGTAGCAGAAATGCAAATGAAGCTGGGAATAGCAGGGCTAAAAGTGGTGAAGCAAGTGGCAGTGGTAGTTACAGATGTCAATCTTTAAAATCAACTAAGTCAACCAAAGATGACTTAGAAAAGAAAAAGAGAGATGCCAAGAAGTTTGAAGATGATCTGATCTAGAAGCTAGAAGAATTTCTAAGGAAAAGGAAACTCGGGAGTTGAAGAAAAATAGTGAGTTGGTGACCAAGGCTTCTCAAACAGGTAATTTGGATGAATTCATTGCATAGAACAAAGCTGTGAATGAAGGTCTGAAGGAGGCTGCCAAGGAGGTCAACACAAATGCAGAAGCGTTTCTTCAACTAAATCAGGAAGCTCTTAATGAAAAGAAGAAAAGAAAAGCTATAATGGTTGAAGAAATGAAGAAAAAAGGGAGTGAACCAGTTGGACATAAGCTACTAAAAGATTCCATCATGTACTACAGGACTCAAGGATGCTACAAGGAGTGAAAAGGAGAATGAAGAAATTGCAAGGTAAATAGAGTTGGAGTGGACTATGGTGGATACAGTGGAGGAACAACCATCGAAGAAAAAGAGAAAAATTGCAATGGCCAAGAAAAAGTCAAGTATTCCTCAAGTTGTAGCTCAGGAAACTGTGATTTAGGAAGAACCACAAGTTATTCAAGAGGAAAATAAAAAGGAGGTAGTAATTGAAGGCTATAGAATGCAGGGAATTCCTCTAATAAGTGAAAATGGACTAATTTCAGTGAAGACTCTACCTGCAACTTCCAATCATGAAGAGTCAATGACGTTGGAATATGAATATGGAACGAAATTCACCTATCCAATGAAGATGATCATGAAGCAAGGCTATAACACTCTGAAGACTATTCTTCCTCTACTCAACAAAAGATATAAACTCAACATCACAATAGCTCAAGAAATCCAACATCAAATCACCAAACTGAGGAGGTCAAAGGCTGAAGCTGGACCTGATTCACCACTTAGAATTTGAGAGTCTCAAGTGAAGAAGGTGGTTTTGGAGCCCAAATATGCCATGATTTTTACAGATGTGAAATGAAATACCAAGTCATTTAATGTCTGTAAATATCTGGACAAAATCATATATGAAGATATCATATATCTTATGAGACATCTTGGAGAAATTGATAGGGATGAAGCTATTTTGAGGGGTTCATTTTTTAGACAATTGAAGGAGAATGTAGAGAAGAGGAAGAAAAAGAAAAAGTGATTGAAGATTGAAGATTAGCAAAGAGTGAAGAAATTGAAGCAGCTTGCTGAAATGATTCATCAACTGGTATTTCTAAAATTTAAAGTGCTTTTAAATTTCATGATTCTATTTGAATGTAATTAAGTTAGGGGTTTTGTTATCATCAAGTAGATTTATGTCTGTTCAAGTCATAGACACAAATAGGAGGACATTGTTAGGAATCTATGTATAACTTGATGATAACTTTAACCTTAAAATCATAGAAATTTTAATTGTTGTAATTGATCAATTGATATGATATTTTAAATATCAATTGATCAGGAAACCATTTATCAGTTGAAATGTTTGTCTGAATCAACTGATAATATGGATGGTAACATAAGTATACTTAGTATATTTCAATTGATATGGCTTAAGTCAATTGATATTATTCTCATCAATTGATACTATAGTCGATTAGTATAGGTCATCAACTGATGTATAACTTAGATCGTCAAATTGTAATTATTTGAAGACAGGAAAATTATGCAAGTGAAGGGTGATCAATTGATATGGAAGCATCAATGGATAGAAGATCAGTAGATAAGAAGCCAAGTCAAAGATTAAAGACCATCAACTGATATGAAGACACATCAATTGATATATCGATTGATAACATCTATCAATCGATAAGTCAACAGTTATTATCAATCGACGGATATCAAGATCAATCGAAGAAGAATATCGGTTGATGGATACAAGAAATAATCAATTGATATGCTTAACAACAAATTATCAATTGATAGGGACTACACAAAGAGACAAATTGTCACGAATCTTCATTCTAAAGTACTGCTATGGGAGACAGTCTATATTGACTGTGAAGACTCAGATTGAAGCTGTCTTTCTAAGACTTATGACATTTTTCAAAATAGAAATAGATAGAATGGAAAGATAGATTAGTAACATTCCTATAATAGGTATTTTTGTTTGTACTCTATTCTTGAGATTGTAAACATTCTTGTAATATATAAACAAGAGTGGTAGCATTGTTAGAAAATATCCCAGTTAGAATATCATTTTGAATCAACTGTTCAGCCTTAGAGCACTTTGTAAGAACAGTTGATTTATTTTCTAATCTTGTAAAAGCAGCTAGGTTTTCTAAACCTAGATTATTTGAGCAATATATATTGATGGAAAAACCAATCCATCCGTAATTTTAAATATCTTGTTCAATTTAAATTTTAGTTTCTATTGTTCTTTAAATCACTTATAAACACTCAAGACTATAAGAACATACTCAAAACCAAAAAGTTTTAATTATTTATATTCAACCCCCTTCTAAAAATATTATTGACGTTGTTCTGGGAAATAATATAGATAAATACTTATTTTTCAAAAATAAATTTAATATTTAATTTAATTTTCAGAAATAAATAATTATTTTCAAAAAAAATAGATATATGGCCCTATTTGACGGTTATCGGTCAGTAGATAGTAGATTGAATTAGCTCTTTTAATCTAGGGATTTCATTGATTCGATTTTAATTTTGAATTCTAAAAATATCGAAATCGAAACCAAAACCAGTAAAACACTAAACACCGCCGTAACTTTTGTCTTCTCCTACTGCCGGTTACAAATCTCTCTCATTCTCTCTCTCTCTCTCAGCATACACAAATACATACGCATCACACTTGAGTTGAGCCATCTTTGTCACTGATTTGTTGATCATCGAGCTTCTATTGTAAGTATACTACTCAATGTATATCAATATATCACTTGTACTCGCACAATCAATTAGGTTATCTTGTCTATCTATAGAAATGTATGTTTCTGCTTCTATACTATCATCAATTTTTTACTTTAAAATGTCAAAATCTCTCACTTAGGGTTTCTAGTTTGTAATAGGTGAGTGTGAACTTCAACACTGAGTTGATATGGTTTTGTTGTGTTATGAATATTTTCGTATCGTAAATGTTTGTTATGTTGTCTAACAGATCTATTACATAGAAGTCGGTGCGATTTTCGTTTCTGTTGAATAATAGTTGCTCGCTTACTAATGGCGCTTTGGTTTTAGTCGAACCATGTTGATTTTCTATCTCTGTTTGATCTAGATGTGGTTTGTTAGAGATAAGGAATCGAAGTAGTAGATTTCAATATGACAATGAGTTTTCTAGCTTTGTCGTTTTGTAGTGATTTTTGGTTTTTACTGTTTTGAGATTAAGTATGATTGATCACGATTAAGTAATAATAATGTTAAAGGAATGTAGTTATATTCAGATTTGTTAGCTAATTGTTGTCGATCATGAGTAGAGAGTGAGAAACTGTAGTTATGTAATAATGCTTATGACAGCTCGATATCTATGTTTTGCTTTTATTGCTATGTTCACTGAGTTTCTTCAGTTTCATTATTGTCGTTTCTTTCCTATACTGAATTAGTATTCTTATGATAGACCTGAAGTTCTTTAAGTGATTTAAATAAAAACCAGTTGTTTCAGTTTGCTATGTCTCAGCTCAATTGGTTTCTTCAGTAGGTGGGTCTGGACTCTGGTTGGTCTTTGTATGGGCTTATTTCACTACTTCACTCACATAATAAGTTAATAACTAATATTAGATCTGTGGGATCTGCAATTCTATCAAATTATATTGTTCGAAAGAATATAATGTTTTCTGCAATATATACTTCAAATTTTAACTCTAGACCGCATTATATTACATGCTTGCATTGTCTTTTTGTTTGCTGAGTCAGTCTGAAGGTTCATGGTGACTAGACCTGCGTTGTTGTTACTCACTAAATGAGTTTTTTTGTGCATATTTTTCTTTAACTCCTTACTGATGTCAGCTAACGCTCTCAGAGATCTCAACATGCTACCTGAATCTGAGAAGAAAATTGAGAGCTCCGCTAATGGGGGATTTCACAAGCCTCAGACTGAACATAATGATGAAAATCTTGAAAATCAAAGGAAAAGCTCTTGTCCCTTGGTTGAAATATCTCCTAATGAAAATGGAACACTAGTTTCCACGACAGAGGCAGCCAGCGCAGAAGTGGAATACATTGAATCTGAGAATCTGAATGATGTTGAAGATGTTGATACTAGTCTTGAGGCATGGGTTTAGTATAACCGTTAAATTTTATGTATTTGCAAATATACTGTTTTGCATGTTTATCCCACTACTGGCCTTATAATATTAATAATTTTTTAGTTTTTTTTTAGATTCTCTTAGGTGGCCTAGAGTCAAAAGACTGGGTTATCGTGTGTGGAGCCCTCAATAATGTTCGTCGGTTATCTCTGTTCCACAAGGAACTGTTGCGCGACAAGCTGTAAGTTTTAATTTATTTATGATGTGAAGATTGTAGAATGCAAAAATCATATTTCAGATGTCTATATAGAATTATAGATTATTGCATTAGAATATAACCACTTGTCGTAATTAATATTTTAAAAGTAGCATTGTCAATGTTTCCCATATGTGTAGGGGCTATGTGATATCACTTGTTGTGAAATCATTGAAGAACCCGAGAAGTGCTGTTTGTAAAACAGCAGTTATGACCTCAGCGGACATCTTTAAGGCGTATAATGATCAGACTATTGATTTACTAGATCCACTGGTACCTAACTCTTTTTGTAATTTCTAATTAGTTCATCAACATGATTATTATATATTTAGTGTTTTTTTTTTTTTAACTTGGCCAGCTTGTCCAACTTCTTCTCAAGTCCTCACAAGACAAGCGGTTTGTATGCGAGGCAGCTGAAAAAACTTTAATAGCTATGACTACTTGGGTTTCCCCAGTATTGTTGTTACCCAAGTTGCAACCTTGTCTCAAGAACAGAAATCCTCGAATTCGAGCAAAGGCTTCAATGTGCTTTTGTCGCAGTGTCCTTCGACTGGTAAGAATTTACTTTTTGCCATGAAGAACTATCTAAGAATAAATGGTTACTTCAAAAGCAGAATTATTGCCATCCTTTTTGTTTATTTATTTATTTATTTTTGTATTTATATATATCCAAACTTTCCATCTTTATGATTTGTTTTATATATTTATTTATAATACCTTCTGTAATTATAAGAAGTTAGAACTGTGACATGATCCAAGATTCCAAGTCTTCTCCGACCACCAAGATTCATGTACAACCAGAATGCAAAATTTATCCTTCTATGGTATTCTCATATATAAGTAAATGTCTCTGGTTTTTTGCACTTCGAAGTGCAAAAAATAGATAGCTGCAATAAATACAGGGAAACAAGAGAATCATTCTCAGTAAAAAAAACTTTTATCTTTTCATTGTACTTGGGCGTCTTGCTACTTGTCCACTCATTTTTATTTTTAAATGATGTAGTTGTGGGTTTGATTATTATGTTGTGTTTACTTGGGGAGAAAGGAATGGAATGAAATGAAATGAATTAAATTAAAGGGAAATAATGGAGATTTAAGGAAATCTTTGGGGGAAAAAAAGAGAGTGTGCAAATTTGTTGTGATAAGAAATGTGAAGAAAGTGGGTATGAGGGGGAATGAAGCATTCATTCTCAAATTGGGGGTTTGAACTCTATTTTATGTTGTTAGGAATGGTATGGAGATAAGAATGAAATTTTTAAACATTTATCCACACTGTCGTTAAAATTTTATTCCATTCCTTTCGGCTTTGATTCATCCCAACCAAACACGACATTAGTTAGTCTTTACGCAAAAGTTTCTGCATTATTGTCAGGGAGCTGGTAACCACAGAAAAAAACATTTGCTAGTTATAACTTATAACCAATGATCCCCTTACTGAAATGCAAGCTATGACTCTAATTGACACTTAACCAGTCTGTTTCATGAGATCTGTGTGCTTTATATACTCGATGTTCATTTAAAGCTGATTTTTAAATCATGCTACTTGTTAGGCATTATATGTTCTTGAGCTTTTCTCAGAAGACCCGAGATACTGATTTGATGCATGTCTTTAGGGATTTGATGGAATCGAGACATATGGGATAGACAAATTAATCCATATAGCTGCTACACAGCTCAGTGACCATCTTCCCGAGTCCAGAGAAGCTGCTCGGACTCTTCTGTTGGAGTTGCAGAGCGTCTACGAGAAATCACACATCTCATCGGCAGCTGCCATATCTGAGAACCAAGACAAGGATTCTTGGGAGCATTTCTGCCAATCCAACCTTTCGCCATTAAGTGCTCAAGCTGTCCTTCGCGTGACCAATGTTGCAAGGGAGGGACTTTCCACAGATCCGGAGAAATAGTGCAATGTTTATGAAATTATAATGGGTATTCATCTTCCACTTCATTCTATATTGGTTCATTGGCTTTTACTTGTAAATACTGTGAAATATTGAGATAACAAGATGGTAGAGAGGGTGTTGGCGTATGCAATTAAGCTGCATATTATACATTGATTGAGTTGATATATATCTTTATCATACCAGCTGTTTAGTTGATTATATTACTATGATTAGTAAATGTATATTAACTTCCACAAAAGGCTTCAGAACAGTATATCATTTGTCTGTTTGAAGGCTGACCGTCAGCCACAAATAGGCAATACACAGGAACTTTTACAACCTGCAACATTTAGTTTACTCACTTGTTAATACCCGTATCTTCTAATGATTCTATATGAGAACTCTATGAGATGCGTCCTATATGGCTCTCTAATTTAAATGTAAAAATTAAAAGCAATTTTTCTGAAAAGTTTTTGTAACCTAAAAGGATTTGTTTCCTTTATTGTTAAGATTTTACTTGATGGCTAAGTTTAGGCATTTACTCCTATATAATAGGAGATATAATAGTTTATTATTGGAAGACTTTGATTGATATTAAAAATTGAGATTGTTTCTTTTGTTATGGGTTGTGATCTATGCAAATTCCTCTCAACCTAGGGATAGTGGCTCTTCTGCGGTGGGATCACGTTAAGATTCGTGGGTTTTCAGTGGTTAATCCACAATTATTTATCATTTTTCTTGTTTTAATTTCTGTCCTGCATCAAAGTGGTATCAAGAATTTAGGTTTCGACATCAATTTCTTAACATTTAGATTTTTGTAAAAAAAAAACTGTCCACAGGGTATCCATTCATCAGGACTGTTCACAGGCGGTTGTTCATGGCCACTATTCAGACTATTAAGAGTGTGGGAAAGCAAAAAAGCTTCCATGACCAAAATAAAGGAGATGTTTGCTATTCAGACTATTAAGAGTACAGGAAAGCAAAAAAGCTTCCATGATCAAAGTAAAGGAGTTGTTTGATGATATTATGGTAAACAAACGTTTTTATGCAGCAAAATAATTTGAGATTACGAAACTTGAAGAATAAAATTGAGGATTTGTATTTGCAGATGCAAGATGGGCAAACACTCAGAATAATTATAAATCAACTTGGTATACAACATAATTTTCTGCTTCTAAGACCTCCATCCCCGCCTCGATATTAACCTGACGGAGAAAAGGATGTTAAAACTGAAGTTTCTGAATTTCATCGAGAAAAAGTGTGAAGAGATCCTATATGACATCGTGAAGAAAGTAAAACATATGAGATAACAAAGGCGTCTCACATCAAATAAATTTTAATGAAGGAAACCAATATTGTCATGATAGATCATATTGATTTTCGGGAAGAAAACAAGATATTGAGAACTACTGCCATATCAAAATATATCATTTTTTCCATGTTGATTCCAAAGATTTTACATATGGAGTTGGAATTGAATGTATTCAAGTGCTTTTACAACTCATGTCTTTGCTCATTCATTTTTAAATTTTATTAAACTCGTGGACGAGTTTTTTCAAAGGCGAGGAGAATGACATGGAACAGAAAATATTAGTTTTTATTTATTTTTGATTATTATTTAGGAATGTATTTAATTGTAATTTATTATAAAGTTTAATTATTTATATGTATTATATTAACAATATTCTAGAATATGGTAGATAATAAGAAAATGATTTGTTTTCTCTATTATTAAGATTTTATTTGATGGCTAAATTTAAGGATTTACTCATATATAAGAAGATGTAATATTTTATTATTGAAAAACTTTGATTGATATTAAAAATTGTGATTATTCTTTTTTGTTTTGGATTGCGATCCACGCAAATTCCTCTATTGATAAATCCTAAGGATAATGGATCTTCTGCGGTTGAATTATTTTAGGATTCGTGTCACAATTATCTATCTTTTTTCTTATTTTAATTTCTTTCCTACATCAATTATTAAAGTTCAATTATCTAAATTTAATGTTTAAATGAATATTAATAATTTTATTAAGTATGGAAGGTATATTCTGTAAAATTATAGTAATATAGAACATAAAAAAGAAAAATATTACAAAATATATATTTAAAAATAAATTACAAAAGATATATTAACTATATGACACAAAACATAGTATAAAAGATATTTATATTATAAAAAATATTAATTATTACATAATTATCTGAATTCCATATATAAGAAAAGTTTTCCGTAATTTTACATAATAGATTTTAACTCGTGCGATACGCGGATATTTTGTTTTATTATTTAAATATTTATTTTAAAATTATTAATATTTTTATAATTTTAAAAAGTTTTAATATATTGTAACTGTATTAGTTTTTTAACTTATTTAAATTATATATTTTTACATCAACCGAATTAAATATAAATAAGAAAAATTATAAATTATATTAAAAATAAATATGCACATCGCACAAAATATAAATTTATATTATTAATATATAAATATGTAAAATTTTGTGATATGATCTTTTAATATATCAAACATATGTGTAATATATTTAAGATTATAAATATTAGATTTAAATATATTTTTGATAAAATTTCTATTATGTTTATTTTATATAAAATTTAATAGATATTATGGTATATGAGATATAATATATATATCTGTTAATAATATGATAATATAATTATTCATTTGAATAAAAAAAATTATGCTATTAGATTTTCAGTAGTATAGTATTAATTGTAATTTATAAATAATTATATAATATATAATTTAAACCTTGCATCAATAAATAATAGATGTTACTGTATTTCTAATAAGATTTAAACTTTAAGTTAATATTTAAAAATAAAACGATACATAACAATTACCGTCATAATAATTTTTACATCCCGTTTTTTCATACTAATATATGACATGTTTTTTATTGAATTAAACATATTACTTTATATTAATACTTAATGTGTGTTATGACAATTCAACCTCTGTAATAACATTGTTTTAGAATTATAAATGACTTTTAATTATAAAAATAGTTAACAGTAGTGCTCAGTTATTAAAAATTAATTCAATATAATTTTCTCATATATAAATTGATTAAATTAAAAAATGTACTAATATTTATTAATTTATATTATTTTAATTTTAATTTGATTTATTTTATTTATCAAATAGCATGATTCAAAGTATGTGATAATGTGTTTTTGATATAGTATTATATATAATATAATAACAAAATAGAATGTGTATTTAATATCTTAGCCTAAGGTTGAACTCTTAGCAGGGAACTCAAATAATTAATTTTTTTAAAAAAATAATTTCTTCTATTCCATCCAAACCAATGAATTAATAAGATTTCCGTATAAAGTTAGCATAATATCTTATATAATTTATTAAATACTTTTTATAGAAAAAAATTGGATAAGAAAAACTTTAATCCTCTCTCTCACAAAAAAATTCATAGCCTCCCTTCATCTCCCTGTATGTAAAATCCTAATATTATATGTACTCTGATCTAACATTAATACATAATAATAAGTAATATATGATATGTTTCTATATAAAATCTAATATAAAAAATATTTTAAATCAATTATAAAAAGTTTTTCTAAATGAAATGGAATTCTCGGATACAAATTCGTAATTGTCTTTTCTGTCTAGATTATGGGCAGCTCCAGTTGGATTTTGAATGTTGGGATGGAGGGTTGAGGATATAACATGTTCGGTGTCTGAGAATTAAAGATAATTTTGTAAGTTTTGCAGGGGTTGTAAAATCATCTAATTCTAAAACTTAAAATATGACACAAACAATGTATGTCGTGTAAGTAGCACGATAATTATGATTTTTTTTTTAATTTAACTGCAAAATAACTCTATAAATTCAAATTTATATAGTACTAAATTATCTAATTGAGTTTAAGTTATAATCTGGACTGAGGTAAGGAAAATTTTGATTATTAGAAATTTTAATAATAATTATAATTTATAAATAATTATTATATAATATTATGTAATTATTAAGAATCCATCTTATCTTCTAATCTTTAATAGTATTTGGATGTCTCGAAGGTAGTTTACTTGCTTTTCTAAAGAGATTTCCCTTGCCTTGAGCCTGCTTCATCGCCTTGACTTGATTCGCATAAATATAAGTCAAAGTAAGGACTTTGCTTTGCTGGAGAAGAACTCCGAATGAATACCTTTCACATGTGATTGGATTCCTCTGACTCTTATTATATATAAAATATGATTATATAAAATTCGAGTTGGGATCACCAAAATTTATTAATTAATTTATATTATCAAATTTTAATTTTATTAATTTTAATTTTAAACCATTTCCCCCAACTACTAACACAGGCATATATAAGGTTTCAGTATTATCAAATAAATATTCTTATATATAGGATATAATTATTATAGGATATACTCTTATTATATATAGGATATAATTATATAAAATTTGAGTCGGGACTACCAAAATTTATTAATTAATTTATATTATCTAATTTTAATTTTATTTATTAATTTTAATTATAAAACATTTCTCACAACTATTAACACACACATATAAGGTTTCAGTACCATCAAATAAATATTCTTATAATTATATAACTATAACTAATACTAGCTTTTAATTCTTATAACACATAAAGATTTAAATTCTAAATTTTTATTTGATATAATATTTTTTAATTTTTATTAAATATATGTATGTGTTTTTTATTTCTAAATATGCGTGTCAAAAAGTCAAAAAGCTATTATTTGTGACGGAGTATTATTTTTATAATTAATAATATATATATATTAAATCATTATATATTATAATACTATGTTGTCTGCATATATGGGTATTAAATATTGGTTTTGAGTTATTCATGAAGTACCCGCGTACGTATAATATAGTAAAGGAGTCAAATTTATGACTTAATTTCCCAGTTTATATAGATTTATGATATGCATATGTATATAAATAGATACACAATTAAATGTATTATGTTATGTATACATGTTTTTTTTTTTTGGCCTGAAAAAGAGAGATAATATTACTTCAAATCATTTGCTAATACATGAATAAACTCTGGGTGAACATTACCCACATCCCAGATACGATCAGCTAGAGAACTAGAGTATCTCGCTAAGAAGTGAGCTACTTTGTTCGCGGATCGTCTCACAAATTTTAAAGTTACATTTCACAACCTTAAATCAGCTAGTAGTCTTTTGCAGTCATCAATTACCCTTCCCAGGTATGAAAAGTTAATTGATGAAACGCTCAAATAAACCCAACCGTTCCAAAAAACGTGCAGATGGCGGGCCTTTTAAAAGGGGTCCGCCAAGGGTCATGAGTACTTTGAGCTGGAATTGCCATGGGCTTGTGTAAGGCATTATGTAACTTGCAATGTAATCGAGGATCTGTAACTCAACTAAAAGTAAAGGACTGGTAAATAATGTTATTAATGTAATCACAGGAATCTACAATGAAGATCAGGCTGCTACATGTTTCAGGGTATTTGATGGAATATTGAAGATTACTGACAGAAGTTCATTAATATGTTCAAGCGTCAGTAAAAGAATAAGTCACTCAGTGTTTCAGCAGGTAGCAAGATTCAAGTAGTCAGTGCCAGAAGATTTCAGTGAAAACAAGAAGCAATAAAGGAATACAACATTCATGTCAATTGATTTGATTGAGGATATGAAGATCAATGCAGTGTTAGTCACTTGTGAACCAGACCAGTGCACTAAGTGTCAACACAAAGAATTTGATTAACATGTTCATTGTAAAAGAAGAATTGACAGAAGACAAGTAAAGCAAGGTTTATTTTCTAAGTCATTATACAAGGAGTAAGAAATCGACACCTAAATTAACAAGGTGAAGAAATCAACTCCAAGGCATACAAGGTGGAAAAAATCGACACCTAGATTATCAAGGAGAAGAAAATCGACACCTAGGTAATACATGGTGAAGAAATTCGACAGGTAACCTAGCCATGAGAAGAAAGAAAATCGACACCTAGAGTGTACAGGGACTTATTATTCGACACCTAGCTGTTGATTTACCAAGGCATATACATGGTAAAGGAAATCGACACCTAGCTTTACAGGGAGAAGGAATTCGACACCTAGCTGTTCTATGACTATGGAAATTCGACACAGAGAGGATTTTCTAAGTACTGGCACATGGAGAAGAAATTCGACACATAGAGAATATCTATTAATTTCTCCAAGTCAAATCAAGTCAACATACAGGAGAAAAGAATTCGACACTCTCAACTGTATTCCACTTTATTGTAAAGTCTACATATAAACAAAATGTATTTTCATTTTGAATGCAATTCTATCACAACACACATAAATAGATACAGCTGAGAGAAACACAGAGAGAATATCAAAAGCCATTAAAGCTTGTATTTATTGTTGTTGTAAGATTCATCAGAAGCTCATACATCTGTGTGAGAGTGTAGCACCCTGGGTTTATATAATACAAAGTATATTCCCAAAGATTGTGTTGTTGTTGTTTGTCTATTCACTGTCATATTTATTATTCAACAAGAACAAATCAGTGAACACGAACTAACTGGAAAAACTACCACATCATATTCAACCCCCCCCTTCTATGATGAGTTTGGACCTAACAATTGGTATCAGAGCTTGTTGATTGACTTTACAAATCAGATCCAAAAATAGTTTTTCTAAAAAGTGAATTTTCCTTTATTTTTAAAGATAATTCAATTTCGAATTTTTCCTTGATTTCTAATTCACTAATTTTCAAAAAGCTATCAATCATCAAGAATTCGAATTAAAATTAAATTCTCAATATTTAATTTTTATTTGAATTGATTTTAATTTTTGAGAAATTAATTATTTCTTAAGATTTAAAATTCTTAATAGCCATGAGTACCCAAAAATTAAGCAGCATTAAAATTCCCACCTTCGACAAAAATGAATACATCTTGTGGAAAAAGAAGATGACCATTTTCATCAAGACCTGTAATTCTCAATATTTAGGAATTCTTGAAAATGGTCCCTATGTTCCTCAAAAGCTTACACCGGAAACAGTTTCAGAAGATGGAGTTAGGATTCCTCAAGGGTTTACCCCAAAGGAACCATCAGAATTTACTGATACTGATAAAGAGAGAGTAGCATGGGACAATCATCTACAATGCATCTTGATGGATTCTTTGGACACAACTATGCTGAATCAGGTGATCAATTGCATCAGTGCCAAACAGATGTGGGACACAATAAATCTGCTAATGGAGGGTACAGCTGAAGTAAAGGAAAACAGGCTGGACATTCTTACCTCCCAATATGAAGCATTCAAGTCATTACCTGGAGAAAGTATAACTCAAGTTTTTGAGAGATACAACAAATTGTTGAATGACTTGTCTCTACATGGGAAGGCCTACACGCGAAGGGAAATTAACAGAAAATTCATGTTGACGCTGCCAGCACACCTAGAGCATAAAATCTCTGCAATCAGAGAAAGAAGTGATATAAATGATATGTCAATTGAAATGCTATATGGAAAGCTCAAGACTCACGAGATGGAGCAAGAGCAAAGACAAATCATTTACGGCTCAGGTACAGTGGACAGTAAGAACACAGCACTGTTAAAGACGACAGCTCTTGTAGCCAGTGGTATGACTGTCAAGGAGACCAACAAAGAAGCACCTGCAGTTGATAAGGAAGAAATTGTAGAAGCTGAATTTTTAGAATCTAATCAACCAGGTGATGAAGACGACTTCTATTCGATAGAAGAACTTGAACAACTTGAAAATAAGACAATGGCCTACATGGCGGGAAAGTTCAAGAACCTCAGGTTTAGGAGGAACCCCAAGTACAAATTTAAAAGTAACTCCAGTTATAGTGGTTCCAGGGACAAAACCGACAACAGAGGTAATTCGTCTTCAGGGTCTCACAGCAGAGGAGGCTATAAGACAGGGATGGTAGATAGAAGCAAGTTCAAATGCTACAATTGTGGAGAACCCGGTCATTTTGCAACAGAATGCCGGAAGCCGAAGCAAGGGAAAGAGAGAAAGGAGTCATACGATGAACTCAAGCAGAAATATGATGCACTTGTGAAGAAGCATCAAGGGAGAGCTTATATAGCTGAAGGAAAGAGCTGGGATGATTCAGATAATGATGAAGAAGAGATTTATGGAAATATTGCTTTAATGGCAGACTCTTCTGAGGCATCACCTCAATCATCGAAGGTGTCATTTCTTTCCTCCGTTGACATGTCTAATTCTGAATATAAGAAAACTGTTGAAGATCTTAGTATAGAAATGTTTAACATACATACAAGCATGCTAGCATCTGAAGAAGAAAATGCTAAACTAGTTCTTAAGAATAAAATGCTAGAAGCTAAGAACGAAGAACTAGAGCTTGCATGTGTTAATTTCGAAGATCTAAAACAGAAAGTAGAATACTTTCAGAATAGAGATAAGTGCAACCAGGAAGTAGAAGCAGCTCTTAGAAATAAAATTTCTGATCTAGAGTTAAAACTTCAAGCTTATAAGAAATCTGCGAATCTTGTAAAGGAGGCTATAGACAAACAAGTCATAGGTCAGAAAACAGGAATAGGTTTTGACTATGATAAGAAGGTAGGAAAATTGCATGTAGAATCTATTGCTGAGGAAAGTCCTGTGAAGCAAGACATTCCACATGTATTAAAAAATGTAGCTAAGCCCCTTTATAAGAAGTTCGTCATTGATCCCTTAAATGAAGAAGAGCTCTTAATAAAAGAAGAACTCCTTGCTGAGGAGAAAAAGGAAAAGGCTGTAGATAAGAAGAACATGCCTAAGAAATCTGTTAGGATTGAAGAACCTAAGAAACAGGTTAAAATTGAAGTAGGCAATAAAACTGATAACAAAAAGGCGAACAGAAATGGTAAGGTAGGTGTTAACAAGAAAAATGCTAATGCCTATTCTTCTAGTGCTACTAGGAAAGTTTGTAACAATTGCAATTCTACTGGTCATCTTACGCATGCATGCAATAAGATAAAAGTAGTAAAAACAGAAACTCCTAGTATGCCTGCTATGCCTACCATGTCTATTCCTCATCAACCATGCGGTAAAGTAGGTTGCATGCCATGTGCTTTCAATATCATGTCTGCATACATTAACTTAATGAATACATCATCAAGTACTTGCATGAATACAGATGTGAACATGACTAGAAAGCATGTTAGGGCAAAGACTGCTAGTCCTCCTAAAGTTAGGAAGGAAACCCCTGTCCCTAAGCCTAAAGACACCCCTGTCAAGGCTAAACCAAAGGGCAAGGGTTCAGTCGATGAGAAAGACAAGGACCAGAAAATTTCTGTAGCTAAAACTGCTTACTTATCTAAGTCTCTTGGACCCAATCAAATTTGGGTACCAAAGAAAAAGTAATCAATCTGTGGTTGCAGGGTACAGCAAAGAACAAGCGTGTCATATGGATTCTTGACAGCGGATGTTCTAGGCACATGACTGGAGATAAAGCCCTGCTAACAGATGTGATTGAGAAAGCTGGCCCGATAGTGACCTTTGGAGATAACAGCAAGGGATTCACAACGGGATATGGCAATCTGGAAATCGGGAATGTTATCATTGAAAACATCTCTCTTGTGGACGGATTAAAGCACAACCTTCTGAGTATCAGTCAGTTCACTGACAAGGGATACAAGGTAACTTTTGAGAAAGAAAGATGTGCTATCCAAAGCAGGAAGGATTCGAAGCTTGCTCTTCAGGGAGTGAGAAAAGGGAATCTCTTTGTAGCCGACTTATTCTCTGCAAGCAAAGGCGAAGTTCAATGTTTTTACAGCAAAGCTTCAACAGAGGATAGTTGGTTGTGGCACAAGAAACTCTCACACCTCAACTTCAAAACAATGAACTCTTTAGTTAAGAGGGAATTGGTTAGAGGTCTACCCGAGATGGAATTCTGTCAAGAAGGGTTATGTGAAGCATGTGAAAAGGGGAAGTCAAAGAAAGCATCTCACCGAAGCAAAGACTCAAATGACATTACTGAACCACTGCAATTACTGCATATGGATTTATTTGGTCCAGTCAACGTCATGTCTATGTCAAGAAAGAGATACGCACTTGTAATTGTTGACGACTACTCCAAGTACACGTGGGTGTTGTTTCTAGCCGCAAAGGATGAAGCCCCTCATTCAATCATCAATCACTTAAAGAAAATTGAGTTGGAAGCTGGTCTGCCTGTCAGGAAAATAAGGTCTGACAATGGAACGGAATTCAGAAATGCAATCTTGAATGAATTCTGTGTGGAAAAAGGAATATCAAGACAATTCTCAGCGCCCAGAACTCCACAACAAAATGGAGTGGTAGAGAGGAAGAACAGAACCTTAGTGGAAGCAGCAAGAACAATGCTGAATGAAGCAAAGTTACCTCTATACTTTTGGGCTGAAGCAGTCAACACAGCTTGCTACACTCAAAATCGTACCCTTATCAATAAAGAACATGACAAGACTCCATATGAGTTAATGGCAAACAAGAAACCAACATTGAAATACTTTCATGTGTTTGGAGCAAAGTGCTTCGTATTGAAAGATGATGAGCATCTGGGAAAGTTCGAATCCAAGGCTCATGAAGGCATATTTCTTGGCTACTCAATGGAATCTAAGGCGTACAGGGTTTATGTGATTGAACACAAAAAGGTCATTGAAAGCATGAATGTAACTTTCGATGATCTCAAACTCCCAAGTCTACAAAGATCAGACGACACTGAAAATCTGCAGTTTGAAAATTTGAACTCAGATGAAAGTGAAGTAAAACCTGAAGCTGCAACAGAAATTCAAGCTCCAAATGAGAATAATGATGATTCTGACCCTAGTAGTGGAAACAGTGGAAGATTCACAGAAACTACTAGTAGTGGCAGAGAATCTCATTCGCATCCAAGCAGCAGCTCAGGGGGAGCAACTGAAGGATCATCTAGCAGGTCTCAGCAGTTTAATGAAAATGAGGCTGAATCATCAAGGGCAAATCTGCCTAGACATAGGGTGTGGAGTAAAGCTCACCCCTTTGAGTTAATTCTAGGAGATCCAGATGCTGGAGTTCAAACTAGACGTGCTTCCCAAAATGAATGTTTATTCTCTGGTTTTCTCTCTGAAATAGAACCAAAGAAAGTGGAAGAAGCACTAGAAGATCCAGATTGGGTTATTTCTATGCAAGAAGAACTCAATCAATTTGAGAGACAAAAAGTCTGGAAGCTGGTACCTAGGCCAAAGAACAAGTCTGTAATTGGCACAAAGTGGGTATTCAGGAACAAGCTGGATGAAGATGGCATTGTTACGAGGAACAAAGCTAGACTGGTTGCTAAAGGTTATTCCCAAGAAGAAGGAATAGATTATGATGAAACATATGCACCAGTGGCAAGGCTTGAAGCTATCAGGATGTTCTTAGCATTTGCAGCACATTCCAACTTTAAAATTTATCAAATGGATGTGAAGAGCGCATTCCTGAATGGAGAGCTTGAGGAAGAAGTGTATGTGGAACAACCCCCAGGGTTTGAAGATCCAGAATTTGCAGATTTTGTATACTTCCTCTTCAAGGCACTCTATGGCCTAAAGCAAGCACCTCGGACATGGTATGACACTCTATCAGTATTTTTACTTGAAAATGGTTTCACTAGAGGTGTCATAGATAAGACTCTGTTTCACAAAATGCACAAAAATGATATGATATTAGTACAAGTATATGTAGATGACATTATATTTGGTTCTACTAACGAACAGTTGTGTAGTAGATTTGCTAAGCTAATGCAGAGTAGGTATGAAATGAGCATGATGGGAGAGCTGAATTATTTCCTTGGACTCCAAGTAAGTCAAAGGAGAGATGGAATCTTCATCTGTCAGACCAAGTACATCAAAGAACTTTTGAAGAAGTATGGTCTTGAAGATGCATCAACAGCCAAAACCCCAATGGCAACTGTCACTAAGCTTGATAAAGATGAGCCTGGTAAGAGGGTAGACATCACAAGCTACAGAGGAATGATCGGCTCATTACTGTACTTAACTGCAAGTAGGCCAGATATTATGTTTGCTACATGCTTGTGTGCTAGGTTTCAATCAGATCCTAAAGAATCACATCTTATAGCTATCAAACGGATTTTTAGGTATCTTAAGGGAAGTCTGAATCTTGGAATTTGGTACCCTAAAGATACAGGTTTTGACCTTATTGGCTATACAGATTCTGATTATGCAGGTTGTAGGATTGATAGAAAAAGTACATCAGGGAGTTGTCAACTCCTTGGTAGAAGATTGGTGTCCTGGTATAGCAAGAAGCAGCACTCAGTTGCAATGTCGACAGCTGAAGCTGAATATGTTGCTGCTGGAAGCTGCTGTGCTCAGATATTATGGATAAGGAACCAACTTCAAGACTATGGACTGTTGCTGAACAAAATTCCAATATACTGCGACAACACCAGTGCCATAGCTATCACAAACAATCCTGTTCAACATTCAAGGACCAAGCACATTGATATCAGGTATCATTTCATTAGAGAGCATGTCATGAATGGTACTGTAGAGTTACACTTTGTACCTACAGAACAGCAAGTTGCAGACATTTTCACTAAACCACTGGATGAAGTTACCTTCACTAGACTGGTTTGTGAACTTGGGATGTTAAATGTCTAGATCTTATCTGCAATTTGGTGTAAATAAGTTCTCAAATATTTAATCTTCAATATTAAAAGAATTTGTGAACTTATTTGATCATCCAGTAATTAAACTTCTAGCATCTTAATTATTTGAATACTTATTTCTATTTTAATAGATTTTGAGTATTTATTTAATTATATTTTTATTAATTTATTTAAGTTATGAAATAGCAATTAAAGGTAATATTTGCTTCACAATTTAAATTTATTAATAAAAATAAGAAGCATAATTATTTAAATATTTTATTTGATTAATATCAGTCAATGATATTTTAATTAAGTAATTTATTATAATAATTGTGATATTATCAATTTGGTAATAGTTTATTTAGAATTTTATTCTAAATAAGATCTTATTTGGTTATTTATTCGAATGTTACCAATTGATAATAGAGTATATTTTGTTCAAGTACAAAATATACAGGGTAGAAATAATTCGACACATAGCTTTTTACTTAGAATAATTTTCTAGGAGTCGAATTTTAGTACCCTGTGTTGACTTAGTCAACACAGGGGGAGTAAAAATCGACACACAGCATTTAACAATTTCTTAGTCGATTTTTATTTCTTTGTGTCGAGTTTTAAGGGAATTTTCTATGTGTCGATTTCTTGTATGCTGTATAGACTTTCTTTCAAACTTGATTTTTGACCTTGTAATTCTCTGTGTCGATATTTTGTGTAACATAGAGGGCATTACAGTAATTTCCTCTATGTGTCGATTTTCTTGTAATGTAGGATACATGTCTTAGCTTATATTTCTTCCTCATTCACAGTCGATACACACACAAATATACACCATTGTTATCTTGCATTTCTTCGACAAAAACTCGACACCCACCATAGATTAATCATATTTTACTCACTTTTTTAAAATCTAAAAACAGTTCTGTGTGTCATTTTCAAAGATCTATCACATACTTTAAAATCAACTCATTTGGTGCATTTTCTTTGAAAGATCCATTTCGAGTTGACCCTTCGAATTCACACAGATCTAGTTATTGTTTAGTGATTAAAAATTGATTAAAAATTATAATCTTGTAGCAAATCATTTCTAGTAATTAATGTAATTATTCAATAATTTTTGGAAGTGATTTGAATTTGAGTTAATTTTACTCGGATTAATTTATTAAAATTGGTGTTGCAAAATATTTGTGTTAATTAAATAATAAATTATCTGCTCATTTTTAACTAATTAAAAATGGTTGGAAAATTTGTTATACTTAAAACAAATAGTGCACTCACAATAGAGCCTGAGTCTGTTGCTGAACCATATAGCAATTGGATTAGGTTTTTACGTGAACATTCCAATGTACGACATGCTTTAACTGCAAGCCCGGAACTAAATCTTGATGCATTGCTTGTATGTTATTATTCAGCTGTTGATACATCAGATGAAGACAATTTGGCTTTTACTTTTTCCCTAGAATCTAGAGATGTCAGGGTAACGGATCAGGACTTAAATAGAATTTTGCAGTTTAACACTGAAAACTTTGATCCTTTACCTGATGATGCTGAACGTGCTAATTTCTTCAATTCCATCACACATGAGGGACCACTCAATTTAACTGAAGTTTACAAACATAATCTTCCTCGTGAATGGAACTTTTTCTTTCATATAGTGAACCATGTTTTTGCAAAGAAAAAGAGTGGATGGAGTGGTATTCCCAAATTGACTCAATCTATTGGGTATGCCATCTCTCACAATCTCAATATAAATTATGGTAAACTATTGATGAAAAGCATTCTTCAGGCAATGGGATCTAGTGCCAAAAGAGACATCAACCGAGTCAATGTTGAATGTTTTTATCCTAGATTTCTACAGTTAGTGCTTAATGACCTACTATCGAATGACGAAATGCTTGCCTTCTCTGCAAGTCAGTATGAACAATGTTCTACAATTTGTGGTAGTGTCATTGCACTAATAGTAAACAGGGGTGATTACCCAAATGGGAACGTAGCACGACTAACAGAATATATGGAAAGTGTTATGATCCCTGTAGCAGGTGAACAGCAAGAAGAAAGTCCTGAAATTGTAGACTCCATGGATGAGGACTCTGAAGCTGACCCTGAGCCTGAAAATGAAGAAGAAGCACAAGAAGAAGAAGAGGTTCAAGGAGAAAATGAGCCAATTGCAAGTGATACAGAAATGGCTGATCAAGCAGGAACTGAAAACGATGCAGAATCTTATCACCCTGGTACACCAAGAGTAAGTCCTAGTACAGGTAGTCTTCCTGAATTTGATCTTTCACTAGTACTTAGTGAAGATTATCTTGCTATGTTGGACATTTCACAGCCAACTCTGAACACGCACACACCAATGTCCCCAGTGGCAATAGAACATGACAATGAGCCTGAAAACCAACAGGTTCTAACCCCTGTCATAGAACAACAAACACCTATCCCAACTCCTTCAGTTATTCTTGTTGAAACCTTAAGTGAGGATGAGGGAGATAGTGCCTGTAGTGCACCACATAAGGTGGATGTTGAAAACACTGAAGCAGCTCTGCCTCCTAGCAAAAGAAGGAGAATATGTTATGAACCAGAGGCAACTGCTAGCCAAAACCCCAATTCACCAGAGCCTTCGAATGTACAAAGGATGGAGCAATTAAATGCACAAATCCGCTTCTCTTTGTTTGGAAATGAAAGTGAATTGACGGTTAAACAAGCTACTTCAGTAGCAGAGCCTTCACAGGTAGATCCTGTGATGGACAGGCCTTCACAGGCTTTGAGGGGCATCACGAACTCTTATTTGCCACGCATTACATTGTTCGAGGTGGTGACCCCCCTGGATAGAACATCTCCAGCTCCATTATCGGAGGTTCTCCCATCCAATTCTGGAATAGGTGAGAGGCAACTCCTCCTTAGAGGGAGCGAGGGTTCCATTCAAGGAACAGCTACACAAGTAGCGGAGCCTACTCAGGTTGATCCTGAGCAGGACATGCCTTCACAGGCTTTAGCTGGCACCACAGATCCTCAACTGCCAATCACTACAGTATCTAAGGTGGTGACCACACTGGAACCAACACTTCCAGTTCCTGAAACAGGAGGTCTCCTTGCCATTTATGGTCAAAAGGAGAGGCAACCCTTCCATAGAAGGAAGAGGGGTTCCCAGAATTTAATTTCTAGGGACAACCCATCTCTAAGAGATGAGGCTCCACTAGGCGATGAAGTAATTACTGAGCCTTGTGATGAGATAGTGCTTAGGCATGAAAGAGTTCCAAATCCTTCTAAAGGTAATTCTCCACTTGGTAATGATTCTTCGGAAGAACTAGGTGCGAGGAATTCCCCAGATTCTGAACAATCTCAGCACAACAAAGCAATCCTTCAAAGAATTATCAATCTCGAAGCACAATTTGGACTGTTCAAACATTCTATGTCCTCAATTGTGACAGGTCAAGAAAAGCTAAGGCAAGACAACAAAGAAATCAAAGATTTACTGAAACAGCTGTTAGCACAAAGATCAACTTCCTTACCTCTTCAATCAACCCCAGCTCCGGAGGATAACACAACTAAGGGGGAGAAAGAAGGACAAGGACAAGAAAAAGATATATCTGTCAAAGGAAAGGAAAAGGTAAGAGATGATGATTCTTCTGAACAAGCAAAGGAAATAGAACAGGCATATGCTGAGGGGGAGGAGTTAGAAGAAGGAGAAATTCCAAATGATGACCCGTTCAATGAAATGGATTCATATGTGAATGAAGCTGCTTATCCAAGAACATTCTCTGACTATATTGAAAAGCACAAGATCCAGAAAGTTAAGGAGAATGATTACAAGACATATGAAGACTTGAATTCTATTGATGAGCAAATCAGGCAAGCAAACTGGGCAACTTATCAGAAAAAGAAGAAGAAGCTCTATTCTTCTAAGTCAGGAAGAAAATGGGAAATAGCCAGAGCCAACTTAAGAAGACCCGACAAGGGTACCTTGAACAATAATGATGAAGAAGTTCATGAGCTATTTCAAATCTTCAAAAGGAGGAACAGAAGTCTGAGCAACTACTACTTTGAACTGAAAAGTGAAATATCCTATCTGGTAGTTTCTATGGCACCGGAATCAGAAGGTTGGAGATTAACCTTATCTTTCAACAACTACGGGTTAAGGACCATATCAAGTGAATTTCTGAAGAGAAGGTCATTAACTGAGTTGTTTGCACTTAAACAGAAGATCAGAATCCATGAATCCTCTGAAAATGAATTAATGACAGAGGTGATTGAAAAGCTTATGGAGAAAGGAGAGCCAGAAATTCAACAAGATCCATATCAAGTCAGATACTTCAAAGACAGATTTCTTCAGATACTGAGATTGGATCATGAAGCATTGCCATTCTACTCACTCAGACGGTTAAAGTTTGTTGAGGGCTTGCTTAGGGGAAAAGGGTTCAGAAGTCCTGAAAAGTGGAAAGCGGCAGAAAGAATTTTTGCCTACAGGTTAAACATCTCAGAAGCTTTGGGAAGAGATATCCAGAACATCAAAAGATTTGATCCATCTAAAGGAACTCAACCTAGGGAACCATTCAGAGCTGATCCGGGTGATGAACACATGTTTAAATTATCAAGAGAAGTGCCAGAAACAGATCCCAGTTATGGAATACCAGAAGCAAAAGAACCAATGGTCATCACCAATCCACTAAGAGTGATCTACTCAAACAAAGATGAAAGTGAAAGACAGATTGAAATGAGTAGGATCAGAAATGAAAATTCAAGAGTGATTGGAAGAATTTTGGAAAAGCTAAGGAACTCCACAATTCCTGATGACAAGATAGTGCTACAAGAAGTAGAAGAAGCCTATTTGGACAAAGTGACAAGAGAAGATCAGATGATTACAAATCGGGTGGATGTTAATCCAAAGAGGGTTATAGTGCAAGGGTGGACTCAGCAACTAAGCTTCAAATTCAGTGAATTGAAAAAATTCAGGAGTATGCCACTGTTACAACTTATCTTTGATCAACTTCAATATCCAAGACCAAGAAATCTTCTAGAATGGGAGGCTCACGACATTGTCAGAAGGAGAATAGCAAAGGTCCAAGAATGAAGAAACAAATAGAATTATTAGTTCAGTCTAGAGGAACAAATTCATTCTTGTAACTTAGCTGTATTGAAATCTGGAAATTGTAATATTTAATCCAGAATACAATTAATGTTATTTACAGTCTTTCCGCACTTTACTTTTTCTTGTATTGTTAGTTGAGTTATCCTCTTTTCTTTAGAATTTGCTTGTCGAACTCTATCAATCAAATAGGGGGAGATTGTAAGGCATTATGTAACTTGCAATGTAATCGAGGATCTGTAACTCAACTAAAAGTAAAGGACTGGTAAATAATGTTATTAATGTAATCACAGGAATCTACAATGAAGATCAGGCTGCTACATGTTTCAGGGTATTTGATGGAATATTGAAGATTACTGACAGAAGTTCATTAATATGTTCAAGCGTCAGTAAAAGAATAAGTCACTCAGTGTTTCAGCAGGTAGCAAGATTCAAGTAGTCAGTGCCAGAAGATTTCAGTGAAAACAAGAAGCAATAAAGGAATACAACATTCATGTCAATTGATTTGATTGAGGATATGAAGATCAATGCAGTGTTAGTCACTTGTGAACCAGACCAGTGCACTAAGTGTCAACACAAAGAATTTGATTAACATGTTCATTGTAAAAGAAGAATTGACAGAAGACAAGTAAAGCAAGGTTTATTTTCTAAGTCATTATACAAGGAGTAAGAAATCGACACCTAAATTAACAAGGTGAAGAAATCAACTCCAAGGCATACAAGGTGGAAAAAATCGACACCTAGATTATCAAGGAGAAGAAAATCGACACCTAGGTAATACATGGTGAAGAAATTCGACAGGTAACCTAGCCATGAGAAGAAAGAAAATCGACACCTAGAGTGTACAGGGACTTATTATTCGACACCTAGCTGTTGATTTACCAAGGCATATACATGGTAAAGGAAATCGACACCTAGCTTTACAGGGAGAAGGAATTCGACACCTAGCTGTTCTATGACTATGGAAATTCGACACAGAGAGGATTTTCTAAGTACTAGCACATGGAGAAGAAATTCGACACATAGAGAATATCTATGAATTTCTCCAAGTCAAATCAAGTCAACATACAGGAGAAAAGAATTCGACACTCTCAACTGTATTCCACTTTATTGTAAAGTCTACATATAAACAAAATGTATTTTCATTTTGAATGCAATTCTATCACAACACACATAAATAGATACAGCTGAGAGAAACACAGAGAGAATATCAAAAGCCATTAAAGCTTGTATTTATTGTTGTTGTAAGATTCATCAGAAGCTCATACATCTGTGTGAGAGTGTAGCACCCTGGGTTTATATAATACAAAGTATATTCCCAAAGATTGTGTTGTTGTTGTTTGTCTATTCACTGTCATATTTATTATTCAACAAGAACAAATCAGTGAACACGAACTAACTGGAAAAACTACCACATCATATTCAACCCCCCCCTTCTATGATGAGTTTGGACCTAACAGCTTGGGACCCCATGGGCTTTACAATTCCTTAAGGAGTCTGTTCTCTAAAAGAGCCCAGATTTTGTCTTTCTTAGTGAAATTTTATGTAAAAGAGATAGAGTAGAAAAAGTAAAAAGCCTCATAGGGTTTGATGCTGCTTTCACAGTTGAAACTCGGGGACATAGTGGTGGTATAGCCTTCCTTTGGAGAAACCAGCAAGAGGTGGAGATTCTATCTTACAGTACAAATCATATCAATGCTCTCATTGAAACGAAAGGGTGGAACAAATATCGTCTCACAGGTCTCTATGGCGAACCTGATCGAGCGAAAAGAAAGGACACTTGGGACTTAATAAAAAAGCTTCACAGTCAAATGGCAGTTCCTTGGGTAATTATCGGAGATATGAATAATATAGCTAGACAAGAAGAGAAGCGTGGAGGTCGACCATATCCAATCTGGCTTATTCAGGGGTTTCAACAGTGCATTGAGGAATGTGGTCTGGTTGATTTAGACATGGAAGGTTATCCCTATACTTGGGAGAGAGGGCAAGGTACAGATAAGTGGATGGAAATCAGGCTTGATAAAGCTGTAGGGACAGCAAGTTTTATGAATCAATTTACAGAGGCCAAGCTCATAAATTTAAAGATCTCTACGTCGGATCATAGCCCTATCCTTCTCGAACCTTTTACTCGGTCGCATGCTGTTAAAATAAAGAACTTCCGTTTCGAAAACGCTTGGCTGCGAGATCCCATGTGTGGGAAAATTGTTGAGAGTCATGGAACTTAAACCAAGGAAAGTCTTTTGTAGAGAAAATTAACTTCACCGCAGAGATGTTGGCCAGATGGGGTAAAGAAGTCACAGGAGTTTTTCGAACTCGAGTGCAGCAGTGCAAGAAGGTTATGCAGGTAACAAAGGGAAGAAAGGATGATTACTCTGTTCAGCTGTATCAGGAAAACGCAAAGCATCTGATGGAAATTTATTCCCAGCAGGAGATTTTTCGCAAAGCATCTGATGGAAATTTATTCTCAGCAGGAGATTTTTTGGCGTCAAAGATGTAAGCAACTATGGCTAAAGGAAGGGGATAGCAATAGCAAGTATTTTCACGCTGCTACGAAGACCTTGAAAAGTTTCATTTGTTCTACTTACAATACCGTTTGACTGTTCTGTTGATTGCGGGAGAATGAAGGCCGGAAATATAGCTTTTTCTTCATTGGTTAGTGAATATGTATATATTTGTTTTATAGGCACAAGCTATTATATATTATAATATTATTCAAAATTTTGACCCATTCTTATAATTAACAACATATATTAAATTTTAATATATTGATAAAATTTGAACCTTATATATGTTTTATATTAGTAATTATAGAGTTATTGATATTAATTTAAATAAGGTGTTGGTAGGTATCGAATTCTTGACTTTGATAGTAATTAAATAAGGTCTCTCTTACTCTTACACTTACTCCCTCCGTTCCTAAATTCTTTTCCTGTTTTGACTTTTGACATTATTCATTGTAAGCGGTTGACTACTAATTTATGCATAATTTATAAGACAAAATATAGTCATGAGTGATCTTGTTTGATTCGTATTTGTGAATACTTTAATACAGTGAAGTTTTTATATTTAATACTAATACGAAATTAAAGATATTAATAATAAAAAATGTGCGTTGGCAAACGTGTCCAGTCAAAACAGGAAACGTTTTAAGGAACATAGGGAGTATTATATATATGATATAATAATATGCCTCCAAACATGTGTATATCAAAATTATTATCAAACCTGTTTTTTCTTTGACAGAGTTATCAAACTTGTTTTAAATAAAAAGACAATGCAAAAAACAGATACCCAACATGTTATTGGACATGTTATATATATATATATATTTTTATGTAACCTGTGTAAATTATTATATAAACAAAAAATTTATTTAACAAATAATTAATATTGAGTTTGTTGTATCCACTTTTAAGAACTTGTAGTGGCAGGTGGGACTCCAAAGAGTATGGAATAAACCAAAGCCACACAGCCCGACACCGGAGTATGGAATAAACCAAAGCCATACAAGAGTCCATGTCAAAAGATCCGCCAATACATGCATAAATGCGTGTACAAGCAGTGAAGCAGGGGCGGAGAACTAGGAGGTTGGGGTACGGGGCCATTGGAAGAAAATTGGATCCTTTGTATAAAATAAAATTTTCGAAATTTCTAGTAAATTAAATAATACTTGAAAATTTCGGCAAAAATAAATAAATAATACTTGAATAAGATATTTTGAGTTCGGAATCCATTTCAAATTTTCAATTAAAATTAGCATTATAATACTAAATAAATAATAATATAGATTATGGAACCTAAAATATATTTTAGGTAATTTACATGAGATGATTTTATATGCAAAGATGAGACGATTATTTTTGTAAAATCGGGATTCATTTAAAATTTTACTAATATATTATAATTTTGTACTGTAAAATCAGGATTTATTAAAAAATTACTACTGTACTACGGAGTATTATTTTATACTAAAATATTAAAAAATTACCTACAATGTTTAAGTTCCTTTTTCTCATAATAATATTTAAAATTGACAACCAATACGATCATAATCCATATATATAGATAATTGAATGTCTTGGGCCTTCTCTTTTCGGGGGTGGCTCGCTCCACAGCCCACATTGCTGTATACAAGCAAGTCCAACCTACATAGGCCAGCTAAGGTACGTTTTTTTAATAAAATAAAAATAAAGAAGTGTTAGGAAGCAAATATTAATAATTGTTAGAAAATACAAGTCAGAGTTTACATTGCTGACGTCATCAGAGTTTAAGGAACTGTCGGACAGAGTTTATCCTATCAGAGAATACTCAATCAGAGTTTACTCTAACAAAGAATGCTCTATCAGAGAATAACAACCGACATAGTTTAATATCAGAGTTTGTCAGGAAGCAATTCAAATCAGATTCTGAATAGGAAAGTAAGAAGTAATCTGAATGCAAGACTATTTCCTTATGTAAAACTATTCTATTTCTATTCTGATTTGTAATTGAATTAACCGTGTCTATATAAACACAGATATATGTTAACATTGATGTATCTTTATAAATCTTATTTTTCATAACTAGCAGCTCTTGAGAACAAACAACTTCTTGAGAGAGTTTTGTAACATGTTCAATCTTTAATACAAAATAGTATTAATCTTTGACATACTTGTGTTCTTAATCGATTTACTGTTACTATTACATTCAACTCCCCTTCTGTAATAGTTTATCTTTCTGGGCAAACAAGAAGTATTTTGATCATTATGTATAACAAGTTTATAACCATGCGAAGTACGAGACAATTAATATTTAAGTAAATTGATATTTTTATTATATTTTTACTAATATTTAATATAAAATTTTATAATATTAAGAATTTATGTTAATATGATATGTTTTCTTATTTTATATAAATTTATTCTATTTAATATAAATATATTATAATTTGGACCTGTGTTATAATTAATATATAATTTAGTCTAAAAACTAAAATTGTAGTTAATATAATTATGTATATAGTTAGGATCCGTATTATAATAAGTAAAATTATATTTAATACATAAATATTTTTTAGATCCGTGGCCCATACCAACCGAGCGATCAAAACTTTTAATCTTTCAGTTATAATAACTAGGGAATATAGCCGTGCTACGCACGACCTGAATCGATTAATTAAACTGTTAATTTAATTAAATTTTATATTAAATTTTTTATAAATATATATTAAAATATAAATTTTAATTTTAATATTAAAAACATTTATTATCAAAACATTATAAATTAAATATTAAATAATATAAATAAAATATTTAATAATATAAAATGAAACATATTAAATATATCTTAATTACATTTTTGTTAGCCGTCACCCCTATTACAAATTTCGATTATAAAATAATTACATAAAAACTTTTATATATCATTTGGTTTAATTTGTTTATCAATATTTATAATTTACATTTTTTTTTCTTTCTCTATTTTCTAACTCATTTTTTGTATTTATTTCTCACTATAATTTCAAAATCAAAATGACAAATCTAGTTGATAATAAAAAATTGAAAAGGAAATATTAGAAGGATCATTTTTTTTAAAAAAAATTCCTCAATTATGATCCGTTTAATCTCCATTAAAAACTAAAAATATTAGACCACTTGTATTCACAAATAGTCCAAATAAAAATGAATATATCATCATTTGATCATTTGAGATAAGTTTTAAGAATTTTTCTGTAATACTTTTCATTACTCAAATTGGTAACTACACATAAATTTTTATATATAAATTTCTGAAAATACATGATACATAATAAAAACATGAAAAATAAAAACATAAATTATCGTGAAGCGCTACTAAGTCAGCTCAATAAATAATATATTCTGCAATAAATTTTCAATTTTTAACTAAAAAATAATAATTGATCTAAACTCTCTTTTTATATAAATAAATAAATAAATAAATAAATTATAATAGACAAATATAATGAGGAAAATATATGATTTAAAAGGAACTAATTTTTTTAGTTATAAACTGACTTCTATGCACTTCGTATTACAGTATTTGATAATAAAGTGGCCTGGTTTTTGGCTATATGCTATGCAAATAGATAGGCGGCACGGAAGTCGGAGCAGAGTTTATAAAGCTCAAAAATTAGTTTAAAATTTTTTTAAGCTGCCAAAACACTCGGTGAAACACATGCACGTAGTGATAATAAAATAAACAAGAGTGCAAGTGAGGTGAATGCACACACACAGTGAACTACTATAAAAAATGGAAGCTCTCAGGAAAGAAATGCAAGTTGTTCAGACTGAGTTAGTAAAAGTAAAAGCACAAGCAGAATTGAGTTCTACATCTGCCTCTGTAACAAAACAGCTGACAATCGTGCAAAAAGATGTTGATGATGTCAAGTCAAGCATTTTCCTCAAAACACAAGATATCCAGAATGTTCAAAGTCTCATTGCTGAGGATATGAAGGAAATTACCAACATAAATGAAAGAATTGATGATGTGGAAAAGAGCTTGACTCAAAAGATAATTGAAAATGAAGAAATCTCCTCTAAGCGCTTCAACAAGCTTGATGAAGGTATGATTCACTTGAATGAAGGGATGAAGCAGGTCTATTAGACCATGGACAAACTAGTTAAATCATTAGATGCTTCAAAGGCTGTAGAAGATCCCTCAACTAAGGGGGAAAATGAAAGAGAGAAAGAGAAAGTAAATGTAGCTGGAGGAGAAGGAGCTACTAAAGGCAAAACTAAACTGTATCTGAAGATCAATTTTAGTCACATGTTCCAAAAAGAACATTACTATCTGGAAGAATAGTTTATTGAAGATTGTTGGACCAAATCAAGCATATTCTATGTAATTATTTGTCTTGCTATAACATATTTAGAACTTCTGTAATATGGTAGTGACTTAGACATTTCTATGTATTACTGCAGATAGAAGTATGATCAAATTGTAATTCCAAGTTATAACTAAAGTCAAAAAATAAAGTCTGTTAGAAGATTCAAGTTGAATAATGCAACAAGACAAAGAAGGCTTATTGAAGAAATAAGGAATGCAGTATGAGAATTCGACTAAGGCAAATGCACATTCGAGAAGTCACCTATTCGAGAAGTCAGGAATATGCAATTGGTCGAGAAGTCTCAAAACACTCATTGGCTCAGTATTCGATCGAGAAGTATCCATTCGAGAAGTCAAGATATTGAATCTAATCGAGTTGTGTGAAAATGATACACATTAGAGAAGTCCAGAAAATCAATTCGAGAAGTTAGCAAAAGGAGCATTCGAGAAGTGGTAGAGCTGAACCAATCGAGAAGTCTCAGTTTCAAGTGATCATTCGAGAAGTCTAGTCTAATCGAGAAGTCATCAAATTCAGTATGTGATCGAGAAGTCTAAACGTTCGAGAAGTCAGTCATTCAAGGACTAATCGAGAAGTCACAGTTAGTACTCAATCGAGAAGTCAATCACCGTGATTGACTTCTCGAAGCAATTTCAACAGAGTACTTGACTGTTCCAAAGAGCTATTTTCAAGGAGAATTGCAGAAGAACAAGACAAATAATTTGCAGCTCTGTCTTTGCAGGATAAGTCAAGCCTGTGAAGATAGAGACAGGACTATAATGAAGTTGGGAAGATATGCAAGATAAGTGACAAAAGATATAAAGCTGAACGTAGCAGACTGTCAAAACAAGTGTTAGCTAGAAATATATTTTAGTCAAATGTAAAGTATTTCTTGTCTATTTCTAGTTTTAGCTAAACTGTCTTATGTGAGCATGTGCACAAGACATGTTGTCTATATATTTTATGCACAACCTCATTTGACAGTGTCTTTGAATTTGTTTCAAGTGTATTCATACATTTGTTTTTCTTCCTAGAATAAGAAGTTGAAATTCAAGTTGAATTTCAGATTGTAGAAAAGTTCATTCTAATACAATTAGATTGAAAGTTACATCTGGTGTTTTATTACTTATTGTTTTATGTTCTTGAAAACACCAAACTTGTTTCAATAAACTCTCGAATCAAACATCTTTCAATAAACTCTCGAATCAAACATCTAACAGTTCATCACAGTTTTAAAAGAAGGGAAAAAGTTTTGAAGTATACATTCACCCCCCTCTGTAAACTTCTGGGACTCCTAATTCCTAACAAATGGTATCAGAGCCAGTCTATTAACATACATACAGTCTAAAGGTCAAGATGAGTTCTCAGAAGCTAAGCAGTATAAGATTCCTCCTTTTGACAGAGAAAACTACAACTTATGGAAGAGAAAAATGCTGATGTTCATAAAAGCTGCAAACTCCATGTACTCAGACATATTGAAGAATGGCCCTTTCATGCCAGTAACACTAGTTCTTGAAACAACCAGTGGTTCTGAAGTTATCCCTGCAACATGAATACCTAAGGACCCATCTCAGTACACAGATACAGAAAAGGAGAAGGTGTCTCTTGATAATAGTCTAATGCTCATACTAATTGAGTCACTGGACATTGTCATATACAATAATATTATCAATTGCATATCTGCCAAACACATATGGGAAATTATAGAAATTTTGTGTGAAGGAACTGAAGAGGTAAGGGACAATTAAAGGCAGCTCCTTGTTTCTCATTATGAGGCATTTATGTCAAAAACAAATGAAGGTATAACTGAAGTATTTGAGAGGTTCAACAAACTAATCAATGATTTTCAACTTCATGGGAAGTACTATGAAACAAAGGAGAAAAATATGAAGTTCTTGTTGACTCTCCCAGAGCACCTGGAGCACAAAATCTCTGCAATAAGATAGGGAAATGTTGGGCCTCGGAAGTATCGTAGAAGGGGGGTTAAATGCGATACTTACAACAATTTAAAATTCTTTTCAGAATTTACGGAATTAAATTATTGCTTTAGCTGAGGGTTAGAGTCCTTGTAGTGTTTGGGAGGCTGACTTACTAGCTTTCTATTTTTATGATATAACAATTAAGATATAGAAATTAACAATTAAGTAAATAAGATTCAAGTTAAATATGTATATTAAACTTGAATGGGTGTTACAGTATTCGGTAGAATAAACATTTAATTCCCAGAACAAATTTGACATGAATTGTTCTACTTAAGGAATTAAACTCAAACCAGCACAGAAAGTCTGTGAATATGACGTTGCAGACAAATTGCTGAATTTGACTGTTTTTCTACTGCTGAAAAATGAAGCCCCTGACATCATATTTATAGAGGTGGAAAGCTGATATGACTTTCTAGAACATGACATTTTACAGACTTTATTTAAAGCTATATGACATTTTTAACACTTGTATGACATTTCAAATAGCTGGGTATGACTTCTAAAATTCGGTATGACTTTTTTTATTAATTAAAAAATCGGTATGACTTTTTAATATAATAAAAAATAATCCGGTATGACCTTTTATTCAATAGAAATTCAGTATGACCTTTTTGTTTATTAATTAAAAAATCGGTATGACTTTTTAATTAAATAAAATCTGCTCGGTATGACTTTTTGAATAAAAGAATTCGGTATGACTTTTGCTTCAAGGCTTCAGTATGACATTTCTTTCTTCTCTGCCAATTTCATTTCTTTTCTTCTTGATTGGACAAGTGTCATCCTAGGATTGGTTCCTTTTAAACAAACATCTCCAGCCATTTCAATTTGAAAAAGCAAGGGGCTTATTTCGTCTTATTATAGACATGCTCCGTAGAAATGCTTTTAGAGCCGCACAACTTATATTCTTTGATTAATAAATAATTAATTTAATTCAGAAATTATAAAAATAAATATCTAATATTATTTAGATATTTATAAATAAAATTTACTAAATAAATAAAATATTTATTAATTAAAATAAATCCTTATGCTCTAAGCTGCGGTCTTCTGAACGTCTAAAACCGAACTCTTTTTGACTTGGAAATGATAAATCAATTTCAACCGGGGTTCCACTTTTAAGAACATACGACTCTGCATTTCTTCCGTGTCAGTTCTTTTTCCATCTTTTCTTCAAGTCAGTACTGTCAGACATGTTTAGCTGTATCTACAGTTGCAATTAGAAGTACCTCTATTACTGAAATAATCTGACTCTTTAAAGTAGACAATACTTCTTTTCACCACTGCATGTACCCAGTCAAATATTCAATCTTGTATTCTGACTCTTGTACACTGCATTCCAAATAAACCTGTATCCCTTTGAGCTTCCAGCTTCTGTCTTCTGTCATTCTAATATAATTCTAAATTAATTAATCCTTTAATTAATTTAAGAAATAAATTAATTCTAAGTGAATTAATTTACTAATTTAATTAATTAACTAATTTAATTTAATTAATTAATTAACAATTAAATTAAAGCTTGACGGTAAGACCATTGTTGATGTAGATCAAACTCTTCTATTCTTCAACAATAACCCTTTTAACCACTTGAACATTTTGATGACGAATCTTCACTAACATTGTTGACACCCTGTGCAATGGTCTGGTTCACGGATGACTAACTACAATGTTGATTCTCATTTCTGCTGTAGTGGTCTTTGTGTCTTGTCTTGTCCTGTCCTGTCATGGCTTCTTTTGTTCTTCCTCTATATTCAATATTTATTATTTACTTCGTTTTCTTATCTGAGTTGAGTTGTCATCTACTTATTACAAATAGGACTAGTCATATGACTTTCAATCTCCCTCTATTTGTTGTTAAACATTTAACACACAAATTCCTAGAGGATAACTCAACTAACAACTAAGAAAAATAAAACGACATTTAAGAACTGCAAATAATAAATTATTTTCTGGATCATATAATACATTTCCAGATTTCAATTATGAAAGATAAATATAAGATATATGTTCCTCTAGACTGAACACATTTAACAAAGGTCTATCTTGACTTACCTATCATTACCAGCTTCAGAAGTATCAACTTCACCTTCTTCTAGAGTTTAACTTTTGTAACCAGGTGTCATTGGTAGATCTTCAGTGGCTGGTTTCTCTGGATCAGATTCTGCATTTCCAGATTTCTTGAGTAACTGAAATGAAAGATGTTTGTTCCTCTAGCACTGAACATATTATACAAGTAGTATTATCTTCATTTCTCAGACTCATCACTACTCCCCCTTAGGATGGCAGGGATGAAGTCTTGTTCTCTTCTTATTACCACTTGTCCTCTATTTCTCCGACTTCTGTCTTCACTTCTCTCCCAAGGTGAATTCATTCTCCCCTTACTTGAATTATCCAACCAATTTAATAGAGGTAACAACAGACATGACATACATACAATATTAAACCATCGCAAATATAAAAAATGCAAACTATGACATGTTATGCATTTTAGAAAATCCAGTTAATCCTATATACAAGAATTTTCTAAAATCAAATGGATCCAATCCAATCATGTTGTTATATACCCCCTTTTCATGTTCAACAAAGGAGTAATCCTCTTCTAGTAAAAGTCTTTGTTCAACAATTATCCCCCTATTTGGATCTTGTTCTACAATTCTCCCCTTTGGATCTCTTGCTGAACAATTCTCCCCTTTGGATCTTGTTCAAATTTCTCCTCCTTAGTTGAGTAATCCTCTTCAGAATCCTTAATATCAGAAGAAATTTCATCCTCGTTAGTTGAGTAACATTAGAAATCTTTAACAGGGAATTGGGAATGGGATTTAGTAATTGTGGTAATGTGTGATTTTTCATTGTATTTCTGACAAGTGTTTCGCTCATATACTCTCTAAGTGTTTCACTCATAAAATATACATATTTTCACTCTTTCTCACTTGTGTTTCACTCTTTTCTCACAACACTATTTCTCTCTCTCTCTCTCTCTCTCTCTCTCTCAGTACTGATGGCACAGTCTTTGGTACCTGCAAGAAAGATCACCATAGCCCCTTCAAGAGAGGTCACTGGTGGTGCAATGGGGTTTCGTAAATCCCCATCCTCAATTGAATCCATTAAAATATTTGACTTTGAAAACTGAATTGCTTCAGGAATAGATTCAGTGAGTTGCTGATCATCTAAGATGATCTATTCCGTTAGGAATCCAAATATGTTCCATCTGGGGAAGGAGACAAGGATCTATAATGTAGCAAATGATCCAAGTTTCCTCCTGACGCTTGTGAAGGCATGTTGATTCAGTCAGAATCATCAATCATTCTTCCTTCCTTGATATGGAAGTTTAGAATAATTGCTTCCGTCAATTCATCCTTAGTGTGTGACAATCTTTACAGTGCATTTGAATATATACATTTATGGTTTGCAGTGTTTGAGAGTGTCTAGATGAAGTTGACTCTTTATAAATGGCCTTGGCTGACAGGCCGAATTCAATAGACTCATCATGTTAAGATGACGAACCTAGTAACAGTTATGCCATTTGCAAATCTATACCCTTTTGGAAGGATATAAATTAGTTAGCAGTTGCCTTGGTTTCAATTTCATATTCTAACTAGAGGCAGAGCTGCTGGAACACTCACATATACTTCTCTTTTCTAGTGCACTAGAGGCACTTACTATCTCACTTTCTTTAATTGAAAAAACTTTTCTTTTCAGGGATTTAGTAGATGAAGTTGTATCTGTTTGAGTGTTTGTGGTTCTAAGATCTGTGTTAGAGATTGTATGTTTTCAATCCCTTGATCTTGTCCTATAGCCACTGAGGGCTCAATATATCAATTGTATATATATTTTTATATCAATTAATTAAAGAATATATCAAGATCGAGATTACCTGCTTTTACCTCGAGTCAATTGCTCTTGTTCGGCAGGACACAGATATGCATTTATTATTAGTGATTATCAGATAAACAATATATATTATCACTAACAACAAAAATCATAATTAATTGCAATGAAATAATAATAAACTATCAAAATATGATAATTAATAATAATTTCAAAAAGCAAGTAATTATGTTTTTAATATCTCATCGTATTAAAACTATGAAGCTAATAAACATTTAATTGCTTCAATTCATAATTTTAATAAGATAAAATAATCTTGCTAAATACTAAATAATCATAGGAATGAAAATTAGCATTTAACTTTATACATTATATCTAATAATTGTTATTCAAGCATATGACAATTATATTCATAACAATTATGAGTGATATATGTAAGCTCGAGAAAGTAGATGTAAAGAAATTCACAAGTCCTTTAAATATTGACATTTAATACTTATGATTCTTAGAACAATTTATCGTAGACAAAAATAAAATGAAATAAAAATAACTATAAAGTAAAAATATGCCAATCTAAAAAAAATAAATAAATATGCCAATCTTATAGGGGAAAAAAATATGTCAATCGTATAGAAATAAATAAATAAATAAATATGCCAATTTTTAAAAAAATAAAAATAAAAATAAACTTACACACACATATATATAGAAATAATGATACTAAAAATTTAAAAACAAAAACAATATGTACCAATTGTTGAAAAAAATATATTATTTAAGAGCATGATACAAAATTTTCTTTAAGATACATGTCCCTTAATAAAACGCGGGAAAGTTGTATTTGAGAAGAAAGTTTTTATCACTTATGAATTTCCTATAAGGCAAATTTCCCATAATAAAATGCGGGAATTTGTACCAAAGAAGAAATTCAATTCTCTTAAGGAATATATATATATATATATATATATATATATATATATATATATATATATATATATATATTCAGTATGAATGCCAATTAAATAAAACTGTACAAAACTAAAAATGTTGCATGTACCTCTCACTGTGCACGCCTTGCAATGTGTTCCTAGAATTTATCTATTTAGGCTTACCATCAGCGTGAGTGCCGGTGGTGTGCTTGACTCATTATAAAGTGCTCTGGCTGACTAGCGAATTTCAATGGACTCATCCTGTAGAGATAATGATTCCAGAGACAGTTTTATTGCCTTTTCAACTCTTCATCCTTTTGAGAAGATGCAGATGAGCTTACAGTTATCTCAGTTATATACTCCTTTTCTTCTCTGGAGGTAGAGCTGTGGGTGCACTTCCGACATCATCCTTATTTGTTGCATCAAGTGCAGTTTCTCCCTTATCAACCTCTAACTTACATGAGTTCCTTATATCTCCAGGGGTTAATATATGGAAGTGGATGAATTGGTGTTTGGTACTTATGGCCTGGGTAAGAGATTGATGGGTTTTCAACCTCTTGGCCAGTTTCTAAAGCCACTAGGGGCTAACTGGAAAGAACCAATCGAGATAAAAAGATAATCATCTTAACATTCTAAAACATATTTTTCATCCCAAAGAGAAGGAAAAATATAATAAGGAATGGTAATAGATTGCATTAAAGCACTTTCAATAAAATAGTTTTGTCGTAACTAAAGATTTATCATTTGAGAGTATGATACAAAATTTTCTTTAAGATACATATCCCATAATAAAACGTGGGAAAGTAGTATCAAAGAAGAAAAGTTTTATCCTTTATGAATTTCCTATAAGGCAAACTTCCCATAATAAAACGCGGGAATTTATACCAAAAAAGAAATTCAACTCTCTTACCAAATTATATCTCGTTAAAATGACTCTTTTCCTTTATACCTTAATACTGTACTATTTGAAAACAGTTTTGCAAACCATCCTTATCAGATAGAGGACTATGATTTTCCGACTCATAATGCAATTATGATATTCATCATTTCCGTCTACCTGATATTATCCCTAACTTAAAATAGAAAATTTCATGACAATAGGGGTGAATGTATTATTAGCAATACAGTATAAGGTCTTCAAAGCAACAATCACTGTTTAGGTACTTTGAATCAATGTGCAGCATACATTGAAACAAGTGTTTGAAAACAAATCATTTTACAAATGGTTGATACCTCGAAGTAAAAATAATTTTGGAAATATTTCTAAGTATATAAAATATTGAGAATTTTATATACACATAACTCAGAAAATACTTCCACTTTCAATATTAGTGTTTTTGAAATATGCATTGATTACTTAGATCAGTAATTCTAAATAATGTCACTAATATTAAAAGTGTCACAATTATTTATAACAAAATATTTAAAAATATCAGGGAAAAATATCAAAATAATTAAGCAAGATATCATTAACTGATACTCATAAAATATTTATCATACAAACAATTATGCTGCATATTATTTTGATTCATTTAAATCATGAGACTGATCTGACATCGAATTGTTTGACATCATAATTTAAATCAATTAAGATAATATTCAAACTTATGCTAGAACAACTAATTACCACATATGCATATAACATTGTAAACATGATAATAAAAGTAGTAGCAATAAGCACGAGGTACTGGATTTCAGATAAATTCACAAGTTCTTTAAATATGTAAAATTTAATACTTGTGAATTCATTTAAGAATTCCTTACAGATGGAATTTCCAACAAATATGCACATAAATAATATCCCAACTTCACTAACCAACTTTAGACAAAATGAATTTATCAAGCTGTTTAACAAATATCTGCAAATTATTCTACTAAGGACTACTCTCGATATAAATGATACCTGGTGTCCATGCGCTTGTTCCGTGAGTGGTGAAGAGATTATCCAGTAGAGTTGATGGAGTTTGACAACTTCTAGTAATTACTTCCCAGTCTTTCTTTCAACCTGCATTATCTATATCTATATAGCCAATTAAGTTAAACCTAGTATCTTTAGGGTACCTGATTCTTAGAATTGGCAATCCCTTAAGATATCTAACAATTCATATCTTAGCTATAAGATTAGATTCTCTAGTATCCACGTGGAAACTTACACATAAGCATATTGAGAATAAAATATATGGTTTTTATGCACAGTAGACCCACATATAATATAATCATGGTATACTTGCACTAATATTACATTATGTGTGTGTGCCTTGTATTCTAGAGAGATATGTGTATAACGACTCTAATATAAAATCATTTTCAAGTACTTAACAGTTAGAGTGTCATACCATGTCCTTGACGATTGCTTGATCTCTTACCTCCGTCATAGAGAGCTTTGTGAAGAGAATGATATACAAATTCTAGTGGATATGAAACTTCAAAGTCTAGGAGTTGTTGTACATCAACTTGTTCAGCCCTAATAGTATCAAGTCTCGTCTCTGGTGCTTTAGTTAGATCTTGAAAGTCTCGAAGATTCTGTTTCCATCATCGTCAATACCTTCTGTAGCAACCAGTTTGGCTTTGTCCCTCATAACAATGACAAAAATCATCCAGTTTCTGAAAACCCTTACAGTACCAATTATAACTTTGTCTTGTGGCCTGGGTTCCAGATTCAGTAGATTCTGCTTTCGAACTGATTGAGATCATCTTGCATTTGCAATCACCCAATCTGGATCAATTAGTGCTTCTTCAATCTTCTTTAGGATACCAACTGTTTAACAATTGTTCTTTCCCGAAGAATAACCATTTACATTGCATAGCACTTCTAGTCTTTACTCTAGTATCCGGATCACTAAGAACTAGACTCCAGGAATGACTTTGACTCCAAACCCTTTCTCAGCAGATATGTTCTTAATGTGTTCCTTTGATCTTCATTGTGTTGAGTACGACTAGTAGATCCTTCTTTTATTTGCTCCCCCTGAGTTGCTGCTAGGATGTGTTGAAGATCCTTCACCTTGTTGAGTGGATTTTGTTAAAGTCCATGAGTTGTGTAGATTCACTACCATTTCCACTACTAGGATATGAATCATCATCATTAACATTGATTCCTTCTACAACCTCAGTTTCATCAAAAATATCTGAATATGACTTTGACTAGATGTCAAGCTTCACAGATTCAGAATAGACTTTTATTTTAATGCTCATGAGCTTGATGTAATAGGACGACACATTCAGACTTTCAATCACCTTCTGGTTTTACAACACATCTTACTTTGAAAGCTTTCGACTTCAATGAGTAGCCGAGGAAAATTGTTCCATGAGCCTTAATTTCAGACTTGCCAAGATGCTCATATAAATCTTCAATAAATATCAATTTCCTCCAAACACACGAAAGAGCTTCAGTATTTTCTTCTGGTTGGCCATTAACTCATATGATGTCTTTTCACGATCTTGTTGAATGAAGAAGCATGTTATGTTAATCGCTTCAACTTCAAAGTACTTTGCTTCCAACTTGATCTTCTTGATGTGATCAATCACCATATGTGATATATTATCTGTTGAATGCACGAACACTACCAATTCACTCTCAGTTGAGTGATCTTCCATCTTTCTTGCTTGAAATCACTTTTCTATTTCAATGCTTTTCCAGAAAACCTTTGACCAATAATTCCTTAGTGCCTTATAGATAGTGCTTAGTGCTTAAGTCCGTCGACAAGAAAGATATTTCCAGTGATGACAATTCCAAACTCATGATAGCCAAGTCCCTTGTATATCCTTTACTGTCATCTCCAAAGGTTACCGTTGGGTAGGCTTTCTCAATCAACTGTGATAGTAGAGCTTCAATGCTAGTAATATGCCTCGAACAATAAATGTCACGAAATCACATAACTTTTGACTTTTGTTTCATACTCTGCAATCACAAATGATTAAGCTTCTTGGTACTCAACTTCAATTGAGTCCAGATGGGTTAGAGATATTACTTTCAATAGTGGTAACAACAGTTTCAACCTTAACATGCACAAACTTATCTTTGACTGATCACTTCTCATTCACAGCAGCCTTGACAAGGTAGTCTTAAGGCTATGAGATTAGTGATTCCAACCTATCTTAAGGTGGACTAGCAGTCTTTACCCTATTATGATTCTTATTGATGATTTGCCTAAGATTACGCAAGTCCTAAGATATGCATTTTCAAATTTAAACGAACAAGCATGAAAAATAAGAGCACATGGTAAACATTCAGCTTCAATGCATTATAGATAAGAATTATGCAATTCAGGCAAAACATATTAGAAAATTCAGTACTATTGTTAGGTCCAAAGTGTTGTAGAGGGGGGGGTGAATACAACTGTTTAAAATTTATGAGAGAATAAGCAATACGCAGGTAATAAATGATGACACAGAATTTCAAGAATATATCATTATATTCATTGATGGATTTGCTACAACATTCATAAAAGCATCATGATCAGTTGAACAATAAAGCAATTAAAGCTAGATTCAACCGATCCTCTCTCTCACTTTTTGTTTTACAGTAAATGCTCTCTCTCTTAAAAAATATCGTTGAATATAGAGATGATGAAAAGTCTCTTTTTTTAATAAAATCAAAGTGCTGCTTTTATAATGTCATGTAGTCTTGATCTTGTCCTTTTTGTGTACGTGGCCCAATCAGGACTTCGACAACAAAAAGTACTTTAACAACAACTCTGGATCAACCGTTCACAATAAGCCACTTGTCCCTTGAACATTAAATGTTACATTTCTACCCGCATCTCGATCTTCGCCTGGACCCATCTCGATCTCGATCTGTGAAAATCTCGATCTCGATCTGTGAAGATCTCGATCTCGATCTGGGAGAATCTCGATCTCGATCTATCGCCTGGATCGAGATTTGCCTTTGCAGTGTTTTACTTCACTTGTAAATCTCGACCCGCATCTCGATCTGCTGTGGATCGACATTTGCCTTAGCAAATATGCACACATCCAATGTTGACCTTCTTTAGTGACTAATTGAGGATTAACCTTTATGAGCAAGTTTCCCTAGCTTCTTCAATTTCTTTTCCTCACTCAATTCAAATGAGATCTTCTATTACTGACATGAACTTGCCTCCAATGACCTGACACTTGATGCAATGGTCTGGTTCATAAGTGACTAGTCTTGTAGGGGTTCTTGCTTCTGAATGTCAGTTCTCATTTGTTGATTAACCTTTACATTATCCAGATGCTGATATACATTACATGAAATCACTTTGGTCTTCTTGATACTTCTTTAACATTAATTTGATTCTCCATTAGATAAGTTAGGGCATGAGCAATACTCAGATTGAACTTCTTCTCACTTATGCATCCTTGATTAACCAAATTAGTTACTTGTAGTTACCAAGTATCATTGCCATTTCTTCATTTGATTGATTCCATGTGCTTCTTCAGTTTCTCTTGTTTTGCTGTTGTTTTATCTTTTACTTAGTTGAGTTACATAGTAATTAAGTGTTACAAGTTAGTACACCTATGCCTTTCAACTATCTACTTTAACCATTCTACATAAGTGTAACAGGTGTTCAGCAGATTTACAGATATTCAATTATTTTCTAAAAGCACATGGAATAGACGAACTAACAATTTAATTACTAATTCTGTCTAATCCATTTTTGTTGTTGTCTAACATTTTAATTATCTCTAATTACCTAAGTCAGTTTTAGATTATGCCTCGAATCTATAAATTTTACTGACTACTTAGATAATTCTACCATCTTTTAATCTTATACTTCTAAACAAACAATACATGAAGTGATTTGACATTTAAGTGCAACTATGTGAGTGTGAGCAATTCATATGAAAATACGCACCTGCTTTTAACTCAACACAATCTCTGTCATCATTTGCTTGTTTAGGCTTCTTGAATATTGTAGCACAACCCTGATCTTGTCTTGCTACTTTTAGCCTCATATGTTTCTTCAGTTGTGACCTCTAATCGATTCTTAAATTCGTTTTGTACAAGTACAAAAACTAGAATGATCAATATAGTCAGAGAAAAATTCTTCAGAGTTCCCTACTAATAAATCTATCTTATCTTTACATTTGAGCAGTTTGTGGAACTATAACATAAACAGTCGTATCATCCACAATAAAATCCAAATGCTCTGGAATAAACCTACTAATACGAAATGACCACTTTCCTCGAAACCGGGTCATATGCTCTGGGAATTAATTCTGAGTCAAACCAGAGAATTTTCTAAGTACAAACCCTTTTGTTAAAATGGACCAAGATTTTTAATAACTTTAGATTATAAATTAAATCTATATAAATTTAACTAATAAATTTACTTAAATTAAATTTATAAAATAAATTTATTTAAATTAAGTTTATAAAATAAACCTTTTCAAGTTTAAATAATAAACTAATTTAAATTAAATTTATAAATTAAATTTATTTAAATAAAATTTATAAAATAAATTTATCTAAATTTGATTTCATAAAATAAATTTATTTAAACAAATTTAAATAATAAAAATAAATCTAATTAAATTTAGAGAATAAATTTATTTAATTTAAATTTATAAAATAAACTTATTTAAATTAAGTTTATAAAATAAACTTTTTTAAGTTTAAATAATAAACTCATTTAAATTAAATTCACAAAATAAATTTATTTTAAATAACATTTATAAAATAAATTTTTCTAAATTTAAATTTATAAATAAAATTATCTAAACAAATTTTAATTATAAAATTAAATCTATTTAAATTTAAAGATTAAATTTATTTAATTTAAATTTATAAAGTAAACTTATTTAAATGAAATTTATAGAACAAACTTTTTCAAGTTTAAATAATAAAATCATTTAAATTAAATTCACAAAATAAATTTATTTTAAATAAAATTTATAAAATAAATTTATCTAAATTTAAATTTATAAAATAAAATTATTTAACAAGGCCTCTAGATATTCAGAGTTAAAACAGCTTCGGTACCATGAGTTTCACTGGACTGCGGATCTTGATTTGTATATCAATCAGCTTGCTCTGATGCCAATTATTGGATCCCGGAAGTATCGTAGAAGGGGGGTTGAATGCGATACTTACAAAAATTGAAAATTCTTTTCAGAATTTACGGAATTAAATTATTGCTTTAGCTGAGGGTTAGAGTCCTTGCAGTGTTTGAGAGGCTAATTTACTAGCTTTCTATTTTTATGATATAACAATTAAGATATAGAAATTAGCAATTAAGTAAACAAGATTCAAGTTAAATATGTATATTAAACTTGAATGGGTGTTACAGTATTCGGTAGAATAAACATTTAATTCTTAGAACAAATTTGACATGAATTGTTCTACTTAAGGAATTAAACTCAAACCAGCACAGAAAGTCTGTGAATATGACGTTGCAGACAAATTGCTGAATTTGACTGTTTTTCTACTGCTGAAAAATGAAGCCCCTAGCCTCATATTTATAGAGGTGGAAATCTGATATGACTTTCTAGAACATGACATTTTACAGACTTTATTTAAAGTTGTATGAAATTTTTAACACTTGTATGACATTTAAAATAGCTGGGTATAACTTCTAAAATTCGGTATGACTTTTTTTATTAATTAAAAAATCGGTATGACTTTTTAATATAATAAAAAATAACCCGGTATGACCTTTTGTTCAATAGAAATTCAGTATGACCTTTTTGTTTATTAATTAAAAAATCGGTATGACTTTTTAATTAAATAAAATATGCTCGGTATGGCTTTTTGAATAAAAGAATTTGGTATGACTTTTGCTTCAAGGCTTCGGTATGACATTTCTTTATTCTCTCGGTATGACATTTCTTCTCTGCCAATTTCATTTCTTTTCTTCTTAATTGGACAAGTGTCATCCTTGGATTGGTTCCTTTTAAACAAACATCTCCTGCCATTTCAATTTGAAAATGCAAGGGGCTTATTTCGTCTTATTATAGACAGGCTCCGTTGAAATGCTTTTAGACCCGCACAACTTATATTCTTTGATTAATAAATAATTAATTTAATTTAGTAATTATAAAAATAAATATCTAATATTATTTAGATATTTATAAATATAATTTACTAAATAAATAAAATATTTATTAATTAAAATAAATCCTTATGCTCTAAGCTGCGGTCTTCTGAATGTTTGGAACCGAACTCCTTTTGACTTGGAAATGATAAATCAATTCCAACCGGGGTTCCACTTTTAAGAACATATGACTCTGCATTTCTTCCGTGTCAGTTCTTTTTCCGTCTTTTCTTCAAGTCAGTACCGTCAGACATGTTTAGCTGTATCTACAGTTGCAATTAGAAGTACCTCTGTTACTGAAATAATCTGACTCTTTAAAGTAGACAATACTTCTTTTCACCACTTCATGTACCCAGTCAAATATTCAATCTTGTATTCTGACTCTTGTGCACTGCATTCCAAACAAACATATATCCCTTTGAGCTTCCAGCTTCTGTATTTTGTCATTCTAATATAATTCTAAATTAATTAATCCTTTTATTAATTTAAGAAATAAATTAATTCTGAGTGAATTAATTTACTAATTAAATTAACTAATTAATTTAATTAATTAATAGATAATTAAATTAAAGTCTTGACTATTGTTGATGTAGATAAAACTCTTCTGTTCTTCAACAATAACCCTTTTAACCACTTGAACATTTTGATGACGAATCTTCACTGACATTATTGACACCCTGTGCACTGGTCTGGTTAACGGATGACTAACTACAATGTTGATTCTCATTTCTGCTGTAGTGGTCTTTGTGTCTTGTCTTGTCCTGTCCTGTCATGACTTCTTTTGTTCTTCATCTATATTCAATATTTATTATTTATTTCATTTTCTTATCTGAGTTGAGTTGTCATCTACTTATTACAAATAGGACTAGTCATATGACTTTCAGGAAGAGATCTCACAAAGCTTCCACTTGAGACTCTCTATGGAATACCAAAGACATATGAGCTTGAGTTTTATCAAAAGAAGGCCATTTTAGCAAGTAAAGGGAAAATGGAAAATGTCTCAAATGCCTTGGTTGCAAAGGAACCTTCAAAAACTGAGAAGACAGGTACAAGCAAAAAGTTGAAAGCTGAAGAGCTTGAAGAACAGGAACATGAAGAGAAGGACTCTGTCAAGAGTGAATCAGGGGAAGAAGATTTCTACACCATTGAAGAACTTGAAGGCATGGACAAAAAAACCATGGCCTTCATGGCAAAGAAATTTGGAAATTTGAGGTTCAAAAGAAGCAAAAGTTTTAAACCAAGACCAAACTTCAAATCTTCAAGCAAAGGAAAGAATCCAACAAGAAGCAATACCAATTGAGGGTTTAAAACTGGAACAGTTGATAGATCTAAAATAAGATGCTATAACTGTAATGAGCTTGGACACTTTGCAACAGAATGTAGAAAACCTAAAGCAATCAAGAAGGATAAAGATTACTTGGAATTAGAAGCCAAGTATGAAGCTCTGCTCAAAAACCAGACATGAAAGGCTTATATTGTTGAAGAAAAATGATGGGATGACACAGATGAAGATGATGATGAGGAATATGGGAATCTGACACTCATGGCCGACTCACATGATGAAACTTCATCCTCAAATTCTCAAGTACCTTCATTAATCTCATTTGACATGTCAAATTCTCAATATAAGAAAACTGTGAAAGAATTGAGCATTGAAATGTTTAATATTCATACTAGTATGACTGCTGCATATGAGGAAATTGTTAGGTTACTAAAAGCTAATGATGAACTAATTGCTATGAATGAGACCTTAGAATTATCTCTGATAACTCTGGAAAACTTGAAACATGAAAATGAGTATCTCAAAAACAAAGTTGTTTGTTCTAAACAAATTGAAAAATTTCTTAAAGAACAAATTTGTGAAAATGAATTGAAAATCAGATCTTATCAAAACTCAGCTACTATTGTTCAAGAATTCCATGAGAAGCATAAGGAAAACTCTAGGATTGGAGTTGGTTTTGATTATGAGAATCTCAAAAAGAAGAAATCTGTTTCAATAAAAATAATATGTGCCATGTAAAACTCTAGGAATGGTCATCAAACAACAGTTGGATGATGAGGATAAGGAAATAACTAAAAATAATATGCCCTCTGTTGAAGAAGAAGAACCAACAATCAAAGCCAAGTCCATTCCTACTAAAACTGAACCAAAACAAAATGTTCAGAAAATTGACACCATGCATATTAAAAAGAAAAAGACAAATAGGAATGGAAAGATAGACATTAATAAACACAATAATTATGCACCTGTTCATAATGCACCTAGGAAGATTTGTAAAAACTGTGGTTCAACAAATCATCTTACTCATATGTGCAAGAAATTTGTTGTTAAAAATGATGAATTTGCTTGTGGATATGTAAAACCTTTGATGCATGATGATCATAAATTCTGTGAGAAATTTGATTGTATGCCATGTAACATGAATATCATGAATACTTGCTTTAGGCTCAAGAAACAGTTTATTGATGGATGCATAAGTCAGAACCTGAACATCAACAGCCCTAGGCCTAAATCTATTAGTCCTTTTAAACATAGAAAACACTCCATGTCACCTAAGCATGCATCTAGTTCTGAAAGCACTAATCAAGCCAAAAATCAAAATCAGAAAAATGAGAGCATGCATGTGCCAGTAACTAAAAATGTTAAAAACAGGAATGATATTCATGTAACTAAGTATAAAGGACCCAACCTTGTTTGGGTACCAAAGAAAACTTGATCTGTGTGTGTTTGCGGGGCACGGGTAAGAAGAAGGTCATGTAGATTTTAGATAATGGATGTTCAAGGCATATGACTGGTGAATAGACCCTGCTGTCACAATTCAAAGATGAGGCTGGCCCAATGGCAACCTTTGGAGACAACAGCATTGGTTTCACCATGGGATATGGCAAATTAATTCATTGAAATGTTTTCATTGAATATGTAGCCCTGGTCAGTGATTTGAAGCATAATCTTCTCAGCATCACTCAATTCTGCAACGAAGATTTGAAGGTGGAGTTTGACAAAGAATTGTGTCTCATATCACACAGAAAGACCAAAGAGATTGCTCTGTAAGGAGTAAGAAAGGGAAGCCTGTTTGTAGCAGATTTGGATTCTGCAAACAAGGAGAAAATTTGATGTTTCTATTCCAAGGCCTCAAAAAATGAAAGTTTGCTTTGGCACATGTGGTTATCTCACTTAAATCTCAAAAGCATTAATTCTGTAGTCAAAAGAGAATTAGTGAATGACCTGCCTTCACTTGAATTTTGCATAAAAGGATTGTGTGAGGCATGCCAAAAAGGGAAAATGAAGAGATCAAGTCACAAGAGTAAGGAATTTACTTCAATCGCCAAACCATTGCAATTGATTAATATGGATTTGTTTGGACCAGTAAATGTCATGTCCATGTCTAAGAAAAGATTTGCTCTAGTCATGGTTGATGATTTTTCAAAGTACACTTGGGTAGAATTCTTGCACTCAAAAGATGAAGCTCCTGCAGTCATCATTGGAAATTTGAGAAGATTGGACAAATGCCCTACACTAGTAGTAGCCATAAGAAGTGACAATGAAACAGGGTAGAATTCTTGCACTCAAAAGATGAAGCTCCTGCAGTCATCATTGGAAATTTGAGAAGATTGGACAAATGCCCTACACTAGTAGTAGCCATAAGAAGTGACAATGAAACATAATTCAAAAATGCTATACTCAATGAATTCTGCAAAGAGAATGGAATCACTCACTAATTCTAAGCCCCAAGAACTCCACAACAAAATGGAGTGGTTGAGAGAAAGAATAGGACTCTTATTGAGGCTGCAAGAACCATGTTAGCAGAAGCAAATCTACCAACTAGTTTTTGGGCAGAAGCTGTTAGAACTGCATGTTACACTCAAAACATAACACTTATCACAAAACCAGTTGGAAAGACTCCTTATCACATTAAGACAAATATAAGACCATCTGTAAAATACATGCATGTGTTTGGAACAAAATGTTTTGTTCTCAAGGATGATGTTAACAATCTTGTGAAGTTCGAAGCCAAGACATATGAAGGAATTTTTGTGGGATACTCTTTGGACAAAACTGTCTATAGATTATACGTGATTGATCAACAAAAGGTTATGGAAAGCTCAAATGTGACATTTGATGATTTCAAATTCCTTGTTATGAATTTGAAAAGCGAAAACTATGACACCTTGAGATTTGAAAATGAAAGGGATTCTGAAACATTTGCAACAGAAAATGTTATCAACACTCATGAAGAGTCACATGTAGATATCTCACATGGAATAATTGAGGAAAGAGAAAATGAAGATTACAGTCATATTCAACTTGAGAATTCTCCACACAACCCTAACATCAACTCAGGAGGAGATTATCAAGGATCTTCAATAAATGGAAACAATTTCAATCAGGAGGAAACATGCTCAAATGATAAAGATGAAGATCATCAAACTAAATAGAATATAGCTCACACAGCTGATCAAATCATTGGAAATTCTGATGAAGGTGTGAGGACAAGAAAAGCAAATATGAATGAATGCCTATTTGCTTGCTTTCTGTCTCTAAATGAGCCAAAAAGGATTGAAGAAGCCATGTTAGATCCAGACTGGATAATTTCCATGCAAGAGGAAATAAATCAATTTGTGAAAAACAATGTTTGGGAATTAGTGGCACCTCCAAAAGATAGATCAGTAATTGGCACTAAGTGGGTCTACAGGAACAAAATGGATGAACATGGAATAGTAATAAGAAACAAGGCAAGGTTGGTTGCAAAACGGTATTCACAAGAAGAATGCATTGACTATGATGAAACTTTTGCTCCTGTTGCAAGATTGGAAGCAATCAGAAATTTTCTAGCATTTGCAGCACACTCAAACTTTAAGGTCTATCAAAGGGATGTTAAAAGTGCATTTCTCAATGGTGAATTAGAAGATGAAGTATACGTGCAACAACCACTTGGCTTTGAAGATCCAAACTTTCCAGACTTTGTTTATAGACTCATCAAAGCATTGTATGGACTCAAACAAGCCCCTAGAGCATGGCATGACACTTGGCAAAATTTCTTCTAGAGAATCAATTCACTAGAGGAACTATTGACAAAACTCTTTTCTACAAGAAGCATGATGAAGATGTTATACTAGTTCAAATTTATGTGGATGATATCATTTTTTGATCTACAAATGAAAAATTATGTCATAGGTTCTCTAAACTTATGCAAAGTGAATATGAGATGTGTTAGGGATATATTCATTTGATGATGTACAAAATACTAGAACAGGGTCTAGATTAGTTTATCTGTAATAAGTCTTTCTAGTCTCTGAAATGTATAATCAGAGTCTAGATAGTCAATATTCATGTTATTTGTACTTGGAAGAATTTCTGTAGAAAATGAAACCAGAGTTTGGAAGGTGATCAGAGTCTATAGACTATCAGAGTCTATGATCTATCAGAGTCTACGTGTGATCAGAGTCTGAAGATCATCAGAGTCTGAAGATTTCAGAGTCTATACAGTTGAGGATAAATTTGGAAGAAGATCACAGGAATGGAAAGTCTTCGAAGATCAAGATAAATATATTGCAGATATGCTATGGGAAAGAAAGAGAATTCTAGAAGGAAACTGTCAACTAATAATTAGGAATTCTATTCCTATTGTAATTTATCTTTCTGTTATTAGTTGATAGGAAGCTCTCTATATAAACTCTATGTAACCTAATTGTAAAGTAGTGGAAGTCGAAGCATAATTATCTGAGTGAAATTTTGTGAGAGCATAGAGATAGAGAGAGTTGCTGTGATAAACACAGAGAAGCTGCTAGGGTTTGTGTACACCCTAGGAGAGTTTTGTATTCACAAATCAATAATACAAAACAGTACTTATTCATATTTTTGTGTTTGAGTTTGTTCTTAATTTAATTTTAAATCGGGCAGAAAAGACATACAAGTATTCAACCCCCCCTTCTACTTGTACAACTGGGAAAAAAATTGGTATCAGAGCCTAACGTTTAAAAATCGATCAAAGATGTCTGGAAACAAAGATGGCAATTCTAAGATTCCTATGCTTAAGAGAAACGAGTTCACCCACTGGAAGGTTAAGATGCTGCACCATTTGGAAGCAACAGACCCTGACTATCTTGTCAGGATTAATGAAGGATCCTTTGTGCCCTTAAAAATTGTGCCTCAAATCAGGGAGGAAGGCAAAATAACTGAAGAACACCTCGTTGAGAAACCAAAGGCTGAATGGACAAAAGAGGACAAAGAAAATGTCCTTAAGGAGGCAAAAGTAAAGAACATTCTCTTTAACAGTTTAGATTCTGTTCTAACTAACTGTGTCATATCATGCAAGACTGCTAAGGAGATGTGGACAAAACTTGAGGTGCACTGTCAAGGGACTAAAGATGTCAAGAAGAATGCTAGGTCTTTGCTTATTCAAGAGTATGAGTACTTTGAAGCAAAATCTGGAAAATCTATCACTGAGATGTATGATAGGTTTACAAAACTCTTGAATGAGATGGCTATGCTTGGTAAGGTTTATGATTCTGAAGATACAAACACCAAGTTTCTGAGAGCACTTCCTGAAGAGTGGGACAATAAGACTACAACCATAAGGGAAGCTAGAGATTTGGATGAACTAACTCTAGAAGAATTGTATGGCAGACTCAAGACATATGATTTGGAGATGCAACAGAGAAAGAATAAGAAGTCTGTAAAGACAAAATCTGTGGCACTCTTGATGGAGTCTGAGAAAGAACAACAGGAACCACCCACAGAAGCAATAATCAAGGATTCAAGAAAGAAGGGTAAAGCTGCTGTGGAGTCAGAGTCTACTAACACAGACTCTGATTCTGATGAAGAGTTTGATCTAAGTCAAATGATGGCTATGTTTGCTAAAAATTTCAAAAGAGTGAAATTCAACAAAAGAACTGGAAAATTTAGCAAAAGGCCATCATTCAAGAAGGAAGATGAAAAGGTTGAGAAGAGCAAGAGTACAATTATCAAACTTGACAAAGCAAAGGTCAAATGTTTCAACTGTGGAATATTGGGGAACTTTGCCAGTGAATGCAGAAAGTCAAAAAGTCAAGGAAAAGGAAAAACACTTCTATCAACAGGAAAGGACTGGGCAGACTCAAGCTCAGATGATGAAATTGATTATGAAAATCTAGCACTGATGGCATCCTCCTCAAGAAAATCACAGTCTCCCAAAGAACCCTCATCTCTAAAAACTCAGGTATCAATCTTTACTCCTGAATCCTTAATTAATTTAGACTCTGATGGCATAGAGATTTTGAAAAGTGAGGTTAATAAAATAATGACAACATGTAGGTCTCTCACTAGTGAAAGTGAAAGGTTGATAGAAGAAAATTTAACCTTAACTAAAAGGAATTGTCATGTAGAATCTGAGTTATTATTAATGGAACAATACAAAAAGGATTCTGAGAAATATAGTCATAACTACACTGAAATTTTGAAAGCCTATGACTATGTTAGGAAAGAACTAGAAGAAGAAAGGCTTAAGTTTAAAGTTTGGACAGACTCTGGAAGAAAAGTTCAAGAAATTCTCAATAATCAAAACGTGTGTCAAACTGCTGGTCTAGGCTATGACAAGAGTCAAGACAAAAGACCTATTGTTGAGAATGATAACAATGAAGAAGCTAGCAAAATTAATAAGACTAAAGACAAAAGTACATTTGTTCCTGTTAAGTTTGTGATCCCTAAAGAAAAAACTGAAGCCACAAACTCATCTGTCAATAGTCCCCCTGTTGTTGACAAAAAGACAGATGAAACAGGGGTAAATAACTCTAAGAAAATTATAAACATAGGGTACTTGTCTAAGTCTAAGTTGAAAGAAAGGCTAGAGAACTTATCAGAGTCCACCAAAACTAGGAGAAATAGGAATGGTAAGGAAGGCATCAATAAGGCTAATAATTATCAAAAAGATCCTAATGCTCCTAGAAAGAAGTGTTATAGATGTGGCAACCAAAACCATTTAGCTATAGATTATAAAACAAAAATTGAGATGAAATCAGAGTCTAGTCCTTCTCAGACTCTGAAAAGTCACTACATACCACAGAAACCTTGTTATCACTGTGGTAGCATATTTCATTCTATATATATGTGTAGGGACTATCATGATTTGTATTACAATTTTTATGAGCTAAAATCTTTTATTTATAAGAGTTGGTATGACACTGTTAAGACTCCACCAGAGTCTAGAGCAATAAAAGAGACATGTAAGCCAAAGGTGAAAATTATTAAGCCTGTTTCTCCTAAAATTAGTAGAAAAGGATCCAAAACTATTTGGGTCCTCAAAACATCTAACTAGTTGCTTTATGTATGCAGGGAACTAGGGTAAAGAAAGTAACCCTAATCCTGGACAGTGGATGCTCAGGACATATGACTGGAAAGAAATCCCTGCTTACAGACTTTGAGGAAATGGCTGGCCCAGAAGTATCCTTTAGAGATGGCAACAAAGGACAAACACTGGGATATGGCAAGATTGTACTTGGGAATGTCATCATTGAACAAGTAGCTCTAGTTGATGGCTTAAGGCACAATTTAATAAGCATAAGTCAACTTGGAGACAAAGGTTACCATACTGGCTTTGACAACAAAGAGTGTCTTGTGACTCACAAAGAGCCAGGCATTGTGGTTTTCAAAGGACACAGACATGGTAACATTTATGAAGCCAGCTTGGAGGATTGCATAAACAGTGAAGTCACATGTCTATACAGCAAGGCCTCAACTGAAGAAAGCTGGAAATGGCACAAGAAACTGTCACACATCAACTTTAAAACGCTCAACAAGTTGGTTAAACAGAATCTTGTAAGAGGATTACCACAGGTTGATTTTGTGCAAGATGGACTTTGTGAAGCATGTCAACTTGGAAAACAAAGGAAATCATCCTTCAAGAGCAAGACAATAAATACCATTTCTGAACCCTTTTATTTACTGTATCTTGATTTATTTGGTCCAGTAAATGTTATGTCATTTAACAAAAATAAATATACTCTTGTTATTGTAGATGATTTTACAAGATTCACATGGGTTTTCTTTCTACATTCAAAGGATGAAGCTTCTCAACACATAATAGATCATATCACTTTTTTGGAAAGAAAATCAAAGAAAACAGTAAGAATTCTGAGGAGTGACAATGATATTGAATTCAAGAATTCAATCATGGAGAACCACTGTGCATCAAAGGGAATTACTCAACAATTTTCTGTGCCAGGAACTCCTCAACAAAATGGAGTTGTGGAAAGAAAGAATAGGACACTCATAGAAGCTGCCAGAACAATGTTGGCAGAGTCTAAGCTGCCAGTATATTTTTGGGCTGAGGCAGTCAATACAGCATGTTTCACTCAAAACTGCACTATAATAAACATGCATGGAAAAACTCCCTATGAAATGATAAAGGACAAGAAGCCAAGTGTGAAACACTTTCACATATTTGGATGCAAGTGTTATGTACTGAAAGTACATCATGAAAATCTAAGCAAATTCGAAGCCAAGGCAGATGAATCAATCTTTCTTGGATATGCATCGAACACAAAAGCATTCAGAGTGTTTAATCTCAGAACCAAAATTGTTATGAAATCTATTCATGTTGCATTTAATGATAAAAAGTTTACAGAATTGCAGGATGAGTCAGAGTCTACAACACTGGAATTTGAAAATCTGAAAAGTTCTGAGATAAATGAAGAAGAAGAGGATGAAGACCCTAGAATAAATCCTGAACTAACACAGGGGGAGCCAGAAAATTCAACTCCAAATAATTCAGAGTCTAACAGGTCAGGGTCTACCTAGACAGAGTCTATCCAGACAGAGTCTAGACAGACAGAGTCTAACTCATCAGGGTCTGGATCAAGCAACTCTAAACTCTTGTCAGAGTCAAGCAATTCAGGGGGAGCCTCTTCATTTGAATTTCACTCAAATACAGAAGATGCAAATGACTTAGGGGGAGTTTCAAGTTCAAGAACCAATCTTCCACCTGCTAGAAAATGGACAAGGAATCACACTCCTGACTTGATAATTGGTGATCCTGAGAGTGGTGTACAAACAAGAACAACCACTCAAAATGAATGTCTTTATAGCTGTTTTCTCTCAAAGAATGAACCCAAGAAAATTGAGGAAGCCTTGCAAGACCCTGATTGGATTATTGCAATGCAAGAAGAATTGAATGAATTTGAGAGAAATAAAGTGTGGAAACTTGTACCAAGACCTAGAGATAGATCAGTGGTTGGTGCAAAATGGGTGTATAGATATAAACTTGATGAGAATGGAACTGTAGTAAGAAATAAAGCAAGGCTAGTTGCAAAAGGATACTCACAGGAGGAAGGAATTGACTATGATGAAACTTTTGTACCAGTAGCAAGATTGGAAGCTATTAGAATGTTTCTAGCCTTTGCAGCTCATTCAAAATTCAAGGTGTATCAGATGGATGGGAAAAGTGCTTTCTTAAATGGAGAATTGGAAGAAAAAGTCTATGTAGAGCAACCACCAGGATTTGTTGATCCAAAGTTTTCTGATCATGTTTACAGGTTAGACAAGGCACTATATGGATTGAAGCAAGCACCTAGAGCATGGTATGAAACTCTTTCAAAATTCCTTCTTGAAAATGGATTCATAAGAGGTACCATTGACAAAACTCTCTTTATTAGAAAATATAAAGGTGATATTTTGCTTGTCCAAATTTATGTTGATGATATTATATTTGGATCTACTAATGATAATCTCTGCGAAAAGTTTAGTCAACTAATGCAGTCAAATTATGAAATGAGCATGATGGGAGAATTAAACTTCTTTTTGGGGCTTCAAGTCAAACAGAATGATGATGGAATTTTCATCAATCAAACAAAGTATGTAAAAGAACTGTTGAAGAAGTTTGATATGCAAGATTCTGTAACTGCTAAAACTCCCATGTCAACAGCTACTAAGCTAGACTCTGACCCAAAGGGTAAGAAAGTTGACAACACTAGTTACAGATGTATGATTGGCTCATTGTTATATTTAACTGCTAGTAGACCAGATATAATGTTTGCAACTTGTCTGTGTGCCAGATTTCAAGCTGACCCTAGAGAATCACACTTAATAGCTGTGAAAAGAATTTTTAAATATCTCAAGGGGGCACAAACTCTTGGACTTTGGTATCCTAGAGAGTCAGATTTTTCACTAATTGGCTATTCAGATTCTGACTATGCAGGATGCAAAGTAGATAGGAAAAGCACAACAGGACAATGCCAGTTTCTTGGCAACAGATTAATTTCTTGGTTTAGCAAGAAACAACAGACTGTATCAACCTCAACAGCTGAGGCTGAATACATTGCAGCTGGAAGTTGCTGTGCTCAAATTCTGTGGATGAGAAATCAATTACTTGATTATGGACTAACATTCTCAAATATTCCTATGTATTGTGATAATACTAGTGCTATTAAAATTGCAGAGAATCCAGTCCAACACTCCAGAACAAAGCACATTGATTTCAGGTATCACTTTATTAGAGAACATGTTGAAAATGGTACTGTGACACTTCACTATGTTCCAACTGACAGACAGATTGCAGACATTTTAACAAAACCACTTGATGAGCCTACCTTTCTCAGACTGGTAGGTGAATTAGGTATGTTAAATATGTAAGTGATCAATAATTACAAGAAGCAAGGTATGTACTTTAATTATAGTCCCTGTCTTAACACACTGTGATTAATTATTATTGCAATATTTTGTTTGGTATTTTACCTTGACAGAGTCTAGTTTTTAGACTCTGACGAGTCTGTAGACTCTGAGAGTCAGTAGACTCTGAGAAAATTATCGCCTAGACTCTGAAACGGTTAAAATTCGCGCCTGCAGACTCTGATTGCATTTAAAATGTTCAAATGACTTGAAATAGGCGGTAACAGTTATCTTTTGACTGGAGACAGGCTGTAGACTCGTGTGTATTGTATGTAACTTGAACAAAATAGAATTTTTCATACAATTTACTCACTTGTTTATTGCAATTGATTTCTAAGGCAAAAATAGTCACAGAGCTTTTTACGAACCCTAGCTAATTTCTTCAAGATTCTCCATCACTTTCAACTCAACAACTTTAATGGCTGCCGTTTCTACTGTCATGAGGGGACCCAAGGCGATTGCATTCACATTTGGGGATTTCGAGTTCATGACCACAAATCATGTTGCTGCTCTTGGAGATGAGAAAGGGGTAGACGCTGACTACTACCCTGTGATGGATTTCTTGGAGCAATCCGAGCTACACTACATTCTCAAGGCATCACCAGTCATTCACATGGATGCTGTATCACAAGCATGGAGCACTGCAAAGGTAGTTGATCCTTCTCAGGATCAATCAGGTAAAATAATGTTTACCTTTGGTTCAACTACATTTGATGTCACTGCAGATGTGCTTAACTCTGTGTTTAAACTGCCTGTTAAATCTTTTGATGAAATTGTATCTGATGATGACATTAAAAGCATGTTTAAGGCAATAGGTTATTCTGCTAGCTTAGATAACATGAGCAAGATAACTAGGCCTTACTTAAGGAAAGAATGGTCATTTTTCTTTGATCAAATTGCTAAGTGTTTTACTGATAAGTGTAGTGGATTTGATGCTATTACTACTATTACTTATCAAATTGGTCACAGTCTCCTATTTGATAGAATCATCAACATTGGTGATATGTTGCTCACTCAAATGGGAACAAAATTAAATAATGTGCATGAGGGGAGAAAGAAAGTCTACTATCATAGATTTCTCATGATTCTCCTCAATCACTTCATTCCTGACATGTCAACCAAGTTGGCAGATGATTGCTGTGTGCAGGCATACAAACAGCAAAGGAGGATATTCTCTGACATTAAGAGAATTGATGACAAGAAGAAGAGTCTACCTGCAATGACATATCCACAGGTAATGCAGGTAAAACTCTCATCCTACAAACCTTCTATCTACAATGCTTCATTTTTTGGTGGTGAAATGGTGCAGGAACAAGTAATGGAGAGTCCTCCTGCACCTACCCAAGTCACCCAATCCCCTTCAATTACACAATCTTCCAAACTAAAATCCAAAAAGAAACCAACCTCTGGTGTCTCTCAACAGGCACCAGTTGTAAAGAGGAGAAAATTGATTCAATCTAGGCTTATAGATGAGCACAGTGATGAGGAGCTCAATCCACTAGAGAAGCAAGTTGTTGAAGGACTTTCTTTGCTAAAGGAAGGTCATGATACACTTGATTCTAACCTTCAAGCCAAGTCTGTAGACTCTCAAAAGGCTACAGACTCTGAAAAACCTAGGGAAGCACCTCAGGATTCTCACATTGAGTCTCCTGAGAAATCTTTTGCTAAGAAGTACAGAAGGTTAATGAAGGCTTATTCTGCACACACACACAAGCCTGTTATTGTTACTAACCCTGTTTTGCAGAAAACAGATGCTCCCAAGGCTCCTGCAGAGCCAGACTCTGAAATCAAGAAAACACCTGAACCAGAGTCTAATGTTGAGTTAGAGTCTAGACTGCCTTTAGACTCTGATCATGAAACATTTTGGGAAGGAATGCCATTGGATGCAGCCTCATGTCTAATTGATGAGATCATTACTCCAAGTGATGAGGCACTGCTATTCTTATATCCTTTGGTGGAATCAGTTGAAGATCTAGAGCAATATCAGACTAAATCTCAAGTCTTGGATTTTTTTCAACCTATGAAGCCCTAAGGAAGTGAATGGAACAGGAGCTACAAATGTCTGCACAGGATGTGGTCAAAAATCTCTACAGCTACCTATTCAACTCTTCATTCCAAGTACCAGCAGCTGGGCTCATAGAAGGCAGAACAAATGAAGTTCTCAAAGCACTAGGTGTGCCAGACTCTGAACAGTACATTTCAAAGAAGCCTAAAAAGCTTAAGGTCCACAAAAGGAGAGCATCAGAGTCTGTTGCTGAGTTGGAAACTGAGATTGAGCAACCAGTTTTTAACTATGAAGCAATTTGGGATAATGGAGTTACCTACAGGACAGCCATTCAATGGAACTCTCAAATTCAACCTCTGTCAAGACAGGTGGCTGACTATCTTGTCCATAATATAGGTACAATTGCCAACAAATACATCTATCCAACCTACCAAAGTAGACTGGATCAATTCAAGGGCACATATTTTCAAAGAGTAAGAAGGGAACTGCAGGACTTCTTCAATCTCACAGATGCCCAGGCAATCAATGCAATCCATCTCAGGGCCTTTCATCACAAGTTGGATGCATTTATTCTTGAAGAACAATAGGAGGTAGTAGGTGGTGCAAGGCAGTTGGAGGTTGGGACTAGTGCACCAGTGGTGACTAGTGATAAAGATGCTCAGTCTGCCTCACCCACACAAGAACCACCTAGTCAGAGGTTGGGTGCTAGTGGGGCAGGGGAGTATGCTGTTGGGCCCTCCTTGACAACTCATCAAAGAGCTGATGAGAACCCCAGTGATATGGGAGGACAGACTCTGATGGATGCTCATGAAGTGATTTCCCAATCTATTCTATCAGAGTCTATCCACCTTGAGGGGGAGTCTCATGCACCAACAGTCAAAGATGGTAACACTCAGACTCTGACTTCTAATGAAGTCATACTGAAGCAGTCAGAGTCTAGAGTAGACCCTGAGACTGGAATACTGGAGCCAACAGACTCTGAAAAGAGAGAAGATTCTAGTAAGGGTTCAGAATCTGTTGATGCTCACACCTTGGTGGAAACCCCTAGCCTTCAGACATTTGAAGGGGTTCCCCTCCATCAAGGTGGTTCAGGTATTGAAGCACCATTTTTATCTCTCAACCCCTCTTCTATAGGTTTATTGAGTGCACCCTCCACATTGAGTGACAAAATATCTGAGAGGCTGGCACTGGACCAGGCAAAAGGAGAGGTAGAAAAGGCTGTAGAGAGCCTGAGTGAGATTGAGAAAGTGGGTGCCCAACCCCACTGTGAACATGAGAGATTAGGGTATCCAAAACCTAGCTTTACTTATTGGGATCAAGATTTTCCAAAGAGTTGGTCCAATGAGTTGGAGCAAGGGATGGATGACAATTCACTATGTCTGATTGTGCAGATTGGCAAACAGGAGGAGGCTCTTGCTGCTCAGAAATCATTTACACAGTGACCACATCTTCATCTGGTGGATTCTCTAGCAAGGAGAGCAGATAGGGTCATGGAGACCTTGGTGGATAATCCTGTAATTACAACTGAGGCTGCATATTCGAAGTCAGAAGCACCACTCTTAATCATGCCTATAAGGGCTAGACTTCCAGAGTCTACAGTCTCTGATCACTCTCAGGAGGAGTCAGGGTCTATAGTCCCGTTTGCAGTTTCGGAGTCTACACCACCACCAGAGTCTACACCTCCATTCACAAAGCTAGCGCCTGTTGCTGAGGAGTGCACTTCTGACGATGATGATCATGTTACTCCTTCTTTTATCTATTTTGATCAGGTGTTTCCTCAGTCTTGGGAGTCTGCACAGCACAGAGGCATCAATGATAAAGATTCTTTTGAGTGTATTTTGGATATTCATCATTCTGAGAGACTTAAGGCTTTTCAGAAAAAATCTTTTCAACAGGAACATGGTTACTATCCTGGTGAAGAAGATCAAGTCTTAGCTGGAGTTGTTAAAGCTGAGCTACCTGATGTTGCTGCTCAATTATCCAGTGTGGTCCAGGACATTTCTCATATTAAAACCAAGCTCACTGGTGTTGATAATACAACTTCTCTGCTCAATACAAGATTTGACAGAATTCACTCCCTTCAATTATCCAAAGAGGTCGCTTTTAAAGATGCTCTAGCTGCTATCACTACCACTCAAGCCTCTCTTCAAACTACAGTTTTTGATTTGACCACTAAGGTTGATTCAGTTATTGCAGCCCAGGCAAATATCTCCACTGTTCTTGAGCAGATTCTTTTAGCTGTCACCAGTGATGATGATGTCAAAAAGGGGGAGAAGGTGAAGCAAGGTGAGTCCTCCAGGAGACATAAGGATGAGGGATGCAAGGATAAATCAAGGGGAGTTAAAAGGAGGAGAGATGGTGATGATGGTGATAGTTCTCATGGTCCTAGGGGTCTTGATGATGTGCAACAAAAGCAATCAGGAGTATCAAGAACTCAAACACATCAGTCAGGGACTAGACATGTGAAATCAGAGTCTAAGTCAGACTCTGATAAGCAAAGAAAGAAGTCATACTCTGATCAAACTCAAGAACCTTCATACTGGAAGTGCAGTCAATCAAATCTGCAACTTAGAGCTAAAAAGAAGATAGGTCTTGGAGGATTTGAAGAATCTGACATTGACAGAACATCTACTCTAACCAGGGATCCTCAATCCTTGACAGATAGGCAGTTTGAGAAGATCACTCAGAAGCACTTAAATAAAGTGGTGTCTGCTCAAATTGTTTATAATGTTTTTGAAACAAAGATACAAGGAGGTCAGGGAGGTACAGAAAAGGTGAAAAATGAGATGCTGGTTTACTTCTTAGAAGGTGGAAGTGTAAAATGGATTAGTCAGTCAAATTTTATCTTTTTCAAACAGGCTGAGGAATTACAGTATATTAGATTCCTACTTCAAATTGCTTATGAAGTTAACAAGAGCAAAGAAGTTGTCACACACAAATGGTTCAAGGAGATTGATAGGAAGCTGATTTTGCACAGACAGGCAAATCGACAAATGGGCAAATTTTCTTTAAAATATGTTGATACTAAGGGAAATGATCAAGTCATGCCATTGGAAGAAAAACAGATTAAATTTCAAGAAGGTGTGGGTCATTACTTTGGGTTTCAGCCTATGAGTGGGAAAGTTAGTGTTCTAATGTTGAAGGACTTAAAAGATCAAGAAAGCAGTGCAAATGATCTTAGAGCAGCTTATTGTCAAATCAAATGCTCAAGTGAAGAAATGAAGAAATTGAAGAAATTTGTTGGTGAGGCTCTGGCAATTGTGGAGGAAAATATGTTGAATTCATTTTTGAAGAATAATACAGCCTTTGAAAAGATTAAATAAAAAGTAATTCTTTCTCCTTTATAATTATTTTATACTATTCTAGATTAATAGTTTTATTCTTTAGTTTTGACATCATCAAACCTTGATTTATGCTTACATTTTATAAAGCATAAATAGGGGGAGATTGTTAGGGATATATTCATTTGATAATGTACAAAATACTAGAACAAGGTCTATATTAGTTTATCTGTAATAAGTCTTTCTAGCTCTGAAATGTATAATCAGAGTCTAGATAGTCAATATTCATGTTATTTGTACTTGGAAGAATTTCTGTAGAAAATGAAACCAGAGTCTGGAAGGTGATCAGAGTTTATAGACTATCAGAGTCTATGATCTATCAGAGTCTACATGTGATCAGAGTCTGAAGATCATCAGAGTCTGAAGATTTCAGAGTCTATACAGTTGAGGATAAATTTGGAAGAAGATCACAGGAATGGAAAGTCTTCGAAGATCAAGATAAATATATTGCAGATATGCTATGGGAAAGAAAGAGAATTCTAGAAGGAAACTGTCAACTAATAATTAGGAATTCTATTCCTATTGTAATTTATCTTTCTGTTATTAGTTGATAGGCAACTCTCTATATAAACTCTATGTAACCTAATTGTAAAGTAGTGGAAGTCGAAGCATAATTATCTGAGTGAAATTTTGTGAGAGCATAGAGATAGAGAGAGTTGCTGTGATAAACACAGAGAAGCTGCTAGGGTTTGTGTACACCCTAAGAGAGTTTTGTATTCACAAATCAATAATACAAAACAGTACTTATTCATATTTTTGTGTTTGAGTTTGTTCTTAATTTAATTTTAAATCGGGCAGAAAAGACATACAAGTATTCAACCCCCTCTTCTACTTGTACAACTGGGAAAACAAGATGAGCATGATGGGAGAGCTCAATTATTTTCTAGGCCTTTAAATAAGTCAAAGGTCAGATGACATTTTCATCAGTCAAACTAAATACATCAATGACTTACTCAAGAGGTTTGATATACAAGATTGCTCAACTGCCAAGACTCCAATGTCTACAGCTACAAAACTTGATGAAGATAAGAAAGGAAAAAGTGTAGACATGAAGACCTACAGAGGAATGATTGGATCTCTCCTCTATCTCATCGCTAGCAGACCTAACATTATGTTCTCTACATGTTTATGTGCAAGATTTCAGGCAAATCCCAAGGAATCTCATCTCATTGCTGTCAAAAGAATTCTGAGATACTTCAAGGGAACACCTTTCAGGGGGTTATGGTACCTTAAAGAAACATGATTCAACCTAGTTGGATATTCAGATGCTTATTTTACTGGATATAGAGTGGATAGAAAAAGAACCTCAGGAAGCTGTTAATTTCTTGGACAGAGATTGGTATCTTGGTTTAGTAAAAAGCAACAATCAGTTTCTACTTCCACAGTTGAGGATAAATATATTGCTGCTGGAAGTTGTTGTGCTCAAGTGCTTTGGATCAGGAATCAACTAAGGGATTATGGACTGGTATTAGAAGGAATTCCTATCATGTGTGACAAAACTAGTTCCATATCAATTGTTGCCAATCCAGTCAACCATTCCAAGATAAAGCATATTGATGTAAGGTAACATTTCATAAGGGAACATGCAGAAAATAGAGTGATTAAATTATTCTATGTTCCTACACAAAAATAGTTGGCTAATATATTTACTAAACCACTTGATGAAGCCACCTTCAACAGGTTGGTTAGTGAAATTGGAATACTAAATTCTTCAGGATAAGTGGCCCAATAAATATATCTCTCCAACTGTTACAGCAATTGTTTCACAGACATGAACTTAAATGATTTATCTAAGTGAAACAAAATTGGTGTATATTTATAAATATATCAGTTATATTGTTGTACATGATTTTACTTAAAAAAATATACCTTGTTAAAACTAACTTGGAACTAATTCTTTATTCTGAGACAGCCTGAAAAGAAATATTATACTTGTGCATTATTAAATAACAAGTGTGATAATTAAAATTTCAGGAATATCAATCAAACATGTTTCTCATTTTAAGATAAATAAATAAATTTTATTTATCTAAGAAATGTGGTTTGTAAATCATTATTTTGTCTTCCAAGTAAAAATAGAATAATCTCTCAAAAACTGGAGTTTGTAGTTAAGTTTCCATTCTTTCTGACTTCTCGACTAGGTATAAATTCTTTAGTTCTCGAACAAGTTCAATTCTAAGAGTTCTCGAATGTTTTGAGTTCTCGAATCATGATTTTGTGAGTTCTCGAATAGCTCATTTCTAGAGTTCTCGATCGAGCACTATTGAGAGTTCTCGAATCATCAGAGTTCTCGACTATAGTTTGGATGAGTTCTCGACTGTCTTAGTTCTCGATCAAAGACTAACAGTTCTATACTAAAACAACTTTACTCTTTTCAGAGTTCTCGATCACTAAAATCGATTGTTATTCTAGTTGAGTTATCTGTGTCATATACATAGCAAAGTAAATCTAACATTTCATTTCTACACTTAACTGCAAACTCAAAGAAACTCTTGCTCTCAAACAGTGACACTTGAACCCTTGCTTTATACTCTCTAGACCTTTCGTTTCTTCTTTTCTCTCTTTCTATACACTTATTTAATGACGTCCTCCAGTTCCACCCCTGCAACCGAAGTATGTGTCATTCCTAAAACTAACTTTCTAGCCATAGCAAGGGATGCAGATGCTAAACCTCAATACAAATGTTTCACTAGGTTTCTCATTAATTCATACTTGAAAGAAGATCTGTTGGTAAACCCCACTCTATATCTTGACATTCTTGAGCAGTTTTGGATGACTGCAAACTGGGAAAATATAGCTTTGGAGGATGGGAGGTCAAAAGTTGTGGTCACCTGCAAAATCCAAGGAAAGGACATAAGTTTTGATGAAGATGATGTTAACAAAAGTTTGAAAGTAGCAACATAAGAATTTAATGAAGAACCTCCAGAAGATGATCTTCTAGACTTCTTGGAGTTCATTAGGTATTCTGATACTGTGGATAAAGGAGCTGAGAAGTTCAAGCTGGGAAAAATAAACAAGAAATTCATGAAGAAGGAGTGGTCATTCTTGTTCGACACCATCTTAAGAGTTTTCACCTGCAGAAAAACAGGGTTTGACCAGATAATCCTCATTTCCATGAAGTTAACCTACTCATTGGCATACAACTAAAAGCTCAATGTTGGAAAGCTAGTTCTTGGGGAACTCATAACCAGGATTTTCAAGAAAGGTAATGAGATTTTCTTCCCTCGCTTTATTCAATTATTTCTCTATTATAAAAATGTTGTTTTAATTGAATTGCCTGGGATGAAAAAATAAAGAATTGGCTACTCCAAATCCATGTCAAAAATCATTTTTGCTATATTGGATAGGAGAAACATAGTGAATGTACCTCTTCTAATTACACCTCACATTGAGAGTGTATTTAAAAGGTACCCATTTGTGCAGCCTAAATATGGTTATCTAGATGCAGTAGGAGGTCCTAAAGTTGCAGAAGAAGCTAATGCAATTAAAGGAATAGTTAATTTAAATTATAGATTTAAATTAATTGATGATTATTTGAATTTTATTATATTAATTAAGTGAGACTTAATTAATTGAAATAATAAAATTCGAATTTGAATTCTGCCCTTAATAATTAAGTATGACTTAGTTATTAATTAAATAATAGAAATTCGGTTTTATTATTTATTCTAAACCTACATGGGTTAGGTTTTGCTGATTGGGCCTCTTAACCAGCATTATAAATAGATAATGATAGGGTTAAGAGGGATTACGTTTTTGAGAAACAAAATCCCTAGAGGCAGCAGCAAGCACACAGCAGCAAGCACAGCAAGACAGAAACAAATTCGAAATCATCAAAGGAGCTAGTACAATCCATTCCGTAATCAAGATCGTGGGACGTTCTTGAAGGTGCTCGTGTGGATACCATAGAAGTGTTTTCGAGAGGAAGACACAAGTCGTGAAAGCTAGGATCTCCGTTGAGTTCGTGTAAACCAAGACCAGACAAAGGTATGATTCTGTTTCACAATAATCAGTCTAGGCTTATACATGATCCTGCGTTTAGGGTTCCGAATTTTTGTTATATTTACGTTTAATCCGCTGCGTTTTATGCCTCGGAACCCAACAATGGTATAAGAGCTACGTGTATAAGGGACTGATTTGGTTACGTGTTTTATGTATTTGATGCATACATGCCTGTTTTGGTGACTGCCATGCCATGCTACTGCTTTGTCATAATCTGTTATGCCACTGTCATGCTACTGCTTTGCTACTGCCATGCCTGTTTGAGACTGCCATGCTACTGCAATGTTATAATCTGTTATGACATGATATGAATGATTTATATGCCTTATTGCGATTTGTATATTATGCATGAGGGTCAGTTTGTATAGTGATATAAACTTGTGGACAGATTGTGTTGGACATGATTTGTTAACTGGGATATGATAAGTATGTATATGATACTTACAAACTCGACCCCAGCCGGGGGCTGCCGCCCCCAGACCAGGTCAGCTCGACCCTAGCCGGGGGCTGCCGCCCCCAGACCCCGCCCGGGGCTCCCGCCCCGGACCCCGCCAAGGGGCTGCCGCCCCCGGACCCCCGCATTATTTTTGTTGTGTACTTGAGCATGGTGCTGGTTATGGCCTTTGGACCCCTAGATTAATGGTTTTTGGTTTTGGTTTTATAAATACGACTTGCATGTCGTTTTCTTCATTCTTGTAATTGTTTAACATCGAATGTAACTCGAGTTTTCTTATGTAAGTACATTAGTATAGGTTGTATTCAATTATTCCATGTAATGTACTTGAAGATTGAAGGATGATCCAAAAAGAGGAGCAAGCACCCATGGATACAAGAAGAATGAAGACATGTAATTGTATTTATATTTTACCACCATAGATTGACTTTGATCCTTTCATTAGCTCGAAAAGATCACATAGAAAAGGGGCCATAACCAAGCACGTTTACATACTGCACTTTACATATTGATGTATGAATGTATGTGTAGAGTAGAAGATGCATGCTTTAATTAGATTAATGATGTATGCATGTATTAGATACGTCACCCATGCCATGCTTGCCATGCTAAACAAGATAAAATCTGTAACGATTTAAGATTTTAAAATTAAAAAACGATCATGAGATTCTTGTGTTTATGAAATATGGATTTTTAAAAACACGGAATTGAATATGGATTTTGATATATATAATTGGGATTTTCTGACAAAAACGGATATGCGTATTCGTAAGGCTGATGGGTTTTAAGTGTGACCACTGGTATCCTCCATCTACCTGGGAAATGAACAATTTAAGATGTCAATTTGAAATATTTAGTTCAAGGAAAAATTGAGGATCTCTTCATGATGTGATCATGATCGTCATAAATTTTATAAACCCCTTAACAAAATATTAAGTTTTAATCGGATGCTTTCCAATGAATGAACACTCATCGAATCCTAGATCGATTAGGGGAAAGACTGTCAGTGGTAGGGGACTCCTATCTATCGTGGTGAGATGCGACGAATATAAACGGTTATATTCGGCCGTTGTATCATTGGGTCAAACTTAACTGAGTCGTCATAATAAGGTGAAAGTAAACGGTTATATTCAATCATTATGAACTTAGAAGCATAGAGTTTGGTTAAAAATCTATAAGATAGATAAGATCAATCGTTGCTCACCAAACTATCCAAGAATTATATATGATATAATTGACAATTGTTGTCTACCTAAATAATCATTTTTAAGGACTTCCAGTGGTTGTCTTTGGACATGACGAAATATGGATCTTGGCTCACTAGAAAGAATTATGGGATATACTTTCCAAATTAATAGTAAGGGCTATTAATTTGATAAAAATAGTGGGAGATATATTATGAATATATCATAATCATTTGAACATAATAAATAACTCAGACAATCTAATGTTTATTTTGTGCTTTTATCATTGTAGATACCAAGTAATGGCAAACAACACAAACACACTATCTGTACGATCAGTCCTTGAGAAGGATAAGCTGACAGGAGGAAACAACTTCCTAGACTGGCAGAGGAATTTGAGGATTGTCCTCAGACAGGAGCGCAAGCTTCATGTCATTGATATTCCTCCGACAGGTCCCCTTCCTGAGGGCGCTACTGTTGAGGAACGAGCGGCCCACACAAAGGATGAGAATGATGCAACTGATGTTGCATGTCTTATGTTGGCAACTATGAGTGTTGAGCTTCAAAGACAACATGTGCATATGGATGCATATATTATCAATGAGCACTTGCAAAGCATGTTTGCAAGCCAAACTCGTCAAGAAAGGTTCAACATGAGTAAGTCACTCTTTAATTGCAAACAAGGGGCAAGTGAACCAGTTGGCCCACATGTTCTGAAGATGATTGGTTACATTGAGTACCTTGAAACTTTGGGTTTCCCGATTATTCAGGAAATTGGTATTGACCTAATCATGAATTCTTTGAACAACAAATTCACCCAGTTTATCATAAACTACAATATGAATGAATTTGATAAAACACCTACTGAATTGTTGGCTATGTTGAGAACATATGAGACCAACATGAAGACGGCTGAACCTGCTCCCATACTGATGGTGGGCAATAAAGGTAAGGCCAAAGGGAAAGGCAAGTGGAAGGGTAAGAAAAAGACAGGTTCTGATTCTACACCCAAGCCAAAGTCAGGTCCCAAACAGGCTTTAAAGCCTAAAGGTGGGGTCGCTAAGGGTGAATGTCACTACTGTAAGAAAACTGGTCACTGGAAGAGAAACTGTTCAGTTTACTTGGAGGATCTGAAGAAGAAGATGGCTGAGCAAGCTTCTACTTCAGGTATATATGTTATAGAAGTCAATCTGTCTATTTCTACATCTTGGGTATTGGATACTGGATGTGCTACTCACATTTGTATAAATGTGCAGGAAATGCAGAGAAGTAGGACATTGGCTAAAGGAGAAGTGGACCTACGAGTTGGCAATGGAGCAAGAGTTGCTGCTTTAGCTGTAGAAACCTATTATTTATCTTTGCCCTCAGGGCTAGTTTTAGAACTGGAGAATTGTTTTTACGTGCCTGCGATTCGCAGAAACATTATTTCTGTTTCTTGTTTGGACAAGAAAGGTTTTTCGTTTACGATAAAGAACAATTGTTGCTCTTTTGCTTTGAATGATTTAACCTATGGTGTTGCGCGTTTGTTTAATGGTTTATATGTTCTTGACTTAGATAATCTTGTCTATAATATAGAAAACAAACGACTTAAAGTTAATGACTCAAATCAAACATACCTTTGGCATTGTCGTCTAGGCCATATAAATGAGAAACGCATATCCAAATTACATAAGGATGGATACTTGGGTAAGTTTGATTTTGAATCATACCAAGAATGCGAATCTTGTTTGCTTGGTAAAATGACTAAATCCCCTTTCACTGGTAAGGGTCAAAGGGCCACCGAACGTCTAGAGCTAATACATAGTGATGTATGTGGCCCAATGCGTGTGATGGCTAGAGGAGGCTACTACTACTTCATAACATTTACTGATGATTTCAGCAGATATGGATATGTATATCTTATGAAGAATAAATCCGATTATTTTGAAAAGTTTAAAGAATACAAGGCTGAAGTAGAGAAGCAAATTGGCGGAAGTGCAAGTATTAAAATCTTACGATCTGATCGTGGAGGAGAATACTTGAGCACAGAATTTAAAGATTATTTAAAGGAGTGTGGTATTGTATCACAACTCACTCCGCCAGGTACACCTCAATGGAATGGAGTTTCAGAGAGGAGAAATCGCACCTTGTTGGACATGGTGCGATCGATGATGAGTCATGCAGATCTTCCAATTAGTTTCTGGGGTTACGCTCTAGAAACAGCGGCTTTCACACTTAACCGTGTTTCTACTAAGAAGGTTCAAAAGACTCCATATGAGATATGGGAGAAGAAACGGTCAGACATGAACTTTATGAAAGTTTAGGGATGCAAGGCGTTTGTGAAACGTCAAGTATCTGACAAGCTTGGACCTAAATCTGAAGAGTGCAATTTTGTGGGATACCCTAAAGAAACAAAGGCATATTATTTTTATAGTCCTTCTGAGCAGAAGGTGTTTATTGCTTGAGACGCTGTTTTCATGGAAAGAGATTTTGTTTCCAAAAGAAACAGTGGGAGAACTATAGACCTCGATGAAGATCGAGAACCACAAAATAGCATTGAACCTGAAGTGGAATAGGAGCAGGATAATGATAATGCTCAACAAACACAGGTTGTTCGTAGAACTGGTAGAATTCGCCATGAGCCAGAGAGATATGGATTTCTCTTGACTCAATGTGGTGATTTGATGCTCATAGATGAAGATGAGCCTCTCACATACCAAGATGCTATGAACAGTCCAGACTCTAAGAGATGGCTTGAAGCCATGAAATCCGAGATGGATTCCATGTACGAAAACCGAGTATGGACTTTGGTTGATCCACCTGAAGGGGTAAAACCCATAGGGTGCAAATGGGTTTTCAAGAAGAAAACTGACATGGATGGAAATGTTCAGACCTATAAAGAAAGGCTGGTTGCAAAAGGTTTCAAACAAATTCATGGTATTGACTATGATGAAACTTTCTCACCAGTGGCTATGGTCAAGTCCATAAGGATTTTGCTTGCTATTGCAGCATTCCATGATTATGAAATCTGGCAAATGGATGTCAAAACAGCCTTCCTTAATGGAAGCCTTGAAGAGGATGTGGATGTGTACATGACACAACCTTGAAGAGGATTGAAGCAAGCCTCTAGGAGATGGAACATCCGTTTTGATGAAACAGTCAAAGAGTATGGCTTTGTTCAAAACGAAGATGAACCTTGTGTTTACAAAAAGGTTAGTGGGAGCCATGTGGCATTCATAGTACTATATGTTGATGACATACTACTAATGGGGAATGACATACCTTCTCTCAAGGTTGTTAAGATTTGGTTAGGGAGTAACTTCTCTATGAAAGACTTAGGTAAAGTATCCTACATTCTAGGAATGAGGATCTATAGGGATAGATCTAGAAGGATGATCGGTCTAAGTCAGAGTACATACATCGATAAGGTTTTGCATCGTTTTGGTATGCAAAATGTAAAAATGAGATATGTCCCCGTGTCTCAAGGGATAACGATCTCTAAAGATCAGTGTCCGAAATCATTGGATGACAAGGACCGCATGAGTAAGGTTCCATATGCCTCAGCAATTGGATCCATCATGTATGCAATGGTATGTACTCGCCCAGATGTTTCGTATGCTTTAAGCATGACGAGCAGATACCAACCTAATCCAGGTGAAGGTCACTGGACGGCTGTCAAGAATATTCTAAAGTACTTGAAAAGGACTAAAGATTCATTCTTGGTGTATGGAGGAGAGGAGAAACTGGTTGTAAAGGGTTACACCGATGCAAGTTTCCAAACAGACAGGGATGATACTGTATCACAGTCTGGTTTTGTGTTTTGTCTAAACGGAGGTGCTGTAAGTTGGAAGAGTTCAAAACAAGAAACAGTAGCTGATTCTACAATGGAGGCTGAGTACATTGCAGCTTGTGAAGTGGCTAAGGAAGCTGTTTGGATTCGAAAATTCATTACTGATTTGGGAGTGGTTCCATCGATCGCAGATCCCATTGATCTATACTGCGATAATAATGGATCCATTGCACAGGCTAAAGAACCTAGATCTCACTCCCGAACCAAACACATACTCAGGAGATATCACCTCATTCGAGAGATTAATGAAAGGGGTGACATACACATATGTAAAGTGCACACAAATGATAACATTGCAGACCCACTGACCAAAGGCTTGTCGCAGACGAAGCATGACGGTCACACTAGTTCCATGGGTATTAGATACATGGGTGATTGGCTCTAGTGCAAGTGGGAGATTGTTAGTGTAGGTGCCCTAGAGGCAATACAATAAACCTTTATGTCAATTGATTATTTAATAAACATATTTATTATGACTTTAATTACTGCGATATATTTGTTAGCATAATAAATGTCCTTAGAATCATGATACACATTGTATAGTTTAGTACATGACTTGAACTTGAGATTATATAATATATCATATTCTTAAATGTCCCTAGTCCAGTATTATTATTATAGGACAATAATAATACATAAATAGACTAGTATGTTGTTTGACTGATAACCACATCTCATTGGTTATAAGTATGGGGATACTAAAGTCAACACATACGTACATGCAGGAGTACATGGTACTGGACAGACCCACAGTGAGATTCTTCATGTTTAATAAAGTCATAAGAAAGACTCACAGTGATAATGGTGTAATGATCCTCTGACTTGAGATCATTATATTTCTGTACGAGGATTAATATACTTTGACTACATTAAAAGTTACCTTTGACTGGGTAATGATAAAAGTGGACATCGGGTATATCATGAGTCATATGAGAAATATGAATGATAGATAAAGGATTTAACCCTCCTATAATTAGGAGAGATATTATTGGCCTCTTGATTGAGTGAGACTATAAAATGCATGGCCGTGCTCAAATAATGATTTGTTTTCATAGTCTACTCATGGATCAAGTAAACCCGGATTAAATGTTGTAGAGGATGACTAAATACATGCCTCAAATTTAATCTATAATATATATGGTTAAAGGGATTATATTACACGGAAACATTAATCATGAAAGGTTTTATCGAATCACGATTTAATTATTATTTAATTGGGTAACAATGATGTATTACTAGATACCGCTCATTGTTTATAATTTTATTGGAGAATAAAATTATTGCTAATTAAATAATAGCCTATAGGGTTATTATTTGAATTCGAATTTGAATTCTGCCCTTAATAATTAAGTATGACTTAGTTATTAATTAAATAATAGAAATTCGGTTTTATTATTTATTCTAAACCTACATGGGTTAGGTTTTGCTGATTTAGCCTCTTAACCAGCATTATAAATAGATAATGATAGGGTTAAGAGGGATTACATTTTTTAGAAACAAAATCCCTAGAGGCAACAGCAAGCACACAGCAGCAAGCACAGCAAGGCAGAAACAAATTCGAAATCATCAAAGGAGCTAGTACAATCCATTTCGTAATCAAGATCGTGGGACGTTCTTGAAGGTGCTCGTGTGGATACCATAGAGGTGTTTTCGAGAGGAAGACACAAGTCGTGAAAGCTAGGATCTCCGTTAAGTTCGTGTAAACCAAAACCAGACAAAGGTATGATTCCGTTTCACAATAATCAATCTAGGCTTATACATGATCCTGCGTTTAGGGTTCCAAATTTTTGTTATATTTACGTTTAATCCGCTGCGTTTTATGCCTCGGAACCCAACAGAAATGGTCAATAATAACACAACCATCTTGGATAATCAAAGAAGAATCAATAATATGGTTGAAGTGCTCTACAAAAACAGGCATGCAGATAGGTTGCCTGAAGATGTGCCTTTTCATACTTTGTCACCACTTTAGGAGGACATCTACTATCAATCCAAAGCAAATGATGAAGATGTCAATGCCTCAATAATTGATAAATTAAATGCTGGAGTTGACTCTCTTTCCACTACTATTTCTACAGTTGTATCAAATGTACAAAATCTCAAAAAGGAGTTTGTCACCTCTTCTACCACTCAAGGAACCACACTTGCAAATATTTCTGCTCAGCTCACCTCTTTACAGAATCTCATCTCCAACTTGGGACAAGCAAATCAAGATCCTCCAGAACCAATTCCAACTCACATCAAGCCCAGTCATTCTACATTTCTTCCAAAACAAGATATCAACCCTAAGGGGGAGAAGGAAAGAAGAGAAGAAATAGAGGCTGAGAGGCAAAAGGCTGTTATGAGGAAACTTAGAGGAGAAATTCTAAAGCCTAATGCTGATAAAGACTTCTTGGACCTTCTGCATCATATCAAAAAGTAAGTCAATGGAAATCATTGGAGCTACAAGAAGATGCTTGACAATGTTGTTGTTACAGTAAGGGGAGTCAAGTTTGAACTGAATGGCAAGATGTTTAAGGAACCAATAGTGCAGATGGAGTCTGGCTATTTCAAGGTCTCTGTTGCATTATTCCAAAGACTATCTTACACTGAGCTGGAATGCCTGTACAAAGCAGTTGAACTAGTTACTCAGGAGAATGAAGAGTTGAAAAATTAGATATTGGGTCATCTCCTACCTAATGCTCTTCCTGAGACATATTGCAACCAAGATGGTGTAATGTACATGGCAAGTGGAGAGAAACTTGATCACTTCAAAATTCCTCAACATCTCAATTCAGGAAACAGAAGTCAAATAATAAACCTAATTGAGTTGATTGAAAAGAAAAAGGTCAAGCAAGTGGAAGATAATTTGATTGTGGAGAAGATGAAGAAGTTTATCAATGATCAAGTGTCTGACTTTGCAAATGAGGAGCTGAAGAAATAGAAGATGGATGACGAGGAAAAGGATCAGGATAAGAATGACAAGAAACCCGAGTCCATGAGTGATAAGGGTGGAAAGAAATAAGATAAGAAAAAGGACAGTGTGGACAAAAAGAAGAGAGAGGATTCTGAAAAGGATAAGAAATATCAGAGAAAGAAGCCTTCCAAGCAGCAAGCTGTTGGTGTTCATTCTAGTACACCTACCAAACTTCAGGGTATTAGTGTGGTCCCAACAGTTTCTGAAACTACTATATTCCCTAAATCCAAATCTCCAAGAAGAATGTTTGTAAAAGTTACTGCTCATGGAGTGATAAGGAATGAAGTTGAGAAGAATAACATCAGGAAATTGAAGCCATGTCAACAGGTAAAGGTCAACACTGCTATAACAACAAAGTTCAAGAAATCTACTAGCTCATTGCTAGTTAGATGTCCTAAATGGAGAAAGCAGCTCATTGTTCCTGATAAGGGTCTTCAAATTAAGCATATCCAAGAAGTTGCAGAGATTTATAAAGGAATGATCAAACAATGGAAGGAAAACAGAATTATCAAAGTAGAAATCAGGGACAAGAGAATGTTTGTTATAACTGTTGATGGAGAAGAAAGAGGTTTTCATCACGACAACTCAAATTCAACCACTCATGACATTAGAAGAGTGATCAGTCTGTTTGACAAAAGATGCATGATTGATAAACTAAAAATGATGGAGATGGCTGAGTACCTGGCTAAGAAATATCAAAAGAAGATTGACAAAGTCAAGTATTTGGAGGAGATGATTGACAAGAAAAGAAAAGAAGAAGAAATAATAGAAAGGTTGTTTGAAGAACTGAGAAGATAGGGAAAGTGTAGAGTATTCAAGGATCCTGATAGAGTTGAATTTAAGCTGAGAAATGAGGAAACAATCAAAATCAGATTCAAGTTTATTCATGACTATTCTATGCACACCCTCAAAATTGTTGCTGACATGTTAAAAGATGCAATTCTAATTGAAGAAGTCATGGCCAGACAACAGATTCTTGAGGCAATTGAAGAGAACAACACAAGGGAAGAGAAAGAAAGGAAAGAGAGGTATGATCATGCCAATCATCAACAACAACAAAATAGGTAGGTTTGATATCTTGTATTAATTTGTGAAATTTATCATTTCCCAAATTGGGGGAGATTATTGGACCAAATCAAGCATATTCTATGTAATTATTTATCTTGCTATAACATATTTAGAACTTCTGTAACAGGGTAGTGACTTAGACATTTCTATGTATTAATGCAGATAGAAGTATGATCAAATTATAATTTCAAGTTATAACTAAAGTCAAAAAATAAAGTCTGTTAGAAGATTCAAGTTGAATCATGCAACAAGACAAAGAAGGCCTAATGAAGAAATAAGGAATACAGTCTGAGAATTCGAATAAGGCAAATGCACATTCGAGAAGTTAGGAATATGCAACTGGTCGAGAAGTCTCAAAACACTCATTGGCTCAGTATTAGATCGAGAAGTATCCATTTGAGAAGTCAAGATATTGAAGCCGATCGAGTAGTGTGAAAATGATACACATTCTAGAAGTCCAGAAAATCAATTCGAGAAGTTAGCAAAAGGAGCATTCGAGAAGTCTCAGTTTCAAATGATCATTCGAGAAGTCTAGTCTAATCGAGAAGTCATCAAATTCAGTATGCGATCGAGAAGTCTAAACATTTGAGAAGTCGGTCATTCAAGGACTAATCGAGAAGTCACAGCTAGTACTCAGTCGAGAAGTCAATCACCATGACTTCTCGAAACAATTTCAACAGAGTACTCGACTGTTCCAAAGAGCTATTTTCAAGGAGAATTGTAGAAGAACAAGACAAATAATTTGCAGCTCTGTCTTTGCAGGATAAGTCAAGCCTGTGAAGATAGAGACAAGACTACAATGAAACTGGGAAGATATGCAAGACAAGTGACAGAAGATATAAAGTTGAAAGTAGCAGACTGTCAAAACAAGTGTTAGCTAGAAATAGATAATAGTCAAATGTAAAGTATTTCTTGTCTATTTCTAGTTTTAGCTAAACTGTCTTATGTGAGCATGTGCACAGGACATGTTGTCTATATATTTTATGCACAACCCCATTTGACAGTGTCTTTGAATTTGTTTCAAGTGTATTCATACATTTGTATTTCTTCCTAGAACAAGAAGCTGAAATTCAAGTTAAATTTCAGATTGTAGCAAAGTTCATTCTAATACAATTAGATTGAAAGTTACATCTGGTGTTTTATTATTTATTGCTTTATGTTCTTGAAAATACCAAACTTGTTTCAATAAACTCTCGAATCAAACATCTAACAGTTCATCACAGTTTTAAAAGAAGGGTAAAAGTTTTGAAATATACATTCACCCCTCCCCCCCCTCTATAAACTTCTGGGACTCCTAAGTCCTAACAAAGATAGTGCTGTAGATGACACTTTCAATCTTGACTACTGCAGAGCTGAAGAAGAAAGTTCCTTTGATGAAGAAATCTTGTTTCCTAAAGAGAAATAGTCTGATCCTGCCTGTAAAGAGGCAATGAGGAAGCTGAAAGAAGACATCAAGGCAAACAATGCTAAAATTGAACAATTGAAAGCTCTAGTCAAGGATAAAGCATGGATTTAAAGAGAAGCAAGCATAAAGAAGCAGAATCTATGGGCTATTGTTGTGAAGGAGAAGATGAGAGATATGAAGTTAAAGATATGTGCTAAGTGGGACACTGCCAGAGAGGTCATGGACAAACTTCAGAAGGGTCCATTTGAAGATAGGCAACTAAAGTCACTTATCGAACGCTTGAAAAGTTCAAATGACAGCATCGATAATTTTATGAAGGCCCTGAAAGAAGAGGTTGATTATATCACTATCATAGTAGCTCACATTCTTGAAGACTGACAGATATTAGTTTACACTCATAGAAATGACATATTCAGAGTTTCTATGGAGTTCTTCAGAGCAAGATCTCTATCTGTGATATGGACTTTGTTGAACAAAGTAAAAAAAAGAAGAAAATGAACTACTAAGAGACAGACTCCGAGACTTTGCAAGAGTTGTCAATCCACAAATCATTTCTTGATCCTCATGAAGTAAGATTCTTATCAAACAAGTTTTATCAAACTTTAAAGTTAGATGAGGAGTCCTTACGGAAATATACAGTTAAATACATGATTGAGGTTGAGACGATGCTAAAAAATAAAGGATTAAGAACTCAGGACAAGTTAGATGCTACTAAAAAGATCCGGAAATACTGTTTGTCAAAGAAGATTCCATCTTACATCCGGAAAATGTCAAAGATAGATTCAAATCAGCCATTTAATTTCCAAGAAGAAGAATTATATCCTGTTGAGCTGAAAGTGCAATGACAATTAGCTCAGGCTGAGCAAAGAAGGTTATATGGAAAATCAACTCAATCATGACAATTAGAAACTGAAGAGGTACCGAGTACACCTGTGCATAAGAGTTCAACTCTAGAAGAAGGTGAAGTTGATACTTCTGAAGATTGAAGAATTAGATAGGTCAAGATAGAAACTTGTAATACATGTTCAGTATAGAGAAACATCTATCTTGTATTTGTATTTCAAGCATGAATCTGGAAAATTGTTAAATATAATACTAGAACTTTTTATTATTTACAGTTCTTAAATGTTGTATTACTTTCTTAGTTGTTAGTTGAGTTATCCTATAGAAATTTGTGTGTTAAATATTTAACAACAAATAAGGGGAGATTGAAAGACATATGACTAAGCTCATTTGTAATAATTAGATGACAACTCAACTCAGATAAGAAAAAGAAGTAAATAATAAATATGAGAAGAAGGAATCAAGACGAAGAATGTCAACTAGACACAAAGAATCAGAAGTGTAGAAAGATTCTGCTGAGGTTACTACTATACACTAGAAGAAGTTTATTTTTATGTTCAAGCATCAGTGTAAAATATATTAATAGTATTTCAGAAGAGTTCAAAATATACAGAAGATTCCAAGTGGCTACTACAGATAGATTCCAAGGAAAGAAAATTATAGAGATAAAGCTAGAACCAAGAACGAGACAAAAGATCACAACTTTTAAAGTTAAAAGGTGAAGAATATTTATTTTAGTATGACACAAATGAATCAGACAGCACATTTATGTGTCAACTAATTTAATAAATATTTATCACCTAACTTAAGTGATTTTCAGCAGAAAACAGTGAAGACGGAAAAACTCAAGTCAAATCTACAATGATTGTGCAGTGAAGATGTTAGGTCCAAAGTGTTGTAGAGGGGGGGGGTTGAATACAACTGTTTAAAAATAATGAGAGAATAAACTATATGCAGGTAATAAATGATGACACAGAATTTCAAGAATATATCTTTATATTCATTGAAGGATTTGCTACAACATTCATAAAAGCATCATGATCAGTTGAACAATAAATACAGCAATTAAAGCTAGATTCAACTAATCCTCTCTCTCACTTTTTGTTTTACAGTAAATGCTCTCTCTTTAAAAATCGTTGAATAATAGAGATGATGAAAGTCTATTTACTAATAAAATCAAGGTGCTGCTTTTATAATGTCATGTAGTCTTGATCTTGTCCTTTTTGTGTACGTGGCCCAATCAGGACTTCGACAACAAAAAGAACTTTAACAACAACTCTGGATCAACCGTTCACAATAAGCCACTTGTCCCTTGAACATTAAATGTTACATGTCTACCCGCATCTCGATCTTCGCCTGGACCCATCTCGATCTCGATCTGTGAAAATCTCGATCTCGATCTGGGAGAATCTCGATCTCGATCTATGAAGATCTTGATCTCGATCTGGGAGAATCTCGATCTCGATCTATGAAGATCTCGATCTCGATCTGTGAAGATCTCGATCTCGATCTATCGCCTGGATCGAGATTTGCCTTTGCCATGTTTTACTTCACTTGTAAATCTCGACCCGCATCTCGATCTGCTGTGGATCGACATTTGCCTTAGCAAATATGCACACATCCAATGTTGACCTTCTTTAGTGACTAATTGAGAATTAACCTTTATGAGCAAGTTTCCTTAGCTTCTTCAATTTCTTTTCCTCACTCAATTCAAATGAGATCTTCTATTACTGACATGAACTTGCCTCCAATGTCCTGACACTTGATGCAATGGTCTGGTTCATAAGTGACTAGTCTTGTAGGGGTTCTTGCTTCTGAATGTCAGTTCTCATTTGTTGATTAACCTTTACATTATCCAGATGTTGATATACATTACATGAAATCACTTTGGCCTTCTTGATACTTCCTTGACATTAATTTGATTCTCCATTAGATAAGTTAGGGCATGAGCAATACTCAGATTGAACTTCTTCTCACTTATGCATCCTTGATTAACCAAATTAGTTACTTGTAGTTACCAAGTATCATTACCATTTCTTCAGTTGATTGATTCCATGTGCTTCTTCAGTTTCTCTTGTTTTGCTGTTGTTTTATCTTTTACTTAGTTGAGTTACAAAATAATTAAGTGTTACAAGTTAGTACACCTATGCCTTTCAATCTCCCCCTATTTGATTGTCTAACAATGACAACCAAATTCACAATGAGGATAACTCAACTAAACAGGGACTGAAAAAGATAAAATAACATTCATAAAGAATCATGTCAACTTACATAATGCTTGGCTTGATTAATTAACTTCATGTCTATTACTGATACTTCAAGTGCCAAAATTGGACACTTGTTGGCTCGATTAAATGGCTTCATGCTCTTCTAGAGATTTTCTCTAAGTACTTTAAGAGCACGGTCCACTCAATCTTCAATTATCCTTCTGAAGTCCTTTTAGCAGTATTACCACCGCCGAACTTCGCGAAATAATTGATGCCTAATATAAACCAGTTTCAAGACACTTAGCTAACTAACTTCTACCTTACACTACACAAGAAAACAGATAATATTTTTACAATGCTGGAAAACAAGAAAACAAATTACAACGCAAAGAAACATTATAAGCATAATACATTAAAACTTTGATTTCTTGCGCTCCTCTTCCTCACGAGCTTTCTTCTTGGCTGCTTTTTCTTTCTTCATGAACTCAGGGTTGCAGACTTCATCCATTCTTTTCTTGAGAAGATTAAGTCCTTCTGCTTCCACATGATTTCTGATCTTGTAATTTCGAAACAACCTCAACCACCTTTCAACCATGCTGCGAGTGGTAAGCTTCGTGGGAATGTCTTCAAACCTCAGCTTCGTGACTTTGTCAGGGTATCCCTTTTCCCCTTTCTTCCTTATAACCAGCTGCTTAGGGTATCCAATGACAATAGCGGTGGTGCATTGCTGTAGCCTCTTAATATCAAGCTGTTGTCTTCTCTTACAGAAGTTATCAAATGTGACCCTCAGATAATCCTGATCAAACTCGTCAACATCATCCATCTCCTCAATCAATTCCCTTATAATACACAGTGTTTCATGACTGTGTTCTGCAAAGATGTCGTACTTGATTTCAATGATGGTTTCCACTTGATACTTATCTGTATAGATCAGCAGATCATTCTCATTCTCAGCTTTGCTCTTGACAAACTTGACATTTGCACTAACCACTGCACTAGCTTCCTTCCTTATTTCCCCTTCTTCTGGAATGTCTATCCTTGGATCTCCGTATCTTTGCACATGCTCTCTTATTGCCTCGTCTTGCAGCTCGAATGCATAGTCTTCAGGTTCCTTCTTAACCACTGGTAGTGTAGCTTCAGGCAACTTGTATCTAGTATCTTGCCTTCTTATCAGCTTCTCCAAGTCCTTAGCCACCAGCTTCTTTTCCTTTGTTAGAAAACCCTTAGAGAGAACTAGCTTTGCAACTGCCTTCAGCACATTTCCGCTCGGAGTTAGTTTCGAGTCATGCAGATTTACGATCCTCAAGACCTTGTCATGGACATATCTGATCTGGTAGGGATTTAGAATGATGTCAACCCCTCTGTCTTCAGCCATCTTCAACAATTTCTCCTTAAACAGCACTCCAGTCTTGACAGAGGTGTCTACCTTGTGAGCGAATTCTACCAGTTCACTTGCACCCCTTTCTTGGAAGAAAGCTTCATCCACCATACACGGCCCGATTTTTGTTATGGGTGTCCAAGTGATCATCAGATTCCATGCCTTCTCCTTGAATATGACTTGTATGGAGGTGCATCCCTGTCTTATGCAATTTAGATAATTCAGCAGCCCAGGGTTTAGATTTTCTAGCTTATGAAGAAGAAAGCTCAATCTTCCTGAGTCATGAGCATAGGCTCTTGGTCCAGCTAAGGCTTCTCTAGCCTTGTCCCACTCGGGACCTTCCCTCCTTATGTCAGCCTGGACCTTAGGATCTTTGATCTTTTTCATTTCATACTCATGCTGAGTTTTCTGAGCCGCTCTCTTCTCCTTTGCCATTAGTTCTTTTTCAACTATCCCTTGTAGAACTTCTTCATTTACTCTTTCTCTGGCTTCCCTGAAAATTTCTCCTTGCATCTCCGCTTCATCAACTTCTTCTTCTGGGACATGCTCGTCAGCAACCGAGTGGTCTCCTGCATCACCTGCAACTCCTGCGCCAGATCCGCCGAGATTTAGACCTCTTTCTTGTTCCCATTCTCTTGCTCGTTGCTCGAGTCTCGACCTCCTTGCCACTAAGGCTTCTACATCCATCTCGTCATCATCAGAATCTTCAATAAAGTCTCCCATAAATGCATCAACAAGAGGTGTTTCTTTCTCAGCTTCTTCTTCAACTACCATCTTCTGCTTGCCTTTGTCCTTAAGAGCCGGTTGAGCCTCCTCCACCTTTTCACCAGATTTGTTTGAGGACTCGATCACCGGACCCTTACTAGTCAGCTTTTTCAGACCCTGATCCTCTTTCTCCCCCTTAGGTGTGTTATCCTCATCAGGAGCATCATCATCATTATTATCGTCACCACCACCACCAGTTGAAGGACCAGGTCCATCCTTGTTACGTCCAAAGACAGCATCAAGTAGTTCATTCAGTTTCGTCCAAACCTGAGACATGCCATAAGTGACATCATCTACTGACCTCCCAACCTCCACCTGTGCCAATCCAAGATTATTTATCTTGTCAATCATCTGATTTTGGACGGCAATCAGGTTCTCCATGAACTGAGCTCCAACCTCCAACCTTCCAGAGTGAGAAGAGACAGCAGCAGTAACACCAGCAACTCCAGCCTCCAAAGCCTCCACTTTCTTCACTAAATCCTGCAATTTGGGGGACGGTGTTTGGCTTGGGTTAGACTGTTTACTCTCGTCGGGTTCTGTTTCACTCAAGATCCCTAAAAAGAAGGGATCTACTCTCCCTGTCTCTCCCTCGTGTTTAGAGCCTAACAGTACTAGAGCCTCATTCACTAATCGCTGGGGACTAGCGGTGAGTTGGTCGGCGATATCGGTCAGTGAGACTGAGCCTTTAAGCGCTGTGTCTACGACGGGAGATGACGTTATGACCATGTCATCCCCTTGTTCACTTAGAACCTTTTCTGGTTCGCTGGGCTGTTCTGGAGGCGTAGACCCACCAGTCACCAGATGTCGTTGCTCTGCAAGCAACTTATTTTCTGATTTAGATTAGGAAGCGTCATCCGTACTGGATTTGACAGACTCTTCCTCATTAAAACTGCCTGAGATACTAGTATCAGAAGTGCTAGTCTCAGTTTGCCATTCCCCTTCCGAGAAATTGCTCAAAGAGCCCTGAGCGGACAACTCAGGGAAGGTAGGGCCAGCTCCTATTGGCTGTTGAGCTGGACCCCCTTCTTGACTCTCACCAACATGCCTAGGCGAGTGCGAATGTGTTGAAATGATTTGGAGAGGAGAGCCACCAGCGTGAGGTGTAGTGGCTGTGAGAGGTGAACTAGCCTTAACAGGTTGTGCAGTTGCCACTGGGTTTGAATCCACCTTTTGCTTCTTTGAAGGTGGCAGAGCTGCTGAAGTGACTACTCTCTCAACTCCTACACTCCCTCCACTCGATTCACTCGACTCAGATAAGCTTGCCTTCCTTTTATCACCAGTTTTAGGGCTGGCTGAACGTTTATGAACAGAAGGGCTTGCAGCCTGGGATAGAGCCTGGGGGTTTTCAGGCCCACGGTTGTAAAAAATAGGTTGAATTGATGATTGATCAAGATTAGCAAGAATAGGTACCTGACTAAGAAGATCGTCATCCTTGTCAGCTCCAGCTTCTGCAACATTTGCCTCGGCCATATCAACATCCATTCTTGCTTGTTCCAAATTTCTAGGCACTGGATCTCCACCTTCAGCTTCGTTACCGCTACTCTCAGCTTCTACTGCAGTAAACTGAGAAGCATGCCTCCTAGCATACTCATCTTGCAGATCCTAGAAGTACGGAGTCAGGCGCAACTCAAAAAGTCTTGACTTTTGCTGGGTTTCCATGGTGGAGATACTCTTTAGAGTCATATCAAAACATGCCATCCTTTCAGAGCCTTGAAATATTCTTCCGTGTTCCTCTGAAAGGACGTCATCCAGAACCATCTGAAGAAATCTTGGCATCCAGCATTTGACTGGACCATCTTCTGGATTCCTTGAGGCATTTTTCTCCAATGCCCACCTCTCATGTAACTGAATCAACAGATGTTTGCCCACATTCACTCTCCTGTTGTTTGCCACTCCATATAGTATTACCCGGCAGCTGTTGTTCATTGGCCTGTAGTCTTTGTCCTTTGGGAACATGCAGCGCTGAATGGCCTGAACTACATAATCCCACTCAGCTGGTAGCATACCGGTGTTAACCTTTGTTACCTTGATAGGACCCGTGGGAGGGCGACAACCTATCTCCGTGAATAATTGCAACATATCCTCCATAGTGGGTTCCGGAGCATAATCTTCTGTAGGAAGCCCGAGTAACTCATTGAACTTCCGCAGACTGACTTCATATTTGACACCACCAATAGTAAAGGATAGTCCTGTTGGATTGGCTTTTCCACCCTGAATCTCTAGTGTAGAGTAAGCAGCTTGAAGGGCTTCGACATTCAGGATGGGAGAGGCGGTTAACGCGTGACTTATGATTGATGTGTTGTTGAGGGATTCAATCCAGAACTGATAGTGAATAAATCTACCAGTTGCTCGATCAGCAGAGAGATTAACAAAGTTGGTCTTGGGAATTGTGAAATTTGGGTTTGCCATTTTAAATTTGTGTTTGAGAAAAGAAATGTTCTGAAATGGTTTGGCAATGGAAATTTTTAGAGAACAAGTTCTAAATTTAAACAACAAAAAAACGTACACGAACCCCACTAATTACCCCACGTAATTAGTGACACAAATTAAAACAAATTAACTGCCCACTAATGACCACTTAACTCCCCACTAATGATTGACGGTTGAGTTTTCGAAAATTAAAGTGAACAGCCGTTACAAAATAAATTATTTTTCCAGAAAAACCACAAACACGGCGGTAAAGTTGCACTTTAAGGATTAACCAGTAGTACTCACAACTATTTTGCTCAAGAACACAAAAGTACTTAAGAATAAGAAAGCACGAAACAAAAACCAAACTCACTCGAATGAAGAAGAAAACTAAAGAACTAATTGCAAGAACAGTAATAACGATAAAAACAACGCAAGAAGTTCAACAGTTTTAAACAAAATTTTAGCAGAGTTTCGTTTTAGTTATTGATGCTTTTAAGTAACAGTTAGTGATTTTTGTTTAAGAAAATCACAAGAAAACTTGATGTAATGTATGTATACGCGAGTGTATATGAAGAGCTTAAGCTTTTGGAGAGAAAGAAAGTTAATGTAAATAATGAACAGCCTTTTTAATGCTATAATATATACCTGCACGCCTAAAAAGAAGTGACTGAAAAGACACGTCACATCTCGATCTCGAGATCCGCATCTCGATCCTCATCTAGATGTCGATCTCGATCCGCATCTCGATCTACATCTCGATGTCGATCTGGATGTCGATCTCGATCCGCATCTCGATCTCGATGTGGATAGATCGAGATTTGCCATAGAAAATTTCTCATTACTTCATTTAGACACTAACCATAACGATATACAGATCAGCACAAGATTAATGTCATGAAACTTTCTAACTCCTTATGATATGCAACACATACATTTATGAAGTTAAGTACACATTATTAATTATGAATATTCATGAATAACAATAATATGTACACAAACTGAATTATAACAGATAGGTAGCAAAACTAACAGGTGTTAAGCATCCCTAATTCACCAACCAATCTAGAAAATGTTGATTCGTCTAGAGGTTTAGTGAATATATCTGCTATTTGACGTTCAGTAGACACAAAATGCAACTCTACAGTTCCATTTTCTACATGCTCTCTAATAAAATGATACCTGATGTCAATGTGCTTGGTCCTTGAGTGATCCACAGGATTGTTGGTCATTGCAATAGCACTTGTGTTGTCACACATGATAGGAATCTTAGATACTTCCACACCGTAGTCCTTGAGTTGGTTCTTCATCCACAGTATCTGGGCCACACAGCTTCCAGCAGCAATATATTCTGCTTCAGCTGTCGAGGTAGATACTGTGTGTTGTTTCTTGCTTTGCCAAGACACCAACCTTCTTCCAAGGAACTGACAGCTTCCTGAAGTGCTCTTCCTATCTATTCTACAACCTGCGTAATCTGAATCCGAATAGCCAACAAGATTAAACCCTGTATCTCTTGGATACCAAATCCCAAGATTTGATGTTCCCTTGAGATACCTAAAAATACGCTTTACGGCTATGAGATGTGACTCTCTACGATCCGCTTGGAACCTTGCACATAGGCACGTAGAGAACATAATATCAGGTCTGCTAGCAGTTAAATACAAAAGTGAGCCGATCATACCTCGATAGCTTGAGATGTCTATAGGTTTACCCGCTTTGTCCTCGTCAAGTTTCGTGGCTGTTGCCATAGGAGTCTTAGCTTGTGTTACATCTTGAAGACCATATTTTTTCAATAGATCATGAATGTACTTGGTCTGGCAGATAAATACCCCGTCCTTCTTCTGACTAACTTGAATGCCCAGAAAGAACATCAACTCTCCCATCATGCTCATCTCATACCTTGATTGCATTAACTTAGCGAATTTAGCACACAGCTTCTCATTTGCAGACCCAAAGATAATGTCATCCACATATACTTGCACCATTATTAGATCATCTTTGCATTTCTTGTAGAAAAGCGTCTTGTCGATTACTCCTCTTGTAAAACCACTTTCTAGTAAGAAGTCTGACAGAGTTTCATACCACTTCCGCGGAGACTGCTTAAGGCCATATACTGATTTGAAGAGTCGATAAACATAATCACAATATTTGATATCGATAAACCCGGGAGGTTGCTCGACATACACCTCTTCATCCAGTTCACCGTTTAAGAATGCACTCTTGACATCCATTTGATAGACTTTAAAACCATGATGTGCTGCGAATGCCAAGAACATCCTTACTGCCTCTAGCCTTGCTACTGGTGCATAGGTTTCATCATAATCAATTCCTTCTTTTTGAGTATAACCCTTAGCAACCAGGCGAGCTTTATTTCGTGTTACACGTCCGTCTTCATCCAGCTTGTTCCTGAATACCCATTTTGTCCCAACAACAGATCTATTCTTTGGTCTGGGTACCAGCTTCCACACCTTCTGCCTTTCAAACTGATTGAGTTCCTCTTGCATAGCAATCACCCAATCAGCGTCATCTAGAGCTTCTTCCACCACTTTAGGTTCCATCTGGGAAAGGAACACTGAATATAGACATTCATTCTCAGTGGCAATTTCAGCTCTAGCTTTTCTTCTAGTAGCCACTCCGGCTTCTGGATCACCAATAATTAGCTCGAACGGATGGTCCTTGTTCCAAGTGCGATCCCTAGCAAATGTTCTTGATGATTCAGCTTGATCTTGTAAGTGAAGGTGACTTAGTCTAGAAGCACTTTCACTAGCTTCCCTTGAGCTAGTACTGGCTCCCCCTGAGTGAGCTGCTCCCCCTGAGTTAGTACCAGGTCTGACGGAAGGTGATCCCTCAGCCCTAGTGTTTTGAGTTTGCGAAACACTAGACTCTTGATTAATTTCATTATTTATAGTTGGATCACTACCCTGCACTACTGACTCAGGAACTGTATCCACTTCATCAATATCCACATTTTCAAATCTTAGGGAGTTGGGCTCACTATCTTCTTTTTGTATAGAGGGGAGCTTTGAGTCGTCGAATGTGACATTAAGGCTTTCAACCACCTTGCGATCATTAAGCATAAACACCCTGTACGCTGCTACTACTTCAAGAGAATATCCAATGAAAACCCCTTCATCTGCTTTGGCATCAAACTTTCCAAGTTGTGCATTGTCTCTTAACACAAAGCATTTGGCACCAAATACATGAAAGTACTTGATAGATGGTTTTCGTTTATTCATCATGTAATACGGCGTCTCATTATGGTCCTTTATAATCAGGGTTCTGTTCTGTGTATAACAGGCCGTGCTGACTGCTTCAGCCCAAAAATATAAAGGAAGTTTTGACTCATACAGCATTGTCCTAGCTGCTTCAACTAGTGTCTTGTTCTTCCTTTCTACCACCCCATTTTGCTGTGGTGTTCTCGGTGCTGAATACTGTCGTCTGATCCCTTTAGATATGCAGAAATCCATTAACACTGAGTTCTTGAATTCTGTCCCATTGTCGGATCGGATAGTCTTCACAGTCAGACTTGCTACGTTTTCAATTACCAGTACATGTCTAATGATCTCATGTGGCACTTCATCTTTCGATGTCACAAACTTCACCCATGTGTATTTGGAAAAGTCATCGACAATTACCAGCGCATATCTTTTCCTTGACATTGACATAACATTAACAGGTCCAAACAAATCCATGTGAAGGAGTTGTAGGGTCTCGGTAATGCTATTCACTTGTTTATCCTTATGCGAGGTTCTTTTTGATTTTCCCATCTCACATGCTTCACAGAGACCATCTGGGGTGAACTCCATCTGCGGCAGCCCTCTCACCAATTCTCTCCTTACGAGATTATTCATTGCTTTAAAGTTCAGGTGAGATAATCTTTTATGCCATAGCCAACTTTCATCAGCAGAAGCCTTGCTGTAGAAACACGTGACTTCAGACTGATCAGCAGAATTCATGTCAGCTATGAACAAATTTGACTTCCTTACTCCTTTGAGAGCAAGGCTTCCATCTTTTTTGCTTCGAATCGAACAATCATGCTTCCCAAAGTTGACGTCAAAACCCCTGTCGGTGAACTGACTAACGCTGAGAAGATTATGTCGCAATCCTTCCACAAAAGACACGTCCTCAATGATAACATTTCCACAAACGATCTTGCCATATCCCCTGGTGTAACCTTTGCTGTTATCTCCAAAAGTAACCACGGAGCCGGCTCTCAACACCAAATCTGTTAGCAGGGACTTATTGCCGGTCATATGCCTCGATGCTCCACTGTCTAGCACCCATATGACTTTACTCTTTTCCTGTTCACTGCCCTGCAAATCCATAAAGGTTAGGTGTTCTTCGGAACCCAATGATGTTTGGGCCCGGCATCAATAATTTCCTTTTTCTTTTCAGATACAGAAGGCTTTGCCTTGTTGCCATCAGGGGCATCAATCTTGACTTTGTCTTTTCCCTTGTCAACCTTGACTGATTTGTCAGGTTTGGGAGCAGACTGGTCACTCCTAACTTTAGGAGGACTTGAAGTCTTAGCCTTTGACCCCGCATGCTTTTTCTTACCACTACTAGATGTATGTTTAACAGATGCACTAGCAGTATTCATTAAATTAAAATAAGCATGCATGATGTTTACAGCACATGGCATACAATTAGGATTATTGCATTTAGCATGATTTGCATGCATGTTAGGCAAAGCAGTAGTTGCAGGCATGGTATTACAACCAACAGATTTTTCTTCCTCTACATAGAACGGGCAATAGTAAGACAAGTGATCAGTTTGATTACAGATATAGCATGCCTTTCTAGCTCGTGTAGATGTAGATACAGATGCAGGTTCAGTTTTAACTGCCTTTACAGGTGCTTTCATTTGGTCTGACCCTGCTACCCATTTTTTATATGACACCGTCTTAGCCTCCTTGGTTCCTACACCTCTCTTAGCATAAGCAATCTTACTAGCTCTCTTAGAAGTTGTAGGTTCTACCACTTTTTCTTCTGAATCTCTTTCAATTTTAATCTCATGTTCAATTTTAGTAGCAACAGGATTTATGGTCCTAGGCTCAAAATGCTTAAAGATAGGTTTTCTAACATCCATTAAAACCTCAGGCACATTTTCTTTGACTAACACAGGCTCTAACAATTCAGCAGCCCTATTTTTCTTTTTCTGTGTGTAGTCAAGTCCTATGTTTACTTTTTCATTTTTACTCTTGCCTGCCAGTTTCATGTACATGTCCCTTTCTACGAAAACTTTATTAGCGGCTTCTTCAAAAGATTTACATGTTATTTTAAGCTCAGCTAATTCATTTTTAAGTTCTTCGTTAAGGTCTTCCCTAATCTTAAGCTTGTGTTCTAAAACATCTACCTGATTCATTAACTGCCTTTCCTTACTTTCTCCTGATTCTAATTCCTCTACCCTGGCCTCGAGAAGTCTATTCTTAAGGGAGAGTTTAGCATTTTCCTCATTAACAGCAATTAGATTAAATTGGAGATTGTACATATCTTTAGTCATGGCAGTTAATTCATTTTGGTACTCAGGAATAGACATTTCATTTACGGTTAGAATTGGTACCTCTGATTGTTCTGAAGATTTTGCCATTAAAGCGAAGTTGCATAGCTCCTGATCTTCATCTTCATCAGACTCGTCCCAACCCTTCCCTTCAGTCACAACATACGCCCGGCTTCCCTTCTGTTGCTTGCTAACCAAGGCATCATATTTCTTTTTCAAATCAGCATAGGATTCCTTGGGATGAACGTACTTGGGCTTCTTGCACTCTGTTGCGAAGTGCCCCAATTCATTGCAGTTGTAGCATCTGAACTTGTTCTTGTCTACCAGGTTAGGTCTGTAGCCACTACCAGATGTGCTACTCCGACCGCTGTAACTTCCACTACCACTTACACTACTGCCTCTCCTGCCTCTTCGGCTGAAAGAACTACCAAATCGTCCTTTACCACTTCTTTGCTTCCTGAAGCTGATATGAGCAAATTCTCGAGCAATACAAGCATATGACTTGTCTTCTAATTTGTCCAGCTCTTCAAGGGTATAGTATTCATCCTCACTTTCTTCGGATGGATCTTCAATGTCTAATACCACCCTTTCAGGATTAGCAGTTTTCAATGAGACAGCTGCAAGTGCCTTTACAGCAGACTCTTCAGCTACAAGTCTAGACTCACTTACCGCTTTGTTTTCTCCACTATTGTAGGATCTTCTTCTGTCATTTTGTTCCTGCTCCAGCTCGTAGGTCTTCAAAACACCATACAGCTTTTCGAGAGAAGTGTTTTTCAAATCTCTTGACTCTCGAATGGCAGTGATCCTGTGTTCCAGATGTTTAGGCAAATTCAAGAGAAACTTGATATTTGAATCTGCTAGTGGATAGACTTTATCTCTTATACTCAGCTCGATAAGCAATTTACTGTAACGTTTGTAAACATCCGCTACGCTTTCTCCTCGTTCGCATCTGAACGATTCATATTCAGATATCAGAATGCGTTTGTGATTATCTCTAACTTCCTCGGTCCCCTCCATCACCACAGCCAGTTTATCCCACATGGCTTTAGCTGTTTTTAATCCCTTTATTTGAACATAGTACTCTGAGTTTAGGGATTCAATTATGACGTTGCGTAACGACGCATCCATACCAACCAATTCTTTATCTGCGTCTGAAAACTCCATTTCCTCTTTAGGAACAGACCGGGATGGAATTAGTATCCCTCCTTCCATTCGCTCTGGCTCAATTCTCATGGGTATGTATGGACCATTTTCCAATATTCTCAAGTATACCTTGTTTATTGATTCAAGGTAAGCTCTCATCCTTCCGGTCCATTCGTCATAATGTTGTGCATCAAACGGAGGTATCTTAAATCTGTGTGCGGCGGCCATTTTAATAAAGTTTAAAATTAAGATAATACACTTTTCAAATTACAATAAATTGTATTTACTTGAAAAATTAATTATCTCACTTTAAATATCCAACAATTAATATCCAACGGATTTTGCACTTAAGATTCAAGCAAGTTAGTTTTAATCACAGGAACAGTAGCAGGGTCCACCACTTTCTCAAGTCCAAACAAAAAGATGTTCACTTCCTAGTTAACAGAAGTTCAAAAATATCCTTTTTGTTTAGTCAAACAGTCGATTCCAGTTTTCTAGTCAATTAATCAAATATTCCTTTATAACCAGATTTTTGACCACAAGAAAGTCCACAAAGCTCTAATCGTACAACGGTTTGGAATGATGTACAAATATTCCTTACACCATGACTCAGAACCTTTTTAGATCTATGAACTTTTCAAGAAGAAACAAACAAAAACTTTTCGGCACAAACTTCAAGAAAAATTGGATCTGGGATTTTCAAGAACCAACTCAAACAACACAATAGGATCTCTGTTATATGTGTTTAACAGGAGCTCTGATACCAATTGTTAGGTCCAAAGTGTTGTAGAGGGGGGGGTTGAATACAACTGTTTAAAAATAATGAGAGAATAAACTATATGCAGGTAATAAATGATGACACAGAATTTCAAGAATATATCTTTATATTCATTGAAGGATTTGCTACAACATTCATAAAAGCATCATGATCAGTTGAACAATAAATACAGCAATTAAAGCTAGATTCAACTAATCCTCTCTCTCACTTTTTGTTTTACAGTAAATGCTCTCTCTTTAAAAATCGTTGAATAATAGAGATGATGAAAGTCTATTTACTAATAAAATCAAGGTGCTGCTTTTATAATGTCATGTAGTCTTGATCTTGTCCTTTTTGTGTACGTGGCCCAATCAGGACTTCGACAACAAAAAGAACTTTAACAACAACTCTGGATCAACCGTTCACAATAAGCCACTTGTCCCTTGAACATTAAATGTTACATGTCTACCCGCATCTCGATCTTCGCCTGGACCCATCTCGATCTCGATCTGTGAAAATCTCGATCTCGATCTGGGAGAATCTCGATCTCGATCTATGAAGATCTTGATCTCGATCTGGGAGAATCTCGATCTCGATCTATGAAGATCTCGATCTCGATCTGGGAGAATCTCGATCTCGATCTATGAAGATCTCGATCTCGATCTGTGAAGATCTCGATCTCGATCTATCGCCTGGATCGAGATTTGCCTTTGCCATGTTTTACTTCACTTGTAAATCTCGACCCGCATCTCAATCTGCTGTGGATCGACATTTGCCTTAGCAAATATGCACACATCCAATGTTGACATTCTTTAGTGACTAATTGAGAATTAACCTTTATGAGCAAGTTTCCTTAGCTTCTTCAATTTCTTTTCCTCACTCAATTCAAATGAGATCTTCTATTACTGACATGAACTTGCCTCCAATGTCCTGACACTTGATGCAATGGTCTGGTTCATAAGTGACTAGTCTTGTAGGGGTTCTTGCTTCTGAATGTCAGTTCTCATTTGTTGATTAACCTTTACATTATCCAGATGTTGATATACATTACATGAAATCACTTTGGCCTTCTTGATACTTCCTTGACATTAATTTGATTCTCCATTAGATAAGTTAGGGCATGAGCAATACTCAGATTGAACTTCTTCTCACTTATGCATCCTTGATTAACCAAATTAGTTACTTGTAGTTATCAAGTATCATTACCATTTCTTCAGTTGATTGATTCCATGTGCTTCTTCAGTTTCTCTTGTTTTGCTGTTGTTTTATCTTTTACTTAGTTGAGTTACAAAATAATTAAGTGTTACAAGTTAGTACACCTATGCCTTTCAGAAGAAATTAATTAATTCTACTATCAAAACTTAATTAATAATTTAATTTATCTACTTAAATTAATTCACCTTGAATTGATTTAATTTATAAATTATTTAATTAAGATTGGTGAAATTAATTAAGTTAAAAGAACCTTTAATTTTTTATTTAAAAGAAAGTCTTGCTGCACCACATTTAAAGGTCTTACCGAATTAATTCAACAAGACTTATAAAAGAGTCTTACCGAATTAATTCAACAAGACTTATAAAAAAGTCTTACTGAATTAATTCAACAAGACTTATAAAAAGTCTTACCGATTTAATTCAACAAGATTTATAAAGAGTTTTACCGAACTTTGATTTAAATTAAGACTTTTTCAAAAGTCTTACCGAGCTATACAAAAGTCTTATCAAGTTTTAAATGTCTTGCTCAGCTTATTTAAAAAGTCTTGAAGGCTAATTTATAAAGTGTTTATAATTTTTTATAAGTTTTATTCAAAAGTCTTATTAGCTTCCACCTCTATAAATATGAGGTCTTTGACTTCATTATTTTCGTTGTTAAAAACATTCAAATTCAGTAATTTGTCTGCATTGTAATATTCACAGATTTTCTGTGCTGATTTGATATATAATTGTTAAATTAGAACAATTCATGTCAAAATCGTTCTACAACATTTTATCAGTCATATAAACTTTCATCATATTAATTTTGTAATATTTTTCAAATTAAAATCATATCTTCTACTGAACAGTATTTCATTATAATTAATATTTCATGAGAAATTAAAATAATATTTTTAAATTCAATATTTTACAATTAAATATTGATATTGTATTCAACCCCCTTCTATAATATCAATGACCAACAATTACTGTATTATATATATGTAGATGTAATTGTTGTATATTTTATTCAAATTTTCATTTTTTCTGCACAAATTTAAAAAATGTCAATCAGAACCATAAACCAATTTTTGATCAAATTTAAAAAAAAAAAAATTTTGATTCAATTTTAACAAAATTGAATTGATTAACTACTGTTTAATGATAATTTTTAGAATCGACTTTTAGAACAGGAAGTGACACACGATTTCTAAATTTCTGTATCCGCCGCTGGCCAGGTAGTTGTGGTTTCAGGAAATATGGAAAAGATAGTTATAGAATGACTCGTATAAAGCAGGTGTTGTTCAGATATGATTATTTTTATTTATAATTAGTGATAATTGTTTTTTTAACAGTATATCATAATAATAGAAAAAGTTATTATTATGAATTCGATAGCTTATCCTGAGAGCCATTCATCTACTTTTTTTTATATTACAACATGCTTTGATTAATGTGCAAATATATTGTTTTTATAATTTCTTACATATATTTGTCATGTTGTGGCCTAAGCACGGATCAGTATACTTGTAGAAAAACTAATGCAAGTGTACCGCACAGTTAGTCAGACTTATCTGGTTAGAAATTTTAATTCGTAACGACACCAGCAGATCAGCTATATAATCCTTTGATAAGAACAAAAATGATAATGAACTACTCCCTCCGTCCCAATTCAAGTGTCTATATTTAGAGATCAATTTAACTAAGTTTTGATCGAAAATTATATATATAATATAATTATAAAAAATTTAAAAAGTAATATCATTAGAAAATATATTATATCTACTTTAAAATGTAACTTATAATTTTTAAAAATTATAAAAAAAATAATCTTTAATCTTCGGTCAAAGTTTAGACAAATTGGCTATCAAAAGTCAAACAAACCACTTGAATTGGGACGGAGGGAGTATTAAAATTTTGAATCCGAGGACCTAAGAATATGAGTTAGTCATTTATCTGCTTACATTTAGGGGGTGTTTGGCTTACTTTATAAGTAATAAGTTATTTTTTTAAAAAAAGTATTTTCATTTTTTTTTTGAAAATTAATATTTATTTTAGAAATTTAAGACCAAATCTTATTTTCAAATTTGAAAATAAGTTACTTATTTTCAGAAAAAGTACATATATATACCAACTTTTTCAGTTTATAAGCTGCTTATAATGCTAGCCAAACGGAGCCTTAATCCGCGTATAACTGTATAAATGAATGTAAAGTTATAATCTCTTCAATGCTATTTGCTTTCATTTGTTCGATATACAGACTCCAGTCATACAAAACAATGCCCCTTTTTGCTATTCATGTATTGGTTAGCCTGAAATACTTGTTAGCGCAACTAACTAAAACCAGACGCTACTATACACAATCATACTAAGAATATCACACATCACTTGATAAACTATCCAGATGACTAGGTACCAACTGAATTTAAACTATCCAGAGGTTGACTAGGACCCTAGGTATCAACAGGAATTTTGTTTCGATGCTAAAATTAATCACTAAAATCATTATAAACAGTAACAGTAAGAGTACCATGTCATTCAAAGTTCTGCAATAAGTTCTCAGCTCATCAGGCCATATATCCTTAAATCAGATGAGACGGCCGTTCTTGCAGCATGAAAATGCAGGTTGTAAATTTTACTAAGATTCTACGCAGCATCAAGCTTAATTTTTACCACAACTATTATTTTGGATTCAATTGGAAATGGTCAGGGGTTTTCAATAATTAGAACAACTAATTACATTGCAAGTTTCTATCGAATAACTATTTTGACAGTTTCAGAATTGACTGATCAGTTTCGTTCGATTTTAGTAGAAGATAAATCTATACCATTCTTACAAGTTGCCTAATTCAAGAATTTTCTTTTCAATTTCAAGAAAAAATTTAGAATACCCCCCCTTGTTGGTATTAACCGCTTTTGTTGTAGTGGTTAACATTATAAATGTAAGAATTCAGTCTTTATACAGGGAGAGCACTGCTCGTCTAAAGAACTGTTTGAAACGATATGTAAAATATAAAAATACTAGAGTACAACATTACAATAGGGAAAAAACGAACAAAAATATTGCTAGCAGGGTCAATTCGCAGTGTGCGTACTGAACAATCATCACTGATCATGGTTCAGTTTTGAGCGCCATGCTACGATCAACATAAGAATGTCCAACACCAGGACTCGGGCCAGAATGCTTAATGTTACCCCACAATGCTATTATCTTTTCCTCATACTTATTACAATTATCATCGACATTCTTGTTACCATAACTTATGCTAACATCAACTGGCAGAGATCGAGCTTGCAAGCAACTGCATAGCAAGGTGAAGCTCAAAAACACAACTAGAATCGTATTCAGGAAATGCTGCTTTCGTTGTTTATAGCATGCCATATCGCGTAAATGATCGATAAGTTCACTGAAAATATTCCTATCTTACGAAGAGAAGGAAGATTAGATGATATAGGTGTGATGAACATGACAAAGGCACAAAGCTGTTCTATTTATAGTAGGGATGTAAAGCTGGAGTTGGTAAAAATTATTCATTTTGCTTATACATATACTTATACTTTTTGACAGGACCAGTTTGCTTATATTGACTAGCTAGAAGCCTAGAATAGCTATTTTGACAGATCAGTTTGATTCGAATTTTCATCCAAGATATGCAAAGTCTAAACACGTAACTAGGATTGAGCTATGTATTTATATGTCTGCAAGTTTGTTAGTAAATATACATATTGGAGTGGTTGAAATATATGCGTGGCTCTGCAGCTGCCTGTGGGGTGCCAATTTTGAATACTTGTAATTGGAAATCAGAACGCTTAGATTAAGGTATCGACTGGGGATTAATCGGAAAATTGGGAATAATCGAAAAAATTACACTAATCGAGTGTATTTTGATATTATATTAATATTTAATATATTAGTAATATTTTATTGGTTATTTTTGGAATTAATATATATCTATCATATCATATATTGTAGTATTATTTATATTTAATCAAAATATTGTTATATCTAATAATTCAGTATAAATATACTGATTATGAAACATTTATAACAATCAATCGGATTTCAAAAAACTGAATTAGTTGATAATCTTGTAAAGGATTAATCGGCTGAATCTGAAAATTTTAAAACAGTACTTGGCGTAGAATTAATTTTAAATTATTTTAAACAAACAAAGGAACTTTGACATTATTTCAAATTTGTGACTCATCCTCGTGCTTCATTATATACTTTGTTTTCCTATATTGCAACTTGTATACCTACTCCTACTGGCAACTGGATACTTCACTTTGAGCATAGTTCAGCAAGGGATTGAAACTTTTTTTACAACTCATAATTGTTACTATTATTATGGAACGGAGAGAGTATGCGGCATGAACACTCAGGCTTAAGGGAACGAATGAATGAAGTAAATAAAAGTAGAACGGAGAGAGTATGCGGCATGAACACTCAGGCTTAAGGGAAGGAATGAACGAAGTAAATAAAAGTGTAAACAATTTTTAAAAATACTTTGGAAATGATAAATTGTACTACCTCCGTCCCACCCAATTGTTAACGTTTCGGAGAGAAGGTCCGACACGTATTTTAATGTGCATATAAAGTATAGTTCCATAACTTTTTTTAAAAAAAATTTCTGAATAAAAATTTAACTTTAAAATACGTGTCGGACCTTCTCTCCGAAACGTTAACAATTGGGTGGGACGGAGGGAGTAACATAATGTTACAAAGCAATTTCGTCAGGACTTTAATTATGATCTTTCTCTGTATTATAGGGATCAGAAACATACAATGCCATGAAAGGGACGAGGCAAAAAGATGTCACAAAGGTGACACACACGAAAGGGACTAGATGATCAAATTAATCGGACAGACAATTATTTTGGGAGAAAGTTCTGGTGGTGCTGAAATATGCAATTATGCAACTGCAAGCCATGCAGCTAATTCAGCTACGCTGGGGAGGAATGGAGGATAGATGATAAAGAGAAAGATATAGAAAGCATTAATACTCACTACACAGTTCAAATTTCTATGCAGTAGCAGTCGCAGTCGCAGAGCAGGACTTTGAATAAAAGTAAAGAGAGGGATATAGAAAGCATCAACTCTCACCGAGTTCAAATTTCTATGTAGCAGTAGAGTAGGACTTTAAAAAATATTACTTCCTCCTTTCCATAATAATAATCTCTTTTAAGAAAAAAATTTGTCCTATAATAATTGTTCATTTCTACTTTCAATGTAACCAAATTCAAACTTTTACTCTCTTTTTTGTCATTTCCAATATAAGACTTACTTTATTTAATATAAAATAGTTATAATAAATATGATTTTAGATATTTTATTGTAATTGGATTGACTAGTTGATTAATATGATTGTAATATTTTATCGAACAAGTTGAGAGAGTGCGGAGTGCATGCTTATTTGAGTATATTATGATTTCCGGTATTGACGGGATCCAAGGGCCAGCGCCTCTGGAAGGAGGTCACCTTTAAATTTTTTTATTTTTGAAAGTTAGTGCTGTACAGAAATTTCATTTTTGACTCCAAAAGTCATTTCTTTTATATACAACTGCAAACCACAAAAACATGTCCAACATGTCTTTTGGACATTCTGTTGGACACCTATATAATACTGACAACTGGTTTGATCATAGTTACGAAAAAGGTTTGTAGAATTCACACAAAATACATAATCATTCTCTGTTCTTGCATTCTGATTTTATCCGGTTGAAAATTTTGGATAACCACCAAATTGTTTCAATCTGAAATTATTTGTCAAGACTTCAGAATAATCCAAGTTATCATCAATTTTTCACTACATACGACACCCACAGAAAATTATTGTACAACTAATATTTCTTAATATGCATTATTTTTTTCACATTAGTAAATTCTAATTTAAATCACTACTCTCTGCAATTGTTAAAAAGTACAGAGAAGTAGCAGAAGACTATAAAGTAGAGATAAAAATGAAAAAGAGCATGATAAGTTATTTAGAATTGTTGAAGAATGAACACATCTGTCACAAAACATTTGCCAAAGGTGAAATGTCTAGAAAGCAGAGGGTCACATAACGGGTAGTGATCGAGTTAAAGTGTACATCCTTCATAGCTAATGACCTGCCAAGAATATTTTTATGTTGGAACATATGACGTTCGATGATGAGCACCTAGCTTTACTTCTATGTTACTCTGACTCTCCTGGATTTGACCAACATTGATACATGTACAAGCCTCTGACTGAATGATAGCGGAGAATATTGCATGTTCAGGGGCCATAATAAAGTGTTAACTGTCGATACTCATGTCTATGTCCATGTGCCGAGTGTATGATATGGGTACTCGAGTGAAAATAAAGAATTCTTAATTGTCGATACTCATGTCTGTGTTCATAACTCGAGGTAAAATACAAATCTACTGAATAGCAGACTATAAGGCCCCAACAGGAACAAGACTGCGTTTGCCCAACATTATAATTATACAGTACAAATAATATATGAACTCATATGAAGAACACTTGTACCTATAATCTCCTCAATAATTTAAAGATGAATACTTTGGGTCACTCAAACTATGCCAGTGCTAGGAGGAAGCTTATGGTTATATTAAGTACAAAAGTGCTGCTGCAAATTCTTGGTTCATATCACTCTCCAAACTATAAATACATTCAGGTTCTAAAAGATATAAACATGGACGGCATATTGATTTCTTATTGTGCGCACAACATGAGGAACATTCCATATTTCTTGAATTGCTGGATTCTGCTTTATAACAAAAATTGTGTTCAATTAATTATAAGTCACCGTTGCTTTCACAGGAATGCTATTATGATTGGTGCAACCCCTTAAACTGGCACCAGCTAAATATGTCCAAACATAATTCTGGGGACTAGGGGTCATCAGTAAGGGTATATCATAAGAGCAAGAGCAGCCAATAAATCAATCCTGTATTCTTTAATAATGGATTTTTTACCATAAAGCAAACTATAAGACTTAAATAGGTGACATTTTTTAATTAATACAATAGCATTAAATATTACTCCCTCCGTCCCGGCCAAATGTTTACATTTGGTCCGGGCACGGAGACCAAGGATAGTGGGTGTAATAGTGATTTTATTGTTAAAATAAATGAAATAGTGGGTGTAATAGTGTAAAGTGTTGAAAAAGTGGAGTGAAGTAGTGGATGTAATAATATATTTATTGTTAAAAGTTACTATTTTTAGTAATGTAAAGAATTGGGTGGGACGTCCCAAAAAGGAAAGTGTAAAGAATTGGTTGGGACGGAGGGAGTAATAAAAACAGCACACATTTGAGGCATGTACACTTAAGACGGCAAAAAACCTTCAATAGGCCCTCTGAAAAATTTCTGCTAGAACGATAACAACAATAACATGAAGCTTTAAAGCTTGAAAAGTTGAATAATCGATCAAAATATAAAAAACTATACAGTATTCAGTTACCTTGAGGTCTTTTAATCCAAGGAAGCTCTGTATCAGAAGATAATGAATAATTCACTTGAGTTTCTGAAGAACTTGCAAACTTCCCTTTCTTAGACCAGAGCCAGATCTTCGAAATAGAGTAGCTATCGATCTTTGTCCCAACACTGATCTTCTTCCCTTTGTCGTTGCCATAAACTGAAAAATTCTTGCTGTCAAAGTCCAGCATACGACCATCTCTCTCATTGTTCAAAGCCACCTCAAGTGTAGTATCATCAACCACGTATTGATACGAACCCATTGAGTAGCACCTTCTTGCATCCAAATTACTGCTACTAGTCTCCTCTCCTGCCTCTTCAGCCCCGTGATTCAACTTTCTAAATTTACCAAGCCTAACAGGTAAAACCCCCTTTTCAACAAAACTTTCCTCGATTACAATATTTTTCTGATTGGAAGATGCCTCATTTTCATGAATACCATGAGACTCCTCTTCTCTCAGATCATCAAAATCAAACATAGGGTTTTCTATTGGGAATCCAGGACTGAATAGAGCGCCTCTACAAAGAGGACATGACGAGTTTGAGAGGAGCCATGTATCGATACAACTGAGGTGAAAAGCATGACTGCAAGTGGGAAGCAATCTCAACTTATCATTTTCACTAAATTCACACAAACACACAGCACAATCAAATGGTTGTTTAAGACCCTTAATCTCCTTATACACGAAAACAGGTAAAGCATCAATAAAAGCTTGATCCAAACCAGAGTCATGTAGATGAAACAATTGCTGAAGCTGTCTTTGAAGAGCATCAGAGCTGGAAATCTGTGGGTATCTATCCGATTCAGAGCCCATAGAAGACGAGTTTTTGGTAAGAAATCGAACAAGCAAGTGAAGAAGTCCAGAGATGAAAAAAAGAACAGCTAGAACAACAATGATTATAAGAACAGAAGGGCTAATTTTACTGCCAGAAGAAGAGGACTTCAAATGAGAAGTACTAGTACCACTAAATGGGGATACAATTGAAGGAGAAACAGGAGGTGGGTATGTCAAGACTCTATCTTTCTGCTTAAACTGATATTTAATCCAAGAAATCTTCACATGGGTATGCTCAAAAACCCATCTTTTTTGTTTTCTCAACTCTGACATTGAACAGCTTAAGTGGGTACACTCAGAATCTATACACTACTTTTTAAATAAACACTACATATCATAATCTTCCATTCTTGAAATTAAAGAGATCCCTATAAAACACTACTAGATGTCTAGATCATTACATTTTCCCTCATAAATAAAGGGGGTGGAGCAAAAGATAAGCACTGAGCTAGGTACCTTGACTATGGAGCAGTGAGCATTAATGTATTCTTGGAACAAGTTCTTGATGGGGACCTAATGTTGCAGCAGCAAAACCCTAACACATTGTTTTAAAGAGAGGAATCATATAAAACTATGACCTTTAAAAATAGCCAAGACACACACACTCCCCCCTCTCTCTCTCTCCTGTTCTTGATATAGTGTCTCTCCTGTTCTTGATATAGTGTAACTTTACAAGAATATATTATACAATCAATCAATCAATCTCTCTCGATATAATAAAGGTACAGTAACTTTACAGGAATATATTATACAATCAATCAATCAATCTCTCTCCTCGATGTAATAAAGGTACAGATATATACAATATTTGTATTTGGAACTGGAAGAAACGTACGAGTAGAAGCCAAAAAAGGCACTACTCGCCAATAAAATACTGTGGGTGTTTGGGGTTCCATAAACTTAAAATAAATAGTTTATTTTTATTTTATTTTTACATATTTTCATTTTTTTTAAAGATAAATATTTGTTTTAGAATTTTAAAACCAAATATGAACTTACTTTTTTCTGGAAAGAAGGATTTATTTCTGAAAAGTACATACATCCCTACTTTTTTCCGAAAATAAGCCCTTATTTCTATAAGTAGCAGTTTGCCAAACAGGCCCAGTTTATTTCAAGTTCCTGAAATGACAGAGAAAGTTCAGTAGAATCCGATAAATGAATGGGTTTGGTAGCAGAAATATATATTCATTTAGGAAGTTATTTATTTATTGATAAATGAATATAATATTTATTTATTAATAAATGAATATTACTTCATTTAAATAATATTTTTAAAAATAATTTAATTATATTATTATATATAATTTATTTATCGTTATAACACATGTGTCTTTAAAAGAAGCCTTTCGAGTTGTTTTTACCACACAAAATTATTTGCTATAAAATGATCAAAATGCTCCAGAAGTGGTGCATGCATTACACAAAATTAAGAATAAGATGAATTTTGGTGGAGGAAAAAAATCAAATTTAGAGCAATTTTTGAAAAATATGACTTATTAATGTTTTTGAAAATTATTATTGGATTAAATGTATTCATATTTTATATAAATAAAAACATATTATTTGAAATATAATGATTATTCATTTATATTTATACATGGCCTATAAAAAATACATTTTTATTTATTCGTTTATGCATTTAGCGAGTTTATTCATTAAGTTCATTTACTCAAATTGGGACCGAAGAAATTTATTCATTTATCGAGATTATTCATTTATCGAGGTTCTACTATATAAGATCCATGCCAGGCAAATCTGGCCAATAAAATAGTTTCGCTATATGTTTTTGAAATTTCCAGGACCAACTCTAGCTCACCCGAGTATTTACTCCTCGGTCCCCTAATTCTTTACGTATTTTAGAGAGAGTCGCATATTTTAATTTGCATTTTAATATCTCTGAAATGTAAAGAATTGAGTGGATGGAGGGAGGGAGTATTTATTTGTAAGATTATAAACCTAATTAATCAAAAAAAATTATATTCAAAAGGAAGGTAATTCATTTGACTAAATTTAAAAGTCACATATTTTAATTTGCATTTTAATATCTCTGAAATGTAAAGAATTGAGTGGACGGAGGGAGAGAGTACTTATTTGTAAGATTATAAACCTAATTACTCAAAAAAAATTATATTCAAAAGGAAGGTAATTCATTTGACTAAATTTAAAAATATGTAATATATACTAATATTTGGGTATTTATAAAAAATATTACTTTTTAACTTTTTTTGTGATTTTATTGTTTTAAATTTTTTTTTGCAAAAATACAGTCTGCAATTAAAAGTAATCAAATGCAACTTTTTTCTACAATATGTAATTAAATGTAACTAAATGCAATATTTTTTCAAAAAAAATTAAAGTTACTTATGATTGCATTTGAGGTTGATTTTAGTTGTATCAGGTTGCATTGATTGTAAAACCGTATTTCTCAAAAAAAATAATAAATTATTTTTTTGTAAAATAATAAATAAAAAAATACATTTTTTGCAAAAAAATTAAAAAATTCGGTATTTTTCAGAAAAAAACCCTTAATATTTTTATATTTTGAATAATATTTGAAGATAAATGTTAGTAATTTTAAAATAAAATTATTACACTATATGCCAATATGATATGTTTTTGAATTGTTTTTTTTTAAAAGGTATTTTTTGACAGAAAAACGGAGTCTAAATACGATATATAATACATTGTCTTCATTTTTTTCATTTCAAGAGAAATAGTTTCGTAATTGATTTTACTCACGGTTACTATTCGTGTAATATTTGTTTAAAATTTCAAATTCTAAAAACTTTATTAATAAGTTTCAAATTGTTTTTGACAAGTAGTCTTACATATGTATATAAATTATCATTTATATATTAAAATAAGTGTTTTACTTGGGTGATCAGTTTTATTTATGGGCTTTTGTTGGAATAAATCAAACTTACTTTATATAATTATTTGTCTTGATTATCTTGATATAACATATGTAATGCTTCTGTATTAGGATGTGTACTTAGAATATTTAAATGTATTTGCAGTTAGAAGTATGTTTCTATTGAGAAATCAATATGTAAATATAAGTCAAGAATAAAAGTTGATAGATGATTCAAGTCTGAATCAGACATCAAATCAATGAAGACTTCATCAAATAAGAATTGCAGTGGAAAATACTCTAAGGCAAATATGTAATCGAGAAATCATCCTAGTGGAGAAGTTAGACATGTGAAGCTGGCAGAGAAGTCTCAAATGCTCAAGTAATTCAGTAATCGATCGAGAAGTGATCGAGAAGTCAAAGTAACTATAGTTATTCAAAAAGTGTTAAAATGTGAATCATTCGAGAAGTATAGAAGAACAATTCGAGAAATTAGTCAAAGGAGCAATCGAGAAGTGATAGGGCTGAACCAATCGAGAAGTCTGAGTTTCAAGTATCCATTCGAGAAGTCTAGTTTATTCGAGAAGTCATCAAATGAAGTATGCAATCGAGAAGTCTAGTCATTCGAGAAGTAAGCCACTCAGGGACTAATCGAGAACTCTCTGCATGTACCTAATCGAGAAGTCAATCACCATGACTTCTCAAAACAAAATCAACAGAGTATTCAACTGCTTCAAAGAGCTAGTTTCAAGGAAAATTGCAGAAGAACAAGATAAATAATTTGCAGCTCTGTCATTACAGGATCAGTCAAACCTGTTGAGATGGAGATAAATCTACAATGTAGCTTGGAAGAAGAACAAGACAAAAGATAGAAGAGATAAGGTTGAAAGCAAAAGACTGTCAACAGATTATGTTAGCTAGAAATAGATAGTAGTCAAATGTAAAATGTTTCTTGTTTATTATAGTCTTAGCTTAACTGACTAATGAGAGAATGTGTCAAAAGACATGCTGTCTATATAGCTTATGCACGAGCTCATTAGTTAGTATCTTTGAAAATTATCAAGTGTATTCATACCTTGTATCTTCCAAGAACAATAAGTTGAGATTCAAATCAAGAATCTCAAATTGTAGCAAATTCATTATAATACAATATTAGATTGAAAGTTAACTGTGTGTTTATTTCTATTCTGCATTTCTCAAAGTAAACAGTACTCAGTTATTCAAGCTACAACATTTGATAATCAGTTCATCACAAATAATTTAAAGAAGAAAACTTTTAAGTTTCAAGTTATACATTCACAAATAATTTTGGATACAAGTGGTATCAAAGCTAAGGCTGTTGACACACAAATAGTACAAAGATCAAGATGAGTTCACAGAAGCTAAACAATATCAAGATTTCTCCATTTTACTACAAACTATATGTATCCTAAAATCTTGAAGAATGGACCCTTCATGCTAGTAACACTTGTTCCTGAAACAACCAGTGACTCAGAAGTGATACCAGCCACATGGGTACCAAAGGATCCATCTCAGTACACTGACACTGAAAGAGAAAAAGTGACTCTTGACAACAGTCTCATGTTAATTCTGACTGAGTCTCTAGATATGGTCATGTATAGCAATGTTGTCAACTACACCACTTCCAAGCACATTTGGGAAACCATAGAGATACTATGTGGAGGCACAGTAGAAGTAAGAGAAAATTAAAGACAACTGTTGGTCTCACAATATGAAACATTTATGTCAAAACCAAATGAAGGCATAACTGAGGTTTTTGAGAGATTTAACAAACTAATCAATAAACTACATTTATATGGAAAGACCTATGAGACAAAAGAAAATAATTTGAAGTTTTTGCTAACTCTTCCAGAGCACTTGGAACATATAATTGCTGCTATAAGAGAAGGAAGAGATTTAACAAAACTTCCATTGAAAACTCTGTATGCAATATTAAAGACATATGAACTGGAGTACTTTCAAAAGAAGTCCATTATGGGGGAACAGAGGAAAATGGAAAATGTCTCTAGTGCTCTAATTGTCAAAGAACCAATGAAGGTGCAAAAAGATGGTATAAGTAAAAAATTGAAGTATGAGGAAAGTGTTGAAAAAGAGAAAGAAGAACATGAATATGTCTAAAGTGAATCTGAGGATAATGAGTTCTACACTCTTGAAGTGCTTGAAAGCATGGACAACAAATCTATGGCTTTCATGGCTAGAAAGTTTGGAAACTCGAGGTTTAAGAAAAATAAAAGCTTCAAGCCAAACCAAACTTTAGCTCTTTCTTGCCTTTTGTTGACATAAACTTTTTCTTCAAAAGGAGGTTACAAGACTGAATCTGTTGAAAGGTTAAAGATAAGATGCTACAATTGTGATGAATTGGGACACTTTGTTACTGAGTGTAGGAAACCAATAGCAGTCAAAAAGGACAAAGACTACTTGGAGTTGAAAGCCAAGTATGAAGCCCTGTTAAAGAAATAGACTGGTAGAGTATAAATTGCTGAAGGCAAATGCTGTGATGATACTGATGAAGAAGAGAATGAAGAGTATGGTAACTTGGCCCTCATGGCCAAATCAGATGAAGGTTCATAAACCTTAATCAGTCAGGTACCAATCCTAACTTCTATTGACATCTCAAAATCTCAATATAAGAAAACTGTGGAAGAATTGAGTGTTGAAATGCTTAATATCCATACCAGTATGAATGTTGCTTATGAGGAAATTGATAGACTGTTAAAAGCCATTGATGAACTGGAAGTCAAAAATGAACAGTTAGAATTATACTTGGTTGACAAACAATCCATGAAACAAGAGAATGAATACTTAAAGAACAAAGTCACTTGCCTAGAACAGATTGAGAAATTCATGAGAGATCAAATCTTTGAAAATGAATTGAAGATAAAAGCCTATCACAACTCATCCGTAACACTACAAGAGTTTCATGAGAAACACCAAGAGAATTCTAATGTTGGAGTTGGGTTTAACTATGACACTCTTGAGAAGAAAAAGTCTATGTCAACAAAAGGCAAGAAAATTGGGTTAGTTAGAAATCCTCACATTTTAAAAAATGTTAAATCTCTAATTTTGAGAAAGCAACTATTGAGTTTGATGAAGTTAGTATGGTCATCAAACAACATTTGAATGATGAGGATAAGCTAACAGCTAAAAGTGATGTGCCTTCTATTGAAATAGAAGAGCCAGTAGTCAAGGCCAAGTCCATTCCTGTTAAAACAGAAACAAAAGAAAATGTCCCAAAAAATGATACCATGCATTTAAAAAGAAAAAGGCATATAGAAATTGTAAAGTAGGAATTAACAAACACACTAACTATGCACCTGTTTACAATGCTCCTAGGAAGATTTGTAAAAACTGTGGTTCAACAAACCACCTTACACATGTATGCAAGAAACCTGTTGTTGATAATGCTGATTTTTCTTGTGGCTATGTGAAACCCTTGATGCATGATAATATTAAATTATGTGACACATTTGAATGTATTCCATGCAATATGAATGTCATGAATACTTGCTTTAGGTTGAAAAAATAATTTGTTGAAGGCTGCATAAGTTAAAATTTTCACAAAACTGTAAGACCTAAATCTGCTAGTCCAATCAAGAACAGAAAACACTCTATGTCACCTAGAAATGCATTTAGTTCAAGAAGTATAACTCAAGTGAAACTAAAAACCTGAAAAATGAAAACATGCATGATCAAGTGACTATGACAATAAAGAAGAATGAAATTCATGTGACTAAGCAAAGAGGACCCAACTTAGTTTGGGTAACAAATAAAACTTGATATTGTTTTGTTTGCAGGGCACAGGTATGAAGAAAAAGGTTATGTGGATCTTGGACAGTGGATGCCTAAGATACATGATTGGTGACAAAGCCCTGCTGTCACAATTCAAAGAAGAGGCTGACCAATGGTAACCTTTGGAGACAACAACATTGGTTTCACCATAAGATATGGCAAGTTGATTCATGGAAATGTTGTCATTGAAGATATAGCTTTGGTTAATGGTTTGAAGTACAACTTATTGAGCATCACTCAATTCTACAACAAAGACTTGAAAGTGGAGTTTGATAAAGAATTGTGCCTCATATCACACAGAAAAACCAAAGAAATTGCTTTACAAGGAGTAAGGAAAGGAAGCTTGTTTGTAATAGATTTGGACTCTACAAACAAGGAAAGAATTTGTTGTTTCTATACCAAGGCCTCTGAAAGAGAAAGTTGGCTTTGGCACAAAAGGCTATCTCACTTTAACTTCAAGAATCTTAATTCTCTAGTTAAAAGAGAATTAGTGAAATACATGCCTTCACTTGAATTTTGCATAGAAGGATTGTGTGAGGCATGTCAAAAGGGAAAAATGAAAAGGTCAAGTCACAGAAGTAAAGAATTCACTTCAATCACAAAACCATTGCAATTGATTCAGATGGATCTTTTTCGACTAGTAAATGTAATGTCAATGTCCAAGAAAAGATATGTACTTGTTATGGGGGATGACTTCTCCAAATACACATGGGTGTAATTCCTGCACTCAAAAGATGAAGCTCCTGAGTTAATTATTGAAAATTTAAAGAGACTGGATAAAGACTCTACACCTGTTGTGGTCATAAGGAGTGATAATGGAACAAAATTGAAAAATGTTACATTAATTGAATTCTGCAAGGAAAATGGAATCACTCATCAATTTTCAGCTCCAAGAACTCTACAACAAAATGGAGTAGTTGAAAGAAAGAACATGACACTTATTGAACCTTCAAGGACCTTGTTAGCAGAAACATGTCTACCAACTAGTTTTTGGGCTGAAGTTGTCAGGACTGTATGTTACACCCAAAATAGGACACTCATTACAAAACCTGTTGGAAAGATTCCTTACCATATCATGACAAACAGAAAACCATCTGTCAAGCACATGGATGTGTTTGGAGCAAAATGTTTTATTCTCAAAGATGATGCTGACCACCTTGAACTACGCCATAGATGGCCTATTGCAAGCCCCAAATGATGTTGTCTCAGGTCCAAAAACTATTGTTGTAGGCCAAAAAATCTCAAAGGCAACACTTTACTGGTGTTAGATTTTTCGATGTTAGCTTCGGCCTCAAAGGCAACATCACTGCAAGCTAGGGTAACATGATTTATTCTATTGCAATAGAATTCTAAGGCAACATCTTAAGTACTTTATAGTATCATCATACCTATATTGCAAGAGGTAATCTTTTCTGTAAAATGTTGGTCAGAAAGGGATGGGCCCCACTTATATTATTGCTATTGCAACACTTTTTGAATTTTAAATAAAAATGTACATTATATATATATATATGCATTTCCCAGTACAAAAAAGTACTTAAAACCTGTTTTTTTTTATTTCATAATCACCAACCCAAAATGAGAACTTGCAATTCAGTACATAAAAGATAAAACAGCCTCGTACTAATATTTAACGAACCACATTACAAAATGTATAAAAGTCTTTAAAATCCACCTTAAAACTAGTTCCAAATTAAACATCATATTATACTAAATTCCACCTTACATACTTTGATCATAAAGTAGATATCTAACTAGCTAGGAAAATCGATTCTTGAGTGACTAAATCAATTTGATTTCTTAGCCCGACTAGCTTCAGATTCTTTATATTTTCCCTATCTAATAGTACTTCCCCTGCAACGGTAAAATGTAAAACAATATTGTTATATGCAAAAATCATCAATGTAGATTTCACAATATATTAAGTGACACTTAGGGGCAACTATATTTAGAAGCAAAAAAATACATACCTAATATAGAATCATAAAAATGCTCCATCAGGAGCATGGTACTGCTCTTACCAGAGCCATTTCTGCCAACAAGAGCAACAATCCTTTTTACAGGAACACACACTATTCTGTTTTTAGTTGTCATACCTTAATAATCTCTACAAGCTTCTCAATAGCATTGGCTCTAGGAAACAATGGCTAAAAATAGTTTGGAAATTACAAGAATAAGATACCAAGTAATAACATGAGAAGTACCAAAACTTTAAGACATTGGAAACTGAAGATTACTATAGAAGAAGTGCCTACTTGAAGTCATATACTCGGTTGCAAAAAAATAAGTTTCGGGGCACGATAGAACCTTGGACATATGTATACCCGAAGTGTATTGCAGTTGTATTATTTTACCAGTTGCGCCTTCTAAAATTTTGGCCATTAACAATTCTCTAACATGCTTAGCTAGATATAACTAGTCATTTACTAATACAAATATAAGCAAGCAATACCAACATTTTTACACTTCCAAAATCAAAAATTTTAACCTAGTGAGTGAGATGATCAACCATATTAGTAACTAGTCATTTACTAATACAAAAGAAACAACCATATCAATAGAATAGTTGTAGGTCTTGACCGAGCTCCTAAATTAGAGATATACATACAATAACGTTCTATGGCTTCAAGTCCCTATGACATACTTCAGGAACATCATGCATATATGCCAACCCTATGAAATTCTCAAAGAGTATTATGAACTACAAAAAAGTGAATTAAATGCGTAGTTTATAACTTAATATATGTAATTGGATTAAAAATATGTTTTCCCAGTTGTACAAGTAGAAGGGGGGTTGAATACTTGTATGCTTTTTTGCCTGATTAAAATCAACTCCGTATGAATTAAAGACTTGAGTTTAGAACAAAGATTAAACACAAAGATATGAGTGAATACAGTTTGTATTATTGATGTGAAGATACAAACTCTCCTAAGGTGTACACAAACCTTTGCAGCTTCTCCGTGTTTCTCACAGCAACTCTCTCTATCTCTATGCTCTCTCAAAAGTTCGATTACTTTTCCACACTTTACAATTAGGTTACATAGAGTGTTTATATAGAGAGCTACCTATCAACTAATAACAGAAAATCCAATTATAACAGGAATATAATTCTTAATTATTAGTTGACAGTTTCCTTCTGTGATTCTCCTTCCTTCCTATAGCATGTCTGCAATATATTTGGCTTTATCTTCGAAGACTTCCCTTTTCTGTGATCATTTTCCAAATTCAGCTTTGACTTCATAGACTCTGAAATCTTTAGACTCTGCCAGAGTATAGACTCTGATAGACTATAGATGATCATTTGTAGACTCTGACAGATTGTAGACTCTGATAGTCTATAAACTCTAATCACCTCCCAGACTCTGATCTTCATCTAGACTCTAGTTTCACTTTCTATAGAGAATCTTCTAAGTACAAGAATGTTGACTATCCAGACTATGATTATAAAATTTCAAAGACTAGAAAGACTTATTACAAATAAACTATGCTAAATCATATTCTAGAATTTTATACATCATTAAATGAATATATTCCTAACAATCTCCACATATTTATGCTTTATAAAATGTAAGTATAAATTAAGGTTTGATGGTCTCAAAACTATAGAATGAAACAATTAATCTAGAACATTATAAAATGTATAAGGAAAAGGAATTACATCTCACTTGATCTTCTCAAAGGCTGGATTTTTCTTCAAAAAAGATTCAGCATATTTTCCTCCACAATAGAAAGAGCTTCACCAAAATACTTCTTCAATTTCTTCATTGGAACATTTGATTTGACAATAAGTTACTCTAAGATCATTTGCACTACTTTCTTGTTCTTTTAAATCCTTCAACATTAGAACACTAACTTTCCCACTCATAGGTTGAAATCTAAAGTAATGACCCACATCTTCTTGAAATTTGATTTGATTTTCTTTTCTTCTACTGGCATGTATTGATCATTTCCTTCAGCATCAATATATTTTAAAGAAAATTTGCCCATTTGTCGATTTGCCATCTGTGCAGAGTCAGCTTCCTGTCAATCTCCTTGAAATATTTGTGAGTGACAACCTCTTTGCTTTTATTTACTTCATTAGCTATTTGTAAGAGAAATCTAATACACTGTAATTCCTCAGCCTGTTTGAAAAAGATGAAGTTTGATTGACTTATCCATCTAACAGATCCTCCTTTCATAAAGTACACAAGCATCTCATTTTGCACTTTTTCGGTACCTCCAGGCATCTTTCTTTCAAAAACATTATAAACAATTTGAGCATACACCACTTTATTTAAGTGCTTTTATGTGATATTCTCAAAATGCCTATCTGTCAAGGATTGAGGATCCCTTATTAGAGTTGATGTTCTATCAATGTCTGATTATTCAAAGCCTCCAAGTCCTGTCTTCTTTTTAGCTCTCAATTGCAGATTAAATTGAATGCATTGCCAATATATAGGTTCTTGAATCTTTTCAGAATTTGACTTCTTTCTTTGCTTATCAAAGTCTGGTTTAGACTCTGATTTCTCATATCCAGTCCCTGACTGATGTATTTGAGATTTTGATACAGCCACTCTAGACTGTTTTAGTGGTACACCACTAGGACCCATATGACCATGAGAACTATCACCATCATCATCACCATCTCTCCTCCTTTTAACTCCCTTTTTATCATCCTTGCATACATCATCCTTATTTCTCCTGGAGGAATCTACTTTCTTCTTCCCCTTTTTGACATCATCATTACTTGTGACAGCCAACAGAATTTGTTCAAGTACTATGGATATATTGGCCTCTGCAGCAATCACTGAGTCAATCTTGGTAGTTAGAGTAGAGACTGTGGTTTGAAGCTGGGCTTGATTTGCATTAATATCAGCAATAACATCCTTGAAAGTAACCTCTTTGGATAATTGAAGGGAATGGATTCTGTCAAATTGAGTCTTGAGCAAAGAAGTAGTATTATCAACACCAGTAAGTTTGGTTTGAATATGAGATATATCCTTGACCACACTAGCCAATTGTGAAGCAACATTTTCTGTCTCAACTTGAATATCTGCATCTATAGCTTGATCTGCTTTACCAGGATAGTGACCATGTTCTTGTACAAAAGACTTTTTCTGAAAAGCTTTAAGTCTTTCAGACTGGTGAATAGCCAAAATGTAGTCAAAAGTTGCTTTATCATCTATGCATTTGAGTTATGCAGACTCTCAAGACTGAGGAAACACCTGATCAAAATAAATAAAAGATGGATTAATTGGTCGATCATCCTCAGAAGTGCAATCCTCAGGAACAAGCTTAATCTTGGTAACTAGAGGTGTAGACTCTACTGGTGGTGTAGACTCTGAAACTGCAAAAGGGACTATAGACCCTGACTTCTCCTTAGAGTGATCAGAGTTTGTAGACTCTGAAAGCCTAGCCCTTATATGCATGATTAAAAGTGGTTCTTCTAACTTCAATTTTGCAATCTCAGTTGGAATGATAGTTGTATCCACCAAAGCCTCCATGACTCTTTCTGCTCTCCTTACTAGAGAATCTACCAAATGATGTTGTGATCTCTGCGTGAATGATTTTTGAGCAGCTAGAGACTCCTCCTTTTTGCCAATCTGCCTTATTAGAACAAATGAATTTTCATCCCCTGCTCCAACTCATTAGACCAACTCTATGGAAAATCTTAATCCCAATAAGTGAAGCTAGGTTCAAGATACCTTATTCTCTCATCCTCACAGTGGGGTTGGGCACCCACTCCCTTATCCTCACTCAGGATCTCTACAGCCTTTGCTACCTCTCCTTTTGCCTAGTACAGTTCCAGCCTCTCATTTATTTTTTACTCAATTTGGAGGGTCCATTCAAGAATCTTACAGAAGAGGGGGTGAAAGAATGAATATTTGCTTCAATACCTGAACCACCTTGATGGAGGGGTACCTCATAAAATGTCTAAAGGCTAGGGGTTTCCACCAAGGGGTGAGCAACAACAGACTCTGAACCCATACTTACTACTTTTTTCTATCCAGAGTCTGTTGGCTCCAGTATTCCAGTCTCGGGTCTACTCTAGACTTTGACTGCTTCAGTATGACTTCATTAGAAGCCAGAGTCTGAGTGTCACCATCTTTGACTATTGTTGCTTGAGACTCCCCCTTAAGGTGGATAGACTCTGATAGAAAAGATTATGGAATTTCTTTATGAGCATCCATTAGAGTCTGTCCTCTAATATCACTAGGGTTCTCAACAGCATATTGTAGAGTTTCCAAGGAGGGCCTAACAGCATGCTCCCCTGCCCACTATCACACAACCTCTGACTAGGTGGTTCTTGTGTGGGTGAGGCAAACTGAGCATCTTTCTCACTAGCCACCACTGGTGCACTAGTCCCATCCTTCAACTTCCTTGCAATGCCTACTACCTCTTGTGGTTCTACCATGGTTAATGCATCTAAATTGTCATTGAGAAATGTCCTTGCATGGATGGCATTGATGGCTTGGGCACAAGACATGTGAAAGGAATAATGCAGTTCCCTTGTAATTTTCTGATAGTATGAGCCCTTGATTTGATCCAATCTACTTTGATAGGTTGGATAGATATATTTGTTGGCCACCTTCCCTACATTATGGACAATAAAATCAACCACCTTCCGTGGAAGAGGCTGTATTGTAGAGATCCATTCAATGGATGTCCTATAGGTAATCCCTAGATCCCAAATTGCTTCATAGTCAAAAACTGGTTGCTCAATCTCAGTTTCCAAATCAGTAACAGACTTTACTTCTCTTCTATCATGGACCTTAAGCTTTTTAGGCTTCTTTGATTTTGGCTGTTCAGAGTCTGGCACACCAAGTGCTTTGAGAACTGCATTAATCCTGCCTTCTATGATCCTTGCAACTTTATCTTGTAGTGAAGAGTTGAAGAGGTAGCTGTAGAGATTTGTGACCACATCATGTGCAGACATGTGTAGCTCCATCTCCATTCTCTTTCTTAGGGATTCATAGGATGTAAGAAGATCCAAGACTTGAGATTGAGTCTGGTATTGCTCTGGATCTGTAACTGATTCCACCAATGGATATAAGAATAATAGTACTTCATCACTTGGAGTAATGATTTGATCAATGAAGCATGAAGCTGCATTCAAGGGCATTCCTTCCTAAAAATTTTCATTATCAAAGTCTAAAGGCAGTCTAGACTCTGACTCAACATTAGACACTAGTTCAGGAATTGTCTTGCTTCCAGATTCTGGCTCTACAGGAGCCGTGAGAGCATCTGTTTCCTGCAAAATAGGGCTAGTAACAAGAATAGGCTTGTGTGTGTGCAGAATATGCCTTCCTCAACCTCTTATACTTCTTAGCGAAAGATTTCTCAGGAGACCCAATTTGAGAATCCTGAGGTGCATTCCTAGGTTTATCAGAGTCTGTAGCCTTTTGAGAGTCTACAGACTGGGCTTGAAGGTTAGAATCAAGTGTATCAAGACCCTCTTTTAGCAAAGAAATCCCTTCAACAACTTGTTTCTCTAGAGGGTTGAGCTCCTCATCATTTGGCTCATCTATTAGCCTTGTTTGAACCAGTCTCCTCCTCTTTACAATTGGTGCCTTTTGAGAGACACTAGAGGTTGGTTTCTTTTTGAATTTTGGTTTAGGAGATTATTTAGTGTAAGGGGATTTGGTTACTTGGGTAAGTGTAGGGGGGTTCTCCATTACTTGTTTCTACACCATTTCACCACCAAAAAATGTAGAATTATAGAGAGAAGGTTTGTAGTTAGAGAGTTTTACCTGCATTACCTATGGATAAGTCATGGCAGGTAGACTCTTCTTTTTGACATCAATTCTCTTAATGTCAGAGAATATCCTTCTTTGCTATTTATATGCATGCACACAATAGTCATCTGCCAAACTAGTTGACATGTCAGGAATGAAGTGATTGGGGAGAATCATAAGAAATCTATGATAGTAGTCTTTCTTTCTCCCCTCTTGCGCATTGTTTAATTTAGCTCCCATTTGAGTGAGAAACATATCACCAATGTTGATCACCTTATCAAACAAGAGATTATGACCAATTTGAGAAGTAATAGCAGTAATAACATCAAAGCCACTACATTTACCAGTAAAACACTTAGCAAGTTGATCAAAGAAAAAGGACCACTCTTTTATGAGATAAGGCCTAGTTAACTTACTCATGTTTTCCAAACTAGCAGAATAACCTATGATTTAAAAATGCTCTTTATTTCAGAATCAGAAACAGGTTCATCAAAAGGTTGTTTAACAGACAGTTTAAACACAGAATTCTGCACATCAACAGTTACATCAAAAGTCAATTCATCAAAGGTAAACATTATCTTACCTGGTTGATCCTGAGAAGGATCAACTACCTTGGCTGAACTCTATGCTTGAGACACGATATCCATATGAATAACATGTGATGCCTTGAGAATGTAGCTTAATTGACTCTACTCCAAGAAGTCCATCACAGGGTAGTAGTCAGCATCTACCCCTTTCTTGTTGCCAAAGGCTGCCAAATGGTTAGTGGTCATGAACTCAAAGTCTCCAAAAGTGAATGCAATAGCTTTGGGTCCCCTCATGACAGTTGAGATAACCACCATTGAAATTGTTGAGTTAAAAGTGATGAAAATGCTTGAAAATTAGCTAGGGTTCGTAAAGAGCTCTGTGAGTATTTTTGATTTAGAATATAATTGCAATAAACAAGTGAATAAATTGAATGAAGAAATTCTATTTTGTTAAATTTGCATACAATACACACGAGTCTACCACCTATCTCCAGTCAAAAGTAACTGTTATCGCCTATTTCAAGTAATTTAAACGGTTGAAACGTAATCAAAGTCTGCAGGCGCGAAGTTAACCATTTCAGAGTCTAGGCGCTATGACATTCTCAGAGTCTACAGACTTGTAGAATCTACAGACTCATCAGAGTTTACAGACATTATCAAGATAAAATTCCTCAAAAATTTTGCATTAACAAATTATAGTTTGATAAATCAGGGACTATAATTAGAGTACATACCTTGCTTCTTTTATGATTGATCACTTACATATTTAACATACTTAATTCACCTACCAGTCTGAGAAAGGTAGATAATCAAGTGGTTTGGTTAATATATCTACAATCTGTCTATCAGTTGGAACATAATGAAGTGTCACAGTACCATTTTCAATATGTTCTCTAATAAAATGATACCTGATATCAATGTGCTTTGTTCTGGAATGCTGGACTGGATTCTCTGCAATTTGAATAGCACTAGTATTATCACAATACATAGGAATATTTGAAAATGTTAGTCCATAATCAAGTAACTGATTTCTCATCCACAAAATTTGAGCACAACAACTTCTAGCTGCTATGTATTCAGCCTCAGCTGTTGAGGTTAAAATTGTCTGTAATTTCTTGCTAAACCAAGAAATTAACCTGTTGCTAAGAAATTGGCATTGACCTATTGTAATTTTCCTGACCACTTTGCATCCTGCATAATCAGAGTCTGAATAACTAATTTGTGAAACATCAGACTCTGTAGGATACCAAATCCCAGAGTCTGTGCACCCTTGAGTTATCTAAAAATTCTTTTCACAACTATTAAATGTGATTCTCTAGGGTCTTGAAATATAGCACACATATATGTTGCAAACATTATATCTGGTCTACTAGCAGTTAAATATAACAATGAACCAATCATACCTCTATAGCTAGTGTTGTCAACCTTCTTACCCTTTGAGTTAGAGTCTAGCTTAGTGGCTGTTGACATGGGAATTTTGGCAGTTGAACTGTCTTGCATATTAAAGTTCTTCAATAGTTCTGTTACATACTTTGATTGATTGATGAAAATTCCATCATCATTCTGTTTGACTTGAAGTCCCAAAAAGAATTTTAATTCTCTCATCATGCTCATTTCATAATTTGACTGCATTAACTTGCTAAACTTTTCACAGAGGTTTTCGTTAGTAGAACCAAATATAATATCATCAACATAAATTTGGACAAGCAAAATATCACCTTTGTGTTTTCTAATTAAAAGAGTTTTGTCAATGGTACCTCTAATGAAACCATTTTCAAGGAGAAATTTTGATAGAGTTTCATACCATGCTCTAGGTGCTTGCTTCAATCTATATAATGCCTTGTCTAACCTGTGTACATGATCCAGAAACTTTGGATCAACAAATCTTGGTGGTTGCTCTATATAGACTTCTTCTTCCAATTTTCTATTTAAGAAGACACTTTGCACATCCATCTGATACACCTTGAATTTTGAATGAGCTGCAAATGTAAGAAACATTCTGATAGCTTCATATCTTACTACTAGTGCAAAAGTTTTATCATAATCAATTCCTTCGTCATGAGAATAACCTTTTACAACTAGCCTTGCTTTGTTTCTAATCACAGTTCCAATCTCATCAAGTTTGTTCCTGAACACCCATTTTGCACCAACAATTGATCTATCTATGGGTCTTGGTACAAGTTTCCACACTTTGTTTCTCTCTAATTCATTCAATTCCTCTTGCATTGAAATAATCCAATCAGGGTCTTGCAATGCTTCCTCAACTTTATTGGGTTCATTCTTTGAGAGAAAACTGTTATAAAGACATTCATTTTGAGTGGTTGCTCTAGTTTGTATACCACACTCAGGATCCCTAATTATCAAATCAGGAGTGTGATCCCTTGTCCATTTTGTAGCTGGTGGAAGATTGATTCTTGAACTTGAAGCTCCCCCTAAATCATTGGCATTTTCTATGTGTGAGTGAAATTCAAATAAAGAGGCTCCCCTTGAATTATTTGCGTCTGAAAAAGATTCAGAGTTGCCTGATCTAGACCCTGATGAGTTAGAATCTGAAAAGCTTGGTTCTGTCTGTCTAGACTCTGTCTGGGTAGACTCTGAACTGTTATACTCTGAATTATTTGGAGTTGAATTTTTTGGCTCCCCCTCAGAGTTTGAAGGTTCCTGTGTTGTTTTAGGAGTTATTTGAATCTCTTCATCCTCATTATTTTCATTTATCTAAGAACTTTTCAAATTTTCAAATTCTAGTGTTGTAGACTCTGATTCATCCTGCAATCCTGTAATCTTTTTGTCATCAAATGCAACATGAATAGATTTTAACAATTCTTGTTATGAGATTAAACACCCTGAATGCATTTGTATTTGATGCATATCCAAGAAAAATTACTTCATCAGCCTTGGCTTCATTTTTGCTTAGATTTTCAGGATGTACTTTTAGTACAAAGCACTTGCATCCAAATATGTGAAAGTGTTTCACACTTGGCTTCTTGTTCTTTACCATCTCATATGGAGTCTTTCCATGCATATTAATCAATGTACAATTTTGAGTGAACTATGTTGTACTTACTACCTCAGCTCAAAAATATACTAGTAGTTTAGACTCTGCCAACATTGTTCTGGCAGCTTCTATGAGTGTTCTATTCTTTGTCTCCATAACTCCATTTTGTTGAGGTGTTCCTGGTGCAGAAAATTGTTGAGTAATTCCCTTTGATGCATAGTATTCCTCCATGATTGAATTCTTGAATTCAATACCATTGTCAATTCTTAGAACTCTAACTGTTTTCTTTGATTTTGTTTCCAGAAAAGTGATATGGTCTATTATGTTTGTGGAGCTTCATCCTTTGAATGTATAAAGAAAACCCATGTGAATCTTGTAAAATTATCTACAATAACAAGAGCATATTTCTTTTTGTTAATTGACATCACATTTACTGGACTAAATATATCAAAGTGTAATAAATATAAGGGTTAAAAAATTATGTTTATTGTCTTGCTCTTGAAAGATGTTTTCTTTTGCTTTCCAAGTTGACATATTTCACAAAGTCCATCTTGCACAAATTCAACTTGTGGTAGTCCTCTCACAAGATTTTGTTTCACCAACTTGTTGAGTGTTTTAAAGTTGATGTGTGATAATTTCTTGTTCCATTTCCAGCTTTCTTCAGTTGAGGCCTTGCTATATAAGCATGTGACTTTATTGTGAATGCAATCCTTCAAGTTGGCTTCATATATGTTACCATGTCTGTGCCCTTTGAAAACCAAAATGCATGTTTCTTTGTGAGTCACAAGATATTCTTTGTTGTCAAAACCAGTATGGTAACCTTTATCTCCAAGTTGACTAATGCTTATTAAGTTAAGTTTCAAGCCATCAACAAGAGCTACTTCTTCAATGATGACATTTCCAAGTACAATCTTGCAATATCCCAGTATTTTTCCTTTGTTGTCATCTCCAAAGGAGACTTCTGGGCCAACCATCTCCACAAAGTTTGTAAGTAGGGATTTCTTTCCAGTCATGTGTCATGAGCATCCACTATCCATGATTAGGGTTACTTTCTTTTCCCTAGCTCCCTACATACATAAAGCAACTAGTTAGATGTTTTAAGGACCCAAACAGTTTTGGATCCTTTTCTACTAACTTTGGGTGAAACATGCTTAATATTCTTCACTTTTATTTTACCTGTCTTCTTTCTTGCTTTAAACTCTGGTGGAGTCTTGACAGTGTCATACCAAATTTTATCAATTTGAAGATTTTAGCTCATAAAAATTGTAATACAAATCATGATAGTCTCTATACATATAAATAGAATGAAATATGCCACCACAGTGATAACAAGGCTTCTGTGGAATGTAGTGACTTTTTAGAGTCTGTGAAGGAATAGACTTTGATTTCTTCTCAATTTTTGTTTTACAGTCTAGAGCTAAATGGTTGTGGTTGCCACATCTGTAACACTTCTTTCTAGGAGCATTAAGATCCTTTTATAGTTATTGGCCTTATTAATGCCTTCCTTTCCATTCTTATTTCTCCTAGTTTTGGTAGACTCTGATAAGTTCTCTAGCCTTTCCTTTAACTTAGACTTAGACAAGTACCCTATGTTAATATTTTTATTAGACTTATTTGCTCCTGGTTCATCTGTCTTTTTATCACCAACAAGGGGAACATTGACAGATTAGTTTATGGTTTCTTTAGGTAAATCATTCTTTAATTCAGAAGTCACAAACTTAACAGGGATAAAGGTACTTTTGTCTTTAGTCTTATTAATTTGACTAGTTTCTTCATTGTTATCATTCTCAACAACAGGTCTTTTGCCTTGACTCTTGAAATTTTCTACAGAGTCTGTCCAAACTTTAAACTTAAGTCTTCCCTCCTCTAGTTCTTTCTTAATAAAATCATAGGCTTTCAAGACTTCAGTGTAGTTATTACTATATTTCTCAGAATCCTTTTTGTATTGTTCCATTAATTTCAACTCAGACTCTAAATGATTATTTCTATGTGTCAAGGTTAAGTTTTCTTTTCTTAACCTTTCACTTTCACAAGTGAGAGACCTACAGTTCATCAGTATATTATTTCTATGTAGCCATCATTTGACTTAGATCAATCTCTTCATTTAAATTAGAGTTTGTGTTAGTAGACTCTAACTCAACAACATCTTTACCCTTTTTCCTTGAATCCTTGATTCTAGCTTCTGTGGGTTCTTCCCGTTGTTCTTTCTCAGACTCCATTAAGAGTGCCAAAGATTTTGTCTTTAAAGATTTCTTATTCTTCCTCTGTTGCATCACTAGATCATATCTTGAGTCTGCCATACAATTCTTCTAGAATTATGTCATCCAAATCTCTAGCTTCCCTTATGCTTGTAGTTTTGTTGTCCCACTCTTCAGAAAGTGCTCTCAGAAACTTGATGTTTATATCTTCAGAATCATAAACCTTACCAAGCATAACCATCTCATTCAGGAGTTTTATAAACCTATCTTACATCTCAGTAATAGATTCTCCAGATTTAGCTTCAAAATACTAATACTCCTGAATTAGCAGAGACCAAGAATTCTTCTTGACAGCTTTAGTCCCTTGACTTTTTAACTTTCTGCATTCACTAGCAAAATTCCCCAATATTCCACAGCTGAAGCACTTGACCTTTGCTTAGTCAAATTTGATTATAGTGCTCTTTCTCTTCTCAACCTTTTCATCTTTCTTCTTGAATGATGGCCTCTTGCTAAATTTACCAGTTCTTTTATTGAATTTAATTCTTCTGAAATTTTAGCAAACATAGCCATCATTTGACTTGGATCAATCTCTTCATCTGAATCAGAGTCTGTGTCAGTAGACTCTGACTCAACAACATCTTTACCCTTTTTTCCTTGAAACCTTCATTCTAGCTTCTGTGGGTTCTTCCTATTGTTCTTTCTCAGACTCCATTAAGAGTGCCACATATTTTGTCTTTACAGATTTCTTATTCTTCCTCTGTTGCATCTCTAGATCATATGTCTTGAGTCTGCCATACAATTCTTCTAGAGTTATGTCATCCAAATCTCTAGTTTCCCTTATGCATGTAGTTTTGTTGTCCCACTCTTCAGAAAGTGCTCTCAGAAACTTGGTGTTTGTATCTTCAGAATCACAAACCTTACCAAGCATAGTCATCTCATTCAGGATTTTTATAAACCTATCATACATCTCAGTAATAGATTCTCCACATTTAGCTTCAAAATACTCATACTCCTGAATTAGCAGAGACCTAGAATTCTTCTTGAAAGCTTTAGTCCCTTGACTTTTTAACTTTCTGCATTCACTAGCAAAGTGCCCCAATATTCCACAGTTAAAACACTTGAGCTTTGCTTAGTTAAGTTTGATTATAGTGCTCTTGCTCTTCTCAATCTTTTCATCTTCCTTCTTGAATCATGGCCTCTTGCTAAATTTGCCAGTTCTTTTGTTGAATTTAATTCTTTTAAAATTCTTAGCAAACGTAGCCATCATTTGGCTGAGATCAATCTTTTCATCTAAATTAGAGTTTGTGTCAGTAGACTCTGACTCACCAACATCTTTACCCTTTTTTCCTTGAATCCTTCATTCTAGCTTCTGTGGGTTCTTCCTGTTGTTCTTTCTCAGACTCCATTAAGAGTGCCATAGATTTTGTCTTTACAGATTTCTTATTCTTCCTCTGTTGCATCTCTAGATCATATGTCTTGAGTCTGCCATACAATTCTTCTAGAGTTATGTCATCCAAATCTCTAGCTTCCCTTATGCTTGTAGTTTTATTGTCCCACTCTTCAAAAAGTGGTATCAGAAACTTGCTGTTTGTATCTTTAGAATCATAAACCTTACCAAGCATAGCCATCTCATTCATGAGTTTTATAATCCTATTATACATCTCAGTAATAGATTCTCCAGATTTAGCTTCAAAATACTCATACTCCTGAATTAGCAGAGACCTAGAATTCTTCTTGACAGCTTTAGTCCCTTGACTTTTTAACTTTCTGCATTCAATAGCAAAGTGCCCCAATATTCCACAGTTGAAACACTTGACCTTTGCTTAGTCAAGTTTGATTATAGTGCTCTTGCTCTTCTCAATCTTTTCATCTTCCTTCTTGAATGATGTCCTCTTGCTAAATTTGCCAATTCTTTTGTTGAATTTCATTCTTTTAAAATTCTTAGCAAACGTTGCCATCATTTGACTTAGATCAATCTCTTCATCTAAATTAGAGTTTTTATCTGTAGACTCTGACTAAACAACATCTTTACCCTTTTTCCTTGAATCCACGATTCTAGCTTCTATGGGTTCTTCCCGTTGTTCTTTCTCAGACTCCATTTTGAGTGCCACATATTTTGTCTTTACAGATTTATTATTCTTCCACTGTTGCATCTCTATATCATATGTCTTGAGTCTGTCATACAATTCTTCTAGAGTTATGTCATCCAAATCTTTAGCTTCCCTTATGCTTGTAGTTTTTTTGTCCCACTCTTCAGAAAGTGCTCTCTGAAACTAGGTGTTTGTATATTCAGAATCATAAACCTTACCAAGCATAACCATCTCATTCAGGAGTTTTATAAACCTATCATACATCTCAGTAATAGATTCTCCAGATTTAGCTTCAAAATACGCATACTCCTGAATTAGCAGAGACCTAGAATTCTTCTTGACAGCTTTAGTCCCATGACTTTCTAACTTTTTGCATTCACTAGCAAAGTGTCCCAATATTCCACAGTTGAAACACTTGACATTTGCTTAGTCAAGTTTGATTATAGTGCTCTTGCTCTCCTCAATCTTTTCATCTTCCTTCTTGAACGATGGCCTCTTGCTAAATTTGCCAGTTCTTTTGTTGAATTTCATTCTTTTAAAATTCTTTACAAACATAGCCATCATTTGAGTTAGAACAATCTCTTCATCTAAATTAGAGTTTGTGTGAGTAGACTCTGACTCAACAGCATGTTTACCCTTTTTCCTTGAATCCTTGATTCTAGCTTCTGTGGGTTCTTCTTGTTGTTCTTTCTCAGACACCATTAAGAGTGCCACAAATTTTGTCTTTAAAGATTTCTTATTCTTCCTCTGTTGCATCTCTAGATCATATGTCTTGAGTCTGCCTTACAAATCTTCTAGAGTTATGTCATCCAAATCTCTAGCTTCCCTTATGCATGTAGTTTTTGAAAGTGTTTGACCTAAAACCAATCATGTATGATGAGTTAGGAAAAAAATAAATAATTATTTAGCAAATTTCATAAATTAATTAAATGAGATTTAATTGATTATAAATTATTTAAGATAAGATCTTAATATTATTAATTAAATATTTAATTAAAGTAATTAAATATGAAGAGAGAATAATTTTCTAAAAGAGTTTAGAAAAAAAGGAATTAATGATTAAAATAGTTTTAATCATTAACTAATTAGTTAATAAGATTAATTGATTAAAAAGGGAATTAATAATAATATATTTATAGAAAATATCACAGCTGAGATATTTGCATATAAATATAGGATTATAAACCCTAATATTTGAGACCCTAATATTTGTGAGAAATATTTTAAAAAGGGAGGCAATCCTAATTTCCTCTCTAGCCTCCTCCTACATCTTTTAGTTTGATTCTTGGTGGATATCTTTAGAACACTCCACACTTGAGGGGTGATTGCAATGATTGAAGAACAAGATCTTCTCTAGCTGTTGCCGGAAAGCAATCGAGATATTCTTCAATTTATAAAATAATTTTGTATCTATATGTATGTATACTGAGGAATATATGCAAATAAATGTTATTCAATATTCCATTGGTGCATAAATTCCTACAATGGTATCAGAGCTTAGGTTATATGCATATAGATTTGTGGTCAAGTTTCAGAATTTTATGAGCATGTATGTATTTATTATGATTTATACAAGCAATATCATGTTTTAATTATGATTAATATGATACTGTTCGTCAAAATTGTTTTGATATTTTTTCTGGGTTCTATAAGTGTTGTAGATCGTCCAGTTAATTTTTCATAATTTTCTGATGTGTAGAATATTTATTATGAATTTTGATAGCAATAATAATGATTTAATTATGATTAATTCATTACTGTTCCTCAAAATTTATTTTATATTTTTCATGTGTTCTACAAGTGTTGTAGATCGTCCAGGTATTTTTAGAATATTTTTCTGAGTAATAGATTATTTATTATGGATTTTTAAAATTGTTTTTAATTAATTCATAATTAAATAATAATATCTGGAAAAAAAAAGGTGTAACGCATTCTGCGCATGCGTTACAAGCTAAAAAGGAGTTTTTGGCTTGTAACGCATACCCGAGATGCGTGACAGGGTGTCTTGCACGCGCCTGACGCGCGTGCGCGCTTGGGGATGCGTCAGAAACTTGTTTTAAAGCAAGTTTTAACTGTTTTAAGTTGCTTTTAAATACACCATGTGATACATAGAGATGTATAATGCTTATATGTTGTAATATATGATTTAACATGCCTACCTTATGTTTATTCGTGATTATATATATGTGATATATGCTTGAATTATCATGAGATGATAGATTTAGGTGAACTTAATTAACATAAGACGTATGTTAGACAATCTAGAATAATGAAATTGTTTCGTGACCTTTATTTACATATTATGAATACAATCATGAGATTTTTGTGTTTATGAAACACGTGATTGAATATGAATTTTCAACTTAAGTGAAAGGATGATTCTGTCAAACAACAGATGTTCTATCTGTAAGAAAGGGGGTTATTAAGAGACGCCTCTTGACAATGCTCCACCCCTGGCCTGGAATGACTCCAAGTATCAATAGTTGATTTGAAATATTTAATCCAATCTAAAAGAATCTCTTTATAATATGATTATGGTTGTAACATAATATAATCCCCTAAAATATAAAGAATATCAAGTAGTAATTGGCCATAAAACACAAAGGGCTTGTGTTGGTCATAGCCTTCCAACATAATAGAAAGTATTTCTTGTTTTTGAAACTCTGTCGTTTCGTGCTACAGCCGAGGGCGTTGTTTCCGAAAGAAGAGATACTTGTCTATAACATGAGATGTGTATGATAAATTGGAATCTTATGGTCGTTACGTGCTATAGCCGTGGGCTATTTGAAACTAGTTTAATTATGCGAGATGTTGGGATTGACTTGACTTAGAATATAGAGTTTGTCGTGCCACAGCCGTGACTCAAGTATTCAAGAGGCTAAAGTAAGATTAGGGAATAACATGAGATGTAGCTGACAAGAGTTGTCTGTCTATTGAACGTTACATGGCGTTTCATGCTACAGCCGAGGTTGTGTGATGGAATGTAGGATCCCTATCCCACTATCATTATGAATGCTTAATTTCAATAAGGGATATAGAAATTAGATAGAATAGTGGGAGGCACTTATGAATAAAGACCCGATTCATATGGTGTTTTAGATAATGAAATAGAGTATTTGTTATATGTTGTTATGTGTTTATTATTTGGAGATTTACTATATACATAATGTCTTCTGCACTATCACTCCGTTGCATGCTCGATGCACAAAAATTAACTGGTCCCAACTATGCTGATTGGCTTCGAAACCTGAGAATTGTTCTCAGGATTGAGAAGAAGGAATATGTACTAGACTCACCTAAACCTGCTGAACCTGCTCAGGATGCACATAATGATGAACATATTGTGTATCGTAATTGGATAGATGATGCAAGAGTTGCACAATGTGTTATGTTGGGATCCATGAATGATGAGCTCCAAAAACAACACGAGCATATGGATTCTCACTCTATCATTATGCATCTACAAGATTTGTATGATGTGGCAGGAAGGACAACTCGATATGAGATATCGAAGGAGCTGTTCCGTTATAGGATGACTGAGGGATCATCTGTGAATGTTCATGTGCTAAAAATGATCAATTTGATTGAGCATCTTGGGCAACTTGGATTTGTCATGGATGGGGAGCTGAGTCAAGATCTGGTCTTGCAATCACTTCCAGATTCATTCTCGCAGTTCGTTGTGAACTTTCACATGAACAAGTTGGATGTCAGCTTGCCTGAACTCCATAACATGCTGAAAACTGCTGAGTCGAATTTTCCCACAAAGAAGAGTTTTGTTCTTCTAATTGGTGAAGGCTCTAACCCTAAGAAGAGGAAGAGGAGCCCTTCTAAGAAGAAGAAGAAGGTAGGTGAAAAAAGGCCAGTTCCGCCAAAAGCTGAAGATCCCAAAAGCAAAGCTGTTTGCTTTCACTGCAACGAAGTGGGGCACTGGAAGAGAAACTGTAAGGCTTACCTTGCAGAATTGAAGAAGAAGAATGGTGGTGAGACTACCGCTTCTGCTTCAGGTATGTTCCTGATCGAACTAAATATGTCACTTAATCAAACTTCTACTTGGGTATTAGATACCGCCTGTGGTTCTCACATTTGCAATTCGTTGCAGGGACTAAGGAGAAGTAAGACTCTTGAAGAAGAGGAGGTGATCCTACGTATGGGCAATGGAGCAAGAGTTGCTGCTGTAGCTGTAGGATCGTTTGATTTACTTATGCCTACGGGCAAGACTATTATTTTGGATAATTGTTATTTTGTTCCCTCAATTGTGAGGAATATTATTTCTATTCCCATGTTAGACTTGGATGGTTTTTCGTTTGTTATTGAGAAAAATAAATGTTCAATTTTTAGAAATAATATTCTTTATGGTGTTGGTATTTTAAATAATGGTTTGTATGTATGTGACGTAGAACATAGTTTACTTCAAATTGAACATAGTAATAAAAGAAAAAGAGATGATGAAAATCCCACCTACTTGTGGCACTGCAGACTTGGTCATATTAGTGAAAATAGACTTAAGACATTGCATAAGGAAGGTTTACTAGAACCTTTTGATTTTGAATCATATCTTACATGCGAGTCTTGTCTGTTAGGCAGAATGACCAAATCTCCATTTAGTGGACATGGAGAAAGAGCTGCGGAGTTGCTTGGATTGGTACATACAGATGTGTGTGGGCCGATGTCCACGCAAGCCATGGGTGGATTTTCATACTTCATTACTTTTACAGATGATCGATCTAGATTTGGATATGTGTATTTGATGAAATACAAATCCGAAGCCTTTGAAAAGTTCAAAGAATATAAGTATGAAGTAGAGAAACAAACCAAGTATAGTATTAAAACCCTTCGATCAGATCGAGGAGGTGAATACTTAAGTGGCGAGTTTCTAAATTATCTCAAAGAAAATGGTATAGTCTCTCAATGGACTCCCCCGGCCACTCCCCAGTTGAATGGAGTATCCGAAAGGAGAAATCGAACTTTGTTGGACATGGTTCGATCCATGATGAGCTATACAGATCTTCCAGTATCACTTTGGGGTTATGCATTGGAAAAATCAGCATATATATTGAACAAGGTGCCTTCTAAATCTGTTCCTCAAACTCCGTATGAGATATGCAAAGAAAGGAAACCGAGTCTTAAGTGTTGGTGTAGGTGCCCTAGAGGCAATACAATGTTTATTTTGATAAACCTTTATGTCAATTGATTATTCAATAAACATATTTATTATGACTTTAATTAGTGCGATATATTTGTTAGCATAATAAATGTCCTTAGAATCATGATACATATTGTATAGTTTAGTACATGACTTGAACTTGAGATTATATAATATATCATATTCTTAAATGTCCCTAGTCGAGTATTATTATTATAGGACAATAATAATACATAAATAGACTAGTATGTTGTTTGACAGATAACCACATCTCATTGGTTATAAGTATGGGGATACTAAAGTCAACACATAGGTACATGCAGGAGTACATGGTACTGGACAGACCCACAGTGAGATTCTTCATGTTTAATAAAGTCATAAGAAAGACTCACAGTGATAATGGTGTAATGATCCTCTGACTTGAGATCATTATATTTTTATACGAGGATTAATATACTTTGACTACATTAAAAGTTACCTTTGACCGGGTAATGATAAAAGTGGACATCGGGTATATCATGAGTCGTATGAGAAATATGAATGATAGATAAAGGATTTAACCCTCCTATAATTAGGAGAGATATTATTGGCCTCTTGATTGAGTGAGACTATAAAATGCATGGCCGTGCTCAAATAATGATTTGTTTTCATAGTCTACTCATGGATCAAGTAAACCCGGATTAAATGTTGAAGAGGATGACTAAATACATGCCTCGAGTTTAATCTATAATATATATGGTTAAAAGGATTATATTACACGGAAACATTAATCACGAAAGGTTTTATCGAATCACGATTTAATTATTGTTTAATTGAGTAGCAATGATGTATTACTAGATGCCGCTCATTGTTTATAATTTTATTGGAGAATAAAATTATTGCCAATTAAATAATAGCCTATAGGGTCACACGCAAAGAGCACTTAGAGGAATAGTTAATTTAAATTATAGATTTAAATTAATTGATAATTATTTGAATTTTTATTATATTAATTAAGTGAGACTTAATTAATTAAGATAATATAAATTCAAATTAGAATTGTATTTCTGCCCATAATAATTAAGTATGACTTAGTTATTAATTAAATAATAAAATTCATTTTATTATTTTCCTAGACCTACATGGGTTAGGTTTTGCTGCTATGGGCCTGTTAACCAAACATTATAAATAGATAATGTAGGGTTAAGAGGCACAACACGTTTTTGATAGAAAAACCCTAGAAGAGGCAGCAAAGAGGCAGGAAGACAATTCGAATTATCAAAGGTTTGCTAGTACATCCACTCCGTAATCAAGACCGTGAGACGCTCTTGAAGGTGCTCGTGTGGATACCATAGAGGTGTTTTCGAGAGGAAGACACAAGTCGTGATAGCAAGGATCTCCGTTGAGTTCGTGACATTCAAGATCGTAATAGGTATGATTCGATTATCACCATAATCCGTCCAATCTTATACATGATCCTGCGTTAGGGTTCCGAATTTTTTCGTTATATTTACGTTTATCCGCTGCGTTTTATGCCTCGGAACCCAACAATGGCATCAGAGCTACGTGTATAAGGGACTGATTTGGTTACGTGTTTTATGTATTTGATGCATACATGCCTGTTTTGGTGACTGCCATGCCATGCTACTGCTTTGTCATAACTGCTATGCCACTGCTTATGCTACTGCCATGCCTGTTATGAAACTGCCATGCCTGTTTGATGACTGCCATGATACTGCCATGCTTCTGCTATGCTACTGCCATGCTACTGCCATGTATATTCGAATTGTTATTCATATGATGAGTAAATAGATGATGATACTAGCATGTTAATGATTTGTCATGACTGATTTATATGCATGTTTGCGATTTGTATATTTTGCATGAGGGTCAGTTTGTATATGATACAAACTGGTGGAAAGATTATGTTGGACATGATCTGTTAACTGGGATATGATAAGTATGTATATGATACATGCTTCTGAAACTGTGTAAATTGCAGTGGGGAAAAAGGCCAACAGATATGATCTGTAATTCAGAAATTGTTGTGTACTTGAGCATGGTGCTGGTTATGGCCTTTGGACCCCTAGATTAATGGTTTTTGGTTTTGGTTTTATAAATACGACTTGCATGTCGTTTTCTTCATTCTTGTAATTGTTTAACCTCGAATGTAACTCGAGTTTTCTTATGTAAGTACATTAGTATAGATTGTATTCAATTATTCCATGTAATGTACTTGAAGATTGAAGGATGATCCAAGAAGAGGAGCAAGCACCCATGGATACAAGAAGAATGAAGACATGTAATTGTATTTATATTTTACCACCATAGATTGACTTTGATCCTTTCATTAGCTCGAAAGGATCACATAGGAAAAGGGCCATAACCAAGCACGTTTACATACTGCACTTTACATATTGATGTATGAATGTATGTGTAGAGTAGAAGATGCATGCTTTAATTAGATTAATGATGTATGCATGTATTAGATACGTCACCCATGCCATGCTTGCCATGCTAAACAAGATAAAATCTTTAACGATTTAAGATTTTAAAATTAACAAACGAACGATCATGAGATTCTTGTGTTTATGAAATATGGATTTTAAAACACGGAATTAAATATGAATTTTTGATATCTAAAACTGGGATTTTCTGTCAAAAGCGGATATGCGTATTCGTAAGGCTGATGGGTTTTAAGTGTGACCACTGGTATCCTCCATCTACCTGGGAAATGAACAATTTAAGATGTCAATTTGAAATATTTGGTTCAAGGAAAAATTGAGGATCTCTTCATGATGTGATCATGATCGTCGTAAATTTGCTAAACCCCTTAACAAAATATTAAGTTTTAATCGGATGCTTTCCAATGAATAAACACTCATCGAATCCTAGATCGATTAGGGGAAAGACTGTCAGTGGCAGGGGACTCCTATCTATCGTGGTGAGATGCGATGAATATAAACGGTTATATTCGGCCGTTGTATCATTGGGTCAAACTTAACTGAGTCGTCATAATGAGGTGAAAGTAAACGGTTATATTCAACAATTATGAACTTAGAAGCATGGAGTTTGGTTAAAAATCTATTAGATAGATAAGATCAATCGTTGCTCACCAAACTATCCAAGAATTATATATGATATAATTGACAAATGTTGTCTACCTAAATAATCATTCTTAAGGACTTCCAGTGGTTGACTTAAGACATGACGAAATATGGATCTTGGCTCACTAGAAAGAATTATGGGATATACTTTCCAAATTAATAGTAAGAGCTATTGATTTGATAAAAATAGTGGGAGATATATTATGAATGTATCATAATCATTTGAACATAATAAATAACTCAGACAATCTAATGTTTATTTTGTGCTTTTATTATTGTAGATACCGAATAATGACAAACAACACAAACACACTATCCGTACGATCTGTCCTTGAGAAGGATAAGCTGACAGGAGGAAACAACTTCCTAGACTGGCAGAGGAATTTGAGGATTGTCCTCAGGCAGGAGCGCAAGCTTCATGTCATTGATATTCCTCCGGCAGGTCCCCTTCCTGAGGGCGCTACTGTTGAGGAATGAGCGGCCCACACAAAGGATGAGAATGATGCAACTGATGTTGCATGTCTTATGTTGGCAACTATGAGTGCTGAGCTTCAAAGACAACATGTGCATATGGATGCATATACTATCAATGAGCACTTGCAAAGCATGTTTGCAAGCCAAACTCGTCAAGAAAGGTTCAACACGAGCAAGTCACTCTTTAACTGCAAACAAGGGGCAAGTGAACCAGTTGGCCCACATGTTCTGAAAATGATTGGTTACATTGAGTATCTTGATACTTTGGGTTTCCCGATTGGTCCGGAAACTGGTATTGACCTAATCTTGAATTCTTTGAACAACAAATTCACTCAGTTTGTTATGAACTACAATATGAATGAATTTGACAAAACACCTACTGAATTGTTGGCTATGTTGAGAACATATGAGACCAACATGAAGACTGCTGAACCCGCTCCCATACTGATGGTGGGCAATAAAGGTAAGGCCAAAGGGAAAGGCAAGTGGAAGGGTAAGAAGAAGCACGACGGTCACACTAGTTCCATGGGTATTAGATACATGGGTGATTGGCTCTAGTGCAAGTGGGAGATTGCTGGTGTAGGTGCCCTAGAGGCAATACAATGTTTATTTTGATAAACCTTTATGTCAATTGATTATTCAATAAACATATTTATTATGACTTTAATTACTGCGATATATTTGTTAGCATAATAAATGTCCTTAGAATCATGTACTAAACTATACAATATGTATCATGATTCTAAGGACATTTATTATGCTAACAAATATATCGCAGTAATTAAAGTCATAATAAATATGTTTATTGAATAATCAATTGACATAAAGGTTTATCAAAATAAACATTGTATTGCCTCTAGGGCACCTACACCAACAATCTCCCACTTGCACTAGAGCCAATCACCCATGTATCTAATACCCATGGAACTAGTGTGACCGTCGTGCTTCTTCTGCGATAAGCCTTTGGTCAGTGGGTCGCTAAGGGTGAATGTCACTACTGTAAGAAAACTAGTCACTGGAAGAGAAACTGTTCAGTTTACTTGGAGGATCTGAAGAAGAAGAGGGTTGAGCAAGCTTCTAATTCAGGTATATATGTTATAGAAGTCAATCTGTCTATTTCTACATCTTGGGTATTGGATACCGGATGTGCTTCTCACATTTGTATAAATGTGCAGGAAATGCAGAGAAGTAGGACATTGGCTAAAGGAGAAATGGACCTACGAGTTGGCAACGGAGCAAGAGTTGCTGCTTTAGCTGTAGGAACCTATTATTTATCTTTGCCCTCTGGGCTAGTTTTAGAACTGGAGAAATGTTATTACGTGCCTGCAATTCGCAGAAACATTATTTCTGTTTCTTGTTTGGACAAGAAAGGTTTTTCGTTTACAATAAAGGACAACAGTTGCTCTTTTGCTTTGAATGATTTAACCTATGGTGTTGCGCGTTTGTTTAATGGTTTATATGTTCTTGACTTAGATAATCATGTCTGTAATATAGAAAACAAACGACTTAAAGTTAATGACTCAAATCAAACATACCTCTGGCATTGTCGTCTAGGCCATATAAATGAGAAACGCATATCCAAATTACATAAGGATGGATATTTGGATAAGTTTGATTTTGAATCATACCAAGAATGCGAATCTTGTTTGCGTGGTAAAATGACTAAAGCCCCTTTCACTGGTAAGGGTCAAAGGGCCACTGAACGTTTGGAGCTAATACATAATGATGTATGTGGCCCAATGCGTGTGATGGCTAGAGGAGGCTACTACTACTTCATAACATTTACTGATGATTTCAGTAGATATGGATATGTATATCTTATGAAGAATAAATCCGATTCTTTTGAAAAGTTCAAAGAATACAAAGCCGAAGTAGAGAAGCAAATTGGCGGAGGTGCAAGTATTAAAATCTTACGATCTGATCGTGGAGGAGAATACTTGAGCACTGAATTTAAAGATTATTTAAAGGAGTGTGGTATTGTATCACAACTCACTCCGCCAGGTACACCTCAATGGAATGGAGTTTCAGAAAGGAGAAATCGCACATTGTTGGACATGGTGCGATCGATGATGAGTCATGCAGATCTTCCAATTAGTTTCTGGGGTTATGCTCTAGAAACAGCGCCTTTCACACTTAACCGTGTTCCTACTAAGAAGGTTCAAAAGACTCCATATGAGATATGGGAGAAGAAACGGTCAGGCATGAGCTTTATGAAAGTTTGGGGATGCAAGGCGTTTGTGAAGCGTCAAGTATCTGACAAGCTTGGACCTAAATCTGAAGAGTGCAATTTTGTGGGATACCCTAAGGAAACAAAGGCGTACTATTTCTATAGTCCTACTAAGCAGAAAGTGTTCATTGCTCGAAATGCTGTTTTCATGGAAAGAGATTTTGTTTCCAAAAGAAACAGTGGGAGAACTATAGACCTCGATGAAGATCGAGAACCACAAAATAGCATTGAACCTGAAGTGGAACAAGAGCAGGATAATGATAATGCTCAACAAACACAGGTTGTTCGTAGAACTGGTAGAATTCGCCATGAGCCAGAGAGATATGGATTTCTCTTGACTCAATGTGGTGATTTGATGCTCATAGACGAAGATGAGCCTCTCACATACCAAGATGCTACGAACAGTCCAGACTCTAAGAGATGGCTAGAAGCCATGAAATCTGAGATGGATTCCATGTACGAAAACCGAGTATGGACCTTGGTTGATCCACCTGAAGGGGTAAAACCCATAGGGTGTAAATGGGTTTTCAAGAAGAAAACTGACATGGATGGAAATGTTCAGACCTATAAAGCAAGGCTGGTTGCAAAAGGTTTCAAACAAATTCATGGTATTGACTATGATGAGACTTTCTCACCAGTGGCTATGGTCAAGTCTATAAGGATTTTGCTTGCTATTGCAGCATTCCATGATTATGAAATCTGGCAAATGGATGTCAAAACAGCCTTCCTTAACGGAATCCTTGAAGAGGATGTGGATGTGTACATGACACAACCTGAAGGTTTTGTCGATCCAAGGAATGTTAGCAAGGTATGTAAATTACGTCGATCCATTTATGGATTGAAGCAAGCCTCTAGGAGATGGAATATCCGTTTTGATGAAACAGTCAAGGAGTATAGCTTTGTTCAAAACGAAGATGAACCTTGTGTTTACAAGAAGGTTAGTGGGAGCCATGTGGCATTCATAGTACTATATGTTGATGATATACTACTAATGGGAAATGACATACCTTCTCTCAAGGCTGTTAAGATTTGGTTAGGGAGCAACTTCTCTATGAAAGACTTAGGAGAAGCATCCTACATTCTAGGAATGAGGATCTATAGGGATAGATCTAGAAGGATGATCGGTCTAAGTCAGAGTACATACATCGAAAAGGTTTTGCATCGTTTTGGTATGCAAAATGCAAAAAGGGGATATGTCCCCGTATCTCAAGGGATAACGATCTCTAAAGATCAGTGTCCAAAATCATTGGATGACAAGGACCGCATGAGTAAGGTTCCATATGCCTCAGCAATTGGATCCATCATGTATGCAATGGTATGTACTCGCCCAGATGTTTCGTATGCTTTAAGCATGATGAGCAGATACCAATCTAATCCAGGTGAAGGTCACTGGACGGCTGTCAAGAATATTCTAAAGTACTTGAAAAAGACTAAAGATTCATTCTTGGTGTATGGAGGAGAGGAGAAACTGGTTGTAAAAGGTTACACCGATGCAAGTTTCCAAACAGACAGGGATGATACTGTATCACAGTCTGGTTTTGTGTTTTGTCTAAACGGAGGTGCTGTGAGTTGGAAGAGTTCAAAGTAAGAAACAGTAGCTGATTCTACAATGGAGGCTGAGTACATTGCAGCTTGTGAAGCGGCTAAGGAAGCTGTTTGGATTCGAAAATTCATTAATGATTTGGGAGTGGTTCCATCGATCGCAGATCCCATTGATCTATACTGCGATAATAATGGAGCCATTGCACAGGCTAAAGAACCTAGAGCTCACTCCCGAACCAAACACATACTCAGGAGATATCACCTCATTCGAGAGATTAATGAAAGGGGTGACATACACATATGTAAAGTGCACACAAATGATAACATTGCAGACCCACTGACCAAAGGCTTATCGCAGAAGAAGCACGACGATCACACTAGTTCCATGGGTATTAGATACATGGGTGATTGGCTCTAGTGCAAGTGGGAGATTGTTGGTGTAGGTGCCCTAGAGGCAATACAATGTTTATTTTGATAAACCTTTATGTCAATTGATTATTCAATAAACATATTTATTATGACTTTAATTAGTGCGATATATTTGTTAGCATAATAAATGTCCTTAGAATCATGATACATATTGTATAGTTTAGTACATGACTTGAACTTGAGATTATATAATATATCATATTCTTAAATGTCCCTAGTCGAGTATTATTATTATAGGACAATAATAATACATAAATAGACTAGTATGTTGTTTGACAGATAACCACATCTCATTGGTTATAAGTATGGGGATACTAAAGTCAACACATAGGTACATGCAGGAGTACATGGTACTGGACAGACCCACAGTGAGATTCTTCATGTTTAATAAAGTCATAAGAAAGACTCACAGTGATAATGGTGTAATGATCCTCTGACTTGAGATCATTATATTTTTATACGAGGATTAATATACTTTGACTACATTAAAAGTTACCTTTGACCGGGTAATGATAAAAGTGGACATCGGGTATATCATGAGTCGTATGAGAAATATGAATGATAGATAAAGGATTTAACCCTCCTATAATTAGGAGAGATATTATTGGCCTCTTGATTGAGTGAGACTATAAAATGCATGGCCGTGCTCAAATAATGATTTGTTTTCATAGTCTACTCATGGATCAAGTAAACCCGGATTAAATGTTGAAGAGGATGACTAAATACATGCCTCGAGTTTAATCTATAATATATATGGTTAAAAGGATTATATTACACGGAAACATTAATCACGAAAGGTTTTATCGAATCACGATTTAATTATTGTTTAATTGAGTAGCAATGATGTATTACTAGATGCCGCTCATTGTTTATAATTTTATTGGAGAATAAAATTATTGCCAATTAAATAATAGCCTATAGGGTCACACGCAAAGAGCACTTAGAGGAATAGTTAATTTAAATTATAGATTTAAATTAATTGATAATTATTTGAATTTTTATTATATTAATTAAGTGAGACTTAATTAATTAAGATAATATAAATTCAAATTAGAATTGTATTTCTGCCCATAATAATTAAGTATGACTTAGTTATTAATTAAATAATAAAATTCATTTTATTATTTTCCTAGACCTACATGGGTTAGGTTTTGCTGCTATGGGCCTGTTAACCAAACATTATAAATAGATAATGTAGGGTTAAGAGGCACAACACGTTTTTGATAGAAAAACCCTAGAAGAGGCAGCAAAGAGGCAGGAAGACAATCGAATTATCAAAGGTTTGCTAGTACATCCACTCCGTAATCAAGACCGTGAGATGCTCTTGAAGGTGCTCGTGTGGATACCATAGAGGTGTTTTCGAGAGGAAGACACAAGTCGTGATAGCAAGGATCTCCGTTGAGTTCGTGACATTCAAGATCGTAATAGGTATGATTCGATTATCACCATAATCCGTCCAATCTTATACATGATCCTGCGTTAGGGTTCCGAAATTTTTCGTTATATTTACGTTTATCCGCTGCGTTTTATGCCTCGGAACCCAACATTAAGCACGTTAAGATTTGGGGATGTCTGGCTTATGTCAAGGAAGTTGACTCCGATAAGCTAGAATCTCGATCCGTGAAATGTAGGTTTGTAGGATATCCTAAAGAGACTTTAGGGTATTACTTTTACACCGAATAAAGGGTGTTTGTCTCCCAACATGCTACCTTCCTGGAAAAACAGTTTATCCTTGAAGGGAATAGTGGGAGCAAGATTGAACTTGATGAAGTTCATGAAGAACAAACTACTACGGTTCAAGAGGAAACACCTGTTCATATTGAACAACCTTCCGTAGAACAGCCCATCCGTAGATCACAAAGGGTGTCTCGCCAACCTGAGAGGTATTATGGCCTTGTCATTGAGAATGACAATGAATTGGAGGTCATTGATGGAGACGACCCTATGACCTTCAACGAGGCTATGAGTAGCGTTGACTCAGAGAAATGGCAGAGTGCCATGAAATCTGAAATGGATTCCATGTATGCCAACCAAGTATGGACTTTGGTAGAGGCACCCAAGGATATGAAGCCTATAGGGTGCAAGTGGGTATACAACAGAAAGATTGGAGCAAATGGCCAGGTAGAGACCTACAAGGCCAGGCTCGTGGCAAAAGGATTCAAAAAAGACAAGGGATTGACTTTGATGAAACTTTTTCGCCTGTAGCCTTGCTCAAATCAATTCGGATTTTACTTGCTATTGCAGCTTACTATGACTATGAGATCTGGCAAATGGACGTAAAGACGGCTTTCCTCAATGGGGAACTTGAAGAAGAAGTGTATATGACACAGCCAGAGGGTTTTATTTCCATAGGAAATGAACATCTAGTAAGCTACTACGAACCATATATGGGTTAAAGCAAGCTTCTCGAAGATGGAACATTCGTTTTGATGAGACAATCAAAGAGTTTGATTTTATCAAAAACATAGATGAACCATGTGTCTACAAGAAGGTTAGTGGGAGCGCAGTAACATTTCTTATTTTGTATGTAGATGACATACTCTTAATAGGAAATGACATACCAATGCTGCAATCAGTAAAAATGTGGCTATCAAAGAACTTCACTATGAAGGACTTGGGAGAAGCGTCCTACATTCTTGGTATGAAGATCTATAGAGATAGATCAAGAAGAATGATAGGTCTAACCCAAGGTATGTACATTGATAAGGTGCTTAAAAGGTTTAGCATGGAAAACTCCAAGAGAGGTCTCATACCGATGAGCCATGGAGTCTCCCTTTCTGACAAGATGTCTCCTAAGACACCTGAAGAAAGAGAGCGTATGAGTAGGATTCCTTATGTGTCGGCAATAGGATCTACCATGTACGCGATGTTATGTACTAGACCTGATGTTGCTCATTCAATTAGTGTGACTAGTAGATATCAGTCAAATCCAGGTGAAGACCACTGGAAAGCAGTGAAGAACATCCTTAAGTACTTGAGAAGGACTAAGGATATTTTTCTTGTTTTTGGTGGGTCTGAGTTGAAAATAGAGGGTTACACTGACTCTAGTTTTCAGTCAGAGTGTGATGATAGTACATCCATGTCAGGGTATGTGTTTACTCTAAATGGAGGGGCGATTAGTTGGAGAAGTCGTAAGCAATCTACGACGGCTGACTCCACAGTAGAAGCAGAGTATATAGCTGCAAGTGAGGCTGCAAACGAAGCTGTTTGGATGAAGAAATTTGTTTCTGAGTTGGGAGTAGTTCCTGGCATAGAGGGGCCTATTGTGTTATATTGTGACAATAACGCTGCAATAGCTCAAGCCAAGAAACCGAGGTCTCACAAGAATACCAAACATATATTGCGACGGTTTCATTTGATTAGGGAGATCATTGAAAGAGGAGATGTCAAGATCGAAAGAGTTGACACACATAACAACATAGCAGACCCGTTCACGAAGCCGCTGTCTCAGTTAAATTTTCATCGTCATAAGGAGCGGATGGGTATTAGATACCAGAGTGATTGGCTTTAGGCCAAGTGGGAGATTTAAAACCAATCATGTATGATGAGTTAGGAAAAACTTTCTGCTACTCTTATTTGATTTCATTTGATAATAATAAAGTATTTATGTTACGGGCTTAATCTATTTGAAGTGTATTAAATAAGATGTTCCATAGTTTAGAGCAAAGCTTCTAGAATTATAATGAGATTGTAATAATGAGATCTAGAAGATAATAGCTTTAGACTTAAACAGTTCCTGATCATAGGATAACTAATTGGAAATTGGTAAATCCGTAAAGATCTGTACATACTATGCTAGCTCTCTTAGGAGGATGTCTGTTCTCATAGACATTTGTTTGGTGACACTATAGCTAGTATGTAGGTGCTTATTAAGGAATAAGTTCACTGAACATGACTCGATAAGTAGAACAACTAATGGAGTTTACTCACGTGTCGATAGTTGTTTATTAAGTAAATACTTGTACAAGTATCCTTAGACTTGAGATCGTTAGAGTAATCTCGTACACAATGATTTATGCTTTAGTTTAGTCCTTAGTCTCTAGGACATTCATTAGGTCAATTCTGGGCATAATGATTTGTGTATGGAGATAGTTAACGGATCAATAAAGGATCTGCCCCTTTCAGTAAAGGAAGTGAATATCCTATGTTATTATTAGATATGCAAGTTCAGGAATCTCTGGCCAGAGTGAATGAAATTAGAAAGAGTTTCTAATTTGCATTAAAAGGAACTTTGCATTATGAATAAGAAATCATATGATTAAATTAGATAGGCTTGACACGAGTTCCATGCCTTGTATTTAATCGGGATATTGAAGGGTAGAAGGAATTAATTGTACGGTAACTAATTACTGACAGGTTCTAAGTATTCTAAGCAATGATTTCATATTATCTGGATAGTCGCGATATGTTGAGAAGCATCACTCACGATGTAGCTAGTCATTATTTATTTTTGAAATAAATAATTACTTAGCAAATTTTATAAATTAATTAAATGAGATTTAATTGATTATAAATTATTTAAGATAAGATCTTAATATTATTAATTAAATATTTAATTAAAATAATTAAATATGAAGAGAGAATAATTTTCTAAAAGAGTTTAGAAAAAGGAATTAATGATTAAAATAGTTTTAATCATTAACTAATTAATTAATAAGATTAATTGATTAAAAAGGAATTAATAATAAGATATTTATAGAAAATATCTCTGCTGAGATATTTGCCTATAAATATAGGATTATAAACCCTAATACTTGAGACCCTAATATTTGTGAGAAACATTTTAAAAGGGGAGGCAATCATAATTTCCTCTCTAGTCTCCTCCTTCATCTTTTAGTTTGATTCTTGGTGGATATCTTTAGAGCACTCCACACTTGAGGGGTGATTGCAAGGATTGAAAAACAAGATCTTCTCTAGCTGTTGCCGGAAAGCAATCGAGGTATTCTTCAATTTATAAAATAGTTTTGTATCTATATGTATGTATACATAGGAATATATGCAAATAAATGTTATTCAATACTTCCGCTGGTGCATAAATTCCTACAGTTTTGTTGTCCCACTCTTCAGAAAGTGCTCTAAAAAACATGGTGTTTGTATCTTCAATATCATAAACCATACCAAGCATAGCCATCTCATTCAGGAGTTTTATAAACCTATCATACATCTTAGTAATAGATTCTCCAGATTTAGCATCAAAATACTCATACTCCTGAATTAGCAGAGACCTAGAATTCTTCTTGACAGCTTTAGTCCCTTGACTTTTTAACTTTTTGCATTCACTAGGAAAGTTCCCCAATATTCCACAGTTGAAACACTTGACATTTTCTTAGTAAAGTTTGATTATAGTGCTCTTGCTCTTCTCCATCTTTTCATATTCCTTATTGAATGATGGCCTCTTGCTAAATTTGCCAGTTCTTTTGTTGAATTTCTTTCTTTTAAAATTCTTAGAAAACGTAGCCATCATTTGACTTGGATCAATCTCTTCATCTAAATTAGAGTTTGTGTCAGTAGAATCTGACTCAACAACATCTTTACCCTTTTTCCTTGAATCCTTGATTCTAGCTTCTATAGGTTCTTCCTGTTGTTCTTTCTCAGACTCCATTAAGAGTGCCACAGATTTTGTCTTTACAAATTTATTATTCTTCCTCTGTTGCATCTCTAGATAATATGTCTTGAGTCTGCCATACAATTCTTCTAGAGTTATGTCATCCAAATATTTAGCTTCCCTTATGCTTGTAGTTTTGTTTTCCCACTCTTCAGAAAGTGCTCTCAGAAACTTGGTGTTTGTATCTTCAGAATAATAAACCTTATCAAGCATAGCCATCTTATTCAGGAGTTTTATAAACCTATCATACATCTCAGTAATAGATTCTCCAAATTTAGCTTAAAAATACACATACTCCTGAATTAGTAGAGACCTAGAATTCTTCTTGACAGCTTTAGTCCCTTGACTTTTTAACTTTCTGCATTCACTAGCAAAGTGCCCCAATATTCCATAGTTGAAACACTTGACCTATGCTTAGTCAAGTTTGATTATAGTGCTCTTGCTCTTCTCAATCTTTTCATCTTCCTTCTTGAATGATGGTCTCTTGCAAAATTTGCAAATTCTTTTGTTGAATTTCTTTCTTTTAAAATTCTTAGAAAACGTAGCCATCATTTGACTTAGATCAATCTCTTCATCTAAATTAGAGTTTGTGTCAGTAGACTCTGACTCAACAACATCTTCAACCTTTTTCCTTGAATCCTCGATTCTAGCTTCTGTGTGTTCTTCCTGTTGTTCTTTCTCAGACTCCATTAAGAGTGCCACAGATTTTATCTTTACAGATTTCTTATTCTTCCTCTATTGCATCTCTAGATCATATGTCTTGAGTCTGCCATACAATTCTTCTAGAGTTATGTCATCCAAATCTCTAGCTTCCCTTATGCTTGTAGTTTTGTTGTCCCACTCTTCAGAAAGTGCTCTCCGAAACTTGGTGTTTGTATCTTCAGAATCATAAACCTTACCAAGCATAGCCATCTTATTCAGTTGTTTTATAAACCTATCATACATCTCAGTAATAGGTTCTCCAGATTTAGCTTCAAAATACGCATACTCCTGAATTAGCAGAGACCTAGAATTCTTCTTGACAGCTTTAGTCCCTTGACTTTTTAACTTTCTGCATTCACTAGCAAAGTGCCCCAATATTCCACAGTTGAAACACTTGACCTTTTCTTAGTCAAGTTTGATTATAATGCTCTTGCTCTTCTCAATCTTTTCATCTTCCTTCTTGAATGATGGCCTCTTGTTAAATTTGCCAGTTCTTTTGTTGAATTTCAATCTTTTAAAATTCTTAGCAAACGTAGCCATCATTTGATTTAGATCAATCTCTTCATCTAAATTAGGGTTTGTGTCAGTAGACTCTGACTCAACAACATCTTTACCCTTTTTCCTTGAATCCTTGATTCTAGCTTCGGTGGGTTCTTCCTGTTGTTCATTCTCATACTCCATTAATAGTGCCACAGATTTTGTCTTTACAGTTTTTTTATTCTTCCTCTATTGCTTCTCTAGATCATATGTCTTGAGTCTGCCATACAATTCTTCTAGTGTTATGTCATCCAAATCTCTAGCTTCCCTTATGCTTGTAGTTTTGTTGTCCCACTCTTCAGAAAGTGCTCTTAGAAACTTGGTGTATGTAGCTTCAGAATCATAAACCTTACCAAGCATAACCATCTCATTCAGGAGTTTTATAAACCTATCATACATCTCATTAATAGGTTCCCCATATTTAGCTTCAAAATACGCATACTCCTGAATTAGCAGAGACCTAGAATACTTCTTGACAGCTTTAGTCCCTTGACTTTTTAACTTTCTGCATTCACTAGCAAAGTGCCCCAATATTCCACAGCTGAAGCACTTGACCTTTGCTTAGTCAAATTTGATTATAGTGCTCTTTCTCTTCTCAACCTTTTCATCTTTCTTCTTGAATGATGGCCTCTTGCTAAATTTACCAGTTCTTTTATTGAATTTAATTCTTCTGAAATTTTAGCAAACATAGCCATCATTTGACTTGGATCAATCTCTTCATCTGAATCAGAGTCTGTGTCAGTAGACTCTGACTCAACAACATCTTTACCCTTTTTTCCTTGAATCCTTAATTCTAGCTTCTGTGGGTTCTTCCTATTGTTCTTTCTCAGACTCCATTAAGAGTGCCACATATTTTGTCTTTACAGATTTCTTATTCTTCCTCTGTTGCATCTCTAGATCATATGTCTTGAGTCTGCCATACAATTCTTCTAGAGTTATGTCATCCAAATCTCTAGTTTCCCTTATGCATGTAGTTTTGTTGTCCCACTCTTCAGAAAGTGCTCTCAGAAACTTGGTGTTTGTATCTTCAGAATCACAAACCTTACCAAGCATAGCCATCTCATTCAGGATTTTTATAAACCTATCATGCATCTCAGTAATAGATTCTCCACATTTAGCTTCAAAATACTCATACTCCTGAATTAGCAGAGACCTAGAATTCTTCTTGACAGCTTTAGTCCCTTGACTTTTTAACTTTCTGCATTCACTAGCAAAGTGCCCCAATATTCCACAGTTGAAACACTTGACCTTTTCTTAGTCAAGTTTGATTATAAAGCTCTTGCTCTTCTCAATCTTTTCATCTTCCTTCTTGAATGATGGCCTCTTGTTAAATTTGCCAGTTCTTTTGTTGAATTTCAATCTTTTAAAATTCTTAGCAAACGTAGCCATCATTTGATTTAGATCAATCTCTTCATCTAAATTAGGGTTTGTGTCAGTAGACTCTGACTCAACAACATCTTTACCCTTTTTCCTTGAATCCTTGATTCTAGCTTCGGTGGGTTCTTCCTGTTGTTCATTCTCATACTCCATTAATAGTGCCACAGATTTTGTCTTTACAGTTTTTTTATTCTTCCTCTATTGCTTCTCTAGATCATATGTCTTGAGTCTGCCATACAATTCTTCTAGTGTTATGTCATCCAAATCTCTAGCTTCCCTTATGCTTGTAGTTTTGTTGTCCCACTCTTCAGAAAGTGCTCTTAGAAACTTGGTGTATGTAACTTCAGAATCATAAACCTTACCAAGCATAACCATCTCATTCAGGAGTTTTATAAACCTATCATACATCTCATTAATAGGTTCCCCATATTTAAATTCAAAATACGCATACTCCTGAATTAGCAGAGACCTAGAATACTTCTTGACAGCTTTAGTCCCTTGACTTTTTAACTTTCTGCATTCACTAGCAAAGTGCCCCAATATTCCACAGCTGAAGCACTTGACCTTTGCTTAGTCAAATTTGATTATAGTGCTCTTGCTCTTCTCAATCTTTTCATCTTCCTTCTTGAATGATGGCCTCTTGTTAAATTTGCCAGTTCTTTTGTTAAATTTCATTCTCTTAAAATTCTTAGCAAACGTAGCCATCATTTGATTTAGATCAATCTCTTCATCTAAATTAGAGTTTGTGTCAGTAGACTCTGACTCAACAACATCTTTACCCTTTTTCCTTGAATCCTTGATTCTAGCTTCGGTTGGTTCTTCCTGTTGTTCATTCTCATACTCCATTAATAGTGCCACAGATTTTGTCTTTACAATTTTTTTATTCTTCCTCTATTGCTTTTCTAGATCATATGTCTTGAGTCTGCCATACAATTCTTCTAGAGTTATGTCATCCAAATCTCAAGCTTCCCTTATGCTTGTAGTTTTGTTGTCCCACTCTTCAGAAAGTGCTCTCAGAAACTTGGTGTATGTAACTTCAGAATCATAAACCTTACCAAGCATAACCATCTCATTCAGGAGTTTTATAAACCTATCATACATATCATTAATAGGTTCTCCATATTTAGCTTCAAAATACACATACTCCTGAATTAGCAGAGACCTAGAATACTTCTTGACAGCTTTAGTCCCTTGACTTTTTAACTTTCTGCATTCACTAGCAAAGTGCCCCAATATTCCACAGTTGAAACAAATGACCTTTGCTTAGTCAAGTTTGATTATAGTGCTCTTGCTCTTCTCAATCTTTTCATCTTCCTTCTTGAATGATGGCCTCTTGCTAAATTTGCCATTTCTTTTGTTGAATTTCATTCTTTTAAAATTCTTAGCAAATGTAGACATCATTTGACTTAGATCAATCTCTTCATCTAAATTAGAGTTTGTGTCAGTAGACTCTGACTCAACAACATCTTTACCCTTTTTCCTTGAATCCTTGATTCTAGCTTTTGTGGGTTCTTCTTGTTGTTCTTTCTCAGACTCCATTAAGAGTGCCACAGATTTTGTCTTTACAGATTTCTTATTCTTCCTCTATTGCATCTCTAGATCATATGTCTTGAGTCTGCCATATAATTGAAGAGTTTCGGTCATGAAAACACAGCGGATATAACGTAAGACCATAAAAAAATGAAACCCTATCGCAGGATCCATGTATAACTTTGGATGATTATGGTGAAGAAGTCTGTACCTTAATAAAGCTTTCTGTATGCTGTTTTATGGAGGTCCAGAAAAGATGAATCACAGCAGCCATTTCTTGCAAAAATATGCTCTCTAAAGAAGTCCACACGAATACCCGATCGTCCTACGATCACCGGAGTCGGTACTAGCCGAATTGCTTGCCTCTCTCTCTCTCTCTCTCTCTCTAGCCTCTCTTGATGTTGAACAGTTAGGGTTTTTCTCTAAAAACGAAATCTGATGATTAACCTAATACTATACATCATTATGTATATATAGGGGATAGAGAGATTTTGGGTCTAACCCTAATGCATGTGGTTTCCAAAACCCTTTTTGATTTTGGGTTATTATTATTATTAAATCTGAATTCTAATATAATTAATCAAGTCCCACTTAATTAATTCAATAATTAAATTCGAATAACTAATAATACTTATTATTAAATCTAAATTCTAATATAATTAATCAAGTCCCACTTAATTAATTCAATAATTAAATTCGAATAAAAAATAATATATCTAAATTCGTAATTTAAATAAACCTCCATTTTGACGTTCTTTTTTTTTGTGACCCTTTAGGTTATTATTACGTTGGCAATAATTTTATTATCTAATAATAAAATTATAAACAATGAGATGTAGAATCTCACGGCGGGCCTTTCCAAAGTCATGTATTGATACATACACTTATGTTCTTGACTTTAGTATCACCATACCTATGACCAATGAGATGTGGGCATCTGTCAACAAACATACTAGTCTTATTGCATTATTATTGTCCTTAAATAATAATACTTGACTAGGGAATTTTAGGAATAAAATACTACTCACATAATCTCATTTTTAAGTCACATACTTAAAGGCATATATTACGTATTAATATTCCAAGGACATTTATTATTCTTACAATTTGTGATGCAGTAAATAAAGATATAATAAATATTAATTAAATAATCACACAACATAATTTTTTTCAATAAAATATTAAAAGTATTGTCTCTAGGACACCAATACTAACAATGTCCCACTTGTACTAGAGCCAATCTCTCATGTATCTAATACCCATGGAACTAGTATGACCTTCGTGCTTCTGCTGCGACAAAGCCTTGGTCAGTGGATCTGCAATGTTATCATTTGAATGCACTTTACATATATGTATATCCCCTCGATTATTAATCTCTCGAAGAAGATGATATCTTCTGAGTATATTCTTTTTTCAGGAATGAGACCTTGGTTTCTTAGCCTGTGAAATGGCTCCATTATTATCGCATTATAAATCTGTCGGATCTACGACTGAATGAACCATACCAGGACCTGCAATAAATTTTCGAATCCAAACAGCCTCCTTGGCTGCTTCACAGGCAGCAATATACTCAGCCTCCATTGTAGAATCGGCTACCGTCTCTTGCTTTGAACTTTTCCAGCTTACAAAACCTCCATTTAGACAAAACACAAACCCAGACAGAGAAATCGAATCATCCTTGTCTGTCTGGAAACTAGCGTTGGTGTAACCTTTTACAACCAGCTTATCTTCTCCTCCATATACCAATAATTGATCTTTAGTCCTCTTCAAGTACTTAAGATTATTCTTGACTGTTGTCCAGTGACCTTCACCTGGATTAGACTAGTATCTACTCGTCATGCTCAAAGCATACGAGACATCAGGACGAGTACATATCATTACATACATTATGGAACCAATTGCTGAAGCATATGAAACTTTAATCATACGGTCCTTATCATCCAATGATTTAGGACTTTTATCTTTTGAGATCGATATCCCATGAGACATAGGGACAAATTCCCTTTTAGCACTTTGCATCCCAAATCAATGCAAAACTTTATCAATGTATGTACTCTGACTTAGGCCGATCATTCTTCTTGATCTATCTCAATAGATCTTGATACCTAAAATATAGGCCGCTTCGCCTAAGTCTTTCATTGAGAAATTCTTACTCAACCAAGTCTTGATAGCCTGTAAAGAAGGAATGTCATTCCTTATTATTAATATATCATCAACATATAATACTAGGAATGTCACATTGCTCCCACTTACCTTCTTGTAAACACATGGTTCATCTTCATTTTGAATAAACCCAAACTCTTTGACAGTTTCAACAAAATGAATGTTCCATCTCCTTTAGGCTTGTTTCAATCCATAAATGGATCGACGCAGCTTATATACCTTTCCAACATTCTTTGGATCAACAAAACCTTCAGGCTGTGTCATATACACATCCACATCTTCTTCAAGGCTCCCATTTAAGAAAGCGGTTTTTACATCCATTTGCCAGATTTCATAGTCATGGTAAGCAGTTATAGCAAGCAAAATCCTGATGGACTTGACCATAGCCACTGGTGAAAAAGTTTCATCATAGTCAATACGATGAATTTTCTTGAAACCTTTTGCCACCAATCATGCTTTATAGGTCTGTACATTACCATCCATGTCGGTCTTCCTTTTGAAAACCCACTTGCACCCTATAGGTTTTACCCCTTCAGGCCCTTCAGGTGGATCAACCAAAGTCCATACTTGATTAGTATACGTGGATTCCATCTCAGATTTCATGGCTTCCTGTCATCTCTTAGATTCTGGAGTGTTTATAGCGTCTTGGTACGTGAGAGGCTCATCTTCATCCACAAACATCACATCACTATCTTGAGTCAAGAGAAATCCATAATATCTCTCGGGCTCATGACGAATCCTACCAGACCTACGAACGACCTGTGTTTCCTGAGCAATATTGTTTTCTTGTACATTCTGCTCAGGTTCCTCCATTGGTTCAATGTTATCATGTGGGTGTCGAATTTCATCGAGATCTATTATCCTTCCGCTGTCTTTCTTAGACAACATTTCTCTTTCAAGGAACACTGCAGTTCGAGCAACTAACACATTGTTCTCTGAAGGATTATAGAAAGAATAACACTCTGTTTCAATTGGGTATCCCACAAAATTACATTTTTCTGATTTAGGTCCTAGCTTGTCAGAAGTTAGACGTTTCACAAATGCCTCACATCCCCAAATTTTCATAAATGACATGCTATGATGTTTCTCAGTCCATATCTCATACGGATTTTTCTGAACCGTTTTATTAGGAACTCGGTTAAGTGTATAAACAGCCGTCTCTAGAGCGTAGCCCCAGAAACTAATTGGAAGATCTGCATGACTCATCATCGATCGTGCCATGTCCAACAAAGTACGGTTCCTCCTTTAAGAAACTTCATTTCATTGTGGTGTTCCGGGAGGAGTGAGTTGTGATACAATACCACACTCTTTTAATAAACTGTTAAATTCATGGCTTAAGTATTCACCTCCACGATCATATTGTAGAGTCTTAATACTTTCGCCAGTTTGCTTTTCTACTTCAGCTTTGTATTCTTTGAACTTTTCAAAAGAATCGGATTTGTTCTTCATAAGATACACATATCCATATCTACTGAAATCATCAGTAAACGTGATAAAGTAGTAAAAGCCACCTCTTGCCATAGTACGCATAGGACCACATACATCACTATGTATAAGTTCTAATCGTTCAGTGACCCTTTCACCTTGTCCAGTAAAAGGAGCTTTAGTCATTTTTCCAATGAGACAAGGTTCACATGCTTCGTATGATTCAAAGTCAAACTTATCCAAGTATCCATCCTTATGTAACTTGGAAATGCGCTTCTCATTTATATGGCCTAAACGACAGTGCCAGATGTATGTTTGATTTGAGTCATTAGTTTTAAAACGTTTGTTATTCACATTATAGATAGGAGTGTCTAAATCAAGAACATATAAACCGTTAAATAAATGTGCAACCCCATAGGTAACATTATTCAAAGAAAAGGAACAACTATTGTTCTGAATTGAAAATGCAAAACCTTTCTTATCCAAACAAGAAACCGAAATAATGTTTCTGTAAATTGCAGGAACGTAAAAACAGTTCTCAAGTTCTAAAATAAGCCAAGTGGGCAACGTTAAATAATAAGTCCCTACAGCTAAGGCAGCAACCTTTGCTCCATTGCCAACTCGTAGGTCGACCTCTCCCTTTGCCAAAGTCCTACTCCTTTGCAGCTCCTTCACATTTATACAAATGTGAGAACCACATCCAGTATCCAATACCCATGATGTAGAAGTAGACAAATTGACCTTTATAACATAAATACCTGAATCAGAAGCTTGACCAGCCTTCTTCTTCTTCTTCAGATCCTCCAAATAAGTATGACAGTTTCTCTTCCAATGACCTGGTTTACCACAGTAGTGATAATCACCTTTTGCAACAGTACCCTTGGGCTTTAAAGCCTGTTTGGGATTAGCCTTTGGCTTGGGACCAGAAGCAGATCCAATCTTCTTCTTTTCCTTCCATTTTCCTTTCCTTTTAGCCTTACCTTTGTTGTCTACCATCAACATGACAGCAGGTTCAACCTTTTTCATGTTGGTTTCAACAGTTCGTAACATGGCCAACAATTCAGTGGGTGTTTTGTCTATCTCATTCATATTGTAGTTCATAACAAAATGAGTATAGTTGTTGTTCAAAGATTGCAAGAACAAGTCAATCTGAGCTTCCGGACCAATCGGGAAACCCAAAGTATCAAGATACTCAATATAACCTATCATCTTTAGAACATGTGGTTGAACATGTTCATGCTCTCCCTATTTACAAGCATACAGTGTTTTTCTCGTGTCGAACCTTTCTTGACGAGCTTGTCCCTCAAAAATTCTTTGAAGGTGTTCAATCATCTCATAAGCATCCATATGCTCATGTTTTTTTTGAAGCTCAACACTCATGGTTGCAAGCATGAGACACGCAACATTATTCACATCATCAATATGCTTCTGAGAAGCATTTTGCTGAACACGAGTTGCATTCTCAGCAGGAGGAGCAGGTGAAGGAATTTCAATGGCATGAAGCTTTCGCTCCTGCTTGAGGACAATCCTCAAATTCCTATACCAATCAAGGAAGTTAGTTCATATCAGCTTGTCCTTCTCAAGTGTTGCTCTCATAGAGAAGTTATTTGCGTTGTTTGCCATTAAATATCTACAATGTTTAAAATGCATATTAGTTAGTTGTAGAAGTTTAATTATGTTCAAGTGATTATCATATAAATTCATAATATATATCTCCCACTATTTTTATCAAATCAATAGCCCTAACTATTAATTCGGAAAGCATTTCATTAAATCTTTATAGTGAGCCAAGATCCATATTTCATCCATGTTTTAAGATAGCGTTAGCTAATACACCCAAAACACGACTATTTAGGTAGACAGCATTAGTCGATTATATCAAATATAACTCTTGGATAGTTTGGTGGAACAACACTTTGTACACATTTATCCAAGAAATCTCACCAAACTCTATGCCTCTAAACCCACAATCCTATTGTGATGATTTAGTTAAGTTAGAACCAATGTTTCAACAAACTAAGTCAATTACTTATCACGTCTTCCCATGATTGATAAAAGCACCTTGCTTTGGCAAACCCACTCATTCTCAATCTAGATCTTGACGAGTATTAAACATTGGAAGGCATCCGATTAACTTAATATGTATTTAGGGATTTTAATATTTATATGAACGATCATGATCCCATCATAAAGAGATTCTCAATTTTTTCTTGATCAAATATCCATTTCAATATTCGTCAATGGTTCGATTTCCAGATCGTCGGAGAAGTCACAAGCGGTCTCACTTAAAACGCAACGTTCTTATGAATAATAATTCGCTTTTGACAAAATCTCCCCATATCAGAAAAAGAAAATTCATATTCAATACCGTGTTTCATAAACACAAGAATCTCGTGATCATTTGTTTAATTTTAAAATCTTTAATCGTTACAGATTTTATCTTTCTTAAGTAGGTATGGCATGGGTGTCTTATCTAATACATATATCATTCCAACACATACGTATCTACACATGCATTCATATACATAAATGTATTGTGCATAAATTAAAAGTGTTTAGTTATGGCCCCATCCTATGTGATATTTCCAAGCTAATGGAATTATCAAGGTCAATCTATGGTGGTTTCAAATACTACACTATTACATGTCTTTATCTTCTTCATTGCTCCGTCATCTGGATTGCCTCCTAGCTTCTTTGCTTCCAAGTCTCCATTGAACAATTACATTGAATAATAAATAAATCTATTCTAATGAAATTAGAAGAAGAACTCGAGTTACATTCGAGATTAACAATTACAATGAATAAACGACATGCAAGTCGTATTTAGAAACCAAAACCATAAAACAAAACCACTCTCCTATGGGTCTTTAGGCCATAACCATCCACCATGTTATCACATAACACATGTAATATATCTCAGATTATATAAACATATCATATAATCATATATAATACATTTCGAAATTTCAGAAAATCAAATAAATTTCAAAAAATAATAAATCGCCATTTCGGGGCCTGTAACTTTGTCAAACGGCTTACAGACGCAAAGCTGACGCTGTCAGTATTGCTCAGTGATACGATTCAAATGAGAAAACATATATCGTTTGTAAAAATCGGACACTGGACACAAATTTCAGAAAATCTACCGAAGTCGTTTCAGAATTCGTATCGAATACGATTCCCATAACAAGAACAAACATGTATTATATACATACAACAATACACACAATCATCCCATGATTATACAATACATTAATATCATATATTCAAAATCATATAAAACATATATATCAACATATAGTCATGGCATATCATATATATGTTTACATACATCGAAAAACTGTTAAACACATAACCAAATCATCCCATTATACACGTAGCTCTGATGCCATTGAAGGGTTTCGGGCATGAAAACGCAGCGGATATAACGTAAAACAATAAAAAAAATGAAACTCTATCGCATGATCCATGTATAACTTTAGATGATTATGGTGAAGAAGTCTGTACCTTAACAAAGCTTTCCGTATGCTGTTTAATGGAGGTCCAGAAAAGATGAATCACAGCAGCCCTTTGTTGCAAAGATCTGCTCTCCAATGAAGTCCACACGAACGCTCGATCGTCACACGAACGCTCGATCGTCATACGATCACCGGAGTCGGTACTAGCCGAATTGCTTGCCTCTTTCTCTCTCTCTCTCTTTCTCTTTCTCTAGCCTCTCTTGATGTTGAGCAACTAGGGTTTTTCTCTAAAAATGAAATTTGATGATTAACCCTAATACTATACATCATTATGTATATATAGGGCAGAGAGAGATTTTGGGTTTAACCCTAATCAATGTGGTTTTCAAAACCCATTATGATTTTGGATTATTATTATTATTAAATCCAAATTCTAATATAATTAATCAAGTCCCACTTAATTAATTCAATGATTAAATTTGAATTAATAATAATTCTTATTAAATCCGAATTTTAATATAATTAATCAAGTCTCACTTAATTAATTCAATAATTAAATTTGAATTAATAACAATTCTTATTAAATCCGAATTCTAATATAATTAATCTAGTCCCACTTAATTAATTCAATAATTAAATTCGAATTAATAATAATAATATATCTAAATTCGTAATTTAAATAAACCTCCGTTTTGACGTTCTTTGTATGTGACCCTTTATGTTATTATTACGTTGGCAATAATTTTAATATCCAATAATAAAATTATAAACAATGAGCGGCATCTAGTAATACATTATTGCTATACCCAAGTAACAATAATAATTGGTGATTCAATCAAACCTTTCATGAATAATGTTCCATGTAATATAATCCATTTAACCTTATATTATAGATCAAACTCGAGGCATGTATAATGTCATCCTCTTCAACGTTTAATCTTGGTTTCCTTGATCAATGAGTAGACTATTTAACCAAATCAATATTTGAGCATGGCCATGCATTTCATAGTCTCACTCAATCAAGAAGCCAATAATATCACTCCTAGAATTGGAGGGTTAAATCCTATATCTATCATTCATATTCCTCATACGATTCATAGCATACCCAATGTCCACCTTTATTATTACCAGGTTAAAGGTAACTTTGAGTGTAATCAAAGTATATTAATTCTCATATAGAAATATAATGATTTCAAGTCAAAGGATCATTACATCATTATCACTGTGAGATTTCTTATGACACTTATTAACATGTAGAATCTCACGGCGGGTCTTTCCAGTGTCATGTATTGATACATACACTTATATTCTTGACTTTAGTATCACCATACCTATGACCAATGAGATGTGGGCATCTGTCAACAAACATACTAGTCTTATTGCATTATTATTGTCCTTAAATAATAATACTTGACTAAAGAATTTTAAGAATAAAATACTATTCACATAATCTCATTTTTAAGTCACATACTTAAAGACATATATTACGTATTAATATTCCAAGGACATTTATTATTCTTACAATTTATGATTCAGTAAATAAAGATATAATAAATATTAATTAAATAATCACATAACATAATTGTTTTCAATAAAACATTAAAAATATTGTCTCTAGGACACCAATACTAACACTATGTGCAACAACCACCTGGATTTGAAGACTCTAAATTCCCTAATTTTGTCTACAGACTACTAAAAGCATTTTATGGACTCAAACAAGCCCCTAGAGCATGGTATGACACACTATCAAAGTTCTTACTAGAAAAGTAGTTCACTAGAGGAACAATTGACAAAACTCTCTTTTACAAGAGGCATGGTGATGACATCATTCTTGTTCAAATCTATGTGGATGATATCATCTTTTGTTCTACAAATGAAAAGTTGTGTCAAAGATTCTCAAAGCTCATGCAAAGTGAATATGAAATGAGCATGATGGGAGAGCTCAATTATTTTCTAGGCCTTCAAATAAGTCAAAGAACATATGACATCTTCATAAGTCAAACCAAGTACATCAATGATTTGCTAAAGAGGTCTGATATGCATGATTGCTCACCTGCTAAAACTCTAATGTCTACAGCTGTCAAACTGGATAAAGATTAGAAAGGAAAAAGTGTAGAGATGAAGACCTATAGAGGAATGATTTGATCTCTGCTATATCTCAAAGCTAGTAGACCAGACATCATGTTTTATACATGTTTGTGTGCAAGGTTTCAGGCCAATCCAAAAGAATCTCATCTCATAGCTGTCAAAAGAATTATGAGATATCTCAAAGGGGTTTATAGAAACAAGATGGATGAACATGGAATTGTTATAAGGAACAAGGCAATGTTGGTTGCTAAAAGGTATTCACAAGAAGAAGGCATTGATAATGATGAGACTTTTGCTCTTGTTACAAGACTAGAAGCAATCAGAATTTTTCTGGCATTTGCAGCACATTCAAATTTTAAAGTCTATCAAATGGATGTCAAAAGTGCTTTTCTAAATGGTGAAATGGAAGAAGAGGTCTATGTGCAACAACCACCTGGATTTGAAGACTCTAAATTCCCTAATTTTTTCTACAGACTACTAAAAGTATTGTATGGACTCAAACAAACCCCTAGAGCATGGTATGACACATTGTTAAAGTTTTTACTAGAAAATCAGTTCACTAGAGAAATAATTGACAAAACTCACTTTTATAAGAAGCATGGCGATGAAATCATTCTTGTTCAAATCTATGTTGATGATATCATCTTTGGTTCTACAAATGAAAAGTTGTCAAAGATTCTCAAAGCTCATGCAAAGTGAATATGAAATGAGCATGATGGGAGAGATCAATTATTTTCTAGGCCTTCAAATAAGTCAAAGAACAAATGGCATCTTCATAAGTCAAATCAAGTATATCAATGATTTGCTAAAGAGGTTTGATATGCAAGATTGCTCACCTGCTAAAACTCTAATGTCTACAGCTGTCAAAATGGATGAAGATTAGAAATGAAAAAGTGTAGACATGAGACCTATAGATGAATGATTGGATCTCTGCTATATCTCAAAGCTAGTAGACCAGACATCATGTTTTCTACATGTTTGTGTGCAAGGTTTCAGGCCAATCCAAAAGAATCTCATCTCATAACTGTCAAAAGAATTCTGAGATATCTCAAAGGAACACCTCAAATAGGATTATGGTATCGAAATGAAACATGATTCAACCTAGTTGGTTATTCTGATGCTGATTTTGCTGGATGCAGAGTTGATAGAAAGAGCACCTCTAGAAGCTGTCAATTCCTTGGACATAGATTAGTGTCATGGTTTAGCAAGAAGCAACAATAAGTTTTAGCTTCTACAACTGAGGCTGAATACATAGTTATAGGAAGTTGTTGTGCTCAAGTTCTTTGGATAAGAAATCAACTAAGAGATTATGGACTAGTTTTGGAGAGGATTCATATCATGTGTGACAACACTAGTTCCATATCCATTGTTGCAAATCCAATGAACCATTCAAAGACAAAGAACATTGATGTAAGGTACCATTTCATAAGGGAAAATGCAGAGAATGGAGTAATTGAATTATTCTATTTTTCTACATAAAAACAGATGGCTGATATATTTACTAAACCACTAGATGAAGCCACCTTTAACAGGTTGGTTAGTGAGATTGGAATGCTAAATTCTTCTAACTAATGGCTAAATAAATATATCTCACCAACTGTTGCAACAATTATTTCACAATATGATCCTTATATGATTTATCTAAGTGAAACAGACTGGTGTGTACTTATAAATGCATCAGTTATATTGTTGTACATTTTGTTTTAAAAATAAATTGAAATAGTAGCTTGGGACTATTTTTATGTTCTAAGGAAGCCTGAAAAGAGTTATTATACTTGTGCATATTTAAATAAAAAGTGTGATATTCATTTATTCAGGAATATTTTTCAAATACATTTTTAATTTCAGAATTAAATAAATTTTACTTCTAAAAATGTTTCTAAAAAATGGTTATTTTATTTTCCAAGTGAAAATAGAATAATTCCTCAAAAACTGGAGTTTATGATTAAGTTGCCATTCTTTTATGACTTCTCGACTGTGGTTCTATTTGTGAGTTCTCGAATAGTTCACTTTAGTGAGTTCTCGATCACCAATGTTTCTCAGAGTTCTCGATTCAATACTAATTTGAGTTCTCGATTCATAGAGTTCTCGATTGAGTCAAATTGAGTTCTTGATTGTAACACTTCTCGATTATACACACAAACATGAGTTCTCGATCTATTTTTGACAGTTCTCTACAAAAGTTATTTTATTCATTTTCTGAGTTCTCAACCATACAAAATCAATTACAATTCTAGTCAAGTTGTCTAAGTCATATAAATAACAAAGTAGATCTAACATTTCATTTCTACGCTTAATCGCAAACTCAAAGAAATCTTGCTCTCTACAGTTTCAATCAATTTCTCTCCCACTTTTCTCTAAAATCTTCATTTCTTCACTTCTCTTTTTCTACACATTACTCAATGGCTTCATCTAGCTCCAACCATGCAACTGTAACTTATGTATTTCCAGAAACCAACTTCTTAGCCATGGCAAGAGATGTAGATGCAAAGCCATAATTAAATGCTTCACCAGATTCCTCAAAGATTCTTACTTGAGAAAGCATTGTTGACCAACCCTCCACTGTACCTGGATATGCTTGAGTAGTTCTGGAACACTGCAAATTGGGAGGAGGTTACTTTGAAGGATGGGAGCTCCAAGATTGTTATAATCTGCAAGATTCAAGAAATGGAAATTAGTTTTGATCAAAAGGATGTCAATTCAAGCTTAGCACTTCTTACAGAGCAGTTTGATGAAGTGCCAACAGATGCTGAGTTGGAAGACTTCATGGAATTCATAAGATACGCTGATGAGGTTAAGTTGGGAAAGTTGAACAAGAAACATGTAAGGAAGGAGTGTTCATTCCTGTTTGACACTATTATAAGAGTGTTCACCTGCAGGAAGACAGGGTCTGACCAAATAAGCTTAATTGCCTTGAAGCTAGCCTACTCATTAGCTTACAACTAGAAGCTCAATATTGGGAAGCTGATTCTTGGGGAGCTCATAACCAGGATTCCCAAGAGAGGTAATGAGATTTTATTCCCTCATTTTATTCAATCAATTCTCAATTATAAAAATCCTACTTTGATTGAACTACCTGGGATGAACAAAAATAGAATTGGCTACTCCAAATCCATGTCAAAAATCATTTTTGCTACATTGGATAGGAGAAGCACAGTAAATGTACCTCTTCAAATCACACCTCATATGAGAAGTGTATTTGAAGGGTATCCACTTGTGCATCCTACATATGGTTACTTGTTTACAGTAGAGGATCCCAACGTTGCAGAAGTACCGAATGCACCTAACCCAAGGATGCTTAACTAACTGAGCCAATTATTTCAAATCCACTATATAGTAGTGAGCCAACCTCCACATCCTCTCAACAGGGTGTGGTTGAAAACAAGAAAAGGAAGAAACCAGCTAATAAAAAGAAATTAGAAATAGTTGTAGAAGCAACTCAAGATGAGTCACCTATGGGACCTCTGAAAAGGCGAAATAAAAGTAAAGAGACCACTATAGACCACTCTACATCCTCCCAATAGGATGTAGAGGTTACAAAGGGATTATACATGTTACTAGGTGCACTTTCTCAACAAAGTGCATCTATTGAAATTAGGAGCCAACCCACTGCAATTTGTAACGAGTTTGCACCATCACATGAACTCACTCCTGTTGATGCCACTTAGGACATACATCAAGATGGTGAGGGAATGCAAGCTGAGGCATATTCTGATGACACCATCAAAACCATAGAGGTTCCCAGAGTTGTTACTTCAGACTTTATGGTGGCTGAGGAAACAATTCCCTTTAGTGTCATTCATGAGCCATTGGAGCACCAGGTGTCATCACAGACAGTGGGTAATCTAGGGGACCTTCACTTCATGCAAATGGCATCCCCTAGACACTCCTCAGTCATTAAAAGGTTGTCTCTTAGGGAGAGATCACCTATCCATCCAGGATCATTGAAATCATCTGAAAAATTGGATGAGGAAATTGATACTGAGGGGACCACTATAACAAGTGGCCCTAGCTCTCACTTTCTGTCACAATGGATGAAACATGTGCAACATGACAGGGATTTAGTACCATCTAATGATGGTTTCTTAACTGAATAAAAATTAAAAGAACTATATGGTGATCAGTTCGATGGATGGTATCACATTGCCCAACAACTTTTGACTTCTCATTTGCCCAATTAAGACTATGTTGCTCTTTTGTTGGAGTATGCCAAACATCAAGAGGAGATAAAAGATAAGAATGCTAAAATGTCTGAAGAAGGAGAGGCTAATGTAGATGATTGGTTCGATGACAAACAGACTGTGAGCATGGAGGAGATGCTGCAGTGGATGAGTGAGAAATACTTAACTTCTATTGGTTCATGTGAAAAAGTCTTCACTCCAACTGCAATTTATGATGCAATTCATGAAGATGCCAAGGTACAATTACAGGCAAATCATTATCTTGCAAGGGGCTTTCAATCAGAAATTGCAGAACATAGAACTAAAATGAAAGGATTTGTGAAAGCCATTGAAGATAAATTAAAGCCTGGTGGCTTTATGCTCATGAAACTTCTAAATCTAACTCATCAATGTCAAGACATAAAGTCACTGAAATGAATGACAAAATGGAAAATATGAAAAAGGTATTCAAAGCAATGGTAGAAAGCAATGGGGCACTTCAACAAAGACAAACCTCCATTAACAACATGGTGGAGGTTCTATACAAAAACATGCATGCAGATAGATTACCTAAGAAAGTTCCTCTGCATGACCTGGCCCCATTGCAAGTGGATTTGTATTATCAATCTAAGGCCAAGGAAGAACAGGGTGAAGCCATCACTTTGGTCAAACTAGCTCCAAGAAAAGGTGGATTAATTGAAAAATCACCAATCTACTCTCTCAACTACCCTCTCAGAAGTGGTGTCTACAATTGATTCTTTAAAGAGAGATTATGAGACTTCTAGCTCAACTCAAGGCATAACAGTTCGACAAATTTCCACTCAACTATCATTAATTCAAAGCCTTGAATCTACAATGTCTACTCCTACTCAAGCTCCTCAATTACAAGTGCTAACACATATCAAGCCTAGTCACTCTACTTTATTCAGCAACAAAAACAAGATATCAACCCTAAGGGGGAGAAAGTGTTGGGTCCCGGAAGTATCGTAGAAGGGGGGTTGAATGCGATACTCATAATAATTTAAAATTCTTTTCAGAATTTGCGGAATTAAATTATTTCTTTTGCTGAGGGTTCGAGTCCTTGTAGTGTTTGGAAGGTTGACTTACTAGTTTTCTATTTTCATGATAAAATATTTAAGATCTAGAAAATTAGCAAGTAAACAAGATTCAAGTTAAATACGTATATTAAACTTGAAAGGGTATTACAATATTCGATAGAATATTTCTTAATTCCTTAGAAAAAATTTGACATGAATTGTTCTACTTAAGGAATTAAGAATTCAAACCAGTACAAAAGTTTGTGAATATAACTTTGCAGATAAATTACCGAATTTGAATGTTTTTCTACTCTTGAAAAAAGAAGCCAAAGACCTCATATTTATAGAGGTGAAAGCTTACAAGACTTTTAAATAAAACATATTTAAAAAATCAAAAAGACTTTATGAAATAGCCTTCAAGACTTTAAATAAGCCGGGCAAGACTTTTTCTGCTCGGTAAGACTTTTTAAATGGTTGGTAAGACTTTTAAAAATTCGGTAAGACTTTTGAAAAGTCTTATTGAATAAGTTCAGTAAGACATTTAAATAAGGTCTTATTGATTTATTCGGTAAGACTTTTTAAAAGTCTTATTAGCATAATTCGGTAAGACTTTTTAAAGTCTTATTGAATTAATCTGGTAAGACTTTCTATAATTATACAGCAAGACTTTCTTTAAATGTTAAATAAAATGTTATTTTTAACTTAATTAATTCTACCAATATTGATTAAATAATTTATAAATTAAATCAATTCAAGATGAATTAATTTAAGTAGATAAATTAAATAATTAATTAAATTTTGATAGTAGAATTAATTTATTTTCTTCATTGCACAACCACTATAGATTTGACTTGATTCTTCCCGTCTTCACTGTCTTCTTCATTCTAAAATAATTCTAAATTAATTAATCCTTTAATTAATTTAAGAAATAAATTAATTTTGAGTGAATTAATTTACTAATTATATTAAATAATTAATTTAATTAATTAATATAGAATTAAATTAAAGTCTTGACTGTAGGATCATTGTTGATGTAGATAAAACTCTTCTGTTCTTCAACAATAACCTTTCTAATCACTTGAACTTTTTGATGACGAATCTTCACTGACATTGTTGACACCCTATGCACTGGTCTGGTTCACGGATGACTAACTATAATGTTGATTCTCATTTCTGCTGTAGTGGTCTTTATGTCTTGTTTTGTCTTGTCTTGTCTTCTTTTCATTTTTCCTCTATATTCTTCTTTTGGAATCTTTCTGTAGTAGGCATTTAAAATCATATGTATCTTCTGAACTCCTTGAGATACTACTCATTTATTTTACACCGACGCTTGTTCATATAAATGAACTTCTTTCAGTATTGAGTAGCAGTCTTGTCATACTTCTTCTGATATTCTAATTCTTCGTGTCTAGTTGACATTCTTCGTCTTGATTCCTTATTCAACATTATTTATTTCTCTTTCTTATCTGAGTTGAGTTGTCATCTACTTATTACAAATAGGTCTTGTCATATGACTTTCAATATCCCCTTATTTGTTGTTAAACATTTAACACACAAATTCATAGAGGATGACTCAACTAACAAATAAGAAAATAATATGACATTTAAGAACTGTAAATAATAAATTATTTTCTGGATCATATAATACATTTCCAGATTTTAATCATGAAAGATAAATATAAGATATATGTTCCTCTAGACTGAAATATTTAACACAGTTTTATCTTGACTTTTCTATCATTACCAGCTTCAGAAGTATCAACTTCACCTTCTCTTAGAGTTGAAATTTTGTGAACGGGTGTCATTGGTACATCTTCAGTGGCTAGTTTCTCTAGTTCAGATTTTACATTTCCAGATTTCTTGAGTACGTGAAATGAAAGATGTTTTTTCCTCTTCACTGAACATATTATACAAGTAGTATTATCTTCATTTCTCAGACTCATCACTATTCCCCTCAGTTTCTCCAACTTCTGTCTTCACTTCTCTCCCAAGGTGAATTTATTCTCCCCATAATTGAATTATCCAACCATTTTAATAGAGGTAACAACAAACAGGACATACATACAGCATTAAACCATCGCAGATATAAAAAATGCAAACTATGACATGTTATGCATTTTAGAAAATTCGGTTCCCCCTATATACAAAAATCTTCTAAAATCAAATGGAATAGAAGAATTAATAAATAATCACTAATTCTATCTAATCCAAGCATGTTGTTATATACCCCCTTTTCTTGTTCAACAATTCTCTCCCTTAGATCTTGTTCAACAATTATCCCCCTTAGTTGAGTAATCCTCTTAAAAAGAAATTTTCTCCCCCTTAGTTGAGTAAGATTAGAAATCTGTAACAAGGAATTGAGAATGTGATATGGTAAATGTGCTAGTGTGTGATTTTCCTTTATATAACTAGAAATATACTCTCTAAGTGTTTCACTCATAAAATATATATTTTCACTCTTTCTCACTTGTTTTTCACTCTCTTCTCATAACACTATTTCTCTCTCAGTACGAATGACACAGTCTTTTGTACCTGTAAGAGATATCACTATAGCCCCTTCAAGAGAGGTCATTGGTGGTGCAATGGGGTTTCGTAAATCCCCGTCTTCAATTGAATCTATAAGAACATTTGACTTTGAAAACTTAATTGCTTCAGGAATATATTTAATGAGTTGTCGGTCATCTAAGATGATCTATTCCGTTGGGAATCCAGATATGTTCTATCTGAGTAGGGAGACAAGGATCTATAATATAGCAAATGATCCAATTTTCCTCCTGACGCCTGTGAAGGCATGATGATTTATTCAGAATCATCAATCATCCTTCCTTCCTTGATATGGAAGTTTAGAATAATTGCTTCTGTCAATTCATCCTTTGTGTGTGACACTACTTACAGTGCATTTGAATATATACATTTATGGTTGGCAGTGTTTGAGAGTGTCCAAATGAAGTTGACTCTTTACAAATGGCCTTGGCTGATAGGCCGAATTCAATACACTCATCATGTTAAGATGACGAACCTAGTATGAATTTTTCCATTTTCAAATCTATACCCTTTTGGGAGGATATAAATTAGTTAGCAGTTGCCTTGGTTTCAATTTCACATTCTAACTAGAGGTAGAGCTGCTGGAACACTCATAGATACTTTTTTTTCTAGTCTACTAGAGGCACTTACTCTCTCACCCTCTTTAGTTGATAATACTTTTCTTTTCAGGGGTTTAGTAGATGAAGTTGTATCTGTTTGAGTGTTTAGTTCTATGATTTGTGTAAGAGATCATAGGTTTTCAATCCCTTGATCTTGTCCTATAGTCACTGAGGGCTTAATATATCAATTGTAATATTTTAATATCAATTGATTAGAGAATATATCAGGATCGAGATTACCTGCTTTACCTCGAGTCGATTGATCATGTTCGGGAGAACACATATATAATTTTATTATTAGTGATTTTCAGATAAGTAATATATATATATATATATATATATATATATATATATATATATATATATATATATCACTAACAATAAAAATCACAATTAAATATAATGAAACAATAACAAATTATCAATATATGATAATTAATAATAATTTCAAAAAGTAAGTAATTATGCTCCTAATATCTCATCGTATTAAAAATATGAAACTAATAAACAATGAATTACTTCAATTCATAATTTTAATATGATAAAATACCATTTCTAAATACTAAATAATCATAGGAATGAAAATTAGCATTTAACTTCATACATTATTTCTAATAATTGTTACTCAATCATATGACAGTTATACTCATAACAATTATCAATGATATATGTAAGCTCGAGAAAGTAGATGTAAAGAAATTCATAAGTCCTTTACATATTGACATTTAATACTTATGATTCTTAGAACAATTTCTCGGAGACAAAAATAAAATTTTAAAATAAAATGAAATAAAAATAACTATAAAATAAAAATATGTCAACCTTATAGGAAAAATAAAAATAAACTTAAAAACATATATATATATATATATATATATATATATATATATATATATATATATATATATAATGATACTAAAAGTTTGAAAACAAAAACAATATGTATCAATTGTTGAAAAACAAAAATAATAAAAAATATATTTACAGTACGGATGTCAATTAAATAAAACTGTACAAAACTAAAGATGTTGCATGTACCTCTCACTGTGCACACCTTGCAATGAGTTCCTAGAATTTATCTATTTAGGCTTACCATCAACGTGAGTGCCAGTGGTGTGCTTGACTCATTACAAGGTGCTCTGGCTGATGAGCGAATTTCAATGGACCCATCATGTACAGAGAATGATTCCAGAGATAGTTTTATTGCCTTTTCAGCTCTGCATCCTTTTCAGAAGATGTAGATGAGCTTATAGTTACTTCAGTTATATACTTTTCTTCTTCTCTGGAGGTAGAGTTGTGGGTGCACTTCCGACTTCATCCTTATTTGCTGCATCAAATATAGTTTCTCCCTTATCAACTTCTAACTTACATGAGTTCCTTATATTTCCAGGGGTTAATATATGGAAGTGGATGAATTGGTGTTTGATACTATGGTCTGGGTAAGAGATTGATGGATTTTCAACCTCTTGGCCAGCTTCTAAAGCCACTGGGGGCTAACCGGATAGAACCAATCGAGATAAAAAGATAATCATCTTAACATTCCAAAACATATTTTTCATCTCAAAGAGAATGAAAAATATAATAACGAATGGTAATAGATTGCATTAAAGCACTTTCAGTAAAAGAGTTTTGTTGGAACTTAAATTTTTTTATTTAAGAGCATGATACGAAATTTTCTTTAAGATACATATCCCATAATAAAACGCGGGAAAGTTATATCAGAGAAGAAAGTTTATATCCCCTCTGAATTTTCTATAAGGCAAACTTCCCATAATAAAATGTAGGAATTTATACCAAAAACTCTCTTACCAAATTATATCTCGTTAAAATGACTCTTTTTGTTTATACCTTAATACTGTACGATTTGAAAACAGTTTCGCAAACCATCCTTATCAGATAGAAGACAATGATTTTCCGACTCATAATGCAATTATGATTTTTATCATTTTCGTCCATCTGATAGTGTCCCTGACTTGAAACATAAATAATTTCATGACAATAGGGGTGGATGTATTCTTAGCAATACAGTACAAGACCTTCAAAGAAACAACCACGATTTAGGGACTTTGAATCAATGTGAAACATATAAAGAAACTAGTGTTTGAAAACAAATCATTTTACAAATAGTTGATACCTCAAAGTAAAAACAAATTTTGGAAATATTTCTAAGTATATAAAATATTGAGAATTTTATACACATAACTTAGAAAATACTTCACCTCTCAGTATTAGTGATTTTTGAAATAAACATTAATTACTTAGAACAGAAATTCTAAATAACATCACTAATACCAAAAGTGTCATAATTATTTATAACAAAATATTTAAAAGTACTTAATATACAAATAATTATGTTGCTAACTTATGCTAGACAATTTGACTATCACATATGCATATAATATTGTAAATATGATAATTAAACTAGTAGCAAAAAGTACGAGGTACTGGATTATAAACAAATTCATAAGTCCTTTAAATATGGATGATTTAATACTTGTGAACTCATTTAAGAATTCCTTACAGATGGGATTTCCAACAAATATGCACATTAATAATATCCCTAATTCACCAACCAACTTAGATAAAATGAACTTAACAAAAATCTACTCTGCATTAACTTAACAAAAATCTCTTGCCAACTTTTCATTAGTAGACCTACATATAATATAATCATGGTATCCTTGCACTAATATTAAATTATGTGTATGCTTTGTATTCTAGAGAGATATATGTGTATAAAAATCTTAATAAAATCATTTTCAAGTAATTATCAGTTAGAGTGTCATACTATGTCCTTGACGATTGCTTGATTTCCTACCTCCGTCATAGAGAGCTTGTGAAGAGAATGATATACAAATTCTAGTAGATATGTTACTTCAAAGTCCAGGAGTTTTTGTATATCAACTTTAACTTCTGACTCGCCATTCAGGAGGTCACTTGTTCACATTCATCTGATAGACATTCATGCTTGAATGTTCAACAAGTGCTAGGAATATTACTGTTAGGTCATCAACTTGTTCAGCCCTAATAGTATCAAGTCTCATCTCTGGTGCTTTAGTTAGATCTTGAAAGACCTGGAGATTTTGTTTCATTCATCATCGATACCTTCTGCTTTATAGTAACCTGTAGCAACCAGTTTGACTTTGGCTCAAAACAATGCCAAATAGCATCAAGTCTCTAAAAACCCTTACAATACCAATTATAACTTTATCTTGTGGTCTAGGTTCCAGATTCAGTAGATTCTGCCTTCGAACTGATTGAGATCATCTTGCATTGCAATCACCCAATCTGGAATACTATGTCCTTGGCGATTGTTTGATTTCTTACATCCGACATAGAGAGCTTGTGAAGAGAATGATATACAAATTCCAGTAGATCTATAACTTCAAAGTCCAAGAGGAGTTGTACATCAACTTTAACTTCTAACTCACCATTCAGGAGTGCACTTGTTCACATTCATCTGATAGACATTCATGCTTGAATGCTCAACAGGTGCTAGGAATATTACTGTTAGGTCATCATTTTGTTCAGCCCTAATAGTATCAAGTCTCGTCTCTGGTGCTTTAGCTAGATCTTGAAAGTCCTGAATATTTTATTTTCATCATCATCGATACCTTCTTCTTTATAGTAACCTGTAGCAACCAGTTTGACTTTGCCTCATAACAATGCCAAATAACATCCAGTCTCTGAAAACCCTTACAGTACCAATTATAACTTTATCTTGTGTTCTGGGTTCCAGATTCAGTAGATTCTGCCTTCGAACTGATTGAGATCATCTTGCATTGCAATCACCCAATCTGGATCAATCAGTGCTTCTTCAATCTTCTTTAGGATACCAATTGTTTAACAATTGTTCTTTCCCAAGAATAACCATTTATTTTGCATAACAATTCTAGTCTTTACTCTAGTATCCGGATCACTAAGAACTAGACATGCAAGCTCTAGTTCTTCATTTTTAGTTTCTAGCATTTTATTCTTAAGAACTAGTTTAGCATTTTCTTCTTCAGATGCTAGCATGCTAGTATGTATGTTAAACATTTCTATACTTAGATCTTCCACAGTTTTCTTATATTCAGAATTAGACATGTCAACGGAGGAAAGAAATGATACCTTCGATGATTGAGGTGATACCTCAGAAGAGTCTGCCATTAATGCAAGATTTCCAAAGGTCTCTTCTTCATCATTATCTGAATCATCCCAGCTCTTTCCTTCAACTATATAAGCTCTTCCTTGATGCTTCTTTACCAGTGCATCATATTTCTGCTTGAGTTCATCATATGACTCCTTTCTTTCTTTCACTTGCTTTGGCTTCCGGCATTCTGTTGCAAAATGTCCGGGTTCATCACAGTTGTAGCACTTGAACTTACTGCGATCTACCATTCCCGTCTTATAACCTCCTTTGCTGTAAGATCCTGAAGACGATCCACCTCGGTTGCTGTTTCTGAAACTGGAACCACTATAACTGGAGTTACTCTTGAATTTGTACTTAGGGTTCCTCCTAAACCTGAGGTTCTTGAACTTCCCTGCCATACAGGCCATTGTTTTATTTTTCAATTGCTCAAGTTCTTCCATTGAGTAGAAGTCGTCTTCATTACCTGGTTGAGTGTTATCTGTAAATTCAGCTTCCAGAATTTCTTCTTTCTCAACATCAGGTTTCACTGTGCTGGTCTCTGTGACAGCAAAATCCTTGGCTACAAGAGCTGTAGTCTTCAACAGTGTTGTATTCTTACTGTCCACCGTACCTGTACCATAAATGATCTGTCTTTGCTCTTGCTCCATTTCATGAGTCTTGAGCTTCCCATATAAAATTTCAATGGACATGTCATTTATGTCACTTCTTTCTCTGATGGCAGAGATTTTGTGTTCCAGTTGTGCTGGCAGTGTCAACATGAATTTTCTGTTGATCTCCCTACGTGAGTAGGCCTTCCCATGCAGTGACAAGTCATTCAACAATTTGTTGTATCTCTCAAAGACTTGAGTGATACTCTCTCCTGGTAGTGACTTGAAAGCTTCATATTGGGAGGTAGGAATATCAAGCCTGTTCTCCTTCACTTCTGTTGTACCTTCCATCAGCAGATCAATTGTATCCCACATCTGTTTGGCACTCGTGCAGTTAATCACTTGATTTAACATTGTAGTGTCCAAAGAATCCATCAGGATGCATTGAAGATGATTGTCCCATGCAACTCTTTCTTTATCAGTGTCAGTAAACTCTGAAGGTTCATTTGGGGTAAATCATTACGGAATCCGTTCGCCGTCTTCTAAAACTGTTTCTTGTGTAAGCTTCTGAGGTACATAAGGTCCATTTTCTAAAATTCCCAAGTATTGAGAATTTGAAGTTTTAATGAAAATGGACATCTTCTTCTTCCATAGGATGTATTCATTTTTGTCAAATGCTGGGATTTTAATGCTGCTGAGTTTTTGGGTACTCATGGTTATAAGAATTTTAAATCTTAAGAAATAATTAATTTCTCAAAAATTAAAATTAATTCGAATAAAAATTAAATTTCAAGAAATAAAATTTTAATACGAATTCTTGATGATTGATAGTTTTCTTAAAATTAGTGAACTTAAAATCTTTGAAAAATTTGAAATTGAATTTTCTTTAAAAATAAAGAAATTTCAATATAAATTTTTCTAGATCTAAAAATGCACTTTTTCGAAAAACTATTTTTGGATCTTGATTTGTAACTTCAATCAACAAGCTCTGATACCAATTGTTAGGTCCAAAATCATCATAGAAGGGGGGGTTGAATATGATATGGTAGATTTTTCATTTTTATGCGGATTATGTGTTTGTGTTTATGAGATATGAAATTAACAGTACTTGAAACACAAAGTTCGGGGAAATAATAATATCTTATTAAATCCTTGAGGTGCTACAATTCTAATCAGTAGATTAGCTGCAATGGGTTCAAAACAATATTACAACACTGATACAGTTGGGTGAGATAAATGTATATCTTTAATGGAGCTTCCCGTCTGTATGTATTGAATGTTTTTAAAGAAGATAACCCACTCTCGTTCATTCGAATTAAACCCATATATATTTGTAGGCTTTTTGGAAATTGAATTCCCACAATGCATAAGTCCCAAGTTGCGCCTTCACAGTATGAGTGGTGTGTAGGCGCCACTTAAAAGGTTGTTGCGCCTTGGAAGTGAGTTGCGCCTCCTTGAAGACATCAGTTGCGCCTATACAGTGGTTTCCCTGTATAGGCGCCACTCATGACTTAGAACAAACTGCTGTATGTTGCGCCTGTACAGTGGTTTCCCTGTACAGGCGCCACTCATTCCTCTAACCTTGTTGCCTTGGAAAATATTCTTATACCTTATGTTGCGCCTATACTCTTGTTACCCAGTGTAGGCGCCACATAACATCTTCTTGCCTTAGAATGCTCCTCTTATCTTATGTTGCGCTTATACTCTTGTTATAGTGTGCAGGCGCCACATAACATCTCCTTTAGTTAGAATATTTCTTTAAGGCTTGGTTGTGGCTATGTTGTTCTTCTGGCTTGATCAACTGAATTTCTTCTGATTGATCAAGGCAATTCTTTTCTTGTTGTGCTGACGCTTAGTGCACTGGTCTGGTTCACAAACGACTAACACTGAATTAAATTCCCTTGACTTCTGTTCTTCTTCAGTTGATAAACTTTGGACTATTGCATTGCTTCTGATCACTGAAACCCGTTGACAACTATACATAAATCATTACACTGTCTTTAGAATGAAATCTTCTGAACTCTTATTCGTCACTGAGGCATGAACATGTTAATGAATCGCTGACGTTCAGTAATTCTCTCATCTTGAATGCTCAGCAATGATGTGTGTATGATCTCTTGTTTATGTCCTTCTGGATTCCTGTGCTGCATATTAGTATTATTTATCTATCTTTGTTTCTTAGTTGAGTTATCGTTATCACTATTACATACTACGTTACATTATGCTTTACAAAATCCAACTTCATGCCTTTTTCATTGGCATCGATCTAGAACTCTTGCACTTTTGGTGATGTCTGAGTAATTTCGACGGGCACCACTGCCTCGGCCCCATAGGCTAGTTGGAACGGAGTAGTACCTGTTGAAGTCCTACAAGTAGTTCTGTATGCCCATAAGATCGGAAGTAACTCATCAACCCAAGTCCCTTGGGAATGTTCAATCCTCTTCTTAAGTCCATCCAGGATAATTCTGTTGGCCACTTCGGCTTGTCCATTTGATTGTGGATGAGCGACTGAGGTGAAGCGTAGTTCGATATTGTAGTTTCCACAATATTCTATGAAGTCCTTGTTGTTAAATTGAGTCCCATTATCCGTCACCAGGATTCGGGATAATCCATACCTACATATAACACTCTCCCAGAAGAATTGAGTCACATTCTTAGTATCAATCTTGGCCAAGGGCTTGGCTTCTATCCATTTGGTGAAGTAATCAATGGCGACTATGAGAAACTTCCTTTGCGCACTGGCCATAGGAAATGGGCCTAATATATTCATTCCCCACATGACAAAGGGGAGTGGAGAGTTAATGGATGTCAGCATCTCAGAGGGCATCCTAACGATGGGTGCAAATTTCTGGCAGCGATCACACTTCTTAACATAAGCTTTAGCATCTCTAAGCATCTCAGACCAATAGAATCCCAGTCTCATGACTTTATGGGCAAGAGCCCTGCTTCCAAGGTGTTGGCCACATACACCTTCATGAACTTCCCTTAGGGTAACTTCAGCCTCGTGGGGTCTCAAACACTTTAAATAGGGTATAACATATGATTTCTTATAGAGTATTCCCTCTATGAGGGCATACTTCAAGGGTCTTACTGATAGTTTACGTGCCTCTACGGGATCAACTGGTATCTTTCCCGTCTCCAGATAGAGCTTGATAGGATCCATCCAACAGGCCCCCAGCCCAATCGGGGCTACCAGCTTGTCGTTAATACTTGGGGTATTTAAGACTTGGAAATAAACACTACCACAACAACTATCATTCTCTGATGATGCGAACTTAGATAAGGCATCAGCCTTTACATTCTCCTCCCTCGGAATATACTCGAAGTGACATTCCTTGAATTACGTAACTTGAGCCTTAACAATCCTCAAATATTTGGCCATAGTTTCTTCTCGGGCCTCAAATTCCCCATTTACTTGAGAGATCACTAACCTTGAATCACAACATATCCTCAACTTGTTCACCCTCAAGGTTCTGGCCAGACCAAGTCCAGCTATCAAAGCTTTATACTCTGCTTAATTGTTTGTAGTGGGGAAATCCAATTTGATTGCATATTCAACAACAAATCCATCAGGGCTTTGCAAAACCAAGCCAGCACCGCTAGTGCTTGTTTTTGAAGCTCCGTCAAAAAAGAGCAGCCAGTATTCTTTGAGTTCCTCCTCTTTTTTCTTATTCTTTTCAGTTTCTTTATCTTCTTTCTGCCCCCCGACTTCTTGGTTGGAAATGGTACATTCAACCACGAAGTCAGCTAGAGCTTGAGCCTTGATGGCCATTCTTGGCTTGTATCTGATTTCGAACTCTCCAAGCTCAATAGCCCATTTAATTAGCCTCTCACTGGCCTTGGGGATGTGTAGTATGTTTCTCAAGGGCCGGTGTGTCAAGACTTCAATAACATGCACCTGGAAGTACGGGCGCAGCTTCCTTGAAGCCATTACTAACGCTAATGCAAACTTCTTAACCTTTGAGTGGTTCAGCTCTTCTCCATGAAGAATCTTGCCAACATAATAAATGGGTTTCTGGACCTTCATTTCCTCTTTCACAAGTACAACACTCAGGGCTGAGCTAAAGACTGCAAGGTAAAGGTATAGCACTTCTCCAGGCTTTGGTTTGGCAAGTAAAGGTGGCTCAGCCATGTATTTCTTCAACGTTTCAAAAGCTACTTGGCTTTCATCATTCCACTCAAAAATTTTAACCTTCTTGAGGGCCTTGAAGAATGGAAGACACTTTTCTCCTGACTTGGATATGAAGCGCCCAAGGGCTGCTACCCTTCCCGTGAGCTTTTGGACATCTTTTACTGTCTTGGGCGGCTCCATGTCCAAGATTGCTTGAATCTTATCGGGATTGGCCTCAATGCCTCTTTTGGAGACTATCAGGCCTAAAAAATTTCCAGAACCTACACCAAAGGCGCACTTGACCGGGTTCAACATCATCTTGTGGGTTCTCAGAACTTCAAATGCCTCACTCAGGTGCTTAAGATTATCGACCTTGTCCAAGCTCTTGACTAACATGTCATCAACATAGACCTCCATGGTCTTACTGATGAGGTGCTTGAAGATTTTATTCACAAGTCTTTGATATGTGACTCCTGCATTCTTAAGTCCAAAAACCATAACGAGATAACAGAAAACACCAAAGTCAGTGATGAATGATACCTTAGGGATGTCATCGGGGTGCATTTTAATTTTATTGTAGCCACTGAATCCATCCATGAAGCTAAGCATCTCATGCCCAACTGTGGCATATATCATCGTGTCTATCCTTGGTAAAGGACAACAGTCCTTAGGGCATGCATCATTTAAATCAGTGAAGTCCACGCACATTTTCCACTTTCCATTGCTTTTTTTTACCACTACTGGGTTAGCCAACCATTCGGGGAATTGAATTTCTTCAATAAATCCAGCTTCTAGCAATTTCTCTACTTCTTGCTTAATGGCCTCCTGTCTTTCATGAGTGAAGCTTCTTTTCTTCTATTTGACTGCCGTCATTCCAGGATTCACCTTCAACTGATGTGTTATAATCTTGGGGTCTATCCCTGGCATGTCGGCTGTTGTCCAAGAAAAAACATCCCTGTTATCTTGCAAGAATTGAATGAGTTATTCTTTCAGGTCTTTGGGGAGTGAAGTCCCCACAAATGTCACCTTCTCGGAGTTTAGAGGATCCAAGAGAGCAAGCTCCAAGTCTTCTGCGGGCTTACCCCTCGTTTCTTCTTGATCCCTGACATTCATGTCTTCAATAGGGAGGACCTTCCCCCCAGTGCCACTAGGCTTTAAGGCAGCTACATAACAACTTCTAGCCATTTTTTGATCTCCTTTCTCTTCTCCCACTCCATCCCTAGTTGGGAATTTCAACTTCAAATGGTATGTAGAGGCTATCGCCTTGAAGACATGAAGCCCAGTCCTGCCAAGGATAGCATTGTAGGTGGTACTTGTCTTGATAACCAGTAAATTTAGCATATGAGTAGACTGTCGAGGTTCTTCACCCATAGTCATGGGTAGCTGAATAATTCCTTCTATCCGAGATTCTACTCCATTGAAACCATAGACAAGCATGTTGGAGGGGGTCAGTTGTGAATCATTATATCCCATCTTCACAAAGGCTTCATAAAATAGGATGTCTACAGACGATCCACCGTCTACCAAGACTCTCTTCACTGGAGAGTTTCCTATGACAGGGGTGATTACCAAGGGATCATCGTGGGGGAACCTTACCCCTTCTAAGTCAGAATCATCGAAGGACAAAGAGACCTCAATCCTTGCTCTCTTGGGAGGTTCTCTGACGATGCTCATCACCTCTCGGGCATATGCCTTTCTGGAGTTTCGAGAGTTACCTGTCGTAGTTGGCCCTCCTGAGATTACGTTGATCACAGGCCCTCGGGGCTGATGGTTTCTATCTTTGGGGTCAGTGTCCCTTCATTTGTCGTTGTGACTCCTATCCTGTCTAGCACTTTTTTTGGTGTATTTTTCTAAATTCCCCCTTCTAATTAGGAACTCAATCTCATCTTTTAATTGACGACAATCATCAGTGTTGTGTCCCACATCTCTGTGGAATCGGCAGTACGCGTTCTTATTCCTCTTCTCAGGATCAGTCCTTAGTGGCTTCGGCCATCGAAGGTCCTTACCCTTCTTAATGTCCACTAGTATTTGGCTACGGGCAGTATTCAGCCTTGCATACTCTGTGAACCTGGATCCTCCCTTCTTCTTAGAGTCATTATCATCATGCTTAGCACACTTGGTATCAGCAGTATACTCAGCATCGCTAGGTCGTTTCTTAGAGTAGGTGTTCGAGGCTTGAAACCCTTGGGCTTTCCTCAGCCTTGATATACTTTTCAGCCCTCTCTTGGAGCTCGTTCATACTCTCGGGGGCCCTCTTAGCTAATGATCTTCTGAAATTTTCATCAGAAGTCCCTTGCTGTAGAGCTATCATAGCTACCTTCTGGTCTAAATCAGGGACCTTCAAGGCTTCTTTTGTGAACCTGTTCATATAATCTCTCAAGGACTCATTCTTTCCCTAGTGCATATTCATTAGTGAAGCTGAGCTTTTCTCATGTGTCTTACTGCTGATGAATTGTCCAATAAAGACCCTGCTCAGATCCTTGAATGACCCAACAGAGTTTGGCGGTAGACGACTGAACCACCGCTGAGCCATACCACTCAGGGTTTGGGGGAACACCCTACACTTAATGGCGTCATTCATAGGCTGTAGCAACAGTGCATTAGAGAATGTGAGGACATGATTTGAGGGATCCCCCGTTCCATCGTAGGCCATAATTGTAGGCATCCCTAAATTTCCATGATATCTTCTCACTCATGATACTTTCAGTAAAAGGAAGAGTAGGATCATCTGGATCTCCAAGTGATAATAGGTCTTGGGGGTCAGCCCTAACATGACTCGCTCTTGTTTGCCTTCTAGTTGGGGGCTCGTCCAAATCTATCACATGTGCGTTTCTTATCAACCCTCCAGTACTTTCAATTCTGGGACGCCGTTGCCTGGCTAACGCCCTTTTCAAGTCCTTCCTTAGTCGCTGTGCTTCAGCCTCATGAGCTCGTATCCTCTCTTGTAGATTTCTAGAATCAGTGTTTTGAGGCCCTCGGGGCTGGGTACTCCTTCCTCCAAGGGGCTCCTTGTCAGGTCGCCTCCTTCGAGGGTTTATATCCTCGTCAGAAGACTCATCATCGTCCGTAGAGTAAGGCCCATAGAAATCACGATCTCTTGGTTATGGGGTATAGTGGGGCAACAACCCTTGTTCAAAAGGTGGCTTGTAGTTTCTTGGGAGCCCATAGCGAGGATCAGATGTTATGGAAGACGATATCTGCAAAGTAGGAGGAGCAACAAAAGTTGTACGAAGGGGAGGAATTACTTGGAGTGGAGGAATCGAAGCATGGATGAACACGTCGGGGTTGGAAAGATGAACAACGACGCTTAAAGGTCCGGATCGTCGAGTACTTGCTTCAGGGTCCTCAACGGAAGTGGTAGGAACAGTAGTTCCTTGCTCATGTGTCACAGCGGGGGAGTCGTTGGTATCGACAACAGTGTTAGGGATCTCTCCTTCGAGAGTGCTCGTAGTCCTACGTGTTCTTGCCATGGTTGTTATTCGAATTCCCACAGACGGCGCCAAATGTTACGGATTAAAAATGAGGTGTATTTAGTACGCAATTAATGTTAAGGTGTGAGAGAGCTTCGAGCTTATATGGATGCACTAACATTTCGTGACTAGCTCAGGTCCTCGTTAACTGCCTATGTATCTCAATGAGTGTGAGAATCAAGCCAAAAAACGTAGTTCTAATATTGAGGGGTTAGACTCTTTATATAGGCGCATGGAGGCCTTGGAATCAGATTAGAAGTAAGGGATAAGGTTGTCTAAACCTCTTACGAATGAGGGTCCTCGTGGGACTCTTCCCATATTTGGGGTTTCTAGATCCTTCTCGGATTAGGGCCTTCAACAGGCTTTTCAGGCCTTTATTAAGCCCTTATTAATTAATTACGAAATTAATTAATAATAGAGGCTTACTGGGCCTATGGTTTCAATAGAGCTGGTGGGCTGAATTTACAAATCCAATTGATTCTTGGATTACAAATCCATTTGATCCTAGGATTTATTTTCCTAGTTCGTTTCAAGGGCCCAAGCCTTTGGACCATATCAGGTCTAATTAATGAAATGATAAATGCTAAATTTATTATTTCTTCAGGGCTATTTTTACCCACATCAGGACTTTTTCAGCCAAACCTTGTCCCCTTAACCCAAAAATTATCCTTAAAGTCCATTTTACAAGTCAGACCTAATAACCTTTAGGTTATAAATTTACCTAAACTTAGGCTGCCTTCTAATTAATCTGATTAGACACTTTGTCCCCTGCCTTTAGACAAATTCTGATATAAACCCCCTCCAAGTAAGTTGACTCTTGGCCCTTAAGTTTCCATTATTTAGGATGACATCACATCTTTAAATGTTTATGTCTTCTATATCCAACCTAGCATTATCTTTATTCCATTATAAATACATTATCCTATTGTATTTATTTCATTCCTTATTGTCTATGCTGTGAATACACCATAGTTATCACACCAACCTTTATTTACTTGCTCAGTATTCTTCTTGTGGATCGACCATGAATCTTTCTCCCTCTTCTGACCCAAAGAGCCTAAAACGGAAACAAAAGTTAGCCTCTCCTACACCCTAGTTTGTTAGTAACTCAACCACTACCAAATATCTATACCTTAAGCACAACTGCCAACCCGGATCCTTTATCAACCTTTCCTTAGGTTCTGAAGTTAGAATCATGTCTAACCAATCCAAGTGGGATCCCTTTATCTTCTTTAAGAATAAAAAGGTTTATCCCAATTTTGTTCGAGAGTTCTACTACAACATGGGCATTGGCAAGGGTGCAAATGGTGTTCCCTTTATTACTTTGGTGGTTAACAGTAAGCCCATTCTGTTAGATCACTTGATAGTAAGCAAGACACTAAATTTTAACCTTGTTGTCAACTCCTTGCTTACCATGGATATTTCAAAAGAATTTGTGTTTAATGTTCATGAGTATCGTGCTTTCATTGCCACCTTCACGGGTGAACACTTGAATGATCTCATGTTTCAACACAATCTGTCTATCTCTAATACTCACTTTACTCCGGTTTATCAATTGTTCTTTTTCATCTTTCGTGCTAATGTTCTACCAAAAATATTCGAGTAAAAGTGTTGACAGTATCATTTTTGATAAGATGGTGAAGTTTTGGGTCCCTTTAGCTGACTATGTTTCTTTTGAATGCATCTTTATGGGTATGCCCTCTGGGGTATATGATTTGGGTATGCTGTCCCATGAATTGGATTCACTGACTACATAACTTGCTCTCCTCAAAACTGTGGTAGACTCGACCAAAAACCGGTCTCCCTAGTTAGAAAGAAGAATAGATTTTCTGATGACTTTGGTTCAAATAGCCTGTACCAAGGCTGAGGTAGTTAAAAAAAGCTTCAACCACTTGCTTCATGGGCATATGGGCAAGGCTACTGATCCAAAATTTGTTGATTTTGGAGAAGTGCCGAATCCCGAAAATGATCCCGTGTTGCCAAAAGTGGACTATCCCCACACTTCCTAGTAGACTCGGTTCGGTTGCCTAGATCATGTACTCATTGCTTCATCTCTATGCCCATTATGATTTTTGTTGGTTAGTTGGTTATTTTAGTTAGTTTGGTTGACTCCCCCTTTGACTTTTCCTTCTTCAGGTTCTGGTGTGCACTATTATAAGGCTTTTGCTAGCTCATGTTTACATTGTCCAATGTCTATTAATCAGTTTATTGATTTGTCCAACTTTAAATCAATTTACTGATTTATTAGAAAATTTTCAGTTGTACTCCCTTCCCTTTCCCGAATTATATTATAGCTCTTAGGATTTCCTTTTTGTTTAAAATGTATAATTAAGCTTAGTGAACAATGGCATTTCATATGCCCTTTAATTAATATAAATTAGCTTTATTATATCTCTTGTCTTTTAAATTCTGCTCTTATACTTCAATTTCGAAATATATTTATATATATATCGACTAAACATGGGTATGCAGAATTTTTATAGGTGATAAATGGAAACATGGAAATTGGAAAAGGCTAAAGGGAAATCAGAAAAGGATGTTTTTTGGAAAAAGAAAAATAAATTCGAATTAAGTTTTTAAACTAAAATTCGAAACAAAAAAATGGGAAAAGAAAAATTCAAAATAAAAAATTTTGAAAAAATTCAAAATTTCGAATAAAAAGGGAAAGCAAACAGAAAAGATGGAATAAAATTCAACTGGCTCCACAGGTTTCTTAAAAGGAAGTTCCATGCATACAAGGAAACAAAGGAAATAAAAGACAAAATTATAATTTTTAAGTATAAATTCAGCATTTTTGTCTCTCAAGACTACCAAAAATTAACTTTTTGGTCCCCAATTTTTAAGTCAACTACACTCTTTTTCTACCTTCTTGTTCGACTTTTTGATATAATATCAAAAAGGGGAAGAGAAAAATATGTGAAAATATGTGTGTTAATTAGTGTATTTAACGGTAAGAGAAAAACATAGTTTTTAAAATTTATTCTCTTATTTTTTCAAAAACTCATGCATACACTAAGGGGAAGATTTAGGAGTATCCTATAAGCCTTGTATCTCCTACACACACATTTTAAAATTTTATAATATTTTGACAAACATCAAAAAAGGGAAGATTGAAAGGATGTTAATCTTTTCATATTTTCTAATCCTTTTAGTGTTTTAATGTTTGTCTAACATTATTAAATTTAAATAGAATTTAAGATGTAACTAAATCACTTAGTAACCTCCCATAGGATTATTCGAGTGATCTTTTCGAGAGTTCAATGTTAATTTCTACAAGTGGTTATTTTCCTAAAACTTCTATTTTTATAGAGCAAAAAGTTCGAAAAAGAAATTTCATGTAATGATATTTTTTAGAACACTATTGCTACACAGATAAGGCAGAGTAAAGATTTTTCGGTACTTTAAATTATAAATCTTTTTCCAGATAATATTGTTTATTGAGATTAGGTGTTTCCTAAAAGAACTACCAGAATGAAAAATCATCTATCTCAGTGAGAATATTATTTGAGTAATTTTTACTCTTACCTAATATTTAAAATATAATTTTTTCTCCCGGTGTTTCATTTTATTTTTTATTTAGAGACAAATATTTTAAATACACTAGTAACTTCCCACAAGTTCTCAACTATATTTTATATATGGAAATAATAGTAAACAATTTTATTCAAGTCAAAATTTTAGCTTAAAGGCTGATTTATTTTGCTCAATGGCTATATGTATTTTATTTTAATCCGGGACACAACTTTATCGTATTTTGATCAAATAAAATACTTCCACTTGTTAGAATGACTAGAAACTTTTTATGGGTCATTACAATAATATAAAGTAGTATTAGAATATTTCTCATAATTTTCTGAGAACTTTTATTTTCAAGTCAGTTCGTCTAGTTCGTATTTTATTCGTTTGTCAGGAAAATATTCCGAAAAATATTTTTCCAGACAGAATATTATTTATAATGTTCCTATAAAAATAAAGATATTATTTTCATATTTATTGTATTTATTAATGAATTTTAGTGTTACGTGTTTCTTTGCAAATTATTACATATTTATTTGATTAATACGATACAAGAAGCACTAGTTGACTCCGTCCATCCCCAAAATACTTTCCTCCCAATAAAATTCATATTCCCCCCCCCCCAAGGAATTCAAATTCCCCTCCCCCCACCAATTCAAATTTTGGGAGCATTAATCTCAACTATTCATTCCAAGTCAATCTCCACCATTCATTACCCCCAACTTTCCCTATAAATAGAATCCCCACCCCCACATTTTCCAATACCAAGAAAGCCAAAAAACTTCTCATATTTTGTAAATCTAGTCTCATATTTAGTAGAAGTATTCTCTCCTCCTTCTCTCTAGAAAATCTCTCTCTAGAATATTTCTCTCTTATAACTCATTTTGTTCCAACTTTCAAGGTCTTCAATAAAAGGTTATAATTTCTAAACTTTCTTTCCATCTTTGGTTTCTGTTCTACACCAAGCTTAAACATCTTTGATCTAGCCCATTAAATCTCATTTGCCTTGAAACGAGGAAGAAAAAATCATTTTCGATTTTTCCGACCAAATTTTGGCGAGTTTTCTGGCAAACTCTAAAGCTTGTTTTTTGAGTTCATATTTGTGGTGTAACAAAGAGGAAACCTTCTTGGCTTCAAAGTCTCTAGATTTTCCCCAAGTTTTGAGCACATATCTTTTATAAAGATACTACATTTATCAAATCCATTTGGTTTTTAACAAACCCATTTGGCTAAGATATTTATAGATCTACAAGATAGATTCAAAACTAAGCATTTCTAGCTTGATTCTCTCTTTCTAAAAATGTTCCATCAAGCCCACTATTAGCTTAAAATATTCGGCCCATTTTATATTGGAAAAATCCGACCACTTTGATTTTTCTGGTTAAAACTCCGACAACTTTTTCCGGCAAGCTTTTGGTAACTTTTTGGAAAACATAAAGGCCTTCAACTACAAATCTTCTTCTCTTGAATATTCGTTTATTTTGATAAGTGAAAAATCCAATATTTGTGATTTTTCCGATCGAAATTCCGGCGAACTTGTGGTGAATTATGGTAACCTTTGCCTATTAATTAAAGAGAATATTTTTAAAGACTTTTCATTCAAGCCTTAACTGGCCAAGTGCTTCTACATATTATATCCAACAATAAAAAGGAAGATTGAATTTAGACTTGCACTTTCTAGTGTTAGTTTAATATTCCTCTTTATACTTCCTTTCGGTGTTTGATCGTTTTCTTACACGAACACTTTTTAGTGGTTTGTGTAAAAAGGTCCTAAGCTTATATTCTAGATTTGGATTAAATTCAAACAAGCTCTTTATCATTGACTTTGAGTCACTATAATGTTGGCTTGAATTTTATCTGTGCATAACGTGTTCTATTTTGAACAAGTTCTAGATCAAAGCTTAACTAGCCTATTAGTAACCTTCAAAGTCTCCAAATTGCAAGTAATTTAAGATTAGCGTTTAGCTATCTAGTAAACAGATCGGTTATTAATAGTCACATTGTTTAGCACGAAAATGTTAAGAGTGACTCAACTTTTTAATATATTCATATAGAATATATTGTACCAGTTCGGTACTACTTATACTTAACATATCAACTTTCATATAAATCGAGATATCCTTGACTCAAGAAGTTGTACTTAAGTAATTAATATTAATATATATTAGGCCTTTAAATTTATATTCGGCTTATATATTAATAATATAATTTACACTTAAGTTATATTCGTATTTATTTCTTAATTCCTTTAAATATAACTTGTGTGAATAGTTGCATTAATATTCTTACTTGTTAGACTTGTTAGAATATTATTGTTGTCCCACCGGCTTTGAGGAGATAGCGGAGAGTTATTTTCCAAGACAAGTCTTGTAGGGTTTTTGTACATTTATTTTGAGAAAGTAACGGGGAGTTAAGTTTCAAGATAAATATTTGTATGATGTAAAGGCTTCTCCGCCTACGCTAATGAGTGTGTCTAAGTAACAAAATCTCGAGATCGGAGAGGTGCTCGGGGACTGGACTAATGGGGCTTATATATTTAATTAACAATATATAAGGGGTCTTAACAGGATAAAAATCCTTGTGCGGTATTCTCTTTCCATTACTCTTTACTTTCCACACTTAAAAATTGGATTAAAAAGGATAACAATTTTTAAGAGGTAAAGAAATATTTTTAAAAGGGTAATTAAGTTATTCAACCCCCCTTCTTTTATAATTACGTCATTATTACCTATTATTTGGGACCTATCAAATTTATAAACTAAATTTATTTAATAAGGCCTCTAGACATTTAGAGTTCAAACATCTTGGTACCCTGAGCTTCAATAGATTGCGGGTCTTTATTTGTATATCAATCAGCTTGCTCTGATGCCAATTGTTGGATCCCAGAAGTATCGTAGAAGAGGGGTTGAATGCGATATTCACAACAATTTAAAATTCTTTTCAGAATTTGCGAAATTAAATTATTACTTTTGCTGAGGTTTTGAGTCCTTGTATTGTTTGAGAGGCTGACTTACTGGCTTTCTATTTTCACGATAAAACATTTAAGATCTAGAAAATTAGCAAGTAACTAAACAAGATTCAAGTTAAATACGTATATTAAACTTGAAAGGGTGTTACAATATTTGGTAGAATATTTCTTAATTCTTTAGAACAAATTTGACATGAATTGTTCTACTTAAGGAATTAAGAATTCAAACCAGCACATAAAGTATGTGAATATAACTTTGCAGACAAATTACTGAATTTAAATATTTTTATACTCCTAAAAAATGAAGCCAAAGACCTCATATTTATAGAGGTGAAAGCTGACAAGACTTTTGAATAAAATTTATTTAAAAAATAAAAAAGACTTTATACAATAGCCTTCAAGACTTTTTAAATAAACCGGGCAAGACTTTTTAAATGGTCGGTAAGACTTTTGAAAAATCGGTAAGACTTTTAAAAAGTCTTATTGAATAAGTTCGGTAAGACTTTTAAATAAGGTCTTATTGATTTATTTGGTAAGACTTTTAATTAAAGTCTTATTGAATAATTTGATAAGACTTTTCAAAAGTCTTATTAGCATAATTCGGTAAGACTTTTTAAAGCCTTATTGAATTAATCCGGTAAGACTTTCTATAATTATGCAGCAAGACTTTCTTTAAATGTTAAATAAAATGTTCTTTTTAACTTAATTAATTCCACCAATATTAATTAAATAATTTATAAATTAAATCAATTCATGATAAATTAATTTAAGTAGATAAATTAAATAATTAATTAACTTTTGATAGTAGAATTAATTTAGTTTCTTCACTACACAATCACTGTAGATTTGACTTGATTCTTCATGTCTTCACTGTCTTCTTCATTCTAAAATAATTCTAAATTAATTAATCCTTTAATTAATTTAATAAATAAATTAATTCTGAGTGAATTAATTTACTAATTAATTTAATTAATTAATAGAGAATTAAGTTAAAGTCTTGAGTGTAGGACTATTGTTGATGTAGATAAAACTCTTCTGTTCTTCAACAATAACCTTTCTAACCATTTGAACATTTTGATGACGAATCTTTACTGACATTATTGCCACCCTATGCATTGGTCTGGTTCACGGATGACTAACTACAATGTTGATTCTCATTTCTGTTATTGTGGTCTTTATGTCTTGTCTTGTCCTGTCTTGTCTTCTTGTCATTTTTCCTCTATATTCTTCTTCTGGAATTTTTCTGTGGTAGGCACTTAAAATCTACTGTATTTTCTTAACTCCTTGAGATACTTCTCATTTATTTTACATCTACGCTTGTTCATATAAATGAACTTCTTTCAGTGTTGAGTAGCAGTCTTGTCAGACTTTTTCTGATATTATGATTTTTCATTTCTAGTTGGCATTCTTCATCTTGATTCCTTATTCAATATTTATTATTTACTTCGCTTTCTTATCTGAGTTGAGTTGTCGTCTACTTATTACAAATAGGCCTAGTCATATGACTTTCAAAAATAAAGAAGGGAAGAGATAGAGGCTTAGAGGCAAAAGGCAGTAATGAGAAAGCTAAGGCAAAAAATTCTCAAACCCAATGATGACAATGTCTTATTGGAACTTCTGAAACATATAAAAAGACAAGTCAAAGGAAATCATTGGAGCTATAAGATGATGCTTGAAAATGCCATAATCACAGTTAGGGGAGTGAAATGTGAGCAAAATGGAAATTTATTTAAAGAGCCTGTAGTGCAGATGGAATCTGGCTACTTCAAGGTCTCAATTGGAATATTCAACAACCTCTCCTATACTGAGCTGGAATGCCTGCACAAAGAAATTGAAACAGTGACTCAAGAAGATGAAGAATTGAAGAATTTTATAATAGGTCCACTTCCACTCACTTCACTTCCAGAGGCTTACTGTAACCCTGATGGAGTAATGTATATGTCTAAGGGAAACAAACTTGCACATTTCAGAATTCATCAACATTTGAACTCAGGAAACAGAAGACAAATCATCAGTCTAATTTACTTTTTTGACAAGAAGAAGATTAAACAAGAGGAAGACTTGGAGATTTTAGAGAAAATAAAGAATTTCATGAACAATAAATTTTCTGAGTTTGCAAATGAAGAATTAATGAAAAAGAAGAAGGATGATAAGGAAAAGGGACAAGAGAAGAAAGATGGCAAGCTTGCACCAAAGAGTGATAAGGGAGGAAAGAAGGATGAGAAAAAGAAAGATGGCGATGATAAGAAGAGGATGGATGATTCAGGAGAAAAAGTATGAAAGAAAGAAACCAACAAAGAAGCAAACTGATGGTAGTCATGCTAGTACACCTATCAAAATTCAGGGTGCTAGTGTGACTCCAATAGTTTCTGAAACTGCTATGATCCCAGAATCCAAAGTACCAAAAAGACATCTTTAAATGTAACTGCAAATGGAATGATAATGAGGGAGTTAAAAAGAAATCAGGTCAAAAGTTTAAAGCCATGTCAACAAGTAAAAGTCAACATTGTCATAAGGACAAAGTTCAAGAAGACTACTAGTTTTTTACTAGTAAGGTGTCCAAAGTGGAGGAAACAGATTATTTTTCTTGACAAAGGTCAGCAAGTACGGCCTATCCAAAAAGTAGTTGTGCAAAACAAGTTATATCTCAAACAATGGATAGCCAACAGAATCTATAAAGTGGAATATAGAGAAAGAAGGATGTTTATAACTACTTTTGGTGGAGAAGAAAGGCGCTTCGACTTTGAAAACTCAAAATCAACCACTCATGATATCAAGAGGGTAATTAGTCTCTTTGATAAGAAAAGTATGGTGAACAAATTGAAAATGGTTGAAGTGGCTTAGTACTTAGTAAGGAAGTACCAAAAGAAGGTTAACAAGGTTAAATATTTGGAAGAGATGACAAAGAAGAAGCTTCAAGAAAATGAAAAGATTGAGAGAATGGAAGCAGGGTTGAGAAGGTTGGGAAAATGAAGAGTCTTCAAAGAACCTGACACGGTTGAGCTTAAACTTAGAAATGGTTGTGTCTCAAATATTAGACTCAAGTTTGTCAGTGATTATCCAATTCAAACTCTCAAGATTGCTGCTGATATGCTAAATGATGCAATCCTAGTTGAAGAGATCATGGCCAGATTGGAAATTCTCAATACAATCAAAGAGATAAATGGAAGGGAATAGAAAGAGTAGAAAGCAAAATATGATCTTTTCATGCAACAACAACAACAAAATGGGTAGGCTTGATATCTTGGGTTAATTTGTAAAAATGTCTTTTCCTAAATTGGGGGAGATTGTTGGACCAAATCAAGCCTACTCTATATAATTACTTGTCTTGATGTAACACATGTAATGCTTTTGTATTAGGATGTGTACTTAGAATATCTGAATGTATTTGCAGTTAGAAGTATGTTTCTACTGAGAAATTAATATATAAATATAATTCAAGAATAAAGGTTGATAGATGATTCAAGTCTGAATCAGGCATCAAATCAATGAAGACTTCATCAAATAAGAATTGTAGTGGAAAATACTCTAAGGCAAATATGTAATCAGGAAGTCATCCTGATAGAGAAGTCAGACATGTGAAGCTGGTAGAGAAATCTCAAATGCTCAAGTAATTTAGTAATCGATTGAGAAATGAGAAGTGATCGAGAAGTCAAAGTAACTGTAGTTATTCGAGAAGTGTTAAAATATGAATCATTCGAGAAGTCCAGAAGAACAATTCGAGAAGTTAGCCAAAGGAGCAATCGAGAAGTGATAGGGCTGAACCAATTGAGAAGTCTGAGTTTTAAGTATCCATTCGAGAAGTCTAATCTAATCGAGAAGTCATCAAATGAAGTATGTAATTGAAAAATCTAGTCATTCGAAAAGTAAGCCACTCAGGGACTAATTGAGAAGTCTCGGCATGTACCTAATCGAGAAGTCAATTACCATGACTTCTCGAAGAAAAATCAATAGAGTATTCGACTGCTTCAAAGAGCTAGGTTCAAGGAAAATTGCAGAAGAACAAGACAAATAATTTGCAGCTCTGTCATTATAGGATCAGTCAAACCTGTGGAGATGGAGACAAGTCTACAATGTAGCTTGGAAGAAGAACAAGACAAAAGACAGAAGAGATAAGGCCGAAAGCAAAAGACTGTCAACAAATTGTGTTAGTTAGAAATAGATAGTAGTCAAATGTAAAGTGTTTCTTGTCTATTTCTAGTTTTAGCTTAACTGACTAGTGAGAGCATGTATCAAAAGACATGTTGTCTATATAGCTTATGCACAACCTCATTAGTTAATATCTTTGAAAATTATCAAGTGTATTCATACCTTGTATCTTTTAAGAATAAGAAGCTGAGATTCAAATCAAGAATATCATATTGTAGTAAATTCATATAATACAATATTAGATTGAAAGTTAATTGTGTATTTATTTCTATTCCGCATTTCCTAAAGTAAACACTACTCAGTTATTCAAGCTACAACATTTGATAATTAGTTCATCATAAATAATTTAATGGAAGAAAAATTTTAAGTTTCAAGTTATACATTCACCCCCCCCCATACAACTTCTGTAGTTCTCATTTCTAACAGCTTTAATTCAAATGAGAACCCTTGAATATCAATAAACCATGGGACAAATCTAAACCCTTGGATATAATTATAATCTAACGGCTGTAATTATATTTATATTATCATTGAATTATACATAAATGAATAAAATGATATATACAGATATACATACAGAACTCACAACACAATAATCAATAATACATACAGGCACCACAACGATCACACTTAACTATCTATGAACTATTCAATTACAATTTAATCGACGATTTGAAGGTAACGATTCTTCAAGAGCACTAATTTGCGCTGTCATAAACATGTTTTTTTCCAATTTGTCATCTATTTTGACTTTTTAAATCGATTCATAATTTTCCAATCCCTAGCTTATGGTTTTTGTTCTTCACAAATCAGTTTTTCTTAGTAACTTCTTATTTTTTGATGAATTATTATGCACAATCACCTTAAACAATATGATTGATTATTTAATTTGATTTTTTTAAATTGATTTCACTATTATAACCATAATCTATCTTAAGTTGAGTTGTTTTTAGTTTTAAAAATATGATGTATCTTACATCTCCGAACTAGTTTTGAGCTTCATGAATCATTTTTTATGTCGAAATCCTAGTTTCTTTGTTTATGTTCATAGTAAAATAATATTTCTTAGTAATTTCTTAGTGTTTGATCAATTATTATGAATAAATCATAGTAAAGAGAATGGTGATTGTTATGAATTAGTCTTGATGATAACTCAGCTTTAGAATCATAGAAATTTACTCATTGTACCTAATTAATTCATATGAGTCTATAAATAACAGTTGATTATGACACCATTTATCAGTTGAAGTGTCTGTAGTAATCAATTGATAAAATGGATATTTATTAATTAAACATTGTTGTACTTAGTCTTTATCAATCGATAAGGCTAGATCAATTGATAGTTTTCTACTCATCAATTGATACTGGTGTCGATTGATATAGATCATCAATTGATGTATATTTTAGACTATTGAATTGTAAATATTTTCAAGACATGAAAAATGTACAAATGAAAAATAATCAATTGATATTGAAGAATCAATGGATGAATGATCAATTGATATTGAAGAATCAATGGATGAAGGATCAATTGATATCAAGTCAAGTCAAAGATTGAAGACCATCAACTGATGTGAAGACACATCCATTAATATATCGATTAATATCATTTATCAATGGATGACTTAACTGCTATTATCAATCGATGGATAAAAAGATCAATCGAAGGAAGACATCAGTTGAAGGAATCAAGGAAGAATCAATTGATATGCTTAATATCAAATTATCAATTGATATGGATGGCAACAAAGGAAAAAATGTCAGGAATCTTGCAGACTATAGTACAGTTATGGAAGATAGTCAACCCTGATTGTGAAGACTCAATTGAATCTATCTTTTCTAGTATGGAGAACATACTCAAAATAATTCAACAAATAGAAAAGATAGTTTTAACAACATTCCTAGAATATATACTTTTGTTTTATACTATTCTCGAAAGTTGTAAACACTCTTATGATATAAAAACAAGAGTTGTAGCATAGATAGAAAAAACCAAGATAGAATACATTTAAGAATCAACTGTTCTAGATTTAAATCACTTGTAAAGATTGGTTGATTCAGTTTTATCCTTGTAAAAGCAACTGGGTCTTTGAACCTAGATTAATTGAGAAAATCAATTCACTGACGGATTAAACAACCTATTAGTAATTTTTTAAATCTTTGTTCAAGTTTATTTTTATGTTTCAATTTCTACTTTAAGTTCAATATACAAATTGTTGGACCAAATCAAGTCTATCCTATGTAATTATTTGTCTTGCTATAACATATTCAGAACTTCTGTAATAGGGTAGTGACTTAGACATTCCTATGTATCACTGCAGATAGAAGTATGATCAAATTGTAATTCCAAGTTGTAATTAAAGTCAAAGAATAAAGTCTGTTAGAAGATTCAAGTTGAATCATGCAACAAGACAAAGAAGGCTTATTGAAGAAATAAGGAATGCAGTCTGAGAATTCAACTAAGGCAAAAGTACATTCGAGAAGTCATCCATTCGAGAAGTCAGGAATATGCAACTGGTCAAAAAGTCTCAAAACACTCATTGGCTCAGTATTCGATCGAGAAGTATCCATTCGAGAAGTCAAGATATTGAAGCCAATCGAGTAGTGTGAAAATGTATACATTCGAGAAGTCCAATAAATCAATTCGAGAAGTTAGCAAAAGGAGCATTCGAGAAGTGGTAGACCTGAACCAATCGAGAAGTCTCAATTTCAAGTGATCATTCGAGAAGTCTAGTCTAATCGAGAAGTCATCAAATACAGTATGTGATCGAAAAGTCTAAACATTCGAGAAGTAAGCCATTCAAGGACTAATCGAGAAGTCACAGCTAGTACTCAATCGAGAAGTCTATCACCATGACTTCTCGAAGTAATTTCAACAGAGTACTCGAATGTTCCAAAGAGCTATTTTTCAGGGGAATTACAGAAGAACAAGACAGATAATTTGCAGCTTTGTCTTTGCAGGATAAGTCAAGCTTGTGAAGATAGAGACAAGACTACAATGAAGCTGGGAAGACAAGCAAGACAAATGACAGAAGATATAAAGCTAAACATAGAAGACTGTCAAAATAGGTGTTAGCTAGAAATAAATAGTAGTCAAATGTAAAATATTTCTTGTCTATTTCTAGTTTTAGCTAATCTGTCTTATGTGAGCATGTGCAATAAGACATGTTGTCTATATAGTTTATGCTCAGCCTCATTAGACAGATCTAAGAAAATTGTATCAAGTGTATTCATACATTTGTATTCTTCCTAGAACAAGAAGCTGAAATTCAAGTTGAATTTCAGATTGTAGCAAAGTTTATTCTAATACAATTAGATTGAAAATTACATTTAGTTTTTTATTTCTTATTGCTTTATGTTCTTAAAAACACCAAGCTTGTTTCAATAAACTCTCGAATCAAAAAAATAAACAATTCATCACAACTAAAAAGAAGGATAAAATCTTTGAAGTATACATTCACCCCCCCACCTGTAACCTTCTGGGACTCTTAATTCCTAACAAGTGGTATCAAAGCTCAGGCTGTTAACATACATACAGTTTAAAAGATCAAGATGAGTTCTTAGAAGCTAAGCAGTATAAAGATTCCTACTTTTGATAGAGAAAACTACAACTTATGGAAGAGAAAAATGATGATGTTCATAAAGGCTGCAAACTTCATGTACCCAGACATATTGAAGAATGGCCCTTTCATGCCAGTAACACTAGTTCCTGAAACTACCAGTGATTCTGAACTTATCCCTGCAACATGGATACCTAAGGACCCATCTCAGTACACAGATACAGAAAAGGAGAAGGTGTCTCTTGATAATAGTCTAATGCTCATACTAATTGAGTCAGTGGACATTGTCATGTATAATAATATTGTCAATTGCACATCTGTCAAACACATATGGGAAACCATAGAAATTCTGTGTGAAGGAACTGAAGAGGTAAGGAACAATCAAAGGCAGCTCCTTGTTTCTCATGAAGGAATTTATGCACCGGCGGAAGCATTGAATAACATTTATTTGCATATATTCCTATGTATACATACATATAGATACAAAAACTAATTTATAAATTGAAGAATACCTCGATTGCTTTTCGGCAATAGCTAGAGAAGATCTTGTTCTTCAATCCTTGCAATCACCCCTCAAGTGTGGAGTGCTCTAAAGATATCCACCAAGAATCAAACTAGAAGATGAAGGAGGAGGCTAGAGAGGAAATTAGGGTTGCCTCCCTTTTAAAATATTTCTTACAAATATTATGGTTGAAGTATTAGGGTTTATAATCCTATATTTATAGGCAAATATCTCAGCTGAGATATTTTCTATAAATATCTTATTATTAATTCCCTTTTTAATTAATTAATCTTATTAATTAATTAGTTAATGATTAAAACTATTTTAATCATTAATTCCTTTTTCTAAACTCTTTTAGAAAATTATTCTCTCTTCATATTTAATTACTTTAATTAAATATTTAATTAATAATATTAAGATCTTATCTTAAATAATTTATAATCAATTAAATCTCATTTAATTAATTTATAAAATTTGCTAAGTAATTATTTATTTCATAAATAAACAATGACTAGCTATTATTAATTATTCCTTCATCTATAATTTAATCTCTTTTATGGTGCGACTCTTTAGGTTCAATATTAAGCCGGTAGTAGAAATAAATAATAATAAACATTTTATTTATTATTTATATGAATTCTATTAATTCATTAAATATAATTAATCTGATTAATTATATTTATTCTACATCATGAGTGATGCTTCTCAACATATCGCAACTATTCAGATAATACGAAATCATTGCTTAGAATACTTAGAACATGTCAGTAATTAGTTACCGTATAATTAATTTCTTCTACTCTTCAATATCCCGATTAAATACAAGGCATGAAACTCGTGTCAAGCCTATCTAATTTAATCATATGATTTCTTATTCATAATGCAAAGTTCCTTTTAATGCAAATTAGAAACTCTTTCTAATTTCATTCACTCTGGCCAGAGATTCCTGAACTTGCATATCTAATAATAACATAGGATATTCACTTCCTTTACTGGAAGGGGCAGATCCTTTATTGATCCGTTAACTATCTCCATACACAAATCATTATGCCCAGAATGGACCTAATGAATGTCCTAGAGACTAAGGACTAAACCAAAGCATAAATCATTGTGTACGAGATTACTCTAACGATCTCAAGTCTAAGGATACTTGTACAACTATTTACTTAATAAATAACTATCGACACGTGAGTAAACTCAATTAGTTGTTCAGTGAACTTATTCCTTAATAAGCACCTACATACTAGCTATAGTGTCACCACACAAATGTCTATGAGAACAGACATCCTTCTAAGAGAGCTAGCATAGTATGTACTGATCTTTACGGATTTACCAATTTCCAATTAGTTATCCTATGATCAGGAACTGTTTAAGTCTAAAGCTATTATCTTCTAGATCTCATTATTACAATCTCATTATAATTCTAGAAGCTTTGCTCTAAACTATGGAACATCTTATTTAATACACTTCAAATAGATTAAGCCCGTAACATAACAAATGAATACTTTATTATTATCAAATGAAATTAAATAAAAGTAGCAGAAAGTTTTTTCTAACTCATCATACATGATTGGTTTTAGGTCAAACACTTTCATCTCAGTATGAGGCCTTTATGTCAAAACCAAATGAAGGCATAACTGAAGTATTTGAGAGGTTCAACAAACTAATCAATGATCTTTAACTTCATGGGAAGTACTATGAAACAAATGAGAAAAACATGAAGTTCTTGTTGACTCTCCTAGAACACCTTGAGCAAAAAATCTCTACAATAAGATAGGGAAGAGATCTCACAAAGCTTCCACTTGAGACTCTCTATGAAATACTAAAGACATATGAGTTTGAGTTTTATCAAAAAACGGCCATTTTAGCAAATAGAGGGAAAATGGAAAATGTCTCAAATGCCTTGGTTGCAAAGAAACCCTCAAAAACTGAGAAGACTGGTACACGCAAAAAGTTGAAAGCTGAAGAACTTGAAGAACAGGAACAGAAAGAGAAGGACTCTGTCAAGAATGAATCAGGGGAAGAAGATTTCTACACCATTGAAGAAATTGAGAGCATGGACAACAAAACCATGGCCTTCATGGCAAAGAAATTTGGAAACTTAAGATTCAAAAGAAATACAAGTTTTAAACCAAGACCAAGTTTCAAATCTTCAAACAAAGGAAAGAATCCAGTAAGAAGCAATACCAATGGAGGGTATAAAACTGGAATAGTTGATAGATCTAAAATAAGATGCTATAACTGTAATGAGCTTGGATACTTTGCAACAGAATGTAGAAAACCTAAAGAAATAAAAAAGGATAAAGATTACTTGGAATTCGAAGCCAAGTATGAAGCTCTCCTAAAAAAGCAGACAGGAAATGCTTATATTGTTGAAGGAAAATGCTGGGATGACACAAATGAAGATGAGGAAGAGGAATATGGGAATCTAGCACTCATGGCCAACTCACATGATGGAGCTTCATCCTCAAATTCTCAGGTACCTTTATTAATCTCACTTGACATGTCAAATTCTCAATATAAGAAAACTGTTGAAGAATTGAGCATTGAAATGTTTAATATTCATACCAGTATGACTGCTTCATATGAGGAAATTGTTAAGTTACTAAAAGCTAATGATGAACTAATTGCTAGGAATCAGACCTTAGAATTATCTTAGATAACTCTGGAAAACTTGAAACAAGAAAATGAGTATCTAAAAAACAAAGTTGTTTGTTCTGAACAAATTGAAAAATTTCTGAAAATGAATTGAAAATCAGATCTTATCAAAACTCAGCTACTATTGTTCAAGAATTCCATGAGAAGAATAAGGAAAACTCTAGGATTGGAGTTGGTTTTTATTATGAGAATCTTAAAAAGAAGAAATTTGTTTCAACAAAAGGCAAGAAAGTTGAAATCCTTGGAAATCCTCACATCTTGAAAAATGTCAAGGAACCAATTTTTAAGAAAGCAACTGTTGAACTTGATGAGGTCAGTATGGTCATCAAACACCAGTTGGATGATGAGGATAAGAAAACAACTAAACATAATATGCCCTTTGTTGAAGAAGAAGAACCAATAATCAAAGCCAAGTCCATTCATGCTAAAACTGAACCAAAACAAAATGTTCAGAAAATTGACACCATGCATGCTAAAAAGAAAAAGGCAAATAGGAATGGAAAGATAGGTATTAACAAACACAACAATTATGCACCTGTTCATAATGCGCCTAGAAAGATTTGTAAAAATTGTGGTTCAAGAAATCATCTTACTCATATGTGCAAGAAACCTGTTGTTAAAAATGATGAATTTGCTTGTGGATATGTAAAACCTTTGATGCATGATGATCATAAATTCTGTGAAAAATTTGATTGTATGCCATGCAACATGAATATCATAAATACTTTCTTTAGGCTCAGGAAACAGTTTGTTGATGGATGCATAAGTCAGAACCTGAACATCAACAGCCCTAAGCCTAAATCTGCTAGTCCTGTTAAACATAGAAAATAATTCATGTCACCTAAGCATGCATCTAGTTCTGAAAGCACTAATCAAGTTTAAAATCAAAATCAAAAAAATGAGAGTGCATGTGCAAGTAACTAAAAATGTTAAAAACATGAATAACATTCATGTAACTAAGCATAAAGGACCCAACCTTGTTTGGGTACCAAAGAAAACATGATTTATGTATATTTGCAGGGCACAGGTAAGAAGAAGGTCATGTGGATCTTGGATAGTGGATGTTCAAGGTATATGACTGGTGACAAGGCCCTGCTGTCACAATTCAAAGATGAGGTTGGCCCAATGGTAACCTTTAGAGACTACAACATTGGTTTCACCATGGGATATGACAAATTACTTCATGGAAATGTTGACTTTGATGATGTAGCCCTGGTCAGTGGTTTAAAGCATAATCTTCTCAGCATCACTCAATTCTGCAACAAAGATTTGAAGGTGGAGTTTGACAAAGAATTGTGTCTCATATCACACAGGAAGACCAAGGAGATTGCTCTGCAAGGATTAAGAAAAGGAAGCCTGTTTGTAACAGATTTGGATTCTGCAAACAAGGAGAAAATTTGTTATTTCTATGCCAAGGCCTCAGAATATGAAAGTCTGCTTTGGCATTAAAGGTTATCTCACTTAAATCTCAAAAACATTAATTCTCTAGTCAAAAGAGAGTTAGTGAAGGACATGCCCTCACTTGAATTATGCATAGAAGGATTGTGTGAGGCATGTCAAAAAGGGAAAATGAAGAGATCAAGTCACAAGAGTAAGGATTTATATCAATTACTAAGCCACTGGAATTGATTCATATGGATTTGTTTGGACCAGTAAATATTATGTCCATGTCTAAGAAAATATTTTCTCTAGTCATGGTTGATGATTTTTCAAAATACACTTGGGTAGAATTCTTGCACTCAAAAGATGAAGCTCTTGAAGTTATCATTGAGAATTTGAGAAGATTGGACAAAGGCCCTATACCAGTAGTAGCCATAAGAAGTGACAATGGAACAAAATTCAAAAATGTTATACTCAATGAATTCTGTAAAGAGAATGGAATCACTCACCAATTCTCAGCCCCAAAAACTCCATAAAAAATGGAGTGGTTGAGAAAAAGAACAAGACTCTTATTGAAGCTGTAAGAACCATGTTAGCAGAAGCAAATCTACCAACTAGTTTTTGGGCTGAAGCTGTTAGAACTGCATGCTACACTCAAAACAGAACATTGATCACAAAACTAGTTAGAAAGATTCCTGATCACATCATGATAAATAGAAGACCATCTGTAAAGTACATGCATGTGTTTGGAACAAAATGCTTTGTTCTCAAGAATGATGTTAACAACCTTGGGAAGTTTGAAGCCAAGGCATATGAAGAAATTTTTAGGGGATACTCTTTGGACCAAACTGTCTATAGAGTATATGTGATTGATCAACAAAAGGTTATGGAAAGCACAAATGTGACATTTGATGATTTCAAATTCCCTGCTATGAATTTGGAAAGTGAAAACTGTGACACCTTGAGATTTGAAAATGAAATGGATTCTAAAACATTTACAACTAAAAATGTTATCAACACTCATGAAGAGTCACATGTAAATATCTCACATGGAACAATTGAGGAAAGAGAAAATGAAGATTACACTCATATTCAACTTAAGAATTCTCCACACAACTCTAGCATCAACTCAGGGGGAGGTTCTCAAGGATCTGCAACAAATGGCAACAACTTCAATCAGGAGGAAACATTCTCAAATGATAAAGATGGAGTTTATCAAACTAAATGGAATAGAGCTCACACAGCTGATCAAATCATTGGAAATTCAGATGAAGGTGTGAGGACAAGAAGAACAACTATGAATGAATGCCTATTTGATTGTTTTCTGTCTCTAAATGAGCCAAAAAGGATTGAAGAAGCCATGTTGGATGCAGATTGGATAATTGCTATGCAAGAGGAATTGAATCAATTTGTGAGAAACAATGTTTGGGAACTAGTGCCACCTCCAAAGGATAGATCAATAATAGGCACTAAGTGGGTCTACAGGAACAAAATGGTTGAATATGGAATTGTGATAAGAAACAAGGCAAGGTTGGTTGCAAAAGGGTATTCACAAGAAGAAGGCATTGACTATGATGAAACTTTTTCTCCTTTTGCAAGATTGGAAGCAATCAGAATTTTCCTAGCCTTTGCAGAACACTCAAACTTTAAGGTCTATCAAATGGATATTAAAAGTGCATTTCTCAATGGTGAATTAGAAGATGAAGTATATGTGCAACAACCACCTGCCTTTGAAAATCCAAACTTTCCAGACTTTGTTTACAGACTCATCAAAGCATTGTATGGACTCAAGCAAGCCCCTAGAACATGGTATGACACTCTGTCAAAATTTCTTCTAGAGAATCAATTCACTAGAGGAACTATTGACAAAACTCTTTTCTACAAGAAGCATGGTGAAGATGTTATACTAGTTCAAATTTATGTGGATAATATCATTTTTGGATCTACAAATAAAAAATTATGTCAAAGGTTCTCTAAGCTTATGCAAAGTGAATATGAGATAAGCATGATGGGAGAGCTCAATTATTTTCTAGGCCTTCAAATAAGTCAAAGGTCAGATGGCATTTTCATAAGTCAAACTAAATACATCAATGACTTACTCAAGAGGCTTGATATGCAAGATTGCTCAACTTCCAAGACTCCAATGTCTACAGCTACAAAACTTGATGAAGATAAGAAAGGAAAAAGTGTAGACATGAAGACCTAGAGAGGAATGATTGGATCTCTCCTCTATCTCACAGCTAGCAGACCTGACATTCTGTTCTCTACATGTCTATGTGCAAGATTTCAGCCAAATCCCAAGGAATCTCATCTCATTGCTGTCAAAAGAATTCTGAGATACCTCAAAGGAACACCTTTCATAGGGCTATGGTACCCTAAAGAAACAGGATTCAACCTAGTTGGATATTCAAATGCTGATTTTGCTGGATGCAGAGTGGATAGAAAAAGAACCTCAGGAAGCTGTCAATTTCTTGGACAGAAATTGGTATCTTGGTTTAGTAAAAAGCAACAATCAGTTTCTACTTCCACAGTTGAGGCTGAATACATTGCTGTTGGAAGTTGTTGTGCTCAAGTGCTTTGGATTAGGAATCAATTAAGGGACTATGGACTGGTGTTAGAAGGAATTCCTATCATGTGTGACAACACTAGTGCCATCTCAATTGTTGCCAATCCAGTCAACCATTCCAAGACAAAGAATATTGATGTAAGGTACCATTTCATAAGGGAACACGCAGAAAATAGAGTGATTAAATTATTCTATGTTCCTACAGAAAAACAGTTGGCTGATATATTTACTAAATCACTTGATGAAGCCACTTTCAACAGGTTGGTTAGTGAAATTGGAATGCTATATTCTTCAGGATAAGTGGCCCAATAAATATATCTCTCCAACTGTTACAACAATTGTTTCACAGACATGAACCTAAATGATTTATCTAAGTGAAACAAAACTGGTGTATATTTATAAATATATGAGTTATACTGTTGTACATGATTTTACTTTAAAATATATTTTGTAAAAACTAACTTGGAACTATTTCTTTGTTCTGAGATAACCTGAAAATAATTATTATTGTGCATTGTTAAATAACAAGTGTGATGATCAAAATTTCAGGAATATCAATCAAACACATTTCTCATTTTAAGATGAATAAATAAATTTTATTTATCTAAGAAATGAGTTTTATAAATCATTATTTTGTTTTCAAAGTGAAAATAGAATAATCTTTCAAAAACTGGAGTTTGTGATTAAGTTGCCATTCTTTCTGACTTCTCGACTAGGTATAAATTCTTGAGTCCTCGAATAAGTTCAATTCTAAGATTTCTCAAATGTTTTGAGTTCTTGAATAGTTCAATTCTAAGAGTTCTCGAATGTCTTGAGTTCTTGAACAGCTCATTTTCGAGTTCTCGAATCATGATTTTATGAGTTCTCGAATAGCTCATTTCTAGAGTTCTCGATCGAGCACTGCTCGAATCATCAGAGATTTCGACTATAGTTTGGATGAGTTTTCGACTGTCTTAGTTCTCGATCAAAGTCTGACAGTTCTCTACTAAAATAACTTTACTCTTTTCTGAGTTCTCGACATACAAAATCGATTACTAGTCTAGTCGAGTTGTCTGAATCATATAAATAGCAAAGTAGATCTAACATTTCATTTCTACACTTAACTGCAAACTCAAAGAAACTCTTGCTCTCAAACAGTTACACTTGAACCCTTGCTTTCTACTCTCTAAAACTTCAATTTCTTCTTTTCTCTTTCTATACACTTATTCAATGGCATCTTCCAGTTCCACCCCTACAACCTAAGTATGTGTCATTCCTGAAAACAAATTTCTAGCCATAGCTAGGAATGCAGATGCTAAACCTCAATATAAATGTTTCACTAGGTTTCTAATTGATTCCTACATGAAAGAAGCTCTATTGGCGAACCCCACACTATATTTTGACATTCTTGAGCAGTTTTGGATGACTGCAAACTGGGAAAATATAGCTTTGGAGGATGGTAGGTCAAAAGTGGTTGTCACCTGTAAAATCTAAGGAGAGGACATAAGTTTTGATGAAGATGATGTGAACAAAAGTTTGAAAGTTCCAACAAAGGAATTTAATGAAGAACCTACTGAAAATGATCTTCTAGACTTCCTGGAGTTCATTAGGTATTCTGATACTTTGGAGAATGGAGCTGAGAAGTTCAAGCTGGGAAAAATAAACAAGAAGTTCATGAGGAAAGAGTGGTCATTCCTGTTTGATACCATCTTAAGAGTTTTCACCTGCAGAAAAACAGGGTTTGACCAGATAAGCCTCATTGCCATAAAGCTGGCCTACTCATTGGCATACAACCAAAAGCTCAATATTGGAAGGCTAGTTCTTGGGGAACTCATAACCAGGATTCCTAAGAAAGGTAATGAGATTTTCTTCCCTCGCTTTATTCAATTAATTCTCAATTATAAAAATGTTAGTTTAATTGAATTGTCTGGGATGAACAAACAAAGAATTGGCTACTCCAAATCCATGTCAAAAATTATTTTTGCTATATTGGATAGGAGAAACACATTGAATGTACCTTTTCTAATTACACCTCACATGGATAGTGTATTTAGAGGGTACCCACTTATGCAGCCTAAATATGGTTATGTTGATGCAGTAGGAGGTCCTAAGGTTGCAGAAGAACCTAATTCACCTAACCCAAGGACTTCTAACCCAATTGTTAACCCTTCTTTGAATCCACTAGATGTTAGTAAACCAACCTCTACATCCTCTCAACAGGATGTAGTTGTAAAGTAGAAGAAGGAGAAACCTGTCAAGAAAAGAATGTTAGAGGTAGTTATAGAAAATGAAGAAGATATTGATGAGTCACTTGTAGAACCTTTGACTAGGAAGAAAAAGAATAAAAAGGCCACAACAGACCACTCTACATCCTCCCAACAGGATGTAGAGATTAACAAGGGATTAAACCTTCTTCTAGGTGCACTTTCTCAACAAGGTGCATCTATTGAAATTGGGAGCCAGCCCACTCCACCTTGTGCATAGTTTGCACCATTGCAGGAAGTCACTCGTATTAATGATGAAGTTTTAGTAGAAAAGGAGATACAATGTGCACAGTTAGGATCTTCTATTGAAACTTCCCCATTTTCTCAGGGGGAGTTGCCAACACTCATTTATACTCACAATCTCTCTTCAATTCCATAAATTTCTTCTCAACCAAATGTGTCTAGCCAAACACATGAGGTTGTTGATCATCAGGATTCATATTCCCCTGATGAGCCCAATTCAAGTGACTTGATGCATGAAACCTTGATCACCACTCAGGAAACAAATTTTGATGGTGAGGGAATGCATGCTGAGGCATATCATGATGACACCATCAAAACCACAGAGGCTTTAGGAGTCTTTACTTAAGACTCTATGGTGGCTAAGGCATATGAAATCCAAGTGTCTTCACAAACATTGGGTAATCTAGGGGACCTCTACACCATATAAATGGCATCCCCTGGACACTCCCTAGTCATTCAAAAACTGCCTCCTCAGGAGAAATCACCTATCCATCCAGTGTCTAGAGAATCATCTGAGAAATTGGATGAGGAAATAAATACTGAGTGAACCACTGTAACAAGTGGTCATAGCTCTCACTCTTTGTCACAATGGCTGAAACCTGTGCAACATGACAGGTAATCAGGACCATCATCTCTTGGTGGATCACTTTCTGATGAAAAGTTAAAGGAACTATATGGAGATCAATTGGATGGTTTTTATCACATAGCTCAGCAGCTTCTCACCTCACATTTACCTAATAAGGACTATGCTGCAATCATGCTAGAGTATGCCGACCAAGAGGATTTAAAGGAAAAAAATGCTAATTTGGCTGAAAATGAAGAGGCCAATGTGGATGCTTAGTTGGATAGTAAATCTGTTGTAAGCATGGAGGAGGTGATGGAATGGACAAGACAAAAATACTTAATCTCTCTTGGATCTTGTGAGAAAATCTTCACTCTCATTGCCATGTATGATGCCATCCATAAAGCTGCCAAGGTTCAACTCCAATCAAGTCACTACCTTGCCAAAGGTGTGCAAGCTGAAATACAGTTGTGTCCAATGTACAAAATCTCAAAAAGGAGTTTGTCACTTCTTCTACCACTCAAGGCACCACACTTGTAAATATTTCTGCTCAGCTCACCTCATTACAGAACCTCATCTCCAACTTGGGTCAAGCAAATCAAGTTCCTCCAGAACCAGTACCATTTCACATCAAGCCCAGTCATTCTACATTTCTTCCAAAATAAGATATCAACCCTAAGGGGGAGAAGGAAAGAAGAGAAGAAATAGAGGCTGAGAGGCAAAAGGCTGTTATGAGGAAACTTAGAGGAGAAATTCTAAAGCCTAATGCTGATAAAGACTTCTTGGACCTTCTGCAACATATCAAAAAGAAAGTTAAGGGAAATCATTGGAGCTACAAGAAGGTTCTTGACAATGCTATTATTACAGTAATGGAAGTTAAGTTCAAACAGAATGGCAAGATGTTTAAGGAACCAATAGTGTAGATGGAGTATAGTTATTTCAAGGTCTCTATTGGATTATCTCAAAGACCATCTTACACTGAGCTGGAATGCCTGTACAAAGTAGTTGAACTAGTTACCCAGGGGGATGAAGAGTTAAAAAATCAGATATTGGGCCATCTCCTACCTAATGCTCTTTTTGAGACATACTACAACCCAGATGGTGTAATGTATATGGCAAGAGGAGAGAAACTTGCTCACTTCAAAATTCCTTAACATCTTAATTCAGGAAATAGAAGTCAAATCATAAACCTAATTGAGTTGATTGAAAAGAAAAAGGTCATGCAAGTGGAAGATAAGTTGATTGCGGAGAAGATGAAGAAGTTTATCAATGATCAAGTGTCTGACTTTGCAAATGAGGAGCTGAAGAAATAGAAGAGGGATGATGAGGACAAGAATGACAAGAAGCCTGAGTCCGGGAGTGATAAGGGTGGAAAGAAAGGAGATAAGAAAAAGGAAAGTGTGGACAAGAAGAAGAGAGATGATTTTGAAAAAGAGAAGAAGTATCAGAGAAAGAAGCCTTCCAAGCAGCAAGCTGTTGGTGTTCATTCTAGTTCACCTACCAAACTTCAGGGCACTAGTGTGGTCCCAACAGTTTCTGAAACTGCTATATTTCTAAAATCCAAATCTCCAAGGAGAATGTTTGTAAAAGTTACTGCACATAGAGTGATAAGGAAGGAAGTTGAGAAGAACAACATCAAAAAATTGAAGCCATGTCAACAGGTAAAGGTCAACACTACTACAATAATAAAATTTAAGAAATCTACTTGCTCTTTGCTAGTTAGATGTCCTAAATAGAGAAAGCAGCTTATTGTTCCTGATAAAGGTCTATAAATTAAGCCTATTCAAGAAGTGGCAGGAATTGATATAGAAATGATCACGCAATGGAAGGCAAACAGAATTATCAAAGTAGAAATCAGGGACAAGAGAATGTTTGTTACAACTGTTGATGGAGAAGAAAGAGGTTTTCATAATGACAACTCAAATTCAACCACTCATGACATTAGAAGAGTGATTAGTCTGTTTGACAAAAGATGCATGATTGATAAACTAAAAATAATGGAGATGGCTGAGTACTTGGCTAAGAAATATCAAAAGAAGAATGACAAAGTCAAGTATTTAGAGGAGATGATTGACAAGAAAAGGAAAGAAGAAGAAAGAATAGAAAGGTTGTCTGAAGAACTGAGAAGACAGGGAAAGTCCAGAGTATTTAAAGATCCTGATAGAGTTGAATTAAAGCTGAGAAATGGGGCAACAATCAAAATCAGATTCAAGTTTATTCATGACTATCCTATGCACACCCTCAAAATTGCTGCTGACATGTTAAAAGATACAATTCTAATTGAAAAAGTCATGGCCAGACAACATATTCTTGAGGTAATTGAAGAAATCAACATAAGGCAAGAGAAAGAAACGAAAGAGAGATATGATCATGCCAATAATCATCAATAACAAAATAAGCAGGCTTGATATCTTGTATTAATTTATGAAATTTATCATTTCCCAAATTGGGGGAGATTGTTGGACCAAATCAAGCCTTTATTATATGTAATTATTTGTCTTTCTATAACATATTTAGAACTTCTGTAATAGGGTAGTGACTTAAACATTCTTATGTATCACTGCAGATAGAAGTATGATCAAATTGTAATTCCAAGTTGTAATTAAAGTAAAAGAATAAAGTCTGTTAGAAGATTCAAGTTGAATAATGCAACAAGACAAAGAAGTCTTATTGAAGAAATAAGGAATGCAGTCTGAGAATTCAACTAAGGTAAATGCACATTCGAGAAGTCACTCATTCGAGAAGTCAGGAATATGCAATTAGTCGAGAAGTCTCAAAACACTCATTGACTCAGTATTCGATCGAGAAGTATCCATTCGAGAAGTCAAGATTTTGAAGCCAATCGAGTAGTGTGAAAATGTATACATTCAAGAAGTCTAGTAAATCAATTCGAGAAGTTAGCAAAAGAAACATTCGAGAAGTGGTAGACCTGAACCAATCGAAAAGTCTCAATTTCAAGTGATCATTCGAGAAGTCTAGTCTAATCGAGAAGTCATCAAATACAGTATGTGATCGAGAAGTCTAAACATTCGAGAAGTAAGCCATTCAAGGACTAATCGAGAAGTCAGAACTAGTACTCAATCGATAAGTCAATCACCATGACTTCTCGAAGTAATTTCAACATAGTACTCGACTTTTCCAAAGAGCTATTTTTAAGGAGAATTGCTGAAGAACAAGATAGATAATTTGCAGCTCTATCTTTGCAGGATAAGTCAAGCCTGTGAAGATAGAGATAAGACTACAATAAAGCTGGGAAGACAAGCAAGACAAATGACATAAGATATAAAGCTGAACATAGCAGACTGTCAAAACATGTGTTAGCTAGAAATAGATAGTAGTCAAATGTAAAGTATTTCTTGTCTATTTCTAGTTTTAGATAAATTGCCTTATGTGAGCATGTGAAATATGACATGTTGTCTATATAGTTTATGCACAGCCTCAGTAGTCAGATCTAAGAAAATTGTATCAAGTGTATTCATACATTTGTATTCTTCCTAGAACAAGAAGCTGAAATTCAAGTTGAATTTCAGATTGTAGCAAAGTTCATTATAATACAATTAGATTGAAAGTTACATCTATTGTTTTATTACTTATTGCTTTATGTTCTTGAAAATACCAAGCTTGTTTTAATAAACTCTCTAATCAAAACAACAAAAAATTTATCAAAGCTAAAAATAAGGATAAAATCTTTGAAGTATACATTCACCCCCCCCTCTGTAAACTTCTGGGACTCTTAATTCCAAACACAAACCTTCTCAAACACTTTAACATTGAAGAACAAATATAAAAATTTAAAAGTAAGCAAAAAGTTTTAATATTTGTATTCAACCCCCCCCCCCCCCACTTCTACCAATATTGACATTGTTTGAGGGACAACAAACAATTGGTATCAGAGCCATGTTTTGACATACAAAAATTTAAAGAAAAAACTAGTCAATATGGGCCACAAAGATTCAGGTTTGAAGATTCCTGTATTGGAAATGGATGATTACTTTAATTGGAAAGTAAAAATGCCTTTGCATCTGCTTTCACTAGACACCTCCTATGTCAACTGCATAGAGAAAGGACCTCATATTTCCATGAAACTAGTAATAGGTGTAAACACTTATTAAACTCCTGCTTTTGATAAGCATGTTCCAAAACTAATCACAAAATTCACAGAAGAAGATGAGAAAGAAGTGTTAAACGATAAAAACGCAATGAATATTCTGTTCAATGGTCTAGAGAAGGACATGTTTGATAATGTTATCAACTATACTACATTAAAAGAGGTTTGTGACACTCTTCAACCCCTCTTTTAAGGAACTAAGTGAGTAAGGAAAAATAATATGCAACTTTTGATTCAAAAGTATGAAGCTTTTCATTTCAAGAGTGGAGTGTCCATCAATGATACCTACAGTTGGTTCTAAAAGTTGTTGAATGGATTAAAACTGTATGGTAGGGTTTATGCAACTGAAGACACTAATATGAAATTTCTTAGTCTCTTCCAAAAGAATGGAAAGCAATGACTATTTCCGTTAGACAATCTAAGGACTATACTCTTGAGAAACTCTATGGTATTCTTAAGACATATGAGTTGGAAATCCAACAGGATGAAGATATTGAGAAGAGTCAAAGAAAAGACAAGACTGTAGATTTGATGGTCAAGGGAATTGAAGACCAAAAGGCTGACAATGAAGGGGGCTGTGTGGATAAATTTAGCATGGTAGCAAATGATGTTGTGGTTGAATTCAAAGCCAAAGGGAAGGCCAAAGTTGATTAGAGTGAAGTATGCTCTCAAGATGATTTGGATGAAATTGATGAACACCTTGCATTTTTGTCAATAAAGTTTTAAAAGTTAAAATTCAAAAGAAATCCAAATGCTCAAAGGCCTGAATCCCATTTTAGAAGAGACAACCATAGTAAAAATTTGGTTGATAAATTAAAATTCAAATGCTATAACTGTGGATTGGCTGGTCATTTCTCCAATGAATGCAGAAATCCAAAGACATAGAAGAAGGTGAAGTCATATGACGGTGTTAACTATAAGAAGAAATACTTTGACCTTCTCAAACAAAAATAAAAGGCTTTTGGGACTGTAGAGAAAGAATGGGTTGCTGAGGATAGGATCCTGATGAAGAGTTCATCAACTTGGCTTTGATCGCCAACCATGAGGATGAAAAAACTAGTTCATATCAAATCAGGTACTAGATATAAACTTTTCTGAACTTTCAAAAGATGAATGCAATAGTACTATTAATGAAATGTCAAATGAATTGTGCAACTTGCATGTCATACTTAAATCCCTAAACAAAGAAAACACCAAGTTAAAAACACCATTGATGCTTTAACTGAAAGGAATTCATTTCTTAAAAATGAGTTCGTTTGTTCAGATAAATTTAAATAGGAAAGTAAAGATGCTAGGGTTGAATTAGTGAACAGTCTGAAAAGAGAAGAATTGTTGAAGAAACAATTAGCTGATGAAATTGAAACTATTGAAAAATAGAATAGGTCTGCTAAAACTACAAAAAAAAATAGGAATGTTCAAGGAATATACACTCTAGGAGAATTCCCTAAGTCAGTAGGCAAGATGGTAATTGATTGTGATTCCTCAATGGATAAAGATCAATTGACTGCTAATCCTATATCAATCGATTGATGCTGAATCAACTGATAAGCATCCATCGACAAGTAAGCAACCAATGATCAATATAGCTAAAAAGAAATTTGGTAAACCTATCCATTTTGTAAAAGAAAGTAGCTCCATATATCAAGTTGAGGCTAAGGTTGAAAAGATAAACATAGGTAGTTTATCTAAGAAGCAACTTAAGGATAAGTTAGAAAAGATAGCACATGTTAATATCAATCAACCTAAGCCTGAGAAAATAAAGAAGAACAAAAATGGTAATGTAGGTATTAACAAGCATAATAATTATATGCCTGGCATGTATGCACCTAGAAAGGTCTATGTGAAATGTGGTAGTGCAAATCATTTATCTATGCATTGTAAGAAAGAAAATAATTTCATTCCTATAAATGATTCTACTACACATATCATGCCTATTATTGCCATGCCTGTCAACTCTATACCCATGAGTGCCATGACCCCAAATTTGGTTGCACCTAATATTCACATGCCATATGCACAAATGCCATATATGTGTAATCCATTCTTTGCATATGCTAATATGAGCATGCCTAGAATGTCATTGAATATGCCTATTGCTATTGATAGCCATGATAATCAAACTGTAAAGTCTGAAATTATGCACGATATTTCTTCCATGAGTTCCAAGGTGCATGTGCCTCAAAAACCAACTCCCAAAATTAAAGTGTACTTAAATCCACCAAAACCAAAGGAAACAAAATTAGCAATCACGACACATGTTGCAACTAATAAAAGAGGACCCAAGGCAACTTGGGTACCAAAAACAACTTGATTGTTTTTAATTGTGTGCAGGGAAAAAGAAGAAAGAATATCTGGTATCTAGACAATGGGTGTTCTAGACACATGACTGGAGACATGTCCCTGCTCATAAAGTTTGTGGAGAAAGCTAGCTCAGGAGTTACCTTTGGAGATGACAACAAAGGATATACCTTGGGATATGGCTCAATTACAAGTGAAAATGTCATCATTGAACCTGTAGAAATAGTTGATGGTTTGAGGCATAATTTGTTGAGCATTAGTTAATTGTGTGATAATAGTTGATGGTTTGAGGCATAATTTGTTGAGCATATCGTTTGCGAAAATCGGACACTGGACACAGATTTCAGAAAATCTACCGAAGCCGTTTCAGAATTCGTATCGAATACGATTTCCATAACAAGAACAAACATGTATCATATACATACAGAAATACACACAATCATCCCATGATTATACAACACATGAATATCATATATTCAAAATCATATAAAACATATATATCAATATATAGTCATGGCATATCATATATATGTTTACATACATCGAAAAACTGTTAATCACATAACCAAATCATCCCATTATACACGTAGCTTTGATGCCGTTGAAGGGTTTCGGGCATGAAAACGCAGCGGAATTAACGTAAAAATAATAAAAAAAACGAAACCCAATCGCAGGATCCATGTATAATGTTGGATGATTATGGTGAAGAAGTCTGTACCTTAACAAAGCTTTCCGTATGCTGTTTAATGGAGGTCCAGAAAAGATGAATCATAGCAGCCCTTTGTTGCAAAGATTTGCTCTCCAAAGAAGTCCACACGAACGCCCAATCGTCCTACGATCACCGGAGTCGGTATTAGCCGAATTGTTTGTCTCTCTCTCTCTCTTTCTCTTCTCTAGCCTCTCTTGATGTTGAGCAGCTAGGGTTTTTCTCTAAAACGAAATCTGATGATTAAACCCTAATACTATACATCATTATGTATATATAAGGGAGAGAGAGATTTTGGGCCTAACCCTAATCCATGTGGTTTCCAAAACCCGTTATGACTTTGGGTTAATATTATTATTAAATCTGAATTCTAATATAATTAATCAAGTCCCACTTAATTATTTCAATAATTAAATTCGAATAATAATAATACTTATTAAATCTGAATTCTAATATAATTAATCAAGTCCCACTTAATTAATTTAATAATTAAATTTGAATAAACAATAATATATTTAAATTCGTAATTTAAATAAACCTCCGTTTTGACGTTATTTGTGTGTGACCCTTTAGGTTATTATTACGTTGGCAATAATTTTATTATCTAATAATAAAATTATAAACAATGAGCGGCATCTAGTAATATATCATTGCTACCCAAGTAACAATAATAATTGGTGATTCAATTAAACCTTTCGTGAATAATGTGCAATGTAATATAATCCCTTTAACCTTATATTATAGATAAAACTCGAGGCATGTATAGTGTCATCCTCTTCAACGTTTAATCTTGGTTTCCTTGATCAATGAGTAGACTATTTAAACAAATCAATATTTGAGCATGGCCATGCATTTCATAGTCTCACTCAATCAAGAGGCCAATAATATCACTCCTAGAATTGGAGGGTTAAATCATATATCTATCATTCATATTTCCCATACGATTCATAGCGTACCCAATGTCAACCTTTATCATTACCCGGTTAAAGGTAACTTTGAGTGTAATCAAAGTATATTAATTCTCGTATAGAAATATAATGATTTCAAGTCAGAGGATCATTACATCATTATCACTGTGAGATTTCTTATGACACTTATTAACATGTAGAATCTCACGGCGAGTCTTTCCAGTGTCATGTATTGATACATACACTTATGTTCTTGACTTTAGTATCACCATACCTATGACCAATGAGATGTGGTCATCTGTCAACAAACATACTAGTCTTATTGCATTATTACTATCCTTAAATAATAATACTTGACTAGGGAATTTTAGGAATAAAATACTATTCATATAATCTCATTTTTAAGTCACATACTTAAAGATATATATTACGTATTAATATTCCAAGGACATTTATTATTCTTTCAATTTATGACGCAGTAAATAAAGACATAATAAATATTAATTAAATAATCACATAAAATATAATCCTTAATTGTTTTCAATAAAACATTAAAAGTATTGTCTCTAGGACACCAATACTAACAATCTCTCACTTGTACTAGAGCCAATCTCTCATGTATCTAATACCCATGGAACTAGTATGACCTTCGTGCTTCTGCTGCGACAAAGCCTTAGTCAGTGGGTCTGCATTATTCTTATTAGTATGCACTTTACATATATGTATATCTCCTTGATCATTAATCTCATTAATTAGGTGATATCTCCTAAGTACATCCCCAAACAATCTCCTTGGCTGCTTCATAAGCATCAATATACTCAGGCTCTAGCATCGGTGTAACCTTTTACAACCAGCTTATCTTCTCCTCCATATACCAAGAATTAATCTTTAGCCCTCTTCAAGTACTTAAAAATATTCTTTACTGCTGTCCAATGACCTTCACCTGGATTAGACTAGTATCTACTCTGACTTAGGCCGATCATTCTTCTTGATCTATCTCTATAGATCTTGATACCTAAAATATAGGTCGCTTCGCCTAAGTCTTTCATTGAGAAATTCTTACTCAACCAAGTCTTAACAGCCTGTTAAGAAGGAATGTCATTCCCTATTATTAATATATCATCAATATATAATTATAGGAATGCCACATTGCTCCCACTTACCTTCTTGTAAACACATGGTTCATCTTCATTTTGAATAAACCCAAACTCCTTGACAGTTTCATCAAAACGAATGTTCCATCTCCTTGAGGCTTGTTTCAATCCATAAATGGATCGACGCAGCTTACATACCTTTACAGCATTCTTTGGATCAACAAAACCTTCATGCTGTGTCATATACACATCCATATATTTAAGAAAGCGGTTTTGACATCCATCTGTCAGATTTCATAATCATAGTAAGCAGCTATAGCAAGCAAAATCCTTATGGACTTGACCATAGCCACTGGTGAAAAAGTCTCATCATAGTCAATACCATGAATTTGCTTGAAACCTTTTGCCACCAATCGTGCCTTATAGGTCTGTACATTACCATCCATGTCGGCCTTCTTCTTGAAAACCCACTTGCACCCTATAGGTTTTACCCCTTTAGGTGGATCAACCAAAGTCCATACTTGATTAGTATACATGGATTCCATCTCAGATTTCATGGCATCCAGCCATCTCTTGGATTCTGGAGTGTTCATAGCATCTTAGTAGGTGAGAGGCTCATCTTCATCGATAAGCATCACATCACCATCTTGAGTTAAGAGAAATCCATAATATCTCTCAGGCTAATGGCGAATCCTACTAGACCTACGAATAACCTATGTTTCTTGAGCAGTGTTGTGGTCTTGTACATCCTGCTCAAGTTCCTCCATTGGTTCAATGTTATCTTGTGGGCCTCGAACTTCATCGAGATCTATTATCCTCCCACTGTTTTTCTTCGAAAGCATTTCTCTTTCAAGAAAAACTGTAGTTCGAGCAATAAACACTTTGTTCTCGGAAGGATTATAGAATGAATAACCCTTTGTTTCAATTGGGTATCCCACAAAATTATATTTGTCTGATTTAGGTCCTAGCTTGTCAGAAGTTAAACATTTCACAACGCTTCACATCCCCATATTTTCCAAATTGACATGCTATGACGTTTCTTAGTCCATATCTCATATGGAGTCTTCTGAACCATTTTAGTAGGAACTCGGTTAAGTGTATAAGCAGCCGTCTCCAGGGCGTAGCCCCAGAAACTAATTGGAAGATCTGCATGACTCATCATCGATCGTACCATGTCCAATAAAGTACGATTCCTCCTTTCAGAAACTCCATTCCATTGTGGTGTTCCGGGAGGAGTGAGTTGTGATACAATACCACACTCTTTTAATAAACTCTTAAATTCGTGGCTTAAGTATTCACCTCCATGATCAGATCGTAGAGTCTTAATACTTCCGCCAGTTTGCTTTTCTACTTCAACTTTGTATTCTTTGAACTTTTCAAAAGAATCGGATTTGTTCTTCATAAGATACACATATCTACTGAAATTATCAGTAAACGTGATAAAGTAGTAAAAGCCACATCTTGTCATAGTACGCATAGGACCACATACATCACTATGTATAAGTTCTAATCGTTCAGTGGCCCTTTCACCTTGTCCAGTAAAAGGAGATTTGGTCATTTTTCCAATGAGACAAGGTTCGCATGCTTCGTATGATTCAAAGTCAAACTTATCCAAGTATCCATCCTTATGTAACTTGGAAATGTGCTTCTCATTTATATGGCCTAAACGACAGTGCCAGAGGTATGTTTGATTTGAGTCATTTATTTTAAGACATTTGTTATTCACATTATAGATAGGAGTGTCTAAATCAAGAACATATAAACCGTAAAATAAACGTGCAACCCCATAGGTAACATTATTCAAAGAAAATGAACAACTATTGTTCTGAATTAAAAATGCAAAACCTTTCTTGTCTAAACAAGAAACCGAAATAATGTTTCTGCAAATTGCAGGCACGTAAAAACAGTTCTCAAGTTCTAAAATAAGCCCAGTGGACAATGATAAATAATAAGTCCCTACAGCTAAAGCAGCAACCTTTGCTCCATTGCCAACTCGTAGGTCGACCTCTCCTTTAGCCAAAGTCCTACTCCTTTGTAGTTTATGTACATTTATACAAATGTGAGAACCACATCCAGTATCCAATATCCATGATGTAGAAGTTGACAAATTGACCTCTATAACATAAATACCTGAATCAAAAGCTTGCCCAGCCTTCTTCTTTTTCAGATCCTCCAAATAAGCATAACAGTTTCTCTTCCAATGACCTGGTTTACCATAGTAGTGACAATCACCCTTTGCAACAACACCCTTAGGCTTTAAAGCCTGTTTGGGATTAGCCTTTGGCTTGGGACCAGAAGCAGATCCAATCTTCTTCTTTCCCTTCCATTTGCCTTTCCTATTAGCCTTACCTTTGTTATCTACCATCAACATGGCAGCAGGTTCAGCATTTTCATGTTGGTTTCAGCAGTTCGTAACATGTCCAGCATTCAGTGGGTGTTTTGTCTATCTCATTCATATTGTAGTTCATAACAAAATGAGTATAGTTGCGGTTCAAAGATTGCAAGATTAAGTCAATCTGAGCTTCCAAACCAATCGGGAAACCCAAAGTATCAAGATACTCAATATAACCTATCATCTTCAGAACATGTGGTTGAACAGGTTCACGCTCTCCCTGTTTGCAAGCATACATTGCTTTGCTCGTGTCGAACCTTTCTTGATGAGCTTGTCCCTCAAACATTTTTTGAAGGTGTTCAATCATCTCATAAGCATCCATATGCTCATGTTGTTTTTGAAGCTCAGCACTCATGGTTTCCAGCATGAGACATGCAATATCATTCACATCATCAATATGCTTCTGATAAGCATTTTGCTGAACGCGAGTTGCATTCTCAGCAGGAGGAGCATGTGAAGGAATTTCAATGACATGGAGCTTACGCTCTTGCCTGAGGACAATCCTCAAATTCCTATACTAATCCAGGAAGTTAGTTCCTGTCAGCTTGTCCTTCTCAAGGGTTGCTCGTACGGAGAAAGTATTTGTATTGTTTGCCATTTAAATATCTACAATGTTTAAACTGCATAAAATAAACATTAGATTGTCTGAGTTATTTATTATGTTCAAATGATTATGATATATTCATAATATATCTCCCACTATTTTTATCAAATTAATAGCCCTTACTATTAAATTGGAAAGTATATCCCATAATTCTTTCTAATAAGCCAAGATCCATATTTCATCATGTCCTAAGTCAACCACTGGAAGTCCTTAAAAAATGATTATTTAGGTAGACAACAGTTGTCAATTATATCATATATAATTCTTGGATAGTTTGGTGAACAACGATTGATCTTATCTATCTAATAGACTTTTAACCAAACTCTATGCTTCTAAGTTCATAATGGTTGAATATAACCGTTTATTTTCACCTTATTATGACGACTCAGTTAAGTTAGACCCAATGATACAACGGCCGAATATAACCGTTTATATTCATCGCATCTCACCACGATAGATAGGAGTCCCCTGCCACTGACAGTCCTTCCCCTAATCGATCTAGGATTCGATGAGTGTTCATTCATTGGAAAGCATCCGAGTAAAACTTAATATTTTGTTAAGGGGTTTAGAAAATTTATAACGATCATGATCACATCATAAAGAGATCCTCAATTTTTCCTTGAACCAAATATTTCAAATTGACATTTTAAATTGTTCATTTCCCAGGTAGATGGAGGATACCAATGGTCACACTTAAAACCCATCAACCTTACGAATACGCATATCCCTTTTGTTAGAAAATCCCAGTTATAGATATCAAAATCCATATTTAATTCCGTGTTTTAAAATCCATATTTTATAAACACAAGAATCTCATGATCGTTTGTTAATTTTAAAATCTTGAATCGTTACAGATTTTATCTTTTTTAAGTAGACATGGCATGAGTGTCGTATCTAATACATACATCATTCCAACACATACATATCTACACATGCATTCATATACATATATGTATTGTGCGTAAATTAAACGTGTTTGGTTATGGCCCCATCCTATGTGATATTTCCAAGCTAATGGAATTATCAAGGTCAATCTATGGTGGTTTCAAATACTACACTATTACATGTCTTTATCTTCTTCATTGCTCCATCATCTGGATTGCCTCCTAGCTTCCTTGTTTCCAAGTCTCCAATGAACAATTACATTGAATAATAAATAAATCTATTCTAATGAAATTACAAGAAGAACTCGAGTTACATTCGAGATTAACAATTACAATGAATAAACGACATGCAAGTCGTATTTAGAAACCAAAACCATAAAACAAAACCACTATCCTATGGGTCTTTAGGCCATAACCATCCACCATGTTATCACATAACACATGTAATATATCTCAGATTTTATAAACATATCATATAATCATATATAATAAATTTCAAAATTTCAGAAAATCAAATAAATTTCAGAAAATAATAAATCGCCATTTCGGGGCCTGTAACTTCGTCAAACGGCTTACAGACGCAAAGCTGACGTTGTCAGTATTGCTCAGTGATACGATTCAAATGAGAAAACATATATCGTTTGTGAAAATCGGACACTGGACACAAATTTCAGAAAATCTACCGAAGTCGTTTCAGAATTCGTATCGAATACGATTCCCATAACAAGAACAAACATGTATTATATACATACAACAATACACACAATCATCCCATGATTATACAATACATTAATATCATATATTCAAAATCATATAAAACATATATATCAACATATAGTCATGGCATATCATATATATGTTTACATACATCGAAAAACTGTTAAACACATAACCAAATCATCCCATTATACACGTAGCTCTGATGCCATTGAAGGGTTTCGGGCATGAAAACGCAGCGGATATAACGTAAAACAATAAAAAAAATGAAACTCTATCGCATGATCCATGTATAACTTTGGATGATTATGGTGAAGAAGTCTGTACCTTAACAAAGCTTTCCGTATGCTGTTTAATGGAGGTCCAGAAAAGATGAATCACAGCAGCCCTTTGTTGCAAAGATCTGCTCTCCAATGAAGTCCACACGAACGCTCGATCGTCACACGAACGCTCGATCGTCATACGATCACCGGAGTCGGTACTAGCCGAATTGCTTGCCTCTTTCTCTCTCTCTCTCTTTCTCTTTCTCTAGCCTCTCTTGATGTTGAGCAACTAGGGTTTTTCTCTAAAAATGAAATTTGATGATTAACCCTAATACTATACATCATTATGTATATATAGGGCAGAGAGAGATTTTGGGTTTAACCCTAATCAATGTGGTTTTCAAAACCCATTATGATTTTGGATTATTATTATTATTAAATCCAAATTCTAATATAATTAATCAAGTCCCACTTAATTAATTCAATGATTAAATTTGAATTAATAATAATTCTTATTAAATCCGAATTTTAATATAATTAATCAAGTCTCACTTAATTAATTCAATAATTAAATTTGAATTAATAACAATTCTTATTAAATCCGAATTCTAATATAATTAATCTAGTCCCACTTAATTAATTCAATAATTAAATTCGAATTAATAATAATAATATATCTAAATTCGTAATTTAAATAAACCTCCGTTTTGACGTTCTTTGTACATGTTCATGCTCTCCCTATTTACAAGCATACAGTGTTTTTCTCGTGTCGAACCTTTCTTGACGAGCTTGTCCCTCAAAAATTCTTTGAAGGTGTTCAATCATCTCATAAGCATCCATATGCTCATGTTGTTTTTGAAGCTCAACACTCATGGTTGCAAGCATGAGACACGCAACATTATTCACATCATCAATATGCTTCTGAGAAGCATTTTGCTGAACACGAGTTGCATTCTCAGCAGGAGGAGCAGGTGAAGGAATTTCAATGGCATGAAGCTTTCGCTCCTGCTTGAGGACAATCCTCAAATTCCTATACCAATCAAGGAAGTTAGTTCATATCAGCTTGTCCTTCTCAAGTGTTGCTCTCATAGAGAAGTTATTTGCGTTGTTTGCCATTAAATATCTACAATGTTTAAAATGCATATTAGTTAGTTGTAGAAGTTTAATTATGTTCAAGTGATTATCATATAAATTCATAATATATATCTCCCACTATTTTTATCAAATCAATAGCCCTAACTATTAATTCGGAAAGCATTTCATTAAATCTTTATAGTGAGCCAAGATCCATATTTCATCCATGTTTTAAGATAGCGTTAGCTAATACACCCAAAACACGACTATTTAGGTAGACAGCATTAGTCGATTATATCAAATATAACTCTTGGATAGTTTGGTGGAACAACACTTTGTACACATTTATCCAAGAAATCTCACCAAACTCTATGCCTCTAAACCCACAATCCTATTGTGATGATTTAGTTAAGTTAGAACCAATGTTTCAACAAACTAAGTCAATTACTTATCACGTCTTCCCATGATTGATAAAAGCACCTTGCTTTGGCAAACCCACTCATTCTCAATCTAGATCTTGACGAGTATTAAACATTGGAAGGCATCCGATTAACTTAATATGTATTTAGGGATTTTAATATTTATATGAACGATCATGATCCCATCATAAAGAGATTCTCAATTTTTTCTTGATCAAATATCCATTTCAATATTCGTCAATGGTTCGATTTCCAGATCGTCGGAGAAGTCACAAGCGGTCTCACTTAAAACGCAACGTTCTTATGAATAATAATTCGCTTTTGACAAAATCTCCCCATATCAGAAAAAGAAAATTCATATTCAATACCGTGTTTCATAAACACAAGAATCTCGTGATCATTTGTTTAATTTTAAAATCTTTAATCGTTACAGATTTTATCTTTCTTAAGTAGGTATGGCATGGGTGTCTTATCTAATACATATATCATTCCAACACATACGTATCTACACATGCATTCATATACATAAATGTATTGTGCATAAATTAAAAGTGTTTAGTTATGGCCCCATCCTATGTGATATTTCCAAGCTAATGGAATTATCAAGGTCAATCTATGGTGGTTTCAAATACTACACTATTACATGTCTTTATCTTCTTCATTGCTCCGTCATCTGGATTGCCTCCTAGCTTCTTTGCTTCCAAGTCTCCATTGAACAATTACATTGAATAATAAATAAATCTATTCTAATGAAATTAGAAGAAGAACTCGAGTTACATTCGAGATTAACAATTACAATGAATAAACGACATGCAAGTCGTATTTAGAAACCAAAACCATAAAACAAAACCACTCTCCTATGGGTCTTTAGGCCATAACCATCCACCATGTTATCACATAACACATGTAATATATCTCAGATTATATAAACATATCATATAATCATATATAATACATTTCAAAATTTCAGAAAATCAAATAAATTTCAAAAAATAATAAATCGCCATTTCGGGGCCTGTAACTTCGTCAAACGGCTTACAGACGTGAAGCTGAATATATCAGTATTGCTCAGTGACACGATTCCAGTCAGAAAACATATATCGTTTGTGAAAATCGGACACTGGACACAGATTTCAGAAAATCTACCGAAGCCGTTTCAGAATTCGTATCGAATACGATTTCCATAACAAGAACAAACATGTATCATATACATACAGCAATACACACAATCATCCCATGATTATACAACACATGAATATTATATATTCAAAATCATATAAAACATATATATCAATATATAGTCATGGCATATCATATATATGTTTACATACATCGAAAAACTGTTAAACACATAACCAAATCATCCCATTATACACGTTGCTCTGATGCCGTTGAAGGGTTTCGGGCATGAAAACGCAGGATCCATGTATAATGTTGGATGATTATGGTGAAGAAGTCTGTACCTTAACAAAGCTTTCCGTATGCTGTTTAATGGAGGTCCAGAAAAGATGAATCATAGCAGCCCTTTGTTGCAAAGATTTGCTCTCCAAAGAAGTCCACACGAACGCCCAATCGTCCTACGATCACCGGAGTCGGTATTAGCCGAATTGTTTGTCTCTCTCTCTCTCTCTCTCTTTCTCTAGCCTCTCTTGATGTTGAGCAGCTAGGGTTTTTCTCTAAAACGAAATCTGATGATTAAACCCTAATACTATACATCATTATGTATATATAGGGGAGAGATAGATTTTGGGCCTAACCCTAATCCATGTGGTTTCCAAAACCCATTATGACTTTGGGTTAATATTATTATTAAATCTGAATTCTAGTATAATTAATCAAGTCCCACTTAATTAATTCAATAATTAAATTCGAATAATAATAATACTTATTAAATCTGAATTCTAATATAATTAATCAAGTCCCACTTAATTAATTTAATAATTAAATTTGAATAAACAATAATATATTTAAATTCGTAATTTAAATAAACCTCCGTTTTGACGTTCTTTATGTGTGACCCTTTAGGTTATTATTACGTTGGCAATAATTTTATTATCTAATAATAAAATTATAAACAATGAGCGGCATCTAGTAATACATCATTGCTACCCAAGTAACAATAATAATTGGTGATTCAATTAAAACTTTCGTGAATAATGTGCAATGTAATATAATCCCTTTAACCTTATATTATAGATAAAACTCGAGGCATGTATAGTGTCATCCTCTTCAACGTTTAATCTTGGTTTCCTTGATCAATGAGTAGACTATTTAAACAAATCAATATTTGAGCATGGTCATGCATTTCATAGTCTCACTCAATCAAGAGGCCAATAATATCACTCCTAGAATTGGAGGGTTAAATCATATATCTATCATTCATATTCCCCATACGATTCATAGTGTACCCAATGTCTACCTTTATCATTACTTGGTTAAAGGTAACTTTGAGTGTAATCAAAGTATATTAATTCTCGTATAGAAATATAATGATTTCAAGTCAGAGGATCATTACATCATTATCACTGTGAGATTTCTTATGACACTTATTAACATGTAGAATCTCACGGCGGGTCTTTCCAGTGTCATGTATTGATACATACACTTATGTTCTTGACTTTAGTATCACCATATCTATGACCAATGAGATGTGGTCATCTGTCAACAAACATACTAGTCTTATTGCATTATTACTATCCTTAAATAATAATAATTGACTAGGGAATTTTAGGAATAAAATACTATTCATGTAATCTCATTTTTAAGTCACATACTTAAAGATATATATTACATACTAATATTCCAAGGACATTTATTATTCTTTCAATTTATGACGCAGTAAATAAAGACATAATAAATATTAATTAAATAATCACATAAAACATAATCCTTAATTGTTTTCAATAAAACATTAAAAGTATTGTCTCTAGGACACAAATACTAACAAGTTGGATTTGGCACAAGAAGTTAACCCATCTAAATTTCAAAGACATAAATCAATTGGTTAGAAAGAATTTGGTTATAGACATTCCACAAATGGAATTCACCAAGGATGGTATATGTGATGCCTGTTAAAAGGGAAAACAAAGGAAGACATCATTCAAGTCCAAGACATATTCATCAATTGATAGGCCTTTAGAATTATTACACATGGATTTATTTAGAACAGTGAACATCATTTCAACTGCTAAAAAGAAATATGCTTTAGTAATTGTGGATGACTTCACAAGATTCACATGGGTGTATTTTCTACATTGCAAAGATGAGGTAAGAAAATTTATTATCAATCATGTGAAGATTGTTGAGACTGGTCCAAAATTGAAGGTCAAGAAAATTAAAAGTGATAATGGTATTGAGTTCAATAATTCAACAATGAAAGAATTCTGTGAAGAAAAAGGAATCATTCAGAATTTCTCTGCTCCTAGAACTCCTCAACAAAATGGAGTAGTTGAAAGGAAAAATAAGACCTTGATTGAAGTTGCAAGGACAATGTTGGAAGAAGCCAAATTGTCTACATACTTTTGGGTAGAGGCAATCAACACAACATACTACATTCAAAATATTTCCATGGTCAATCAATTACAAGGAAAAACACCTTATCAATTTATGAAGAAAGACAAGAAACCAACAACAAATTTCTTTCAGGTATTTGGTTACAAATGTTTTGTATTGAGAAATGAAGATGAAAATTTGGGAAAATTTAAAGCCAAAACTAATAAAGCTATTTTTGTTGGATATGCAATTGTAAGCAAGGATTACAGAGTCTACATTCTTAGATTACATATTGTTATGGAATCTGTGCATGTAGTCTTTGATGATAAGAAGATTCGAGGATTGTTTGGTAAAGGAAACAATGAAACTTTGCATTTTGAAAATGAATCAACTGGTAATTGTGAGGAAAGTGATGATGATGTGGATATTTCAAGAAATCAAGTACCCAGAAATTCCCCATCAATTGATATCAATGCCTCAACAGATAATTTATCAGTTGATAATCATCAATCGATTGATAATACATCAACTGATAACACAACAATGGATAATCATTCTGCTCAACAATCAACAAGCAGGATATCCATCTCAAGGGGAGGGTTCTCAAATAATCAATCAAATCATAACTATCACAATCATGATTTCAACAATGAGCATGAAGCATCATCTTCAAGGAACAACTTACCACCACAAAGAAAATGGAGAAAGAGTCACCCATTTGAGTTGATCATTGGAGATGCAATTGATGGTGTCAAAACTAGAAGTGCAACTCAAAATGAATGCTTGTATAATAGCTTCCTATATCAAGAAGAACCAAAAAGGATTGAAGAAGTCTTGAATGATCCTGATTGGATTATAACTATGCAAGAAGGGTTGAACCAGTTTGAAAGGAACAAGGTATGAAAGCTGGTACCCAAACAAAAGAAAAAATATGTGATTGGTACAAAATGGGTATTTAAAAACAAAATGGACGAAACTGGTATTGTGATAAGAAACAAAGCAAGATTGGTAGCTAAGGGCTATTCACATGAAGAAGGAGTAGATTTTGATGATACTTTTGTACCTGTTGCAAGATTGGAAGCCATTAGAATCTTTATAGCCTATGTTGCACATGCCAACTTCAAAGTCTACTAGATGGATGTGAAAAGTGATTTTCTTAATGGAGAATTAGAAGAAGAAGTATATGTGGAGAAACCTTCTGGTTTTGTTGATCCTGTTCATCCTGGATTTGTGTACTTTCTTTTCATAGCACTGTATGGTTTGAAACAAGCACCTAGAGTCTGGTATGACACACTTTCAAAATTCTTGATTGAGAATCACTTCACTAGAGGTACTGTTGACAAAACTCTCTTTCATAGAAATGTTAATGGCTCTATCATTCTTGTTTAAATTTATGTTGATGACATTATTTTTGGCTCAACTGTTGAGAAACTTTTTCAAAAGTTTGCTAAGTTGATGCATAGTAAATATGAAATGAGTATGATGGGGGAACTTACCTGTTTTCTTGGTTTGCAAGTCAAACAAGTTAAATATGGTATTTTAATAAATCAAACCAAATATATTTCTGACTTATTAAGAAAATTTGATTTAATTGAATGTTCTTATACTAAAACTCCCATGACCACTGCTACTAAACTTGAATTGAATACTAAGGAAGCTAAAATGGACATTTCAACATATAGGGGCACGGTTGGATCATTACTTTATTTAACTATAAGTAAGCCAAACATAATGTTTGCTACATATTTTGTGCTAGGTTTCAGGCTGATCCTAGAGAGTCTCAGTTAATTGCTATAAAAAGAATATTCAGATATCTGAAAAGAACACCAAATCTTGGCATTTGGTATCCTAAAGATTACAAATTTGATCTAATTGGCTATTCAGATGCAGACTATGCAGGTTGCATAATTGATAAAAAAAGCACAACAGACACATGTCAATTTCTAGGAAATAAGCTTGTATTATGCTTTAGCAAAAAGCAAAATTCAGTATCCACATCCATAGAAGAAGTTGAATATATTGTTGCAGGGATTTTTTGTCCACAAGTGTTATGGATGAGGAATCAATTGTTTGATTATGGATTTAATCTAAGCAAAATTCTAATATTCTGTGATAACACAAGTGTAATTTCTATAACTGAAAATCCAGGTCAACACTCAAGAACTAAGAGCATCGACATAAGTATCACTTTATTAGGGAACATGTAATGAATGGTATTATTGAATTATATTGTGTCCCTAGTGAAAGACAACTTGTAGACATTTTTATCAAACCACTAGATGAGTCTAGTTTCAATAGATTGGTCTGTGATTTAGGTATGCTAACTATGTTTAATCTCTCAAAATGTTTAACAAGTTAGTTGACTTATTATCTTGTGTTTTGTAGCCACTGATCATGTTTATCAGTTGATTCTTCAATAATCAATTGATAGACATTTTATTTGTCAGTGGATATTTTCATCTATCGACAGATAAATTTATCAGTTGATGATATCTTTATTTATCAATGGATAATGTTACTAGTCGATGGATAAAGTTTATCTGTCGATAACATGGAAGTTTTAGGGTCTATGTCATCAATCGACCTATAACTATTCTAGCCATTGATTACTAATTTGATCAATCGATTTATACTTATAATATTGTAAGTATAACAGTCGACTACCAAAATTAGTAACTCTGTTAATTCACTTTTTATCTAACAGTCATTTGAGTTCTATACATGGAAAGTAATCAATTGAGTAATCAGTTAATTCTCAAAAATATAAAGAGTGAGATTAAAATTCATTTTAATCTTTACTTACATTTTTCTCAATTCTCAACTAATTCTTTCTCTCAAACTCATACCCTAACATACTCTCTTTATAATTCCTACTTTCTCAAGATTTCAAGTTATTTATTTCTAACAAAATTCAAAGTACAATGGCATCTGCATCCTCATCCTAATCAAAGAAAGTATCTCAAGTCAACTTCTACTACGAGTTGAATAACTTTGTAGCCTGCATAATTGTGGACGAAGCACCAAAAGAATTCCATAGTTTAATGAAGTTTCTTGAGAATTGGAAGGTTAAAAAAGCACTAAAGGATGTACCAAAGATTGTCTACAATTTGGTGGAAGAATTTTGGATAAGTGCAGAGGTTGCAGATGACTACTCAAGCATCTTCTTCAATTAAAAAGGAGACAAATATACTCTTACCACTATTGTTTTGAATGAATGCTTAGAATTACCTGCTAATAACACTGATAATGCACCCATAGACACTGATATTAGAAATATGCTTAGGTCTGTAAATTATTGAATCCTGGTGTTAATTTAGGTAATGTAGTTAGAAAGCATCTTAGGAGAGAGTGGTCTTATTTCTTTGACTTTGTAAGAAAATTTTTTAGTGGTAAAATTAGTAATTTTGATGCCATAACCACTACATGCAATAGGTAGCTTATAGTATATTCTTTGATAGATATCATAATATTTCTGCCTTAATTTTAAATAAAATTGCTGCAAAATTGGGTAGTAAGAGGGATCGATCTAATCATATTTATTATGCTAGATTTATTATGCTCATTATTAACCATTTTGTCAAAGAAATTGAAATCAACAGGGACACTAAAATCCTGGACTGTTGGGTCCAAAACAAGAGGGTGTTTAAAGATTTGGTGAGAATCAATCATCACAGAGATGTGGAGTTGGTTTATCCATCATTTTTTTAGGTATATATCTATTCTCAACCTCAAATTTCTTTTCCTTCTGTGGCTACGAAGGGTGTTAGTAGTGATCCCAACCCTCATACCCAATCCGAGGTTCTAAAAAACTTGTTTTTGCAAAATCAAAGAAAAGAAAGCAACCCAAGGGGAGTGTGAAGGAGGCTGTTACTGATGAGGAAACTGGGGAACATCAAAAAAACCATAAGGATAAGGTGTTTGAGGGTGTGTCTGACCAGCCAAGCCACACCATAGCTTCTCATAAAGCCGTGGATGATAAAAAGGATTCAAACTCAACTCTGTTGGCATCCTCTCAACAGAGTATCAATGTTAAAAAGAGCCCTCAACCAAGGGCATTGAATAAGGGTATGAACGCTTCAACCAAAACCACACAAACCTATGAGAGGAAGAATAAGAAACCAATAATGGCACAATGGGAAGCACAAACTGCAAAACTACAGGCAATTGTGGTGGATGTTAGGAATCTACATGTAACTTGATAATAACCTTAATCTTAGAATCTCAGAAAAATTGTTGTAACTGATCAATTGATATGAAAGCTATAAATATCGATTGATCAGGAAATCATTTATCAGTTGAAATGTTTATGTAGATCAAGTGATAATATGGATTGTAGCATAGGTGTATTTAGTCTACTTTAATTGATAATGTGTAAGTCAATTGATATTATTCTCATCAATTGATACTAGAGTCGATTGATATAGGTCATCAACTGATGTGTAACTTAGACTGTCAAATTGTAATTATCTGAAGAGAGAAAAATTATGCAAGTGAATGATGATCAATTGATATTGAAGTAACAATGGATAGAAGATCAAATGGTAAGAATGCAAGTCAAAGATTGAAGACCATCAACTGATATGAAGACCCATCGATTGGTATATCGATTGATAACATCTATCAATCGATAAGTCATCATTTATCAATCGATGGATATAAAGATCAATTGAAGAAGAATATCAGTTGATGGATAAAAGGAAGAATCAATTGATATGCCTAATAATAAATTATCAATTGATTGAGACATCACAAGTTGACAAAAAAAAAACACACCTATGGAAGACAGTCTATGATGACTGTGGAAATTCCAGTTGAAGCTGTCTTTCCAAGTCTGAAGTACTTTTCCAGAAATGCAAAAAGGCAAAAGAAAAGATAGATTAGAAACAATCCTAGTTTAGATTAATTATTTTATACTCTTTCTAGGTATTGTAAACACACTTGTGGTTTATAAATAAGTGTGGTTGCATTGTTAAAAGTAGAGAGAAAAAGAAAATATCTCAAAATCAAATGCTCAAACCTAAGAGCTATTTTTAAGATCATTTGATTCATTTCTTTAACTTTGTAAAAAGCGGTTAGGTTTTATTAACCTAGATAATTTGAGCATAAATATACACTGATGGAAAAACCAATCCATCAGTAATTTTAAACGTTTTTGTTCAAATACTTTTCAGTTCTTATTGTTCATCATATTTTCTCTAAACACTCATAACTATAAGAAAAATTATTAAAACAGAAAAGTTTTAATAATTTGTATTCAACCCCCCTCTATAAATCATATTGGCATTGTTCTGGGAAAATAAAAATTGGTATTAGAGTGTAGGCTTTCAACATGCAGAAAGTTTAAGATCAAGAACTAGTCAATATGGGCCAAAAAGATTCTGGCGTGAAAATTCCAGTGTTAAAAAAGGATGAATACTTTGCATAGAAAGTAAAAATGCATCTGCATCTACTTTCTCTTGACCCTTCCTATGTTAACTGCATAGAGAAAGGTCCTTATGTTCCTATGAAACTAGTCACAGGTGTGAACCTAGATGGAACTCGTGCTTTTGATAAACACATTCCAAAACTCATTACTGAGTTTACTGAAGAAGATGAAAAGGAGGTGCTCAAAGATAAAAAGGCCATGAATATATTGTTCAATGGTCTAGACAAAGACATGTTTGACAATGTAATCAATTTTACTACTTCAAAAGAAGTATGGGATACACTTCAAACTCTTTGCGAATGAACTGAGCAGGTTAAGAAGAATAAGATGCAACTCCTGATTCAAAAGTATGAATCTTTTCATTTCAAAAGTGGTGAAGCCATCAATGACACCTACAACAGATTCTGGAAGTTGGTAAATGGATTAAACCTATATGGTAGCGTTTATGCAACTGAGGATACAAATCTAAAATTTCTTAGATCTCTTCGAAAAGAATGGAAGGCAATTACTATTTCCATTAGACAATCTCAGGACTTTAAAGATTATACTCTTGAAAAACTCTATGGTATTCTCAAAATATATGAGTTAGAAATACAACAAGATGAGGAGATTGAGAAGAGTCAAAGAAAAGACAAGAATGTGGCTTTAGGTCAAGGGAAATGAAGAAAAGAAAGGGAATAGTGAAAGTGGCTCTGTAGAAGGTTCTGTCATGATGGACAATGATGATGTTGAAGAATCATCCAAGGGAAAGGGAAAGCGCAAGTATGAAGAAAGTAAGCATGCTCTCAGGACGATCTAGATGAAATTGATGAACACCTTGCATTTCTGTCAAGGAAGTTTTCAAAACTAAAATTCAAGAGGAATCCAAATGCTCAAAGGCCTGAATCCCATTTCAGGAATGACAATCAAATAAAACATTTGGTGGATAGATCCAAATTCAAGTGCTATAAATATGGATTGGCTGGTCATTTCTCAAATGAGTGCAGAAAGCCAAAACAAGAAAAGAAGGTAAAGTCATATGATGGCATTGACTACAAAAAGAAATATTTTGACCTTCTCAAACAAAAAGAAAAGGCTTTTATTACTGAAGAGAAAGAATGAGCTGTTGAGGACAGTGATTCTGAAGAGTTCATCAATTTAGCTCTAATGGCCAATCATGATGACGAGCAAGCTAGTTCATCATCAATTCAGGTATTAGCTACTAAAGTTTCTGAGCTTTCAAAAGATGAATGCAATAGTACCGTCAATGAAATGTCTAATGAATTGTACAATTTGTATGTCACTCTGAAAATCTCTAAACAAATAAAACCTCAAGTTAAATAATACCATTGATGCCTTAACTGAGATGAATGCTTTTCTTGAAAATGAACTTATTTTTTTATATAGATTCAATCAGGAAAGTAAGGATGTTAGAGATGAGCTAGTGAATAGTTTAAAAAGAGAAGAATTTTTAAAAGAAGAATTGGGTGGAGAAATTGAAACCATTAACAAATGGAATAGGTCTGTTAAAACTGCCAAATAAATTATTGATGTTCAGGGTTTAGATACTCTAGGAGAATCCCCTAAATTAGTAGGCAAGCCATTGGTTCATACTTCAATGGATAAAGATCAATCGACTGTTAATCCTTCATCAACTGATAAGGATTATCAATCGATTGATGCTGAATCAATTGATAAGCATCCATCGACAAGTAAATCATCAATGGATAACAAGAAGAATAACTTTAGCACCTCTATCAAGTTTTTAAGGAAACCAAGAATCAAGTTGAGACTAAGGTTGAAAAAATCAATATTGGTAGCTTATATAAGAAACAATTAAAAGAGAAATTAGAAGGGATAACACCTGTTGAAATCATTCACCCTAAGTCTGAGAAAAAAAAGAAGAACATGAATGTGAAGGTTGGCATAAACAAGCACAATAATTATACTCCTGATATGTATGTGCCTAGAAAGGTCTGTGCTAAATGTGGTAGTGTAAATCATTTGTCTATGCATTGCAAGAAAGAAAAGAACTCCAGAGTCTTGTCATGATCTTTATTAATCAGGATGTGGTTCTGAGTATATCAAGTTGTATTGACTGCTTCAGCCCAAAAATATAGAGGTAACTTAGTTTCATTCAACATTGTTCTTACTGCTTTAACTAAAATTCTGTTCTTCCTGTCTACTACTCCATTTTGTTGTGGAGTTCTAGGCGCTGAATATTTTATTGAAATTCCATTCTCAATACAGAAGTCATTCAGGGTTACATTTCTGAATTTTGTTCCATTGTCAGACCTTATTTTCCTGACAGGCAAATCAACTTCTAACTCTATCTTCTTTATATGATCAATAATTGTCTGAGGGGCTTCATCTTTTGAGGCTAGAAACAAAACCCACGTGTACTTGGAATAGTAATCAACAATTACTAGTGCATATTTTTTCCTTGATATAGACATGACATTGACTGGGCCAAATAAATCCATATGCAGAAGTTGCAGTGGTTCAGTAATGTCTGATGAGTCTTTGCTTCGATGAGATGCTTTCTTTGACTTCCCTTTTTCACATGCTTCATACAAACCTTCTTGAAAGAATTCCATCACAGGTAAACCTCTAACTAATTCCCTCTTAACTAAAGATTTCATTGCCTTGAAGTTCAGGTGTGATAGTTTCTTATGTCATAACCAATTGTCCTCTATTGAAGGTTTGCTGTAAAAATATTGAACTTAACCTTTGCTTGCAGAGAGTAAGTCAACACCAAAAAGATTCCTCTTTCTCACTCCTCGAAGAAAAAGCTTTGCATCTTTCCTGCTTTGGATTGCATACCTTTACTTTTCAAAAGTTACTTTATAGCCATTGTCAGTAAATTAACTGATACTTAGGAGGTTGTGTTTTAATCCATCTACAAGAGAGATATTTTCAATGATAACATTGCCAATTTCCAAATTGTTACATCCCGTTGTGAATCCCTAGCTGTTATCTCCAAACGTAGCTATTGGGCTAGCTTTCTCAATCACATCTGATAGCAGGGCTTTATCACGAGTCATATGCCTAGAACATCCATTTTCGAGAATCCAAATTTGATTGGGTCCAAGAGGCTTAGATAATTTAACAAATTTAGCTGCAGAAATTTCTGTGTCCTTGTTTTTATCATCGACTGTGCCCTTGCCCTTTGCTTTAGCCTTGACATGAGTGTCTTTAGGTTTAGGAACAGGGGCTTCCTTCCTTGACTTATGAGGACTAGCATTCTTTTTCTTAACATGTTTTCTATTCATATTCACATCTGTGTTAATGCAAGTACTAGATGATACATTCATCAAGTTTATGTATGAAGACATGATGTTGAAAGCACATGGCATACATCCTACTTTACCGCATGGTTGATGAGGGATAGATATGGCAGGCATGACAGGCACACTAGGAATTTTAATTTTTACTACTTTAACCTTTTTGCATGCATGCGTAAGATGTCCAGTAGAATTACAGTTATTACAAACTTTCCTAGTAGCATTGGAAAAATAAGCATAATCATTTTTCTTATTAATACCTATCTTGCCATTTCTGTTAGCTTTCTTCTTTTCATTCTTGTTGTCTATTTCAGTTTTAATCTGTTTCTTAGGTTCTTCAATTTTTACAGATTTCTTAGGCAAATTCTCTTTATCTTTTTACTCTTTCTTTTTATCCTCAGCAGGGATTTCTTCTTTCATAGTGATTTGTTCTTCATCTATGGGTTCTATGACAAACTTCTTGTATAAGGGATTAGGGTCATTTTTTAGCACATGTGGAATGTCTTGTTTCACATGACTTTCCTCAGCAATTGATTCCTCATGTTTCTTTCCTACCTTTTTATCATAGTCAAATCCTATACCAGATTTTTGACCTATGACATGTTTATCTATTGCCTCCTTAACAAGATTAGCAGATTTCTTATATGCCTGAAGGTTTAACTATAACTCAAAAATTTTATTCCTATGTGCCGGTTCTACTTCTTAGTTGCATTTGTCTCTATTCTGTAAATATTCTACCTTCTATCTAAGATCTTCTAAGTTAACACATGCAAGTTCTAGTTCTTCATTTCTAGCCTCTAGCATTTTATTCCTTAGAACTAGTTTAGCATTTTCTTCTTCTGATGCTAGCATGCTTGTGTGTATATTAAACATTTCTACACTAAGATCTTCTACATTTTTCTTGTAATCAGAATTAGACATTTCAACTATGGAAATAAATGTTACCGTTGATGGCTGAGGTGATGCCTCTGAAGAGTCTGCCATAAGTGCAACATTTCCATATGTCTTTTCTTCATCATTATCAGAATCATCCCAGCTTCTTCCCTCGACTATATAAGCTCTTCCCTGGTGCTTCTTTACCAGTGCATCATACTTTTGTATAAGTTCATCATACGACTCCTTTCTTTCCTTTCCTTGCTTAGGCTTCCAACATTCTGTAGCAAAATGTCTGGGTTCATTGCAATTGTAGCACTTAAACTTACTATGGTCTACCATTCCAGTCTTATAATCTCCTTTATTAAAAGGCCCTGAAGATGAACCACCTCGGTTATTGTGTCTGAAGCTAGAACCACTATAACTTGAGTTACTCTTGAACTTGTACTTAGGGTTCCTCCTAAACCTGAGGTTCTTGAACTTCCCTGCCATATAAGCCATTGTCTTGTTTTTTAGCTGTTCAAGTTCTTCTATCATGTAGAAGTCATCTTCATCACCTGCTTGAGCATTTTCTGTAAATTCAGCTTTTAGATTCTCTTCTTTTTAAATTATAGGTTTTTCTGTGTTGCTCTCTATACTAGCAAAATCTTTGGCTAAAATTTTTGTAGTCTTCAACAAAGCTGTATTCTTGCTATCCACTGTCCCTGAACCATAAATGATTTATCTTTGCTCCTGCTCCATTTCATGAGTCTTGAGTTTTCCATATAAAATTTCAATAGACATGTCATTTATGTCACTTCTCTCTCTTATTGCAGAGGTTTTGTGTTCAAGGTGCGCTGGTAGTGACAACATGAATTTCATGTTGATCTCCCTACGTGAGTTGGTTTTAGGAATATATTCATTTGATGATGTACAAAATGCTAGAACATGATTTAGCATAGTTTATTTGTAATAAGTTTTTCTAGTCTCTGAATTTTATAATCAGAGTCTAGTTAGTCAACATTCTTGTACTTGAAGATTTTCTATAGAAAGTGAAACCAGAGTCTAGATGGAGATCAGAGTTTGGGAGGTGATCAAAGTCTATAGGCTATCGGAGTCTACAATCTGTCAGAGTATACAAATGATCAGAGTCTATAGTCTGGCAGAGTTTGAAGATTTCAGAGTCTATGAAGTCAAAGCTAAATTTGGAAGATGATTACAGAAAAAGGAAGTCTTCGAAAATAAAGCCAAAGATATTGCAGATATGCTATGGGAAGGAAGGAGAATTGCAGAAGGAAACTGTCAGCTAATGATTAGGAATTATATTCCTATTGTAATTTGATTTTCTGTTATTAGTTGATAGGCAGCTCTCTATATAAACACTCTATGTAACCTAATTATTGTGTGAGAAAAATAAGTCGAAGTTTTTGAGAGCATAGAGATAAAAAGAGTTGTTGTGAGAAACACAGAGAAGCTGCTAGGGTTTGTGTACACTTTATGAGAGTTTGTATTTACACATCAATAATACAAACATGTAGATCTCAGGAAAGGATTGGGCAAATTCAATCTCAGAGGATGAAATTGATTATGAAAATTTAGCATTGATGGAATCCTCCTCAAGAAAATCACAATCTCCCAAAGAACCCTCATCTCCTAAAACTCAGGTATCAATCTTCACTCCTGATTCCTTAATTTAGACTCTGATGGTATACAAATTGTGCAAAGTGAGGATAATAAAATAATGATAAAGTGTAGATCTCTCACTAGTGAAAGTGAAAGGTTAAGAGAAGATAATTTAACATTGACAAACAGGAATGATCATTTAAAGTCTCAGTTAAAATTAATGGAAAACAATACAAGAAGGATTCTGAGAAATATAGTCACAACTACATTGAAAGCCTTTGACTATAATAAGAAAGAACTAAAGGAAGAGAGACTTAAGTTCAGAGTCTGGACAGACTCTGGAAGAAAAGTTCAGGAAATTCTCAATAGTCAACATGTGTGTCAAACTGCTGGTCTAGGCTATGACAAGAGTCAAGGCAAAAGACCTATTGTTGAGAGTGATAACATTAATGAAGCTAGTCAAATTAATAAGACTAAGGACAAAATTACCTTTATCCCTCTTAAGTTTGTGAATTCTGAATTAAAGAATGATTTACCTAAAGAAACCACAAACTCATTTGTCAATTTTCCCTCTCTTGTTGATAAAAAGACAGATGAACCAGGATC